>JANKKI010000232.1:487500-5318817 GCA_025175665.1 Cinchona pubescens
AATATGGTCTCTATAATAGTTTTATTTCATTGACTCTAGTTTCTATTTCTATAAAGATCACAGTGATACAAATTATATACCCCCAAGTTAATAGTGACAAATCTGAAAATTCACAGAGATGATCGTAATGATACTCTAATTTTGTGATCATTTTTGAAAACTATACATTGTTAGTCTGAAAAATATTCATTAATGAGAATTTTAATATAGCAAGTTGAGTTTCTAACGATACCAGGAAGCATGATTTTTGGAGTTTTATAACTCAGCATTTGAATATTTTAGTAAACATTGTCAAATTTTGAACTCATATTTTGGACTCTTGTTGTTTTTGTATAATAAGGCCATTTTTTAGGAGTTTTGATCAAGAATTGGAAGAAGTATTTTACAAGAGAATTATAATATTTTGAATCTGATTTTTAATGATATAAAGTGTCAAATTTTTCTACTTGTATATCACAAGATACAAATGTTTTACAAAACCTTATTGAATCTAAATTTTACTAAATTGATTTGCTCTACTACCTTTTGCAAAAGGCTTGAAAATAATATATGAGGACATGTATACGTACAAGCTCTTGATAGTCAAAAGCTTGTAAAAAGCATAAGCGTTATGGGGTGCCTTCGTTAATTGGAATGTTATGATCATATCTTAGAGCACTTAAAAGTTTTGATTGAGTTTGCCATGAAAGATAGGAAATCTTGTGATTTTGAGGATGAGTTTCGATATGCTTTACTTGATTATATAACCAAGGCATCTAGGATATTATGGAGTTCAATATTTTTAATGCCTAGCTTGCGTTTATCCGATCCTTGTGAATTAATATAGAGATAATTCTGAGTTAAGGAGATTTAATCTCTATGAGTAAATTGTGCCAATCCAATAGATTGTGAAGTAAATATGGCAATTGATGGAAGTAGGTATTTAAGCATAAATTCTAAAAAGTGAAAGTGGAAAGTTAGACATATTGAAATAGTTTGAGTTTTAGTTTTCTACCAAATCATTTTTTAATAACAGTTGGAAAATTTATTGTTAATTTTTTCGCATCAAGTTTGTTTTGAACTGCTCATTGTGTTGTTGTTAATCTAGCATAAAAATGTGTGATGTCCCTTAGAACAACTTGAGGCTTTATTGATATTGACTTAGAAATGTTGTCGTCAATCTATTTGAAATTTTTGTTTATGACGTACATATTTATTTAATTGTGCTATTGTATTGACAAATGCTATTTATATGCACACATGACATTGTTTGTTTAATTGTGCATGTGTCTCATTGAAAGTTATACGAACTAAGTGCTACGATAATTTGTATCCTGAGCCATCTCTAGAGCTTGTATAATTTTTCGATTGAGTGAATTTTGGTAGGGCTCAGTCGGTTGTGGTCAAGGGTTATTGGAAAGGCATTAATCCGACAATTGACTGGGTATCCACTCCAACAAATTTTGCATCCGTTGAGGTTAGGAGGTTTAACATTTTCGGTGTGAAACAAGTGAAGTTTATAAATATTTCGGATATCTAATTGATTTTAGCCAAATATTATTATGGAGTGCTGAGGTAGCTTCAAGTCTCGCACACAACAAGGGGACATAAGGTTGGTAAAGTGAATTGGAAAGCTTCTAAGCTTAAAGTGTGGTTTAATGCCTAATTGCATTAATTGTAATTGTGCTTAGTGTTAATTATTTTTGATAAATCCTGTGAAATTATTTGTTTCATTGTTCAATGAAAATAGTGATTATTGTAAAAAGTTTTCAATAACACCTTTAAAAATAGAATATTGATTTTTATGAAATGTATTGATTTTTATCCACAAATATTGAAAAAGAATGTTTTCCTTTAAAAATAGAATATTTTATACTAGTATTATAAAACCACTAAGCATATTAGTTTAAAGGTATTCCTCTATAAAAAAAAATTTCAGGTGTCGACATCAAGTTCAAGATACGTTGAGGAGAGTTGCGCATCGAAGATGGTGAAAATTATCAGTTGGGATTTATATTGCTTAAAGGCTCATCAGATTTTATTTAAGTTGTGATTTGTGTATATAGATTTTTAGTGTATTTATTTGCTAATTTGAGAAATGAATTTGAAATTGTATTTCATTAGTTTACTTGAGCCAAAACGAGAGCTAGACAGGTGTTCGACTGGATATTTGAATTGGAGACCGGTTAGGGCATCACAGCTTTAATGAATTAAAAATATTATATGTAACAATTTTATCATTTATTCGAAATTCTAACTTCCCTTCTTGTACATCAATAAGTGATATGATGTGCATGTCAGGTGGCAAGAAAAGGCATCCCAGGCATGATCGACATCTCTTCATCCTCTTCTACGGCTGAAAGGTAAAGTTTGTCAATTTTAACGATCACATCCTAAATGTCCTCAAATTGCAATGAGACACTTGTGGGGCTTCAAATGTCCTCTATTTAATTTCTTGAACATCGTATAAGGCATGAGGTTTATTGAAGTTCCCAAATCACACAAAGCTTTCCCTAATTGCAAACCTCCAATTTCACAAAGCATGGTGAAGGACCTAGGGTCCTTGAGGTTAGGTGGTAACCTTTTTTGTGAGGAGTTCACTAAAATTCTCCGTTAGACATAGAATTTCATGTCCATGCAATTTTCTTTTTGATGTGAGGACTTGCTTCATGAATTTAGAATAGTTGAGCGTGTTCTCAAGCGCCTCCAGGAAGGGAATATTAATTTCCGACTCCTTGAATATTTCAAGAAACTTTTTTAACTTCTTCACCTTTTTTTCATCCTTCAATCTTTGAGGGAATAGATTGGTATGTTCAATTGCTTAGCCTCTTAATAAGTAGAATCCTTGCCTTCATTGCTTTGCATATTGGGCATGGTAGGCTCATTCATCTTTTGCCTGTCCCATGGAAGACTCTCTTTTTTTCTCCTCTTCATCTTTAAAATTTTTTCTTTTTCTTTGCCCTTCAATGAATGTCTTCCAACCCTTTCTTCTACCTCCTTACCACTTCTAAAGGTGATGACTTTGCATTGCTCCTTGGGATTTGGAATAGTATTACTCGAAAATGCCCTATAGGTCTTTCATTGTTCAACCTTGCCAATTGTCTTATTTGAAATTTCAAATTCCTTGTTGATGCTCTCAAATTCTCAAAATCACTCCTATGTTTTTCCTTATTCCTTCTTTCTCTTTCCAACTCCCTTCTCATGTACTCTTCCTCTTTCTTCGAACCATCTTCACCTATATTCTCTCTTGGAGTAAATTGGTAATTATATATGGGTTGGGAAGAATTTGAGTGCTGGAATGGAGGCCCTGGATACCACTTGTTGATTTTGAAATGGAGGATTAGATGGTGATTGATAGGAGTTGGTTTGAAAGTTTCTTTGGTGTGGAGGTTGATAAGGTCTAGAGGATGAACTTGAAGCTTGGTTGTGAAAGTTTTGAGGAGAGAGATTTGGTTGATAAGGAGGGTTAGATTGATTGTTTAGATTGCTCCATAAAAAGTTGCGATGATTCCTCCAAAAGAGATTATATGTGTTTCTATAAACTGCAGGCAGGTTCCTTGGAAAAGATGGTTGATTAGACATATAGTTGAATTGTTCATTGGAACCGTAAGGCATTTCGCATTGCCCATTTGCATGCCCACTCCCACAACATTACACAACATTACACACCATGGGCAGTTGGCTTGGAGAAGGAAACATTCATTTGCACTACTCGGTCTCCCTAAGTTCTCCAACACTTTTTACAACATTGTTCATCATATTCATAAATATACTCTATTGAACTAATTGGGCATCTTGCACATTCAAATTCAATGCTCCATGCCATTTGTGCATTATTTTGGTGGACTTGTTTCTGGCGGAGTCATTGGTTTATGATAGTAATAGTTATAAGCCATTCTATTGAGCAATTTTTGACCTTCTTCCGGTGCCTTGTAGGATATGGAGCAATCTGCGGAGGCATCTATTGATTTTGTCTCTTGAGTCAATCCATTGTAGAAGATTTGAATTTGAAGCCATAATGGATAGCATGATAGGGGCACTTCCTTAACAAATCCTTAAAATGCTCCCAATCCTCACCTAACCTCTCTCCAACATCTTGTTTAAAGGAGATAATCTCATTGCGCAACTTGACAGTTCTCGAAGGTGGGAAGTGTTTTGCCAAAAATTCTTATGCTAGTTGGTTCCACATGATAAATGTCCCTTGGGCATGAGATTGAAGCCAAGATTTCTCCCTAAAAAGGGAATACTCTCATTCTCACACAATTCGGGTACACACTATTGAATTTAAAGGTGTCTAAAACCTCCTCAAAATTCATTAGATGTGTGTATATATGGAGCTTCATTAGGACCACATCCAAACATTACGTTAGCCTGTAGCATTTGTATCAAAGCGGATTTGATCTCAAAATCATGAGCATCCGTACAATGCTAAAATTTGCCCCATCAAAGCCTAGTATAGCATATTCTCTCAACGGTCTACCATTCGTGTTCATACCATTCCTATTTTCATAACTACCCATTCCATGATTTCTACCAACTTCTTCTTCATCATTCCCATTGTTCAAATTTCTTTGATTTTGATTGGCATGCACCATTTCAATTCTCTTTAGCTCTTGTTGCACTCTTTTATGCTTCAAGATTTCTCTCAACTCTTTTTCTCTCTCTCTTTGTCTAAGCAAATCAAAGGTCGCTTATCTTTTCTTACCATGCACTACAAAAGCCAAATCAAGTAATTAGTTCAAATGCCAAGACAATTCAACAAGAAGAATCACCAACATAAACAAATAAACTACAATTAACAACTAAATTAACAAAAATGCCTAACCTACACGACTGTCCTCCAAAAAGCACTCAATAGTGCCAAGTACCAAGGACAATCCTCGTCAATGGCACCAAAAATTTGTCAAGCCTTTATGATACATCCCAAGGACTTGATGGTGATCAATTATTCACAAAGGCTCGATATAGGCTCACGGAATCCGTACTTCAAGTTCCACAAGGTCCAATTACGAGATCAAGAGCTAAGAACCTCAATAAAGCTATGTTGGGCTTAGTTGAAGTTATTGAAGATCAAGAAGAGCTCACACACCTTTTGGAGATGAAGTCCACTAAAGAGTCTAAGATGTTCTTAGTAATGGACGTCCAAATCATTAAAGATCAAGCCTAGGATGAGAAGCTGAAGGGCCGAAATTTAGCCTCATTATTTCGGCCATGGAATATTCTTTTATTTAGTTGTCTAGTCTTTTATTTTGAGCCCAATTGTTTTAAGTGTTAGTGTGTTTAATTGGGCTGGTTTCAAGACGTAATTATTTGTTTTTGGGCCATGTATTTCGGCCATTAGTTAAGTGTACAAGAATTGGGTTTAAAGGCCTAATGGGCTGTAGGATCCAGCCCAACTATCTATCCCACATTGAATAATTTAGTCCTAGAATCCTCCACCCTCAACTATAAATAGAGGGGTCTTGTACACAATTGAGGAAATGAATTTTGGCAATAAGATTTTAGTTTTTCTTATTCCTCTCATACGAGTGAATTAGAATTTTAGATTCTCTTTAGTCTTGTCTAGACTAGGAATCTAGTTGGGGCTTCAAGATTGAGCACTTGAGGTTATAACCAACACCAGTTATTGATTTTCTGCCAATTAGGCTTTGGATCAATTCCTTGCTCATAGTTAAAAGATTGCCTTGTGGCTAATCAAGGAGGTCTATTAACAACTACCTCTCATAGTTAAAAGATTGCCTTGTGGCTAATCAAGGAGGTCTATTAACAACAACTTTTCGCTTGTGCATATAAACCCTACGTTTGTGACCGAGTTCTACATACCCTGGGCATCAACCCGTATCATATTATACGTGGTATCAGAGCATCGGCTAAAATTTTGGTCAAACTCAAATTGTAAGTATCACACTGTTCATATACTATTCATATACTGTTCATCGCGTACTACACTTCTGTACTTCTTTAACCGCGATCGTTCATTGAAAAACCGGTTCATTCTTTTCACTTGACTAAAAAAACCGGTTCATTCATCGTTCACCGATGAAAAAACCGGTTTATTCTTTCACCGGACTGAGATGTGTATAAGAGACAGGCTCAATATATCTGAAAATTATACACATAACCCTTCGTGTATAAGAGACAAGGTACTCACATCTTGTTCATTAAAAAAAAAAAATCAATTTTTACTTTCTTTTCTTTCTTTTGAAATTATCTTCTCTAATTTAGTAAACTCTCTTTACTAAATTTTGTGATCTTATTGTTTCTTTTTGTGCTTTTCTTTGTGTTTTTTACTTTCGGAAGTTTGCCTTGACTCATATCCGAAGGGTTAAACCTAAATTTTCAAACTATATTGATCCGAGATCCTTTTGGACATAAGAGACACTATTTCCAATCAATACGATTGGTTGCTTTGAGGATCAACTTTTGGAACCTTTGGCTATTTTCATAGTTTTTACAAGGCTTCATAAGAGAATCTTTGAGTGAAGTGAGATTTTCAAAGAGTAAGGTGAGATCATTAAGAGTGATAAAAACTAAAGTGAGGACTTGAGTACATTACTCCCCAAAGAGTGAAACCCTCTCTCATTGATTATCACTAACCTTTTTTTTTTTTAACCCCTTCTCTTTAGTCTTTGTTTTGTGACTATGGCACAGGAAAAGGACGTGCAACAAAGGAACAAGGAGATGCAAGAAACTACTATGCAAAGTGTAATGGCAAGGATCTTAAATAAGATGGAGGACTTTGATGAGAAGTTTGCCACTATGAGTCTTGAAATTCAACAACTTCGAGGCAAACCACAAGCATCTACTTCAACTACTCCAAATCAAGAAACCACATGCAAAACCAATACTCAAGAAGACAAAGGAGAGTCTGATTATGATTTAGATTCGAGGATGATGAATTAACCAATTTGTCTTTTGATAGGAGGCGTGGTCCACGACAAATCCAAAGAAGAGAGCAAGTTCGAAGGCCTAACCCTCGACGAGTAACCAAGTAGAGGGGCTTGTCTCTTATACACATCTAGATGTGTATACACCTGACAGCGTACTAAGGCATAAAGTGCTTTGTCAAGAATACTTGAATTGGGAACAAAGGTAGACTTTTTGTTTGATTGTTATGACTATTCAAACGAAAAGAAATATAAGTTGGTGTATCCCGCTTTTCGACTATGCTATGACTTGGTGGGTATCGAAATAAAAGAACGACGTAGAATAGGTGATTACCCTATTACTCGTTGGACTAACCTCAAACCCCTTCTTGAAAGAGGTTTGTACCTCATTATCACAGGAACAGCTAAGGAAGCTCCAATCTCTCCGACAAGGGAATCACTGTGGAGGAGTATGCTCGAGAGATGGAGATGGCAATGAGCAAAGCTCACTTGTATGATCAGATGAAGAGACCACCATGGAGAGATTCATCAACGGCCTCAACAAAGAGATTGCTGACGTGGTTGATCTTCACGAGTACTTGGACTATAAAGAGCTGTTACAAAGGGCAAACAAGGTAGAAAAGGCTCTCCGAGGTAAATCCAAGTCTAGCTCTACTTCTGTTCAAATTGGAGATTTCCTCGAACTAACCCCGAACATAGCAAGAGAATGGAGAAACTCAAGGAGAACCCTATTCCTGCAAAGCCAAATACACACTAGATGAACATAATAGACGGTTTAGTGGCTGTCTCTTATATTGGCAAACAATCTTCAGATGTAGTGGGAGAGGACACATCTAGATGTGTATAAGAGACAGGTGTACGATTTATAACCTCAGTTTGATGGCAATTGGACGAGTGAAAGTGAAGACGAGATGCCACCATTAGAAGGACTGATTTGAGTGATGAAGACAATGAATACCAAAGGGTTTGAGGTTAGTCCAACGAGTTATAGGGTAATCACCTATTTCATTGCCACTGACGACCCTACTAAGGTACAACGTGAGAACATATTCTACACCAAATGCCATGTCCAAGGTAAGACTTGTGGTTTAATTGTTGATAATGGGAGTTGCGTAAACATAGCTTCACAATACATGGTAGATAAGCTAAATTTGCCAACGTTTAAACACCCTAGACCTTATAGACTGCAATGGTTAAATGACAATGGTGAATTAAAAGTAACTAAGCAAGTGCATGTCTCAATTAACCTAGACAAATATAATGACAAAGTGTTGTGTGATGTCGTCCCTATGAATGCAAGTCATTTACTTTTTGGACGCCCTTGGCAATTTGATAGGAAAACACTGCATGATGGTCATACTAATTGTCTTAGATTTGAAGAGGGTGGTAAAACCATTGTGTTGCATCCTCTACCTCCCCAACAAGTCCTTCAAGAGCAAAATCAAATTAAAAAGAATGTTGATGAGCATAACAAGGCTTTGGCCGAACATAGGTCAAAGTGAAGACTAATGAAAGGGAATTTGCTAAGTCTAAAGTTAAAGAAGTACGGAAGTGTAATTTGTCTATGGTCTTGCTTGTGTATAAGGATGTTTATTTCTCTACCACCGACTTAGTAAAAAAATTTTAGTAAAAAATTTGGCACCATTTAATTCATCCAAAAATTCTTCAATTACTAGTAAAGGGAACTCATCTTTAATGGTCATTTGATTGAATTCCTTATAATCTGTGCACATTCTCTAGGTTCCATCATTCTTTCCCGCTTATAGAACTAGTCTGAGGAGACTAAGGAGATTCAACAGCAAGTCAAAGAACTAGTTAGTCAAGGCCGTGTCGGAGAAAGTATGAGCCCGTGTCTTTGTGCCTACAATACTAGTACCTAAACCTGATGGTTCATGGAGGATGTGCATGGATAGCCGTGCCGTCAATAAAATCACGGTAAAGTATCGCCATCCTATTCCCCGTCTTGATGACATGCTTGATGAGTTACATGGATCCAGCACTTACAGTAGATTAGGATGAGAGAAGGTGATGAATGGAAAACTGCGTTCAAAACCAAACATGGTTTGTATGAGTGGTTAGTCATGCCGTTTGGTCTCACTAATGCACCGAGCACATTCATGAGGCTTATGAATCATGTTCTTAGAGCTTTCATTGGTAAATTTGTCGTTGTCTATTTTGATGATATTTTGATTTACAGTAAAAACGCCTAATGATCATATTGAACAAATTCGTGCTGTTTTGCTTGTTTTAAGACAAGAAAAGTTGTATGCTAACTTTAAGAAATGCCACTTTTGTTTGGAAAGTATTGTGTTTCTTGGGTTTGTTGTTTCCTCTAGGGGTATCCAAGTGGACGAGTCCAAGGTTGCTGCTATCAAGGACTGGCCGATCCCCAAGAATGTTTCTGAAGTGCGTAGCTTTCATGGGCTTGCGAGTTTCTACCGGAGGTTCGTGAAGGACTTTAGCACCATAGCAGCCCCGCTATAAACTGAGGTTATCAAGAAGAACGTCGGCTTTAGATGGGAGAAGCTCAACAAAAGGCGTTCGTCACGCTCAAAGTTAAGTTAACCTCTGCCCCTCTTTTACTTTTGCCAGATTTTGATACTCCTTTTGAAATTGAATGTGATGCATCTGGCATAGGTATAGGAGCTGTATTGTTACAAAAGAAGCAACCTATTGCATATTTTTCTGAGAAATTAAGTGGTGCTTCTTTAAATTATTCCACCTATGACAAAGAACTTTATGCCTTAGTACGTGCTTTGGAAAATTGGAGTCATTATTTATACTCTAGAGAATTCATTATTCACTCTGATCATGAGTCTCTAAAGCACTTAAAGGGCCAAAATAAATTGAGTCGTAGACATGCTAGGTGGAGTGAGTTCATTGAGTCATTTCCTTATGTGGTTCAATATAAGAGTGGGAAGGATAACATTGTAGCAGATGCTTTGTCCCGTAGGTACACCTTGATCACTACATTGCATGCTAATTTCTTTTGGATTTGAGCATATTAAATCTTTGTATGTTTCTGATCATGATTTTTCGATACTTATCTGCATGTCTAAATGGGAAATTTGGAAAGTTCTATCTTCACGAAGGTTATCTTTTTATGAGACTAAGTGTGTATTCTGCTGTTCTTTACGTGAAGTTCTTGTTAGGGAATCACATGGGGAGGGTTGATGGGACATTTTGGCATCGAAAGACATTGCACACACTTCAAGAGCATTTTCATTGGCCCCACATGAAGTCGATGTTGTGAATCATGTAATAAATGCATTGACGCCAACGTGCCAAGTCCAAATTGAAGCCGCATGGTCTTTATATGCCATTACCTGTACCGAAATCCATGGAAATATCAGTCCAAGGATGATGTGTCTCTTATACAGATCTAGATGTCTGGCAATAGATCTGTATCATTATACATTTAACCATGTTTATAAAGTCTGTCTCTTATACACATGCAGATGTGTCTGATGATGCATCTCATATAGCATCTGTGACAGATTCTTTAGGGAGATTGTGCGCTTGCATGGCATCCCACATACCATTGTTTCTGATAGAGATGTTAAATTCTTGTCTCATTTTTGGCGTGTATTGTGGAATAAATTGGGTACTAAATTGTTGTTTTCTACTGCTTACCATCCACAAACAGACGGTCAAACTGAGGTTGTCAATCGTACACTAGGCACCTTATTGCGTGTTGTTTTGAAAAGGAATTTGAACACTTGGGAAGATTGTTTGCCAATTGTTGAATTTGCTTATAACCGTGCTATGCATTCATCCACTAAGTTTTCACCATTTGAATTAGTGTATGGTTTTAATCCCACTACTCCTTTGGATTACTAGATGTGTACCAGTTTCTGCTACTGTCAATGTAGATGGACAAAAGAAGGCTGAATTGGTCAAGAATCTTCACGAGAAGGCCCGCAAGCGCATTGAGGAAGCAAATGCTAAGATAGCTGAGGTACGAAACAAGGGTCGCAAGAAGGTCGTCTTTGAACCTGGAGATTGAGGTATGGGTTCATTGGCGCAAGGAGAGATTTCCCAACAAGTGAAAATCTAAGCTAGATTCACGTGGTGATGGACCGTTCCAAGTCATGGCTCGCATTAACGACAACGCATACAAGCTAGACTTACCTGGTGACTATCAAGTTTCTGCAACTTTTAACGTCACTGATCTTTCTCCCTTTGTTTTTGATATAGGTGACGATTCGTGGACGAATCCTGCTAAGGGGAAGGGAGATGATACATCCCAAGGACTTGATGGTGATCAATTATCCACAAAGGCTCGATATAGGCTCACGAAATCCGCACTTCAAGTTCCACAAGGTCCAATTACGAGATCAAGAGCTAAGAACCTCAATAAAGCTATGTTGGGCTTAGTTGAAGTTATTGAAGATCAAGAAGAGCTCACACACCTTTTGGAGATGAAGTCCACTAAAGAGTCTAAGATGTTCTTAGTAATGGACGTCCAAATCATTAAAGATCAAGCCTAGGATGAGAAGCTGAAGGGCCGAAATATTTAGCCTCATTATTTCGGCCATGGAATATTCTTTTATTTAGTTGTCTAGTCTTTTATTTTGAGCCCAATTGTTTTAAGTGTTAGTGTGTTTAATTGGGCTGGTTTCAAGACGTAATTATTTGTTTTTGGGCCATGTATTTCGGCCATTAGTTAAGTGTACAAGAATTGGGTTTAAAGGCCTAATGGCTGTAGGATCCAGCCCAACTATCTATCCCACATTGAATAATTTAGTCCTAGAATCCTCCACCCTCAACTATAAATAGAGGGGTCTTGTACACAATTGAGGAAATGAATTTTGGCAATAAGATTTTAGTTTTTCTTATTCCTCTCATACGAGTGAATTAGAATTTTAGATTCTCTTTAGTCTTGTCTAGACTAGGAATCTAGTTGGGGCTTCAAGATTGAGCACTTGAGGTTATAACCAACACCAGTTATTGATTTTCTGCCAATTAGGCTTTGGATCAATTCCTTGCTCATAGTTAAAAGATTGCCTTGTGGCTAATCAAGGAGGTCTATTAACAACTACCTCTCATAGTTAAAAGATTGCCTTGTGGCTAATCAAGAAGGTCTATTAACAACAACTTTTCGCTTGTGCATATAAACCCTACGTTTGTGACCGAGTTCTACATACCCTGGGCATCAACCCGTATCAAAATGGCACAATGTTTTTTTAGTAAAATCATTTGAAGTATATTCTTCTATTGAAAGAAATTTAGAAGCATATGCTTCAAGATATTTTTGATACGCATCATGGATATATTTAGGAAGAAAATCTTCAAGAATTCCAAAAGTTTGAAACCATTGGTAGAATCAACTTGGAAGTTCCTCCCTATTTTCTAAAATAGATGAATACAAATGAATCAACCAAGTATGTTTAAAATCCTTATTTTGATAATAGAAAGTATTAAAGAAATAAGTTATCATATTGTAATAGGTAAATCTATAATCTTGATTATTGAAAATTGAGGTGAATTTTTAGGGAAATGATGGGATACTCCATCTTGGAGAGTTGTGGGTATATGTTTGATAAAAAATTTTGAAAATTTTATCTCATGCCTATGCTTCGTAGGAAACCAGCTAGTGGTATTTTTAGGATCATGATTCACAACTTATGTAATATTGTCATTTACAAGCCGAATGAAATTAAGAAAGTTTGTATAGATAAGTCTGGATTTTGTTGATATCCAGTAGCTGGAAAATAGGTTTGAAAGAAATTAGGACAGTATTTTTGGGAGAAAAGAGTATAAGGGTTTGAAATAATTCACTCTATTCAATATACATGACTTGTATTTGTTCCCATTAGGCTTATATAACTCTTCTGAATGGGAGAAAGAAGAAAA
This sequence comes from Cinchona pubescens, assembly GCA_025175665.1. Taxonomy (NCBI): domain Eukaryota; kingdom Viridiplantae; phylum Streptophyta; class Magnoliopsida; order Gentianales; family Rubiaceae; genus Cinchona; species Cinchona pubescens. The sequence goes on from JANKKI010000232.1 coordinate 500,223, forward strand.
GTTTGGGATATGCCGTCGGACTATCATGTTTGAATTTGAAAGAGATAATTGATTTGAAGGAAATCGTTAGCTGTTTAATATATTTCTGTGGGTAGAAGAATGTGAAATATTTCCTAGCAATGGAGAATATTCTCCAGAAATAGGTGTATGCCCATAGCCTATTCATCCGATTTGCACTCAGTCCAAGAGGAGAATTTACTCCTCTGCCTTGAAGATCACCTCTGCTTTGTGGGGATCTACCCTGGCCTCTTCCTAAAGGAAGATTCATATTGTTCTGTGAGAAATTCATGGGTTAGAAAATTAGGAAGAGAACTGTTCTCTCCTTTAATATATTTAATAAATAGATAAAATTGATTTTCATCTAGCAACTAGTTGTTTTGAAGTAATATTTTTAACACCTTTTTCTAAAATATATTTAGCTGGAAAACAATCTATTTTAATTAGAAATTTTTGATTTAACAAATCATCCTGAAATTTGGTAACATACAAAACTATGCTAAGAATTTTTTTCTCAAGTGTAGCATCTTTTTCTCGTGCAGTATTCCAAATATCATATATAATCTAACTAATTCTTCTATATTATTATGAGATTTTTTTTTGTTTAAGAATTCCACCATAACCAATATCAGAAGCGTCTGTCTCAACAATTTTGTACCATGTATAATTTGCTAAATTTAAAACACAACAGAAATGATTTATATATATATATATATATATACACACACACACATATATGACCAATGATTTTGGTGTTGAACCCCAGTTATGATAATCATATTTTGATGATGACCAAATCGTACTAACGAGCTGAAAACAATTGTGCAAAAAAATAGGAAGGTTTAGAAGTAAATGATCGTCCAAATACTATCAAGAAAAATAACAAAAATATGAACACCTTACGGACGATGAATAGCATCGGAAAGAAAGGAGATCGGACGCAAGAAAGCGTTTGAAACATGACCAGAAACTTTAGCACACACGTGACCATCCGAACCAAAATTTGTGGGATAGGATGCACATGACTGTTCAAACCAGAAGCTGTAGAATAGGACGCATATGACCGTCCAAACCAAAAGCTGTAGACGCACAAGACCGTCCGAAGAAAAGAGTTCCAAATGAAGAAGTTTCTGTCATGCTATAGGATGCATACGACCGTCCAATGCACTATTCATAAAGCTGTAGGATGCATGATCGGCCCACGCCCGAACCACCGTTCGAACTCCTGTCTCTTATAATAGCTAGTTTTTTGACCGTTTGAACTCAAATTTCAGCACATCTTTCATCTATAAATAGCCCAAGGAATCCAATTAATGTAAGGAACTAATACATTCAATATAAACACTTGTAAAAGTTATTTGTGGAGAAATAGTCTAAAATATTGTGGGTTGTATTAGTTTGGGTAGTATAGTTCTCTTGGATCAACTAGAGGGAATTAGTGTGCAAGAGTAGACTAGTGAGTGATCTTCAAGTGTAAGAGTAGAAGGATAACAAGTGTACAAAAGTGAGGTTGTAATGTAAAACCCTTTGGCTCAACTAGAGGAACATAGTTAGTGTAAGGGTGAGCCTACTTTGTGTATAAGAAAGTTATTGCCTCACATTCTTTGAAGAGGCACTACTAGTGGATGTACTCCAAACTTGAGAAACTTGAGAGTTTGGTTTGATATTATTCATTTGAATATTTTTATTTGTTTCTTTAAGCTTTTCAATGGTAAAATATTTATCTTTGATCATTTGTGCTTAAATATTCGTTTGTTGCACAAAATTTGCATTTTTATTAAGCATATTAAAAGGTTTGTTTTTAAAGACAACCTCATTTACCCCCCTCTTAGGTTGCTTTGGGCTAACAATTGGTATCAGAGCTTGGTCTCTTCTTGTTTTGGTTTAATCACCTTTGAGTAAAGATCATTATGGCAACCAATAATGCTTTGTTTTTAGAAGGGCATTCCATTACTAGACCTTCCATGTTTAATGGCATTAATTTTGTTATTTGGAGGGAAATAATAAAAATTTTCATGCAATCCATTGACATTGATTTGTGGTACATTGTTGATGAAGGTCCTTTCGAGGCTAATATTCTTGATGAAAATACATATAGATTAAGGACCAAGATTAGATATGAGTTAAATGCACAAGATAGAGTAAATTTATCTTTAAATGCTAAAGCCATGAATATTTTGTATAATGCTTTGGATGTAGATGAGTCTACTAAAGTGAAAGGTTACAAATCGGCTAAGGAGAAATGGGACAAATTGAAAGAAATCCATGAAAGAAGTGAAGATATAAGAGAGCAAAGATGTCACTTCTTGTGGCTAAATATGAATCCTTCAAAATAGAATCTCAAGAGAATATTGACAAGATGTGTTATAGGTTCATTGATATTATAAAGGATTTGAAAGGTTTAGGTAAAGAGTATTCTTTGGGATGAAAAAAATAGAAAGATTTTGAATATTTTGCCTAAGGAATGGGAACCTAAATCCATTGCCACAGAAGTGTCTAAAAATTTAAATTCTATACTTATTAAGTATTTGATTAAGTCACTAACCTTCTTTGAATTGAAGTTGAAATATAAGGTACAAGATGGTGAAGAGGTAAGTTCAAAAAGAGGCATGGCATTGAAGGCTTCACAAAAAGATACAAGTAAGAAACCAAGTGAAAAATGCTATGAATATGGCAAATCAGGACACCTTGCAAATGAGTGTTCATCAAAAATCTGAGAAAAGACTCAAGGAAGCCTCGCTTCAACAACTTCCAAATCACATGAGATGATTGCAATTCGAATGGAGAGGTTGGAGAAGAGTATGAGGCAAATCAAATGGCTTTTATGGCACTTGGCGATAATAAGGTATCCTCTAGTTGTGATTCTTGTGATGATTCATGTGATAATGATAATGATGATGTTGAATCATTTATTTTTAAAATGCATGAATGTTTGAAAGAATCATATGCTAAGAACAAAGAGTTAAAAATTAAAATTAATACTTTATTGAGTGCCAACTCAAAACTTGTGTATGAAAATAATTCTTTGACAAAAGAAAATGACGTTTTGAAAGAAAAATTTGTTGGAAAAACCAAGATCATGGAAGAACAAGCTTCATTAAAGAAGAGATTAGATGATCTTGATGATAGTTTGAAAAAGAAGAAAGAAAATGTGTTTGAAAACAAAAGAACTAGAAATATGTTTTTGAACAAAAATTTCATCACCTTTAGAAAATAATGATTTGTGAATTTGTTAAAATCATCTGTCTTTTATGGCAATAAGAACATTATTTGTAATTATTGTCATCAACATGGACATATAAAGAAAAATTGTTATGTTAAAAGAAATGAAAAATTAGGAATAAATTCTATTTGGGTGATTAAGCATGTTACTAATCCAATTGGACCCAAGAAAGTTTGGGTACCAAAAGTTGTTACTTAACTTTGTATGTAGGTATGCTTGGAGAGCACCAAGGAATTCAAGATAGTTTATCTATGAAGGGTGCTCAAGGCATATGAGCTAAGATCGTATTGAAATGGGTAACATCTAAAGTTTTGTATGCTTTCATTTATTAAGTTGAACTATGTTCTCTTGAATATTACTCATCCATATGTTCGAATTTGTTTAGAATGCTAGGAAATTTGTATCCCCAAATTTTGTCTATAAGAAGTCACTACTTGCAAAAGAAAAGGGGAGCATTCTCCTTTTTAAATGGATTTGTTTTTGCAAGAAATTGTCAGTCATCACACATGCTTCATTGTTTTGATGATGCTTTTTGGTAAGGAATGAGCAAAAAATATTTTGATCCTAATTCTTTGCATGAATTCCCTCATATCTACTTGAATACATATTCTTGAAGGGAAGAAACATTTTGCATAACTTGACTTATTCTCCATGTACTCATATTGAATTATATTCACCTTTCAAGGGAGGGAATAAACTAAGGGGGAGCTTAAATTGCATTATCTTTCTTATGTTTTGATGATGCCAAAAGGGGGAGAAAATAATGGACAAAACTTCTTGATTGATGCTTCATATTTTATGATTGTTTTTAGAATTGTCCAAATGATTTGTCATCATCGAAAAGGGGGAGATTGTTGAACTCCAGTTATGATAATCATGTTTTGATGATGAACAAATCATACTAATGGTTTGCAAACAAGTGTGCAGAAAAACAGGAAGGATCGGATGAAAATGATCATCCAAATACAATCAAGAAAAACAACCAAAAGTTGAACAACACCTTTCGGTTACGCATGAACGATATCAAACCCTACTCGCTAGTTTTTAATAGCTAGTTTTTTGACCGTTAGAACTCAAATTTCAGCACATCTTTCATCTATAAATAGCCCAAGGACTTCCAAATGATGTAAGGAACTACAACATTCAATACAAACACTTGTAAGAGCTATTTGGGGAGAAATAGGCTAAAATATTGTGGGTTGTATTGGTTTGAGTAGTATAGTTCTCTTGGCTCAACTAGTGGGAATTAGTGTGAGCAAGAGTAGACTAGTGAGTGATCTTCAAGTGTAAGAGTGGAGGGATAACAAGTGTACAAAAGTGAGGTTGTAGTGTAAAATTTCCCCTTTGGCTCAACTAGAGGAACTTAGTTGGTGCAAGGGTGAGCCTACTTTGTGTACAAGAAGGTTATTGCCTCATCTTCTTTGAAGAGGCACTACTAGTGGATGTACTCCAAGCTTGAGAAGCTTGGGAGTTTGGTTTAATATTCTTTATCTCAATCTTTTATTTGTTCTTTAAGCTTCGATTGCTAAATCTTTATCTTTGATCATTTGTGCTTAAGTATTCATTTGTTGCACAAAGTTTGTATTTTCATTAAGTACTTCAAAAGGATTGTTTTTTGAGACAACCTAATTCACCCCCCCCTCTTAGGTTGCTTTGGGGCCAACAGTAGGGAGTTTAATGTATGTAATGGTTTGCACTAGACCAAACATTGCCCATGCAATTGGTATTGTTAGACGGTTTTTGAAAAATTTAGGCAGAGAGCATTAGAATGCTATAAAGTAGATTATGAGATATCTCCTAGGTATATCGAATTTGAAGCTGTATTTTGGGATTGGTAAACCTATTTTTTGTTGTTACATACATTCAAATATGGTTAGGAATATTGACACAAGAAAATCTATTTCAGGGTAACTAATTACATTTCCAGGGAAGAGCTATGGCGTAGCAATAAGATTGCAGAAGATTGTGCAATGTCGACTACTGAGACAGAGTTCATTGCTAGTATTGAAACTTGTAAAGAGTTACTTAGGATGAAAAAGTTTCATGCATGAGCTCGATTTTCCTCAAAGGCAGTATGTATTGTCCTATGATAGCCAGAGTGCTATTCATCTTGGCTAGAATCTGACTTTCCATGGGAGATCTAAGCACGTTGATGTGCGGTATCATTGGACACGTGATGTTCTGGACTCTAAGGCTATTGAGCTTGCAATGTTCCATAAGGGTGACAACAGTTCAGACATGTTGACAAAATCTCTAACAAGAGAAAAGTTCTAAACTTCTTGTTTGGTTGCCGATTTGGCAAATACCTCCAATTGAGTTGGAGGGGGAGTTTGTTGTACAGTTCTCCTCGATTGAGGGGCTCCAAAAATTTTTAAAGAAAAAAAGGAAATTAAGTGATATGTGTGCATGTGTGATATACCAAAACCAAATGTGCAGTGACTTGTGTCCAGGTAGGACACAATACTTCGCTTAATAAAGCCTTATAAAAAGGCCTAATAAGGCTGCCGGAAAGAATTAAACAAATTCTTTTGTTCGACTAATAGTAGAAACGCCCAAATTAGATTGAAAATCAACATGGTTCATGCTTTGATCCGATGGTGAGTTTTGCTTCGTTTTGTAGTGAGATTTCAATATTATATTCTCGGTGGTGTGAGATACATTTTGTATGGTTAGATCGTTATTTTCTTTTATCTAGTAGTTAGACTTTTATACCTGTAATTTAGGTTATTTTGTACTACAACTTTGTTATTTCACTTTTGGCAGCGAGTAGGAAAGTGTTTGAGTTTCAAGTGTTTATTGGAAACTCACTTTCTTGTACTCATTGATCCGTTAATAGGGGAATATTTTCTAGACTAGATCCCATAGTTTTCAATTTATTCTTCACATTGAAAGGCTTACCATATAACAATCTTTTATGTTCTGTACTTGTTGATTTTATTTGTTGATTTATTTATTGTTTGAGTCTATTTACGATTTATTCAAGTGATGCGAAAAATTTTCTAAGTTGTTATTCAGTTACGTCATTCCTGTTTTTTTCCCAACACGACATAATGTAAATAGACATGGCAAAAATAACAACTTTAAACAATACTTCCTTGCCACCTAGGTACAACAACTTGCATTGCCACCTCTCTAGTTTCTTTTTGACTCTATCCCTCACAAAGACAAACACAGTCTCCTTTGACCTTGAAGTGGAATGACGTTGTTAACCTATGTTCGAGTAAATTGTTCTTGGTTATGAAGTTTTAGCCATATTAACACACAGCAGAAAGGCCTAGAACCTAAGATGACATGAGCTCTTTCAGTATTAAAGTATAAATCACATTGGCTGGTCAAAAGGATTTTGAATTAATTAATAAGTTTTCAAACTACTCTATGGACCCACGTATAATAGAGTTCCATTTTCAATCCAAGTCATATGTGAGAGAAGGTATTAAAGTATAAATCTCACATTGACTAATCAAAAAAATCATGAACTAATTAATAAGTTTATGAGTCACTCTATTTATCACCAATTAATTTTGAAATAAAATCCCCTATTCTTTAACATTTAGAATTGCAACAGTCCGTCTATGCTTCTTGTTGCACAGTGAAATTATTCGGTTACTGTATAGTTGGAGAAATTCAATAATTCTTTTCTTGTATGCAATGATAATAGCAAAAGGAGAATGACAATATCAAATTATCTCACTCAGAAAATTTGGATCGGCAGGCCTGATGTCTGAAATTTGCTAAATAAAAATCAACGACATATCGTAGAAATAACATGAATCTTCTGAAATATAACATCATGATTTAAATAGCCAATTTTGTAAACGAATGGCATTATAGCTTTCTCCAGTACAATTATTTACAATTAGTTGTTGCCACCTGGAACCTCTTCAATACCTCAATTACGAGTCAGTAAAATATTGATCAATTGAGGATTCGGAATCTTGCTCACTATTTTTTTTTTTTTTTCGTTTTTAGGATCTCATAAACCTAAGTGCAAAATAAGCTATCAACCTATACCCCAAAAACATTATCAGTAAAATTGCAGCACTCATCAACGGGTGAATTTGTCCGCCAATGTCTTGATCAATAAAATTGCATATGGCTTTATCACTTCCAGATTGTAAGCACCCCATCAATGATGAAATTTCCCTGCCTTCGCCATATTGGATATCTATTAGAAGTCTATAGGAGTAAAATGTTGCAAGAAATGTACTTAATCCAAGCCATGCAAGATGGTACTTTATGCACATAAAATCCTCCTGTTAGAACAAAGGCTAGCATTGTGACAGTTACCACAGTGGAAGCCTGTTTTGCATCCATGATTAGTGCACCGAGAGCTAGGCCGAGACCTTGAGACACGAGCACATAGCCAAGAACAACCGTCAAAGTTAAGATGAACGCCCCAAGTTCGGGTTTTAGCCCTGCCATCCAATAGGTAATTGTGAGAAATATTGTAGGGAGAATGAGCTCCATAGGCATGTCTCCTACTATTCTTGCCATGAAATAGGATGACAATGTATACATCCCCGAAGCTCTTTCCTTCATGAAGTTTGCGCGTTCTTGAGGAAAAGCAAATGTGGCATTGAAAGAAGGAAGAACTCCCCAAAAGATTGCAATGAAGAAGAGAAGGCCGAGGCGGTCCTGAATGTTTCGAAAATCAGAATGCCACCACATTGAACCAGCCAACAAAGCGGCTGCAATTACCTTGAAAAACTCTCAAGGAGTTAAAGGTTTCATGCCTTCTCTCTTTCAGACTTCTTTCTATGAGAATGCTGAATTGATTGAACCAAGTGAAAATATTACTTTTCCAGCTGCTGCTGTACTGATCTTTAGAGCTATGAATTGCTACCATCATCTCTCTTGGAGCTGAACTTGTGGATACTTCAAGACATGCAGCTTTTACCTTTGGAGCTAGTAATCTATTGTAGGAAGTCACAAGAGCTTTCTTTACATTAGGCCTCTCTTTCTTATTATTTCCAAGATGGCATGCACCTGCATTATTCCAAGAACTGAAAGTCCTCAGATATATATCACTGTAACATCGGATGCAATGAATCAATTCTTAAATTTCTGAGGAAAAATTCATTTCTTAAACTATTGATGGTTTAATTGTCAACCAAAAATTATTGTACATGTTTCTTCTTAGTACGTTCTACAATAAAGTTTCAGAAGGTTATTGCGAAATGCGGTGCACTTTTGTATTTGTCTACAAGTTTCACACACTTAGAATGAAACACAAAATTTGCAAGATAAAATAAAAACACACACACACAATTTTCTACTGTACTCAATTGTTAATAAATTAATTAGGACTACTAAATTCAACAAAAATCAGGTGAATAACTTGACATCAACATCCAAAGCAGAACTAATAAAAGAGGATAATCAAATTTTAACCCCATACCCATAGCATGAGGGAAAATTTCAATGTAAGTGTTACGTCCATACTATAGTCTTCCTTTTCAGTGACTAATTTCTGTTTCTCTATCAAGTCAAAATGAATCTTTCATGACAAACTGTTCAAAAATCATGCTTGTGTATCATACTTTTCTATGTCTAACATAAACCATAAAACAATTGCGTTCTTGCAATCCAGTAATTAGTTGGCCAATTGAATTTTTTGTAGCATGAAAATTTCCTCTTCCTAGCCAAAAAAAACAAAAAAAAAGCTTGAAAATTTCCTCGCTATCCAAAATATATAAACACACAAACTTTTTCACTATTATCCAATAATATCTAAACACCCTTCTCGACAGAATTTGAGTATGAACAAAATATTCTGTTAATTAGCGAGTATATAATCAGCCAACCTACTAATTAATCACCAGTCAATAAAAGCTAGCAATGGGAGCAAAATGAAGCTGGCCAATGTTTATGGTAAGGTGAGGTCCACTGAAAAGATAATGGTGCTGATGGATAGCAGCCACCATCCCTCCACTTTCCTTTACTCATAATATTCAATACTAAAAAGTTTAACTGGTGGGATGAATGCATATTGATTTATAAACCACCCTAACACGTGGTGCCCTCAAAAATTTTGATGCTAAAAGGGAAAGAGAGGTTCCATCATTTTTGCAGACAGAAGAAAAAAGGGACAGAAAGAGAAAGCAGAACACTTTCTTTGGGACCAATAATTCTTATATTGCACACATCAAAATGTGACAAGTGTTATATTAACGGAAGTGGATGTGTTACATTCTCAACTGCCATATGTCAGGCATAACTATATATATATATATATAAAAGATAGCAAGATGAATGCAAAGGCAGCATTTGCTTTGTTATCACATATGCTAGCCACTCAATTCAAGAAATGGTTCAGGGTCAATTTCTAATTTGGTACTATAAGTTAGAATTAGTTAGCCTATTTCCATGAAATCGTACTCAAGAACACTTGTAATCATGTGAAGGAATTAGCATAAGAAAATTGTGCTCAACAGTTGGGGAACATTTAAAGTAAGCAATCAAGAGAAATTAATGTTTCAACAATCTGACCGTTTACCAATCCACTTGTAACAAAAAAATTACAAATAATTGTCATTTGAAGTTCTTGATTTTTTTTTTTAAAAAAAAAAAAAGAAAAAAGAGCAAAAAACTTCCGAAATTTTAAAAAAAAAATATATAGTTTTTAGAAATGATGAACACGATTTTATGGTCTCAGTGCAAAAGTAATGAATGCTTTGTCTACCAATGAAGAAGTGGCTGACAAATTTGACCACACAAATTCTTAATTTTAGGGGAAGTATAATTATAAATAAAATAAAAAAAAGCCTATATGACTGTAGGTTTATCAAATATTCCCGATTAAGTAAAAAGTTAATATGATAAAAGACCCTAAGTATTGACTTTGTCCTACACTTAATTTTTCATGATATTCAGGAACACTTTGCCAGAGGAATGAGGAAAAAAGGTTGAAAAAAATATACATATAAAACCAGTAGGCATATGCAATCTATAGCAAATACCTATTCTATTTTTATCAATTCTGAATATAAAGGAAACCACTATATTGAGTTGTACATATTTCAAAATACAATCACAAGCCAAAACGTATCTTTGCTGCATAAAATATTTCCCTTCTTTACGTGGATATATATATATGGTATAAGATATTTTAAAGAGGATTAAATTACGGATTTGAAAGTAAAAAGTAAAGACAGTGACTAAAGGCATTAATTTTTATTAAGTGGTCTTGTGTAATAGCATAAGTGTGCAATCTCGTGAAAGATAGATGCGGTAAAACGCAAGCAATGTTGTCACCTTCTATTGGTTTCTTCTTGTAATCATTTCGTCCAATAAAGAATCAAGAAACAAAGCATTCTTTACACACACACATATATATAGCTATAAAAATTTCAATCAAAAGGGATGACAAACAGTGCTGTATAGCCTGTATTGAGGACTTATTATATTAAAGAGGATAAAAGCCATATAAGTATTTTTCAACTAATAGTTTAGCCAAGTAGCATGTCTCTCCTGTCTAAATAAAAGTCCAAAAATATGGAGAGCCTTTATATTTAAGGAATTGAAATTATTTTCATGTATCTATCTATCCTATGAATCTTATTGGATAGTACCTTAATTACATCACGCTATGAGTTGAGTACAAATTTCATATTGGATAGTACCTTAGTTACATCACGCTATGAGAGTATAAGTAAAGGAAAAACTATTAATTTAATCATAACAGACCAATTTAGTCTCTTATCTTTAAACTAATAAAAAAAATTAACTAATTTTGGAAACAAATTTACACCTGGTGACAAAAGTCATAGATAAATTAACAAAGAAAACCACGTGATAATAACGTGTCCATTAACCTATAACAAATGTTTCATCAACATATCTATTATTTTATTCATAATTTTTATCACAGATATTAATTTGGCAATTTTGAAAAAAAATGAGAGTCCAAATTAATCTTTAATAATTAGGGGACTAAATTGGTTGACATACTAAAATCAAGCATTTGAACAAGTTTTTACTCTTGATAATAAATGTATTTGGCTATGTTAAACCCGAAAACTAAATCCGTGTCCGAATCTACCACCAATATAATGTTAGCAATAAATAATTTGATCTTGCAATAATATAGATATCTTAGCCCACCCTAACCCTCTACTCTCACAATTTCAACACTTTTCAATAATAATAATAATGATGATGATTTTGAGTTGTGCTGTTCTATACGATCCTAAAGGCATCTAAGGCGAGCTACTAGTAATTAATGGTGAAATAATTTAATATTTAATGATATCCCATTGTTGAACCAACAATGAGAGCACATTTTTTGTGAAAGCCACTATGCCTCTCTGTTTGTGGTAGCACGTGTCAAAGTAAACTACACATTATGGAGGAAAGAAGGGGCGACCACACCCAAGTGCAGGAAACAAAGATAATGTGAGGGAAGATCCTCTTCTCTAGGTGAACCATATCATTGTCGCAATCCTACCACAAAGTCAACTCGATTTTGTCTTGTTTTCCTTAGCTTTATTCATTGCTCAATTGTCGTTCTCAATTGAAATAATTCCTTGTTTGCATCACATCACAGTGAAGTTCTTTAACCCACTCAAAATCTCTGAATTCTGTTATTATTGAATTAGGGAAAAAAATTAGAAATAATTAGTTATCAGTTGCAATATTGTTCAAGCTTTTAGTTTATTTTTATTTTTTTTTTAAAAAATAATCGCCTTTTCTCCCTACTCTCTTTCCCTAATTTTTTTTTGGTGATTTGAATCCATGACCAATCAGTCATAAAGGATAAAATGTTTTACTATTTAAGTTATACTACATTATCATCGCATGTGTTATTAGTACTTCTAAAAATGATAAATTAAAGCTTTAATCATTTTTGCAGCATATTATTCCTGCGTATAAAGCTTTAATATGTTAACTCAAGCGATTAACGGAGAGCGGAAATTTTAAGCAAGATTGAACAAACTGATCTGATTAAACATCAGTTTAAAATTAGGTCATGTTTGAAAAATTAGATATGCTGGAAGGTCTAAACATTCTTTTGAGTGTTGTTTACTCCTTGTTTTGAACCAATCCAGTCTGTTGCAATCAAGAAATGGTTATCAAACCAGTTCAAATAACATAATTTGATATTTTGTTTTTGTTTCTAATAAATTATTAATAACACTTTTCTTTGAATAGTCATTTTAATATGGTTAAAGGTGGAAACATATGGTTCCATACAGAATTAGTTATCTTCTGTGGATGATGAATTTTGTCATCAGAATACTAAGTTGATAGGATATTAGGTTAATGTCCCAAGTTCCATCAATAGATCCCCACATTAAAAACTAGTATCAGGTCCTTCTCCGGATTGGTTACGTAGCTTTTAAATATTGCATCCAACATTTCCCTCACAAAAAGGATCCGAAAGACTATATTTCTGGCTGAAAATTTCTCATTAATTAAAGCAAATCGAATCTGTTTATGACATTTCTTTCAATGTCCCGAGACCACTTAATAAAGTATGCTATAAGAAGAACAATATAGTACGTGTGCGTCTATATAAATATATAGTCATATTTTATGTTGAGAAAAGTAAGATCTATTGCTAATATTGCATCACCTGACCAAATTTGATGTGATTGATACCCTAATTCAAGTACAATGACATGTAAATATACCGCGATTGCTTGTCCATAGTACTGTACAAACCACTAACGCCTTGGCTACAAATTAATATCACTGGTAAAATATCTTTGACAACTTACTCTAAGTGTGAAAGTCCGTAAAACAATTAAGTTGTTGTATGCTATGTTAATATTTAATAAGAGTCTTAACACTCATGTTCTCTTATTCATCCCACTTTCTCACACAAAAGAATTTATAAGAAGAGTACAGTTATAATTCTCTGCAAAAATTTAAAGAATTTAAACTTAATATATGTATCATTCACACTCACATACACTTCTATACGGTTAATCTAAGCAGTATAAAAAATATTGATATATATATATATATATATATATATATATATATTCCTTTCTGTGATTTTATGTTCCAATAGTTAGCCCTATAAATTTGGGGGAAAAAATCATGTAACATAAGATGAACATGATAAAAATCTATCAATACTACCATTCTTCCCTTAAATCAAGTTAAAATGTCCTCTGAAAATATAAAAGCATAAAGGGAACTGAAATCAAAAGTAAACCCGGAGTATTGAGTTGGCTAGGAGAGGAAAAAGAGGAAAAGGAAAGACCGACCGGCTCAACCTCAAGGACACGTGGGTTGCAAATAGTTAGTTCACCCGTGATTCAAATGTCTTAACGTATCCACTTAATTTTATCCAGTACTGTAACTTTCCTACAAAACCCACTATCTTTAGCATTCATTCCACCCTCCTCTACCACCACCAGTAGTACCATTGCTGCCATTACCATACCACCAACACTCTACAGACTACACCATTTGGCTAAATCAATCAAACCAATAATACATAAGTTAGACTTCAATCAATTCAGAATATGGATAATTTATGGATCTTAGTATTCGTCATTATCAACATTTTTGGTAGGAGTTTCCCTATAAAATATAAACATTTTGGTAGGCCTTATTAATTTTGTTCCTCTAAAGTATTTACCAGAAAACGAATGACAATTTGTACTCACAGCTATAGATTTTTGGAAATTTTTTATATGGACTTGGGTATTTGTGAATAGTATTGTATCTGCACCAAGAGTGGGGGTGTACAAGTATACAATTAATCGAATTTGTAATTGATTTCGAATTTAATTCAGTTAATAAATCCGGTTAATTTTGAATTTGGATCAGAAAATAATTAAAAATAAAATTTTATTAAAATATTTTGATATATAAATAGTATATTACTAAAAATATAAATATAGTTATTCGACTAAAAATATATTTATTGATAATTATTATAATTGGCTTTAATTTTTTAACTTAGTTCGTAAAATTGTTATATGCTTATACATTAACTCATACTTATATTATTAAATTAATATTCATAAATCACACTAAATAGTCTTGTGATACGTATTTTATTAAACTTACAAGTTACATGATATTATAGTATTCTTCGTAATTATATTGATTCTTGTTCAATTAAATTACGAATCATTTATCAACAAAAATTCAGACAACATATCGAATTATGTGGCAAAAATAAAATCAAATTAGGAAAATTTTGCTTAAAAAATAAGTTTTTATAAAGGATTTTAACCCAATGTTATGAGTTCAACTAACTCAAGTTGAATTTAGTTAATCGAGCTCAAAATCAGTACCGAATTCGAATTTGATTAATCAAATATTGGCCGATTTAATCTTTCTACCGAATTGAATTTGAAATTGGTTAAGAGTTTTAGAACTATTTCAAAATTTTGATCAATTTTATTAATTAATTAATTAACCGATCGTGAGGTCCATAGTAGGACTCACATGGGGGTTCACTGTAACACCCCGAATTTAGGCTAATCCAACAATTTTTAAGTGAAAATAACGGATTTAAAATATTTAAGTCAATTTGTTAATAACCCATGACCTTGGATATTATAAACAATACAATATTCCCTTCCACTTCTGATGTGGGATGGAACATTACATTCACCCCTCATATAACTTTGAATCTTTCCAAAATCCAATTTAGGGTTCAATAACATGTCATATACAATACCACTAATCTAGTCTCACCCCGTGTAAAAACTACACGAGATTTACTCTGATACTAGCTGTAATCCCTTGGACCCAGAACTAACCCAACAACTTTTAAGTAGAAACAACAATTTCAAAATATTTATAATAAATTGTTAAGAATCCATGATTTTAAATGTTATAAACGAATACAATAGATTTAGTATTTACCATACACTTTAGCGAGGCTCAATGGATCTAAAGCGACCCAACATACGGACCTGGGTACAGCTCTTATCATAAGGGAGCTACAGCTACAATAGCTACAACACCAAAAAGGTACCAGCATTAAGGTGGTCCATGACTAGGAGTTATTGATATCGTGACCTATTAGAACCAAACTGAAAGTACTACCGAGTAATACAGCTGGAACAAGCTTTAGTCTTAAATTGACTTCCTTTATGTCTTAAATTGTTAGCAAAGATTTTTTCTTTTAGGCTGTTAAATTGATTTCCTCATGTCTTAAATCGTTAGAAACGGTTGATAAAGTGACAGCAAAATATGTAGAAGAATTAATTAATTGCCAAAACCTAAATTTAGAAGAAATTATTTTTATACAGACGACAACAGTATTTTTTTTTTTTTTTTTTGACTGACGACTGCATTTTTGCTGTCAATGGACTTGGTTTGGGCGTCATCCTACGGCTCCATCGACAGATGACCGACCCCAAATCCATCTTAACATTGATTTCACATTTTCCCATTTTGAGTGTGGGACTCTATTTGCAAAAAAAACGTACGACGGTTTAATGCCGTTTCATTCTCTTCACTGTAGCATAGGATAAGCTTGGACGGTTTATTGTACCTTCAAATATTTTATAAAGCACCCTTATCCCTACGGAGCAAATGGCTATCAATATTAACTTCAGAAAACATTCTAAGACTAAATACAACTCCAATCCAAGTCCTGTTAATCAAGTCAACTACCACAAGATCTCGCCACTTTTTTAATATGACAAAAGAGATGCATTGGCTCTAATATTTGTGTCCAGCAAATCGATTTTAAGACCAAAAGTTGACTTAAAGTGTAAAGTTCTTCTTCGCACGACTAGCGTTGTTATCGTCAAAACCAAAAAAAATAAATCAATAAACGTTTGTTGTCTTCAAATTGACTCTTTTTGTATTCAATTTTTTTTTTTTTCCGAAAACCAAAAATTGAACAGCCTTTAGAAGATTTCGCCAAAAAAAAAAAAAAAATCTAAGTACGTCAAAAGTGCGCCTACCACCGAAAATACAACTGTAACAAATAAACAATGCTGTCGAAAGAATGAGCTATATATGCATGTATTTGGTCAATAAAAACAACAAGGTTGTACGTACCGTTAGCGAGATCAAGCAGGAAATCCGCAGGATTCATGGGAAAAGATGGCGAGAATCCAACGGACTCAAAGTAGTTCATAGCTTCATTTCCCTTACCGAAGTAAAGACTCCTTCCTTCGGACAAGACCAAAACCGAGTCAAACATTTGATAAACCCGGCTCGATGGCTGATGAACTGATGTAACAATGGTTTTTCCCTTGTGAGCCAAAGATCCCAGTGTCGAAACCAGCCGAAACGCCGCCGTTGAGTCCAACCCTGAAGTCGGCTCATCAAGAATCAATAAACTAGGGTTTATCAGCATTTCATGAGCTATGCTGACTCTTTTTCTTTCTCCTCCGGAAACCCCACGAATGAAACTGTTTCCTATGATTGTATTCCCGCATTTCTCCAAGCCCAGCTCAGTAATAACGGAGTCGGCTACAGAAATCTTCTCCTTTTTGGTCAGTGAATTCGGTAGCCTTAATAATGAGCAAAAGACGAGGGTTTCACGAACAGTTAAGTGCGGATAAAGGACATCATCTTGAGCAACGAACCCGGTTCTTTTAAGAACCGTTTTGCTGAGTTTCCTATTGTTGGCGAGGACTGTTCCAATGAGACCGTGGTTATGTTGGAGTCTTCCAGCTAATGCATTCAACAACGTTGATTTTCCACTGCCCGATGGCCCAAGGATGGCTAGGATTTCACCTGGAGAAGCCACTCCCGTGATTCCATTCAAGATTGTCCGTCCTTGAATCACAGCCGTTGAATTCTCAACATCAGGGGATGTGGGCCCGCGGGTGCTTGTGAATATCTCTCTGAAGCCGCCTCTTGACTCGTTTCTCTCCAGCTTTACCCTGTAACATACGTCCATGAACTGCTTACATCACCCAAACAAACAGGCAACAAAAAACACATGTCAAGTTGATAAAAAATCCTTTCTCTAAAACAATATATATATAATATACAAAATGTTTATATATTTTGTTCGTGGTATCTGAAATAATAAGCTTTTCTCAAATATTTCAACCTTTGTACGCATAATGCAGAAAAACATATTATTAGGTGAACTGAATTTATAATAAACGCATAAAAATCATTCACATCATTTTAAATTTAAAAATTAAATCTCTCTTTGATAATATAAATGATTTTAGATTAAGATGGCCTGGTCGATCTAAGAATTCCCATAACGTGGGGTTTATGTTCGAAGTGTTACCTTAAGGGTTATAGGATAAGAAGACAACATTATTGAAGGCAAGTGATGATGGGAATTGAAGGGTGGTTCTGCCTTTGAAGCTTCAGCTGCTTCGCTACCAAACACTTGCATTCTATTATTTGTCCCTTGGTTTCTCCACACTTTCACTTGCATAAAGAAATGATAGGATGGGGAAGAGAAAGAAAAAGTGAGCAAAGTATGGGGCACTTGCTAGAGAGAGTTAATTGGGAGGAAAAAGAGAAAGAAAGTTGGATGAAGGGACTTGAGAGCTCTACTTCAAAGTTCTAACCCCTATTTATTTGGTTTGGAGACTCAAATGCTTGCCACGTCAAACTGATAACCCCACAGCACCATGTGATACGTGGCATTAAACCTCCATAGCCATTAGCCAGCTAATGATTCTTTTTTTTTGCTAAAAATACTTTTGGGCTGCTGATGGAAGCTTCCCATTCGGCATTGCTTCACCGTCAACACCAAACTTTCTTTTTCCCTTTTTCTTACTCTTTCTCAAGTAAGAAAGAGGGAACAAAGAAAAAGCATCCGACTCCAAAGAGGGCATAGGGTGCTAACAGGAGTTGCTTCGCATGATTAAACCATCTAAAGATTCAAATTACTGTCAATTTTTCTTTGTTACAGTTAGTATCATAAACATAGTGTGTAATATTTCAGGTGAGATTATTTAGACGTAAGTATTAAATAAATTTTTGAAAGTATCATGGTGTATGTAAAATGATATTGGGCCTCAATTTTAAGCTTTACAAGGACGTAAAATTTAAAGAATGAGTGATTATGACACTCCGTCCCAGATTAATAATAGAAAAAAATATTATGTTATTTATAATATTTTGAATCATTGACTAATAACAATTTGACTTAAGTAATTTATGATAACAAAAATATTGGACCAGTTCAAAGTTCAGACCCAGGACGTTACAAGTTAGTCATCATTCCAATGCATATAGCCCGATACAGATACTTGCTCTTTTTTTTTTTTTTTTAAATAAATAAAGATAATACACTAAGGGTGTATTCATTTGGATGGAAAAATATTTTCTTGAAAAATATTTTACATTAAAAGGTTTGAATTAATATAATTTTTCGGTATTCAGATTAATAAAATAAAAATATTTTGAAATAAATTTTTTTAATAGTTTCATCTTTAATTTTGTGAATACAAGTAATTGTGATTAATAAAATATTGATTTTATTCAAAATTAAATGGTAGTATAATATAGTAGTAAAATTTGACAATGATAGTTATATTAGTGTGAGACCCATAATTAAGAAAAAAACGAATGAAAAAGAATTGAAAATGAAACTAAATTTAACAAATTAAATTATAAAAGAAAGTATTTGAACTTTAATGTTGCTCTTGAATTATTTCGAAAATAACTTACGTTCAAAAATTTCGCAAGTTATTTTCAACCTGAGAAAAAAAATTTGGAAAATATTTTCCGGTGTTTGACACCAAAAAAATTTTTGAAAAATATTTTCTAAAAATATTTTCAATCCAAATGAACACACCTAATGTATTACATTGGACTAATTTCCTGCAATGTAAACCCACAAGGTCTATTAAGATCCATTTGGCTGTAAATCAATTAACTCTTTAGAACAAATAGTTAGATGATAAATTTAATTCATCCATTTGAATATTTTAACGCTTTTATTGTTTTATTTTAGTCTAACATTACAAATTATTCTCTTTAAATATAAATACAAGGTGTATGGTTTATAGGTATGGGGACAACAATTGGGAAAAATATATTTTTGATCTCTCTTATTTGAGGTATTTACTAATATAGTCCCTAAATTTCAACAAAACAAATTTAATCCGTAATATTTTGAAATTTGAATAAAATTAGGACAATTAACAAAAAATTAAAATTTATAACAAAAAATGATCATGTGAAAGTTAGGTTTAAAAATAATAATAAAATATAAATACTAAAAAAATTATACAAACCAGGTCTCTAAAGGTTGTCAGAAATGTACAATTAATCCTGAGATCTAAAAATAATAAAATTTTCTTTTAATACAAAAATTCTAAGAGTTTTAATGTCAAAGCAACCCGTGTCATAGGAGATTTGAGGAGAGAGGAAAATATTTATGAATGTTAAAAATAATCTCAACTAAATAATGATCACATCCAAGTATCGTTGTGCGAAACCAGACTTAAGGGATAGTTGTGTTGAATGATTATTATATTTGAAATAAAATTTTGAAAATAGTTAATATTTGAACTTCTCAAATGATAAAATATATATTTCTTAATAAACTAATCTTATACATTACTGATTTTATCATTAGAAATTAAATTTCACAATATTATAGTGATACAAATTTGTCTTTAAAATTATTATCATTAATTTATTACAAGAAATCTAACATTAATATTAATTAAAATCGGTGACAATAAGTCAAATTTGGTAATGCAAATTCTAGAAAAATTAACAATAACAAGTGTCATATCGCAAGTTATTTTCGACTCCTTATAAATATTTTTTTACCCTAGTAGAAGAAATATTAATATAAAAAGTGGTAATACAATTTCATCATATGTACAATTATTTTTTGTGCAAGAAAATAGTCCATTATCTAATAATTCCATTTCGACCTAGGAACATGATGATTTTACTGTTGATATTAGTTTATTAAATTTGATAATTGAATGTGGTTCACTTTTTAAATTATAATGTCTACCGCAAAATTTAGTTATTATCAACATGTTTATTCACCATACTAATACTAGATATTTTTATAATATCACTATAATATTATGTGAATTTAATTTCTAATAATAATATTTTACAGTATATGTATACGATTAATTTCTTAACAAATATCTATTTTTTCATTTGAAAAATTCAAATGTTTTCTATTTTCAAAATTTTGATTTCAAGCCTAATTAATCATTCAATACAATTGGCCTTGATTAGTGATGTGATCAATATTTGGTTGAAATTATTAAAAAATCTTTTCCTCTTTCCTCGAATCCCCAATGGCGCTGAGTTACTTTGACATTGAAACTTTTAGAATTTTTGCACTAAAATTTTTTTTATTTGTTTTCTCGGTCTTTGGAGACCAATTTTGCATTTATAACAAACTTGGGCACCAATTCTATACAATTCTTTTAGCATTTAAATTTTTTTATTAATTTTTTAAAAAACTTAACGGTCACGTGGCACACATGTAATCATTTTCTGTTACAAATTTTTAATTTTTGTTAATTGTTTTAACTTTGTTCAAATTCTGAAATATTAGGCACTAAATTTATTTTGTTCGAAACTCTCCAAACAAGAGGGACCAAAAATTTATTTTTCCCGACACATATTAAAGTAATGATATTCATAATGTTGTTTAGTTGAAAACTATAGAAATCATTATATAGAAATAAAATTTTTGGATAATGTCTCTTTCAATTCATTGCTTGTAATTTGGCTTTTAAATTAATTAATTTATTAACAATAATAAAAGTTATTCTTAATTCAAACCAATTAGTACAAATGAATGGCAAACATTTATACTGATAATATAATATATGATTCTCATTCTGATTCTTGGTCCTGATATAAACCAAACAACTCCTTAAATATCAGAGGCTCTATGGAGATCCAAATCGCACTGTATGTTTGAACTTTGAAGTTATACTGTGTACTTGAATACCCGCTTCTTCAGAAATTTTTAGCGCTTACTGAATATTCATTGGATATTTTGGCAATTGCTCATCACTTATTAACATCATCAGTTGTTTCCAATAATTGTATTTGCAAAACTCGTCCCACACACCCATATCCTAATCTATGTTCAAGTTTTGCTTTTGTTCAAAATTTTTTGAGAAAAGAGGGTGGGCATGGGAATTCACTCGAAAGATAACCTCTTTCACCCCAAGCATAGCATTTGTTTCCATTTTTAACTGTACATATGAATAGGACTTGGTACAAGTAAATAGTCAGAATGAATAGCTTCTCACATTGCAAGTTAACTTGCATAGTTCTGAATCTCCTAATCTGTAGTTAACAAAAGGTTTAATTACATATACCTCCTCTAAAGTTTGGTTATATTACCAAACAAACTCAGTTGTTTGCCCAAATAATAATTACTCTCGAATGCCCAAATATTTTAACAAATTCCTCATGAGGTTTGGCCATATTAGGAGGCAAACCCTAGTATTTGACTAAATCATAAATATCTCCCCTAAATTTCTGAACTTTTTAACAAATACTCACCTGAGGTATGTATGGTACTGTTACCAAACAATCCTTATGGTTTGGCCAATTAACAAATTCCCAATGTATCTTCAATCTAAAATACTGGAGCTTGGGCCATATTGCCAAATAATTCGTTGTTTAGCAAGATAACAAATAGGGCTAACTCGTTTTTTCACTTGTCAACTTATACTTAATTTTTACTTTGTATTTTTAATTTTAATTTTGGACACTTCACACTCCCTAACTCTCAAATTTATCTCATTTCAATTCCATTTTTAACACCGTCATAAAAGTCAAGCATTTCTTTTTATCCAATTACATCCCACTAATCTATTACACACATGAAAAGATTATGAAATTTTGATAACAGTGTTAAAATCTAAACTAAAATAGGACGAATTTGAGAGTTAGAACTTAAAAGTACAAAATGTCTAAAATTAAAATTGAAGTGTAAAGTGAAAATTAAATATAAATTGATGGGTGTAAAATAAAATTAATTCTTACAAAGGTTCTACTCTTTTTCGAAGTGGTATAATGCCCTTAACATACACTTTAATTCGATAAAGAGAGAAAATTGTCCATATACTAGACGATCGTGTGTGCCATTAAAAATAAGCAAATGATTGTCTTAACTAAATAAAACTAATTAAAGTATCCATCACTCAAAGAATTAACTCGACTAAAGGTAAACTTTTAAAGCCTACAACATTTGGTAAAACCACATGATTTGTTTGATACTAGGGTCAAAGTGACCACATGGTATATTTGTTTAAATATCAGGATATTTAGAGAGATATTTGTTATTTATCTGAATCCAAGATTTGTTTGGTAAAATATACATTAAATCTCAAGGGAATTGATCTATATTATATATAAAATAAGAGCTTTAATTTGATGTGATGCCATAATATGATTTGTCATATTTACTCTTATCCTTATAATGATTTTTATTAATACCATTTATATATAACCACTCATTAACTACTTTTTTATTTTTTTTATTTTTAAAGTTTAGTTATTTTATAAATATTAATTTAAATTGCACATCCATTTTGTGTCTTACCCACTAATTTATTATAAAGTTTCGGCATTGGTGGCTATTGATTATTTTTTCCAATCAACACGGTTTGTTTAATAATATGACTAAATCTCACTTAAGGTGAAGCGTAAATTATATTTTACTCTCTAAACTTACATTCCAATTGCACTTTATTCCTTGAATAAAAAATATATACACTTTACACATTTTCAAAGATATCTTAATATAAATAGATATAAAAGCATGATATAGAAAATTTTTTTTTTGACAAATGTACCATCCCAAAATTTGTGAACAAAATTACTTTCCATTTATTTAAATTTTAATGATGCCATGTCATTTTTTCTTTCAAAATTTTTTTAGTGAAGTTATTTTATTTTTAGTAACTAGACATAAAAAAATAAAAAAGATTATGTTTAGTTGTTATAAAATGAAAGTGTATAAAAAGTACTTGTAAAAATTTTTCCTTTTGTACTTTTGAAATTAAATAGAGAAAATTATGTATAAGTTAATTAAGTGACAACACGTGTGTGTATGTGTGTGTGTGTGTATATATATATATATATATATATATATATTATATGGAATTAATAAAGATTAAATAAAGTGAAAGCAAATTGTCCATAATTTTTTGGAGGCTATTTTTATCAAAATAAATTTTCACGTCATCCTTTTATATTTATTTATATTAGGGATCTTTTATAGGTGTCAAAGTGTAGACTGTTTAGGTTCAGGGGACAAAGTATAACTAGTGTGTGAGTTAAAATGGGTAAAGTGTAATTAACCATAAGGTAAATGCAATAAACCATCAACAAAAGGGTAAGTTACACAGAATTGCTTGTGATTTGGCCACCTTATATATTACACTCTGTAGTATTAAAATGTACATTTAACTCCTTGTGGTTTAAATTAAAATAAAATCGTTAGTCATTCTATCCAATCTAACGATAAAAGGTTAAAAAAATTACATTTTAAGAGTTTGATTGTCTTTTAATACAATTTCATATTTATGTTTTAAAACTTTTTCACTAAAAAGTGACATTGAAATTTTGATATCATTATTTAGGTCTAATGTCTTTCTTTTCAGTTAAAAAGTCTTAAAAAATAAATATTAAAAGGCAATCTTATTCTTAAAATAAAACTTTTTCAGCTTTAAATTAAATGTAATGACTAACCATTTCATTTTAGTCTAAAACAAGACGTTAAATATATATAAAGGAGCAACTATGGGAAGAGTAGAGATTAATTACAAATTTATAATTACTTCTCTCCTCCATTGATCACCGAAACTGTAATAAAAGAGAGAGAGAGCAGTAGTCAGTAGAAGCAGATGGGAGATGCATAGTTTTCTGTATTGGATATAAAGGAGGTTCAGTTGATGAGGCTGGCAATGTGCGAGGAAACCAAAAAGGTGGCACCAGAATATAAGCCTTTTTCAAGGGGAAAGGTAAGTGAAGGGGTTCATTCACAAGGGGACACGTCAGGTGAATGCTGTTTCTGTCCGGTCATAGCATTTCTACTTTTCTACGTTGTTCAGTGGGTGGTTTTTCAAGCTAAGGATGTAAGCTACTACTAGTATTGCTGCTTTATCGCTTTATGTTGACCGTGACCCCAAGAAAATCCATTTTACCTGGACACCGTTGGCTTTTGACCGAGTTTGTGCAATTCTGATGCTTCTGTCCCTCTTGGCTGTTCGATGATAAGACCAATCTTGATTAGAGAAGAGTGTACCCGGACACATCTGAGCAGTTTTTAATCTTTCAATAGACGAGTAATTTAATGAAAATTGTCATGTATTATACAGTTAAATAAATGGGAAGTTTATCCGGAGATGTTATTAATGGACTCCCCATTATTTCCATTGCGAAAGTTTAATGAAGACTGGAAATTTTTGTTTTTGTTAAGAAAGTAACTACTGCACATATGCTTCTTGAATTAGTGGAAGGCCTCCATCTAGAATGAATAATTATTTTCTTTTATTTTCTTTTTTTAAATGGATGACCATCAATCTTTTTGAAAAATGCACTACAAAAAAATAGAGTTTTAGTTACCCTGCCAAGTCGTCACAAAAAGTTAAGAAGTCGTCATTAAAATACTTTAGAGACGACGATTCAGCTCGTCACTGTGCGTGGCTAAAGGCTTGATGCTAAAGCCATCTAGTGACGACAATTCAAAGTCGTAGCGACGAAAAATATTCGTCACAAAATAGTGACGAGTATACGTAATCACAAAAGGTACTTAAAAATGGTAACTAAATATGGCACGTCGTCACTAAATGCTATATTTTATGACTACATTTTGTGGCGACCAAATAACGTCACTAAGTATGTACTCGGTCAACGCATTTAGTAACAATATTTTGTGACAACTTGTGACGACAGTGGAGTCACTAAATAAGCATTCGGTTAATATAATTAGTTACGACATTTGTGATGACAGGAGAGGAGTAACTAAATATGTATTCGGTCAATACATTTAGTGCCGACTAAAAGTAGTCACTAAATATGTGTTTGATCAACATGACATTTAGTGATGACTTTCTAAACTTTTTTGTGACAAGTGAAGTTGGTCACCAGTTTTTCAGACCTATAAGCAATTTTCATTAGAAATTAATTACTAACAATGCCAAAACCAAAAAAACACATTGACATTTTACTAAAATCCAATTATAAAACTAAACTTATAACCTGCAAAATAGGATTTCATTGTCATAATCACAGTCCAACAGCATAATGACAGTCCAACAGCATAAAAGAGTGCCAAATAACTATAATAGTCAAGTATTTATAAGTTCCAACACCTACTAGATTACAATATCCATGTTTTCAAATATAACTAACATAAATTCACCAGTACAAAAAAGCCAAACAAGGCCTGCAACATCAAAAGCATGGGCAAGAAAAAAGTTACACTTCTTCCCAATTAAGCTTGCTTGTTGGTGAGCTTCACTGCAAGATGAATCACAAGGAAAAAAGAAAATACATTAATTAACAAATTTATTAGGTCGATTAAAGTATGACTACTGAATGGCTTATTAAACAAATACCAAATTCAATAAACATTTGTTGAATATGTTAAATACAAGGAAAACAAAAACGATAGGCAAACAAGACAGATAAGGAACTTCTTTTTATGAGACAGACAACAATAAGCCTAATTTTTCTTCAATTGTCTAGTATACACAAGCATAATGACAAGCGCATAATGCTGAAAAGATATGTTGAATTACGGTTACTTTATCTAGCTATGGAAGAAAAGATGAAGGGGTGAAACAAAAACCATAACAAGCAAGAATTGTGTAAAAGCTAATATATATATACACACACACACACACATACACAGGAGCTGAGAGCATAAATAAAGCATATCCTAACCACTAAATTAAGCAAGATTCTTGACAACAAAAAGCACAAAAAAACCCCAAAAACCACAACCAAATAACAGGCACGAATTTCAGTAAGGTTAATATATACACACACACAAACACATACATACATAAATACATACAGGAGTTGAGAGAGCATAAATAAAGTACTATCCTAGCTACTAAATTAAGCAAGACTCTTTAGAACACAAAAGCAAGAAGAAATCACCCAAAAACCACTTTTGACAAGCCATGTTATGAAGCAAGCAAAATAAAAGATTAGGTCATAATAGGATGGAAATTAGCAAATACCCTCAAAAGATTTAAGTTTCCTAAACTAAAAGCTCAATGAACACTTTTGGATTTAAATTAAGAGAGATCAAATGAAAAAGCAGTTTAGGGAAGGGAACCTAAAACACTGAAAAATGCATATGGCCACACATCCAGACATGTCTCAAGGATATCAAGAGAGCATTTCAGCTTGAGTCTACAGAGCATTTTGTTGTATCGTATGTAGTCATCTAAGAGTTCTTTTACTAATGAAGAACAAAATTTCTTTAATTGACACTTTGTGAATATGTTATAGTGTTGATCCTTACTGATTTTTTTATTACTCCAAAATGAATTTCATTAAATATCAGAAGATTGAAGTCACTCTTTGAATAATATGTTCATAGTAGAAGTTGGAGATCAAAGTTATAAAATAAAGCAAGTCATTTTATTTCTACCTGTACTGTTCTATTCATCTAGATTGCATTTTAAGACAGGGTAGTTATAATCTTGTCTCTTATATTAATTAGATAATTAGTACTAAGAGCTGCAAGACAGAACACTTGAATAATACACAATTTGGCTGAACTCTGTCTTTATCTATGAAGGCCTTCTCACAAAACACCATGACGAGAATATTGATTTCTTAAATGCCCATAACTTCTTAAAACAAAGATGACAACAACAATAAACCAAGTTTTATTTGCAGTAAGTGGGGTCGGTTTCACGCCATTGCGCTTTTCACGCCACAATTCCTTTTGATTGATTATGAAAGTAATTGCAAGATTTGCAAGGACATACAATTTTAGTGGACTGATCTTTATTAGAATATGCAAATTTTAAAAACCCCTGAACACCCAATGCATATCGCTCGTCCCTCCTGTTGTCAATTGTCATCCAACTCTTGTCCGATATCCTAAATATGATTTTCTTAAAAATTAGACAACTTACTTAAACCCAACCACTAAATATGCAGTATTAGCCGCTAAACTAATTAAAAAACTTAATTTCATTCCAACACTTCGAAATAGAAAACAATTTTTGTATAAGTTCAATAACTTCAAAATCAATGAAGTCAAACATTCAATAACCAATAAAGACAAAAAATGGCACTTTCATATATTGATGGAAAATCATCACTAAAACATGTTTACATCTTTCCACGGACATCTTCATAATATAACACAAAAAAACTTAGCTAAATTCCTATCATCAACTCATGTTTTGTAGTAAAATAATCAAGTACTTGCTAAAAATTTGGTATAATTATAAAGGTACTAAATAGCACTTACAATGTTATTTTGTGTAGAAGCTACTTGTCACGAATTCACACGCTCTAGCAGTCACAAAGAGTTCCTCCAATAATGGGCATCATTATCTGTAATTAGTAAATATTCACCAGGAGGTTTAGGAAAATAATCTACCACAACACTTGCTAGAAAAACTTTTTATTGCTTGTTTTGACATTTTAATTACTATTGGACAACAAGATACACCATTTCCAAAATCTACAAGCCTATGCCAGAAATACACAGCTATCTGAACAATTTGTGAATTAGAACCACACATCCTACTACCTTAGTCATGCATGAAGTGATCACGGAAGCAAGGTCTAATGCATACAATTGTTCACCAATAAATTCCTTAAAGACTACACCAGTATCCAAAAAGCACACTGCCTTAGATATAAATATCATGAACTCTGTCTCCTCAAATATGCAGAAATGACATCAATATACTAAATAGAAGTTCAACAGGAAGAGGAAGGATTCAAATCACCAACTGGTAGAGGAATCAAGAAATTTCTACAATACCTTCATTTCAAGTTTCTGATTCAAAATCAAATTTCGTAACACTATAAGTATGCCGAACTGTGTATAACTCGCTCAAGTACGCAACTTCTGTTCAAGGTTTTATGACATAATGACGCTGGATCTCAACTACAGGAAAGGAAAAATAGTGATAAGGGTAACTCTGGTTAAGCTAAGACCAAATGAATCCAGAGCATGTTATTTAAACTACATTCTCCAGCAAATTCTCTGAAAAATGATTCTATAAAAGATCCAATGGTAACTTTTTTTTTTTTTTTTTGGATAATTCACAAAAAAAATGGATCTAAAAAAATAATCCCTCCAACTACCCAAATTCAAACAAGGATTAACAAATTTAAATTCGTACAAAAATAACTAGAAATCACATATAACAAAATCAAAAACCCTAACTCAAGAAGGGGGGTGTGGCTTGAAACTTTAAATTAGTACAAATCAGAGAGGGATTTTACCTGCATGTGGTGGCGGCAACGGTGACTTGAGGAGTTACTTCAAAATTGGTGGTGCGGCTTCAAGGGATGGTGTGAATCAGGTGGAAGTTTGAAGAAAAAATGATGTGTGCAAGAGGGTGGATGGTGGTAGATGAGCGTTGCAGCAGTTTATGGTAGTGAAGCAGCTATGTGGAGCAGTGTGGGATGGCTGTGTTTTAAAGGAAGATGGTGGGTCGAGAAGAAGTTAGGGGATTTTTTGTTAAGAGGGTGAAGGAGGAAGGGGAAAAGGTGGATTTTCACTTTCTGAGTCTCGACCACGTCGTTTTCCCACTGCAGTGATGCATATGATGCGGAATTCTGATTCGGGTCAAGGACCAGGTTCTAGTTCGGGTTCGGGTTAGTGTGTAAAAATGTCAATACATTAAACCGCTTGCGGGTTAATGTGTAAATTTAAAATTTGATGTTAAACCTCGCATTTTTTAACATATTGTGTAAATTAATTAGTTATATAGAGAATGAATATATTGATATTTTTCATGTTTCCTAACCTTATGATAATATTGATATTCTAGACTCTTCTATTCATCCTGAATGGTATCGAATGTGATTAATTTCAAAATTATATTTTGATAAAATATTTTAATTTGAAATTAAATTTGGTTTCATTAAATATATAAATAAAATGAAGGTCAATCCTGTAAAGTGTATGAATTTATTGTAGGTTAATCCGCAATCGGGTTAATGTATAAAAATGTCAATACATTAAACCGCTTGCGGGTTAATGTGTAAATTTGAAATTTGATCTTGAACCTCGCATTTTTTAACATATTGTGTAAATTAATTAGTTATATAGAGAGAGAATATATTGATATTTTTCATGTTTCTTAAACTTATGATAATATTGATATTCTAGACTATTCTATTCATCTTGAATGGTATCGAATGTGATTAATTTCAAAATTATATTTTGATAAAATATTTTAATTTGAAATTAAATTTGGTTTCATTAAATATATAAATAAAATAAAGGTCAAGAAAAGTGTATGAATTTATTATAGGTTAACCCGCAATCGGGTTAATGTGTAAAAATGTCAATACATTAAACCGCTTGCGGGTAAATGTGTAAATTTTAAATTTGATGTTAAACCTCGCATTTTTTAACATATTGTGTAAATTAATTAGTTATATAGAGAGAGAATACTCTTATTGATTTTTTTCATGTTTCTTAAACTTATGATAATATTGATATTCTAGACTCTTCTATTCATCATGAATGGTATCGAATGTGATTAATTTCAAAATTATATTTTGACAAAATATTTTAATTTGAAATTAAATTTGGTTTCATTAAATTTATAAATAAAATGAAGGTCAATAAAAAAAGTGTATGAATTTGTTGTAGGTTAACCCGCTATCGGGTTAATGTGTAAAAATGTCAATACATTAAACCGCTTGCGGGTTAATGTGTAAATTTAAAATTTGATGTTAAACCTCGCATTTTTTAACATATTGTGTAAATTAATTAGCTATATAGAGAGAGAATATATTGATATTTTTCATATTTGTTAACCTTATGATAATATTGATATTCTAGACTCTTCTATTTATCTTGAATGGTATCGAATGTGATTAATTTCAAAATTATATTTTGATAAAATATTTTAATTTGAAATTAAATTTGGTTTCATTAAATACATAAATAAAATGAAGTGTCAATAAAAGTGTATGAATTTATTGTAGGTTAACCCGCAATCGGGTTAATGTGTGGTACATTACTTTGGTCAAAAGATCAATAATAGTTAATTTGGATAGATTCTTTTAATAATAAAGTTCTTAATTTGAAATTTGATGTAAAAACCTCACCGCCCAGGGGGACACCCCTCCGTAGTGGCAATATATCGTAGGGCAATACAGATGCTCTTAGTATTTTTTGTGGATGTAGCAATGGTGGTTTTCATTGCATCTGCAATAGCCTACTTAGGCTACTGAAAAGATGCCAATGTGCATCATTCGGTTTGTGAGTTAATAAAACAAAAATATTAAGTTTATTGTACTAAATACTTGCAAAAATAGTAAATAAGTAGTTATAAGTCAGTTGAATACTTATTGTTTAATAGAAATATGTTTTTCTGAGTTAATAAAACAAAAATATTATGATAATAACAGTACTAATTGTTGGCCCAAAAGCAACCTAAGAGGAGGGGTGAATTAGATTGTCCCCCTTCTCAAAAACAAACCTTTTGAAGTGCTTAATGAAAATACAAACTTTGAGCAACAAAAGAATACTTAAGCACAAGTGATCAAAGATAAATATTTAACAATCAAAACTTAAAGAAGAAATAAAAGATTGAGATAAAGAATATCAAACCAAACTCCCAAACTTCTTAAGTTTTACATCTACTTAGTGCCTCTTCAAAGAAGGTGGGGCAATAACCTTCATGTACACAAAGTAGGCTCACCCTTGCACCAACTAAGTTTCTCTAGTTGAGCCAAAGGGTTTTACACTACAACCTCACTTTTGTACACTTTTTATCCCTCCACTCTTACACTTGAAGATCACTCACTAGTCTAATCTTGCTCACACAAATTTCCTCTAGTTGAGCCAAGAGAACTATACTATTCAAACCAATACAACCCACAATATTTTAGCCTATTTCTCCCAAAATAGCTCTTACAAGTGTTTGTATTGAATGTAGTATTTTTTTTTATCATTTGGATATTCCCTTGGGCTATTTATAGGTGAAAGCTGTGCTGAAATTTGAGTTCCAACGGTAAAAAAACTAGTTGTTAAAAACTAGCCGTTAGGGGTTCGGACGGTGGTTCGGACGTCCTTTCATGCGTCCTACAGCAACATGAACAGTGTCTCGGACGGTCATATGTGTCCTACAGATTGATGAACAGTGCCTCGGACGGTCATATGCGTCCTACAGTTCTGACAGAAAATTACTTCATTTTGAGCTCCTTTCTTTGGACGGTCTTAAACGTCCGATCTTTTTGGCTTCGGACGGTCTTCAACGTCCGATCATCATACTTTCAAATTCCTTTTCTCGGACGGTCTTTTGCGTCCGAAGCACTATCCTTCGGACAGTTATCTATGTCCGAAAGATGTGTTTTTCCTCAGTGTTGTCTGGTCATGTTTCGGATACTCCCTCGCGTCCGAACTACTTTCTTTCGGACGCTCTTCATCGTCCGTAAGGTATTGTTCAACTTTTGGTTGTTTTCCTTGATTGTGACAAAAATTCGGATAAACATTTTCATCCGAGCCTTCCTATTTTTCTGCATACTTGTTTTCAAGCCGTTAGTACGAGTTGGTCATCATCAAAACATGATTATCATAATTGGGGTCCAACACTAATTGTTAATGAAGTACTAAAATTTTGTTGGTAAATCATTGTATATGTAAAAGTTTGTTTATGTGAAATTAAGGAATAAAATACTTATTGTTATCTTTCTTACAAAGTATGAAATTAACAAGCCAAAAAAGAAACACGTTGTTTTTAGATTAAACTAGGAACTTGCAATTATTTTAAATTAATAGTTATATATGACTCAAATTAGAACATGTTGTTAAATAATGATTTACTAATAAATTAATTAACAAACCAAAAAGAATTATGAAAATCATTCTAACATTAGTATAATTTATAATGCACTTCATAGAAATAAATATCATGCATTAATCAAATTTTTAGGACAAAATTAGAATACTAGAGAGTCAAAGAAAATTGATTAAACGTAAGATATCACATAATAAATTTATGAACCACCAAATTAAACTTATATGGAAACCATCTTAAGATAATAATATCCATAGAGTTCTAATTGGGCTACCAAGTACCAAGCCCAATTAGTTACATTATGTTTCCTAATTTGTTATCTAATGGGTCAATATATATATATATATATATATATATATATATATATCTTAATGTGTTATCTACCCACTTGGGCTACAACATACTAACACAAGCCAACTAAATGGCCTATTTGTCTCATACATGCATACATTGGCCTGTTATGTGGCAACAAATTGTTTGGGCTTTTTTATATATAGTTGGACTTTTGATTTATAATTAATTTACTTGTTGGGTAAGCATCCAATAAGGTAGTCTAATTAATTTTTTCACCCTGTCTCTTATACACATCTAGATGTGTATAAGAGACAATTAATTTCTTTAATATTTAGTTTATTTAATGGGGCCATCATATTAGGGAAAAGACAATTTTTTTCCCTTCAATTACAAATGCCAGTTGGATTAGAATTTACATTAATAAAATTTATAATCTTTACAAATATATAACTTAAAAATATATATCATAAACAATATATTTTTTATTTTTCTTTAACTCAATATTTATTTTATTATTTTCATTTAAAATAACACATATAAATTCTCTAATTCCTATAATCCAAAATTAATATCTAAAAAAATAATTACACAAACTGGCTAACTTTTTTCAACACAATCCAGCAAAACCCACATAGAAAAATTTTCAAACATTTACTTTCTATATATAAAGTCAATACTGATAACTAAAACCAATGACTAATACTAAAAATATCAATGATGAATAATCCTCACTAAATCCTAGAATACTCATAAAATATTAGCGACGATGAAACATTGTCACTAACACTGAAAATATTAGTGACAACAAAATATTGTAACTATAATTCTTCCTAGATATTTTCGCACAATTTTCCACCTAGTCTTTAGTGATGACGTAATGACTTTTTAGTGACGACTTTTTGTATTTCGTGACACCTAAAGGCAAATCCTTCCATTTTGTAGTGACCAAGTCAAAAGTCGTCACTAATAACACCCTTTATTGACGAAATTTCGTGCTGTCTCTGTGCTTTTCGTCCCTAAAGCCTCATTTTCCTGTAGTGATGGCTTGCACTTTGAATTGAGAATTCCTATTATTAGACTGCATCAATAACCAAAAGTCGATACTAATGACCAGCTGAAACTTGACATCAAGGCTACGAGGGTTGGGACGATATCAAAAGGTTGAGCTCAGTCTGCATGAGCAAGCTCACGAGCCACATGTCTACAATAGAAGAGGGCTAAAGAGGGATATGAAGCAATGTGGGCAAAAGAGCCCAAGGGGAGAAGTAGTTGGAGGGAACGGTTCAAGAATTTAAAATTATAACTCCCACAATACAGTTACCAGGCTGGGAACAAAAAAGAGAGATAGGCAAAAATTGAGGACACAAGGAAAACCCAAAAAAAACGAAAAAAAAGAATAGCAAAATCAGATAAAGGAAAAACTATGTCTTAGCTAAGTTCTTTCCAGATTATGTTTTAGAAATATTAGGTTAAGATCAATCAGTCATTGATCATCAATCTCTTTCGATTGTAGTCATAACTAATTTAGCAACTATCGTATTGTTCTTCCTAGACTCCATCAATAGTTTTAGCCCTGTGTTGTGATGTTTCAGCTTACGTTAGTATTGTAAATATGTTTCAGTTCAATCATTTTCTTCAACTCCAATAGCAAGCCTTTATCAATCATTATCAATATTAGTGATTGAAATTTAAGTCCTTGGGTTCAATCAAGGTAGACGAATAGTAATCGTTGAAATGGCAGAATTCGACAATGCACTCAAAATTTGATTAAAAAAAAAAAAAGGGCACACTCTTGAATGTTAGAAACAAAAAAGTTTGTTTGTTCGTCATTATCAATATTAGTGATCGAAAATCGCATGAACAAAGTTTTGGCACGCCTTGTAGGTCAGTGTTAAAGTTAACAAGATGGTGAAGAATAAGGATTTAGTCAAGGTTAGATGAAAGGATCCTAAGTTTCAAGAAAAGCATTTCAAAAGAAAATAAAAGCGGAGGATCAAGCGTCATCAGGCAGTTAGGCTGTCCCTACAGATGAGATGGTGTCAAATTCTCTATTTGAGAAAATTTTCAAGGTGATGTCAAGTGCCATTCAAAACAGCATAGTCGTGGTAAGAGAGGTCATAGCCAAAGATGCTACAAGAAGGTACGCCAAATTCAAATTGACAATCGAAGAAGTGAGGCAAGAAGGTTCAACGAATAGGGGTTTAGGTGAGAAGGAATTGATAGAAGTGAGCTTAAACTTGAACGAGAATACTAGAATAGTTCATAGCCTCAGCCAGGCAATCGATAAGATAAGCCAAAGATGTGGCAGTCACGCCAATCACCTTAATATTGGCATGAAAAGGTTGAGTGCAACCATAGATTCACTAACCAATGTGCTATCAACTATGGTCATGACATGTACAGCTGGAAAAAAGGAATTCCCAAAACGGTATTCCAAGGATCTACTATTGGGGGTAAAACTGGGCTGTACCGTAGGATGCTCGTCTAATGGTGAGTCCAGTACCAAGGGATCAGGCAAAGTGAACAAAGGCAAGGCAATAGTAATAAGGAATGGAGGACCAGAACTAGCATTGGAAAAAGAAGGAATGCAGTAGGATCCTAATGCCAGCTTAGATATGTGACCCTTTACAGCCATTGGCCATCAAGTTTAGGTTGAATCGACAGCACCGAAAATGTGGGCGGCTAGGGATCGTCAGTCAGGATTTGTATCTTTTCCAGCTATAAGGGAACAACAACGAATGAGGTATGCTGATGCGGTTAGGTTGCACAATGTCTAAAACAGCCCAAATCGAGAACAGCCGGTACGACCGTTATATGTCCTTCTTCCAATGAGAAACAGGAAAAATCCTTGTTAGGAAGCAAATGAAGGGAATGTTAAAGAGGTTGGTAGTTTCTTTGACCAAGAAGAAGAGATGTGGGACTGATCCTCAGGATATAGAAGGAATGGTTATGGGATAATCGTAGAATAGAAGGTAATCATGATAACCTAATAAGAGAGCCGTGTAAGACGGCAGATGATAGCAATCTCGACCGAAGGGTCAGGGATATAGTGTAGAGGGCCATAGGGAAGTTAATAATCCCAAGAAATGTATAGGGTACAGAAAGTTTTATCTAGAATGGATTGATTGTACTTATGAGTTTCTAAGAAGATTTTGATTCTTAGACTTCACCAAATTCTCAGGAGATGACTATCAATCAACTATAGAACACATTGGTTGTTTCACCACACAGTGTGGTGAGGTAAGTAACCATGATTTTTTTTTAAAAAATTATGGTTGTTTCTCTATTCTTTAACTGAGACAGCATTCGAGTGTTACAACAGACTACCACCTAACTCCATTGAAGAATAGGATAGAATGGAAGATACTTTTTTATCAACAATTCCACAATTGTCAACCATAGGTAAAGTTCACCGATTTGACTTAAATTGTGCAAAGAGCCAGGGAAATGGCCTTATTTTCAGTTAGTATGTGGAAAGATTCAAAACTGCCAGTATAAGGTGTAATGCAAGTATACCAAAAGAGGATTTTGTTGCCACTACTTCGTTAGGTATAAGGAATTTCAAGTTGGTAAAGCTTTTCGAAGGTATATCTTTTAGAGACTTATTTGAGTTAGCTAACAAGGTTAACAATTTCAAAAAGATTCGGTAATGAAAAGTTGAAATAAAGGCTACTCAGAGGAAGAATCTGTTGTACAAGGAATTAGATCATGAGATCTCCTTTGTGCAGCGGAGCAAGATGAATCAATTCGGTTTGAAGAAGTTGACATTGCGGAAATTGTAGTGAAGAATCCTTTCACATCCAAAGCATTAGTGCCACTAAAATTTCAACAACAAGTGATATAGTCAACAGTGGTAACTCTGAAGAAGAATCTAGTTGAAGAGGACTGAAGATGCAGTTTTGATATTACCCAATTTGATACCATATTTGAGTATTTGAATGCTGATGGCAAGGTCAGGTTCCCTAATAAGCGACTATAAACACCCATCGGCACAAGAAATGTAAGAAAACAAGTTTTGTAAAAATCATGGTAGTTGGTCATACTCGACCAATAACTGGTTAGTATTTTGAAGCTTTGTACAAAGTGTGATTAAAAAGGGTTTATTCTAGTTCAGGGAAGAAAAGAAAGAGACTATTGAAGTAGAGAAAACTCTTTCTAGTGTGCAATGGGTGTTAACATGGTTAACATCGAAGTGCTCGTCGATAGCAAAGTGGGCGGCACACAAGAACCAAGTGATAAACCTAAGCATGCTCGAATCATTAGGCAAAGATTCTCAAATAAGCATCAACGTGGCTATTGTCGTTCTCGGTTCAAGCAGGTATTACACTCTATATCTAAATTTAATAAGAGTGATAACGATGTGGTTATTTCAAGAAAAGACGGAACAAGAGAGATTGAGTTGGTCACTTTGGTCATTGATGGCAAACCCCAGACGTGGGTCAGAAAGAAACAAACTCTAGAAGGCAGTCGCAGTAATGGCGTGATAATATAGTCAGGCGAAGTATAGATTCTGTGGAGTCTTTGACTCTAAAAGAGGCCGCGCAACAGTTAATGCGGCTACTAAAGATTGAGTCTATTGATAGGCCAAGTGCTCATTCTAGACTCGATTACTATGACCAAAGGCCAGTAAGATATGTTATAGGACATAGAGAAAGACTACAGATAAGGAACTTTCGACGAACTTATGGTCGGATAATGACTTAGGAGAGCCACGTATACAAAAATTTGGTAGACCTGTATATGTTGAATATAAAAAATAGATGTTAAGAGAGATCGCTGCTTAGCAAAATAGCAGCGGAAGAAAAGAGAAGACTTATCTCGACGCAAAGAGTATAGACTTAAAATGGTCAGACCTGCAAATCCTAAGGGGGGATAACTAGTTAATTTTGGCATCCAAAGTTTCCAAGGGAGATAAATCCTCGAGCGATGACAAAAACATAAAGGCATAGGTATCAGAGATAGAAAAAAAATACAAAAAAATGATAGGGAAAATAGGCAAAAGAGTCGAGAAGCAAATGGGTGTATCGAAGGAAGGTGGAGTCAAAAGTTCAAAAAAATGAAAACTAATCGGCAGAAAGGTCTAAGAAGGTTAGAGAAAAGTAGGCCGATGACAAAAACACAAACATTGACCAAAATGATGGTTTGCAACCTATTGGTGGCTTCACTATGGAGTTTCATGTCAGTTGGAGATGAACCATACCAAGAAGGAGAATAGGAGGAGTCATGCCTACTGGCTGTAGCAGAGATATTATTAACTGATAAGGGAGAAAGGCTGGTATTTCTACACCAATGGAGACAAATGAGATCGAGGCAGTGTCCAAATCATTAAGGGAACGAACATGGTTGATAAGGTGGTGCTGACCAAGCCTAATACAGAGACAGCGTATCATCTGAGGCCATAGTTTGTGCAAGGACACTTGAACGAGGTACTAGTTGCAAGGATGATGCTAGACAATGGTGCAGCTGTGAATATTCTGCCATCCATCATGACACATAATAAAGAAGTTAGGGAAAAACACTAAAAATTTTATACCAACAGGTATTGTAGTGAGCAATTTCACAGGAGAAGCCATGGATACATGGGGGATCTTGCTTGGAGATGTCATCATTGGATCTTAGGTAACTTCGGCTTCCTTCTTTGTTGTTGAAATTACACCTCTTTCTATAAAGCTTTGTTAAGAAAGGATTAGATATGTGCTGCTAGCTGTATACCTTTTTCGCTAAATCCAATGTTGTAATTCTACAATGGGGATGAGGCTGTGCTGTTGAAGGTAGATCCAAAACCTTTCATGAATGGAGCTAATACGATAGAAGAAGTATATTACTATAGTAACATCGGTCCATGTTGAATCATTAGAAATAAGGTAGATGGTAAGCTAGAAGTGGCAAAAGTGATGCTGATGATTGTGGCAAATAGGTCGAGAACAATGACTAGGAAACTCTTTTGGCCACCTAACATCAATTGAAGGTTAGAGAATTAGGGAAGAGTTCTTGTACAATAATGAATGTAAAGATTGAGCAGAAAAGTGGGACTAGTGTGCCGAAAGTACGTGTTACCCAAGCTCGGCACCAAAATGACAAGCAAGAAAATAGTAAGAGGATTGAAGAGTACAGATAATCTTTGCATTACGCCAATGTGATATTCGAAAGTGGAGGAAGAGTTGGCCAGTGATGATGCAATGAATAAATTGGCTATTTGGCCCGTTAATACAGAAAATATTAGAATCCAAGTCAAAGACAGCATGATCGAAGTAGACTTGGGAGATAGCTAAAAAAATAGGTTGAACTTCATTGATTGTTTTGCATGGAACTACATCGAAATACCAAGCTAGACACAAGGTTGGTAGAACATAAAGTCCCATTGAAACTTGGCTTCAAGTTGTACAAACAGCCTTCAAAACAGTTTTCTGACGACATGATGGCTAAAGTGAAGAGAAAATTGAGCACCTGTTGGTTGTAGACTTCATCGAAGTTGCTATGTACGTAGAGTGGATCTCAAATGCTGTAGTCACAGTTATCAAGAAGAATGGGACAACTCAAGTATGCATGGATTTTAGAAACCTCAATTTAGCTTTTATAAAATACGAATACCCAATGCTGATATGAAACATGCTTGTCGATTCGATTGCCGGAATCCAGTCCATGACCTTTGTAGATGGTAATGTAGGATATAATCAAATATTTATAGTTGAGGATTTCAATGTCCGGGTTCTTTAGGCACATACCAATGGAAAGTAATGTCGTTTGGACTCAAAAAATGCTGAAGCAACTTATTAGAGGGCGATGAATTACATATTCCACGTACTATATTGGGGACTTCTTACAGGTATGCGTAGATGACATGGTGATAAAATCCTCAAGTTTTGAAATCATTCGGAACATTTACGGTAAACTTTTAGTCGAATGCAAAGACACAAGCTTAAGTTGAATCATTTGAGTGTATGTTGGGGTATCAACTAGGAACTTCTTGGGATTCTTGGTGCATCAAAAAAGTATCAAAGTGAGACAAGGATAAATCAAGGGCCATAATCGAGGCGCAAGCACCGAAGAACAAGAAGGAACTTCAACAATTCTTAGGGAAAAACAACTTCCTTTGGCAGTTTATTTCTAACCTGTCTAGAAGAACAAAGGTATTTTCTCCATTATTGCGGCTAAAATAATTAAAACCTTTTGATGCATTGAAGACATACTTGGTTAAGTCACTGGTTATGATGTCACCAGATCGGACCAAGCCGTTAAAGTCATATATACTAGGGAAGTGGCAGTATGGCTAGTTTCGTTCCCCATTTTCAAAGAGCTGATTTGCTTTTGGGACAATTGACACAGTTAACTATTTTGACTCAAGATGATGAGAGAGTAGGGGAAGAAGCGGATACTATCTAAGGAGGATTCTATCCCCAATTGAGCAGCAGTGCAAGCCTATAGAGAAAATGTGCTTAGTTTTGTATTTTCCAGCTCAACGACTACAACATTACATGTTGCCGATCGTTGTTTATGTAATTTCAAAAATCAATTTAATCAAATACATGTTGTATCGGCCTAATCTTAGTGGTCGAATTGGTAAATGGGTTTCGTATCTAATGGAATATCAGTTTGTACATGTTAATCAAACTGGTGTAAAATTGTAGGCTTTGAATGATTTCCTAGTACACCACACCCCTAATTTAGATGAAAAACTTGTCAAAATACCTATAAGTATGCATCATATCAACAATATAACATGAGAAATGAATTTCGATGGATCTAGCACTGTAGATTGTAGCAGTGCTGGTATAGTGATCACAAACAACTAAGACAGAAAGGAGATACTCCTTTAAACTTATGTTTGATTGCTCAAATAATTAGGCAGAATATGAGGCCTTAATAATTGGCCTTGAAATTTTAATAGAAATGCAAATAAAAGAGGTAAAGGTGCAAGGAGACTCACAGTTAGTAATAAATCAAGTGAATGGTAATTGCCAAAGCAAACAGCCAATTTTGAGCAAGTGTTTGATAGTGGTGTGCAGGTGTGATTGATTGAACTATTAAACGAGGTTGTCTTCGAACATATACGAAGAGAAAAGAATGAGCAAGCCAATGAGATAGCCCAATTAGCATCCCAACTGTCGATGCCTAAGGGGCAAGAAAAGGCCAAGGTTAGAATAATTAGAAAGGTTCTTCATTCATATGAAGTGAGACAATCAAACTGTAGCATTAACATTTACAAAGTTACAACCGATGATGATTTGCGAGAACCCATCATTAAGTACTTGAAAAATCCTAACGGCCTCGCTTATTGAAAAATGAAAAGGCAAGCAACTCTTATATTTTGTTAGATGGAGTATTGTATCGATGAGGAAAGAATAAGTTGTTCTTGAAATGCTTAAATAAGCTTGAGACATGTTGAGGTATGCTGGAAGTCCATGAAGATTTATGCGGATCATAGAAGATGATATGAATGCTTCGCAGACATGGACTTTATTGGCCAAAAATGATGGGGGGATTGCATCAAATTCGTAAATTGTTGCATTAAATGCTGGAGTCAGGTACACATTCCCATATAGAGAGTTTCGACAAGGGAATGGAAATCATAGTGAAACCTTGGCTTTTTAGGTGTTGGGGGATAGACATTATAGGTATGATTTTACCATCTTCATCCCATCAACATAGTTACATCATTACTGCTACAAATTATTGCACAAATCAGTGAGCTTGACCAAAAACTGATTATGGGATTTATCAGAGAATATATTATCCATCGTTTCAGTTTACCTGAAACGATTGTTGTCGATAAAGTATTGGGTTTTACCAGAGCATTCATAAAGCTATTCACAAAAGGTATGGGGGTCAAAATCACATATTTCGTACCATATTTTGCACAAAA
Organism: Cinchona pubescens; assembly: GCA_025175665.1. Classification (NCBI taxonomy): domain Eukaryota; kingdom Viridiplantae; phylum Streptophyta; class Magnoliopsida; order Gentianales; family Rubiaceae; genus Cinchona; species Cinchona pubescens. The sequence goes on from JANKKI010000232.1 coordinate 541,477, forward strand.
TAATGTCAGGTTGAATTGACAAACAAAACTTTAAAAAGCATCATTGAGAAAATGATTGAAGACAACCCTAGACGGTGGCATAAGCTACTGTCAGAAGCTCTATGGGCTCACAAAGTGGCATATCTAACAAGTAGAATTGTGTCCCCTTATGCATTAGTGTGCGGTTATTGTGATGCTATCCTACTTGTTGAGGTAACTTTAGGGGCACTACGCTTAGCTCATCAACATGGCTTATTAACCTATGCTTATAGCCAAGCCATGTTGGATGAACTGCTAACTCTAGATGAAGAACGTTTATCGGCTTTAGACTATTTGGAGCAAATAAGACAAGGGTGGCTAATTTATACAATAAGAAAGTGCACGCTAAATTTTTTTTGCTCAAAAATAGAGTTTGAAGAGCGATACTCCTATTGGGGACAGACATGAGTCTAGGCAGGTGGAGCTCAAATTGGGAAGGACCTTACATAATATGGGAAGTATTATGTAGAGGTGCGTATTTGATTGCTGATTTGGATGGCAAAGTACATAAAAAAGCAATTAATGGCATATATCTGAAGGAATTTAACCCTTCAGCATGGGAATGTTAACAAAGGAAGGGCAAAGAGCCATATACAAATCGAGCAGTTTGGAGTATCAGTCAGAAGAATAAGAGTAGTGCACAGAAATAAGTTTCGGTCAATTGCAACTGTGAGTAGGTTGAATCGAAAAATAAAGTAATGATTGACAAATTGTAACGAGATGGCCGAAGTGACCAATAGTTTTACTACTAAGAGTTTTTGGCTGATAGCAAAAGGTACTAGGCTAAGAGAAACAAATTAAATTTGCAGTCATAAGCTTTATAGATCTAGCAAAATGAGAGACCGGAACAAACTAGTTACAAATAAAGATAAAGGAAAATAAATGGTTTGGAGCTACAGCAGCAGATGTTTGAGTCGAAGTAGGCAAAGAAACATCAGCTTAGGCACTTGACAATCTATTACCAGCCGCGAAGCTGGGCCTATATTACCAATCTAATCATGAGTGTGGGTAGCAAGGCCTTAGTTAGGCTTATCAGTGCCTAAAATGCTTAGGATCCTGCCACAAAAAGATGTATACAAATCCTGAGTGCAACTGGCCTAGGCATCAGCGTTGATTTTGTTAAGGTCTAGTTTAGACAACTGTACCTGGAGTAAATCCAACTCTAAGAGAAGAGGATCTATCACATCATGAACTTTTCCTCAAGTTCACGCTGCATTACTAGTGAAGCTTCTTTCAATTGCTGAATCTTATTTAGTTGTCGAAGGATAGACTCTTCCTTTTTGTTAAGATCATCAACTGATTTGTTAAACTCCTCAATCTCGACCGTAGACAACTTCACGCTTTGAGTGAGGGCATTGAACTACTCTTGGACTGATCAGTAGGAAGCCAAGGTGGTGTTGGCTTTTCTATAATCTCCAAATCGAAGAGGTGGAAAAATAAGGAATGAGCCCAACACATGCAAATCATTGAGTGAGAATTGATTCTGAACAGCCTATCGATACATTGAAAGGGTATTGATAACCTCCTCGAACTTGTTGAGCAATATTTCATCCTCGATTTAGTAATTAGGTCAACCAAGGATCGTCGAAGTTTAACTATCAGAGACAGGTCTACCCCAGACCAACCAGAACTTCTAGATAAAATCAAAGGGGCATTAGTCAAACTTTTGATTTGACACAGTAAGGAGTGTAGTGGCTAGTTAATTAAAGAGGAATAAGGTCAAAATTAGCCTGGAAAGAAAAGAGGGTTGAGATCAAAATCAAATTAAACCGTGAAATCGAGACGACTCAACAAATTGAAGCATAATGGGATGCTCTAATGAAGAGCTCAGCTTTGGAACATCTACAACAGGGGAAGCAATAGCCTTAGAAGAACGACTAGCACATTGATTTTAACTACATCGACAGCTACCTCAGCTGGCTAAATTGGCGTTGTAGGAGTAGATGTAGCAAAAGCTTGAGTAGGACCACTGCTCACGACTAGATAAGAACTGGTTAGGGAAGATGTAGTCCACTGCTCACAACTAGATAAGAATTGATTAGGGAATATCTAGTCAATCTTCTGGAAGAACCAATTGGGGGCTTTTTCAAAGTATTTGGAGCTAGCAGACTAAGATATATGGGGCATGGTTAATATAAAAAATGTTCAAGAGGGTGTCGTTTAAAGCAAATAAGATAATCACCTTGGCTAAACGAGTTATTTGACTTCTTGCGTAGGGGCAGCGGAGCTTCATCTTCCTCACTTTTCTTGGAAGAATCAATCTTGGTAAACTGAGGTTCAGTCGACTCAACTTTTGCAAACACAAAAACTTAAAAGATTAGGGTCAAAATCAAGAAGACGAGGAGATAAAGAGTACCTAAATAAACAGGAGGCATCAAAGAGACTAAAATTAGACTAGTATCAATACTCCGATCTTCGGGATGAGTATAAAATCCTATAAGTGTCACTCTTTTGCTAACCAAAGTGAAAACAAATGAATGGCACAGCTTATTCGAGAGAGCAAAGTCAGCCAAAGGGATTCTTGGAGCTTCCCGAATTTGGCTCCGAAAGAACTCCTCAAAAGAGGGGCAATTGGAGCTATCCTTAGCCCTTATCCAGAATTATTTTCTCAAGTAATGATCTCGGCGAGCCTCATGCTTCTTGAGGAGCACTTGATTAGCCTCAACCATGATCTTAGTTTGCCGAAGAGGATTCTATTCTTTCAAAGCTCTGCCTGAATCTCCCTAACTAGCTCACCTTTGGATGTCTTCTTTCTTTTTTAGAGGGCTCTACTTCCTGCGAGGCCAATGAGGAGTCAGAAACAAAAACATGAAATTAACGTAGTTTATCAAAAAAGTCAATTAACTGTCAACTGAACTGGTAGTGCTTAAAAGCTTTCTACCAAGAGTTGAAAAGGTTAAAGGATAGAAAGCTGGTAAAACACCATAAAATCAAGCCTGAAAAGAAGATATAGAAATTTTTGGCTTGAAGATCTTCAAAGTCAGTTTCTTTACTAACTACATCATTGATGCCCTGGCTGGTTAATAGGTTCGAGAAATAGCATAGGAATAGATTGAATTAACCCAAATTGGCAGGTGATAAAATAGGCTGAATATCTAGAATTTAGCACCGATGTTGGCAGCCATAACACTTTTACACAGCATAGGCCTACAGCCAAAAGGTAAGTTACGAGTTACAACACATGATACCCAAAGACTACTTTCTCTTCTTCATCTGCTTTAGTCACTGTTATGGGTTAAGTAGGATATATGTTTTTCAGTCAAGAAATAGACAGATTTTGCCGAGATATCTTGACAATAAACAATGGTGTAAATGTCAAGTCATCACGATAGGAAAAAAAGATGTAATCAAAGAAACTTTTTAGATCTTGGCTCTGAAGGAGGTCAAACCCGATAAAAAGCATTCTGAGAATAGTGGTGTTTTCATCAATGAGGAGCGATCTCATAGGGGGAAGTAGCTTTGCAGCCATAATTGTAAAAGCCACATAGGACCAGGAATGTCCTCCAATTGTCTTGTTTCAAGCTCTGCTAAACTCATGTAAAGAGCATATGCAATAGTCGGCGCTAAAGCTAAAGCTTCACTATCTTCCAAGGCCGTAGCCAGATTATCTGACAATCATTTGGAAAGCAGGAGAGTAGAAGATATATTGATTAAGCCAAAAACCTAAGAAACATATGTGTTCATTTTTTAGAAACTAGCTTACCTTTAGCAGTGACGTCTTCAAAATGTTTGGCCAGATTATAGATACAGGGCCGTAGGACTTATTGGTTTTAGAAGAATAAAAGAAGGTTGCTCTATCAGTCACTAATGACACACTATAATCAGCAGTTTGCTATGAGACCTTAAGCCCCCCTCAAAACACCCAAGTCCAGAATAGTTGGTGTCATCGGCCCAACAGAGAAACGAAAAAAATTGATATTGGAACTCTAGAAACAACGAGCGACCAAGATCAACTCATGATTGTGTTGAATGATTTTGGTGCACAAATCGATAGTCCAAAAAATACCAATCGATTTCCATACTTCTCCAAATGAGTGCTAGAAAAGCTTAGCCCATGAAACCCATTGATTATGGATACTCGGATTGGAGGACCACTACGTTTTTCCAAAGTAAGAAAATGATGTTGATTTGTATTTGAAAGGGTTTGATCGGTGGATGAAAAGGATCTCGTCAAATGGGACATGTAATGAAAGAAGGTTAAGGATCTGGTCCAAAAAACTCTCATATCTAGGCCCTAAAACACAACTCTGTTTACCATTTCCTGTAGAAAAAAAAGTTAATACTTGAGTGATAATGGCTTGAGCTTCAGCTACACTGGCCGATCTAACCTCTTTGGAGGTGAAAGGGTTAGAAGCCATCAGATCGACAACAGAAGTAGAAGGAAAGTGAACAAGGCGAGGTACAAATGGAAGACTAAATTGAAAAGGTACTAAAATCGTAGAGGAAGTTGAAAGGAGTAGAAAATATTTTGAGCAAAAGCGGGATTTAAAGAGAGAGGTTTTCGAGAATCGCACTCACAAATAGTTCTTATCCATTAAGAATTTTCAATTTCGAAAGGAAAACAAAGATTAGGGAAATGGATCAGTCTCAATTAATGCAATTCTACTGGATATAAGCAAGAAGCTATAGTTCCCAAATCTTTCTGAAAAATAAGGTAATGATCAATAACTCGGCAAAGGGATAAAAGTCAATGAAGGGCCAATCTTAAACCTATGTCAAGAATTCAAACGTGTCATCATTAGACGCAGCCCATGTTGAGCCTAAGATCACTGAAGGGGGCAATTGTTGGGCCAAATCGGCAGCTAACGACCAATACTGATGACCAGCTGAAACTTAACATCGAGGCCATAAGGGTTGGGCCGATATCAAAAGGTTGAGCCTAGTTTGTACGGCCATGCCCACGAGCTAGATGTTTGAGATAGAAGGGGGAAAAGAGGGACATGAAACAATGTGGGCAAAAGAACCGTAAGCAGAGAAGCAGTTGGAGAAAATGGTTGAAGAATTTGAAAGCATAACTACCATACTGTAGTTACCAGACAAGGAACAAAAAGGAGAGAGAGCCAAACAATGAGGGCACAGGAAAAATCCAAGAAAAAGAATAGCAAAATTAGATAAAGGGAACAATCTTAGTTAAGTTCTTTCTTGCGTAGGTATTAGAGATATTAGGTTAAGATCAATAAGTCATCGGTTGTCAATTTTTATCCATTGCAACCACAACTAATTTAAGAAGTATCATTTTGTTCTTCCTAGAATCCATAAGTAGATTTAGCCGTGTGTTGTGATATATCAGCTTGCATCAATATTGTAAATATGTTTCAGTTAAATCCTTTTCTTCGATTCCAATAGCAAGCATTTTCAATCATTTTTTAATTTTGTGCACTAAATTTAAGTCTTTGGGTTCAATCAAGGCAGATAAACAGCAATCATTGAGAAGTTAGAATTCGACGGCGCATTCCAAATTTGATTCACAAAGAAAATGGCACGCTCTTGAAAGTTAGGAACGAAAAAAATTATTTGTTCATTATTATCGATATCAGTGATTGAAATTCACACGAACACCTATTGATCATGAGCAAGTATATATATGCCTAGTAGTAAGATAAATTTTCTATATAAGGACCTAAGTAATGCTATTTTTTTTTTTTTTGTTTTTCTGTAAACTAGAACTTATTAGGGTAAAATTTTCCTCTTAATAGGTAGACTCCAAGTTGGGATATGCTTCATTACTTTTCTGTTTAATTATCTCCAATGATAATTTATACTTAAACGATAAAATTTTACAAAAAATTATTAGACGATATCAATAATTTTTTTAAAAATTAAAATAACATATTTTAAAATTTAATATATTCAAAAATGTTTCGTCGCTCAATTTGTCTAAAACGTTTGGATAGTGCGAAATGGGTCAAAGTTAAGATGAAAATTTAAAATGTTTAATCAAACAAAAAAATTAATCTGTTTATTTTCAAATTTTATATATAGTAAACATATACTGATAAAGCTGAGATTTAAATAGGTATGAAAAATATTGATTAAACAAAAGAGAAGAAGAGATGATATATTGGAGAATTCTCAATCTTTATTATTTGACACATCTTTCCTTGTTTTACTTCACTTGAGTTTACAAATGAAAGGTAACCCCTATTTATAGTGGTTCCCTATTCATATTTGTCGATCTCTTGGTCAGCTTATTTGATTAAGTTACTCGATCATCTGAGCAGTAGAAAATAATTTATTTATATAGTTGGTCTATCTAACCTACTTATTGTCCAAGCTATTATCTAAATACTATAGACTAATTATTTGAAGTACTTGTTCATCTTCAACCTCATTAGCATAATAGTTATGAGAAGGTCAGTTTAGCTTGACATATGTCAACACTGTACATCTAGTCGGTTTTGGTATCATATAAAACTCCCTTGATGGAGTCTGTATCATAGATTGGTCTTCATCAATCAAAGAAAAAAGATTCGTACTTTTTGAATATTTATTCTCAATATTTAATCATCACATCTTTTTAGAATCCCCATTAAATACTGGTGACGTTTTTACTCATGGGTCGCTTCGATGCATGTCTATTAATCTTCTTTAACAATAAATACCTGAAATCACAACAACGAATAAATTCAAGTACAAAATTCTTAGAACTTAATAGAATCGTTGATGGCTTCAATTCTCTCAACCAAAAAAAGGGTTTTAGGCACTAAGTGCCATAGAAGAACGCATACTAATCTCTGTTGAAAACTCACGATAAAACCTAAAGAAAAGAATGATGTCTCCTTCTATTCACCCTATTGGTAAGCATATTTATTTATTGTGAATATTAGAGTTACAATTCCTGCGCTAGAATAAGAACCCGAAATTAGCTGAAAAAGAGTTCAATCGGATTAAACAATCTGCTGAAAATTAAAAATCTTGTAACCGTACTGAGTCATACGCACGTGCGCGCCCTAATCTTCACGCATGTGTGCGCTACCATATTCTGGAACTTTGTTCTCTAGAAATCAAGCATGTGTGCAACTTGATGGTTGCGCATGTGCGCGAAGCCCTAATCTTGTCCTTCCACTACAAGAAAATTGCAAATTTCATGCGGATTTTTGCTGCGGATTTTTTCCCCAGGAATTATATACGGATTTTACTGCAAATTTTAGTTTTCACAGTTTGGGATTAAAATTTTGCTACGGATTAAAAAATCAGCACCAAAATCCGCAGATAACAGTCCCTCGATAAAGCGGGAACGTATTATTTACAAAAATTGCGCAACAAAAATCGAAGGAAAAATTAAGGACAATAGCAAATTTGCTGCGGAATAGTTATTTCCGCAGGAAATTTGCTGCGGAATTAAATGTCCGCAGCACACTTGCTGCGGAATAAAGGCTCAACAGTGGGCTGCGGACATTTAATTCCGCAGCAAGTGTGCTGCGGAATTAATTTCCGCATACACGTGCTGCGAAATTAAATCCGCAGCACACTTGCTGTGGAATACATTTTCTGCAGCAAGTATATGCTGGAATTTAATTTAAAGTTAATTTCCGCAGCAAATTTGCTGCGGAAATTCCTGCGGAAAATTCCGCAGGAAAATTCAATTTACAGTGCAGAAACCCAGCACATTTTGGACAGATCTAATCGGGAAAAAATTACTTTTCCTCTCCATTTCCTGCACCACCAGCCACCATTCACCCTCCACCTTCCTTCCAACTACCATCCATTATTTCCAAACCTAAATTTCATCCCTTCTTCCTCATTTCTTTCTCTCCTCAAGCAATTTTGCTCCATCCTTCCTCTTGAAGAAGCCGCGTGAACTTGGTGTTCATCTTGGATTCGATTTGTCCAGCCATACTATAATTTTTGCAGTTTTATTTTTATTTTATTTTTATTTTTATTTTTATTTTGTTTGTTATCGTATAGATTTTTGCTATGTTATTTTGATTTTTTTTATCCCTAATTTCTGTAGGATTTTTGCTATAATTTTTGCATTTTTATTTTTATTTTTATTTTATTTTTATTTTTTTTATTTTGTTTGTTATCGTATAGATTTTTGTTGTGTTATTTACATTTTTTTTTCAACTGTTTGTTATCCATAATTTGTCGAGGATTTTTGCTCCAAAACCGACTAGATGTACAGTGTTGACACTGTCTCTTATACACATCTAGATGTGTATAAGAGACAGGTCACACTCCGCCTCATTTGTTTTTTCCCTGTCAAAAATGAGCGACACCATGTCCCTGATATGGTGAATGTTCTTTTTGGAGGGAATTATTTTTTGCATTTATATTCTTTTATGGTTTGAATGAGGGATTTGTTCATGTTATTTTTGCTTACATTGGTGCCATGTGAATTTGTCTTGCATATTCATGTAATTTTTCAAGACATCATTGTGCCTAGTACCTTTAAATAAAATAACATAATTTTTATCAAGAATGTGTCCCCCAAGTTCCTCCACCGCCATACTCCCAAGCATCACAAACTCAACAAACAAATGCCCACATTCCTGAGTTAATCCCCATTGCTAACCTTCGTGTCATGTGTCATGCTAGTCCATCCACATCTCACCAAAATCCTCAAGCTCAACAAATCCCTCAACCTCTCCTTCATCAAGCTCAGAGCAATCCCTTATTCGTATCCTCTCCGGCTGGTGGCATTCAAACCATAACCACATGTCTCTTATACACATCTAGATGTGTATAAGAGACAGATTTGGATAGAGCCCGATGGAGATGGGTTAATATTATTCATAATAAATATAAAATTGTGATTTAATTGCTTACCCTGTTTGTTAAGATAACGTGTTGTATTAATCTTGTTTGCTTGCAAACTAGGTTTTGGCCTCACAAACCAGCAATTGAGGGCATCGCTGCATGCATAAAGACCAAGTTTGAAGAAGGCAAACTCTCGTGGAAGAAGTTTTCTACGGCCACAAGAGACATGTGGTTTGAGGAATTTCAGGTATTATGGTCTATATTGCTTCAACGTATTAATTGACTACGTAATTATATGTTTCATATTGTTATATAAAAACTTACTTTGAGCGTTGCAGAAAAAATTTAGATGGCCACCTAGGCACAATGCAGGTGAGAGAGAATTTCGAGAAGAGAGGGGCAGGTAGGCTGGCACAGATGCTACAAAAAGTCCGAAAAGATGGTAGAAAACCATCTTGGATGGGGGATAGTGCATGGGCAGATCTGAATAAATATTGGCAGTCCCAAGAGTTCAAACAAAAATCCGACCAAAATAAGAAGAACCGGGATTCCAATGCAGGTGCATCACTGCATACAGGCGGTTCTATACCACACAGAGTGCATTTCAAGAAAATCATAATACTAATTAATTTCTTGTACTTTTAATACTTCATTATACACATTAGATGTGCCTTTGTTATTGATGACTTGAAAATATTTATTTCTTTTAATTACAGAAGGCTGAGAGGGGTGAAAACCCGCCATTCTCTGATTTCTATTTCCGTACCCATAAGAAGAAGGAGGGAGATTGGGTTCATCCTCGGGCCCAAGCTGCTTATGTAAGTCATTAAGGCTTTCTAACAATCTTTTATGATTTGTCCTTTAATATTCTTGTTTCCATAAAGTTGATCTTTGTTATATGACTTTTGCAGGAGAACTTTGAGAAGAAAAAGGCTGAAATATCTTCTCAAAGTACTGTTGAGAATGATAATATGTCTTCTGATGGTTCTCAACACTCACAACATCTGCCATCTGATTTGGATATTTGGTATGACGCCGTGGGAGGAAAAAAGAATCACTCCCTTAGTGCCGAACTACAAGCCCAACTGGAAAGGGAGAGATTGGAAAAGGAAGAAATGAAGCTGTGAGCAAGCTTCACTACAAGCCCAACTATCTGAAACAAAAACCAGTTGCATACTTTGATGGAGCGATTAGGCGTTCTTTCTGGATCCTCTCGCCACCAACGTTCCCCACCCCTTGATGCAGATGGTAGCTCGGATGATTAGATTGTATTTGGTTGTTTACTTATAGATAACTAAATCCATATGTATTGGATTTCCAATGCTTCGTCGAATTGTTTTGCAGATGAAATCTCGAATGTGACATGAGATCACTGCGAATTGTTATAAGTGATGAAATTGCTGGAATGTGGCATGATGGTACAGGGGATGAAAAAACTTTGCTACCACTAACAAAAATTTTATGTGAAAATTATTGTGGGGATTTTACGCTGCGGAAAATATATGGGGATTTTGCTGGGGATTTTGCTGCGAAAATTATATGGGGAATTTGCTGGGGATATTTGCTAGGGATTTTCCTACGGAAATTATATAGGGATTTTGCTGCGGAAATTATATGGAGAATTTGCTGCGAATATTTGCTAGGGATTTTGCTGCGGAAATTTACACAGGGATAATTTCCGCAGCAATATCCCCATCAAAAATCCTTGCAAAATGACGAAATTTTGATGCGGAATTACCAGCGCAAAATATCCGCATTTATATTTCCGCAGCAAATTCCCCATCAAATTTTGCTGCAGATTTTATAATCCGCAGCAAATGAGATGTGGATGGACTAGCATGACAAATGCAAGGTTATAATTGGCACCAAAATCCGCAGAAAGTCTTGTTTGCTGCGGATGTTTCATTATAATCCGCAGCAAAATCCGCATGAAAACAGCAATTTTCTTGTAGTGTTCACTTTCACCTTCGATTTTGACCTCGATATTGTTGGAATTTGGAAGCAAAGTATAAAACACGAGAGTTGTAATTTGTTTTCCAATGCATTTTGAATCAAATCAATTGGAGCTCAAACCAAAAATTGCGGTTCAAATAGGAAACAATGTCCAAATTCACTCCATACTCGTGCACAATTCGTCCTTGGGATTTCTTCCTATCTTTTTCAGCCCTTTTTCACTTCAACCATGTAAAAACTAAGACTAACCAAATTAAATTCAATAATAACTCAAATCTTACTTACAATACACAAAAACACGATAAATGACATATAAAATATAACACAATTATAAGTTTATCAAGTAGTCTTGTGCGAAAAGTGGTGGACGCTAGAGGGGAGGAAGTAAACGAGAAAGAAGGGGGTGGGAAGTAGGAAAGTAGGAAGCCTGGGGTTTTGCAGAGGTTTGAATATGAGGATAGTGGTGGAGTGGTTGTAGCGATCGATGATGGTTGAAACCTTCGAAGGTTTTGTGTTTACTCTTTTCTTTTGCTGTTGCTAATTAACTTCTGAATTTTCTTTTTTAAATAATACATATCAACGGAAAATCTGTTGATAATCAATACAACATTTATTTGCCAACAAAACCTTTCGCTTTCGAAATAGTAGAGCAAAAAAAAAAAGCCAAGAATATTCTCTTGATTTTCAAGAGAAATCTGAAGAGTTGATACAAGTCCTAAACTATGGGAATCCTCCATTGCAAATCAGAAGTCAAACTTTGTACCTTAAGTACTTGCATCCAAGCATTTGTTATGAGCAACTTTATCTGTTGTAGTCTTCACGCCATTTTCCTTTTCCTGGATTTGCACTTTCTTACCCTTCTGATTATGATTTTGCTTCTGATTTTCAGTCCCAACTTTTTGATCGGGCTGCACCACGTTTCCTTGTTTCTTTCCAATTTTATAATCAACTTCTGCATAACCTTGGTGTTTTTTGTTTTTTATTTTTTATTTTTTCATTGATTGTCATAAGTGACAGACTGCCACTATCCTTTCTTACCCAATCCTAACCACACCCGAGAAGAACCTAGGAGGGAGCTCAACACACACTTTAGCAAGACTTGGTCTTGAGATAGTGGCAGTAATCACATCTATCTTCAAAGGATTACCAACGGCTTGAGCTGAATAGAAGAGAGACTGCTTGATGAAATATAAAAGAGGTAAATTATCGAATATGATCCCAACTAGAGCAAGGGATAATTCTATTTCTAGAGTAAAGATGGACTCAATTTTAAGTACGCATAGGAAAACCAAGAATAAACCCAATACCCCTTAATCCAGCACCAGAAATTAATCTTCCTGTAAAGCAAATCTGATCTGTGTCTGTATTCAATTAAACCTAATGTAAAGGAACATGAGAATCCAATTGAGTGGAAGGCTTTCCCAAATGACTTCATGCTGGGCTTTCCATGTGCAAAATTTCCAATGACAGCTAATTTAAAAGGCTCAGATAGCAATGAAGCCTCTTCTTCAGTGAAATAAGTTGCTAGCTTTCCTTTCTTAACTCCTAGGTGCTTGATCCCAATCGAACCTTCCCATGTTACTGCTTCTTTCTTGAATGAACATCTGCAAAAGATCCAGATGCGTGCCCTTCAGCTTAAGGCTGAAGCGTAGCCTACATTGCCATTGCAATGCAGAAAGGTTGAATCCGAAAAATCTAGACAGAGAAACAAAGTTTTATTTAAGGCAACCCCCACAAATAATAATTCAATAACTGCATAACAATGTATATCGAGTTATACAAGGAGGTTTTGTACAAGATAGTAACATTGCTGAGAATATTCTTATGGCACAAGAGCTTTTGGATTTTATTGATAAGAAGGTTAGAGAAGATAATAAAATTAACAAACCAGATACGTCAAAGGCTTTGGTAGGATTTCTTGTCCTTTCTTATATAGTCCTGGAGCTAGCACATCCGCTTAAGGAAGAAAACCATTTAGATGTCGCAACATGATAAATGGTATTTTAATTGGAATTGTAGCTCTCTAATTCATTTTCTAGAATCCAGCACTACTTGACAGCGCATACTAAATCATGTGACATACACCTATGACACTGTAAATGCACATGAAGAGAACAACTTACATGATCATTTCCAGGAGCCAAGTGAAGAGGGTTGATGAACAAATATATGTTCGGGGTTGTTACTAGGAAATTCTAGAGATAGGAAATAGGAGTAATTGTAATAAATGTGTCTAAATATTATTAGCAGATCTTAGTTGCATTTCTAGGGGGTGGGGGGTGTGCCCCTATATATAGATGTGGATCATGGGCTAAAGCCCCTTCTAACAGGTCTATTTTCATTATCTATTTACATTTTTGCGCGAGCTCTCTTATCTGACACTCAAATCCATCCTTGTATCATCAAGGGTAGCCTACAATATTTATGCACAGTTCAATCGGAATAGGTGGCTGCAAAGCCTCCAAATTCCAGCCTTCTTCATTGGAAAAATGATATTAATCTTGATTTCTTAATCGTTAATGCTACTGACTGAATCCGGAAGAGATTCATCTCCAATCCCATTCTGGAACTAGAAGGAAGCATGTCCACTAACCTTGGCGTATCAGCAGCCGAGTGTGCTGGTCAACCAGGTAGCTTGTGCTTTGCACTTGACACCAAACAAAAGAGGGTTGTGCACTACTTTAATTCTTGTAAGGCGATCGCATGTATCCAGCCCACAGCGTGTTTGACATGCATAATTCCATCATAGTTTAAGAGAAAATGTGCATATTATGTTAAATATACGCACTTGTAGGCCATTTTTTTGAGTCGGGACACAATTTTTACGCCAACGCATCCAATGCCTACGCAATTCGCATCTCACCCTCAAAAGAAAGACGCTATGATTTTCTCCATTGAATGGATAATTGCCTTGAGAGGATTCAAAAATATGAAAGAACATGTTTTGTTGAACGAGACACCACCGGTGGAAGTAGCTTATTCTTTTATCCAGCCCTATCTACTTACATAATTAAAGTATAATTATTAATCATTAAAGAGTTTTATCCTCAACTTCTATTTCGGATTAATCTCAAATAGTATGCCTTATAAACTAGATATCTTTTGGTATTCATGGGTAATTTTATTGAACATATTACACATTTTGTCACTTGTGAAAAATTCCACTAAAGTATGGTAGTTAGGCCCCAACTTTTAGATAATTTAAGTTGTATTTGGATGGGTAGATTTGAACTGAATGAGGGATTTGAAATGAATGAATTTGAATTGGGTGTGTTTGAAATTATATGAAATTTAGATAACTTTTAAATCACTTATTTAATTATTAAAATCACACTCTCTACTTGTTGGCGAATTTTAAATTCACAACTAAATCAATTTACTTGTTTCGATAATTTATTATTGATTAGAATTTCAAATTAAATGCACCCAAATCCCCCCATCCAAATACTTAGGGATTTTCGTAAGGAAAAATTGAACTTGTAAAAGTTGCATTGTGGAAAAGTAAGTTTAATTCACAAAAATTAGTTATGAGTTATCCTGGATGTTTTTAAAAGTCTTTTTAAGGTCATGAAAGAACGAGGATGCAGCAGTGAGAATCATCATTGTACAAAAGTAAGGTTAATTACTTGTCCAAAGACTCAACTGGTGATTTTTTTTTTTGGTAGTGAATTAGCCATTCATTACATTTTATTACTATCTCTTACTCATTGAAATTGTCAGTGTTTGACTTTTCTCCTCAATACAATAAGTTTTTACAGATTAATTTAAATAGATTTCATTAGATTTTTAAAATTTTAAATTTTTATGTGTTAATATTTGTATTTTAATTTCACTTTTATTGAATAAATTTTAATAAATTATTAATTATAAAATTACTTTGTAAAAAAGTCAAATTGCGATAAAAAAATTGTGACTGAGGAAGTATATTTGTTGTTGATTATATATACATCTGTTTGTATTTTTGTTTGCTACGTAAATATTGTAGATTGATCTTTCATATACATATGTATAGAAAATTTTGTACACTAACGGGTGTAGATGAATGACACATGTGCATAAATAACATGAACTAAAATAATAATTACGCATTATATATGCTCGAAACGCTCTTGACGAGCGGATCTCGAGTATATGTATAATATGCTCGAGTGCTTGTAGAACTTTTCGAGCATTATATAATTTTTTTTAAATTTTTTTTACTATATATAAAATTACTAAAATATCCATACTTTTTAAAAAAATTACATCTTTTATCTACGAAAAAGTCGAACTACTCGAGTTCGAGTTCGTTTTACTTATTTTCGAACGACCTCGAATCGAGCTCGAACTATGTCAAATTTTTCGAACTGGAGCTCGAGCTCAAATTTTGAAACTCGTTCGAGCTCGAGCTCGAGTTCGAGTATCAAAAAAAATTTCGAGTTTGAGTTCGAGTAGGGCACTATTCGTATTCGATTCGGCTCGTTTACAGCCCTATTTACAACACATGGTGTAAGATATTTTTTACTCCAACAATACACGGAAGATTAACTCAAATTTAATTATTTTAAAAAATTAATTATAAAATTAAATTAATTTTTATTAGTTGCGCCCACTGAAAATTTATTCTAGCTCCGTATAAGAGATATTGGTCCAAACATAAGTTTATCGGAATTTAGTTGTCATCTTAAAAGTTAAAAAATAGAAAAAACAATAGCTTCTTTGTTTTCTTTTTCCTTTTTTTTTTTTTTAAGAAAAACAGCAGCTTCAGTTTAGAGTTTCTTCCTTTTCAATTTTTGGGGATGTTTTTCCTTTTTTTTCTTTGTGTGTGCCGGGGGGAGGTTGTAAGATTTATTTTTTTGTCGTCTTTTTTCAGATTTGAACTAAGTTAAAATTTTAGGAAAAGAGAATAAGAAGGTAGAGAAAAAAATACAGTAAAGCCTTATTTTCTGTTGATGAAACACATGCTCACCATAGTATGTAAACTATCATCACAAGTCAGTTCTAAGAGTCTGTGCAAGTAAAATCACGGTAGAGCTGTATAACTCAACACATTTCTTACTGTACGAGAATATAACCTATAACGGAATAAAATTTACTTTTCGAGCTCATGTTGTCATATAGCAATGGGGATTTTTTTTTTTTTTAATGTTTCTTTAATGTTTTTTCGATTTTTTTCCTAAATTCGAAAATTACTTAGCTATAGATGTTATCGTAAAATTAACATAGGATATACGTACTTTCTTATGTGCTTTAGTATCATGAGTTAGGTAAAAAAATAAACGCATAATTTAGCTAATGGATTATGAGCTTATAGTGTTAATAATTGCAAGAGCATCAAAGACTCAGATGAATGATAGTTTACAAATTTTGTAATCATTCATGTATCATCGAATTCATTCTTGTCTTTGTTTCTTTTGGTATAAAGTTCATTTACCAATTAATTTCTAATGGATATTCATAACTATCTTGGTGTCTTAAGTGAATGTATGTACATGCACTAATAGATTTTTAATAGTTTCATTCTCCTTGTAAGTACATGTATTTCCATAAAAATGTATCTTAATTAATTGAGATACATCTATGGTATCTTTGGTTCAAAATAGACTTTATAGAAATGCATTTTACTTATGAGACAATCTTAGAATGTTGTCTATTGGTGGTCTATAAAAATTGTTTGACTAATTATAAGAAATTCATTTATTCTAAAAATTATTCAATGCTTGGAGTAAGAGGTTAGAGAGTTCTTTAATATTGTTAATTGGAATACTCATAAGGTTTCATTGTATCTTGGTAGTGTTATTGCTTAGACCCGTTAGCAAACTTTGTGTGTGGAGAAATAACTCTCTAAAGATAGCAATTTATCGTAACTCAGAATCTTGATTCTTAACGTTGTTTTTATATACCATCTATATATTTTTCCAACAATTTTAGAGAGTTATTTAAGATGGTCACAGAGACAAACACTGCTCTCAAAGTGATGAATTAACAGTTCACGAAATTGGATCAATTTGATAGCATCAATTTCAACCGATGGAAAAACAAGATGATGTTTCTTCTTACCGGTTGAACATCACTTATATTCTAGACCCAAAACTGAAGCCAATAGATGATCCTGCCAATTATGCTAGTCCCGAGGAGAAGAAGAAAGTGAATCAACTAGCGAGAATTGATGATGAGTTCACTTGTAGGGGACATATTCTTAACACTCTCTCTGATCGCCTATATAATTTATACAAATCAATCAAATCTCATATTGAGATTTGGAATTCCTTGGTGGAGAAAATACAGCATTAAAAGGCAAGGTAGAGACAAATTTCTGATAATGAAATATTTTGAGTTTCAATTGGTGGAAAACATACCCATCACGGATCAAGTTCATTAACTACAAGTACTTATTAGTAGACTTCATGACCTAAAGGTTGTTATTCCTGAATCACTAAATTGTCTTCGACTTGGAATGATTATAGGAAAAAGTTCCTACATACGGCAGAAGATTTTACCATTGAAAAATATTTAGGTATTTATGTATGGAAGAGGAAATTCGAAATCACGATGCAGTGTATCTTCCTACTAATTCAAAAGTGAATTATGTAGATGAATGTGAGAAAAATAATGCTTTGAATGGAAAACTAAAGGTCTCATCTAATATGGAGGATAAACAAAATAAGAAATGCATTACATTATATATTTTGTAATGAGGGTATTTTTAAATTTAGTACCAATATTAATAAAATTACTTCCTCTGTTATATGGTTGAGCCTTACCCATTATGGCAAACCAGATTAGCATCTAAATCTGAAATCTCTTCAGTATAAGCAAAAGAAAACTTATGTGCCTCTTAGTGACAATAATTTTAGTGATAAATGGGAAATATATATTCAATAAAAAATCACTAAGAAACTATTTCTTAAAGTTGGAAGAAATACACAAATTCGTGAATTAATTCGTTCATATATTTATGAATTAAATGAAACTCTTACAAGAGATGGATAGAGGTATTTTACAATATTTATAGATAATTTCTCTAGATTTAATTATGTGTATCTAATGAAAACTAAAGATGAAGCGTTTGAAATATTTAAATATTATAAATCTGAAGTAGAAAATTTGCATAAAAAAAACTTAAAATTCTTTGTAGTGATAGAGGTGCAGAATATTTTGCTATTGCATTTGATATTTTTTGTGTAGAAAATTGTAGTACTTCAGCGCTCTGCACTTTATAGTCTGCAACAAAATAGTATAGTAGAAAGGAAAAAGCCTACCTTAATGGATATGGTTTATTCCATGTTTTTAAGTGCAGAATTACCTATAACAAGATTCTATCTAGAAAAATGAATGCTTCTCCATATGAGTTATGGAATAAAAAAAAAACCAAATTTGGAATATTTTAAAGTGTGGGAGTGCTTAGCCTTTTATAGGATTCTTTATCAAATGCGAACTAAGTTAGGCCCAAGAACTATAAAAGATATATTCGTGGAATATGTTCAAAATTCTAAAACATATACAATATTAGACTTAGTGTCTAATACAATTGTTAAAACTAGATTTATAGAATTTATTGAAAATAAATTTTGCAATGATTCTACCACTACTTCAGAAAATTCACAATTGCATCTACAAAATTATTCTAAGAGAATTTTAAGTGATCAAAACAATAAACGACTTCATGATGAAGTTATTGTGGAACCAGTATAGAAAAAGTCAAAGGGTGAGAAAATAAAAGGACTTAGGTCCGGAATTCATTTCCTCGCAATTTATAGTTTTTCTTGTTGCAGGAAATAGAGATTCTTTAATTAATAAAATCCCTATAATGTTTAATGTGGAGGGAGTTCCGTATACTGATAGCAAAGCTATGGGTTTCAGAGATTTAACATTTTGGAAAGAGGCAATCAATGATGAAATGGATTCAATATTGTCAAACAATACTTGGATTCTAGTAGAATTGCTACAAGAATCAAAGCCAATTGGGAGCAAATGGGTATTTAAAAGGAAATACAATACTAATAGTTCTCTTTACAAACATTTAAAGTTAGATTTGTAGCTAAGGGATTTAGACAAAAACAAGGTCTAGATTATTTCGGCTAGAATGACTTCAATTTGAGTTCTTTTGGCTTTGGAATCTTTGTATAACTAGCATGTGCATCAAATGGACGTTAAAATGACCTTTCTAAATGGTGAACTCAATGATGAAGTAGTTATATGGAGCAACCAAAAGGTTTTTGTGTTGCCAGTAAATGAAAAGAAAGTTTTTAAAAATTTGTAAATTAATTAAGTCATTATTGGGCTAAAACAAGTAGTTGGCGTGAAAAAATTGACTCGGTAATCTTATCAAATGGTTTTTCGGATAATAATGTGGATAAATATGTTTACTCCAGGTTTATAAAAACTAATGAAGTAATTATTTGTCTTTATGTGGATGACTTATTAATTTTGGAAACAAACTTGGAAGATGTTTGTGAAACTAAGGAGTATATTACCTCAATGGGCAAAAGCATAGTGGAGGTTTTCTATTAAGTCAATTGCATTACATCAAGAAAATATTGGAGATATTTGAGCATATCAAATTTATGGATTTTAATACTCCACTTGATCCTAATTTCAAGTTATTGGAAAATTTTGGAAGGGCATTCGCACAATTACAATATGCTAGTGCCATTGGAAGGTTGATGTATGTGATGCATTATACAAGACCTAATAGAATTTGCATTTGATGTGTGCAAATTATTAAGGTTTATGAATAAACCTATTACAGACAATTGGAAAGCTATATCTAGAATTTTATTTATTTAAAGAAAACAAAAAATTTGGGATCATTCTATAGTGATTATTCTGCTGTACTAGAAGGATATTCATATGCTAGTTTGATCACTAGTCTTAGTGACAATAAATCAACTTCAGGTTAGATTTTTACCCTTGCTGATGGAGCTATTAGTTGTGCTTCCAAAAAGTAAACTTGCATTTCTTATTCAACGATGTAGGCTGAATTTATAGTTTTGGTAGTCGCAGGAAAAGAAACGGAATGGCTAAGGAATCTTTTATTAGATATAAAGTTGTGACCACAACCTATGTCAACAATTTCTGTTTATTGTGACAGTGAATCTACCATGTCTCGAACTTATAACAAGGTTTATAATGGAAAGTCTAGATACATCAATCTAAAATGTGAGTATATAAGGCAACTAATAGAAGATGGTACAATCACCATCATGAAGACTTATGCTAGGTCAAGTAACAATTTAGTATACCCATTACAAACATCTGTCAAGGGATTTGGTAAAAGGTTTTGCTGCTAAAATAGGACTAAAACCTCTATCAGAATTGTCAATGGATTTCACCTATATGAATATAGAAGCGGTGAGTTTAAAGGGTTTTACTATTGCAAATATTCATGAAACCAGGATAAGCACATGGCTATAAAAGGATTAAAGAAATTAAATCCTCTTATTCTAAATTAGGTACGCTTGCATGTGGTTTTTCCAGTTTTGTTCAAGAGTAATGGTGTAAGCAAATAGCCACCAATTACTTTATTAGAACTTTGAAAAGCTTATATTACTGGAAGGTTTAAATCTAATGATACCTTTCATTTATGCATACGCGTATATGTTTTATAAGTATTTTTGAAATTTTGTAACCTAGTGGGGAATTGTTAAGAATGGTAGTTTACAAATTTTGTGACTATTCATGTATCATTGAATCCATTTCAATATTCATACTTTTTTAGGTATAAAGTTCATTCACCAATTGACTTCTGATGGACATTCATAAATATCTTCGTGTCTTAGGTAAATGTATGTACATGCACCAATAAACTTCTAATGATTACATTTTCCTTGTAAGTAAATATATTTCCATCGAAATGTATCTTAATGAATTGAGATACATCTATAGTGTCTTTGGTCCAAGAACTAGACTTCATGGAAATACATTTCAATTGTGACACATTCTTTGAATGTTGTCTATGGGTGGCTGATAACTCCAGGAAACTGGAGTTATATGTGCCCTAAACTTGAGTATTTTTGCTCTAATTTCAAGCACTTTTATGATTTACGTGTTGTTTTTGTTAACTTTTACTTTTATATTCTAGATTATGTTACTTTTCTTAATTTGGTATTTTTATTATTATTTTAGTTTGTTTTCTATGTAATTAATAGAGTGTATTTATGTGTAGTAGTTGATCGGAGGAAACAACGCGACAATCGGATAAGAAACGAATCAAATCAATTGTCTAGACATAATTGGAGGATGAAGCTAAGCTAAATATTTTGAAAAATTTTCAAATTTTGGACAGCCCAAATCCGCGGTTAAACTTCCAATGGCAAAATAGAATCATAAACTGCCGTTTTAATTTTGAAGAAGGGATTTTGAAAACTACCATTTTAAACAACTTTCATAAACCATGACTTTAGTTTTGAAGAAGGGATTTTGAAAACCGTGGTTTTCCCTTAAAACACAGTTTGATTTTGAAGGAGAGACTTCAAACACTGTGGTTTCTAGCTTTCAATGACCGTAGTTTTCCAAGCACGGTTCGAATTTTTTGAGGGGCAAAATCGTCCAAATAGTAGCATATTGTGGCTGATGCTTTCCCATTCAACCCTAGCACTATAAATACCTCTTGTAAGCCTTTTTGGAGGCTAAATAGGAGTAGAGTAGAGAGCCCTTAGTGTAGTTTAGCTTTCGATTTTTCCTTCCTATTTGGAGAGGATTTTCTTAGATTAGTTGTAGATTAGTGTAGTTGCTTAAAACACCTAGCGGTAGATTAAAGATGTTAATGTAAGTTCTCTTTAATTTATCTTTAATTTCACATGCTTTATGTTAATCTAGTGTAGTTTAGTTTAAATGCTTTCTTTACTTGCTTTCTTAGTTTAATTAGTAGAATTAGTTCATGGGCTTTTCTATTGATTGCTTCCTTTAAATGTTTCCTTCGTATAATTGTTAGATTAGTTTATGGATCTTCTTTAGAATTCTTTCTTAGTGGAACATTGTAGCTTAGTTTAGATAATTAGGATAATTTAGTTTATGAGCTTCTGGTAAAAATGCTTTCTTACGGTTAATTTGTATTTTAAGCAAGTTAATTGCTTTTTAAAAGTGCTTTTTTTTTTTTACATGCTTTCTGAGAATAGGTTATGGGCTTTCGTTAATTATGCTTTCTTATCGATAATGAGTAGTATAGATTAATTAATTGCTGCTTAAAGTGCTTTTCCTTTTTAATTGCTCTTTTTAATTGCTTTTTAAATATGCTTATAAACCTTTTTTATAGCTTTCTTACAAAATGATTTCCTAGTATTTAATCTTTACTTTAAGTTACTTTCTTAGTTCTTCAATTCTAACTTTAGTTAAAAACTCTCTTTCAATCAATCATTTCAACTAATAATCCAACCATATAATCGATCATCACCAACCAATCCTTGTGGGTTTGATCTCTACTTTCCTTTACTACTAGTTGACAACCCTATACTTGCCGGATGCTGCTTAGTTAGTAGTGAGATTTAGGTGTTTTTATAAATGATACAAACTAGGTGTTTTCAAAAAGGTATCAAGTTTTTGGTGCCGTTGTTGGGGATTGATTTTCGGTGATATTGACATAATTTTATTGGGTTGCTGGATTGAAGTCTTTTTTCTTTTTCTTGTATAGTTGTTTCACCTATTTGAGAAATCCAAAAAGATTTTGATTCATCGTTGTGTTCTTATTTTGAAAAATCTGAAAAAAAATTTCTTGTAGGTGAATAGTTTAGAGTAGACTATAGTCTAAAGTTATCCTAATTTTCTTGTTTGTGTGATTTAATTACTTTTTTTTTTTTTTTTTTTAATATTTGTGTTGTTGTTGCTTTAAGATCATGCAAGGACCAAATTAAAATGATGCATACCAAGGAAATTATCATTATTATGATAATGGAGGTATGCCCAATGAGCACGATTCTTTTTTTGATTACTTTCCATACCCCATAGGCTACCAAATGGGATGGTCTAGCGATCCATATCCTTATAAGAGCCACCAAGAAAATTCCTATTCTTTCCCTCCACCCAAGAGCCTTTATAAGAACTAATGAAACCTCAATTCTTTCACCCAGCAATCCAAGAATGTCATGAGGCAAGATCAATGGACATTAGGATTGAAATTCAAGAACTGTAAGAAGAACAAACCCAAGGCTAAGAAGAACGAGCCCACCTCCAAGAAGAGATGGCTAGACTTCGAGAATCCATGAAGAGATGGCTAGACTTCGAGAATCCATGAAGAGGTTATGAGATCAACTTGCTGTACCAAATTCAAGGAGTAGTAAATAGTGAAGTACAATAGACTGCAACACCTCCATCAATGGGTAAAGAACCGGCTTAAGAAGACAAAATGAACGGATATATTGTGGAAGAAACCGATTCCCAAGTACCTCTTTAATTTTAAGTCATCACAACTGAGACACTCAACACTTATGTAGAGGAATCACCCACTTTCCATTTGCACGAGTGCGAGTTTGTCCTGGTTGTAACTAAGGAAGTGCCATTTAGGGTGTTCGTGGGTAAAGAGCCGGCTGGAGGAGGAAGAGAAGATGAGGTGCCGACTACATATGCCGAAGTTTATTTCCTTGGGGACATTAGAGCAGCTCAACAATGGAACAAGTTCACCAAGAATTACCACATCCTTGGGAAGCCTCCTTGGTATTGAGGGAGTAGTTCTTTCCTTTTTCTTTATTATGCTTTCTTTACTTTACTTGCTCAGTTTAAGTACCTCGTTGGTAATAAAGGCTTGTAGCCTTGTGCTCAGACTAAATTATGTTTTGACATTGGTTATTGATTTTGGATGTTCTTGGTTGAATTTGGTTGTTGATGATAATGATTGATGGCAATACACTATTCTTGGGAATGTTGTGATAGTTGCTACATGAAATTAAACTTGGTTTGCTACTTGATGATGGAAGTCTAGTTATTAAGACATTAGACTTGCTAAGTCTTGAGTTAACTTTTGAGCAAATAATATAAATGGTTGACATAGAATTGAGAGTAGTTTGGGTTGTTGAATGACTTTTCTAAGACTAATTATGTGTGATCCTAAGTTTGGGGAAAGAATTGGGCATATAGATAAATTGTTTGTTGAGTAAAACCCTATTAGCCTTATTTGTGTTTTTTTTCCTTAATTTGTTTGGACCTTGTGAAGTCCCAATGACCCCTCCTCTAGTATAGCATTTTTGGTTTAGAAAAAGACAGGTAACCAATAGACTAATGTGTTTAAACGTAGTACATTTATATGACTTACTTGGAATTGCTCATTGCTTAGCTTGTTTAGTGTTGAGCTTAGTTTTGATGAATTCTATGATTAAGGATAGAATTCATGTTCTAAGCTCAACATGTGCTTTGGTTGTATTCTATTCATTTGATTAATATATTGTCCATCTTCTACTTGGAACTTTTTGATTGACCAAGTGCATTTTCAAAGTCATTGCCTAGTTTTATATATAGCTAGTTATGTTTTTTTATACTTTCTATTAGTGAATTTTATTTCTTGTAATATGAGTGAGTGGTAGGATGAGTTGTACTCATCATTGTATTAATATGAAAAGAGTGGTGATGTCTATTGTTTTGTTTGTTGGTAATGGTTTTTGTTTTTATTAATGTGAAACTTGAAATTGGGTGTTCAAATAGGTTGCATTTCTTGTGAAAAATGGGATTTAACCCTCAAAACTCAACAATGTTTTCAACTACTTCATAAATAATTTTCTTAACTAGTTTAACCTCTAACTTTCCTTTTTCTATAGAGCTTTTCCAATGCCAAGTCTCAAGTAATTGTTGATATAGTCTAAACATTTTAAGATTTTTTTTTAAATTAGTTTTGAGTATAGAAAGAGATGAATTAAGCATCTTTAGTTATGTTGCATGAATTGCATTTCGAATATTTTGTGGGCTTGTAAGGTTTAGCTTGGTATATTAATTGGAGTAGCGTAAATCACACGTTTTAGTTAAATAGCCAAATTTTGGATATGATCTGGGCATTTTCTTGGATAATTTGAGCCAAAAATCCAACCTTACATTGATATTATATTGAGCCTTATATCCTAATTTCTTTGTTAACCACATAACTTAGCCACTCCACTTTCTTTATTTATCCTCTCTTCATCCCATGACCTTAGTGAATTAATTGTAGTTCTCCAATATAATTGTCAAGATTCTTATGATGGTTTTATAAAGAATTTTTGTGTATTTGCTCAGGAATGAAGTCAATAGCTCTATGTTATTTATATTTCTCTTTATGTAATTGTTATTATGTCATTGCTTAAAAAAGAAAAGAAAATAAAAGAAGTGTTATGTTTTTATTAATAAAAGAGGTTCAATTTATCTTCAAAAGTTAATTTAGTTAGAAATAATACTTTTGTCTCTCAAGTATAGTTTGGTTAAGTAAAGTTGGTTTTTGTGAATGTATGGGATAATAGTCCAAGAGTTTGTGTTGAAATGGCTAAAGTGATTTAAGAAACTCTTATCCAAATTTATCCTACCTTATTACCTAGCCTACAATACAAGCTTTCAAAGTCCTAAATGATTCTTAATCTAAGATATTAGATATTAGAGAGTTGGGGTGAAGTATTGCTTTAGTTGACAATCTTTGTTAAACTTTACGGTGTCTATAAATATCCTTGCATATCATTTGCATCTTTTGTACTTTTTAAAACAAGTCTTAAGGATTTTTCTATACTTGGATCAAATTTTTGAGTAACTTGAATTGTTTGCTATATATCAACTTGTATTTGAATTGGCATTTCACAAACACTTCATTAGTCAAAGTAATTCACATCTGTTAGTGACTAAAACTAGCGTGTACTTCCATAAATGAAATGGAAAATGTTGAGTTTGTTGAGTTAAAATCTCATTTTCACTATTGACTAGTGCACTAGAGTTCAACATTTCAATTTTATTGGTGGTGTTTAGTATATTACGTTTTGTGTCTAATGTTTTTTATTAGTCATTTTTTTGTTTTGCCCTCATCTTTATTTTGCTCAGGACAATAAAACACTTAAATTTGGGGGTGTGATAACTCTAGAAAATTAGAGTTATATATACCCTAAACTGTATAGTATTTTTGCTCTAATTTTAAGCATTTTTATGATTTAAGTGTTGTTTTTGTTAACTTTTACTTTTATGTTCTAGATTATGTTAGTTTTGTTAATTTAGTATTTTTAGTATTTTTGTGTAACTAATAGAGTGTATTTATGTGTAGGAGTTGATTTTAGAAAATGACACGGCAATCAAATAAGAAACGAACCAAATCAAGCCATAATCGGACGAAGAAGCCAAATACTTAGAAAAATTTTCAAGTTTTTGACAACCCAAAACCACAGTTTTCAAGCGTGATAAACTTCCAATGGCGAAATAGAATTGTAAACCGCGGTTTTAATTTTGAAGAAGTTTGACGAAGGGATTTTGAAAACCGCAGTTTTGAAAAACTTTCTTAAATTGTGATTTTAATTTTGTAGAAGGAATTTTGAAATGGTCTAATTTTGAAAACTGTGGTTTTCCCTTAAACTAAGGTTTTGATTTTGAAGAAGAGATTTCAGAAACGGCGATTTCCAGCTTACAGTGACCACGGTTTTCCAAGCGCGGTTCGAGTTTTCTGAGGTGCAAAATGTCCAAATCGTGGTAGATTGTGGTTGATGCTTCCCCATTCAAACCTAGCACTACAAATACCTATTGTTAGCCTCTTTGGAGGCTAAGGGTACGTTTGATAAAACAAAATCTTACATTTGAAATATAAACACTGAAAATTAATTGATGAAGTCGTAATTTGATGAAATCATAAAGTTGTTCTGCTTTATATATGATAATTAGCTAAACTTGAACACTGAATTAAAATATTTTACCCCATGTATATTATATATTTTGATGATAATATTATATTTTATTTATAATAGGTTATTTTTTAAATATTTTATTTTTGTTACAAATAAATAGTTTATTAATATAGAGTATGTGTGTGTGAGAGAGAGGGAGAGATACTATGTGCAAGTGTGTTTGTATGTGCAAGAGAATGAATATAATATGTGCAACTCTGTGTTTATGTGCTAGAAAAAGAATATAGTGTGTGCAAGTATGTGTTTATGTGTTAGAGAAAAAGAATATAATGTGTACAGATATGTGCTTTTATGTGATAAAGAAGGAATATAGTGTGTGAAAGTGTTTGATGTGTGTGAGAGAGAAGGTAGTGTGTTTAAGTGTGTATTTATGTATGAGAGAGAATGAATATAATGTGTGCAAATGTATGTTTATATGTGAGAGAAAATAAATATCATGTGTGTAAGTGTATGTTTATGTATGAGAGGCAAAATGAATATGGTGTGTGTAAGTATGTGTTTTTATGTGACAAAAAAGAATATAGTTTTTTCAACTATTTATTTATGTGTGAGAGAGAAGGAATATAGTGTGTACAAGTGTATAATTATATGCAGCAAAAAAGGAATATAGTGTATGCATATGTGCATGATAGAAAGAATATAGTGTGTACAAGTATATATTTATTTGTGAGAGAGAATGAATATTGTGTATGCAAGTGTATGTTTATGTGTGTGAGAGAATGAATATAGTGTGTGCAAGTGTATGTTTATGACTATGTTTTTATATGTAAAATTGTGATTGAAAGTGAAATAATGAAAAATTGAGTGAATTTGTTTATATTATAAAGCAAATTAAGTGATAGAATTTTGACTTAAAATTTTGTATAGAAATTAAGTGGCACTTCATGTATTTAGAGGTAGGAGAATTTTGTTATCAACCACACTTAATACAAAAATCACTTAATGGGATTATCATCAAACACATTTAATACAAAAATCACTTAATGGAATTATCAGTAACCACCCCCTAAGTAAGTAGGAGTAGAGTAGCAAGCCCGTTGTGTAGTTTGGCTCTCCATTTTTCCTCCCTATTTGGGAGGATTTTCTTAGATTAGGTGTGGCTTAGTGTAGTTAAAATTGCTAATGGTATATTAAAGACTCTTAATGTAAGTTCTCTTTAATTTATGTCTAATTTCATGTGCTTTATGTTAATCTAGTGTAGTTTAGTTTAAACACTTTCTTTACTTGCTTTGTGCTTTACGTTAATCTAGTGTAGTTTAGTTTAAATACTTTCTTTATTTGCTTTCTTACTTTAGTTAGTAGACTTAGTTCATGGGCTTTTCTTTTGATTGCATCCCTGATATGTTTCCTTAGTATAATTATTGGATTAGTTTATGAGCCTTTTTTTTTAAATACTTTCTTAGTAGAAAATTGTAGCTTAGCTTCGCTAATTAAGATAATTTAGTTTATGGGATTTCCTTAGAAAATGCCTTCTTATAGAGTTGATTTGTATTTTAAGTTAGTTAATTGATTTTTAAAAGTACTTTCTTAGAATAGGTTATGGGCTTTCTTTAATTGCATTTTCTTAGCGATAATGAATAGTTTAGATTAACTAATTGCTTGCTTAAAATGCTTTTCCTTTTTAATTGCTCTCTTTAATTGCATTTTAAAGATGCTTACTTTTTAATTGCTTCTTAGAAAATGCTTTCTTAGCAATTAATCTTTACTTTAAATTGCTTTCTTAGTTCTTCAATTTTAGTTTTAGTTAAAACTCTCTTTTAATCAATCATTTCAACTAATAATCTAACCAAATAATCGGTAATCACCAACCAATTCTTGTGGGTTCAATTCCTATTTCTCTTAACTACTAATTCACAACAATATACTTGCGGGATGCTGCCTAGTTAGTAGTGGAATTTATGTATTTTTATAAATGATATAAACTAGGTGTTTTCAAAAAGGCAGTAATAGTCTATTAATAGTCAGACCAATTATTAGAAGAATTCATTCATTCCAAAAACTACTCAATACCTGGAGTAAGGTTAGGGAGTTCTTCAATATTGCTAATTGTAGTAGTCATAAGGCTTCACTGTATCTTGGGAGTGTTGTTGCCTAGATCCATTAGCAAATTCTGTGTAGAGACAAATAACTCTCTAAAGATAGTGATTTATCGTGTCTCGATGTCTTGATTCTTAATGTTATTTACCAACTACTCATTTTCCCAACAATGTATCCCGTCTCTCGATCCGAATTATATAATAGTATACATTTCTACTATCATAAAATAAATGAAAATCCTTTTATGTGCCCAAAGACCCATATAAAACATTTTTGCAAATTAATTGATGTTTAATTACTAAAATAATAATTTTTCTTTTCTAAATTAATTGCCAGTGAAACAGCAAGTTAGGTACAAATGATTTTCTTTTAGAAATTTGATTGTCAGTAAATATTAAAAGCATAAATCAAGAGTTTAATTACATTTTATGTCAGCTAGATGGCACTTAGAGATAATAGACATAATAATCATTTAGAAGAGATTACGGGTTTTTTTTTTTTGCAACCTTTTAAGTTTCACTTCTCTTTTTTTCCATTCTTTGTTTTTCTGCCATGCATGTATATAATTTTTTAATTTTGGTTAATGATGACAGATAGCATAGTCCACCAATAACATTCGGGTACGTAGCAAGTACTACATGACTCATTGAGACAATTATATAAATAAGACAGGCATAGTTGTATTCTAATAGGCTGGTTCTGCCTAAGGCAAGACCGATCGAGGGCTCAGACCCCTGGTCCTTTGACCAAAACATATAAATAACAGCTTACCTTATATTTATATTCAATTAACACTGATTAACACAAATGCATTCTCTATATTTTCTCTCTCTACATTATTTCTCATCAAGTAATTGTCCTTTGTAGTAATCGAACAAAAGCCTAACTCGAAATATTAAGACGAATTCACCAATCAATATCAATTGACTCATGAAAAACACGAAGAAAATAGCCAACAGTAGAACCATATATTGAGATAAACCCTGAACGAATGTCTGGTGAGTTGGTTCATAATGATACTGAAACATCACAAGCTTGTGAACTATGCCAAAGATATAAAATGCTAAAGTTCTTGGTTGAGAACTTTGATGCTTTTCGCCAATTTGTGGAGCATAAGAAGAAACAGGGTGTTCGTGTTGATCAAAACCCTTGGCTTTGAAGAGAAGGAGATCATGAGGAGTCTACTAGCAGTACTCAACGAATGCAAGGACCACTGACCTCTCAATCTGTGTCAATTCAACCTTCTTGTCATTAAAGATTAGTTGATGATTAATTGGGGCCACACCGCAAATATATTAAGCACGCTATCAATGAGGTGGAAGAAACATTTCAGAAAATCATCCATTACATATGCATCTGAGTTAATGCCTAAAGTGGACACGAGGTCCAGTAGCTATTGGCAAAAAGCATTTTGGGTCAGTCCATAATAACAGATATCATAGTCATTAAAATTGGAGGAACTCAACTAAAGTGGAGGTGGATCAATAGATTACTGGTTAAGGCAGAGGATTACTAGTTTCAAAGGTGGGTCAGTAATTGTATTATTTTATTAATATGTAGAATAATTTTAAATTATTATATAAAAGACAATGAAAACATTTATGTACATATTTATAAAACTTTAGTTTATTAAATTTCTCTAAATCTATACCAAAATAGATTAAAATAATTAAGTTTAACTTTTTGCAATATCATGATGTATAACACAACAATAGAAATTATATTACATAATTTCTTAAATTGTTATTTTTTCATAATGCAATATTTTTGTGAAATTATTTTTATTTGTTCACATTTCTTGTGATACATCCAATTTTTTTTTTTTTTTTTTAAAAAAAATTACCAATGCAGAGTTATAAGAAATAATATGTTTTTTTAAAAAAAAAAATCACAATATTTTATATTAGGCAACTTTGTCTTTAAAAATGTTTAAGTTCTATTTTGAAAAAAAAAAAAAAAAAAGATGTACTTTAATATTTTAGTACATTAGTAAATAAATCTACATTATATTTTATTTGAAAGAAATGTAAAAAAGTAAATAAGAATAGTATATAACTTAAATAAAAGGAAAGAATCCTAACACCAAGCAACTGGTGTAGTGGCACCGGACTAAACTTCCCACACAGAGGTCTTGAGAAAGGAGAATTTTTCAATTTTCATTTTGTAACCAACAGGTTCCTTCAAATACCCAACCAGCCACCTGGTTCATCCATCCAACTAATGAGTTGACAAAGGAGAATTTTTCAATTTCCATTTTGGAACCCACATGTTCCTTAAAATACCTGACCAGTCACCTAGTTCATCTATCCAACTGGTGAGTTGTATGGGTTCAGCCAAATTCATTCCTTATCCGATCAAATTAGTGACTTAGCCCAGTCTAAAAGTCAGTTCACAAGATTGATCGGTTGAACTACTATGCTGGGCCAGTTTATTCTTGTAGTTTTGATGGAACAAATTTCAATAAACTTCTGCCATTCTTAGTTAGATCATTATAAAGAGACCTCTAAACAGACCCCACCAACCATGTTGCTCATGTTTCAAATCTGACCAAACTACGTGACTACTCTGATGCCATTAAATGTAAGTTGTTCACAACAACTCTTGGAAAATCAACCCAGAAGTTGTTTAAAGAGCTATCCTTGGAGTCCATTGGCTCATAAGCTAACTTGGTCGAGAAGTTCTTGCATCATTTCATGTGTCTGTAGGTCATGCAAAAAAAAGCCTCTCATCTGATTAACATAAGACATAAGGAAAAAGGCCAATGAGATATTGAATCAATGCTATGTTAATAGGATAAAACCAGAGTTTTTCCATCCTATGTTAATGGGATAAAACTAGGGATTTACCGTCATAAGATTGCCTCTAAGACGCCAAAAATGTTCAAAGAACTTCTTCAAGTGGAGAACCACATTTGAGGGAAGGAATCCAACAAAAGTAGGAGGGAACTCTATGATTACAAACATAAGGGCTTGTTTGTGAGACCTCTAACAAATCCTCTTCGGACAAAAAGTAGAATAAGGTGACTTAACGCTTCAAATATCCGCAACAGAACAATTAATAAAAGCTCAATAGTTTCTAAAGAGAAAATTTTCCAAACTCAAAATGCAGGAATTATGGAGCTAGCACCTCTCATGGGGTTAGAACAGCACAAGCAGAATTGATCCGATACTATGCACATAAAGGTGACCATGGCCATGATACTGAGGATTGAAATGACCAAAAGATTAAATCACAAAGATATCAAGTATGGGTTTTTGTTTTTGCAAGAATATATCCTCCAAACAACTAATCACTTTAGTTGAACAACATATGGAATTAGTTTGTTTGTAATAATAGAATACCCCCTCAACCGCATAATAACCAAGTCACTATCAAAGTTTGAACAATAATAATGACAACAATAGGAGGGCCAGCCAATAATAATGATGTGGTTGTGCTAATTAACACTATCGCAAGAAAGCCCTATAAAGAAGACTCTGGAATGCCCTCAAGAGATATTGCTCATTACTTTCCCAAGGGGGAAAGCATCCAAGTAAAAGGATCAAACTGAACATGTATATTTCCTTCGCTGGTAAAGACCATGCATCTAATCACAATTCAAGTAAAAGTTAGAAGCCTTCGAGGACATGAATCCTTTGTTGATTCTAGTATTTCGACCAACATCATCTACTAGTATTGCCTAGAAATAGATGTAATTAATAATAAACATATCAAGCTTGTCCAAACCCCACTTCTTGGATTCACTCAGGACTTTATTGTCTCCGAAGGAATAGTTGTGCTACATTTGTAGCTAAGGAAGCCACCCCACTGTCGAATTAAGAAGATCAACTTCATCATTGTTAAAAAATCATCACCCACAACAAGTTCCTCGCTCGACCATCTCAGTGTACCTTTGTCATTCTTCCTTCCCTTTTTCACTTGTGAATCAAGTTTTGTTTATGGCACGGATCTGAGGGCTGTGTTTGGGGCAATCACCAAGAAGCTTGTGAATGTTATATGACGTCTCTTTGGAACAAATCTCAAACCATGCTTAAGATTGAAGTAGAAGTGACTGAAAAAGCTAAACCTATGCCTCGATTGAAGCACCAGATTGCAAGGAAAAAGGACAAATATAGTCCTAGTCTAGATTATCGATTGAAGAGATCTCCTACAATCGAGGCGCTGGATTCCATGCTTTTCGACCTATATTAATATCTCTGTGTGACTTGAATTTATTGGGGTATACTTCTTCTCTAGTAGTACTTTTTCCAATGGCAAGTTGCAAGATGGAAACCGCAACATATCAGTAAACTTTCTTCTTTTATCTTCAAGTTGATTCTTGTTTATCTTCTTTTCATTCTTTCCTAGAGCATACTCTAGGATTTCCCTTTTCTTCCTATTTGACTCTTCTCCTAGTACAGCATCATGATTACTTTGCATTGCCTCTTTTATTGACAAGGCATACTTTTCGTTCAAAGATTGTTTAAAAAGTCTAGACTTCACCTCACCGATAGAAGTTGCAATCAATAACCCTTTATTCTTATCTTGCACCTGCATAAAAAATATTGTTATTGAGGTAACTTACATTTTCTCACGAAGGCTCATCATTCTTTTTCCTTATGGCCACCAAATGGGCTATTCATTTTCGAGGTAAACTATTAATTAGGAAATTAGTCAAGAATTTTATGGTAAATAACCGATAGCTATCAGCTAAATCATGGGGTACCTTCAACTACCATTCTCAATCCTTCTCTCTAAAGGTACCAGAATCAAACATCTCAAGATATCTATGATTATATAAATATCAAGGAGTGAATCAAACTACCCCTGATGATCATTTGGATTCGTAGTGTCATTTGTATGTCTCTAGTTGAACGATTCTAACACTTTTAGTAATCGTTATTTTATGAATATGCAATGTAAACAGGTTCCTCCTGACCTTGTCAAAATCGTTGTTCGCTCTTAAGCCTCTCGGGATAGGAACTTATCCAAATGCTGATGAAGATCCCAATTATTTTTCCTTCTTCGAGTCCTTCCTCTTCTCGGATTTGTCGAGATCCTCCTATATGCCTATTTCATAAGGATGTTGGTCAGCATTAGACAATTCGTCCACTTTACTCACTTAATCCGTTTAGCCCTTATCAGGTATGTGTTAGTGATCTTAAGAAATCCTCTATGACCACTATCATTTCATAGTAGTGATCAGATTATATAATATCAATCAATTGTTGGATCAAGGCCCGAACTGCTCTAATTGCTCAGTTGTGTTAGGATAGAAGAGCTAGCCTTCTTTGTTGTGCCTTTCTTGGAAATGCTTGGAGTTGTATTTAGTCCACTGAGCTTAAATCCTATATGATAACAATTATGATTAGAAAGCATGATAAGTAATCAAAGCAGGTAAAGGAAGTGATTAAAGGGATCGACTATCCATTGAATACTATCCCTACCCAGGCTAATAGGTCTTGGTAGAGGAAAGTTTTATTTTCTTTAAATATCTCGACCAGGGCCAAGATCTTCATTTTGTTCACTTTTGACTTGAATTACTATGGAAATTGAGGAAGAGATTCGGTTTAAACAAGAGTCCAGTCACACTAAACGTATCTCATGTTATTGCGTCTAGAAAGATACAAACATCTAGTTATAAACTAAACAACTAAATCAACTAATTTTAACTAAATGATAATCCACAAGTATACCGTGTCAATTAGTAACTAGAGGAAGTAAGAATCACTCGCACGAGGAATGTGCAACTATCAATTATTTCGTTGGAATACTATTTGGAGGGGTTGAATAAAGAAAGAGGTTGGACTAAACTAGTTTCGAAACTAAGAAATGATTAAAAAGAACGGTTAGAGTTTATGCTAGCCAATTTTCCGGATTTTGATTAATTAAGTGAATCAAGTGATCCTATATGTCAAATTAGATGTTGATTCTCATTTGTAACCTAATCCCGATCTCTCAGCAATTAAGTCTATCAATTTAATTAACATAAGTGTGAATCTCTCCTACTCCTTAAGTTATCCGAACTTGATTAATTACCTATAGAATTCTATCAACCAACTAGATGAATAAGCTCATTTAATCTGCCAAGATCTAATTCTAACCCTAATCTAACACTAATCTAGGTTTATAACTGAGGTTCAATTCTCATGTCCCCTTAATTAATCCAAATTAACTAAGGAACTAGCTAATTTTCCTAATTAAGCCTTAATCCCATTAATATTGTCTAATTACTCTATTTTACCACCTAATCAACTTATTAATTTTTACCCATTAGAAATTGGCATACACAACACTAATCCATAATTGATTAACGCATTTTAAAATAAAATAAAGCAAGTAAAGGCGTTGAAGAACAATTAAACCAAGGAAAGCAAGAAATGTAGAAAACTAGTAAAGTGAAATGGGTACATTGAAAGCTAGTAGATGAAAGTAATAAATGAGGGCAAATCAAGTTAAATAATCATAGAATTGAAAGAAACAAAGTACATTAGGCACACATGAAAGATTCACAAAGTTTGAGAGAAAGTTACACAAGATAACTAATCTAGGATTGAAAATGGAAGAACTAAAATTCCTCCCACAAGGGGGAATGAAGAAATGAAGAAGAAAAACAAGTGTTGGAGCCTTCATTTTAGCCCGGACGTAATGCTAGGCATGAAGAATAAA
Organism: Cinchona pubescens; assembly: GCA_025175665.1. Taxonomy (NCBI): domain Eukaryota; kingdom Viridiplantae; phylum Streptophyta; class Magnoliopsida; order Gentianales; family Rubiaceae; genus Cinchona; species Cinchona pubescens. The sequence continues at coordinate 576,642 of JANKKI010000232.1, forward strand.
AAGGGGTTTTCTCTTCTACATTTTCTTAGAACTTTATGTTTAACTAAAAAGAGGGGAGCCTTCATTTCAACCCCAAATATGCATATTTAGAGTAGGGTTAGAGGTTCTGGGGTTTATGACAAAAATCCCTTGAAAGAACACTGAAAATGGCCAAAAATGCGCCTCTCCGGTAATCCTCGCCTTTGGCAGGCTTGGAGCTCGCCTACAACGATTGCCCCAACATGTAAAGCCCGCACCAGGCAACTTTGTGCAACTTTCCCGTTTTGCCTCTAAAATCTCCATCCGACATCCGACTGATGCTCTATTTTCTCCGACTGAACCTAATACATAGAAGAACATTTTTAGCTATAATAAACACTTAAAATAACTACTAAATATTTAAACAAAATTATCATAAAAGAGACTAAAAATGAAAGACGAACATTTAGATGAATGAAAACTGAACTCCCAACTAAATTAGGTTGTTTTAAGATACAAGTTCTAAGCACAAGAACATAATAAAATATGATAATTAACACCTAAATAAGTACTAAAAAACTTAATAAATGTATACTAACACATTGTAACACATAAAAGTAAAAAGACAAGAAAACACATACTAAGCACTAAGAATAATCATAACTAGTGACAAAAGCATTAAATTTAGGGTACATATAATTGTAGTTTCCTAGAGTTTCACACCCCCAAATTTAAGCTTTTTCTCATGCCGAGCAAAATAAGAAAAGAAAAGAACAACAAAAACAATTGATACAAAACTCATAACATGACCAAGAAAATTGAAATGTTGAACTCTAGAATACTTGTCAACTATGAAAATGGAGTTTTAACTCAACAAACTCAAAATTTTCATCTACCCCTCCATTTACAAAAGTGTACACTAGTTTTGCATCAAAAACATTACTTTGACAAATGAAGAGTTAATGCAATAATGCCAATTGAAATGTAAGCTGATATAAAGAAAACAAAACAAGTTTCTCAAAAATTTGCTTCAAGTATAAGAAGATCATTAAGACCTTTTTCGAGAAGCACAAAGCAATGCAAATGAACATACAAGGATATTTGTTGGTACTAGAAGGTTTTGGCATAGAACATCAACTGAGCAATGTTTCACTCCCGACACTCTAATTTCTATTAGCACAAATTAAGGATCATGTAGGCCTTTTTTCATTCTTGTAATGTAGGCTAAGGTAATATGGTAGGATAAATTTAGATATATGTAATTTAAATCAATTCAATACAAACACTTAGACTACTATCCCATATATAGTCCCAAAAACTAACATTACTTGACCAGTAAACACTTGTAAAGAAAAAACACTACTTTTATTGAACTAACTTTGAAGGCAAAGCAAACTTTCTTACTGAAAAGAACATAATACTTGAAATTATTTGCTTTTCTTTTCTTTTTTTCAACTCTTTCTTTTTTATTTTCTTTCATTTTTTTTTATTTTCTTTCATTTGATTTTCTTTGCAACAATAACAATAACAAAACATAACAACTACACAAAAAAGCGAATATAAACAACATTGAACTCTTGACTTCTTTCCCCAACAAATACAACAAAAATCTTCATGAACCACCATAAAGACCAATAAATCACTACATTCAAGAACTCAAAGACATCAACAATGGTGAAGGTGATGGGTTCAAATGAGGATAAATAAAGAAAATGAATTGGCTAAATTATATGGTTGACAAAAAAATTATCCTATAAGGCTCAATATGGATACTAGGATAAAATCGATATTGGATAGGCAATTTAGGCTCAAACAGTCCAAAGAAAATACCTTGCTCATTTAAAAATCAGGCTATTTTGGTAAAAATGGGGGATTCACACTACTTTAATTAATATACCGAGACAAACCTCACAAAATCCACAAAATATCCAAAACTGTTGGCCCATGCAATATGACCAAGTGATGCTTAGCTCATTTATTTGTTACTTCTCATAACCAATTGCTAAAAATATTGAAGTGGTTAAACTATATCAACAATCAAATGATCTTATCATTGGAAAAATACTTATGTAAAAAATAAAGTTTGAAGTCAAAACATTAAGAAAAACATTTTTATATAGTATTTGAAAACTTGGTTGAGTTTCAAGAGTTAAATTCCATTTTTCACATGAAGTGTTGCCTTTGTTGAACACCCAATTTCAACATTCCCAAAGAATAAAAACAACACCATTCCCAATGAACAAGACAATAGACACTACTTTTCTTATTATTCAATGATGAGTATAATTCATGCTACCACTCATCCATATCACAAGAAATAAAAATGCTACTAGAAAGCATGAAACATTTAGCTAGCTAAACATAACTGTAGATGATGACTTTGAATTATATTTGGACAATCAAAAAGCTTACATAGAAGATGGCAACATATTAAAGAAGTGAATGTGAAAGCAACCAGTTAACATCAAATTGAACTAGAAACAAGTATTATAAGTTCTACCCTTTATCATCAAATTCACCAACAATAAGCACAATACTAATCAAGGCTAAGCAATGAGTAATTCCAAGTAAATCATATAAATACAATTTCCAAATAAATATGAGGCTTAGAAATTGATTTTTCTCTAACAACACTCATGGCTACACTAAGAAAAGGTTATTGGGTCTTCAAGGGGTTCAAATAATTAAAGGAAAAAAAACATAAAAAAGGATAACAAGATTTAACACAACAAGTGGGTTATCTAAATGCCCAACTCATTCTCCCATACTTAGTTTCACACATAATTGGTTTCAAAGTGAAATTCAACCACAAAGACTACTCAATCCATAACAAGCATTCATATGAATTACTCAAAATAAACTCAAATATTCAGCATATAAAGAGTGCCATCAAGTCGAATTTTCACAATCGAATGGTACAACTAAGTCCAAATTCATTCAATAAAGTATGTATATCATTCACAAATCACAACAAGACCTACTTTGTTATCAACAGTCCTTTTGATATCAATGACCAAATTCATCCAGGTATATCAAATTTCATTCACTAACATCAAAATATAAATTAAACTAAACACAATACTACAAGCCTTTATTACCCACCGGGTCCTTTAATACGTTGAATATCTAGTTATAAAATTTTTAATCACCTAACTCTATTATGATCTAGACAACGCATCGCAAGTATAAGGAATCATATAGTATATGGCGGAAGTAAGGGTCGAAACCACAAGAATTGGTTTAACAAGTAACTGTTATTTGGTACAAACACTGTATGAAGAATCTAAAATGGGAGAGTTAACTAAACTAGAATTTAAATACTTCAAGTAGTTTAAACATATATTAGGCTCAGCCAATTCCTGGTTTTGATTAATTCAATCAATTAATTGGTTCAATTATCATGCACAGAAGTTCAATTCCCATTGATCAACCTAGTCCCGAACTTCGGTAATAGAATCCTATCAAATTAACTAATTAGGGGTCAAGATCTCTCTTTCCTGGTCGGATCTGAATTAATTTGAGTATTATCTATATGGAATTCTCTTGTAAACTAATTAATTAATCCCGCCACATTGATCTCAGAATAATTTCAAAATAATCTAACCATATCCCCTTGGTCAACCTGACCAAAACTAAAGTTAGCTACATTTTAGAATTTTTTTTTTTGTTAATTATTATCCAGTTCTTATGATTATCTAATTGATGATCAACTTAATCATTGTCCAAATGGAATTGGCATCATCCAACCTTAATCCGTAGTTTAGAACATAATTGAAAGCTTAAACACAAAAGATATTGAAAGCATGTAAACTAATCCAAACAGTAATATAAGAAAGAAATTAAAGAAAGCGATGATTGAAATTGAACAATTAAAAAAAACAAAACAAGAATTAAAGATTTAAGAAATATTCTCTAATAAAGAATTGCAAGTTCTTGGTCCAAGGTTGTCAATCTTGAACATCCTCTTCAATCCTTCTTGGAAAAGTAAAAAACCCTAGTCTAATTTGCAGCCACCCAAGCGGCAGACTAAATTAGAATGTGATTTTGAGGTCCTAAAGATCCTTATTTATAGTTTCTAATAGTTATAAAGTGTAAGGATTTGAATAAGCTTCAAAACGTACTATTGCAGGCCCAAAACGGATACCCTAAACTCTAAAAATTGTCAAAATAGCATAACTGCTCACCCAGCTGACCCAACTTCAGTCTGTGGTTGATTTTCCTTGATTCACCCACACACTTTGGTTATCTTTCTATTATCGCCATAGTCTACGACTGACTTGCCTTCACTTCTTTGCACGATTTCGTCGTATTGCCTTTAAACTTCTCGTTTGCGTCCGATTGATGCACCATTTGTTCCTACACCACCCTAGAAAAAAACACATATTAATATCTATAATTTAACTCAAAAATGGTACTTAAACACTGATTCAAACTATAAACAAAAGACAAATAAGAATGCACAAAGAATACTAATTCTAAAAGGAATTAGGTGAACAACCTAAATACGACCCTACATACACGCATAAATATAAGTTAAATAACATTAAATAAACATTACAACACTACACTAAACATATAAACACATAAAGTAGAAATGCACATAAAATACACACATAAAACCTAAAAGTGCCGAGATTAGTGCAAAAATAGTACAAAAAAGAGTACGAATAACCCTAATTTCTTAAGGTTATCAACACCTCCAACTTAAACTTTTTCTAGTCTTGGGCAAAACAAAACTAAACCCCAAAAAAAAAATTAAAAACAAACATGACTACTCATGAGCAAAGGAATGGAAACGATAAAATTGCATTGAAGTAATTAGCTCATAAACCTAGTCCAAAATCCAACCAACCACATGAACTCACATAAAATAAGTGCAGATACCAAATTCAAGAACGTAAATTAATTGATATGGCCACATCAAGCAAAATACATTGACTTTCCACAACCAACTTGAAAATTATTGAGATCAAGACCTTATAACCATCAATAGAGTAGAAAAAGATCAACAAAGCCTTAAGTTAATGATAAGCAAGAAAATGTCACACAACGGTAAAGCACTAAAGAACCATTAGAATTGTTTATCTCAAAGTAGCAACACAACCTTTCGTAATTCCTTTATGTCCATCTTTATTTGGCTCATTTTCTAATTTGTTTGGCAAACACAATATGCATTTTCATGTAAGTTGCCATTCCATTTTCATTTTTAAAATGCTTACACATTTTACATAAAACAAGCCATTTTTTTCTTTTAGGCTTATCGGAGCACATAAGAGCACAAGCAATTGGCCATGGAAAAACAGCTTTTAGCACTTGTAAGCCTTAAACAACTGTAATAGATCTAAATACTTTGAATACACTAACACACATATGAACAAGCAAAGGACTGCATCATATCAAAATCTATCCCCATCGACAAATCATAAGGAAACAATCTCAACAACTTTCAAATAGGCATTATCAATTAAAACAATTTTATGCAATTCCTCCCTAATATCATTAAAATTTATATTCAAAAAAGCACATAGAACTTGACACAAATCCGAGTATCCACCCATTTAAGAAAAAAATGTGTGACATGGAATCACGTGGTTCAAAAATATCAGGTTACTATATCATTGACAATTAACATCACACTAACTAAAATAAACCATTCCACCAAAGCACCCCACAAAAATTTATCATAGACAACAAAATACAAAAACCTAACAAAAATAAAAGAAATATCTTTTTGTTTAATCCTATGCAATACTGTAGGCAAAGAAGATATAGCAATCCTGAAGGCTATCGTCTGGGAGTTAGGGAGTTTTTCAAATAGTTAGATCCTCAAGATTGAATCTCTCTACTGCTACTAAGATATTAAAACAAAAATCTTTTTGAATTTTTAGAAATTTTTCTATTTTTTTCAAAACACTAGAACTGAATAAAGCACAATAAAAGAAAAAGTGAACAAAATACTCCTCTAGTAAGGCCAAGGAGGCTTGCCAAGGGTGTTCATAGCCTTGGTGAATTTTCTCCAATTGCTATCGTATCTTATACACATCTGAAGTTCCCAAGAAATTGTGGAACTTTGCCAAAAGTTGTCCTCATCTCTCCTCGGCCCCCCTCTAGAAAGTACTCTTCCTGTTCTTCTTCTGCACCTTTAGTTGGCTCTTTCCCCACGAACCCTCCAAACGATATCTCTTTTGTGGTAACCGGGACAAACTCACACTCAATCAAGGGTTGTGTCGGTGGTGATTCCAAACAAGTATTGAGTGACCCTGTTGTTGACAGTTGAAGCTCAAAAGGTTCTGCACAATTGGCTTCCTTTAAGATGTGATCTTTCTTTTCATCTTCTTGATCCAGTTCATTCTTCTTTTCTTTTGTTGGAAGTGTTGAAGCCCACTGGATTTTACTGCCCACCATTCTTTGGAGTTTGGCAAATTGTTCTTGTATTCTCCTCATGGATTTGTTTTTGTTCTCCATAAAGACCATCATCATCCCCACAAATATTGCTTCATTATCTTCTTGATCATCTTGTGTTGGTGCATTTCTCCACATGGTGTATTGTTTACCTAGTTGTTGCAAAGTTTGCTCTATAGTATTTTTCATACTTGGCTTAAGCATATTTGCAATCAAGCAACCCAAATGACCCTCCATGATGGAGACACCCCTAAACTTGTATTCATCCATAGGTGTTGGTGAAAATTGTTTGACTTCACCACACTATTCTAATAGGTTCGACGTGTTCATAGGAGTATCTTGAATTCTTTCCACCACCTTTTGTGTTATTTCATGGAGTAGAGCTTGAAAAAGTTGTAGACCACTATTTGATTGCTTCGTGATGACCATCATCATCATCTCTAAATTTGCATTCTCCTCTCCTCTGGTTGGTGTTGATTGGGTGTAGTCACAAGCATGATACTCATATGTAGACTCTATAGGTGTACAAAAAGAAGAAAGGTAATTTTGATAGCTCTCATAGGAATTTGGATGGGAAGACCATCCCATTTGAAAATTACAAGGGTAGGAGGAGTAATCATAAGAAATATGCACATTGCTCATACCTCCAGAATCATACGGTTGATAATATCCTTGGCATGAATTATTCTAATTCATTCCTTGCATGTTCTTTGAAAATCAACACTAGAAACAATAAAAACAAGTAAAAGAACTAAGACAACAAAAATAAGAAAAAAATAGAAAAATTTAGACTATTAACTAGTCTAACTATCCATCAAGTGGAAATTTTTTTGGATTTTTTCAACGCAAGACAAGTAAACTACTATAAAGGAAAGTCTTTTTCAAATTTGAAATAAGTGACACAACTATGCAAAATGAAAAATCTTTTAGGATTTTCAAATAGGTGAAACAACTACACAAGATAAATAAACATCAAACTAGTATTCTAATCAAATTCTATCAATATTGACGACTATTCCCTGGCAACAGTGCCAAAGAATTTCTGGAATCTAGAAAGACACAAATATTTAGTTATAAAATAAACACCTGATCAACTAACTTTAACTAAATGACAACCCCCAAGAATACAGTGTCAAATAGTTGTTAATGGAAGCTATTAGAGATCATACCCACAAGGAATGTGCAACTATCTATTATTTGGTTAGAATACTATTTGAAGGGGTTGATTAAAGAAAGAGGTTCGACTAAACTAGTTTTGAAACTAAGAAATGATTGAAAAGGGCGGTTAGAATATACACTAGCCAATTTCCCGGGTTTTGATTAACTAAGCCAATCAAGTGATCCTATGTGCCAAATTAGAGGTTAATTCTCATTTGTAACATAATCCCAATCCCTCAGCAGTTAAATCTATCAATTTAATTAACATAAGTGTGGATCCCTCCTACTCCTTAAGCTAACCAAACTTGATTATTTACCTATGGAATTCTATCAACCAACTAGGTGAATAAGTCTGTCAAGATCTAATTCTAACCCTAATCTAACACTAATCTAGGTCTATAATTGAGGTTCAATTCTCATCCCCTTGATTAATACAAATTAACAAAGGAAGTAACTAATTTCCCTAATTAAACCTTAAGCCCTAATATGGTCTAATTAGTCCATTTTACCACCTATTCAACTTATTAACCTCTACCCATTAGAAATTACCATCACACAACCCTAACATAAAACTAACTAATGCATTTTAAACTAAAGTAAAGCAAGTAAAAGCATTCAAGAAAAAATTAACCAAGGAAAGCAAGAAATATAGAAAACTAGCAAAGTGAAATAGATGCATAAAAAGAAATAAATTGGGGCAATCAAGTTAAATAACCATGGAATTGAAAGAAACAAAGTACATTACGCATAAATAAAAGACTTGCAAAGTTTGAGACAAAGTTACACAAGGTAGAAAACTAATCGAGGAATGAAAATTGAAGAAAAAAAGAAGAAGAAGAAAAACAAGCGTTGAAGCCTTCATTTCAGCCCAAATATGCATAATTATAGTAGGGTTGGGGTAGGGGTTTAGAACAAAGATGCCCTTAAAAAAGGGCTGAAATGGCCAAAAACATGCCTCTCAATGCCGTGGACTTGGAGCTCATCTACAGCGAGTCCCCGCTGTGTCTATGCTCGCCTATGGAAAGCTCCTACCCAAACCTTGAAGACTCGCCTACAACGAGCTGCCGAAACAGCTTTGTGCAGCTTCACCATTTTGCGGCTAAAATTCTTGTCTGACATCCGATTGATGCGCCATTTTCTCTGACCAAACCCTAACACATAGGAGAAACATAATTATCTGTAATAAACACAAAAATAACTTCTAAACATTTAAACAAAATTCTCAAAAAGAGACAAAAAATGAAAGACAAACAAAGACGAATGAAAAAACTAACTCACAACAAAATTATGTTAAAGACAAGACAGAATTTCTAAACACAAGAACATAATAAAATATGATAATTAAGACCTAAATAAGTACTAAAACACATATTAAACATACACTAAAACATTATAACACATAAAAGTAAAAATACAAAAACACATACTAAAGCACTAAGAATGCTCAAAATTAGTAACAAAATCATTAAATTTAGGGTACATATAACCTTAGTTTCCTAGACTTATCAAGATATCTCCTCTTATTTGGAAAAGAAGAAGAAGAATTTTTTTCCAACTACAAACAAAATGGGTCAAATTTCTATTAAATTCTATTGAGCCAGTTGACCTATGAAGTAATAAAAGCTGAATTCATGGCTCACATGAATTCAAATTGTAAAAGTTTTAAAGTCCAGCATGAGCAGATCAAATACCTTGGTGTTTGCATGAGAGGTAATAACAGAAAACAAATTTGCAGCATTTGGGGCAAATTGTGAAGATATGAAGGAAGGGAAATCGAAGACTTGCTTTAAGTTAATCTTCATAGATAGTAAACAAACCTTCTTTGGATTATGTGCTCAGTCAATTAGCTCAGAACATATTAGAGTGACAGAGTTTGGGGCATAGAACATATCGAGAATCCAAACCATGGCCAAAGAGTTCAATTTAGATGGAAAACCTTCGGTGACAGGCAGGAATGCCTTATAAATAGGGATGTCCAAAGCCTCTTTTTTCTGTTCTTTTAGAAGGAGTTCTACGATGGAGCTCGTCTAAATTGAGGAAGCCACATGAACAAAGCTTCCCGAAGTAGTTAACGTGCCTTCAAAACTAGAATTAGAAATATATGGAGATGCACTGAGTTACCTTTCTATTGGTCGATGTTGCTGGAAATAGATGTGGATTTTCTTGGATTGTATGCCATTGCCTTTCCTAGTAATAAAAGAGGTTGAAACAGAATTTTTGATCTATAAAAAATTGAGGAATGTTGATAGGAATAAATTGGTGAGCATAAGTGCTAGTTTTTTTTTGGATTTTCACACAAATTCAATGGGAAAATCACTACTTTAAGAGAGTGTGCTCAAAATTTCTAGATATGGTAAAGGGGAAAATGAGGACGAAGAAGAAGGGTATTTATATGGTGGTAAACCAAGGGTTTTAGGTTTTGTGAATAGGATAATAACCCAGGCAAATGGTTCAAATCAAAGCACTTAAAGCCAACATTTGGAAGGAAACCAAAAAGACGGGGAGAAAATAAAAGTCGTGTTTCATTAACTAATAGGTTTACATGCTAACATGGGACTGCAAATCAAAAATGGTTGTTCATGTGATGCAGACACGTGCCACAACAACGATCTAATCTAAACAGCTGGTCAGAGGATAAGGTCAGTCAATCTAAAGATGAATAATCAAAACAAGTTCGGCTAATAATGTTACCGATTGAGAGACAATGACACTGGGATTGAAGAACACATATAGTCGATCAAATAGGCTTTGGAAGCTAAATGAAGATAACAAGGTTGGCTAGGTCCGAACAACAAAGATAACAAATCTAGACAAGGAGAATGTTGATGATACATAGAATAGTCTGCCAGTAACATTTAGACATGTGAAAAGCTCCACGTGGCTTGTTACCTGCAATTATGCAAATAAGGGATGATTAGTTGTAATCTAACATATTAGTTTGGCTGAAGGCATTGCCAATCAGGGTCCAAAACCCTAGCTCCCTTGATCAAAACATATAAATTGGGGCCCATATCTACATTTGTATTCGATCAGTACTCATTCATACAATTTTGACACTTTCTCTCTCTACTTTCTCCCTCTACTTTAATTCTCACTTAACTATTAGTTAGCCTAAATTTTTAAAGAGGTGCACAGATGATACAATTAATATTAAGTATTGATTCACAAATTGTCCAAATCCTTAGTTAAGGTATGGTAAGGATCCAATGGGTATTCCACCAAAGCAAAGGTCCTAAGTCGCATTATATCCACATCATCGAACACCTGGAAAAAAGTAGGAGTTGTCTTCTTCAAAAGGCCGCCAATGCTCTAATCAGTACTTAAACAAGAAAATGTAATACAAATTATAGAAGTAGCATGCAGCAGGAAAAGGAGTAATTAACTGAATAACTAATGTTTGGAATGAACTATTAACTTCATTTGTAGACGGGCCTTGCGGGCACCTCACAGTTAGGGCAACTGTGCATGTGCTCGTGTTCATCTTAAAATACATTATAAAAATACGGCTAAATCTACTAACTTAACTGGATGACAAACCAAAGTTTACAGTGTCAAACAATATTTAGCAGAAGTAGGGATCGTTCCAATGAGCAATGGTTGGAAATTATCGATTATTTGGTTGGAATGCTGTTTGAAGAATTGATTTGGAAAGGAAATTTAACTAAAACTAAGTTAACAACTAGAATGAGTGATAAAGGTGGATTAGACTTCAAGCTAGCCAATTTTTCGGGAATTGATTAATTAAGTCAACCAAATGATTGTACACATCAAATTAGAGGTAAATTCCCAAATATAACCTAATTCCAATCCATTGGTAATTAAGTTTATTAATCTGGTTAACTTAACTGTGGATCCCTTCTACTACTTAGATTAACTAAACATGACTATTAACTACATGCAATTCTAGCAACCAACTAGGTGAACTAGTACGCCAAGATCCAATTCTAACCCTAATTCAATACAAACCTAGGCCTAAAATGAAGGTTCAAGTGGTCATATCTCTTGATCAATTAATCTAAATTAACTAGTAAAGTGATCAATTCTCATAATCAACTATAACCTTAAGCCCCATGGTATTATCCAATTAGTCCATTTTATCACTTAATCAGCCCATTAACGTCTACCTGTACGAAATTGGCATCACAAAATCTAACCTATGACTAATTAAAGAATAGTAATGAAAAAGAAAGCAAACTAAAACATGGGAACAAAATTAAATCAAACAAAACAACAATTCAAGAAAACTAGTAAATTAGAGTCGGTGGAATTGCTTGCTATCAAATGAGAGTATTTAAAGGAGACTTGCAAACTTAAATAATCATGAAAATGAAGGTAAAACAAACTATAATAAACATAAATCGAGCACTTACAACCATAAGGATTCAAACTTTTACACTAGGGAGAAAATGGAAGAACAACTAGTTTAAAATTCCTCCTCAAGTGAGGAGGAGAAAAAAATAGAGAAACAAATTAAGAAGGCATCAAAATGTTGCATAAAAGAGGTACAATAAACATAAAATGAAAGACTTGTAAGTAGCAAGTCAAGCTACAACAATGGTGGAAATAATATAGACTAGAAGAAAGGAAGAAGAAGAATAAAGTTAAAAAATTCCTCCCCAAGTGAGGAGAAGAAAGGAGAAACGAAAAAAAACAAGGTGGGCCCCCTTAGAATTAGCCCCCAATGGGGCATTTATAAGAGGATTAGGGGTTCGTGGTCCCCTAGAAACAATTCAAAATCTTGTATTTTTGGTCCTCCCACCTGGATTTCTTTACTTGTACCCCAAATTTATAATTTTCACCACGAAAATACTCCAGACATATATAAGTACTAAAATATGTAAATTTATCATATAAACACTACTAAACCATAATTCTACTCAAAGATTAACACAAACAACACTTAACACTAATTCACACAATAATAATATCAATCAATTGAAACAAGGCAAAATACTAAGAATTTAGTAGCTAAAATAACTCTATATAATAGAACTATCACACCTCCAAATTTAAGGTTTTGCTCATACCAATAAAATAAATACAAGGAAAGAAACGAACCAGCAAAATGTGTAAACCACATAAAGAAACATAATACACAAGACATTAAATACAAAACATTGAACAATTAACTCCATTAAATTCATAAACTTTAAGTAATGGAATCCGAACATACCTTGGATCATTTGGCAATATCTCAAAACCACAAATAACATGTAAATTTGAAAAATTCAAAATTGTCATTCTCGTGATTCCAATTTATGTAAAAACATATTTTACTCCACTCAAAAGTACCAAAAGTCAATCAAGCATTCCCAAATAAAACACTTGGAAATAGAAGAAACATTAGGACTCTATCTAAGATACACATGTTAAGAAAAGGAAGTATTAATCTAGTTTGGAGCAATTAAGCGACATTGATAATGGATAGTACACAATGTAACAGCCTCAACTTGTAGGCATTTTAGCACCTACTGGCTTATTTCGAAGACATCGCTTCTACATGCCCTATTGAACTATTCTAATGGCCACTTTGAAGGCACGATGTTCGTGATATAGATTCCTCTACTAGCTTTATTCCTTAAAAAAATGTATTTTTTATACTTATGGAAAAACAAACAACCTAAGTCAAGGAAGAGAATTGAACAATAGATTCCTCTAATACTTCTAAAATATTAAAACACACAAATAGACTAACTCATCTCCATCCATTTTGAACATTTTTCCGAAAAAATAACTTGACAATTAGAAATTTTTAGAATTGAACAAAAGATATTTCAAATGAATTGTTAAAGAAACAATTAGCACACTACTCTTTTTTTTAAATGGGGAATAATTTTTTGAAATATTTGCTCGTAACAAGAACTATTGCATTTTACCATTAAAAACTGGAATGACCAATTACAATACTACATGTTTATATATAGTACTATTAAGTCCATATCATCATTAATCACCAAAATGCTTCTTTTCTATCCAACCACTAAACCTTTTATTCACAGAACATCACCATTCTAAAAACAAGCAAATTCGAAAAACACTCCACCATTCATATCAATTTATTTAATGAAAAGTATAACTCTTCATCTAACCACTCACCGATTCATAAGAAAGAGAAAAAAAAAACTACTAGAATGCATTAAAGCATAATCTATAAACATAATATTAGGAAATGTCTTTAATATGGTTCGATAATAAAAAAGGTCATGTAGATAAGGGACAACATATTACTCGAAGTGAACATGAATGTAAGCAACTAAGAAGAAAATGAACCCAAAACAGCGTTTAATCCTCAATCATAGAATTCCTTAATAATACGGACAATACTAAACAACACTAAGAAATATGCAAGCTAAAGTAAACATTATAAATGTATAATCCATTTAAACCCATGAGTTCTAAAAGTTGTGTATTCTTTTTTAACCAACAATGCTATACTGAAAAGGGGTTATTGGGACTTCAGATGATCCAAACAATAAATGAAAAAGAAAATACACATAAGGGTAACAGGATTTAAATGCAACACAAGGTTACCTATATTCCCAATTCCTTCCCCAAACTTAGGTTCACACATAATTAGCCTTGAAAGCCAATATAATCTCACAACAACTAAGACTACTCTAAATCTATGTCAAACATTCATATCATTTGCTCAAAAATAACTCAAAACTTAGCAAGTAAAGTGTTTCAACAACTAGAAATTCCACAACTAAGTAGCAAACCAAGTTCAAGTTCATAAAAAAAATTCACATAACAATCACCATCCATAAGTAATACTGTACATTTTTATCATCATTATCATCAATTATCAAATTGTGATTAACTAACAATACTTGTCCAAGAATACCAAAAAGTTGATTCATAATACTAAACCATAAATTAATCTAATAAAAGGCTACAATCCTTTACTGACCTACTGGTTTTTGAACTAAAGCATATAAACTAAATAAAGTGTAAGTAAAAGAGAGTGTGGAGAAAATTCTCCCTTATCAGCACCAAGGAGCCTTTCCAAGAATTTTGAAATCCATTGTAAAGTTGCTCCATTTCTTAGCATATCCGAATCTCCCAAGGACTTGTGGGACTTCAACATAAGTAGATGACCACTCCTTTAACCTTTCCCTCTAGAATGTACTCTTCTTTTCTTACTTCTTGAACTGATTCTTTGTCAACAAATACTTCATATGGCATTTCCTTGTATATGATGGTCGTGAAATTGGAGCATTCTTGTGGTTCCTCTTTGTTGCACATGCTCCATGACTCAACCAGATCATATTGATCCTCAAAGTGTCAGATAGAGAGGATAAACGAACTCCTTGAGGGCTACTTAAGCCACTTTAGTGCCATTTTCCTTTTCAATTGGTTGGAGTGTTGGAGTCCTTTGGGTTGCACCACATATTGTTCTTGTGAACTAGGCAAGTTTTTCTTGTATTCTCTTCATTGATTTGGTTTGAATATCTATGACGGTCATTATTATCCACTCTAATCTTGGCTCATCTTTTTTTTTATCTTCTTGGTTTGGTGAACCTTCACACAAGTTGTAACATGACCCGAATGTTGTGAAATTTGATCCAAGAGGTTCTTCATAGTTGGCTTGAGTATATTTACAATCATATACCAACATAACTATATTGGCTATACCCCCCCTCCCCAACTTGCATTCATCCATAGGCATCGGTGAGTATTGGTTGACTTCACTATCCCATTTTATAGTGTTTGGTTGGATCATGGAAGTTTCTTGAGGAGTTCTCACCAACTTTGTGCTCTTTCATTTAGTTGACTTTGAAGGTGTTGTAGGCACATACTTGACTGCTCTGTAACTGTTATCATCATCATCATTTCCCATCTTGCCTTCTACTCTCCTCTAGTTGGTAATGGTTGAGTGTAATTACAGTAATAGCAATCATACAAATCTAAATGAAGGCCTATCCCTTCAAACTTGTATTATTCTATATGAATAATGTTTGGTTGATCATTGAAATTCCCTTGAGTTTGTGGCTCTAATTGTGTATATCTAGGCTTTATATAAGTCGGATGAGATGAAGAGTAATCTTGATAGTTTGAAAAAGAATTTGGATGGCTGGACCATCCAATTTGACAATCACAAGCGAACGAAGAGTAATTGCAAGAAACATCTCATTGGTCATGAATCATTCCAATTTCTTTCTTGTATGTTCTTGACAAATAGAAACTGAAAAAAACAAAAAACAAGAACAAGACAAAAAATAACACAAACAAGAAAAAATAGGAAAGTTTAGATTTGTAGCTAGTCTAAATTATCTATAAAGTGAAATCTTTTTTTCAAAATAAGACAACTAAAATATTAAAATAGAAAATCTTTTTTGATTTTGGAAATAAAGGACTCAACTATACAAAAATAAAAATTATCAAGCATAAATTTTTCAAATGGGTGAAACAGCTATACCAAAACAACACAAATGAGGTTCAATTTAGTATTTTAACAAAATTATATCAATATTTACAATCATTCCTTGGCAACGATGACAAAAACTTGTTGCACTAAAAGACATATTAAAAAAATACACATAAATCTACTAAACTAACTAGATGACAACCCGTAAGTATATGTTATCAAAAAGTAGTTAGCAGAAGTAGGGATCATTCTCACGAGGAATGGTTGGAATAAATTATCGATTATTTGGTTAGAATACTATTTGAAGTATTGATTTAAAAAGGAAATTCAACTAAAACTAAGCTAACAACTATAATGAGTAATAAAGGCAGATTAGAATACTAGCCAATTTCTGAAGCATTAATTGGTTAATTAAGTCAGTCAAATGATTTCACAAATCAAATTAGAGATTAATGCCCAACTATAACCTAATTCCAATTCCTTGATAATTATATCTATTATCTACGACTTAGGTTAACCAAACTTTATTATTAAACACATAAAATCCTAGCAACTAACTATGTGAATTAGTCTGTCAAGATCCAATTGTAACCATAATCCAATAATAATCCAGGTCTAAAATGGAGGTTCAAGTGGTTATGTACTTTTAATTAACCCAAATTAACTAGTAGAGTAATCAATTCTCGTAATTAACTATTAAGCCCCTTAGTATTGTCCAATTAGTCCATTTTATCACCTAATTAACCTACCAATAATATCTACCCGTATAAAATTGGAATCACAAAATCCTAACTCATGACTAATTACAGCATAATAATTAGCAAGAAAGAAAAATAAAACATGAGAACAAAATTAAATCAAACAAAACAAAAAACTAATAAAGTAGATTTGCTGAATTACAAGCAATTAAATGAGAGTACTTAATGAGAACTTGAAAACTTAAATAAGCATGAAAACAAAGGTAAAACATACTAGATTAAATATAAGTAGAACACTTATAGGCATAAAGATCCAAACTATTACAATAGGAAGAAAATAGAATAACAGGTAGTCTAAAAATTTTCCCCGAGTAAGAGGAGAAAATAAGAGAGAAACTAAGTAAGGAGGAACATGAAAAAAAAAATGCATAAAACTGGTACATTAAACACAAAACAGAAGACGTACAAGTAGGAAGTCAAGCCATAGCAATGGTAAAAAAGATAAACTAGAAGAAAGGAAGAAGAAGAACAAAGGTAGAAAGTTCCTCCCTAAGTGGGGAGGAGAAAAGAGAGGGAAAAAAATTATTAGGTGGGACCCCTTATAATCAGCCTCTAACAAGGTATTTATAGTAGGATTACAAGATAGGGAGTCAATTTTCATCGTTGGTACCAGACACAATTCAAAATCTTGCATTTTTAATGCTCTCGCCTAGATTTCTTCACATGTGCCTCAGACTTTGTATAATTTTCACCTTCAAAATACACCAAACAAACACAAGTATCAATATATGCTAAATTATCATCTAAACACTAGTAATTCATAATTCTACTCAAAGATTAACACAAACACCACTTAATACTAATTTACATAATACTAGAAAATCAATTGAAACATAACAAAATACTAAGAATTTAGTTGTTAAAGTAACTCTATATAATACATTTATTACTCCCTGTTGGGACTTGCGCCCTAACTGACACAGATGTGTGAAAGCCCTTAGCTGTTAGCATCCTGACTACCTATTTCAATTCCAATCTCTCCATTTAGCTCCGGTCATTTTTTTAGTTTCTCCTTCTTCGTTCCTCTCATTTTAGTTCTCGCAACCTTTCCCCAAATGAATATAAGGTGCTTGATAAAATGTCCAAGAGAAATAAAAGAGAGAATAAGAAATACGTACTTGGAATAAAGAAAAAAAGACATGGGTAACAAAGTTCTCAGTTGTAAACAGGTACTGGGCTCTTTAAATTTTCCAAGGCTCTTAAGAAGTACCATATATGCTTACACACCCAAAGCTCCAATGTAACTGGAACTTTTTAGTCTTTCATCTCATGCTCAAAAGCCTCCAAGACACCCCTTTGAAATTCAATGAAAATTTTCCTCTAAGGGATAAATTCTAAAATTCTAAAATTCAAAAAATTTATGCCGATAAAATGTTTATCAACTAAGGTACAGATTACAAAGATAAGTATACAACTCTAGCTTTGACATTGATACTAGAAATTGCTACTCTCAACTCAAAAAAATTTGACTTGAGAGTACGAGACAAGTAATGATGTCAAAATATTCTATCCACTATGAGACCTATATGTGACCCCAAGACCAGGAACTTCATAGGAGTATTTTGGTAATTTTGACCTAAAAGTCAAATAAGGCATAAATGGGCCATTTAACTATTTTTAGCCTAGTTAATCATTCAAGTCCACTAATTTCCAGGTATAAAATAGCCAGATAGCAAGGTTCATTAGTCATTTATATAGATTGCAATCATTAAACTTTCAAGTTCTGAATTCTCTCTAAAATATCTCGTCTAAAGTAGTTGACTTAATCATTAGAACTTACCTAGAGTATAAAAAAATATATCTACTATTTTTCAGATACTCTGGACGTGGATACATCCAACTATTTACATAAAATTTAGAAGTTTGTTATTTAGAACCCATTGGACCTAGAGCTAGGACATAGAGAAAAATAGCATCAACATGAACTAATGGAAAAGTGGGTTGAAAAAAAAAAAAAAAAAGTGGTGTAGAAAATCCTAAACTCTTGGGTGAATTATAATAAACCTTTTGTAATGTTACTAATGTTCTGAGTACTCCCTATAATTTGAAAACTTGCCCCTTTGTAGTTTGAATTCAAAGTTTTTTTTAAAAAAAAAAAAAAAAATGTGTAACTAATTTATACAAAAGCAAAAATACTCCTGAATCTAGTACTCTTCCACTGCCAACAAACTCTCATTTAGAAGGAAAGAGTTGTATTCTATGTTAAATTATATAATTAACATTGATTATAGAGTTTAAATGTCTAAAATAATTTTTTAAGTAAAAAACTTCAATTTCCTAACATTGATCTAATGAAATATTTAATGATTTCATTTTAACTTATATCACAAGAATATGGAATATAAATTTGTAAACAATAGAGATATTCTGAACATTAACCAAACCTAACTTCGATCAGCCTGTAATCTCTGTATAATTCGCACTCAGTAAAGTTTAGTGGCTACTGACAGAAAATTTATTCCACACTCATATTTTCGATAGAAAGCACCATTCTGATTTGATACCAGTGATAGTGATATTAGTGACCAATTACATACTCTGCTATAATTTTAGTTTACGACTTGAATTTTTCTGTGGAATTGTTAGAAGTAATTGTGAATAATTAATCATATAACATTACTTGTACAAAAAATAATAATATAACATCACTTGCCCCAAAAAATAATAATATAGCATCACTATTGTAGATGATACAATCAAGATTCGGTTGCTATAGAGTCCAGACCTAAGTATTTTTTAATCTTAACAAAAAAAAAATGAAAGAAAGAAATACTTTTCAAAAATTGGAGTCGAATTAAAACGTGATTCACTAGTCTGACTCCTGACCACTATCAGGGCTCTAAAGAAACACATGATCTTTTAATACTTGCCTAAACTCTTGTCTTATTTCTTGAGGTGGTAAGTAAGATATGGATATGTTGCCTAATCATAATTAAATAGGTTAGCTATCTAACAAATTAAACATTTGACCCAATTGTGTGGTATACCATGCCCGGTCACTTTATCTGATTCATTATAACTACCACTTTCCCAAATTTAGTACTTCAACATGAACAATACTTATATAATATGAAATTTGTTTTATATATAAAAAAAAAGTTTTAGATTGAAGATAGGTTAATAATTCTTTTTCTCTAGAGTAAGGGTAGATCAATAGTACATATTTCAGCAACTTAGAATAGTGTTTACTAATTGCCCATTAAACAAAAAACCAAATTTATCAAAATTTAAATTTGAAACCTTTTAATGGTCTAGTCATCATACTTCAGCATGTTTACCGTTCGAATTAACCTTTATTGGTTATAATAATGGTCTATTGCTAAAATTGTCCTTAACTTTTATACATATCTGAAAGTATTATCTCACATTCAAACGATAAAAAAATAATAATAATAATTAAATAAAATAAAATAAAAATTAATTAGCCTGTTACATATCAGCGGAATTACCAAGTTGGTCGTGTTCCCATTTCTGGTAGTCTTTCTAGATTAAAATGGATCAGGTCCTTGATCATGTTTTTAGTAATCTTGTCATCCCTTTCATACCAGTGAATTTTTGTGCTTATACACAATAGATTGACCTAGATGTCAACTATTCACTATTCGAAAATATCAGCACGGAATCGAGAAACCAATTTTTTATTTTTTAACTAGTATATCAGGGACCAAATTGCTTCATATTAAAAAGAGGGGCTTAAATACACTAAACCCACTCAAAAAAATTTTTTTGCAGTGTATAGGGGTAAAAATGTCTTTTTCAACTTTTTAATAGTCAAATTGCTGATGTGTACTAACGGAAGGGGTAAAGTGAGAAAAAAATAATATTAGGAGGTTAAGTGCAAAATAGGCTAAACCTTAAGGGGGTTTATTGTATTTACCCCTAAAAAAAGAGATTAAAATTATTTTTATAAAATTATACTAAAAAGCTATGAAATATGATATTAACTGCAATTGAAACATCTGTTTGAGTAGCCCTGCAAATAAAACACTCGTCTTTGCATAGAGATATGTCGCGAACTCATATTTCAGTTAGAAATCAAATGAGGATTTGAAAGAAATTTTTGTCTTTTAATAGCAATGAGAGTTGATATTTCACACCTTTTAGTTTATGGAAAATATTTAGGTAGTTTCTATCTTTGACTCCACATGTAGATCCTGTGGTTAGAATTAAATTTTAAAAAATTTTGTTTATATCAACTGATATCATAGATTATTTAAAATTTAATTTACAACACAAAATTTAAAAATAAAATAAAAAATCGGATCTATTTAAATATTTGTCTCAGTTTATATGCCTTCCTTATTGTCTTGTCTGAATTAACTATAATGAAGGTCAATTGCTAAGACAGTCCTTTACAGTTACATAGATCTGAACTTGGTATCTTGCATTTAAAGGAGGGAAAAAAAAAATTAGGCTCCTTAAATATTACAGGAATTACCAAGTTGGTCTCGATCTCATTTCTGATAGTCTTTCTGGCTTTAAAAAGGATTAGGTCCTTAATCTAGTAATAAGTTACCTACGAATTTTTGTGCTTGCAACCTAGAAGTGAAGTATTAATTTGAAAATCAAGGGAATCGAGAAACCAACTTAATTTATCTATTAAAAATTAGGGACCAAATTGCTTTATATTAAAAAAAAAAAACAGAGATTAGAATTTAGATTTTTATAATATTTTGCTAAAAAGACTATGAACTATGACATTCGCTGCAATTGAAACATCTATATAAGTAGTCCTGCAAATAAAACACTCTGTCTTTGAGTAGAGAAATGTACCATATGTGTAAGTTAATTAGAAAGGGAAAATCGCATAAATATTCCTTGAATATTTTTATTAAAATAGAGATAGTTCATGAATTTTTTTGTGCACTTTTAATCCTTAAATTTTTTAATTTGCGTACAAATGGTCCCTAATTGCTAATTCCACCCAAAACATTGATTTCAGCCAGCCACCGACAAAGAGGGTTTTCGAGGACAATTTCGTACTTCAATTTTACCCCAACTAAATCAATGAAACAATGGGATGTTTGTTACACCTCTTCACCATCTCTTCTTTTCCCCGCCTTGCACCGCTGTATATGTACCTCTCTCCATTCCCACCCCACTATAATAATGCAAACCCTCTTCCCTATCCCTGCCAAGTACTGCCTACCATCTCCTCCACTTCTACCCCCTCTATGAGAACTGTTAATCCCCTTCCCCCTCCTTACTGTTGACCTGTTCCTCCTCCCCATCTCTCTCCTCGCCATTACATTTCCTCTGCTGCAAAATACAGTGACATTCCCCAAAGAACGATTTGGTTTTTGCTGAATTTTTGTGGATGTTTTAGGACCCAAGAATTTTGACAACTTTTCACACTTATAACTAACAATAGTTGATCAGAAAATCAATGCAAAGCAACTAAATCAGCGCCAAATATATATATTTTTAAAAAAATATATCTACATTATTTTATTAAAGAAAAAAGAACTCAGACTTCCTAAACACCAAGATCCTTTGGCCAAATGGCATCACTTTGTCAATAAGAAATGAATCGACACCAAAATCTACCTGGGGAAAGTCAAGCGGTAAGCTGCCAGGTTAAAGGGGTTAATCATCTTAACTTATTCAATGTGTTTCAATCACGTGATATCCTGTGGAGAGAGCCTTGAGGTGGGGGTAAGAAGTGGGTTCTAGTGGAGTTGTGAGACTGATAAGGTGATGTGCTTGTCTGAGATGATAATAGAGTTGAAGAGATTTTTTGGGTGGAAGGGAGAAGGATCAACCAATGATGTCGGTACTGCCTTTACTTTAAAGTAGTTAATAATGAGGTCAGGAGATGGTGATGACTGATGGATTTTTGTCTCTATATTTTTGGGGTTTCAATATGGATGATGGAGTTGCAGAGGATTTTTGCTGGAAGGGAGGAAAACCAGCCAGCCAGCCAGCAGCCGATGGTGATGGCAACATGAAGAGGAACAATTGGGCAAAATTGATGCACCCAAATAGCCCTCAGAATCTGCCTTTACTGATGGCTAAAATCAATATTTTGGATAAACCCATTAGTTAGGGATCATCTGCGCCCAAATTAAAAAATACAAGGACCAAAACACACGCAAAAAAATAGTTCAAGGATCTGTTTTACACCTAAAAACGTTCATGCACTATTTCTGCTGTCATCCCAATCAGAAATAAATTGAGGATTTGAAAGAAATTTTTGTTTCATTATCACTTTTTTTATTAGAACATCACATTATTGGGAGTGGAGTGCTAATTTAAAATCCAAAACTAGAAATTTTTACTTTATTTATTTATTTATATCAACCCCACTTGTCTTATAAAATCACTTAGTGGGATAAAATATTCTTCTCATACAACCCACCCCTACTGGTACAATTTTTTCCAATATAGTCCGCTTTCCTCGTCATAATGTGATGGGGTTGTTTTGGTACTCAAAAATATCTAGCTGTTTCCAATTTTGTTGCCTCTACATTTTCGTTTACTAAAATAGTAACCGAGTTGTAACTTGTAAGATTAATCTAAAAAGAAAATAAAACCTCCATACTAAAAAATATCTAGCTGTTTTCAATTTTGTTGCCTCTACATTTTCGTTTACTAAAATAGTAACCGAGTTGTAACTTGTAAGATTAAGTTCTCTAAAAAGAAAATAAAACCCCTATAAAAAGCCGAAGAGTAAAAGAGACCAATAATACTTACTCTCTTACTACTTCCTCAAAAAAGTTATGCCTTCTACTGATCATGATACCACCTCATATTCAACTCCAGTTTTCCGCCCATCGTCTCTCCGAAACTCATCTCTATCTTCATCACCATCATTTACATCCAATTTATCATCAACTGAACCTGAAGATTCACTATTTAGTCCTAGCACTACACCTTTAAGAAGATTCTCAGGAATCCCATTTTCCTGGGAACAAATCCCTGGAATTCCCAAGAATGAGATTTCCAAGAAGGAAGATTTATCTGCTTTAGGTCTTCTCCCACTGCCACCAGCTGGAAGCTGCTCAGATTCCTTCAGGAAACAATTTAGAGAAGACATGGTCATTTCTCCAAAGAAGTACAGCAGCACTAGCGAAAGCTTTAGAAAGGATCCATTTTTTGCAGCATTAGTGGAATGTTCCAAGGATGATCATCATCATGGTGATGCTATTGGTAAATTTTGGAAAGGCTCTAAAGTTCCATCAAAGACTTTAATTGATCGATTTGGATTCATAAATATGTATGCTTCTTGCAAAAGGACTTGTGCAGTTTCAGAATCCATTGTCTACCTTCCAAGATCAAGACCTTACAATTTGCTCAATCGTCGAAGCGAATAAATTCAGGGCCTCAAGAGAATCATGAATTCGAAAAAAAAAAAACATCCATAGATAAGTGTTTGTTTTATGAGACTACTTGAATTTGGCTTTTATTTTTTCTTGTTTTGTTTTTCTCTTGGTTATTAAATCACTGGGGTCTTGGAAGTTCCAAATGGACTGTGAGGACAAGTCAATGATATTCTATGTCAAATTGTAAAATTCAAAATTTATGTATTAGTATTTACTAGGAAAAAGTGTCTCATCTCTTTTTCAGTGCAACGTTGCGTCCTATTGGAAGATCTAATATGTTTGTCTTAATGAACATATACAGAGTTGTGGTTTCCTTTTCTGTATTCCATGTGATGTTTCATCGCAATAAGAATAGAAGTTGCACAATCCCATGTGAGATTAAGTATAGATACATTGTTGAACCACTGTAGAAAAGGACAATACAATAGTTTATACTTTACACTCAATGATAAGGTTTGGACAAAATTTAGGGTTATATACATTAAACCCCTTAAGATGTAGACAGTTTTGCGAAAAACCTCTTAATGTTATTTATTTCTCACTTTCCTCGTTTGACTAACGGATATTAGCTTGAACCTACCTTTGCACACTTCTGTTACTCTTTAGGAGGCATCCGTAGTTAGTCTTTTCTAAAAAACAAATTTACCACTAAATGTTAATTGCGGTAAGCCCTGTTAAAATTTAAATGAGATTTTACTTTAATCCCTCATGTAACTTTGTATGATTTAATGCCTTAGACTAATAATAAAATACAATAGTCTTGTTAATATTGTTAAAAATATAAATATGCTCGAAATTAATTAATTTTTTATTTCTCAAAGACAACATAATGTATAAAACTCACTCTTTTTGGGGTGAAATAATTAATTTTAAATTTTTGATAAATTATTAAAGATATTTCATCTATGTTATTTAAATTTGAGTTTTAGATTATGTGTATGGAATTACTTCACACATATTTAGGTGATAGTTGAAATATATTAACAATGAAAAAAAACAAAATCATTTTTAGTAAGATAAAGATAAAAAAGGTTGGAAGTTTAATAGATGATTATGAGTACCATATATTTAAATTAAATTTAACATATATTTTGGTGTCATTTTCTTTTCATTCAAAATGATTTTTTTTACATGGAATAAAAAATGACGAAAAAACCGAAAAATGCAATAGTGTTAGAGAATTTTTGTATTTATAATTATTTTTAAAGCACAAGTATTAAAAAAATCGCTGGTGTTGTTGTGTATCTTTATATTTTTAGCTATTTTGATAATATTTTTATATCGATTAATGCCTAAAGTACGTTAACCGATATAAAACTTGAATTGGGGACTATAAGTGACAAATAAAATAAATTTTAAGGGGTTAATTCTATATTTTCTTGTAATGTCCGTGTAAAAATGTTATTTTTAATTTTTAAAGTCAAATTGCTGATGTGTACTAATAGAAGGGGCAAAATGAGAAAAAAATTAGCGTTAGGAGGTTTATTCCAAAACACTCCAAACCTTAAGGGGGTTTATACGTATTTAACCGCCAAAATTTATAATAAAGTGCATTTATACAAACTGATAAAATTATATTGAAAATGTGTCATTAAATTCATGGAAAAAAATTTAATCAAATGTTTAAATTTAAAGAGCTAGTAATTTAATATAATTTTATTACATAAATTAAATTTGATAAATAATTTTGAATTTGTAACTTTGTAAATTATTTTCCTTTATAATTATGCACAGTAGAACTACTGTGCCTCATGAAAAGTGTCAAGATGTTGGAAATGCAAAAAGTTTGATCTCAAGTCCCAGTCAAAACATAATTAAAGACAAGCACTTAAAAGAACTTTACCTGTTTTTGTTTGTTAGGCTGTGGCTAATGATTCTTACTCATTTTGAAGGGATCGACAATTTTGCATTCCATCTTCCACTTTTAACTAACAAAAAATTTTGAAACTAAAGTTTTTGAGTCTCTCTCTTACAATTTTATGTTTAACTGTCCTTTATGCTAACACCAATAAGGATTATACATAGTTTTCTTTCTCTCTTCAATCATTGAGCCCCCCAAAAAAAAAAAAATACAAACAAACGAAAATCCTATGTTGTCTCTAAATATTCCAATTACACTTAGGCTATGTTTGTTTCCCACAGAATTGTGCTCGGAATTGGAATTGGAGGCTCCAATTCCAATTCTGTTGTTTGAATGTCAAAAATATTTTTAGAATTGAAATTCGATTACAATTCGATGAGGCCCAATTCTAAGCTTTCAATACTTGGGTTGGAGCTAATATTACCAAATCCAATTCGACTCCCACTCCCTTTAAACGGGTCAATACACGGACCCAAAATGGGTAGAGAAATTAACTCGACATCGCGCCTTGCACGTCATTTCTCTGCGAGTTCTTTTCCTCTCTCTTCTCTCGCTCTTCTTTCTTCCTCTTTCTTGTCAAGTTCTCTCCTTCTCTCTTAACCAATTGCTTCCCTCGCTTCTTCCACCATCGTTGCTGTCACAGCTCTCTGCTCGTCGCCGCCACCGTAGCTTCTGCTCATCACATCCTCCCTCCCCCTGAGCCAACCTCAAATAGTCAGAGATGAAACTCAAATCATCGCGTCAAATCTAGGGTTCCGCAAGTTCCACTCTAGTCAGTGAATTTAGGGTTCCGAAAACTATATTGTCTGTTTGTAGGTATGATTCGTATGATTCTCCATAATTGATAAATAAAGTGTTTAATTTAATAGGTTTTGTTCTTCTTTGTTTTTGTTTTTCACGATTATGTTCGTTATTATGGTCATGAAAGATTTCTTTTTTCAATTAATTTTTTCTCCAATTTTGATCGTGAATTTGGCGTTATTGTTACAATTTTCACTGTTTTATTTTGATAATTTTGTGAAGAAATGCATAGAACTGAGATTTTGTTGAAACTAAACTGACAAGTATTAGAAATTTTCATTTTATTTTTGTCCTTTTTTTCAGTTACAATTTTATACCTGATGTTCAGACAACTGAGAGGCACCTTTCACTTTTTATTTTTTTACTTTCTTTAAGATAAGAAATTAATGCTCAGTCCATCTCTCTCAAAAACCTCAGGCTGCTAAGGATAGTGGTCGGGATATGTAGTTGTTGTGATTTGTGAACCTAAACTTGGATGTGATTACTTTGTGATTCAAATTGTAATGTACTTGTTATTCATCTAGATTTTTTTTTTTTTGTGCGTACTTGCTCTGTGAGAAGTAGTGATTTCCTCTACGTGCGACTTGTATAACATTAATGAGATAGGGATCAAATAGTTGACTTTCATACAAGGCTCTGATTATAACAAAATATGGCATCACTTGTTAATTTAGTAAGATCCATTTTTATTAAGGGATTAAATTGTTGATTTGTATATCGAGCTTTGATTGGAACCAAATCTGGTATCAATTGTTAATTTAGTAAGATGGTTTCGTCTTTTTTCCCTCAATTCTTTCAGCTTCCTATTCTCAATTACGAGTACTGTTATTTAATGGCCTGCAAGGGATTTATACTTTTTGTGTTTGTAATTTTGCATAATGCAATGATGGTATCTGCCAATCTGGCTAAATGATATTCCTTGTTTGATGCTTACTTTGTTTCATTTAATGTAGGCACAAGGGTTGTGAGACTTCTGTTTTGTAACTTTGTTTTTGTTTGCTAAATTGCTTCTCTAATTATAGTTAATAGGATTGTGGCTATTGATGTGTACCCTTTTTGTGTGCATTGGCTACTTTGCTGATTGATAACTCTAGTAAACTAGAGTTATTTTCCTCTAAAGTATAGCATTTTGATAGTTTAAATTCTGAAATTAGATAAATAATTAAAAATTTTAGTTAATTTCTTTCATATGTATTTGTATTTTCGTTCTTGAATTAATTATGATAAATTTGTGTTAAATTTTTAGTTTAATTAAGTGTTTAATGGTGTTAATATTATGCAGGTTAAAAATTAAAGGTTAGAAGTTGGAAGAAACAAAGCTCAAGGGACCAGATTGTAAAATGGATGAAATGAGGATTGTTGGAAGGAGAGTAGAGATCGCGGTCTCGACTCGGGAATTGGTTTTACTGTTTTAGAGTTGAGATTGCTCTCTCGCGGTCACAAATGTTCCAGACCACAATCTCAATTCGTTGAATGTTAAGTTGTAAGGGCAATTTTGTAAATTTTCAACCAAAAAAATCCCTAATTTTGCCTTGTGTAATGCTGCACTATTTAAGTTAAGTGGAATTAGTTTGGAGACAGGAGATAGCTTTTAGAGTAGATAGTTTTAGTTACTTCTAGATAGATTAGGATAGCTTGAACTACAAGTTACTTTTTCTAATAGAAATTTCTCTCGACTTTCATCTTAGATATTCTTTAATCAATTTCTTGTCAAGTTTAAATTTTTATTAGATAATCGTAGTGGGTTAATCGCAAGATTCACGTAGATATAATTTTTATTTGCTTTCTTGTCCAATTTAGTAAGAATTTCTTTACTTTCAAATTAGGGTTTTTAGGAAAATTAGGGTTCTTGTTAATTTCTTGCTTTCTATTTAAGAATTTTCAATTTCTAGCTTTAATTTCTAGTTAATTCTGTATGGGTTTTCTTAATTTCAATCGAAAAATCCAAAAATATTTAAAGTTTTAGTTTAACTCTTTCTAATTTATAACTTAGAAATGAATGTCTTTTATTATTCAAAGTTTTTCTTTTGTCATCTTTTTAGTTGAGTGATTCACTTGTTATAAATTTTAATTTTAATTTGATTAAATTAGGTTAGAATTAAAATTATAGTTTTCATTAGAATAGTTCTATCATCTACCAATTGATTTTGCTCTACTACACAAGCACCCTTAAACTTTGGTAATTGCAATCGACAATCCTTGTTGGGAACGATCCCTACTTCCCTTTGCTACTAGTTGACAACTGTATACTTGCGAGATGCCATCTAGTTAGTAGTAGGATTTAGGTGTTTCATTGAATTTATAACTAGGTGTTAAAAAGGCATCACTGATTAGCAATCAATTATGGTGTGCAATCTACTTTTCTTTGAAATTAAGTTATGGATTACTTTTGGTGTTGAGGTATAACCCTCTTGCTATAAGTGCTTACCACCACTTCTGGACTTCAAGATTTATCAATTTTTAGCTTGTCTCATAACATTTTTCCTGTTAGAAGCCATTTTCAAGGACTGTAATTACTGATTCGTTGTGTTGTTCTCATTTGCCAACTTTTACTTCAAGTCATAGATAATTTTGCATTAATTGCGAGTGTAAGGACTTGATATTTGGCATACAAGTCATAGATGATTTATTTGGTATTGTATATTCTCAAGATTGATGATTTTGATACTTAATATCTTATTAAGTTATATAGATACACTTGCAATTCATACATTTTTGTTTAGAATATCTTATTACGATTGATGATTTATTTGGTATTGTATATTCTCAAGATCGATGATTTCGATACTTAATATCTTATTAAGTTATATAGGTACACTTGCAATTCATCATTTTTGTTTAGAATATAACTCCAATGAGCTATGAATTAATATTATATGTTAGTCTTACATTTCCAGGCTAATTCAATGCTGATTTTCGCGTGTTCGAGTAGCTTCTCTAGCTGTGTG
The DNA here is from genome assembly GCA_025175665.1 of Cinchona pubescens. NCBI lineage: Eukaryota > Viridiplantae > Streptophyta > Magnoliopsida > Gentianales > Rubiaceae > Cinchona > Cinchona pubescens. Next base: position 606,218 of record JANKKI010000232.1, read on the forward strand.
TGTCAGAAACTGATTAGAACTTTTCTTCTGGAATGTTCTGTTTATTTTGAACTTAATTACTGCCAAATTGCTCGAGTGAATTAGCACTCTTGTCAAGAATAGATGATGGATATTAGAGCTCATCTTTACTTACAGTCTTTATGCTTCAGAAAGATGGAATGAGGACTCCTTAGGATAAATTATCATCTCTTACAAGTCTTCTAGTTCGGGTGAAAACTCCTTTATTTTTTTTACATTCTGTGCGTATGTGTTTGTGTGTTTTTTGAAGCAACATAGGCTTTCATTCTGTTACTAAATTCCTTTTAACTTTCCATCTAACATGAGGACAAAGACCCTGGATTACTAAATTGTACTAATTTCTTTGGATTGGTGGTTAAACATTCATAAGGTGGTTGACTTCTAACTTCTAAGTGTGTCTAACAGCATATATTAATAGCCATTCTTGTAACAATTGCATTATGAAAATTAGCTCTTAGTCGGTTGTATTGGTGAATGCAATTTCATTATGTTTCCTTGTAAAGGATGTGTCTTCTTTGGCTCGTATGATAGTGTTTTAATAACAAAAGGCATGAAATAAACATGCCCAAATGTTTCATATGAGTTCTTACTTTGTATCTTTTGATAATGTTAGAGTATATTTACAGAAATTTTAGTGATGTTCGCCCTACCTAACATATTTAAACTGATTTGTAGTTGTAGTAGCTAACCCTATTTTTTTTTTAATTTTTTATTTCACTAGTGCAGAAACCATCAAGTAAAAAAATTCTAGACTTCTTATACACAGAAATTGAAACTAAAATGTAGCTCGTCTTAGCTTTTATTTTGTTTTTATTGCAGGACATGGATCAAAATGAGGAGGAGACAAGGGCAAAAAAATAACAAGTAGTTGTGGGATGTCATTTAATAACAGTGGCTAGATTAGCAGTTTGGTGGCCTGAGAAGTGTATGGTGAAGGAACCTAGTTTAGATTTTAGAATAGCACGAGAGATATATCTAAGACATTTGTGTTACGGGAATGATAGAGTTTGTAAGGATCAACTTCGACTTAATAGACATTGTTTCATGGTTCTATATACAAATTTAAGAGAGTATAGTGGGTTGAGGAATACAATAAATAATACCGTTGAAGAAGCTGCTACAAAGTTTTTTTATGTTCTTGCTCATAATTACAAGAACATAACAGTCAATTTCAATTTCAATTTCATAAGATTAGGGGAGATCGTTAGTCAATACTTTAACATAGTCCTTCATGCAGTTATACAATTGGGGAGACACTACCTTATTCAACTCGGACTGAAACAGAAATGGATGGGTATGAAGATGAAAAATGAGAATGGTTTCAAGTAATAATTGTTCTCTTTTTTGTTAAATAAATATTTTAGTTGCAACACTTAATTACTCATCATCTGTTGCTTTACACGATAGGACTGCTTTGGAGCATTAGACGAAACCTATTTCAATGTACATGTTCTTCTTAAAGACCAAGGAAGATACAGAAATAGGAAGAATGAAATATCAACAAATGTTTTAGATGCATTCTCTCGTGATATGAAGTTTACCTATATACCGGCAAATAGTAAAGTTTTACGTGATGCATTGGTTAGACAAGATCCATTGATTGTTCCCAATGGTAAATACGTCACTACTATTTTTTTTTTAATATTTTCATGTGGATATGACATGATTTGTTATTTAATCCTTATTTTTGTAGGCAAGTACTTCCTTGTGGAGGCGGGCTATACAAATGGTCCTGGTTTTTAGCTCCTTATAGAGGAGTTAGGTATCATCTTAACGAGTGGTCTGAAAACTGCTCAAGATAACAACCCACAAAATTATAAGGAGTTATTCAACATTTGGCATTTAGTTGCTAGGAATGTAATTGAGAGAACATTTGGATTGTTTAAGAAGCGATGGGCCATTTTGGGAGATTCATCCTTTTTTGATGTCAAAACCCATGTCAAAATTATTTATGCATGTGCTATTCTTCATAATCTTATTCGGGTTGAACAACCAAATGATCCATACTAGGCTGAAGCTGATGTTGAGTTAGGTAAAGTACAACATGAGGTGGTAAATGATGAAGGTGAAATAGATGATTGATGGAGATTAAACGGAGGATGTTAACGAAGAACAAGATGGTGAAAATGCATTTGGTGGCATGCATGCTATGGAGAGTAATATTAATTTTAATACCTAGATGTATTATTATCTAACTTTTCTAATAGTAGGTTAATTTTTACAAGTACACTGTAATATTAATTTTAGTGCTCAATATTTTTTAATCGAACTCTGATTAATAGTATTTTTTTTTTTTAAAAAAAAATATAATGTGTATTAATATGCTTAATTTTAGGGACTATAAAGCATTACATTAAAAACAACATTAAAGTAATATCATGGTATTTAGGATATTCAATTTTATTACATCTTAGTTGTGGAAGTTTTAACATATTTTTTTCAGTAATTAAAAACTTTGTCAAATATTGGGCAATTTTAATTTTATCAAAAAATTTACTAATTAATATTTTTTTATTCTAAAGGGAAGTAACAATTCCAAACACGAGTTTCATAAATTTTTCTTCATCCAAACAAAAAAATTAGAATTCTAAATCAATTTCATGTCAATTTTGCACTTTTGCCAAACGAACAAATTCTAATATTTTAGAATTACATTTCATAGATTCACAAATTATACAATATTGTGATTCTAATTCAATTCAAATGTTAAGGAACCAAATGCACCCTTACTGAAAATGCTTGTATAATTTTAAGTCTTTTTTCTCAAGAAACGTTAATCCGCACAATGTATGCTAATCAATTTGCTGAATTTTCAGGCACATCAATAATGATTATAATCTTTAGGGATTGAATCAACTGAATATGTGCACACGTTGGAAAATGGAAGGGCAATGAAAATAGAACTATAGAACGAAGGCATGCCACACGCCATGGGTCTGACTGTAAAACATTCATGAAGACTCAGCCTCTCATATCTAGTCAGTGCTTTAAAGTTAGGTTCAAAATTTAATGAGCCTGATTCAAAAAAAAATCCAAGCAATATATCATATCTACTATTATATAAGATTTTTTTTTTTTTTTTTGAGAGTTTTGGAAAGCAAAACTTCTCCATAAAAGGTGAAAAAGACGTCTTGATATAACATAATTGGGAAAATGCATTTTTGGTCCCTCTTGTTTGAAATATTTACTAAACTACTACCCAAACTGTCGGACAGAATAAATTTAGTGTCCAATGTTCTGGAATTTGGACAAAATTAGGATAAGAAAAATTACAAATTCATAGCCACTTGCCAAAAACCATTCCACGTAGCAAGATCTTAACAAATCATTCGATCCCCTTGATTTTACATCCTCGGTTGGATTTTTTTCCTTCTTTTCTGGATCTAGCAATATTTGAGCAGTTTTTATTTGTTACTTTGTATTTTTCATTTTGTACTAGATGCACTCGTCAGGTCAATTGATGTGTAAAATTAAATTTTTTAATAAAAAATGGCCACCAAAATGCCATGTGGTCGTTAAGTTTAAAAAATGAATTAAAACTTTTAAATGATAAAAGAATTGTACAAAATTGGTCCCAAAATTTGTTAGAAATGCAAAATTTGTGACCAAGAAAAAAAAAAAAAATGCCAAAAAAACAAATAGAATTTTTTTTAATGCAAAAATTCTAAAAGTTTTAATGTCAAAGCAACCCACGCCATTAGGGATTTGAGGAAAGAGGAAAATATTTGTTAATGTTAAAAACAATCTTAATTAAATAATGATCACATCCAAGAAACATTGCGCTAAATTAGGATTTAAGGACTAGTTGTGCTGAATTCATAGATTTGAAATAATTTTAAAAAGGATCTAGAGAACATTTGACTTCTCAAATGATAAGATACATATTTCTTAATAAACTAATCTTATACATCTACTATAGAATTATGACATTAGAAATTAAATTTTCAGAGTATTAGAGTCATAAATTTGTCTTTTGTATTACTATGATTAGGCTTTACTCCACTTTGTAGTGCTAACTTGTATTTAATTCTCACTTTACATTCTATATTTTTGTTCTTGGATATATTGTTTCCTAAACTCTCATATTTATCCTATTTCAGTCAAATTTTTATCGTCGTTACCAAAGTTAATAGATGTTAAATAAGTGCATACCACGTGCTTGTTTAGGAGCGTAATGCAGCAATAGAAGTAGTCATCACTATTTTCACTTTGCACCCCTTAACTTATGATCAATTCTCACTTTACACCCCTAATTCTAAATTTTGGACACATTGCACCACTAACTCTTAGATGAGTCCACTTTGGCCTAATTTTTAATAGTTTTAAAAAAAATTGAAGAATGTTCCACTTTCGAAAAATGCGTGATGTGCACGATTTTAACATCTATTAACTTTTATAACGGTGCAATATGTCCAAAAAATAAGTATGGGTGCAATATGAGAATCGAGTATAAATTAGAGGGTGCAAAGTGGAATAAGCCCTTCTTATTATTTTATTACAAGAAATGTAACATTAATGTTAATTAAACTTGGACTTAATCAGCCAGATTTGATATCACAAATTCTAAAAAATTAACAATATTAAGTGTCATATCTCAAGTCTTTTCATTTTAAATATTTCTTTTTTACTCTAGTAAAAGAAACATTAGTATCTAACGTGGTAACACAATTTCATTATATGTACAATTATTTTGTGTCCAAAAAAATAGTCTATTGTCTAAAATTCCTTTTCAACCTAAGAACATGGTGATTTAGTATGTTTTCCATCGATATTAGTTTATCAAATTTGATAATTAAATGTGGTTTACTTTGGAAATTATAATATCTCTCAAAATGTAGTTATTATCGACATGTTTATTTCATATCCTAATAATACTAGATATTTATATGATATCACTCTAATACTATGTGAATTTAATTTCTAATAAAAATATTTTACAATATAGGTATAGGATTAATTTCTTAACAAATATATATTCTATCATTTAAAAAATTCAAACGTTATGTATTTTCAAAATTTTTATTTCAAATCTGATTAATCATTCACTGTAATTAACTTTCATTGGACGTCGTTATTATTTAGTTGAGATTATTTTTAATATTCACAAATCTTTTCCGCTCTCCTTAAATCCCTGATGGCGTGGGTTGTTTTGACATTGAGACTTTTAGAATTTGTGTTAAAAGAAAATTTTATTAGTTGTTTTTGTCTTTGGGAACCAATTTTATCTGACAAATTTTGGGGACCAATTTTATATAATTCTTTTAACATTTAAATTTTTTATTAGCTTTTATAAAACTTAATGGCCACGTGCAAAGAATGTAGCCGTGTTTTGTTAAATTTTTTAATTTTCTGTCAATTGTCCTATGAAACTTTAAATTCTAGAATATTGACTAAATTTATTTTGTCTAAACAAATTTTGTCCTAAACTTTGGGACCAAGTTTAATAAATACCACAAAAAAGAGGGACTAAAAATGTATGTTCCCTAACAAAATTGGTGCTACATAGTTCCATGTGCGGTTTTTTTGTGGGTTTGGAGAAAATCCCAAGAACTTGTTCAGTTTATCCGTTTGTCTTCCTTCATATTTTACCAAAAAAAACTTTCCCTTTAATTTGATTAATTTTTTTTCTTATTTTTCCTTTTTATTGTTTTCTCTCTCTTATTTTTCTTTATTTTTGTTTTTTTTAACCTTTTTCTCATTCTATCTTTCCACTGCAAAACAACTATACTACTACTAATAATTGATTAATTATGAATTCTACTTTTTTTTAACATATGTCTAAGTAATTCAATCTCTAAATTAAATAAATAATATTGAACCATATATATTTATCATAATATAGAGTTTGTGATTAACTTTTTGCAACTGAAATTAATAATAAATAAACTAAAAAATATTGGTTGAGTCAAACAAAATTAGAAAATTTATTCTTAGTATACAAACAAAATCCTAGAAAGATAGCTCGCATGAAACTTTTCTTTCTAATGTGACAACAATAAAAATAACAAAATATTTTAACTAGTTAATATGGGGTCGAAAGTGTGGAAAACTCAATCAAAATATGAACCATGAAGGCCCACCATGCATAATTTTTTTTTTTGTTTTCTTTGACTCCTTTTATTTTTATTTTGTTCATTTGTTAACTTTATGATTAATAATTAATCACAATTTCTATAAATACAATAAAATATCTATTACTTGTATCACAAAGTTATTTATTTTAAAAATTAAATTATTTAGACACATATAAAATATAGTGCTTGTAGTTAATCAATTGTTAAAAGTATATGATTGTTAAGTAGTACAAGATAGCATGGAGAATAAAATAAAAGGAAAAACAAGGTAGAGCAAAGAAATAAAAAGGAAGAAGTTGATTGAAAAAAGAATAACACAAAAAATTAAAGTAATAAGGATAATTTTGTCCAAAAATATGAATGATATGGTTAAGTACTTATTAAATAAATTGAGTATGTATTTACAAAAACTAAAATAAATTAAAGAGGTAAACTACCACTATTGTGAAAACATAGTTTGGTTGGGGGAAGGGTAAGGGTAAGGGTGCTCTGCATTCGTCCCCTCTTTTGTTTTATATATTTTCTTTCCTTTTTTTTTCTTTTTTTTCTCCCAGGTTAGGTAAACATACTTAATTTGTAGGTCCATTACTAATTTCAAGAAATCAAAACCAAAATCATAAAAGTCGAAAACAAAAGAAAGACAGTAGGGCCATGACAGGACAATAGGAAATATAGATCTGGAACCAAATTGTTAGCCATAAAACATCTTCGACACTCTTAGAATTTAGATCCATGTTAACAAGATAGCTCTCAATAATTATATGGTTTTTTGTGTTGCATATGATGAAAATTTTAGTGGGCTTTGGTTCTTTTTGTCAGACTTTGTAGCACTTGGAGTGCCGAAAGAAGCTGCGAAATGATGAAAAAAAGATGTCCACTCATGCCCTTCCTTTAGGAATTCATGTGTACCGCGAGGACAAATAGTTAAGTAGATACGATTTTTAATTTCACTTGTAAATCTTGTAATATGGATTAAATTTTAAAAAATTTATGACATCAGCTGATATAAACAAAATTTTTTAAGATTTAATCTTAATCACAGAATTTACAAGTTGGACCAAATACCGTGTCTACTTAAATATTTTCCTAATTTGAGTACTTCTTCCTGGCATCATTCCATATTGTTGGCTTATATTAAGCCAAATCTATTTAATTTAAGAGTTTTAATTAAATTAGACTTTGGTAGTAACTGAATATGTAGGGATTTTTTATTTCATTATTATTTTAGAAGTTGATTTAATGTGAGATTATAGTCTGATTATAGTAATTTATTTAGTTTCTTTATTAGATTAGAGGTTGATTTGATTGTTTAGTTGATGAGAAAATTTAATATTCAAAGTTCATTATTAGTAATATTTATCCTCACAAAATCCATCCAATTTTTGGAATTGCTTTCGTTTGATCAATTTCCCGATTTATAGAAAAAATCATTTATATTCCCAAATTGATTTTTTTTGTTTCATTCATCATGTGCAAAAGCCTTTTAACTTAATTCTTTGCACTGTTAGGCTGTGAGCCTTAATTTCCTTCTTACGTTGTGTGTGCATTGAGTTTAGCTCCTACACAAATACCTACAAAAATAAGAAAATTAAGTCAAATGAAAATAGTAAGAATACTCCTGCACCATTTCAAAATACATAGATATTGTTTGATATCAATAATATTGAGAATCTCGCACGACATACAGACAAATATGTCAGGTATATCGGTAGTTTTAAATTGTTCATATTAATTTGAAAGAAATAAAAAAAACTTAATATATATATTGGGCCTATAATACTTATTGGGGAAAATCACTATATTAGTCCCTCACATTACGCATTTGTATTTATTTAGTCCATCACTTTTAAAATGATAATTTTTAGTCCTGTACATTACACATTTGTATTTATTTATCCTTCACTTTTAAAATGATGATTTTTAGTCCCTAACAAATATAAAATGTTGAATTTTGGTCATTGAATCAAATCCCAAGCATTTTGGCATAAATTTGTCATGTCCCTCACATATATAAAACGTTGAATTTTGGTTCTTGAATCAAATCTCGAGTATTTTTTGTCTAAATTTGTCATGTATTGCTCACATGACATATTTTTCGAGAACAAATTTATAAATTCATCTGAGTAGAATATTTTATGAGTGCGAAAGATATAAAGTAAGTGATTGATTAGCAATTTGTTTGTATTTAAGATTATTTCAATATTTGACTTGTGGTATTTTTTTTCCAAAATTTATAATCCAATCCGATGCTCGAGTTTTGTATTGGAAAGGAAAAACGAATTCCTAAATTTTACTCAAAAAATATGTCATGTGAACAATACACGATTAATTCAAACCAAATAGTGCTCGGGATTTAGTTTAGGTACCGAAATTCGACATTTTACATTTCTGAGATATTAAAAATTATCATTTTAAAAATGAGGGACTAAATAAATACAAATGAGTAATGTAAGGGACTAAAAATCATCATTTTAAAAGTGAGGGACTAAATAAATACAAATGGGTAATGTGAAGGACTAATAGAATAGTTTTCCCTACTTATTGGTTTAAACTTTTAAATTAAGATTACATTCTAACTTATGTACAACTCTTTTAGTAGAATCTTTCATAGTTTTTCTCTCAAACAGTGGTATCAGAATTTCTAATTACGAGTTTGGGTTTTTAGTTTATAAGTGACTGGTGTCTTTTCATTATTGGACGGGTAAATATTCTTTTCTTAGGTTAGGTCGTAATCGTTTTCTTTTCAGTATTGGACCATGAAGATAAGAAGAGTGGACCCGATAGACCATGGGCTAAGGGTCCAGTTTGTTAAGAAGGGTCCAGTTTGTTAGTAGAAGAGTGTGTGCGTGAGTTAATTGATAAAATATTTAGATTTGCGTGGAATATTAAGGTGAGTTTGATGAGAATGTTAATTTTAATGTGGGAGTATCACAATAAAGTGGGAAATTGTTAGATTCATAGGTATATTTAAGTGGTCCTATATTGGTTTAAAACAAAAATAAAGAGCGTTTAATTTATATAGGTTTGACACAAAACCTATTGACTTAAAATTTTAAATTAAGATTAAATTCTAATTTATGTATTAAGTTTTTTTTTATGGCTTCTCATGGTATTTCATCCCAGCAAAATATTATTAATATAGACAAAATAATGCCATCATTGACAATAAGAATTTGACTTAGAACTCCAAGCTGGCTGTCAATACTGCATTTAAGGCTTCAATAAACAATAGAAATAATTAAGATGGAGAAATGAAATCATATGACAAGGCAAAGGGTGGATTAGCATACTTCACTCAGAAGCTTAGCACTAAATGTTCTTTCTCATCAGGTGCATGATAGTCTGGCCCTTAAGATGTAGTATTAACCAAGTAGGCATTTCATTAGTTTACATCCAAGTCGTGAAAATATAATCCCATTCAAGCATGGTTTAAACATTAGTTGTTGAAGATAATGAAAATTCAAATTTAAATTAATTTAATTAAATAAATTAAGTAAGTGTAAAAGTTAGTTACTAGGTATAAATTAAGAAAGTGTACTAGCCGTTATAATTAATCGCTATAACTAGCCCTTATAGCCATTGAAATTGTCTATATATAGTTAATCATTTATAAATTATTTATTAAATATAATCAATTCTTTCTTTCTTTCAAATTCTCTTTAATCGTGAAGCTCACTTTCTTGTTTGCTTAATTAAATACCAAAGTACTTACTTTTAACATAGTATCAAAAACTAATTTCAAGTGTTTTTCCTATTCACAAATGATTTAGACTCTTATGCAAATTGGGCTTGACTTCATGTATTTATTTCGGCCAATGTTTGTCTTATGTTCATATTGCGTAGGTTTAGGAGTTTATATCAACCAATACTTCTGTTAATCAGGTTTGGGCCTACAAGCCATGTGTGAGAGGTCAAACCAATTTATTATCTTGTTTCAACACAAGTCGTGTGTGAGATGGGTGTCAAAATATAAAATATCCTATATTGGTTAACCTAAATATCCTAAAATAATTAATAAATTTTTGAAACACATCACTCATTGCCAATTATTTTTGTGATAGAAGACCGTGTTATTTAATAAAGTATCAAAGCTTTGTTAAGTGCTTTGAGTGTTTATTAACCACCATAAATCTTGTTTCTCCTTTGATTGTGTTCAACACCCTAAAAGGTTATCTTAGCCGAATTAGGTCATTGGATTCAACCTCAACCAAGGAGAGTATCTTCAAAATTAATATTGACAATGGAATTGGAATCAAGCTTATAGCATTCCCACTCAATAGCAAAAATTTTTCAATATGGACCAATGCTACAACAAAGGGTTTAATAGCCTAGAGGGAATAATCTTTGACTACATAAATAGCTACGTTCAGCCTCCAAAAGAGAGAACCAAGGAGTATAATGAGTGGCTCCATGCGAATTCAATAGTGTTCACATAGATCACCAACTCAATTGATTCCTCCCATGTGGTGCATGTCAAACTGCAAAGGATACTAAAAACCTGTGGAAAGCAATCAATTGACGGTTTGGAGGAAAAGAAAATTTGTTGAGAATATAGGATCGAGCAAGATCTTCAAAGTATTAATTTGAAGAGCGGTGATTTTTTGAACTATTCTAACAAGGGAAGGAGACATGGGATGAAATCCTTACATTTCTGCCTCCCAACACCGATCCAGATGAACTTGATAAGAGAAAATATGAAGATTTGGTGATATCTCTCTTGTCTGGTATTGGAATCGAGTTTAGTGAACTAAGGTACAACATTTTGAGTAGAAGGAAATGCCACTTTACGATAAAGTTATTTGTATGGTAGAAAAAGAAATTTTGGCAAGAAAGCTCTATGATTATCCTTGTACCTAAGGCTGAAAGAGTTGCTCTTGTTGATGAACAAAGGAAAAATTCTTAGCCACAGAAAAAAAGCTCAATCGTTCACATAAATACATCAACACAAGTTGGCAACAATAATCAAAGAAAAAGGGCACCTCCAAAGTGCTGAAAATGTGTCAAAATTGGTCATCTTGGAAAATGGTGTAAAATTTATGAATATTGTGGCGAGCAAGGCCATCCAAAAGAAAAATGTTGACACCCTGACCTCAAGCCTAAGGATCTCCCAAGCAAGCCAAATACTCAAGAAGCTAAGCATACAACCGAGAGCAATCCTACTTCAAACCTTTTGGAGGAATTAGTTAAGCTTCTCAACTCTCACAAAGCAAGTATGTCTCACGGCCTATGTATGAAATCTAACTTAACTACTTGTTTTGAATTATGGATTATTAATTTGGGTGCTAGTAATCACATATTTAAGGATAACATAAATGCATCCAGTATTGATTCATTGTGTGATAAAAAACATGTTGCACACTATTGCTAATGGAATCGTAATACCTATAGAAAGAATAGGAATATTAAATATTTTAGCACACCAAACTGAAGGATTATACTTACCTACCTTTGTCTCTAATTTTCTTTCTACAAGTAAGCTACAAGGGATTTAAATTCTTATGCAACCTTTGATCCTAATAAAGTCATATTTCAAGACATACTAACCGACCATGTGATTAGGGAGGGAGGATTGAAAGATGGACTTTACCTTTTAGAAAGTACTAGCAGAGTACTTATTGTTGAAAAAAATCGAAATCTTAAAGAATTATAGCATGCTAGATTTGGTTATCTACCTTGTAATGTTTTGAGTCAACTAGTGACCAATGTAAAGTTTCATGATTTCAAAACACATTCTTCTTGTATTTTGGGTAAACAAATTAGGTTACCATTTGTAAGCTCTCAAAATGAATATGAAAATCTTTTGATTTATTTCATTTGGACCTTTGGTGTGCACCAAATTTATCTCATAATAATTATAGATTACTTTATTAGTTTTATGGATCATAAATTAAAATATAAATGGATATACCTAATGAGAACTAAATCCAAAACATATGAATGTTTTGTTAATTTTACCTCACTAATTGAAAACCATTTTAACTCTACAATTAAAAGACATAAAACAGACAATGGAACAGAATATATTAACAATACATTGGAAAGAGTTTTTTTTGCTGAAAGGAGATTATTCATCAAGCCACTTGTCCATAGATCTATAACATTTCACTCTAATGTTCCAAAAGAATTTTTGAGTGATACAGTTAGTACGGATGTGCATTTGATCAATAGAAAACCTTCTAAAATCTTGAAAAATATGTCACCAATTGAGATAGCATATGGTCACAAACCGGATTAAACTTATTTAAGAGTATTTAGCTGTATTTGTCATGTGCATATAGATAGTCACTCTAGAGATAAGTTAAATTATAGAAGCACTAAATGCATATTCTTACGATATTGTGTAGACACTAAAGGATATAAATAACATTTTAATCCTCTAAGTAATAAAAGATTTATTTTAAGAAATGTCACTTTCTTAGAAAATATACCTTACATTACCAAAGAAGACATTATTGATGAAACAGTAGATGCCTAAGACAATTACATATAACTATACGTTACCATTTAGACCTGTACATCAACCGCCTTTAGATGATTACCAAAAATCAAGATTCTTTTCCACCCCAAAAAAACTTTACCTCTTTATGTGGAGAAGACTCTAATAGTGAAGGAGAATCTAATGAAACCTTAGAGAGTATACATGAACACGCCACTGAATCTACACATGATTCTAGTAAACCTAATGATCTACAAACGACATTAAAACCACCACCACAAAATATGGAACAACTCTTGCAACTAAGAAGATCTCACAAAAAATCGTAGGCCTATCTCCAATGGAACTAACATTTTGTATTTTTCCATGGTAACTAGGCAAGTTATCCCATTCAAAATTATTACTTACTTAATCACATTAACAATCAATATCATATAAGAGCCTTCCTAACTAAAATAGATAGAATACGCGACCCTAAAACCTTTAATTAAGTTAAAGATAAACCAATTTGGCAACAAGCCATGGAAAAAGAATTAGAAGCCATCGAAAAGAAAGAAACATGGGACATAGCTAAACTACCCTTAGGACAAAAGGCCGTAGGCTGTAAATGGGTTTATAAGACTAAATTACGTAGTGATGAACCTTAGATAAGTACAAAGCCAGGTTAGTAGCAAAAGGATTCACACACATATATGGACTAGATTATGAAGAAACATTTGCACCCATAGCTAAGATGAACACTATTAGCATGCTATTTTCTTTAGCTACAAACTATGATTGGAGTTTTTTCCAAATTGATGTCAAAATTGCTTTTCTACAAGGTCATTTAGAAGAAAATGTTTACATGTATATACTCGAAGGATATCAAGTTAAAATACCCAGATATTATGTTTGTAAATTTAAAAAAGGTCATCTATAGATTGAAACAATCTCCTAGGGCATAGAGGTATTCTAGATTAGGCAATTCATCAAAACAAAAAGGATTCAAAGTGTGTAATTCCAATCATTCACTTTCTGTTTAATTTGGTTCTCATGGTATTACTATTGTTCTCATTTATGCTGATGACATTATTATCACCCATGATGATATTCAAGGCATTCAACATGTCAAAATGTTCTTAAAAACATCATTTGATGTTAAATATTTGGGCATACTAAGGTATTTCTTGTGGATAGAAATGGCCTATTTAAGTAATGGACTATTTCTATCACAAAGGAAATATACACTTGATCCTTTGAAAGATGTAGGTAATTTGGAGTGTAGCTTGTATCCACATCCATTGAGATGCTGAAAAGAAAGAAGAAGAAGGAAGAATATGATGACTTTGATGAAGAAGATGCATTGGAAGAACATTCACAAGACATTCGGTCCTATAAAAAATTAGTAGGTAACTTAATTTACTTAACCATAACAAGGCTTGGCATCTCTTATATGGTGCACTAGGTAATCATCTTTTAGTCAATACATGGCAGCTCCCAAAAAGAAGCACATGAAGATGGTGAAAAGGATTCTTTGCTATCTCAAGAATGCTTCCGACTAGGACTTATCATGAAACATAATAGAATCCATCAAGTTCATGCTTACTTAGACGTAGATTGGGTAGGAGATTTAGAAGAAAGGAAATTCACTACCGGATACAAGACATTTGTGAAAGGAAACTTGGTAACTTGGAAGACCAAAAAGTAAAGTTCTATTGCCAAGTTAAGTGCTGAAGTCGAGTATGGAGCCATGTCCCTTCTACAGTGAGTAAATTGATGTGGATCAAAGCTTTTCATGGAGAAATGGGTTTTAAAAAATGTCATGCCAATTCCACTCTATTGTGATAATAAATCGGCCAAATATATTGCCTCTAATCAGGTCTTCCATGAAAGAACAAAGCACATTATGATTTATTGTCATTTTGTATGAGAAAAGCTCAAAGATAAGACAGTCTCACTGCCTTATGCGAAAAGTGAAGATTAATCTAATTAGCGATGTTCTCACCCAGACTCCAACTGTGCAATAACTTCACTTCATTGCTACTAAGTTGCCATCAAAGTTGGATGAGATTTGTAGACCTAAAAAATAATTCATGAACCTAAATATTTCATTTCAAACTATTGATGTAGAAAGGTCTTTAGTTCATGGATGCCATTAAGATCCTCACAAATGATAATCATATCATCCGCACAAAAAGCACCAAAATTGTGCCAGGATAAGTAGAATATCAAAACAAGTCAAATCAAAAAGACCAAAAATAAAAGTAAATCAACAAGTTATGGACCAAAATTTTTGAAAACCAAGCTTTGGGGGTCTGTTTATGACCGTAGAATGTTCGTTAAAGTTGCAAAAATTATTGGACGAATAAGAATAGCAGGGCATTTGTTTTATGTAGACATCTTCAGTGAGATCACTATAGTGAAATGTTTCCTTAATGTCCATATGAAATTATTGTTATTCACAAAAATTAGCAACAACAACTTGATTATCCTTCATGCTGACGTAATTCCCGTAATAAGGTCCTATTGGAATTATTTTCTTATTTGGGCTGCCACTAATTAATTTCTACTTTATAAGCAAGTTAAATGAAGACTGGATAAGTTTCATATTTTCATAATCCCCTTACTTAGATCTAGGTCTATCTCAATTATTTATTTAGTGTGATGTGTAAGGTTTAGCCCTATTTTTTAAATCTTATTTTATTTAAGTTGACCTTAACAAGAGTTCAAATTACTCTATATGGGTTAGATACCTTTTCCTATCCATAATACTGCATCCTCCTAGGGTTTGTTTAACCTATTGATAACTATCATACTAGAATTGGAGAGGGATAGGGAACACCTAGTAAAGGTATGTGAACCTCAACGTGCTGATTAATTTTTGTATCATTTTCAAGTATCAATTGTTACGGTGAATAGTACATAATTTTATTTACAGTTGTATTCAAACATTTGATATTGGATTCACTCAAATCTAACAAATGTTATAAGAGCCACTAATATCAATATTTGAATTAGTTAAAAATGAAATCTTTGAGTTAATCTTATCAGTTATAAGGATTATATGAATCGAGAATCCATTAATGTGTCGTGCAAGTTAGTTAATTTAAAACCATGCATGTTGCCAAAATATTGATGCCAAACTCTTTATTTCAAGTCACAACGTATTGACTGGTTGATATAAGAGACTTTGGTATTTTGAATATATAAATATAATATTGCATGAAGTTTTCATCATATTGATACCAATTAATGGGTTAAAGATCTATATCCTCTTGGCATGCAAAATTAGATGAAATCGTTAGCTCTTGACCGGTGAAAAACATTAAGTTTCTATTCCAAGTTCCTATTCTAATCCTATTCTCCAGAACATTTTTCTTCCCCACTACCCTCCCCCTATTATGTGAGGATTCTTGCATATTTTTCACTACATCTGGACCCCTATGGAGATGTGGCAGCCCTTGCCCACTATTCGCCCACTCACTCAATGTGACGCGTGTGTGTATGCTTAGGGGAATGCCCTAGCATTAGTGCAATATTATAGTGGATTCATCTTGTAAGATTAACAAAGTTTTATGATGGCTATCGACCTAACACAACCCCCCTCCTTTACCCGGACTTGAGACTAGCTATACTAAGAAAAACTCGACACAGGCGGAGTTTAGTGACAAATTCATCAACAAACAAAATTCAAATAAAGAGGTGATTTGTTGATTCATGAAAAATTATGCTAAAGTACACTTCATTTTGTTAAAATATTATTTTATTTTTAAAACCAACATTCTATAAAATTTATTAATTAAAATTTGACTCAATAAACCTATTTACAAGTTGATGAACAACAATATAATTCCCATGTTTGAAATTTCAATGTTTCATGCTTTTATTAATTGAAATAGGTACAAAGTTTTAAATTGTGGGTATAAAGTGTTAACTAGTATGTTACAATTTTAACGCATACTAATATTTCTAGAATTTTGTTACCTATTTTATATAGTAAAAGTTCGTTGCTTGTCACTCTGATAAAATTCAAAATATTTAAGAACACATTTGAAGGAAAATTTATCTAATTCTTTTGAGGTTGGAACATAGTTTAAAAGATGTTAAAGTTGTATAAAAAATCTTCTCATGAGATCGAGATTTACTAAAGTATTTTATTCCAAATAGTAGGTTTTTGAATTTATTTTAGGTTAAGTAAAAGTTCTCATTTAGAGAGTATTTTGATAATAACACCATTTATGCTTCTACTTTAAATGACACATTGTAGAGCTTATAAAGATGTAAAATTTTCATGTATTGGTATATAAAGTTTTTGGGTGTTAGTTAATACTAATGTCTTGAATACATTGGATATGAAAATGTCTTAGTTTAGGCCATTCTCGAGACCTGTGTGAGTTTTACTCATTCTTTTTTTTGGTTTCTTATTAGTTCGGTGTTTTTGAATTTATTGGGCACAGTTATGATACTTTATAAGATCTTTGGTATGAAAAGATTTGGAACCGCCAATTCTTTTTTCAACATAGAGATATAAATATAAAGATATCTCTAATAGTATTAAAAATATATTAAAAAATATCAAAACTCCAAATTTTTTGTTGAAACAATCCCATGAATGGGATTTGGTACAATGTTCGAGTAAATATTGATTAGTCAATTCAATTCAGAAAAAAGTTATATTAAGTCTTAATAATCCTAACCAATACCTACACATGCTTGCAAAGATACAAGGTGAGTTTGTAGATTTGGTGAGTAAGAATCGTTTCCACAAAAACTATTGTACAACTACTACTGGTTCACGAACCTACAAACTAGTTAGACTAATTAATTGCAAAATTTTGTTCTACTAAATTAATTTTAACTACTAAGAAATTAAGAACAATTATAAAAACTAATTAAAAATAGAAAAAGCAATGAAATTCAGTGAAATCAAATTGAAATTAATGAACTAGAAAAGTAAATGGAAGAAGATTAAATTAAAACTATAGAATTGAAATAAAAACTGAAACTGAATTGAATTTAAAGAGATGTTGAAATCAAACTCAATAGTCTAGTCGGAACAGAAGATGTGCTTGAAGTTTTGAATAAGAAGAATAAAACCCTAGCCATGATTCTCCTAATCTAATGTCTAACCTAACTAATGACTACTACATATGTTCAAATCCCCTCATAATGGGTTATTTATAGGGGAGACATTAGGGTTTTAGACCCCTAAGATGATAAAAATACGCTAAAACACGAAAATAAGTCGAATTGGGTGGAGAAAACATCCAAAAAAAGAAATTTACATAACCAATTGCTCATTGTGCAAACATGCACAGAAATTCCTCGCTTATGTGTGTAATTTCCAGAAGCAAAATTTCTTTTTCTTGGATTACACACGTGCAGATTTTTATTCGCACATGCGCACGAATTCCAGTGCACTAGTTGCACTTTCTACCTCAATTTTGATCTTAAAGCTTATAGTGTTTGGGAAAACTCAAAACATGGAAATTGTAGATCTCTCTCTTATCTTTCCAAATCATCTTGAATGTTATCTCAAGTGAAGCTTGGAAAAGAAAGTTATCATTAAAATTCTGAATAGTGTCCAAATTCGCTACTTGTTGACGTACATTTTGCATCCTTTTGATTTTTCTCCAAATTTTTGATCTTTTTGACTCCTTTCTCATTCAAGACCTACACAAACTAATAATAAAACATTTAAGGTCATAATTCATGCAATTATTGCTCAAATTACATGAAAATGGAGGTAAACGACACATAAAATATACAACAATTATGAGCTTATCATACAATAATACAATGGATGGTCTTGTATATGTTGTGGTTTACGTAATGTTGTTTATGGACTATAGGTGTGTGGAAAATATTTGGCAAATATAGGTTATATATCATTAGGTAAATGTTAATGAAATAATAAGACATGTAAAGAAATTAATGATCATGTGTTTATGTATAAGCATATTAAGGATTTAAAGTGGTTAGTTACACAGAGTACAACTATTGAAGCTTGCTCAATGTTGGTAGTCTACCAAACCTAGATGTAGATGTTTCTATTTGTTTTAAAGTGAAAGTTTAACTTAATGGCTTGAAATTATTCCAAGAGTTAGAGATTTATTTCATCTTTGGGTCAATTGAGTTTTGTTATAACATTTCCACTACAATGTTCTCTAAAAGAGACATGAAAATTCAATTTACATTAATACAGTAATATAAAGTTTCTTAAGTTTTTGAAATAAGGGAATAGGATGCTAATGGTGATGTGGTATGTGAACAATTACAATGGTAAAATATTTATTGATTTGTAGACCAAGTTGTTGGAATGTTAAATGTTTGAAAAGTATGTTGAATATATGATGGTAAACTATATTGATATAATTAGTCAATGGGAGTTAATTATAACTCTTATACGTCCCATCTACAGTTGTCTGTAAGTTTAAATTTTCATTCCTTGATTAATGTAGTTGTTGATATAATTTATAAATATGGATATCCAAAATCTTTACATATTGCTTATATGAGTTCATGTAGAGATAAAGTGTCATTAGGGAAGGTTGTACAACAATTGTTTTGTTACGAAGTAGCTTCAAGTTAGAGGCAATAAAGTGCATGAATGTCCTGTAAAGGATTCCTTTGTGAAGTGAATTTGATTAGAAGCGGAATCTTTTTATGACTATTAAGAGGACTGATTGTGGTTTTGACTTGTTACTTTTTCTTGTGGATCATGTGAGTCAAACCATGGAATTCATTTTGGTAATACATCTGTATTTGTAATTATAGGGATTATGCATTAATAAATAATGTATTTATTTCTATAGTTCGCTACTAGTGTTTTTATTGAACCGAATTTTGTACTAAGATTTTTACAATGGTAACTAAAGTTTTGTTTAACGCGAGAGTCATTTTCTTAAATATTTTTATTAAAACCTTAAAATCAATTAGTGTTACCCAAATGCGAGAATGCTGGAATTATTTTCCTATTTGGGTTACAACTAATTAATTTCTATTTTATAAAAATGAGTTAAATGAAGACAGTAAAGACCATGTTTTTCGTATGATCCACATATTTGGGCCTAGGTACTCTGTTTTTTATTTGATGAGATATGTAAGGTGTAGGCCTATATTTTAAATTCTATTGGATTTATGGCAACCTTAGTAGGAGGTCCAATTACACTGTAGTCCATTTCTCCCATCCTACTACATCCTCTATATAGGTTTCTAAGATTGAGTTGCCTATTGATAACCACCATATGGGAATTGGAGAGGGAGAGAGAATGTCTAGTCAAGGTATGTGAACTTAAACGTGTTGATTGATTTTTGCATCATTTTCGAATATCAATTGCTATGGTGAACAGTATGCAATTTTATTTTAAATTGTATTCATATATATGATATTGGATATGCCCAAATTTAATAGTTTCTGAATAGTCAATACCATATTTAATC
Organism: Cinchona pubescens; assembly: GCA_025175665.1. Taxonomy (NCBI): domain Eukaryota; kingdom Viridiplantae; phylum Streptophyta; class Magnoliopsida; order Gentianales; family Rubiaceae; genus Cinchona; species Cinchona pubescens. The sequence continues at coordinate 626,168 of JANKKI010000232.1, forward strand.
ATGAGGTTAGATTTGAGTGGATCCAATATCAGATTTTGAGCGGACGAAAATGAACAAAATGATGCAAATAGGAGGGGTGTTTAAAATGGGTTAAACACTCATAAGGTTCAAGTTAATTGGCACACTCAGGAGGTTGATGAAGGACAAAATAAGAACAATAAAAAATTTTAATTATGCTAAATCGGAAAGGTCCATAAAGGAGCTCATGAGGAGAATGATTATGGCTGATAGAAGATGGATACTATTCATGATATAAAAAGCAGTGAGAGCAGGTTCACCTAATAAACGTTAAGGACAAGAGGCAACATTAAAAAAAGTGCGAGTGCTATTTAGAGCATAGTAGCATTTATACTTAGCTTGATTACTATGTTAAGAAGTACCAGGACAGGATTTTAATTGTTGTATGATGAAGGAAACTGGAGAAACGATGGTTATTTATATTCTATAAAATTGTTTTAATAAGGTACCTTAATTATACATAAAAATTGGAGAATTGGAGAATTGGATATCAAAGCTTTGGATTCTCTTCAAGTGGCCATGATATTGACCAAACAAATGTATTTTTTCACAGCTAAATTGGAATGGTTGAAAAACATATTGGGACTATTTTGAAGAATGTATGTTATATGCATCAAAAGTGTATTTGTTAGTTTTGCACAACATAAATGTTGTTCGATTTAAAATTGAATACTATTAGTACTACAATACACATTGAATTCATAGAATTAAGATTTATTGATGATGCCATCACTCAAGAAATAACTTTGAATTGTGGAAATTCAATCCCTTCAAATCATGTTAGTTGAGATAAGAGAAAGAAAGAAATGAGGAATAATGAAAATTTAGAGCCAAGTAGGAACCAAAGAATCACAGAAGAAATTTATTTTTGCCTTGATTGTAGTATCTATCTAGTAAATTGTGATAAGACGAAGGTACTGAACATATTATCTATTCTCTTTCATGTAGAAGACAATTTTAAAATGCTTAAAGAAGTTTACAATGTTGCATTTTTGAAAGATGTTGTGAATAATGAAAAAGCTCATTTATGAGCAATGAAAAAAGAGTCTTTGTTAATTTCCTCCTGAATCTAAACTTATTGGGTGTAAACAGGTGTTTAGAATGAAAAATTCTATAATACCAAAAGTTCTATACAAACTATAAAATTTTGATTAGAGTCTAAAGGTTTCAACCGAAAGAAGGGTATAGATTATTGCGATACTTTTGCTCCAATTGCAAGAACAAAATCTATATGAATCTATTTCACATGAGCATCCATTTACAATTTGTGTATACATCATATGGATATTAAGTCTCAGTTCTTGATAGGCGTGATCAGACACTGTGGATGGTAAATGAAATTGATGGATTCACAGTAAAATCTGCCATGGCACACTTAAGAGACCAAGGTACCAAGGTTGAGTAGAGTCATCTGGACTGGACAAAGCATTCAATGCCCAAGTTCTCTTTTATTTTGTGGCTATTCTGCAATAGAAGGCTAGCCACTAAGGATAGATTGTGTAGATGAGGGATACAAGTATCAAATGAATGTGTATTTTGTGGAGAAAAAGGATGAAAGCATGGAACATCTTTTCTTTGAATACTCATAAACTTACAAGGTTTGAGACAAAAATTCTTAGTACATTATGCCTTGGTCCAAAGCATTCTCATTCTCTACATGATGAATTAAAAGGGATGAGTAAGGATTGGAGAGTTGGGACATTTGCAAACCAAGTAAAAAATTTAGCTTTGGCTGCTACAGTTTACCATGTCGAGAAAGCTAGAAATAGCATTATTTTCCCACACTTGATTGTTACCATTGTCTCAATTTGTTGTTGCTATTATTGATGCTATTCATAAAGCTATTGTCTCATGGAAGAATGTTCCATTAACTAAATCAAACTTGGATTTAGTAATGGAATGGGGTTTAACTGATAAATGCTTTGACAAAACTAAGTACGGCATTGCTTGATGTATGATTTTGATTTATATAGCTATGGTTTCATTGTAGGCTATTGTTGTATGTAATGCTGTGCTAGGCTCATGTACAGACATTTTAGTCTCAATACTTGGAATAAAATCCCCTAAATTTGCTCAAAAAAAAGAAAAGAAAGAAGTTTATGTATAACAACCAAAAGGTTTTGTATGTAACTTCTTTGAAATAATAATAATATTTATAAATTGGTTAAGTCACTTTATGTTTAAAATAAAAGGTACGGCATGAGAAAAAAAGATATCGTTGATCTATCATATAGCAATAGGCACAATAATGCGAGTAAGTATTGATATTCAAAATTCACGAAGGATTATGATGTTATGATATGCCTTTATCTAGATGATATGTCGATATTCAGAGCAAGGATATAGAATTATAGAAAAGACAGTGTATTTAAAATCAATTTTTAGAGTGAAAGACCTCAATGAGGATGCTACTTTAGGAATCAAAGTAACAAGAAATTCTTTAGTTTGAATTCTTAATAAAGTCATCACATAGAGAAAGCATTGAATAAATTCAATTATATTGTTATGAATAAGGCAAGTAGTCCATATGATGCTAGTTTGAAACTTGTTTAGAATTAACATCAAATAATAGCAAAATTTGAATATGCTAGTGCCATAGGAGATATCACATATCTTATCCATTGCACAAGCAATTAGTACCTGATCTTGCATTAGCAATATATAAAATTTTGAGGTATACTAGTAATCTTGGTTATAAATCATCTAAAAATATTACTACAATCTTGAGATATCTCAAACATATGAATATATTGGGTTGCATCATAGTTCTTACCATGTAGTATAAAAGGGTATACCGATACTTGTTGGCCAACTAATGCATTAGATAATAAATCTACCCTTATGTTGGCTATTTACACTTGGCTGTGGTACAATATATAATTTATGCTTCAAGGATTCAAAATTGTTCTCCCATTCAACTATGAAATCGAATATATAGCATTAGTTGCCACTAGTATGGAAGAAAATTGCTAAGAAGTTTATTATCAAATAAAGTTATACCCACAACTGATGATACCCCTACTCTTACATTATCATATGTATGTGTGTGTCTATATGTATATATATAAAGAGAGAAAGAGAGATAGATAGAGAGATCATCTTGCACTCTTTCTCTCGTCTCTTCCTTCTTATTCTGACTTGGGTTTTTCAACCCAAATGGCAGCCATGGCTACCTTTTAGTCTTTAGCTAAAGGGTAACCTTCTTTCCCTACTCTAAAATCTTTTGCTGATGTTGTGAGTGTAAATCCCTCGTGATGGCAGCGAATAAATCGAGTCTTTATCAAGGTGAACCTGTCCTATTTTTCTTTGACGAAGAAGTGGCTAGAATTTCAAAACCCCTTGCAACACACTCTTACTGGAAAATTTGTCAGAGAAAAGCCTAGCATGGCCGTTGTTCAAAAGGATTTCTCTGCTATTGGTTTCTCTACTTTTTTTCTCTAGGGTTTATTAACTATTGTCGTATTCTCATCAGGTTTGACGGGCAGGAGGATTACCATCATTGTTTGCTTTGGGGATCTTATTTATTTGAAGGCTTTGGAATGAGGGTTCTTAAGTGGACTCCTGATTTTCAAGTCGACAAAGAATATCTAGTTGGTTCAGTGTGGGTTTCTTTGGAGCACTTGCCGTTTCATCTTTACAATCAAACAATCATTATTTTCTATTGCTTCCATGATCTCTAACCTCTTAAGATGGATGCCTTCACTGCTTCACTTTCTTGACCATTTGTGGCTAAATCTCTTCTGGAGTAGTTTTGGATTGGTAACGGGTCATCTGGGTGTTGGCAGAATATCACCTATGAAGACTTGCCTAGCTTTTGTTCTCACTGCTTGATGTTGGGGCACTCTTTGGAAGATTGCCATATTCTTTATCCCGAGTTGGTAAAGCAAGATGGAAATGTGGGAAGAATACAACCCACTAATGTTTTGAAAAATATGGATCGTATGGGTACTAATAAATCCAAGTCGAAATCGGTTGAGCCTTACTCGAAGAATTCAAAATGAGAAAAAACTCTGCAACCCAAGGGTATACTGAAATGTGATGATAAGGTTCAAACTCTAGTTCCTGGTAACAGCTCTGGTCTTTCTATGGGAGAAAAACTTTTAGTACCGCTCATGGGTGCTGGAAACCCTAACCCTAGTAAGGCTCGCTAAGAATCATGTCTCTACCTTGGAACCTCTTGCAGCTACTCACGCAGAGCTGGGGGATTTTTCAAGTGTTGTAAGTCAGTTCCTTCTAATGATGCCTCCTTGATACCTCTTATTCCTAGTCATGTTCCTATGGCTCATTCGGATATGAGAGTAGCTATTGCAATCAACCTTTCTTTGCCTCCAAGAGGGGGCTGTTTCTTCTTCCTCGGGTGTTGGACAGCTTCCGTTGGTGTTGGTGGAACACTCCAAGATGTCTAATTTGCCACTAGTTTCATTTACATCAGTTGTGCTGTGGTTTAAGGCAAAACTGGACTAGAATCGGATTAAACCTTGAGGATCGCCATGCATAGAGGATGATCGGCATATAAAGTTTCATAAATCAAGAAAAAGCCTCCTTTGCAGCCAAATAATATTTTGGATTCCTTGACAGACTTTGATTCGATAGCCAGGCCTTTCCAGTCTTAACAGGATCTCACGGCAAGCTTGCATGGTTTTCTATCAGCAGGTTTGACAAAAATGGATCTTTCTTTTCCTGGGAAGGATGATTCTCCAGTTACAACGGTACGTCATCGCAAGCAAAACAAAAAAACAACACACTATCACTCATTCCATGGTTACTCGACAAGTCGTCAGGGCTTGCATGCTTCTATTCTGTTGGTCCTGTGATTAATACCATTATCTGGAATATTCATGATTTATCAGGTAAATCTTCAATTCATAGACTCAAGAAACTTATTCTTATCATAATTTTGATTTCTTGTTGATTACTGAACCACTTGTGTGGTCGGAATGCCTGGATGAATTTCATATTTGGCTTGGTTATAATTTTTGCATGCTTAATCCTTGGAATAAAATCTGGTTATTTTGGAAGATGGGTTTCCATATTAATGTTATCAAGCATTCTGAGTAATTCCGACACATGATAGTACTGCATGATTCCTGGACTTTTTTTGTTTTTATGATTGTTGTTTATGCCAAGTTTACTAGGTCAGAACGTAATCTGCTCTAGATCAGACTTACGTTTTATCTCGGTGGGGGTGGAACTGCCGTGGCTCATTGGGGGAGATTTTAACATTATTTAAGCTTCTTTAGAGTATCTTGGTACGAATTCTCAAAATGTATATGCCATGATAGATTTTAATACTTCTATGAGGGACTGTGGTATCGCAAAGTTGCCATATTTGGGTAGTCATTACACTTGGTCTAATGTTCCCCAAGGTCGCCAAGTCTTGAAGCATTTGGATAGAATGCTAGTTAATTATGAGTGGCTCAACAGATTTCTAGATTCTTTGGTTCAACATCTCAATCGAGCATCCTCAGATCATTCTCCTCTCTTATTGTCAATTCAATCAGTAGACAACTCCGGCCCCAAGCCGTTTCATTCCAACATATATGGATTGATCACCCCAGTTTTCTAGATATGGTTAGGACGAACTGGAGCTGCCTGGTGGATGGTTACGGTGTGTCTAGTTTTGCTTGGAAGCTTAAACAGTTGAAATCAGTTTTACATCCATCAACAGAATGAGGAGTCATTCGGGGATATCTTCAAAGCCATTAAGTCTATGGAAAACTTTGTTCGCAACTTGGAAATAACTTATGAGACTTCTCAACAAGATGAAGACAAGATTCGTCTTCAGTCATCTCAGATAGATCTTTTTGCTTGTCTTCGGACTAAAGAAATTTTTAGAAAGCATAAATCATGGAGCAAATGGCTGCAGGAGGTGGATTTGAATACAAAATTTTTCCATTCCTTGCTGGTAAGTCATAGAGAAGGTGAGATGGATTAAAAACTCGAATGGGGGTTTACTAGAGAATGCATCGGATATTAGGCTAGAGGGGGAATTTTTTTTTAAATCCCTGCTCATAGATGAGGGTATCCTTGAAAATTCTATACATTATTTATTGGAGTTTGTTGCTCGCTTAGTTTCCCAAGATCATGACCTGAAGCTCTCTACTTTGCCAACTATTAATGAGGTTATGAAGGTGGTTTGGCAACTAGATGAGGATAGTTGCAACAGGTTCGGATGGTTACACTTGAGTTTTTTTTTTTTTTTTTGGGATATTATTTGTGGTGATCTATTTTTGACAGTTTTGGATTTCCTTTCTGGAGTTCCACTACTGCGAAATATCTCTAGTGCCTTATTAGTTTTGCTTCCGAAGAAGGAGAACCCTAGCTCCTTTGTTGATTTCCAGCCAATCTCTCTATGCAATTTTGTTAATAAGATTTTTACCAAAATTCTGGCTAATAGATTGACCGATATTCTTCTTGATATTATCTCTCCACAATAATCTAGTTTTGTACAAGGGTGCACCATGGCTAATAATATTCTCTTGGCTCAAGAGTTATTCCAATCACTGAATAAAATGATTCGAGGGCCCAACTTGGTCATAAAGATTGATATGATGAAAGTTTTTGACAGGGTTTCGTGGAGATTCCTTAAAGAGGCTTTACAAAGTTAAGTGTTGCTCTTTCTTTTGTGTGGTTTATCATGAGTAATCTGCATACTAGTCTTGGTTTTCTCTGCTTCTTAATGAGGTGGTGACGGGTTTCTTTCAGTCGTCATGAGGGGTCAAGCAGGGTGACCCACTTGCGCCTTTCCTTTTTGTGATTGCCTTGGAGGTTCTATCTAGGGATTGAATCACTTGATTGATACAAAGGAGGTTCTACCGTTCTCTTTTCTACGGGGTTGTCTGCTTACCTCACATTTGGCTTATGCAGACGACTTTGTCATTTTCATCTGGGGTGATAAAATCTCCTTGCATAAACTCTTGTAGTTTCTGCATGCTTATCAGTCTGGGTTCGGTCAAGAGATTAACTTTTCTAATAGCTCACTAATATTTCCATGTAGATGTGGCCACGGGGTTATTCATTCGGTGGAGTCTTTAATTGGGATGTGTAGGGTTTCCTTGCCTATTAATTATCTCGGTTGTCCACTTTTCCTTGGTAGAAAGAAAACCTCTTTCTTTGATTCATTGATTTACAAGGTTCGGGTGAAATTAGATGGCTAGAAGTGTAAAAACTTTGAAATCGAGAAGGCTGCCAGGTTGTCATTCGCCATTTCTTTCCACTATCCTAGTTCACATTGTTTTAGTGCTAGATCCTCCTGAAGGGGTGATTCGTTGATTGGAAAGTCTATTTGCTTCCCTTTTTTGTGGATAATCAGAATGGAGGACTCGTTGACACTAAAGAAAATGGATTGCCATTTGTCTTTCAACGAGTGAAGATGGACTGGGGATTCGTTGCTTGGAGATTATTGTGGATGCATTTTCTCTCAAGATGTGGTGGAATTTTTATAACTCTTCTTTGTGGGATTCTTTCATGCGAATTCTATATGGTAATGGTATGACAAGTAATTTGTCTCCAGTTTGGCATCGCATGATGTTGGTTAAATATATTGTAGATGCCCATTTTTAGAAGCTTATTAGATCAGAGGATGTCTCTTTTTGGTTTGATAATTGGTTGGGTAATGGGGCTTTGGAAAATCAGGTTGATCATATCGAGGTGCACTATATCAAAGTTAATCAGGTTTTCCATAATGAAAGCGGACGGAGTTTTGATGTTCTGTAGCAAAATTTGTTCAATGAGTTTCAAATGAGATCTTCTCTTCCTCTGTTTTTCTTGCGTACATTTGGAAAGATAGTCCACATGGTGTGTTTACTTCCAAATCGGCCAATGAGGTTTTGAGAAATCATCACCATATTATTCAGTCCCGTGCTTATACTTGGAGTTCTGGAATTCCTATAAAAATTTCTATTTTTCTTTGGAAGTTGTTGAATTGGTTTCTTTCTTTTGCTGACGTTCTTATGGACTTAAGGTTTGCCTTACCGTCGAAATGGACTTAAGGTTTGCCTTACTGTCAAAATGCCCGTTTCGTAACTCCCTGATTTTCTTGAGCATGCTTTTGTCGGCTGTCCACTTGTGGCTTGGGTTTGGAGAGACTTTGAGGCGATGTTTGGTATTTCTCGGGTAGAGGTTACTTCCTTGCTTCATAAGTTTTAAATTTGGAGGATGTTTTCAATCATCGTCAGCAAACGGCTAGCTTTGTGAATTGTTTGCGGGCTCTGATTTGTTGGAATGTATGGTTGCCTCGCAACAATCTCGTTTACAACAATAAGGTTACATCTTCTTCCTTCATATTTGTGGATGTTGTAAACTTTGCTATTCAACTTTGCACGGTAGGGGTTCCATGTCTATATGCCTGCCATGCAAAGTCAGGAATATGCCTCGGCCCCTGCCATCCTAGTTTCTTGGGTTAAGCTGGCCTTTGACAGGTACAAGCTGAATGTGTATGGATCTTTACACAGTAATGGACTCTCAAGTAGAGGGGTCATTTTGAGTGATTCTGCAGGGGAATTAATTTCAACTTTGCCGTCTCATTATGAGGAAACAATGAACATGGTTGCTGAGTCTGTGGCCCTTCTTGATGGTTTGAAAATATGCATTAGATTACATATTTTGACTGTGGATGTTGATACTGATTCGGAATCCTTATCTAAAGTGGTATCAGGCTCCTTTCGGAACCACCCTGGAAAATTGACGCCCTCATTCGTCCCATCTGGCATTTTGTTGCCCAAGGTAATTTCACTTTGTGTCATGTACTTTGGGAAGCTAATTCTGCGCAGACCTCTTAGCTCGTATTGGTTCTTCTTTGGGTACTTCGCAGACCTTTCTCCTTCCAATTACCCTATTGCTCTGGTGGGAATTCTTTATCAAGACAAAGGAGGAGTTCCTTCAGTGCGCTTTAGAAGTGAATTTATTTACTTCCTCGACTCTTTGTTTTTTTTCATTAAACTTTCAGGAAGTTTTGATCCAATTCCCCTTCTTGTATTACATTTATTAATAAGATTATGAATAGCATCCCCGTCATGGTACTAGTGGTTAGCCAATTTTATATATATATATACACCATGTACACACACAATGCTAATCCAACTTTAATTCGCTATAGTGTTAATTCAAGTTTAAATGGCAAAAACAAGCTGCTAGTAAACTGAATACAATAATCTTTGAAGATTAGTGTTCCTTCGCTAAGTATTAAGGGTGTGCAAGTGGTTCGTAATAAAAGCAGGTATCTAAAAGTAAATGCTTTTAGAGTGGTACCTCTTAAACAAGAAATTGAAATTTCTTTTGTAAATACTTATGATTAAGTTAGCACATGGCTATAGAAATGTTAAAAGCTAAATCTAATCTGTCGATATAAATAGATGTATATTGTGTAAATGTGGATCCGACTTTAATACGAAGAACTTTATTTTAATCAAAGAACACTAATGTCTGCATAAAGTTTTGATCCAATCAAAATAGTTGGAAGTTTAAATGGAAAGATATTTTCAATCATGCATGATATTCATTGTCTTAATTGTTAATATTACAAATTAGTAGGGAATATTTGGTATTATATAGCTTGAGCAAACATAGAAGTCTCACAAAATTTCACTAACAATTCAGGCATACAATCAATAGTTGGGAAGTATTTTGGAAGTTCGAATCAGCTGCGAATGCCAAAATATTGAAAGGAAGCAAATTGTTCAAAGTTTCGCTACTAATTCGGAAGTCCTAATCAAGTGCTTGGAAATAATTCGGAAGTCCTTTTTCTTTCCAAATGAAGAGTTACAATAGTTCATCAAGTTATTTCAACAAAAGTGTAATTTTAATAATGAAAAGAGACGTCCATTAGACACTTGGCTAGAGAATATTTTACAATTATTATCTCACAATTTGTAGTTTAGACGTTGGGGGAAATTTTGTCATTTGCTTGTAGGAGTTTGTCATAATTGTTGGGTAAATTCTCCTTTTCAGAATTGATTCCAACATTCCTCCAAGAAAATGTACGATCTTTGTTCTAACAAAATATTGCATAACATCCATTGATGAACAACAAATAGATAAATCTTCAAATAATTTGGAACTAATGAGGCTTTCTTTTTCAGATTTTGATTATATGGATTTAGATCATCACCATAATCGACATTCGTCTAATTTTACTGAGATGAAGATGATTTTCTTAGTGTAAAAAAGAAAGACATGAGAGCCATAAGAAGTAGACGAAGTACTGTAAGAAGACAATCCATCGCGTCATGTTGGCACTACCCAAATGCGAAGTGCTAAGTAGAAAAAAGTCTTACTTATTCTTTTAATGATTTACCCATCTTTTAATGACTAAGTCAAAATCTAACTTGACCATTGATCAATAAATGATTTCCACAACATTGAATAACTAATTGTTTTGAAAAAAAAAAAAAAACTAATTGTTCATTTAATGCAACATATATTTGGGACCTTACTTCACCTTGCTTCCCTTACTTGTTCTTGATTTTCACTTTACACTCTATATTTATTTTTTAAAAATATTGTATTTTAAATTTTCATGTTTATTCCATTTCATTCTAATTTTTAACACTATTATCAAATTTAACAGATGCTAAGTAAGTGAATACCACTCACTTCTTTAGAGTGTACTGCTAGTCATAACTAATTCCATTTGTATCCTTAATTTATAATCAATTATCACTTTACATTTCTAATTCTAAATTTTAGACACATTACACTCTAATTCTTAAATTCATTCTACTTTGATCTAATCTTTAACGTGTTAAAAAAATTTAGAAATGTTACACTTTTTGTTACGTGATGTATGCATCGATTAGACTCCAACATATACATTTAAGGGTTATGGAAAATTCGTAAATTTATCCCTTAATAATAGAATAGTAAATTTTTTTTTTAAAAATCCATATTTTATTTTAGGAAAAAATACAATTTTAACTCTCAATGTTCAGGTCATGTTTCATTTTGCTCCTCAAAATTTTAGGCAAAACACATTTAGTTATCAAACTTTTCAATTTCAGTCAATTTAAAACAAATTTGAAAATTTCGTCAATTACAAACAGGTAAAGTAACATGCAAAGTAGGTTGCTTTTAAATCTCAAATTTCAAACATAGAAAAACTCCAATTTTAGCAATAAAAAGTTTGGGTTATAGTTTATTTTGATCCCCAAAGTTTCGAATAAAACACATTTAATCCTCAAATTTTTTAATTTACTACCAATTTAAAACAAATTTAAAAATTCAATCAATTACAGATAGAAAAAGTCACGTACATTGCACGTAACTGTTAAACATATCTTGGGATATAACCTTTCTTGACCAATTTCGACCCATTTAGCTATGTTTCTACTTTTCTCTTTGACTATTAATGCCTAACCATTCACCATTCTTGTTTACATTAATTATAACATTTCTCATATTCGTGATTGTTAAATCTAACTGAACATAACACCACCCAATAGATTTTAACCAATTTGATCTAGTATTGTAAAAGTTATTTTCAAATAAAGGATAATAATAACACAATAATAATTTACTAATAAATTAAAACAATAACAGAATTCAAGATTAATCTTTGAGATATAGTAAGACAATAACAATTCACTTTTTACTGTATAATGAGACTTATTTATTAAAGTTAATCTTTGAAATGTTTGTTGAATTTGACGTAGTAAATGAAAACACAATATTTAGTTGCAAATATTAAACAAGTTTCAACTTTAAATTATTAATATATTAGTTCAAAGTTGTACTTCATGTACTCATAAGCAACATTTTTTAGATTTTTTTCAATTATCGCTGGAATTTTCCATCACTGATATTTTTTAAATATCAATAACTGACGGATTTTTTCGTTGAAACTATTATTCTTAGCAACCGAATTTTTGATCGCTAAAAAGTAGTAAATTTAAAACTTCCATAATATCTCATAACCAAATTTAGTAACATTTTGCTAATGTCTCTTAAAAATCCGTCACTAAAATTTTGTCGGTCAAACCATTGCTATATTTTACCGACGATATTTTTAAACAGATGGATTCTGTTAGCAAATCCGTCAGTAAATCATTTAGCGACAAATTTTTGCAAAAATCTATTGTTAAATCCATCGCTGAATGGATTGAAATTTGTTGGGATGTCTTATAATATAGACAACAATAGTGAATGATTAGGCATTGATAGTTAAGAGAAAAAAGTAAAAATATGGTTAAATTGATTGAAATTAATTGAGAAGTGCTATATCCCAATATAAATTTAACTGTTACGTGCAATGAATGTGACTTTTTCCTTCTATAGTTAACAGAATTTTCAAATTTATTTTAAATTGGTAAAAATTAAAAAGTTCGAGAATTGAATGTATTTTGTTTGGAACTATGGGAACAAAAATAGATTGTGACATAAATATTGAGGGTTAAAATTGCATTTTTTTCATGTTAAGAACTTGATATGTAACAGTCACGTGCTTTGCACATGATTTTTTTCTATTTATAATTGACAAAATTTTCAAATTTGTTATAAATTGATAGAAATTGAAAAGTTTGAAGCTAAAATATGTTTTGTATGAAATATTGAGGACCAAGATAGACTACGACCCAAATTTTAAAAGTTAAAATTATGTTTTTCCTTTATTTTATGGTTAATACGAGTGACATAAAAAAGAATGAATTTCACCCACAACATAGCTCATTTGAGAAAGTATTTTAATCTTTTTTTTTCGCTGTTCAAATATCTCATGGAGATCTACCTCTTAGATTTTCTCGAGTACAATGCACTACTTATAAAGATGAAATTACTTTTCTGTTTAGAGTACTTTCTTTAGTTTATGTAATTTACATGCAAATATGTTGACAAGTAAACAAAGGGAAGTAAATGGTAGATTTAAATCCATGTCTAGTTGATATCATAAGATTAATGTTTGATTTGCCGTGATGCAGTAAGCATGGCATCGGAGCTTGTATTGACTATTAGGTAGAAGTTTACCCAAACCCAAAGTATGACAATCGTTTTGTTTTGGTCGCCAAAAGAATAGTCGGCAGAATTTGTACGTTTGAGGAAAAATGTGACCTATAACTGTCATTTTCAATCTACACGCCCCAACCTCTACCTTTCCTTTTCTTTTTTTTCTTTTCACTAAAAACTGAACAAAATAACAAAACAAGGGCCATTTTCTAAAATTTGTCAAGTTATATCCCATTTCCAAACTGTTGAAGAAATAAACATAAATCAAAACATAACGTTTGAATTACTAGAAAAACAAAAATAGCCAAAAAAAAAAAAACAAAAGCAGAAAAGCAAAAGATACCGAGACATTTTTCTGGCTTACTGATTTCTTAAATAATTTGTCGACTGATTATATTCTTTTAGTTAGCAGTTTTCAAGTGATTGAACAAAGGAAGTGGAAAGCAAAATGTAACAAAAATTAAAAAAGACGCAAAGTTGTGAATGGGAAAGTAGTAAAGTACATCGAAAATTTAATTATAGATTTGCAGTTTAGAAACGAAATGGAACTAGTATCAATTGTCTCTGTGTTTTGTTAAAAGGCAACAACAAATGAAAATTAAATTGTGGCATGGACAAAAATTTCTGACATCCTCAGATGTTCTCTCTCCATATATATATAGAGAGAGTAGGTCTACATCAGAAACAGTAACTTAATAATTAAATGGACGTAGGCGTAACATAATCTCCATTTATGGAGCAAAGATCTTTCTTGGTTAAATACTCTTTGGAATTTATTTTTCTGCAAATATTCTTTTTCAATTCTCCACCTACCAGTTATTTCTTGATTAAACAACACTGAATAGTGGAGATATATAACAAAATCTAGGGTTGGTTGGGGTTAACAGCTTCTAAAAACTAAGAAATTCCATTTTCTTTTCCCTTCACAAATTTAGATTTTCAACTATATCTTCATAGAAAATTAGATTTTGTTCTCTTAAATCTATCTAAACTACTAAATACATAATCCTATGAGTCCTACTCTCCGAAATCTCAATTCTTGTCCCAACTGTTGGAGTAAAAGATATGAAGTTATCTACCAAAATGGTGGACCACATGATGTAACTAAGATTTTTTTTTTCACTCCACTGTGTTGAACCATACAATAATACGAGTAACTCTAGTTTGCACTTCTAACTTGTAATCAATTCTAATTTTATATACCTAATTTCAATTTCAGATACGTTTGATATTAAATTCTTAAATTCATCTTATTGAAGTTTAATTTTTAACAGTATTATAAGAAATTGACCAATATTCTCCAAACTGTGCACCCAATATACTTGATGCAATAGAATCGTCAAATTTCAAAAACACTGTTAAAAATAAAACTAAATGAAGAATGATCTGGTACTTTAAGGTACAATATATCTATAGTTGGAATTGGAGTTGCAAAGTAAAAATTGTTTTCATAAGTTATAAGTTGCAAAGTGAATTAGTCCTAACTACCTCCAATAATAGTGTGTACACAGCTAACATTCAATAATATTCGCAACGCTATTAAAAATTTGATTATAGTCAGACAATATGAGAGTTGAATATGTAATGTATCCAAAACGAAAATTAAATGGGCAAATTAGAAACTAAGTATAAATTAAGGGATACAAAGTGAAATTAATACACAAAATAGTGGTTCTTCTCGTGTAACATCCTATCTGTCACGTTTTTACACATATCATTTGTGTTAATAAATTATGCAGTCATAACAAAATTTTCTTTTTCTTTTAAAGAAAGGTGGAGATGGTTCATCTCAGAATTATCGGGTTTGAAAAACTAACTCCTTCGCCGTTAAAGTATACAAGAAATTGTTAAATGCATGTTTTCCTTTATTTTTTTCTTATTTGAAAAGATGATCTATAAAATATATTCACTTACCTAGTGATAACTCAAAACTATGACTTATCGGTCACAAAAAAATATCTTACCAACTAAACTGCAATTCATTGTCGCATATTTTTCTTTATCCATTACTTTGCTACTTACAGAGAGCAAATGTTAATTTAGTTGTATATAGCAATCTGCTTGAGCTAAGAGTCTGTTTGAAAAGTCTACTCAATACAAGCTAATGCTTAAAATTAGCTAGTTAATAAATTTTTGAATTTAGCATATTTAATTACAAAATATTCTTACTTAAATCAGTAAATATTATTAATTTGTGCTCAAAATTTTAAGCCCAAAATTTCTACTTTGCTGAATTTTTAAATACACATATAAACACACCTTTTTCACATACACAAATACAAATATGTACTCTCTCACTCTCTCAACCTGTATCATACACAGTGATAATACATAGATAAGGTTACTTGTTATACAAGAAAGCTTATTAAGGTAAAAATGTAATTAGACCTAAGAGAAGGGACATTAACCCTTGACCCTCATCTATAAATAGGGACACGCTTCCCAAGACATGTAACTGACATCCATTAATAAAATTTAGACATATTCAATACAATTATTCTTACTTTCTCTCTCTAAACTTTGCACTTTTAACCCTTTGAACATCGTTTATCAATTGGTACTGTCTGTGAGAATTGAACAAAAGTTGAACTGCATCGGTTTAGTCTTCAGTTTTAAATAAAATTATATTTAAAATGCTTGGATTTGATCGTCTCATTCATCAGCCACGAAGAATTGACGAAGAGGAAACAGTAGGTACGACCCCCTACCTATCGAAAACTTGTTGGTTAGTACTGATTCCATGAGAGGGAAACTTCTCAGGAAGAGATGTCGTACACACGAGCAAATGTTACAGTTCTTCTAGGATAATTTGTTGGCTGGTGATTCAGCAATTTGTGAAGATGAACAAGGAAGATCCACTGGACAACAATCAGACCTTTCTAATTGAACCCCTCAGATGGGAAAGAAGAGAAAAGGATATTGCTAGCAATACCCAATGTGTATGCTGTCAGGACCTTAGGTTACAAGAACTGTAAATAGACAAAGATCTAGATCTATTCATAATCGGTTATATCCAAAACCAAGCCAAAAGTCGAACATCGTGAAGAAATTCCACCACCTCATACCTAATGCTAAAATCATGGCCAAAGTTGAACTTCGTGTTCTACAACTATTATCTCAAAATAATATTGGTCAGCAGATCGTGTCAGTCATTGATCGTGATCCTTTTATTCTACTCATTAGGTCGGAATGGATTCAGCCTAATTTCAAGCAACCTGACCTTGATCTATATCAAGAAGTCACTAATCTATCTGATCACAATACTCACGTATCTACCATAGCTTGGCTATATGGATATTCATACGCCTTTAAACACAAACTTTTTCATCAATGTTACTACTCTTAGAGTGTCAGCTAAAAAATGGTTTAAGGAACTTTCTTTGGGATTGTTGTCCTCTTATAATGACTTGGTAGAGAAATTCTTGAGACACTTAATGAGTTGGCAAGTCATATAGAAAGAGGTTTCACACCTAATAAACATAAGACAAAAAAATTAAGAAACTTTGAGCCAATACATCGGAGGCTTCAACGATGAAGCTATAAAAGTCTGAGACATTGATGAAATGTTAATAATCGTGGTGTTTTGCAATAACCTGAAATCAAGACTATTTAATTATGAGTTAGCCTCTAAAGTTCCAAAGACCTTCTCCCAACTAATGAAACGAGATGACAGCCATATGAGAGGAGAAGAGTCGAATAGGTCTAAGAGAGGGCTCTTAGATTATAAACAAAAAAGAAAAAGGTTGATGGAAAATAACGTCAAAGGATTTGAAATGAAAAAAGAAAAATAAGGATTTGGAACGCAATAATCCTGGACGAGCTATTAATCCAATCCCACAGAGAGTTCAGAAATCCTAAATTGCTAGAAGGTCGAGTAGTATGCCTGTATCTAACAACTTTAAACCTACCCGAACCAAAGTCCAGTCTAACAAAGACTTTACACCTCTGAACGTATCTAGGCATGACATTCTTTTAGAAACAAAAAATACGGGGATCTTGAAACCAACCCTACTAATGAGAGCTAAACAACACAAATGGGATAGATCTCGCTACTATGCTTACCATGCCGATCACGGGCATGACACTAAAGATTTTAATGATTTGAAGATCGTCATTGAAAGAGCAATCTGAGAGGGATATTTACAAGAGTATATACTTCGGACTGTCGATAATATAAGGAACGCGAATAATCGTCCTCTTGAACCAAATAATGATCGGTGTACATATCGAAGGGCCCATAAAAATAACAATAATTAGAAGGGACCATCAGCCAATAATGATGATGTGGTTGAAGTGATCAGTATCTGATAAACTCGTAAATATCGTATATTTTATGTATCGTTTACTTCATTTTTAGTGATGTATAAGCAAAAATTGAGTAATTATGAGCTAAAATAATTTATTTTGAATTTGTTGTGTTTGAGTGAAGAAAGAATTAAATTGATCACAAAATTGGAGGAAACTTGCAAAATTACAATTTACATGCACTGGCGAGGAGTGATGCGGATGTAGTTTGGTGGAAATGGCATAACTTTCTTGTCCGAGCTGCAATTGAAGTGATTTTGGATGCATTGGCAAGCTAAGAAAAAAGATCAACAATTTTCATGTTTTGAGTTTTATGAGAATCCAATAGCATCAGTATCAAAATTGCGAAAAAAAAATGAGGTGGCCTTACTAGAAGTCACGCACAGGTGTGACCAATTTGTAGAGCCTAGGCTCGATGTCTAGTAGCTCCAATCTTTGTTTCTAGAAGTGGCATTTAGGCGTGACATTTATGCAGTTCCCAGATGTGCGTCGTCGGGCAAATTTCATGAGCTTTCTTATTTTCCAAGAAACATCAGTTCTTCTACGGGTCCGTTTACGTGGGAGTTCATATACTTATTATCCCAGAGCCCCAAAACCCTAATTTTACTTATAAATACACCAAGAGAAGGGAAGGAAACAAGAATCCATCATCAACCATTGTTAGTTTTTAGTTTTCAGTAGTTTAGACGTAGGGTAGAGTTTCTCAAGTTTTCAAGCTATAATTTTATTCTCTTGTCAAGAATTCAAGATTCAACGATCATCAACATTGATTTCCGGTGCAATTACTGAGTTTGATTTATTCTTATACAATTCAAATTTTTATTTTCTTTGCATTCTTGTTCTTTAATTATCGTTCTTGTCTTGTTGCATTTAAATTCTTAATTTCTTCCGTAGTTGAGTAGTTAGGGTTTTATTTCATCATTTTTAATCGCTTTTGTAGAAGTAGATTAATTTAAATTTTTGTTCTTGATTAAATTCTTGCAATATGGTAGATTGGTTTAGGGTTCTAATTAATTATATTTAATTGCTTTCCCTAAGATTACGTATTTTACATTCCTGCCTTTATATTTAGTATAAGTTTAGTAAAAAACTCTTGATTATTTTGACTAACTAGCAAATAGGCTTGTGAACCTAATACTTGTTCCAATAGTCCTCATGAGAATGATCCTTACTCATCTTATGTACAAACTCACCTCGTATACTTGCGAGTGTGTGGGAGTTGATTAGGATAATTAAGGTTTCTTTTTTATTATTAATTGTTCATTGTTTTCAAAAACTTAATCAACATTTCATTGAACAAGTTTTTGGCACCATTACCGAGGACTATTTTTGGCTGGTAACAATATTAGGTGTAGTGAGTCTTACTAGATTAGACTTTTTATTTAATTTGTTATTTATTTACAATTATTTCTTGTTGTCTCGATTTTGTTTGGATTATTTCTTTGATATTTGATTTTTGGTTTTTGTATCTTGTAGTTTATGGTAGACATTCGTTCGTCCAATCAACCACTTCATCCGATTACTTGGAGATTGAATAGACTATAAGTAGAGACCGCAGATGACAAGACTCAAACCAAGGTAAAAATCTAATTGAGAATCCAAACTGCCTTGTGAATGAATGAGAGAAGGTTGCAGGCAACAATGGTAACCAGGTTAATGCTATGCTAACCCCCAATATCTTAGAGATTATACCTTACCTAATTTCGAGGGAGTTAGTTCTAACATGTCTGTGTAAGCAAATAACTTTGAAATCAAGTCTGCACTTAGACAAATGCTCCAAACACATGCTATGTTTGGAGGAGGACCTAATGAAGATCCTTACGAACATTTTATCAAATTCGAGAAGGTCATTGATACATTATGATACAATGGACTCTACCCCAACTGTATCCAGGTGAGAGCATTTCCTTTTTCTTTATGTAACAGAGCAAGGTGAAACTAGGTGAAGCGTGGGACCACTTCAAGGAGCTGTTGAGGAAGTATCCATACCATGCTACTTCACTATGGCTGCAAGTCCTAACCTTCTATAATGGACTATTTTCAGAGATGAGACGATTTTGATTGATTGTTGCTGCTAGTGCGGGAGGTTCTTTCCCCAACAAGACTCCAAAAAAAGTGCAAGAGTTGTTGAAAGAATGACATTCACTCATTAACATTACGGAGCAATAACTCCCACAGTTAGACAACAATAACATGTGAATCGAGCCAAGTCCGACAAGGAGGTATGCCTATCTATAACACTTTCATATCTCAGCAGAATATGATTATAAGTGCCATTAGAAACTTGACCAAAGCTGTAGAGAATATGGGAAGAAGTTCAGTGAACTCTATTGGTTCGACATCCCAACAGATCTTGAGTTGTGATTTCTGTGGAGAAAATCACCAAAATGGCTTCTGTGATGCAAGGTAAGAAAATTCCATTCATCTCCAATCAAAATTCCACCATAAGAAATCAACCCACTATTTATAGAAACACATATAACTTGATTTGGCAAAACCATCCTAACTTTACCTGATCAAATCAAGCAAATGTCCAAAATTCATCATTTCAGTTAAATGCACCTCAACAAAATTTGTCCAATCAACCATCGTCATCTAGACCATACCAACCACCACATCAAAGGGATCCCTAGAATGTTTTACCTTATCAAAATAACTCATACCAGCTTCCACCACCAAGACCACCATCTAAAAATCGAAGTTATCTTATATATCTGAATCATGATATACCCAATGATGATAATTGAGAAAGAATTTTGAGAGATTACAAAGGGAGTATGAAAATTTGTAGGCTACCACAAGGAACCTTGAGCTACAATTAGGATAAATAGATCGACAAAACAACAAGAGACCGGTTGGAGCATTTCCGAGTGATACAATCCAAAACCCGAAAGAGTAATGCAATGCTATCTTCTTAAGAAGAGGAAAAAAGTTGGTTGTGCAGAATGAAAAAAAAGAAGAAGATGATGGTAAAGAAGAAGAGAAGAAAATCTCCATGGTGATTGAGGAAAAGAATGAAGTTGGTTGTGACGATGACAAGATGACAAAAGTGGATGAGAACAATGAGCTGAAAAAGTTGAAGCACGAAGTGGAGTCTTTGGATCTACATCCTTCGGTAAAGATTCCATTCTCTCAAAGGCTCAATAATTCAATAAAGGAGGAAAAAGACAAGTAATTTCAACAATTCATCAACATGTTCAACAAGGTTAATGTCAACATTCCTTTGGTTGATGTGCTCACCAAAATGCCCAACTACACACGGTTTATGAAGGACTTATTAGCAAGGAAGTGAAAATAGGATGATGGTAAGAAAATTTATCTTGATGCCAAATGTAGTGCAATTTTGCAATGGAGATTACCCCCTAAACTCAAAGGTCCTGGTAACTTCTAAATACCAGTGAATATTGGAGAAACAATACTACATCATTCACTTTGTAATTTAGGGGCTAGTGTTAACGTTATGCCGAAATCCATTTATGATAAGCTATGAATCACCAACGCCAAACTAACTAACATTACATTCCAATTTGTGGATTTGATTGAAAAGGAACCATATGGCTTGTTGGAGAACGTGTTTGTCGCAAGTAGAGAAGTTGGTGTTTACTATTGATTTCTTGGTGTTGGATATCAACAAGGACAATGAAATAATGTTGATTCTTGGGAGGCCATTTTTATCAACTGCACAAGCATTGATAGATATTAATAAAGAGAAGATGAGGTGGAGGTGGCCATGCCTTCGGTTATTGTTGGTTGGTTGATGCTGGATCTTTTACTGATGGAATTATGTTGGATGGGCTAGAAATTGTAGTGGCCTTCTTCTTGGACAATTTAATTTTCTATGGCCGAATTAGTTGGCTAAGAGTTTAACCTGAAAAGATAAAGGATATGAGATTGTAAAATAGGTTAATTAAAGAAAAGGGAAGAATTGTTAAGTGTTAGAGCTTTACATGAGTCATAGCCTTTGGGTCGATCTGGGACACTGTGAGCCGAGCTCAGGCTAGAAAATTCTCTTAAAAAATGAACTTCTTCTTGGAAAAATTTACAATGTCTCTTCAGTACCCCTGGGGTTTTGACATCAGCTATTCTAGATTGTACCTATCATGAAAGGGATGGAGTTATTGGGGGTTTTAAGTTCGAAATTCCATATAGGTTGAATCATGGCCATATCAGATTGTTTAAAAAAGAAGAAAGTACTCTTCCATTTATGGACGAAGGTCAGGTAGGCTTTTACCAGCCCTCAACGATCAGCTCAAGCCAAGAAGTTGTAATAAATGGCTTCTCGACTGATGACTAATTTATAAAAGGCTTCGAAGCCTCAATGGGTTGG
Organism: Cinchona pubescens; assembly: GCA_025175665.1. Taxonomy (NCBI): domain Eukaryota; kingdom Viridiplantae; phylum Streptophyta; class Magnoliopsida; order Gentianales; family Rubiaceae; genus Cinchona; species Cinchona pubescens. The sequence goes on from JANKKI010000232.1 coordinate 647,751, forward strand.
AAGAATATCAAAATATTTGCATAAAATTGAGTATCCTACTACTAATCGAATGGCATTCAGACTAAATTGGGATGGGCTAATATCCCAACAGTTTGCCAAATTTGTGAAGATAGGGAGAAGAGGAAGTTGAAGATTAGCTATGAACTGCTCTTCTATATAGAAAAGAAACCCTCTAGTGGTTTATACATTCGGCCATGAACGCTTGAACATACTAGGCTAACAGAATCAAGAATATTATAAGTCATACGAATTTCGAGAATGTGATGAAGTTCATAATTATGCTATATTTTATATATCACTCACCATGTTTTTAGGTTTTGTAAGCAAAATTTGAGTTATTATTGAGCTTAATTTTGTTATTCTTAGTTTTTGTAGGATTAAAGTTGTTGGACCCCAATTATGATAATCATGTTTTGATGATGACCAAATCGTACTAATGGCTTGAAAACAAGTGTGCAGAAAAATAGGGAGGCTCGGACGAAAATGATTATCCGAACACAATCAAGAAAAACAACCAAAACTTGAACAACACCTTACGGACGATGAAGAGCGTTCGAAAGAGAGGAGGTCGGACGCAAGGGAGCATCCGAAACATGATTAGACAACACCAAGGAAGAACACATCTTTCGGACCTAGATAACTATCCAAAGGATAGTGCTTCAGAAGAAAAAGACCGTCCGAGACAAGGAATTCAAAAGTACGAAGATCGGACGTTGAAGACCGTTCGAAGCCAAAAAAAGATCGGACGTTGAAGACCGTCAGAAGAAAGGAGCTCGAAATGAAGTAATTTTTCTGTGAACGGAAAGCCTAGTTTTTAACAGCTAGTTTTTGACCGTTGAGCTCAAATTCCAGTACATCTTTTATCTCATTGGGTACTTCATTCTGTCCAAATGATTAGAGGAACTACTACATTCAATACAAACACATGTAAGAGCTATTTTGGGAGAAATAGGTTAAAATATTATGGGTTGTATTGGTTTGGGTAGTATAGTTGTCTTGGCTCAACTAGAGGAAATTAGTGTAAGCAAGAGTAGACTAGTAAGTGACCTTCAAGTGTAAGAGTGGAGGGATAACAAGGATACCAAAGTGAGGTTGTAGTGTAAAACCCTTTGGCTCAACTAGAGAAACTTAGTTGGTGCAAGGGTGAGCTTATTTGTGTACTAGAAGGTTATTGCCTCACCTTCTTTGAAAAGGCACTACAAGTGGATGTACTCCAAGTTTGAGAAGCTTGGGAGTTTGGTTTGATATTCTTCATCTCAATCTTTTATTTCTTGTTTAACCTTTGATTGTTAAATATATTTATCTTTGATCATTTGTGCTTAAGTATTCATTTGTTGCACAAAGTATGTATTTTCATTAAGCACTTCAAAAGGTTTGTATTTTGAGACAACCTAATTCATCCCCCCTCTTAGGTTGCTTTTGGGCCAACAATTGGTATCAGAGCATTGGTCTCTTTATTTTGCTTAAATTGCATTAGAGTAAAGATCATGGCAACCAATAATGCTTTGTTTTTAGAGGGGCATTCTATCACTAGACCTCCCATGTTTAATGGCATTAATTTTATTTTTTGGAGGGATAGAATGAAAATTTTTGTTCAATCTATTGATATTAATTTATGGTATATTATTTATGAAGGTCCTTTAGAAGCCAATATTCTTGATTAAAATACCCATAGATTAAGGCCTAAAACTATATATGAGTTAAATGCACAAGACAAAATAAATTTATCTTTAAATGCTAAAGCCATTAATATTTTGTATAATGCCTTTAAAGATGAAATTTCCAATTTTGTCTTGTGCATTTAGCCAAGGAGATATGGGACAAATTGAAAGAAATTCATGAAGGAAGTGAAGATACAAGAGAGCAAAAGAAGTCACTTCTTGTGGCTAAATATGAATCATTCAAAATGGAACCTCATGAGAACATTGACAAGATGTATTGTAGGTTCAATGATATAGTAAAGGATTTGGATGGTTTGGGTAAAGAATATTCCTTGGGTGAAAAGAATTAAAAAAATTTGAATGCTTTACCTAAGGAATGGGAACCTAAATCCATTGCCATAGAAGAGTCTAAAAATTTAAATTCTATGCCTATTGATTCATTGATCAATTCTCTAACCTCCTTTGAATTGAAGTTCAAATACAAGGTTAGAGATGTGTATAAGAATCAATAGGCATATCATTTAAAGCTTTACTCTTAATGCAAGAAAAGACTCAAGGACACCTCACTTCATGAACTTTCAATTTGTCTCATATCTCCTTGCCGATTTGCATGGAGCCTCCTCATAATATGAGGAAACTCCAATGGCATTTTATGGCTCTTGGCAATAATGAGGTATCCTCTAGTTGTGATTCTTGTGATGATTCATGTGATAATGATGATGATGAGGTTGAATCATTTATTTTTAAAATGCATGAATGTTTGAAAGATTCATATGCTAGGAACAAAGAGTTAAAAATTAAAGTTAATGCTTTATTGAAACCTTTTGAAAATATTTTGCATGGACAAAAGAAAATAAAGAAAAATTTGTTGGAAAACCAAGATCGTGGAAGAACAAGCTTCTTTGAGTTAGATGATCTTGATGATATTTTGAAAAAGAAGAAAGAAAATGTTTTTGAAAAGAAAAGAACTAGAAATATGTTTTTCAACAAAAATTTTATCACCTTTAGAAAAATGATTTGTGCTTTGTAAAATCCAAATCTTCTTTTATGTAAGAATATTATTCGTAATTATTGTCATCAACATGGCCATATAAAGAAAAATTGGTTAATAGAAATGAAAAATTGGGAATAAATTCTAAGCATGTTACCCTGTCTCTTATACACATCTATTCCCAATTTTTCATTTCTATTAACATAACAATTTTTCTTTATATGGCCATGTTGATGACACAAGAGAACTATACTACCCAAACCAATTAGCCCACAATCATTTTAGCCCTAATCTCCATAATACACATGTCGGCTTGAACAAACAAAGTGCCAAATAATAGGGAGGCTCGAAATAAAATGATTGACAGTAAAGCCAATCAAACAAAACTTGACCAAAACTTACGGAATAAAGAGCGTTCGAAAGAGAGGAGGTCGGATGAAGGGGTTGCATCAAAAAACATGATTAGACAATACCAAGGAAGAACACATCTTTCCGACATAGATAACTATCCGAAGGATAATGCTTCGGACGCAAAAGATCTTACGATGATCGGACCTTACGTTGAAGACCGTCTTGTTTCAAGCTGTAGGAACATGAACGGACGTTTAACGGCTAGTTTTTACAGCTTTTTTGACCGTTGGAGCTCATATTATAAATAGCCCAAGGACGTTTTAGAGGAACTACTACATGATACAAACACTTGTAAGCTTTTTGGGAGAAATAGTAAAATATTACAGGTGCTATATTGTATTAGTGTGCAGCTTAGCTCATTTGTTGCACAGTAAGTGACCTTCATGTATTTTACATGAGGTAAAAACCCTTTGGCTCAACTAGAGAAACTTACTTCTTTGTGTAAGAAGGTTTGTATTAGTTGTACTCCAAGAGACTTGGGAGTTTCGAACGCTCTTCTTCGTCCGTAAGGTGTTATTTTAACCTTTGATTGTTAAATATTTATCTTTAATCATTTGTGCTTAAGTATTCATTTGTTGCACAAAGTATGTATTTTCATTAAGCACTTCAAAAGGTTTGTATTTTGAGACAACCTAATTCATCCCCTCTTTTAGGTTACTTTTTGGCCAACAAATGGTATCAGAGCATTGGTCTCTTTATTTTGCTTAAATTGCATTAGAGTAAAGATCATGGCAACCAATAATACTTTGTTTTTAGAGGGGCATTCTATCACTAGACCTCCCATGTTTAATGGCATTAATTTTATTTTTTGGAGGGATAGAATGAAATTTGAATTTTGTTCAATCTATTGATATTAATTTATGGTATATTATTTGTGAAGGTCCTTTAGAAGCTAATATTCTTGATGAAAATACCCATAGATTAAGGCCTAAAACTATATATGAGTTAAATGCACAAGATAAAATAAATTTATCTTTAAATGCTAAAGCCATTAATATTTTGTATAATGCCTTGGATGCAGATGAGTTTTCCAAAGTAAAAGGTTGCAAATCGGCCAAGGAGGTATGGGACAAATTGAAAGAAATTCATGAAGGAAGTGAAGATACAAGAGAGCAAAAGAAGTCACTTCTTGTGGCTAAATATGAATTATTCGAAATGGAACCTCATGAGAACATTGACAAGATGTATTGTTGGTTCAATGATATAGTAAAGGATTTGGAAGGTTTGGGTAAAGAATATTCCTTGGGTGAAAAGAATAGAAATTTTTTGAATGCTTTACCTAAGGAATGGGAACCTAAATCCATTGCCATAGAAGAGTCTAAAAATTTAAATTCTACCAGGTCTTACCTATTGATTCATTGATCAATTCTCTAACCTCCTTTGAATTGAAGTTGAAATACAAGGTACAAAATGAGGAGGCAAAGGGAAAAAGAAGCATATCATTTAAAGCTTCATAAAAAAGGAGAAAAGACTCAAGGAAGCCTTACTTCAACAACTTGCAAATCACTTGGGATGATTGCAATTCGGATGGAGAGGTTGAAGAAGAATATGAGGAGGCTCCAATGGCTTTTATGGCTCTTGGCAATAATGAGGTATCCTCTAGTTGTGATTCTTGTGATGATTCATGTGATAATGATGATGATGATGTTGAATCATTTATTTTTAAAATGCATGAATGTTTGAAAGATTCATATGCTAGGAACAAAGAGTTAAAAATTAAAGTTAATGCTTTATTGAGTACCAACTTAAAATATTTTGCATGAAAATAATTCTTTGCCAAAAGAAAAATTTGTTGGAAAAACCAAGATCATGGAAGAACAAGCTTCTTTGAAGAAGGGATTCAATTAGATGATCTTGATGATATTTTGAAAAAGAAGAAAGAAAATTTTTTTGAAAAGAAAAGAACTAGAAATATGTTTTTGAACAAAATTTTTATCACCTTTAGAAAAAATGATTTGTGCTTTGTAAAATCCAAATCTTCTTTTTATGGCAATAAGAATATTATTCGTAATTATTGTCATCAACATGGCCATATAAAGAAAAATTGTTATGTTAATAGAAATGAAAAATTGGGAATAAATTCTATTTGGGTGATTAAGCATGTTACTAATCCAATTGGACCCAAGAAAGTTTGGTTACCAAAAGTTGTTGCTTAACTTTGTATGTAGGTATGCTTGGGGAGCACCAAGGAATTCAAGATGGATTATCAATGGAGGGTGTTCAAAGCATATAAGCTAAGATGACATTGAATTGGGTAACATTTAAATTTGTTGAGACTGTATCAATGTGAACTATAATCTCTTGGATATTAATCAACTATGTGATTGAATTTATTTAAATTGCTTGTAGGTATGAGTATCCTAAAATTTATATATATTAAGTCACTACTTGCAAAAGAAAGGGGGAGCATTCTTATTTCTAAATGGCTTGTTAGTTAGAAATTATTTTGCATCGCAAAAAATTGCATCACATATGCTTTCTTGTTTTGAGGATGCTTTTGGTAAGGAATGAGTGATAAATGCCTTGATGTTAATCCTTTGCTAGATTTCCTCATTTCTAGTTGATTTTATATTCTTGAAGGAAAGAAATTATTTTAACTTGACTTATCCCCTATCTACTTACTGGAATTGCATGCATAGTTTTAGGGGGAGATTGTGTGTATAAATTGCTTTTACTCTTATGTTTTGATGATGTTAAAAGGGGGAGAAATTATGGAAAAAACCTCTTGTCTTAAGCTTCATACTTTATGGTTGTTTTTAAAATTATCTAATTGATTTGTCATCATCAAAAAGGGAGAGATTGTTGGACCCCAATTATGATAATCATGTTTTGATGATGACCAAATCGTACTAACGGCTCTTGAAAACAAGTGTGCCAGAAAAATAGGGAGGCTCGGACGAAAATGATTATCCAAACACAATCAAGAAAAACAACCAAAACTTGAACAACACCTTACGGACGATGAAGAGCGTTCGAAAGAGAGGAGGTCGGACGCAAGGGAGCATCCGAAACAAGATTAGACAATACCAAGGAAGAACACATCTTTCCGACATAGATAACTATCCGAAGGATAATGCTTCGGACGCAAAAGATCGTCCGAGACAAGGAATTTGAAAGTACGATGATCGGACCTTGAAGACCGTCCGAAGCCAAAAAAAGATCGGACGTTGAAGACCGTCCGAAGAAAGGAGCTCGAAATGAAGTAATTTTTCTGTCGGAGCTGTAGGACGCATATGACCGTCCGAGACACTGTCATCAAGCTATAGGGACGATCCGTGACATAAGACAACACACGTCCGAACCACCGTCCGAACCCCTAACGGCTAGTTTTTTACAGCTAGTTTTTTGACCGTTGGAGCTCAAATTTCAGCACAAAATTCTTTTATCTATAAATAGCCCAAGGATGTCCAAATGATTAGAGGAACTACTACATGCAATACAAACACTTGTAAGAGCTATTTTGGGAGAAATAGGCTAAAATATTGTGGGTTGTATTGGTTTGGGTAGTATAGTTCTCTTGGCTCAACTAGAGGAAATTAGTGTGAGCAAGAGTAGACTAGTGAGTGATCTTCAAGTGTAAGAGTGAAGGGATAACAAGTATACAAAAGTGAGGTTGTAGTGTAAAACCCTTTGGCTCAAGTAGAGAAACTTAGTTGGTGCAAGGGTGAGCCTACTTTGTGTACTAGAAGGTTATTGCCTCACCTTCTTTGAAAAGGCACTACTAGTGGATGTATTCCAAGTTTGAGAAGCTTGGGAGCTTGGTTTGATATTCTTCATCTCAATATTTTATTTCTTCTTTAACCTTTGATTGTTAAATATTTATCTTTGATGATTTGTGCTTAAGTATTCATTTGTTGCACAAAGTTTGCATTTTCATGCAAATTCTTAAGCACTTCAAAAGGTTTGTATTTTGAGACAGCCTAATTCAACCCGCCTCTTAGGTTGCTTTTGGGCCAAAAAAAGTGAAAAAGAGCTAAAAAATATGGAAAATATGAAAAGAAATGCTAAGGGTGGAACATGCACGAGTATGATGCTATTCTGGACATTGTTTTGTATTTTAAGCGTAGCTTTCGAGTCCAAGATCATATTGAGGTGATTCAAGATATGTTGAAAAGCTAATATGGAGAGCTAAAACTTTTGTTTTTTACACTTTACCAAATTCCAATAGTATGAAGGTCAAAATTGAAGCCAAAAGTGGAGGGCAGCATTAAGCCCTGCGCACATGCACTGGGATTGTGTAGCACATGTGCGCTGAATCCAGAAGGGAAATTTTTAGAATGTGTTCGCACGCATATGCATGCAATTAGGTAGCACATGTGTGCCCAAAACAGCGGTGTTATGTGATTTTTTAATTCTCGGCCGATTTCTTTACCCGGTTGGACTCTTTTTTAGGTCCAGTACAATTTCATGTTCTTATCTTTAGGCAATGATTGTAACCCTAGTATGCATTATAAATATCCCAAGTAGGGTGATTAGAAGAGATTCAACACTTTATTATCTTGTTTTAACTAGGGTTTTCAGCAGAGAAAATTCTTGGTTGTTCTTTCATGGCAAGAAGTGCCAAGCCTTTTTTCTTGGTCGAGGGAATTGAAGCCATGATCAATTTTACTATGTTGTGAGACTTTTTGTTCTTGAATTTATTCAATTTTATATCAAGTTTATATTTTTTTCTGATTAAATTTATGATTGTTCTTTTTAACTTATTATTGTTGCAGAATAATTAAGTTATTGGAATTAATCTACTGCTAAATTATTTTAACCACATGTGCTTAATTAAATATGTGAAGCAGCTAAATTTGATAATTACTCGATTATTGTTATTGAATTTAGGAAAAATAATCAACTAATTGATATTACCGCGTGTTTATGTTTAATTAGCCTAATTGTTCTTGTTGATTTTAAATATTGCTTCTATTAATTACTCTTTGGCACATGTCTAGATTAAATTAATGGTTAGGGTTAATTGGATCGCATGTTAAAAATTAGCCAACTTTACGAAGCAATAAGAATCAACTTTGAATTGGAATTTGGGTTAATTCTTCAATTAGTGCTTATTATAGAAATTGAATTATCTTTGGTGTTAAGGATCAATTAGTAAAATTGCCATGGTGGATATGACCAAAACCAAGATTCTTAATTGAGTTCTCTTCAGTTTAATTTCCTTCCATAGTTTTTAGTTTAAAAGCATTAAAAAAAAACACCCCATTTTTTTTCAGCACAACAATAAACTCCGTTCTCTATGGGACGACCTGTACTTACAACTTCTACATTATAATTGAGAATTGTTAATTTTGGGTGCCTACAACAGCACTAGCCAAAATTTTGGCGCCATTGCCTGTAAACGGTTTGGATTATTTTTGTGCTATTTATTTCAATTTTTATTTTATTATTATTCTTCCGCTAATTGTGAAGTTATGCAGTGACGCAATCTGGTGGACAAGTTGAATTTTACTTTGATCCAGAAATACGAACAACGCTATGCAAATTTGGGAAAGAATTAAAGGAATGCTAGCTAGGGGAAGATTAATTGTTCAATTTCATCTTTGTTAATGATAAGGTACAACACGAAGAGACAAATATGGCACAAAGAACTCTAAGAGAATAAGCATCGCCCACCTTAAATCAACAACCTTTGTGAATTACATATCCTGAATTAGATGCAAATGTTACATTTGAATTAAAATCTAGACTAATTCATCTATTACCTTCCTTTCATGGATTTGCAGGTGAAGACCCAAATAAGCATCTTAAAGAGTTTCACACAGTTTGCACGAGTATGAGACCCACTGGAGTGTCATAGGAGCATATTAAATTGAAAACATTTCCATTCTCGCTCAAGGATACGACAAAGGATTGGCTGTTCGATTTACCTTCAAGCAGCATTACAACCTGGGAGCAGATGAACAGATTAGGCTTCTTGGAAAAGTATTTTCCAGCCTCTCGGACTTCGAATATCCAAAAGAAAATTTGTGGCATAAGGCAGTTCAATGATGAGTCCTTGTATGAATATTGGGAGCGCTTCAAGTAACTATGTGCAAGCTGTCCATATCATCAGATAAGTGACTCTTTATTATTCTAATATTGTTATGAAGGTTTGTTACCAAATAAAAGGAACATGGTCGATACCACAAGTGGAGGTACGTTAGATTATTTGACCATAGACGCTGCTCAAGAGCTTATATGAAATATAGCCACGCGTCCTCAAAATTTCGGGACGTGATCAACCTCTCAAATGTGTTAACGAGGTAAATATTTCATCTTTAGAACAACAAATGGCTAGTCTGACTACTTTTGTATGACAATGGGCTTTAGGAAGAGCAACAGCAGCACAACCTGCAGAATTTGTTCAAACGAGGGACACTCAATTGATATGTGTCCCACATTACAAGAAGAGTCTTAAGAGCAAGTAAATGCAGCGGGAAATCAGAGGATTTCTGGGGCAACTAGGAACAAATTATGATCCCTACTCTAAAACGTATAATCCTAGATGGAGGGATCATTCTAATTTGAGATATGGGAATCCAACACAACCTCAAGCACAATAGAATCAATAGAATTTCCAACCATATTTGCTCAAAGACGACATGCTAAATGTAATAATTAGTTCGGTAAGTCTTTAGAAAAAATGCTGAATGCTTCAACAGCTAATACTATGCAATTTCAACAGGATACCAAGGGAAATATTCAGCAATTGTAGCACCAAATGGGACAAATGACGATGGCAATTAACCGATTAGAATCACAAAGTTTCAGAAAATTGCTCTCTCAAACAGTTATCAACCCTAAAGAGAATGCTAGTGCATTTGTTTTGAAGCGGCAAGGAGGTTGAGGTACCAACTAAAGTGCTTCCTGAACAAAATAAGGCCAAAGAGAGGGCGATCGAAGTGGAGAAAGAAATCGATTCCATCCAAAAAGATGAAAAAATTGGTATGTTGTGTATTCAACTCAGTGGCCAAAATACACACCTAAGCCACCATTTCCCGATGAATTTAAAGAATTTGCAAAGGAGGACCCTAATAGAGACTGATATGAAACTTTTCACAAATGTGAGGTAAACATTCCATTGTTAGATGATATCAAATAAATTTCTTGTTATGTTAAATTTCTGAAGGAATTATGCACACATAAAAAGAAGCAAAAATGAAAGAAGGCTTCATGTTGGGTAAAAGTGTATCAGCCACGCTTACACAACAGAATCTTTCAATGAAATACAAAGATCTAGGTATGTGTACAATTCCTTGTTCAATAAACAATACTAGAATTAAGGAGGCCATACTAGATTAGGAGCTTCTATAAATGTTATGCCTTATTCAGTTTATAAATCCTTACACATAGGGCCTTTATTTGAAACTAGTACTGTTATTCAATTGGTAGATAGATCAGTGGCTTATCCTAAGGGTATAGTTGAGAATGTTTTAGTCCAAGTCAATTGTTGGTTCTAAAGCAACTTTCTAAGAGGTGGGTGAATTAGGTTTCTAAAAATATTTTTAGAAAGATTAAACTTAATGAAAATTTTTAACTCACAATTAATATAATGAAGATAGAATCGATGAAACTGTAAAGAAAGAAAAAGAGAATTAAACAACCCATACTCCCAAGCTAACAAGCTTGAAGTATTAATCCACTCGAATTCTTCACACACTTGGTGAGCCAATAATCTTTACGAAGTAAGGAATCTTGCTCACACTAAAAACCTTTTACTTGAGCCAAGAATTTTACTCACAATCTCACTTTTGTACAAGATTATCACTCCACTCAAAAATGAACAGCACTCTAAGCTACACACTAATACAATATAGCACTTTAGCCAATTTGCTCTTCTGTAAGGCTTATATTCAATGTATTAGATGATCTTTACAGAATAACTGAGCAGGTATTTATAGGAGTAATAAATGGTAGTTGTAACTACTTCCTAACGGCTAAATAATAAATGCACAAAAACTAGCCGTTGAGGTTTCGGACGTGTACCGAGATAAGTATGATACGTTCGACACAGCGTCCGATCTTCGTGAAGGATATCGTTCGGACGGCCGTGCATGCGTCCATTCTATCGTCCAAACAGAACTTCGGACGGTCATGTTCGTTTGAAAGAAATTTCGTTCGGACAGTTGTATGCGTCCGTAGAGAAGCATTAAGAAACGTACTTTCTACTTGTTATTTCGCACGGTGAAATGCGTTTGAGAAACCTGACATAGTTCGGACGGTGTGCTGCGTCCGAACACCCTGTTTCCAGCAGAAAAAGTAACAGACTTGCAAAGCCTGTTTTCAGAATTTAGTGCTTATGTCTATTATCAAAATAAGGTTTGGAAAACATCAATCTCTCCCTTTTGATGATGACGAACAGTCATAGAATAATCAACATGTAAAATCAACAGATATGAGTGATAACACAACGAATCATTTTGTAATGTTTTTATTCCTACTCCCTCTTTTGACATCATCAAACAAAGCTCCCCCTGAGAAAGTATACTCAAATATCCAATAATGAATTAACAACAAGGTTAAGCCTGGATCATCATCAACACCAATAGTACAAAAAGTCAAAGTAATTCATAAAATGATAATGAGAGGAATCTAACTAGTCAAAGGAAAAATTCAAAGAAATGCCAAAACTAAAATACATATTATCATAGAATCTAAGTCGAGTCATTTTTCTTCTTAGAGCATTTTTCGATCTTGCGGCATTTGGAAGGGGCGTCATCATCAGTAGCCACACTATCTTCATCTTCTTCATGACGTCATTGCATGATGAAATTGAATGTGTCGTCCATGTCCTCATCATCGCCTTCATCTTCATTGGCAGCACCTTGATTATCTACGTCCTCTTCGTCATCCTCATGAACATCCTCTTCTCGGCATTATCATCACTTTCGGTAGAGGAGTCGAGTAGATATTGTGATTACATATTGGCAAATTGAACCTGAGCTGAAGCAGACATGACCAAGCTAACTGCCTCTTGGAGGATCAACTGATGAGTTTCAAGTCGTTTTAACTTAGGACGATTAGTGCGACATTGGAAGGAGTTTACTTGAGTGCTCAAAGAATTGAGAAGGCCACAGATTTGTGAAAGTGAAGGTTCGGATGTGATGGATGTGGATCATGGACTGGTGGAGGTGTTTGAGGAGGAGAAGAATGGTGAGGTGCCAAACCAAAGGTAGAGGCCTGGGATTTTGAACGTTCAATATCAAAGGCTGCCTTAGTGAACCATTGATCATTAAAATAACGGAGGCCTTTTCGCTCAATATTTGATTTGTTGAAATAGGGAGGAAATTCTTTGTTTTCGCTAAAAGGTACTTCAAGGAAATCAAATACTTTGGTTAGAAATTTTCTGAAAGGAATGTTTCGTCAGGTATCAGTAAGAAAGAGTTCCCACAGGGAGCAGAAGATATACCCAAAGTCAAGAGGAATTCCTTTGAAAACACAATAAAATATGTAAAGCTGCATCTTTCCGGGCTCAGTACGATGCCCATCTGTTGGTAACAGGAAATTTGTGACAAGAGTGTATAGAATATTCATTTCAAGAGTGAGAAATGTAGTTTTGGCTTCGGAGGCCTGTTTGAAATTGATGTTAAAAATTGCTCTGACCTCATCAATGTCAAATCGAGTATCAAGAACGGGTCATTTATTTAAAGACAAGAAATAAGAAAATTCATTTAGATTTGAGACTTCACATTCAAAAATAGTATTGATGATGTTGGAGGAAATCTCAAGATTTGTACTGTTTACACGAGAAACTAATGTGCGAACAGTGGGGCCTTTACTAAGATTAGCTGTGAATTAGAGCACCATGTCATGATAAACAGGTAAATCAGTATGAACTACGTGACCCCAATTTTGTTTTTCAAAACACGATTTGACAATGGGAAGATTAAATTCATCAAAAAGACTTTGAGAAGCATGTCGTTGAATGATTATAGATTTGCTAAGGAGAGATGTATACCGTTCGGATGCCTTGGTATCGATGAATTTTGGTAGGGTTGGATTTGATGAAGCTTGAGGATTATGCATATGATTTCCCTCGCACTGGAGTTTTTCTTTTGATTTACGTCCACGAGTTGCTGTTGAAGATCCTCCACGGGATTTAACCACTGTGAATGGAAGTATAAAAAATTTGATTTTTTGGAAAGTTGGTGGAAATTTGATGAAATTAGATGGTAGATGGATGAAATTAGGTGCAATAATAGTGATGAATACTTTGCGAATGACCATTCCCCAATCAATTTGTCGAGAGAAGAAAGAAGTTGGAGGAATTTTGAGGAGAAAAATTTCGCCAGAGAGGGGTTCGGTGCTTAGGGTAAGTCCGAAAGGGGAAAAATGGATGGGTTTAATCAAGGAGAGAGACTGTTCCTACGTCCGAACGATTTGTGTGCGTCCGATGATGCGTCCGAAAGTTGATGAATGGACGGCCGATCTAAGAGCTAGTGCGTCCGATATTCTTTCGGACGATGGGCAGCGTCCGGTAGAATTCCAGTGGGAAAGTGAACAAATTGAGGAACATTCGGATGATCATAGAAGCATCCGAGGCAGAGAGGAGGTTTTCGGACGTGAGAGCGTCCAAGAGAGAGTGTTGTTCCGACGATCGGGTGCGTTTGAACTAAGAGAGTATGCCAAAGTGAATTGTAAAATCCCCAAACGATTTTTGAGAGATTCAAAATGATCTAGGGCCAAAGGAATTGTAAAAATGTCAGCCAGTTGATCTAAAGTAGACACAAAATCAACACATATTTCCTTTTTACAAATAAGATTTCCAATAAAATGGTGCTTAACATCAATGTGTGTGGTCCTAGAGTGTATTATAGGATTTTTTGTGAGATTAATTGCACTAGTGTTGTCACACCTTATAGGCACACAATCAAAAACAACACCAAAATCTTTTAGAGTATTTTTCATCCATAGAAGTTGAGCACAACAATTTCTAGCAGTAATGTATTTGGCTTCAGCCGTAGAAAGAGAAATAGAATTTTGTTTTTTGCTAAACCAAGGCACAAGACAATTAACCAGGAAATGACACATACCACTAGTATTTTTTCTATCAATTTTACACCCAGCAAAGTCAGCTGTCAGAATAACTAATTAAATAAAATGTAGAGGACTTTGGATACCACAGACCAAAATTCATTGTACCCTTTAAGTATCTAAAAATCCTTTTTACAGCTATCAAGTGCGATTCTTTACGGCAAGATTGAAATCTAGCACATAAACAAACAGCAAACATAATATCCGGTCTACTAGCTATTAAGTAAAGTATGCTTCCGATCATACCTCTATAGTGTTTTTCATCAATACTATTACCTCCTTCATCTTAATCAAGTTTGGTTGAAGTGCACATAGGCGTACCAACTTGTTTGTAATCTTCCATTCCGAATCGTTTGAGTAGATCCTTTGTGTACTTGATTTGTGTAATAAACGTTCCTTCCTTTGTTTGGTGAACTTGTAGTCCAAGGAAAAATTTTACCTTTCCTATCATACTCATCTCAAACTCTTTTTACATTAAATGTGAAAAATCCTTGCACAAGCTTTCATTAGTTGCTCCAAAAACAATATCATCAACATAAATTTGAACAATTAATAAACCATTGGAATTTGTTTTGGTAAAAAGAGTGGTGTCAACTACACCTCTTTTAAATCCATTTTCAATCAAGAAACCACTTAGTCTTTCATAGCAAGCTCTTGGAGCGTGTTTCAAACCATATAAAGCTTTACAGAGTTTGAAAACATGATTTGGAAAATTTTTATTTTCAAAGTCCGGAGGTTGATCAACGAAAACTTCTTGATCAATAAAACCATTAAAAATGCACTTTTGACATCCATTTGAAATAATTTGAAATCATTAAAACATGCAAATGCGAGAAACATGCGAATGGATTCTAATCTAGCAACGGGTGCAAAGGTTTCATCAAAGTCCATACCTTCTTGAGCATAACCTTTTGCAACAAGTCAAGCTTTGTTCCTTATAATTTCACCTTTATCATTTAATTTGTTTCTAAAACCCATTTTGTTCCAATTACGGGATGAAAAGATGGTCTTTCAACTAAGGGTCCATACGTTATTTTTCTCAAATTGACTAAGTTCATCTTGCATGGCAATGACCCAAAATTTATCATTTAAAGCAACATATACATGTTTAGGTTCAATGTGAGAAAGTAATGCACAATAATTATTCAAAGGTTTATGAGAACGAGTAGTTACCCCATCGGATAGATCACCTATGATCAAATCTTGAGGATGACTAGAGACGAATCTCCAATCTTTTGGAATATCCTCATTCTTTTGATGTTGTTGACATCATTGCTTGATTTGATCTCTTGATGATCTTCATGGATAGTGAGCTTCTCAAGCCCTTTTTGAATACCTAAATCTTCATCTTCACATATATTCTTTGAGATAACATCATTAGCTTCATCAAATGTAACATGTACACTTCTTCAATCAAAAGCGTTCTTCTATTGTATACTCGGTATGCTTTCTTGTCACTAGAATATCCTAGAAAGATTCCTTCATCTGATTTTTTGTCAAATTTACCAAGATTTTCTTTGATACTTATATTTTAAAACAAAACATTTTCAACCAAAGACTTTAAAATAGCTCACAACGGGTTTTTTACAAAAAATGAGTTCATAAGGAGTTTTGTTTAAAATGAATCTTAATAAAACTTGATTCATGACATAACAAGCTGTGTTAACGGCTTCGGCCCAAAAATATTGTGGTAAGTCGCATTCACTAATCATAGTTCTAGCGGTTTCTTGAAGAGTTCTATTTTTCCTTTCAACAACACCATTTTGTTGAGGGACTCTAACAACCGAAAATTCATATGAAATACCATTGTGATCACAAAATTCGAGAAAACCTCCAAATTTAAATTTGGCACCATTGTCACTTCTTAAATGAATGATCTTTCAATTCAATAAATTTTGAATTTTGGAAAACAATTTTACAAATTTTTCAAAAGCTTCATTTTTGTAAACAAAAAATAATACCCGAGTATACCTAGAATAGTCATCTACAATAACAAAGGTATATTTACAACCACCAAGACTAGCATGTTGACGTGGTTGGTCCAAACAAGTCTAAGTGCAACAATTCTAAAGGTTTATGAGTGGACACAAAATTCTTTGGTTTAAAAGAAACCTTAACTTGTTTACCAAATTGGCATGCATCACAAATTTTATTTTTCAAAACCTTTAGTTTTGGCAAACCTCTAACCAATTCCTTCTTAGCAAGTTTTTCAATTAAATCCATATTAAAATGACAAAGTCTTCTATGCCAAAGCCAAGGATCATCTATGGAAGCGGTAAGACATTTTACATTGCTATTGCTAATTTTATCAAGGTGAATCACATAAACATCATTGTGCCTAGTCCCCTTAAATAAAAAACATGATTTTTATCAAGGATAAGACATTCATGCTTGGTAAAAAACACATATAAATTTTTATCACAAAGTTGACTTACACTCAATAAATTGTAGTTCAAGTTATAAACAAGAAGCACATTCTTTATCAAGGTTTCACCATTTTTACCTACATCACCAGTGCCGATTGATTTTGCTTTTTTATAAATTGTTTTCCCCAAATGTTACTTTTTCACTGTTTTTGGATTTGAGGTTTGTAAAGAGAGAAGCATCACCCATCATGTGCCTTGAGCATCCACTATCTATGAACCACTTAGCATTGTTGTTGATGCTAAGTACCTCATCATCTCCAATGGCCATAAAGGTCATTTGTGCTGACTCCATTTCTTCTTCAACTTCTCCTTCGGAGTTGCAATCATCCCATGTTATTTGAAAGTTATTGAATTGAGGCTTTCTTCCTTCCTTCCTTCTTTCCTTCTTTTTCTTGGAAGGACACTTATTTGCAAAGTGTCCGAGTTGACCGCATTCAAAGTACTTTTCATTTTGCTTCTTCGTTTCTAGCTTAGTCTTTCCTTTGAAATTATTTGAATTGGTAGCTCCACCTCTTGTCATTCTCTGTTTGTTGATGTAATGTTTAAAAAATCCTTTGGTGATGAGTGCAAGATCTCCTTCATCAAGATCTTCATCTTCTAGATTGATGGAGCCATTCACATCTTCATCCTCTTCTAGAGAGGTCTTTAGTGCAATGCTCCTTCTTGGTCTTGCTTCTTCATCATCCACCACTTTGGCCTTCAACTTCAATTCATAAGAGGTAAGAGAGTTGATTAGTGATTCAATAGGCATTGAATTTAAATTCTTGGCTTCCTCTATGGAAATTGTTTTGGCATCCCATTCTTTGGATAGAGCATTTAAGATTTTTCTATTCTTTTCATCCAAAGAATACTCCTTACCCAAGGCTTCAAAATCCTTAATGATGTCATTCAACCTACAATACATTTTGTCAATATTTTCATGTGGTTCCATCTTGAAAGACTCATACTTGGCAACAAGTAAGGATTTCTTTTGCTCATGAGAATCGTCGCTCCCTTCATGGATTTCCTTCAATTTATCCCAAATTTCTTTAGCGGAAATGCATCCCTTGACGCGAGTTGATTCATTAGCATCCAAGGCATTATAAAGCACATTCATGGCTTTTGCATTTTAAGTCAAGTTTGATCACCTTGTCTTGTGGAGTAAGCTCATCCCTTGTCTTTTCTCTTCTTCTATTTGTGTGATCATCAATGATAGTAGCTTCAAAGGGACCTTTATTTACAACATACCACAAGTCAATATCAATAGATTGTAAAAATATTTTCATTCTATCTCTCCAACTAATAGAATTTGCCCCATTGAACATAGGGGGCCTAGTAACGGATTGACCCTAAAAAAAATAGAGCATTGTTAGTTGCCATAATAGTTCTTTTCTCAAAAGCAATTTAAGCAATAAAATGAGACCAAGCTCTGATACCAATTGTTGGTCCCAAAGCAACATAAGAGGGGGGTGAATTAGGTTTCTAAAAATATTTTAGAAAGATTAAACTTAATGAAATTTTCAACTCACAATTAATATAATGAAGATAGAATCGATGAAACTGTAAACAAAGAAAGAGAGGAAATTAAAAAACCAATACTCCTAAGCTAACAAGCTTGAAGTATTAATCCACTAGAATGCTTCACACACTTGGTGATTGACAGCCAATAATCTTTACAAAGTAGGGAAATTTTTGCTCAAACTAAAAACCTTTTAGTTGAGCCAAGAATTTTACTCACAATCTCACTTTTGTACAAGATTATCACTCCACTAAAAAATGAGCAGCACTCTAAGCTACACACTAATACAATATAGCACTTTAGCCAATTTGCACTCAAATTGCTCTTTTATAAGGCTTCTATTGAATGTATGAGATGATCTTTACAGAATAATAGAGCAGGTATTTATAGGAGCCATAAATGGTGATTGTAACTACTTCCTCACGGCTAAATAATAAATGCACAAAAACTAGCCGTTGAGGTTTCGGACGTCCGAGATAAGCATGCGTCCAACACAAAGTCCGATCTTCGTACAGTTGGTGAAGGATATCGTTTGAACGGCCATGCATGCGTCCGTTCCATTTCGGCCGGTCATGTTCGTCCGAAAGAAACTTCGTTCGGACAGTTGTATGCGTCTGTAGAGAAGCATTAGGAAACATGCTTTCTACATAGGACTGTTAGTTCGGACGGTGAAATGCGTATGAGAAACTTGACATAGTTCGGACGGTGTTTGCTTTCGAACACCCTATTTCCAGCAGAACAAATAACATACCTGCAAAGCTTGTTTTTAGAGTTTTGTGCTTATATCATCATCAAAATAAGGTTTGAAAAACATCATCAATGAATTAATTTTTCTAGCTTATTTTTATGTTCTTGACATGGAGAACAATGATGAGTCTGCCCTATTTTGTTAGGTAGACCATTTTTGAAACATCTAAAACTAAGATAGATGTAGATTCTGGAATTTGATGGCAAAATTTTTCAACATAATATTTATACAGTATCCAACTGAGGACAATTCTATTTTTTTGTTGATGTTATTTATTCATTAGTACAGGAAGTTTTTGAAGGAGAATTCGAAGGAGACATAGATGAGCAAGCGGAAAGTGATGTTGAGCAACCACAATTTGGTAAGTTATCTTATGTGACATCGAAGATCCTTAATGATAAAATTTCATCTAATCTATTTTGCAGGCGGTTGAGTCAAAATTAAAAACTCTTCCAAGTCACCTCAAATATTTGTTTCTGGATGATGGGAAAACTCATCTGGTGATAAATCGCTAATAACCTAATTGATGACCAAGAAGAACAATTGCTAAAAGTTTTAAGGGAGCATAAGATAGTGATTGGGTGGACTGTTGCAGATATAAAGGGAATTAGCCCATCCACATGTATGCATTATATATTACTCAAAGATGGGCCTAAGCCTACCCGTCAACTGCAAAGATGGCTGAACCCGATGCTCATGGAAGTGGTTAAGCAAGAAATACTCAAACTTCTTGAAGTATGGATAATTTACCCCATTTCAAATAGTGAATGGGTTTGTCCTGAGCAAGTGGTCCTTAAAAAGACGGGAGTAACGGTAGTGAAAAATTAAGAAAATGAATTGGTGCCTACCGGTATACAACATGGGTGGGGAGTTTGTATAGATTATCGAAAGCTTAATTCTCTTACTCGCAAAGATCACTTTCCGAAGGTTACCTTTCTTGGATCAAATGTTTGAAAGATTAGTTGGTCGTGCTTATTATTGTTTTCTTGATGGTTACTCAGGGTACTTTCAGATCGCTATTGCAATCGAAGATCAGGAAAAGACAACATTTACATGCCTATTTGGACCATTTGCTTATCGTCGTATTGCCATTTGGGTTATGTAATGCCCCTACCACATTACAAAGATGTATGGCTAGCATATTTTTTGATTTTCTAGAACATTTTATTGAGGTATTTGTGGATGGTTTTACTATTTATGGAGATTCTTTTGATCAATGTTTGCATAATCTCACATTAATATGGTAGAGGTGCATTGAAACTAACCTTGTTCTAAACTCTAAAAAATGTCATTTCATGGTTGAACAACGTATAGTGTTAGGTCATGTGGTGTCATCCAAGGGGATTAAGGTTGATAAAGTAAAAATTGACATAATTCAATCATTACCTTACCCAATCAAGTTGCGGGAAGTTCGTGCTTTTCTTTGTCATGTATGCAGGTTCTTACCGAAGGTTCATTAAGGACTTTTCCAAAATATTAGCACCTTTATGCAAGTTACAGTAAAAAGATGTGGAATTTGAATTTGGTGATGACTGCAAGGCTGCATTTGACAAATTGAAACAACTTCTCATGTTAACTCCAATCATCCAACCACCCAACTAGAGTCTACCATTTGAAATAATGTGTGACGCAAGTGACTTTGTAGTGAGCAAAATTTTGGGGAAATGTGTTGGAAGGGCTCCTCATGCAATTTATTATGGTTCCCCAAATGATGCACAAAAAAAGTACTACACCACTAAAAAATAACATTTGGCTGATGTTTTTGCTCTAGAGAAATTTCATTCTTATCTAATTGGTGCTAAAGTGATTGTATATTTTGATCATGCAGCTTTACACTATTTAATGATTAAGATGGAGTCAAAACCAAGGTTGATAAGATCTTACTCCTCTTGAGTGAATTTGACATGGAAATCAAAGACAAAAGTGGTATGGAGAACTTAAAGGTGTCAGACCATTTAAGTAGACTACCACACGTGGAGTACGAACTGGAGATACAACAAAGATTTTTGAATGAACAATTGTGCTCCATAAAGGCAATGTTACGATGGTATGCAAATATTGTCAATTTTTTAGTTACTAATAAATTACCTCATGGATTGTCTGGAGAAGCAAAAGAGAAGATCAAAAGCGATGCCAAATATTATGTGTGGAATGAACTCTATTTATGGAAATATTGTGCCAATCAAGCAATAAAAAGGTGTGTCAATGATGTTGAAATTAATTCAATTTTAGCGTTTTTCCATACTTATGCTTGTGGAGGGCATTTTGGAGCCAAAAGAACAACAATGAAAGTATTAGAGTGTGGATTTTAATGGTCCAACATAGTTTGCGACTCTTACCTATTTTGTCATTAATGTGACAATTGTCAAAAGATAGGTAACATTTCCCAAAAGAATGAAACGCCTCAAAACTTGATACAATTCTGTGAAATATTTGATGTTTGGGGAAAAGCATTGATTTCATGGAACCTTTTCCTTTTTCATTTGGTTATTCATATATACTCTTGCCTGTAGATTATGTTTCAAAGTGGGTGAAAGCTAAAGCCACTCGTACTGATGATTTAAAAGTTGCTGTTGATTTTCTTAAAAATAACATCTTTTCTAGATTTGGCATTCCAAGGGCTATAATCTGTGACTGTGACACTCATTTTTTGTAATCGGACAATGGAAGCCTTTTTGATGAAGTACCATATGACTCATAAGATTTTCACTGCATATCACCCGCAAACTAGTGGACAAGCCAAGATATCCAATAGAGAAATTAAGTATATTCTCCAAAAAACAGTGAACTCTAGCCGTAAGGATTGGAGTTTACGGTTGAACAACGCATTATGGGCATATCGCACTGCCTATAAGATGCCTATAAGGATGTCCCCATATCGCTTAATATTCAGAAAAGCTTGTCACGTACCCGTAGATTGGAGCATAAAGCTTATTGGGCTATTAAAAGTTTTAATATGTTTAGATTGAATACAAGTCGTAAACAGAGGAAATTACAACTGCAAGAGTTGGAGGAAATCCGCAATGAAACTTATGAGAATACTCGAATACATAAAGTGAAAGACAAAGGTTTTTCATGATAAATGATCATAAGGAAGGATTTTAAAGCTGGTCAAAAAGTCCTTCTTTATCAGACGCCTATTTCCTGGTAAGTTGAGATCCCGTTGGATTAGTCTGTTTGTAATAACAAATGTATTTCCCCATGGTGAACTTGAAATTCAGAGTTTAGAAACATCCAAGGTGTTCAAAGTCTATGGACATAGTTTAAAACCCTATTATGAAGGAGTTGCATTGGAACACATGTTGGAAGTGGATTTGGAAGAACCGGTTTATAATTGATTGGTGGAAGAGCATCAAGTCAAGCCAACGACAGTAAACAAAGGTGCTGCATGGGAGGCAACCCATGTCTATTTAAATTCTATTCCGTTAATTTCGTTTCACAACTTTATTTTTGTTATTTTATTTGCAATTCCAGGGTTAGGGTAATCTTATTGTGTTGTTATTGTGGAAAATCGACTTCATTTTTTTAAGCCAAACTGTTAAAATAGTCCTTTGAAGATTTTGTGTATTCTGTGTGATTTAGAGTAGAAATTTTTTGCTTTAAGGATTTTTTTGCGATTAAAAAAAATTGAAAATTTGTTTATGCTTCGCGCGCACATATGCGCTACATGGCTCATGCATGTGCACGAGGACGATCCTGAAATTTTTTTTCTGCCTTGCACGCACATGCTTGCTATAAGCCTCGTGCATGTGTGCGAGGTAATTTGCAACTTGGACTTCTACTTTGCACGCACATGCACCTGAAGGGTCAAAACCCTTATTCACAAGCATAACACAAAATTTCTATTTCTTCCCTTCCAATTCCTCTCAACCACCAAAATCCCCGACTCCTATTTCTTCATCCAATCACTCCTACTTCATCAAAATCACACCCAAAATCTTTCTTTTTCAAAGGAAAATTACATCAAAGTATGAATTTAGCATTCTCTTTCTTTCATTTTTCATTTATGGGTTTCAATTGATTATCAAGAATGTTTTGATTTTCTTTATGCTGTAATTGGTTAAATCTGTTATGGATTGAACTTTAAACTTGTGATTGAAGCGATTTATGATTGGATTGTTGATTGAGGATGGATTTCATGTTCATTACATAAACGAAAACTTTCTCGTTATCTATGCATGCCATATGTTTGATACATTGTCTCAATGAATTAAAATTTTAAAACACAAGGTATTGGTGCATGAATTTAATTCCTAGATTGTTAATTATGCCATGTGATATCTTTTTGGTTAAATTTCATGCATAGGAATATTGTTGGAATGTATATTCTAAGTGTTTGTCCCAAAGCAATCTAAGAGAGGGGGTGAATTAGGTTTCTAAAAAAGATTTTAGAAATATTAATATTTTTCAAATGAAAACTAATATAATCGAATTAGTGAAATAGTGAAGTAAGAAACAGAGAAAAATTAATCAGCCAATACTTCCAGCAGCTAACAAGCTTGAAGTATCAAATCACTAAAATGCTTCACACACTTGGTGAGCCAATAATCTTTACAAAGTAGGGATATTCTTGCTCACACTAAAATTCTTTTAGTTGAGCCAAGAATCTTACTTACAACCTCACTTTTGTATAAGATTATCACACCACTCAAAGTTGAATTGCACTCTAAACTGCACACTAATACAACAAAGCACTATAGCCAATTTGTACTCAAATTGCTCTTCTCTGAACCTTGTATTCAATGTATTAGATGATCTTTACTGAATCTCAAAGTAGTTATTTATAAGAGCAATAAATTGTGGTTGGAACTACTTTCTAACGGCAAAATAATAAATGCACAAAAAGTAGCTGTTGGGGTTTCGGACGTCTGAGATGGATGGGTTGCGTCCGACACAGCGTCCGATCCTCATGCAGTTGGAGAAGAACCTCGTTCGGATGTTTGTGCGTGAGTTCGTTCCATCATCCGATAGAAGCTTCGGACGGTCCTGTTCAGTCCATTTAGAGAAGCAGTGGGATTCTTCTTTCTGCCTGTTTGTTCGGACAGTGGAATGCGTCTGAGAGGCTTGATACAGTTCGGACGGTATAGTGCGTCCGAAAACCCTATCTCTAGCAAAACAAATAATAGACCTGCAAAAACTTGTTTACAGAGTTAAGTGTTTATGTCATCATCAAAATAAGGTTTAGAAAAAATTGGAGGCCTTTTCGTTCAATATAAGATTTGTTAAAATAAGGGGGAAAGTGTTTGTTTCCGCTGAAAGGAACCTCGAGGAAAAAAAATATTGGTGAGGTATAATCCAAATTTGCAGGTGTTTTATTCGGGTTTCAGTAAGAAAGAGTTCCCACAGGGAACAAAAGAGATACCCAAAATCAAGAGGAATGCCCTTGAAAACACAAAAAAACAAGTAAAGCTGTATTTTTCCGGGCTCAGTACGATGCCCGTCGGTTGGCAATAACAAATTCGTGACAAGAGTGTATAGAATGTTTAGTTCAGGAGTGAGCAATGGTGGTTTTGGCTTCCTAGGCCTGTTTGAAATTGATGTTAAAAATAGCCCTAACCTCATCAATGTCAAATCGAGTATCAATAGCAGGCCATTTATCTAGAGAAAAGAAATAGGAAAAATCATTCAGGTTTGAGACTTTACATTCAAAAATAGGGTTAATGATGTTGGAGGAAATCTCAATATTTTTGCTATTTACACGAGAGATTAAAGTGGGAACAGTGGGGCCTTTCCGAAAATTGGCTGTGAATTGAAGCACCGTGTCATGATACGGGTAAATCAATATGGACTAGGTGACCCCAATTTTGTTTTTCAAAATAGGATTTGACAATGGGAAGATTATACTCATCAAAAAGACTCTGAGATGCAAGACGTTGAACGATTATAGATTTACTCAGAAGAGATGTATACCGTTCAGATGCCTTGGCATCGATGAATTTTGGTAATGTGGGATTTGAGGAGACTTGGGGATTTGTAGACGATTCTCCACGTACTGGGGCTTTCCCTTTTGTCATCTTTTGCGTCCACGATTTGCTATAGAAGAACCTCCACGGGATTTAACCATTTTGAAGGAAGAGAAGGAGAAAGAGGAAAAGTTTGATTTTTTTGAAGGATTTGGGAGAATTTGATGAAATGAGATGGTAGATGGGGGAAATTAGGTATGATAAGGGTGAGAAATACTTTGGAGAAGATAATTTTCCAATCAATTTGTGGATAGAGAGAAGGATTTGGAGGAGAGGTTGAGGGAAAATATTTTGCCAGAGGGTTTGTATAAGAGTTCTTGAGGTTGACCGAAAAGGGGGAAGATGGACGGTACATAATCAAACAGAGAGAACATTCGAACGGCTGAACGTTTGGTGTGTGTCCAATGTAGCGTCCGACAGCTAATGAACTGACGGTCGATGGAAGACCTAGTGCGTCTGATGTTCTTTCAGACGAAGGTACCCGTCCGGAAGAATTTCCAGAGAGTTGGTGAAAAAGATGAATATTGTTCGGACGATTATGAGCGTCCGAGGCAAATAGGAGTTTTCGAGATTGAATGACGATAAAGATCGTCCGAAAGAAAGTGTGGTTCGGACGAACGAGTGCGTCCGAATGAAGAAACTATGCCAAATTGATCTGTAAAATCCCCAAACATTTTCTGAGAGATTCAAAGCGATCTAGAGCCAAGGGTTTTGTAAAAATATCAGCCAGTTGATCTAAAGTAGGCACAAAATCAACACAAATTTTCTTTTTACAAACAAGATCTCTAATAAAATGATGTTTAACATCAATGTGTTTGGTTCTAGAGTGCATAACAGGATTTTTTGTGAGATTAATTGCACTTGTGTTGTCACACTTTATAGGCACACAATCAAAAAATACACCAAAATCTTTCAGAGTATGTTTCATCCAAAGAAGTTGAGCACAACAATTTCCAGTAGCAATATATTTGGCTTCAGCACATCTAGAAAGAGAAATAAAATTTTATTTTTTCTACCCAACAAAGTCGGCATCAGAATAACTAATTAAATCAAATGTAGAGAACTTAGGATACCACAAACCAAAATTATTATTCATTGTACCTTTTAGATATATCTAAAAATTCGTTTAACAGCAATCAAGTGCGATTCTTTGGGGCAAGATTGAAATCTAGCACATAAATAGACAGCAAACATGATATCTGGTCTATTGGCTGTTAAGTAAAGTAGGCTTCCGATCATACCTCTATAGTGTTTTTCATCAACATCATTACCTCCTTCGTCTTTATCAAGTTTGGTTGAAGTGCACATAGGCGTACCAACTTGTTTGCAATCTTCCATTCCAAATTGTTTGAGTAGCTCCTTTGTATACTTGACTTGTCTAATAAACGTTCATTCCTTTGTTTGGTGTAAGTTAAACTTGTAATCCGAGGAAAAATTGTAACTTGCCCATCATACTCATCTCAAATTCTTTTTGCATTAAATGTGAAAAGTCCTTGCACAAATTTTCATTAGTTGCACCAAAAATAATATCATCAACATAAATTTGGACAATTAACAAACCATTTAAATCTGTTTCTGTAAAAAAAGTGGTGTCAACTAGCCACCTCTTTTGAATCCATTTTCTATGAAGAAACCACTTAATCTTTCATACCAAGCTCTTGGAGCTTGTTTCAAACCATATAAAGCATTGGAAAGTTTGAAAACATAATTTATAAGATTTTTATTTTCAAAGCCCGGAGGTTTTTCAACGAAAACTTCTTGATCAATAAAGCCATTTAAAAATGCACTTTTGACATCCATTTGAAATAATTGGAAATCATTGAAACATGCGAATGGATTCTAATCTAGCCAAGGGTGCAAAGGTTTCATCAAAGTCTATACCTTCTTCTTGAGCATAACCTTTTGCAACAAGTTTAGCTTTGTTTCTTATGATTTCACCTTTGTCATTTAATTTGTTCCTAAAGATCCATTTAGTTCCAATAACAGGATGAGAAGATGGTCTTTCAACCAAGGTCCATACGTTATTTTTCTCAAATTGACTAAGTTCATCTTGCATGGCATTAACCCAAGATTCATCACTCAACGCAACATCTACATGTTTATTAAGGTTCAATGTGAGAAAGTAATGCACAATTACTATTCAAAGGTTTATGAGAACAAGTAGTTACCCCATCGGATAGATCACCTATGATTAAATCTTGAGGGTGACTAGAGACGAATCTCCAAGCTTTCGGAAGATCTTTTGAAGTATCCTCATCCTTTTCATCATCTATTTGATGGTTGTTGACATCATTGCTTGATGTGATCTCTTGATGATCCTCGTGAATAACGAGCTTTTTGAGCTCCTTTAGAATACCTACATCTTCATCTTCACATAAATTCTTTGAGATAACATCATTAGTTTCATCAAATGTAACATGCACAACTTCTTCAATCAAGAGTGTTCTTCTATTGTTAACTCGGCATCTTTCTTGTCACTAGAATATCCTAGAAAAATTCCTTCATCCAATTTTTTGTCAAATTTTCCAAGTGTTTCTTTGATTTTTAAAATAAAACATTTGCAACCAAAAACTTTGAAATAGCTCACAACGGGTTTTTAACAAAAAAGCTCCAGAGTTCATAAGGAGTTTTGTTTAAAAAGGATCTTAATAAAACTCGATTCATGACATAACAAGCCGTGTTAACCGCTTCGGCCCAAAAGTATTGTGGTAACTCGCATTCACTAATCATAGTTCTAGCGGTTTCTTGAAGAGTCCTCTTTTTCATTTCGACAACACCATTTTGTTGAGGAACTATAACAACCGAAAATTCATAAAAAATACCCTTGTGATCACAAAAGTCGAGAAAACCTCCAAATTTAAATTCGGCACCATTGTTACTTCTTAAACGAATGATTTTTAAATTCAATAAATTTGAATTTTAGAAAACAATTTTACAAATTTTTCAAAAGCCTCATTTTTTTGAACAAGAAATAATACCCAAGTATACCTAGAATAGTCATCTACAACAACAAAGGCATATTTGCAACCACCAAGACTAGCATATTGAGTAGGTCCAAATAAGTCTAAATGCAACAATTCTAAAGGTTTATGAGTAGACACAAAATTCTTTGGTTTAAACAGAAACTTTGACTTGTTTACCAAATTGGCATGCATCATCTAGATGTGTATTTTTCAAAAATTTCAGTTTTGGCAAACTTGGATACCAAATCCTTCTTAGCAAGTTTTTCAATCAAATCCATATTAAAATGACAAAGTCTTCTATGCCAAAGCCAAGGATCATCTATGGAAGCGGTAAGACATTTTACATTGTTATTGCTAATTTTATCAAGATGAATCACATAAGCATCATTGTGCCTAGTGCCCTTGAATAAAACAACATGATTTTCATCAAGGATAAGACATTCATGCTTGGTAAAAAATACATATAAATTTTTATCACAAAGTTGACTTACACTTAATAAGTTATAGTTCAAATTATCAACAAGAAGCACATTCTTAATTAAGGTTTCACCATTTTTACCTACATCACCAATGGCGATTGATTTTGCTTTATTGTTGTCTTCAAATGTGACTTTTCCACCATTTTTGGATATGAGATTTGTGAAGAGAGAAGCATCACCCGTCATACTCTGTTAGAGCCTTGAACATCCACTATCTATGAACCACTTAGCATTGTTGGTGATGTTAAGTACCTACACAGTAAATCAATTGATAACTTTTGGTACCCATATTTTCTTGGGTCCATTTGAGTTAGTAAAATTGCTATCAATCCATGCAACTTTCATTCCAAGTTTTTCATTTTTCTTGACATAACACATATTCTTAACATGTCCATGTTGTTGGCAATATCACAAATAATATTTTTATTTCCATATCAAGATGGTTTTGATTTTACAAAACTTAAGTCATATAAAATTTTTGTTGATTAATACATTTCTATTTCTTTTCAAATCAACAACATTTTCTTTCTTTCTAGTCAAGAGAACATTCAAATCATCCATTCTTTTCTTCAAGGAGGCTTGTTCTTCCTTAATCTTTGATCTCTCATGCATTCGTTTCTTCAAATCACGATTTTCTTGTGACAGCCTATTAATTTCATTCACAAGTTTAGAGTTAGCATTCAATAGAGCATTTGACCTACATTTTTGACTAACTCCTTTTTTCTAGCATATGATTCCTTTAAACTATCATGCAATTTCAAAATGAAAGCTTCAAGATCATCTTCATCATTAGAGTCATTAGAGTCATAGTTAGAATTTACCTCATCATCTCCAATGGCCATAAAGGCCATTTGTGCCGACTCCATTTCTTCTTCAACTTCTCCTTCGGAGTTGCAATCATCCCATGTGATTTGAAAGTTATTGAATCTAGGTTTTCTTCCTTCCTTCTTTTTCTTGGAAGGGCACTCATTTTAAAAGTGAAGAGGTTGAGCCGCATTCAAAATATTTTTTGTTTTGCTTCTTCATTTCAAACTTTGTCTTTCCTTTGAAATTATTTGAATTTGTAGCTCTACCTCTTCTCATTCTTCGTTTGTTGATGTAATGTTTAAGAAATCCATTGGTGATGAGCTTCATCAAGATCTTCATCTTCTAGATTGATGGAGCTATTTTCATCTTCTTCTTGAGAGGTCTTTCGGGCAATGCTCCCTTCTTGGCCTTGCTTCTACATCATCCACTACTTTGGCCTTCAACTTCAATTCATAAGATGTAAGAGAATTGATTAGCGATTCTATAGGCATAAGAATTTAAATTCTTGGCTTCCTCTATAGCAATTGTTTTGGCTTCCCATTCTTTGGAGAGAGTATTTAGGATTTTTCTTTTTTTTTCACCCGAAGAATATTCCTTGCCCAAGGTTTCAAGATCCTTAATGATGTCATTGAACCTACAATATATTTTGTCAATGTTTTCATGTGGTTCTATCTTGAAGGACTCATACTTGGTAACAAGTAAGGATTTCTTTTGCGCACGAACATCATCACTCCCTTCATGTATTTTCTTCAATTTATCCCAGATTTCTTTAGCTGAAATCCATCCCTTCACGCGAGTTGATTCATTTGCATTTCCAAAGCGTTATATAGCACATTCATGGCTTTTGCATTTAATGTCAAGTTCGCCTTGTCTTGTGGAGTGAGCTCATCCCTCGTCTTTTCTCTTCTTTCTATTTGTGTGATCATCAATGATAGTAGCTTCAAACGGACCTTCATTAACAACATACCACAAGTCAATGTCAATAGATTGCAAAAAGATTTTCATCCTATCTTTCCAACTAATAAAATTTGCCCCGTTAAACATAGGGGGCCTAGTAACGGATTGACCCTCAAAAAATAGAGCATTGTTGGTTGCCATAATAGTTCTTTTCTCAAAAGCAATTTAAGCAATAAAATGAGACCAGGCTCTGATACCAATTGTTGGTCCCTAAGCAACCTAGGAGAGGGTGAATTAGGTTTCTAAAAATGCTTTTAGAAATATTAATATTTTTCAAATGAAAACTAATATAATCAAATTAGTGAAATAGTGAAGTAAGAAACAGAGAAAAATTAATCAGCCAATACTTCCAAGCTAACAAGCTTGAAGTATCAAATAACTAAAATGCTTCACACACTTGGTGAGCCAATAATCTTTACAAAGTAGGGATATTCTTGCTCACACTAAAATTCTTTTAAGTCTTGTTGAGCCAAGAATCTTACTTACAACCTCACTTTTGTACAAGATTATCACACCACTCAAAGTTGAATTGCACTCTAAACTGCACACTAATACAACAAAGCACTATAGCCAATTTGTACTCAAATTGCTCTTCTCTAAGCCTTGTATTCAATGTATTAGATGATCTTTACTGAATCTCAAAGTAGTTATTTATAAGAGCAATAAATTGTGGTTGCAACTACTTTCTAACGGCAAAATAGTAAATGCACAAAAAGTAGCTGTTGGGGTTTCGGACGTCCGAGATAGATGGGATGCGTCCGACACAGTGTTCGATCCTCATGCAGTTGGAGAAGAACCTCGTTCGGACGTTCGTGCGTG
This sequence comes from Cinchona pubescens, assembly GCA_025175665.1. Lineage (NCBI taxonomy): Eukaryota > Viridiplantae > Streptophyta > Magnoliopsida > Gentianales > Rubiaceae > Cinchona > Cinchona pubescens. The sequence goes on from JANKKI010000232.1 coordinate 678,490, forward strand.
CGTTCGTTCCATCATTCGATAGAAGCTTCGGACGGTCCTGTTCGTCCATTTGGAGAAGCAGTGGGATTCTTCTTTCTGCCTGTTTGTTCGGACAGTGGAATGCGTCCGAGAGGCTTGATACATTTCGGACGGTATAGTGCGTCCGAAAATTCTGGCCCTATCTCTAGCAAAACAAATAAGTGTGGGGTGTCAAAGTTATTTGTTTGGGAGTCAAGAGATTCTTGTTTGTATTTTGTAAGAATTAGAAGAACGGGCAAGAAAGCAACTATAGGCAAGAGTGCCAGAACATTCTCCTCATCGGGGTTTCAACAACCTAGGGTAGTTTGCGTGTGAGATTTTTAATTGCAACAACCCAACAAAAATACGATAATGATATCTCTAAACAAGATGTAATCAAGGAAAGGGGAATTCAATCTAGATTGGCAGGGATGCCTGAGATCAAGTTAACCATTCACAATCATGGATGATAATTTCTTCACCTCAACTCCTATTTGATTCAGTTATACGAAATGCGTGAATTTTGTGCAAATTTTGCCCATTATAGCGACGCCAAGGTATATGTAAGGGGAAAAGATGTGGATGGCTCTGCCAATGAGATTAATAGATTTTTGAAGATCAATCAGGTATGTAATGATGAATAGCCAGACACCCAAAATGACAACATGGATGACTCTGTTACAAGAAATCACAGGTATTCTTTGTGATGGGGACGTTGAATGGACCTATACGATGGATGGTAACGTGGCTCAACATGTGAATACTAATACATTTAAATCAGTTTGTTTTGTCTGGTTTAAGTTTCTTTGTACTTGCCTTCTTCTAGTTAATCATCTTGCATATGTCACTATGGAGAAAGCAAAGCTCTTGTAGTGCATTGCTACGAGGAAATCTATAGATGTTGGTTAGCTTATACGCCAACAAATTTGCTATTCCGCTACCAATAAGCAACCTGGCTTATGGTTTTCCCATTTGATTACTGCTCTATGTATGGAAAACAGCGCTGTGATTGATCCTTTAGAGGAAAAATTGAAGCCTAGAAAGTTAATTGCAATGGAGGGTATAAGAGCTCCAATTAGACGCACTCGATCCCAAGCCTCTATATCACACGTAGATGGGGCTGCTGATACCGAAGATGAGCCTGTGTCTATGCCACAGCAGACTCAGAAAGATCTTTTACAACACTTATAATCCTGGCGAAGCAACGGCGAATGAGTATACTAGTATACCTGGCAGCAAACCATAGAGGCTCTCCAGATGGCCAAGGAGCGGGGAGAGGATCCATCGACATTTCCACCTTTTCCTTATTTCCTATAAGATTTGTTGCCGTATGATCCTTGGGCTTTTCATGCCCTATGCTTTGGGCCATTTTCATTATCTTTTAATTTTTGCAATTAATTTCTCAGATAATTTTAGTTGTTATTTTATTTTATTAGACATTTTAGTTAGTTAATTTCTTTTAGATAGGTTTTAAATTCCGTCATGGTGTTTTTGTTTATTGTTGTTGTGTATTCTCTTAAGGGAGTAAGTTTTTTCGTGATTATTGTAGGATTCTTTTCTACAATTTTCTTGTTTTTCTTATTGTCTCAAGGGAATTATTTGTTTTGTTCTGTTTTGTTTAGTGTTACTCCAGCTTTCATTCGTAATAAGGGGATATTTATAGCGGATACTACTCCAAACACGAATTAAATCACAGAGAAACTCTTCTTTTTCCCATTTTAGGACTTTTATTTTGGCATTAAGGGAAATGCTTGTTTTTAAGTGTGGGTGGGGGAGTTATTTGGATTTTTATGTTGTTTGGTGTATTTTGCTATAATATTTCACTTTTCCTTTGATCTGAGAGCTTGTCAAAAAATTTTGTTAATTAATTGACCATTTTTTGAAAAAATTTCAAAAATTTTCACTTAACCTATTTTCTCCATTTTTTTGCAGAATAAATTTTTAATTGAATCATGCATGAATGAGTAGTCGGTGTTAATATTTTCCATTCATGATTTTCAAGATTTCTAAGCACTAGGCTATACACTAATTTTTGATTTGGGATTTTAGAGAAATTATTGCAGACTCAATTATGTTGCATCCCAAAAACTTACTTTATTACGTTTTTTAAGCGAATTATTAGACGACCTGATTTAGTAAGGTAGTGCCTTTTTTGTTTGTTAAGCCTTTCTAGCCAACCATTTTAACAATTTATAATTTTCTAAGTACCTTATTTGAGTCTTATTCTTGTGAAGAGAAACATCATTCTCCTTTCATTTAAACTCAATTTACCTACCCTTATTGAGTTTAATATTTCTTTTAATTGTTTTATTCTCAGTTTTTCCTTTAAGAGCTTATGCTGTACATTATATGTTTAGGGGATATAAGGGTGGAAGTTTGTGAGAAGTGGGTGGTGTACATTTATGGAGCAAAATGGGGTATTGGAAAAAATTGTTGAATAATGAAAAATAAAAATGAGAGTTTTTGATATAGACAAGTAGTATCTATCATTGGTACCTGTATTTGCAAGTATTGCCCATCACTAGCAACTGCATGTTTATATGTTGTGGGTAGTGCTTACTACTGGTACTCATACTGTGAGCGGACATAAAAATATAAAATGACATAATGATGTATATATGTCTAGAAGAATGTTAGCATATTTGGCTATGCTTATTGGTTGTTTGGAATTTCTCATGGGTGTTTTTTACTTAAGTGTGGGTTGTACAATGGATGTTGTTTGTCCCCAAGCAACCTAAGGATTTTACACTGAACCTCACTTTTGTAAAAGATTATCACTCCACTCAATGCTTTTGAAAAACACTCTTAAGTACACACTAATACAATATCACTAAAGAGCTAATTTGCACTCAAATTGCCTTTTAACTTGCTTGTATTGAATATGTAAGATACTCTCTCAAAATATAGATGGGTTGGCATTTATAGATGCAATAAATCAGCTCCCAAACACTTCCTAACGGCTAGATAATCAATTCTGAGAAATTAGCCGTTATAGGTTTCAGATGTTTGAGATCTTTATTAAGTGTCCGATCAGTGATATCATAGAGTTGAAAATTCCATTCGAACGGCCGAGGTTGCATCCATTCCTTCGTCCGAATAGGTAGGTTGATGAGTCTAATCCTCGAGCAGTGTAGTTTGTCCGAGAGGTTTAGTGCTTGACTAGGGTTGCTCTTCCTCAGACAGTTAGACAGTTAGGCGCGTCCGTTGTAGGTGCCTCAAACATCTTGCTCTCAGCCTGACCTTTTAGAAGGTGTGTTGCATTCGAGGTAATTTCGTTCGGAGGAGCTTGTGGGTCCGAGCAACTTAGTGCACATCGTCCGAAAACCCTACTATGAACAGATGAAATAGAATTCCTCCACAGCTTAAGTTCAGATTGCTATATTGCACTTGTCATCATCAAAACCAAGATTGTAGATCATCAATCTCTCCTTTTTTGATGATGACAAATCATAGGGCAAATCAACCCAATCATTGCTCAGATAATTAACCCAACAAACATAATCCATCAACCATGATCAATCAAACACACAATCAATTATAAACACACAAACAACTATATTTCTCCCCCTTTTCGTATCATCAAAACGAAATACGCTCCCCGTGAGAAGATGTTCCCCCTGACTCAAACCACAAGATGGGATAAAATAAGGTAAAAAGACTATCATTGAATAAAAAAAAGAAGTCAAGAGGATACATCCTAGTTCAGCCAATGTAGTTCAAACACATGACTACATAAAGGAAAAAACAAAGCAATGGATAAATACATGAAGCCAAGTATAAACTAGGGGGTAGTATCTAAATCATTTGTCTTCTTGGAGCACTCCTCACGTTTGCGCTTTTTGGCATGAAATCATTATCCGTGGCCTCACTATCATGTTTACTTAGGTCTTAAGTATACGGCGTTGCATGAAGTAATTGAATGTGTCATCCACATCTTCATCATCATCAGCATCAATGCTAGGAAGAGTGGATTTTTCAGGATTGATTGCACCAACTGAATCCTCTAGGGCTTCAGGCTCAGGATTGGAATGGTCAACATCTTCAGTGTCGTTGATAAGTTCATAATTGTACTATATTTTATGTGTCAATTACCACATTTTTATGTGTTGGAAGCAAGATTTGAGTTATTATTGAGCTTAATTTGGTTATTCTTAGTTTTTGTAGGGTTAAAGTGAAAAAGAAATGAAAAAGATGGAAAAAGATGAAAGGAAATGCTAAGGGCGGAACATGCACGAGTATTGAGAAGCCATTTTGGATGTTGTTCATATTTTAATCATAAATTTTGAGTCCATCCTCCGATTGAGATAATTTTAGATGATTTGGAAAGATATTGAAGATTTATATAACTTTCCTGTTTTGAGTTTTCCAAGATTCTATAGGCATCTATTTCAAAATTGCAAAGTTTGAAAATGTGTACCGGCAAGGGATGATTCTAACATAGCTTAGTAGATTCAGGAAAACTTTCTTATCTGAGATCCAATTAAGGTGATTAAAGATTTTTTGGAAAGATAAGACATAGAGATACAACTTTTATGTTTTGAATGTTTCTAAATTCGGTCTTCATCAGAGTCAAAATTGAAGCCAAAAGTGAAGCCAAAATCTGAAGCCCAGGGCACATGCGCTGGGGTTGTGCTGCGCATGTGCGCTGGCAACTTTTCAGCACTGCCTAGCACGTACATGCACTCAAAAACCTCAGCGCATGTGCGCGTGAAGCAGCAGAATTGTATATTTTTGAGTTTTTGATGGATTTCCATTTCGGCCGGTTGGACTCTTTTTTACTCGATTTCACATTCTTATCGGTAGGCATTATTTGTAACCCTAAATACTCATTATAAATACCCCAAGTTGGGGGAGAAAAAAGGGATCGACACTTTTATTTTCTTGTTGGCTAGGGTTTTTAGAATAGAAATTCTTCTTTATTCTTTTATGGCACTTTGTGCCTAATCCCTTTTCTTGGTAGAGGGACTTGAAGCCACGGTCAATTCTACAAAGTTGTGAGACTTCTTGTGCTTGAATTTATTCAATTTATCTCAAGTATTGATTATTTTTCTGCGATTATTTTTATGATTGTTCTTTTTAGCTTATTATTGCTACAAAATATTAAATTATTAGAATTAATCTACTGCTAGATTGTTTTAACCGCGTGTGCTTAATTCAATATATGAAGCAACTAAGTTTGATAATTACAGGATTTGTGTTATCGAATTTAGGAAAATTAATCATCTAATTGGCATAACCGCGTGTGTTTATGTTTGATTTAGTCTAATTATTCTTGTTGATCTTAATGCTTCTATTAATTGATCTTTGGCGCGTGTCTGGGTTAAATTAATAGTTACGGTGAATTGGATCGCGTGTTGAAAAATTAACTAACTTTGGAAAGAAATAAGAATCAACTTTGAATTGGTATTCGTTCGGGGTTAATTCTTCAATTAGTGCTTGATATAGAACTGAATTATTTTGTGTGTCCATGATCGACTAGTGAAATTGCCATGGTGGATATGATCGAAATGAAGATTGTTCTTAATCAAATTCTCTCCAATTATTTTATTGTTTTAGTTTTAGTTTAAAGGAATTCAAAACCCCCTTTTTCCAATTTAGCTCAAAAATAATCCCAGTTCTCTGTGGGACGAACTCGACTCACCACTACTACACTAGAGTTGTTAATTTTGGGTGCTTACGACGGCATTCCAACTCGACAGCATCATTTTGCTCACACCAGTCATCATCGTCGGTATTGAAAGAAGACTCGAGAATGTATTATGATCTGAACATTGGCAAATTAAACTTGAGCAGAGGTAGACATTCCAAGACTTAAGGCTTCTTGAAAAATGGTTAGTTTGGTCTCTAGCCTTTTAATTTTCAAAGTGTGCGGCGTTGAAACGAACTCATTTGATTGCTGAAATTGGTGACAAGTGTGCATAGTTGGGAAAGGAAGGGTTTCGAAGAGTGAATATGTGAGAAGTAGGGTAGTGGAGGTGTGGAAGAGAAGGGTTGAGGAGGAGGGGTATGGGGTAGTGCATGTCTTGAATTTGAAGCATGTGTTTTACATTTCTCAATCTCATAATCAGGCTTAGTGAACCATTGATCTTAAAAAAATGCAAGCCTTTACGTTCAATGTAAGCTTTATTGAAATATTGGGGTATTATTTTTTGCCAGTAAAAGGGATATCAAAATGATCGAAAACTTTCAGTAAGAATTTTACAAAAGGGATGTTCCTTCGAGTGTCAGTCAAGAATAATTCCCATAAGGAACAAAATAAATATCCAAGGTATTTCATTCCCTTAAAAACACAGTAGAATAAATATAACTGTATTTTCCTGGGTCAGTAAGATGTCGATCAGTAGGTAATAATTAATTTGTAACTGAGGAGTACAAGATATTGAGCTCAAGACTAAGCAAATTAGTTTTGGCTTCTGAAACCTATTCAAAATTGACATTAAAAATTTGTTTTACTTTTGATGTCAAATTGAGTATCTACAGCAAGCGATTTATCTAGCGAGAAGAAATATGAGATTTCATCAGAAGGAATAACTTCACACTCGAAAATTGAATTAATGACATTGGAAGTAAATTCAATGTTGATGTGATTCACACGAGAAATTAAGGTTCGAACAGTTGAACCTTTGCGATGATTACCAGTGAGTTGTAATACCATATCATGATAAACGAGTAAATTAAGATGAATTAAATTCCCCCATTTCTATTTTTCAAAGCAATCCTTGATAAGAGGTAAGTTTAATTCATCAAATAAGCTTTGAGAAATAGGACATTGCACTAGTTGATGGATTTGCCAAGCAAAGAAGTGTACCTATCTGAAGCCTTAGCATTAATAAATTTAGGCAAGGTGGGATTTGGAGTGGGTTGAGGATTTAATGATGTTTGACCTTTTACCGAAGCCTTTCCCTTTGATTTCTTGCCTTTGGTAGCTGTTGAAGATCCTCCACGTGAACGAACCATCGTGAATCAAAGTAGAAGTTGGAGGATGAAAAAATGAAAGTGAAGGGTTTTGAGGAAATTGAAGAAATGAGGATGGTAATAGGGTGAGAAAAAGTTCAAATGGGGTAGGTGAAGAATTTGGAAGGTGAAATTCTTGATGAATTTCAGAGAAAAAGGACGAATTGAATGAGTTTGGTGAGTTTCTCTTATTTCGCCACAACTAGGTTTCAGTGTGATTGGAATGTCCTAAAAGGGGAAAGTGAAAGGTTTTAAAAAAATAGAACAATCGTTCGGATGTATGAACGATTAATATACATCTGATCGTGCATCTGATCACAAATGAACGGACGACCAAAATACTGAACTATACGTTTGAAGTAATGTCGAATGGTTGTGATCGTCTGTACATTTTTCCAGAAAGTTTGATGAATAAGAAGAGCTACTCGGATTGAGGGAAACGTCTAAAACGAAATGTAAGAAAAATAAGGAGTTCCAACAGTCATTTTATTCCAAGAGAACAGAGGACCAAGGACACACATTTGCATCCGAAAACATAACTCATACAATTTTGAAATCAATAATGCCTAAGCAAGTTTTGAGAAATTTAAAATGATCCAATGGCAAAGGTTTAGTAAAAATATCAGCCAATGGATCCTTTGTACACACAAATTTCCTTTTTGCATACCAGATCTCTTATAAAGTTATGTTTGACATCAATGTGTTTGGTTCTAGAATGCAAGACAGGATTTTTAGTGAGATTGATTACACTAGTATTATCACATCTTATAGGCGCACAACCAAAAATAATACCAAAATATTTTAAGGTATGTTTCATCCAAAGAAGTTGAGCACCTTGTAACAATTTCTAGCAGCAATATATTCGGCTTCTGCCGTAAATAGAGAAATAGAATTTTGCTTCTTGTTAAACCAGGACACCAAACAATTACCCAAAAAGTGACACATACCACTAGTACTATACCACTAGTACTTTTCCTATCAATTTTACAAACAGCAAAGTCGGTATCCGAATAACTAATTAAATGAAAACTAGTGGATTTAGGATACCAAAGACCAAAATTTTGCGTCCCTTTCAAGTATTTAAAAATTATTTTTGTTATCATCTAAAGATGATTATAAGGACAAGATTGAAATCTAGCACAAAGACAAATGGCAAACATAATATGTCTACTAGCTGTAAAATAAAGTAGGCTTCCAATCATACCTCTATAGTGTTTTTTATCAACACTATTACCTTCTTCATCTTTATCAAACTTGGTTGAGGTGCACATTGGCATTCCAACTTGTTTGCAATCCTCCATTCCAATGGGCTTGAGTAGCTTCTTTATGTACTTGATTTGTGAATATGATGAAGGTTCCTTCTTTTGTTTGGTGAATTTGAAATCCAAGGAAGATTTGTAATTCTCCCATCAAATTCCTTCTTAGTACAAAAGATGCTACAATAAAAACAAAGTTCATTAATACAAAACCTATCTAATACACTACCCCTTTCCAAACAAAAGAGAAGCTTGGAAGATTATCCGCAGAGTCCTACCAGTAGCTTTTATGATATCCACTGAGAAAATCTAAAAGTGCTAACTGGAGAGTAAAAACGAGCACCTAATCTGAAAAAGACAGCTTTATGGTATAAGGGCAGGCCTTCCAAGCTTTAATTTCAAGTTTTGTAGGAGTGTGATGAATAATGTTGCAAAAGTGTCAGAGAACTTTTAAATGGCATGATGACATTTGTGAAAACCTGCTTCATGAAGCAGTCTCTAAAATACACATCTAGATTTAAAGAGACAATGAACCATTTTCATATCTAGTTATGATTATGGTTTATTGACTTTTAAACGTCAGGCATGTCCAAAACATAGTCAAAAAGATACCAATCATTTCAAAACATAGTATGCTAAAGCATAGCGAACAAATCCAAGTACAGTTTCAATCCAGAATATAATAAAATAGCATGAGTATCTTTTAGGCTCAACAGTATGACCTACAGTACTAGCCACATCTAGATGTGTATAAGAGTCGACTGAGGTCAAGTTATCCCAGACAAGACCCCGCATCAAATAGTTCATAAGACATAGCATCACCATGGCGTCCCATGGATGACTATAGAACCGTTCTCCCAAATCAAAGATATTTGGTAAACTGTCCAAAATTATACACACCTAGGTCACCTATGAGAAACAGTTTCATACCATGCTTTCCTATCAAAAGAGTTTGCGTTCATATCAATTGATTAACATAAAATAGCTAGGTCCCGATAACATATGTAATAGTTCCAAAACTTGGTAAAATTGCAGTTCCAAATGGCATAGACATTTTAGAAACTGCTTCATTGAAAGTCGTTAAACAAAATACAAGTGGAAGAGGGTCTATGTTACCCACCTATCCCCTGCTCTTATGCACAAATAGATGTGTATAAGAGACAGCGACCGAACCTAAAACCATCAAAAGATCATTAAAGACCCTTCAAACATAACCAATTATGATGTCTCTTGTATCCTAGTCTGTCTCTTATACACATCTAGATACTTACAAGATGACAGAAATCAATTCCACTTGGTTTCAAGTCTCAATTCCTATCCAAACTAACCTTAGGACACTCCTAAAACATCATTATGTGTATAGACATAAGCATTCATAGCATAACACTCTAGGCCACATATGGAAGACACTACCCTAACTCATAATCTTAAAATTTGTAATCTAACCATGGAAAGTTGTTAAAAATCAACCCCAATTCTTCCCAACATCTAAATGTGTATAAGAGACCCATAACATACATAAATCATAACTTACAAATTGCAAAGAGGGTTTATTTTCAGCTTAAAAGAATCCTACAAAACTTGAAATTAAAGCTTTGATCATAAAGCAAAGCCAAAAATGCTAAAATGAATAAAATCTAACCTTAGAACTTGGAGGTTATTCTTATACAGAACTATTGCTTATTAAGTTGACCCAAATAGTTCCCCATTGACCAAATAGTCTCCAAGTTGACTATTTAACCCAAAAACTAATTTTTGCTACTAAATTAACATTTTAAATCAGCCATCAAACAACACTCACACACCACAATGCACTAATTACACTTAGTCCAACTTTAGACCCGTTTACCCGCCGGTATCGAAATCGCGTAAATCGTTCAATTTGCCGAATTGAAAAACGAATAAGTTGAAGTACTTTATGACTAAAAATAATATGAAAAACATTTTAAACCAGTTAAAATCAAAGAACAAGGCTATTAAAATACTGGGTTTCACATATATGGTATGCTTTCTTGTCATTAGAATATCCTAAGAAAATCCCTTCATCCAATTTCTTGTCAAATTTTTCAAGATTTTCTTTAATTTTTAAAATGAAACATTTACAACCAAAAACTTTGAAATAGCTCACAACAGATTTTTTGCAAAACAAGAGTTCATAAGATGTTTTGTTTAAAATAGGCCTCAAAAGTACTCAATTCATAACAAAACAAGCTGTGTTAACGGTTTCGGCCCAAAAATATTTTGGTAAGTCACACTCACTAATCATGGTTCTATTGCCCTCTTGAAGTGTTCTATTTTTCCTTCAACAACACCATTTTGTAGAGGCACTCTTACAACCGAAAATTCATACGAAATACCGTTGTGATCACAAAACTCGGAAAAACCTCCAAATTTAAACTCGGATCCATTATCACTTCTCAAGCGAACAATTTTCAAATTCAGCAAATTTTGTATGTTTGAAAATAATTTTATGAAATTTTCAAAGCCTTCATTTTTGTGAACAAGAAATAGTACCCAATTATACCTAGAATAGTCATCAACAATCACAAAAGCGTATTTACTTCCACCCAGACTAGCATGATAAGTTCGACCAAACAAGTCCATATGCAATTTTATAATTCCAAATGTTTAGAAGTAGACACACAATTTTTCGGTTTGAAAGAAACTTTAACTTGTTCACCGAATTCACATGCATCACAAATTTTGCATTTCAAAAACTATAATTTTGGCAAACCTCTTACCAATTCTTTCTTATCAAGATTTTCAATTAAATCCATGTTGAAATGACAAAACCTTCTATACCAAAGCCAAGAATCATCTATAGAAGCGGTTAAATATTTTATATTGCCACTACCAAAATTATTAAGATAAATCACATAAACATCATTATGCCAAAAATCTATAAATAAAACAGCAAAATTTTTATCAAGAATTAAACATTCATGCTTGGTAAAGAATAGATATAGATTTTTATCACATAATTGGCTCACACTTAAGAGATTGTAATTTAAGTTATCAAACTAGAAGCACATTTTTAATCAAAGTCTTAACATTTTTACATACATCACCAATGCCAATTGATTTTGCTTTCATCTTATCCCCAAAAGTCACATTTCACTATTTTTGGACAAGAGTTTGTTGAAGAGAGATGTATTACCGGTCATATATCTTGATCACCTACTATCTATGAACCATTTGGCATTTTTGTTGATGTTCATTACCTACACATGAAATTAAGTGATAACTTTTGGTCCCATATTTTTTTGGGTCCATAAGAGTTAGTAAATTGACTACAAATCCATACGGCATTTATTCCAAGTTTTTCATTTCTCCTGACATAACAATTATTTTTCACATGTGCATGTTCTTGGCAATAGTTGCAGATAATATTCTTATTTCCAAATAAAGAAGATTTTAATTTTACAAAACATAAGTCATTCTTTCTAAATGTGACAAAATTCTTGTTGATCAACATATTTCTATTCTTTTTCATATCAACAATATTTTCTTTTTTTCTATGCAAGAGAACATCAAAATCATCCAATCTTTTCTTCAAGAAGGCTTGTTCTTCCTTGATCTTTGTTCTCACATGCATTATTTTTTTCAAATCAGCATTTTCTATGTGATAACCTATTATTTTCATTCACAAGTTTGGAGTTAGCATAAAATAAAGCATTTGTTATTTTTTGACTAACTCCTTATTTCGAGCATTTGATTCCTTTAAGCTATTATGCCATTTTAAAATGAAAGTTTCAAGATCATCATTATCATCCTTTTCATCATTAGAATCATAAGTAGACGTTACCTCTTCATCACCAATGGTCATAAAGGCCATTTGTGCCGATTCTATCTCTTCTTCAACTTCTCCTTCGAAGCTGCAATCATCTCAAGTGATCTGAAAATTGTTGAAGCGGGGCATTCTTCCTTCCTTCCTCTTCTTGGAAGGACACTCATCTGCAAAGTGTCTAGGTTAACCACATTCAAAGCATTTTTCATTTTGCTTCTTAATTTCCAGCTTGGTCTTTCCCTTTGAAATTATTTGAGTTGATTGCCCCTCCTTTTCTCATTCTCTGTTTATTGATGTAGTGTTTGAGGAATCCTTTGGTAATGAGTGTAAGATCACCTGATTATCATCAATAGCTTTATCTTCTAAATTGATGGAGCCATTTTCATCTTCTTCTTGAGAAGTCTTTAATGCAATCCTTCTCTTTGGTCTTACTTCTTCATCATCTACCACTTTAGCTTTGAGCTTAAATTTATATGAAGTGAGAGAGTTAATTAATGACTCAATAGGTATGGAATTTAAGTTATTTGTTTCCTCTGCCTCCCATTATTTGGATAGAGCATTCAAGATTTTTCTATTCTTCTCACTCAAAGAGTATTCCTTACCCAAGGTTTCAAGATCCTTAATAATGTCATTGTATCTACAATACATTTTATCGATATTTGGCAACAGTTAAGGTCTTCATGGATATCTTGAAAGACTCATACTTGGAAACAATTAAGGTTATCTTTTGTTCTCTAACATCATCACTTCCTTTATGGATTTCTTTCAATTTGCCCCAAATTTCTTTAGCCGAAACACATCCTTTGACACGAGTAGACTCATTCGCATCCAAGGCATTGTACAATCACATTCATGGCTTTGGCATTTAAGGTCAAGTTTGCTTTATCTTGTGGAGTGAGGTCATCCCTTGTTTTTCTCTTCCTGTATTTGTATGATCATTAATACTGGTGGCTTCGAAGGACCTTTATTGACAACATACCACAAGTCAACATCAATAGATTGCGAGAAGATTTTCATTTTATTTTTCCAACTAAAATTCACCCCATTAAACATAGGAGGTCTAGTAATAGATTGACCTTCAAAAAATAAAGCATTATTTGTTGCCATAAAAGATCTTTACTCAAATGCAATTTAAGCATAATAAAGAGACCAATGCTCTGATACCAATTGTTGGTCCCAAAACAACCTAAGAGGGGAATGAATTAGGTTTCTTAAAAATTAATTTGCAAATGATGCACAATTAAAATCTTTTACACTAACAAGTAAGTTGATAGCAGTATAATCAATTAAGTACAAAATATATAGAATGAGTAAAGAGAGAGATTAATTAAACAACACTTCCAAGCTACAAGCTTGGAGTAGTAATCCACTAAGATGCTCCTTCAATTTTGGTGAGTTAATAATCCCAAATGTACACAAAGTAGGATCATTCTTGCTCACACTAATTCTCTTTAGTTGAGCCAAGGATTTTACACTCAACCTCACTTTTCTACAAGATTATCACTCCATTCAATGCTTTTGAAAAACAGTCTTAAGTACACACTAATACAATATCACTAAAGAGCTAATTTGAACTCAAATTACCTTTTTACTTGCTTGTATTCAATGTGTAAGATGCTTTCTCAAAATATAGATGGGTTGACATTTATAGATCCAATAAATTAGCTCCCAACCACTTTCTAATGGCTACATAATGAATGTTGAGAAACTAACCGCTATAGATTTCGGACGTCTAAATCTTTATTAAGCGTTCGAACAAGTGTCCAATCAGTGATATAATGGAGTTGAAAATTTTGTTCAGATGGCTGAGGTTGCGTTCGTTCCTTCGTTCGAAATAGGTAGGTTGACGAGCTCCAGTCCTTGGACAGTGTAGTGTGTCCGAGAGGTTTAGTGCTTAACCAGGGTTGCTCTTCCTTCGGACATTCAGGAATGTCCGATAATATTTCTTTCGGAAAGTTAGGGGCGTCCATTGTAGGTGCCTCAGAATCTTGCTCTCTGCCTGACCTTTCGAACGGTGTGTTGTGTATGAAGTAATTTTGTTCGGACGAGCTTGTGCGACTGAGCAACTTAGTGTTGTTCGGACGATGTGCATCGTCTGAAACCCTATTATGAACAGATGAAATAGAATTCCTACATAGCTTAAGTTTAGATTGTTAGATTGCATTTGTCATCATCAAAACCAAGATTACAGGTCATCAGATATATGATATTTCACAAGGGAAGAGAAATTTTATTTTAATGTGTGGCCACCATTACTATAAAGCTCTTTTTTTATTTGTTATATTCTCTCCCTTCTTTGGCTAACTAATATCCTAACCTGTAGTTCAAGCTAAAAGTCCTACCTAATTTAAATAAAATCGATTCTCCAAGATTAGTGAGGGGTGTAAGAAAAGTGAGCTATGGGGTGTTTAGAAAAATTTTGAGGGTCTCCATGATTTAATATAGATATTTTCAAATCTAAGCTTTTGAATGGCTATACACACATACACAAAAATTTCATGTTTTGGTTTTTATTAGCATTTCAACTCTTGGTTCTTAGACTAGTCTAATTAGTGGATTGATTATTGATTATTTATCTAAATATTTGAGGGAATATGTTAAGTAGAATTTTGTTATGCTAAAATGTTTTAATTTCATGTTTACTCAAGGACGATCGAAGGCTAAGTGTCGGGTACTTTGACAAGTTCATAATTGTGCTATATTTTATGTATCGTTTACCATGTTTTTAGGTGCTGTAAGTAAGATTTGAGTTATTATTGAGTTTAATTTGGTTATTCTTAGTTTTTGTTGGGTTAAAGTGAAAAAGAGCTAAAAAAGATGGAGAAAGTGAAAGGAAATGCTAAGGGTAGAACACACACGAGTATGATGACTATTCTGGATACTATTTTGTATTTTAAGTGTAACATTCGAGTCCAAGATCCTATTGGGATGATTCAAGATACTTTGGAAAGCTAAGAAAAGCTACAACTTTTGTGTTTTACAAATGTCAAAAGCATCAATGTCAAAATTAAAACCGAAGGTGAAGGGCAGCATTAAGCCTAGCGCACATGTGCGCTGAGTCCAGAAGGGAAATTTTCAAAACATGTGCACGCAATTAGGCAGCTCATGTGTGCCCAAAACAGTAGTGTTACATGATTTTTTTAATTCTAGGTCGATTTCTTTGCTCGGTTGGACTCTTTTTCATACGATTTCTCGTTCTTATCCTTAGACAATGATTTTAACAAGTATGCATTATAAATATCCCAAGTAGGGTTATTATAAGAGATTCAACACTTTATTTTCTTGTTTTAACTAGGGTTTTCAGAAGAAAAAATTCTTGGTCATTCTTTCATAGCACTTAGTGCCAAAACCCTTTTTCTTGGTCGCTAGCGAATTGAAGTCATGGTCAATTCTACTATGTTGTGAGACTTTTGTTCTTGAATTTATTCAATTTCATATCAAGTATTGATTATTTTTCTATGATTAAATTTACGATTGTTCTTTTTAACTTATTACTGTTGCAGAATAATAAAGTTATTGCAATTAATCTACTGCTAGATTGTTTTAACCGCGTGTGATTAATTCAATCTATGAAGCAACTAAGTTTGATAATTGCTCGATTAGTGTTATTGAATTTAGAGAAAATAATCAACCAATTGGCATAACTATGTTTTTGTGTTTAATTAGCCTAATTGTTCTTATTGATTTTAATTTCTATTAATTAATCTTTGGCGTGTGTTTGGATTAAATTAATGGTTAGGATTAATTGGATCGCGTGTTTAAAACTAGACAACTTTAGAAAGAAATAAAAATCAACTTTAAATTGGAATTCGGATTAATTCTTCAATTAGTGCTTGGTATAGAAATTAAATTATCTTTGGTGTCAAGGATCGACTATTCCGTAAAATTATCATTATCTTTGGTGTCAAGGATCGACTAGTAAAATTATCATTATCTTTGGTGTCAAGGATCGACTAGTAAAATTATCATGGTGGATATGATCAAAATCAAGATTCATCATGAATTGAATTCTTTTCAGTTTACTCTCCTTTCGTAGTTTTTAGTTTAAAAGCATTCAAAAAAACACCCATTTCTTTTGAGCACAAGAATAAACTACGTTCTCTGTGGGACGACCTGTACTCACCACTACTACATTATTATTGAGAATTGTTAATTTTGGATGCCTAGGACAGTACTGACCAGAATGTCAGCATGAATGATTTTAGAGACCTCTATTTTAACCAGGAAGATGAACTAGGGTCAGCAGAGCGTTTAGCACACTTAATAGAGGAAGACTTACGTGCTGTTTGGCCAGAGGTGCCAGAAGTATTGCCAGAGTTTCTTTCAGATGCCATGGCGGTGATTTTTTGGACAATTTGAGAGTACAAACAGAGATTAAAGTAAATTTTTAGATTTTGGAGAAATTTTAGTTAAGAAAATAAGCACTGAATGGTTGTGATTGTAAAAAAGTAATTAGGAATAGCAAAACTGGAAAAAGTAGAAGTGTGGAGGGATAAGGAGGTTGGTTATAAAGTAAGAAGAGAAAAATGAATAGGTGTAACTAAAGGGTTACAATTAATGAACGGGAGTGAAGACGTGTGATCGACAAGCTTCTAATAAAAAATGAAAAGGCATGAAGTGAGGCACGATCTAGCGATGACACGTGGCTGGCAACATAAATAGCGGCATTAATTTCAAAATTCAAAAAATTTTAAATTTAAATCGTTAATAGGTGAATCCGAGTGAAAGGGTAAGAACAAACTTAACTGGGGCTCAGCTGACTACTTGCTGGGGCTGATCGTTGATGATCTGTCAATCAGAGCCTATTAAAGGGGTTGGCAATTGACCTGAAGAGATCAGAAATGGACTTCAGTGTGTCAACTGGATTGACACATCTTTATTGAGGCACACTTTAGTTCAGCTCTGATAACTATAGTATATGTCAGAGACTAGAGTTATTCTACTCTAAATTATAGCATTTTTATAGTATAAATCCCGAACTTTGGATAGTAATTGATAATTTTGATTAATTTCTTGCATGTGTTTATATTTTTGTTCTTGTTAAAGATGTTAAGTTTTTGTTAAAAATTTGGCTTAATTAATGGCTTAATTATATAAATTTGGTGTAGGTAAAAATTAAAAGTTGGAAGCTGGACTAAACAAAGCTCGAGGGACAAAAATACAATAATCAAAGAAAAGAGGGTCTGCTGGAAGAGAGTCCAGATAACGATCTAAACTCAGGAAGGTCACTTTAAACATTACCGAGTCGAGATCGCGATCTCGACTCATGAATGCTTTAGTATGGAAGGCAAAATTGTAATAGATCAGGGACTATTTTCTGGTTTTTACTTGTACTATTTAAGCTACTTTTAAAGGATTGAAGTAAGTAGAGATAGAAATAGTACTTAGAAAGATAGATTTTAGGATAGATTAGGATTTCTTGAACCTTAAGTTTTTAGCTTTAATGAAAATTGCTCTTTAATTCTCTTTTAGATCTTGTTTTAGTTTCTTGTCAAGTTCAAATTTTGATTAGATAACTGTAGTGGTTAATCGCAAGTTTCACGTAGATATAATTTTTACTTGCTTTCTAATCTAATTTAGTGAGAATTTCTTTATTTCCATTCTAGGGTTTTATAGATAAATTAGGGTTCTTGTTCATTATTGTGATATTAGTTAAGAATTTTTCACTTCCTTGCTTTAATTTCCAATTAATTTGTAGTGGGCTTTCGTTATTACCTTCAAAAATCCAAAAAATATTTTAATTTTAAGTTTTACTCTTTCAAATTCTAGTTTAGAATTAGTAATTTCTAGCTTCATAATGTCTCTACTTAGTCTTCTTTTTAAAATAATTTACTTGCTCTTTAATTTTTGTTCTCTTTTAATTAGTTTAGAGTAGAATTAAATGTCTTCCTTTGATTGTTTTACTAGAATAGATTAAGTAGTCTCCTATTTCCATAACTACTTGTTTAGTTTCACTTACTTGCTTTTTAGTTAATCTAACTTAGAGTTAGATTTTAATTGCTTTCATTTAATTACGGCTTTTATTAGAGTAGTTTCACCATCCATTGTTTGATCTTGCTTAACTACACATAGACTCGTAAAACTTGGTAATTGCCTTCCAACAATCCTTGTAGGACAATACCCACTCATCCTATACTACTAACAATTACGTATACTTGTGAAAGTGAGGTAGAGTGTATAGGTTTTGTGAGGTTTCTTATCACTTTTTTGCTCTAAATTGATCTCTACCTTAGTAGATTAGACATGTTTTTGGTGCCGTTGCCGGTGATTGTCTTCGATTTTTGGCAATATCAAGCGCTAGATGGGTTGTTTAAATTAAGCAATTTAGTTTAGTACAGTTGTTAATTTTGTTAATTTTTATGTTTGTTGGATATTTTGTGGAATTGACTTGGAATTTCAATTGATTATTTTACTTGGTTGTGTTTTAGTGCATGGTACGAGTTGTGATCAAGGGCCATTCATTTGGTTAGACAAGGAAAGGGAGAAAGGGCTAAGAGAAATTAGAAGATTGAGAAGGGTACAACAAGAACAAGAAAGAATTGCAATACCAAATGCTAATACTCATCAAAGGAATTTGAACATGGAAAACGATGAAGATGAGTTTGTTGGAAATAAGGTGATTGGTGGCTATGGGAATGGAAATGGCATAAATGGGAATGGAAGGCCGTTGAGGGAATACGCCTTACCTAATTTTGATGGGGTGAACTCGAGCATTGCACAGATGCCCGTGCAAGCCAACAATTTTGAAATTAAGGCCGCCCTAATCCAAATGCTCCAAGCTCATGCCATGTTTGGGGGTGAACCTAATGAAGTTCCCTACACACACCTCATGAATTTTGAAGAAGTCTTAGACACATTCAAGTTTAATGGAGTACACCCGGATTGTGTGCGGATGAGAGTGTTTCCTTTTTCTCTTCTTGATGGGGCAAAGTCATGGTTGCAATTCGACCCCACACACCCAAGAAACATTTACCACTTGGAATCAACTTGCTCAAGAGTTCTTGGCAAAGTACTTTCCACCCGCAAGAACCGCCAAATTGAGTAATGAAATTACATCATTCAAACAAGATGTTGGTGAAAGCCTAGGAGAAGCTTGAGAAAGATTCAAGGAGTTGCTAAGAAAATCTCCTCATCACGCCATTCCTTTGTGGCTTCAAATCCAAACTTATTGCTTCAAGAAACAAAATCCATTGTGGATGCATCCGCCAATGGTTTTATCTCATATAAGACTTCGGAAGAAGCTCAACAGTTGTTAAATATGATGGCATACAACCACTATTATCAGGGACCGATGACTGTAGCGGTGGTTCAATACCAAGCTAATCAAGCCAATGCAAATAGTGGAGCGTTGAATTTAAACATGCAAGATGCCCTTTTGGCACAACAAAGCATGTTCATGAATGTGATGAACAACATGGCAAAGGCGTTGGAGAATCTAGGGAAACCTAGTAGCTTTCTTTGTAAATGCTATGTTTTCTTCTCCAACTCAACCAAGCATGGCATGTGATTTTTGTGGAGGTGGCCATGCCAATGGACAATGTGAGATGCCATATGGATCTAATGAGCAAATCAATTATGTGGCTAATTAACCATCATTTCCAAGGAACCAATCCGGAACTTATGGGAACACATACAATCCTTCTTGGAGGAATCACCCAAATTTCTCATGGAGTAACACCAACAACCAATCCGACCCTCCTTACCAACCAAATCCCCCACCTCAAAATGCCCAACACACCCAAGCCTCGAAATCCTCATCTAGACCTTATCAACTGCCACATCAAAGAAATTTCCAACCTATCTCATATCAACCTTTCCCCAACCCTTCATTTCAAAGCCAACAACAAAGACCTCCTTTCCATCATGCAAATTCTTCCCAACCCATGTATCATGATCAATATGATCCAAGAGAGAATTTGGGTGAAGAAGGTTGGAAAAGAGAGGCCAAGTACTTGAGAAGAGATTAGTTGGATAGGAAAAATGAGGAACACAAGAGGGATTATGAGAACTTGAAGGCATCTACAAGAAATTTGGAAATTCAATTGGGCCAATTGGCAAGGATGAATAATGAGAGACCTTTAGGGGTGCTTCCGAGTGACACCATTCCAAACCCTAAGGAGCAATGCAAGGCTATCACACTCAGGAGTGGTAAAGAGTTGGATGAAAGAGTTAGGAAAAATTTGAAGAAGTTGAGGATGAAGAGAAAGAAAAAGGGGAGTCTTCAAATGGGCAAGACAAGATGATGAATGAGTCTATTAAGCCCAAATCACCAAGCAATGAAGGCAAGGATCCAAAGTATGATGAGCCAAAACATGTTAATGTGCCATTCTCTCAAAGGTTAAAGGATGAAGAAAAAGCAAAGAAGTTCTAGAAGTTTTTTGAGATTTTCAAAAAGATTGAAATCAACATTCCTTTTATGGAGGCACGTGAGAACATGCCTACCTATGCCAAATTCATGAAACAAGTCCTTTACTTCAAAAAGAAAGTTGCATGGAGATGAAATTTTATGCTTAACGGAGAATTGTAGTGCAATCCTTACAAAATGGTTGCCACCAATGCTCAAGGACCTTGGATCATTTTCTATACCATGTGAAATTGGGGGTTTACAATTTGGGAGATCATTTTGTGACTTGGGAGCTTCGATATATCTCATGACTTTTCGGTGTTTAAGAAGTTAAATGGAGGACAATTGAAGGCAACAAGTATCTTATTGCAAATTGCAGACCAAAACATAAAGTTTTCAAAAGGGATCATTGAAGATGTGATTGTGAAAATTGATAAACTCTACCTTCCGGCCGATTTCATTGTGCTTGAAATGGAAGAGGATGAAGAGATGCCAATCATTCTTGGAAGACCTTTCCCTGCTACCCGTCCTGCACTTATTGATGTTCAAGAATGGAAGTTGGAATTCTGAATAAATGATGAAATTGTTACGTTCAACATTTTTAGTTCATTAAAGCTTCCTTCAATTTCTTGAAGATGATGAATATAAATGTGGTAGATGACTTAATTAATGATTGTTGTAGGAATGGAATGGAGAATTTTTCAATGGAAGAAGAGGTCTTCGAGTCAAATGCGCTAAATCAAGATGATGAAGAAGAGATGAGGCATGTGAATCATTTGGAGGATGAGACCTTATTGCAAAAGAATGATGAGGAGAATCAAGAAAAAGGTAAAAGGAGGTCTCCGACCAACGAACCCCCCAAGTTGGAACTTAAACCTCTTCCTACTTACCTAATGAATGCATATCATGGTGAAAATGAGACATACCCGATGATTGTGAATGCATCTTTAACAAGTAAGCAGCTTGATAGATTGATTGTGGTTCTTAAAATGCATAAAGAGGCCATTGCTTGGTCCATTGATGATATTAAGGCAATAAGTCCTTCCGTATGCATGCATAAAATCTTTTTGAATGATGGAAATAAACCGATAACGCAACCTCAAAAGAGATTGAATCCTACTTTAAAAAAGGTTGTAAGGAAGAAGGTTCTCAAACTTTTGAAAGTCGGTTTGTTTACCCTATTAGCGATAGTGAGTGGGTTAGTCCCACTCAAGTCGTTCCAAAGAAGGGTGATATTACCGTAATCATAAGTGAAACCAATGATCTCCTCCCTTTTAGATTGGTTACGGGTTGGCGAATGTGCATTGATTTTTGAAATCTGAATCAAGCCACCCGAAAGGATCATTTTTCTTTACCTTTTATTGATCAAATACTTGAGAGGTTGGCCAGTTTTGCATATTATTGTTTCCTTGATGGATATTCCTGTTATCTCCAAATTGTCATATGTCCGGAGGATCAAGAAAAAAACAACTTTTACATGCCCATTTGGTACTTTTGCATATAGCAGAATGCCTTTTGAGCTTTGCAATGCACCAAGCACATTTCAATGTTGTATGTTTTCCATTTTTCATCACATGGTTGAAAAGAGCATAGAGATCTTTATGGATGTTTTAGTGTATTTGGTGTCTCATTTGATGATTGATTGTCTTGAAAATTTGTCTAAAGTTTTGAATAGGTGTGTAGAAACTAATTTGGTTCTCAATTGGGAAAAGTGTCATTTCATGGTGACGGAAGGAATTGTTTTGTGTCACAAAGTTTCATCAAAGGAGATAGAATTTGATAGGGCAAAGATGGAGGTAATCCAAAAGTTGCCTCCTCCAATTAATGTTAAGGGGATAAGAAGTTTCTTAGGTCATGCGGGCTTTTATAGAAGATTCATTAGGAATTTTTACACATATTGCTAGACCTTTGTTCTTATTACTTCAAAAAGATTGTCCTTTTCAAGTTGATGACTCTTCTTTGGAAGCATTCAATGAGGTAAAACATGCATTTGTGATTGCACCGGTCATTCTGGCACCAAATTGGTCTTTTTCGTTTGAGATTATGTGTGATGCTAGTGACTATGCAATAGGTGTCGTTTTAAGTCAAAAGGTGAATAAGATGTTACATGTCATCTACTATGCAAGTAGGACCTTAAATGATGCACAATTTAATTATTCTACAACGGAGAAGGAACTACTTGCTATAGTCCTTGCATTTCATAAGTTTAGATCATATTTGATTGGATCAAAGGTAATTGTTCATACCGATCACTCCGCATTAAAATATTTATTTTCTAAACAATATGCCAAGCCACGTTTATTGAGATGGATACTTTTGTTGCAAGAGTTTGATTGGGAGGTGGTCTACAAGAAGGGTGTGGAAAACATGGTAGCCGACCATTTGTTAAGGATTGAAGCATCTAGACTTGTGAATCATGAAGAAGGAGCCATCAATGAAGAATCATCCAATGAGAAATTATTTGAGGTGAAGGAAGTGAGTCCATGGTATGCAGATATTGTGAATTATCTTGTGGCAAGGATAGTACCAAAGATGCAAAATATCAATGAGAAGAGGAAATTCTTGTGGAACTTAAACATTATATTTGGGAAGAGCCGTATTTGTTCAGAAGGTGCAATGATCAAGTTCTAAGAAGATGTATTCCGGAGTCATGTGAAGTATCCGATGTATTAAAACATTGTCATTCATCTCCGGTTGGAGGACGTCATGGAGCTCAATGGACGGCGTTCAAGCTTCTCCAAAGTGGTTTGTATTGGCCAACTATATTCAAGGATTCCTGGGACTTTGTTCTCATATGTGATGAATGTCAAAGTGTGGGTAATATTTCAAGGAAACATAAAATGCCTCTTCATGGCATTATTGAGTTGGAGATATTTGATACATGGGGGATTGATTTTATGGGATCTTTTCCGGTCTCATACTCCAATAAGTACATTTTGGTTGCAGTAGACTATGTGTTGAAGTGGGTTGAAACAATTTCAACCCCAACCAATGAGGCCAAGGTGGTTACTAACTTCCTTCACAAGAACATCTTCTTTCGGTCTGGAGTTCCTCGGACTATCATTAGTGATGGGGGGATCTCATTTCAAGAATTTCCAATTTGAGGCATTGATGACAAAATATAGGTGAAACACAAGGTTGCTTTAGCTTATGACACCCACAAACATCCGGTCAAGTGGAGGTGTCAAACCGAGAATTGAAGAGAATTCTAGAGAAGACGGTGAATAATGCTAGGAAAGATTGGGCATTGAAGTTAGAAGACACATTGTGGGCTTATCATACAGCATTTAAGACTCCCATAGGCATGTCTCTGTACCGTATTGTGTATGGAAAAACATGCCACTTGCCAGTGGAACTTGAACATAGGGCATATTGGGCAATAAAGAACTTGAATTTTGAGTTGAAGAAAGCATATGAAAAGAGGATGCTTGATTTGAATGAGTTGGATGAATTCGGAGGGAGGCATTTGAAAATTCTTTAATTTATAAGGATAAGACAAAGGCATGGCATGACAAGCTCATCCTAAGGAAGGAACTTAAAGTCGGTGATTTGGTGCTCCTTTATAATTCAAGGCTCAAGTTATTTCTGGGAAAACTTAAGTCAAGATGGAGTGGTCCCTTTTAAGTAATCCAAACATTTTCTCATGGAGCGGTGGACCTCAAAAATAAAAGGGAAAGAGGGAGCTTTCAAGGTCAATGGCCATCGGCTTAAACCCTACCTTGGAGGAATCATTGAAGGCAGACGAGAAATTGTCCTATTAACACAAGAATGAGGGTCATGCCATAGTCAAGCTAGTGACTATAAAAGAGCGCTTCTTGGGAGGTAACCCTAGTTTTTCATTTAGTTGTTTTTTCTTTCTTTTAGTGTGATTTTGGATTAGATTAATTTTGAGCAAAATTGGTTTCAATTAGGTTAGAATTTTAGTTAAAAATCTAATCTTTATTTAGTTGAATAAATGGTGCTCAAGAATTAGTGAAAATTGTCATCCTAACTTATGAATTTTGTGTTTGTAGATTGTCCTTGCAAATGGAGAAAAATGATGAAGAATTGAGCAATCTTGACTAAGTGTAAAAATTACACTTTGCAGAAATTGAGTTGAGATCACGATCTCAAACTCAAACTTCTGGAGTGTAGAATTGTCATTTGGTCGAGATCGCGGTCTCAACTCAGGACCAAATCTCTACAAAGGCATTTTTCATGCCAAGTCGAGATCGCGATCATAACTCAATCGAGATTGCGATACCAGAATAGAGATCGCGATCTCGAGATCAGGCTATATCGTGATCTCAAAATTGAGATCGTGATCTCGAAGGACAGATATGTTTTAAAATTTTGCTTCTTCTTCTTCTTTCTTCTTTCTTCATAAATTTCTTCTATTCCTTTTCTCTCAACCGAAAACCCTAACCCCAATCC
This sequence comes from Cinchona pubescens, assembly GCA_025175665.1. NCBI lineage: Eukaryota > Viridiplantae > Streptophyta > Magnoliopsida > Gentianales > Rubiaceae > Cinchona > Cinchona pubescens. Next base: position 703,241 of record JANKKI010000232.1, read on the forward strand.
CTCAAAATTCTTCCATAATATCATCCTGTTTTCCTCTAGGAACCAAAGCTAGCATTTTGTGGGAAGATTCTTGGAGAAATTTGGACTTCAAAGAGAATTGAGACACAAAAAGTTTTGGGAAATTTCAATCCCAAAAACGGGTAATATCTTTTCTTTGGTTTTTAGTTTCAATTGTCAATTTGGTGAAGATAATTGTGGGTTTTGTGGATTACTTTGCAGTGAAATTGGTGGTATACAATTGTTGAATTTTGGACAATTATTGGAGTAAAATGTTGTTTAGGAGAATTTTGATTTTGAATTGTTCAATTGTTTGAATTGCTGAATTGATTTAAATTGAATTGAATTATTCTGAAGTTTGTTGGACATATGTGATTTTGATTTTGTTGGTAGACAATTTTCAATTGAGTGTGAATTTTTGAGTTGCTGATTGAGTTAGACTGTTATAATGACTCAAGGGGTTTATAGTAGTGCTAAACATAGGGTGAGAATGAGGGGGGAGAGGAGCAGGTTAGAGGAAAAGGAAAGCAGGAGAGGGCACTAGTGGCGAAGGGGATTTGGAACAACCGTTTGAGAGAGGTGAGCAGATTGAATCTCAGTTCTCGAGCGATAGGGTTGAACAGTTGTATAGGAATAATGAGAAATATGAGGTGATTAGAGAGCAAAACTTTGATCTTTCAATGCATTGGGGTAATTATGAAGATTCTACAAGAGCTATTGATGAACAAATTAGATCAAGGCATTGGGAGGGTTTTAACACTCTAGTTGACCTCTGGGCTTCCCAATTACTAAAGGAGTTTTATTGCAACTTGTGTGAATTGGAAGATGGCAAGGTACAAATACGAGGGGTGTTAGTAGAATTTAGTGCATATTTGATTAATTCATATTTCAACATACCTCCCATACCCTCTAATCAATACTTGGCATTCTTAAATAATAAAGAGAAATACATGAATACAATTAAAGATGCCATATGTGATAGGAGGATTGATTGGATTAATAGTACTTCATCCACCACTAAGTTGAAATTTGCTCGTCATGGACTTTCATTGGTGGCTAAGTTGTGGTTTCATTTTATCAGTAGCCACATTTGGGGGTCCAATGCTGTGAGCTTTATCCAGAGGGACAAAGTACTCTTAGTTTATGCTATCATGACGGGGGTACCGTTAAACATTGGTCACCTTATTTAGCAGGGATTCTTGGAGAGTGAAAGGTCTGAGAGACCTATATTTTATGCCATTAGTCTAATTCATCATCCGTGTACTATAGCAAGTTGCCCGCTGATTAATCCTAAGGAAAAAATGACACATCCACAAGGAAGGATCAACCGGGAATATGTCTACAGAGTGGTGAGAAAGTATGAGAAGCACCACCCAGAGGAGCACCTTACCCAGCCACCACCACCTCAGAGTGCTTCATTGATCCCGATGCCCCTAGGCTTTGTATTCAATGCTCCAATAAATGAAGATGAGAGAAATGATATGCAAGGGTACTGGTCGTATAGTCAATTGGTGATGTACAACACTTTGACCATCATTAGAGAAGTTCTGAAGATCACATCATTGGGTACATGGATTATGCCACCACAAGCTATAGTATGGCACTTTGGTTCACCTCATGGACAATACTACACACCACCTGCTGCTGCAGAACATCATGAGGGATCTAGCCACGCGGGTGCGACCGGAGGGGACATGGAAGATGATCATGAAGAGGCTCAACCTAGTGACGCTGAAGAGGGTCAAGAATAGATGGAATGAGAAGATGAATGCCACCATTTGCTTGAGCATGGATGTCTAATACCAACCCTGGCCACTGGATTGATTTGATGAATGATGACAATTCTCTTTGATTTATTGATTGAACACCATAACTGTTGATTACTTTTAGTTAATATTTTTTTTCTTTATTTTCTATTTTTGGATTTGAAGTATTTGAGTTTTCTTTTTTTTTCTTAAGTAATCTGGCTAATGGCCTTAAGCTGACGCCAAGTTTATATATATTTTGATCTTTCATGGATTGAATCTCTTTGGGAATTCCGTGTTTGACACTTGGCGTAGTTTTGGTCATTACTTAATAAGAGTAGAATGGCTAAATGCCCTAAGCTGATGCCATATTTGCATTTATTAATGAATTGAATTGAATGAAACTTGAATGATGAGATGCATGGCGTCGTTCGATGCACTTAGCATTTCTACTCAAATTTTAGTTCTTAGTTAAAATTATATCATGGTTTCAGTAGTTTTTGTTATTTTTGGGTGTGCCTTTATGTTTAATTGTGGGTGAGTGGAAGATGATAATTTATTCATCAATTGGAATAAAAGAGACAAGTTTGGGGGTGTTTATTTCTTTGTGTTGGGAATGATTATTTTGTGCATAGTGTTGCCACTTGATGTTTATTGGATGGAAAATAAGGTCAATTAGGTACTCAATGATGATAAATTTTGATATTCAATGCTCTATGATTGAAGTTTATGATTGATTCATTCCAAGAATTTTATGTGAGTGAGTATTTCGTTTGCAACATAAAAATTTCATAAACTTGGCATCACTATTTTTCAAAAAGAAGTGCTGAAATTTTAGGAAAATTTATTTAAAATGTTGTTTTTGATGTTTTCCAAACCTTATTTTGATGATGACATAAGCACTAAACTCTGTAAACAAGCTTTGTAGGTCTGTTACTTGTTCTGCTGGAAACAGGGTGTTCGGACGCAGTACACCGTTCGAACTATGTCAAGCTTCTCGAATGCATTTCACCGTCCGGACCAACAAGCAGAAAGCAAGGTTCTTAATGCTTCTCTACGGGCGCACACAACTGTCCGAACAAAGTCTCTTTCGGACGAACATGACCGTCCGAAGCTCAGTTCGGATGATGGAACGGACGCATGCACGGCCGTCCGAACGATGTTCTTCACCAACTGCATAGAAATCGGACGCTGTGTCGGACGTATCCTACTTATCTCGGACGTTCGAAATGTCACCGGCTACTTTTTGTGCATTTATTATTTAGCCGTTAGGAAGCATTTGCAACCACCATTTATTGCTCCTATAAATAACTGCTCTACTATTCTGTAAAGATCATCTAATACATTGAATACAAGCCATTAGAGTGAAATGTACCCATGAAAAAAAAAATTAGGAATAAGGCAAGTATGGGATTCCGACATGTACCCATGTTTTTCGTCGAATAAAGCCATTAGGAATTGCATTTTAAGAGACCAATAAGTTCAGGAGTAAATGTTTGTAATACTTATCACTAATCTCATATTACTTATTCCTTATTAGAGCTCTATTCCTGAAATGTGTGACACATTTGCATTTAAGTTGATTTCTAATTGAACTTCTATTTTCATGATCCCTAATCGAGATAGTTGATTAAGTTTATAATATTTGTGATTTGAAAAGTAATGATGTTTTAAATGGATTGAACTAAAACTTTTGGTAATTTTTTTTGAAAATGGTAAGTCTTGGTGATGTGAAATCTTATGTAGTGATTGAACGTGTGTTTCTTTATAGGGAAATTGTAATTTTGAATTGATTCATTTAAATACTTCAACTATTATATAGCATTGAAAGTCGCTTCAGAAGTGTTTTAATTGTTCTAAATACATCCATAATTCATCAAGTGTCGTGCCAATTTTGGTGATAATTATGTGTTTTAGTGTTAGTAGGTTCTTTTTAGTTTCTGTTTTGTTTGGGACTAGCAAAATGCTAAGTTTGGGAGTGTGGTAACTCTATTATACTAGAGTTATTCTACTCTAAATTGTAGTATTTTGATAGTAAAAATCCCGAACTTTGGGTTGTAATTGATAATTTGCGCATGTAATTAATTTCTTTCATATGAGTTTATATTTTTGTTCTTGTTAAAGATGTTAAGTTTTTGTTAAATTTTTTTCTTAATTAATGGCTTAATCATGTTAATTTGGTGCAGATAAAAATTAGAAGTTGAAAGGTGGACTAAACAAAGCTCGAGGGACCAAAATGCCATAATCAAAAAAAAAATAGGGGCTGCTGGAAGAGAGTCCAAATTGCGATCTGGATTATCTAGATCATGATCTGGACTCGGAAAGGTCACTTTAAAAATTACCGTGGAGGGAAAAATTGTAATAGATTAGGGACTACTTTCGGGTTTTTACTTGTAATATTTAAGCTACTTTTAAAGGATTCATGTAAGTAAGTAGGGATAGTAATAGTAATTAGAAAAATAGATTTTAGGATAGATTAGGGTTTCTCGAACCTTAAGTTTCAGCTTTAATGAAAATTGCTCTTTAAAACTCTTTTAGATCTTGCTTTACTTTCCTGTCAAGTTTTAATTTTAATTAGATAATTGTAGATGTGGATTAATCGCAAGTTTCACGTAGATATAATTTATACTTGCTTTCTAGTATAATTTAGTGAGAATTTGTTTATTTCCATTCTAGGCTTTTATAGATAAATTAGGGTTCTTGTTCATTATTGTGATTTTAGTTAATAATTTTCACTTCTTGCTTTAATTTCTAGTTAATTTGTAGTGGGCTTTCGTTATTACCTTCAAAAATCCAAAAAATATTTTAATTTTAAGTTTTACTCTTTCAAATTCTAGTTTAGAATTAGTAATTTCTAGCTTCATAATGTCTCTACTTAGTCTTCTTTTTAAGATAATTTACTTGCTCTTTAATTTGAGTTCTCTTATAATTAGTTTAGAGTAGAATTAAATGCCTACCTTTGATTGTTTTACTAGAATAGATTAAGTAGTCTCCAATTTCCCTACTTGTTTGGTTTCACTTACTTGCTTTTTAGTTAATCTAACTTAGAGTTAGATTTTAATTGCTTTCATTTAATTACGGCTTTTATTAGTATAGTAGTTTCACCATCCATTGTTTGATCTTGCTTAACTACACAAAGACTCGTAAAACTTGGTAATTGCCTTCTAGCGATCCTTGTGGAAGGATACCCACTCATCCTATACTACTACCAACTCCATATACTTGCGGAAGTAAGGTAGAGTGTATAGGTTTTGTGAGGTTTCTTATCACTTGTTTGTTCTAAATTGATCTTTACCTTAGTAGATTAGACAAGCTCCTCCATCGGCTATACCTGAAAGAGCAGTCAAAGGGGCTATTGAGATAATACATAAATAGGTTACTTGTTATTCAAGAAAACTCATTAAGGATAAAAATGTAATTAGACTTGGGAGAAGGTACATTAACCCCTAACCCTCATCTATAAATAAGGATACATTTCTCAAGACATGTAACTGATTTTCATTAATAAAATCAAACATATTCAATACAATTACTCTTACTTTCTCTCTCTAAACTTGGTACTTCTTACTTTCTGAACGTATCACCGTTCATCACAGTATGCTCTCTAATCACACATGCATACACATTCTCTTTCACAAACCACATACACAAAGCCTTTCACGAGTACAATACTTTGTCTCTCACATGCACATACTCTTTCACATATATAAAGTTTCTCTATCTTTTTCTCTCTTTCTCATGAGGGCATACTCTCTCACACATACAAATAGTCTTCCTCTATACATGCAAACACTCTTTCTCACACACGAACAAATTCTTTTCTTCTCGCGAATAGACTTGCACATAATCTATTGCATTCACATCAGCATTTTCTCATACACGTATATTTACATCATCTCTCAATTATTCTTTTTTTTTTCTACATTTTCTATTTTCTCTTACTCATATATATAATAGGTAATTTATTTAGAATAGATTAACATGATTTTGAAGTGAGATATTTTGATTCATTACTTGAATTTAGTTAATTATCAAATAAATATAACTTCATCAGTTTAACAATATAATACTTTCAATACTTAAAAAATTCAGACGTCATAATAGCTAAATTCAAACTTCAGGTTTATCAAATAGGCTCTAAGTAGTTCTTGGCTTCGTGAAGCATAATAAGTAATGAATATTTATCTCGTAATATACGCTAGTAAAAGGAAGAATGCAAACTTCCCAAATTTTCAAATCAAAATCTGAATCTTTTTAGTATTATTTTTGTGTTTAAAATTGGTAAAATATCATTAATATCATTTTGACCTTCTGCATATTTTAAGGAAAAGTAAAGTCTTCTAAATTGAGTATTTCAAAACTTTAGATTTCCAAGAATTATGTTGATTATATCCAAGTCAAGATAATGATACGCAAATTTTTGTATAATCTATATATATTATAGCAAAATCCCAATTTATGAGAAACTAATAGAAAATGCAATGCATCATCCTTATCTTTTTCATTTCATTGATGGAGAAATCTCTTTATATATTTTTTTATACATTTTTGGAGAACTTTGCTAATATGATATAAGATACAAATAAAACTCGGTAAGGACTCCCCAATGGCTTAAATTCAAGTATCTAATTTGGTTTTTATTTTTTCTAACTTCTAGTGTCTACTTTTGTTTTTAGCGGTTGGAACATTTAATCTCTTAATACAAACTGTCTTTAGTTATCAAAAGCCTCAAAATATAAAAGGTTTATAGCTAGCATTAAATCAATAATTTTGTTAATCAAAATTAGGAAATTTTATTTCAATAAGAATGATTTTCAATCAATTTATTTTTTTTTTGAATTACACACATATATGCCGTACAAAGCAAGTGTTCACATAATATTTGATATTGTACAAACACCACCAATTTTTTAGGAGAAGCCATTTTTTTTCTTTTTTTTCAAGCCGGGGGATTCTAAATAATTTTTGTTTGCACTCGGGTGTATTTTTGAGCCAATAGGTCTATGATGTTTTCCAGTTTTTTCTTTTTTATTTTTGTTTGGGCTTCTACATGAAATTACACATGAAGTCCATAATGTCGGTTCAAGCATTAAATACCTGCACGGAGGGAAATCCTCATGCAGGACGTTCATGCATGATCCATAGAAATTCTATTATATTGAATATTGACAATGAGGCAAGGTAGGTACACCAAACACTACGATTTTATTGAATTCGCGTGCATGACTAGAAGTATCAAGGGATTGGGTTGTCAAGTTATCTTATTGTATTAGATCGTGACTCATTTTTTATCGTATCATGTTATGTAGGGTATGATTTTTATCGTGTCGTGTTTATATCAAACACATTCGGGTTCATATCATGTTTGTGTCTGACCCGTTTACAATTGACAAAGAGTATCAGTCTATTTCACAAATTACATAACTTATGATCTATTTGAATTAAAATCTCAAATTTTAATTATTAAATAATTTCAACAATTATTAATATACACTAACCATATTGTCAATTTAAAACACTTCATTAAAATTATTGAAATTTTTTGGATAATATCTAAAGTAATTATTGTATTTGATTTAATAATCTAATATTAAATGTATTATTCATAGTCTTAAAGTATACTATATTAAATTATAACAAATAAAAAATTTCAGCAAAATCTATTCATACAGTAACTTAATAGATTATCATGTCTACCCATGAGTTGATCCAACTCAACCCGTTTAATTTCGTGTCATAAACAAGTTAATTCAATAATGACTCCATAAATTTTGGGTTGTATCATAACCTGTTGATTTCGTGTTATATTCGTGTCATATTATCAGGTCACGATAGAAATTGCTAACCCTATGCATGACACTATTCTTGCATCATCTACATTTCAGCAATATTTTCTTTTCTTTTTTGGTAAATAAAGTTCAGCGATGATTGCTTGCAAAGAGAAACATGGAAATCTCGTGCTATAAGTTGACTTTAAGATTGTCTTTTATAGTGGTTTTATTTTGTTCTACTATTTTACCTTCATTTGAAATATTAACATGGAAACGTAACATTTTTTTAACAATGTGAAATTTAAGTGATAAAAAACTTCCTTTAGACCTATTAGTTATAGATTCGAATTACTAAAAGGAGAATAATAGGGAGAGAGGTGCGTTTAAAATAGAAAAGGAAAATGTAATTTTTTTTGGGTAAGCATGAATTATTTTATCATTGGCTCAAGTTTAACGCTATTAGATTGTACACACAAATTTCGTGCTTGAAAATTAAGATAGGAAATAAAAGGCACAAATAATAATTTATTGATTTAAAAAGAAAGAGGTTTACAATTTCTATAGTTTTAACACCGTTTACAACATAAATATCTTCTGATTCGATCTTCTGAATTTGGTGATGATCTAAGGGTCGCTTTTTGTAGGATTGATCTTGAATCATTAGCGGTGTTTTTCAATTTCTCTTGTACGAGCGATTGAGATCAGTAGTTGAAACTGAGGGCGTGAAGTTCGATCTCGGTTCAAGTGGAGTTGATGAAGAATATGACCTTTGATTGTTATTTTTCTGATTTGAACTTCAAATCTAGTGACAATTCAAGGGCTGAGGTAGGTTTGATCTTCAAACATCGATATGTTGGCAACAACCCAAGGGAAATTAGTAGGATTGATCTCGAGCCATTGAATTCTTCAATCTCTTGTGTAAGAAATCAATGAAGGATATGTACACCGAGGGTTTGAATCTTGATTCCAATGCAAAGAGTGTCAAAAAATATGAAATTTGATTGTTGTGAAATAGTAGCACTTTATTTCTCGTACTTGTTGATATCCCATGATGTTGAAGTTTTGTCTCCAAAGTGTTGGGTACTTGGTTGCTCTTTCCCCGGGGGCTTGAAGTTTGATTCCAGTTGAAGAGTCGTTGAAGAACTTGAGTTGTTTTTAATGTAGAAGATGCGGTACCTTTGCCTGTTGTGCTTTTTATCTTTTAGAGTTGTTTTTAATGTAGAAGATGCGATACCTTTGCTTGTTGTGCTTGTTGATCTTATACATTGCAGAAGTCTTGTTCTTCATAGTGTTGAGTTGCTTGAAGTGCTTCTCTGGTTCTTGGAAGTGCCCCTCCCTAGAAGTTCTCCCTTCTCTTAATAGGAATGACCTCTTATTTATGAAGTGAAAAAGGTCAAGAGTGAGTTTTGAAGAAGGAAAGTCAATCAATTAACCTAATTAGAGGGTAAATTGACTTCCATAATTAGCCAATTAATTTTTGTGATTTTCTCAATTATAGAGATTTTTTTATCTCCTTTAATTAATTCTAGAATATTTTAGCATGTTGGACTAAAAGTGTTTAATGGACTCAAGTTGCATGTCTAACCCAATTTGTAAGAGAAGTGGATTTAGCTAACCTTTCTTGTCCGGACATGTTCGAGACACTTAGTTCAAGGTCACAATTTCATTGAGTTCAAAATTAACTAAGATTAGTCTGTCATAATCTCAATTAATTGTTTTAGTGTCTACATAGATCTTGAGCAAATAGAAAATTAGCCCTCGTGTTTTACCAATAGTTGCCAATTAACCCCCTCTAAGATAACATAAAGTATATCAAATGATTCTTCAATATGATGTAAAGTTTTCCATATTACACCTCATTTAGTTAAGATGCCAAATTGCATTCCTTTCCATAGGGATAGGGAGCATTTCAGAATCTGGATATATAGCAGGAGATGGTAGTAGTTAGAATTTTTTTAGAAGGGTACTGATCTGCAACGTACAACAAAAAGTAGGGATGTTTCTTGTTGGGCTCAACCTTGATCTCTAGATTACTATAATGATCCTAATTTCGTCTTCTCTTCGCTTTTATGTTTTCTTTCCCTTGTTCATTTATAGATTTCTCTATCCATTTCTTTTATTACCCTTTCTTACAACAAAGTTAGTAAAAATACATATAATTGATTGTCAAAATATTTTCCATGATAAGACTAACCAATTAAAATTTTGGATAAAAAGAAGTTTGGCCCGTGCCAAAAAGGAAATAAGAAAAATGTCAGACAAGCGGATACAGATATGTATGTATTTTGCGAAGTTGATTAACTTGCAAAATTGTTTTCAAAAGTTGTAATAAGGTATCAACTGATAGTCATTAATTAACATGAGAAATTTAGCTCACGTAATCAAACGTAGATAAACCAACGAGTATTTTTCTAAGGAATAAAAGGAGTATTTGTTTTAAAAGATTAATTTTCTTTATATTGTTGGAGTAGAATATTTTTATATTAACTGGCATAGATGCACGACATATACAAAATTAATATTGAAAATTTAAACAATGAATACTTGACTTGCATTTTAGACCTGATAGTCTAAAAATCTTTCTACATCGACCATATAAAAAAGCAATGGTCAATATGGTGCCTTCTTATTTTAGTTTTGTTGTTACTGAGTATATGTATATCCCAATTTGATCTCTTCACCAATAAATGTGTATTAGTTTGGTCCTTAGTCAATTAGTCATTATCTGAAATTTTAAGAAACTAACAATATCGATTCTTGGTAAGTATTCATTCTCCAAACCAGTATTCTAGAAGTCGCAACATTCGACCAGGTTTGTGGAAAATTCCCTTTTTCCTTTTTTTTTTCTAAAGATTTTGAGAAAATATCAGGATTTGCATGTCACATCTATCATCTATGTCTATCTAAATTACTAAATCTTTCGTGGATATAAATGTTTCACGTCCTTGTCTCAACCAAGAAAATTTTTATATGGATTCAATCTACGATAGGTAGGATAGACCTTTTGGTTTATATTCATCCACATCATGCTGAAAAAATTTATTTTTAATGAATTAGAGTGATGTAGATGAATATAAACTAAAGGGTTTATCCCACCTACTATAAATCGGATAACAACAAAACAAGGCTTAATCCTACTAAGTAGGGTCAGCTGGATGAATCCTGCTACGCCATTACGCTTTATCATAGATCATATCCTCCTCAACTCCTAGATGGGCTATAACTTTCTTATAAGTTACCTACCACGTCTTTTTCGGTCTTCTCCTACCCCTCCTATATTGACTACTCTCTCTAAAATCTACTCGCCTGACAAGCGCTTCTACTGGTCGTCTTAACACATGACCTTACCTCCTTAAGCGTGTTTCTCTCATTTTCTCATCAATAGATGCTATTCCAATCTTCTCACTTTAGACTCGAATATACTCATTGTGTATCTTGTCCATCCTAGTGTACCCACACATCCATCTTAATATTCGCATTTCTGCTACTCTCATGTTTTGTTAATGTATGTAATTCACTGCCCAACACTCAGACCCACTAAGCATTGCTAGTCTAATTGTTGTTCTATAGAATTTACCCTTAAGTCATAAAGGAATTTTGTGATCGCATAATATTTTCAATGCCATTCTCCATTTAGTCCAACCCACTTGTATCCGATATGTAACATCTCGATCTATACCACCATCACTCTGAAGAATTGATCCTAATTACTTAAAATTTTCACTTATAAGTATCTCTTGAGAATGCTAAATTAACAGAATTGGCCTGAGTGCCCATAATTGCCTTTTAAGGCACAAAATTAAATTACTCAACTTTATACCAAAAATTAGGGGTGTTCATCGGTCGGTGTTAGGTTATTCGGTGCAAAAAAATCGGTTAATATTCGGTTATTCGGTGCACGAAAAATCGGTTAATATTCGGTTCATTCACCAAAAAATCTATATCCAATTCCAATCCATTTTAAACTTCGGCCGGTTGTATAACCGAATTTTGGAATAGGTTTGGATATCGGTATTAACCATTTTATCCAAAATTTATACCTATAAATTAAAAAAAAAATCAAATTCTAACTTTTCAATTTTCACAACTTTCAATCTTTCATCAATCTTGACAAAAAAAATAAAAATTAAAACTACCCAATCTTTAATTACTTAAAGAAAATTATCAAAAAAGTTTAAAACTACCCAATTCTTTAATTAGTTAAAGAAAATTATCTCTTAAATTTATTTTAAAAATTTTTCCTATTTTAACAATATTGAATTGTTATTTTTTTTAAATGACACAAACATAGAGTGTGCCAAAATCACTACTAGTAAATAATAACTACGAATTATCTTATTACTTATTGCATTTTTCGGCCGGTTATATCCAATCAATTGAATATCCAGTTACCGAATAAAACTTCGGCCGGTTATTCGGTATTTCGGTTGTTGTAAATTCATAATCCAATTCCAAACTGTTTTACCCAATATTTGAATTTATAGCACATTGTGCAAACCGATACCAATTTACCGAACTAGATATCCAATTTAAAACATCTCGGTCGGTTTGTTCGATTTATCCAGAACTGTAACACCCTCACCAAAAATGTCTTTTAAGGCATTAAATTAAATTAATTATCTTTACTCCCTAAAATTACCTTCTATGGTAACAAATAAAATTAATTCACTTTGATACGCAAAGAAAATTAACTTTTAAGGCATTAAATAAAATTTATTGGCCTTAGTGCCTAAAATTGTCTTTCTAAAATACTAAATTAAATTATTTGGCCTTAAGGCTTACAATTGCCTCGTAAGGCATTAAGTTAAAATTATTGGCTTTCTTGCCCAGTTAGCCATTTATGGTAATAGCATCCGTCACAAAAGGATTGAATAAAATAATTGGCCTAGTTTTTGAACTCGTCTAAATAATTTTTACCTTTAATGGCCGAATCTCCATATAAATGTCAATAGCCTCAAATGGCCCAAAATTTTATATTTAAAAAAAAAATAGTTCTATCATAACTACTTGTGGCTTGTTTCCAATTTGCATACGTAAAAAATCCCTTCCAAGGGTTCAACTGCAAGAACTACAAAATATATTATTTTGTGGATTTTTTTTTCTTATCAACTAAAATTTCACTAAATTTTTTTTTAAAAAAAGGTTCATAATCAAGTAACCCTCAAAAGTTTAAAATGGGTTAAAATTAATTTATTTTCCCATTAAATTCAAAATAAATACTCCAAATACAAGTGAATTTTTATTCACACGAACTAGGTAAGATTTTATCCCCGTAATTGGTACGTAGGCAACCAAAGTATATTACTGAATTACAACTCCAAAAATAAACATTATATAAATGTCCCTATTTTTGTTTATTTATTTCAAAGTCAAATTAATTAATTGACAATTAGAATCAGAGGTGTTTTTCTAAAATTAGGCAATGTAATTAAGGATTTAATATATACTTTTGAATGGATTTGACTCACACAAATAAAAACTCGCCCAAGCAAATCGTATGAGTGAGATCAAGTTGAGCAAGAATTTAATTTACAAAAATATTAACTTTTTCTTAACATGGTTTTTGGCACGCCTGGTGGGATGCATTTTCCTTTTCATCTCTAATTGTTGAGTTAATTAATTTTATTATGTTGTCTTATAGGTTTAAGATGGCACCAAAAACTGTGATTCATTATCATGAGCTTCCAAGTACCAATCGAGCACAAGGACAAGGATTAAAGAAGGGCGACAACCTGGTAACATTCACAGTGGACCTCCCAAAACTTTCTTTGGAATTGACTACATCCCAATTTGCTCCGTTGGCGACAGCATAGGTTGCTAAGATCAAAAAGACGTCCGCTCCGACCATCAAAGCCCTAAGGGGGCAAAAGAAGGTCGTCCCGACCGTAAAGATTGTCGAGGTGGGAAAGAACCCTGCTCCGACCACAAAGGCCCTGATGGGGCAAAAGAAGGTTGTGTCCCATCCGCTGTGACCATAAGCAGACAAAATAAGCTCATCTCGGTTATCAAGGGACAAAAAGATCTCATTTCGACCACCAAAGTCTACAAGGAGAGAAAGAAACTTACCCCACTTGCGATTGTAAGGAATGCAAGGGAGTATAAAGAAAGTGCTCTGACTACTAAAACTACATAAGGGCAAGCTGGAAATCCTCTGAGGATGACATCATTCAAGGCATAACGAACAATTACTCCAATTATAAGGTTATCTAACAGGCAACACAAAACTTGTCAAAATGCAAGCGCTTGTTTTGAAAGAGTTAAAATGACTCCAATAGAAAGCGCGAACTTTGTTTAAAGGTGGTTTCGCAAGTCTAATATTGCCAACACTAGAAAAAATCATGTTGCCATTAACATGGTTGAGAAAGTCAATCTCAAGCCCAATCAAATCCTTTTTGGGTCATTTGTGGTAGACTTATCGTCAACTGAAGCTGTAATGGCAACAATCGTTTAGGAGGAAGATTAAATACTTCTTGGAAAATTTTGTTTCAATAGGAGGAAAATAATTCTTCCTCAAAATCTCAACTTCCAATTTCTAAGACCCCAAAGGTTGAGGTTGCAACTTCCGCAAAGGCTTTAAAGAAAAAGACAATAGTAGCCTTGAAGCCTAGAGATGTTGAACTCAACTTGCCAACATCCAAAGAAAAAGAATTGGTCGATGAAGGGTCTACAATTCTACATCCTGTTGAAAGAAAGACAAGACAAAGCAAAAACAAAAAAGGGACTCAAAAGTAAGTGGAAGATTCTGAGGTCGGATTTCTGAAGTTCACGTCCCATCAAAGAAAATCGCGAATCCTATGTTCCTTCAAAACAATTAATTGAACATGAGTTCGATAGGGGGACCAAAAGACTTGAGACAGAGGGATCTTTATCTCATTATGTAATCTGATCCTCGTACTCATCCAAGTCTCGATTTTTACCATTTGATGGTCTGGTGACTTGATCTCGAGCAAAATGATGTCTTGAGCTCCTTCTGCAAAAGAGTTATGAATGACAATCAAGTCTCCTATTGAAGAGAAGTCAACAGTGTCTAGCTCCAATATTGCAATGGCTTCTTCAAGTGGATCAAATAGCCGGAAGGGCTTGTGGTTTCCTCATCAATTAATACTCTAAATGGAGATCCGGTCTCTATTCAAAGAGGATGACTTTCCTTTGGAATTAATGAGGGAGTTTGAGATGAAATTACAGATATCTGATGAGTTTCAAAATAAAAGAATGCCAGTCTTTGTTATTGGTACCACTAACCTCGATGGGCAAGTGCAGGAACTTCAAGGGAAACTTGCTGAAAGAGACGCTGAAATAGCTACTTTAGTTGCCCAAGTAGCTAGTCAAGCAAGTACATCAGCTTGAGAACATGTGCAAACTCATGAAAATGTCCAGAATTCAAGTGCACGTGTAACACAAGCTAATATCAAAACATTGATTGCTGAGGATATTAGAGAATTCCAAGCATCTGTGAATCCTCCTATGTTAGGGTATCATAAATATTTCAATATTCGTCTCATTATGATACGATCCCATATCCTCCTAGATATCAAAAGCCTTATTTTGAGAAATTTGATAGAGTCAATGGCTCATCACAAGAGTATTTAGCTTACTTTTACTCAGCTTGTGATGAATCATCTCTTTTTGACGCTTTATTTTTTCCGTTAATTTGTCCAGTGCCTAAAAGGGTTTGCTTTTAGTTGGTATACCTAGCTACAACCTGGATTGATCCTTACATGGGATGATATGTAAAGAGCCTTCCTTGCTCAATTCATGAGCTCTAAAAAGAAGGTTCTTATAATTAACTTAACTGATGCCCATCAAAGGACAAATGAAAGTGTCAATGACTTCATAAAAAGGTGGAGAAATTTAAATCTCCAATGCACTGAGAAATTGATCGAACTATCAGTTGTCCAAATGTACTATAACAACTTATTGCCAAAAATAGCAACTTTCATTGGGACTGCCGATCCCCAACCATTTGATGCACTTGTCTCAAAAGCTGGTAACGTTGAAGAAGAAAATAACTAGAGAAAAAAGTGCTCTAAAAAGTACGTCTTTGGAAGAAAAGAAAAGTGAAGGCGAGAAACCCATCAAGAATTGCAAGTTTATGGAAACTTTTGTCAATAGTACTAACAAAAATGGTAATGGCAAACCTAATTCAAGTTCAAAAGTTAAAGAAAGTCAAAGAAGGCCTAGTTTGAAGGAAAGGAACTGTGTAAAATACACATTTCATGACGAGAATGTGGAATACATCTTCAAGAAGTTGATGAAAGAGAAGGCAATAGAATTTCCTAAACCAAAGAGACCAGCCGAAGTTAACAAAATTGATGATCCAAAGTACTGCTCTTATTATCGAATTGTTAGTCATCCCATTAAGGACTGTTATGTTCTTAGTAATATTATCCAATGAATGGTTGATAAGGATGATCTCATGCTTGAAGATGATTTGCCCACATCTGCTAACAACATCTCCTTAGTCGAAGAAAATCCTATTCCATCGATTCCTCTTCCTAAATGTGCAATTCAAATGGCATTTGAGTAGACAATGAAGTTTCATATGTTTACGCTTATCCTAACCTTCCTTATCTGGGAAATTCAGAAATCCTAACACTTTATGAGCTCATGACTGAGCTTTCCTGAAAAATTACAACAGTCCTTTGGAAATTGAAAGTGCAAAGGGCAAAGAGTGGCAAACTTGTATGAGCAAGAGAACCAAAAAGGCAATTCATACTACTTTGCACCGTATGCAAACTACTCATCCTAAAATGAGATTTTGAGGAAAAAAGGAACAAAATAAAAGAAAGAAAAAAAAAGAAAAAAAGGTAGTACTAATATAGGAGGAATATGTTCAACCTGAAAGAGTACCCATTACTCTAAATGAATATATCCCTCTCGAATTCTTCAAAAATGAACAAGATGAAGAAAATGAGATTGTAAAACAATGTTGCATGGTGGTTTTTGAAGAAGAAGAGTCCTCAACTCTAGAAGCCAATGAAATCACTTTGCGCTCAGGTCGACAGTCGTCGTCACTATAATACAAAAAGTGCGACAAAGTAAGAAATCAAATGACTCATCGTTAAAAGAATCCATTCCTAGAGAACCCATAGTTCAAGAAGAGCATGCACAATCTCCACTTGAAACTTGTGAAAATAAATTTGAAGACTTAAGGAGGTATCCCAAAGTTCCCGTTAAGCCTAATTACGAAATGCATCAAACGAAAAGCAAATCAAATATGATGTCTTAGCACATCTCAAGTACATTCCAACTTTCCTAAGTGTCTATGATGCCTTACAAATATCAAAGGATCTAAGGAGGACACTAGTACAAGCTTTGATGATACCTGAACTCTATGCAACTAATTTTAGTCCGCCATTGTCAAAAGATTTTTGTGCTTCATGCATGGCTTATGTCACTTTCATTGATGAGGAACTGCCAATGGGATATGATCATAATCAACCTCTTTATGTTTTGTGGCATTACTGGAAATAGGTTTGTAACCTAAATAATGCTTGATTATGGGTCTGCAGTAAATTTGCTTCAAGATCCTTGAAAGCCCTTTGTCTTATTGACTTGTAAACTCAAGATCTTTCTCTATCCAACTTGACAATCCAAGGTTTTAACCAAATGGGACAAAGACACACTAGGCACCATCGAGTTAAAAATGAATTTTGAGGATCTTCAAACCAAGGCATTATTCCATGTGATCAACACCGACACCTCATACAATACCTTATTATGTCGTCTTTAGATTCATGCTAATGGTATCCTGCCATCAACACTTGATAACTCTAATATGCTAGAGTTATTTTCCTCTAAATTATAGTAGTTTGATAGTTTAAATCCTGAACTTTGGGTAAGTAATTCAAGATTTTAGTTAATTTCTTTCATATGTGTTTGAATTTCTGTTCTTGATTAAATATGATAAGTTTTTATTAAATTTTTAACTTAATTAATTGCTTAATGGTGGTAATATTATGCAGGTCAAAAATTAGAGGTTGGAAGCTGGAATAAACAAAGCTCAAAGGACCAAATTACAATAATGGAAGATATCAATGAAGAATGCTGGGAAGAGAATCGAGATCGCGATCTCAAACTTTCCATATCGCTATCCCGACTTGGGTTAAAGTCAATGTATTAGAGTCGAGATCGCGATCTCAAATTTTCCATATCGCGATCTCGACTCGCTGAGGTGATATGGATCCGAACAGCCTAAAAATGTGTCAAGATTAGGAGATGAATGCTAGAGCAAGCTTGGACTCACTCTTGCCAAGATTGAAGCACGTTCGTGGTATTTCAATCAAATTGGATTGGACTATTCTCAATTCAATAATACATGATGCCCAATTCTTTAAAGTAAAGCACAACTGGAGATCCTTTAAGTGCAAGAAGGCCGAATTTCCTTTCAAGTTTATTTTAGTTTGGTCTTTAGCCCAATAATAATTTAAAGTGTTGTGTAAATTGGGCAGATTTTAAGTTGGGTTTAAGTCGAGTTTAGTTGTTGATTTAATTCTTAGTTTTAGACTCATTAATTACCCTTAATAAGGCCCATTTATCGCCCAAATCTTGGGGCCACTTATGGCTGAACCCTAACACTACTTTTTTAGGAGTTTTTAAGCTAGTTTTTAGGATTTCTATAAGCCTATAAATAGGCCTCATCATATGGACGAATTTACAGCATATTTTTATCAATAATAGTCATCTTTTTTGTGAGGAAAAAGTTCTTTCTTTTAGTCTTTGGATAAGACTTTGTTGGGATCATCTCTTGAGCAACGGTGATTGTTCTAACCGACTTATAGATTTGGTTCTTGCCTGATTCATATAGGCAACGGGTCAATTCTTGCTTTAAATCTTGTTAAGAGTTTGGTTCCTGTCTCATTATAGACAACGGGTTGAATTCTTGCTTGATTCTTGTGTGTTCTTTATTGTTCTTGTTTGTGTGTTTGCTGTCCAAATTCTTGTGACCAACTTTGGAGTCGATCCTTGGGGTTTTGGTGCCATCTTGAATTGTTGGGTTTCGTGGCAGCAAGTCGATAGCGCACGGGGTTCGCATCATGAGGGTTTAAGTTGTAAGGGCAATTTTGTAAACTTTCAGTCAACAACTCCTGATTTTTGCCTTGTGTAACAATTAAATAGGAAGTGAAAAAATGAGAGTTAGTAGTAGATAGTTAGTAGATTTTAGGATAGTTTAGGATATCTTGAACCCCAAGTTTTCTTCTTTAATAAAATTTCTCTTTAATTGACTCTTAGATCTTCTTTTAATTTCTTGTCAAGTTCGAATTTTGATTAGATAATCGTAGTGGGTTAATCTCAAGCTTTACGTAGATATAATTTTTACTTGCTTTCTAGTCTAATTTAGTAAGAATTTCTTTGCTTGCAATCTTGGGTTTCATAGGAAAATTAGGGTTCTTGATAATTTCTTGCTTTTTATTTAAGAATTCTCAATTTCTTGCATTAATTTCTAGTTAATTCCTAGTGGGCTTTCTCTATTTTTATCAAAAATCCAAAAATACTTATATTTCAAGTTTAACTCTTTCCAATTTCTAGTTTAGAAATGGTTGCTTTTTTAAAGCCTTCAAGGCTTCTTATTTGTAGTCCTTTTAATTGGGTAATTTGCTTGCTTTTAATTTTAGCCTTAATTTGGTTAATTTAGGTTAGAATTAAGTGCTTTCCATTACTTGCTTTTACTAGAATAGATTAACTAGTTTCTTAATATCGTAATTGGTTATTTTCACTTACTTGCTTTTTAATCAATCTAGCTTAAAATATGTCTTTTTCATTGCTTTCATTTAATTATGATTTTTATTAGAATAGTTTCATCATCCATTGTTTGAGTTTTCTTAACTACAAAAATATATCTGTAAATCTTGGTAATTGCCTTCCAACAATCCTTGTGGGACGATACCCGCTCATCCTATACCACTATCAACTCCGTATACATGCAAAAGTTAGGTAGAGTATAGTGAATTATTGTGGTTAATTATTGCTTGTTTGTCCTTTCAAAGCTGAATTCTACCTAACGAAGCAATCAACACTCTATCAATGCTTTAAGTTTTTCAAAAAAAATGGAAGATGAGGTACAAAGATTGAAAAAACAGTGGTAGCCAACTCAAGACCTTTGGCACCCAAGAAGTGAATTATACAGATGCAAAGTTTTACAAAAGTCCAGCATCTCCAACTCACGAGATGAAGAAAAAGACGAAAAGGTAGAAGCGAAAGGAGAATCTAACTCTTCTGCCACCTAATTGCGGGAAAAAAATTTTGAAGTAAGATGTGAGTCTTCAAAAAAGAAAGAAAGAAGTATGGCTCAAAAGCCCCAGTACGAAAGATTATTTTGAAATTGAGGTCAAAAAGTCAACCAAATGAAGGACAATTGACGACAATCTCAATTGAAGAGACAATGACTCCTTTGCTCACAAGTTTTACTTGTCCATTTCGAAAGGTAGACCATTTTGTACCCCAAGTAACAGTCATGACTACCTTTCAGTAAGATGGAAGTCAAAGTAAAAAAGTAGTATTTCGTGAAAGTAGACCATTCCCTCAAGCTGAAAAGAAACTAAAACTCAAGAAAGGAGAATCTCTTTCCATATCAAAGAGAACATCAAAGATGCCACTATCGATCAAGATTGTGGCAGATTAGAAACCTCTTTTTCATCAGATTTGGTTATTTTTACTAATCAAGAAGTATCTTTACTCTCTGAGGAACATATTGAGAATAAGCCTCGAGTCTCAGTATTTAAAAGGCTTAAGGGCTTCCAAATATTGAAAATGAGCTTGAGGAAAACAAGTCTCAACTCTCCAAATTTTGAAGGTTGTAAAAGCTTTAGAAACTAACTCCTACTTCCTCAAATTCAATGATTTCCACCAATCAAGATATAGCTTTGCTCTCAGTCTCGCATCTCTATATTTAAAAGGCTTCAAGGGCTACCTAAGATTGAAGAGGAATCTGAGACACATAATCCTCAGCACTCCATATTTCAAAAGTTGCAAAAGCCCTCAAAACCAAAGCAAGTCCGCTTAAGAAGAAACAAGAAATAGACCTTGAAAACAGAGAGTAAACAAGAACTTCCTAGCAAGGAAATAGAAGCTAATTCATACCACCATGGAGGTAAATTGTACTTCCTATAAAGAAGAATCGGCTGAAAGTCCCAAAGAAGAAGGACAAGATCCTCATTTTTTGCAAGAAAATTGCAAAGACTTCATTCAAAATATTTAACCAGCTCCATTTCAACTCGAAGGTAGTGGTCAAGCCACAGTAGATGAGTTGAGGGAACTTAACCTTGGCACTACTAAAAGCCCTAAACCCATCTTTGTAAGTGCTCTTCTTTTTGAAAAAGAGTTGATATAGTACAAAACCCTTCTTCAGGAATATCAAGATGTGTTTGCATGGGGTTACGAATATATGCCTGGGTTAGATCTTAAAATAGCAGTCCATCGACTAGCGGTTTCAAATGATAAGTGCCCAATTAAATAAGGCCAACATCAGTTCAGATCTAAATTGATTATACATATTAAAACCGAGGTAGACAAACTGATAGAAGTTGGTTTCATTCGTGAGGTTTAATATCCAACTTGGGTCGCAAACATTGTGCCAATAAAAAACATGAAAAATTGACAAGTACACATCTCTATTGATTTTAGAGATCTTAATGATACATGTCCTATAGATGAGTTTCTACTTCCAACCACCGAATTGTTAGTTGATGCTACAACTTGATTCGATGCACTATCTTTTATGGATGGATTTTCTAGTTACAATCAAATAAAGATGGCACCTAAAGACGAGGAGCTTATAGCTTTTCGTACTCCAAAGGGCATTTATTGTTACAATAATGCCTTTTGGATTAAAAAATATCAAAGAAACTCATCAAAGACCATGACAATCAATTTCAATGACATCCTTCATAACATCATTGAGTGTTATGTTGATGATTTGGTTATCAAGACAAAAGAAAGAGAAAATCATTTGGAAGGTTTAAGAAAAATCTTTGACAAACTCCGAAAGCATCTACTGAAAATGAATCCCTTAAAATGTGCACTTGGGTTGACTTTTGGAAATCTTCTTGGGTTTATTGTTAGACACCAAGGAATTGAAATCGATCCCACAAAAATCAAAGAAATCATGGAAATGCCTCCACTATACAACTTGCGCGAACTACGTGGACTTCAAGGAAGCCTGGTTTATATAAGAATATTCATATCATATCCAGCTGGAAGATGTCAGCCATTTACAAGATTAATGAAGAAAGGCATATCATTTCTGTGGGATCATGCATGTCAAAATGCACTGGAAGGTATTAAAGAATACTTGTCCAAACCTCCAGTTTTGATGGCTCCAATCAAAGGAAAGCCATTGATGTTATATATTGCAACTCTTGAAAGGCCTTTGGAGCATCACTTGCCCAAAATAATGAGAATGGAGAAAAGAAATGCACTACACTATCTTAGCCGAACAATTGTTGGAGTTGAACACAATTACTCTCTAACGGAGAAAACTTGTTTGGCTTTGATTTTTGCACTACAAAAGCTAAGACATTATTTGCTATCTCACCTAGTGACATTAATTTCAAGAGCCAATCCATTGAGATATTTAATGTCTAAACCTAAGCTGTTTGTCAGGACGATTAGCCAAATAGTCTTTACTCTTTATAGAATTTGACATTACTTATGTCTCTTAAAAGGCAATCAAATGACAAGCAGTGGTTGACTTCCTAGCTACTTACCCAGTCCACGATGATAAAGAAATTCAAGACGATTTCCCAGATACAGGGGTCTTCAGTACCAGTACCTCATCATGGGAATTGTATTTTGATGGGGCATCGAGAAAAATAGAGTGGGAGCAAGAATTGTGCTTGTGACACCATTAAGAAAACTATTAACTTATTCATTTTGTCATCTATCTCTTTTCTCAAAGAATGTGGAAGAGTACGAGACATTAATCATCGGTTTAGAAATTGCACTTAAAATGCACATTGATTGTGTTAAAGCATTTAGGGACTCTCAACTGGTTGCTAAACAACTAAATAACCAATATGAGGTTAAGAATGAAAATTTGGTGTCTTACCATCAAAGAGCAAGGAAATTAATGTCTCAGTTCCAAGACATGCAAATATAACCACATACCAAGATCAGAAAATGACAAAGCAGATGCTTTGGGAAACTTAGCAGCATTTTTTACCTTACTTGTGCATAGAGATGTAAAATTACAGTTGGGGAATGTTATTTGCCACCCCTAGCCTTAAGTAGGATAAAAAAAGAAGAAAATATAAATGTGGTAACAATCCTAGATATGAAGAGGATTCTGATTGGTGTCAACCCTTTATAAATTTTTTCATTCATGGGATTCGGCCAATCGATCTGAATAAGAAAGTCGACTTAAGGCATCGAGCCCTTAGGTTTACTTACTTGAATGACACTTTATGCAAAAGATCTTTTGATGGGGTTCTTTTAAGATATCTCTCAACAGAAGGGCCTGCTCATGCTCTTCAAGAAACTCATGCTGGAACATGTGGCGCACACCGAGCTGGCCCTAAACATGCTTCTCAAATTAAAAAGTTGGGCTATTATTGGCCAACCCTGGTAAAAGATGCGATGAAATTTGCAAGAAATTGTAAAGTTTGTTCAATTTCATTCAGATTTCATTCATCAACTGCCTCAACCGCTTCATCCCATGATATTATCATGGCCATTTGAAACATAGGGATTGGACATTGTTGGTCCTTTTAAGCCATCTTCATCAAGATTACATAAGTATATTTTGGCCAGGACTGGTTATTTCTCAAAATGGGTAGAAGCAATACCACAAACTGTTGGTCCCAAAGGGCAACCTAAGAGGGGGGGTGAATTAGGTTGTTTCTAAAAACAAACCTTTTTAATGTGCTTAATGGAAATACAAAAAATAAATACTTAAGCACAAATTAATATAATAAATATTCAACAATTAAAACTTAAAGAACAAATGTAAAGATTGAGATAGAGAGTATCAAACCAAACTCCCAAGCTTTTCAAGCTTGCAGTATATTCACTAGTAGTGCCTCTTCAAAGAAGGTGAGACAATAACCTTCTTGTACACAAAGTAGGCTCACCCTTGCACCAACTAAATCCCTCTAGTTGAGCCAAAGGGTTTTACACAATGCAACCTTACTTTTGTACACTTGTTATCCCTCTACCCTTACACTCGAAGATCACTCACTAGTCTACTCTTGCTCACACTAATTCCCTCTAGTTGAGTCAAGAAAACTACACTACCCAAACCAATACAATACACAATATTTTAGCCAATTTCTTCCCAAATAGCTCTTACAAGTGTTTGTATTGAATGCAGTAGTTCTACTTTCTTTTATTTTGCATTTACAGACTTGGGGGTATTTATAGTTGCCCAAAATCTACTTCCAACAACGTTCCAATGGCTATTTTCTATTTACTGGAAAACTAGCCGTTGGATCTTTCGAATGGCCGATGCAGTGGGTGTACGTCCGAACGAACTAGCCGTTGGACCTTTCGGACGGCCGCTGCTAACCTCTGCATTTGACGCTGCGTCCATTCTCTGAAGGTATTCTTTCGGACGTCCGAGGATGCGCCCGAACCTGCGTCCGTCGAAGCAATGTCTTCTGGAAATATGATCAGACGTGGTTCTTGGTTCGTTTGAGACTGCTTCAGGTTCTTTGTGTCGGACGATTACTATCTTCTGAAGCTCTATCTTTCGGATAGTCATTTCCGTCCGTTGAGTCTTCTGGTTGTTTTGTTCGGACAATCATTTGTGTCCGAACCTCCCTATTTTTCTGCACACTTATTTTCAAACCATTAGTGGGATTTCGTCATCATCAAAACATGATTAACATAACTGGGGTTCAACACAAACTAAAGTGAGGGCAGTGGATGTTGCAAATTTTATTAAAAATCTCATTATTTATCGATTTAGGGTTCCCTCAAGGATTATCTATGATAATGTCCTTTACTCTAAATGTAGGGGTGCTCATGGACCGGGTACCCTGATGCATGTGGGGTGACCCGAATCGGTCTTACCGGTTCACTAATTTTTTGAACCGTATCCGGTCAACACATTTCGGTAACCGGTCATCCGATTACCTGATTGAAGCGTTTCGGGACCCGCGGGTACCCAAACAGGTGTGAAAAAAAAAAACTCTCCCAAAAATCTCAAATGCTCAAATTAAAAGTTCATATCAAATCAACTTTATGTATTTATAAAATAAAATAAAATTTGTTTTCCAATTATAGGCAATTTATTACAAGCAAATACAACTAACTACAATAAAATTATCAATTTTATAAAATTCCTTTTCCAAACTGAAATTATAATTTAGACAAATATTCTTTTTCTCTTAAATTATCAAATATCCCTTTAGACAAAAAAAAATATATATACATATATATATATATATGTATATATATAACTCAATCATGCATATGAACATAAAAGGAAGAAAAAAAAACTTGCTATCAAAATAAATTATCAAATATCCCTTTAAGCAAATTTACAGCTACAAAAATATATCAATAATCTATAAACATATGAATAGAAAAATTTAGCCATATTTGGTGAAATTACACAATTGCCCTTGATTATGGACTGGTTCGGGTAACTGGCGGTTCACGAAAGAGTGAACCGGTACCCGAACCGATTTGTATGTGGACCGGTTCACTATCCGAACCGGTTGTCACATCTTGATTCGGTTCGGGTACCCTTCTTTTACGGTTCGGAATGGACCGGTTCCATCGGTTTTTCGGATCAGCGGGTTATTTTGAACACCCCTATCTAAATGTACGCCACTCATGAAATTGAGTGAAAAGTACAAGTTCTGACATGGATTTTCTGCAAGTTATAACCCATCATCCAATGGACAAGAAGAAGCCTTTAATAAGGTTCTGTGTAATGTTCTGAAGAAATTAGTATCTAAACACAAAAGAGATTGGCATGAGTGACTCTCGAGACTTTATGGGCGTACAGTACTACGATTCGTACATCAATTAGTTGTACGCCATTTATTCTTGTTTATGGCATTGAAGCTGTACTTCCCCTAGAAGTACAACTACCATCTCTTAGAGTTATAGTTCAGCTAACAAATCCTGATGATAATGTAAAAATCAGATTAGTTGAATTAGAAGCACATGACAAGAAAAGATTTGAAGCACAAAAAAGATTGGAAGTCTATCAATCCTAGGTGGCTAGGGCAAATTTAACAAATGGGTCAAGTTTAGATCTTTCTCAGTGGGTGACTTGGTGTTGACTCTTAAAAGACCCATTGTCATTATAAGAAAGGCGAAACAAAAATTTGAAGCCAAATGGGAAGGTCCTAATGTTGTTACTAAAGTTTTCCCAAAAGAAGCATACGAACTTGCAAATTCTGAAGGAAAATACATATATTCTTGTGTAAATAGGAAATTCATTAAAAGGTTCTTTGCCTAAGTGACAATGTAAATAGTACTTCAGAACTACAAATGGCTTGATCCCAGATAAAGTGGGTACGTAGGTAGTCTAGTGCAAAACTAGATGATGCTCTCTTCACTAAAAAATATGTTATTTTCCCTTTTGTAATTATCCACCAGTGTATCTCAAAGTGACGTTCAATATATTATTATATTGGTTATTTTGTTTCTTTAGTACAATACCAATGTAATACATTAACAAAAAATAAATAAATCAAATGAAAATTAATCAAGCATAACTTTATTAAATTACTTATTGTTGATTACATTAAATTGATCGAATCAATAAAAGTAATCACAATGAAAAGAAAAAGGGAACAAAGGAAATAAAATAAAATGAAAGTAGCTACTATTCAAATGATTATCAGTCTGTTTGTATAAAGAATCTGAAGAAGCAAAAACAGCTTGAAACTATTTGTTCAAATCTTAAAGGGCTCGGATTTTCTCTTGCCTGACTTCATGGATTTCTGTCTTTATAAGCTACTCATTTTTTTCCTTGTTACAAACATTTTTCCAAATCAACAATCCCAGAAGTCAGTGCACCATACCTGTTTTCAACCTGAAGCATATCCACTTGAATCCTTGCTTTTCTTTCAGTAGGATAGTTTTCCAATTCTCAAGTTCTTGCAATTGATGACAAGAATCTTGTAATTGTGAGTTTGAATCCTACTGAGTCTTCAAATGATTGGAAAGTTTACGTGACAAGATTTCAATACCCTCACGGTCAACGTCTTTCACAAACATCTCCTGAGAACTAATCTTAAGAACCTTTCAACTAAATCAAATGTTTGATGAAATCATTCTACAAACCAATTAATTGCAGTTTGCCGAGCGTCACCATCTAATACCACTCCATTTAACCTCATGAGGTGTTTAGAAATAGCTCCTCGAGATTTCAAAAGCTCACTCAAATCGGAAGAAGTCATTAGCTTAACAATTCCCTAAAAGCTACCGATGATGAAATCATTTGAGAATTCGTCAACTTCGGTCTCGAGGTTGGTGAATGTTTTCTTAGAAATGTCAATCAAAGAAACTTCTTTTGTCTGAGTGTCTAACAAAATATCCTCGGGCTGTGAAACTCTAGTTAGTTGAGCATCATCAGGGTTCGTGAATAAATAAACAGACAATTCTGGATCAACAGGATCGGGAGAAAGAACTTCACTTCCTGGTTCATTAACAATAGAAGGACCTACAGTTTGGTCAGTAAGGTCCGTGAAAGAGGTGATATACTCTGTTTTAGGGGAGCTTTCAGGGGATAAGCTCTTATAGGGGCAAAACCTGAATTCGCTTTAAACTTTTTCTCATTAGATCCGCTGGATGAGAATCTCTTGGCTTTTATCTTCTCTTGCTTACCACCTTAAAAAAATGTAGCATTGCTCAAATTACTCCTTTTTTGAGCATCAGTGAAATTCGGACTGTTGGGATCAGTGGTATTAGCACAATTAGCCAACTTCACAACTTCCTTAAAAGACCCTGCACGAACTTCTTTAATCTCTCTTATTATATAGGTTTGTTGCTTGAGATGACCTTTTTAGAGAGAATTCAAAAAATCTTGTTAATAGGAAATTTCAGGTAAAGTTGAGAACTCCTACTTCACAACCTACAGTACCACCACGTTCTATCGTCTATGCAATCCCTAAAGGGTATAAAAAATCCAACAAGAGTGTTACTACGGAACATTCTCCTCTGTGCAGTAGTCAAGTGGGAAATGTGACAATTGTTCCTGTGGAGGACAGAAAACTTCAAATTATTATCCGGAACACCTTGGTTGAATCCAAATTGTCGAGCAAATTTTTATGTTAGGATAGTAAGGTTCTATCCACATGTCACTGCCGACCCTGATAGGTAAACTGGCATAACGAATACTCAGTAAAAATTCAAAATTATCAAGTGAGATCTCGTCAATATCAAGAAATTCCATATCCCTAGAAAGTTCAAGTAGGTTGAAATAATACTCAATATGTTGATCTAATCTAAAAACTAGCCATGCTTGGGAAATAGTGATCTTTTTAGCAAGAACACCAAAATATCTTGCTAACAGGGGATAATTTCAGAGGAAATCATAAACCAACCTACGATGATACAGTGCCAAAATATGCTCCCCTAACCACCCAACTAGGAGATGAATGGGAAACGGCGCATTTGTTGTGTTGGGACCCCCATCGTTTGTACAAATTTTGCCAAGTTTGTGATACATAAAGCCAAGAATAGTCGGTGCAAGAGAGATTTTGTCTCCTTGTGCCATTTTGCACGCTATTACAAATGTTTCAAATCTTACAATATGGTCCCTTGTTGGGATCAAAGAAACCTGAAAAGAAAAAAGGTGTTAATTAACAAAAAAATGAGAGGGGAGTTTCATGCGAAATGGCAGTAAGTATAAACAAAATTTGTTAACCTGCTAAGCCAAAGAGCAATAAAAGTTGCCAAAGTCGCTTCTTCAGAGGCTTGGAGGGATAATGAGAAAACCTTTTCATCATGTTTCTGATGCATAGGTGATGTTATCTCACCAAAAGCACCAAAAATAACCCAACCACAGTGAAAGTAGTCAATCCACTTTGACCACGATGCTTTACTCTAGTAGAATAAAACATACAATTCTGTGTCAATGAACAAAAGTTCAGAAACAGTCGTCGTATAAAATCTTTTTCCTTCTTCATCTGTCGCTTGCAGTTGATGATTTGAAGGAACAAACTCTTCGTAAGACATGCTGGCAATTGGTAGCCTGCATATCATCTTAATGTCAAGAAGTGAAATACCTATTTACCCTCCAACAAAATGCAAAGTATTAGTCAGGAGAGAGCAAAGTTCCGAGTATTGAAAGGCTCTTAGTACATAAGCACACATGTTGTAAGGAGCATGCAACTGTTATTGCACCATAAACACTGGCTTGCTCAAAGATAGAGGTGTAATTTCCTAGCACTAACTCAGTTCACTTTATTAAAAATGGTTGAAAGTTTGCACAACAAGGGACAGAGAATTGGCATCCCCAGTTTTCCTTCTTCAAAAATCTATGAAATAATGGATAAGAATCAAGTTTTACTTTATGATCTAAATCTCCCTTTGAATTATTGTTTACCGGGACAAGTGAAAGTGCATTAAATATTTGCCCTATGCCATTTTTGACCTTAATAACCTCATTCCCATCCTTGGGGTCTTATATAAGATTCCTAAATCTTACTTTATCTTCTTTAACCAAGTAACATGGTTATCGATGGAAACCTTAATATCGATTTGACTAAGAGATTGTGATCAAGCATACTTAGGGCCATGCATATATTCACGCCCTTCCTAATTGATTGTTCTTTCAAAATAAAGAAAATGTATTTGTTGGTATCTATTATTAGCAAAACTGAAACAAAGTTTAGTAAGAAATTAAAATAATGTAACAATATAGGGGCATGAATGCCCAAAATCAAGTTATCCGCAAATTTAAATTGGTCTTTAGAATCCAAAAGAATAGCAACAGGATTTAAAACTTAATTTATTAATAATGGATCTTGGAACCTGCAATAGGCCTCAAAAGTCTACATATTAATAATAGGCTTTAAAATAGTGGGCCTTAAAGGTTTATTTATTATGGGTTTCAGAGCTTACAAATCCAATTCGTCAATTACGTGATACAAAGCCTGAAAGTTTAAGTAGGTCTTAAAAATGGATCGATAAAACTAGGATCCTAAGATTCGAACAAATTAAAGTTGGCCTCCAAGTCAGATCTGTTGATTACCGCCTTTAAAATCATACATCTTTCAAAATTTAATTATAAATATATTTTAGCAAATGTGAGCTTTAAATACAAATCCGGGTTTAAAAGCCTTAATTCAAGTATAAGGCTCTCAAAAACCAAAGTCAAATGCAAGTGGATTTAACACCCAAACTTTAGGGATATTAAATTTTTATTAAATATTAGCCAGTTATTTTGGGCCTCAAAATTACAAGTACAACTAAAAGGGTTCGAAGGCCAAAGCCAAATACAAGTAGGTGTGAAACCCAGGCTTTAAAGGAATTAAATTTTTATTTTTTAAGTCAATTATTTTGAATCACAAAACCACAAGTATGACTAAAAGGGTTCAAAAGTCAAAGTAAAATATTTTCAACACCAAATTAAAATGACAAAAATGGGGCGCGAGGGCCAAAGGTCAAAATACACACAAAGTCATCGATGAAGCCCATATTCAATTGAACGGCTTTATAATCTTACAAAAATATTGAGCCCTATTCATGTCAAATATTTTTCATGAACAAAAAATTTAACTAAAAATAAAGAAATAAAAATGGGATAATAATAAAAAATGCATGCTTCTCCCTACGTGTAATACATGGTAGCAGTAGCACCATGAGTTAGTCAGTTTTCAAGTCAAATTGTGGCTTGATTATTTTTTTAAAAAAAAATTAAAAAATAAAATAAAAGAATAATAAATATACATATACCTTGAAAACGTGAAGTGATCAATTGCCGAAACCGTTGGAAACGTGGGGTTATCAATTAAAGATGAAACATAAATAAATAAATAAATAATTGACATGGAGTGATCAAATATAAACACTTTATGCCTTGCCCACAATGGCCATGTCAGGCCTCAGCCAAACAATATGGGAAGGGAGTAATCTCCACATTTTTCTGCACACATCATACACGATCAAGTGGGTAATAAACTGATATATCAAACTCGAAGTCAGTTTGGAAAAAAAAAAGGGATATTCAGTGGGAGCATACATAGACAGAAAAAAATAGAGAGCACATGGAGCAAAAATACAGAGAATATAAAGAAAAATTCTTATAAAACAGGAGCAGGAGGCAGTCGAAAAGGAAGAGAGGAACAATTAATCGTCATGCGAAATTGTTCTGCTAAATGAAAAAAAAAAAAAAAAAAAAAGAGAGAAACGTCAAAGGTTGAAAGATACCAAAGGTAAATGGTTGTCAAGGGTATATTTCACTCTCTTCTTTGTTTCGATATTTCTCTGGTTGCTCCTTCTATGTGGATAGTATTATGTTTGCGTGAAAATTATGCAGGCTCTTGACTATTTAAAAGGGAAAATTAATTTTGTTGGGTTTTTTTTAAAAAAAAAGAAAAAATCTTACCCAAATCAATTTTGTACCCTTTTAAATTCTTCTGTCCCTGTAAATTAGTAACATTCGTAGGAGCTTACTGTCAACAAACTCTTATTGTTTAAATTTCTTGTTTAATGACAAAATGAGATAAAGTTTACTGTTACTTTGAGTCTTAAAGATGATCATGTGATTTACGATAATTATGACTCAAAATTTAAAATAAAAAAATAAAAAAAAAGATTGAACAAGCATGATAAAGCAGAGAGTTTCATTTGTTTACAATGCTATGCATAGATGTTCTAATCTATATATAAAACATCGTTAGGAGTCTTATTCAATCTAATGAATTGAGACTCATGTTCAGTAACTTTCCAAAGTCATATGGACATTTTGTAAAAATTGGGACTAAATAATACATACATGTGACTAAATAATGTTCAAACTACAAGTATGTAAATATAATTTTTGTGTCTTATCATCCTAATTTGGCTATTTTAAAATGATTTAGTATGTCAAATTTGCTTTAATGGGTAAAAATAGAACAATTAAATTAATCAGGACGGCATTAAAGTTAAACTAGCTTTTATTCTGATTTAGACCTTGATGGTATTTTGGTGCTAATTATGGCCTTGTAAGGAAATTTGAGGCATAAATCAAATTATATGGCCTTCGTGTTCAAAATTAACTTACAAAGTAATAAATTAAAATTAATTGGTTTTGGAATTCAAAAATTTTCGTTTAAGACATTGAATTAATTAATTGGTTTTAGAGTCCAAAGATTGTCATTTTAGCCATTAAATTAATTAATTAGCATTACATTTAGAATCCAAAAATTGCCATTTAAGGCATTCAATTAATTAATTGGCTTTAGAATTTAAATTACCGTTTTAAGGTATTAAATTAATTTGCCTTAAAACCCAAAAATTACTATTTAAGGCATTAAATTAAAGCCTGAAAATTGTCATTTAAGGCATTAAATTAATTAACTGACCTGAAAGCCCAAAAATTACCGTATAAGGCATTAAATTAATTAATTGGCCTTGATGCTCAAAAATTGTCTTTTAAAGTATTAAATTAAATTAATTGGGTTTAGTGCCTATATTTACCTTTTAAGACATAAAGTTAAATTACTCAACTTTAGTACCGAAGATATCTTTTAAGGTACTAAATTAAATTAATTAGCTTTACTCCCTAAAATTACCTTTTATGGTAGCAAATAAAATTAATTGGCTTTGAAACCTAAAAAATTACCTTTTAAGGTACTAAATAAAATTTATTGGCCTTGGTGCCTAAAATTGTCTTTCTAAGATATTAAATTAAATATAGTATTTGGCCTTAGTACTTACCATTGCCTTTTAAAACATTAAATTAAAATTATTGGCTTTTGTACCCACTTTGCCATTTACAGTAATAATATCCGTCACAAAAGGATTGAATAAAATAATTGGACTAGTTTTTAAATTCGTCTAAATTATTTTTACCTTTAATGGCTAAATCCCAAATAATTTTCAACTGCCTCAAATGGCCAAGAAAAATTGATATTTAAAATAAATAAAAATTGTAATTACAAGAACTACGTGTGCCTTGATTGTAATTTGGATATGTATGAAACCCTTCCAAAGGGTTCGGCCGTAAGAACTACAAAATATATTATTTTGTAGAGTTTTTTTATCAATTAAAATTCCACTAAATAAAAAATGAGTAAATTTCAAGTAACCCTCAAAAGTTTAAAATGGATTAAAATTAATTTATATTCTCATTATATTCCAAATACATACTCCAAATAAAAGTGAATTTTTATTCACACGAACCACGTAAGGTTTGACCCCGTTATAATGGGTATGTAGGCAACCTAAGAATATTACTCAAGTACAACCCCAAAAGTAAACAATATATAAATTCCCCTTTTTTCATTTATATGATTAGAAATCAAATTAATTAATTGACAATTAGAATCAAAAGGTGATTCTCTAAAATTATGGAATGTAATTAAGGATTTAATATTTTGAATGGGTTCGACTCACTCAAATAAAAATTCGCATGAACAAATCGTACGAGTGGGATAAAGTTGAGTGAGAATTTAATTTACAAAAATATTAAATTTTTGCTTAACAAAGAGCTTTTTTTCATTATCCACGCTCAAGACCGAGTTATCTCGAATATTGCTTCAAAGTGCCATCTTTCTCTTTAGCTAAGAATTGTATTTAAGTCCTTTGGGCTTCATCTACCAACTCACTTGCGAGTTTGGCAAGTTCGTATTCTAATATCTTTATGGATTCACCTTGTTGCTGTAAAGAATCGACTTGACACGCAAGGAATTTGGTTTGGTTTTCCACATAATTAATGGTAATCATATCCTCTCTAATCTTGCCTCGTAATCTTCTTCTTCTTGAGGTGGTGAGGCTTTTTCAAATATGACATATGTACAGGCACTCATAGTTAGGGTTTACTTTGTTCAAATGTAGGCTCATGTTATGTAGAAAAAATAAAAGGTTATTCTTGGTACTTTGAAAACATATTAGGATTGTTGTACCATCCCATACACAATCGAAAGGATAGGGAGGGATATTATAACAACTACATTCGTTGGTCATTCTTTCATAATCATAAAGATGATAATATCTTTGGCATGATTAATTTCAATTCATATTTAGCATGCTCTTATGAGATTGACACAAAACAAACCACAAAAATAAGTACTAAAACAAAAGCACACAAAAAGAAAAGAAAAAAAAAGAAAAAAAAAGAGAGTTTAGACCAGTAACTAGACTAAACCCCATCCACTAAAAAAGAAAAATCTTTTTTGGATTTTTCCAAAAAAAAAAAGAAAAAAGAAACACAAACCACAAATCTATATAGAAAATCTTTTTAGATTTTCAAAATATTTGAGAGCTCACAATGAAACTAAGATAGATAAAACACAATTTACACTTCAAAGTAATATTTCTTGCCAAATTCTACCAATATTGTCAAATGCCTAGTCCTTGAAACGAGGCCAAAAACTTGATACATAAAATATCTAGATATAAATTTTATAATCACTGTATCTGGTTATAAAATTTATAATCACTGTATCTGGTTATAAAATTTATAATCACTGCATCTAGTTATAAAAATTTATAATCACCTAACTCTATTATTAACTAGATAATGGCTCGCAAGTGTGTGAGATCAAATAATATATAGTTGAAACAAGGGTTTAATCCACAAGAATTGGTTTAGGAAGTACAACTTGTTCGGTTTGAACGCTATTTGAAGAAACGACAATGAAAGAGATTTAACAAAAATTAAACTATGGACTAAAACTAGTGACAACAGCAAATTAGGGTCAAGATTAGCCAACTGCCAAGAATTACTAGATTAGACGACTTTACCAATCAACTGGTCAAACTACATAATTAGAGTTTCAATTCTCAAAAGTAAATTCCATCTTGATCCCTTGTGACAATTGAGTTTTTCCAATCTAATATAATTAAGTATGGATCCCTCCTTTACCCAATTCTAATTAAATTAGTTTTATCTTAATGGAATTATTGGATAACATATTAGGATATCTGGTCAGTCACAAACATCAAATTGAACCTAATCTAATAATCAATAATAGTCTATGACAGAGGATTAACTCCCATTCCCACCTCAATCAACCGAACCAATTAAGAGTTAATTACGTTCTTAACTTGACGTGTTCAATTGATTATTACTCAAACATCTAAACTTTCCGATTTATGGTTTGTAGGAGTTATTGTATGGGAAATTGCATCATCCAATACCCAATCCTAATATTGTTAGAACATGGTTAAAGGCATAAAAATAAAATAAACTAATAGATGCAAGTAAACTACTCTAGCCATTAATTTACGAAAGATGCAATTAAAGAAATCATTGAATTGAAGGCATAAAATATTATTCGTAAGCCCTAGAAAGTATGTAACTAACTATTAATGCGAGTAACAAAAGCTTCAAAGAAACACATACAAGTCCATATGAAACAATCTTTAATTCTAGAATCCAACTACACCATGAAAAAATTTGAAAAAGAATTAGAACCAGAAATTTCTCCCCAAGTTAGGAGGAGAAAAAAGAGATGAGTAAGTTAGGCTAGCTAGGATTCGGAATATGGCTAGTAATCAGCCCTATTTATAGCTTCTAAGTGCTTGTTAGGTTTAAGGTAAGTTGTGATTGAGGAGGTTTAACATGGATCTGAATTTAGCGTCTAATATTGGGAAACTCGCAAAAAGTACCACTTCTAAAAAACAATGTAATGTCGCGGTGCTAGAATTGTTGTAGAATAAAATGCCATACGGTTTTAGTCTTGGATTCCCTATAATGCAGCAACAAATGCTACAGTAGTCCAGAAAGTTTAGTTATAATGAAATTGCGGCACTAAAACAAAATAGTTATTCGTACGTGTCAACTCAACTTCGCCTAGTCTTTGTAAATCAAATCAAACTCCACCCTACAAAACACAAAAATAGTACACAGAAACCACAAAACACACAAAGATACCACACACAAAAACAAAGAAAACATGAATGAAAATATCAAAAAGTACTCGAATTATATCGAGAATCTAAATTCTAATGAATGAAAAATAACTTTATTTTATAGAGTTA
The DNA here is from genome assembly GCA_025175665.1 of Cinchona pubescens. Taxonomy (NCBI): domain Eukaryota; kingdom Viridiplantae; phylum Streptophyta; class Magnoliopsida; order Gentianales; family Rubiaceae; genus Cinchona; species Cinchona pubescens. The sequence goes on from JANKKI010000232.1 coordinate 738,846, forward strand.
TCATCTATCATCTTGCTGGACAAAATTCAAATGTACCAGTAGAATTATGAAATCATCATGGACATGTATTTTTATCCCAAATAAAAGTTTTACAATTTGTCTTTCGTTCTTCTTATATTGATTTCTTTATAATGAGTAATGGAAAAAACTTAGGTAGATTCGATTTTTGGTCTCACCTGTAGATTCTGTAGTCAAAATTAAATTTTAAAGAATCTTGCTTACATCAACTGATATCATAGATCTTCTAAAATTTAATTCACATTACAGAAGATCTACAAGTAGGGATCAAAGATCGGGTCTATCTAAATCTTTGGCATGAGTAATTATAATTCCTAGTTTAGCTTATATCAGAATACTGTGTTTTCCGTACCAAGACTTAGTCAATCTTTTTCGATCTATTCAATCTCTACCACCTGTTTGAATTTGTCGCCCATTACACTTCCAAAGGTCACGTCATTCACACTTTCCAAGGATGCATATCTTTCCCTTCCAAAACCGTTTCAAGAATTATTCTCCCTTCATATAAATGACCTCCTTCTTCCTTATTTCATAATTTTGTCTTCTTTGTATTTTAGAGCCATTTTGCATTACAAAAACTCCAATTTTCTTCTCAATCTTGCTACAATTTTTTTGGTAATTTCTTTCTATTTATAGTTATATTTCACTACTTACCATGCTTTCCACATCCTTTAGTTGTTTTCAGCCATTTTATCTATAAAAGTTTCCAATTTTTCATCCTTTCTAACTTCAGCTGCAAGTTTTTCTCAAAAACCTAACCTTTATGACCTTATCTCAAAGTTGTAAATATATAGTTTGTGATATAAATAAAGTTGTGGGTATGTGTTGCAATTTTAAAAAAAAAAAATTTCAGCACACATGCGCGCACTATAGCAGCGCATGTGCGCTGAAGGCAGTAGCAAGAACTGTTCAGCGCACATGCGCTGCTACAGTGTGCACATGTGCACGCGCTACTGCTGTTGACCGTTTGAAATGGAAAAATGGGTAAAATGGAGAGAGTTGCAACTTTTGGTTGAATAGGGGTGTTCCGTGGATTGAAAAGGTGTATCCCAATGGATCCTCTGAACTTCAATCTCTATAAAAGAGAGTTATATCCACTAATTCAAGAATAAGTGATCAATAAATTCTGTCTCTTCTTATACATTGTTCTTGGGAAGATTTTTTAAATTTTGCATTTAAAAGTCTTCAAGAATTTGTTGTATCCTAGAGGTAGATTGCTATTAACCCAAAAGCAAACTATTGAATATAGTAGGGGCAATCAAAACCTTATTAGGAAAGTGATATACAAGCCTCGAATTCTACAGGTTTTGATATTGCCAAATTCTAAAAGAAAAACACTTGTTTTCTACTCCATTCTTGCCATTTCTTTGCTCTAGTTTTAACAATCTTAAGGTTTTGATTGTGAGTAATCATAGAAACAAGTGGTGAGTCTGCCTTTAAATTAATGAATCAAGATTTCATCAAATTGGATTGTCTTGATGGAACCGGAACAAATTTCAACCGGTGGAAAGACAAGATAATGTTTTTCCTCACTGCACTAAAAGTTGCTTACGTTTTGGACCCTGCATTGCCTGAAATTCCTGCACCAACTATAGCAGATTCAGAGGAACTCAAGGTACAACGGGAGAAAAGGAAGGAGGATGAGATTGTGTGTAGAGGTCACATTCTCAATACACTGTCAGGCCGTCTCTATGATCTTTTCACAGCGGTCAAATCTCCAAAGGAAATTTGGGCTGCCTTGGAACATAAATATGCTGCACAAAAACAAGGTGCGGTCACAATTTTCTTATTAAGAAATATTTTGAATTCCGTATTATTGACTTTTTTCTATTTTGGATCAAGTTCATGATCTTCAAATTATTGTTTCAAAATTAAAAGATCTTGGTGTTGAAATTTCAGAATCATTGCAAGTGGGGGCAATTATTGCAAAATTGCCTTCTAGTTGGAATGATTATCAAAAGAAAATGCTTCATACTACTGAAATTTTAACAATTGATCAAGTTTTGAAACATATGAGAATCGAAGAAGATACTAGAATCTTCATAAGAAGGATTTAGAACTTGTTTCAAAAGTGAATTTTGTTAATGAAAATAAGAGTCAAATTACAAGTTCTAAAAGAAAGTTTTCTGAAAATACTAATTCTAAGGACAAGTTAAAAAAGAACATAATATGTTATAATTACGGCAAGAAAGGGCATTATAAAAATGAGTGTAATTCCAACAAGAAACAAAAGAAGAATAATGCCCCTAAAGCAAATCTTGTTGAAAGAGATGCTGAAATTACGGATTGCAATGATAACTGATTGTCACATTGGTATGATTTCTGAATTAAATGTGGCAATTTCAACCAAATCAAATGATTGGTGGTATGACTCTGGTGCTACCGTGCACATTTGCAATGATAAGTCTCAATTCAAGACTTATGAAGATGTTCCTGATGGCTATGAAGTGCTTATAGGAAATCATGCTTCAGCCAAAGTTCATGGCAAGGGAAGTGTGGAGTTGCAATTCACTTCCGACAAGAAGCTTGTGTTAATGAATGTACTTCATGTTCCAGAAATTAGGAAAAATCTTGTATCAGCCGATGTATTGAATAAGAAAGGGCTAAAAGTTGTATTAGAGTCTAACAAAGTTATCTTGTCCAAGAATAGTGTATTTGTAGGAAAGGGCTACTCTTGTGATGGCATGTTTAAACTTAGTATCAATAAAGATAATATTTCTGTTTATATTGTGGATTCTTCTTATTCTTTATGGCATGGTAGATTAGGACATGTTAATTATAAAATATTCCATTTTTTATGTCTAAACATGGGTTAATATCTATCAAAGATAATTTTGAGAAGAAATGTGAAACATGCGTTCAAGCAAAAATAACTAAGTTGCCCTTTACAAAAGTTGAAAGAAATACACAATTATTAGAACTTTTGCATTCAGATGTTTGTAAATTAAATGGTTTTCTAACAAGAGGTGGTAATAGATATTTCATCACTTTCGTTGATGATTGCTCAAGATATGTGCATGTTTATTTAGTGAAAGCAAAGGATGAAGGATTTGATATGTTTAAATCTTGTAAATCTCTTGTAGAAAATCAATTGGTTAAGAAAATCAAAATTTTGAGGAGTGATAGAGGTGGTGAATATTTTTCTACCGAATTCTCAATATTTTGTGAACAAAATGGTATTATACACCAAACAAGTGCTCCATACACTCCACAACAAAATGGTTTGGCTGAAAGAAAGAATAGAACTTTAGTAGATATGGTTAACACCATGATTTTAAGTTCTGGATTGCCAAGGAGAAAAAATGCAAGAATTTGTGAGGAGAAGCTTTGTTGGCTGCTTGTCATTTACATAATCAAATTCCGTCTCTCAAGACTAAAGTGTCACCATATGAAATTTGGAAATGGAGAAAACCAAACTTAACTTATCTTAAAGTTTGGGGATGTATAGCGTATTATAGAGTCCCGGATATTAAAAGAGTAAAGTTGGGACCTAGAGCACTTAAAAGTGTGGTTGTTGGCTATGCTAAAAATTCTAAAGCCTATAGACTACTTGACATTGATTCTAGTGTTATTTTGAATCAAGGGATGTTGAATTTTTTGAGAATAAATTTCTTAAAAATTTAATTGTTGATTTGGATCCAATTAAAGTACAAGAACCGATTCCAAATGTTGATTCCTCTTCTAGTAATAAAAGGAAGGAAATTGATACTCCTTTTGAACTTAGAAGAAGTCAAAGACAAAGGAAAGAAAAACATTTGTCTTCTGATTTCGTATCTTCACAAGCTATTATTTTCTTAGTTGAAGGCAATATAAGATGTCACGCCCCAAAAACGGGACCGTAACACGCCGCGCTAATGGTACACAGGCCCAAAGCGCAAGGCACAAACGAACAGAGCAAAAAACTTAACCGCAATGTAATAGAACCATCAAACCATTTCTTAACTATAAAACCGAATATTTCATTTTACACAAAAAAAATGCGAATTACAAAATTTCTTCTTAGTACAAAAGATGCTACAACAAAAACAAAGTTCATCAATACAAAACCTATCTAATACACTACCCCTCTCCAAACAAAAGAGAAGCTTGGAAGATTATCCGTAGAGTCCTACCAGTAATGTGGAATCTGGAGAAAATCTAAAAGCTGCTAACGCGGTGGAGAGTCAAAAATGAGCACCTAATCTGAAAAATTATAAATCACATGGGGTGAGCATAACTAGCTCAGTGGATATCATAAAAGCTTTTCAAATGGGGCCAAGCATTTCGATAAAAAGAAAACATAAAGATAATAACATTTGTGAAGACCATAGTCATGAAGTAGTTAGGTGAAATCAAACATTTCCAAACACATCCAAAATTATATACCTAGGTCACCTATGAGCCAAAACAGTCATAAAATGCTTTCATATCAAAAGAGTTTGCAAACATATCAATTGATTAACATAAAATAGCTTGGTCCAGCGATTTCATATGTAATAGTTCCAAAACTTGGTAAAAGTGCAGTTCCAAACATCATACACATTTTAAAATCCATCCAAACATATTTCAAAGTCGTTAAACAAAATACAAGTGGAAGAGGGTCTATGTTACCCACCTATCAAAGCAAAAACTGCACAAATGATCACTGAACGCGATCGCCGGCGGTAGGTGGCGTGGTACCTGTGTTTTCAAGGGACCTTGGTTACAACCCAACTCAAAACAACATATTCTAACAGTCCAATGCATAAACGGTTGGGTTTAACCTCAATAGCCGGGACTTTATCAATAGCATCCCACAACAAAGGAAAACACCTAAAACCATCAAAAGATCATTAAAGACCCTTCAAACATAACCAATTATCCAAATTATCCTAGCTGCACCAAACTTCCGCTTACTTACAAAATGAAGGGAAATCAATTCCACTTGGTTTCAAGTCTCAATTCCTATCCAAACTAACCTTAAAACACTCTTAAAACATCATTATATGCATAGACATAAGCATTCATAGCATAACACTCTAGGGCCACATATGGAAGACAAAACCCCAACTCATAATCTTAAAATATGTAATCTAACCGTGGAAAGTTGTTAAAAATCAACCCCAATCACTTCCCAACCTCCAAAACACTAAAAACAACCCATAACAAACATAAATCATAACATATAAGGCTGCAAAGAGGGTTTTATTTTCAGCCATAAAGAATCCTACAAAACTTGAAATTAAAGCTTGGATCATAAAGCCCATGAAGCCATAAAGTGCTAAAATACATAAAATCTTACCTTCCAAGTGATTTATGATTGAAATTAAACTAGAATTATCACACACATACGATAGAAAACGCCAGTGTATGGAGCACTGAGGAAGGTGTATAATAGAATCTAAAAAGATTTCAAGGTTGACCCAAATAGTTCCCCATTTGACCAAATAGTCTCCAAGTTGACTATTTAACCCAAAAACTAATTTTTGACACTAAATTATCATTTTTTTCTGAATAATTTAGCCATCATACAACACTCACACACCACAATGCACTAATTACACTTAGTCCAATTTTTGACCCGTTTACCCGCCGGAACCGAAATCGCGTAAACCAAAAAATTTGCCGAATTGAAAAACGAATAAGTTGAAGTACTTTATGACTAAAAATAATATGAAAAACATTTTAAACCAGTTAAAAATCAAAGAACAAGGCTAGTAAAATACTGGGTTTCACAATAGAGATCACTTGTTTAATAAGATTCCAATCTTATTATATGTAGAAGATGATCCTAAATCGTTTAGTGAAACTATGTCATCAAGGGATACAACATTTTGGAGAGAGGCTGTAAATGATGAGATGGACTCAATATTATCAAATAATACCTGGGTTCTAGTGGATTTGCCTCCTGGTTCTAAGCCCATTGGATGTAAATGGGTGTTTAAGAGAAAATATGCCACTAATGGATCCATATTGACATATAAAGCAAGAATTGTAGCTAAGGGTGTTAGACAAAAGGAAAGAATTGATTATTTTGACACTTATGCACCTGTTGCAAGAATTACATCCATTAGGGTACTAATGTCATTAGCTTCCGTTTATTACTTGTGTGTACATCAAATGGATGTTAAAACAGCCTTTTGAAATGGTGACTTGGATGAAGAAGTGTATATGGAACAACCAGAAGGTTTTACATTGCCAGGAAATGAACAGATAAAGTTTGTAAACTAATTAAATCTCTATACCGTTTAAAACAAGCACCCAGACAATGGCATGAAAAGTTTGAATCAGCTTTACTCTCTAATGGATTTAGGTATAATAATGCTGATAAGTGCATTTATTCTAAATTCATTAAAGAACATGGTGTGATTATTTGTCTATATGTAGACGATAAGCTAATTGTTAGTACTTCTTATAAAGGTGTACTTGAAACTAAGAAGTATCTCTCTTCTCAATTCAAAATGAAGGATCTGGGTGAAGTAGATACTATCTTAGGGATTAAAGTTAAAAGGCATATGCTTTATGTCAAACACATTATGTTAAGAAAATTTTGAATAAGTATCAACATTTAAATGTGAAAGAAACGATACTCTTTTTGACCCAAACTTTAAATTAAGTGAGAATACTGGCAATCCTATTGCTCAACTTGAGTATGCAAGCGTAATATGGAATCTAATGTATGCAATGAGTTGCCCAAGGCCAGATATTTCTTTTGCCGTGTGTTGTGTAGATTGTCTAGATATACTACAAATCCTGGAAATGATCATTGGAAAGCAATTGGGAGAGTCCTTGGTTATCTTAAAAGAACTAAAGATTTAGGACTTTTCTACAATAGTTTTCCAGCTGTGCTTGAAGGATATTCTGATACTAGTTGGTTACTAGTATTATGATAAAACCTCTACAAGCAGGTGGATTTTTATGTTAGGTGGAGGAGCAATTTCATGGGCTTCAAAGAAACAAACCGTAATTGCTCATTCCACGATGGAAGCTGAATTCATAGCCTTGGCCTCAGCTGGCAAAGAAACGGAATAGTTGAGAGACTTGTTATTAGACATCAAGTTGTGGCCTCAGCCAATGCCAGCCATTGCTTTGAACTGTGATAGTGAAGCCACAATGTCTAGAGCATTGAATAAAATATACAATGGTAAATTTAGACATATAAGTCTAATGGTAAATTTAGACATATAAGTGTAAGGCATACTTATATTAGACAGTTGTTAAATGATGGCTCTGTCGTATCAGTGGTGTATGTAAGAACATAAAATAATTTAGCGGATCCGTTGACTAAACCTTTTTCTAGAGATTTGGTGAGATCGACGTCATTAGGAATGGGATTGAAACCCTTTGTCTAAAACTACTAGCAATGGTAACCCAACCTTTATTCTAGTACTACCACTAGATTAAAAGGTTTAAAGGGTAAAAAAAAGTTGCTAATAAGTAGTTGGGAGCACTAAAATTATGTGTATACCATTCCATGTTATTAGTGTAAATGATAACCCTTAAGTGGGAAGGACGAATATATAAATATTATATTCTTAATGAAATCATCTTGCTGTGTTTTTAATCTTAAAAACATGAAAAGATTTCACCTATATGATCATAAGAAGTGATGCCGCTTCTAACAAAAGTTTTGGATTTTCTTTTGTACATGATCATGAATTAGGATAGAGCACATGGCCGATAACAGTGCTAAAGCTATTTTGTGAACATATGTATAAGGTTAACAAGTTCATGTGTGATCTTTGATAATTCTAGTTTAATTTAAATCATGGTTTAAGCAACAAATGCCACCTTGATTTGATTAGGTCTAGTGAGTTATTTACACTACAGAAAAGTTTAAGACAATAGTCACTTTTCTTTATGCATGATGTTAAAAGAAATAATGAGTTGTATTTATATTACAAACTAAGTGGGGGAATGTAAATATATAGTTTGTGATATAAATAAAGTTGTGTGTATGTGTTGCAATTTAAAAAATAAAATAAAATAAAATTCAGCGCACTGTAGCAGCGCATGTGCGTTGAAGGCAGTAGCCAGAAATGTTCAGTGCACATGCGCTGCTATACCACTGCTGTTGACCATTTGAAATTGAAAAACGGGTAAAATGGAGAGAGTTGTCACTTTTGGTTCAAGAGGGGTGTTCCATTGATTGAAAAGGTGTATCACAATGGATTCCTCTGAACTTTCATCTCTATAAAAGAGAGTTATATCTACTAATTCAAGAATAATTGATAATTAAAATCTGTCTCTTTTTAATACATTGTTCTTGGGAAGATTTTTTAAATTTTGCTTTTAAAAGTCTTCAAGAATTTGTTGTATCTTAGAGGTAGATTGCTATTCACCCAAAAGCAAACTATTGAATATAGTGGGGGCAATCAATACCTTAAGGAAAGTGATATACAAGCCTCGAATTCTACAGGTGTTGATATTCCCAAATTTTAAAAGAAAAACACTTGTTTCCTACTCCATTCTTGCTATTTCTTTGCTCTAGTTTTAACAAAAGTCAGTCGAGAACCCCCTCCGACAGTCCGAACCAGTCTGGATAGCAGAAACGCAAGTCTTGTTCTTCCCTGCTTTTTTTGATTTGAGCTTCGAGCATACCATTAGTGCGCCAAGCAACCTTTTCCCTACCAACCTTTTGATCAATGGATTACTCGGGACTCCCTATTTTGGGATAGTAGGTGACGAGCTTCGTCCATCTTCCAAAGGAAATGTCTTAAAAACCACCATTTTGTGTATCATCAGGATCTGAAAGGAATATACTCTATTTTGAGAAACCTGGTTAAAGTGCCCAAGTTCTATTGATTGAGCCCACCCAGACAAGGGTACTTTTGTATACGAGGAACAACTTATTGTCTGTCTTTCACTAATATGGCTAAATGCTGGGATACTAGAATGTCTCAGTTGAACTCTAAAGCTATTAGGATCATAGTTGGGTGCTGCATCTTATGCAGACACCTTGATGTCCAAGCTATTAACGGGGGTTTAAGATACATCTACAAACTTTCTTCCACTAGAAAGCGTGGCTTCTTTTACTTTCTGACCCAATCTAGCTAATAAAGTTTGGATAGGGACAACCTTACTTCTATTCATCATTGAAACACAACCATTTTATTTGCTAAGCAAGAAAACATGAGCTCTACCAACCTAATCTGGAATTTGGACCGACCCAAGCTTGATAACAACAACATATTGGTACAGCCACCTGAAGGCATCAATTCAACCCAGTAATTTCTTTTTCTTTTCCAATCTAACTGTGTTGAGGGCTGTACCATTAACATATCTTTTGCTCATGGACATATATCTTTTAGTAACTATTATATTTCCCAAGCAGACTCACTCCAAGGCAGACTACTCCAGCCAACTGAGCTGAAGCTATCAAAATTAAAGGTTGAGACCGGACCCATCAAAACTTCTTCAGTCACCCTAAACACCCTCAGCTAAGGTCGCATCTATTTCCTTTGCTGCTAGCTCGGCTGTAACCTCATATAAGCACATATTTGAGCCAATCGAAGCCTTAATTCCTATAGGACATATGAAGTTCAATACTCCATTAAAGAGAAAAAGAAGAAGTCGACCAGGACGACCACTCTGTCACTAGCTCAACCAAGAGGTCGGTCGCAATTTTTAAACCCGGTTGTCAGACTGTCATCGCCGAGACAGGAAAGAAAGCATTGAAGAAAAAATCTTCTTATATTTTTGAACAGATACTACCTTTTCACTAATCCAATCTCCATCTACCATCCTCTTTAACTCCAGGTGGGTCTTTTTGTCGTTTTGTCTAATCTTAAAAGCCTCTAAACTTATTAAATGACATGCAGCTTACAACTCTTAACTGTGGACACTAGGAGAGGAAAAATTCTTGTGCAGATATAGAGACCTTCTTTAGAATCGCTCGAACCATCATCACCTAGATTCTTTGCAAGGCAACAACTCATTGTTCGTCATTCTTCAATGGTGGATCCAGTACAACGATCAGCTAAGGGTAACACCTGTTCACTTACGGCCAATTTATTAAAATATGACGATTCGATCAGCTAAGGGTAACACCTGTTCACTTACGGCCAATTTATTAAAATATGACGATTTTTAAAATTTATCGCGTAGATGTGACTGTTTATTGAGAATATTTTGGAATTATGACTCGTGTATTTTGAAAATGCGTAATCAACTCCAATTCTAATTTTTTTTATTTTTAATATGGTGATTCACACTTAAAAAATGCGAAATCACCAAATTAAAAATTAAAAAATTAAATTGGGAACAATAACATTTTGTCTCCCTGACATCTTGCACTATATAGGTAATTATATTTTATTCTCCTAAATTATAAATATATACAGTTTGTCCTTAAATGACACTATTAATCTATTACTAATATTAAAATTATTTAAATAATTTAGTAAATAATTAAAATACCCTTGATACTATATTTTGATTTTTATGTATTTAAATTTTGATTGTAATGTGATAATTATTTAAAAATAAGCAAAAATAAACTATATAATATTTTAATATAATCTATATCAATGTATTTCTTAGTCAAAATTTTTGAAATGCTTGGATTTCATTTTATATTATTTCAAATTTGAATGTTTGGCTGAGTGGTAGAATAATTTCAATTAAAATTTGAGATTTTTTCGATATCTCTTAATAGTTTATACTTTTAATATTTGGCCTATTCTGTGTATATTGCGATATTAGATATAATATAATTCAACAATTTTTCACATTTTTAGTCCCTAAAATCCAAAATATCAATGTGTTATTATATTTTATTTTTTCCTAATTCTTTTTTAAAAACTATCAAAAATCAATGAAATACATGAAAAAGAAAAATATGATTCTAAGGTTATTTTAATCATCTAACTAAATTTTCTTGATATTTAAAATTTTTTAAAGGATGAATAATTTGAATCGAAGGAAAAATGTATATTTTTACAATTCAAGAAAGGTAAAATGTAATTACACTTATTGTTTAGGGGCAAAGTGCAAAATCGAAATTGATTTCGATTTCGCACTTTACTTTAATTTTTTTAAAAAAAAATGCAAAATGGTCCTCCTATACCTTATAATAAGTGTAATTACATTTTTTTCCCCATAAACTATAGAAATATATACTTGGCCTTCAATTCTCATTATTCAACCTTTAAAAATTCTAAAATAAGCAAATTTAGTTAGATTTAGTAATATTTTGATTTTTTCATGTATTTTATTAATTTTCGATAGTTTAAAAGAATTAGAAAAAATATAAAATATAATAACACATTGATATCTTGGATTTTAAGAGGTGAAAATGTGAGAAACTGTTCAATTATATTATATCTGACATCATAAAATGCATTAACGTAGGTTACATAGCAATGTTATATAGTTTATTTTCGAGGTTTATTGAATAATTATCACATCACTATCAAAATTTAAATGCATAAAAATCAAAATACAGTTCCAAGGTATTTTATTTGTTTAACTAGATTATCTTTATAATTTTAATAATGATAATAGAGGAATAGTTTTATTTGGAAAGGCAAACTTTATATTTTTATAGTTTAGGAAGGCAAAGTATAATTACCCCTTTAGTGCAGGGAGGCAATTGTTATTGTTTCAATTTTATTTATTTATTTTTTAATAATGGGGTTTGGCACTTCCAAAGTGTGAAATTCCATTCTTTTTAAATTAAAAAAAAAATGGAGTCTATGTGATTATGCACTTTAAAAGTACATAATCAATTGGATTACGCACTTTCAATGTGCGAGAGTTACAATTCTAGAAAACCATTACCAAATTATCACATTTGCTCGATAAATTTTAACAAATGGTCATAATCTAAGAAATTGGCCGTCGACTTACACGTCGATACATGATGTATAGTAGTCCCTCCGTCCCAATATATTTGTCACCTTATAAATTTATACAAAATTTTAGGCAACTATAATATTTCTACCAAATGGCCATAAATACCCTTATTGGGTTTGCATCGGCTTCATACAAATATTTGAGGGGATAGAGGAGAGAGATGAGAGGAGGAAGTGATGATGAATTAATTGTTGGGTCAACTAATTGTTGGGATTGAGAATATTTTAAACTTTTAGAAGGGTAAATTTAAAATTTAAACAATGAAAATCATTCATTTTAAGTAAAATGACATTTTTTTTGGGACATCCCAATATGAAAAGTGTGACAAAATAAATGAGACAGAGGGAGTAACAGTTGCACTTTTTTTTTTTTTTTTTGAAATAAACAGTTGCACTTTAAGTGATTTAATCTTGATAAAGATTTTTAGTCATCGACTTTGGTAAGGTTTTTTATTGGGTAAATTACTACCAATGAATCACCCTTGTGATTTATCTAATATTCATGTTACTCTCTGATAGTTTTCAAATTACATTCTGATCCCTTGTGGTTTGGGGTTTTTAGTTAAGTGGATGAAAAGTTAAAAAATTAATGGTTTTGTACAAAATGTCCAAAATATCCCTAAGGCTAATACCTCTCTACTATACAAAAAATCCCTCCGTTAGAAGAGTGGGGTTGAAATACATAACTAATCTTGATTGGGGGTTTTAAATAATTAAAATAACCCTTAAAATTAATTTTTTTAAACATTTTAACGGTTATTTAATAGAATATTTAACTATTTCTCTTTACCCTCAAACCATAAGGGGCCGACTTGTAGACATACAGATCATAGAGTGTAAGCCAAAAGGGGTTTTCTTGTAATTTTACCTTTTTTAATGGAAATTTTTTCGTAGTTTCATCTTTTTACCTCCTTCATTCTAACTCTTTTTTTATATTTTCAGATTGGCCCCATACTTGGAACGTCAAAAAATTTTCGTCTAGACTAAGAAGTTGGTTGACACGTCAAACAACAAACATGCCCAACTGTTCCACTATCCAGAGATTAAGGAGAAGGCTTTGGCTGACCTTGAGAAGAAGATGGAGAACAAGGAGAATGCTGCCTTGACTAACCTCCAAAGAAACTAGAAATTGAACATTATGACAAACTATCGGATGCAATTAACTAATCAAATAAGTTGGCAGATACATTCGATGTGAAAGAGCTTGTCGGATATCCTCAAGGCAGATATCTCGATCCATCGGTAAATCAATTCCTAGCCTCAAATGCTGCCATTATTATATATCAAAATGAGTAAAATACAATTTTAGTCCCCAATGTTTGGAGAATATATAAATTGGCCCCCAAAATTTTGGACAAACCAAAATTAGTCCCTAAAGATACCCTAAAGTTTCAAAATTAGGACAATTGACGAAAAACTAAAATTTTTAATAGAAACAGGCCACCTGTTGGTCACGTGGCTATTGAGTAAATACAAATAAATAAATAAATAAACTGTAGATAAAATAAAAAGTTCTTAAACATTCAAAAATAAAAACTTAAAAATCACATATAACATTAAAATTTTAGTTTAACCCAAAAATATTAGTTGGGTATGAACTTTTTTCTCCCTTTTAACCCATAATTCCTTTTTGCCCTTTAGTCGAAGAAGAACCATAATCCTCAATCTCTTCCGTCCCTTTGTCTTCCTTGAATATGATCATCAATTCCTTCCATTTACTTTGAATGCTTATCCCACTAACCTCAACCTCATCCCATATAGTCAATGCACATCCACAATCTTCAAACAAAATGGAAGGAATTTATGATTGTCTTCAAGGTAGACAGAGTGATATAAGGGATTGAAGAAATAAGGTTCTTCTTGGGTTAAAGGGAAAAGAGGAAGTTTTGGTTAAAGTAGAGAAAAGGTTTCAAGCCTGACTGATATTTTAGGGTTAAATTGAGAGCTAAATTTTAAATATGGTTTTCAAGTATTTATTTTTTATTTTTTAAGGCATGTTTGCTTTTATCTATGTTTTTTAATTTTTTAGGCATTTATTTAACGGCCACGTGACCAACTAGTGGCCTGTTTCTATTAAAAATTTTAATTTTTTGTCAATTATCTTAACTTTGTTTAAATTTTGAAATTTTGGAAACTAAATCAATTTTAGCAGAAACTCTAGGGACCAGTTTACCCCAAATATTGGGGACTAAAAATTCATTTTACTATATCAAAATTTATTTGTGTCACCATTAAGATGTGCTACCATTGCCATTCACAACATCCTCAACTTGTTTCCTAAATTTGAGATTAATCTCATGAAAGTGTCTTACTATGATACCTAGGTCATTAAGGAGATGGATGACTTGACGGTAACTTCCTTCTTAACTCACTAAGCAGTTGAAAACATTGATGGCCATTTTCTCGTATTAAATACAGAAACTTTGATCACTGCCACCTCCCAATACCCCAACCAAGGAAGTCTTTGTCCCTTGGGTACGGAGATTGTAGAGGATGATAACATGAATGAATGATTTTCATTGTTTAAATTTTAAGTTGAAATTATTAAGGTGGTGGAGATAGAATAGGAAGAGGATGTTGGAGTCGAGCCCGAAAACCTCCCAAAATGATTCAATAAGAATGAGGTATTAACATTTACTTTTCTTATCTCGCAATATTTGATCAAACTTGATTAGTTAACTTCATCCCAGGAAGACATGTCTCTAAAAGCCATGAAAAATGTCAAGCAACCAAGAAGTAGAGGAGGTGGAAGAACCGACGCAAACAAGAGCTAGTTTTAGATTAGGACACATGTAATAGTGCAGGCTCCTTTTGTAAAATGATTTGCAAGTAATAAACGAATCATTTACTATCTATCTCACTTGCTCTTCCTCTATCATTTTTTTGAATACAATATAATTTTCCTTGGACTAAATAAATTCCCAAGTATTAAACTTATTTGAATAACTTGCTCAACTTCAGTCTCATTCGTACTTGTACTCACTCTGTTACAATTTTTTGAAGTTTAAAAATTGATTGAACAACTGTTAGAATATTTCTCTAAACTTCACTGATGAGTACACAGATATTCCAAAGGTTATCTAGCCTGTATAAATTTACTATTTTCTTTTATTTTTCTTGGATTTATCAGCTTATTTGTTTTCTTCAAATTCCTTGAAGTAAGCCACCGACCAAATTTAATAAGTCGTTGCCTCATCCCAAACTATGCATTATGGGTTTTTGTTTTAGGCTCCTTAGCCCTCTTTTCTTTTCAAACTCTTCGACCTAATTTTCTTTTTTGGGTTTTTCGCTTTTTCTTCTTTTTTGGGCTTCTTGGCCTTCTTTTTTGGGGATATCTTTTTCTTTTAAAAAGGGCCAATTAGTTTTTTTTTTTATTTTTTATACTCTTTGGTCTTCTTTTCTTTTCGGGCTCTTCGAGCCCCCTTTGGGTTTCTATTTTTTTCTCTTTGACATCTCTCTTTTTAGACAATTAGGCCCTCTTTTCTTTTTGAGCTCTTCAGCCTCTTTAACTAATAAAATGTTCATTTTTAAAGACAAATTGTATTGAAGTGAAGAAAGAAATTTTATTGAACACTAATAATTCCGTTAAACTCTAGGAAAATATTTCTTAAGCTTCACTACATTCAACATTTGTGGTATTTCATGTCTCGCATTTGATGAATTAGCCTTGCACTACCTTTTAACTAGTTTACGTTATGTTTGCTATAAAATCTAGTGCCTAGTTTTGTGAACTAGAGAGATGGAAGAAAAATTTGAGTTTCTTGAGTAGAAACCCCATTTTCAACATTTAAAAAGTACAATAGAGTTCAACGTTTCCATTTTCCTTTTCTTTTTGGTGGTGTGAAATGTTAAGTATTGTATGTTGTGTGTTGTGTTGTTTGTTTTCTTGTTTGTTTGTTGATTTTGTTGGCTCGTAGTCTTATCTTATTATAGTTTTGCTTGAGACTAGCAAAATCTTAGCTTTCTTACTATAGATTTGCTCAAGACTAGCAAAATCTTAGTTTTGGAGGAGTTGAAACTCTAAGAAATAATGCTTTTACATAATCAGTTTTTGACCTAGTCTACATCCAAAAGTTTCTAAGCTCTTTGTGCATTTTCATGCATTTTTTCTTTCCAATGTTTGTGCTCAATTTTTTTCATGTTTTATGTATTAGTTTAGTGTTAAATTATCATTTATTAATTGTGTTTATGTGTAGGATATGGTCAAGAAAAGATCAAGTGTTGCAAACGATGATCAAGCAAAATCTTGCAACCAATTTTGTCAACAATTCCTAGCCACTACATGCAATTCCAAGGCATAATTTTTTATGCTACAACCAACTCAGAAGAATCAACTTTTGAGAGCTTTTTGGTCCTTGCCCGAGATTCAAAGGGCAAGTTTTCAGGCAGCGGCTTGGAGTCTACAGACGTGCAATTTTGCTAATTTTGTCCTAGTTTCATGGGTATTCTTGTCCTATTACCCCCAAATCCTATATAGACAATAAATACATGTTAAAGGGCTGATGTTAGCCATATCCCTTATCTTTCTTCTTATTTTTTCCTCCCCACTTGGAGAGGAACTTTATAGTCTAAGTAAGTTTTCTTTTTGTGTTTTCAACTAGTGCAATTTTATTTCCACGTTAAAGATTGAGCTTTTATGATTGTAAGACTTCTATTTAGTTTATTTCACTTGTTTTATTTCTTAACATTCATGCCTACTTAGATGTACAAGCTTTCAATCTACTAGCTTTCCATTTAAATGCTTTCATTAACTGTTTTGTTAGTTTGATAGTTATTGTAGCTTAAATGTTTTCCATGCTTTATTTTACTTTCATATCTTTAAATATGCATTAATTAGCTATAGGTTAAGGTTAGATTATGCCAATTTTCATTGGATATTCATCAATTGGTTGGTCGAAAGGTTAAATTGTCAATACTAATGAAACTGTAAGGGCAAATAGGAAAATTAACTAATTCTCTATTTAGTTAATTGAGGCGATAATGGGAGCTGGACCTCTATTATAGACCTATGTTAGTATTATACCAGGGATAGAATTTGATCTCGACAGACTAATTCAACTAGTTGATTGTTTGGATACCGTATCCATGTCTAGAGAATCAAATTTTATTAGTCAAAGTAGTTGGAAGAATCCACATTTAGTCTTAGATTCATAGTCTTAATTGACTCAAGGTATCGGGATTAGGTTAAAATTGACATTTTGAGTATTCATTCATGAATTTTTAGCATTGTTTCAACACTTTAAATTTTATTAAACAAATTTCTAACATGCCTTACCTCTGATGATTCACAAACCTTATTTTGATGATAACATATATTTTTAACATTTTAACCTAGCTATGCAGGTCTGCTATTTTATCTGCTGAAAATAGAGCTTTCGGACGCGGTACACCGTCCGAACTATAATACTTTTTTCGGACGAACAAGAGCATCTGATAAAATTACAACGGGCGCAATTCACTGTCCGAACGGATAGACAGAGAGCAAATTTTTCAAAAGCCTGCAACGGGCGAGCAGGCACATCCGAAGGAATATATCTCGGACACACATTTCTGTCCGAAAGAAGTCTACCTCGGACGATCAAGACTGTCCTACCAAGAAAGAAATAAATTATTCCCTGATAAAGCATTAAACCTCTCAGACGTGATATATTGTCTGAAGTATGAAGTCTTCACACACACCTAGTTTGGACAATGGAACGGACGCTTGCTCGGACGTCCGAACGGCATCCACCACACATTTATCTGAGATCGAACGCTGGGTCGGACGCACAATATTAATATCGGACGTCTGAAACCTATAACAACTAGTTTTTGTGCATTTATTATTGAGTCGTTAAAAGTGGTTACAACAAATTTATTGCTCCTATAAATACCAGTTCTATTGATATTGTAAAAGAGACTTTACACATTGAATACAAGTAAGAAACAAAGCAATTTGAGTGCAAATTGTCTATTGAGCAATATTGTATTAGTGTGTACTTTAGAGTGCTTTTCAAAATTATTGAGTGGAGTGATAATCTTGTACAAAAGTGAGGTCGAGAGTAAAATTCTTTTCTCAACTAAAAAGAATTAGTGTGAGCAAGGATTGTCCTACTTTGTGTACACTTTAGAAGATTATTGGCTCACCAAAGTTGTGAAGCATTCTAGTGAATTATTACTTCAAGCTTGGTAGCTTGAGAGAGTTACTTGTTTAATCTATTTCTTTATCCTTTTTATACTACATAAGATTAATTATTTTTATCTCTATCAATTTATTTGTTAGTGTATAAAGTTTTAAAAGTGCATACTCTACAAAGAATTTTTTTTTTAAGAAACCTAATTCACCCCCTCTTAGTTTGCCTTGGGGCCAACAATTGGTATCAGATATTGGTCTCTTATCTTGAGCTTAACTAGCTTTTGAGAAAAGATCATGGCAACCAATAATGCATTATTTTTTTAGGGTCAATCTATAACAAGACCCCCTATGTTTAATGGGGTAAATTTTATTAGTTGGAGAGATAGAATGAAAATATTTTTGCAATCTATTGATATTGACTTATGGTATATTGTAAATGAAGGTCCTTTTGAAGCTACCATCATTGATGATCATACAAATAGAAGAAGAGAAAAGACAAGGGATGAGCTCACTCCACAAGATAAGGCAAACTTGACCTTAAACGCGAAAGTTATGAATGTGCTATACAACGCCTTGGATGCAAATGAATCAACTCGTGTCAAAGGATGTGCTTCCGCTAAAGAAATTTGGGACAAATTGAAAGAGATTCATGAAGGGAGCGATGATGTTCGAGAGCAAAAGAAAGTCCTTTAAGATGGAACCACATGAAAATATTGACAAAATATATTGTAGGTTCAATGACATCATTAACGATCTTGAAGTCTTGGGTAAGGAATATTCTTTGGGAGAAAAGAATTGAAAAATCTTGAATGTTGTATCCAAAGAATGGGAGGCTAAAACTATCGCTATAGAGGAAGCCTAGAATTTAAATTCCATACCTATTGAATCTCTAATTAACTCTCTTACATCCTATGAGTTGAAGCTAAAGGCTAAAGTGGTGGATGATGAAGAAGCAAGACCAAAAAGGAGCATTGCATTACAGACTTCTCAAGAAGAAGATAAGAGGAAAATGCTTCCATCAACCTAGAAGATGAGAAGATCTTGATGAAGGAGATCTTGCACTCATCACCAAAGGATTTCTCAAACACTACATCAACAAACGGAGAATGAGAAGAGGTGGAGCAATCAACTCAAATAACTTCAAAGGAAAGACCAAGTTAGAAATAAAAAAGCAAAATGAAAAATGTTTTGAATGCGGTCAACCCGGTCACGTTGCAAATGAGTGTCCTTCTAAGAAGAAAAAGGAAGGAAGAAAGCCCCACTTCAACAATTTTCAAATCACATGGGATGATTGCAACTCTGAAGGATAAGTTGAAGAGGAAATGGAATCGGCACAAATGACATTTATAGCCATTGGTGATAATGAGGTAATTTCTAATTATGATTCCAATGATGACAATGATCTTGAAGCCTTCATTTTAAAATTGCATGATAGCTTAAAGGAATTATATGCTAGAAATAAGGAGTTAGTAAAGAAATCAAATGCCTTATCGAATGCTAACTCTAGTTGTAACTTGTAAATGAAAATAATAGGTTATCACAAGAAAACAGTGATTTGAAGAAAATAATGCATGTGAAAACAAGAATCAAAGAAGAACAAGCCTTCTTGAAGAAAAGATTGGATGAGTTGAATATTCTTTTGCATAGAAAAAGGGAAAATATTTTTTATTTGAAAAGGAATAGAAATGTATTGATCAACAAGAATTTTGTCACCTTTAGAAGGAATGGTTTATGCTTTTGTAAAATCAAAATCATCCTTATATGGAAATAAAAATGTTATTTGCAACTATTGTCAACAACACGGTCATGTGAAAAATAATTGCTATATCAAGTGAAATGAAAAACTTGGTATGAATTCTATATGGATTTGTTGTCATTTTACTAACTCTTATGGACCCAAGAAAATGTGGGTACCAAAAGTTATCAATTAATTTCTTGTGTAGAAAATGAATATCACAAAGGATGCAAAATGGTTCGTAGATAGTGGGTACTCAAGACATATGACCGGTGATGGCATCTATCTTCACAAACCTCAAATCCAAAAATAGTGGAAAAGTAACATTTGGGGATAACATGAAAGCAAAATCAATCGACATTGGTGATGTAGGTAAAAATGGTGAGACCTTGATTAAAAATGTGTTTCTTGTTGATAATTTGAATTATAATTTATTGAGTGTGAGTCAACTATGTGATAAGATTCTATATGTATTTTTTACCAAACATGAATGTCTAATTCTTGATAAAAATTATGTTGTCTTATTTTAAGGTACTAGACATAATGATGTTTATGTAATCTATCTTGACAATATTGGTAGTAGCAATGTGAAATGCCTAACCGCCTCTATAGATGATCCTTAGCTTTGGCATAGAAAGCTTTGTCATTTCAACATGGATTTAATTGAAAATCTTGCTAAGAAGGAATTGGTAAGAGGCCTACCAAAATTGAAATTTTTGAAAAACAAAATTTGTGATACATGTCAATTTGGAAAACAAGTTAAAGTGTCTTTTAAACCGAGAAAAATTGTGTGTCTACTTCTAAACCCCTTGAATTATTGCATTTAGACTTGTTTGGTCCAACTCAATATGCTAGTCTCGTTGGTAATAAATATGCATTTGTGATTGTTGATGATTATTCTAGGTATACTTGGGTACTATTTCTTGTTCACAAAAATGAAACTTTTGAAAATTTTGTGAAATTGTTTTCCAAAATTCAAAATTAGTTGAATTTAAAAATCATCTGGTTGAGAAGTGATAATGGAGCCAAATTTAAATTCGGAGGTTTTCTTGAGTTTTGTGATCACAACGGTATTTTACATGAATTTTCAGTTGTTCAAGTGCCTCAACAAAATGGTGTTGTTGAAAGAAAAAAATAGAACACTTCAAGAGGCCACTAGAACTAAAATTAGTGAATGTGACTTACCAAAATATTTTTGGGTCGAAACCGTTAATACGGCTTGTTACATTATGAATCGAGTTTTGTTAAGACCCATTTTAAATAAAACACCTTATAAACTTTTGCGACTTTATATTTTGTAAAAAACCCGTTGTGAGCTGTTTCAAAGTTTTTGGTTGTAAATGTTTTATTTTAAAAATCAAAGAAAATCTTGGAAAATTTGACAAAAAATCGGATGAAGGAATTTTTCTTGGATATTCTAGTGACAAGAAAGCATACCGAGTATACAATAGAAGAACACTTTTGATTGAAGAAGTTGTGCATGTTACATTCGATGAAACTAATGATATTATTTCAAAGAATGTGTGTAAAGATAAGAATAGGTATTCAAAAGGAGCTTGAAAAACTCACTATTCATGAAGAACATCAAGGGATCTCTCCAAACAATGTGGGCAATACAAATCACTTGGGTGAAAAATGAGAAAAGGACGAAGATACTCCAAAAGATCTTTCTAAAGCATGGAGATTTGTTTCTAGTCACCCTCAAGATTTGATCATAGGTGATCCGTCCGATGGGGTAAAAACTCGATCTTATAAACCTTTGAATTGTAATTGTGCATTACTTTCTCATATTGAATCTAAATATGTGGATGATGCATTAAATGATGAATCTTGGGTCTTTGTTATGCAAGATGAACTTAGCCAATTTGAGAAAAACAATGTATGGACTTTGGTTGAATGACCATCAACTCAACCCGTAATCGGAACAAAAGGTGTTTTTAGAAATAAATTAAATGATAAAGGTAAAATTATTAGGAACAAAGCTAGATTTGTTGCAAAAGGTTATGTTCAAGAAGAAGGTATTGATTTTGATGAAACCTTTGCACCTGTTGCTCGTTTAGAATCTATTCCCATGTTTCTTACATATGCATGTTTTAACAAATTTAAATTATTCCAAATGGATGTTAAAAGTGCATTTCTAAAAGGTTTTATTGATCAAGAATTTTTCGTTGAAAAACGTCCTGGTTTTGAAAACAAAAATTTTCCAAATCATGTTTTCAAACTTTCCAAAGCTTTGTATGGTTTGAAACAAGCTCCTAGGGCTTGGTATGAAAGGCTAAGTGGTTATTTGATTGACAAAATGGTTTCAAAAGAGGTGTTGTTGATACCACTCTCTTCACCAAAACTGATTTTAATGGTTTGCTAATTGTTCAAATTTATGTTGATGATATTATCTTTGGAACAACTAATGAAAGCTTGTGCAAGGAATTCTCGTACTTGATGCAAAAATAATTTGAAATGAGTATATTGGAGAATTACAATTTTTTCTCGGACTCCAAGTTCACCAAACAAAGGAAGGAACGTTCATCACTCAAATCAAATACACAAAGGAGCTACTCAAGCGATTTGGAATGGAAGACTGCAAACAGGTCGGGACACCAATAGGCACCTCAACTAAACTTGACAAGGATGAAGAAGGTAATAGTGTTCATGAAAAACACTATAGAGGTATGATCGGAAACCTACTTCACTTAATAGCTAGCAGACCGAATATTATGTTTGCTGTTTGCCTATGTGCTAGATTTCAATCTTGTCCTAATGAGTCACACTTAATTGCTGTAAAAAGAATTTTCAGATATCTCAAAGGTATAATGAATTTTGGTCTTTGGTATCCAAAATCCTCCACTTTTATTTAATTAGTTACTCTGATGCAGACTTTGCTGGTTGTAAAATTGATAGGAAAAGTACTAGTGGTATGTGTCATTCCTTGGATAACTGTCTAGTGTCTTGGTTTAGAAAAAAGCAAAATTCTATTTCTCTTTCTACGGTAGAAGCTGAATACATTGCTGCTAAAAAATTGTCGTGCTCAACTTTTGTGGATGAAACATACTTTAAAAGACTTCGGTGTAATATTTGATTGTGTGCCCATTAGATGTGACAACACTAGTGCAATTAATCTCACAAAAAATCCTGTCATACATTCTAGAACCAAACACATCGATGTCAAGCACTATTTCATTAGAGATCTTGTTTGCAAGAAGGAAATTTGTGTTGAATATGTGTATACAAATGATCAACTTGCTGATATTTTTACTAAACCTTTAGCTTTGGATCACTTTATATCTCTTAGAACCCGATTGGGCATCGGTATATTGATTTCACATCTGTATAAATTCTGTGTTCGGACACACATGATCGTCACACATGATCGTTCGAACCACATACTCTGTCAGACGCTCTTACACGTCAGCAACCCTCCTCTTTGTCTCGAACGCTTTTGATTGTCCGTACTCTCACTCCCTTCTACTCAACTCTTTGGAATTCCGAACGGACGCTTATCATCGTCCGACACCTTCTCGGACGCAAAGCATAGAGCATCGGACGTCCGTTCTTTAGTGTTCGGACACACGATGGGACGTCTGCCAATCGTTCGGACGTCCAAACGATTACTTATCTTGTTTAAAACTCTTCATTTTCTTCCTATCGGACATTTTACACCATCCGAACCCTTGCTCTGGCAAAAATTTTTCCCTTTCGAAATTCTCCAAATTTCTTTCTTCTCTTGCAAAATTGACTAGGGAATCTTGATTCCCAAACATCTTATCACCTCTATTGCACTCAATTTCACCACTTTAACATTTCATATTTTCGAATTTCCCCGTAATAAGTTTCTCTAAAATTACTTTTCCTTATTTTTCCTCATTTTTTCAAAATTACAATGGTTCGATCTCGTGGAGGTTCTTCTATAGCTACACGTGGGCGAAAATCTAAAGGAAAGGCTCCGATGCAGGGGCAATCATCCGCCACTCCTCAAACTTCTACAAATCCTCCTCTTTCCAAATTTATTGATGCCAAGGCATCTGAACGGTACACCTCTCTTCTCAGTAAATCCATCATTGTTTAAAGACCTGCTTCCCAAGGTTTTTTTGATGAGTTTAATTTGCCTATTGTCAAATCCTGCTTTGAAAAACAAAATTGGGGTCACCTAGTACATATTGATCTGCTTGTATATCATGAAATGATTCTCCAATTCACTGTAAATATTAGGAAAGGCTCCACTATTCGCACCTTAGTATCTCGTGTGAATGACAAAGATCTTGAAATTTCATCCAATGTCACAAATACTATTTTTGAATGTGAGGTTCCTTCACCTAATGATTTTTCCTAATTTTTGATAAATGGCCTGCTTTGGATACTCGTTTTGACATTGACGAGATTCGAGCAATTTTCAATATCAATTTTAAATAGGTTTCGGAAGCCAAAAGTACCTTACTCACTACTGAATTAAACATTTTGTACTCTCTGGTTACAAATTTGTTGCTACCAACTGACGGGCATCGCACTAAGCCCAAAAAATGCAACTTTACTTTTTTTACTGTGTTTTAAAGGGAATTCCACTAGATTTTGGTTATCTATTCTGCTCTTTGTGGGAGCTTTTCCTGACTGACACTCGTCGAAATATTCCTTTCGGCAAATTCCTCACCAAAATTTTTGATCACTTTGACATCCCATTCACTGGAAAGAAACAATTTCCCCCTTATTTCAATAAAGCTACATTGAACTAAAGGGTTTGAGATTCTTTAATGATCTGTGGTTCACTAAAGCTGCTTATGAAATCGAGAGGTCCAAAACTCAAGCCTCTTCCTCAGGATTGGAACTTCTCCATTCCCCTCCCATGATGTTCCTCAAACACCTCCACCATCCCATGATGCCCGTCCTTCTTCCTCCAAACCTTCCCTCTCACATATTTGCAACCTTCTTACCTCTTTGAGTGATCAAATGGGCTCCTTTCAGTGTCTCACCAATCGTAAGTTAAAACGTCTTGAAACTCGTCAAACAATTCTTCAAGAAGCACTTAGCTTGGGCATGTCTACTTCTGCTCAAGTTCAATTTGCCAATATTCAGTCACAGTACGCTCTTGAATCATCTTTGGAAAGTGATGATGATGATAATGAGAAGGATGATCGTGAAAACCCTACTGGCACCACTAATGTTGACAAAGCTACTGAAGGAGCTGATGATGGTGAAGACGAGGACGTTGACGACACATTTAATTATATCATGCAAAGCTGCGACACAGGAGATACAATGATAGTGAAGCGACTGATGAAGATGTCCCTACCAAAAAGCACAGACTTGAAGAACGTTCAAAGAAGAAAAATGACTCCACCTGGATTTCTTGCTTGGATTATCTCTTATGTTTATTGATTGAATGTAATTGGGTTGCTTTGATGTTTGCAACTAGTTTGTAATTCCCGCCATTAACTACTTTGCTTAATGAACCTATTGAAAATCTTGATGTTTATCTTGCTCTGGTTTGCTTATATGAAGGAGTGCACCTTCTCAGGGGGAGCATATTTTGATGATGTCAAAAGGGGGAGTAATATGCATGCAATTAATTGTTTGTAATAGGAATTGGTTGTATTTGTTGTATGTAATAGGAATTGGTTGTATTTGTTTATGCATAGTTTGTCATCATCAAATAGGGGGAGATTGATGATTCACAAACCTTATTTTGATGATGACATATGTTTTTAACATTTTAACCTAACTGTACAGGTCTGCTATTTTATCTGCTGGAACCAAAGCTTTCAGACGCAGTACATCGTCCGAACTATAATACATTTTTCGGACGAACAGGAGCGTCCGATAGAAATTACAACGGACGCAATTCACTATCCAAACGGATAGACAGAGACGCAAATTTTTCAAATGCCTGTAATGGACGAACAGACACGTTCGAAGGAATGTATCTCGGATGCACATTTTCGTCCGAAAGAAGTCTACCTCGGACAATCAAGACTGTTCGAAATAAATTATTCCTTGATAAAGTATTAAACCTCTCGGACGTGATATATCATCCAAAGTATGAAGTCTTCACACATACCCAGTTCGGACAATGGAACGGACGTTTGCTCGGACATTCGAACGGCATCCATCACACATTTATCTGAGATCGGATGCTGGGTCGACGCACAATATTAATATCAGACGTCTGAAACCTATAACGGCTAGTTTTTATGCATTTATTATTGAGCCGTTAGGAAGTGGTTACAACAAATTTATTGCTCCTACAAATACCAGCTCTATTGATATTGTAAACAAGACTTTACACATTGAATACAAGCAAGAAACAAAGCAATTTGAGTACAAATTGTCTATTGAGAAATATTGTATTAGTGTGTACTTTAGAGTGCTTTTCAGAAAATTATTGAGTGGAGTAATAATCTTGTACAAAAGTGAGGTTGAGAGTAAAATTCTTGGCTCAACTAAAAAGAATTAGTGTGAGCAAGGATTGTCCTACTTTGTGTACATTAGAAGATTATTGGCTCACCAAAGTTGTGAAGCATTCTAGTGAATTATTACTTCAACCTTGGTAGCTTGAGAAAGTTACTTGTTTAATCTATTTAACCTTAAGCTCATCTTTCAATAGTTGAATTAGAATTACAAATCAATTTATAAGTTAATCAGGTTTATAAATGCTTTTAATACCATCTAATTAAACAAATCAAGCATAAGATCATAATTATGAATGAAATAAATCAAACAATTGAGTTTTATGGGAAGTTATGAATGAAATTTTAGAATTAGGGTTTATTGCATCATATGATAAGTTGATACAATACAAGACTTGAATACAACCATGAAAAGCATATTAAATACAAGAAAGAGAGAAGAAAATGAAAAACTAAGGTTGTCAAGTCGATATGGTCGTCTCTTCTTCTCCCTTGTCTCTCCTTTAATGGTTGTTCTTGTGTTGATTTCTTTGAAAGCAGCTGTCTGATAATTTCTATTGACTCTCTCACTTTTCTAAACCTAAGTTATGTTAAATAATGACCTAACATGACCCTTATATAGTGCTAACTAGGGTTTACACAAAAATGGGTCAAAAAATCCAAAACCCGGGTCAAAAAACAAAGGCTTCAAAACCCGCTTTAGCAAGAAGTTGAGTGCCCCTCCCAACCACCTAGGCATTGGCAACGCCTGGGCTCCAGAGGCTGGGCATCCTTCCCAAGCCTCTGTGAAATGGCAGTACCCAGTTCCTGCTTGGGTGCCTTATCTTCACCATTTTGCTTTGTTTTCGCCCTGTTTGACTTCCTTTGCATGTAAAACTTACAAAAACATAGTTAAAGTGCATAAATACACATTTCTGAATTAAAAACAATACAAACCTAATTTACAAACTCAGGGTATAAAATTACGAAAATATCCCTACAAGCTATACTCTAAAAATCTTGAATTAGGAACAAAAATTAAGCTAATTCTCTTTTAGAGAGTTAACACACCCCAAACTTGTACTTTTACTCATTCCAAGTAAAACAAAACAAAAAAACATAAACATACAAACACATTCGAGGATTTTAACTTTCTTCAACATGTCAATTGTCATAACAAAATAGAACTAAACAAGAAGAGACATGGATTCAATATGTATATAAAAGATCATTGTTGATGAACACCAAATCATCATCATGAAAGTATTACTCTCCACTCATGAAAGTAGATATCATTTGCTTTCCAATCAATGAAAACACCAAGGGACAAACATGTTGGAAGAAATTTTTTAAGAACACAAAATACTCACTAATATAAATGAACTCAAACCAAGGATCAAATAGGTCTTTAAAGTTTGTAATGTAGGCTAAGGGATATATGTAGGATAGCTTAAATCATTTTAGATATGTTAGTGAATAAATTTGACCCACAATCCTTTGATATGTTCCTCCCATTCAACCATAACATTTAATCAACTTCATTTTTGAAGGCATGGATGCACATTCTTCATTACAACTTAGAAGGAATTGTCCTTCTTTATTCATAATATTTAGCACAACTTAGAAGGAATTTTCCTCTTTTCTTTCTTTTTCTTCTTTTTTCACATTTTTTCTTCCTTTTTTTTTTTTCTTTTTCAACTTTTCAACATAATAGGGGGTCTACATTAAACAAGATGTATAACTTTAATTTCTCCCAACAACAAAGTTCACGTTCATCCCAACCATCCATAACAATATGCACATAGTATTGATGTTGCACACCACCAACACTAACTACTAAGGTGACAAGTAGAAAGAATGATAAAAAGAAGTAAATCGGCTAAATAACAAGGTTAAATAAGAAAATATAGCTTATAAGGCTGAAAAGAGGACACTAAGGATAAAATAACATTTAGGTTTTTGGCTCAGATAGTCCAAAGAACTTGCCTAAATCATCTCCCTAGTCTAATATCCTATTCTATCTCATACTTCGCAAGCATATAAATCACACATAATTCCAATGAATGTCACAAGCAAAACAAATATTGCAAGGTAGTTATGATTACCACTAATTAAAAATTACCTCACGTTCACATCCTCACAGGAATATATTTAAGTGTATAGTGATAACACTTCATAACTCAATGGATTTAAAGATTAATAGAAAACTTATATGCATTTTCAATTTATAAACTCTAACAAGATTAGTTCCACTTTGAAACATTTTTAAAACCTTTGACACGTATCACAAAAATTAATGAATGTAAATAATACTCTGAAAAGGAAAATCTTTTTGTTTTAGCCCTCTACAATACTTTAGGCAAAAAGAATATAGAAATCCTAAAAGCTGTCATCAGGTAAGCTAAGGAGTCTTTTATACAGTCAAATCTCAAGACAGATAAAAACTTCGTATGAATGAAAAATCTTTTTGTGTTTTTAGAAAAATAAATTTGAAAAGAAAACCTAATTCTAAACAAAACAAAACTAATGCCACCAAAGATGAACATAAATAAAACAAACATTCTTAAACATTGCACACATTCACAATCATACCACCAAAACACAAACATAATCTCAAATTTATAATGAAACATTGTCCCCAATGTTTCGAACACAAAGAGAAAATTAATAAGAATATGAAAATATAATAAAGAAAATAAACACTCCCATGATGTCCATGAGTTGCATTTACTCCTCATCATCATATCCTCATTGTCATCACTCAAGCATGTTCCTCCTCCTCATCATCACTGCCATCATCATTGTCTTCTACATCACCCTTATCAAAGTTAGATGTCCCGGGTAAGATTGGAGCTTCACTCATTTCAATCCTTGAGGCTTGCCAACATAGGTAATCGACCTACCCAGGGTCTTCATATAATTTTGTTGATGCTCCAATTGTCTCTCCGTCCATGACAACCTATCCTCCATGTGTTGAATTGAACCCGTAGATTGACTCGAGTTTTCCCCACTTCTTATGAAGTTCCTCTCCCTCCTAAGCATTCTTGTCATAGCTCTTCCATCAATGGGTTGCATCGTGGAGACACTAGTGTTCATAGCTTCATTCCATTGGACACTTGCATGCAGACATAATTGGGTGATCAGACAAGGAAACCACAATCCCTTACTTTTGGTTCCGGCTACTCGCAAAAATTGTGAATGAATACGACAACCAATATAATTCAAGTACACTACAACAAGATAAAATAATAACAAAACTGTATCAATAGTGATGTAGCTGGCATGACCGGCTGGTTTAGTGTTAATGAAATTGAACCAAATTTTGGCAATTTGACTCAAATAACTACTTGGAAAAGAAATTTTTGTTCTTGAAGCATTTTGTTCTCTCTTCCAAGTAATATCAACACCATTACATATTTCTTTATCCATCATATCTATCTGATGTAAATTGATGTTGAAAATGAAACAAACCATCATTATCAATGTTTGCCAAACCAAAGAATGAATTCAAGGATTCACGATTGCATAAAATCTTTAACTCCTTCCAAAAAAAAAAAAAAAACCATCATCATGGTCTAAGAAATTAGCATAGAAATCTCTTACTACTTCCTTTATAACCAAATCTAGGTGTGTGCACATCCTATCCCAATGGTTTTTGTGAATGGTTTTTTCAATATTTGCCTTGAAATCGTTACATGCTCATTCTACGTCCAATTTAAGCCCCTTCTCATATATGAGCTTTTTATTATTTTTCCCCTCTTCATATCTTTGAAAAGCTTTTTTAGAGGTGAAAATTTTCATATCAAATTTTCTTTTGGAGCTAGACTCCGTAGCCAAATTTTCATCTTTAGGAGGCATAGTGAAAATTTTCAATAAAAACACAAAATTGAACTTATATTGAACCAAATTGAAGTAATCACACACTAAGTAACACAAATTATACCAAGAAATATTCCCTAGATACAAAACAAACTAATTTCAAGCAAAAAGATTCATCTGAAAAAAACAACTAAGAACACATAAACCAACCAATTTAATCTTACATATATGGTATTTCAGTTAAAAGGCATTAAATTAGAAGGATTTGAAGCTTTTGAATCTCTTCTTGCTTGATTGTTGGCTCCCAACAACTTGTCCAAGAAATTCTTCTTGTTGCAATTATTTCTTTTAACCCTTCTTGATTCTTCCTCAAATATGAAAATTGCAGCAAAATATTCACTTTTTTATGTTTAGATTCAAGAATTAGGGTGTATTTGGAGTGTGTTTGTTTGGAAAATGATGGGGAAGGGTTTAGAGATGTTTAGGGGTATTTTGAAGGTGTTTGAAGGGGTAGACGAAGAATGGGCTGCAATATTGCAGCCCTTATCTTGTGCTGGCCGAGACTAGGCATGCCTCCCAGGCTCATTGGCACGTCCAGTGCCCAACCCACAGTGGTTGGGGGAGACTCCCATGAGTCTAGGCACAAGTAGTGCCCAGCTTTGTGTCGTTTTGCTGTTTCGATCTATTTTGGATTTTTTTTCATGTGTAACTCAAACTTTTCTTGTAGTGTAAACTTCCTCCAAACATAAGACCTACAAATATAAAATTAACTTATGTTAGTCTAAAATGAAAACATTTTCAAAATTAAAATTAAGTACAAAAATTAAAAGTTAGAGTTGGAAACATAGGTTGCCTCTCTCTAAGTGCTTGTTTAACGTCTTTAGTTAGAAGTTACAACACTTTCCACATGTTGAACTTCTTGAATCTTCATTGGAGATGCCATGAAGGTGATTCCTCAAACCACCATTAAAACCAATGGCAAAACCAAAACTAAAAATAACACGAATACTCGTCCCAAAACACAACCCAAGGAAAAATGGAAAAACAAGAAAATTTAAAAACATAGAACACTCCTTTATGATGCCAAGGTAGTTTAGGAATCTTTAGCTATTGAACATCTTTCACCCATTGGTAAGCACCATTACAAAACCGAAGTGGCTTTGCTATTTTTCAGTAGTCATATCCAAGCTCAATTGTCTGTTCAACATCCTTATGGTATTCCAATGCAAGAAGTAGCACACCTATATTATATGAGGGCATCTCCTCGACAAACTGTGGCTCCATATGGCTCACTTGAAACTCCATGGTAGAATATGGCTCTTGAATTACCGGTAAAGGTGAATTAAGTTCCAACTCATAACCAATAGCCGATTTGTCAACAAGAAAGACATCAACATCATAAGATTTGTTGATCTTGAAATCCATGATGTTGTGCCCTACTAGATTCTTAGATTTGCCCTTCTCATCCACTCCATTGTATGAACTACCACTTGTGATTGACTCTAAAGCTTGTTCCTCGAATGAAATCACTACTTACTCTTCTAGGATATCGTCACAGAATGGTGGTATCATTAGTGACGATTCTAATGTTGCTTTAGCAAATTGTCTAGCCTGCTTTTCCAAACTACATATTGTCTCATTGTGAATATATAATATCTTATTTTGAATCTTCAACCTTGCCTCCGTTGATTCAAAATATCTGATTTTTATCTCCTGAAGGTTGGACTTTCCTTCAGTTCCGTGAGACCGTCGATGGATTTGAATAGTAAAGCTGATAGGGTAGCACGGGTAGTCTCAATACTCCCTCCAACTAGAATTGTATTATTATTATATAAATATGCACACTTGTTAAAGGAATTTGAATGATTAGCATAATCATCATAAGGAAAACCATATGTGTTGCCTGTATGCCATTCATAGCTATGATGATTACCACTATGAATATTATAGGTATTTGGCACTTTTAAGAAATTGTCGACCACATATGTAATGCTTCTAACTGAACATCCAATTCTTTGTGTAGATTATCAACATAAGCATGAGAAGTTTGCTCAATTGACCATGGATATGATTTTTCATGAATGACAAAAAAAATCTTCATACAAAAACAAGAAAACAAATAAAATTATGTTTAGACTAGAATTAAAGTGCTTACTTAGATGTTAATCGACTATACAGTGTTAGAACTTAGTCCTCGGCAACGACGCCAAAAACTTGTTCGTGTGCTGTGGTTATTGCTTATTATTTTAGACATGACTCACAAAATATGCAAGTCTACATACCGAATAATAATATAATGATGAGTAGAGTATTGTTCCCACAAAAGCTATACTAACTCCTGGTGAAGCACCTAAACATCACACTTTTTATCCTATCTAAACTAAATATGAAAGATTGAGAAATAATAGAAACACAAAATAAAAACAAGACAATAAATCACATAAGTAGTAATCAACAATTGTTATATCTAGATTTCACTCGTCCCTTACCAATCCTCTCAACTATCCCATCTATTCGTTCTATTGATTTTTGATTCACTTATTGCTGTTTACTAGTCTAGAGCCGTGTGCAATTGTGAGTTATCTTTCGACTTCTCTCACAAATCTACTAAATCGAGCCAACTCACTATATTTCTATGTGAATTTGAGCCAAGCTTAATGCATAGATGACCACTCTAAAAGACTACAAAAGATGAATAGGAATATTTCGATCCGTATTCACTAAATATATATCCCTTTCACTTGACTTCAGAACAAAGGCTAATTAGACTAATTCCTTACCCTAAAGCTCCTTTTTCGATTTTTGAATATGGGATACAAATTAATTTATAAGTTGATCAGGTTTATAAGCACATTTTAGACCATCTAATTAAGCAAATCAAGAATAAGATAATAATCATTCTAATTAAGCAAATCAAGAATAAGATAATAATCATGAATGAAATAAATGAAATCAATTGAGTTTCAAGGCAAGTTAAGAATAAAACCTTAGAATTAGGGTTTAGTACATCATCTGACAAGTTGATACAACACAAGACTTGAATAGATCCATGAAAATCATATTAAATACAATAAATAGGGAAGAGAATAAAAAACTAGAATTGTCAAGCCGAGTCTTTTCTTCTTCTCCCTTGCTTTCTCCTCTAACAGTTTTTCTTGTGTTAATTTCCTTGAAAGTGATCGTCTAATGGTTTCTATGGACTCTCTCACTTTTGTAAGCCTAAGTTATGTTAAATAATGACCTAACAAGACCCTCTGATTATGCAGTGCTAACTAGGTTTTACTTGAAAATGGGGCAAAAATATCCAAAACCCCAGTGAAAACATAAAAACTAGTCAAAACCCGCTTTAGTAGGAAGTTGGGCACCCCTCCCAGCTCCTAGGCACTGGCATCGCCTGGGCTCCAAAGAATGGATACCCCTCCTAAGGCTCTGGGCACTGGCAATGCCTAGCTCCCCCTTGAGTTGTCCAGTCTTCACCATTTTGCTTTGTTTTCGCCCTTTTTGACCTCTTTTGAATATAAAGCCCACAAAAACACATTTAAAGGGCATAAAGACACATTTTTGACATAAAAACAATACAAACCTAATTTACAAACTCAGGATGTAAAATTACAAAAATACCCCTACTTTATAAACTAAACTTTCAAATTACAAACAAAATCTAAGTTAAAAGTACATGAAAAATACTCTCTTTTAGAAAGTTAACACCTACCAAAATTGGGGAACATAATTTTGTTTTTCCCTATTAACCTATTCTCCTACTCACTAAGTATAAAAGATTTAATATAAAGCAAGAGTAAGGTTTTGGTCTCATGAGGATTTAGAGCTTTCTAAGGATAAAAACCTAGACTTTGAAATAGACAAAAATGATATTGGAGAAGAGTTTGACTAAATGAAGAAATTAAATAAAATAACAAAATTCAGGTATTAATCAAGTAAGAATAATTATGATAGTCTTTGATTAACACGCATTCATGGAATAAAAATTCCAATTTATCTAGTACTAAGAGTTTGAAAGGCACAAGCCAATTGCCCTAGAAAAATTAGACTAATGTGGAATAGTGGTCGTAATACGTCAAACTAAAGCAAGGATTATATGCTCATCCATCATTATTCTTGATGGTTACCAACCTATGGTTTTCATACATAGGACTGCAAGAACTACACATGCCTCATTTCAGATTTCACAGTAAATTACCCAATTAGCTACTAGAATAATTAACTAAGTAATCTAGAGTAACAAATAGTACATCCACATAGTAGAAGAATACAGAGAATTAAGCCATAGATTCACACAAAATAAAAGGAATAACTTTGGCAAGAATACATAAGAATTTGAAGTAGGTTTCATCAGAACTCTATATTAATAAATTAATTATTCATAGTAGCTGGAAGTAACATAATCTAAGGAAGATCCATTCTTCATAAACAAAGCACAAAACTCACTATTGATTGCAGAAAATCCTAATAAATTGCACAACATTGTACCAAACCTAATCTAAGAAATGAAGAATACTGTGTACGAAGCATTACAATGCTCTAACATGTTCTATTACCCTAACTCTAGATAAAATGGTTGAACTCCCTAATTAATGCCCGTATTACATTTATAGGTTTCACAAAATGAATCTTGTTGCTAAAAAAATCGTAACCTACAACCACGTACTCGTCGAGGCCAGATATACTTTAACTATGGACAAAGTGCTCCTAAAAGATTAGTATATTTTCAAGTCTAGATCAGTCATTCCAGCCACAACTATTTTTGCCATGAT
Source organism: Cinchona pubescens (assembly GCA_025175665.1). Lineage (NCBI taxonomy): Eukaryota > Viridiplantae > Streptophyta > Magnoliopsida > Gentianales > Rubiaceae > Cinchona > Cinchona pubescens. The sequence continues at coordinate 773,492 of JANKKI010000232.1, forward strand.
TCAACATCTCGGATGTTTTCTCTCTGGATGCATAGTCGTGACTACAAAGACCTTTGCCATGCCATGTACACACCAGAATTGGCACTTCCCTTTTCAATTGCTCACATTCACTTCCAATGTTGACCTCATTCTCGGATTTTGCTACACATAAGCAGCACATTTATTAATAATAGTCAAATTTTATTGACAAAACAAACTAATAATACAAAAAAATTAAAACACTAAAGTAAACTAAAATCCAATTTGCAAGCGAAAACATACTAACTAAGTAGAATTAAATGCTGAAATAACTCACTTCCATGGAGTTATCACACCCACAACCTAACCTTTGCTTGTCCCTAGGAAAACACTTAGAACCAAGAGAAACAAAAGAAATAATCAAATCAAGTCATCATGTTTAGTTTCCATGTTAACGTCATCACAATAAATGTCAATTGAAATGTGCAGGAGAACATTGAACTTAATGCAAATTCAAATCCAATCATGAATCCCAGTACAACTTACTCAATCCAATCCCAGTACCTATTCATCTTAGGTAGTCCTATAGTCATCTGTGCATTATGCTTGGCTCAAATTCACATAGAAATATAGTTCGTTGGCTAGATTTAGTAGATTTGTGAGAAAGTCGAAAGATAAATCACAGTTGCATAAGACTTTAGACTAATAAACGGCATAAGTGAATCAAGAATTCATAGACCAAATAAATGGATCAATTCAGAAGATTGGTAACGAATGAATGAACTCTAGATAACTCAATTATCAAATTTCTACACTCTTTACTTGAATTATTGCATTATTTTCATTCTGTGCTCTATTATTTTCCTCTATATTGTTTCTTAGTTTAGATAGGTTCAAAAGTGTGATGTTTAGGTGCTTAGTAGGGTGTTAGCGTAGTTCCTATGGGAACAATACTCTACTCATATTATATTATTCGTTTGATATATAAACTTGCATAATTCATTAATCGTGTCTTGAAACAATCACAGCACAGACCGAACAAGTTTTGGGTGCCATTCTCTGGAAACTTAGTTCTAAAATTGTATAGTCTATTAACATCTAATTAAGCACTTTAATTCTAGTCTAAACATAGCTTTTTTATTTATTTGTTTTTTTTCATTACTTTCTTTTATTCTATTTTATAGTTTTTCTTTTTCGTATTTTGTTTGGCAGGTCCTGTTGTTTATGCCAAGAAGGTCAAACAGGGAAATTATATCCTTAGACCTTGAAATTGAGCTAACCAAACGTCAACTATGAAAGGAATGGCAGACGATCAACTTCCAGTCAACCTAGTAATATCATACCAATTAACCGATGAGGAGTTGATCCCTTTAAGGGACTTTTCTATGCTAACTTGGGATAGACTTTAGTCGAGCATTATCAAGCCGCCAATACATGTGAATAACTTTGAGCTAAAGCCACAAATTATCCAAATGTTTTAAATATCAGCTAAGTTTGGTGGAGCACAAAATGATGACCTGAATGTGCACATATTCAATTTCTTGAAATATTTGACACATTCCAGCATGTGTCTTCATAACGAGGTATCTGATGATGCAATTAGACTTCGACTTTTTCCATTCTTTCTTAAGAATGACATTACTCTCTATAGTGGCAAAGAAATTATGGTTGAGAACCAACCAGAGAAAGCAAAGGAGTACGATGGATAGGTAACGGTTGAAGAAGAAAATCAGGAGGGGGAAGGGAGAATGAGCAATCTATAGAGTATCAAGTTAAGCTGCCTTTCCCTAGTACCTTTTCACCAGCACCACAAAACATACAATCAGATGGTTAGTTTCGCAAGTTTTTAGAAATTTTTAAAAAAAATTGCGTATTAACATTCCTTTTGTACAGCTATTAGAACAAATGCCTATTTATGTCAAGTTTATGAACGAAAGGAGGATGATAGATTTCGAAACGGTAGCTTTCACGGAGAAGTGCAGCATAGTTCTCCAACAAAAGTTACCGCCAAAACTTAAGGATCTCGGGAACAAGTATTAGCACATGGTTTATGGGTAAGGCTTTGTGTGATATGGGAACAATGTATTAGTTTAATGCCCTTATCTATTTTCAGGAAACTTGGGATTGGAGAAATAAAGCCAACAAATGTGACCTCCCAACTGGCCCATAAGAATCTGGCTCATCCACAAGGCATTATTGAGGACGTCTTGGTAAAAGTTGATAAATTTATTTTTCCTATGAATTTTATTGTTCTTGATTGTGAAGAGGATAATAATATTCCTGTAATTCTTGGTAGACCTTTCTTAGCTACCAAAAAAAATCCTTATTGACGTGAAAAAAAAGTGAGCTCACCAAGAGGGTGAATAATGAGGTGTAAAGTTTAATGTTTTTAATGCTATGAAAATTTTGACCAAGATGAGGAATATTTTGTGGTTAATACCATACCAAGGGATGACAAAGATGTGATTTCTCAATAAGCAAATTCAGATAGTACCAATGGAGACAAAGATTACAAGAAGTCTCATGAAAGTTTGAAGATAAAGAAATTGAAGATCTTGTAAAAAGATGTGGCGAAATGATCATTAGGAAACTACCCCCAAAGAAGGAAGATCCAGGGAGTTTTACTATACCTTGTAAAATTGGTGATGTTTCAATTGATAAAGCTCTTTGTAGTTTAGGAACATGTATAAATTTAATGCCTTTATCTATTTGCAAGAAATCCGGTTTGACAATCACTCATATGATAGACATGCCCATTCAACCCGCAAATAAAGTATATGGGATACACTAGGAATGGTGAAGAATGTGTTGGTACGAATAAAGAAATTTATCTTCTCAGTAGACTTTGTGATAATAAACATGGAGGAAAATGACTTTGATGATAGCTCACTAATCTTAGGAAGGCCATTCTTAACCACTGCTCGAGCATTGATTGATGTTGAACAAGGTATAGTAACTCTTAGGGATCACAAATAGAAAATATCCTTTCCATTGTGCAAGTAAAAAGATAGTCGCATGAGCATTTCATTTGTCTCAATGGTGGTGTGAGAAATCAACTAAAAGGCATCCCTAATGGAAATTCAAGAAGTTCAATCTAGACATGGCCATGGTTCCGGTTCTAGAACCAAAACTAGAACCGTTGTTGACGATTCCTAGAACCTGATTCAAAACTGTGGATATGGTTCCCGTTCTAGTTCTCTCTTTTTGGAACCAGAACCAGAATCGGCAATAATTTTTAAAAAAAATATATTATAATTCTCCCTATACCATTTTAACTACAAATAACCCCTTCCCCTAACATTTTCAATACACAATTCTCTTAATCTCTCTAATCCTCTCTAATTCTCTCAAATACTCTCAAAATGTATGGATTTTTTAAAATGTATCTTTACTTTAATTTTTAATAGTTCAATAAATAATGCAATAGTGTACTTTTTCAAAAACAAAGTCTACAATTGAAATATATATAAGATATAGTTTTTTGTTTCTCATCTTAGTTTGTATTAATTTTTTAGTATTATAATTTCTAACTTTTTAACTTTTTTTAAAAAAAAATTCAAAATCAGAACCATGTCCGGAACCTGATGGTTTTGGCCGGTTCCAAAATCGAAACACTACAAAAAAACTGCGGATTAGCAACGAAAATTAGGAAAGAATATTTTTCGTTGCTAATTAACAACGTAATTAGCTACGAATACTGGCCACGAAATAATTCGTTTCTAAATTCGTTGCTAAATGACAGACAACATTTGTCACCAACATTTCGTGGCTAAAATCGTGGCTATATTAGCAACAAAATTTTTTGTTGTAAAATTTGTTTCAAAATTCGTAAGAATAATTCGTGGCTATTCATTGGTAAAATTACCAACGAATAGTTACTTCATGGCTAAAAACTTTACAAAGATTGTGTACTACGTGGAAAAGGTCGGTATAGCCACAAAAGAAAAATTTGTGCAAATATTAGCAATGAATATTTCGCGTACGTTGGTAAACTCGTGCATCACGTGTTGACGGTAGGTATAGCAACGATTTATATTTTTGTTGGAAAATTCGTTGCTGATTTTAGCAACAAATATTTTCGTTGCAAAATACGTTGGTATTTCAGCTATATTAACAACTTCCTTCATATTTTTTTTTTCCAATTGAAACTTAGTACTTTTTTCTAAATTTTGTAACTTCCAACATTTTTGTTTTGTATGAAAGATAAACATCAAAACTTGAAACGAGTTGATTTTGGTGAAGTAAGTTTAAATCTTTAATTTTATTTTAATATTTTGATTTTAAATTTAATAATCTACGGACTACTTGATCTGCACGTAATTAAAGTTTTTCAAGTGTCTAATATAATCTATATATTCGTTAATTGAGAAATATATATATATATGTGTGTGTGTGTGTTATAATTTAATTTGTAATAATTGTTGTGTGAATTTATGCAGGACAAATTAATAATGGAACAAATTAGGCAATGGATGTATAAGAAGAATTTACCTGGTCGTCGAGGTTGTACGGAAGAGTTTTGCACAGGTGTAGAAGAATTTTTGACATTTGCAAGTGAACAATTTCAGTACAAGGATGGAAGCAATATTGGGTGTTCATGTTCCAAATGCAAGTAATTTAAAATTTCAAGCCTTGGATAAAGTTAGAGAGCACCTGTATTCATGTCAAACTATTACAACTAGACTTGTCAAGGTGAAATTTTTCAGGAATATGCGAATTCCAGTAATGTGCAAGCTCCTGTAACTCAGCCATTTGATGATTATAACCAATTTAATCCCTATCAAAGGATGGTCTTTGATGCCGTAGGACAGAATACCGGTCCAAACTGGGGTCAGAGTAGTACTAGTTATGAGCACTCTTTTGAGCAAGGAGGTACAAGCCAAACAGTGTTGCAACAAGATCCGTTAACAAAGATGGGAAATGAAGAAGGGTTTTGTTAGCGGTTTTGGGATGCAATGAAGGCTGTAGATCAGCCTTTGTGGGATGGCTGCCAGAATCATTCTCAATTATCAGCAACTTCGACGATCCTAAATATTAAGGCCGAGAATAATATGTCTGAAAATTGTTTCAATTCAATGTTGCAATTGATGCGCGAGACGATGCCAGATGACAATATAATGCCTAACAGACTTCAATGAGGTAGAGAATTTGGTTAAAACTTTATATCTTCCAGTTAGGAGAATAGATGTATGCCCAAACGGATGCATGTTGTACTGGAAGAATGATAATGATGCAGATTTGTGCAAATGGGGTGAACTTCCAAGGTATAAGGCCACAAGAGGCAGTAATGGGAAAGCAAGACCCTTCAAGCAATTATTCTATCTACTGCTGACACCCAGGTTGCAAAGACTGTATGCGTCTCAAGTGACGGCTTTACATATGACGTGGCATGCAAATCATGAAAAAAAAGACGACCTTATGTGTCCTTCAGATGTAGAGGCGTGGAAACACTTTGACAGGACTCATCCAGAATTTGCAATAGAAACTCGTAATGTTCGCTTAGGGTTATGTGCTGACGGATTTGCTCCTTTTGGTAAATCTGGAAAGACATATTCGTGTTGGCCTGTTATTTTAACTCCTTATAATCTACCACCAGAAATGTGTATGAAGGAACCATACATGTTTCTAACACTAATTATACGTGGTTCCCATAATCCAAAGAAACTTATTAATGTGTACATGTAGCCATTGATTGAAGAATTGCAGCAGTTGTGGTACCAAGGAGTTCCTACCAGGGACATCACGACTGGGGACGTATTTCGCATGAAAGCTGCACTTTTATGGACGGTGAACGATTTTCCTGCATATGGAATGCTGTCTGGGTGGAGTACTGCAGGCCTTCATGGGTGTCCTATATGCATGGAGAGATCAAAGGCATTCAGGTTGAAGCACGGTAGGAAAGCTTGTTACTTTGATTGTCATAGGCAATTTTTACCTCTGAATCATTCTTATAGAAAGAACAAGAAGGATTTTACCAAAAAAAAAGTTGAAATAACTCTGCCACCATTGCGGCTGTCAGGGGCAGAAATTTTTGCGCAAGTTGAACAATTGAAGATAGCACATGATGATCCCCAGCGCATGCCTGATGGATAAGGCGAATACCACAAGTGGACAAAAAGAAGCATATTATGGGATTTTCTACATACTGGAGTACAAATATTTTTCCTCATAATGCAGACGTCATGCATATTGAGAAGAATGTATTTGACAATAGCTTGAACACCATAATGGATATCACTAGGAAGACAAAGGATAATTTGAATGCGAGACAGGATTTATGAGATATTTGTGATCGTCCAGCACTAGAAGTAGAGTGAGGAGCACTGGTCCGAAGCCAAAAGCAGTGTACACATTGACCAAAAATGAGAAACGTGTGGTATGTGAATGGTTGAACTTAAAATTCCCAGACGGTTATGTCTCAAACATTAGCTGATGCATTGATTTGAACGAATGCAAGTTGACTGGAATGAAAAGTCATGACTGTCACGTATTTATGGAAAGGCTACTCCCTATTGCCTTTAAGGAGTTTCTACCACCGTTTGTATGGTCAGCCTTAATAGAGGTTAGCCTATTCTTTCGAGACCTTTGTTCAACATCGTTAACCGTAACAAACATGTAGAAACTTGAGAACAATGCTCCCGTAATCTCTCTCTGTAACCAAGAAAGGATTTTTCCATCGGCTTTTCTTGACTCTATGGCGCATATGATAATCCACTTGCCATACGAAGCAAGAATTGTGTATAAGTACAATATCGGTAGATGTACCCGTTCGAAAGGTACAATGATTATGCTTGAATAATTTTATTTATTTTAATGTGTTTGTATTAAATATGTTACATTCATCTGTAGATTCTTGTTTGACCTAAAAAAAAAAGATTAAGAATAAGGCATGCATTGAAGCCTCAATTTGCAATGCATACATTGTGGAAGAGGTAACAACCTTTGCATCGTACTATTTCGAGCCACATGTTCAATCTAAGAGGCAAAGAGCCAGTAGGAACGATGAAGGACCTGTCGATCCAAATGTTCCTTCGTTCTCTATTTTTAACTATTTAGGTAGATCTGCTGGCGCATGTAAATGAGGCTACTTAATTGACGACGAAAGATGAATAGCTCACATATATATCTTGTTAAATTGACCCGAAGTCGAGCCTTCTATATGTTCAGTAAGTTTTTAGGAATATATATATTACGTACTTTAGTTTTGATTATTCACATTCATTTTATTAAAATAAATTAAAGATTCTAATACTTTTGCATGTATAGGATGTTTCGATCTTCATATTACGGTGTTCCTGACCATAGAATTGACCAAATGTGTAATGAACACTTTGCAGAGTGGTTCAAACAGATCGTAAGATATTTGCTAAATGCTTTACATATAGAGTAATAATATAATGACATGGTATTTATCGAATGAGAAGTTATATGTTGTTTACATACAGATACTACGTGATAATAATAAGATCATGGAAAAAGAGATTCTGTACCATCTTGTTTGGGGACCAAACACACAAGTCAGAAGTTGGCCGGCATATTTTGTTAATGGATATAATTTTCATACTTCTGCCCATGGATTCCTGTCTAACACATCTAGATGTGTATAAGTTGACAGTCTTCTAATGACTTCTACGGAGTAATTGAAAATATCATAGAGGTGAGAATATCCCGGGTCTGCAATGCGTGTTGTATTGTTCAAATGTCTATGGTACGACCCTGTTAGAGGGACGAATGTGCATCGCAAGTACAACTTAGTAGAAATAAATCATAAGAAGCGTTACAAGAGTTACGATCCATTCATCCTTGCTCAGCAAGCAGTTCAGGTGTACTATGTACCGTATCCAAGTCTAAAGTGAGATCGTGCTGATTGGTTAGCTGTTTGCAAGAGAAGAGCTCGTTCTAAAGTTGAAGAACACTGGAAGGATATGGCTTACCAACAGGATCAAGTTGTAGTACCAATTGAACCAGAATTGCATGATATCCCAACACTGCAGGATCCAAGTGGTGAAGTAGTATTCGTTGATGAAATTGAAATACATCTACCCTAGTTTGATATTACTAGTTTTAATGAAGAAGAAGAAGAAGAAGATGATGATGATGATGATGAAACATCGGAGGATGAAGAAGACGATGATGTCGACGATGATGAAGCTGATGAATTTGATTGTGATTAGTTCACCGTAAGTAAATTTTATATTATACTACACTTGTATCTTTTTGTTGTACACATATATACATATATGTATCTATGATACATACATACATACATACATATATATATATATGTATGTATATGTATATTTAACAAGTTTAATTCGTTCATAATAATAAAAAAAAACACTTGTTTATTTTTATTTGTATACCTATTCATATATTTTAAAAAATTAAGTTGATTTATAGTTTGTAAAAAATGCAATTTCATCTACGGAATAAGTAGATGGAAGTTTTTTAATATATATATATATATATATCCAACTCATAAGTGCATACTTAAAAACAATTCCTTTAGTTGTTTTTTTCTAAATTTTTAGTTCATCATGTTGTAAATCTTATTAATACACTACTCCATTTGCCCCAATTGTATTGATTTTTGTTTTTTGTGGTCAATGAAGTATTACTGTGTATTATTTGTTTTTATTTGGTTTATATGTTAAAGTTTTATGCCATTATTATTATTTGATACATCATCACTATATTTTTTAGTTATTTTCGATTTATAACTAACTAAAAGCGATACTATAATAAATCATATAACTATCTCGATAACTTTTGAATATTCGATACACCTTAATTAAGGATTTTATCACTATAATTACCAATTAATTATTCATAAAAGTAAATATAAATCAAGTGTATTTCATTGGAAAAATAAATATACTCATATAAATCAAGTGTATTTTCCAAAATTTATGACCTAATCTGATGCTCAAGCTTTATGTTGGAAAGGAAAAATGAGTTCTCAAATTTTATGTCATGTGAATAGCACACGACTAATTCAGGCAAAAAAGTACACGGAATTTAGTCTAGGCATCGAAATTTGACATTTTATATTTGTGAGGGACTAAAAATCATCATTTTAAAAGTAAGGGATTAAATAAATACAAATAGGCAATGTGAGGGACTAATAGAATGGTTTCCCTTTACAATTTAAACAACAACATAAAATAAAGTTACAAAAAAAAATTATGAAATAATAAAAAACAAAACCACGAAACTTGACCCGCTTAAATTTTGTGTAAAATTGCTCACCGTATCTTTCCGGCTTTCCCCCTCATATTTTTCTTTTCCCCTCAATCTTCAGAAGCCCTCCCATTCTACCCTAAATTCCCCTTCCCCCAAATTCCAAATTCTCTGGAATTTTTCCTCTCCCCTTAATTTTAAGAAGATCTGCGTAAGTTTCCCTCTCCCATCTCCTTCTCCCTTTTCCTTTTTCCCCTTAAAATGTACTGATTGGCAGACATCAATCTTGATTTTTTTTTTTTGAAGATATGATGCTATTTCTTGGAGTTTCAGTGTGGTGCTTCGAGGAACATCGGTGTCGGTTCTTTCAACGATCCAGAAGGTCTTGAAGGCCTCGCTCATTTTCTTGGTATGGAAATTTTTGACGAAATTGCAGTTTTTCTATTACTTGGCATGTGTTGAATTTTTGCACTATGAATGATATATTTTGATTCTTGTTTCATTTTTCAGGTCGGCAAAGGAAGCATAACATCATTTGCAAACCATTCAAGACCAAGATTTTTAAATCTCTTTGGTTAAGCAGTTGGCATCATTTCGGTAAGAAAAACAAACTTTTAACAGGCGAATATGTCAAATACGGCTATTGACACTTAACTTTTCATTTCTTTCTAAATCTTGAATATAATTGTTGTTCAACTCTTATATTGTTAATAAAATGGAGAAAACCATGTGTATTTTTGGGGCTTAAAAAAAAATAAAGCTTATTGGGCTTTGGAGATGAAAGCAACTGGAGGATCTTGATGTATACAAAAGTTGAGATTTTTTTTTTATAGCCGTTTCAATGGGAACTTTTTAGTGCTGGAATTTGAGCAATCTAATTCCTTGCATTTTATTGCTCACTTTATTATTTGTTCTACACAATTTTATTTTAATTTGCTTTATTTTCTAAATAAGTATATTTGAAGTCTACCAATTAATTTAGTTGATCAAAATTGAATCCAAAGAATTGAAGGGAGCAAATATAGAATCTAACACTTACAGTCAATAGATATGGATCCAAATATCATGATGTATGCTTGTGTTTTCACTGTTCACTGTTTTAATGCAAAATCATTTTCAATTTTACCTTTAAAGTGATGTAGACGATGTATCTGCAAGTCACAACATCACAAATTTGTATATTAGCTCTCCTCAACAACTTCTCTGAATCACAACATAATATTGATAGATTCATTGTTAAAAGGCAAAAGATTTTTACCTGTCTTCTTAGTACGCCTTTGTGTTTTATGGGAATTCTCACTAGATTCTGAAATAATCGTATTTTCTTCCTCTGAAAGATTTCCATTTATGACAGATATAGAAACATTTTTTGGATTTTCTGTTGCAACCATGTTCCTAGTCCTAGCAGTCGTCCTAGCTAGATGCTACATATTTCTTAGTCCAATATGGTGAACTTCCAAAAACTTCATACTAGTATTTAGGAAAAATGTCCACCTTGACTGCAACAGTTCTCATGCGTCTATCTATCATTGTCTTTGAAGATTGAAAGTTATTGATTTTTAGAAACTATAATTTATGCCTTTTTAAAGTGTTCAAGTTCAGTTTTTCAATTTTAGAATTTCTTATAATGCATTGTTGATGATACATTTAGTAAAAGTTGCCTTTTGATCTTGTAGCCAATCCAGTACCTGATTTTGATTTATAGCCAATCCCTCCTTCTTAGTCCGTAGCAGCCAAGGATAGAAGCAGCAACAAGCACGTAGAAACATCAACACCAATAAGAGCCGATGTATCTACAAGCATGTTGTAATCTACTATGGCTGTAAGCAGCATTAATCCCTCTCTTTTTTGCAGAGCTACACGCTGTAATCTACAACTCTACAGAACTACAGAATTCAATTCTGCAGAACTGCAGACTAGAGATTTACAAAACTGTAGAGTTCAGTTATGCAAAACTGCAGAATTTTTAGTTCTGTAGAACTGCAGACTAGAGAATTCTGGAAAATTGCAGAATTTGAATTTTGCAATTCTGTAGAATTGAATTCTATAACTATGCAAAATTGTACATTTTGTAATAATGTAATGTGTCATTTCCCCCATTTTGTTGGTAATAAGTATTATTTAACGTGACACATTGACACATTAGTAGAATTTGTATTATGCAATTGTGTATTTCATATTTGTTACTATTGAGTACTATTTGTTTCTATTGTTCCTAAATAGTTTACACTTGCGTATTCTAAGTATTATCTAACGTGGCACATTGACACATTAGTAGAATTTGTATGATGCAATTGTGTATTTCATATTTGTTACTATTGAGTACTATTTGTTTTTATTGTTCCCCAAGTAGTTTACAGATTAGTAGAAATCAATTCTGCAGAAACTGCAGACTAGAGATTTGCAAAACTGCAGAGTTCAATTGTACAGAATTCAGTTATGCAGAACTGCAGAATTCATTTCTGCAGAATTCAGTTATGCAGAACTGCAGAATTCATTTCTGCAGAACTGTAGAATTCAATTATGCAGAACTACAGAATTCAATTATGCAGAACTGCAGACTAGGGATTTGCAAAAATACAGAGTTCAATTCTGCAGTAGAACTGCAGTGTTCAATTCTGCAGTTCTGCAGAATTTGAATTTTGCAATTCTGCAGAATTGAATTCTATAATTATGCAAAATTGTACATTTTGTAAGTGTCGTTTCCCCATTTTTTTGCTATTAAGTATTATCTAACGTGGCACATTGACACATTAGTAGAATTTGTATTACACAATTGTGTATTTCATATTTGTTACTATTGAGTACTATTTGTTTCTATTGTTCCTAAGTTGTTTACACTTGCGTGTTCTAATCATTAGTAGGATTTGTGTGATATGGTGATAAATATTTTACTATACCTTGACCCAAATTTTCATGTCATAAATTTGTGAAATTTTGGAAAAATATAGGAGTGAAATTTTTTTGGAATGGTCAAAATACAAGGGAGATTCTGTCAAAATTTTTTAAAAAAATTTGTGTTACTAAGATTACTAAATATTAACAATGAAATATAATTATTGGCTAAATAGAAGAATTTAAACTTCTTCATTTTATTACTCTTTTGTATTGGAAGTCTTAGACTCATTTGCATGGTACTACTGGTATGAGTGGATCGACTAGCATGAGTCATATTTCGATTGCCAGTTCATCTGAGACCCTGCGCATACTACAATCTCAGCAGGGACAGCACACTGATACTACGGTCGTGCCGCCAACATTTGTTAGGCAGCACATTACACCTAACAATGACGTGTAAGTATACTATATTAGTAGTTTTAAATCTATTTTATATATTACTATTTTATTATATATTTTTTCCAATGACAAATCGTTGTAGATTTTCGGATTCCGGCACTCTAAATAGTATCATCAAGTCCCGTTGGCATGATAAATTTATCAACTGGACGACTGCACCATTGAATGTACGTGATTTGTGGTGGAATGAGTTTAAGGTAAAAATTCAAATTATTTTTTGTTTATTTTCCTCTATTACCTATATTGTTGTTTATTTATTTTTTTCCTAAACTTTGTAGCGCCGCTACTCATGGGAAGACAAGCACAATTGTGAGATCTTTAGCATGTATTTTAATTTTCTGAATTCACATAAGGCCAGATTTCATGGCTGAGGAAGTCTGGCTTCAAATTGTAGCCGGCTGGGATGATTCAAAATCCCGAAAAAGGGCAGCAATCAACAAGGAAAATAGGATTTCAGATGCTGCAAAGATGGCTCCATATGCCGGTGGATCAGTCAACATCCAGGAACACAAACGAAGGATGGTATGTTTAGTAAATATTTAAATTCTTTTTTCTAATTAAATTTTAGTATTAACTTTTATAAAGTGATTGGGTGCTAACTTTTTTATTTTATTTTTTCTTTTTTACATACAGACAAAGAAGGTAATCCTCCCAATTTTGATATGCTCTTCGCAAAGTGTTATAAGAAAAAGGATAAAAGTTGGAGTGGACCGCTAGCTGAATCTGTTTATAATGAGTACCAAAATTTTTGTGTTACTCAAATGGAGCAAACAGATTCTCCAATTATCAATGAGTCATCTCCCAATCATCTATTAATGACACAGATATGTGGGTGAAGGCTGCTGGTGGAGTTAAGTTTGGGAGAGTGTTTGGTATGGGTCCATTGGCCAGAGAGTATACATCTTCTGCCCGTGCCAATACTGGATGTTCATCCACTCCGCCTCCACCACCTCCACTTCTACCTCCTCCTGTTGACCAGATCGAGTTAGAACAACTCAAGGAACAGATTCATAATATTCAGGACACACTTCAAAAAAAAGATGAGCAGATGGAGGATATGCGCAAGAGAATGGATGAAACGATGGCGGTCTTCATGCAAGTACATGACAAGAGTTTGGATACTAATCAGGGCGGCAGTTTGAGCGGACCCTCTATCATTCATGGTCCAACTAGGCCGTCTACTACCTAGCTCTTCTACGACCTAGCTTTTTCCTTTTTCTTTTGTTATAAACAAAAGTTTTATGTGTGAATCTTTGTATTTTGGTTGTTAAACATTGTATTTTGTTAATTATATTGCGCTTTTGCCTTCTTCTATTTCTATACAGTTTTGGGTTTATAAGTTTGCACAAGTAAATTTAACTATAAAATAAAAAATTAGGTCAATAAAAATCTAAAATATATAATATTTTTGTGTATTTTTATAAAAAAATCATTGGTATATTCGTTGCTAATTCTGAAAAATAAATAACATTTTTTAATATTTTCGTTGCTAAATTTGTTGGTGATGTTTTCCAAACCGTATTCTGATGATGACATAAACACTTAACTCTGTAAACAAGTTTTTTCAGGTCTGTTATTTGTTTTGCTAGAGACAGGGTTTTCGGACTCACTGTACCGTCCAAACTGTGTCAAGCTTCTCGGTCGCATTCCACCGTGCAAACGAACAGGCAGAAAGAAGAATCCAACTGCTTCTTCAAACGGACAAACATGACCGTCCAAAGCCTCTATCAGACGATGGAACGGATACATGCACGGACGTCCGAATGAAGTTTTTCACCAACTGCATGAAGATCGGACGTTGTGTCGGACGCATCCCATCTATGCTTCTGAACTCGGACGTCCAAAACCCCAACAGCTACTTTTTGTGCATTTATATTTAGCCGTTAGGAAGTAGTTGCAACCACCCTTTATTGCTCTTATAAATAACTGCTTTGATATTCTGTAAAAATCATCTAATACATTGAATACAAGCCTTAGAGAAGAGCAATTTTAGTACAAATTGGCTATAGTGCTTTGTTGTATTAGTGTGTAGTTTAGAGTGCAATTCAACTTTGAGTGGAGTGATAATCTTGTACAAAAGTGAGGTTGTAAGTAAGATTCTTGGCTCAACTAAAAGAATTTTAGTGTGAGCAAGAATATCCCTACTTTGTAAAGATTATTGGCTCACCAAGTGTGTGAAGCATTTTAGTGATTTGATACTTCAAGCTTGTTAGCTTGGAAGTATTGGCTGATTAATTTTCTCTCTTTCTTACTTCACTATTTCACTGATTCGATTATATCAGTTTTTATTTGGGAAATCCTAATATTTCTAAAAGTATTTTTAGAAACCTAATAATTCACCACCCCTCTTAGGTTGCTTTGGGACCAACAGTTGGAAACTGGAATAATATTTTTAATTTGAAAGACAGATTTCGTTGGTATTTATAGCAAATTTCGTTGCTAATTTGCCACGAACATAATTCGTTGCAAAATATGTTGCCATATTTTTTATGCTAATTTCGTGGCTAAATACGTTACAAAATTTTCGTTGGAGAATTTGATATTAATTTTGTGGCTAAATACGTGGAATATTTCGTTACTATATTCATTTCAAATTTGCAACGAAATTACCATTGAATAATTTTCGTTGCTAATTAGCAACGAAATTCTCAATTTCGTTGCTATTCTAGCTACCCACGAGCATAATTACCACGAATTTTTTTCGTTGCTAAATTCGTGGCTGACTTATTTAGCAACAAATTTTTATTTAATTTTCGTTGCTAAATACGTTGCCAATCGCGTATTTTTTTGTAGTGAAATCAGAATCACCGGTTCCAGAACTGTAGTCATGCCTAGTTCAATCGTGAGAGAATATAACTATTAGCTATGTCTAGCTAAAGACGTTAAACAAGCTCTTAGTGGGAGGTAACCTACATTTCAAACTCTAACTTTTAATTTTGTGCGTAACTTCAAGTTTTTAACAAATTTAATTTTTAGAATAACTTAAGTTAATTTGATTTTTTAAGTCTTAGATGATGCTTGGAGGGAGTTTACAAAGAAAGTTTTAAGTTACATACAAAAAAGGTCCAAAAATAGTCCAAAACGGCGAAACAGCCATAGTAGGCACTGCCAGTACCCAAGATAATGGGAATCGTGCTGATAACTCTACTAAACTAGAGTTATTTTACTCTAAATTCTGGAATTTTGATATTTTAAATTCTGAACTTTGGTTAATTAATTGAAAATTTTAGTTAATTTCTTTATTATGTGTTTATACTTTTGTTATTGTTAAATATGATAAGTTTTCATTAGAATTTCAATTAAATTAATTACTTAATTGGTTTAATATTATGCAAGTTTTAATTAGAGGTTGGAAGCTGAAGAATGACCAAAGTGCAAGGACCAAAATGAAATCACAGTAGAATTGAAAAAATACTAGAAGGAGAGTCTAGATCACAATCTGGATTATTCCAAATCGCAATCTATACACGAAAATGTGCCAACGTAATTTGAGGTCCATGTCGCGATCTCGTTTATTCCAGATCGCGACATGGACTCGCTTCCAGCACAAGTAGTAATGGCAATTCTATAATATTCCAGCAGCCAATTTCTGATTTTGCCTTGTGTAGTACTCCAGTATTTAAGTTACTTTAAACAGGTAATAGAGAAGTAAGTAGATAATAGAGAAAAGTAGTGTACTTAGTAATTTTAGTTAGTTTAGTGTAGAATAAAGTAGCTTAATTCTCAAGTTATATTTGAATACAAGTTCTCTTTAATTATCCTTTAGATTTAGTTCTTAATTCCTTGCAAATTTGAATTTTGATTACATAGCTGTAGTGGGTTAATCATTAGGTTCAAGTAGATATAATTTTTACTTGCTTTCACAAGTTTAAATTGGTGAAAATCTCTTTGCTTTCATTTCAAGCTTTCATACAGAAATTAGGGTTCTTGTTGCTTTAGTGCTTTCTAATTAAGAATTTTCAATTCCTTGCATTAATTTCTAGTTAATTTTCAGTGGGCTTTCTTTATTGTTGTTGAAAATCCAAAAATATTTAGATTTTAAGTTTAGATCTTTGCAAATTCTAGTTTAGAAATGGTAATTTCTAGCTTTATAACTTCTTTTATAGTCTCTTTAGCTGGGTTAACTACTTGCTTTTTAATTCTAATCATATATTAGTTAAATTAGAGTAGAATTAAGCGCTTTACTTGCTTCTATTAGAGTAGACAAATAGTTTCTCAATTTCATGGTTGCTTAATTCCATTTACTTGCTTTAGTAGATAGTTTAGTTTAAATTTAGATTTCAGTTGCCTAATTTTAATTATGATTTTAATTAGTTTGATTTCATCTCCTATTATTTGAATTTGCTTAACTATACAGGGATTCTTAAGAATCTCGGTACTTGCTTGCCAAATAATCTTCGTGGGAACCACACCCACTCATCTTATACTACTACCAACTTCGTATACTTGCCGAAGTGAGGTAGAGTGTAGTGATTTTGTGAAGTTTATTATTACTTGTTCGCTTTAGTTTGACCTCTATCTAAGGGCTTGACACGTGCCTAGCCACTGATGGCTAGCCTCAACTGGTGCATAAGAAGGGCTGCATTTCTCTACTCCTCCAGACACCTTCGAATAACCCATAAACACCTCTAAACCCTTCCCCATCCTTTCCCACACAAAACCATTCCAACTACATCCTAATTCTTGAATCAAAACATCAAAAAGTAACTAACTTGTTGCAATTTTTAGATTTAAGGAAGAGGAAAAAATGAGGAAAGCAAGAACACCAATAAGAGGATCTTTTTGGAAAAGTTGTTAGGAGCCAAAAATCATGCAAAAAGTGTTTCAAATGCTACAAATTGGTGAAATCCTTCTAGTTTAATTCCTATTCACCTAATTTTATTCCGTATATGTGAGATTAAATTGGTGGGTTCATGTGTTCTTAGTTGTACATGCACTTGAATCTTTTTGCTTGAAATTGGTTTCTTTGGTATCTTAGGAAGATTTCTTAATGTAATTTGTAATACTTGGTGTGTGGATACTTCAATTTGGTTCCATTCAAGTTCAATTTTTGTGTTTCTATTGAAAATTTTATTACACCTCCCAAGGGTAAAAATTTAGCTAATGGGTCTAGCTCCAAGAAGAAATTATATAAAAAAAACTTTCACCTCTCAACAAGCTTTACAAAGGTATGAAGGAGGAGAAATCAATAAGAACCTAATATGTGAAAGGGGCTTTAAATTGGATTTAGATTAGGCACATAATTAGTATTGGGATCCAAAATTTTCTATAGAGAAAATAGTTAGATAGTTCTATGGTAATTTCTTACAACATGATAATGGAAGTGTTTTTGTGTGAGGGGCCAAAATCCTATGCACATGTGAATCTTTAAACTCTTTCTTTGGCTTAGCAAAAATAGATAATGATGCTTTATTTGTTATCAAAATCAATTTGAATTGGATTTGGATTTGATGGTTAAAACTATTGTAATGGTGTTGAAGTGACCTGGAAAAGAGCACAAAATGCATTAAAAGACAAAATTTCATTTTCAATTAGTTATTTGAGTCCTATTGCAAAAATTTGATTCAATTTCAAAAACACTAACTTATTCTAGCCGGTCATGCCACACACATCACTGTTGATAGAGTTTTGCTTTTGAAAGGTATTTAATTGATGTTGGTCGTGTTATTCATTCTCAACTATTGCGTACGGACAAAACCAAAAGTAAGGGATTTTGGTTCCCTTGTTTAATCACCCAACTATGTCTCTATGTAGGTGTAAAATGGAATGAAATCGTAGATATGAAAGTTTTAACGGTAAAACCCATTGATGGACGAGATGTAGTGAAAATGCTTTCAAATGAAGAGGAGTACCTCAAAAGTAGTGGGGCAAGATGAGCTAGTCAATCAATGGGTTTCATTCGCAGCATGGATAATAGGTTGGTCAAGGTTGGAACACAAATGGAGCATCAACAACAATACATGAAGGCCATGGGCTGGTTGATTACCTATATTGGCAAGGCCTCTAGGGTTAGCATGAATGAAGCTCCAATTCTACTCGAGACACTTATATTTGACAAGGGTGATGAAGAAGACAATGATAATAACAGTCATTTAGAGGAAGAGAAAGATTCTACAAGTGGTGATGATGATGATGAGGATGATGATGATGATGGATTAGGAGTAAAAGCCATTCACAGATATAAGGGGAGTGTTTATTACTTATTGTACTGCTATGTTTTTATTATTATTATTATTATTTTTTTTTTTTATGTGTGTGAGAAACATTGGGGACAATATTTCATTTTAAATTGGTAGTGTGTTTGTGTTTTGGTGGTGTGATTGTGAATATGTATTATGTGTTGGGAATGATTGGTTTATTTTTTAATCTTTGGTGGTGTATTTGATTTTATAATTAGTTTTTCTTTTCAAAATTTTTCTAAAATCCAAAATGATTTTTCATTATAGAAGTTTTTATAAATCTTGAATCTGACTACATAAAAGACTCTCTAGCTTTGGATGGCAGCCTTCAAGATTTCTAGCTCTCTTTGCCTGAAGTATTGTATAGGGCTAAATCAAGAAAAAATTCCTTTTTAGTGTCTTATTTCAATTCATTAAGGGTTTAAAAATGTTTGAAAGAGGAATTAATCTTGTTACAATTTAGGGATTGAAAATGCATATAAGTTTTCTATCGCCCTTTATATCCTTTGAGTTATGAATTGTTATCACTATATAGTTAAATATATTCCCTTGAGTGAAGGTGTGAATGGGTGGTGATTTTTAATGAGTGTTAATCATGATTTCCTTGCGATGTTTGTTTTGCTTGTAACATTTGTTTGAATTGTGTGTGTTTTATATGCTTGCGAAGTATGAGTGAATTTTGATGAAGGAAATGATTTATATAAGTTGCACTTTAGACTGTTTGTGCCAAAAAAGGTTACATACATTTTATTTTATCCTTAGTGTCCCCTTTTGAGCTTATAAGCGTTAATTCTCTATTTAACCATATTATTTTAGCCAATTTACTTCTTTTTATTTTATCCTTCTTTGTACCCATCACCTTAGTAGCAAGTGTTGGTGGTGTGCAACATCAATACTATGGGTATGATGTTATGGATGGTTGGGAAGGATATTAGTTGTATTTGATAGGGAAAAAGTCACTTTTAAGACTTTAATGTTTGTAATAATCCCCTATGTTTTGTAATGTAAAAAGAAAAAGGAAAAAAAGGAAAAGAAATGTTGAAATGAAAAAAAAAAAAAAAAGTGAAAAGAAAAGAAGAAAAAGAAAAAAAAAAGGAAATAAAAGAAGAACAATTCTTTCTAAGTTTGTACTAAAATTTATGAATAAAAAAGGACAATTTCTTCTAAGTTGTAATAAATAAGGTATTTTTTGGCCTACTAAAGTGTAGTTGGTTAAATACTCGTGGTTTGTGGGGAGATGTTCTAGAGGATTGTGGGTCAAAGTTATTCACTAATGTGTCTAAGGTGATTTAAGATACTTTTATCCAAATATATCCTAACTTTATCCCTTGGCCTACGTTACAAGCTTTAAAGACCAACTTGATCCTTGGTTTGAGTTCATTTGTATTAGTGAGTGTTTTCTGTGCATAAAAATTTCTCACAACATGTTTGTCCCTTGCTAAACTTGATGTTTTTCAAACCTTATTTTGATGATGACATAAACACTTAACTCTGTAAACAAGTTTTTGCAGGAAACAGGGCTTTCGGACGCACTGAACAGTCCGAACTAGGTCAAAAGTTCTCGGACGCATTGCACCGTCCGAACGAACTGGCAGAAAGAAATGGGATCCTACTGCTTCTCTTTCGGACGAACATGACCGTCCGAAGCTTCAATCGGACGAAGGAACGGACGCATGCACGGACGTCCGAACGAAGCTCTTCAACAACTGTAAGAAGATCGGACGCTGTTTCGGGACGCATCCAATTTATCTCGGACGTCCGAAACCCCAACGGCTACTTTTTGTGCATTTATTATTTAGCCGTTAGGAAGTAGTTGCAACCACTATTTATTGCACTTATAAATAGCTGCTTTAACAAAGAGAAAAAAAATCATCTAATACATTAAATACAAGCCTTAGAAAAGAGCAATTTGAGTGCAAATTGACTAAAGTGCTTTGTTGTATTAGTGTGCAGTTGTGAGTGCAATTCAACTTTGAGTGGAGTGATAATCTTGTATGAAAGTGTGGTTGTAAGTAAGATTCTTGGCTCAACTAAAAGATTTTTAGTGTGAGCAAGAACTTCCTAACTTTGTAAAGATTATTGGCTCACCAAGTGTGTGAAGCATTCTAGTGATTGAATACTTCAAGCTTGCTAGCTTGGAAGTATTGGTTGTTTAATTTTTCTCTCTTTACCTTAATGTTCTATTGATTTTATTATATTAGCATTTAATTTGAAAATCTCACTATTTCTGAAAGTATGTATTTTTAAGAAACCTAATTCACCCCTCCTCTTAGGTTGCTTTGGGACCAACAAAACTTATGTTCAATATCTGCTTCATTGATTAGTAAGCGAGCGATAACCGCTTTCATGAATGGAGAGTCAACACTTTCACGACTATGATTTAGGTTTGATTAGAAATGTTCTTTTACATCCATATTGAATCCATATTTCTTCGTGTTTAGTTTTACCTTTGTTACGATAGTTGACATGTTGAAGATAGTTAATGTACATGAATGTTTTTATGTGTTTTTGCCTTTTTGTATTATTTTACTCGAGATGAGTAAAATTTCAAGTTGGGGGATGTGCTAACTTTCCAAAAGAGAGTATTTTGATGTACTTTTAGCTTGACTTTTTCTCGTAATTGAGGGTTTTAGTTTATAAAGTAAGGGCATTTTGTAATTTTACATCCCGAGTTCATAAATTAATTTGTTAATATTTTTATGTCAAAAATGTATATTTATACCATTAATATGTGTTTTCGTTCTGTTTTATTTGTGATGGAGGTCAAACGAGGCAAAAATGGAGAAAGATAGGTCAAAACAAAGAAGACCGAGCATTCCTAACAGGAGCTAGGCATTGCTAGCACCCACAAGGTTGGTAGGGGTGCTCAGCCAATGCCCTTGGGCATTGGCGCAAAGGTGCCCGCCCCTTGTACTAGCATTTTCTGAAAGGTTTTATGATTTTGACTCGGGTTTTGGATTTTTTTTACCTATTTTCATGTAAATCATAATAAGCAACATATAAGGGTCATGTTGACTCATCAATTAGCATTAAAAGACAGAAAGATATGAAGTCTACAGAAAACATCAAACAACTACAAACAAGAGAATCAACAAAAGAAACAACCATTGGTGAAGAGAAGACTCGGCTTGACGACTTTAGTTTTTCATTCTCTTCCCTATTTCTTATATTTAATATACTATTCATGATTGTAATTGAATCTTGTGTTGTATCAACAGGTCTGATAATGCAGTAAACCTTAAATTTAGGGTATTCATTCATAACTTGCTAAGAATCTGAATTGATTTGATTTAATTCATTCATGATTATGAACTTATGTTTGAATTGCTTAATTAAATGGTATTAAATGCATTTGTAAGCCTAATTAACTTATAAATTTATTTGTAACCCTAATTCAGAAATCGAAAAAAGAGCTTTAGGGTTAGGAATTGGTCCAATTAGACTTTGTTCATAAATTCAATAAGGAAGGACAGACGTTTCATGAATGCAGATTGAAAGATCCCTATTCATCTTAGATGTCCTATAGTGTGGTCATCTATGCATTATGTGGCTTGAATTCACATAGAAAGATAGCAAGTTGGATAGGTTTAGTAGATTTGTGAGAGAAGTTGAAAGATAACTCACAATTACATAAAACTCTAGACTAGTAAACGGCACAAGTGAATCAAGAATTGATTAGAACAAATAAATGGATCAAATTAGACGATTGGTAAGGGACGAGTGAACCCTATATAACTCAATTATCAACTTTCTCCACTTGGCTCTTTACTTGAATTATTGCATTATTTTTATTCTGTGTTCTATTATTTTCCACTATATTATTTCTTAGTTTAGATAGGATAAAAAGTGTAACATTTAGATGCTTAGTAGGGCGTTAGCATAGTTCCTGTGGAATGATACTCTACTCATCATTATATTACTTATTTGATACGTATACTTGTGTAATTCGTGAGTCATGTCTATTAACAATCACAGTACAGACCAAACAAATGTTGTATAGGAAACCGTAGAACATAAAGCATGCATTCCCTGACTTAGGGTCGAGTGTTAATTTAATCCCTTATTTATTTTTTGAGGAACTGTGTCTCGGTGAGTTACGACCTGTTGATATGAGTCTCCAATTTATTGATAGGCCGATCAAAGTACCTAGGCATAAAACAGAGAATGTACTGGTCAAATATTGATAAAGGTTATTATCCAGTTGATTTTGTTATTTTAGACATGGAACCAAGCCACATAAGAACAATATTCCAATATTTTAGGTCGCACCATTCCTAGCTATCGCTATTACAGTAATCGATTATTGGATGGGGGTTATAGAGGTTTCAGTTTGAACAATAGGAGGTCAAACTAAATGTTTTCAAAGCGTCTGACCAACCTGATAATAATGTAATCAAATGTTATTTTCTTGTGCATGACATGGTTGGAGAGAAGTGCATACGTTAAAACCCAAAATCAAGAGAAAGTTATTAAAGCAAAATTATCTATTTATATTAGGTAAAATAAGTGTCAAGTCTATTTCGAGTTACATATCAGAGTGTGAGCCTAATTGTTTGTCTGGTGTTATGGTATTTCAAAAGTCTACAAAACCTTGTCTATATTTCTAATTAGGTTGTTGTTGTAGTTATTAGGGATTTCAGTTTTTCTTGTTTCTCAGGTTTAACTTCTGGTTTTTCTTTTTAGTCCTTTTAGTTGTCAGACGTCTGTAGCCGACAAACTTTAAAGGTACTCTAGTAGCTTCAACTCGACTAGAAGCATCAACTTTGCTAGAGATTGGCATCTCTAGTGAATCTAGATATGTGATTTACCTGATTGGTGTGTTAATGACGCATAAAGTGTCAAAGGTCCACCTAGAATGATGGGTTCCTTGACAAGATAATTGGATAAATTAACATAAATGGACGAGTCAATTATGTCTGGCTATGGACATAAAACTCGGCACTTGCCGTGAGGTAACCGGTTCATTGTGTTATTAATTAGTTTTCTTTACTTTAATTTATTAACTTGCAGGATGTATAGCATATATATTCTGTTCTATGTTTAATGATATTTTATTGTGCATTTGATCTTGTTCAGAAGTTATGTATTGCAAGAAAAATTCAAAGTATGAGGGAAAGAACCAAAGTGTTTCAAGGCTAGAAACTGTAGGGCTTTTAGCTGTGGCCACAAACAATCTCACCATTGCTACGTAAACAGGTTTAAACTTCTGAGGCCATTTTGGCATCAGAAAATGGCATTTTAGCAGTGGAGCCATAGCATAAAGGTACCAAATTGTGAAAAAAGATCCGAGAGTTGTTTAGCAATGGCCATATCCACATTAGTCACAGCAAAACTTGGAACATCAGAAACCGTAAATTTGATACTTTGTCTTTGGCCACAACCATGCTTCTTTTAGATGAGGAATCGCGCTATCATTGAAACCCTAATTTTCAAAAGTTGAAATTTGGCATTGGACAGTTTTTCTCTTTAATTCTTTAAAATTATTCTTATCTTCAAACTCAATCTCAGTCGATTCCAAATGCACCAAATCAAAACCATCCTAATATAATCCATAGAAATCATAAAAAATCATTCTCTAACAACATAATGGGAAGGATTTGCATCATTAAGAGAGTCTTTGACCAAAGCAAAGGAAAGAATTCTTCTTCACCACTTAGACTTTGATTCGCTCCATAATTTCATGGTTAATGGTCATTGGATTTTATTACCAATTGTTGTCCTTTCATTGGTTAATTTTTATTTGTCTTGGTTTTGTCATATGAAGGCTATTTTTGGTGATTTCATTTGGAATTTTGGTTTAACTAATTGGTGGATAGGTTGATTGCTTGGTTTAGATAGTTAGGAATTCATTGATACCTGTTATTGCTGATTGAATTTACTTGGAACATAGTGCTTAAAAGGGGAAGAGTTGATGAAGCATCTTCCTCAAAATGATTAAATTTGAATAACAAAAAGTCATCACCAAAGAGAGGTATGATAAATATGTAACCCATTTGTCTTGGCCATTAATACAAGAACATAGTTTCTCTTTAAAGCCTAAATAGGGCTAATACACTGACATATGGTATTTTACTAGATAGGGTATAGGTAAGAAGGGTTGGGGACACTTCAGCAAGACTTTGATTGCTGGGGTATATCTTGTAGTCCTAGGGTTTTGTGCCCAAGCGTATTAGCATGAAAACTAAACTAGGGACTATTATTGCTTATCTACCATCCTTTGAATACCCTACTTTTGATGCTTATAAAAATCAGGAAGAAAAGTTACAGATATGGGTGATATTCAGTGGGTATTGTGTGAAAGGCAAGAAGTGTGGCAGTATAGTGTATCTGGTGTGCCTATCTAGTTGTTGTGTTGTTCTTTATCTTTGAGGGCCAAAGTTTGTCTGTATTTTGTTTGCAGTAACGTTTTCCCCACCACACATTATAGTGATATCACTCTAGATAGGGTTTATGTGATTTATTTGATTCTAACTCAGAGACCAACTGACTTGGGTAAGATGATAGCCATGGGGATTGTTGCTACATCTAAAAGGATGAAAGGGCTCGGTTTTCCTTCGTTGATTATATGTCTATGTTTCCAAGCAGGTGTTCGGCGAAATGATGAGTATGTAATTCAGCCTTAACTGGTGATTAATGAGGAGTTTATTGGTGACATCTTAGGTACACTGACCATGTATGGGGTTGCTGAGAGAGTTGTTGGTGGTGGGGCGCATCTACCCCGACTAGGCTATTAACTCTTAGCCAGACAGTGGAGAGATTGGAGCGCTATATAGGCATGGAAGAGCTCTAAGCCTTCAGCAGATGGAAAACTTAGTAAATTTAGGTGACTCAGATATAGAGGATGTCATCATAATGGAATGGAGTAGATGCCTCGTTGTTGTTACATATGATACACTTATCAAACTAGATTGAGAATGCTGATGACGAAAATGCGACTAGTCCATCAGGAGTTAGGAGCAGCTATTGATAAGGAAGTGGAGGCATTCACTCATTTGCTTCATTGAAGAGGTTTTCTAATTTCTAACTTTTAAAAAAAAATTCAAACTTTTATGTTATTTATTTATGCTTTCTTGTACTGGGGATTGGAGGTGGTGTTATGTGTTTAGATTAGTTATTTGTATTCGATAAATCGGTGGTATATTTATTTCATTTTTCTCATCTTTTTAACTGATTAAATATTTAGATTAGAAGTTTAATTTGTGAATAAGTTCAAGTCTATATAATTAATTTGCATAACTTCTATGTCATTTAAATTTGTATCAATTGCTATTGTGCATAGTACACGTATGCGCATTGAAATGTGCTTGAATGATTTTTTTACTAATCCCAAAGGCGCATGAGAGATCCTTTTCTTTTTAAAGTATGTGTATATGTATTTAGAGTAGAATATTTGAAAAAAAAGGTTAAACCAATAAATCTCCTTAAGCTTTGTGCAAATTTGTAATAAACTCACTAATATTATCTCTATTTCAGTTTGTCCATTCTGTTAGTACAACTAATGAACATGACAGGCAAATTGTTGAACGACTAAATTGCCCTTCTTTAAAATGATGTATTGTTCGTTCTTATAGTACCAAACCGAAAGTAGCAATAAAGAGACTGTGACAAAGGTGCCGCTATGGCATATGGTGATGGGCAGTAGAACTGGTGGTGTTAGCGCTGTTAGCCACCACTCGGAAGATTTTTCTAGCTACAGTTTTTGGTAAAAAAAAAATTATATAGTTGGAATTCATTTTTCACAAAGAATTTGATTTTGTTGTCAAAATAATCTATATATCATCAGAACAGCTTCAAAATAGTTAAAAGAGAGCAAAGTGAAC
The DNA here is from genome assembly GCA_025175665.1 of Cinchona pubescens. Classification (NCBI taxonomy): domain Eukaryota; kingdom Viridiplantae; phylum Streptophyta; class Magnoliopsida; order Gentianales; family Rubiaceae; genus Cinchona; species Cinchona pubescens. The sequence goes on from JANKKI010000232.1 coordinate 799,926, forward strand.
TAGTCCTTTGTCAGCCATTTTAACCCAAAACAATGGCTTCAATCCCCCCATATTTTAGCTTAAGAACAATCACAAGGTTATACAAGGACTAGATAAGCACACTATTAAAGCCCACAAGCAACTTAAAACGCATTTGAATTAAAGATTCAACATTAGGCTATTCAAAGGCATTTCGTCGGACAGGTTGTATGAAAATAATGATTAGCTCATCTTGTCTTCAACTTGTATTCATTCAAGCCAATAGCATTCAACAACATCGATCATAAGTTTCAATCACAGCAATAGCTTCATCCAGCCAAATATCTCATGGTTTAAGGCCGTTCATTCACTACAAGAGAAGGGTAGGGGGTAGAGATTTTGTTGAGTTTTATTTTAATTATATTTTTTTGTGTTCCTTACAAAGGAGAGAGATGACAGTGTGTGAAAAAGATGAAGTTTCCATCCATTTCATTGTTGGGTTGGAAGCTCTAAACTTAAGTTGACCGACAAGGAAAATGGAGAAGATGACGTTCTATGGTCATGAAGGACGATTATTCAAAGTTTCTAAAATTATGGTTTAGTTACTAAAATTCTTAGATTTTCCATCTTGATCCATAAAAGTTTGGAAATGCGATTCATGGATCCAGATTGATGATATTTTTGTCTATTCATTTGAAAAACAAGGACAAAATTGTCTTTTTACCATAACTACCCTCATCGTCATAAGAAGTTAGGGTTAACTATCAGTCCAGGGGATTAACTGAAAAAAAAAAATACCGTTATGGGGTATATTGTAAAACTACCTAAACCTTAAGGGGGTTTAATGTATTTAACGCCCAAAAAAAAAAGAGAAAATATATATGGGTAGAGTTTTGAAAAGAATTTTTTTTTTCTTTTTTGTTTTTGAATTTGTTTACTAAGGCTCGTTGTTTACATAGAGATTATTATTTTGATTTTCGGTTTTTAAATTCTAACATTAAATTTAGGGTTGCAGATTAGTTTCCTTTTGCGTTAGCTTTGGCTAGTTTATCTAGGTAAATATTGGATTGTTTGATCCTTAACTCTTTCTTTTTTATCAATTTTACTTTGGTGTCCTCGTTTGAGTTTAGAAGACTTACATTTTGTTTGCCACTATATTTAACCTTGTATTCATGTTTTGTTTTATTTATCTTTTGTTTTCATCCTAAATTGGAGATTGATTTGATTAAACAATGAAGGGTCACAAAAAGATAGTATTATTTTACTAATATCTGTCAATTAACCCTATTCTTTTTAACCAGGTCAAACTATTATACAAAGAAAAATACAGACCCAGTTGGTACTGTCTAAGTTAATCAAGTTTTAATCAACCTAGCCTCCTACTCGATAGTATATGAGATTCGATTGTAGAGTGGAAGTTGTTGGTCCCAAAGCAACCTAAAAGGGGACAGGGTGAATTAGGTTTCTTAAAAATACTTTAAGAAATATTGAGATTTTCAAAGTAAATTCAGATATAACAAAATTAATAGAACAGTAAATTAAATGAGAGAATAAATTGAACAATGACTACTTCCAAGCTAGCAAGCTTGAAGTATCAAATTTCTTGAATGCTTCACACACTTGGTGAGCCAATAATCTTTACAAAGCTGGGAAGTTCTTGCTCACACTAACACTCTTTTAGTTGAGCCAAGAATCTCACTTACAACCACACTTTTATATAAGATTATCACTCCACTCAATGTTGAATTGCACTCACAACTTCACACTAATACAACAAAGCTCTAAAGTCAATTTGCACTCAAATTACTTCTTTCTAAGGCTTGTATTCAATGTATTAGATAATTTTTACAGGTTCTTAAAGCACCTATTTATAAGAGCAATAAATAGAGCTTTCAACTACTTCCTAACGGCTAAGTAATAAACGCACAAAAAATAGCCGTTGGGGTTTCGGACGTCCGAGGAGGATTGAATGCGTCGAGGAAGCGTCCGATCTTCTTTCAGTTGATTGAGATGCTTCGTTCGGACGTCCGTGCATGCGTCCGATCCTTGGATTGGACAGCTTATGTCTAAAGTAGACTTCCATTCTTTCTGCCAATTTGTTCGGACGATGCAATGCGTCCGAGGAGCTTTTGACCTAGTTCGGACGGTTCTGTGCGTCCGAAAGAGCTGTTCCTGCAAAAGCTTGTTTTACAGAGTTAAGTGTTTATGTCATCATCAAAATAAGGTTTGGAAAACATCAATCTCCCCCTTTTTGATGATGACAAACCTCAATTGGATATGACTAATCAATTTGCAATATCACATACTTGGATATCAATTATCACCATAACAACCATATCAAAGCATAACATATATCAAGGCATAATTGGATATCAACATAACAATCATATCAAAGCATGACATATAACTACTCCCCCTTTTGACATCAATCAAAAAAGGCTCCCCCTTAGATTATGCAGGTATTTTGACAGAAATGAAACAAGTTTAATTTATTCAACTAAAAGGATTCAAAGGTGCAAGATTCAAATACATAACATAAATGCAATCCACAGAGTTGGTAAAAAAAACAAAAACAAAAGAAATACAATGGGAAAAGAACTAATGAGAGTCATTGCGCTTTTTGGAGCGCTTCTCAGTTTTTTGTCTTTTGGATGGAACATCTTCTGCGGTGGCTTCACTGTCATCCTCCTCCCTGGTACGACGTTGCATGATAAACTCAAATGTGTCGTCAATATCTTCATCATCGTCGTCATCGTCATCGGCAGCTTCTTGAGCAGCTTCTGCATTGTCGTCACGTGTATGTTCATCTTCGTGTTCATCATCATCGAAGATGACTCAAGTGGATGTTGGGATGAAGATCAGCAAACTGGACTTGAGCCGAAGAAGACATGCCGAGACTGAGTGCCTCTTGGAGAATTATTTGACGAGTCTCAAGTCGTTTTAACTTGCGATTTGTGCGACGTTGAAAAGAACTGACTTGAGTGCTCAGAGATTGGAGAAGGCCACAGATATGTGAAAGGGATGGTTCAGAAGATGGTCCAGAAGTAGATGCTTAAGTGCAGATGTGAGTGGAGGTGGTTGAGGAGTAGGAGAAAGAGGGATAGCAAAATCAGATGTGGAGGCATGGGATTGTGATTGAGCAATATCAAAGGCTGCCTTAGTGAGCCATTGATCATTAAAAAACCGGAGACCTTTTCGTTCAATGTAGGATTTATTAAAATACGGAGGATATTGTTTGTTTCCGGTAAAGAGAACGTTGAGGACATCAAAAACCTTGGTTAGAAATTTTCCAAAAGGAATGTTTCTGCGAGTAGATCTCATAAAGTGTCTCCCATAACATGAACAAAAAAGATTCTCAAAGACCTTGGGATACCCATGAAGACACAGAAAATAAGAGTATAGTTGCATTTTCCGGACTCGATCGATGCCCGTCGCTTGGCAATAAAAGATTTGTGACAAGGGTATACAGAATATTCCTATCTGTCTCTTATACACATCTAGATGTGTATAAGAGACAGCCTGTTTAAAATGGATGTTAAAAATGGCTCGAACTTCATCTATATCAAACTGGAGTATCCTCAGCGGGCCATTTATCTAGTGAAAAGACATCTAGATGTGTCAGAGGGATTTGAGATTTCACATTCAAAAATGGTGTTGATTATGTTCGATGAAATCTCAAGATCAGTGTTGTTAACAGGAGAAATGAGGGTGCGAATAGTAGGACCTTTCCGAAGATTGGCCGTGAATTGAAGCACCATATCATGATAAACAGGTAAGTCGAGATGCACTAAATGACCCCAATTTTGTTTTTTAAAACAGGTTTTGATAATTGGAAGATTATATTCATCAAAAAGACTGTTAGAAGCAGGACGCTGAACGATAATGGATTTACTGAGAAGAGAAGTATACCGGTCGGATGCCTTGGCATCGATAAATTTGGATAAAGTTGGAGTGGTGGAAACTTGAGGATTTGCCGATGATTCTCCTCGCACAGGAGCCTTCCCTTTAGTTTTGCGACCCCGAACTGCCGTAGATGAACCGCCACGAGATTTCACCATTGTAGTGGAAGAAGAGAAAATATCTAAAAAAATTTTAAAAAAAATTGAAGATTGGTGAGATTTTGAGGAAATGAGATGGTGAATGAGGGAAATGAGATGTGATTTAGGTGATAAGGGTTATGGGTAGTATGATTTTTCAATCAATTTTGGAAGAGAGAGTGGAAATTTGGAGGAAGAGGGGAGAGGAAAAATCGCCTAAGGGTTTTCGGGTGTAAGAGTGAGTCCGAAAGGGGGAATTTGGACGGTTTTAATCAAACAGGGGTACCGTTCGGACGGCCGAACGTTTGGTGTGCGTCCGACAAAGCGTCCGAAAGCTGAAGAACGGACGGCCGAAAGAGGAGCCAGTGCGTCCGAAGTTCTCTCGGACTATTCTGTGCGTCCGGAAGATTTCCAGAGAGTTTTAGAAAAAATAGAACATTGTTCGGACGAATATGAGCGTCCGAGACCTAACACATGCTTTCAGACGATCTAGAGCATCCGAAAGATCAGTTGTTCGGACGAAGGAGTGCGTCCGAACTATGAACCTATGCCAAATTTTTGCGTCTGTAAAATCCCTAAACATTTTCTGAGTGATTCAAATCGATCTAGAGCTAAGGGTTTGTAAAAATATCAGCCAATTGATCTGAAGTAGGTACATAATCAACACGAATTTCCTTTTTACAAACGAGGTCTCTAATGAAATGATGCTTAACATCAATGTGTTTGGTTCTAGAGTGCAAAACAGGATTTTTTGTGAGATTAATTGCACTAGTGTTGTCACACAATATAGGAACACAATCAAAAAATACACCAAAATCTTTCAGAGTTTGTTTCATCCGAAGTAGTTGAGACAACATGTTTCCGGCAACTATGTACTCTTTTAAGACGAAGAAACTTTGTGATAGTGGTATTTGTATTTTTTCTAGGAAATTGATCTGATGTCTTATGCTTTCCTAAAAAATAACAGTTGAACCACTTACTTTTTCTATCAAATTACACCCAGCAAAGTCAGCATCAGAATAGCTAATCAGATCAAAAGTAGAGGATTTTGGAAACCACAGACCAAAATCCGTTGTTCCTTTTAGATATCTAAAAATTCTTTTAACTGCCATCAAATGTGATTCTTTAGGACAAGATTGAAATCTAGCACATAAACAAACAGCAAACATGATATCTGGTCTACTAGCAGTTAAGTAAAGTAGACTTCCGATCATACCTCTATAGTGTTTTTCATCAACACTATTACCTTCTTCGTCTTTATCGAGTTTGGTTGAAGTACACATGGGTGTACCAACTTGTTTGCAATCTTCCATACCAAATCGTTTGAGCAGCTCCTTTGTGTACTTGATTTGTGTAATAAATGTTCCTTCCTTAGTTTGATGAATTTGTAGTCCGAGGAAAAATTGCAACTTGCCCATCATACTCATCTCAAATTCTTCTTGCATTAGTTGTGAAAAATCATTGCACAAACTTTCATTAGTTGCTCCAAAAATAATATCATCAACATAAATTTGAACAATTAACAATCCTTTTAAATCAGTTTTTGTAAAAAGTGTGGTGTCAACTATACCCCTTTTGAAACCATTTGGAATTTCTATCAAGAAGCCACTTAATCTTTCATACCAAGCTCTTGGAGCTTGTTTCAAACCATATAAAGCTTTGGAAAGTTTGAAAACATAATTTGGAAGATTCTTATTTTGTCTCTTATACACATCTAGATGTGTATTTGAGACAAAACCATTTAAAAAAGCACTTTTGATATCCATTTGAAATAATTTTAAATTATTGAAACATGCAAATGCAAGAAACATGCGGATGGATTCTAATCTAGCCACGGGTGCAAAGGTTTCATCAAAGTCAATACCTTCTTCTTGAGCGTATCCTTTTGCAACAAGTCTAGCTTTGTTTCTTATGATCTCACCTTTGTCATTTAGTTTGTTTCTAAACACCCATTTAGTACCAATAACGGGATGAGAAGAAGGTCTTTCAACTAAGGTCCATACATTATTTTTCTCAAATTGACTAAGTTCATCTTGCATAGCATTAACCCAAGATTCATCACTTAAGGCAATATCTATATGTTTGGGTTCACGATCTTCAATGTGAGAAAGTAATGCACAATTATTATTCAAAGGTTTATGAGAACGAGTAGTTACCCCATCGGATAGATCACCTATGATTAAATCTTGAGGATGATTAGATACGAATCTCCAAGCTTTCGGAAGATCGTTTTGAGCATCCTCATTCTTTTCATCATCAATTTGATAGTTGTTGATAGCAACACTTGATGTAATCTCTTGATGATCTTTATGAATAACGAGCTTTTCGAGCTCCTTTAGAATACCTGTATCTTCATCTTCACATAAATTCTTTGAGATAACATCATTAGTTTCATCAAATGTAACATGCACAACTTCTTCAATTAAAAGCGTTCTTCTATTATAAACTTGGTATGCTTTCTTGTCACTAGAATATCCTAGAAAAATTCCTTCATCCGATTTTTTGTCAAATTTTCCAAGGTTCTCTTTGATTTTTAAAATAAAGCATTTGCAACCAAAAATTTTGAAATAGCTCACAACGGGTTTTCTACAAAAAATAGTATTCATAAGGAGTTTTATTTAAAGAAGATCTTAATAAAACTCGATTCATGACATAACAAGCCGTGTTAACCGCTTCGGCCCAAAAGTATTGTGGAAGGTCACACTCACTAATCATAGTTCTAGCCGTTTCTTGAAGAGTCCTATTTTTCCTTTCAACAACACCATTTTGTTGAGGAACTCTAACAACCGAAAACTCATGAAAGATACCGTTGTGATCACAAAAGTCGGACCTTCCACAAATTTAAATTCGGAACCATTGTCAGGACTTAAACGAACAATGGCTTGTATCCAATAAATTTTGAATTTTGGAAAACAATTTTACAAATTTATCAAATGCTTCATTTTTGTGAACAAGAAATAATACCCAAGTAAACCTAGAATAGTCATCTACGATAACAAATGCATATTTGCAACCACCTAGACTAGCATATTGAGTAGGTCCAAATAAGTCTAAATGCAACAATTCTAAAGGTTTATGAGTAGACACAAAATTCTTAGGTTTAAGGGAAGAAACTTTGACTTGTTTACCAAATTGACAAGCATCACAAATTTTATTTTTCAGAAATTTCAGTTTTGGCAAGCCTCTTACCAAATCTTTCTTGGCTAATTTTTCAATCAAATCCATATTAAAATGACAAAGTCTTCTATGCCAAAGCCAAGGATCATCTATGGAAGCGGTAAGACATTTTACATTGCTATTGCTAATTTTATCAAGATAAATCACATAAACATCATTGTGCCTAGTGCCTTTGAACAAAACAACATGATTTTTATCAAGGATAAGACATTCATGCTTGGTAAAGAAAACATATAAATTTTTGTCACAAAGTTGACTAACACTTAATAAATTATAGTTCAAGTTATCAACAAGAAGTACATTCTTAATCAAGGTTTCACCATTTTTACCTACATCACCAATGCCGATTGACTTAGCTTTGTTGTTGTCTCCAAAAGTGACTTTTCCACTGTTTTTGGATGTAAGGTTTGTGAAGAGAGAGGCATCACCCTGATTGTCATGTGCCTTGAACATCCACTATCTATGAACCACTTAGCATTGTTGGCGATGTTAAGTACCTACACAATAAATCAATTGATAACTTTTGGTACCCATATCTTTTTGGGTCCATGAGCGTTAGTGAAATTGCTTACTATCCATGCAACTTTCATTCCAAGTTTTTCATTTTTCTTGACATAACACATATTCTTAGTATGTCCATGTTGTCGGCAATATCTACAAACAATGCTTTTATTACCATATAAAGAAGATTTTGGTTTTACAATACATAAGTCATCCCTTCTAAACATGACAAAATTTTTGTTGATTGCTACATTTCTATTTCTTTTCATATCAACAACATTTTCTTTCTTTCTAGCTAAGAGAGCATTCAAATCATCCATTCTTTTCTTCAAGGAGGCTTGTTCTTCCTTGACCTTTGATCTCACATGCATTCTTTTCTTCAAATCACGATTTTCTTGTGATAGCCTATTGTTTTCATTCACAAGTTTAGAGTTATGAGCATTCAATAAGGCATTTGACTTTTTTACTAACTCCTTATTTCTAATATGATTCTTTTAAGCTATCATGCAATTTTAAAATGAAAGCTTCAAGATCATCTTCATCATTTTCATCATTAGAGTCATAGTTAGAATTTACCTCATCATCTCCAATAGCCATAAAGGCATTTGTGCCGACTCCATTTCTTCTTCAACTTCTCCTTCGGAGTTGCAATCGTCCCAAGTGATTTGAAAGTTGTTGAATCTTGGTTTTCTTCCTTCCTTCTTTTTCTTGGAAGGACACTCATTTGCAAAATGCCCGAGTTGACCGCATTCAAAGCATTTGTCATTTTGCTTCTTTATTTCTAGTCTTGACTTCCCTTTGAAATTATTTGTGTTTGCAGCTCCGCCTCTTCTCATTCTTCGTTTGTTGATGCAATGTTTAAGAAATCCTTTAGTGATGAGTGCAAGATCTCCTTCATCAAGATCTTCATCTTCTAGATTGATGGAGCTGTTTTCACCTTGTCTCTTCCTCTTGAGAGGTCTTTAGAGCAATGCCCTTTCTTGGCCTTGCTTCTTCATCATCCACAACCTTTGCCTTTCGCTTGAGTTCATAAGATGTAAGAGAATTGATTAGTGATTCAATAGGCATTAAATTTAAATTCTTAGCTTCCTCTATGGCAATTGTTTTGGCATCCCATTCTTTGGATAGAGCATTCAGGATTTTTCTGTTTTTCTCACCCAAAGAGTACTCCTTACTCAAGGCTTCAAGATCTTTTATAATGTCATTGTCTCTGCAGTACATTTTGTCTATGTTCTCATGTGGTTCCATCTTGAAGGACTCTTACTTGGCAACAAGTAGAAATTTCTTTTGCTCATGAACATCATCGCTCCCTTCATGGATTTCTTTCAACTTATCCCATATTTCTTTAGCAGAATTGCAACCCTTCACGCGAGTTGATTCATTTGCATCCAAGGCATTATATAGCACATTCATGGCTTTTGCATTCAACGTCAAGTTTGCCTTGTCTTGTGGAGTGAGCTCATTCCTTGTCTTTTCTCTTCTTCTATTTGTGTGATCATCAATGATAGAAGCTTCAAATGGACCTTCATTGACAACATACCACAACTCAATGTCAATAGATTGCAGAAATATTTTCATTCTATCTCTCCAACTAATAAAATTTGCCCCATTAAACATTGGAGGCCTAGTAACTGATTGGTCAAAAAAGACAGCATTGTTGGTTGCCATAGTTCTTTTCTCAATAGCAGTTTAAGCAATATAATGAGACCAAGCTCTGATACCAATTGTTGGTCCCAAAGCAACCTAAGAGGGGGGATGAATTAGGTTTCTTAAAAATACTTTAAGAAATATTGAGATTTTCAAAGTAAATTCAGATATAACAAAATTAATAGAACAGTAAATTAAAGAGAGAATAAATTGAACAATGACTACTTCCAAGCTAGCAAGCTTGAAGTATCAAATTTCTTGAATGCTTCACACACTTGGTGAGCCAATAATCTTTACAAATTATAGCTGGGAAGTTCTTGCTCACACTAACACTCTTTTAGTTGAGCCAAGAATCTCACTTACAACCAAACTTTTATATAAGATTATCACCCCACTCAATGTTGAATTGCACTCACAACTTCACACTAATACAACAAAGCTCTAAAGTCAATTTGCACTCAAATTACTTCTTTCTAAGGCTTGTATTCAATGTATTAGATAATTTTTACAGGTTCTTAAAGCACCTATTTATAAGAGCAATAAATAGAGCTTTCAACTACTTCCTAACGGCTAAGTAATAAATGCACAAAAAATAGCCGTTGGGGTTTCGGACGTCCGAGGAGGATTGAATGCGTCCGAGGAAGCGTCCGATCTTCTTTCAGTTGATTGAGATGCTTCGTTCGGACGTCCGTGCATGCGTCCGATCCTTCGTCCGACAGAGGCTTCGGACGGTCCTGACCGTCCGAAGAAAAGGCAGTAGACTTCCATTCTTTCTGCCAATTTGTTCGGATGATGCAATGCGTCCGAGGAGCGCTCCTCTTTTGACCTAGTTCGGACGGTTCTGTGCGTCCGAAAGAGCTGTTCCTGCAAAAGCTTGTTTTACAGAGTTAAGTGTTTATGTCATCATCAAAATAAGGTTTGGAAAACATCAGAAGTAGGGTATCAATCCCATAAGGAAAAGGTTTCAAAGACAAACAGATATCTAAAAAAAATATTTACTAATAAAAAGATGATGAGAAACGATTGGTATTTTGATTCAATTAAGCTAGCAATAACGAAAAGATAATTTTAACCAAATAAAAATGAACAATATAGGGAATGGACTTCACCACTAACTCCAATTAATTTATGCTCAGCCAATGAAAATTCTAATTATTTGATATTAAGGAATTGAACGCTATAAGCATAATTTCCCTGAAAAGATCAATCTACATGAACTACTAATCATAATCCGTCTCATTAAAGCACGGAATATATGGTCGCCACACTTAAACTCAGTGATTACCAATTTATGATTATCATATATAAAACTACAAGAACTACACATAGGGTCATTCTAAATAACACAATAATCAATTGAAAAGGTACAAGCATAATCAGTAAAGAATTGCATATTCTATTTGTCAAACGAGCATAGAGAAAAACCATAAATTCAAAATAACAAAAAAAATCATGTCATAAAAAATAATTAGAAATTAGAGTTCTATCAAATCCCTAGACTAAAAATTAACTACTCATAATGGAAAGAAAATACACAACCTAAGATGTTCGTGTTAGTGTTATGCCCTATACCCAATCAATTTGGGGTTATAAAGATACTTTTTCTATTTATGCATATCGATTAGTGGCAATCTTTATTATTTATTCTTGTTGTTATTTTTACTAAAATTGAAATCACAAACCATAGGAATTAATAACCTTGAGCGGAAATCATAAGAATTATGATGATGAGATTCTTCTTATCCCTAAGGTTATTAATTCTTAAATATCACTACCATTGCATTAGTGAGAAAGACACCACTAATACAAATAATTAGCATATTCTAAATTTCAACTTCCTTTTGAAGGAAGTAGTTGATCTCACCGACTATGATTATGCATGACCACGGTTCCAGAACCGCCGGTTCCAGTTCCATGAAGATCTGGAACCGGAACCGGAACCTTGGAAGTTGGTTCCGGTTCCAGGTTCTGGAAGTGACGGTTCTGACCGATTTTCCGGTTTCATCCAGTTCCGGTCACGGTTCCGATTTTGAATTTTTTAAAGTAAATATACATTTTGGATAATAATAAAAAATTCAAGAAAAGCTAAGATGAGAAACAAAATAATACATTTTATTAATATTTTAATTATAGACTTTGTTTTTGGAAAAAAAGTACACTATTACATCATTTATCGAACCATTAAAAATTAAAGTAAACATACATTTTAGATAATCTAAATAAAAATTAAATGCATCAATTACATTGGCTTATATATATATATATTTAATAACAAGTAAGATGAGAAACAAAAATTTACATTTTATTTATATTTCAATTATAGACTTTGTTTCTGGAAAAAAATGTACAATAAGAGATATTACATCATTTATTAAACCATTAAAAATTAAAGTGAAGATACATTTTAGATAATCTATACTAAAGGATAATCTAAAGAAAAATTAAATGAATTAAATATATTGGCGCATATATATATATATATATATTTTTTTTTCTTTCTTTTTTTCTTTTTTTTTAGCCGGTTCTGGTTCTAAAAGTGGAGAACCGGAACTGGAACGTTGTCCACGGTTCCGAATCCGATTCTGAGAACCGTCAACCACAGTTCCAGTTTCGGAACCGCCGATTTTTGGCAATCCGGTTGCAGTGCTTCCGGAATCGGAACAGTGGCTACCCCTAACTATGATGTTGGGACATCTAAACTAGTATATGGATGCTTGTGGATGACAAGTATATTGGATTGACCAATTAAGAATTCCACAGTGTCAATAGTATTATTTCTTTGCATGATAGTAGGTGCAAGTGATCCTTAGATTTGAGATCACTTGACTATGGATAATTATATTTTGACTCTATTCATTGTTGTTATTAATCGAGCGTAAATATACGGTAGATGTTAGGTAAAATATGAAATACAAAAGGATGATGAGTGATCAACAAAGGATTTGCCATTCCTAATTATAGGAGAGATATCCCTATGGCCTCTTGTAGGAAGCAATAACTCAATGAATCTTTGTGCAGAGTGAAAGTGAAATTGAAAAGTATATTTCTAATTTCAACTTCAAGGAGTTATATTTGGGAACAAGGAAGCAAAAAATATCATAAGACTTAAAAAGGATGGCATTTTCTAATAGCCTCTTCTATGCTAAATGGGATATGTCAATTGTGAAAGGATATTAGTTACATGGAAATTAGATCATGAAAAGGTACAGTCGAACCACTTGACTTTTCTTAAGACTTAGGTGGTCATGACACATTGTTAGATGTCAATCATGATCTATGGATATGAATTGATTATTTAAATAGTTAATGATAAATTAAAAGAGTTTTAATTTATCTTACCCAATGAATTAATAAGATTATATTTCATCTTCATTACGTAATTTAATAAGTTCTATGAGAACCTATTAGGTCGTGCACATTAACACCATTTGTTGAAGGATTAAAATGATATTAACTAGGATTTAATAAGTTAAGTATATGATACTTATGAGGTCATTTTGTAAAGATAAAATATACCTCAAGGACTTATAGTGTCATTACCTAAATCTATTAGGGTTTTGCTTGTTCACTATAAATACTTCTTATTAACCACTTGTAAGATAACTTCTCTAGTCTTGTAAGAAAGAAGGAAAATCAAATTTTTTTTCTCTCTTCTCTTCGCCGATCATAACAAGAAGAAAAATCATATTTCTCTCTCTTCTCTTGGCTGAAACATCAAGAAGAAAAATCAGATTTTTCATCTCACAAAATACAAGAAGATTATAGCTTGACCTACCACTCAATCTTCACAAAGTGCTTGCAAACCCTAGGTGGTTTCCTTTGGTGAGGTGGTGGTGTGAACTTCCATATAGGCCAAATACTTGGGTTGGGTGGCTTGGTGGTGGCTGCTTTTTCCTAGAGGTGTTCTACATCTTAACAGTACTCTGAAGAAGAAAGTGTTTCTCCAAGAGATAATCATCTCCCAACTTCTTTGCTAGTCATAAGAACATTCAAATAGATCCATGGGATTGGAAATTTTTTTTTTATTTTTTGTTAACCTTTCTTTTATATTTCCTTTCAGGTGGTATCAGAGCCTTCTTGATAGATCTTATGGCTACTATAGTTAGATTACATGAATGGTGTAAGTTTTTTTCACAAAACATGCTAGTTCTTGCTCTTGTTGATTTGAGGCTTGAATATGGTTTTTATTCTGAACGAAAATTTATACATCTATGCTTCCAAATGGATGCTAAAATATTTACATCTATGCTTTAATAATTGAACTTTATGATGCATAAACTACACAATATTGATGAATAACGGGCTGTTTTCGAACAACCTGTTAGCATGGAAGTTGTAGAGGAGGATTTCGGTTATGGTGTTGTCACTATGGCTGTTCAATACCTTTGTCCCTTCCTCTATATATAAGCATGGTGACTTCAATTTTCATCTCATAATATTATTTTATATTCAGAACATAAGTTGTTTTTAGTCTACTTACCACCATAGAGGTGGAAGATGAGAGGTTTGGTTATGGAGGCTTCACCATGGTTATTTGGTTTTTTCTTTTCATTCCAAGCATGAAAATTTAATTTTTGTGTCCCCAATGATGTTGTCTAGCATGCTGATTTGAATCTCCTGAAGTTCGTGAAATTTTAATTCAAAAGGAGACAAGAAAGTCTTGCTTATTAAAACATAGGAGACATGCATTAAATGCTACGATGGCTAGTTTTTCAAACTGTTTGAAACAATATTTAGGAGCCCAATTTGAGATCGTGGCTGGAACATAAGGGCAATTTTTGGACATATTGTTCTACAACTTTTGGTTTCTTAAAATTGTTTCATGCCATTTCATTTTGTAAGTAATAATTTAGTTCAAGGAGTTAGCTAGTATGTACGGCCAAAACATAGTAGTTGTTACAAATTATTTGTCTATTCAATTTATGGTCTCTTAAGTTGGTTTTTTACCATATCCTTTCATGAATATTAGAAATAGCTTGATGCTCAATAGTCCTTTCTACAAGTTCAAGAATGGTTTCCAATGAGACTGGAAATGTAGCATGTGATTATTCATGGTTGGATTTTAATTATTATGCTTCATTTAGTTGATAAATTTTATGATTTTATGGTGGATGATTATGGACTAAGACCAATTTGATTGTGATTGTATGGTTGAATGTTCGAATTTGGAATTTATTAAATATGACTTGCATACCATGCATTTCTCTATAAACTCTTGATCTTCTCACCTAATTCCCCTTGAATGTAACTCGAGATTTGTTCAAACTATCAGACGTAATGTACATATGGATTAGGGAGAGTTAGGGCTTTTTCCTAAGTTAGGATTTTGATTAGGCAAATTTTCTAAAGTTGTTTAGAAAGATTTACATACATGTAAAGTAAGCTCATGGAGGAGGCACCAAGGAGACAACGTTGAGAGGTGGATCTTCAAGCATTGAAGATTACCCTTAGGATTCAACCATCTAGTTTCCTTTTAGCTCAATGAAACTAGTCTAGATAAAGTCCATAATCATACATGTTTATTTGTCTACTTCACTTTATTTTGTATGATCTAATAAACTGATTGCATGCTAAAGATAAGACCTAATAACTAATCTAGAAACTCCCTCATATCAATATTAAGTCACATTAAGAAGAATTATTAAAAATCTGCCTTCTATTATCATAGCAAGTACTATTTTGTTGATCAGCTACAACTTGTTGGACTAACCCAAGGTTGTCACTCTCCTTGAAAATGTTTTGCTATGAAACAAGATTTTGAAATAATGGGTCATAACTAAAATTTGTGATTTTTTGAGCTAACACAAGATCATAAATTTTAGAAGCAAGAGTTGGAAACATGTTAGATGTGCAAGTCAAGAGTTGACAACCCAACTATCTAGGAATTACAAGTTATAATTGTTAAGAATTAACTACCTTTCAAAATTATTTTGATTTGTTGAGCTAACTTAATATCAAATAAGATGGGATCCTAACCCACTAGAAAATCTTAAAGTAATATTTTTCGGATCAATATTGAGGGTTATTGATATGTTATAAAATAGCGGGATTAAAATAGAACAAGACATTGTTGTTTTTATAAGAAAATAGTCAATTCTTATTCTATCTTTGAATTCTTGTTGTAGATATGAGTTCCAAGACTTATTGCGTTCTATTTTTGTAAACAACAAACTGAACAGACAGAATGTAACAGATTGGCTTTGGAATTTGAGAATAGTTCTCAAAACTGAAAAACTTGGTCACATCATTGAGGATCCATACCTTGAGACTCCAATAGAAGGTGCACCTATAGTAGCTATAAATTCTTATTAAAAGCAAAATGAGACTTATGATCTAGCTCAATGCATAATTTTGGCATGAATAAACTCAGAGCTTCAAAAGAAATGTGAAAAATTGGATGCCAACACTATGATTATGCAGCGCTCAAAGAGTTGTTTGAGGTACAATCTTGCACCGAGAGAAATAATGTCTCTAAAGAGCTATTTAGATGTAAAATGACCGAAGGATCTTCCAATGCTAGCCATGGCATAGAGATGCTTGGTCTTATCAATAGGTTAAAAGACTTGGGTTTTACCATAGTGGAAGTGAAACTGAAAAGTATGTTTTTAATTTCAACTTCAAGGAGTTATATTTTTGGAACAAGGAAGTTACAAATAGCATAAGACTCAAAGAGGATGGCTCTATCTAATAACCTCTTCTATGCTAAATAGGCTATGTTAATGGTGTAAGGATATAAGTTTCACAGAAACTAGATCATGAAAAGGTACAATCAAAACCACTTGACTTTTCTCAAGTCTTGAGTAGTCATGACGCATTACTAGATGTCAATCTTGATCTATGAATATGATTTAATTATTTAATTGAATTAATGATAAATTAAAAAAGTGTTAATTTATCTTGCCTAAGTGAATTAATAATATTATAATAAATTCATCTTCATTACCAAGTTTTATGGGAACCTATTGGGTCCCACACATTTATACCACTTGTTGAAGGATTAAAATAATAATTAGTAGGACTTAATAAGTTAAGGTTTGATACTTAAAAGGTCATTTTGTAGAGACAAAATAAACCACAATGAATTATAGTGTCATTACCTAAACATATTAGGGTTTTGCTTGTTTTCAATAAATACTTTTAAGTAACCACTTGTAAGATAGACTTCTCTAGCCTTGTGAGAAAGAGAGAGTTATATTTTCTTTTTCTCTCTTTTCTTGGCCGAACACAACAAACAGAAAAATCAGATTTTTCTCTCTTCTTTTGGCCAAAACATCAAGATGAAAATTTTCATCTCACACAATACAAGAAAATTATGTCTTGAGCTAGCACTCAATCTTCACAAGAGCTTTCAAATCCTAGGTGGTTTCCTTGGGCAAGGAGGTAGTATGCACTATCATAGAGGGCAATGATGCTCTTTACAACACCTAGTTAAAATATTTAGAAAATACACTATCTCCTACCACTAATTACGTGGCATCCCGCAAGTATACGATTGTCAACTAGTGGTTAGGGGAATAGGGATCGTTCCCACTAGGATTGTTAAAAGGCAAATATCGAGATATACAGGCACTAATCAAGTTCATATTTAAACTCAAGTAAACAAGACCAAATTAAGCTAATTTATCTACTAAAACAAGTTATGTAAACTATGCAATTATGAAATTAAAAGACTAGCTACTAAATTCTAACAAATGCAATTAATTAAAAGCACTTAATTCTACCCTAGATTGATCGAAATAAAGTTAAAATTAAGAGCAAGCAAGTTACCCAATTAAAAAGACTACAGTTAAGAACCTTGAAGAATAAAAGAAATCATTTCTACAATAGAAATTGGAACAAGTTAAAATTAAAATCTCAATACTTTTGGATTTTTGATGATAATAAAGAAAATTCACCAAAAATTAACTAGAAATTAAAGCAAGAAATTGAGAATTCTTAATTGAAAAGCAATTGAAATTGACAAGAACCCTAATTCTACTAAGAAAGCCTAGATTGCAAGCAAAGAGATTTTCACTAAATTAAACTAGAAAGCAAGTAAAAATTATATCTACTTGAAACTAATGATAAACCCACTACAACTATCTAATCAAAATTTAAACTTGCTAAGAAATGAAAACTGGATCTGTAAAACAATTAAAGAGAAATTTTCATTAAAGAAGAGACTTGAAGTTCAAACTATCCTAATTTATCCTAACAACATGCTAACTATCTAATTCTAATCCTACTTTTTTCTTGCAATTTTTAAAAGCAGCTTAAATAGTATAACATTACACAAGGCAAAAATCAGGAATTGTGTGCCGAAAGATTACAAAATTGCCCTCACCACTTAACCACCAGCGAGCTCGAGATCATGATATGGATAAGTCAAGATCGTGATCTTGACTCACTAAATAGTTAAGTGATTTTCCTGAGTCCAGATCGCGATATGAAGAATTGCAGATCGCGATCTGGACTCTTCCTTCCAGCAATCCTTCTATTCTTTGATAATTGCAATTCGGTCCTCTGAGCTTGTTCGTCCTAGCTTCCAACCTCTAATTTTTAACCTGCATAATATTAACACAATTAAGCAATTAACTAAGCTAAAATTTTAATAAAAACTTATCATATTTAATAAGAACAAAAATATAAACACATATGAAAGAAATTAACTTAAACTTTCAATTAACTACCTAAAGTTCGGGATTTAAGCTATCAAAATACCACAATTTAGAGGAAAATAACTCTAGTTTACTAGAGTTATCACACCCCCAAACTTAGCATTTTGCTAGTCCCGAGCAAAACAAAGATTAAAAGAAACCTACTAACACATAAACACATAAACACCAACAAAATTGACATGACACTTGATGAATCGTGGATGTACTTAGAAAATTAAGAAATCTCACAAGAAACGTTCAATATTATATAATATGTGAAATATTTACGTGAGTCAATCCAAAATTGCAATTTTGTTCTACAAGAGAAGCACATGTTCATTCACTAAACAAGATTTCACATCACTAAGAATCACTATTCTCAAAAAGAATTACCAAAAGTTTTAGTTCTATTCATTTAAAACATCATTGCTTCTCAAATCAAAAATATTATGAAGTTAGTCAATTATCTCGACTAGGCATCTGAAAATAGAAGTTCATTTAGGAATCAACTTAAATGCAAATGTCATACATTTTGGGAATAGACCTCTAACAAAGAATAAGTAATATGAGATCAATGATAAGTATTACAAATATTTACTCCTTAACTTATTGGTATACTAAAATGCAATTTCGAATGGTTTAATTCAGAGAAACAACATGGGTACATGTCGGAATCCCGTACTCGCCTTATTACTACTCTAATGGCTTATTTCGGAGAAACAACCGGATTCCCGTACTCGCCTTGTTCCTAACACATTTAAAAATAAAAATAAAAAAACAAACCGTCCTAAACTAAGGAAAAAGAGTGAAATGTTCCTAAAATTAACCATCTCGAATATCAATTATTCACAAGTTAGAAGAACATTCCCTATACAAACACACAAAATGTCCTAAAATTCTTTCTATTTCATTTAACTCATTTCTTTCCAAAAGATAGATCATCTAACCAAATAATATAAGTGATTTGATCAGAAACAACATTTCAAACAAATTTTCCTAAATTTTCAGCACTTCTTTTTGAAAAATAGTGATGCCAAATTTTTGAAATCTTTATGTTGCAAACGAACTACTCACTCACACAAAAATCCGTGGAATGACTCAATCAAATGTTTCAATCAGAGAGTATTGGATGTCAAAATTCATCATCATTGAGTACCCAATTGATCAAATTTCCATCCATTATGCATCAAGTGACATCAACTTACACAAAACAACCGATCCCAAAACAAAAAATAAACACCCCCAAATTTGTCATTTATTCAAATGATAAGTACAACTCATCCTACCGCTCGCCCAAAATCTAACATAATGACAAATCTAAAAATAACAAAAAGCTCCTACTCTACTGAAACTATGACACAATTTCAAACTAAAAATTAAAAATTGAGTAGAAATGCCAAGAGTATTAAACCATGCCATGCATCTCATCAATTAAGCCTTATAAAAATGAATATCCAATTTAATTCATCAACAAATGCAAAAATGGCATCAGCTTAGGGCCCTTTGCCATTCTACTCTTATTCGGCAATAATCATGACCAAAACTACACCAAGTATCCAACAAGAAACTCCCACAAAGATTCAATCCATGAAGCATCACAATAGATATCTACTTGGCGTCAGGTTAAGGCCATTAGCCAATCTACTAAACAGGAAAATTAAACTACTTCAAATCAAAAGACTAAAAATAAAATAAAATGATGGTTGAAGTGATTTTGAATGGAAGAAAATGAAAATATTTTTTTTTACTAAAGAGAAGAAGATTGGAAAATTTTGAGAAAATAAGAAGAAAAACTACAAAAGTAAACGTTCCAGCAATTCAAGATCGCGATCTGGATTTTCCAGATCATTTGATCTAGCCGGTTCTTGAGGTCACGATCTTGGATCTGGTATTGCGATCTCGGATCTGGTGTTGCAAACTCGACTCGGTGCAAAATTTGCTTTTGCAGAAGTTCGGACTTGATATCGCGATCTCAAATTTGAGATTGCGATATCGACCAAATTATGATTATGCCCTCCAGAAGTTTGTGCTTGAGATCGCGATCTCAAAACTGAGATCGTTATGTCAAATTCAATTTCTGCAAAGTGTAATTTTAACACTTTGCCAAAATCGCTCAATTCTTCATCACTTTCTCCATTTGCAAGGACAACCTACAAACACAAAATTAATAAGTTAGAATGACAATTTCACTCATTCTTTAGTACCATTTATTCAACTAAATAAAACTTAGATTTTTAACCAAAATTTTAACCTAATTCAAACTAATTTACTCAAAATCAAACTAATGAAAAATCACACCAAAAAGAACAAAATAATAACCAAATTAAAAACTTGGGTTGCCTCCTAAGAAGCGCCTGAATTGTTCTTTTATTGTCACTAGCTTGACTATGGCACGGCTTCATTCTTGCACAAATTGGACGATCTCTCATCGGCCTTCAATGATTCCTCCAAAGTAGGATTTGAGTCGGTGACCATTAACCTTGAAAGCTCCCCCTTTCCCTTTTATTTCCACCGCTCCATGAGAAAAAGTTTGAATCACCTCAGAGGAACCACTCCACCTTGACTTGAGTTTTCCTGGGAATAACTTGAGCCGTGAATTGTAAAGCAGCACCAAATCACCAACTTTAAATTCCTTCCTTAGGATGATCTTGTTATGCCGTTCCTTAGTTTTCTCCTTATAGATCAAAGAATTTTCAAATGCTTTCCTCATCCAACTCATTCAAATCAAGCTTCAAATCAAAATTCAAGTTTTTTATTGCCCAATATGCTCTATGCTCAAGTTCCACCAGTAAGTGAGATGCTTTTCCATACACAATACGGTACGGGGACATGCCTATGGGGGTTTTAAATGCCATCCAATAAGCCCACATTAATGTGTCATCTAACTTAAGTGCCCAATCCTTCCTAGCCTTATTCACCATCTTCTCTAACATCCTCTTCAATTCTCGTTTTGAAACCTCAACTTGACCGATGTTTGAGGATGATAGGCTAAAGCAACTTTGTGTTTCACACCATACTTTGTCATCAACGCCTCAAAATGTGAATTTTTGAAATGAGAGCCTCCATCACTAATGATAGCCCGAGGCACTCCAAATGAGAGAAGATGTTCTTTCTAAGGAATTTGGTGACCGCTTTGGCTTCATTGGTTGGGGTGGCGATTGCTTCAACCCACTTTGACACATAGTCCACTACAACCAAAATGTACTTGTTGGAATATGAAATTGGGAATGGTCCAATGAAATCAATTCCCCATGCATCAAATACCTCCAACTCAATAATGCCATGAAGGGGCATTTCATTTTTCCTTGAAATATTTCCCACTCTTTGACATTCATCACACTTGAGCACAAATTTCTGGGAATCCTTGAACATATAGTTGGCCTATACAAACCACTTTGAAGAACCTTGAAAGCCTTTCGTTGAGCTCCATGGTGTCCACCAACCGAAGATGAATGACAATGTCTCAACACATCAGTAATTTCACATTCCGAGACACATCTCCTAAGGACTTGATCATTGCACCTTCGGAACAAATATGGCTCTTCCCAAAAGTAATGTTTGAGCTCTGTGAAAAATTTCCTTTTCTCATTGAAATTTAGCATCTTTGGTACTATCCTTGCTACAAGATAATTCACAATATCCACATACTATGGACTCACTTCCTTCACCTCAAATAATTTCTCAATTGATGATTCTTCATTGATGGCTCTTTCTTCATGATTGACAAGTCTAGATGCTTCCATCCTTGACAAATGATTAGCTACCATGTTTTCCACACCCTTCTTGTCCATTACCTCCCAATCAAACTCCTGCAATAAAAGTATCCATCTCCATAACAGCGGCTTGGCATCTTGTTTAGAATATAAATACTTTTCTGTCTTATGCGAAGTGATTGGTATGAACCATTACCTTTGATCCAATCAAGTATAATCTAAACTTATCAAATGCAAAAACTATAGCAAGTAGTTCCTTTTCCATTGTAGAATAATTAAGTTGTGCATCATTTAAGGTTTTACTTGCATAGTAAATGACATGCAACATCTTATTCACCTTTTGACATAAAACGGCACCTATTGCATAGTCACTGGCATCACACATAAGCTCAAATGGAAGAGACCAATTTGGTGCTACAATGACTGGTGCAATCACAAGAGTATGTTTTAACTCATTGAATGCTTCCAAACAAGAATCATCAAAATGAAAAGGACAATCTTTTTGAAGTAATAAGCATAAAGGTCTAGCGATATGTGAAAAATTTCTAATGAATCTTCTATAAAGGCCCGCATGACCTAAGAAACTTATTACCCCCTTAATATTAATTGGATGAGGCAACTTTTCAATCACCTCCACCTTTGTCCTATCTACTTCTATCCCCTTTGATGCAAACTTTGTGATCCAAAATAATTCTTTCCGTCACCATGAAATGACACTTTCCTAACTGAGAACCAAATTAGTTTCTACACACATTTTCAACACATTAGACAGATTTGCAAAACAACCATCAAATGAGACGCCAAATACACTAAAATCATCCATGAAGATCTCTATGCTCTTTTCAACCATGTCATAAAAAATGGCAAACATACAACGTTGAAATGTGCTTGGTGCATTGCAAAACCCAAAGGGCATTCTCCTATATGCAAAGGTACCAAATAGGCATGTAAAAGTTGTTTTATCTTGATCCTCCGAACAAATGACAATTTAGAGATAACAGGAATAACCATCAAGGAAACAATAATATGCAAAATTGGCCAACCTCTCAAGCATTTCATCAATAAAAGGTAAAGGAAAATGCTCCTTTCGGGTGGCTTCATTCAACTTTCTAAAATCAATGCACATTCACCAACCTGTAACCAATTTAGAGGGGATAAGCTCATTCGTTTCACTTGGTTATGATTACGGTAATACCACCCTTCTTTGGAAGGACTTGTGTGGGACTAACCCACTTGCTATCGCTAATAGGGTAAATGATACTGGCTTTCAAAAGTTTGAGAACCTCCTTCCTCATAACCTCTTTTAAAGTAGGATTCAATCTCCTTTGAGATTTTCTTAAAGGTTTATTTCCATCATTCAACAACATTTTATGCATGCATATGGAAAGGTTAATTCCCTTAATATCATCAATGGACCAAGTAATGGCATCTTTATACATTTTAAGTTCTACAATTAATCTTTCAAGTTGCTCACTTGTCAAAGATGTATTCACAATCACCGAGTATGTCTCATTTTCACCAAGATATGCAAACATGAAGTGAGTGGGAAGAGGTTTAAGCTCCAACTTGGGGGGTTCGTTGGTTGGAGACCCCTCTTTACCTTTTTCTTGATTCTCCTCATCCTCATTTTGCAATAAGGTATGATCCTCCAAATTATTCAAATTCCTCATCCCTTCTTCATATCAGCTCATCTTGACTTAAAGCATTTGACTCTAAGGCCTCTTCGCCCATTGAGAAATTCTCCATTGCATTCCTACAACAATCATCAATTAGATCATCTACCACATTTATATTTAAATTCAACACTCCACTATGCCATCCTATTAAGAAACTCTTGAGATTCTTCCGGAGTCTTGTATGAGATGGACCCATCGGGGGAAGCATCCACTATGGATTTGGTCTCTTGAGTCAAACCATTATAGAAAGTTTGGATTTGAATCCACAAAGGAATCGCTTGATGAGGACATTTCCTTAGCAACTCCTTGAACCGCTCCCAAGATTCTCCTAAACTTTCACCAACGTCTTGCTTAAAGGAGGTGATTTCATTTCTCAATTTGGCGGTTCTTGCAGGTGGAAAATGCTTTGCCAAGAACTCTTGAGCAAGTTGATTCCAAGTAGTAAATGTTCCTTCGGCAAGAGATTGTAACCATGACTTTGCCTTATCCCGAAGAGAGAGCGGAAACACCCTCATTCTTATGCACACAATTCACATGTACTCCATTAAACTTGAATGTGTCCAAAACTTCTTCAAAATTCATGAGGTGTGTATAGGGATCTTCATTGGACTACCCCAGAACATGGCATGAGCTTAGAGCATTTGGTTTAAGAGGGGCGTAATCTCAAAGTTGTTAGCATGCACAGGCATCCGTACAATATTAGAGTTTGCTCCATCAAAATTCGGCAAGGCATATTCCCTTAATGGTTTTCCATTACCATTCATGCCATTTACATTCCCATAACCACCTATCCCATTATTTCCAACAACCTCTTCTTCTTCGTTTTCCATGTTCAAATTCCTTTGATGAGCATTAGCATTTGCACTTTCAATCCTTTCTTTCTCTTGTTGTACCCTTCTCAATTTCCAGATTTCCCTTAGCTCTAGTTCCTTTTCCTTATCCAAGCAAATGAATGGCCATTGATCTCCTCTTACCATGCACTACAACCAAAACCAGCGCAAATAGTCAACTGAAGTGCCGAGTTATATATTCCACAAGACAATCAACAAACATAAAAATAACAAAATTAACAACTAAATTAAACTAAATGCTTAATCTACACGACCCGTATAGCGCTTGATATTGCCAAAAACCAAGGACAATCCCTGGCAGCGATGCCAAAAACTTGATACTCTTTACAACACCTAGTTAAAATATTTAGAAAACACCTATTTCCTACCACTAACTAAGTGGCATCCCGCAAGTATACAGTTGTCAACTAGTAGTAAGGGGAGTAGGGATCGTTCCCACTAGGATTGTTGGAAGGAAAATACCGAGATATACGAGTATTTGTATAGTTAAGCAAGAATCAATGAGTGAGAGATGAAACTACACTAATCAAGTTCATATTTAAACTCAAGTAAACAAGACCAAATTAAGCTAATTTATCTACTAAAACAAGTAATGGAAACTATGCAATTATAAAATTAAGAGACTAGCTACTAAATTCTAGCAAAAGCGATTAATTAAAAGCACTTAATTCTACCCTAAGATGTGACCGAAATAAAGCTAAAATTAAGAGCATACACATTAGCCAATTAAAAGGACTACAATTAAGAACCTTGAAGAATAAAAGAAACCATTTCTACACAAGAAATTGGAACAAGTTCAAATTAAAATCTCAATATTTTTGGATTTTTGATGATAATAAAGAAAGCCCACTAAAAATTAACAAGAAATTAAAGCAAGAAATTGAGAATTTTAATTAAAAAGCAAGAAATTGACAAGAACCCTAATTCTACTAAGAAACCCTAGATTGCAAGCAAAGAGATTTTCACTAAATTAAACTAGAAAGCAAGTAAAAATTATATCTACTTGAAGCTAATGATAAACCCACTACAACTATCTAATCAAAATTTAAACTTGCTAAGAAATGACAACTATATCTAAAAGACAATTAAAGAGAAATTTTCATTAAAGAAGAGACTTGAAGTTCAAGCTATCCTAATCTATCCTAACAACATGCTAACTATCTTATTCTATTCCTACTTTTTAGTCTTACAATTTTTAAAAGTAGCTTAAATAGTATAACATTACACAAGGCAAAATCAGGAATTGTGTGCTGAAAGATTACAAAATTGCTCCCACAACTTAATCACCAGAGAGTCGAGATTGCGATATGGATAAGTCGAGATCGCGATCTCAACTCGCTAAACATTAAAGCAATTTTCCCGAGTCCAGATCGCGATATAGAGAGTTCCATATCGCGATCCGGACTCTCCTCCCAACAATCCTTCTATTCTATGATAATTGCAATTCCGTCCTCAGAGCTTTGTCCATCCCAGCTTCCAACCTTTGACTTTTAACTTGCATAATATTAACACAATTAAGCAAATAACTCAGCTAAAATTTTAATAAAAACTTATCATATTTAATAAGAACAAAAATATAAACATATGTGATAGAAATTAACTTAAACTTTCAATTAACTACCTAAAGTTTGGGATTTAAGCTATCAAAATGCCGCAATTTAGAGAAACATAACTCTAGTTTGCAAGCGAGTTATAAGGCAAACACATAAGTGGCTTGGTGGTGGTTGTAACAAATAGATGTTCTACATCTTACAACCATAAATTCAAGAAGAAAGTGTTTCTCTAAGAGGTAATCATCTCCCAACATCTTTGCTAGCCATAAGAACTTTCAAGTAAATCCATGAGATTGCAAATATTTTTTTTTTATTTTACGTTGCACTTTCTTTTATATTTCCTTTGCGTTCAAGTTCTCTATGAACGAAAATCAAGATTCTCTCTAGATTGCAGAACAATGAAAGGAAATGAAAAAGTGCAAGACTAAGAGCAAAGGAATGCTCTAGTTCTATTGTAAACGTAACTATGATGGCTAAAACCTAGTCTACTTTCCACCTGAAATCCTACAGAATATGATGTATTTATCGGTTTGAGAAAATGAGTCCCATCTGCTACAGAGTTGCAACCTCAAAAGACGAGATTGTTGAGGCCAACAAACCCTCACTAATTGGTAAAATCTCTTATCAATGGCCACCACGATAACCTTCATCACAGCCTATGAGCTCTCATATTTCTTTAATAAAATAAACTATTCAGGAAAAAGTATTATTTTTTATTGTTGTTACTCGGGTTGCCGCATTAGAACTCCAGGTCGCGACCACTCCATTTCCATAAAGAAAATACTATGGTAGAAACAGTCTAAATAAATAATGATAATGTTACTTTTCCTCGTCGCAACCAAAGCCAATTCTCACCACAGCAAGAGCCACATAAATACTCTAACTAGCTTATCAACAATTCCACTACGCTTCTAAATAGTTTCAACAACTCTCAACTATTTCCTACAAATACATCAACATATTTATTCATACTAATAGTCATTTATTATTCACTAAATAACACTAAATTGACAAAAACTAGAAATCAACAAAAGTAAACTAACAACCCTAAAATTGCAAGGAACATTACACTAACTGAGCATAATTAAAGACTATAATAACCCACATTTGCTAGGTTATCACACCCAACCTTAACCTTTGCTAGTTACCTCTAGCAAATACTGAAACTAAATAGAATAACCAATAAACCGAATAAACACATTAAATCAAAGTCACAATGATTAATTTCAAATAAATCACAATGATTGTTACAAACACCAATTGAAAATGTATAAAAATATAAGGAATGCAGTAACAGTGAACTCAATTAACAGTCCCAGTACAACTTGCACAAAAGTAAATTTTTTTAATGAAAATACTTCACTAAGGCAACAACATAGATCAGTTCATGCCAATGTCAAACCATCACAAGGAACAATCCATTCATTTGCCATACTTTCATCCTATCCTTTGCCAATAAAACCAAATTTAGACTAAAGATCATTTAGGATTTTATTAATGTTATAATGTAGGCTTAGGTGATTAGTATGATGATCTATAGGAAATACTAGCTCAAAAGTCACCTTAGACATAACTAGTTAATAATGGCATACAACTTCTACAAGTAAACCCTTCAAAGGCTCACAGCACTATTACAACCAACATGGACGATAAAGGTAAATGGCACCAATAACCAAAGTGTGACCATGGTGTATAATACAACACATCTACATGAACTCCAAGCAAGATTTAGGTCATACCCAATTTATTACTTTAATAATTGGGTAATAATAATATAAAGACTCTTCCTCTTCTTGCATCCTTTATTGATAAACACAACAAAAAATTTCTCTTTTTCTCCTCTTTTCCAATTTTTTCTTTTCCTTTTCTTTTTACTTCATCTCTGCACATCAATGTTTTCCCCTTTCTAAATTGATACAAGTATGCATATATGAGAAAACTTGAATATATAAACAGGTGATGGGAAAAAAAAGAAGATAAAATAAAAATGGATACAAGGCTAAATCACAGTAGTTTTCAAACAAAATAAGGCTTAGAAGACTCAAAGGAGACACTAGGGAAAAATTCTAATAACAAGGTAGGCATTTAGGCTCAAATGACTAAAGAAGGCCTAGATCATTTCCCCAGTCAAACTAGTCAAACTAACATTGAAAATGACTAATCGTCTATACAACTTTGAGTATCATGCTACCAATTCAACTCCCAAAAATCAGAATAATAATCTCTATATACAACTAATATGCTTTAGCAAATAAGGTTTCACACAATACAAGAAAATTATGTCTTGAGCAAGCACTCAATCTTCACAAGTGCTTTCAAATCCTAGGTGGTTTCCTTTGGCAAGAAGGTAGTATGGACTATCACAGAGGGCGAACACTTAAGTCGCTTGGTCGTGGTTGTTTCCTAGTGGTGTTCTACTCTTACAACAATACTTTCATGGAGAAAGTGTTTCTCCAAGAAGTAATCATCTCCCAACTTCTTTGCTAGCCATAAGAACTTTCAAGTAAATCCATAGGATTGAAAATATTTTTTTATTTTCCGCTGCACTTTCTTTCATATTTCCTTACAGTTCAAGTTCTCTATGAACGAAAATCAAGATTCTCTCTAGATTGCAGAACAATAAAAGGAAATGAAAAAGTGCAAGACTAAGAGCAAAGGAATGCTCTAGAGTTCTATTGTAAACCTAACTATGACAGCTAAAACCTAGTCTACTTTCCACCTGAAATACTACAGAATATAATGTATTAATAGGTTTGAGAAAACGAGTCCCATCCGCTACAGAGTTGCAACCTCAGAAGACGAGATCGTTGAGGCCAACAAACCCTCAGTAATTAGTAAAATATCTTATCAATGGCCACCACGAACCTTCATCACAGCCTATGAGCTCTCATATTTCTTTAATAAAATAAACTATTCAAGAAAAAAGTATTATTTTTTATTGTTGTTACTCGGGTTGCCGCGGCCATTAGAAATCTTGGCCACGACCACTCCATTTCCATAAAGAAAACACTATGGTAGAAACAATCTGAATAAATAATGATAATGTTACTTTTCCTCGTCGCAACCAAAGCCAATTCTCACCGCAGCAAGAGCCACATAAATACTCTAACTAGCTTCTCAACAATTCCACTATGCTTCTAAATAGTTTCAACCACTCTCAACTATTTCCTAGAAATATTCTACATCAACATATTTATTCATACTAATAGTCATTTATTATTCACTAAATAACACTAAACTGACAAAAACTAGAAATCAACAAAAGTAAACTAACAACCCTAAAATTGCAAGGAACATTACACTAACTGAGCATAATTAAAGACTATAATAACCCACATTTGCTAGGTTATCACACCCAACCTTAACCTTTGCTAGCCTCTAGCAAATACTGAAACTAAATAGAATAACCAATAAACTGAATAAACACATTAAATCAAAGTCACAATGATTAATTTCCAATAAATCAACATGATTGTTACAAATACCAATTGCAAATGTATAAAAATATAAGGAATGCAGTAACAGTGAACTCAATTAACAATCCCAGTACAACTTGCACAAAAGTAAATTTTTATAATGAAAATAATTTACTAAGGCAACAACATAGATCAGTTTATACCAATGTCAAACCATCACAAGGAACAATCCACTCATTTTCCATACTTTCACCCTATCCTTTTTAGTTGCCAATAAAAACCAAATTTAGACTAAAGATCATTTAGGATTTTATTAATGTTATAATGTAGGCTTAGGTGATTAGTATGATGATATATAGGAAATACTAACTCAAAAGTCACCTTGGACAAAACAAGTTAATAATAGCATACAACTTCTTCAAGTAGACCCTTCAAAGGCTCACAGCACTATGACAACCAACATGGAAGAGTAAATGGCACCAATAACCAAAGTACGACCATGGGGTATAATATAGCACATTTACATGAACTGCAAGCAAGATTTAGTCATACCCAATTTACTACTTTAATAATTGGGTACTAATAATATAATGACTCTTCCTCTTCTTGCATCCTTTATTGATAAACACAACAAAAATTTTCTCTTTTTCTCCTCTTTCCAAATTTTTCTTTTTCCTTCTCTTTTTACTTCATCTCTACACATCAATGTTTTCCCTTTTCTAAATTCATACAAATATGCATATATGAGAAAACTTGAATATATCAACAAGCCTATTGATGGGACACAAAAAGAAGATAAAAATAAAAATGGATACAAGGCTAAATCATAGTAGTTTCCAAAGAAAATAAGGCTTAGAAGACTCAAAGGAGACACTAGGGAAAAATTCTAATAACAAGGTAGGTATTTAGGCTCAAATGACTAAAGAAGTCCTAGATCAGTTCCCTAGTCAAACCAGCCAAATTAACATAGAAAAGGACTAATTATACTACTTTGAGTCTCATGCTACCAATTGAACTCCGAAAAATCAAAATAATAATCTCTATATACAACTAATATGCTTTAGCAAATAAGGTTTCCAAAATCAATTTTTTTCACAAAAACAACATTACTAATATACTATAAATAATTTTTTTCCTAAATACACATTTTAAAAACTGTATATACTATTTTTGTATTTGCTAACCACTAGTTCCTTGGTGGGGGGCGCTATTCCCAAATTTTTTTAATAAATAAAACTAAGGTACAAAGAAGGGGACTAAACCGATACCTCTTGTAGTTAGTTAAGAAAGTGCAGGATAAAACAAACTAAAAAAATACATCACCAATTTTTTCTTCAAATAGAGGGAATTTCTCATTCATCTAAACATAGAATCCCTACAAGAGAATGAGGAACGTTATATTGAGTGAAGGATTGGGAAGGCATGGAACTCGAACCATATGAGCCAAGAAGTTAGCTGTAGAATTAGCTTCACACAAAACATGATGAAGTGAAAAGTACCCTTGAGCCATCTAAATGCCAATCTCACGAATAAGGGCATCAATATGCCAAGATGTAGGACAATGACCAGCTACCATATTACAAAGTGTTTTAGAGTCCGATTCCACAATAACATGCAAATAACCATGAGTAACACATATCTTCAACCCCTCTAAAAAAGCACGAGCTTCTGAGTACATGTTTGACACCTTGCCAAAATAATTAGAAAAAGCTCAAACTAGTTTACCAAAATGATCACGTAAAATTCCACCACTGCCAGCAATGCTAGGGTTTCTATGTAAGGACCTATCTAGCATATTAAGCTTAATAATAGTAGCACGTGGTTTACTCCAATGCAATAAAATAGGCGAAGGCCAAGGCTTATGTTTCACTTTGCAGGGTAATGAACTTAACAAAATGACTCCATAACTTTGCAACATAGGATGAATATCACAAATATTCATAGCAAAATTAAGGAATCTTGAAAAAAGAATAGATGGAGAGATGGAACGATCATGGAAGACAAAATCATTCTGAGCAATCCAAACTGGCCAACAGATAAGTGTAGGCAACAATCGCAATAGCTATCCGTCCACCGATGATGAGGAATACATCCACCATATTTGAAACTTATGAAGAAGAAAAGGGGCATCTAGTCGAGGTATGCTGAGAATGGATTCAAAATCTGACCAAACCTTATGAGCTAGTTGGCAATGCACAAAAGTATGCTCAAAAGACTCCATAGAATCACAAAAAATGCATTTTGAGGCCAAGGAAAACACCATCTTCATAAGAATATCTACAAACGAAAGAAATGGTTCTTAAACTTTCCAAAGGAAAACTGAAATCTTCATAGGAATTCAAGCACTCCAAATATACTCCTGTGACTTAAGCTTATGCCGCTTCAAGCACAAAGCTTCATATGCAAAGAAAGTAGTAAAACTACCATCCGAGGTCAAATTCCAAATGATCTTATCTTGATCCAAGCAAATGAAAACTAGAAAGTCAAGACTTCTCTAGCAAATTTTTGTGGTAAAATATACTGTATAGGAGATAAATTCTAGCCATCCACATTAGAAAATAATGAGTTATTTGAATGTCTGGAAATTCAATTTGATGTACCTAATTAGCTAAGATACCGTTTCTCATCTAATTTTCAAACCAAAACAAAGTTTCACCAAAGCAGATTTGTTTTTAGAAATGTAAATCCGCCACATGTTTAACCTTCATCATTCATGGATAATCTTGTGATGGATTAGAAGGAGTGTCTTTAGTATATCTAGCCCTCATGAAGGCTGCCCAAAGTGAGGTAGAATTGTAAGTACTGAAGTTTCACTATATCTTTAGAGAAAAAGAGTCAACGATTGTAGTGAAATTGAGAAACCCTAACCCATTTTCTTCAGTTGGAAAACATAAAGACCTCCATTTCCTCCAATTATGCCTACTGCTCCATTCAGAATTTCAGCAAAAAAAAGGATGTTAAACAATGCTCAAGATCAAGAACTACTCCCTTTGGAGGATCCATAACTGACGAAGTATGTATCAGGATAGATATGAGAACATGCTTGATTAAGACAAGTTTATCTCCTGGAGACAACAACTTTTGCGCCCAACCATCAAGTTTCTGCCTAATCTTTGCCAATAATGGATCAAAAATTTGATTAACTTTATGCCCAAGAAATAACGGACAGCTAGGATAGTTAATAGGCAATGTTGACTTGCATATCCTTGTTAATGGAAGAAATAATAGACTGGCTACACTTACATGGAAAAATAAGGGTACTCTTTAAGGAATTAATCCTGTGTCATGATCCTGGTTGATAGACATGAAGGAAATGACACTGATGAAGAAGGCTCCTCAAATAATTTTTATCTCCTCTAGTGAAAATGATGAACTGATCAGCATAAGCAAGATGAGTGACTGTTGGACAGTCACCGGGTAAAGCAAAAGAAGGCACGAATCGAGATTCCAGAAGAGCTTTTAAACCCAAAGAGAGAACCTCCAAAGTTTAAATGAATAGAAACGGGGAAAGAGGATCCTCTTGTTTAACACCTCTAGTAGACTAGGAGAATCCAGAGACCTCTCCATTAATTAACCAAGAGAACCACCTCGCCTGAGAATTATTTATAATTAGGGTTATACAAGAATCTAGAAAGCCAAATCTCTCTACCACTGCCTTCAAGATCTTCTAAGATACTCGGTCAGAAGCTTTCATCATATCCAGTTTAAGCACCAAATTATGTCCCCGAGCTCTTCTATCTAATGAGTGAAATAGCTCTTGCGCTAAAAGAATATTATCTGCAATCGTTCTTTCCTGCACAAAACCCAATTGCTCTGGAGAGATCAAAGATGAGGAAGAACCTGAGATAATATATTGTCCAACATTTAAGTAAGAACTTTATTAACAAAGTTGTAAAGCAAGAGCGGCTGAAAATCGGTAAAAGTACTAAGGTTCAGCTTCTTAGGAATAAGCACCAAAAGAGCACTAGCTGCACTCCAAGGACTAGGACACCTGGAAAAAAACTCCAAAATGGCCATAAAGAAATCATGAGAAATAATATCCCAAGAAGAAGTAAAGAATAAGCTTGTGTAACCATCAGGACCTAGCATACTAATCTAGTTGGAAAACCACTATTTTAACTTTGTCCATCTAGGGACCACTAACAAGTAAAGTATGTTGATCCTCCAATAATAAAGATGGGACAAGATCAAGGCATTGTCAAAGACAGTCATTATCTATATATTCCTCAGTTAGTAGATGCTTGAAAACAACTCACCTTAAGCTCGAATATCCGGCATCTTATCAAGCCACACACTCGCAGAACTTTTAATTCTCTGGACAGTTAAATAGGATACTTACGACGACCTACTACAGTGGCATGAAATAGCTTGTATTAAGATCCTCTTCTCCAAGCCATTTACATTTTGCCTTCTGCTTCCAGAAAACTTCCTTAATTCGAAGTTTAGAAAAGAGCTTGGCTTGGGCCTTTTGAAACCAAACCCTATCATCTGGGAATTGAGAAGCCTCATAAATGGACTCTTTAGTGGATACCATCTCCTCGGCCTCTTTAATTCCTTGAAAAATATCACCAAAAACTTCTTTATTCTAGACACACAAGGTAGACTTCAATCTTTTCAATTTCCATGCAAAAGTAGCCATGCCATAACTAGTAGCCGAACGAGTCCAATCTCACCGAACCATTTCCAAAAAAAAACACTTCGTGCTTAACCCACATGTGCTAAAACAAAAAAGCTTAGGAGAAATAACTTCCAAGAAACGAAGGGATAGGAGTAAAGTTGAATGGTAAGAGCTAGCCCTATTAAGATGTTTAACCACTGAATTAGGAATAGTGAAAAGCGAATATGGAATTAGAGAGGATTCTATCCAAACACTACCAAATCGACTGTCCATGGTGAATACCCGACCAAGTAATGATACTCCTACGAGGAAACAATTAGTCATTCCCTCATTAAAACTGCAATACCTCGAGCATTCTGATTAGCCAAACCAAGATACTTTGAAACATTTGAAATAATATTGAAATTACCTCTAACTAAACACAGACATTGTATCCTTTGTGACACACTAATGAGATCATGCCCAAGGTCACAACATTCCAAAAGTAGACAACACAGAACTATTCCAATCATCATGAATCAATTAAATATGCAAAAGCTGGTTAGAATTGAAAAGAACATTAACATGCATGTTCACATTCTAGAATAGCCATATCTTATTAGAGGTATTAAGAAAACAATAATGAAAACCAAATTTACTAAAAACTCCTCAAGTCAAGTGAAAATCACCATAGGTTCAATATTGACTAATAAGGAAATATCATGCCACCGAACCAATTTTTTTAAGTACGACGTAAAGATGATTTTTGAGCAATACCCTGGATATTCCAAATAATTGTAATAATCTTTTAAATAAAGGTAATAAAGTTAGCGAGCAACCAAGCTACCTATCGCGTTACCATAGACCAAGTAATCGAGTACAATTTTTTTGAACATCTTTCAATTACCACAGCTTCTGATGAGCCATCCTTATTGTGAGTGGAAAAATCAAGGAATTGCAATTGCGCACAAAATTTATGAAATTCTGTTAACAACTCCAGTCATGGAATGAACAACTGATCAACTACATCCTAGTCCGTCAGCGAGAAAGAGCATTCGATCGGCTTCAACAAAATCTTCCGTTTCAAACAACTAAACTTTGCATGATAACTATCCACAGATGCCATATGTAACTTAATAGGCTGAGTATTCACCTCATGCATATTAATGTCAGGGAAATTTTCTTTAATTTTCCATTGAGGACGTGCCCATTTGGTTGGACGAGCACGAGCAAAACCAATATCGTGTGACTAGTTTGTTTGAGAGTGGGTCAAATGGCAAACATTGCACCCCCAGATGTGGCTGTTGAATAGGCAAAGGGATGGCACCAAAGCCGCATTGGCAACCATCGGTTCCATCTATCCAGTATTTGAACTTGTGTCATTGTTAACTAATTTTGATTGCAAAATAGTAACATCTCCTTTAGGTTGCCAAGTTGAAGTTTCTGGCACTATTTTCGCCATCAGTCTCGATGGAAGAATCAATACATCCTGTTTCTCAGCACTAGTCAAGCCAGAAGTTCCAGCAGCTAAAGAATATCTCATATCCATGTGTCACAGGCTTATTTTTTCTAGTGTTGCCAACCCATACAGCATTTAGGTTTTCACCCCAAGTCAGCCCTTCTTCATGCTCACTACAAGAGAAGAGAGAATAAGAACTCTATGTATTGAATTTCTCAAGCTTGTAAGATATATTACAAATGAGGGAGCTGGCCTCCTTATATAGTTACAAGAGTGTATTCTAGGACCTACCACATTAATTACAACCTTCTACAATCTTCTAAAGAATTCTATCTTCTAGAGAATATTCTAGGCCACCTAGAATATTCTAGGGAATCCAAGGACAATCTAGCAAATTTCATAGGATTCTAGAATGTTCCATAATCTTCTGAAGAACAGTCTGAACACTCCTTTGGGCTGACATCTTCATCTGAACTGGCGGACTGTATCATTCTCCCTACCTATTCTGGTAACGTCCTCGTTGGCTTTGGCGGTATGAAATGCACCAAACTGCCAAAGTGCCTCAGCCAATTCCCAACTGTCCTAGCTCTTTGGCAAACATTTCCATCGTACTTTGCGCTCAATCCTAGGCTTGCAATACCTTTTCCGTACCTCTCGTACCCTAAGTATGCAGTCCATCTCACGATCATAAGAGATCGTTGCTCCCATAGATGCTCTCTATGATAGTCCGTGACTGGGACATAGTAGGGCTTCAGCAAACTCACATGGAGCACTGGATGAAGCTTTAACTTCGGAGGGAGCTCCACCTTGTATGCCCTATTTTTCCTACCCTTCTTAGTACCTTAAAGTGTGCCTCGTACCTTTGAAGTAGTCCCTTGTGCACCTTTCGGTATATAAGTATGTAGTGCATATTGACTAGCACAAGGTCGCTTTCTTCAAACTCAAGGAATCGTCTCTTCTTATCTGCCCACTTCTTCATCTTCTTAGCAGCCTTGTGTAAGAACGCCCTTGCCAAATCCACCTCCACCTCCTCTTGCCATGTCTTAGCAAGTTCATATGCTTCAGGGCTACCGCCTCTATGTCCCATCACGACGGTGCTAGGAGTGAGTGGTTGTTGTCCCATCACTATCTTGAAGGGACTCTTCCCTGTTGACCCGTTTACCTACAAGTTAACAGAGTATTGGCAACATCAAGCAACCTTACCCAATTTTGTTGTGTTGAGCTCACATAGTGCCTCAAGTGTAACTCTGTAGTGCATTCACCCGTTTCATCTGCCTATCGGTTTGAGGATGTGAACTTGTCGACATGTTAAGTTCCGAACCCAACAACTCAAACAACTTTGTCCAGAACTTCCCAGTGAATCGGGGATCTCGATTGCTCACAATTGTTCGTGGCACTCTCCAATACTTCACAATATGATTCATGAATTACCAGGTAGCTTCCTCAGCTGGACAGTCCTCGGAAGCGGCTATGAAGGTTCCATACTTCGAGAATCTGTCTACTACTACCACGATAGTTTGGCAATCCTCGGATTTTGGCAGACCAACTATAAAGTCCATTGAGATGCTTTCCCATGGTCTCTCTAGAATGGGCAAAGGGTCCAGTAAACCCGCCGATTTTGACTGCTCGATCTTGTCTTGTTGACATACCAAGAAAGTTTGAACATAAGTCTCCACGTCGTCTCTTATCTGAAGCCAATAGTATCTTTCATACATCAGTGCCAAGGTACGGTGCATTCCTGGGTACCCAGCCTACTTTGAATCATGGCACTCTTTCATTAATTCTAGCCTTAAGTTCCCATGATGTGGTACGTTGATACATCGCCCTTTTGAAAGGTGTAGAGTAGCTCTTCTTCGGTCCAAAACCTTCGAGTTTTCCCCTCTTTGGCATACTCAAGGAAACTCCTAGTAGCTGAATCATGGTTCAATCCCTCATTGATCTTGTCAAGTAATGGATTCTCAAGTTGGTTAATGGCAACAAGCATTGCCTTCCTACTCAAGGTGTCAACAGCTAAGCTGACTCTTCCAGACTTGTAGTCCAGTATATAGTCAAATTCTACCAAGAAATCCTACTACCTAGATACTTGGGATATAGCTTCTTTTGGGATTGGAAGTAACTTGTGGCAATATTATCCGTCTGTACCGTGAAATGAGATCCCAATAAGTAGTGCCTTCATGTCCTTAGGTAATGGACCACTGTCGTCATCTCCTTTTCTTGCACCATATATATTGCCTCTCAGTCTCGTTACGCTTTCTCGACTCGTAGACTACTAGATGTCCTTCTTGCATCAATACCTAGCCAATAACAAAGTCAGATGCGTTTGTCTCCACCTCGATGGCCTTTGACTTGAGTAGTCTGGCAAGGCAAGTACCGGCTCCTAAATCATGGCTTCTTTCAGTTTTTCAAAAGTTTCTTGGCACTTCTTATCCCATTCCCATGCCTTCCCTTTCTTCGGCAGCTCCGTGAGAGGCATGGTGATATTGGAGTAGTCTTGCATGACCTTCCAGTAATGGTTTGTCAACCCTAGGAACATCTATTGTTTCGTCACCTTGGTAAGGGGTTCCCACTCGACAATGGTTTGGATCTTCGACTCATCCATCTGAATCCGGCCATCCTCCATAATGTGACCAAGAAATGGCACCTCTAGCTGAGCGAACACACACTTCTCTTTCTTCATGAAGAGTTGGTCTCCTTAAGCACCCTAAACACCTCCCTCAAGTGTTGAATGTGCTCTTCCAATGTGCATTTGTAGACCACAATATTGTCAAGGTACACTACAACAAATTTGTCGAGGAACTCTCGGAGTACCTTGTTCATCAACGTGCAGAAGGTTGCTGGAGGCATAATCAACTAAATGCCGAAAGGCATGACGAGGAACTCATATGCACTGTACTGAGTCACGAACATCGTCTTGTGCTCACATCTTTCACAATGCGTACCGCCAGTACCCTGACCTGATGTCCAACTTGGAAAACCATCATGCACCTCCAAGCTGATCAAACAAGTCGGCAATTTGTGGTATGGGATACTTTTTCTTCAAAGTCAGTTTATTCAAGGCCCAATAGTCCACGCACATCTTTAGGGACCCATCATGTTTCTTGTCGAATACTACCAGTGCACCAAATAGAGATTTAGAGGGTCTGATATAACCAGCATCAAGCAAATCCTTCAACTGTTTCCTTAACTCTGCGAGCTCAGGAGGAAACATGAAATAGAGGACCATAGCAAGCGGCTGGCACCTAGGACCAACTCAATCTCATGGTCTACTTCTCTCTTAGGAGGCAATTCTTTCGACAGCTCAGTAGGCATCATACTTTTGAACTCTTCTAGTACCATAGCTACCACCTCAGGTACTTCCCCTTGAAGGTATCCCCATCATCCACCTTTAGTGTCACAAGGAAGGTTAACTCTCCTCGTTTCAACCCCTTACATAGTTTTATGGCAGATAGGGTCTTGTGATCCCTTACACACTTCCTTCTCAAATGTACCACACATTGGCATTGAGAATCCAAAATGCATATGCAGTCAACAAAAGAAAGAAGCATAGAATCAATACGGTCAAGGAAGTCGAGTCCTATCACAGCATCATAATCGTTAACAGGAATTACCTCAAGTAGAGTCTGGACCTTCCACTACCCAATGGCTACGTCCACATCGCTTGCCACTTCATGGACTGGGACCTCCTTGGTATTGACTGTCTTCAAGGTGCCAACGCTTTTTTCCACTTGAAAATTCAATCTCTTGGCTGTCTCAATAGAGATGAAGAAGTCGGTAGCTCCAGTATCAACTAGAGCACTTAGCTTATGGCCTGCTATCCCCACATCGATGAACATTAAGCCTCTCTTCTTCCGCGACTTCTTCACTTTGATCTGATCATAGTATTTAAGATCCACAATGAACCCAATTGCTTTTCTACTACTTTCTCCTCCTCCATGGCCTTGGCTACTAACTTTGTTTTCGCAGGGTATTTCTGAGCCATGTGTGGACCATCGCAGAAAAAACATTTAAATGGTCGTTTTCCTTTATCCTTTGCTGTGAAAGACTTCCCCTCATTCTTGGAAAGGGACTTTTTCCTTGCTTTCCCACCAAATTCCTTGCCGCTCTATCTAGCAATCTCATGTCCCTTGGTTTGGAGGAACTAGACTTTTCCTTTGGTGAGGCTGGTTTTTCTCGTGGCCTGAATTCCAAGAGGGACTCAGTCACCGATATTGCTCTAGAAAGATCATCAACATTCCTTCTTTCCAGCTCCAACTATGTCCACTGCTTTAGTCCATCCATGAACTGGAAGAAGGCATCCTCCTTACTCATGCTTGGAATTTGTAGCATCAACTGGGAGAATTTCCTAATGTACTCCCTCACTTCACCCTTCATCTCGAGTCAAAAAGGAAATTTAGCACGAGCATCTCTTTCCGCACACTGATGACATAAGTAGCTTTGGAACTCATCAACAAATTGGTCCCAGGTAGTGATGGCAATGCCACTGTGGTTATCACTCCTACGCCACCACTACAACAAAGCATAATAAGTCAAGTATGATGATGCAAGACTTACCTTTTGCTCGTCTATCCGAATTCTAACATTCCGAAAGCATTGCTCCATGGACCAAAGGAAGTTGTCAACTACCTTGGCCTCCCTAAGTCCATTAAACTCCTTGAGCTTAGGAGCATCTGATCAAGATGTGGGTTGTAGCATCACTATCTCACCAACAACAGCTCCTCTCAAGGCAATCAATTCTGCCTTGGGTGCCTCGAACTCCTCTCGCATGGTAGCAACTTGGTCTAGCTCCGCATCCACGGTCGCAATATCCCATTTGACAGACACCAACTCTGTCTCTAGACTTTGGGACCTCTGGGCTAAACCATACACTACAGCATTCAAGGTAACCTACAGGACGATAGGGTTCTTTCTCCCCTATGGTCATCCTCCTGAGACTTGACCCTGTCAATGCGTATGAATGCATCTTCGACAGCATCGCGGGTTTCTGCCATGTCCAACTCGAGTTTCTTCACAAGAGCAATGGTAGCTACCAGCACATCCCTTGATGGCTCTCGCCTTTTCTTGTCCTTCTTGGCCTGTGGGATCTCTTCATTTGTCACGTTGGATGATTGACCAGCCATAGTGTCTTCTTACCAAACGCTTGCTACCAAATTAGCTCTGATACCACTTGTCACTAGCTTACTCTTTCTAGTGTTGCCAACCCATTTAGCACTTAGGTTTTCACCTTAAGTAAGCCTTTTTCATGCTTACTACAAGAGAAAAGAGAATAAGAATTCTATATATTGAATTTCTCCAGCTTGTAAGGGTATATTGCAAATGAGGGGGTTGGCCTCTTTATATAATTACAAGAGTGTATTGTAGAGCCGAACATATTAATTACAATTCAACAATCTTCTAGAGAATTCTATCTAACAATCTAAAGAATATTCTAGACCACCTAGAATATTCTAGGAAATCCAAGTCCATTCTAGAAAATTCTATGGCACTCTAGAATGTTCCATAATCTTCTGGGAGAAGAGTCTGGACATTCTTTTAGGTGAACCTCTTCATCTAAACAAATAGACCGTGTCACCTGCATGTAAGAATTGCCTTAGGCTACCAAGTTTGAGTCATTTTAGGGTTAGGGTTTTGTGTTGTACCTATAGTCTTGGCTTTGGCCTTGGTTGATTTCCCAGAATCTTCATCATCATTAACAAGTTAAGGATGAAGGACACAACATTCATCATTAGAATGCCCTAGTTTTGAGCAATGAGTGTAATATTAGGGCAAATCTTCATAAGTAATGTACTAAAAATTCCCAAAGGATTCTTTTCCAACCTAATATCTTTTCAGCAAGGGTTTTGAAACATCGAATTCTACGCAAAATTGGGCAACATTCGGTCGAGAAAAAGAGGTAGTAGAGGTATCCATCTTCAATAGGTTAATTGATCATAGAGGCAATGGAATACAAGGACTACATATCATATAAGTGAAGGGGCAATTGTTCAAGGGATATCCAGATAGACGCTTGGTGATTCTTTATCAACCTAGAACTCAGGTGTCCACTTCAAGACTCGTATGCCAAAATCCTCAAAGGAATAGAATCCACAGAGTCAACAATGACAGTAGTCCTCTTCTAGATCAAAACAGATTAACACATGGTGATAGTCAATGAACCCTAACGTCAAAGCTCCCTTGAAACCAATAGAGGAAAAATCTTTGCACAATGCAACCATACATGGTTTACCTCGAGCAAATTTTCAAATAAGAGCATGTTTCAAAGGTTTTGATAGAACCTCTATTTTGGCATCTATAAAAATCAAAGCTGGTTCTCCACGATAAAAAGTAAGTTTTTTTATTGGGACAATCAGAGTATTATTGGATACAACATCTGCAAATGATTTTGGAGCATAAGAATGGGGATGCCCTCCAGTCATGGACTGAACAAAGGCAGCCATGAAAGATGCAAAAACCTAGGAAACCCTACAGAGGGAGAGGAAGAAGAAGAAGAGAGAGAGAGAATTTTTTTTCTAACAAATACTTAAACCACAAAAACTATGCACTTTTGGGATCAATAATTAGATCACTTATGCACTTATCAATCAACAATTTATAGTAATGTTCGTGATCCAATGTGGAGACAAGATATGTTTGTTATATCCTTCATAACTCGTTTAGGAATTACCAAATCATAGGGCCAACAGTATTTGAAAAAAATTTAAATCACTAGAATAACTGAAATAAATTATACAGATTTGAATTTCTTAAAACACAAATACTAAATCACAATAAAAATAAAATAAATATACCACCAAATAACCCTAAACAATTACTAACCGAAACACATAACACCACCTGCAATCCCAGCAAACAAGAAAGCGGTAAATAACACAAAATTTATTAAAAACTAAATAGAAAAATTCCCTCAAGTAGCAACAGAAGAACTATTCCCCCCTTCATTATGTGAGGAAGCATCTTCAATTCCTAATAGACCAGCACCCATCATATACCAACATCATTATCCATCCAATCCGACAGTGGTTGCATGAAGGAAAAATGAAGCATCTGTTCCAGTCCTCTCCAATACCATTCTCTACATCTGATAAGTCAACTCTGTGCACTGTCTCTGCCATCTGCTGAAGGCATAGAAATCATCCATTTTCTCTCCAGTGTCTCCACTCTTTGGCTATGAGTGTTTTCCAAGATCTATGACTCTCTGTGCCATACCATAACACGCCTACGATCCAGCAATAGTATCCATAGACCTCTCATTAATATCTAGATCAAACTATATGGCATACAAGTTGGTTTTCTCATCAGTCCACTCGATACCTGCCTACAACATAGACCGGTGATAAGCAATGAAACTCCTAAACCTCCATTAGACCTACCAACCATGGCTACAATCTCCTTGGCAATTGCCTTGCCAAGATCTATAAAGCACTGATTCATAATAAAAAATGGAAAAAAAAACACACTGAGCAATGGAGAAATCATTGGCACACACATAATAAAGCCAAACCTTGGCTCACAAGGATAAAGAATTTTGCATCACCTAATTCGTGCACCATTCACACTATACTACCAAAACTCTTGACCCTCACATAGGACTCTCTCAATATCTCTAAAATCTTTCTTTTTTGACTTTGAAACTCATCAAAGGAATGAGTGTTAAGTAAAGCAAAAATAGCAAAAGGGATGAAATAAACTCTTCTATCTCTAGCACTAACCACTTAGCCTTCATGGAATTGTGACTGAACATAGAACCCTCTAACTACCTCTTGGACACCTAGATCTAATGGCTCACCATAATAGGCCCAAACCCTCTCAATCATAGTCTCTCTTGTAGACAACCAAATCGGACCATATTTAACCCAAGTAAGGATCCAAGCAATATGATTCTCAAGGATAAAGATTCGGATGATTGGGTTGTGTATTTATTAATAGCTTTTGGTTAATGAATTTATGTTAATAACTTATGAAAATTAACAATAGATTTAGAAGAAGACCCCTAATCATTATACCTCTTATGACCCATCACAATAAATAATGAATAAACATAAGCAACAGAACAAACTATTCCAAGCAAATCAATAATCCCAAGACTAGGAAGCACAAAGATAGAGAAAAATCTAAAAGAATAATATCACCATTCACCAAAGAAAAGAATGAAATAATCTATTAATTCGATGAATACTTCCCATCACTGCTGAAATTCCTCTTCACATATGCCCAATAATAGCGCTTGTCACTAATAGAACACTCAAAACAATAAAGAGAACTAAGTACTTCACAAGATATAAGACAAAACAAAGATGAAGAATGAGATAAATAACCAAAAAACTCTGCTGATATATTCTGAAATCTCTATGCTCGCCATGGCTAAAAGCCTTACTGGCCGTAGTTAGCAACAAAATTTTGAAAACATAGGGTTTTTTGATGGTATGCTCGCCAAGAAAAGAGGCCTATTAGCCGCCGGGCTATAGTGCTCTCAGGATTGTCAGTATTTAATGCATGATCATGCTCTTTCCATGGCAAAAATAAAGCTTCTTCACGGCTAAAATCATGAAAATTATAGCCATAAGTGAAATGCTTGCCTTCCCTTATGCATACCAAATTTTCCACAAAATATCTTCCAAAACAAGATCAAATGTATAAGAAAGAATATGTTACCAAAAATCTAAAAATAAACAATAATAGACACAAAAATCAACATGTACTAACAAAACCTAATAACAATCAAAAATAAAAACTAATAGCACACAAGTGGCTCATCTGCCTATATTAATTTACTCGATTGGCTTGTCAGGGATCCCATCATTCTGGGTAGACCTTTGGCACTTTAAGTAGCATTAACACACCATTCAATTGAACCATGTACTCGAATTCACTAGAGATGCCAATCTCTAGCATAACCAACCTTTCTTGAGGTGAAGCTACTGGAGTTTCAATCACTCATTCCGGGAAAAAGACTTTCACTGAAGATATCTGTCTTCATAGATTCTTCCATTTCTCAAATTTGTTCTTCTTTTTTTTTTTTTTGGGGCTCTTGACCTCGTTCTTCATGTCCTACCTTCTCACCACTTACAACTTCAACTTGAATGTCTTCAATC
Organism: Cinchona pubescens; assembly: GCA_025175665.1. Lineage (NCBI taxonomy): Eukaryota > Viridiplantae > Streptophyta > Magnoliopsida > Gentianales > Rubiaceae > Cinchona > Cinchona pubescens. The sequence continues at coordinate 844,236 of JANKKI010000232.1, forward strand.
TCTGGTTTTGGCTTTTCTACTTATTCTTCAACCTTTTGCTATCCATCCTAAATAAGTACTTCCCATCCAATCCTTAAGGTGATGATGTTACAATGCTCCAGTGGGTGCTGTTCCTTGGATATTAATCTCTTGGATTTGAGAGATGATAAGTTCATAATTGTACTATATTTTATGTGTCAAGTACCATATTTTTATGTGTTGTAAGCAAGATTTGAGTTATTATTGAGCTTAATTTGGTTATTCTCAGTTTTTGTAGGGTTAAAGTGAAAAAGAGCTAAAAAAAAATTATGGAAGTATGGAAAAAGGTGAAAGAAAATGTTAAGAACGGAACATGCATGAGTATGAAGCCATTTTGGATACTGTTTCATATTTTAAGAATAAATTTCGATTCCAAGCTTTGATTGAGATTATTTTTGATGATTTGGAAATATATTGAAGATTTCTACAACTTTCATGTTTTGAGTTTCCCAAGATTCTATAGGCATCTTGTTCAAAATTGCAAAGTTGGAAAATGTGTACCGGCGAGGAGCGATTCTGATACAGTTTAGTAGATTCAGTATAACTTTCTTATCTAAACTCCAATTGAGGTTATTAAAGATGTTTTGAAAATCTAAGACATAGAGCTACAACTTTCATGTTTTGAGTTTTCTCAAATTCGGTCTGAATCAAGGTCAAAATTGAAGCCAAAAGTGAAACCCAGCGCACATGCGCTGGGGTTGTGCAGCGCATGTGTGCTGGCAACTTTTCAGTACTGCCTAGCGCGCACATACGCCCAAAATTGGCAGCGCATGTGCACCCAAAGCAGCAGAATTGCGTATTTTTGAGTTTTTGATAGATTTCTTCGCCCGATTTGACGTTCTTATCCGTAGGCATTATTATGTAACCCTAAGTACTCAATATAAATACCCCAAGTAGGGTGAGAAAAAGGGATCGACACTTTTATTTTAGTTTTATCTAGGGTTTTTAGCAGTAGAAATTCCTCTTTATTCTTTCGTGGCACTTTGTGCCTAAACTCTTTTCTTGGTAGAGGGAATTGAAGCCATGGTCAATTCTACAAAGTTGTGAGACTTCTTGTGCTTGAATTTATTCAATTATATGTCAAGTATTGATTATTTTTCTGCAATTAAATTTATGATTGTTCTTTTCAACTTATTATTGCTGCAGAATATTAAGTTATTGGAATCAATCTACTGCTAGATTGTTTTAACTACGTGTGTTTAATTCAATCTATGAAGCGACTGAATTTGATAATTACTGGATTTGTGTTATTGAATTTAGGGAATTTAATCATCTAATTGGCATAACCGCGTGTGTTTATGCTTAATTTAGTCTAATTCTTCTTGTTGATCTTAAAGCTTCTATTAATTAATCTTTAGCGCGAAGACTGTCTGGGTTAAATTAATAGTTAGGGTTAATTGGATCGCGTGTTGAAAATTAACCAACTTTAGAAAGAAATAAGAATCAACTTTGAATTGGTATTCGTTCGGGTTAATTCTTCAATTAGTGCTTGATATAAAATTGAATTATTTTGTGTGTCCATGATCGACTAGTGAAATTGCCATGGTGGATATGACCAAAACCAAGATCCTTTCTTAATTGAATTTTCTTTAGTTATTTCTTGTTTTAATTCTAGTTAAAAGCATTCAAAACCCCCCTTTTTTTCACTTAGCACAAAAATAAGCCCGGTTCTCTGTGCGACGAACTCAACTCACCACTACTACATTAGAGTTGTTAATTTTGGGTGCTTACGACGGCATTGCAACTCGACAGCAGCATCATTTTGCGCACACCAAGAGAGTATCACTTGAGAGGGCACCATAGGTATCTCAGATACCACTCTTGCCAATTGGCCCATTTGAGTCTCAAGATTCTTGATGGCGGCACCTTAATATTAATATCTTCCTTGAAAAAAAGCCTCACGGTCTCTCTTAAATGCCTCATTCTCTCTTTTCAAGGCTTTATCTCCCTTTTGGTGTCTTCACTATTTTTCATAATTTGGGAGAACATATTTTCCACACTTCTTTAGGGAGGTGGACAAGCTTGAATGGTTATTGTTGAGGTAAGATGGTTGAGGTTAATAGGATAAACTAGGTTGCGAATTTGGAAGTTAGATTGGAGAGGTCTTTGTTATGGTGGTTGATATGGTTTAGAAGAAGAAGTTTGATTGTGGTAATTGAGTTGATGGGCATTTTGAGATGATTGAGCGCCCCATAAAAAGTTGGGGTGATTCTTCCAATTGGGTTGTAAGTGTTCCCATAAACATTTGGTTCGAGTCTAGATTAATGAGCTTGGTTCCCCCCAATAATTTACTTTCTCGCTATGTGATGATGATTCCTCACTTGTATGTTGACCATTGGGGTGGTCACCCGAGCAAAAGTTGCAAAGTTGTTGAATATGAGGTTGTAGTAGACACAACATTTACATTACCCATATTCTCCAATGCTTTGGTAAAGTTAGCTAATAAATTTATCATAAGTCTATTTTGGGCCAATATAGTATCGGGCTAACTTAGCGAAGAATTCCTCTTAGAGCTTGAGGTGTAATAGTAGTTAGTGATGAGACGGATCGTTCCCATGAGAATTTGACAAATAACAATTACTAGACTTAAGAGTTTACTTGCTTTCTAGATGGTAAATAAGGTCGAATGAAAGTTAAACTACAACAGAGCAAATAAAATGCAACTAAATTGAAAGTAACAAGCAATTAACGACTACCAAGTAATAAAGACAGGTAAGGTTTGAGAAATGTCACTCTATAGGGTTAGTTATTCCAAGGGGTGGCAATGGGTCGTTATGTCATCATAGTTTCGTGTCAAGTATGACTCGTTTCTTGTCGTATTGTATTGTGTAGGGCCCGTTTCATATCATGTTGTGTTCGTGGCTGACCCATTCGTGTTCGTGTCATATGGTTGTATCTGACCCATTTACTTCTAATAGATGTATTAGCCTATTTGACAAGTTAAATAACTTGGAACCCATTTGAATTAAAATCTCAAATTTTAATTATTTAATATCTTAAACAATTATTAATGCTAACTTTGTTCTCATAGCAATTTAGAACACATAATTAAAATTATTGAAATTTTTTTGATAATATTTAAAATAATTATTATGTTTGATTTAATAATCTTAAATTAAATCTATTACTCACAATCTTAAAATATGCTATATTAAATTATAATCGAGATAACACAAAATCTGTTCATTTAGTAACTTAACAGGTTATCGTGTCAACCCATGGGTTGACCCAATCCAGCATGTTTAATTTCATATCATAAACATGTTGATCCAATAATGACCCGATAAATTTTGAGTTGTGTCAAAACTGTTAATTTTGTATCATATTATCAGGTCATGTAAGAAATTGCCATCATTATTATTCCAATTGGCTATCCACCTAATAGGTTTAATTGATGAAGGACTTACTTCCAAAATTAACTAATTACCTTTACCGGACAACTAGTTCTAATACAACTTGTCCATGTGAAGTTCAAGAACCTAATAAGAAAAGTGACCGACTACCGCTTTTCCTATTCTAGTAAGTGAATGGTCTAACTCTAGCACTCAATTTTCGTGACTTTGTACTAAACCCACAAACAAGGTTCAAAGATTAGCCATCTCCTCAAACCATATATTACAAAACTCACAAACTACCCAAATCATCCATCACTTAAAAAATATCCAGTCAAAATCACTCAAACTAATTTAGAGTTCATATTTCTTAGCCCAATCCATATAAAATCTAGCTACTCAAGATCAAACTAAGAAACAAAGGTAAAGAAAGAAATCTTATGCAATTCATAATTTAAAATTAGCAATTCAACTTGGTAAATGACTATTTTTATAGAGCAAACAAACAAAAAGCTCACTAAACTTTAAGGTCTATGGGTTTTAGTCATTAAACTAATTTTGTGGCCACAAATGATCACTTGACTTCTAAAAATATCATTTTTTTCCCTATTCCAGTAAATTACTAAGTTAATTCCTCCATCAGTCCATGTCACATGCCTCCCACGTGATTCAATTAAGGACAAAATTGTCCAAACAAAAGCAAAAATCCTTCCTCCACTTATTACTTTACCGAATCAGATGGAATGATGGAAAAGTGAAATGGCAATTTGATTGTAATGTGGATGATGAAACGATGCAATGAACATCCCACACTAGAAAAGCTAAAGCTTGAATTGATAATTGACCTTCCACAATCATTCACCATTTTTCTCCATGTTTTCTACAGAAATGCTTCTTAATTCCAGTCAGATAGATAATGATGAACACAGGTGGGTTTAGGGCAAACATAAACTCTTTTCTTGATTTCTTTGCTTGATCTTTACCTATATTCCCAAGGCAAATTGTGTCATTTCCTATGTAGCTAAAAATTCTAGTCCCTTTGCAACTTTTTATTGCAAATTTCACACACAAATCTATTCATTGCCAATAGAGTCTTTGGTGATAAAGCTATCACCACTGCATACGAATCTAACCAAAAATAAAAAAAACATAAAGATATATTAAACTTCAAGAATCCAACAAAAACAAGATTATTAGTGTTTTTTAATGTTTTCTTTTCTGGCCTTTTTACCTGGCATGCCTGGGAGATTTCTTTTTTTCTTGGCGGATGATTTAGTAGGGACTGGTGCTTGATTGCCTGAAGAAGAGGCACTAGCTTCACCTTAAGCTGTGGAATCATTAATCACTGAAGAGCTAATCCATATGGAAATGTTGAAAGGGATTTAGGCCTACTAAAAATGGAAACTTTGGGGCATTTATGCTAGAAAAAACACTTTTTATCTATCTACTAGTCAATCTAGTTTTTTTTTTCTTTTTTTAATTCCCAACTACCAGCTATGATCAACTTTTGACTAGAATTCAAATCAAAAGATGAGCTAATTAGCAAATCCCAGTTAACAGAATCAGTTGTAAACTTTGGGAATGTAACCAAACCAAAGTCACCAGAGACATGATCGCCAGTGAGCATAACAAGACTCTATCTTGACTGTTGAGTTAAAAAGGATGAAATTTTATTCTATGATTCATGAGGGTTTTTTATACATAGGCCTTCATTCTAGCCAGTTATTTTGCTATTTCATAGCCAAAATAGAATTCAGTTCAACATTTCTAGATTTTCTGGCAAACTTTTTTTAAAGGTTAACACTCCACCTTTTAGAGTGTTCAAGTGGGGAAAGGGTTTTTGCTTTTGTTTGGACAAATTTGTCCCCGATTAGGTCATATGGGAGGCACATAACAAACACTAACAAAGGTATTATTGAACAATTTTATGAAATGGGCAAAAAATGACATTTTTAGATGTCCAGTGATCTTTTTTACTACAAAATTAGTTTAATGAGTAAAACTCGTGGCTTCAAAAATATAGTGACCTTTTTGGTTATTTGCTCATTTTATATAGAAATCAAGCTAATCAAAAGCCCAAAATGTTAATCTAGTGATAAAGTTTTAAACTTGCAAAGTAATTAAACTAGAATTTAAGGAAGTAAACTGCTAAAAAATTAAACTTAAAAAAACTAAAATAACTTGTCATCTAAGCTAAGCTATCTATTTTAACAACTACACTAACACTATGTGTACTAAGGTGTATTGCTTGGGTTCCTATTACAAATTTCCACTAGCTCAAGTTAGCCACATTTACACTGCTGAAATTAAGAGCGGACCATGGTTAGCAGTATTTCTTCATCAAATGGCCAATTGTAGTCAGTGCTTGGACGGTCTTTGTAAATTGGCCTAGCAGACCGTGGTTAGCTATGTTTAACTTAAGAGTATTAATAGGTCGGGTTATCAGGTTATCTTGTCGTGTCAGGAGTGACCATTTCTTATCGTGTTTGTGTCGTGTGGGGTCCATTTCTTATCGTGTCATGCTCGTGTCTGATCCCGTTCGGGTTCGTATCGTGTTCGTGTCTGACTCATTTACTATTGACAGAGAGTATCAACCTATTTAACAATTACATAACTTGCGATCCATTTGAGTTAAAATCTCAAATTTTGATTATTTAATAACTCAAACAATTATTAATACTAACCTTATTATTATTTTAATTTAAAACACAATTAAAATTATTGAAATTTTTTGGATAATATTTAAAATAATTATTAAGTTTGATTTAATAATCTAATATTAAATCTATTGTTCACAATCTTAAAATATACTATATTAAATTATAACAAAATAAAAACTTCACCAAAATCTATTCATACAGTAACTTAATAGATTATCGTGTCAACCCATGGGTTGACCCAATCCAACCCGTTTAATTTCATGTCATAAACGGGTTGACCTAATAATGACCCGATAAATTTCGAGTCGTGTCATAACCTGTTAATTTCGTGTCGTATTAGTATCATGTTATCGGGTCGTATCAGAAATTGCCAGCGCTAGTTTAGCTTTGGAATTCATAACTACGGTCCATACCTGGGTCTGGACTCTAGAAATATTCCATTTTGCATGAAATTTGGTCATTCAACTTTTGGTCATCCTTGATTGTACCCATCTATAATTTTTACTTATGATAGCATACCAAAATATATAAGTGCCTAAAATATATTAAAATTGCCATAATTTTAATACTAAAACTATCCTTATACTCTATTGCATAAGAAAATACTACTTTAAGCTAAAACAAATAAAAATACATATAAAAACATGTAAATCGGGAAAATACTATTAAAATATTATAGATTTTGTGAGTAAAATAACTCTATTTACTAGAGTAATCACTAGAAAACAAACAAAATATAAATAATAGCAAAATACAATTACAAAATGCAAATTCTACTCATAAAATATCCATTTCCAAAGAATATATCGTGTCCCCTATAATAGCATCAAAAACTTTGGTGCATCTATGTTAACCAAGTTTTAACTAACCTGGCCTCCTACTCAAAAGTATACAAAATTTGATAAGTAGATCAGAAGCAATGTATGAATCCCACAAGAAAACGATTTCTAAAGATTACGAACAGATATTTGATTTTTCTAATACAAAGTTGATGATAAATGATTGGTATTTCAGTTCAATTAAGTTTGCAATAATTAAAAGATAATTTTAACTAGATAAAAAATGAACAATCAAGGGAATAGGCTTCAACACTGATGTCAATTAATTTATGAGCAGACAATGACAATTTTAATTATTTGATATTAAGGATTTGAAAGCTACAAGACCAATTACCTGAGGAAGATTAGTTTAGTGCGAATTACTAATCGTAATCCGTCTAAGTAAAGCACAGACTATATTCTCGTCCACACAAATTCAATGATTACCAAATTATGGTTCTCTTGCCTAAAACTACAAGAACTACATATGGGTCATTCAAAATAAAATAACAATCTACCGAAAAGTTACAAGTATATTCAGCAAATAATTGCGGATTCCAATCTACCATTCGTACAACAAATATAGAAAATAAACCATAAATTTATATCAAAATAATAGAGCAATCATGTCATAAACCATGTCTACAAATAAATATGAACTAGGGCTTTATCAGGTCCATTGACCGAAAAACAACTACTCATAATGAAAAGAAAATATACAACTTAAGATGTTCAAGTCCTCCATGAATAAAGATCAAGATTCTCTCTAGACTATAGAAAAATAAAAGAAAATAGAAAAGTGTAAGACTAAGACCAAAGAAATTAAAGGAATACTCTACTTCTATTGAAAATTTAACTATGACAGCTAAAAACCTAGTCTACTCTCCTCCGGAAATGCTCTATAATATAATGTACTTATAGGTTTGAGAAAATGAGTCTCAGCTACTACAAAATCACAACCTCAAAAAACGAGCTCGTCACGATCACCATGAACCTTTGCCACAGCCAACAAACTCTCGATAATTAGTACAACATCTTATCAATACACTCGCCACAGCCAACAAGAACTTTCACTGTGGCCAATGAGCTCTCGCATTTCTTTAATAAAATAAATGTTGAGGAAAAAGTATTATTTTTCTTGTTGTTGCTATCTCCGGTCGCCGCAGCCCTTGGATCTCTTCGTCGCGGGCAAACCACTTGGCTTTCCAACAGTTTTAACAGCTCTCAACCATTTCCTACACATACAATAACATATTCATTCATACTAATAGCCATTTATTATTTACTAAATAATACTAAACTAATAAATACTAGAAATTAACAAAAGTAAAGTAACAACTCTAAAATTGCAAGGATATTATACTACCTAAATATAATTAAAAACTATAATAACCCACATTTGTGGAGTTATCACCGAAATTGAGCCACACTTGTACACTTTGTGGTTAGTAATAAATTTTAAGTTGTGTTTGGATGGGTGGATTCGAATTGAAGGAAGGATTTGAAATGAATCATGTTGTGTTCGGATGGAAGGATTTGAGTGGATTAAATCTAGTTAATTGATTTAGTTAGAGATTTAAAATCCACCAACTAGTGAAAATGTGATTTTAATAATTAAATTAATGAATTTCAAAATTTTATGTCATTTTAAATCTGATATCACCCAATTCAAATATTTCTTACAATTTAAACCCACATTAATTGGATAAGGTTCAATCGATCTAGGGAAAGAGCGAATCTAACTATTTTCCTTCAACTAATATTTGGTAATTAGGCTTATTCTTTTTAGCCAAGAAGAAAAAAAAAACCCCAAAATATGGTCATTGTTATAAAATAATATAAAAGTAACTTAGAAGAGACAAGAATATTGAGGGAGAAGTAAAGCTATTATCTTCTTCCATTCAAGTGTATCTAACATGAATTACAATGCCTCTATTTATAGGAATTTATGAGGTATATGAACAAATTTGATAGTTGAGTAATTCATTGATCCATAAATAGATTAGGATGTATGTGAGTTGAAAATGTAAATAGACATCCGCATCCAATGTATTCATAACACTCTTCCTTAGATGTCCATGCATTTAAGAATATGTGATGAATTATAATGCCTCAATAAAAACCTTTACCAGGAAAACCTAGTGGAAAAAATCTATGGTAAAAGGAATGTTTTGATAAAGAGTACAGTGCATATTCAATATTTATAGTACACTTTTGCATGTTGTCTTATTAAAAACCTTGTCAGGAAAACCTATTAGAACAAAATCATGGTCAAGGTTAAAAGAGTACATTGTGTGCTTATGCTACCCCTCATGAAAATTTCATTTAATATCCTTGGGATGACACATTCCAATTTTGCAAATTAAATTCTCAAATGTTATTGTTGGCAATACCATTGTGAATAAATCTACTAGATTACCACATAAACGAATTTGTTGGATATTAATATCAACATTATTCTGAAGATCATGACTAAAAGAAAAGGTTGGAGAAATATTTTTGTTCTTTCTCCTTTTATATAACCTTTATGTAACTAAGCAATGCTTACATATTGTCTTCATACAATTATGTTAAAATTTTCACTTCTAATGTTAAACCACATATCTTTCGGATATGTTGGGTCAATGATCTTAATCAAATATATTCACTACTTGCCTCATGTATTGCGATTATTTCACACATGATTCCAAGAAGTAATGACTAAATTTTATTTTGTTGAATGCTATGATATTACAGTTTCTCCATATATAAATAACTCAAGTGAGATCGAGTTTTATGTAGGATCAGATAAATACTAACATCTACAAAGCCAACTAATTTTGATTTGGATTCATTTGAGTAAAATATACTCATGAATAATCCTTCGGAAATATCAAATTATATGTTTAATGCCATTTCAATATCTTCATAATAAAGAAGATCAAAATCTTGCTAACAAACTCACAATACATGTTGCATTAGGTCATGTATTATTAACAAGATGTAATAATGCCTTATAGTACTGAGATATAGTACTTAAGGATCAATAAATATTTCATCATTCTCTCGAGGATAAAAAAGGATCTTTCTAAACATCAAACAATCTTACAATTATTGAGGTATTGAATTGATGTAATTTATTCATATATAATCATTCCAACACTTTTTCTGTACAAGTTGATTGATGAACAAAATTATTATCTTCGATAAGTACTCGAACTGTAGGCCTTTGTTAAGATCTTTTACAACAATTCATTATCGTTTGAAACTCTTCAAGAGTTGCAATAATATTTATATCATCAACAGATACAGTATTTATCATAAACTCTAATCCTTTTATTTTATAAAAAAAATAGGCAAATTGGATCATTTTTGTTACTCTCATTAAAGAGATACTCACTGAAGCGATTATTTTCTTCCGTCTTGATTATTTTAATCTAATTCATACAAGAATTTTTGTAATCATTTTAAGCAGTGTTCCCGAGAATATTTATATACTTAAGCATGTTAAATTCATCAGGGATTTTTTGCATAGATATCAACATCAAATGAGGTACATAAAATAGGCTCGACATTTATTAGACATAATTTAAATTTTTCATGAACTACCACACAAATTAAATATCTAAAGGTGACTACATTTACCACAAAATATCATAATCAATGTCAGATCTTTGCTAAAATCTTTGTTCAACAAGGCATGCTTTATCGTGACACAAGTTTTATTTTTCTCATTTTGTTTTCACACACATAGCTATTTGAATCCTACCGGCTTTATACCCTTTAGGAGTTTGGACTACAAATCCAAAATCTTCACATATTTTAACGCGAATTTAATCGTGCTTGTATTGCATTTTTGTATTTCAGCCAACTATTTCTACGTCGATATTTTTAGATAATTTTATCTTCAACATCTTCATTTTCTATTCAAAAGAAGAGCTGGTATTATAAAAAATAATGTTGTCAAAAGCAATATATTTTCGGTTCCGTCATTTTTAGTAGTGAAATAACTTATCTACATCTCTTTATTTTTATTAGATTAGATTTAGATACCTGATCCACTTTTGGGTTTCTATAATTAGTTATATCTAACATCTTTTCAACAGTTCTTGCCTCCATTGTATGATCATCTATAACATTTGCTCATTTCTTCTAATTAGTATTATTATGATTTGGAATTGATTAGTCAACTATACCTTATGTCGCTAACTCATCATTTGTACTAAGCGACTATCCTATTAGGACAATAATTGGAGCATTTTAGCTGGTATATAAGATTTTATAACTCATTTTAGGTCAGTAAAAGAATCCACAGTTCATGCGTAATATTTTTCACATGAATTATCTATTGAACTTCTAGTTCACATTATTTTATACGAGAATCAAAATGTGTTAATTCATTCTATTTAATTTTTCTATCCACCTGCTTATTTTCTCCCCTAATGCTGGGAAAATATTTTCATGACAATCGGCAAATCATGTCTTAAATAAGTCACTTGTTAATATTTTAAGATATAAAAAGAATCATGACTCATATCATATATATATTTTCAACTTTTTTTATGACCCATTTTTGTGCGTTGCGGTAGAGCAATTGGAACATATGTCCCATAACAAAAATTCTTTAGATGGGAAAATTAGGTTTCTAATCAAAAGCCAATTATAATATGGAAAAGTTAAAATAACTTGTTAGTTTGATGTGTATAAGTGTTGTTATCCTACCATAGCATGTCCTTTATACATAAATAGGTAATTTCGTTCTCATAAACAATGGTTTAGCTATTGATTAGAGTCATTTTATTAACAATTAACATGTGCTTTAGGATGTTCCTTAGTTATCTCAATTGACATATATCAAATATCTTAAATATAAATTCACCAACACTATCAAGAAAATTTTTTTTGATTGCATAATCTGGAAATTGTGCGTTTAATCTAATTATTTGAGCTAGTAATCTCATAAACTCCAAATTGCGAGCCGATAATAAGCACACATTGACCATCTAGTAGATACATATATTAAAATTATAAAATATCTAAATGGTACACATAAAGGGTAAGCGGGTCGATATTTATCACCTCTAAATATGTTCCTAGAATGTAAGGAATTCAATCCCTATTTTAACTAGTGAAGGTTTAATAATTAATTTTCTTTTGAGAACAAGCAGCACAATAGAGTTTATTGAATTGAAGAGTGTTCTGATTTTTCAATAAATGTCTATCGTGAATTGTCAATAATTATTATGCATCATAATTGATTTGGGATGGTCTAACCGATCATGCAAAACAATTAATAAAGATATTATGTGGTACAATCCAGAAGAAACAAAATGAGTAAATACTTACACAACAAACATATTTGAACAGAAATGATAGCAACTAATGCAAAAATACTCTTTCCTTCTATTATTCATTATTTCAATGTAATATCTATTTAGTTGAATGTCTTTAAAATTCAATAAATTTCTTTGAAACATACATAAGTAATAATGCATTATTATTTGCAAATTGTATTTCTTTGATCAATAATATATTAGTTCTTATAGAGTTTTCAATTAGTTTTGTACTATCAATGGTTTCATAATCAAATTAAAAGGTTTTCTTTCATCTCTAAATATAATATGTATAAATGATTTATATGCAAGACATAATATTCTCATATCTCGAATATATTTAGATGCATATTCATATACTTCTCATTAAATAACATAAATATAACAATATTTCTTGAATAATATAAGATAACAAATTAATGTAAAAGAATAAGATATATAATTTTGAAACCATAATAAAGACATGTGAAAACAAGATCACAACATTTTTTTTTCTTAGATATTTGCACCACCAACTAAATGATCAATAATTATCAATGACATTGTAACCACGGTCAAAATCTTTATAGACAAACCTTGTTTCTGTAGTTTTTTCTTTATCTTTCAATGATACTTGACAAAACTCAAGAAGGCTATTTAGCGTACAACTGATACGTGACTAGTGGTCTTTCATACCATATTTATTTTTATATCATTTTTAATCTGTCAACTGTTATCTTTCTCTTTTATTTTTTACTATTCTTCGACTTTTAGTGATGAGATGTAGTGTTACAATTAGAATAGTGTTTACTAATAATGACCAGCATGAATATGTTTGTTTTGACTATTTTCATGTCCATAAGTATTATTTAAATTTTTGCCACATTTATTTTAAGGAATGGAGTATAATTAGTTGGACTTGCTATTTGTGATTTTTGAATAATAGCTTGTCATTTTAATAAAACATAAGAAAATATGAAATTAATTCATTTATACTTAAAATCCTTTTTCAGGGATTGCTGTTGTAGGAACATATTTTTGACAAGAAAAGTAGAGAATATTTTCTCTAACAAGTACTTATCAATGATCTTTATAATTTTTCATAATTTCTGCTTGATTTTTTAAAATAAGATAATTACTTTTTAACCTTTCGTGGATATGATAGCAAAGAAAAATCATTGATTTTGTCTTGCGCTTATTGGATATAGTATTTTGTAGTTTTTTTTTTTAATTGTGTCTTCAAGACATATGTAATCTAAATGGATTTTATCATTCAAAATTCAAAATAAGTAATTCTTGCTCATTATTTCCAAATTCCGTAAATTCAAGTTTGGTGTGATTTCAAATTATCCAAACAGTAATTAAATTCTAATAATATTATGATGACATAATTGAAAGTATAAAAACAAAGAGGTAATAATAGAGAATACTCGAAATATATTTTAAAACATTGGCTGTGAGAATTTAAATATCTATGTACTTTTGTTGTATTGAAATTTTTACATACTTTCGTTCCATTAATTTGAAATTTTACTTGAGTTAGTCAAAGGTTTGTGCTGATAACTATTGTAAAATAATATAAAATTAAATTAGAAGAGATAAGAATATTAATGAAGAAGTTGAGCTATTATCCTCTACTATTCAAATGTATCCAAAATGAATTATAATACTCTATTTATAAGTATACATGAAATACATAAGAAACTTGATAGTTGAGTAAATATTGATAATAAAAGTTCATTGATCTATAAACAAATTAGAATGTACTGTCTTCGTCTCAAAAAATTTGTGGCCTTTCATATTCCAAATATTTAATAATAGTGTAAAGATGGTGACAGGTATGTCTTGTATTTACCATTGTAGCCTTAGTTTTGTCATGCTTGAGTAGCTATAGTCGTTGAAAGGCATCCATGTGGGACCACCATGTTCCTTCAAATTAAAGAATGATTGACGCGCGTCTGCATTACACTTGCGGGACTTGGCCATGTGTGTCTTTCACGCCACTTAAATGCAAGGTCAATGGATTCTATTCAATTTGTAGGACCATGGTTAGGAAAGGAATAATTAACATAGAAGGGCAAAAGTTGGAAATTTGTAAAAGAATCCTTCGCCAAATCAGGAAGTGACAAAAAATTTTGATAAGATAAAAAAAAAAAAAAGTACTATAGTTTTAATGGGATGGATGGAATATGTGATTTGAAAATGTAAATAAATATCCATATTCCAAACATTCACAATTTTTTATTTTTATTTTTTATATCTCATTACCAACAGTTATGTTTGACTTGTGTAGTATTGGTTCTCCCGCCTTTATCATCTCTCATTGCTAAAACATTTTTATGTAAATTCAATTTAAATAAATAAATTAATTTTTAATTTATATTTATTCCTATTATTATACCTCATAAAAAAATAAATTTTTTTAAGGTGTCCATGTAATAATTAATTTTCAGTCTTTCCCCTGCTCTCTATTTTATTCCTAATTTTTTAAAAACAAAACGTAATTAAAATTTCCAATGCCACCACCGAAAAAACCCTCCCGCGGTTGGCCATTCTTCGGCATCACCACCGTAGGGGCCGGTAGGGGCAGTTATGGTAAAACCGATGATCCGCCGCATCTGAAATTAGAGGCGGATAGGGAAGTTTACCGACCGGGTGTTCTAGTCAACATCACAGTGGAAATTAGGAACCCAACGGCGTCGTTTTCGCTTCTGATCGAAAAACTTAGCTTTTCAAACTAAAAGGGATTGAGAAAGTGGATGCTAATTGGTTCAACAATTCTAAGCCTTCCCCTGACTCTATGCAGCGTAGAGGTATTGGTTTTTCTTTTAAGTAACTTTTTGTTGGTTTCAATTTCCTGTTGGATTTTAGTTTACGCGTATCTTAGTTTTTTTCCAGCACATTTCATAATCTTATTAGATAATGTTGTGGATCAATGTTGATTATAGTGCATTCGAGTAAGATAATGTATATCGAAGTAATGGGAGGAACTCGTTATTTTGTAATGTTTGACTTGTTTTTTTGAAGTGTTTAATGTTTAATTAAAGGAACATTTAATAAATAACTGAAGAGAAGATGAGGAAGAATTGTTGACAGACTTTGATAGGAGGGACTAGTAGCTTTAGACTTGATCACATTACAGGCTTGATCTCTGAAGTGATTTTGTTCCCCCAAAATTTACAGTAAGGAGAATGTATTAGGGTAAATAGGTCTTTTTCCTACTTTGTCTGAAACCTTTTTACCTCCTTATAAAAGGTGAGGAATTAAAATATTCTAATATTGGTGCCAAATTTTCTCAACTTTGTGGCAAATGCTGTCCTTCGCCTCTTATTTAGCATTGCAATTCATGAAAATGGTAGTGATTTGGAGTAAGGGTCCAGTGGGTTTGCGTATTCATTATACTGGGATAGCTATCCCTGGATGAATAGTGCTGGGATGAATCATCCTCAAATTATAATCTCTATTAGGATAATAGGAATTGAAAGAATATTTTGATAGTAATATCATTTTATACTTTAATTGAAAATTGTAGCTAGGACGACTATATTTATTGAAATACCCTTTATTACCCACTTACTCTTACTTTAAAATTTTCAGACATAAAATAGTTAAATAATGTAATATGATAATTTAAAAACTGACAAACAAACCAACCAAGGTGATGTAGGACAAGATTGGGGATCTTGTCGACAAGCGTGAGCGGAAGAATAAGGGGAATTTGGGACTGAACAGTACCCGTGAACTCTAAGTTTTGGAGAAATTAGAGAAGAGAAGAAAGAATCCACTAATTCTTGGGGAAGAAGAACAAAGTAAAAAATAAAATAATAACTAGAACTTCTCAATTCATCATTCTTTCAGCCTAAAATAACAAAATGACACACCTATTTACAAAGCTGTAAATCTACCCTAAAACCGAATCCTATTGGAATTATGATTACTACTTCCTATCCTAAATAGATAAACAAACAACCTCTAAGACTATTTGTATTCTATAACAGCAATAACTCTAAATAAACTCATAATACAATTAGATAACTAATCAGATAACCAAATAGGACACAATTTCCTTCGACAATAAGAAAAAGACCAAATTACCCCTAAGACCTAAACTAATACTAACACTCCTAAAACATATTTTAGCTTCATAACAGGTTCTAATCTTCTATAAATATTAAATCGAAGCTTGAGGAAAGTCACAAAAATCTGTAATCTTGACTTCATTCTTAGTTGCATCACAAGGCTTACAGTCACAAAGTGTGGTTTCTTTAAAATAATAATAAAAACATTGAATATATATACCTAAATTAGCAAAAGATAGTGATAAAATTTGTAGTAGGATAGTACTGTATTGAACTAATCTAGTACACATCCATGAATTAGAAAGAATTGTCAAGATACTGCTAGATCTTTCCTTTCACTTAGTACCATTAATAAAGAAAACAAAACAAAACAAACCAAGCCTTAATCCCACTAAGTAGGGTCGACTGCATGAAATTCTGCTACGCCATTGCGTTCTGTCATGGACCATATCCTCCTCAATTCCTAGATGAGCTGCAAGTTATCCACCAAGTCTTTTTCGGTTTTCCCATACCTCTCTTATGTTGACTACTCTCTCTAAAATCTACTTGTCGGAAAGGCGCTTCTACTAGACGTCTTAACACATGACCTAACCACCTTAAGCGTGTTTCTCTCATCTTCTCATCAGTAGGTGCTACTACAATCTTCTCACGAATATGCTCATTGCGTATCTTGTCCATCTTAGTGTACCTACACATCCATCTTAACATTCGCATTTCTGCTACTCTCATCTTCTGCTCATGTGTGTAATTCATTGCCCAATATTCAGACCCATAAAGCATCTCTAGTCTAATTGCAGTTCTATAAAATTTACCCTTAAGTCGTAAAGGAATTTTGTGGTCGCATAATATTCTCGATGCCATTCTCCACAATCATTTTGTGGTCGCATAATATTCCCGATGCCATTCTCCAATTCGCTTGGCTCATACATTTATCCGATGTGTAACATCTCGATCTATACCACAATCACTCTGAAGAACTGATCCTAAATACTTAAAATTGTCACTTATGGATATCTCTTAATCTCTGGTAATAACCCCTATTCTATTCCTAAGTGCACTCTTGCTAAACTTAAATTCCATATATTCTATTTTTGATTTACTAATTCTAAACCCTTTTGCTTCAAATGTCTCTCTTCAAATCTCGAGTTTAGCATTAACCCCGTCTTTTGTTTCATCTACTAAAACAATGTCATTTGCAAATAACATATACCATGATATTTCTTCCTGTATGTGCCTTGTAAGTTCATCTATGACCAATGCAAATAGATAAGGACTTAGAGTTGAACCTTGGTGTAAACCTATGTTTATAGGGAACTCTCATGTCAACCCTTCTGGTGTTCTCACACTTGTAAACACGTCCTTATACATCTCCTTTATTGATTCTATATATGCTACTCTAACTCTTCTTTTTTCTAAAAGTTTCCACATAACTCTACATCTCTCTAGGGACTCTATCGTATACCTTTTTAAGATCAATAAAAATCATACGTAGATCTTTTCTCTTATCACAGTATCTCTCCTTAAGTCTCCTTAAGAGATGTATGGCTTTAGTAGTCGGTCTCCTTGGCATGAAACCAAACTGATTATTTGACACCTGTCTCGTTTCTTAATCTTTCTATCACCCTCTCCCGAAGTTTCATCGTATGACTCATTAGTTTAATACCTCTGTAATTCGTACAATTTTGTATATCCCCTTTGTTCTTAAATATGGGTATGAGAGTACTCTTCTTCCATTGGCCAGGCATCTTTTTCCTCTTCAATATTTTATTGATAAGATTGGTAAGCTAACTTATGCCCTTCTTTCCTAAGTATTTCCATACCTCAATTGGAATATCATCGGGGTCCGGTCAACTATTTTTCCTTTCTTCGTCTTCTTCAAAGCCTCCTCCAATTTTGATTCCTGAATCCTTTGATAATACATTATCTTTCTATACATTACCATTAGAATAGCATTGTACAAAATTTGATAAAATGTGCCTTATAAAACAGAAACATATAAATAACATAAAAATAAGTTAGGATACTTTTGTAAAATAAAATAGAATAAAATAAAAGAACCAATGTGCATCATGTAATAAAATACTTATTTTTTCTTCCATATACACACACATACACATACATATACGGATGCCTCCTAAAGAGTAACGGAGGTGTGCAAAGGTAAGCTCAAACTAAGATTCTGCTGTGAGCATAATATTGTGAGACCGACCGGTCGAGCAAAGATGAAAGTCAGCCATAGTGATCTGGGAGTCCCGTGTGGAAGGGCTCTCGCTCAACAAATCAAAGGCATGCCAGGCATAATAGGCTAATGACTCTCAAGAGTTCTTATCAACAGAGTCGTTTGGCACCTCAATGTCAACTCATCACATCTTCGGTTTGAAGAAGGTCCCAGGGGTTTAGTTGTTCGCCGATTCAAGTGGACATGAGTTGGGTTTAGAACATCGTGAGATAGTTGGGTTTAGAAAGTTATATATCATATATATATATATATATATATATATATATATATATAACGTATATAAGGGTGTTCATAGTTTGGTTTAATCGAACAAACCGACCGAACCAACTAGTTTAGTTTTTGGTGTTCGGTTAAACGAAAATAAGGAGATTGGTTATATGGTTTGGATTTGATTATTGAAAATCAATAACTGAACTTTTGGTTTTATTAATTTTAGTTTTTAGTTTTTTAGTAACCAATTCTATATCTCCATTCATTCAACACTTTGATATTTATTTTTCTTTACTAATTTTAGTTGCTAGTTTTAGTTTTATTTGTTTTAAGTTTTTGTTTATTAATTTTATTAGTTTTGTATTTAATTTTATGTTTATTTTTTCAATTAACTAGTGAATTTCAATCAATTGGATAAAACGAAAAAAAGTTTGGTTAACCAGCTGACCGAAGAAAAGTTTGGTTTGGATTTGGTTTTGGTTTTCTTGCACCGAAAACCCAAAAGAAACGGAAAGTTCATAACTAAATTCCCAAAAACCGACTTATGAACACCTCTAACTAATACTGATAACCCCACGGGACCCATATAGTCCTGGGAATGGGAAAGGGATTAAATTAGTTAAGTGGGATGATTATCCTATATCTAAAATCCAACCAAACACAATAAGGGTTTAGTTATTCAATCTCAAGTTATCCCTTGAACCAAATGGACCCTATGTTGATAAAAAATGTAGTTGAGCTGACACTAAACATCTTTTAGAACTTTTGTTCAAAAGAATTGTGCCTTTTTAGGGGAATTATTATGGCGGCTTTTTTTTTTGGCTAAAGTTGTAATTGGGAGTTCGATATTGAGCATTTCTATGTGCTTCCTTGTTTAGGCTCAACTTATTTAGGGCTGCTAGGCAAAATAGTCTACATGTTTAATAAACTCATCTATTCTAGTTGTGTTCCCTCAATCATTACATTTGGGTTGGATTCCCATGTCCGTAAACCAATGATTTGGTATCGTTAAGTGCCTAGCTATGCGACCACACGTATTTGTTACCGGTTATAAAAGTATTACATGGTAATTATGAATTCTATAATTCCACATCTGCAAGTAACAATTCCTTATCTCTTGCTTGCCAGGAGAACATACTTTCATGGATTGGTACAGACCTTCAATTGTTTAAAATCAAATCGTTGCATCTGGGGCTACAAGAAGATGTAAGGCTTGTGTTATTTATTGCACGTGGTTGTTTTCCTTGTGGTACAGATCTATTTGAATTGGAATTTCTGTGGTATCTTGTATGTCCAGTTATTAAGGATATTAATGTCTAAACAGCACAAACTCCTGTATTTAATCTGCTTTTCATGCATAATCTTCGACACTTTTGACGACGGAGAAGATTATCACCCTTCTTCTATTAGAGGAATAAATGTCCCTGAAGCATCATTTGGTTTACGGCTGTCTTTGCTTCTTCATTGCCTATTTGTATGCTTGTTCTAGTCTATGAAGATATATTGTGCATTTATCTTGATGAATAGGTGAACAGGGCAAAAAATTGTGTCCCCTGTATATATGACTGTTTGAAAAACTTGTCTCCTTTTTATTCTTACTACAGAAGTATGTGTTTTAACTTTTTTTTCCATTCTTAAAATATCACATGACATGTAGATGTGAAACAAGGTTCAGTTAGGACCTCTGTCTGGAGTAGCATAAGCAGCGTAGCTTACTTTGACATCATTAAAAGTTCCTCTGGTTGCATGACTTCTTTTGGATTCTTCAAGTGGCATTGGTGTTCCTATAGTTCACTATTTGATTGCAATGCAGAAAAGTTCTTCAGTGCCTTGCTGGAATTCCCAAAGAAGGTTATAGCATAAGCTTCCACTTCTTCTAATGCTTTAGGGAAATGATGGCAGTAAATTGGAAGTTATTAACTGGAATTTTGGTTGCAGAAAATAAAAAATTGTCCTTGTATTATTCAGCTTGGAATAGCATGCATGTATGTAGGTATATATTTCCTATAGGCTCCAGTAAGTATATAACCACAATACTCAAAATACATGAGCGTACCTACATGCATATATACATGTGTGTGTGTTGGTTTGAATATGTATATGTGCCGAAGGTGGTTAAAACATTGCATGGTCTTTGTTTCATTAAGATGATTTGAACTTTGGTTCCTGACTATTGTGGTTTCCTTGAGCCTATAGGTTGGAAGATTTGGTTGTCAATCCTGTTGAGAAGTTAAATTTGTAATGAGAGATAATCTTGCAGAGTTTGTTTTGCTAAAGGACCAGAAATTGCTGTAATAGCTTGAGGATGTTGGAACTTAAATATTTTCTGTGATACCATTATAAATTTAATAAAGTTCAAATAGGTGGTTCTGAATAGAAGCAATATGCAATGAATTGTGCTTTTCTAATTGAGATCCAAGGGGTAAAATTTCATGCTTGATGGCCTAAAGTGTAAGATATAGCATAGTTATTGGCATTTTATTACAAAAGATCATATTCTTTAATTAGAGACAAATTTTGAATCCAAATAGCTAATGCCTAGAAAGCAGGTAAACTATCTTGGTTGGTCAATGCTTATTGTTGGTTGAGGTTTGTATGTAAAGGATATGGTGAAGAAATGGAAAACCCGTGCTATGCACGCGAAGAAAATATATTTAACTTATAGAATAAAATAATGTCAGTGTAATGAACATGGTGGTAAGAAACTTTTACTAATGATTAAATCAAATAAACAAACAAAACTAAATATCATTATTAGTGAGTTCTACAATAGCATATAACCAAAAATAGAAGGCAACTAAGGAACATGATTGTTGAGTATGTAGTTAAAGTTTTACGGTTTTGTCCTTCAAAAATGATTAAAAAGTTATTGTACAAGTTAATTATCAGTTAAGAACTATATGCGGTATGTATTCGATATGATTGACATTTTGTCTTTACATAAAAACGTCCACTTATGTTCAATGCAAAGAAATAGGATACCACTCATTATTTTTAGAATTCGATCATTCAATGACTTTAAGAAATATTTTTTGACAAAAACTTCTTATTAGTTTTACATTTAGTTTTTAATATAATAAAGTTTTTTGAGCATTGAAAACGTATCTAGTTTGTTGTGTGCTAAACAGAAGTTTTCTAGTTAATTAGATATGGATAGAAAATAACTATAAATAGAGGACACGTGGAATTTTCTGATGGCCTCTCACAAAGGGGTTTTTCCTATAGTGTAGATAGCATAGATTTTGGTTGAAAGAGTGGGTTAACTTGTCTAATTCTCTGTCGTGATTAGATTGGCCCGAGCGTTGGAGTTAACAATTTTAGCTAACAAAATGCAATTAAATCTGAACCATTGCTTCTCAAAAGTTGTTGATTTTGGTGGAGGGGCTTAGCTGATTTGTAGACATTCAGTAGCTGGACTATTAGAGCCCAAACACACATGCATAGCAGATTGAGATTGTTTCTTGACATCTTTATTGCTGTTTTGAGAAGCAATTGGTGCTTTGAGATAACAATGAGCTTGAAAACTGAATTTTGAGCACCCTTTGGAAGAATGGTGATATTTCAGAAAAAAAGCCCTTGATATATGTGTGTGTCTATATATATATAATCTGAATCTGAACCTTAGATATAAAATTTTATATTTACGTGATGCCCATTGGGAATATTATGCGATAGTAAGTTTTCTTTGAAACTTGAGTGTAAATTTTGAAAACAGCTATTAGACCACTAATGCTCTACGCATCTGAATGTTGGGCAATGAAATGTGTGCATGAGCAAAATATGGGAGTAGCAAAAGTGCGAATGTTAAGATGATTTGTGTGTATACTAGGTTGGGCAAGATGCAAAATGGGTCTATTAGATGATTGCAGTAGTTTCTATCAATGAGAAGATGAGAGAGACATTTTAGGTGTCTGGTCATGTGTAAAGGCGAATCTCGTATTAGGCATTGTGATATAGATATGTTAGTCAAAATAAAAGGGTAAAGGAAAATAAAAAAAAACTGGCAGTTAGAAAGATATGATGGCTTTAGAAATTGATGAGAATATTGATACATGATAGAATGCAATTCCATGAAAGGATTCATAAAGCCGACTCACATAGTGGGAATGAGGTTTGTTTTTTATTGTTGTTGTTGTATGAAATAGTGCAGATTTTATTTAGTGCCAAAGAATTTTCTCTGGGGAAGAACATAAACCTAACGTACCATGAGTCGAAACATTAGCCTTGCCTTCAGAAACTGGTAGTAGTGAATATGATCTTCAATATGAGATCCAATGATCAAACCCGCTTGATAATTAGGTCTGTTTTAATATTTTCCTCAGCTAAGTACTGCATGTTCAGCATCAATTATTACCTTAACAAAGAGACTCGCAGCAAAACTTGTTGAAATAGCCTCATATTCTTAGCAGCTCAGAAATGGTAAACACTTACAGTTCCAGAAAGTATAAGAACGTCACATGCAAAGGATTTCGAAGAACAATATTGAAGTACCCAGCTAAATTTTAACAAACCACTCTTGAGATTTTTTGATAAGAAACTTAAGGAGAGCACAATTTTACCCCAGACTGGGCAGTGATTCAACGGCCAAATAAGAGATGATGGGTGGATTGACCAGGCTGATTACAGAAAACACAGCCGTTAGCAAGTTGATTTTCCCAGCATTTCAGCCTGTCCATTGTAGTTAACCTCTCCTGCAAGACAACCAAAACATTTAGCAAACTTAGGAGCAAGTTTTCTGGTCAAACCAACCTATACCAGCCAACAACAGACCTCTATCACTTTGTGCACTAATAGCTGTTTTTGGGGGAAAAAAAAAAACCATCTCTGTTTAGAGCCAAAGGAGTCAGGTAGTTTGAATTAACTGTCTAACTTCTCAATTAAATCTTCAGCCATACAAGCAGTTCCTTGAATAATCGAAGCCGCTTTTGGTTGTTTATTACTTCATGTGGAGCCATATCTGGAATAAGTTTGTATAAAGGACCAATTAGGATGCCAATTAGCAAAATGGAAAAAATTCCATTCAAGTTTCCAATACGTGATTTTGGCCTAGCTTGGAGCTTGGAGTGCTTTGGAGCGTTAAACGAAAAAAGAGAAATTTGAAATGTTCTTATGTTAGGGAGTTTTAACTTGGGACAATGTAAAAGGGATGGAGAGAAAATAGGCAATTGATTAGTCAAAGAACCTCCCTCTCCAAATATAGAGAAATGTAAAGAAAGTGAAAGTTGTTCGTTAAATTTTGTACTTTAAACATTGAGATTTTCGAATAGGAGGATACACATGTAAAGCCACCATATAGATAAGCTTCTATGCCCTTTTCGTGCTCAAAATCCCAAATAAGAGAAACATGAAGTCTTTTTCTCTTTGTTCTTTGTGTAACTAAATGTTTTTCTTCTTTCTTTTCTCTCTTAAACTCCCGAATCCGGCCTTAATGTAAGTTTTAATTGCTGGTTTTAACTGAAATACTTTCTTTACAAATCATGAAGAGTCAGCAGGAATATCCACTGTTAAGAAACTTTTTCCTTCCGAGATCACTACATATACCAACTGAACACAGTAAACGGTTCTTTTTAGTTTTTGAGAGAAAACATATGATTCATTAGTAGGCTTTTATTTATGTACTGAATCTACCAATTGTTGGCTGTGAGAGGTTAATTTTCAGTCCCAGACTATAAAAAATGCAGCTAACAGGTTCTGAATTCTAGAAAATGGCTTTAGGTAGTTTAAAATACCAGTTATGTGAAGCTGGATGCTAAATAGCATTGTTCTTGAAAAATTGTAACATTCCCCCATAGCTCAATGTCTTTTTAACCAATCTTGATTCTGGGAAGTATGTCCCATTGAGGGTTTCTTGCACATCAAGCTTGGAGTATATGCTGGCCAAAAAATTCATGCTCATAATTTTGAGTCCAAAAACTGCCAAGTCATCCTGATCCTGATCGAGAAGTTTCTAAAGCACACAAAGGCTGTCATGTAGTTTTCAATCTATTAGAGATAGGAGGAACTTACCTAATTATTTTACTATTAATACAGTTTTGTCAATTCCATCTAAATTGAACAGAAAAGCCCCTCGATAATTTCACCTCTAACTCCAGAAATATACTCCCTCTGTCCCATTTATATTGTCACACTTGCTATTTTGGGATGTCCCAAAAATAATGTCACCCTTCCAAAAAGTCATTACTTTATCATATCGTATTCCAATTCTACCCTTACTAAGCACTCAAACTACAACTTTTTGGCTTGACTTATCTCAATGATGAGGGACTTAGGTATAAACATGTGAAATTGAATTTTCTAAAAAGGCGTGCCCATCCCTAGGGTGACAATAATTGGGATGGAGGGAGTAGCATTTACTCTTATTAAGGCTGATAGTCTCTTGAAGTCATCTGAAGTGTTGTTGGTAAGCAGCAACGGCTTGTCAATAGCAGCAGATTGGATGAAAAGATCATCAGCAAAACACAATGAAAAGTTTTGAGTGTTGCACTCTTTGGAGATAAATTGATAATCAAGCACCATAGCATCCAAAATTCTCTTCAAGTAGCACAGAAATTAATTCTATAGCGATGATGAACAAGTATAAAAGGCCAAATGGATCACCTTTACTTAATCTTATCTCAGTTGGAAAACACCCCAACTGAGAACAATTTGGACACCAAAAAATTGAGCTGTATTGACAGTATCCTTAATCCATCTGCCCATTTTCTGTTTGCAGATTAACCATTTTAATTTGTGTTCTTTTCAGACCTATATTTGGGTAAATGTATTAAATTAATTTCACTTATTTAACTGTATGGACCATTTAATTATAAGACCTAGTTCATTTCATTGAATAGTGGACTTTCGGAGGTTCAAATATTAAAGGTGAATCTAACAATAAATTATTTAATAAAAGTCGGGTAATTTGAAACAACCATCCGCTTAAATCCTGCCAATTTCTGGACATATACAGAGATCTTATTGTCTCAAAACTCTCAACATCTTTTAGTCTTGATTTAATTGAAAGCATGGAATGCTGATACCAATCAGAAGTTAGTTACTTGTGTATTACCCATTGTGTCTGACATCAACGAAGATTGTAGTCTTGTAGTATCAACTTTTCAAGATGTACTGACCTCAATAATGCAGTCAACACCAGCACAACTAAACTCAGGATAAAGTATCATTTGCCCGTATCATTTATGAGCAGACCAGCTGAATCCATGGTCTTCTTATGCTATTGACTTCCTAATTCAGACGTAAAGTGGATAATCTGTTAAGTTGTGGCATTTCTCCTGTTCTGCGACGCTCTCGTATGACCATATAATCTGATGACGATGGTGAGAATGGATGGGGAGGAAAAGAAATGTCATATGGATTGATGCACAGACGAAGATACGTGAGAGAGCATGCTTACATAGTACCCGGCATAGTTGCAATCCGAGATGCCTAGCACTATGCAGCCGTGTTGATTAGAAATTTGTTCATAGCACGGTATAGCTCGTAGAGCATAGCTCAATTTGTTTCGTACTATTGTGAATGTTAGCGCATTTGAAATTTATGCCTTGATTCTTCTATTTCTTTAAGTGGTTAATACAACTTGTTGGCCAAATTGTATTATAATGTATCCATTTCTACAGAATTATATCTCACCCTAAAATTTATTACCTTTTGAGTGAATATGTCTTGTCCTCTCGAAAGTAGTCTATATTTTTATGATTGCTTTTGTTGAAATAACAATATTGTTACATTTTTGCAATTCATGGCATCGGTTCTTTGATGGTACACTATTTCAATTTGCTACTTTGCTATTTCTTTTGATTGCTTGTTTAATTTTCTATAATTTGACTATTGTTTATTTGTTGGTATAACTTTATAGATTTAGCAATTGTAATGCATAATTTTTGCATTATACTACAACAACAACAAACCAGGCCTTATCCCACCAAGTGCGATTAGTTGCATGAATTTTGATACGCCATTGCGCTTTGTCGGAACCATATCCTCATTAATTCCTAAATGATCTATATCTTTCTTATAAGTTACCTACCAAGTCTTTTTCTATCTTTTCTCACCCCTCTTATGTTGACTACTCTCTAAAATGCACTCAAGCTTGACAGCACGCTGGCCGTCTTAGTATATGTCTAACCACCTTAAGCGTGTTTCTCTCATTTTCTCATCGATAGGTGCTACTCCAATTTTATCTTGAATATGCTTATTGTGTATCTTATCCATCCTAGAATACCTACACATCCATCTTAACATTTACATTTCTGCTACTCTCATCTTTTGCTCATGTGTGTGATTCACTACCCAACATTCAGATCCATAAAATATCGCTGGTCTAATGATCATTCTATAATGCTGCATTATACTAACAAGAGAAATTTTCATTTATGCTTTTGCTACACTTCGCATCTATATAGCACGTGAACACTGTTGTACACTATTTGTGTTCTCCCAAAGGTGGCCTTGGTGCTATGATGTGCTATGGACCAGTGAGAACTTCTAACAGCATTAAGATTATTTAGGAGCAAAATTAGCATAAAGAACCTCTTTTACAAAGTAAACGCACTTAACATACTTTTGCACCAAGTCTACATGAAGTCTTACTACTTGAAGCTTTTTGCCTTTCTAAGTTTTCCGTGTTTTATTAAGTGATCCACATTTGTCTCACTACAGTAGCTGAATCAAGTAACCAATCAATTTTTCTCATTGATTTATGTTATCAAATAACAACTTAGTCCTGTCAACCTCGTTTTTTCTGTTCTCACTCTTCCCAAGTTAGATTTTATTGTGCTTGAAAGGCAGTCTGGTTCTCTACTTCGTTGACATTTGTATTTCAAGAGAGTACTTTTAAACTGCCACTTTTATTTGCAGATGTTGTGCGAACCCTTCAACCTAACATTATTCCACCATCGTATAGAGGTGCAACAATTCGGTATTTGTACTTTGCAAGGAGCACACTATTTGGGAAATACTTGATATTGGAGAATGGACACTTTCATAAGGAGTCAATAAAAGACCTTCGTGATCTGGTTTGTTTCTCATTCCTTAGATGGTTTATGGCTTTGTAGTTGTTCTCCTTTGGAATGTAAATTGTTGCTCAGCTAGTCATATATGTGTAATGTACGACAACATTTGTCTTCCTCTTACACTGGAGCATTTTGCATATGGATATTTGAATGCTAAGTTTCTTTTCAATTCTGTTTTTATCGCTTGAATGAGTTCCTTCATATTCCCATGCTAGTCGCTTTATTTTGAAAGTTCTCCATGAATAGATGTGGCAATGAGTAATTGGTTCTTACCGATCTCAATCACCAAGAGAAGAAAAACATGAAAGCTAATACGAACTGATAGAAATTGCCTATATCTTCTTGTTACCCTTTGCGTTGCTTGAGAGTTGATAATATTATCTTCTTGAACATCCAGTAGAAATGAAATCCTTGTTTCTCTGGAGAATGATGCTGTTATGCCTACATGCCATTAGTCAAATATTCAATTATTCATTCTAGGTTGGAATTGAAGGCTTTTTAAGTTCTCTAGAGCATCACTAAGCCTTTCTCTAAGCTATTTCATCGGTACTTATCCAATGGATTACTCAGTAAGTTCCTATTCCTTGATGTAAAGTTGTACAGCAGTAAGAAAGTGAACGGTGTTATTGTGTTTTTCAGGGATCAGAGAAGTCCATTTAGATATGGTTCATAATTTATTCTGAATCATTTTCGAAAAAATTTGTTTTCTTGCCCTCCTTTTTGGTCTTCAGTTGTTTTTCAAAATTGAAAAGAATACATGCTGATGGTTGGGGGAGCCAATGTGATGACTACCATCATAATCAAAATCATCTAAAATACTAGTATATTTATATACAAGAAAAGAACGGGTGAAAAGTTTGATGTCCAATTCTATGATATCTCAAGTAGCTTGGAGCTGTTTGGCATCTATTGAGTTGTAAAATTGCTCGTATGCTAATTGGCTAAGTAGTTGGCTAACAGGCAGAGCCAGTAGCACATGGTCTATGGGGGCAAATTTTTTTCTATATATAGTAAGCGCAACGACGTAGTAGGATTCATACAGCTGACCCAACTTAGTGGGATTAAGGTTTGGTTTGTTTTGTTTGTATAGTACGGGCAAAAATGGATCACTCTCCATGGTTAGTAGGGGCAATTTTTTTTAACAGTATATAATAAGGTAAAAAGTTATGTTGTAATTTAGAACTTAATAAATTCAAGGTAAAGCAAGCTGTAATAGATATTAAATTATGCTATGTACTATGAATATATTTTTCATAATCAAGTAACATCTTTTGTACGCGAAATATTTGTAGATGTTTTTGTGATGAAGGGGAAATTAAACATAGAAAACTGTATCTACCATCAATTTAGTTTCCCGATGCACATCAAATCATAACAAAAACACCAGTGCTGCAACAAGCTGCCTCTTAATATACCTAGTAGAATTTGGCAATCGAATTTCACCAATACTGTCATGGAGATTATGCTGCACAGACTAGTGAAGGCCTTAAAGCAAAACATTAGAAGCATATCGGATAGCATCCCATAATAAGAGAAAAAGACATTTAAAGTTTTGCTAGGCTTGCATATGGTTTTACACTTTTACCATCCATACATTTTATAATATATTATAACCAATTAATTGTGTAAGCATTGTGATCGTTCAGTCTTATTTGATGTTGAGCATAGGACAAGATTTCAGGATACTAGTGTTTTTGGCACTCTCTGTGTGTGTGCTATTTCAAATATTTTGAGACACACAAGGCCAAAACATGTGTGCCTGGGCATGCGACCCATCAAAATCTGCTACTCTTTTTCCTAAGGGTCTTTAAGCCTCTTCTAAGGGATTCATATATTTTTGTTATTGAAAGTTTGTTTTCTTATTTTTTTTTTCCCGAAGGAATTTGTTGTATTGAAAGTCATGGAAGACAAAAAGAGGGATAGAGGGAAAACTGAAAACTAACTGCCAAAAGGTTATGTGTAGTATAACATAAAGTGACAGGAAAGAATAACAAGAAAAGTAGGGTCTCCTTCATTATAGGAGTATATAGGTAGATTGATAATAGTTCAATGTGACTTTTTCAAAAAATTCTGTGGTCCATTTTTTCCCCACCTAGTTTTGAAGAAACTTGATGTCTGCAGGAGGCCCGACTGCCTTTGCAAATATGGGTTACTCAGAAAACCAATGGCTTGTTGAGTGAAGAAGGTCATAATGATTGTAAACCTTTCTTTGTCCCTTTTCCTCGTAATACAATCTTGTTGATTCTAGAATATGTCTTTTTCAAACTTTCTCAATTTCATCGGTAACAGAATCAATGACGCCATGCTTACTACTCAAAAAGACAACTTGAGTAACATTTATAAATTGGGTTTCAAGCATAGAAAGTTTCACACTATGTATTTCTACATTTTGCTATCTGATTTCTTCTTTTATTAGACAATCCTATGCATTAAATTTGTCTGGAGTAGCCAACTGATGTTCAAGATGGAAACTCATCCTGATATTCTAGCCATTCCTTATCAGGAGATTTATTTAGTATCCAGGAATTCCACAACACTTTGTGAAATGACTACCTCATCTACAGTATTGATAGATTATAGAATGATCTCTGGTACCACTTCAAAGAATGTGCACTTTATCTCACATGCATCTACCTTATATTGCATTTTTTATATCTGAAATTTGTGAGATCTAGTATCAATTTAGAAAGCGAAATTTATATATGTGCCTCAGTAAGGGTGATTAGTTTTTTAATGTACAACAAAAACCAATAGCCACAAATGCTGTTGATGAATACCAGAACTATGATATGTTTCCAAATGTCAAAGATCTATACTCGAGTCCCAGTTAACTTATATGTCCAGCAAAACTATTCAATCACGTGTGCAGCCTCTTTTCTTTGGTAGTTTAAACGCAAGAAAGAAGCTTTGACATTTCCATTTTGGCTAAGATTCTTAGAAACAGTTCTATTAGGCAGTTTTCTTTTCTGGAGCAAAGATGGAGATGTACTTGATCATGTCAAATTTATACTGCCTGATCTATGGGCATATATCTAAAGCTCCAGTTTACTATTTGCTCAGCAATTATTATTTTTTACCTTCTGATGGAGTATCATTGATGTGTGGCTTATGTCTCGGAGTCGTTGCTCAGTCGTGTTTTATGCTTATAAAGTGGAAGAAGTTATACAAAATAGCCACTCGTTTTGCAAGGGAATAATGTGGGTCAAAAAGAATTTTATATCATTTAAAGGACAGACCACGTCCTAGAGTATTACATGGGCCAGATCCCCCTTTTTGGTTTTTCCCCTGTTAGTTCCTTAAATGAGTTGCATCACGGGCATGTGTGGACTTGGTTGCGGTTGGACATTCTTTTTGCTTGGTAGCTTTTTTCTTTTCCTGTAGCCTTTCTATAACTTTAGCACAGGCTAGCAACTTTTAGTACATCAATTCTTTGCAAACTATAAGTGGATAAGAAATGGAAAATCCAATCCGGGTAGCTCTTACCATCAGTTTTTGGAAGGGCTACATTTATTTTCTTCTCACCTATGCACTCCTAAGTATCATACCATTCTGGCATGATGCAAAAACATGATGGTGTTGCAAAGCCTTTACCGATCCAATTTTATAAACAAATGAACTACATTGTTTCGAAAAGTGTACTAATTCTGGTGTTTTTTTTTTTCAGCCAAGCACTTCGAATGAAAGGTGATGCAGTATCTAAATATCTATCACATATGGGGGAAGGAGGGGGGGAGATAAAGATCTTGCTAAGTGGGGTAGGTAATAAGAAGAAAAAGAAAGGAAAGTTCTGGTGTTATTTGGAGTTCTCTAAACCGAATTGGATGATGAAGGATTTATATTGTTGACTCCAAATCTTTTGAGGACAGGTTTCCCAAAGTTTGAATTTTAATCATATATGTTCCAGGCTTGGGTCCCTACTTAGTGGGATTAAGGCTTGGTTTGTTTGTTTGTTTGTTATGTTCGAGGCTTGGGTGATAGTCATGTAAATATGTGTTCACCTTGTTGTCTGCAACGCTTTTAAATTCCACATGCATTTTGAAGCACTACATAACTCCATATAAAAAACATAGCTTTATCTCGTGGAAAGTTCCTGCTTCCCTTACAACCATTCGATAATTCATGTGCTATAAGAAAGTCAGAGCAGTAACAGGTATACTATGCACTCACGATTGAGATTTTTTCTTCTCGTTTCAGGTGTTGTTCCTGCAAACTCTGTTTTCTTAGAAGTATACAGGGGGATGGAGATTCTGATTAGGTAAATTTATATTACTTTATGCTACTTTCCTATCCTTGGTTTCTTTACTTTTGTCCTGTTGGAGCTATTCATATACTACACCAAATGAGCTAATGATTTTGTTGTTTAAAGACTAGGGCAAATGAAAATTTTGATGGGCTTGAGGAAGGTTATGACAGCTCGAGGGAGAAAATATTATCTGTTTCTTCCTACAACCCCGTGAAAGAAGACATACACCGAGCTTTTGGTAGTTCCTTATCCCTGCTGTCATCTCTTGCAAGGTCTTCAAGTAAAGACTTATCATATCTAGAAGGACGTGCTAGCATATCTTCAAATCTAGCATTGCCTAGCATGGCTGTTGCTGAAGTCTTAAATGATTCTAGTGATGGTAAATATATTTTCTAGTTTTACAATTTTGTTTAAAATTCTTCACGTCGAGATATTACTTGAGAATTAGCTCTCCAGATTGCCTTATATTAGGATGAAATTTTTGATTATCCTTACTAGGCCTTCGTGTAATATTAATTTTGAGGCAGAGCCACTTCATTTGTGATAGCTTTATTTATGCAAACAGGGTTTTTTTCCCCCAGTAAGTTCGAAGACGCTGCCTCCCGAAATCGACAGCCAACACATACAAGATCCCATTCCTTAGATGATGAAACAAGAGTACCATTTGCCCCTGAAACTGTTGAAGCTGGAGGATGTAAATCCATGTGCTTTGTATTCTTATTATGGCTTTTCTTTTTTCCACCTAATGGCTTATTAATGCATTGAACACAAAAACTAATTGGTTACAAACTTTTTCTGCAGCAGAAGGTTTTGCTCAGGGAAGATCTTATAATATCATACCGGATGGCCAAGGTCTACTACGATTTTCACCAAAGAACTCTGACTCGACCTATTACTTCAGTGATATGGTATAGTTCTGTATCTAGTAGCTTGTGCTCATTCATGTGCATAATTTTCAGTTCCTTTACCTCATTTTTGTCATCAGATAGGTGGAACCCTCACTTTCTTTCATGAAGGAACTAGAAGATGTCCCGTTTCAGAATATGTCATTGTTTATACGAATTGATTTTAATTGTTCTTTAATGCATGTATGTTGACCGGCCTCATTTGTCCTTTCCAGCTGTCAATTACTCTGGAGATGACAGAGACTATAAGTAGGCATTTTGTCGATCCTTCTCGAAAACATTCTCCAACTATTACCAAGGTATGCTTCCGTGAACTGATTCTTAAATGGATATACTGCAAATATTAGTGACACAATCATGATGACTATCATTACTGCTGTATGGAGTTCTAGCTAGCCATCTTTTAATTCATTTGAGCTTGAGATCATATTCAATTTCTGTAACTATGGGTCAGTGATTCCTATGCTGGTCTCATGATACGAGTTTATTTATTTAAGGGAAGAAGAAAAAGGTTGATGGCAGCTGCTACGATCTCATTTAGAATTTTTGATAAATGGGTGTAAATATAAGTACCAAATGTTTGAGATGGTTTCTAATTTTCCATGACATGATGTGATTCTGAGAACATTTCAAATTTGATGCTATATAGGATTAGATTGAGGAAAATTTTATTCTACCTTTTCTGTCAAATATTTGTTTGTGTTTAAGTATGTGTTCTTTTTTTTCTTTTCGGGTTATTTAGTATGCCCTTTCTCTCTGCAGATATGTTTTGACTGGATTTCGTTATTAAAGCTTATCACAAAGAAAAAAGGTGATAATGGACTCTCTATATACACATGCTAATTCATATTGTTGAAAGGTGGGTTTGATGTTGTCACCAAAAAATAGGAATGTGATCGTATTTAGTGTGCGTGCAACCATTTTCATAAATTTTCTTTTTACTATGCAGGTTCACAGTGATCATCATGAGGTTGTTTCAGATTTAGTGCAGACAAGCTTTCTCTTTTCCATTCCTATGGATGGGCCCATGTCTTTTTCGAGATACTTCACTCAGTATGTCTCGGTGCAATGGGCTTTACGTTTTGAATTCCTTACCACCCCAAAGAATGTCAATTGGACCAGGTATAATTGATTATTAACAACCTATATGATCATTCCATAGTTTTTATATTGATTTTTCAATTGCAACATAGTGATTGAAAACCTGAATTTCTTTTTTAATTTGTTCAATGTTGTAGTATTTGATTTAAAATGTTGTCTTTATACACATTTAGAACCATATGGAATAAAAGTTACATTGCACTAAAAAAATATGCATTTGAAGAATCAAAAAGAATTTTCCGTATTATGCTGGTTGTGTGGCTTAACCTCAGTTTTGAATGAGTTATTGCCTCAACTTGGTTTGATCTTGACGAAAAAGGGTAGGTGATAGTTTGAAATGCCAGGTATTGATTTGCGAAGATTACATGCTGATCTGCACTCTCTTAAGAAATCAATGTGGTTCATATCCCTAATTCATTGCAGTGGGATTTACATGTTGGTAATAATTAGCAAACTCAAATAATGTTCTTCTTTCCTTGTCTCTCACAAGAATCAAAATCTTCAAGCTTCATAAGCTTGTGTGGTTCTTTCCATCGGAGCATTATTGTGGATGATATCTAATCTGTTGAATATAGAATAGAAAGGAAGATTTGGTGTCAGATGTTGGCTGCATAGAATTTCGGGTTGATGCCTTGGCAACCATTTTCATTTACTTTTTAATTTTTTTTCGCTTCTTTAGTAAAACAGATAAAAAGATGTTTATGTCGTTCTATATATTAGCATTAGTTTATAGGGTTATGTATCTCAAAGCAGCCTTTAACTTTTCTCAAAAACTCAATAGTTCCAAAGAACTAGTAGCTTTTTAGTGTGTGTTCTTTTGGAAGATGGAAATGAGAGGAAAGTGAACACATTAAAATCAAATAATATGGGGAAAAGACTTAATGCACAGCATTTCTACACAACGGTAGAAAATGAGTTGATCATGTCTTCAAACAAACAAACAAACCAAGCCTTAGATCCTACTAAGTAGGGTCGGCTGCATGAATCCTGCTACGCCATTGATAGCTCTATCATGGACCATATCCTCCTCAATTCCTAGATGGGTTATATCTTTCTTACAAGTTACCCACCAAGTCTTTTTCGGTCTTTCCCCACCCCTCCTATGTTGATTACTCTCTCTAAAATCTACTCGCTTGACAGGCGCTTCTACTGGTCGTCTTAACACATGACCTAACCACCTTAAACGTGTTTCTCTTAACTTCTCATCAATAGATGCTACTCCAATTTTCTCATGAATATGCTCATTGCGTATCTTGTCCTTCCTAGTGTACCCACACATCCATCTTAACATTCGCAATTATGCTACTCTCATCTTTTGCTCATGTGTGTAATTCATTGCTCAACACTCAGACCCATAAAGCATCGGTGGCCTAATTGTTGTTCTATAGAATTTACCCTTAAGTCGTAAAGGAATTTTGCGGTCGCATAATTTCCCGATGCCATTCTCCATTTAGTTCAACCCGCTTTTATCCGGATGTGTAACATCTCGATTTATACCATCACTCTGAAGAACTGATTCTAAATACTTAAAATTTTCACGTATAGGTATCTCTTGATTTCCGATACTAGCCCCTATTCCATTCCTACTTGCACCCTTGCTAAACTTAAATTTCATATATTCTATTTTTGATTGACTAATTCTAAAACCTTTTGCTTCAAGTCTCTCCCCAAACTTTGAGTTTAGCATTTACCCTATCTTTTGTTTCATCTACTTGCACAATGTCATCTGCAAATAACATACACCATGATATTTCCTCCTGTATGTGCCTTGTAAGTTCATCTATAACCAATGCAAATAGATAAGGACTTAGAGCTGAACTTTGGGGTAAACCTATATTTATAAGGAACTCTTGTGTCAACCTTCCTGGTGTTCTCACACTTGTAACTACATCCTTATACATTTCCTTTATTGATTCTATATATACTACTCTAACTACTCTTTTTTCTAAAACTTTTCACATAACTTCTTTAGGGACTCTTTATATCGTATGCCTTTTCAAGATCAATAAAAATCAAATGTAAATCCTTTTCCTTATCTCAGTATCTCTCGGTAAGTCTCCTTAAGAGAATATGATTTCAGTAGTCGATCTCCTTGACATGAAACCAAATTGATTATTCGACACCTTAGTCATTTCTTAACCTTCTTTCTATCACTTCCTCCCAAAGGTTCATCGTATGGCTCATTAACTTAATACCTCTGTAATTCGTACAATTTTGTATATCCCCTTTATTTTTGAATATGGGTGTGAGAGTACTCCAATTGGTCAGGTATCTTTCTACTCTTCAATATTTTATTGAAAAGATTGGTAAGCCAACTTATGCCCTTCTTTCCTAAGCATTTCCATACCTCGATTGGAATATCATTGGGGCCAACTGCTTTTCCTTTCTTCATCTTCTTCAATGCCTTTCCCACCTCTGATTCTTGAATTATTCGACAATACATTACGTTTTTATACTCCTCAGACTTAGCTAACTCTCCTAAAATGATACTTCGTCTCTATTGTCTTCATTGAATAGATGATGGAAGTATCTCTCTCACCTTTCCTTAATTTCCTCATCTCTTACTGGCACCTTATTACTTTCATCTTTGATGCACTTGACTTGGGTTAAGTCTTTCGTTCTATGGGCTCTTGCTTTAGCAATTTTATAAATATCTCGCTCCCCCTTCTTTGACTCTAATTTTTTATAAAAATCTTCAAAAGCCCTATCCCTTGCTTCACTTATAGCCTTTTTGGCCTCCTTTTTAGCAAGCTTATATTTCTCAATGTTTTCGTCACTTCTACAACTATATAGAGTCTTATAGTTAGCCCTCTTAACATTGATTTTATTTTGTACACTTTCATCCCACCACCAAGATTCCTTGTTCATGGGGGCATAACCTCTTGACTTTCAAAGTATTTTCTTAGCCACTGTTCTCACTCTAGTTGCCATGTCATTCCATACAGTGTCAAATTCTCCTTGTAAGTCCCAGATACTTTGCCCTAACAAATCTTCCTATTAAAAATTTCTTCTTTTTCTTTCTTTAAATTCCTCCACTTAATTCTAGGTGATTTACGTAGGTTCCTTCGCCTAATGTGGTGTTTAAGTCTCAAGTCCACCACCAAAAGCCTATGTTGTGAGGTTAAAATTTCTCCAGGTATGATTTTACAATCTGTACAAACCCTTCTATCTCTCTTTCTTGTGAGGAGAAAGTCAATATGTGACTTTGTTGAACCAATTTTAAAGGTAACTAAATGTTCTTCCCTCTTCTTGAAAAAAGTATTAATAATGCAAAGGTTGAATGTCATTCCGAACTCCAAGATTGATTTTCCTTCTTCATTTCTTCCCCCATAACCATATCCACTATGCACTTCTTCATAATCTTCGCTATCTCTTCCCACATGTCCATTTAGATCACCTCCTATAAAAATTTGCTCACCTTGGGGGACACTACCTATCATCTCATCTAAATTCTCCCAAAACTTAGCCTTAATAGACTCATCTAGACCTACTTGAGGCGCAATATTTATTAGACACTAAAGGTAGTAATAGTTTCATGTCCTAAAACTAGTTTAAGGGACATAATCCTATCTCCTTTCCTAGTCACCTGCACTACATCATCCTTCATCGACCCATCCATAATAATACCTACCATATTTCTAGTCCTGTTTACTTCTGAATACCAAAGTTTAAATCCTGAATTATCTAGTAGTTTAGCCTTTTCTCCTACCAATTTTGTCTCTTGTAAACACAAAATAATAATTCTTCTCCTAATCATTGTATCTACCACCTCCATTGATTTACTAGTAAGAGTTTCCTATTCTAATCCTATTCTCTAGAACTTTTTCCTTCCCCACTACCCTCTCTCTATTATGTGAGGACCCTTGCATATTTTTCACTACATTCGGACCCCCATGGAGATGTAGCGGCCCTTTCCCACTATTCGCTGCACTCAGGCAATGCAACGCGTCGTTTACGGGGAACGCTCTAACATTAGCGCAATATCGTAGTGGATTCATCTCATAAGATTGACAACAAGTTTTACGTTGGCTGTCGACCTAACGCAACTCTGCTCCTTTACCCGGACTTGGGACCGGCTATGATAAGAAAAACTCGACACAGGCGGAGTTGAGTTGATCATGTCATCAACTGTGGAAAATTGAATTGTTGATGGAGTTGTTAAATACACCAGTTATGGAGATAACTGTTGTGAATAGGAATAATAGCCCTCTCATGACTTTCTTAAAGAGGAACTTCATCTAAGTACCAGGAATAAGCTTTCTTTGTTTTTTTTTCTCTCTTATGGCATGATAATCAAAATCTGGATTCTTGGAAATATGTTATTATTCGTCAAATCCCATAGGTTTTACCCTGGTTTGGTTAAAAAGATATACCTCTTCAACAAGTTCATTAATGAGCATAACGGCCGTAGTGTTCCAATGGAGATAAGAACCATGATTAGCTTTTGTCTCTCCATCCCCACAGCCGCAGGGGCAGAGAATTCGTTTGGAAATATTATTAATAATCTCCATAATCATTACTGTTTTATCAGCGAATTCTCGTAGCTTCCCAAAAGAGCCGTATTTTTCCTCCATAGCGTTAAGAGGTCGTATCTTAATGAGCATATTTAATTTATTTAAAAAGATGCATGTATTCATGGGTATCTTGGAATAGGTTAACACACCTACCTGAAAATGAAAGATGCAAAAGCTGTAAATTGAGGAATGGGAAGAAACATGCACTATTTCAACTTGAAGGAAATATTGAAAAGCAGAGAACAATAAAAAGTATTCCCTTTACTTTAGTCAGTTAGTATATCAGAGGAAAAGAAAAAAATATACAAGGAAAAGTACTTTTCTTTGTGGTCCTCAATTGAGTGCAAGGTTTAAAATATTCTGCTAACTTCCTTCCAAATCCTTCTCTAACTTAATCGAGGTAGAAAGATTAGATGTTCCTTATTTCTCCTCTATTTGCTTCCTTTTGTTTTGTTACTCATCTCTTCCTTTTCGCACCAAAACAAACATACATGGGATATTTACAAAATGATGCAACTATGAACCCTAATCAAGTATCATGTATGTGCCTGTAGCATTAGAGTTTAAATTTTTTTTTTTTTTTTTAAAAAAAGTTTATTGTCTTAGTTTAATGGACTTTTAAAGTCCCAATAAATATTTGGGAGAAAGACCAATTTGGTCCCTTATCTTTAGGGTATCAACCAATTTGGTTCCTTATCTATCAAAAAGACTAATTTGGCCCTCATCTTGAAAAAAAATTAACTAATTTAGGGCTTGTGATGGAAATTGTGGACAAACTTAGTCATTGACAACACATCTAGTGCAGGTTAACGGTCACGTGATTATAACGTGACTTGGTCAATTAATTTGTTCGTGATTTCTATCATAGTCCTTATATTGGTTAATTGTTTTAAAGATAAGGGACCAAATTGGTCTGCTTTGATAGATAAGGGACTAGATTGGTTGATATCACAAAGATAAGGGATTAAATTGGTCTTTTTCCTTAAAAATCTTAGTTTAACACAGCATATGATATTAGGGAAGAGTTTGAGATATACAATTTATTTGAAAAATGACATGAAGAACTTATTTAATAATGTTGTGCAGTTATTTCAAATTTAGATGTCCTGAAAGTACCTTAGCTCCAAATTCAAATTTGAATACATGAAAGTGCATTGCTCTGGATCCAATGACCTCTTTCTGGTTTGGTGTAGTTCTTCCATTTCAAGGAAAACTACTGGTGAACAGAGTAGTCATTCTTAGGTGAAAGGGCATTCAATGTGATGAAACCATGAGTGGTCAGGCCCATGAATGATGGCTTAAATTAGTTGCTTTAGCCATTCCCAATGGCAATTAGCCTTTCTGACGGAGACTGAGAATATGAAAACTTTTATCTAGCCCCTTAAGTTTTTGGCTGCTATAGTTCTGCAAGTTGGATTTAAAATTTCAAAGAGGCGGCACTAGTAGGTCTCGTATTCTTAAAACATCAAAGATCTTATTCGCAATCAGCAGAAAGTGGACTTAATGATGTGTCCCATTACCAGTCCTACTAAATATGATGGGACCATATAATAAGGCTATGCGTTACTCATCATTTTAAGCATTTAAGAAGGATTAGGGTAGGAAAGATGTAGTTAATCGGATTTTGATTATAGATAACTTTTGTAATGTACTACTTTTTAGCTCGTATTGTCACTCAACTTTTCAACTTTTAATGAAAATATCGATTCATTAAGATCTTCTACTAGAACTATTGTTGAGCTATTTTTCTCTGCTTTCAAGGTTTTCCGTGGTTTTTCCAAAAACCAAGCCTTCGATCATGGATCAAAGCAAACTTCTTATCTCTCACTTCCACCCCTATCATTTGGTATCCGAGCCAAATGCTCAAAATATAGAGCAAGAATTGGAAGAAGTTGAGCAACAACTTGAATGGTTGTCCTAAAGGCTTGATCAACTCATGAACCCGAAAAAGATGAAAGTTCATGAAGAGATTCAAGATGTTTGTCAAACGTACTGGAAGTAGGGTTGCAAACAAACCGAACCGAGTTCGAGCAACCCTTTGTTCGAGCTCGACTGAGCAAGTAAAAATATTAGAGCTCAAGCCTCATCAATCTTGAATTTGAGTTTAATCGAGTTGAAGGAAATATAAATTCACTAAAATTTTATGTTTTTTTAATAAAGGATAGGATAGCCATTTCACACAAACAATTATTTAAAAAATAAAATACATATGCTTCAAACTCACTAGCTCTCAAGCCTCACACACGGGTTTGAGCTTAAGTTTGAATTCCTGTTCAAGTTTGTGTCGAGTTTTGACTAAGCAACTTGCCAGTTGTTCTATTTGTTTTCAAACCTTAACCGAAAGGTAGTCAAGGAGAGAAATTGTTCTCAAAGGAATCGGTGGTTGATCTCTGGGAGAATATTCCAGTCTGGGCCTAACACAAATGTGTGACATTTATCATGGTAAAGGTGTAGATATTTATCTTATTTCTCTACCTACATCTCTGGAACTTCTGGAAGATATTGAAAAATGACATAAGAGAGAGGAAAGTTCTACATGCGGAAAAAGCTCAATGGTAGAGCAGTTTACCCACTTTCCCACACTGCGCGGGTGGGTACGTTTGGGGTCTATGACAACTTGTGGACCCTTTTATATTTGACCCAAAGCACTCTGCTGCGGCAAGCAAGTTCTTATTGCATTCACCAAGATAGTCGTTAGGAGTGAATGGTTTAGTGGTAATCGAAATCAACGAAAGCTCGTTCCAAACTCGAAATTTACTTTTAGACCCTACTGAGCAACTTGATGGTCTTGCAATTTGCTCAGAAGAAGTGATATTAAAGGGAAAATATACTCTTTCTATCCCTTTTCTTTCTCTCATCATGAACCATATTTGGGGGTCAAACTCTACTAGTAAATGATCGTGAGATACAAATTTCAATGCTGTTGGATAAATTGCTTTCTAGTGATATTGTTTCCAATTCAAATCCTATATCCTTGTGTTTAAGTGGATTCAGAAGTAGAAGATTTCGTGAATTAGCAAGTTTTTTTAAATCGTATCCTTACTAGTTACTACTAAAAGAGGATTCTGTCATCCTTACTTGGAAGAGATGAATAAAGAAAATATGGAGACCATTGGCTTTAAATCCTTGTGATTGTGGAAAGTCAAAACAAAACTTGAGGACAAGTTTTCTCCAATCGAAGGAGAAGGAAAATTAATGCAAGATAAGTTCCATTAGAATAGGATAAGTATAAGTTTGAATGATAGGTTATTCATCTTATTAGAATTTAATAAGGATTATGGTTAGAAAGATGCCTACCACCAACGAACAAGGTTTCCAAACAAAATTAAAAAAAAAAAAAGTGTAAGAAAGATGCAGTTAGTCTGATTTGGATTCCAGATAACTGTTAAACATTTAAAACACTATTTGTTATCTTGTATTTTAACTTAGCTTTTTAACTCTAGTTAGACAGCTTGTTAAGCTAGAGAATAAGAGAGAAAGACCTTTGGGAGAAATGAATGATTTTATTATCTGATGAGAGCACCTATATATACAAGAGGATATGGGCTTTCGGGCCTCAGTACAGCTATATAGTGCAATTGTTGTACATAGTGTAGTACAACTATAAAACTATATACTAATTCTAAGCAACTACACAACTATATACTAATTCTAACGCTCGCCCTCAATTTGGAGCACGTAAATCATATGCACCAACCTTGGTACAAATAAAACTAATTCGAGGATCTCGGAGAGCTTTGTAAAAACATCTGCTAGTTGGTCATTTGAGTTGACAAAACTAGTAGCAATACACCTAGACAAAATCTTTTGTATGATGAAATGACAATCTCAATATGTTTGGTCCTCTCATGGAATACTGGATTAGAGGCTATATGTAAGGCAGTTTGATTATCACATATCAATTTCATTTGCCCAACCTCTCCAAACTTAAGCTCTTGAAACAATTGTTTTAACCATACGAGCTCACATGTTGCCAAAGCAATAGCCCAATATTTAGCTTCGACACTTGACTTGGCAAGAACTGATTGCTTTTTACTCTTCCAAACTGTAAGATTACTACCAATGAGGATACAATATACTAAATCTCTCTTAGAGTGGGCATCTAAAGGAGAACCAGCCAATCTACATTTGAGTACCCAACCACTTGAATATGCCCTTATCTTTATATAAAAATCCTCGATCTAGTGCCCTTTTAATATATTTCAAAATCCGAACTGCAGCATCCTAGTGGCTATCACATGAAGATTGTAGGAATTAACTTACTGCACTCATGGCAAATGAGATATATGGCCAGTGATAGTGAGGTAGTTAAGCTTTCCAACTAAACGTCGGTATCGTCCAAGGTCTGCAAGAGGGCTCCCCTTGACTTGGTAGAAGATTGACATTTGGATCCATTAGAGTATTAACTGGTCTGTAGTTTAACATACTAGTTTTTTCAAGAATATCCAAGGCATATTTTCTTTGAGAGCTAACAATACCAATACTAGATTGAGCCGCCTCAATTCCAAGAAAATACTTGAGTCGGCCTAAATCCTTGGTTTGAAAATGATAGAGATGATTTTTCAACTGAAGGATTCCATTCTGATCATCTCTTCAATAATAATGTCATCCATATAAACCACTAGATAGATGCATCGGCCATGTGGCTTATGATGATAAAAGACAGAATGATCAGCATCACTTTGGGTCATCCCAAATTGTTGAACAACAGTGCTGAAACGGCCAAACCAGGCTCGTGGAGATTGCTTTAATCATAAAGAGAGCGACGAAGTCTACATAGCTAACCAAACTCTCCCGAAGCAACAAAGCTTTGACAGTTGCTCTATGTAATCCTCTTCCTGAAGCTCTCCATGGAGAAAAGCATTTTTGATTTCCAATTCATATAGTGGCCAACAATGCATGGCAGCAATGGACAGAAATAGGCGAATGAAGGCAATTTTGGCCACTGGAGAAAATGTGTCACCATAATCCAAGCCATAGATTTGAGTGTAACCTTGCTACTAAATGCATCTTAAACCTGTCATTCATTCCATCAGGAACCTCCTTGATGGTATAAATCCATTGATAATTGTGGATTTTCCTAGAGATAATTGCACGCACAATTCCCAAGTGCTGCTAGATTGTAAAGTTTCCATCTCATTAATATCGCTTGTCACCATCCTAGATCTGAAAGGGCCTAACTAGTAGTTTTAGGAATGAAACAATAGACGCAGAAGATACAAATGTATAATAGGGTGAAGATAACCTATGATAGCTGAGAAAATTGTATATGGGATGAGGATTACAGGTGGACTGAGTACCTTTTCGAGTGATAGGAAATTGGGGGTCATCATGTGGCAGGTCTGAAGTAGGTGAGGAAACTGGAGTAGGGAGTACATCATCTGGAACTTCAGTTTACCTGCAGAAGAATTGAGAGGAGACTACGGTCGTGGACGATGATGATAAACTTGTAGAGGATGAGTAGAGACACTAGGAGCCGGATGGTTAGTAGACTCGAGTGAAGGGTTGGAAGATGCAAGCGAGGACCTAGATAAGGAATGGGAAGGACTTCCATGATGGTGGTGGACTCCATATGAGATGTAATAAAGAATGAGGATGACTAGAAATAAAGGTAACATCAGCAGAAAGGAAATATTGGCAAGTGTTAGGGAATAACACCTGTAACCTTTCTAAAGTCGTAAGTATCTTAAGAAGATGCATTTAATGGATTTGGTGGAAAGTTTGTCGCGTCCAAGTGAATGATTATGAATGAAACAAGTGCACCAAAAATGCGAGAAGGAAGAAGATAGGGAGGCTAATTTGGATATAAGACAAAGTAAGGGATGTTTTGCTGTAAGACAAAAGAAGGCATACGGTTAATCAAATAACAATCAATAAGAACAGCATAACCCCAGAAACGGAAAGGAACCTTATGATGAATGAGGAGAGTGAGGGTTGTTTCATTGAGACTGCGATTTTTACGCCCCGCAACTCCATTTTCTTGAGGTTTGTGAGTACTAGAGGATTGATGAAGAATGCCACTAGAAGACATAAATTTAGTAAACGGTTCAGAGATCTGGGATCATGTGTTGTAATTTTGACAAACTAGGGTGACCGAAATGGTTATGTATGAGAGTATTTGGAGCATCAATGGGAATGCAAGCAACTGGAGATGATACAACATAAGAATTACCACATTGAGCAATAGAGGCAACAAACGACGATGAGTACAACATATTTGCTCTAAACTTCAGATTGTCATCCAAATTAGACATAGTCAGAAAAATAGATGATGGAGAATTTTGTCCCTCTCGTGTGTCGAACTTGTAATCTAAAGGAATATATGTGCAACTGGAGGTGGGCGGCCAAGAAGTCTGTAGCACTGCTATCTAGTATGGCACCACTTATGACAATAAGTATAAATAGGACGGTTGTTTCGATTAACGACACGTTTTCCCCCTTGTTCTCTAGATGTGGTTTGTGATGCCAATACAGAATTTGCAATGAAAGAAATTTCAGAAATCGTGGCAGAAGAGACCCGAAGCAGCCGAGAACTGAGGTCGTCAAGGCTAGGTACGTCAGGACTAGCAAGGATTTGA
Source organism: Cinchona pubescens (assembly GCA_025175665.1). Lineage (NCBI taxonomy): Eukaryota > Viridiplantae > Streptophyta > Magnoliopsida > Gentianales > Rubiaceae > Cinchona > Cinchona pubescens. The sequence continues at coordinate 889,235 of JANKKI010000232.1, forward strand.
TCCCGAATATGGGCGAACTCGGGTTGAAGGGCAGTAAGACCAAGTACCGTTAATTACAAATTTATCCCATTGCACTTCTTGTGTTTCTATAGTACTAATAACAAGCATGAGAGAATTAAGTTCCTATTTAAGAGATTCAAGATTTCCAACAAACTCACACGTATCTGCATCTTACTTCAAATGAACCATATTAGAAACTACAAATAAAATCTTTGGATATCAATAGTATAAATAGATTTAGCCCTGTTCCAAACACCACAGCAAGTCTCATGTGCTTGATAGATGTGAAAAAGTTTGGAATCAATGGAATGCCGTAACATATGATGTAAAAGAGCTTCCATTTTCTTAAATTCTGGCCTATCCTGAGCAGGTACATCCCCTGCTTTAGTAGTTAAATAATCTTGATACCCTTGACCACGAAACCATAACTTAACAAATCTGGACCAAGAGAAGTAATTGACACTTCCTAATAGCCTAATACTGTGAACAGTGCCTATGACCATACCATAAAAATGCCAATGAACGGTGTTGAATGAACAGTACCGTGAACACTTGCGATGTATATAACAGTGATGTGATCAGCTTCGATGAACAATACAGTGAGTAGCATCCACAATGTAAAGAGATATGATCTGATATAGAATAGCTAGATATAGATTCAACTACAGACGGGAGGAACTACTATATCGAAATCACAGCAAAAAGAAAGGAAAACACTGTTGGAAAATAAAGAAGGTATGGAGGCAGCAGCTAGGGTTTTCTCTGCTAGGATTCTCTCCCCAGTTTGAAGTCTGATACCATGTTAAGTTAGAGAATAAGAGAGAAAAACCCTTGGTATAACTACATAGTACAATTACTGTGTAGTACAACTATACAACTATATACTAATTCTAACACAACTATACAACTATATAATAATTCTAACCAAACTGTCGTTTCTTCTAATTAATATACTCCCTCTGTCCCGAATTTTTTGTCACCTTTTGTGGGAATGTGGCTTTAAGAATAGTGTTTTGATTGTGATGTTAGTGGTTTTTTTTCCAATTTTATCTGATCTTGAATAGAAGACGACACTTGGATTGAAGAGAGGGACAATGTTGGAAAAAGAATTAAAGATACCCTTGACTTTGCTAAGGTGACAAAAATTTTGGGACATCCCAAAACGGAAAGTATGATACTTTCAATGGGATGGAGGAAGTATTATGATATTGAGCTAAATTTTCTACCTTTTAAGGTTTTTCTCTTGTTTTCCCAAAAATGAAGCCCTTGATCATGGATAAAAGCAGAATCTCTTCTTCTTAGGAAGTTTCTTTGATCCATTTTTGAGGGCACAAAATAACCACGAGAATGGAGGAGGATGAGATCCTCGACTCTTAGACCGACTCGGGAAAAGGACAAGAAAACAGGCATCATAATCAACCATTCAAACCAACCCATATGCATTACAATTTATAGTATCTAGAGGTATAAAAACCCTAGTATAGAGGTTTTTGAACTCATCATACGGGTATTTCCCCTTTAACGGCTTCAACAATCTCTTTGGCGGGTGTGTTTAAGACCTAGCCTTTTTCTAAATTCGTAGATATACCTCCTTTTTTGTATCCCAGATTTTAACCATAAAAAGAAAATTTCATCCAGAAATTGCCAACATACCTCATGGTGCCTGGAATCCTGTTCTTGTCTCTGAGTTTGTCCTTTGAAATTAACTTGTTGAACTTTTATGGATTCGAGACCTTTCAGCCTCTCCCCCTGGTCTTATTCTTTTTAAATTAAAAGAAAATTTTTAAAAGAAAATTAAGAATGAAAGCTTTTATAGATAAGTCTTGAAGATTTTCAGAATATGAAATTGATTGATATTGAAGGGATTGTTTACAAGGAGAGCTAGTTGAGAGCTTTCGATAATAAAAATTTCCTCGATGATCTATACAAACGAGGAATCAGTCTATTTATAGAATGAATTCCGGACTTTAAAATCGGATGTTAACTATCCTAATAAAATAAAGTAGAAGAGATTCCTTACATTATTTTTGCTTTTCTAAAAGCTGACTGCATAGTACAATAATTGCTACCAGCTGTCTAAAGTTTCTTATATAATTACAATAATTGTTTTAAAGTTGTCTAAAGTGTGGTCTCCACGTTTTGGTATCCGATGTTGTCTACTCCATCAGTAGATGACACCTGGTCTTCCAGATCACATGGTTCCTGTTGATTTTCTTTAGTGGAGTCTGTCTCAGTCTTCGAGTCTTCAATTGTTGTCTTCTAGTTCTTGTTCCTTTGTCTGAGTCATTATTCCACTAAGTGGAATTTTTGGGAGATTTTTGAATTCTCCAAGTAGTTGACTTAGAATAGTCTCAGTAATGTCTTCTTTTTCTTTTTATTTTTTCTTAATTTTATTCCTCTTTTTGTTTCTGAAGAAGAGGACTCCTCTTTTTCAGAAGTTTTTGGCAAACTTCCAGCCATTAACGGATTATTGACTTTGTCTTTACCCTTATCCGTTTGTAAGGGACTAGATACAGGCTTACACCTGTATTGGTCTGTGTGATTTTTAGTAAATCACCAACTATCAACGGACTTGTTTTGTCTTTAAGTGTTCAGTTTGAACTGAACTCTTATCTAGGTGTTCCTTTACCGGAAACACTGGCATTGGTCAAATTTTTTGTATTTAAATATCTATTTTTTCAATCTTCTTTTTCTAAAGTTAAAATTTGAATTTTTTGTTCTAATTCAAACAATTTTGTCTTATTATTAGAAAATTCTTGTTCTAAGTTTCTATATTTTTCAGTTATTATTCTAAATTTTTTTACAAGGGTCTCACAGTGATCACAAAAATTAATCTGATTACCTTCATCCGTCTAAATAACAGGTCTGGTATTAATTTGATATGAGATATGAAACTGATTTCCTAAGTAAAATCTACAAGCTTCCAATCCTTCTGTAATTGTCTTAAAACCTTTATATTTTGGGTTTTTTACTCCTCTTATTGCAGTGAGGACTTCAACCCATGTCTTGTATAATCCTGCCTTGCCGGGAGTGCCATGGAAAACTGCATAACACTCAAATTTAGAGAGATCATTTAGTCCATTAAAATAGGCAGATAAAGCATTTAAAGAATTAGTAAAATATTCGGGTCTTGAAACTGGATAAGAAATAAAACTTGGTCTGGGAGCCCTGAGCTGGGCTCTTGGGTCTGATCCAGGCCTGTAAAAATTAACAAACATTAGACCTGTGAATTATTATTTGTTAAAACTATAAATTTTTCTAGATAAATCATCTGCTAATTATTATCTTTTCCTTTTATATGTTCAAAATTAATATTATATTCAGCTATTTTTAAACCCTAATCCCCAATACAACCACCATGTATTCCGAACAAGAATTTGAAGCTAGACAACATCTTTGGTTAAATAGAAATCATAGTAGGAAACAACATATAAAGAATTTAATATTGAGAAATCTATAGTAAGTGTTAAACCAGACTTTTTATTTATCTTATTGCATAAGAGAAATCCAGCTAATATCACAAAAAAGATAAGATTTCCAGTTAGATTAGCTTATGCTTTAGATGTTTTTAATTTAGAAATAAAATATTATAGACAAGCATTAAAGAAAGTATTAAGAACAAAAACTATATAAATGACAGACATAGAAAGAAGAGTTATTCCAAAAGCTATTTTAGGAGGAGGAACTAGTATACCTATGACACAGACTGAAATACATGGTGAAAGACTTACACAAGGAATTTTATATTTTGATAAAAATGATGGTAATTTAATTAGTTGTTCTTTGTATGATACTTTTTATATAATTAAAAATCAAAAATATGGATATATTTATAATATTCATTTAACAGACTATACAGATTTATTTATTTTATTACCAAACCAAACAAATTCAATAATAAACTTTTAGAGAGTGAAATAAGAAAATGTATAGACTTAAGTATTCAACATAAGAAAGAAATACTTAGAATTATAAGTCCCTTAGACCAAGTTGTTAAGATGATAATTCTAGAAAAAATAGAAAAATGGAGTAAACCACTTAGAGAATTTTTATTATCAGTTACATCAGAAGTAGTAAACAAAAATTATAATATAGAATTTTTTACAACAACAAATGATTTTTTAATATTTACATCAGTACCTGAAGATAATAGTAATTATACTAGTTATAATGCTTTAGATTATTTTGATTCAGATGAATATCCAGATACAGATTAAATGAATTCAATAGAATTAAATAGCTGGAAGTTTTGTTTAATAGATTCTGATATAAGTACACAAAAATCAATAGAACAGACTATTACATATTTAGAAACTTGCCAAGGAGGCATACAAATATATTTACAAAGAGTTTCAGAAACTGGCATCCCAGAAATAAATCCTAAAATAATATTTAAAGTAGGATTAATATAATCAGTATGTTAGATTACATAAGACAATATAAAAAAGAGCTTCCTAAACAATAGACAAAAATATAGAAAGTATGATAACTATTATTTTTGAGACATTAAAAAATCAGAATAAAGAAATAAAAAGTATAAGACAAAATTTAGATCATTTAAAAATGGTAACAGAAAAACTAGAAAAGAAAAAAGAAAATAAAATTCCTAATTTAGAGAAAATGGAAAATAATTTAGAAAAAATTGGAAAACAAGTAGACAAAATAATAAAAGTACAATCATTTAATGGATTTAAACAATTTTACTATAAACTAGCAATAGAAGAAACTAAAAAATATTTACAAGACCCAATAGGATTTTCAGCATTTGAACTAGGTACACCAGCAGATAAACAAATAATAAGGCAAAAAATACTATAATAGCATTATTAATAGCAACACAGATTAAAGTAGATAAAATAGAGCAAAAAATAATAAAAATAGAAGAATATTTAAAAGAATTAGCCTCACATAAAGAAGTAGATGAATTAGCAGAAGCAATTAATAAAATGGACTTAGGAACAAAAGGAAAGAAAAAAATTAGACAACTAACCGGTTTGGACTTTCTTACGATCTAAACAATAATGTCTAGATTAGGAACAGGTAACTCAGAAGATAGAGAAAGGACTGAGACAATAGCAGCAGAAACTAGAAGAAATAGGGAAGAAAATAATACAGTAAGCACAATAGTAAATAGAATTCAAAGATTCATAAGGCCAAACAGGAATCAAACTGAAGAATTAATAAATTTAGGAGAAATAATTGATATAGAAAGAGATATAGAAACCTTTAGAAATAACATGATAAATATAATTAATTCTAATGCATTATATGAAGTATCAGATCAAACTAGACTTTATAGACATTATAGAGAAGTTCAAGTTAGATGCTTATAGGAGATACAGTTCATTTACATTTAGTAACCCCATCACACAGACAAAGATTATTAGAAGGAAATTTTAGATTAACCCAATTGGTATTATATTGTAATAGGAATAAAAGCTTTACATAGAACAAATTTAGGAGGAAAAGTGTTATTATTAATAATGGATACTAGAATAAATGATGCACATAAAGCAATAATAGGAGGAACATAAATAGATATGCAAACAGGAGGTGGAATATTTTATTGTTGTCCTAATTATATGCTAGATACTAGAGAATTTGCAGAACATATACAAATAAAAATAATGACTAAAGGATATCAAGACTTTGAGGAAAAAAATTTATTATTATGTACAGTATTCTTAGGAAAATTAACTCAGAGCCATACACCTAGATATAAAGTAAATATAAAAAATACTGTAGAAATGTTAGGAAATAAAGGAATAAAACTTTTATCACCATTAACAGTAGATAATATAGACCAATCAGGATTACCGTGGGAATTAGATAGATTAGTAAATAAACCAGAAAAAATAATAGTACCACAAGAAATCATATATTATGAAGATAGTATAGGAAGAAAATCTATAAGATTCACTGATATTGTACCTATACATAGAAGCCATTACAAGTAACAATAATGAAGAGGATGAATAGAGAAATATTAGAAATCTTAAAAATTTTAGAAAAAGAAATAGACCTTTACTTAGAAACACAAGATGATATAATTTGGGAAAAATTAGCTAATATTTTAAAAATAAAAAACAAAGAAAATAGAAAAATTAATTGTACAGGATGTAAAGAAAAATTTGATGATATTAATATAATATTTAGACATGCAATTAATTGTTGTGAAAGAAATGATAATTTAATGATAAGACAAAAGACAAATACAATAGAAATTTTAGAAAAGGAAGATGATATGAATTTAGAAGCATATGAATTAAAAAATGAAGAAATAATTAGTTTAATTTCAGAAGAAGTAAATGTAATTTATGTTTTAATGAAGCATGTATAAGTTGTGTAGAAAAATATACAGATTTTAAATTCCAGGAAATACAAAATATAAGAAATTTTCAGATAAATGAAAATGATAGAATAACTAGACTAGAACAAATTATATATGAATAGCTAACATAGAAAAAGAGATTTTTTATAAAAACAAAGAAAAAATAGAAGAAAATACAGAAGAAAATATAAATTTAGCCAATTTAGAACAAAAAATAAAATTTTGTAACCAAGACAAAAAATTAAATTCTATAAAATTAGAAGTTACTTTTAAACATTATAATAAAATAATAGGAACTAGTGCAATTATAGACACAGGATGCACAACTATAATTGTAGACCCAAAATTGATAGATATAACTAAAATATTAAAATTCAAAAACCCTATAAAAGCCACACAAATGGATGGAAGTATAAATGAATATAATTACTATGCAAAAACTTGTAATATAGCTTTTTTGAATAATTGCAATAATTATAGTCAATATTATTTTATGCCATATGTATTAGTTAAGGACATCTTAGAAAAATACGGGGTAGGTGTAATTATAGGATTAAAATTCTTATTAGATCTAGATGGAGGAATAATTTTAACAAAAGAATATGTACAAATTTTTAAATTCTCAGACAATGTAACTACAAGTCCTTGTAATCCAACATCACTTCCACCGATTCATCTAGACTTAATAAAACAAATAGAAGATAAAAAATCTAGTAACAAAATAGAAAAAAAAAATGTATAGAATGCCAAAAAGGAAAAGAAGGACGTTGTAATAATATAATAGTCTTAGAACAAGATTATTTAGTATCCGATGAATTAAATGAATATTTAATAAATAGAATTAATCTAAAAAATTTATTACATTTAAAAACAAAAACAGAAATAGAATCACAAATAGATACTTTACCATTTATAGGAGAAGACCCTATAAAATTATGGGATAAAAATAAAATTTATTGTGAAATAAAAGTTAAAAATCCAGATTATATAATAAAACTGTAAAAATAGAAGCTAGTCCCATTTATATAGAGGAATTTAAGATGCACATTAAAGAATTATTAAATTTAAAAGTAATAAGACCATCAGAATCCCCTCATAGGTCAGCAGCATTTATAGTTAGAAAACACACTGATCTAGAAATAATCAGGGGAAAAAGGAGAATGGTAATAAATTATAAAAGATTAAATGATAATACTATAGATGATAGTTATGATATTCCAGACAAAACATTTTTGATAAATAGAATACAAGGTAAAAAGATTTTTAGTAAATTTGATTGTAAGTCAGGTTTTTGGCAAATCAAAATACATCTAGACAGTATATAATAGACTGCCTTTATATGTCCATTAGGATTATTTGAGTGGTTAGTAATGTCATTTGGATTAAAGAATGCACCTAGTATTTTCCAGAGAAAAATGGATAAAATTTTCTTAGAATATTCCCAATTTGTATTAGTATACATAGATGGCATATTAGGTTTTTCAAAAAATGAACAAGAACATGTAGGACACCTTAACACAGTTTTTAGAATTTTTTTATCAACATGGCATAATAATAAGTAAAAAGAAAGTAGAATTATTTAAAACACATAAAATTTTTAGGAGTAGAAATAGGAAATGGTCAGATAAAATTACAGGATCATATAGGGCCAAAAAATATTAGAAATGCCTGATAAATTAGAAAATTTAAAAGAATTACAAAAATTCTTAGGACTTATAAATTATGCTAGACCATTTCTTAAAGAAATAGGAAAAATCGCAGGACCATTATATTCCAAGACGGGAAAAAATGGACAAAGATTTTTTAATATAGAAGATATAAATTTAGTAAAGAAAATAAAAAATATGATAAAAAATATACCCTCATTGCAATTACCCTTAGAAACATAATATTTAGTAATAGAAACAGATGGTTGTGATTTAGGATGGGGAGGAATTCTTAAATCAAAACCACACAAATATTCTCCAAAAGACCAAGAAAAAGGATATAAAACTAGTTTAGATTGTGAAATATTAGCTATTATCTATACTTTAGATACTTTTAAATTATTTATAATTTCCAAGAAAGAATTTACAATTAGAACAGATTGTGAAGCTATAGTTAAATATTCACAGAATATGAAAAAAAAAGTAGGCATAAGAGATGGCAAAAATTCTCTTTAAAAATAGCTGAATATAATATTAATTTTGAACATATAAAAGGAAAAGATAATAAATTAGCAGATGATTTATCTAGAAAAATTTATAGTTTTAACAAATAATAATTCACAGGTCTAATGTTTGTTAATTTTTACAGGCCTGGATCAGACCCAAGAGCCCAGCTCAGGGCTCCCAAACCAAGTTTTATTTCTTATCTAGTTTCAAGACCCGTTGTTGCTGAAACTAGCCAGCAAGCTCATCAGACATTTATAAGTTTAAATAATCCATTTCATTTTCCTTATATTAAAACAGACTCCCAGTGGCACAGAAAAAAGATTTGATTTTAATGGACATAGTTTATGTGCCATGCCACTTCATAATAATTTCAGAATATTAGACATTTATAGAAATATAAATGAACAACAAAAGGTAATCTTAGATAATTTATGGATTTCATATTAGAGAAAAAATAGTGGATATTTTACTAACATTTAAATGCTTTATCTGCCTATTCTAATGGTTTAAATGATCTCATAAGTTTGAGTGTTATGCAGTTTTCCATGGCACTCCAGGCAAGGCAGGATTATACAAGACATGGGTTGAAGTCCTCACTGCAATAAGAGGAGTAAAAAACCCAAAATATAAAGGTTTTAAGACAATTACAGAAGGACTGGAAACTTGTAAATTTTACTTAGGAAATCAGTTTCATATCTCAAATCAAATTAATACCAGACCTGTTATTCAGACGGATGAAGGTAACCAGATTAATTTTTGTGATCACTGTGTACCCTTGTAAGAAATTTAGAATAATAAATGAAAAATATAGAAAATTAGAACAAGAATTTTCTGATAATAAGACAAAATTGTTTGAATTAGAACAAAAAATTCAAATTTTAACTTCAGAAAAAGAAGAATGGAAAAATAGATATTTAAATACAAAAAATTTCACCAATGCCAGTGTTTCCGGTAAGGAACACCTAGTCTGATTCAAACGGCAGCCGATAAAGACAAAACAAGTCCGTTGATAGTTGGTGATTTACTAAAAGATTCACACAGACCAATACCGGGTGTAAGCCTGTATCTAGTCCCTTACAAACGGATAAGGGTAAAGACAAAGTCAATAATCCGTTAATGGCTGGAAGTTTGCCAAAAACTTCTGAAAAAGAGAAGTCCTCTTCCTTAGAAACAAAAAGAGGAATAAAATTAAGAAAAAAGAAAAAGAAAACATTACTGAGACTATTCTAAGTCAACTACTTGGAGAATTCAAAAATCTCCCAAACATTTCACTTAGTGGAATAATGACTCAAACAAAGGAACTAGAAGACAAAACAATTGAAGACTTGAAGACTGAGACAGACTCCACTAAAGAAAATCAACAGGAACCATGTGATCTGGAAGACCAGGTGTCATCTACTGATGGAGTAGACAGCATCGGATACCAAAACGTGGAGACCACACTTTAGACAACTTTAAAACAATTGTTGTATTATGTAAGAAACTTCAGACAGTTGGTAGCAATTATTGTACTATGCAATCAGCTTTTAGAAAAGCAAAATAATGTAAGGAATCTCTATACTTCTACTTTATTTTATTAGGATAGTTAACATCCGGTTTTAATGTCCGGAATTCATTCTATAAATAGACTGATTCCTCATTTGTATAGATCATCGAGGAAATTTTTATTATCAAAAGCTCTCAACTAGCTCTCCTTGTAAACAATCCCTTCAATATCAATCAATTTCATTTTCTGAAAATCTTCAAGACTTCTCTATAAAAGCTTTCTTTCTTAATTTTCTTTTAATTTAAAAAGAAGAAGACCAGGGGGAGAGGCCGAAAGGTCTCGAACCCATAAAAGTTCAACAAGTTAATTTCAAAGGACAAACTCAGAGACAAGAACAGGATTCCAGGCACCATGAGGTATGTTGGCAATTTCTGGATGAAATTTTCTTTCTATGGTTAAAATCTGGGATACAAAAAATTTTGTATAGAATTTCTGGACAAAAGGCTAGGGTCTCGAAAGTACCCGCCAAGGCAATTGTTGAAGCCGTTAAAGGGGAAATGCCCGTATGATGAGTTCAGAAAACGTTCTCTATACTAGAGTTTTTATACCTCCAGATACTATAGATTTAATGCATATGGGTTGGTTTGAATGGTTGATTATGATGCCTGTTTTCTTGTCCTTTTTTCGAGTCAGTCTAAGAGTCGAGAATCTCATCCTCCTCCCTTCTCATGGTTATTATGGTTGTCCTCCATACTGATGAGTGTAAGGAGCTTCCATAGGATCTCTACGTCCTAGAGGTTTATATGGAGTTATTTGTAAAGGTGATGTGTAAATATTTCCTATTTCTGTGGGGTCTATCCTTTTTCTAGGAATATTTTCAGTAGAATATGTAGCTCTATTTCTAGAAAAATTTGAAGGTGTTTGTTGAGCATTACTACTGCTACTTGCTTCCATTAATTCTAAAATTTCTTCTCTTTTTTCTATTATACTAGGTTCATATACTATACTGTTTATATCTTCTTCTGAAATTAAACTAATTATTTCTTCATTTTTTAATTCATATGTTTCTAAATTCATATCATCTTCTATTTCTAATACCCCCCCCTTTCAGTCTCTTGCACACCCCTATCACATTTCATTAGTGACATTATGTTCAATATAGGGTGTGCAAGAAGCTAAAAATGGTGTCTCTTAGCTACACATGTAGATAATGAATACACATTTAGGGTGTGTAAGTGTAAATATCATCACCCTACTCTTACATATTCCAAATTAGACGTACTAGTTTCTTAACCTAATCCTTATTAAATTTGTATATGATATCCTATCCTATCCTTAAGTTATACTTATCCTATTCTAGTGGAATGTATCCCTGCATCCATAAGTCAGAAACCTAAGGCAGCGCTTGGAAAGGCACATAACTGAACTACTGGGCCTTACAACCCACTCAGAGACATTCTTCCAATGTTGAAACTTATATTCTTATTAACTTAAATTCTATGTCATTTGATAAGAAAGGAAAAACTAGCTCATCCTTAGAATTTCAGATATAAATTAGTTTTTAACCTTCGTTAGCATACTGGTGTTCCACAACAATTACATCATAGTCACCCTCCTTATTTTCATTTTATATATGAAGGTTTAGATTGAGAATTTGAAATTACCTTCATTGTTTCAAATGCTAAACCAAAAATTGGAATTTAAATGCAAATTAGAGAGTTAGAACAATTCATCGCCTGAAGATAATGACAGATTTTTTATTTTTCTTTCTTTTGCCCTTTTACTATCTCTTATGGTTTTGTGCAAATTAAAGCTATTATTAGTGCTTTTACTTTGATGATGTATGGTCTTTCAGTTGGTTTGAACAAGTTAAAACTTGAAACTTGCATAATTTTCGTGTCAGATTTGAGCATCCTCTTCTGATAGAGGGACGAGACAAATGTGAGTGACTTCTCCCAATAACTGTTCATGCACCTCCCCTTGGGGCTGCTGCAACTCAATTCCGAAGTCAGAAGCTGTTTTCTCTGGAACCATTGTGGGTTCGTACTTGAAGGGAAAATGAAGCTTTAATGAGTTCCACTTTGAACTATTCCGACCAATTTTTCTGCTTCACATACTTGAAAAAGGCTCCTGTAGTAATTTCAGGAACACATGCAGATGCTCGTGTTTACAGGATTATGATATCCATGAAAGTTGAAGAATATAACTTTATATAAGCATAGAAAATTACTCCTTCCAATCCACTTATTTTGCCATAGTTGACTTTCCGTGCTCAAACATATATATGTAATCAGTAATTCATGTTGATTTATTTGAATTTTAAAAGATGAAAGTCAGGAATCTCTTTGATCCGTTTATCTGGCCATTTCATTTTGCAAGCTGGAATATTGGAGGATTAGAACATTGCTGAATTTTGTTGTACATTTGGCAAGCAGGAAACGAGCAAGATATCTGGTACAAGAGTGCTAAGAAATAGTATGTTAATGAGCAAAAGAGCCAATTGGGAATTCTGTTAATAAAAAGTTTTGCCAATGGGGAATTCTATTAACAAAAAGTTTTCTCTAGAGTCTAGTTATTGGGAACAATAATATCCCATCCTAGTGAGTAATGTATGTTTTAGCCACCAAATTGATCTGACTTCAATCACATGTTAGAATTGGATAAAGAGTGAAACTATTGTAATGATACACAACCATACCAAGTCTACAATGCTTTTGAAGCTATTGTAATGATACTTGTGTCGAATCTCGAATCTTATTTCCAACATGCTGCAATTATATGTGCTGCTTCTAAAATGCTGATTCATGAAAAGCTTATAGGATCTGGATGTGGATTTTGTTTCCAAAAGGATTTTTATACAACTTCGGTCCTTGCAGGATCAGTGATAACATTCATCATGTAGACAATGCTAATGACACAAGGTTTTTTGAAAGCGTTGAATTCCAAGGTTTTAAGTCTTATTCTTGTACTGGATAGCTATTTTGCCACCTTCCTCAATAGTGATTGTCTAACGTGCATTCAATTTATTTATTTATTTATTTTAAACTTTAGGAGTGAATGTAAACAGTATTTCTATATTCTTTCTTGTATTTTCATTCAGAGAAACTCTTTTAGTCGTTCTCATTTCTCTTTCATGTATATCAATAACATGTCGTTTTGAACAATATGAACATTGCCACTGTTTCTGCAATGTTCATATCTTGGTTCTAACAGCAATGCTGATTAAACATTTCTTGTAAAAATAGTCCTGGAATTCTTCATATTTTAGTGGTAGGGTTTGACATTTTCTTTTGATGGATTGGTTTATAATGGCAAAAGATCCATTTGGATTGGTATCAAGACGGTAAAAATTTGGCTTATTGGCAAGTCAAATAAAAATAACGGTTATTCTACTATGTGATGTACAAGCACTGAGTGACCTAAAATAACCACAAACATAACAAACACTTGCCCAAAAAACAAAAAAAAAGGAAAAAAAAATTTCACGCCTCATATTTTCAAAATGAACCAGTTTCATCTCTCACATTTAAATGTACTTATACTTGTCCATCACATTTTTTAAATTATTTAATTTTATCCATCACATTTTTAAAATGTATCAATTTTGTCCTTTATATTTTCAAAATATGCCAGTTTTGTCCCAATACAAAATCAAATTTTGATGCTTTTTATGTAAAGTTATTGTTACTGAAAAATGTATGAAAACATTTCATATTCATTAGAAAAGTGATTAAAACCCATTTTATGTGTGAATTCTCAGCAAAATCCTAGTTGTAAATCTATCTTAGAGTGTGTAGGCATTTAAAAGAAGTGCGATAAAAAAACATAAACATGTTTGTTAAATGGATAAGCTATTTCAATTGATTCTTAGATGAGAAATCAAAATTTCAATGATTATTAGCTATAATTTGATCGTGATTTGGTGTTTGATTAGTACATTCTGAAAATGCAAGGAATGAATTTGTATGTATCTTTTTAAACATGATGGACAAAAAAAGACGTTTCTAAATGTGAGTGACGAAATTCGTACATTTTAAAAATGTGAGTGATGAATTTTCATTATTTAAAATATAAGAGATGAAAAAAAAAAATTAAGATGTGAAGGATGTATTTGGTTATTTTTCCAATTTGACTTGTGTCATGAAACATATACAGTTAGTCTATGTTAGATGAATTATCGGCCCTGGATGAAGATAGGTTAGCAGCTCTTGATAATTTAGAGGCAAATAAAAGAAAAGTAGCCGATTTGTATAACAAATGAGTTCAAACAAAATCCTTTCGGTTCGAAAAACGAGAGTTAAAAGTTATTTTACCAATAGGCAAGAAAGACGTAAAACTCAGGAAATAGAACCCCAATTAGGAAGGTCCAATTTTAGTACATGAAATATTACTCATGGGATACTTGCTTCCTGAATTAAATAGTAGGTTCCATAGAAACCCCCATCAATAGTATTTTCTTGAAAGAGTTCAGTCCTTCAGCATGGGTGTTATTAACCATTAATAAAAAATAGTTGTCTATGAATCAAAACGAATAACTATTCATGAATTTGGCTAAAGCCGATGCAATCAAAACATGAAAAAGGAAGAAAACAAAAAAAAACCTTGATGACTTATTGGATTTTGAGTGCAAAAGAGGTTTTATATAAAGTTGAGAGTCTGTAGTGGAAAAGGACTCTTCTATTTTTCAAAATTCAAGAGCGATTGGGGGTGTTATTGGATAAAAGATGGAGATCAACAACAATCATAATGGGTATATTTCCAAATCCCTCGAAGTAAAAGTTACCGAATAGATTGTCGACTGGCAACAAATTCATAATTGTTAACAATCATCACGATTCTCAAAGAAACTAAGGGATATCTCTGAAAAGATTGCTCAAACATCTCATCAACAGAACCAGCCGATGATGTACATTTGAAGGGGAGTTGTTGGTACTAATCGGCAAATTACGTGATATGTTAAAGATAATACGAATGGCATTCCAGTCGAAGTTTAGGTAAACTGTAAAACCCCACAAGCAAGTGATTCTTTAACAAATAAGATGTTGCTAATTAGAATGGCTATAATTAAACATAGAATTTTAATGATGTTTTTGTCACGCTCTTGACCTGCACTTATCAGGCACGTATCATTCATCATTCATCGTATCCTCAAGACGAATCTAAAAAATACAAGGCATGACATTTATCTAACCTTCATTTCGATGGTGGAAACCAACACAACAATTTTAATGACTTAAAAGTAAACACTAGTCAAAATTCAAATGTAAAATAGACACCATCATAATAGTCTCATGAGTACACAGACTCAACTTATTTGAATATATGAATTGTTTAAAGTCTCATAACTCTAATAAAATACTGTCACTAACAATCTACATTGTCTTCCTTGTTTAAGTGCATTTAAACTTTTTCCTTTATGATGACGTACTCGTGCTGGATCGTAGTATTACATATACAATACCTTGCAAAGTTTTACATACAAAGTCACAAGCATATTTCACAAAATCATTTACAAGCGTACATATAGATATAAGTGGCATTCACAACAATTTACATTTCATGACTGATAAGTTTATAATTGTACTATATTTTATATGTTATTTACCACATTTTTATGTGTTTGTAAGCAAGATTTGAGTTTTATTAAGATTAATTTGGTTATTCTTAGTTTTTGTAAGGTTGAAGTGAAAAAGAACTGAAACTTTTGGAAAAGATGAAAGGAAATGTTAAGGGCGGAACATGCACGAGTATGAAGATATTCTAAACACTGTTTCGTATTTTAAGCATAGCTTTCAAGTTTGAGCTTCGATTGAGTTGATTCAACATGTGTTGGAAAGCTAAGAAAGAAGTTACAACTTTTGTATTTTACGCTTTTCCAAATTCCAAAAGTATCAAGGTCAAAATCGAATCCAAAAGTAAAGTATACTTTGAAGGCAAGCGCACATGCGCTGGGGTTGTGCAACGCATGTGTGCAGTGTCCAAAAGGAAAAATCTATTCAGTACTGCCTAGGGCTCACATGTGCGCAATCAGCCAGCGCATGTGCCCCCGATATTGTGACGTTGTGCGATTTTTTAATTCTTGGCCGATTTCTTTGCCCGATTGGAGTCTTTTTCATACAATTTCACGTTCTTATCCTTGGATAATGATTTTAACCCTAGTATTCATTATAAATACCCCATGTAGGGTGATTAGAAAAGAGGACACTTTATTTTCTCATTTTAGCTAGGGTTTTCAGCAGAAGTCTCTTTTTTGGTTGTTATTCTTTCCTGGCACTTAGTGCTGAAGCCTTTATGTTGGTCGAGGAAGTTGAAGCCATGGTCAATTTTACTATGTTGTGAGACTCTGTGTTCTTGAATTTATTCAATTTTATATCAAGTATTGATTATTTTTCTGTGATTAATTTTATGATTGTTCTTTTTAACTTGTTATTGCTGTAGAATAATTAAGTTATTATAATTAATCTACAACTAGATTGTTTTAATCGTAGTTATGCTTAATTCAATTTGTATTTTCCTTCAACTAAATTTGATAACACGATTAGTGTTATCAAATTTAGGAAAAATAATCAACTAATTGGCATAATCGAGTGTGTTTATGTTTAATTAGCCTGATTGTTCTTGTTAATTTTAATACTTCCATTAATTAATCTTTGTCGCTTGTCTGGACTAAATGGTTAATTGGATCATGTGACATACAAAAATTAGCCAACTTTATAAAGAAATAAGAATCAACTTTGAATTGGAATTCGACTTAATTCTTCAATTAGTGCTTAGTATAGAAATTGAATTATCTTTAGTATTAAGAATCGACTAGTAAAATTATGGTGGATATAACTAAAACCAAAATTCTTGTTAAATTGAATTCTCTCCAATTTACTTTATTGTTTTAGTTTTTAGTTTAAAAGCATTCAAAAAAACCCCCTTTCTTTTGAACACAAGAATAAACTTCATTCTCTTTAAGACAACTTGTACTCACCATTACTACATTATTATTGAGAATTGTTAATTTTGGGTGCCTGTGATGACAGCATAGACTAATGATACCATACTTTCAAAGACATTCAACTAATCATCCTGTGGGTTCTTAAGTAAACCATATTAAGTTGGTATTAAGTAATTGATCTATTGCACTACACTAACTAACCTATGAATATAGTTGAAGGTATACTAATAAACCATCATCACACTGTACCTCATTAGTTAAGCTATCTCACCAATCAATTTCTTAACTAACGGTCAATAATTAAGCTGTCTCACCAGATCGTTGCTTAACTGACTATCTGTAAGTAAGTCATCTCACCAGACTGTTGCTTAATTGACTCTATAGTTAATCTGTTTCACCAGACTATTCTCTAATTGTCTATGTATCAATTTATCAATAATCAATCTATATATCTATCATATGTCATCGCTTGATTTAGTGTCGGTATTATAATCCTTATCATGTATTGCATGTACTTCAAAGCAATCTTGGACAACAGTTCATATATCATTCATGCCACTTAATAAACTATAATCAATGAAGAACACTTTCAAATAGCCATAGATGATCCAATTTTGTATAACAAAAATATCCTTGGCATAAATAGCAATTTCATAAAATTATTTTTTATAAAGTATAAGTTCACAAACAACTTTTGAAATCCTGAAGACAAGAATCACCTATCTCGGTAGGCTAAACAATCGAATTACTCTTTTGTTGTCTCCTCTTCGGTATCACCTAAAAAAAATTATAATTTCGCTACTTAATATTCCGCCATTTATTTAAAATGTCCAATACTTAATCCCGTTGTAATTCCACCCCTTTACTTAGTCTATACTTGTCTACTAGTATTTGTGAAAATTATTTGCTACAGTATTATACTATGTTTTTCTATAGTAAAATGTAAAAATGAAGTTACTATTTCATCTTTGCAATTTTTTTTTTTTTTTTATAATAAATAATGAAAAAACCAAATTCACATTCTTTTTGTCTAATAGACAAAACTTATAATTCTGTATCTTATCTTCAAAACATCTTATAACATAGACTTTACAACGGGGTAAATTTGATTATCTAACATTATACAAATAATACTAGTGTAGCAGACGAGTACGTCATATAAAGGAAAAAGTTTTTTAATGCACTTAAACAAGGAAGAGTCTTTAGATTATTAGATAAAGTATTGGGGGTCATTTATATACTTTACTAAGGTCATATATTCAAATCAATTTAGTCTCTGTAACTTTTTAGGACTGAGTGAAATAATTATAATCTTTAGGGGACTTTATATAATTCTGGTATAGTTCCAGGACTTCTAATGCATCTTATGAGCTACCTGGAACTATTTACAATTTTCAGAACTTTAAAAGGATTAAATATGGCATTTTAAAAATCATTTTGGGCCATTATGAAAATATTTATTAACTTGGGGGTCAAAAGTGAACACTTCGAAAACTTGTCTGATCATTCTTCTTCCTCCTCGTGTAACTCCCTCCTGCAACTCCTCTAGCTGAAATTTTATTCTCTAACTCATTTCTTCTCTTTCCAATTTCATCTCTCTTATTCTATTCTCCCTCTGATCTCTTTTCTACTAACGATAGTCCTCGTCGTCTGCCAACCACCACCATTGGCCGCTGCTGTAACAACAGCCACACGGCTGCATTAGCAGCCTCTACGGCTGGCTATGGCCAGTCATGTGCTTCTCGAGTGACGGACTACCGTCGACTGTTTTAATTGTCGCGTCTTACCGTCATAAATTTTTAAGAACTAAAATCTCATATATATATATATAATTCCAGTAAAGAAATAGTTTTAATAAACATGAAAACCCCTTTATTATTTTTAGAACATATTTTTCAACTGCTTTGTAAGTAATTAATTGTACGTAACTAAAATAAAGGAAAATTCTACTGTAACCATTCTTTTTACTTTAAATGATTGTACAGTCTATATTATGTGTTTAAAAAATTTGTACTATACAACTTTTTAAAACACAAAGAAATAATTCCCTAAAATTTCCCATAAATATAACCCCTCATATTACTAATTCCGTTAAGTCAACAACTAAAAACCAACATCACAGACGGTTTTCTGTACAAAAAGGGGCTAGATATAAAAAGCTAGTTACAAGAGAAGAAAGTTGACAATCAACCCATTCAACAACTCAAGAATTCAAAGGCAATCAACAATTCTCTTAATGCATTATAAGCGTCCCTTAAGTAGATTTAGGATTTACACTTCATTTTAGTCAATTCAGCATCTTTATTGTGTTAATGTTCAAATTGTGATCGTGTTTACATTGGAGTCATTTGTATCAGCCATTCAAGTTAAGTGTTTCCAGTTTCTTGTCTAGGAAATGTTCAATCGAGTCTGAATATTGCAACCTTTAGTAGGAATGGCTGCTTCTTTAATTTAGTGGCAGTGTTGATTTCGCATGGCATGTTGGTCAATTCAACGATAGTTCTTCCTATTTTCGCAGTTTAATTCAAGTTTTCACACAAATTTTAAATTCTTGTGTTTTCCAGACAAATGAACAACAATTAATTAAAAGTTGGATGATTTCTAATTTCAAGCATCGCAATTTCATCATTTTACTTAATATTTGTATATGCAACACAAACTTCTCCCAAAAATACTTTTTGTATGTCAAATCGGTCCACTAGACTGAAATTTGCACCAACAGAATCAATTAGTAAAATTTTTTATTATTAATTCTCATGATTTGCTTCATGGTATTATACATTTAAAAACTATATTTTATACTATAAATTTGGGATGGTTTAATTATTAGATTGACGAGGTATGTTTTATAATTTTGTTCATTTTCAGGCAGCCATCACTTCAGGAATTTCCATCATCATAATGATATAAGAAAATCGTTTCCAATGAAATAACTGTGGTCTATGTTACACTTAATTAAGATGAATTCACATTGCAATCTGTTGTTACAGGGGCGAACATAGAAGTCTGGCCTTTAAGGTAAGATTGAAGGATATAAACGGGTTGAGTCAAGATCGAATAGTGATATGTATTGGTTTATAATGGCAAAAGATCCATTTGGATTGGTATCAAGACTGGTAAAAATTTGGCTTATTGGCAAGTCAAATAAAAATAACGGTTATTCTACTATGTGATGTACAAGCACTGAGTGACCTAAAATAACCACAAACATAACAAACACTTGCCCCAAAAAAAAAAAGGTAAAAAAAATTTCACGCCTCATATTTTCAAAATGAACCAGTTTCATCTCTCACATTTAAATGTACTTATACTTGTCCATCACATTTTTTAAATTATTTAATTTTATCCGTCACATTTTTAAAATGTATCAATTTTGTCCTTTATATTTTCAAAATATGCCAGTTTTGTCCCAATACAAAATCAAATTTTGATGCTTTTTATGTAAAGTTATTGTTACTGAAAAATGTATGAAAACATTTCATATTCATTAGAAAAGTGATTAAAACCCATTTTATGTGTGAATTCACACAGCAAAATCCTAGTTGTAAATCTATCTTAGAGTGTGTAGGCATTTAAAAGAAGCGCGATAAAAAAACATAAACATGTTTGTTAAATGGATAAGCATTATTTCTGAAAAGTCCTTAAAAAGTTCCTAGAAGCTATATAAATTCATTATTTAAAATATAAGAGATGAAAAAAAAAAATTAAGATGTGAACGATGTATTTGGTTATTTTTCCAATTTGACTTGTGTCATGAAACATATACAGTTAGTCTATGTTAGATGAATTATCGGCCTTAGATAAAGACATAGGTTAGCAGCTCTTGATAATTTAGAGGCAAATAAAAGAAAAGTAGCCGATTTGTATAACAAATGAGTTCAAACAAAATCCTTTCGGTTCGAAAAACGAGAGTTAAAAGTTATTTTACCAATAGGCAAGAAAGACGTAAAACTCAGGAAATAGAACCCCAATTAGGAAGATTGTCCAATTTTAGTACATGAAATATTACGCATGGGATACTTGCTTCCTGAAGTAAATAGTAGGTTCCATAGAAACCCCCATCAATAGTATTTTCTTGAAAGAGTTCAGTCCTTCAGCATGGGTGTTATTAACCATTAATAAAAAATAGTTGTCTATGAATCAAAACGAATAACTATTCATGAATTTGGCTAAAGCCGATGCAATCAAAACATGAAAAAGGAAGAAAACAAAAAAAAACCTTGATGACTTATTGGATTTTGAGTGCAAAAGAGGTTTTATATAAAGTTGAGAGTCTGTAGTGGAAAAGGACTCTTCTATTTTTCAAAATTCAAGAGCGATTGGGGGTGTTATTGGATAAAAGATGGAGATCAACAACAATCATAATGGGTATATTTCCAAATCCCTCGAAGTAAAAGTTACCGAATAGATTGTCGACTGGCAACAAATTCATAATTGTTAACAATCATCACGATTCTCAAAGAAACTAAGGGATATCTCTGAAAGAACAGTAGATTGCTCAAACATCTCATCAACAGAACCAGCCGATGATGTACATTTGAAGGGGGAGTTGTTGGTACTAATCGGCAAATTACGTGATATGTTAAAGATAATACGAATGGCAGTCGAAGTTTAGGTAAACTGTAAAACCCCACAAGCATGTGATTCTTTAACAAATAAGATGATGCTAATTAGAATGGCTATAATCGGTGATAGAATTTTAATGACGTTTTTGTCACGCTCTTGACCTGCACTTATCAGGCACGTATCATTCATCATTCATCGTATCCTCAAGACGAATCTAAAAAATACAAGGCATGACATTTATCTAACCTTCATTTCGATGGTGGAAACCAACACAACAATTTTAATGACTTAAAAGTAAACACTAGTCAAAATTCAAATGTAAAATAGACACCATCATAATAGTCTCATGAGTACACAGACTCAACTTATTTGAATATATGAATTGTTTAAAGTCTCATAACTCTAATAAAATACTGTCACTAACAATCCTACATTGTCTTCCTTGTTTAAGTGCATTTAAACTTTTTCCTTTATGATGACGTACTCGTGCTGGATCGTAGTATTACATATACAATACCTTGCAAAGTTTTACATACAAAGTCACAAGCATATTTCACAAAATCATTTACAAGCGTACATATAGATATAAGTGGCATTCACAACAATTTACATTTCATGACTGATAAGTTTATAATTGTACTATATTTTATATGTTATTTACCACATTTTTATGTGTTTGTAAGCAAGATTTGAGTTTTATTAAGATTAATTTGGTTATTCTTAGTTTTTGTAAGGTTGAAGTGAAAAAGAACTGAAAAAGATGGAAAAGATGAAAGGAAATGTTAAGGGCGGAACATGCACGAGTATGAAGATATTCTAAACACTGTTTCGTATTTTAAGCATAACTTTCAAGTTTGAGCTTCGATTGAGTTGATTCAACATGTGTTGGAAAGCTAAGAAAGAAGTTACAACTTTTGTATTTTACACTTAAGGATTCCAAATTCCAAAAGTATCAAGGTCAAAATCGAATCCAAAAGTAAAGTACACTTTGAAGGCCAACTAAAAACCAACATCACAGACGGTTTTCTGTACAAAAAGGGGCTAGATGTAAAAAGCTAGTTACAAGAGAAGAAAGGGACAATCAACCCATTCAACAACTCAAGAATTCAAAGGCAATCAACAATTCTCTTAATGCATTATAAGCGTCCCTTAAGTAGATTTAGGATTTACACTTCATTTTAGTCAATTCAGCATCTTTATTGTGTTAATGTTCAAATTGTGATCGTGTTTACATTGGAGTCATTTGTATCAGCCATTCAAGTTAAGTGTTTCCAGTTTCTTGTCTAGGAAATGTTCAATCGAGTCTGAATATTGCAACCTTTAGTAGGAATGGCTGCTTCTTTAATTTAGTGGCAGTGTTGATTTCGCATGGCATGTTGGTCAATTCAACGATAGTTCTTCCTATTTTCGCAGTTTAATTCAAGTTTTCACACAAATTTTAAATTCTTGTGTTTTCCAGACAAATGAACAACAATTAATTAAAAGTTGGATGATTTCTAATTTCAAGCGCAATTTCATCATTTTACTTAATATTTGTATATGCAACACTCTTACTTCTCCCAAAAATACTTTTTGTATGTCAAATCGGTCCACTAGACTGAAATTTGCACCAACAGAATCAATTAGTAAAATTTTTTATTATTAATTCTCATGATTTGCTTCATGGTATTATACATTTAAAAACTATATTTTATACTATAAATTTGGGATGGTTTAATTATTAGATTGACGAGGTATGTTTTATAATTTTGTTCATTTTCAGGCAGCCATCACTTCAGGAATTTCCATCATCATAATGATATAAGAAAATCGTTTCCAATGAAATAACTGTGGTCTATGTTACACTTAATTAAGATGAATTCACATTGCAATCTGTTGTTACAGGGGCGAACATAGAAGTCTGGCCTTTAAGGTAAGATTGAAGGATATAAACGGGATTGAGTCAAGATCGAATAGTGATATGTTTAAATTTATATTTGATTGACATATATCTGTTCGTTTTAGTACCTTAATAGAATTTCGAGATCGATTCAATATATATATAGTGAACTCGTACTCAATTTGAATTCGAATCGTTACATATTAGATCAAGTCTACTTGAACTTAAATTCAAACTTGATATCAATCTTCACATAAATTATTCTAACATTTTTTTTTTACTAAAATACTACTAGCTAGCATATTACCAAAATAACATTTAAAAATGCCAAAAAGCAGTTATCTAAAACGAAATGTATTACTAAGATATGTTTTTTACAGTAGAATATCAAGATTAATATCCTACATAAATCCAATTAAATTAAATTCGCACATACACGCATCAGACACACAAAAAAAAAAAAAAAAAAAATCAAAATAATCTGCTTCATCTATTTTTTTTAGCTTGGCAATTTATCAAGCAGATAGGAGCATATAAAATTGTATCAAATTGATATCTATATCAAATGTTATATAGATATCTAAATCAACCATAAATAAGTGATTTTGTTAATCAAGTGCGTATATCAACAACAATAATTTACAGTGAACTACTAGGAGTATTATATTATAGATAACAAATCATTAGTTCTGTTTAAAATAAAATAAAAAGTAAAATATATTAATTTATCTAAATTCACGAGGCCACAACCCCATCTCAATTGAATAAAGAGATGGTAACTATTTCACTTTGTTTGTTGAGATACAATGGAAGGTCTGGCCACCTGGCGAATGGAATAGTGAAAATAATAAAGTAAAATAAGAAATGTGCGAAAATTTGGTGTAAAAACGAAAAAGGGCCAGACCGTTTATTTATTTTTATAAAAGATATAAATTTGTGGTGCTAATTGTTCTCAAAGCCCAACAAAACAAGAATAAGAAACATGTACTGGCTCCTGGCACCCAACTAAGGAGCAAAACATTGAGTGTGGCAAGTTTTGGGGGGATAAATTTATATTTTAATACCAAATAATCATTTGAGATTAGCAGTACTTTGTCTAATATTTCATGAAAATTTCAACAATCTTGGGGGAAGGGGGAGGGGCTGCCACCCCCTTCACCGGTTGTCCGCCCTTGATTTGTTCTAAATGTTTATGCACATGAGCCAGCATGCTCAACTACTGGAAATCATCATATATTCGCAAGCCATTCATGGCCATCACTGAAGCTCCAAGAAACAAACGACATTTTAGCTTCTTGTTGAATTAATTATATGGACCATGGCACCCCTCTTCCAAAAAAGATGACAATTTAATAAACCGAGAATCCAACCCCAAATACGAAATCAACAAAACCTTAAATAGAGCAAAGAGATGGTTTACCCTGTATAATTCAGTTTGGTTTTGAACCAAGCCATCGAGATTCATATAATGTTGCGAGTAATACTTTTGATCTTGTTTAATTAATTTGTCTTTTTTTTTGTTGTGGTTTGTGATCAAATTCAATTAAATATTGCTTCCGTCTTAATTTAATTACCACCCTTGGGGTGGGTAAACCTTTTTTAAAAATTCAAGTTTATGGGGAGAGTTGTTGGTACTAATCCACCAATTATGTGATATATTAAAGAAAATGCAAACTAGAATGGCAATTAGAGTCAGTTATATGGACTATGACATCTGATACGTGAAATATCTTGTTATAACATTTATAATTTTTTAATCCAACTATTAACTAGGTAATGTATCACAAGTATACGAGGTCAAATAGCATACAACAAAATTAGAGGTTGAATCCACAAGAATCAGTTTAACAAGTATCGGTTATTTGACTAAAATATTATCTAAAAAAACCATTATGAAAGAGATTTAACTATAATTAATTTAAGGACTAAAAGCCTGCAGCGAGCAACTATTCTGCTAGACAGCTTGCGAAACTTCACCATTTTGCTTTTAAATTTCTATTCCACGTTTTTCCTACGCAATCCTAGAACAAAAACATACATTATTATCTATAATATAACACTAAATAACACATAAACACTTACAAAAAGCTAGAAAAAAAAAAGATAAACAAGAATGCAAAAACAACTTTAATTCTGGGAGGAATTGGATAAATAAACTAAACACTATAAACACATAAATAAAAGTTAAATGACATCACATAAATAGTAAAACACTGTATTGAATATATTTTAACACATAAAAGTAAAAATGAACGAAAATACACACTTGAACACTAAAAATGCTTGAAACTAATTCAAGAACTGCGTGAAAAAAGGACAGGAATTACTCGAATTTTCAAGATTATCAACGCCCCCAACTTAAAGTCTTGCTAGTCCTGAGCAAAACGAAAGTAAGAAAGATACAAAACACATTAACTTTATTCAATGTATCAACAATCATAGTAAGGAAACCTATCAAATAGAGAGATGAACTGAACATGTATATAAAGGAACTTTGGTAATCAATCCCAAATCACCATGAAAATGCTAATCTCTCCACTCACAAAGAAACATGAAAAGTAGATATCACTCATCTTACTGATGATAAAAAAAACCTATCTAACCAATAGTTTAACAAGTGACATACAAGTTGGAAGAAATTAACACACTCACTAACACAAATAAACTCGAAACAAGGATCAAGTAGGTCTTTCAAACTTATAATGTAGGTTAGGGGATAAAGGTGAGATATTTGGATATAAGTAGGTCATATCACCTTAGATACGTTATTAAATATCTTTGAACCACAATCTATTAGAACATCCCTCAAAACACCGTAATATTTAACCAAATACCATTGAAGGAAAAAATACACCTTCTTTATTCAACTAGAAGAAAGTTTCTTTCTTCATTCATAACACATGAAACTATTGTTTTCTTTTTTCTTTTTTTTTCTTTTTTTTCTTTTTTTTTTTTAAACTAACAACATAATAGAGGGGATTCATAACAATCAAACTATATTTTTATTTTTTCTCCAACAAAACACTCCCTTTCCTAACTATCCACCACGACAGCACCTTAACCATTACATTGACATTGCACACCATCAATACCAAGGGGATGAGTAGGTTGTAGATAGAAAGATAAAACTAAACAAAACAATAAATGGTTAAAATAACATGGCTATCACAAAAAATAAGACTTAATAAGTTCAAAAGAGGTAACTAGGGATATCATTTCAAAAAGGTAGGCAATTTGGTTTAAACAGTTTAAAGAAAATGTCTAAATCACTTCTATGATTCAAGTTTCACTTGTACTTTGTAAGTATAAAATCATATACAATTCTAATGAATGTCACAAGTTAAATAAAATCGCAAGACATAATCACGATTACGTTTTGGAAAAAAAATATCAAAGCTCTCAGACTTCTTTACTCAAGGGAGTGTATGTGTGTAAAGTGATAACACTTTCACAATTCAAAGGGCTCAAAAAATAAAGGAAGACTTATAAACATTTCCAATTCAAAAACTCTAACAAATAGTCCCCTGAAACATTTTTAAACTATTGATACATAGTCACAAAATGAATACAAAAACTCTATGAAAAACAGAAAATATTTTTTTTAACATTCTACAATACTATGTCTCTTATACACATCAGGCAAAGAGGGTATTGAAAGCTATCATTCGATAGCTAAAGAGTCTTTTAAACAGTAAGATCCTCAAGACTAATAAAATAAAAATATGCACTCAAAAAATAAAATCCTTTTGAATTTTTGGAAATTTTCCTTCTTTTTTTTTTTTAAAAAAAAACATAAATATATAACCATGGTTAAACATAATACTAATGAACCACTTATACCTATACTTGAATAATAAAAAATCTCTAATAGATAAGGAATAAAATCCATGCAAGTGAATTTGAATACCAAAGAATAAACGAATTTCAACTTAAAACCCAGTTTCGCTTCTGATCATGGAATTTATCAACAATTCATTCCAAACATTACTAAGCAAATGAGCAATTTTAAATGAATCATACAAATGCAAGGTCCAATTAAGTATATGAGTTCTCGAAATTGATTTTTCATTTCCAACCAATATGGCTACATTGGGGCTTCACAAGGTTCAACAATTCAAATAAAACTAAATATAATTAACTATGGGTGGATATTTCAACAGGGTTTATCACAAAGTAAAGGTCACAAATGCTCAATTCATATCTCCCAATTATTATTGCACATAATAAATTCCAAAAATACTCAACTCCCACGACTAACAAATCTATATCAAGCATTCATAAAATTTCTCGTCAAACTACTCATCTAGCAAAGATAATAGATCAAAAACTAGAAGTTCCATAATATAGTAACCACAACCAAATTCAAGTTCAATTGAGAATTCCATAACAACTACAATTCATTAAGTAATATAATCCATGATCATTATTGTTATCAGTTAAAAACACATTAGTCAAGCATAATCAAAAGTAGTTCAAAATATAAAACACATTAACCTAACTAGTCACGAGATTTCAAGTCTTTATTACCCCACTGGATTTTTAAAATAAAGCATATAAAGCATAAATAAAGGCATAAATATAAACACAAAAACAAGTATTAAAAAAAGCACACAAAAAGAGAAGTCAGTCTACTCAAGCCTATGTTAGTTTATTGCTGCGAACAAACACATTAATTACAAAATTGATTCATATATAAAAAAGAAAAAGGTGTTTGTATAATCAATATAGGACAAAAAATTACCCTATTCTCTTCATTAACAACTTCTCAGTAACATCTCTTCTTGAGCAACCCAAGTATGTTGCCTTCTAAAATATTCCACTCTCTCTATATTTTCTCCTAAAAATACATTTGGTGTTCTAGGTTTGATTCTTATGGCCAACCAAAATAATAGTCAAGACTATTTATAGACTTGTATGTCAAAGAGATTTACATTAGATTCTTAGGGATTTTTATGCAAAATACAGGGGATAAATAAGTCTAACTGATTTAATAGGGTGAGAGTTTGAGCCAGTGACCTATCTAATTTAGTAAGTCTTACCAGACTTAAATTTCGCACCAATCTCGTCATATACTACATGTTATATTTATTAGACTACCATTCTATTAGTATCCCAGACTTTTTTTTTTTGTTGATAAAATCACTAAATCGGTAGGAAGGTCAATTGCCTTTTTATTCATAATTAGAGTGAATGATAAATATATAAGAGTTGGAGGCAACTATCATCTCGACTGCCATCTCACTGGGGGATATTCTAAAGCATCAAGGCGTATAATTCCCTCGAGAAATTTAGGATAGTAAAATGAAGTAAAAGAGCGACAAGAAAAAGAGCTAGACCCTAAGTTAGCTAAACAATTAGCAACATAGTTAGCTTATCTAAATATATGTCAAAGAGTAAAAGTTCCCTTTGTCATCAAGATTTCCCAAATAATATAATCCATGTTCCACAAAGTTGTAAGGAGGCCATGTACCATTTTGCAAAGCATGTTTGAATCACATTTAATGTGAACATGAATAAGCCCGTTTTGGAGAAATATTTTCAAACCATCCAAAAGCGCATGCGATTCCACCACCATATTAGAAGTTTGTCCATAATAATTTGCGAAAGCCAGTTGTAATGTTCCAAAAGAATCACAAACAATACCACCTCCACCTAAGTGTCTAGGACACATCTGAGAGAAAAACTGTCGACATTAAGCTTATATTCCCTTTGTAATGGTTTCTGCCAATGAGTGAGGATAGGAACACGCCCAGGACTAATGATCACTTTAGACGAAAAAGGCAATGTAGTAACATCTTTGTTTTCAGGCAACCAAATTGAGTAAGCTTTGAAAATTTGGAGAACAAAACTGGTAACCGTAGCCACAAGTAAAGAGAGATAATGAGTGCGATTGTCAAACAAGAGGATAGATCAAGCCAACCATACTTGCCAGCAAATGAGTGCCGGGAGCAAAGACCAAAGCTGACCATCTGCAGAGGATATAGAATGCAACCACCAAACCTGGAATTTCTCAAGATTATTGTTGCAGGCAGTCGTGGAATGCCAAGTAGAGTCTCAAAATGCAACAAGAGCTTCTCCACTAGGCGACAATGAAGGAAAGTGTACTCCAATGATTGTACTGAACTGCAAGAAAAACATTTAGAAGGAAGAGAAAATCCCATCTCCTTAAGAAAATATTTGCAAACGGGAGAAAATGATTCATAAGTTTCCGAAGGAAAATTGAAATCTTGAGTGGAATGCGAGAAGTCCATATGTACTCTCTAGACTTAAGCTTTCGTCATCAACTTCTCATAACCTCATAGGCCGAGACATAGTAAAAACACTATTTGGACAGTCCTTCCAAATGTCTTGATCACAATCTGAGGACAAAAAAGAGGAAAAGATACCACCTTCAGCCGAATGTCATCGGGTAAAGATTGCTGTAATATCTCTGGGTTCCACCCATGCTCATTGGAGAAAACTTCATTAATTAAAAGAGATGGCAGATCCAAATGGTCGACAAAATCAGCAATGACTCCTTTGCCTAACTAATTATCGAACCAGAATAAGGCATCTCACGAGGAACAAGTTTTTGAATGTGAATATCAACTGCTTGTTTTCATTCTGCTCATGCGGAGCCAAACTTTAGAGGGATTGGAGGGGTGAAGACCCGAATATCTCAACCTCATAAAAACAGCATATCAGAGAGAGAATGAATTTAAAAAATTCCACCACATTTTAAGAGTAAAAGATTCCGTAGCAAAATTCTAAAACCCTAATCCATTTTCTTGCATTGGCAAACAAAGGATTTTTCATTTTTGCCGATGATATCGACTACCCCATTCAGATTCACCCCAAAAGAAAGCTCCCAAATAATGTTCCAGGTCATGAATTACTCCCTTTGGAGGATCCAAAATAGAAAGAATATAAATCAAAATAGAAGAAAGAACATGTTTGATCAAGATAAGCCGACTGCTGAAAGATAATAATTTGTGCTTCCAACCATCTAATTTATGTCTAATCTTTGCTAGCAATGGGTCAAAAAATGTTTAGATTTCCTACCGAGAAATATTGGGCAGCCCAAATACATAATTGGTAGGGAGGTCTTGTGCATGCCGCAAGAGATTCAATAGATGAGACCACTCCTAGACCAATCTTCCGTGGGAAAATAATTGAGCTGTTAGAAGCATTGACTTTTTGACTTGACGACCCTTTGGAAAAATATCCAGAAAAAAGAAGCTTACATAAAGAATTTTTATCTTCTTGGGTGATAATAACAAAGTCATTTGCATATGCAAGGTGATTAACAACTGGCCATCATCGCGGTCAAGAATAAGGCAAAACTTGGCCAGAATCTACCAAAGCCTTGTGCCCCCTAGATAAAGCTTTGGAAGTAATAATAAACAATAACGGAGAAAACCCCGTGACGATTGAAAGTAACTCGAGACTTCTCCATTTATGAGCAAAAAAACCAGCTTGCCTTCAAATTATTCTTAATAAGCTGAGAAAAATCAAATGGGATGCCAATTTTCAATAAGAGCGCTTCTAAGAGCCTCTAAGACTCCCGGTCAAAAGCCTTCATCATGTCAAGTTTAATTGTCAAATTTTGGCCTTTGGCTTTCTTGTTTAAAGAGTGAAATAATTCTTGAACCAGCAAAATGTTATTAGCCATTGTCCTACCCTACACAATACTGGATTGCTCTGGAGATATCAAATAACAGGAAGAATATGAGCAAACCTAATTGAAAATATTTTGAGAAGATTTTATTGACAAAGTAGCATAAAGAGATAGGCCAGAAATAATCAAAAGAATTAGGGTTATCCTTCTTTAGAATAAGCACCAGTAAGGCACTGGATATGCTTCGTGGCAAAGGTACCCTGCAAAAAATTCTGTCCCAATCAATAACATTAATATCCATCAATACATCATTATTTATTATGAAACAAAATATAGATAAAAGTTCCTTTATATACATAATAACAATTTGCACCTTCCACCATGCTACATTCCATATGGGGTATTATCAAAATATTATTTCCCATGTATCATGATTTTCATATACTAATTAGATTCTAAAATAATTTTTAAAATATTTTTATAGATATATATACATAGGAAAACTATTTAAAATAGTAGTGGTTGTTTCTTTCTATTCTAATTTTAGTGAAATCAACGGAATGTATTTTCTTGTTAATTGAGAATGGTGGATTCTTTGTTGAAGTAGTATTTATATAATTTAGTTAATACATACATAATCCAATATTGCTAGTATATAGCCTTTAATTCAACATAAGCTTTTGATATTTCAAAATTATGAACATCATAATTAAATATACATAAACCGCTCAGGCCTAAGGACAAAAAGATTTTTGTGGTAGAATATAATAGACACTAACATTTATAATTATACTCTTAAATAGATCTTGTTTGGTGTATGTACAACTTATATCACATTCACTTGTTTGCTTAACATCACTACCTCAATGATGGAATATATCATTCTATCGTATAAAAGCACAACAAATGTAGACTTTATTATTTTATAGTCTATACAAATTTAAATAGCAACTACTAAATTTTATTCCCCAATTGGTTCATCAACCAATAGAATAATTTAATAATATCTTAATAAAGTTTTATTGATATTGTATATCAATTTAATTAAAGTATACCCAAGATAATTATTATGTGCGGGAAAAATAACATTTATTAATCAGATAACTCCTATAATTAGTTTTTGGGGCACTAATTCTAACAATCTCCCAGTTATACACAAAACCAATCATACATGTGTTTTATAACCATTGCTTCAAGATGTTTTTCAAACACTTTTTGAGTTAAAGGTTAGTGAATGGATTAGCTACATTATCATCGAAAGCAATTTTTACTGTTGAAACATCCCGTCCTATGATATCACGAATTAAGCGAAATCTATGTTCGATGTGTTTTGTCCTTGGACGAGCTCTAGGTTTAACAACATGCACTATTGCACCATTATTATCACAATATACAGTGATAGGAGCCTTAGTTAAACGAACAACACCAAGTTCTTGAACAAACTTGCAAATCCAAATAGCTTCTTTTGCAACTTCACTTGTAGCTATATATTCTGCCTCTGTGGTAGAATCTACAGTAGTATCTTGCTTGCAACTTCTCCAAGTTAGTGCCCAATTACCAAGATTGAATACAACCTAGAAGTAGATATTCTATCATCTATATTAGATTGAGTAAAATCTGTGTCTGTATAACTATGGATTGTCAAATCCTCATTTCTAGATGACAAACAATAACGTTTGGTCCTATTTAAATACTTGAGGATATGTTTTACTAATATCCAATATTCAGGACCAAGATTAGATTAGTATCTATTTATAACACTAACCGTATGACTTATATTTGGTCTAGTGCAAAGTATTGTATACATGAGTTTTTTTATTTTTTATTTTTTATGTTTTTATAGCTGAATCATAAAGAAATTTTCTCATCTTCTGTCCCTCTTGTGTTTTGGGACACATATGTTTTGAGAGCTTAATTCCATGCCTAAAGGGTAAGAACCCTTTTGTGGAATTTTCCATGCAAAACCTAGTCAATATCTTATCTATAGAAGTAGGTTGAGAAGGACTTAACAGTCTTTTTTTCGGTCTCTAAACAATTTGATACCAAGAATATAGGATCATACTCCAAGATATTTTATCGTAAAATGGCTAGATAACCATACCTTCACTGATGATAGTTGCGCCTACATTATTTCAATAAGTAGAATGTCGTAAACATAAAGAACAACAAATACAATAGTGCTCCCACTAACCTTTTTGTAAACATATGTTTCATCCATTTTTTGTGAAAAATCAAATGATTTGATTGCTTCAGCAAAGCATATGTTCCAACTACAAGATGCTTGTTTAAGGCCATAAATAGATTTTATTAATTTGCATGGTTATGAGATATATAACCTTCTGGCTGGTTTATGTAAATTTCTTCTTGAATGTGACCATTCAAGAAAGCAGTTTTTGCATCCATTTTCCATATCTCATAATCGTAATATGTAGCAATTGATAAGAGAATTCCGATGGATTTAAGCATGGCTACAGGCGAATAAGTTTCCTCATAATCAATTCTAGCATTTTAAGTATAACTTTTTGCCACTAGCCTGACTTTGTAGGTTTCTATCTTTTCAATGGGTGCAAATTTTCTCTTGTAGATCCATTTACAATCTATTGATTTAATACCTTTAGGCTGTACATTTGTCTACTAAAACCAAGACTTAATTGGAACACATAAAATCCACTTTTGATTGCATAGCCTTTTTTAAATACTTAGCAGCTTTATCAATTAATGCCTCTTGATAAGTAGAAGGATCTATATTAGTCTCAAGTGATTTCATTTGATAAATCTCATTTAACAATGTGAATTTAATTGGTTGCTTAACTATTCTTTTATTCCTTCAAGGCTTTTGTGTTTCAATTGGTTGAGGAAACAAATTTCTTTGTGATTCATTTACCTGAATCATTGGCTCATCACAATGTTCTTCAAGAACAACTTTGGTTCTATTTTCATTTTAGTTATAATCTTCATCAAGAAAAATAACATTCCTACTTACAAATACTTTTTGTTTAATAGGATTATAAAAATAGAAACCCGTAGACATTTTGCGAAAACCTACAAAAGAGCACCTCTCAGTTCTTGATTCCATTTTGTGCATGCTAGACTTTCTAACATGAGTTGAACAATGCCATACTTTTAAATGGTACATAAGAATTCAATCTAAATTTCTTTCTAACCCAAAATCCATATGGAGTTTTAGGAACTGATTTTGTAGGAACTCTATTAATAAATAAATATCAGCTTCCAAAACATAACCCAGAAAGAAATTGGCAATTTTGACATTCTCATCATAGAAACGAACCGTATCTAACATAGTTCTATTTTTTTTTACTACACCGTTATGTTGTGGTGTACTCGGAGGAGTTAATTGAGAAATAATTCCATTATCTTTTAAATAGTCTTTAAAATCATCTAATATATATTCACCATCCCTGTCTAATCTAAAGACTTTAATACATTTTTCAATTGGTTTTTCTACTCCATTACGGAATTCTTTGAATTTTTCAAAAGTTTTCAATTTATATTTCATTAGGTATAAACAATAGTACCTAGAAAAATCATCAATAAAAGTAACAAATTACGAAAAATAATATCTTGCTAAATGATTAAATATATCACAAATATCAGTATGTATTAATTCTAATGAGTCGATGGCATAGTTATCTAACTCTATTTCCTATAAAAGGAACTTTGGTCATTTTTCTTTTTAAATATAGCTCACATATTGAATAAGGTTCAACATTCAAAAAATTTAATGGACCATCTTGTGCCAAGATATTGATATGATTAATATTAATATGACCAAGTCGTAGATTGCATAAATATATTAGATTGATACCCCTTTTTCTTTTCAACGATTGCACATTAGATGGATTATTTTTCTCAATACAATTTATAGAACAATCTATAGGTTTTAGAAAATAAAGGGCATCATTAAGGAAATTGAAAACTAAAAAATTTATTATTTAATTTAATAACAACCTTAGAGGAAAAATGCAATAAATATCCAAAATAGAAATCAAATTCTTATGACCTGTTGAAATAAATAAACAGTCTTCTAAAACTAAACTTTTATTCATTTACAACTCTAAATAAAAGGTTATAACGGCGACTGCTACAATAGTTGCATCTGTCTCCATCTTCAAGACTACCTCCTATCAGTTAGTCTTCGGGTTTCCTTGAATCCTTGCAACGTATTGCAAATATGTGAGTTTGTATCAGAATTCACACACCATCAAACAGACCATCCATTAAATTAGTTTCAATGATAAACAAATTAGATATACCTTCAGAAGGTTTATCATTTTTCAAAGTAGCCAAATAAATGCGACAATTTCTTTTCCAATGACTAGGTTTGTTGCAATGAAAACAATTGCCTTGAGTCTTTTTCTTTTCATTTCCCTTAGTTACTTTTCCTCCTTTAGTCCTTTTCGGTGAATAAGTTATTCTTGTTGAAATTCTTGCCTTTAGGGTTGAATTTAGATGATTTTCCATTTTCTATCAATAAAACAAATGGCTTATCCTTTTTTATAAGGACCTCAATTGTCGCAACATATTGATCAGTTATGACAGAGTTACTGCCATTTTGTTCATGTTAAACTTAATACAAACTGATTTAAAGAGTCGGTAGGAAAAATAATCTTGCATCAGTTTTTATGCTGAAATCTATTTCAGCCTAGTCCCAAGCAAGTCAAATTAATCAATAAAGGGCATCATCTTAAGCATGTGCTCCTGCACAGGAGTGCTTTATACCATTTTGGTAGACATCAAATTTTTCATAACAACGTAGCGAGTATTTCTACTTTGTTCAACAAACATTTTTTTTGAAGTTCATCATCACGTCCCTAACAATAGGCAAACCTTCATGTTGCTTTTGCAACACATTAGTCATAGAGGCAAAAATATAACATTTAGCAAATTCATCTGCGTAATGTCACTTATCAAAAAGTTGTTTCTGTTCATCAGTGGTTTCAGCTAAAATAAACTCTGGGGGATTACTGTTAACGATAAAAGCCACTTCTTCAACAGTAAGAACAATGTTGAGGTTTTTTTCCGATCCACATAATTTGGACCCGTCAAATAGTTCTCATCCAAAATCTTAGACAATGGGTTGAAATTAGGCAGACATAATTTACAATTTAAACAATAAAAATAAGCGCATATTTCCATAATATTCAGGAGTTTGAATTTATTTTTACAATGGTACCACCAACAAGAAAAATATAATATACGCTATACTAGAATATAACAATTACATTCAAGTTTTCATGTAAGTACAAAGAACTTTTATTTTCATGTCAAAACATTTCTTTTGAAATTAATTTCATTCAGTTAAAATTTTATTATGATTCCTGATTTCCTTTGGGTTTCTAAATTAATGCGTCTTCTACTATTTTGGTTAGGCACATAATTCAATTAAGTGCATACTATCATTTAAGCAAAATATGAGCTTATGAGATCATATTACTATTTTAGCAAATATTCCCACTAGTCATAATTATACTTATCTTCCTAAGAAATTAATAAAAGTTTTATTAACTAAGATCTAATCCATCCATTTTGGCATTAGTAAGACCTTAATTGTAACAAAATATTTATTTATCAACAATGGGAAGCCATAGAAATTATTTATATAAAATATTCTATTTAGAACTTAATATTTGCATTGACAGGGCATGCGATAAAATCTTTAACATGTCATTTGATATTCAATATCAAATATAAAAAACAATTTGTTCACAAACTGATAGTAAAAATCAACTATAGGTGAACTTTTTCTTTTTCTTTGGAGACAATTTTAGTTTCAAATATGAAATACTTAAATAGGATCACAAACTATTTTCAAGTCCACAAAATATTATGTAATCACCATATGGTAAATTAGTATATATCCATTTGCAGAAAAGCTGTTTGTAGAAAAGTGATCCCAAAATTCTAATATTAAATTACATCCAAGATAATATCATAATATGATGATAACATATCAAATATGGTTAAACCTATGATTACAGTAAAATGAAATAGTCAAAATTATAATTAGATGTTGTAGGTTCTGATAGCACTGTTAGTTTATTTCCTCAAGATCCACATTAATTACAAAATTGATTCATATATAAAAAGAAAAAGGTGATTGTATCATCAATATAAGACAAAATTACCCTATTCTCTTCCTTAGCAACTTCTCAATAACTTCTCTTCTTGCAAGAAACCTGTGTTTGTTGCCTCTTAAAGTGTTTATACTTTCTCTATATCTTTTCTTAAAAACATATTGAGGTGTTCTATTTTTGATTCTTGTGGCCAACCAAAACAATAGCCAAGCCTATAGCTAAGCCCATATTTTGAGAAGTTCTGATAAGTTATTAGTAGCAATCGGTGACCTTTTCTCCTTTTAATTAACATAGCTTTTTGTCTTCTTGGTAGTCGGAAGTTCTCCAAAAGTATGAAAAGCTGGACAACTTTGTAGTTATTTCGGTAAAGAAAGAGACAAAGCCGTTTCACTTCAACCAATTAGGTATTAGAGAAATTGACTTGAGATCCTTAGGGATTTTTATACAAAATACACGGTATAAATAAGTCTAATTGATTCGATTTAATATTAGGGACTAAGTCCATCTCATGATTGATTTAATGGGATGAGACTTTGAGCTAGTGACTTATCTGATTTAGCAAGTCTTACAGATAAAAATTCCTATGCCAATCTCATCCATAGTATACTATTTGTCACGTTATATTCGGTAGATTATTATTGTGTTAGTATCCAATTAATAATAATATCCATCAATACATCGTTATTTATTTTGAAACAAAAATATAGAGAAAAGTCTCTTTACATACAAAATAACAATTTGTACCTCCACCATACCATTCCATATAGGTACTATCAAAATATTATTTTCCATATATCATGATTTTCATGTAGTAATTGTTCTCTAAAATCATTTATAAAATATTTATATAAATATATATAAATATGAGAACTATTTAAAATATTACCAACCGATTCTTTTAAGTCCAATTCTAACGAAATGAAGTAAATGTACTTTCTCGTTATTTGAGAATAGTGGATTTCTTGTTGAGCATTTATATAATTTATTTAATACCTACATAATCCAATATTGCCTATATATAGCTTTTAATTCAATATTAAATTTTGGAAATTTAAAAAATTATGTACATAATAATTAAATTTAGATAAACCTCTCAGGTCTTACATAGCAAAAAGTTTTTTTCCGTTGAATATAATTTGATAGTAATATTTATAATAATATTTTTAAATAGATCTTTTTCAGTTTGTGTGCAACTTATATCACACTCACTTGTTTGGTTATGGCCATTACCTTGATGACAGAATATATCATTCTATCACATAGTAGCACAACAAGTATATACTTTATTATTTCATAGTCTAGAACAAATTTAAATATCAAC
Source organism: Cinchona pubescens (assembly GCA_025175665.1). NCBI lineage: Eukaryota > Viridiplantae > Streptophyta > Magnoliopsida > Gentianales > Rubiaceae > Cinchona > Cinchona pubescens. Next base: position 927,606 of record JANKKI010000232.1, read on the forward strand.
TATTAAATTATTATTCCCCACTATTGGAAGTTTTATTGACATCGTATATCAATTTAACTAAAGTATCCAAGATAAATATTATGCACAATAAAAATAATTTTTATTAATCAAATAATTTATAATTAGTTTTGAGGGAATATAATTTTAACAGCCTATCCCTCTTTTGGGTCGTTAAGGCCCTGTACCTCTATTTTAGCATGAAGATATCAATTTTCATAAAATGAGAGTCCAACCCTAGATATTGAAATAAAATTTTTTTAAATATAGCGAACAATTGTTTTACCCTGTATGAAAATCAAATCAATTTGGATTTGAACCAGCCATTGAGATTCATATAATGTAGTGAATTTTTTTATTTTTTTTTAATAGTATAAGAGAACATTTATCTGTATCTATACTATTATAAAGTATGAGTGGCATTTTTTTCTTGAGGTATTTCTTCTATTTTTTGATTCACCTAAATTGCCCATAATAAAAAGATGATATACTACAATAACTAATAGACAAATAGGTCATTATCTTCGAGTTTTATCCATGTTAATAATTTTGCAAGTTTAGAATATTTGTAAGTGTCTAAGTTCGTGCATTTTGAGTTATTCTAAATGAACAAGTTCAATGAATGTGTATGTGCTTTGTATGAAGTAGTTCATATATCTTGAATTTATTGTAGTTCATGTATAGGCTATTAATTGGATTCATATTACTTGATATAAGAGGTCATCCTATGTATATATATATACATCTTGTACTTGGAGTTCAAAATGAAGTAAGGAAGACCATAATTATATTCCTTCTAATTTCATCTCATACATCGATCCAACAATCGAATACTATACAAGAGTTCGACATCTAAGTTATTTTTAGACCCTTAAAATTTGACTAAGGGAGAATTTGTAGCTGATAAATTAGAATTAAATAAAATTCATATTGTCACTATTTTCTTTAATTTTAAATGTATCCACAACATTCAAATTTGATAGAGACTAATGGCGAAAGAATTTCCAATACTCTTGTGCTATATTGGCATCCCTACGCTTACCTGCTAAATTTGCAAATATAATCGAGATACGTGAAGTTAAGAAACTAAAAGAATTTGGTAAGACAAATAAAAAGTAACTACAATAAGAATTTGCATTCCTAATACAAACAATTTCAAGTAGTATAATATAGTTCTATGAACCATAAGTACAATATCATATCTACATAAATAAGATATGTCTTTTGATTGAAATGATCAATGCTCAAAAAATATAGTCTTTAAAAATATATTTTTCTTTCAACATAAGATATGGCCAATTAACATTCAGAATTGATAAGTTAGTACAACAATGAGGTGTTCATGGTTGGGTTATTGGGTTGACAGATTTTCAAATTCGAGTTATCGGATTTTTGGGTTGAGAATTTAAAACTCAACCCAATCCAACCCAACTAATATACAAACCCAAGTAAACCAACCAAAGTATAATTGCGTGGGTTACTCAGATTTTTGGTTTTATTTAGGTTAAAATTCCAAGAACTTAAAAAATATTGTTGTAAAAGCATCCATTACAAAATATATTTTTGTCACAAATTGAAATGGTTAAATCAAGAATGAGAAAAAAAAATATAGAACATGTTAGATAAATATTATTTCAAGAATGTAAAGGGAAAAGATTATGAGTTAGATGATATGGCAAGAAAAATAGTTAAAAAAAAGAAAAACTATGAGTGAATTATATTGGATTGGGTTGGGTTGGGTTGGGTTGGGTTAGATTTTGAAATATTTAATTATTTTAATTAATTTTTAATTTTATTTAATTTTAGTTTGTTTATATTTCGAGCCTTTCGAATTCAAACGAAATTTATCAATCTGTATTTGAAATGAGGTTGAATAGCTTCAAATTTTTACATAAAAAATTAAACCTTTTAGTTTATTGAGTCGAGTTCAAATTGAATATAAAAAGTTAACAAATGATAAATCTTGTTTATGTTTGGTTTGATTATTGATTGAATCAAACCTAAACGAGTTCTTAAAGGTTTGAGAAACCTTACGCAAATAACCCGATAACCCAACCCATTTAGCCCTAAATTTATTTGGGTTGGCTTGGGTTGGATTTTTAACACATTGAGATGGGTTTGAACACCCTTAAGATATAACTAATGGCCGTGATCTTGAAAATTTTAGAGAAAGATGGTTATAATGATAAATCATCGACAACACAAAATTTTAACATTAATGCTACGAGTTTTAAATTTAGTTAAAAATTTGACATGTATATGTACAAATATATAGAATGTTCTTAAAAATGTAGAATAATAGGAGACTTAATCTTTACCTATAACTCGAATACCGATATTCCATGACTACAATGAGATAAAGTTAAAAAGTGAGACTGAATGTATACTTGTAAACTTTTGAGTAGAAAATTTCTCTCTCAGTTGATCATTAAAATGAATGCAAATTAAAATAAAAGAAGAGTTAAACGTACATATTCATTCAATAGTTTATATGTCTACTCTTAAATCATAGCTCTACAAATCATTTTTGTTTCAAACGTGGAAAGTTAAAACTATCAAAAATACTATCACATTTCCTCCATCTTTGCATTAAAATTAGTTACCAAATTTTATGTAATTACTTATGAGTATGCGATTTCACTTGTAAAAAAGAGGTATATGAAAATGTAAGTATGACAAAGAAAAACATAATTGATGAATCAAATTAACCGATAGGATAAGAGAATCAAATTAACCGAAAGGATAAGATAAAAGAGTAACTTTAAAAAATATTATGTAGATCTATTTTTGAGACAAGACCATACCAATAGATTCCAAAAATGAAAATAGCACGAAAGACAAGTTCACTTTCCAAATACTTCATTTTTAGAATGAAATGGAGAATTAAATCTAAGACAAGTAGGTTTCAAGATCGAGTCTCCAAAATATAACATGATAAAATAAAGCATAAGTTGAAAATCATGATAATGAATTATGAAAAAAAATGTTTGAAGCAAGACTACAATAGATTTCGAAAATGACAAAAGTACAAAAGACAAGTTGACTTTCCAAAGATTCTATACGAAAAATTGATTTTATTGATTAACTCACCTAAAAAAGAACATAATCAAATAAAACATTAATAACTTCGGTACATACTGAAATCCCATACTCACCTTATTACTTCTAATGGCTTATTTGGGAGAAACAATATGGGTACATACCAGAATCCCGTACTCACCTTATTCTTAAATGCAAAGCTTCTTTTTCTTTTTTTTTTTGTTATTTTTGCGTGGCCCTAAACCAAGGAAGAGGAGTAAAATGTACCTAAGATCATATTCAAACAAATCACTCACAGGTTAAAAGCAAAACTCCCTATGCAAACATACAAACGACCTAAATCACTTCTATTTCATTTAAACCAATTTTTTTCCAAAAATTGAATTGACCAACAAATCAATGCTATTGATTTGATCAAAAGCAATGTTTCAAATGAACTACTATAAAAATGTGAATCTCTCACTTTTTGAACACTGTAATAGATGGCCTTTGAAATTCTTTTGTCATAAAAGAACTACTCAATACACACCAAAATCCATGGAATGCCAAGCATGAGTAAGTCAATCATATGATATTGCAAGTTTAAACTTGATTCGTGGATAGAAAAAAAAACAATCCAAATATATTAAGTAATAAAACCACACTAATTCTTAACTTCTACCCTTGCACCTGCAAATATACGGTGCTAGATAGTAGTATGGAATGAGTGGGATCATTCCCACAAGGATTCTGATAGGCAATTACCAAGTTTTACAAATTTTTGTGTAGTTAACCGGTCCAAATAGTAGATTAAAGATCTAAATTCTCAATGACAATTAAATTACATATTCAAGTTCGATAATTAAATTAACTTTCCTAATAAAGCAAGTAATAATGACAATTATCTACTAAATTAATCTACTAATCAATCCATTCTTCGAAAAGCAATTACATGAAAGCAAATGAAATGAACCTTAATTCACTAAAATAAGGGAATTAACTTTATGCTAAAATTGGAAGCAAAGAGTTCTAATTTAACTAAAGAAAACAATTAGAAAGCATAAGAACTAAGTAACAACCATTTCTACCAAAATGAAACTACTGATTCTTGAGAGAAAATTAAGTTCTAAACTAAATATATTTGGATTTTTGTATTGAATAAAGAAAGCTCACTAAAAATTAACTAGAATTAAAAGCAAGGAATTGAAATCTTGAATTAAAAGGTACTAAATTAACAAGAACCCTAATTACTCAAAGAAAACTTGAAATAAAAGTAAAGAGATTTATAGGAAATTAAACTTGAAAGCGTAAAAATTATATCTACTAAAAGTTAAAGATGAGTTCCGCCCACTACTAATATGTAATCAAAATCTAAACTTGCAAGAAATTAAAAGACAGATCCAAAGGAGAACTAAAGAGGATTTTATATTAAAGAAATGAAACTTGAGAATCAAGTTTTGCTACTCTATTCCAATCTAACCTAAAACTACGAAACTACACCTTAAACTATGTGTACTAACACACATCTAAAGTACCTTAAATAGTTGAGTATTACACAAGGTAATAGTTGAGTATTACACAAGGTAAGATTAGGAACTGGCGACTGTCTTACTACTATTGTTAGAAACGAGTCTATGTCGTGGTTTGGAAGAATTGAGATCATGACATGGAATAAAAATTACATTACCTATTTCCGTGTCCATGTCGTGGTTTGGAACAATCGACCGCGACGTGGACCCTTTTTTCCAACAATTCTTCAATTCTTTTGCAATTGTCTTTTGGTCCTCGTACTTTGTTCATTCCTACTTCCAACCTCTAATTTAGACATTCATAATATTAAACCAAGTAAATAAATCAATTTAACTTAAATTCCAATCAAAACATATCATATATAACAATAACTAAAATCTAAACATATAATTTGAAAATGAACTAAAATCTACAATTAATTATCCCAAAATTCAAACTAACAAAATGCTAGGATTTAAAGTAAAATAACTCTAGTTTACTAGAGTTAACACACCCCCAAACTTAGCGTTTTGCTAGTCTCGAGCCAAAAAAAAAAAAGTAAAAAGACCTTTACTCACGATTAAACACAAAAATACTACCAAAGTTTAAAAAAAAAAAATCTTGATAAACTATGGATGTACTTGGAACAAATAAGAAATCTCTCAAGGGACTTTCAATACTATATGACGAGTGAAGTATTTAACTGAGTCAATCCAAGTTTATGAATTTTCTAAAAACACATGTTCATTTACTACACAAGAGTTCAAGTTACCAAACATTACTATTCTCAACAAGAATTCCTGAATGTTTCATTATATCCATTTAAAACATCATTTCTTTTCAAATCACAAACTATTATAAAGTTATTCAATCATTCCGACAAGGTTGCATGAAAATAGAAGTTCATGAAGAATACACTTAAATGCAAATATCATACAATTTGGGAATATACCTCTAATAAGGATTTAAGTAGTATGAGATCAATGATAAGTATTACAAATATTTCCTCCTCAACTTATTGGTATACTAAAATATAATTTCTAATGGCTTAATTCAGAGAAACAATATGGGTACATGTCAGAATCCTTTACTCGTCATATTCCTAAATGCAAAGATTTTTTTTGAACGGCCCTAAACCAAGGAAAATGAGTGAAGCATACTTAAATTAATCTCAAATACGAATGATTCACAAATTGAAAGAACATTAAGATGCAAACACACAAAATGTCCCAATTTCCTTCTATTTCATTTGACCTACTCTTTCCAAAAGATAGATCGGCTAACAAAATAGTATGGGTGATTTGATCAAAACAATATTTAAAATATTTTCCCAAAATTTTAGTACCTCTTTTTGAATCTCAAATAGTAACACCAAGTTTTAGAAATCTTTATGTTGTAAAAGAACTACTCACCCATACTTAAATTACAAAATGACCCAATCAAATATTTCAATCACATCATATTGTAAGTCAAATATCATCAGCGAATATACAATTGTTCAATTTCCATCCACTCGTCATCAAGTCACTTACACACAAAATCACCATTCCCGAAACAAGAAACAAACACCCTCAAACTTATTTCTTTTATTCAAATGATGAATAATTCATCCTTCCACTCATCCAAAATTCCAACATAAGGACATAGCAAAAATTAAACAATAACTAAATAAACTACAGCAAAATTTTAATATAGCAATCAATACCAAGTGAAAGTACTAAGGGCACTTAACTAAGTCATATATCTAATCGATAAAGCTCCATAAAAATCAATGTCCAAATCAAGTTTTCAACAAATACAAACATGGCATTAGTTTAAAACCCTTAGTTACTCTACTATCATTAATCGATGAAAATGATTTATTTAGAAAACCCAAAACCACACCAAGAATTTAACAAAGTAATTCTCAAAATGATCTAATCTATGAAGCAATAAAAACATATTTTCTTGGCATCAGCTTAGGGCCATTAGCCACTTTACCCTGGAACTGAAATATCCCAAAATAAAAAACTAAATATAAAAGTAATCAAAGATAAAAGTGATAAATAATGAAACATAAGAAAAATTATCAATCTTCATCAAAGTTCTTCAAATGCTCGAATCCCAAGTCATCCCTATCATTTGCAACTAGTTGCTCAACTGTCCTGCTTCATTTCCTCTCGACCATCTCTGCATCATTGAGTTGAGCTTCTTTATGATCATCATCCCTAGCTCCTTCGGTCTCACCTACTTGGTGAGTTTCTTCTTGATATGATGAAGCTACGAGTGGTGTATAATACTGCCCACAAGATGGACCAAATTGCCAAAGTGGAGGTAGCGGTGGACGAACCCATGTACCAAGTGTAGTGGTCCTGAGAGTTTCTCCTATCACTGCCAAGTTGCATTTGTGCTTGACTAGCTGATTATAGGTCCTATACCCTTGCAACTCGTTCCTCTCTTCTTCACTGACGGGGCATTGCATACATATGTGGGTGGTAAAGGGATATATGATGTACTCTGAGGTGAGAGATGGTAATGGTAGAGCAGGGCCTTCTCCGGGGTGATGTTTCTCATATTCTCGTACCATCCTATAGACATATTCTCGATTTATCCTGCCCTTAGGATATATCATAGGTTTCATGGGATCAATGGGACAACCTGCAACAGTGCATAAATGGTGAATTAGACTGGATGCATAAAAAATAAGTCTCACAGACCTTCCACTGTCCAAAAATCTGTCTAATCAAACTGCCAATATTCATTGGTATCCTTGTCATTATAGCATAGACCACCAATGTCTTGTTTCTTTGAACAAAACTTAAAGAGGTATACCCCCAAATTCGACAACTAATAAAATAAAACCACAGTTTTACTATCGGTGAAAGTCCATGACAAGAAAATCTTAATTCAGTATCACCTCATATTTTGTAGAATTTCGAATCCATTTCACTTTGACGTCACAAATAACATCTTTAATTACATTCATGTCTTTTTTGTCATTCAAAAAAACCAAATATTGATAAGAAGATACAGGTGGTATGCTAAAATAAGCATTAATCACTTCTGAGATGAAATCAACCAATATCCCCCGAACTCTCACTTTTCCATCCTCAAGATCACACAGATTACAATGAAATTCTTTCACTAATTGAGTAACCCCGGCGTCAACTAGAACATTAAACCCCCCCTCCCAATGCCTTTCCTTAAATTGGTCCTCTATTGCCTTCCTAACCTTTTCATATACCCCTCAATGCACGGATAAATCAAAATTTCTCTCGTTGATCACCTCATGTTTCTCATTTTTTTTTATACAATTGATGGGCCCTATCACTAGAAAATTGAGGTTATGCTTGCCCACCTCCCTTACTAGGCTGACCTACTTTTCCTTCTTGACTCGTACCTTCACCGATTTTTCTTTTTCTTGAACCCACTCCTCTCAACCCCTCATTCTTGCCCTCATCTCAGCACTCCCATATGCACCTTGTCATTTTTTACAATAATTATCAGCGAATTAACAATTAAGAACTGCAAAATTCTGAATTCACAACCAAGAAAAAAAATGATTCAACAATTTATCAACAAAAGTTCACAATTTCTCAATGATAATTCAATTAATCCAACTCACAGTCCAACAATTCAAAGAATTAATGGATTTAATACCACAATCTTGTCCAAAATAAAACTAATTCAAATATACCCAAAAATTGTCTTCAGCAACTGGAAAAATTTCAACCACGAAATTCAAGAAAGAAGTTACCCAATTGTTGCCTAAAATTCCGAAAGAATTTGAGTGCAAATCCCTCCTTGAAGTTCAACTTTTCCAAGAAAACTCCAAAGTATTCCTACTTTGAAGCTTCAAGGATGATGTAGAAAGGTTGTGGTGATGAATTATGATGTTGAAAGGATTTTTAGTGGAAGAATTTGAGGGTTTAGGGGAGAGGTTTCCTTGAAACTTCACAGTTGAGAGAAGAGAAATTGAAGATATGAGAAAACGAGAAGAAGAGGTCTTTTAAAATTGCACTTTTGTTCGTATCAAAACCGTGATTTGGATTTCTTAATATCTTGATTTCACCTGATCTCGATGTCGCAATTTGGATTTCCAAACTGCGATCTCAGCTTGGATGAAATTTTTGCCTTTGCTGAATTTTGAGGTTGATGTTGTGATTTGGATTTCCAAACTGCAATTTGGCCTCAGGTGAAATTTTTGCCTTTGCAAAAGTTTGAGGTTGATGTCGCGATTTGGATTTCCAAACTGTGATTTGGCCTTGAACTTCTGTAAAGTGTATTTTTGACATTTAGGCAAATCATTTGAAGAACTCTTTACTATTTTTCTTCAAATCCTTGCTCAACCTACAAACACAAAATTAACTAGATGTGTATTCTTCCGCACGATTTATTCAATTCAAAAGCGCATATTTTTGGCTACTAATTTATAACCAAATTAAAAAGCAAATTGTTCATAATGAAAATATAAACTAATAAAAAATCACACCAAAAAGAAAACAAAAAAAAACAACTAAATTAAAAACTTGGGTTTCCTCCCAAGAAGCGCTCTTTTTTATTCACTAGTTTAACTATGTCACCGGTTGTTCATTCTTGTTCAAATTGGACGAATTCTCGCCCTTCTTCAATAATCCCTCCTAAGTAGGGTTTGAGTCGGTGACCATTGACCTTGAATGTTCCTTCTTTCCCTTTGATCTCTACCTCTCCATGAGGAAAACTTTGAACCACTTCGAAGGGGCCACTCCACTGTGATTTGAGTTTTCTTGGGAATAGTTTGACCCTTGCATTGTAGAGCAATACCAAATCAATGGATTTGAATTCCTTCCTTAAGATGAGTTTGTCATGCCTTGCCATAGTACTCTCTTTGTAGATCAAAGAATTTTCAAATGTTTCTCTCCAGAATTCATCCAACTCATTCAAATCAAGAAGTCTCTTTTCACATGCTTCCTTCAAATCAAAATGCAAGCTCTTACTCTATATTGCCCAATATTTTCTATGGTCAAGTTCCACAGGGAAGTCACATGCTTTGCCATATAAAATGTGGTACGGAGACATGCCTATGGTAGTCTTGAATACCGTCCGGTAGACCCATAATGCATCATCTAACTTAATTGCCCAATCCTTCCTTGCATTATTCACTGTTTTCTCCAAAATTCTCTTCAATTCTTGGTTTGAGAACTCAACTTGACCCGAAATTTGAGGATGATAGGCTAAGGAAATTTTGTGCTTCATTCCATACTTTGTCATTAAGGCCTCAAAATGTGAATTCTTGAAGTGTGAACCCCCATCACTAATAATGGTTCTAGGCACTCCAAACCGAGAAAAGATATTTTTTGGAAGAAATTTAGTGACCACTCTAGCATCATTGGTTGGGGTGACGATTGATTCAACCCATTTTGACATATAATCCATCGCAACCAAAATGAATTTGTTGGAATATGAAGTTGGGAATGGTCCCATAAAATCAATGCCCCACGCATCAAACAGTACAGTACTTCCAACTCAACAATACCATGAAGTGATACCTCATGTTTCCTTGAAATATTACCTACCCTTTGGCATTCATTACACTTGAGTACAAACTCCCTAGGATCCTTGAAAATATTTGGCCAATATAAGCTATATTCAAGGACTTTAAAGGCCGTTCGTTGAGCTCCATAGTGATCTCCAACAGAAGATGAATGACAATGTCTCAATATGTCGATACGTTGGTTACTTCACCTTCCGGAATACATCTTCTTAGGACTTGATCATTGTATCTTCGGAACAGATACGGTTCTTCCCAAAAGTAATATTTGACTTCCGCAAAGAACTTCCTTTTTTCATTGATACTTAGCATCTTTGATACTATTCTTGCAACAAGATAGTTCACAATATCCACATACCATGGACTTAATTCCTTCACCTCAAGCAATTTCTCAATTGATAATTCTTCATTGATGGCTTTTTCTCCATGATTGATAAGTCTCGATGCTTTAATCCTTGACAAAGGGTCCGTATATACCATGTTTTCAACACCCTTTTTGTCCACCATTCCCAATCAAACTCCTGCAATAAAAGTATCCATCTCAATAAACGTGGTTTGGCATCTTGTTTAGAAAATAAATACTTTAATGTGGAGTGATCGGTTTGCACAATTACCTTAGACCAATCAAATATGATCTAAACTTATCAAATGTAAAGACTATAGCAAGTAGTTCTTTTTCTGTACCAGAATAATTAAGTTGGGCTTCATCTAAGGTCCTAATTGCATAGTAAATGACATGCAACATTTTATTTACCTTTTGACACAAAACGACACCTATTGAATAATCACTAGTATCACACATAAACTCAAATGGAAGAGACCAATTTGGTGTCACAATGATAGGTGCAATCACAAGAGCATATTTCAACTCATTGAACACTTTCAAACAAGAGTCATCAAAATAAAAAAAGACAATCTTTTTGAAGTAAGGAGCATAAAGGTCTAGCTATATGTGAAAAATTCCTAATGAATCTTCTAATCATAAAATCCCGCATGATCTAAAAAACTTCTTACCCCCTTAACATTAATGGGAGGAGGCAACTTTTCAATCACCTCTACTTTTTTCTTATCCATTTCTATACCTCTTGATGATACCTTGTGACCCAAAACAATTCCTTCTAGCACCATAAGATGACATTTTTCCCAATTGAGAACCAAATTGGTTTCAACAAACCTTTTCAACACATTGGATATATTTACAAGACAATCATCAAACGAGACCCCAAATACATTAAAATCATCCATGAAGATCTTTATGCTCCTTTCAACCATATCATGAAAAATGACAAACATACAATGTTGAAATTTGCTAGGAGAATTGCAAAGCTCAAAGAGCATTCTCCTATATGCAAAAGTACCAAATGGGCATTTAAAAGTTATTTTATCTTGATCTTTCGAACAAATGACAATTTGGAGATAAACGCAATAACCACCAAGGAAGCAATAATATGTAAAACTGGCCAACCTCTCAAACATTTGATCAATAGGAAAGGTAAAGGAAAATGATCCTTACAGGCGGCTCCATTCAACATTCGAAAATCAATCCACATATACCAACCCATGACCAATCTAGAGGGAAGGAGTTCATTGGTTTCACTTATTATTACAGTAATACTACCTTTCTTTGGAACAACTTGAGTGGGACTAACCTACTCACTATCGCTAATAGGGTAAATAATACTAGCTTTCAAAAGTTTGATAACCTTCTTCCTCACAACCTCTTTTAAGGTAGGATTTAATCTCTTTTTAAGTTGCCTTACCGGTTTGTTCCCTTCATTCAACAAAATTTTATACATGCATGTAGAAGGACTAATTATTTTTTTTTGTAAATTCTTTAGGGTAATAGCAAGTTTATTTTATGAATCTTCTGCTACCTTCTTTCTTTTCGTTAATGTCTGATTTATCACATAACCCCAGAAAGGTTGCCAGTATTTGTTTTCTCACATTTGAGGTATAATGTTCTGTACATTTCGCTGGGTTTAGCATTTATGGCATGTTTTTTACTGGAAATTTTTTGTAATGATAATTCCTCCCTGTTCTTTATTTGTTGTGGGAATTTTCTATATTTACACTTTTGTCAACATTGTGTTTGATGTATGTCACAAACAAAAACATAAAACGTTATACATTAAGAAGCCTTATACTCTTATACATTGTTCTAAGAAATTAAAATTCTATAAAATAATCAGATTTTTCCATTTAGTTCTATTCAAATTCTTTTATCCTAACTAGGACTGTAAGCGAACAAGCTACTCGATACTCGAATCGAATTCGATTCTATAAGAGCGCGTTCAGGCTTGACGCGTCACTAATTGCCAAACTTGAATAAGATTTAACGTTCATTAATTTTTTGTGTGCAGTTCGAACTCAGTTTGATAAGTTAAAATTTTAATTTATATGTAAAAAATCCAAACTACTTGAGCTTGATTCGAGTTGGGTTTGATAAAAGTTTGTTTGAGTTTGGGTTGACAGATAAACAAGCAAAACTTAAACAAAATTATAAGTAATATTCATTAAAATAATCAAATAATTTTGAACACTAGAGTGTCCAACTTGTTTATATTTGTTTACACCCCTGTTCGTAAACGACTCATCAAAACAATGATTATGATTAAGTGGTGTGGTGTAACACTTTCCACGTCCTTTTCCTTTATGAATAGAATGGCAAAAGTAGAACGGGAGGTAGATCAAACAAATTTTGTAGATGAACGGGATCCCAATTCAATTGATATAAATAGGGGTATTCAAACTAAATTCAACCCGAAAATTCAACCCAACCCAGTCTAATCTAAATGAATTTGGGGCTAAATGGATTGGATTATCGGGTTTCGGGTTATTTGGGTTGGGTTACCTGAATTTGGTTGGGTTGAATTTTGGGTTGGGTTACCTGAATTTGGTTGGGTTGGATTTTATTTTTTAAAATCCAACCCAAACTGATAACCCGAATACCCAAAAAATTTTAATTATATATATTTTTTAATTTTCATTTGTCCTATTTAGTTCATTTAATTAAATTTTTTTTTTTCATTCTTGAAATAACATCTAATTTAAAATATTGTATATTTTTCCTTTTAATTCATGACTTAATCATTTTATTTTTATATAAACGAATATTTTTTTATGGATAATCTTTTAATTTTAGATTTTTTAAATTTTTTTTATTAATATGAATTTTTAACCCAAATAACCTAAAAATTCAAAAATATGCTCAATTAATACTTGAATTGGGTTTAATTAAGTTACTATATTAATTAAGTTGGATTAAATTTTATTTTTTATACCCAAAAACCTAAACCCAAAACCCACCAACTCGCCAACCCAACCCACGAAGAACCCTAGATATAAAGGGGTGCCAGAGAAAAAAGAAAAAGAAGCAGCAGTTAATGGAAGAAGCCAAGATGGCTGAAAAACGTGGGGTTTGCTATTTGAGCAGGATACCTCCACATATGGATCCTCTAAAACTTCGGCAGATTCTATCTCAGTATGGAGAAATTCAAAGAATTTATCTTACACCCGAAGGTTAGTTTGTAGTTATTTCCCACATTTTTTTTGGTTGAATATCAATTGCATATGTTTGACTTTGAACGCAACAAATTCCATTTAATTACATATGTTGTAATTAAAGAAATTATCAACTATTTAATCTGAAACTGCATCCTGTAACTTGTCATTGCTTTGAGTATCTGAAGTTGTTGAAGTAGTTTATGAATCCGGCTTCTTAGAAGAAAAGTTTACTTCTCAGATCCTGCTGCTAGAGTGCATCGCAAGCGGGCTGGTGGATTTCGAGGACAAGAATTTTCAGAAGGGTATGTTGAATATCTTTTTCTGCTGAAGTCAGGCAATGACCTCTGAATCTTTGATGTCCAACATATACAGCAATGAGCATACGACTTCTGTGCAGATTATGATATTTGCATAAAACTGGTGCATTAAATTATCTGCTTTTGTGATTTTCATTACTTGGATGCTTATACCTACAGGTGGGTTGAGTTCGAGAAAAAGAGTGTTGCAAAGAGGGTTGCAAAGATGTTAAATGGAGAACAAATAGGTACTACTGCTTAAGGAGTCTATTTCCACCTAGCTACTATTGCATGTCATATGCATAAATTCCTTCTCCATATTCTGAGTATGGTTTTGTACTATTTATTTACTGGTAGAATCACTTGGAAGGCTATGATATTCTTTGGGGGTAGGCGACCTGAAATAGTTCTATCTTTTGCTTCATGAAGGACAGGGAAGATCTTCCATTCACATTGTTTACGTTTCATGAGAAACTTTCTATAACTTGTTTCTAGTTGTTTTCTTTGTTACCAAATTGTGGACGGGTGATTAAATCGTTTAACTTGTATAATATGTTACAAACAGTGTATTCATCTCTAAGTTTTTACTATGTACGTAAAATCCGTATATGAATTTAGTTTGTGTCTCTGTCTTTTGCTCATGTATAGGTGGGAGGAAAAGATCAACATTCTATTACGATATTTGGAATATCAAGTACTTGAGTAAATTCAAATGGGACGATCTTACTGAAGAAAGTTGGTATATTGTTCTTCTGAATCAACTCTTTTCATTTTTGTTGCTTGAAGCATATATTTGAACTAAAATGTTCCATTTCTGCAGCATACAGGAACGCCATCCGGGAGCAAAAATTGGCATTGGAAATATCTGCTGCTAAAAGAGAGCGAGATTTCTACCTATCAAAAGTTGATCAATCCCGTGCTTTAAGTTCTATAGAACAGAGGCTGAAGAAGGTTAACCATTCAGTGACTTATATGCATTGTTAGAGGCTTAGAGCATATAAGAATGGCTTCATTTGTTCAATGTGTTTGACAATTTTTTATTGGTATTATCTGGTTGTGTAGGAGAATAAGCTCCCCCCCCCCCCTTCTCTCTCTCTCGCACGCACACACACAGAGACACGCATGCAGACACTTGTGATTAGTTCTGCCTCTGTATAGTTTTATTTGGCTGTGACTTATTTGGTAATTTGTCTTATAAGGTTTTTAACCTTGGGGCAGGGTTGCTGACTGCTCAATTTTCTTTGTTAAAAAGATGCTTTTTAAACTAAAATGAAGTCCTAAATAATTGACTTATTTTGCATCTGCAGAAGCAAAAGGTCCGAGAACAATCATCAGTAACTTCTGAGATCTCAGGTAACCAGTTTGTGCCAAAGGTTGTTTGGCAATTTCCCCAGAAAAGACCAGTTACAACTAATGCTGTTGAAAGCAAGCCTCGGTTGTCCAAGGATATCCTGGCTGGAGTAAGTGCCTTATTCTTTGAAAGTTTTGCTTGCTTTTTACTTGTTATTAATCTAACCTCTGCCTAATTAACTGCAGATATTTGGTGGTAAGTCATAATCCAATCCAGATACGTGCGGCCAGTGGAAGAATCTTAACATTTTTGCATGCACAATTGTTCCTGACATGTTTATTGTTCCAGAGGTCTGGTTACTCCTCAAATTCGTATCAACAGTTAGGAGAACCTGAATATTTCATGTAGTATATTTATGGCTTTACTTTATAACAAGCCTAGCAAAGGGTAAATAGGCTTCTTTTTTTTTTTTTTTTTTGATAAAATACCATTTTTGCTTTTCTGTAAGGTTCTGAAAGATTGTCATTTCTCTTAGCAATGTTCAGTGTTGTGCGTGGACAAAATGAATTGCCTATTTGCTTGTGAACTATGAAAAAAGCAGCACATAGACGAGATGTTGGCTTTAAGTTTTTAGTATATCTTTAGATTTAGTGCTCTCTCTCTCTCTCTCGATTTTGTGAAAATGTGCTGCATGCGGGAGTTGGTTTTGAGAAATTTTAGCTGGGGGAGTTTGGTGGTTGGCTCTTCAGAGTTGGATACTTCGGATAGTTGGATTATATTACAAAGTCGCCCCCTATTTCTAGGATTTGCGTTCAAAAGGATATTGAGTCGGTCATGTACATTGTATGCGTGGAAATGAGTCTTAATAATCCACCTCGGCTATTGTTGGAGACAAATTCAGTCTGATTAAATAGTTTCCGAAGTGTGGAACGTTCAAATTGATGAGGCTCATAAATTTTTAGCAAATTATATACAGATAATTGTTAATTTCAATCTTGAGACAATTGTATGCGATCTGCATGTGAAAATTCTATACTATTGTATCTGAAAATTCTACTATTGTAGCTTGACAAGGTGAATTGTTCTGAAGAGTAAAATCTGAAATTATGAGACGCTTCTAACCCTGCTATGCAAGTCTCCGCTGTTAATTCGCACAGAACATCTAGCAGAAACATTTTACGTGAAATATTCTAGAATTCTTCCCAAATGTTCATTTCCACTTAGTAGCCGTCAAACCTATCAGAAACGGGTAATAGCCAAATCTCTAAAATTTTTGGTGTCACAAGAGATATTCCAACATTAAATAAACTTTATAAGATTGTAATACAAGTAGTGTT
The DNA here is from genome assembly GCA_025175665.1 of Cinchona pubescens. NCBI lineage: Eukaryota > Viridiplantae > Streptophyta > Magnoliopsida > Gentianales > Rubiaceae > Cinchona > Cinchona pubescens. The sequence continues at coordinate 944,067 of JANKKI010000232.1, forward strand.
ATGTCATTAAACAGCCAGAATTCGATCCATATACACATATCATGTTTCCCAAAGATTTCACAAGAGTTCATCAAGCCGAAGCCCAAAAATAACTGGGATACAGAAGTACTGCAATCAGTTGCAGCATCCACCTCTTATTTGGGCAACAGCTCCATCTCTTGCCCCAGCTGCACCTTGTGGACGCATAGGCCCCACCTTGATGCCATATGACTGCAATATGACCCATGGGGGATGATCAATACAAATTTCACGATCTAAAAATTACCTAAAGACAGAGAAAGATATGGAGAGGAGGAGACTACAGGTATTCCAGTTTCAAAGGACTATAAAAATCAATCCAAACTAATAATATTATATATTTCCTGCACTGAAAATGAACAAAACATGAACATCCATACATATCTCTTATCACTAACAATAAAAAATATTTGACCTCGAAAATGCGAAAATCCCTCACGAAACTAAAAGGGAACATAAGAAAGCCATCCAAATTACAGATGCATGCACTAATTATACTTAGTTGTTAACACAAATTTTCAGAATGCCAATAAGATAATGAAAATAAGTAACTGGCAATTGGAGCTATCACGTGCCCATATAAACCACGGCAGACCACCATATACATGTATAACCATCTTAAATAGCATATATTACAAAATCAAGTTGATGAACTGGAGCTTACTTCATTCGATACATCAAACACGCCTTCCTGAATTTTCTGAAGGATCTTTGCAGCAGTCTTTATGAAAGCCTGCAACAATTCATTTACATTTTCCAAACCATAAACTTAATTGGCTAAGGTAATAGATTACTTCTCTTAACCTGGAAAAAGTATGGAAAAAAAAAAGGGACAAATTTCCTGTTTTAGAGAACATGTAGAAAAGATACTTCAGATATGATTTTGGATGAAAAATGTCACCTCCTCAACATTTTGGGCAGTTCTTGCAGATGCCTCCAAAAATAGAAGGCCATTCTCTTTTGCAAATTGTTCACCTTCCTCCTTACTAACAGCTCTGCGGTGCGCAAGGTCACTCTTGTTGCCTATAAGCATGATTGTCATATTAGGATTTGCATGTTGTTTGGCATCCTCCAGCCAGCTTGTCAAGTGATTGAAAGTCTCTCTCCTTCAATGCACGAGGCTCCACCATTATAAGCCAAAAGAGATACAAATTTGCAGCAGACTAGGACTCTATAAATAAAAAGACAACAGAATTCGGCAGCCAAAAGATTACAGGAAAGAAAAGTAATATTTGGTTGGTTACGAATATTCTCTACAAGACTCTCGCACATTACGAATATCAACCAACTCAGCTGAAAGATTTTAGTTGCAGCCAGTTTCATAATGAAATTTGGTTGGTTACATAAGTACCATATATTACATACCTACATAAGTTGCAACATATGCCTCATGAAAGAAACTTAAGAAAACCAACCAAAATGATGAAACCTGGCAAACTAACCAAAGTCTAGATTTGTAGAAAGGAAAGTCAATAATACAACTGTACACTAATGTACCAAATGCTGGATGGTTTGATAGCACCATTGATTGTTAGCCAACATACAAACCCCATGATCCAGAAGAAAAAACTACGAATCTTTAGTAGCATTCAAGCACAGGCAAGTGACTTCATTGGTGCACAGTGATTATTTCACCCAATGGAAAATCAGAAACAACAACAACCAAGCCTTGTTCCCACTAAATGGGGTCAACTACATGAATTCTTCTGCACCATTGTGCTCTGTCATGAACCATATCCTCATTGATTTCTAGAGACGCCATATCTTTCTCACAGGTTTCCCACAACGTCTTTTCAGTCTTCACCTACCCCTTCTAAATTGTGTAACCTCTATAATATTAACCCGATTAACAGGCACCTCTAATGGTTGTCTTAGCACATGACCAAACCACTTTAGGCTTATTTCTCTCATCTTCTGTTCAATAGGGTTTACCCAATGGAAAATGTGAAAAGACATATAAAATATCTCTTATGATGTAAAACATAACAAATGAATACATCATAATAAATGAAACACAGAAGAATGTAAAAAGAGTTGGTGGAACTAAATTCATCCCAAATGCACACATAATATCCAAGGCATATACCAAAACTTACCTAGTAATGTCATAAACGAGAAGTGCACCTGCTGCTGGACCTCTGTAATACGATCTGGTGATGGATCTGAATGACTCTTGCCCAGCCTGAAATAAAGCAAGGAGTACCAGATCAAAAGAGAAGGCCAATGCAGACATAAAAGTCCTTATAGTAACAAATCACCAGTCAAAAGTACCAACTGACAATGATGATAGAAAGACGAATAAAGAATAGAAATTCCCAGACAAAGAAGAAGAAGAAGATAGCTAGTTATGCCATGAGCAGGTGAGGGAAATAAAGAAAGATACTAGGTTATGGGCAGGTGACAGCAAATAAAGGATTTATCAATCAGTAGCTATAAAATCAACATTAGCGGATTTATGAACTTTAAAATAATAACCATTTCTAACAGGAAGAGACACATAAACTAAAGAATACTGTTAGTGAATTCGTTACAGAAAGTAAAAAATATCTCATATCTACAGCAATTAGTAAAACAACTTTCTGTGACGGCCAAGCAAAGAAATTAGTAAAAGAACTTTCTCTGATGGCCAAGCAAATCAGAATGAGTCTCACCACCAAAAGATTTTGTGAACAAAAGGTTTAGCAAGACCAAAGGATGAACTCTACACCTTATCAAATTACATACTAGGTTAACTTTCCAGAAAAAATGTATCGACCATCCTCTATGTCTACAAATCAAAGAGAGGGCAGGATTTATGTTTTATTGGCTAAGTTATTCTTTTATTATTTTTGCCTCTTCCTTGGTTGGCAGGGGAAGTTGTCTTTGGTGTTTGGGAAAAAAGAAATGCTAGTAGGCTCCTGTTCCATTGTTCAACCGCACACTAATAATCATTCATTCAGCGAAACAAAGAGCATCGTTGTTATGATTGTCAAAACACTATGCAAGTGATAAAATAGACTATTCAATTGCAAACTAGAGTATTTAACCAAAACAATAATATATATATACTGAGAATCTGATTTAGCCCAGTAGCTAAGCGACATATTTACCATACTCTTAGAATGAGGCTCTGATTATCGTTGTATCCCAAACCAGCTTCTGAGGTTTTAAATACCCTTCCCACCCTTCGCCTTCGTAAAAAGAATAATTATACAAAATAGTAATAAAAGCACACTCTACGTGCAGGTAAAGAAATTATAAATTCAAAACAGAAAAAGAAACGAAGATGGGTTAATGAATAGGTAATAAAATTAGATAGAGCACTGTCTTTTAAATAAAAAAAAAAGAAAAGAAAAGAAAAAAGAAAATTACTTCAATATATTGATGATTTACTAAAAGTAGTGATAGTAATAATAATCAAGCTAAACTAATCCACTACTAAATAGCAATGATTATTAATCCGAAGAAAGAGTAAAATAACTTTGAACAAAAAAAAAAAAATACCAACTTCGATCACAAATTCACGTAAAACTCATAAAAATTTAGTATACTTTATTCAAATATAGCAAAAGAAAATAAAAAAAAATAAAAAAAAGAGCCAAAAAAGGAAGAAGATGAATTTGCTTACATACAGTATCCCAAATCTGGAGCTTAATAGGCCTACCATCAATGGTAACCATGCGGGATCCCCAAATTCCACTCCGATAGTAAGATCATGAACTGGTTGAAACCTCTTGTCCGTAAATTGAAGCAGCAAACACGATTTCCCCACTCCTACAAACAAAGTAAAATTCCCCCAAACAATAATATAAAAACAAAACAAAACGAAGAAATTTTGTTGAACCAAAAATTAGGGATTCTGAAAGTAAAAAGAAAAAAAATAATAATAAAGATGAATGAAAGTTATTACCTGTGTCTCCGATGATTATGTATTTGAAGAGATAATCGTAAGACATTTTGTGGGATTAATTCTGGAAAGGCTAAAATTGGGATGAAAGGGAGATACAAATGAAAAGTTTCTTAGTAGTGTTGAGCTTAAAAATTAAGAGCGGAAGGGGAGATATTAAAGAATAATACACGGATTAGATGGATAGGTGTCAGAGACGACCAAAATGTCTGTAGTCACCGACACGTCAAAGCTTTTGCTTCCCAAATTAAAATTCAGTCTCCGTCCCAAATCTTTAGTTTATAATAGAGTAATTACATTTACCTGTCCCGAGGTTTGTCCAATTTACGAGTCAGTGCATGAAGTTTGACCAAATTACAGTGAGAGCTCACAAAAGTAATGAATGACGCAAATGCTTTCTATGTAAAAGAGTTGAAGATTTCATTAAAAAAGAAAATGGCATAAAACTAAAGATTAATCTTTCATGTATGGTCAGAGTAGAAAATTTTCTACACATTAGGTTTAAAATGTATGTCATGTGTATATATTGTTTGAATTTCGTATGTCTTTTTTACACATTCAGCATGCAACCACACTTTTTTTTACATACACGGTAAATGAAAGATTAACCCTAAAAATAATAGATAGCACTAATTTAAAGTAGAAAAAATGGATAACTTCACATTCTTCCCTCCAGTTGGACATAATTACAACTACGTTCCTAATAGTTTAAAAAATTATATTTACCTCCTCTATTTTAAAGTTTCAAGTAACAAATTTAGAATATCTAAAATTTAGACATAAAAATTGATTATTATATTTAAAGTGATATTCTATTTCCTATATTGCCCTTGAACCGTAAAAGGAGTAAAAGTTATAACAGTTTATAAATTATAGAGCCAAACTTAAATACTTTTAAGGAAAATAGTTAAATACAAATAAAAAATGTACAACCAAATAAAATATTATATAAACAACGTATTATTTTTTGTAACATGGAGATTTTGATTGATTATTAATAATACAACTAACATATAAAAGTATTACATCAGAGAAAGAAAAATTTTTAAAAAAATAATATTTCCAATGTAAAAATAAATTTGTAAAATGATAGCTCATGTAAAACCTTTTCTTGCATAACAAAAATGTTATTGTTGTCTAACAAAGGAGTAGGAGGTACAATAAATTCAATCAAAATATGATCTAAATGTCTGGCATACACAATTTTGGACTAATTTTATTTTGTATTCTTCAATTTATACCTAATTTTTACTTTGCATCCCGAATTTTAGTTTTGGATACTTTGCATCCCCATTTCTGCCACCAAATTTATCTTGCTTTAGTCCCTTTTTTAACACCATAAAAATGTTAACAGAATCTTTATTTTTGCACGCAAAAATATTATTGTACATCCTGCTAAACATGTCATGCACACAAAAAACATGTCATACACACGAAAAAAATCTATTAATTTTTTTGGCACTAAAAAAGGATTGAAATAGGACAAATTTGAGAGTTCGGGGTGTAAAACATCCAAAACTAAAGTTTGGAGTACAAAGTGAGAATTGGGTAAAGTTGAGGGGTGCAAAATAGAATTAGGCCCACAATTTTTTTCATGCACTTAGACATTTTTCCTCTTTTTTTTTTGCTTTTTTTTTTATAGTTGTTTAATTTGTTGATTTTAGTATCTTACTATATATAAAGTCTATGCCCAACTTGCTGACATGGCATGTCAAATTTAATATCTATCCTATTTTGCCCTCACCAAAATATATTATTTTTTAGTAGTTTTTGTATGTGTGTGAGATGGGAGATAACTGGTATTTACTTCAATTTATGGTCTTGCAAATTAGGATCGGATGAGAGAATAGTATTTTTAATTTAGGATAAGATAAGAGTTTGGTAGGAGTGGATAACTATAACTACATGATATCACATTGCGTTTTCACCCAAATTTTGCTCGATATATTGGAAAATTGCTTCCTTCAAATTGTAGAAATTAATTAAAAATTACTTCAACCCAAACTTTCAAAAGTGTTTTTTTCTAAACCATTAATGAATTGAGAGCACAAAACAAATTACACATCATCTCCCAATTGTTTAACTCTAAAAACAAGTAGATACCCAATTCTAACTTCATTAAATACTGAAAATTAACCTTGGCAATATAAAATATCTTTGCATCATGAAGCTTTAAAATGATTCAGCAAGTGCGAAATTTCATTATCACAGGTTTTTTTCTTTATTGATATGTGTTAAAGTAATATTAACATTTACTCCATTTACTTTGATTTTTTTTATTATTTATGTAAGAAATATTACAACGACTATGCAATCTATATAATTGTTCAATTTTTTTAACTTTATTTTTGACATTTATGTGATGCAATCTGAGGTAGGTCTGTAAACGGGTCGGATCTAACATATCTAGACCCAAATTCGATTAATAAAAACAGAATTAGATTCGGATCCAAATCTCCAACAGGTCTACAAAAGTAGATCCATACTCGGATCCGTCGGGTCTTGTCAGATCCAGATTCAGATTCAGGTCTTAATATATTTTTTATAACTTTTAAAATTATATATAACTATTACAACTTATCAAATTTTCTCTTTTTTTTAATTATAAAAAAGTGTTGAGTTCATAATTAATATTTATGCATGTATTCTACATTAAATATAAATTACATGGGCAATTCACATAACATATATGTATATATACATATAAAATAATACTAGTATACAATAATTTTATTATATATTAAATATTTTAATCGGATCCGAATCTTAATTGGGTCGGAACACCAAAATCTAGATTCGACCTATTTATTATAATAGTTAAACGAGTCCGGATCGGATCCGAATCCAGAATCGTGTTAAAATTTGCTATAGATCCAGACTCGGATAAACCGGTTCTGATCGGGTCGGGTCTAGTTTCGGGTCCGGGTCTAGTTTCGGGTCCGGGTCTAGACCCAACCCATTGACAGGCCTAATCTGAGGTCACAAATGATTACATGATAAATATATTTTTTTTCTTATTTTAGTTCTTAAATAAGCACGATCAAATTAAAATTATTCATGCTTAAAAAAATGATTATAACTAACAATTTTTTTTTCTTTCTTTTTTATCAGGCTTGTATCAGGTATTGCCCTAATAAATGATTGGAAACAATTTCAACGACATACTCAAAATTAATAAATGCTATTTTAGTAATGTTGATCGCAAGACGTAATAGTTTTTTGTTTCACAAAATCGTTCAAATTATACAAAACTTTCTCTTCGCACACACATCGAGTGTGCCTCGAAAACTAGTTAATAATAAATCACAAGGGAAAACGGGCAAAGAACCATTTTGCATTGTAGCTCAATCTTTTTTGCAAATTTCAGACAATGGCTAAATTTCTAATTCAAAACTTTAAAAAATGGGAGATAAGTGTAATTTTTGGAACTAGATAGGCTGTAATTACAATTACGTCCAACTTCAGGGAAACAATGTGAAATTACCCCCAAAAAAAAAAGAAGATAATGGTTTGTTAACGAATGCATGAGCTAAGTGAAATTAGAAGGAAAAACAGAAAAAATATCTGCTTCTTTTGTGTAGCAACATAAACAAAAAGAAAATTAAAAATTAAAAACCTAACTCACAACACTGCCACAACCATCGCAAATTTATTCCTATCTGCTCTTGCATGATGATTCCCAAAAAATTAACATTGGATATTTTGTTAGCAAACCTTGGTAAAATCTCTTTTTACTCTAATTTTTATGGTCTCTCAGTGTTTGATGGTGCAATAGTAGGGACAAAGGAGGGACCTAATCAATGATTTTTAGTGAGTTTTGAGTTAGTGTGGTGGAATGGACCATTTAAGTCTTGTCTTGCTGTTTTTAACTTTCTTCTTCTCCTTCTCATCGTCTTTTGTTCCTTTCTTTCATCTGTCTACCTGGTGGTATAGTTTGTTGGATTTATTTTAAAGTGATTCAATATTTAATGTGCTTTTACGTAAAAATAATATTATATATATAATATTATTATTAGACACATCTCTTTGATGTAGAATAGGATGTTACCGTTAAAATGTAACTATTAATGAATAGTCATATAACTTATGAATGAGAAGACACATCTCTAATTTTTATGTCTATTCATGAATGTCATGTCTATTCATGAATGGAGAACACATCCATTGAGTGATTCGTGAAAGTGCATGTTTACTAGGAAAAGGTACATTGGCATTGTTTGAACTCGATAATCTTCTACCTTTACATGTATAGTTATAGGATTTGCATGGGTAAAGCGATTAGACAAGGGATCATCATCAAAAAAATTAATATTTAAATTCATCTTTGGCTTCTACAAGAAGCTTCCCCTTTTAGGCTGGTATCTAGCATATCCTTTTTTAGCCTTGATGGGAATCTTCACCGGTCGGACCACCAGCTATTACATTAATTACTCTAGCTATGTCATCATTATTAGCTGGAGGTCTCCTCTGATTGTTGTTGTTGTTGGCCCTCCGGTATGTGTTTCAGTCATTGTTGGGCCAAGGGGGACAATTGTTTGGATTCTTCATGTTGTCAACAATCTGAAGTATATTTCTTGTAGATAATTCTCTCATATTGCCTTTTCGAAGCCAATCTTTAAATAATTACAATCTTCCGTATCATGTCCATGATCAGCATGATGAGCGTAATTGCGAGATCTGTCCTACTTGTGCTTTTCGGTTCGCGTTGGGGGAGGGGGTTCCAATATACCAGTGTTTCTGATTTTAAAAAAAAATATCATGCCTTGATGCATTTAAAGGAGTGAACTCCTTATCGGGCAGAATTCAGTTTAAGGTAGGCTTAAAGTTGCTAGACCCAAGATATACTACTCGACTTTCCAGCAATTTTGGATTTTTCAATGGTCTATTTGATGAAGTTCAGTTCGTCTAGCATCAAAGCGTTCAAAATCATTATTTTTCTTTTTCTTATCAAATCTCCTTTCAGATCCTTCAGCGTTCTCCTCCATCAGTTGTTTCCTTTTTGTTTATGATCTAAGAGTTCTCTCTAAGACTTGTTTGACTCCTCTCCCTCCATATGGCTTTCAGATCACTTCATGAGTTCGGAGAAGGTCCTCAAAACTTTAGAGGCCAATTCATGATTGAACAATCTTGGTTTCAAGAAATTGTAGAATGCTGCGATCATCAGGTTTTCATCTATATTTCAGACTTGAACAGCTTCATCATTGAAGCGTCCAATGTATTGACTCAAAGTTTCTGTATATTTTTGTCTAATATTTATTAGATGTGGGACTTCCTTCTATATAACTTACTTGCTCATAAAGTGTCTCAAAATTTTTTTTCCCAGATCATTATAGGACACTGATGCTAAGGGAAGTTCTTTAAACCACTTTTGAGCCGATCCCCTAAGTGTGGTTGCAAAGACCTTAGATCAACATTTTATTGCATTAGAATAGCCTTAAAGCTGAGGTATAGCCGATACATGGGCAACATGATCCATTGGATTATTAGTTCCTTGATAATGATTAAGATCAAGATGCTTGAAATTAGGCGGAATTTGTTCCGAACTTATTCTAGGAACAAAGGGTCACTATCGACCTCAAAAATGATCTATTGACCTACATTATTTTGTGAGAAAAATTGTTGAATTCGAAGTACAAATTTGGCCTTAATATTTTCCTCAAGTGTTAATGGCGATGGCTTTGGAGTTTCTTCATAATGTTCCATGTTCGGCCTTGGGTACAATCAATTGTGCACAGATCAAGACTTCTATCTACTCATAGTTCTGGCGGCTTGAGGTCCATGATGACTTATTCGGTGAGTACTATTGACAGTGTCTTCTTCTCTGCATTCTATTCTTGAATTCTCAATAAGTTTGATGAGAATGTTCTCTTGCTTATTCATCTCTACAAACTATTGATTGCTACAAAATTGTCTTGAAGATAGATGTGTGAACTGTAACATTTGCTCACATGCACAAACTTCTCCTGGTTGAGAAGTTTCCCCTTCACGAAACTCTGCACTTACCCTTAAGTTCTCGATCGGTAAAGGTTCATCTCTACTATTTCTTCTTCGTCTGTTCTTCATGACTGATGAATGACGTGATCAGCTATGAACGTTGAATTTTGATTCATTTTGGGACCGAAGACAAAATCGATAAGAGTAGTTTGGTTTTTTGTTCAATTCCCACAGACAGACTAATTGCCGAACTATAATGCATTCGAAGGTAATTAAAGAAAAATTGTAGAGACAGAAAATATCAATGAGTGTGTTGAATGTGTTTGAATTTGGACAATTGATGTTAGTTACATTCTTATGGAAATGTGTCCCTATTTATAGGCGAGGATTTAGGGGTTAAAGCCTCTTTCCGTAGGCCTAATTACACTTTTGCCCTTAATGTGCTTTCTTTTCATACAAGTGACCTATCTATGTATTATCAATCAGGCATGAGTAGAGATTTGTCTAAAACTTAGAAATTTTATCCAGAGGAATGAACTTGTGGACTTGGGCTATCAAGATACACCTTGGACATGGTCAAACCTTTGGGATAATGAAAGGGAGTTAGGGAAAGACTGGATATGTGTCTCAGTAATGTTAATTGGTTTACTTAATTTGGGAAAGAAACTGTGAACTACATTGAAAATGAAGTTTCAGTTCAGTATATGCTACTATTGAATACCTCCCTACAGGTTAAGAACAAAGAAGAATGTTTCATGTTGATATCAGATGGCTACATAATGTGAGATAGAGAACTTTATAGAAGATGTCTAGTCCACTAAGCATCAAGGTTCAAGGGCATCCAAGATCATCAAAAAAGTAAAGAGTAGTAGGAAGGCCCTAATTCAGTCGAAAGAGGATCAAGGGAATACCAAAGTATCAAAGAAGAAAGGTTGTTGTTTGCGACCAAAGTCCTTCTGTCCACAGTGAGTAAAATAGGCAAAAAAAACTTCTGAGAGCTCCTTAATCAGCTGGCTAAAGTCATTCTTGGCCTGGTTAAAACCATTTTTCACCATTTTTTGGCTACTGTGAGAGGCCACGATCTGCAACAAAATTTAGTGCTTTTTTCAAAAGTTTCAAGCCTTATAATTACAAAATCATGAAAAAATTTGAGGAGAGATTTAGAGTGGATATTAGGGTTTTGTTTTAGGTGATATTAGGGTTTTATTCTTCTAGTTCAATATTTTCTCTTGTAACACTCCAATCTCTTGAAAGATCTTTGGGCTTTGTCTATGGAGTTCAAGCATTTCCATAGATTGTATCTTTCTCTGTCTTTTCTTTGTGAGAGTTGTTAGTTGATTATCTAGGGATCTAGATGAACCCATCTTTATGGTTTTTTTTTCTTTGGATTATGAACAAAGTTGGTATTTAATACAAGTTTATGGTTTATGTTCCATATTCACTGTGTGGTGTTTTCTTTGTTAACTGCAATTTTGTGTCGATTATGCTTGTAAATATTTGGTTAATTGATTCTGACATTAGTCTGGAATGAGTTGTGTGTAATCCTTGTAGTTCTATGCATAAGAGCTGTAAACCAGGAATCACCGAAATTTAATTGTGGATGAACATATATTCTGTACTTTACTTGTACGAGTTGTGACATTTAGCCCAAGTTAGTCCATCTTTTTAGGACAACTAGGGTTGTAACTTTTCATAGTCTTGATAAATCTCCTAAAAGAAAGCTATTTGCACTTGCTTTAGTTGGGGTTTTACTTAGTTCCAGTGTTTTTCTCATATGATGTTAGGATTTTTAGGCATTTTTGGATTTTTTTTATGTGTTTTATGTGTTTGTTGTGTTCTAAGTGCATTTAGTAATATATTTAAATGTATTTTGTAAGTTTAAAATGGTTTGGGTGTTAATCAGGGTATTCAACATGCAAAACAGAGAAATTTGGAGGAGCTGTTGCCTGGAGCAGTTGGGTTCCAAGAAACTCACTGCGGCTCTATCGTGACATGAACTGTGTTTTTGAGATTTTTGGGGCTATTTTTGATCCTCAAAACTCTTGTGCAGCCCTTGGGCTTTAATATATAAGGGCTGTAGGGTGTTTCATTCAATATTAAAATGTAGTTTAGCATAGAAAAACAACGAACAAAGTCGTTAATCATCCAAGTTCCAAGATCAAAAAAAAGATTGAAGATCAAATTTACAGACAAGAGTTTTTGTTCTTCTTCCCTACTCTTCTTGTTCTTTACTATGGACAAGATTGTGAACTCTTTCTTGTTTGTTTCTATAGTTTTAGTTGTGCAATAAATTAGTTTTCTAGAGTTTCAGTTTGATCTCAACATGTAGTTGGAATCAACAATTCAAATCATCTGGAAACCCTATCTTTAACTTGACGAAGGCAATTAAGGGTTAGACAAGATTTTAATAGCATTTGCTTGATTTATTTGCTTAGTTGAATATACCTATTTGATTTAGGTAGCCAAGATTAGAGTTAGCTCTTAATGTTATAATCCCGATTGCAACTCACATAGAATTATAGTAATTTGGTTTATATAATGGATTATTAGATTTTCATGATTTTGATAGGAACTTATGAACACTACTGCAGTACCCAAAACACCCAACTCTAACTTTAGTTACTTTAATACTTGGGGTCAATTTATAATTAGAGAAAATATTGGGGATAAAATCTAAATAAGAAAAAAATACCTACTCATTGGTAATATTTCTCTTCTCTTAACGTTATTAATTTTTTATTTTTTTTTATCTAGAAGAAAGGCAAAGCTTTCAAGAGCTAGAAGGAGAAGGGGAAGGCTCTTTAAAATGATTTTCAATGGAATTCAGGTAAGAAATCCCATTTCTTAAGTTTGATAAGTTAATTTCAAAGATTAAGAAGTAGGATTTTAGGAGCTTTTCAAAAACATAGTGCGTTTTCATAAATGTAAGTTGTATGATGATTTAGTGGTTAGAAATTAGTTTAATTGAATTTATATACTTATTCTTTGGTATTAAAGTTATAGCTATATGTGTGTCTGTATGTGTTAATTTTAATGGATTTGGGAGTTTTCTTATAATTACAAGATGTCAAAAATCTTGCCAAACGCGTAGCTGAAAAATTCTGAAGCAACACTATGCATCTTTAAAAAATTGGATATATCTCAACGTAAGAAATTGAAATTAAGCACCATTTGTTACATTGGAAACTAGATTCATATACTTTCTAAATGATATAAAGATGTTTCTTTGTTCCCTATTATTCCAACAAGTGGGCTGAAATTGGCTTTGACAACAGATTATTTTCTAATTTGTGAGCCACTTTAAAGCACAATTACGTTTTGAATTGTGACAACTCTATTCTTACAGAATTATTTTTTGGCCTTTTTGGTCTAGTTTGTGTTGTTTAGTCCTGATTTCTAGTGTTTAGTTGTTATTAGTCAGTTTTATGTTTACGAAAATATTTTAGCAGTAATTGTTCGTTTTTACATTATTAGGTATAGGTATTTAATGTTTGGTGTGTTTCTATAGGACAACAAGGGAAAAATGGTAAATCTCTATAAATTTGATCATAACGCAGCCATCTGTGCAGCTTTACGTTCAAGGCTAATCTAGGGCATGTGATGTTATGGGCAAATTGGGTCAGATTTGTTTAGTCACAGGTTTAACCTAAATTTCAATCTAGAAACTGATATAAGAATAGAGAACTCTGCAAAGCACAAGGGAGAAGTGGCAAGTAGAACTAAGACTTAGGGTTTCTCTTTGTAGGCTACTAAAAACACCCTAGATTTTATGCTCTACGTATTCACCAAAAATTAATATTAGTTTGTTTGAGTCCACAGGTTTTGTTCGAATTTAAGGATTCTCTGGATGATCGCATGAATCTCTTTGGAGGATATTATTTTGCATTTATAAAGTTAGTATTTTCATTTATGTTTCTTGAAATTTGTATTATTTCCTTTTAGTTAGTCAGATTAATTTATCATGTTTTTTTATTCAATTCATATTCGTAGTAATTTAGATTTACATTTTTTTATAGATTCTAGAAGCAAGATAGAAAATCATTTAGTTTACACATTTTCATATTTTAATTGGGGAACATAGATTTTACAATATCTCTCTAGTTAGTTGCTTATTAGTTAGATTCAAGTACTTTTATTTAATCTATAAAAACCCAAAATATATTGTTTGTAATTATCTAGATAGTAATTAATATTTAGTATTTTGTAATTGTTTGTTTGCTTCCCATGGGAATGATCCCTTGTGGAACACAAGAGAATAATCGGTTAATAGAGATAAATAGATTTGACACGCATCAAATTGCAGAATATTGTCTTCTTGAAACATTTATCATTTTGAGGCTAGTTTCTGGTAATACCAACCTTATAATTTTTTGATAAGTATAAGTTGGCTAGTCTTAATCAGCACTAACAGTGTTGAAATTATCAAGGTTCGGTTTGGTAAGTTATAGATCATGTACTATTAGGGATCAAATGATACTACTCTTATTTTGGATTATTTATTACACTATGAGGAAGGGGTTTATGTTTAATTTAATATTATGAAAGATTAAAGTGAATTCAAGTAGCTTTGTACGTGGAGTTGGTTAACTATTTTGGTTGATTACTAAGTGACTTTTTCATGTCTCTATGGTTCTTAAATATAATTTTTTGAGTACCTTGATACTAAATGATTGATAATGTTTTGAAAATGATTTTTTGTATCAAATTGGATTGAACATATAAGCAATTTGTTTGGGGGCTATGTGCTTATATATGGTTTCTTATGTGGTATCTTTGACATCATTGGACTCATTAAACAGATAAAAGAATGGGAAAGGCTATTGAATTACTATGTTTGAATGTCGATATGGCCCTCCCACGAGATACAATAGTGGACAAATGGCCTTGTCACAGGAAAGATTAGTGACCGTAGTATGATATCCATAGCTACGGCCCTACTACAGGAAAGAATTGTGAATAATGATCCTGTCACGAGTTATAATAGTGACTATAGTATATTTTTTAGTTGAAAGCAAATGAAAAAGAAGAGGATTCTAAGAACCAAACTAAAAAAAAAATGAGAAAATACATTCATGCATACATACAAAATTGTATATTGTGAGCTTCACTTTTATGATGTTTTGATGGTGATTGAATTATCGTGAAATGATTTTCATAAAATATAGTACTATGTACTTTTGATATGTTCAATCTAGTGAAGATATGATTGAATTACTTACTGAGCAAGTTGATGCTACCCCACTTAATTTATTTTCTCTTATACATGGTAATTGGGTTTAGATAGATTTGAAGTGGAGTTTGGATATACAGTTTGAGAGTTTGTTTTGTTTTACCTTGAATAGATGGGTTATACATTTGTAACATATAAGCCAGTAGTGATCCTAATATGATGCTATACTTGTTCTTTCTTTCTAGGTTCAAAGTTTCTTGTTGATGGTTTGAATTTATGTAAATACTTTGGGATTGTATTATGTAGGTGGTTTATGTATCTTTTGGTGATTGATATTTATAAGTGCGATAGCCAGCTTTGTATCCTCTTGGGAGAGTATGTTGGTGTGACCCCCTAAATTTCTCGGTTCCATTGAAAGTGCCATACTTTCTATATAATTGGGATGTCCCAAAATTTTTGTCACAATACTAAAGTCAAAGGTATATTTGATTCTTTTTTCAACACTATCCCCTCTCTTCAATCATGTGTCATCTTCTATTTAAATTCAAACTTGAATCTTGAAGTGCAAACTTGGAAAAATATACCACTAACATTAGAACAAACCACTATTCTTAAAATGTCATATTACAAAAAGTGGAAAAAAATTCAAGACAGAGGGAGTAAATTGATTTAATATCCCAGGCTTGGGGCGTGACAACAACAAAACCCTTGGTTAACAAGACACTAGCTCATAATTAGAAGAGAGGAGAGGTGAGATATTCGAATGAAGTGTTGAGTGATATTTGAATTTTAAGTTTTTATCATTTAAATTATTCATTCATTTATGTTCTTTGTTTAATTTATTTGTCTATTTCATTATCTTTGATACTCAAATTTTGATTGTTTGAATAGGATTATATTGTTTAATTATAGTATTTAGAATTAGATTTTTTTTCATTTTCATCTATTTATCATTATATTATTAGTGTCAATACATGCATTTGCGTGTGTAAATCATGCAACAAGTCCCTCACATAAAATCAGCCTAATTAATAACTTATTGGTAAATTCATTTCTAAAGGTTAGTGATGAAGACTAGAACCCTAAGTTTTTGTTAACGTGCTAGAATTTATTCTATTGCATAGTTATTTGCTCCAAAAACTAAAAATCTTTTTCTCTAATAAAGATAATTATTGTACAAAGTTTTTTCCAATTTCTCATGGGATCGACACCTTACTACAACTTTACAATTGAACCTCATACGCTTACAAATAGGAAACTAGCTTAACTAAAATTTGGTTAACTTGGTCACAACAATATGTTATACACGAGAATAAAAGTTATAGTTGACAGACGTAGAGCCTAATAGAAAATTATAGTAAATCAACTCTTTTCCCAGTTTTTAAAATATAATTGATTTTTGTAAATGTAATTGAAATATCATATACTTATGTTTATATTTGTAACATATTGTTAAACTCTTATTTTTCTGCCACATTTTAAATTGTGCTCTTTAAAAAAATTAGTATAATATATGTATATATAAAATTCTATATGATTCGCATTCCTAACTTACCATGATCATGACATGTCAACTTTTAGTAAAAATAGGACGACCTTTTAGAAAAATGACACACACATGTTTATTAATGGAAAAAATGACACTTCTTAACCTTTTTAGTCAAGAAAAAGGAAAAAAAAAAAAATACCTTTTGTCCACAACTTGAGAAAGTGAGTGTGTTTCTTATTGCCTAATTAGAAAAGTTAATGAGGAAGCCATTAACAATTATATGAGTACCACTAGCAATTCATATATTAGTCATGAGTAGTCTATACACATTGCAATCTCATTAAAAAAAAAAAAAATCATGTCAAACCCAAAAAATTTAAATATTTAATTGTTTTATTCCAAACAATGACTGTAAAACACTTAAATACTTAAGCTAATTATTAAAACAAAATTATCAATAGATTGAAATAATATCAACGCATATATGAATTTACACTTTAGAGTTTTTGACTTGGACATATCAAAACCTACCACATTTTTCACCATACTCAACTATGTAAATTTTTTAGTTGGATCAAGTTTTATAGTACTGGTTCAAAGAAGTTTAAGCAAGCAACTCAATAAAGGCATTGTCTTACTATTATTGATTTAGCAGACCCTATAATTTTGCAATTAAAATGAGTATAAATGTGTAACCACGAAAAGTAATCTTATAAAGGGTGTGTTTGGTAATGTGTAACCAAGAAAAGTAATCTTATAAAGGGTGTGTTTGGTTGGGCTGAAAAAATATTTTAGGCAAATATAGAAAATATTTTCTAGAAATTTTATTGATACCAAATACTGAAAATATTTTTCGGTGTAAAATAGTTTTCAGATTTCCTCATTTTGGATGAAAATAACTTAAGAAATTTTCGAACGTAAATCATTTTCCTGATAGTTGAACGGTGATATTAAATCTCAAATGTTTACTTTTATAATATACCTTCATTTATAAACATATTTTCATTTTCAATCCTCGTCCATTCATTTTACACTTCGTTGTGGGTTCTATAGTAATATAACTATCATTATGTATATTTACCACCATCTTATATTATCAGTTAATTTTCAACAAAATCAATCTTTAATTTATCACAATCACTTGTAAAATATTTATTACAATTATTATAAGTCTTTTCACCTCATATTCATAAAATTAAATATAAAAAATGTTGAAATTATATTTCAAAATATTTTCATTTTGATAATCAAACACCAAAAAATTGTATAAAAATGGACTATTTCATGTAAAATATTTTCTTTACATCCAACCAAATGTACCTAAAATATAGCACATTAAATTGTCTTGTTCTTGAATTTTTTTCCTCTCTTTTTTTTTTTTCTTTTGGTAAAAAATATATTGAAATTTAAGTTATTAAAAATAAAAAAATAATGGATAAGGTGGAAAAGAGGGGATTCGTGGGCTGTGGAGGAAAGGAAGTTACTACATACAAGACGTCGTTTAGACACGTATTATTTAGAATAGGGGAAATTGTAGTTTTGGTCCCCAAATTATTTTTAGTGCTCAAAATTGGTCCTCAATCTATGCTAAATTGCAGCTTTGGTCTCCAAAATATCAATTATGTGTGAAAATAGGATAAATAACAGAAAAATCCAAAACCTTAATGGTTTTGGTCATCTGCGTGTACATGGCCGTCAACTCAAAAATGTTTTGTCAAATTTCATGTAGTTGTCTGTGAAATTGGTCCCCAATCTTTATGTATTTTAGCTAACCATTCTGGAATGGTTTGCCAGATTATAAATGATTTAAACAAACGCTATTTAATCTATATATTAAACAGAACAACAACAATGTATTAATACAAATTCCATCTAGTTCAATTTTTGAGTATTATCAATGTTTAAAAAATTTAAAAAGAGAATAGAAATAAAAAAGAGGTCAATGACTATATATACTCTAGTATAGTAGATAATGAGTAAAATAAAGTTGGTTCCGAACCTCAGGGAATTGGAGCTCAAGTTTTTTTAGCTTAATTCACAAATTACATTCACATACAATATAGTCACTTTGTATCAGAAAAAGATAATTGTTGCCGCCGTAAAAAATACAATAAATTACAATTTCAGGATTGCATGAAGGATAAAATCAAAATTCTTCTACAAGCGCTTAAAATAAAAGAGAACTAATCAATTTTTATCATAAAAAATGATATAAAATAAAGAAATTGGAACTTACGGTATAGGGAAGGTGTAAAAAATAAGGGAATGTGAGGATCATAATGCTGGATGACTTCTTTGAAAGATCTTCAAGAATCTCTGCTCTCAGGAAAAAAGGGTCAAAAAATACCTCAATTACCATGGAATCAATCTTGGGTAGCCGCTTATGGTACAAATGCTTTCTAATTCGATTTTTTGGTATTATTAATTGTTGAACTATATTAGGATGTTGTTTTACTGTTTAATATATGGATTGAATGGTATCTGTTTATGTTATTTATACTCTAAAAATCCTAATACACATCCCAATAGGAATCTGTTAGCTAAAATTTATAAAGATTGGGGACAAATTTGCACACAATTAATGAACTTTGACAAAACATTTTTAGAGTTAACAACCATGTGCACCATACATGACCAAAACTGTTAAGTATTTGTATTTTTCCATAATTTGTTCTATTTTTGTGTATAATTAATTAGTTTGAGATCCAAAATCATAATTTTGCATAAATTGGGGACCATTTTTTAGCACTACCAATAATTTAGGGACGTAAACAGCAATTCTCCTGTAAGAATATTATTTGAAATAATTATTGTAACAACTTTTGATGTGTGATTTACGTGACATACAAGGGCAATTAGAAAATGTGTTAGGGAATGATTGTAAATTATTATTTGAACAGTAATGAATAATAGCCATTCCACAACTTCTGAAATCTCACTTACCTCCCTTCTCTTGTTTGTAGAGCCCAAATGAACATGAAATGACATTTTTTTCCCTTTGTAATTTAAATAACAAAAAGGATACAAGTCAAAAACAGTTTTAAAAACCCCATATGTTTCTTTTTGATAATTTCACTTGGCACTCTTTAGCCTTTTAAAAATTTTTTTGTTAAGTTAATGTGCTTATTTATGTTTATTTGAATTTTTTTCTAATAAGTAGAAAAAACTTGATATAGCATAAAGAAATGTGAATCTTGAACTAATCACCCCTTCAAAGGTATTTTCTATGATGAATCACAAACTTATAAATAAAAATTTAAAAAATATTTTTTTAACAAAGGATTGTTTGTCAACTTATTTATAAATATTTAAGCACGTGTTATACTTGTGCATGACATTTAAATAAAAATTATGCCATTATTATAATAAAAATATGATTTTTATTTTGTTTAAAAAATTAGAAACTCAAAAATTGAATATTAAAATGTAGTTATTTTACTAAAAAAATTTTAGGCAACTTATTTATAAAAATGTTAGCACACATTAATTTACTTGTGTGTGTTAGATTGAACTAAAATTTAAGACATGTATAAACACACTAGGTTCCTACACTAAAATAAATGTAATTAATATTTTTTTGGAGAATCACAAACTCATAAACTAAAAGGTAAAATGTATTTGTTTTCAATAGTAACTTGTGAAGAACATAAAAAGTTACATTCCACTGTTTTTTATGTATTTGCATGCAAATATTACTCAAATGTTATTTGCTAACAATTTCATTCAAGTCCCACAAATTTTCTTTTTCCTTTTTTTCAACTAATATAAAAAATAAAAAAAATCGCGACTAGGGGTATGAAGGAATAAAAATTGCTTGCTTCTTTCCAATTAAATGATATTTTAATCAATTGGGGTGAAATTGTTACAACAAATATAAAGTTTGGGAAGTTTTGGGATTTTTTGAAAGTTTGGAGTACCACGTGCTATTAGTATAATTCTTTGGGGAGGGGGTTTTGTGAATTATTCCTAATTAATACTGTACTCACTTTTGTCTATTGATTTTGGTTAATTGCAAAATGCACCCATGAACTATTCTTAATTAGCACTTTGCTCCCTAAACTATTAATTGTAGTAATGCATTACCTCATACAATCAATTTTTAGTACATTGTTCCAATCGAGTTAATTTAACAAGATAATGTTAAATTAAAGGAACATAGTAACCTACAAAAAATGTGTTGCCAAGAGTATCCTTGATTATTCTAAATTTTAATATTCATTTTTATCTATTTCTTTGCTGTGTTCTTTTTCATTCACTAACACAACCTCACAATACCATCAAACCAGAATAAAGGAAACAACAACACTACCAATAATTGCTATTTGTTGCACCTGATTTATCAGCAATAAACTAAAATCAGGCTATAAAATACATCACAAATCTTCATATAATAAAACCTATGTTACAACTTCTCTTCAAACCAATCTCACATCCATACAAGTGCCAAAAAGAGTAAAAATATGGAAAAATACTTGAATGCCTCCTAAACTCTTAGGTCAGCTTCATTTTGGTCCTTGAATTGTGATTTATTCCATTTTGACCCTTTTACTCTTAAATCCTGTATATTTTAAACCCTTCTGCCTAATTTGCCTGTTAAGACTAACAAGTCTACGGGTAAATTTGTCATTTTAAAATTTTAATATAGTTGTATTTTTGAGGTTGAATATACAATTTTTAATGCATGAAGAACAACCAAAAAAAATCCCTCTATCCCCTCTCCCGTTTGCCTCACCTTCCACCTATCCCCATCCCCGTCAGCTCCATCCACCCTTACTCTCTTGTCAGTCTCCCTCCTTCTCCATCAATACCCATTAGTCCTTCTCCTTTTTCCTATCCCAACCTTGGTAAGTCAATCCTTTCCCCTCCCTGTTCAGTCCCACCCTCTCTTTCCCCTCCTCTTAGTCCCTGTCAGTCTCCCTCTCTTCCCGTATCCCTACCTTGTTAGTTCCCTTTCCTTTCTTGATTTCTCATCCTATCAACCTCATTCTTCCCGTTCCTCTTCTCCTTCCCCTCAACATCAATCAATTCCCCTTCTACTATCCCGAACCCTTGTCGGTCCCTACTCCCACCCTTCCACCAGCCCATATCCCTCTCCCCTTTATCCCACACTGTCAATCCCTTTCCCCTCTCCCTTCCCAATCATACCTTCCTCTCGACCTCCCTTTGAATGTTGAAGAAAAAATGGTAAGAATGCTCGCTGAGGGTAAAGGTGGTAATGGTTGAGAGACGAAAGGGAAGGGGTGGAGAAAGAGATGGGGATAAGGAATTATTTGAATTGATTAAGTTATACTTTATGATTAAACAATTCTACTTTCAAACTTAATTATTAGGGGTTAAGGAATTATTTGAATTAATGAAGTTATACTATGATTACACAATTCTACTTTCAAACTTAATTATAGTCTTTTGAAACTAAGCCATTTTGATTGATAATGTCCTGAACTTCGAACTTTGCCCCTCACATTTTGTTGCTGGTGGGCATGTGTGCATTAACTTTAGCTCAAAAAAATGACTAAAGGGACAAAGAAGAGTGTTTTTGACAATCCAATGGCCAAACTAAAACATTTTGTAGTTGAAGGGCCCAAAATAAACCTAAGTTAAAAGTTAAGGGGTCGTTGAAGTTTTTTAAACCCCCACACATATGCACACATCAATCAGAGAGAAGAAAAAGAGAAGTAATCCAGAGCCTGAGGATTAGAAACGGACAAGGAGAAATAGAGTAGGAGATTGGGGACTCGAACCAAATGGAGGGATGGCTTGAAGTGGGGAACTTACTAGAAAGAAGAGAGAAGTAGAAATTATCATGGGCCTATGGTTTAGAAAGAGATTTGGGGTTTAGGATATAAGGTTTTGATTTGGAAAACAAAGCGCGAAAATATTAATTTAATAGAATGTATTGCTGTTAGAGAAAAAGGTGTTGGACTTTGCCTCCAAAATACCTTCGTTTGAACATTTTGGTTTTCCTCTTTTTTGTTCCCTTATTTGTGAAAACCTTTTGTCACGCATTTGAAACTTGTGGTGGATTTTCTCATCTTATATGGATTTGGTGTTTTGCCATTGAGCAACACTAGTTGGGAGTTTATACTATGCTTATAACGCATGGTTGGTATTTTGGAAAATTTTCCTATACCACATACGCGAGCGCCCGCTCGACTTATGGGTAGTGCATGTGAACTGTTAGAGTTTTACTTCATGTATATTGTTCTTTCCTATATTTGTGGTCTATTAGAGTTCTTATCTGTCTTGGGTGTTCAATTAAGTTAGGAAACTATTTTGTTCCTATCTTTTCTTCCACGACAGACCAATTGCTCTCAAACTTTGGCCGAGTTTTTCAATATAAATAAAGGCATTGTGGTCTTCTTCCAAACATACCGAAAGCTCTTCTCCTTCTATTTTCTCTTTGAAGTATTATCTTTGGTACTAAGTAGTCCTATGATAGGCCGATGCCTATTAACTTGTTGAGGTAAGGTTAAAATTTCAATTCAACAAATGACGACAAGTGATAAAACCACACAAATACTCAACCCTTATCCTCATGCCCGCAAGTATACAGGGTAAGTAAGTAGTAAGTGGCAAGTGGCAAGTGGCAAGTGGCAA
The DNA here is from genome assembly GCA_025175665.1 of Cinchona pubescens. Classification (NCBI taxonomy): domain Eukaryota; kingdom Viridiplantae; phylum Streptophyta; class Magnoliopsida; order Gentianales; family Rubiaceae; genus Cinchona; species Cinchona pubescens. The sequence continues at coordinate 967,161 of JANKKI010000232.1, forward strand.
GTGTGTATGGCAAGTGGCAAGTGGCAAGTGGCAAGTGGCAAGTGGCAAGTGGGTATCGTTCCTACAAAGATTGTCAAGAGGCAATTACTTCACTTCAAGGACTTTGTATAGTTAGGCAAAATCAATAGATAGAAAAAACTAACCCTAAACAAAGCCATGAATCAAACATTCAAAGCAAATTAAAATTAAGAACTAATTAAAGCAACTAAATGTAATGCAATTACACAAGAAATTCTACTCTAATTAAGCAAGCACAACTAGTAGCTAAAGAACTATCTAAGTTACTTCTAATGAAAGAAAGTAAAATTAATCACTAAACTATCTAATTTAAGTACAACTAGATTGAAATAGAAAACAATTACTCTAATTTGGCTAAGAAATGCATTAAGAAAACATGAAATTAAAGAAATCTCCATTTTTGACAAAACTAAAAGTCTAGAAATTTGAAGAAGAAAATATACTAAAACTATAAATTTTTGAATTTTTGATTGATTTAAACAAAAGCCGACTAGAAATTACTACTAACTAATACAAGGAAATTAAGATTTTAAACTAAGAAATCACTAGATTAATAAGAACTTAAAGAAATTCACATGAACCTTGAAATTTAAGAAAGCTTGGATTGCAAGAAATTTAAAGAGAAAGTAAGTAAAACTTGTATTTACTTGTAGCTAATTAAAGACCCAATAAGATTAACTAATAAAGATTAAAACTTGCAAGAATTTAAAGGAAATATCTAAGATAGAATTAAAGAGAACTTTTAATTAAAAGTAAACTTGAGAGTTAAGCTACCCTAAAACTACACTAAACAATCTAAAAACAAACTACACCTCTACTATGTTTGCTAGAGTGTACTACAAGATAGGATTTAAGCATGCAACAGCCAAAGATTACAAAATTGTCCTAATACTTAAGCTAGACGTGCCTCAATGTCTCAATATGGAACATTTGATGTCGTGACATCGAGCAAAAATTAGTCTCATAAATCCGCCTTGATGTCTCCACATGATAAGCATGTTTGGTGTCGCGATATTGAGCTCTTTCTTGCTTAAGTGTTCATCTTTAATCATTTTGCTTTTTGCACCTTTGGCTTCCATAACCTTTATCTTCAGCTCCTTCATTTCTGACCTGCAAAACACACCACTTAATAAATAATCAAATTACACTAAATTAACCAAAAACTCATGCTAATATCTGAATATTTATAAACAATGCAAATGCAATTACCTAGTGCAAGAAATTAAACTAAAATACTTAAATAAAAACCAAAATAGGGATAAAACTATCAAAAATATATAGTTTAATAAGTAAAATAACTCTAGTTTACTAGAATTATCAAACCTCTAGGTCCAAACAAAACAAGAAAGGAAAGACCTTAACAAAACAAATAAACATAAACTCGCCACCAAATTAATAACACGAAGGGTAAACAATGGATGTACTTGGAGTGATTGGAAAACCTCTCGAGGGACCTCAAATAACATATGACAATTGAGCCGTTTTAGCTAGTCACTTTACCAAGTTTTTAAACTTTTCCAAAGAAGATGAGTTCAAGTGCCAACAAAAGGTTTCAAATAAACAAGTATTAACTATCATTAAAAAGGTTTTCGAAAAGCAAGCTCTATTCATCTAAAGCATAATTTTTGCTCAAATCAAGAGGATTACAATGTTTTTCAATCATCTCGACAAGGCCACATAGAAATAAAAGATCATTAAGAGTCTATCTAAATGAATATGTCACACAAAATTGGGAATATTAATCTATCAAGGAGTGAGTAGAATGATATTATTGATGAGTATTACAAACATTTTCTCCTTGACTTGTCGATATTATGAAACATAGCTCCTAATGGCCATTTCAGGGAAATAACATGGGTACATACCGGAATCTCGTACTGGCCTTATTCCTAAAGAAAAATATTTGATATATATATATATTTCTCGGCCTAAACCAAGAAAGAGGAGTAAAAGGTAGCTAAGATCATATTCAAACCAATCACTCACAAGTTGAAATAAAACTCAGGCCAATGCAAATATACAAAAAAACCTAAATCATTCCTTTTCCATTTAAACTAATTTTTCCAAAAGACAAATTACCAACAAGATAATACTGTTGATTTGATCAAGAGCAATGTTTCAAATGAACTAATAAAAAAATGTGAATCCCTCACTTTTTGAACATAGTAATACATGGGTTTTGTAATTCTTTCGTCGCAAAAAAACTAGTCAACACACATCAAAATCCATGAAGTGTCAAATTTAAATAATTCACTCATATGATATTGTAAGTCATTTGTCATCATCGAGAACCATGATCAATCAATTTTCCATCTAGATGTCACCAAACAAATATTTACAATCACAAAAAAAAACACCATTCCAACACAAGTAAAGAACACGACACCGCCAACTTGTCATTTTATTCTAATTATGAGTACAACACATCTCACCACACACTAGAAATCAAACAACAAATACAAATATGAAGGAAATTAAAAAAAAAAGGCAACATAGTCTAAAAACAACTTATTCCACAATAATCAGCCGCCATAAGCCGAAAAGAAGCTAGAGCAAATATATAATTACCACCAAGTAGCATCCTTGTAAATTTAAAATAGTCAATCCATCAATCAAGCCCAAATAAGAAATCAACTTGGCATTAGCTTAATTGCCCTTAGCCAATATACTCTAAAAAAAATCAACCAAAACATAATACTTCAAAGCAATAAAAGAAAATATAATAATAATGTGAAACCCTGACTTTTTGGTAGGCTTTTGTAGAATACCCTATTAATTGTGAGGACTTAAGATGTAATTATTAGAAACTATAAGTAATTGACAATATCAGATATTTTAGAATCGACAGTTCACTTTTGGAGTTCTAGGGTTTTAAGGAGAAGTCAAGAAGGGTACTTATTGGAGAAAAGTCAAGTAAATGGATCTCCCAAATTACAAGGTAATTATGAATTTCGATTTAAGTTTTAATTGGAAAGATTTAGTGATTGATCGCAACTAACTCTAGTTATTTTCAAGGATTAAAAAGAACTTTGAATTGAGGATAATTTGTTTTAATGAAGAAGATTTATAGATATTGAATCAGTTTAATGGTTTGGGAATGGTGGTTTTGTTTATTACATAGGATGTATTAATTTGCTAGTGATTTAAGTAGTTCACTTGAATAAGGTTTGATATTTGATTTGTTTAATACTTTAATATGAGAGAAAGAAAACAAGGCTGATGGTATAGTATTAATTTATTCGTATATTGGGTTTGTTTAGGGATGTTTTCTTGTTTATAATAATAGGACAAAGCTTAGTTGAACAATGTTATTATTTTGGGTAGGGACAGTTGTGATGTTTTCCAAACCTTATTTTGATGATGACATAAGCACTTAACTGTAAACAAGTTTTGTAGGTCTGTTACTTGTTTTGCTGGAGACAGTGTTTTCGGACGCACTGTACCGTCCGAACTATGTCAAGCTTCTCGGACGCATTCTACCGTCCGAACCAACAGGCAAAAGCAAGAATCTTACTGCTTCTCCAACGGATTACGCACACAACTGTCCGAACGAAATCTCTTTCGGACGAACATGACCGTCCGAAGCTCCATTCGGACGATGGAATGGACGCATGCACGGACGTCCGAACGAAGTTCTTCACCAACTGCATGGAGATCGGATGCTGTGTCGGACGCATCCTACTTATCTCGGACGTCCGAACCCCAAGGGCTACTTTTTGTGCATTTATTATTTAGCCGTTAGGAAGTAGTTGCAACCAACATTTATTGCTCTTATAAATAACTGCTTTGACATTCTGTAAAATCTATCTAATACATTGAATACAAGCCTTATAAAAGAGCAATTTTAGTACAAATTGGCTATAGTGCTTTATTGTATTAGTGTGCAGTTTAGAGTGCAATTCAATTTTGAGTGGAGTAATAATCTTGTACGAAAGTGTGGTTGTAAGTAAAATTCTTAGCTCAACTAAAAGAGTTTTAGTGTGAGCAAGAATTTCCCTACTTTGTAAAGATTATTGGCTCACCAAGTGTGTGATACTTCAACATTCTAATGATTTGATACTTCAAGCTTGTTAGCTTGGAAGTGTTGGCTATTTAATTTTCTCTCTTTCTTACTTCACTGTTTCATTGATTCTATTATATCAATTTTTATTTGAAAAATCTTAATAAGATTAATATTTCTAAAAGTATTTTATAGAAACCTATTTCACCCCCCCTCCCTCTTAGGTTGCTTTGCGACCAACAAGTTGGAGAAGAAAACTTGCAAAAATGAAAATGGAAATTTGGTTTTGGCCTGAGCAGTGCCCGAAAGTTGCGGCTCCAATATTGGGGTCGTAGTGTCGAGTTCTGTTCTAGCCCCATTTTGTAATTTATTTCATTTAATAATTTCTTTTGAGGCATTAGACATTATTTTGGAGTATTTTAAAATATAATTGAACCAAATTTCATATATGTTTAGGTGTGAGCACCCAATAGACTAGGGTGATTTCGATAAGCAACGACGTTTAGATTGATTGGTAAGTGGTGTGGTTTTTTCTTTTCATGTTTCACTGACCTGTCTAAATATTTTTTCTATTTTAAATAATATTTGAGAATCATATGTTTATGTATAAATTTGGATCGTATGTGAAATATTTGAATTATGTGTTTTTATACCAAATGTACATAAGTGGCACTTTAAATTATTTGTATGTATTAACGCTTGATGTATGCATTTGAGGAATGCTCCATTTGAATATATTTCTTCGCATGTGATATTTGTCTAAGCTCTTGGTAACTTTGGTTGAGTTGGCAGGAACGAGTTCCAAATTAGTTTTGATCCGATATCGTACAGAGATAGGTATTTTTGGCCCTAGAGATGAATGGGACATATGGCCCTATTCCTAACGGGTATAAAGTTAGGACGGGATAACCTATATTACCAGGAAGCCCTCAGTGACCATTAAGCAATTTGTATTGTTCTTGTATTGGATTGCATGACGTGTGATATTTGTTTAATTTGTGGATTTAACGAGTTTGCCACTTACTTATAAATATTAATTATTTTGAGTGTGCTTTGTTATTAATTGTATTTTGCATGTAATTTTGATTGTATAAAATGTATGCATGCATGTACGTAAATCAATTTTTGAACTTCATTATTTATATATATAACATGTGCGATCTGGGATAAGGGAACTACTACTGCTTACTGATCTCGTGTTTTGCTCACCCCATTATATAACCATTTTGAAGGTGTTCGTAAGGTTTTTGTATCGGGGATTTGAGATTTTGAGCCTTGTGTCCTCTGAAAAAGGTGAGGGCATGGCGGTCACGGGACCCCCAGGGACGGGGTGTGACAAATAAAGTACTAGAAATGTTAAGGAAATGAAAAGGTGCAAATGTTCTTCCAACTTTCAAAACAGATAATAAATTAGATAAAGGTAGAGAGAAATAGGGGTAGGAGGATCTCCATATACCACGAGCCATCACTCTTTGTCTTTGGCCTCATTGATGTCTCATTCCATCTCCTCTTGGCCTTCTTCTACACTGCTATGCTGGCTTTCTTCAAAATCTTTATCTTGGATTCCACTAGACATACTACCAACTTGTTGTGATTTTTCTTATTGCACCGGTCTCCCGGGTGGTATATAAATGGACTACCCACGAGGTGGACCAAAATGCCATGCTGGAGGTGGTCTTGGCTGGATCCATGAGGTAAGCGTGATGACCTTGAGAGTTTCACCAATGAGCGCTAAATTGTTATGGAGGACTAGTTGGCTGTAAGTCCAATATCACTGTAGTTCATTGTGCTTCTCATCAGTTATTAGTGTAGCTGGCATGGTAATGTGGGATGCTCGTACGGGAGGAAAAGGAGGTACATTGCCTTCCCCCGGCTGTTGGTGCCTCTCGAACTCTTGAACCATTTTATGAATGTACTTCTTGTTGATCCGGCCTCTTTGGTGGGTTTGAGGCTCTCTGAGAGTGATAGTGCATCCTGCATCAATACATAAATTAGACACCAAGCTCGGAGCAAAAAATATAGGCTTCCCGAATCTCCCACTGTCAAGGAAACCCTATCGAATTAATCTCCCAATATTGTATATTAAGGAGATATGCTTGCAAGGATAGCATAAATAAGGCATGCTTTATCCCTTTGAATAAAACTCACAAATTAGAGCCCCACATCCTGTAGTTGATGAAATAGAACCACAATTTAGTCAACAAAGTGAGACCCCAATGAGAAAACTTCAATTCCATATCATCAGTTACATTCATGACCCAAGCCACATTATTAGAATACAAAGTATTTTTTATGGCCTCCTTGTCTTTTGTTTTATCTTATATAAATTCTCTATATTCCTCGTGATCAATAAAAGGCATATTAAAGTAGGCATTAATCTTTTCTGCAGTAAAATCCACCAACAGCCTCTAACTCTGACCTTTCCCTACTCAAGCTAACACAAATTGCAATGAAACTCTTTAACTAAGTTTGTGTATCCTGGCTCAATAGCTTTGTCAAAACTCTCCCAATGCCTAGCTTTGAGTTGGGCTTCTAATTCTATTCTAATTCTCTCATATTGCCCCCAATGCATCAATAAATCGAATCCCCTTTAAGTCAATCCCTGATGACTTCATACTTTTTATTTGCATTGAATAACTCTCAAGCATGGTTACTAGAGAATTGAGGTTCAAAAATTGGCTCATTCACTTCACTACTAGTCCCTTCTTCCATTTTTCTTCTCTTGGCACCTCTAAACAATCCTCTACCTCTTCCTCTTCCCCTAGGAGCCATTACCACAATTTCACAAATTCCACAATTAAAATCACAACCACTAAATTTCAACAAAAATTTCACACAACCAAAATTATCCAAACAAATAAGAAATTAATCCACCATAATAATTTTCAAAAGGTTGCCCAAAATTCTTCACAAAAATTCCAAATAAAATAATTTGTATGTTTCCAAGCAATCAATCACAATTAACCACAAGGAATAGTCTTGAAATTAACCCAAAAACAATCCAAATCAATGAATTTATAGGCTTGAGTACAAGAAATTGGTAATTTTTACCCGAATTGTTGAGTGGAATGCCCTTGAATTGTTAAAGAAGACCTTTGAAAGCTTATTGAAGAACCATCCTTGAATGCAAGTTGTGGATCGGGTTGATGAATTTGGTAGATTTTTGGTGGATTTATGGTATATTAATGATGGATTTATGGTGGATTTATGAGAGGAGAAGAAGAAAATCAGAGGATGAGGGAAGAGAGTTGGTCGGCTAGTGTTTGGGAAGAATTGGGGATTTTGGTTGGAAAGGCTAAAAAAAATCATTTAGAATCTTTCTACACGATTTTGGTGTCGTGCAATTAAAGTCTCGATGTTGCGACACTGAAGGTCATGTATGTGCCAGGTGCATTTTGATGTCACAACAACGCATTGCTTGCAAGTTCACGTGACCAAAGCTGCCGTTGTATCTTAGAAAGTGATTGCTCGGTGACCCTTTCGCACCAATGGATTACGATCTTATGGGGGCGATATCACTTTCAAGGATAGTGATTACATGCCTCAACTTAGTTTCTATTGTTCTTATATCAATTTATTCCATCAATCTTGAAAGTAATTTTTCTGTATTACTATCTACGATGGCCAATGTTGGTGTTCCTAACATGCACAAATTGTAATTGTTCGATGGAAAGAATTACAAATGCTGGACCGAGAAGGTTCTGTTTTATCTGCAGACACTCAAAACGGATTACATCCTATTCGGAGATGATTACCTACATAATCCACTTGGGTTTATGCTAATGATAATCAAACTGCTAGGGATCACATGGTGAATTTCATGACTGGTACTCTGGTTTTGTACTACCCACATAAGTCTACCAAAGAGAGAAGAAGTTCAACTCTAAAGATGCTGAAAAGAAGTATGTGATTGGCAAGTTCCTGGATTTCAAGTTGGTGGACGACAAACTTATCACTGAGTAAATCCATGCATTCCAGAATATTATTCTAGATATCACCCAGGAGGGCATGAAAATTGATGATGTATTTTAGGCTGCTGGACTAATTGAGAAATTGCCAGCATCCTAGAAGGAGTACAGGAACATAAAACTACCCTGACACTTGACGAGGTGATTTATCACATCCAGATCAAGGAAATCAATTGTTAGAAGGACAAATCTAATCTGGCTTATGAGTTCGCAATCAAGGTGAACTTAATAGATAGCAAGCCTAAATGAGCTTCTCAAAAGTTCAAAGGCAAAAATCACGGAGCCAACTAGGGCTCGAACCACAACAATAGTTAGTACAGGATAGCCAAAACAACAGTTTGGTAAGTTCAAAACGTGTGGTAAGATTAATACAAAGTCAAAGACCCTGCTTTTTTTGTGGATTTGTAGGTTAGAAGCCTAACAAATGCAAGTTTCGCAAGGGACAAGAGCAGTGACTAGCCTAACAAGTGAACCTCGCTAAAGGCGATTAGACAATTGCTGCTGTTATTTTCAAAGTGAACTTGGCTCACAATATGACTGAACAAATTGTGGACACTAGTCCATAAAGCATATCGCCATTGACAAAAGTCACTTCCTTGTGTTTGAAAGAGTAAGCAATGGGGAGCAATTCTTCCTTGGAGATGCTTGTGCTGCCCCAGTTTTTAGTAAGGGAAAAGTCCATTTGACACTTCTGAAAGTTTTGACCAATGTGCTACATGTTCGATTCATGATTCTTTACTTAATAAGACAACTATTAAACTTGTTTTTGAGGGTCATAAGCTAATATTGACTAAGAATGGAGATTTTGTGAGAAAGCATTTTTAGTGTGAGGGCTTATTTGTGCTTGATGCTACTTCTAATGGAATGAATAAGAATGCTACTTTGCTTATATTGTTAATTATATTGGTAAATGGCAATGCTAAATTAGGACATGTGAATGCTGATCCAGAGAAGAATGACAATAAAAACTTGATTCCTAATCTGACTGATCATAATCTCATAAAATGTGAAATTTATATAGAAGATAAATATCATAAAAAAACTTTAAATCTATTGAAAGAACCAGTAGTCTTTTAAAATTAATTCATAGTTGATCTTCTGGACTTTAAAAATAGTACGAGTAAAGGTGGAAAGAATTATTATATCACCTTCATTGATGATTATTCACGAGATACATTAAATTATTATCTCTTAAGTCAAAAAGATGAAGTTGAAGAATTGTTCATTAAATTAAAAACTGAAGTTAAAAATCAACTAGAAAAAAGATTAAAAGACTTAGGCATGATAGAGGATGTGAATATGATTCCAAACTATTAGAAAAATTTTGTGAATGAAGTGGAATAATTCATAGGACTACTTTACCTTACTCGCCTCAATCTCATGGGATTACAGAGAGAAAAACAGGACTTTTAAAGATATGATGAATGCAATGTTAGTAAGTTATGAGTTAGCTATGAACATGTGGAAGGAACTATTTTGTGTACTTGTCATATTTTTAATGGAATACCTCACAAGAAAACTTTAAAAATACCTTATGAACTGTGGAAAGGTCATGCTCCTAACCTTAGGTATCTCAGAGTATGGGCTTGTCTAGCTAAGGCAGGAATACCAAACTTTAAAGGAATAAAATTGGGTCTAAAACTGTTAACAGTGTCTTCATTGGGTATGCACATTACATCTAGATAGTGTTGCCTATAGATTCTTGGTTTTGGGGTCTAATATATTATGGAAACTAAAGATGCTGATTTTTTTTAGAATATTTTCCCCATGAATAAAAATTCTATAAAAATGTTGTCTTAAGAAATTCAAATGTTAGAAGAATAATAAAATCAAGAAACTCAAGAATTGATAAGTAAAAGGGCAAGAGTGGAAACAAACCTTGAGTCTGATATTATAATTGCTTTCATAATTGAGAAGATCCAAAAAATATAAAAAGGCAATCAATTCAATAGGGGCTAGCTTTTTGGAAAGATGCATTTAGAAATGAACTCGATTCCATAATGAGTAATTACACACAAAAATTGGTAGCTTTACCTAGAGGGCGTAAACCCATTGGGTGTAAGTAGGTGTATAGAAAGAAATTAATGCCAACGGAAGTTACTGCTAGAGCAAATTACATCTAGGCAGAGAAAATTTTCTTTAGTCGACAAAAATATCCTTCATAATTATCCCAATTACTAATAAATTAACTTCTCATGGACCCTGCAACCTCTCATTTGACTCTTGACGTTTTGAGTTGTGACTCCATAGTCCATTCCCCAAGTGGTCTCTTCTCTTTTTTTACTTGTTCATGAACTAGTCAGGGATCTTAAGCGAACGAAGATTGGCCACATCCACATTTCTGGTTTTCTTCTTCTCTTTCAACTTGAGATTGAGCTCTTCTATTTCCATCCCATTCCACTTCCATTGCCTAGTCCTTAGATACCAAATTACCAATTCCCAAGAGCTCACAAGCCTATCTAAAACTCCTACTTATATAATTTTCTCTTTTTTTCTTTTGTTCGCATGAGCATCTAAATTGATTTTTATAGCATCTTTTGTCTCTATTTTTCGAAATAAACTTTTATATATAATTTATTTGCTTTGGCATGTGGGGTGGTGGCTTATGGGCAGGTTATGGCTTCGCTTAAGATAAAAGAATTGGAATCTAGAGTGAAACTTGGGGTTTTGGAGATTTTCTATCAATTTATTTTTCCTTAGTCCATCATGATGGGCTGATAACTCTAGAATCTAGAAAACTAGAGTTATATATACTCTAAACTTGAAGGTTTGGCTACTAGTTTCGAGCATTTTTAGTGTTGTCGTGTGTGTTTTTGTCTATTTTGCATTCATGTGTTAGAATGTGGTAATATGTGTTTATTAAGTATTTTAGTACCTATTTAGGTCTTAATTAGCATATTTTATTCGGTTCTTGTGTATAGAGTTGTGTCATATTTTTAACTTAACTTTGTTAATGGGTTTTCCTTAATTGTGACATAATGACGCATCAATCGAACAGCAGATGAAGATTTTCAAAGCAAAACTATAAAGTGCTACATTTCAGAAGTTTCAATCCAGGCGATCTCAAATTTCAGATTGCGATCTAGAGACGGTTGGAGCAAAAATGACTTTGTTCGAGGTTGATTTTTGCTGCACTATTATCCCGCGACCCTAGCACTATTTATACCCCTTTTAAGCATTATTTGAGGCATAGAAGACACCATTAGAAAGCTAGTAGAAGTAGGCTAGATTAGAGAGTAATTTTCTTTCTTTTGCCTCCTCATTTGGGGAGGGTTTTCTTAGATTATAGTAGATTAGGACTTCTCTTTCTTGTAGATTTCAAATCCAAGCTAAAGATTGAACCTTTTTAGTTGTAAGTGCTTTGTTTACATTAAAACTACTTTAGTCAAGCTCTAATTTCATGTCCCATTAGTTAATTAGTTTAATTTCTTTAATCTAATTGCTTCCTTTATTTGTTTTCTTAGAGTAATTGTTAGATTAGTTTATTGGCTTTCTTTAAAAATGCTTTTTTTATTGATAATTTGTAGTTTGGATGGGTTAATTAGGATAGATTAGTTTATGGACTTTTCATGTAATTGCTTTCTTTACTTGCTTTCCTAGTTTAATTGGTAGATTAGTTAATGGGTTTTCCTTAATTGTGCTTTCTTAATGTTAATTTGTAGTTTAGGTTAGTTAATTGCTTTCTAAAAGTGTTTTCTTTTCTTTACATGCTTTCTTAGTGTTAGTCTTTACTTTAATGCAATAGATAGTCTTTAAATTGCTTTCTTAGTTCTTTAATTCTAGTTTTAATTAAATCTATTCTTTTAATCAATCGCTTCAACTTGTAATCTAACAAAATAACAGGTAATATCGACCAATCCTTGTGGGTACAATCCCTACTTCCCTTTGCTACTAGTTGACAACCTTATATTTGTGGAATGCCACCTAATTAGTTGTAGGATTTAGCTGTTTTATAAAATTATAACTAGGTGTGTAAAGCATTATGGGCTTGATTATCACGGATGAGAAATCTGTTGTGAGTGGTGGTGGTGGGTAAAAATAATTGGTTATTGTGATGGAGGGGAGACTTGAGTGAATGGGGAAGGTTTTGGTTGGCTTGGTTAAGATGGCTGTGAACCAAGTGAGGAGGAGAGGAATACAAAGTGGGGCCATAATTTATCAGGAGTTCAAACCAAAAGGCCATTTTGTCAACTAATGTTAATTTGCTTTGCTGTTGGATGTGATTTGCTTTGACTGGATGTGATTTACTTTGGCCATAATATCAACCAATTAATGACCGATGGTTCTATTGATAAATTTAAGGAACATTTAGTGAAAAAGGGATTTACACAAAAAGAATGCATTGATTACTTTGACACTTATTCACCTATCACTAGAATCACTACCATTAGGGTGCTTGTTGCTACTACTTCCAAATATAATTTGATTATGCACCAAATGGATGTGAACACTAACTTTTTGAATGGTTAATTAGATGAACCTGAGGGTTTAGTTGTTGAAGGACAATAACTAAAGTATGAAGACATGTTAAATCCTTGTATGGTTTAAAACTAGTTCCTAAACAATGGCATGAAATGTTAGATAAGACTCTTATTTCTAATATTTTAAAGTAAATAAATTTGATAGATGTGTCTATAGCAGGTTTTATGAAAATGTTGGAGTCTTAATATGCTTGTATATTGAAGACATGCTTATTTTTGAAATTAATGAAACTGTTTGTTAAACAAACCAAATCTTTTCTTCCTTCTAACTTTGATATGAAAGACATGGATCGAGCATATGTTATTTTAGATTTTAAATTGACTAAAATTAACAATAGTTTCAAACTTTCTCAGTCACACTATGTTAAAAAAAAATCCTAAAAAAGTTAACTACTTTGATTTAGGTCTTGTTAGTATATCTTATGATCCTAGTGTGCACTTGAGAAAAAATAAAGGTGACAGTCTCTTACAAACTCAAGTGCCGAAAGTACTAAGTGTTATGTATTTAATGAATTATATTTGCTCTGATATTACATATACTATTAGTAGATTGAGTAGATACACACATAAACCCGATAGTAGTCATTGGATTGCATTATTTAGCTTTTAGATATTTGAAAGGCATAATGCATTTAGGACTCTATTTTTTAAGTAGTCCTTGTGTGTCAGAAGTTTATTATGATGCTAATTAGGTATTTGATAATGATGAGATTAACTTCACAAGTGGTTGTGTTTTTACTCTATGCTGGAGATGTAGTTTCTTTGCAATCATCTAAGCAAATGCTAAATCTACCATAGAATCTGAGTTTCTTGCTTTAGAATTTAGCATTTTCAGAGGTAAAGTGGTTTTCAAATTTATTGACTGACATTTCTTTGTCATCTATTTCTTTGCATTATGATTCACAGGCAATTATCATTAGGGCCATAAGAAAAACATTTAATGGAAAGAGCCAGCATATCCATTTGAGACACAATATTGTGAGACAGTTCATGAGCAACGGGTTCATTACCATGGACTTTGTGAGGTATGAAAAGAATTTGGCTGACCTTTGACTGAGGGACTTAACAGAAAGTTGGTTCAAGATACATCGAACGGGATGGGACATAAACCCTTTGATGTGGATAGAATGTGATTGCAACCCAATTTACAGTGGAAATCCATGAAGTATGTTTAATAGGTTATAACAAGTCACCAAAATATTTCATTTGAATATCATATGAGGTCCCTCCCTAGCTATAGTATTGATACTACACCTGTCTGTGCTTACTATTTATAAATTATGAGGGTTGAGTAGGTGACTCTCAATAAGTTTATATCCTTTTATAGGTGGTGTGTAACAGTACACACTTGATAAGCTCACCTATATGAATATGGAAATAGGGGCCGCTTCCTATAAGATTAACAGGTATATCTTTGAAGAACTAATGAACATCCACATAAGGTGTATAACCTAAAAGGTACCAAACCGAAAGTTTATAATGGATTAAAGCCAAAAATGTGCTCAATTGTAGAAGTGTGTATTAAGGAAGAAGGTTCAAGACCTTAGTCACCTATCTTCCATATACTTATCTTTTGAATGCACTAAGTGCGATTCAAATCCACAAGATATCGTCATTTATATGTTAGATTTCTTTACTCAATACCACTTCTGTATTTTTGAGTCATGTAGGGGATTATTTGACTTTCCCTCCAAAATACCTTTGTTTGAAAGTTTTAGTTTCCCTGCTTTTAGTTCCCTCATTTGTGAAAATTTTTGTCCTACATTGTTAAAACTTGTAATAGATTTCTTCATCTTATATGTGTTTGGTATTTTGCCTTCTAGCAATACTAGTTGGAAGTCTAGACAATGCATAGTTAGTGGTTTGGGAAATTTTCCTATACCACACATGTGCATGCCTCTCCAACCCCATGTGGTGTGGTATATATGAACCACTAGAATTTTACTTCTTGTATGTTTTTCTTTCCTATATTTTTGGTCCATTAGACTTTTTATCCGTCTTTACTTACCAATTCCATGTGAAAGTCTACCCGATTTTGGTGTTCATACTACTGAGTAGTATTCACGCCAATGTTCATATTGGTGTTCCTACTACTGATTGGGTGTTCATTTGAGTTAGGAAACTATTTCGTTCCTATCTTTTCTCCTAAGACAGACTAATTGTTCTCAATATGAATTATTCACTATAAATAGAGCCCTAGAGGTTTTCTTCCAAAAATAACAAAAGCATTTTTCCTTCTGCTTTCTCTTCCTTTCTCATCATTGATACAGAGTGACAGTCCTATTATAGGCTCGAAACCTTACCTGTGAGTGCATGCAATTTGTTGTATTCTGGAAAGTGACCGTCCAATGATCCTTTTATAACAGTGGATTATGATTCCGTGCGGGGACGAAATCACTTTCAAGGACAATGATTACACATCTTGAATTTCTTTATTCCAGCCATTGTTCTTCTGTCTATTTATTCCAGCAGAAAAAAGATGTGATTATATTAAAGATAAGAATTAGATTTAGAAAAAAATTGTATATATGAAAATAGTGGGAGATCTAATAACATTACAGGGTTGTAGGGCTACAGATGATAAAAGGAGGAAGAAGAGATCTCGACAGGGGCAATTAGGATATTTGATTGTTCTTTTTCAGGGCAAATATATAATCCTTCCTTGATTGGAGCAATATGCTAAAAATTCATAGTATGGGTAGTAGGGGTGTTCATCCTGACCCGCTGACCTCAAAAAATCATTGAACCGATCCAACCTGAATCGAAAAAATAGGGTAGCCGAACTGTATTTCTGAAAGCAGGTCAGGTAGAGAGTCAGGTCACTCAAGTTGAGGGTCGGGTATAAGGGTCACATTTTTATGACCCGCCGGGTACCCGACCAGGTCCATCTTCAGGGGTAATTTTGTAAATTTGATTAATAAGTTTTCATTAGAAGTAAATACTTATCAGGTTTATTGGTGGCCTCTCATCTCTTCTTTTTCAATTCCTTGTCTTTCCTTCATTTTCCGTCTCAATCATATCTTCCCTTCTTCTGTCTCGCATCCTCATTTCTCACACTTGCGTTTGTTGAAATGTATTTTGCGATTTAATTATTGTTGTTATTGGCTTATTGCTACTTTTTAGTTTGTTGCCATTGGTATGTAATATTGGACTGTATTTTGTAACTTAGATTTAATTGTTGTTGACTTAATTGTGAAATCAACTTACTTAACTATGATTATTTGAATTTTTATATTTTGTTACTAGTGAGGGTCAGTTAGTCGATCAACCCCGACCCTCTTTTGAGGGTATCCGATATGCCGGGTACCCAGAATTTGTATGGACCGGATAGAGAGTTAGAATTTTTTTAATCCGATCAATGAAGGTCGGGTACTTTTTTTAACTCATAAACTGAGTATCCAATCCATGAACACCTCTAATGAGTAGTGTATTGATAGGGTTAAAATGCTAATCGAGAATAGTTGAGGAGGGCATTTTGCAATTAACCCTATTGATTTTTCACTTGCCAGAAAAGAAAGAGGCAGCCGTCTCCATTACCAACGAAAACAAAAAGAAAGAGGTAGCCGTCTCCATTACCAACGAAAACAAAAACTCCCTAAAATCCCCAGATCTCTGTTTCGAATCCCAATCCTTATTTAAGGAAGAAGATCGGAAGCTAGCTCGGATCAGTCATTGGCCCTCTTCACCGCAGCCACATAGAATAAATATCCTGCTCCGTTTTCGCTACCCACCCGTCCCCATATTCGGCACCGATAACTCGGTAACCTCTCCCTTCCGGCGCCAATCAGAAGACTCTTATTCCACTGCTTTTGGCGGTTACTAATGAGCTTACCCTTTTTCGCACACTTCATTTCTGGATATTTTCGAGATTGTGTTGAAGTATTTTAGTTAAAGTAATAAAATGGAGTTCCATGGTGTAGTATTTTTATGTTAGTTTTTATAATTGGGTGCAAAATGAACTTTGATGTGTTTATAATATTTGGATATCTGCGATATTGGTGTAAAATCGGTTGATCATATATATATTATCTTTTAGGTGATTTTGTTGCCATGGTTTTGTCCTTTGTTTTCTTTCCTTTTATTGGATTTATGAGTGCAGATTTTGGTAGTCATTAGTGCCAAACTTTTTCTTTGCTACGTTATTATCTATATGTGCAATATGTGTTAGTGTAAGAAGCTGATGTAATATGTAGCTCATTTGTTATTGTGAATTTTTGAGAACCATTTCGTTTATCTGTAGCTGGGGAAAGTTTTTGCATATTGGATCTTTTTGTTTTCTTGATACTGAATCTTCAATATGATTCAAAATAGAAAACAAACACAAGCAATCTATTGACCTGCAACCCACCTTTGCATAAACATACATGACATGTATAACAGGATGCCTTAAGCCCAAGATGATCTTCCCTTCTTCTTAATTCTTTTTGTTTTCTTTCTTTCCTGGTTTTTCTGCTTCCTTCTTGTTCAGCAAATCCCCCCCCACTGACACGTCTGTCTCAAGGCCCCCAAAGACTTGTCTTCTCCCCAAATTTAGCCCGATGTCAACTCATACCACTACTTGCACACCACAACTGCCAGATCCCCCTAATTTACCGCTTCCCAACTTCCCCAGCTCCCCTCTATCCCGGGTTTACACCTCCAGCCCACACGTCTGTTCCTCTGCTACCACCCCAATACACTATCCCAACTCTCTCATCTTCACCTGGTTGACTTTCGATATCATCTTGGTGATAAAACTTATTAAAGCACTCCTCTACAGGTCATTCTCCCTCTATTTCATCAGGCCAGCCTTTTCTGAACACAATCCTTTCTCTCAAAAAGGCCTAAAATAACCTAGGACCTGCTTGAGTACCCTTCTGTTTGTTGTCATATGGCATGGTACTATTTACTATTTACTATTTAATTACATGAATTTGCTAATTGAAGCTTTTATACACGATGATGTCCCCTGTTTTTCTGGTTCATTTTCTCTAACTTGGTATATGCTAGTTGAATTTAAAATTATTGAAGTGAACTTTTCGAGAATGATTTTGGAAGAAAAAAAGGTTTTTAAATTTTTATGAAGATTGGTGATGCTAAATTCATTTGATCCTTGGATGTTTTAACTATTCTTTGGGAAAAGTTGTCATAGCGAAAGAGGTGGATAGTTGATTTTCAACTTTGATTTGATAGTTCATTCATTTACAGGTGGAAGATATCATGGTGGGAGTAATACAGAAATTTGTTATTGCATCTGCGTTAATGTGGGCGGCTCCTGTTGCCATTTTATATGGTTTTAATCATAACTCGTTTCCTGGTAAGCTAAGATTTCTTGAGCACCTTCATTCTTGTTTTGTTGATCTAACTCTATGTTTATATTTTTTATTTCCGAAAACAATATGTTAATAACTACAATTGACCCTTTATTGTAGTAGTTAAAATGTAATAAACAAGCATTTATATGGACCTTCCCTCCACTTCGTCTTGAGAGAGATAGTACCACAGCTTGACGGACCACAGCTCATAAAATTTTTGGGTGTTGAAAGGTCTTGAAGACTGGGCAATGTCAATTGTTCAAAGACATATCCGCTGATTGCTAAAAGAATGGAGATTATTTATTCTCTTTTAAGATACCTATCATTGCTGAAACTATTATATGCAGCTATAAGATGAAAAGTTTTCTGTGTCTTGACTCATGGTGACATTGCCTTTACCCATTGTAGGAAAGTAGTAGTATAACAGCTGGAAAGTGTTATCACAAGATTGAACTGAGAAAGAAAGAGCTCTTCACAGTGTTCTGAGATGTGTATAAGAATATTACTCTAATTCTATAGCCAGGAAGCCCTAATATATCTCTGATCAACTACATTGATTGTTGTAGGTAATTTGTAACTTATTTTGAGTAATTTGGACTGACTGATGCCTTAAATTTGCCCATTTTGATTGGTACTTTATTTATTCTAATTGTTTTAGGCATGGTTATTTTCCTAAAAGCAGTATTTTGGTAAAAAGTTTTTTGTACTTCTTTCAGCTGGTATGTAGATAATTCTTTCCTTTTCCTGTAGGAAAGTTAATCAGGTGGAAGTTGGATATGAATGGATATATGCAGAACAGGAAATGGTAGAAGGAGCTGGAATGCTGAATTTGTTCTGTTAAGGACCATAAGTTTATTTTTGCCTTTTTGTGAGATGAATTCGGTGTGTGCAGAGATTGGCTGGTAAATCTTAGGTGAAAGTCATGTTAACAGAATTTCTACTAAATGTGAAGTTGTGGGAAGTGTGAAGAATACAGTGCTGGTCCTTTTCCTACGCTAGTGAAAAGTTTAGGCAAAGTCTAATACACATGATTTATGGGGAAATTCTTAGACAGACTCAGGTCCATGATATGTGCCAATGACCCCTTAGTCCACAATCACCCACCATGAGGAAGTTTATTTTAATAGTTTGAGGTGATGTGGATGATTGTGGACCAAGGAGTCCATGTCACCTACCATGGACCTAGTCCATCTTAGAATTTTCCTGATTTATGTAATGGAGCCTAGACGCTGGCTCTTTACACGAGTCATGGATCCTGGTTTCTATATCTCATTGAGGGCTTCCTTCAGCTGTTTCTTTCTATGTAGCTTTCAGATGTAGTTTGCCAGTGAGGTTGATTATAAACCGGTAGTAGTTCAATA
Organism: Cinchona pubescens; assembly: GCA_025175665.1. Classification (NCBI taxonomy): domain Eukaryota; kingdom Viridiplantae; phylum Streptophyta; class Magnoliopsida; order Gentianales; family Rubiaceae; genus Cinchona; species Cinchona pubescens. Next base: position 986,283 of record JANKKI010000232.1, read on the forward strand.
TTAAACTTCTCAATTACTGAGTACTGACTGCATGTGTTTTCTTGGTGAAGCGAGTATTGATACAATGTATTTAATCCTTTCTGGAAAAGAAAAGAGTGGGATCTCCAAAGCATATTGACTTTAGATGAGTGAGATTGGTGGGAGAAGTGGGAAGTTGTAAGAAGGGACATCTAGTCCTTCTAGTCATTCTTTATGATAAAAAGGTGGACTATGGTTTAATTTTGGTGGAGACATGTCAGCGTAGAGTTTACTTTGCTTGAGAAATTATCTCAGGTTTATTTATTTGGTTTTTTGTTTCCCTTGAAGGAGGATTTGTTTAGGGGAGAGAATATCAACAAAGGCTGTTCATTGATTTGGAATTTATTGTTTGTTGTCGTCCTTATTCTTCATGGCTATATGTGAAATTCTTCGAAAAACGTTGAAAATACAGGTAATATATGCTAACTTCCAAAGGCAAATATGCTACTCTTTTGGGGCATTGATCATGCACTTTTAATCATATTTAACTAATCACGGCTTATTAAGATAGTCGGACTTGTTCATGATACCTAAGTTTTAGGTTTGATCTATCATGGTTTTCTTCTTTTCTTTTTGTAGTTTAGGCTCATCTGGTATATTAATTGTTGATTGCAGTTTACATAGTCTTGAATACAATCATAGATTCCTTTTTGAACCCGTAATTATGTTATATGTAAGTAGGAATTGAATGAAGAATGAGGGGATATCCTGATGATATTCCAAGTGTGGCAGACTAGATTATCTTGCTGACATTGATAAACATTTGCCTTTTTTGTCGAGCTGATATTGTTGTCTATGTTGAATCACTGTCAACTGGATTGTAATTTAGTTGTAGGTTACTCCCTCAAACGTGTCCTCGTGATGATTAATGTACTGTAGTTGATTTTTTTTTTTTTTTTTGCCCATTCCATTCTGGCCTCGTGGTGGTCTTTGGTACCATTCTTGCTGTGATTATCAGACTTTCTTCAATTTCTAACATATCCACTCTGGAACAGGTTCTACTCAATTGTCTCCCTATTCAATAACATTGTTGAGCGGATTCCTAGCTGTGATATCTGTGAATGCGGTGATCACATTATACATTTATATGGCATTGAAAGAACCTTCACATAAGCATGAGCCAGATCCTAAATTCCTTGCCGAGGCCAAGGCTAGCATTCAGCACTCTCAGTCAACTGAGCCCGAGGATTCTTCTTAATGACCCGGACGAAACAAGAGTAGGTGAGTTGGATTGCTGCCTCTCAGCCAGTGGAATGTTCTAAATATGGGCAGTGCATGCAAGTGCTTTGATATAGAAATTGTATGTTCATTTGATTAGTGAGTTCTTCCTAGGTAATGTTTTGCTACAATGCTGGCAATAGCATCAGGCTTCAATAGTTCAATTTTGCTTGGGTGACAAGGAAAGAACTCTTACCTATTATTGTTGGTCCACTATAATTCTAGATTTTGTTTATCACTTTAGTTCTATGTTCAAGGGACCATGGTATTCTGCATCTTCAAAGCCTAGGTGAGTGCAAAGACGGGAATTGGCAGTTGTAGGATGGATTTGGGGGCTTTTTTGGTCGTATGTACAAAACAGGCTCTGTATCATTGATCGCAAACTAATAAGAAGCTGATATTTGTCAAATGAAAACTGGGCTATCCATGCATGAAGGTCAAGAAAAAGAAGCCAAGTCATCAGTGCTTTAGAATATATATGATGAGGGAATCCGTTTATGATACGAAATTAAACGGGTGGGTTGGGTCAATCAATGGTTGACACAATAATTCGTTAAGTTATTGTACGAGTAGATTTTGTTAAAATTTTTCTTTATTATAATTTAATATTGTATATTTTAAAATTGTAAATAATAAATTTAATATTAGATTATTAATTCAAATATAATAATTAATTTAAATAATATTCAAAAAATTTTAATAATTTTAATTATGTGTTTTAAATTATTGTGATAGCAGGTCTGACATGAACACGATACGAACTCAAACGGATCAAGTACGAATACGACACAAAAAAAAACTAACTCTACACACGAACACGACATGATAAAAAATAAATCATAACTGACATGATACGAGAATCTGATAATCCGACCTATGGACACTCTTAAGTAAAACCCTAATGTTGGTCCGTTTGATACATTGTAAAACATTTTCACTAGAAAAATATTTTTAATCTGGAAAGAATTTTCCAAGAAAATACTCATTTTGTCATAATCCATCAGCTGTTTACTTACTTCATAATTTTTTTTCAACAATAGTATCTCTCGAGTGTCCTTTTCACTAATTAGCAATAGAGTCAGCGACCAAACCTCCCTTTCCGCACCGATATTGGCACCATCGCTACGATGACTGTATCCATCTAAACTATAATACCTTCTCAATCAAATACATACAAATAATTATTGAAGGGAATATGTCAAAAGTAAGTTTTCCTCCATAAATTTCTCATAGTGATTGTAAATTTATAACTGTGTTAGTGCTTGAGAAGAAGGAAGAACAAGGGAGAAGTTGAGCAAACCTACGCCTCTCCTTCCTCTTTTCCAGATGTTTCTAAATTTGGCAGTAGAAAGGCTACCAAAAATTACCGGAAAAGTCTCCAGTAAATATGCCAGATCATCAGATCTCATGGCTCGTATGATTTGGTTCTGTAATTTGTTTGTTTGGTTAATTGATATAAGAAGAGATGATCAAATTAAAACATAAAGTTTATGAATGCCGTGTGAAATACAAGTCAATAAAATTAAGTTTAAATTCAAAGTAAGTCAAGGATTTGACTTAGTAAAGCTCAAAGTTCTAAAACTTGAAAACTAATTTGATTTACTGTGAAGGAGTCAAAAAAATCCTAATTCGACTAAGACCCTATTTGGCCATTTATCCTTATTATTATTTTCAATATTTGTAATAAGATTTTTGTTTTATTTGAGACAAAAATATTGGCCCATATTCATGTTAGTTTAACTGATTTTATATTTAATATTCCAATCATAAACTAGTATTCCCACAGTAGGCGCCATTTTGATGCGAACCCCATAGATAAATTGACGAGACTCGAAATCGATACAGAACCCAGGAATACCTAAATAATTCCGAATTGACAGATTCAAATCCCTTGATTAAGAAATCAAAAATTCGAAATATCTATTCTTGAATGTATGAGATATCGACCTGTTATATATAACGAGACAAGAACCGTTACTATTCCGAATAAGTAATCCAAAGAATCAATTGCTCACTTTTTGTAAATACCCAAATTTTGGAAGAGAACTTGAAGAATGAAACTCACGAAATTTTTATTGTAGAATTTCTCCATATATTCGGCCAAGGGGCCTTTTAAAGGGGAAATCAGCCCCTAAAACCATACAAACAATCCTACCAACACTAGAACAAACACTTGCCAAATCCTAATTAGTTTAACATTGGAATACTAAACATAAAATCAGTTAAACTAACATGAATATAGATTGATATTTTTGTTCCAAATAAAACAAAAATCTTATAAACAAATGTTGAATATAAATCCTAATTTAATTAGGATAGATGGTTGAATAGGGGTCTTAGCCGAACTAGAATTTTCATGATTCCTTCAAGGTGGATCAAATTCGTTTTCAAATTTTGGGCCTTCGGACTTCACTAACTTGAACCTTTGACTTGCGTGGATTTCAAATTTTATTTTATTGACTTGTTGAGCTCCACCATTCACAAATTTAACGTCTTGAAAGACTTGATCATCTCTTCTGGCATATCATTCCTTCCTGTCTCGAAAGGATTCGTCTTTAAATCCGAACCTGGATGAAAAGGATAAACATTAAACAAAGTAAACAAAAATTCAAACAAACAATCTAGCCAAAGCAAGAAAAGATCCAATATATGTTGCTCAAATGCGAAAGTATCAAACACCAATGTTGAAAACTAATGTGGGAAAATAGCTTGTGAAATAAATGCATCATGGAGCATAGAATCCTAAAGCATAGAGCATAATGCTTCGGCCAACAAATAAGAAAGAACCAGAAGATATTTTTAGAAGGTTGAACCAATCATGCTCAAAAAGATTATCACGCCACTTTAAAAATTGGTGCATATCAAGAGAACAAAAGAACTTATGCACATTATCGTGTAGAAACACACAATTTGATGTTTTTCAAATATTATTTTGATGATGACATAAACACTTAACTCTGTAAACAATTTTTTGCAGGTCCGTTATTTATTTTGCTAGAGACAGGGTTTTCGGACGCACTGTACCATTATGATCCAAACTACGTCAAGCTTCTCGGACGCATTCCACCGTCCGAACGAACAGGCAGAAAGAAGGATCCTACTGCTTCTCCAAACGGACGAACATGACCGTCCGAAACTTCTATCGGATGATGGAACGGACGCATGCACGGACTTTCGAACGAAATTCTTCACCAACTGCATGAACATCGGACGCTGTGTCGGATGCATCCTATCTATCTCGAACGTTCGAAGCTCCAACGGCTACTTTTTGTGCATTTATTATTTAGCCGTTATGAAGTAGTTGTGTTGGTCCCATAGAGCAACCCAAGAGGGGGGTGAATTAGGTTGTATCTAAAACAAATCTTTTTATGTACTTAATAGCAATTCAAACTTTATGCACCAAATAAAAACTTAAGCACAAATGAATACAATAGATATTCAACTATTTAAACTTAAAGAACAAATAAGAATATTGAGATATAGAGAATCAAACCAAACTCTCAAACTTCTCAAGCTTGGAGCTTACAACTGCAAAGAACTATGATTGTCTTACAAGGCAACTACCAAGTTCACAATTTAAAGTTTAGCCACTAAAAGTCTCTTCAAAGTGGGTGAGACAATAACCTCTTGTACACAAATGAGGATCACTCTTGCTCACACTAATTTCCTTTAGTTAAGCCAAGAGTTTTACACTCACAACCTCCCTTTGTTACAATTGTTATCTCCACTCTTACACTTGAAGAACTCTTACACTTTTAAGCTCTTTTCACAAAACTACCTACACTATTACAACACTTGTACCCACTATTTCTCCCAAATAGCTCAAGTATTATTTGTAATCAATGTAGAAGTCCTTTTTTAATTAATTCAGACCTAGGGGTATTTATAGTTGCCAAATATCTGCTTCCAACAACTTCCCAACGGCTATTTTCTGTTTACTGGAAAACTAGCCGTTGGACCTTTCGGAAGGCCGATGCAGCAAGAGTGCGTCTGAACAAACTAGCCGTTGGATCTTTCGGACGGCCGCTGCTAAACCCTGCGTCTGACACTGTGTCGCATCTGTTCTCTGAGAGTATTCATTCGGACGTCCGAGGATGTGTCCGAACATGCGTCCGAACATGCGTCCGATTGAAGCAAAGTCTTCTGGAAATATGATCGGACGCTGTTCTTCGTCCGGCACTTGCTTCAAATTCTTTGTGTCGGACGATTACCATCGTCCGAAACTCTGTCATTCAGACAGTCATTTGCGTCCGTGAAGTCTTGTGGTTGTTTTGTTCGGACGATCATTTGCATCCGAACCTACCTGTTTTTTTGCACACTTGTTATCAAACCATTAGTGCGATTTGGTCATCATCAAAACATGATTAACATAACTGTGGTTCAACAAGTTGCAACCATCATTTATTGCTCTTATAAATAACTGCTTTGATATTCTATAAAAATCATCTAATACAATGAATACAAGCCATAGAAAAGAGCAATTTTAGTACAAATTGGCTATAGTGCTTTGTTGTACTAGTGTGCAGTTTAGAGTGCAATTCAACTTTGAGTGGAGTAACAATCTTGTACGGTTCATGAAGTGAGGTTGTGAGTAAAATTCTTGGCTCAACTAAAGAGTTTTAGTGTGAGCAAGAATCTCCCTACTTTGTAAAGATCATTGGCTCACCAAATGTGTGAAGCATTCTAGTATTTTAATACTTCAAACTTGTTAGTTTGAAAGTATTGGCTGTTTTATTCCATCTCTTTCTTACTTTGCTGTTTTATTAATTTTATCATATCAATTATTGTTGAAAAAATATTGACAAGATCAATATTTCTAAAAGTATTTTTAGAAACCTAATTCACCCCCCTCTTAGGTTGCTTTGGGACCAACAATTGGTATCAGAGCTTGGTCTCATTTTATTTCTTAAATTGCTTTTGAGAAAAGAACTAATATGGCAACCAACAATGCTTTATTTTTTTAGAGTCAATCCGTTACTAGGCCCCCTATGTTTAATGGGGCAAATTTTATTAGTTGGAGAGATAGGATGAATTTTTTTTTGCAATCTATTGACATTGACTTGTGGTATGTTGTTAATGAGATAGGTCCTTTTGAAGCTATTATCATTGATGACCACACAAATAAAAGAAGAGAAAATACGAGGGATGAGCTCACTCCACAAGACAAGGCGAACTTGACATTAAATGCAAAAGCCATGAATGTGCTATATAACGCCTTGGATACAAATGAATCAACTCACGTGAAGGGATGCATTTCAGCTAAAGAAATCTGGGATAAATTGAAGGAAATCCATTAAGGGAGTGACGATGTTCGTGAGCAAAAGAAATCCTTACTTGTTGCTAAGTATGAATCCTTCAAGATGGAACCACATGAAAATATTGACAAAATGTATTGTAGGTTCAGTGACATCATTAAGGATCTTGAAACCTTGGGTAAGGAGTATTCTTTGGGTGAAAAAAATAGAAAGATCCTAAATGCTCTCTCCAAAGAATGGGATGCCAAAACAATTGCTATAGAGGAAGCCAAGAATTTAAATTCAATGCCTATTGAATCGCTAATTAATTCTCTTACATCTTATGAATTCAAGAAGTTGAAGGCCAAAGTAGTGGATGATGAAGAAGCAAGGCCAAGAAGGAGCATTGCTCTAAAGACCTCTCAAGAAGAAGATGAAAACAGCTCCATCAATCTAGATGATGAAGATCTTGATGAAGGAGATCTTGCACTGATCACCAAAAATTTCTTAAATATTACATCAACAAATGAAGAATGAGAAGAGGCGGAGCTACAAATTCAAATAATTTCAAAGGAAAGACAAGGCTTGAAATGAAGAAGCAAAACGAAAAATGTTTTGAATGCGGTCAACTCTGACACTTTGTAAATGAGTGCCCTTCCAAGAAAAAGAAGGAAGGAAGAAAACCTAGATTCAATAACTTTAAAATCACATGGGATAATTGCAACTCCGAAGAAGAAGTTGAAGAAGAAATGAAGTCGGCACAAATGGTCTTTACGGCCATTGGAGATGATGAGGTAAATTCAAACTATGACTCTAATGACTCTAATGATGAAGATGATCTTGAAGCTTTCATTTTGTTTGAAATTGCATGATAGCTTAAAGGAATCATATGCTAGAAATAAGGAGTTAGTCAAAAAATCAAATGCTCTATTGAATGCTAACTCTAAACTTGTGAATGAAAATAATAGGCTATCACAAAAAAATCGTGACTTAAAAAAAAGAATGCATGTGAGATCAAAGGTCAAGGAAGAACAAGCCTCCTTGAAGAAAAGAATTGATGATTTGAATGTTCTCTTGACTAGAAAGAAAGAAAATGTTGTTGATTTGAAAAGAAATAGAAATGTATTAATCAACAAAAATTTTATCATGTTTAAAAGGGATGACTTATGTTTTGTAAAATCAAAATCATCTTTATATGAAAATAAAAATATTATTTGTAGATATTGCCAACAACATGGACATGTTAAGAATATGTGTTATGTCAAGAAGAATGAAAAACTTGGAATGAAAGTTGCATGGATTGATAGCAATTTCACTAACTCAAATGGACCCAAGAAAATATGGGTACCAAAAGTTATCAATGGATTGATGATTTACTGTGTAGGTACTTAACATCACCAACAATGCTTAAGTGGTTCATAGATAGTGGATGTTCAAGGCACATGACGGGTGATGCTTCTCTTTTCACAAATCTCATATCCAAAAATAGTGAAAAAGTCACATTTGGAGATAACAATAAAGCAAAATCAATCGGCATTGGTGATGTAGGTAAAAATGGTGAAACCTTAATTAAGAATGTGCTTCTTGTTGATAATTTGAACTATAATTTATTAATTGTAAGTCAACTTTGTGACAAAAATTTGTATGTATTTTTTACCAAGCATGAATGTCTTATCTTTGATAAAAATCATGTTGTTTTATTCTAAGGCACTAGGCACAATGATGTTTATGTGATTCATCTTGATAAAATTAGCAATAGCATGTAAAATGTCTTACCACTTCCATAGATGATCATTCGCTTTGGCATACAAGACTTTGTCATTTTAATATGGATTTAATTGAAAAACTTACTAAAAGGATTTGGTAAGAGGTTTACCAAAACTAAAATTTTTTAAAAATAAAATTTGTGATGTATGCCAATTTGGTAAACAAGTCAAAATTCCTTTTAAACCAAAGAATTTTGTGTCCACTCATAAACCTTTAGAATTGTTGCATTTAGACTTATTTGGACCTACTCAATATGCTAGTCTTGGTGGTTGTAAATATGCCTTTGTTATTGTAGATGACTATTCTAGGTATATTGGGTATTATTTCTTGCTCACAAAAATGAGACTTTTGAAAAAATTGAAAAATTATTTTCAAAAATTCAAAATTTATTGAATTTAAAAATCATTCGTTTAAGAAGTAACAATAGTGTCGAATTTAAATTAGGAGATTTTCCCAACTTTTGTGATCACAACGGTATTTTTCATGAATTTTCGGTTGTTAGAGTCCCTCAACAAAATGGTGTTATTGAAAGAAAAAATAAGACTATTCAAGAAACCGCTAGAACTATGATTAGTGAAGCGACTTACCACAATACTTTTGGGCCGACTCTTACAGCGGTTAACACGGCTTGTTATGTCATGAATCAAGTTTTATTAAGATACTTTTTAAACAAAACTCCTTATGAACTCCTTTTTTTGTAAAAAATTCGTTGTGAGCTATTTCAAAATTTTTGGTTGCAAATGTTTTATTTTAAAAATCAAAGAAAACCTTAAAAATTTTGACAAAAAATTTTGAAGGAATTTTTCTAGGAATTCTAGTGACAAGAAAGCATACCAAGTTTACAATAGAAGAACACTCTTGGTTGAAGAAGTTGTGCATGTTACATTTGAAGAAACTAATGATGTTATCTCAAAAAATTTGTGTGAAGATGAAGATGTAGGTATTCTAAAGGAGCTCGAAAAGCTCCTTATTCATGAAGATCATAAAGAGATCACATCAAGCAATGATGTGAACAACCATCAAATAGATGATGAAAAAGAAAAGAATGAAGATACTCCAAAAAATCTTCTGAAAGTTTGGAGATTCGTCTCTAGTTACCCTCAAGATTTAATCATAGGTGGATCTATTCGATGGGATAACTACTCGTTCTCATAAACTTTTGAATAATAATTATGCATTACTTTCTCACATTGAACCTAAACATGTAGACGTTGCTTTGAGTGATGAATCTTGAGTTAATTCCATACAAGATGAACTTAGTCAATTTGAGAAAAATAACGTATGGACCTTGGTTGAAAGACCATCTTCTCATCCCGTTATTGGAACAAAATGGATTTTTAGAAATAAATTAAATGACAAAGGTGAAATCATAAGAAACAAAGCTAGACTTGTTGCAAAAGGTTATGCTCAAGAAGAAGGTATTGACTTTGATGAAACTTTTGCACCCGTGGCTAGATTATAATCCATTCGCATGTTTCTCGCATTTGCATGTTTCAATGATTTCAAATTATTTCAAATGGATGTCAAAGGTGCATTTTTAAATGATTTTATTGATCAAGAAATTTTCGTTGAACAACCTCCGGGTTATGAAAATAAAAATCTCCCAAATTATGTTTTCAAATCAAGCTATCTAAAGCTTTATATGGTTTGAAACAAGCTCCAAGAGCTTGATATGAAAGATTAAGTGATTTCCTGATAGAAAATGGATTCAAAAGAGGTGTAGTTGACACTACTCTTTTTACAAAAACATATTTAAATTGTTTGTTAATTGTTCAAATTCACGTTAATATTATTTTTGGAGCAACTAATGAAAATTTATGCAAGGACTTTTCACATTTAATGCAAAAAGAATTTGAGATGATTATGATGGGCAAGTTACAATTTTTCCTCGGACTACAAGTTTACCAAACAAAGGAAGGAACATTTATTACACAAATAAAGTATACAAAGGAGCTATTCAAACGATATGGAATGAAAGATTGCAAACAAGTTGGTACGCCTATGTGCACTTTAACCAAACTTGATAAAGACGAAGGATGTAATAGTGTTGACGAAAAACACTATAGAGGTATGATCGGAAGCCTACTTTACTTAACAGCGAGTAGACCAGATATTATGTTTGCTGTTTGTATTTATGTGCTTGATTTCAATCTTGTCCCAAAGAATCGCACTTGGTAGCTGTTAAAAGAATTTTAAGATATCTAAAAGGTACAATGAATTTTGGTTTGTGGTATCCAAAATCCTCTACATTTGATTTAATTAGTTATTCTAACGCTAACTTTGCTGGGTGTAAAATTGAAAAAAAAAAAAAAGTACCAGTGGTATGTGTCATTTTCTAGAAAATTATCTTGTGTCTTGGTTTAGCAAAAAATAAAATTCTATTTCTCTTTCTACGACTGAAGCTGAATACATTGCTGTTAGAAATTGTTGTGCTCAACTTCTTTAGATGAAACATACTCTGAAAGATTTTGGTGTAATTTTTGATTGTGTGCCCATAAAGTGTGACAACACTGGTGCAATTAATCTCACAAAAAATCATGTTATGCACTCTAGAACCAAACACATTGATGTTAAGCATCATTTTATTAGAGATCTTGTTTGTAAAAATAAAATTTGTGTTGATTTCGTGCCTACTTCAGAGTAGTTTCAACTGGCTGATATTTTTACAAAACCCTTGGCTCTAGATCGCTTTGAATTTCTCAGAAAATGTTTGGGAATTTTACAGATCAATTTGGCGTAATCTCTTCATTCGGACGCACTCGATTGTCCGAACAACACTATCTTTCGGATGCTCTGTATCGTCCGAAAACTTCCTATCCGAACGATTTTCATTTTCTTCACTAACTCTCTGAAATTCTTCCGAAAGCGTACCATCTTCTTAAAGAACATTGGACGCACTGGCTCTTCCATCGGCCGTCCGTTCATCAGCTTTGGAGTCTTCATCTGACGCACACCAAACGATAGGTCGTCCGAACGGTCTCCCTGTTCGATTAAAACCGTCCATCTTCCCATTTCGGACTCACCCTAACCCCGAAACCCTCTGGCGAAATTTTTTCCTTCAACATCTCCTCCAAATTCCTTCCCTCTCTCCACAAATTGAATGAAAAATTATCTTCTCCAAAGTATTCCTCACCATTATCGTATCTAATTTCCCCCAGATCTACCATCTCATTTCATCAAATTCTCACCAATCTTTCAAAAAAAATCAAATTTTTTCTCCTCTTCCTTCCCTTCTTTCACAATGGTTAAATCCCACGGAGATTTTTCTACAGCAAATCGTGGGCGAAAAACAAAAGGGAAAGCTCCAGTGCGTGGCGAATCGTCTGCTACTCCCAAGTCTCCTCAAATCCAGCCTTACCAAAATTCATCGATGCTAAGGCATTCGAACGGTATACATCTCTTCTGAGTAAATCGTTCAACGTCCAGCATCTCAGAGTCTTTTTTATGAGTATAATCTTCCCATTATCAAATCCTGCTTTGAAAAACAGAATTGGGGTTACCTAGTGCATATTGATTTACCCGTATATCATGACATGGTGCTTCAATTCACAGCCAATCTTCGGAAAGGCCCCACTGTTCCACTTTAATTTTTCGTGTAAACAACACCAATCTTGAGATTTCCTCCAACATCATTAACACTATTTTTGAATGGGAAGTCTCAAATTCCCGAATGTTTTCTCCTATTTCTTTTTTTTAGATAAATTGCCTGCTATTGACACTCGATTTGACATTGATGAAGTTAGGGCTATTTTTAACATCAATTTCAAACAGGCCTCGGAAGCCAAAACTACTTTGCTAACTCCTGAACTAAACATTCTGTACACTCTTGTCACGAATTTAATAGTTGCCAACCGACAGGCATCGTAATGAGCCCGAAAAAATGCAGCTTTAATTTTAGATTTTTGTTTTCAAGGGCATTCCTCTTGACTTTGGGTATCTCTTCTACTCCCTGTGGAAACTCTTTCTTACTAATACCCGAATAAATATTCCTTTTGAAAAATTTCTCACCAAAATTTTTGATTTCCTCAATGTTCCTTTCAGGGACAACAAACAATTTCCCCCTTATTTTAACAAATCTTATATTAAACAAAAATGTCTCCGATTTTTCAACGATCAATGGTTAACTAATGCAGCTTTTGATATTGAACGTTCAAAATCCCAGGCCTCCACCTCTGGTTAATTGGCTATTCCACATTCTCCTCCTCCTCAAACACCCCCACCATTCCATGATCCTCATCCATCTACCTCTGAACACTCACTTTCCCATATCTGTAGCCTTCTCACTTCCTTGAGCACTCAAGTCAGTTCATTTTAACGTCACAATAATCTTAAGTTAAAACGACTTGAAACTCGTCAGGTGATTCTCCAAGAGGCCCTTAGCCTTGGCATATCTGCTTCGGCTCAGGTTCAATCTGCCTTCAATCACAATATCCACTCGACTCATCTTCCGACAGTGATGACAATGACGATGGGGATGTTCGTGAGAACGATGAAGAAGACGCAAATACTAAGGTGCTGCCAATGAAGATGAAGGCGATGATGAGGATATTGACGACACGTTCAATTTTATTATGCAACGCCGTACTGGAGAAGAGGAAGACAGTGAGGCCACTGATGAAGATGCTCATTCCAAACGCCAAAAGATTGAAAAGCGCTCCAAGAAGAAAAATGACTCGAATTAGTTCGCTTTGACAATCTGTTTTTCAGTTTTTGGCATTTCTCTATTTTTTAGTTAGGACTGCTCTCAGATTTACCATCCGATGTATTTCCTTGAACTAATATTTAAGTTTTCTTCAGTTGAATATTTGAGTTTTTTTATTGCATTTCTATGCTATTTCTGTTGAATACTTGCACGTTCTCAGGGGGGAGATTTGTTTGATGATGTCAAAGGGGGAGTAGTAATCTATATTGTAAAATGATTGGTCATATCTGATTGTTTTTTACAATAGTAATCTATATTGCAAAATGATTGGGCATATCTGATTGTTTTTACATAATTACTCCATGAAGGTTTGTCGTCATCAAAAAGGGGGAGATTGATGTTTTCCAAACCTTATTTTGATGATGACATAAACACTTAACTCTATAAACAAGATTTTACAGGTCTGTTATTTGTTTTGCTAGAGACAGGATTTTCAGACGCACTGTACCGTCCAAACTACGTTAAGCTTCTCGAACGCATTCCACCGTTCGAACGAACATGCAGATAAAGAAGGATCCTCCTGCTTCTCCAAACGGGCGAACATGCCCGTACAAAACTTCTATCGGACGATGGAACGGACGCATGCACGGGCGTCCGAACGAAGTTCTTCACCAACTGCATGAACATCGGACGCTGTGTCGGACGCATCCTAACTATCTCGGACGTCCGAAACTCCAACGACTACTTTTTGTGCATTTATTATTTAGTTGTTAGGAAGTAGTTGCAACCACCATTTATTGCTCTTATAAATAACTGCTTTGATATTCTATAAAATCATCTAATATATTAAATACAAGCCTTAGAAAAGAGCAATTTTAGTACAAATTGGCTATAGTGCTTTGTTGTACTAGTGTGCAGTTTAGAGTGCAATTCAACTTTGAGTGGAGTAACAATCTTGTACGAAAGTGAGGTTGCGAGTAAAATTCTAGCTCAACTAAAAGAGTTTTAGTGTGAGCAAGAATCTCCCTACTTTGTAAAGATCATTGGCTCACCAAGTGTGTGAAGCATCTGCTCACACTAAAACTCTTGAATTGCACTCTCTAGTGTTTTAATACTTCAAGCTTGTTAGTTTGAAAGTATTGGCTGTTTTATTCCATCTCTTTCTTACTTTATTGTTTCATTAATTTTTTCATATCAATTATTGTCGAAAAAATATTGATAAGATCAATATTTCTAAAAGTATTTTTAGAAACCTAATTCACCCCCCCTCCTCTTAGGTTGCTTTGGGACCAACACAATTGTTATTCAAAATGTTAATGAACTTGACACAAAAAGAATGACAATTATGAGATTTACAAATTAGCTCAAAAAAAACAAATATACAAGAAGAATTAGAAACATTAGCAAGTAAGGAACGGAACACACTATGAGTACTTTAAAAACTAAAATTATAAAAATTTGACAAATCAAAATTTCTAAATACTACTTTTATCAAACTATTGGCATTTAAATTCGAATAATGTATAGAAGTTACTAGAACTTTGCACATAGAAGGTGTAAATTCGAATTTTTAATTATCTCCACTTGCTTCTTTGAATGACTGCCGATAAAAGAATTTGAAAGAAAATCGTTAGGCAACAAAAGACAAAGATTCTTAAAAACTTTTTACTTGACGAACAAGTTTTCTTCCTTTGTAATTACCATTAAAGCTGATTTTCCTTAGAATTATAAATGACTTTGCCCTTTCCTTTTTTTTTCAAATCATGTTCATCACATGATCTTTTAATGTAAAGTTACTCTTTATGGACTTGATCTGGAAGTAATAGCTTAAGAGTAATCTTTTTACCAGTTTTCTCAAAACTATACTTATTTACAAATCCATCATGTGTAGCTTTCAAATCATATTGCCATGGCCTACCTGACAAAATATGGCTAGTATGCATAGGCACGACACAAAAAACCTAATCCTTATATTTTCCAAGGGTTGAAGAAATTAAGACTTGCTTAGTGCCTTAATTCACCGCCTTCATATAACCATTGTAACCTATATAGATGTGGATGTTTAATGGTTCATAAATTCAATTTATCTACCATGAGTTGGCTAGCTACATTCCATGCAACTACCACGATCAATATCAAACCACATGTACGATTTTGAATCACACACTTAGTGAAGAAAATATCAGAATGTTTTACCTCATTTTGTTCGTCCTCAGGTTGAGCGTGATGTGCCAAAAAATCACCAAGATGGGTTTCTCAAAAAAATCTACCTCCTGCTCATCATTAAACATGTCGGCGATTCTTTGACCTTGCACCTACATCATACAATTCATCATTAGATTCATAATCATTGGAATTGTAATTAAGACACATAACCCGACAAGCACATCTTATTGTGTGAGCATAAGACTCAACTTGGCCAGATTGCTGACTAGGCTCATTTTGTGCCTTAGTTAATATCTCAAGAGAGCATTGAATATTTTCAAAAGCCCTTCATTACTAGAAAGACAGACTTTAGCAACCAATTTAGCGACTGATTTTTGCTAAAATCCTTTGTTAAACATTTAGCGACGGATCCGTCGAAATATTGCCCGTTGGTAAAATTTAGCAACCGATTTACTACAATAGATACTTCCGTCAGAAAATTTGTTGCTAAATTTGGTACAGGAATACTAGCTTGGAAACAATTTAGCGACATATTTTTTGGTCGCTATTTTTAGCAACTAAAAATCCATCGCTGTGTAAAATTAGCGACGAAAATATCTGTTGGAAAAATACGTTTTAAAAATGAACAAATCTTAGCGACGGATAAAAATACGTTTTAAAAATTAACAAATCTTAGCGACGAAAAAATCCGTCGCTAATTTACAAATATTAAAAAATAAAAAATTAATACTATTAAATTCTAAACCTGCCAACTACAACCAAACATAAATCAAATACCATCCAAACATTTCAATAACCAAATATACATTCAAATATGTCTACAACCACTAGGGGGCCAAAAAGGGTATCCAACCCTCACCGATCGGGTCGAGAAAATTTTGACCCTCTACTCTGTCCATGCAAAGCTGGTACCCGGCCAATCAGGTACCCGCAAAAGATGGTCGGGTATACCGGATACCCAACCCTACAATACCTCATCATATGAAAAAATTCTTACAATCTGCTGAAATGCTTAAAAGTTAAACCCATACAATTTGTTGAAATCCTTAATACCCAAGGTAGAGAAGTCATTCCAACAGTGCATACATCCCAAAATACAAGCAAAGCAACAAACAACAAAAATCATGAACAAACGAGGCTTAACAACCTTACACTTACAAAAAACAACATAATTGTGTCTTACCTCCAAACAAACAAAACAACATATAAGAGAAAAGCATCCAAACTTAAAACAGAAAACAATTAAAAAACAAAGTCTTCATGTTCATGGTAGACGTTACATCTTCTGCCTTGTTATGATGTCCTTTATTCTTCACTATCAATAAAAAATGGACAACAAATGCTGCTAGAGATAGAAAAAGAAAGAAGAAAGAAGAACAAAAAAGAGAAAATCGAAGAATCTAAAAAATTAGAAAATCGAAAAATCTAAAATCTTTATGTCTTAGATTAGAAGAAAAAGAGATAAAATAGCAAAAATCGTGAAAAATACAAATCCATAGATCATAGATCATATCATAGAAGTCTAAGGTTTAGATCAAATAAGTCTAAGCCTTGTATCATATATCAGAGGGGACAAAATAGATCCGCAAGTTTTGTGAGTTCAAAAACAACCAAGATTAAATCTTCGAGTTTTCTGTGAGTTCAAAACGAAGAAAAATGAAGATGACCAAATCCTTAGTTTCTTTCTGAGATTTTTTCGGGTTTTTGAGATTTTTTAGCCTGAGGATGAGAGAAAGAAGAATGAAGATGAGAAAGAGAATAAGGGAAGGCGAAGAGGAAAAAAATGAGAAGAGAAGTGGTTACTGGTGAGTGACAAAGAAGAAGACAGAGAAGAGAGCGGCTGCTGAATGTAAGTGAATGAAATGAAAGTATGAAAAATAACCGTGTTTGAATCTTTGATTGCAAACCCTATTAAGCAAAATTACGAATTTGCCCCTGAAATGGACCACGTCGAGTACTCGGTGGGTCACTAAAATGTGACCCACTACCCGTGATCCTCACATTGAACGACCCAATCCTCGTTCAGATTGCGGTTCGAGTACCCTCTTTTTCGGATCGGAGCGAATCGGTTAAGCGGGTATTTCGAGTCAACGAATCAAGATGAACACCCCTAATAACCACCATAAATCGACATCAATAAGAAATGTGCCATAAAACAAAATCCCTGCAACCCAAGTAAAGTAACAAAATATAAGTAAACAAGTAAAGAGTTTATCAACTAGTATTCAACGATAATGCGTAAATTCACTCGTCATCATTCTCTTCTTCCTCATTATCCCCACCGCATCTTCATCTTCATCCTCATCTTCATCTTTATCTTCATCTATAGGACATAGTGGCCTTTTTAGATTTTGTTGGCCCCAAAAGCAACCTAAGAGGGGGGGTGAATTAGGTTATCTCTAAAGACAAACCTTTTTTTAAGTGCTTAATAGAAATTCAAACTTTGTGCACCAAATGAAAACTTAAGCACAAATGAATACAATAGATATTCAACAGTTACAGCTAAGCTTAAAGAACAATTAAGAATATTGAGATTAAGAGAATCAAACCAAACTCCCTAGCTTCTCAAGCTTGGAGCTTGCAATTACAAAGAGCTTCTCACAAGGCAACTACCAAGTTCACAACTTGAAGTTCAGCCCCTAAAAGTCTCTTCAAAGTAGGTGAGACAATAACCTCTTGTACACAAATGAGGATCACTCTTGCTCACACTAATTTCCTTTAGTTGAGCCAAGAGTTTTACACTCACAACCTCTCTTTGTTACAATTGTTATCTCTCCACTCTTACATTTGAAGAACTCTTACACTTCTAAGCTCTTTTCTCACTACCTACACTATTACAACACTTGCACCCACTATTTCTTCCAAATAGCTCAAGAATTGTTTGTAATCAATGTAGAAGTCTATTTTTCATTAAATCAGACTTAGGGGTATTTATAGTTGCCAAATATTTACTTCCAACAACTTCCCAACGGCTATTTTCTGTTTACTGGAAAACTAGCCGTTGAGACCTTTCGGACGGCCGATGCAGCAGGAGTGCGTCCGACACTGCGTCCGTTCTCTGAGGGTATTCGTTCGGACGTCCGAGGATGTGTCCGAACATGCGTCCGATCGAAGCAAAGTCTACTGGAATATGATCGGACGCTGTTCTTCGTCCGAGGCTTGCTTCAAATTCTTTGATGATTGATTACCATCGTCCGAAGCTCTGTGTGGTTGTTCTTGTTCGGACGATCATTTGCGTCCGAACCTCCCTGTTTTTCTGTACACTTGTCTTCAAACCATTAGTATGATTTGGTCATCATCAAAACATGATTAACATAACTGGGGTTCAACAATCTCCCCCTTTTTGATGATGACAAATCAATTGGACAATTCAAAACAATCATAAAATAATGAAGTACTACACAAGAGAATTTGTCCATTATTTCTCCCCCTTTGGCATTATCAAAACATAAGAAGAATAAAGCTCCCCCTAAGTTTATTCTCCCCCTTCATGCACAGAATTATTATCAATTGCAACTTTATTATGATCAAAACAATTTTTGCTCATTCCTTAATAAAAAGCCTCATCAAAACAATGAAGCATGTGTGATGCAATTTTTTGCAAAAACAAATCCATTAAAAAAGAATGCTCCCCCTTTCTTTTGCAAGTAGTGACTTATTATAGACTAAATTTGGGGAAAACAAATATTCTAGCATTCTAAACAAATTTGAACATAAAGATGAGTAATATTCAAGAGAACATAGTTCAACTTGGTAAATGAAAGCACAAAAACTTTAGATGTTACCCATTTCAATATGATCTTAGCTCATATGCCTTGAGCACCCTTCATAGATAATCAATCTTGAATTCCTTGGTGCTCTCCAAGCATGCCTACATACAAGGTTAGGCAACAACTTTTGGTACCCAAACTTTCTTGGGTCCAATTGGATTAGTAACATGCTTAATCACCCAAGTAGATTTTATTCCTAATTTTTCATTTCTTTTAACATAAAAATTTTTCTTTATATGGCCGTGTTGATGACAATAATTACAAATAATGTTCTTATTGCCATAAAAAGAAGATTTAGATTTAACAAAGCACAAATCATTTTTTCTAAAGGTGATAAAATTTTTGTTCAAAAACATGTTTCTAGTTCTTTTCTTTTCAAAAACATTTTCTTTCTTTGTTTTCAAAGTAACATCAAGATCATCTAATCTCTTCTTCAATGAAGCTTGTTCTTCCATGATCTTGGTTTTTCCAACACATTTTTCTTTCAAAACATCATTTTCTTTTGTCAAAGAATTATTTTTATGCACAAGTTTTGAGTTGGCACTCAATAAAGTGTTAACTTTAATTTTTAACTCTTTGTTCTTAGCATATGATTCTTTCAAACATTCATGCAGTTTTAAAATAAATGATTCAACATCATCATTATCATTATCACATGAATCATCACAAGAATCACAACTAGAGGTTACCTCATTATCGCCAAGTGCCATAAAAGCCATTTGAGCCTCCTCATATTCTTCTTCAACCTCTCCATGCGCCGATCCGAATTGCAATCATCCCAAGTGATTTGGAAGTTGTTGAAGTGAGGCTTCCTTGAGTCTTTTCTCCTTTTTGATGAAGCTTTAAATGCTAAGCTTCTTTTTCCGTTTGCCTCCTCATCTTGTAGCTTGTATTTCAACTTCAATTCAAATGAGGTTAGAGAATTGATCAATGAATCAATAGGCAAAGAATTTAAATTTTGTCTTCTTCTATGGCAATGGATTTAAGTTCCCATTCCTCAGGTAAAGCATTCAAATTTTTTTTATTCTTTTCACCCAAGGAATATTCTTTACCCAAACCTTCCAAATCCTTTACCATATCATTGAACCTACAATACATCTTGTCAATGTTCTCATGAGGTTCCATTTTGAAGGATTCATATTTAGCCACAAGAAGTGACTTCTTTTGCTCTCTAATATCTTCACTTCTTCCATGGATTTCTTTCAATTTGTCCCATATCTCCTTGGTCGATATGCACCCTTTTACTTTAGAAAACTCATCTGCTATCCAAAGTATTATACAAAATATTAATGGCTTTAGCATTTAAAGATAAATTTATTTTATCTTGTGCATTTAACTCATATCTAGTTTTAGGCCTTAATCTATGAGTATTTTCATCAAAAATATTTGCCTCAAAAGGACCTTCATAAATAATATACCACAATTCAATATTAATAGATTGAACAAAAATTTTCATTCTATCCCTTAAAAACAAAATTAATGCCATTAAACATGGGAGGTCTAGTGATAGAATGCCCCTCTAAAAACAAAGTATTATTGGTTGCCATGATCTTTACTCTAATGCAATTTACGCAAAAATAAAGAGACCAATGCTCTGATACCAATTGTTGGCCCCAAAAGCCACCTAAGAGGGGGGGTGAATTAGGTTATCTCTAAAGACAAACCTTTTTTTTTTAAGTGCTTAATAGAAATTCAAACTTTGTGCACCAAATGAAAACTTAAGCACAAATGAATACAATAGATATTCAACAGTTTAAACTTAAAGAACATGACATCTGATTAAGAATTATTGAGATTAAGAGAATCAAACCAAACTCCCTAGCTTCTCAAGCTTGGAGCTTGCAATTACAAAGAGCTTCTCACAAGGAAACTACCAAGTTCACAACTTGAAGTTCAGCCCTAAAAGTCTCTTCAAAGTAGGTGAGACAATAACCTCTTGTACACAAATGAGGATCACTCTTGCTCACACTAATTTCCTTTAGTTGAGCCAAGAGTTTTACACTCACAACCTCCCTTTGTTACAATTGTTATCTCTCCACTCTTACACTTGAAGAACTCTTACACTTCTAAGCTCTTTTCTTACTACCTACACTATTACAACACTTGTACCCACTATTTCTTCCAAATAGCTCAAGAATTGTTTGTAATCAATGTAGAAGTTTATTTTTCATTAAATCAGACTTAGGGGTATTTATAGTTGCCAAATATTTACTTCCAACAACTTCCCAACGGCTATTTTTTGTTTACTGGAAAACTAGCCGTTGGACCTTTCGGACGGCCGAATGCAGCAGGAGTGCGTCCGACACTGCGTCCGTTCTCTGAGGGTATTCGTTTGGACGTCCGAGGATGCGTCCGAACATGCGTCCGATCGAAGCAAAGTCTACTGGAATATGATCGGACGCTGTTCTTCGTCCGAGGCTTACCATCGTCCGAAGCTCTGTGTGGTTGTTCTTGTTCGGACGATCATTTGCGTCCGAACCTCCCTATTTTTCTGCACACTTGTCTTCAAACCATTAGTATGATTTGGTCATCATCAAAATATGATTAACATAACTGGGATTCAACAGATTTTTCACACCCCTTCCATCATCATAAGGTACTTGAGGCATCGTAGTAAAATGAGCAAATCCTTGAAATAGATAATATGGCGGGAAATGGGTCAAAACTTGATTAGAATGTTTAAAGGTCATATAAAGGGTTTCTGTATGCCTAAACTACCATTTATACAATATATTATTAGAGTACTTTGAAACAAAGCAAATTCATGACAAAAGAAAAAGAAAGATATATTTCGGGCATTTATAAGAAACTTGGCAATTAATGACTGTGAAAAGAAAAAGATGTAAGCTAACTAAATTAATGACTCTCTGAAACGAAAGAAGATGATATAGGATAACTGAACTAGAAATCTAGAAGAATAAAAAAGGTAGAGTAGGGAGTATTCTGCTACAGAATCAAGAGCCGCCAGCCTAAGAACTGTTATTTTCTATTTTCAAGTTGCGGCAGCACATTGCTGTTCTCACAACCCTACATACAAAATCATATCTAAAAAAAATAGAAGTGGCAGCTCTGCAATACACCTCAAAGTAATGTCAATTCATAACATTAGTTACATGATGTAATCAATAAGTACTTCAATGCAGCATATGGGTCACGTGATAGTTACTCTGGTTCACAAAGAACACTTTTGATGAAAATGAAAAGGTAAAAAGAAGAACAGTTTTGGCCTACAGTCAACTTAAACAAAAACACATTACTTTTAAAGCACAATAATGCTGTTTATCACAAAATTCTTTGAAATTGAAATACTTATACTAATGCATATCCCTACTTCCTTCCTAGGTTAAGACCTCCAATTTACCCATTGTTATATATAACGACAGGATCAGTTTCAGATATCGTGTCTATAAGCACTTCTTAACTTTTTTTATTGGTTTGTTACCTAAACCTAATATCATGTAGTCTAGGACTTTAATATCATAACATTAAGACAGCTTGGAGATAAATTGAAAGGATGGCATGCAAATGCTCAGATGAAGCGGTTACTTTTATGGCCTTGAAAAGTCACCTAGAATTAGCATTCTTCCATTCTTACAAAGACTAAGAGAGCAATGTTAAAAACAGCTTCAAGCTACTAAGATTCAGCTATAGCAATAGCAATGAAGTACTTTTTGAATAAAACTATATGAGGCTTACCAGTTTCATACTCCAAGGCTTGAAGAATCATTTCCACCTGAATAAAAGAACAGTGATCAGATGACCTTACTAGTGCCATTAAGATAAATATGTAGATGAATGTTGTATGTGCATATATTGTACATTAGCATTAGAAGGGCGTACAAGTGCTCGCATGCACACACACACACAGAGAATTGGTGCATGCACGCATGCGTGTGTGTGAAAGAAAGAAAATGAGTAACAGTGGAAAGGGTGGAAAAAAATCAAGAGTAAATTTAAAATGAGGTAGGATTCACATCCCAATTATCAAAATCATGGAACATCCTTAATTCTTGCTACTCTGCATGAAATCTTGGTGTTACCTTGTCAAAAGCCTTGACAAGCTTGGGTTCAAGTGAAGTATTTTCTTCATACTCAGTCCACAATTAGCTATCTCCTTAGCTGCAATAATTAAAATCAATAAAGCAGGAAATGAATGGGTCATGTATATAGTTCATTGAATTGTACAAGCACAAAGAGAGAGAGAGAGAAGATGCCTCGTGGGCCTCCACCAAGTAATTTGCACATGTGCTCTAGTGCTTTTTGTTCTCTCCGACTCTTTTCAAGCTTAGAAACCCCATCTGAAGGTGTGATATCGCCAACAATAGCAATTGGAGTATACTTACGAAATAAAATGTGTAACGCATTTGCAAATAAGAGACCCAAAAAATGGTAGTCATAACTGATATAGTAACAAAACATGATGAATGAACATTATGTGGCTTAACATGACTTCTTAGAGTGGTAAGGCAAGCAATTGCGTACCTCATAAATCATCATTATGCATCTACATGTATGAATGTGAGATTATTTTAATTGCGTAGGCAAGTGCTACCTCAAAAATATTAAGGAAATTTTATAGCACTGTAGGAATATAAATGAGGATAATATAATGATAAGACTCCAAAATATACTTTTAATGATATATACAGTTACAATTTCCAAGAATTCCATGTCTATGAAACTAATGTTGAATAGTCCAAAAGCAAGTATTTGCACCCTTGTAGTACACAATGTCATAGGTGAAAAAACATGTTACTTTTCGACAAAAACTCTAGTTGAAACTTCCTATCCAGAAACCTAGGCCTACTACTGCCCAAAAAAGGTCCCAGTTCAATGCTTTGAAGGAAAATGATAGATAAAAAGGAAAAAGGTTTCTAAATATCTACTTGAATTGCCTGTTGAAATTGCACAAAATCACAGCACCCAACAAATATTATTTCTACTCATAATCGCTGTTGGATAACTAAAGACCTATCCCCTCTTCCCAATCCCCTTCTCACTGAAAGCATTCTACTCTCTTTCTCCTGGTCATAAATTTCTATCTCCTTTCTTTCAAAATTAGATTGCAAAAATGTGCTTTATGAAAGTCAATATCAATAACAATAACAATTAAAATTACTAAAAAATAATTTATGTATAATCTGGATGTTCAACCATCCATACAAAAGCCTTCACTCAATATCTATCATAGAAATACTTAACAATTAAGCTTTTGAAAACGTGAAATGATTATGTTTCATGTTTGGCCTAAACAAGCAAAACTATTCAAGTTCCAAAATACATCCTAGCCCTAGGTACTATTACCTCAAAAAGAATTTATTTCTTGGACTCTACCCAATTGACAAAAACAAAAAAGGTTAAAGAGATTAACATCCAAAAATAAATCAAAAAAGATTCCTCAACAATTTGACTGGGGGAACTGACAGTTCCATGTTTTCTGGTAAGGAATTGTAAACACATCCAAGATATACTCTAGTGGTATTAATCCTTTGGGTAGGATCTAGATAAAGGATCAAGAAGATATAAAAATGGAAATAGAACACTTCCTTCTAACCTTCTACAATATCATGCACAATAGCCATCTTTACACCTGAAACACGACAAATTTTAGATTCTATAACAATTTCTCATTTCCAAACCACCAGAAAATGACCAATTTTAAATTCTATAACAATTTCTAATCTCCAAACCACCAAAAAAATAAAAATAAAAGAGTGCAAAACAAAAAAAAAATGTAAAACAAGATGATAAGTAACTAACTTCTCTAGATTGATGCTAGGAAGATTAGCTGCAATCAGAGCCATTACGCCCACCCGATACATGTGATCAATAATAGATTCCAAATTCTCCACCTCTTTCTTTACCCAAGTAGTCTTCTCTTGTCTTCTATGCAATTTGACATTTTAAATTCATTATACAGAAAAGGAAATCATCAGAAATACAGAATCTAACATTCAAAAAAAGACTCCTTTCATCAATTCTATGCTTTGATCACATTCAGATAGCACTACAATATAAATTCACAAAAGGAAACCATACTCTACTGAAATAATATAATAAACAAAATCAGGCATTGTATTTTTAAATAAAAAAATTAATTCAAAATAAGTAGAAATTACCTTGAGGTGGTGGTAGAGAGTGAGGAAATTGATGGTGGAGAACCCATCAATCTTTGAAGCTTTTTTCCCCTAAAATCCTAACTGTCAGCTTCAAATCCAACACTTTCAAGCAACCAAACAGCCCATTAAATTGAACATTCCTAATATCTGAACTCATTTACTTCAAACATTTAGAGCTAAGCAAATTCCACATCCCTAAATACAAATTCCAGAAGACCTTCATTTAGTTTGTATCTGTAAATTGTCTTACAGCCACATATGAGGAGAAGGAATTCTACCTTACCATTCTAAGCAATATAACCAGAACACCAACTACTAATGCCATATGTGTGATTTTTATGTGTAAAAGGATAGTAAAAAGATAAATATTACATTATGTTAATTTTCCATTTTCCATTGTTGCTGCTCAAAGGTCTTGTCCAAAAACAAGGTGGGCTAAATTAACAAAGCAATTTGTAGTAATCATGTGATTTCAGACCAACAAAAGAGGGGTTCTCTAATACCAGCATTAAACTGGAGTAGTAAAACATATCAATAATAAGTAAATTCCTAATGTTCCAGAGCTAGATCCAATGAATTAACTAACATCATAATTGAAGAAACCTGAAAACCGAATCTCTTAAAAGTCAGCTAAATTGCAAACAGAACAACCTCCAAATGAATAGATCAAGCAAACTTAACAACTTAAAAAAAAAAAAGATATAAAGCACACAGAAAAGTCATGTCACAATAGCAAAATTGAAGATCCAAAAACTTACAAAAGATAAATCTCACATTTAGACTAATCAAAGCTCAGTTCTTTTTCTCTTTTTGTTTAACCTTTGTAAATCTTGTGAGATTAACAAGAATTGTGGAATCTAACAACATTTCAATTAGAAAGTTCAATGGAAACAGAAAATTTGGCCCAAAGATTCAGGGTCAAGGAAATCATAACCAGATCAAAGATGGGAAAAAATATGTGATGCAAATAAGCAACAGTTACCTCTAAAGATTCAAACTTAAAAATAAAAGCAAATAAGCAAAATCCAGAAAAATTCAAGAAAAGGGTTTTGAAAATCACAATCAAATAGGATGAGAAAGCATTATATATAATGATGAATTATGTGTAGAAGTCATATATACCTACACTGCTACAAGCAAAACTTATAAATCGAAAAAAAAAATTAAAAGACAACACTCTACAAACTAATGTAAATAAATCTGAAAATAACAAAAAAAAACTACAAAATCCTAACACTTACCTAACAAACAAAACCTTTTGTAGTGGAGGAAGGTAGTGGTGGAAGATGTGCAAGTGAAACCTTACCTTGGTAGGGGAGTGGCAAATTCGAGGGGTTTGGAGAAAACAAAACGGGGAAAGAAAGGGGGAGAAATGGATAGAGGGAAGGAGATGGATGGTGAAGGTGAAGGTAGAAGGAGAGAGGAAGGAAATCGACAGATTATGGATGGATGGTCGAAAAGGTAAAGGTGGAAGGAGGGTTTGGTTCGATTTTGGAAGAAAAGGATTTAACTGGGACTGACCGATCCTTTTAGTTTTGTCAGCCTCTTAGCAACGGATATTTTGGTTGGTAGTTATGATAGTTTATCCTGACCCGTTGATCTGAAAAATTCGCTGAACCGATCTGACTCGAACCGAAAAAAGATGGTACTCGAACCGTATTCTAAAAACGGGTTGGATTGAGGGTCGGGTAGAGGGTCACATTTCTGTGACCCGTCGGGTACCCGACCCGATCTATTTCAGGAATAATTTTATAAATTTGATTAATAAGATTTCATTAGAAGTAAATAATTATCAGGTTTATTGGTGGCCTCTTATCTCTTCTTTTTCAATTCTTTGTCTTTCCTTTGTTTTCCGCTTCAATCATCTTTTCCCTTCCTATCTCTCGCATCCTCATTTCTCACACTTGCGTATGTTGAAATGTATTTTGTGATTTAATTATTGTTGCTATCGGCGTGTTGCTACTTTTTAGTTTGTTGCTAGTGGGATGTAATATTGGGTTGTATTTTATAATTTAGATTTAATTATTGTTGACTTAATTGTGAAATTAACTTGCTTAACTATGATTATTTAAATTTTTATGTTTTGTTACTAGTGAGCGTCGGGTATCCGGTCAACCCGACCCTATTTTGAGGGTATCCGGTAGGCCGGGTACCCGCTTTGTATTGACCGGGTAGAGGGTCGGAATTTTTTTGACCCGGTCAGTGAGGGTCGGATACTTTTTTTAGCTCATGGACCGGGTACCCGGTCCATGAACACCCCTATTGGTAGGTGGCAAGCTATTTTTTAATTGGTAAATTATTTGAAATTTTATTTTAAAAAATATTTAGAATGAATTCCGTTGGTAATTCCATCATTAAAGTGACCGATAAAATCGACTGTTAATTTTTGTCACTATTTTTGTATTTCTAGTAGTGCTTGCCATTTTGCCAAAACAAGATTCTAACGCATTAACTCTTGAACTTTCCCTTTCTTGAGACATTTTAAATCTACAAAATAAACCAAACACAAGGAACTTCAAGGATTAGGGTTACTAAAAACTAAGAAGGACACCACGAAACTCGCAGAGTATTTACACTCAAATTTTAAGATGTCACATAATTTCACTCTTGTTTCACACAAATTCAAGTTTTTTACCCTCTAATGAACTCATCACTATTGCCATTTTCCTCTCGTTTAAATTTTCCGCACAATCTTTCGCAAACTTGAAAGCACAAAACAAGAACAACAAAATAATTACCAACATTTAGAACACAATCAGTAGTTATAGACTAATGAAGTAAAGAAATAACAAAGTAATGGCGGATCGATTTAACAAAGAATGCACACTACGTAACTTAGAATTTAGAAAATCGAACAATAAGAAGGTCAAAACAAACTAAGGTTTCAAGTTAGAAAGAATTAACCCAATGGGATAAGGGTATTTCTAGTATTTCACCAATTTTTTAATGTAACCCTAGGTATTTCACCAATTCCTCGGCTTTTTTTTTAATAGCCTGTAGCACATATTTCTAGCAACAAAAACCTCCAAAACTTGGCACAAAACAATCACAAAAATTTGAAACACAAGAAAATCGCACAAGACAATGATTTTGGAAGTCAAACCTTAATCGGCTAGGGTTTTTTTTATTTATCTTTTTTTTTTTTTTTTTTTTTTTTTGTGTTAAAAGAACACAACAAGAATGAACAATATATGAACAAGCTGAACTTTTTTTTTTTTTTTTTTGCAGATGAACAATAACAAATTTTTTTAATAAACTGAACAAAACAACAAGAAAACAATGTAGAAGCGTATGGAACAAGAAACAAACATGTTTAGGAAGCTCTTGATACCACTCTAATGCGAAACCTGAAGTCATTTTATGAACTGACGAGAACCGAAACTAATGTGGAACCCAAGAATGCCTAAACAAAATCAGACTTAACGGATACAATTCCTTTGATTAAGAAATCAAGAATTCAAAATATATGTTCCCGATTGTATGAGATATCGACTCATTATCTATAACGAGACAAGAGCCAATAGTATTCAAGATAGGTAATTACAAGAATCCATCTTGCAAAATACCCCAAGTCTTTAGAAGATAAGTTGAAAAATAAACTCACGTAATATTATTGTGTGCAAGAATTGCTCCATATGTTCGGCCAAAGAGCCTTTTAAAAGGGAGAAATCACCCCTAAAACCCTACAAATATTTCTACCAACAGTAGGACAAATATTTGCCAAATCCTAACTAGTTTAGGATTAGAATACTAGACATAAAACTAGCTAAACTAACATGAATATGGGCTGATATTTTCATCTCAAATAAAACAAAAATCTTATAACAAATGCTAAAAATAAATCCTAATTTAATTAGGATATGATGGCTGAATAAGGGTCTTAGTCGAACTAGGGTTTTTTCGACCCCTTCACGGTGGATCAAATTCGTTTTCAAGTCTTGGGTCTTTGGACTTCACTAACTCGAACCCTTGACTTGCTTGGACTTCAAACTTAATTTTATTTACTTGTTAAGGTCCACCATTCACAAGCTTGATGTCTTGAAGGATTTGATCATCTCTTCTTGTATCGTAAATCGATATCTTAAATGGCAGTTTGGGACGCAGCTCTTGAAAAATAAATTCATTAACTCTTTTATGAAAGTTATTTTACATTGAATTGAGAAAAATTTTACATGGTAAAATATTTTCTTTATCTGAAGTTCAACCAAACAATTTAAGTTAAGGAAAATAATTTTAAAAAATATTTTCAGTTCAAACAAACACAGACTAAACTAAAAAAATTTAGATCTAGTAATGTTAACCTAATACCCTGTAAAACTCTTGCATGCATACCCAAAGCATGAAGCACCTTTATGTGCTCAACACCAATCAACACTAACTAAAAGCAGCTGCATTTTTACATCTTAGAAAGAAAAAAAAAAAACAATTTCCTTTAACACATTCTTTACTCTTATGAAGAAAATTATAGAGAGAAAATATATGCAACTAATAAACTACTATGACTCTCTACCGCACATTTATTTACTTATAAATTGTTGGGAATGAGTACTGATGTAGGCACACAAATATTAGAGTAAACAACAATCAAGATCAATTTCTCCTACCCAATTACTAAATAAAATAAAATAATCAAATCAAATAAGCAATGATATGAACAGACAAATAAAACTAAAAAACAAAAATGCACAAAAGACAAAGATTTTTATGCGGAAACCTAATTGGAAAATATTACAGGACCTAGTCCAGTCAAACGATCTCTAGTATTCACATAAAGAAATATAAATTCTATTAGGTACACCTAGACCACAACAATATCAATATTATCACTCACAAGTATGGAAAACAATAATATTCTCTTATCCCAAATGCTACACAATTTCAAAGGAAGTGAACTTGAAAGGATTTTACCAAACAAAAAGAAAATTGAAAATCAAAATATGTAGATGTGTAGAGCTTATTGAGAGGAATACATGGTTAAAATTTCATCAAGATCGGGTTTCGTTTCACCATATGATCGTGACCTCAAAGTTTCACCTTTGCTTCATCTCTCTAAACTCTCTCCCTTTTTTCTCTAAATTTTCTCCTTCTTTTCTTGCTACTTGCGGCTGATTCTTCTTACCATTGAAGAAGAACACTTTTTAGGTCTTTTAATTCTCATGTCTAATTGATTTAGTAATGGACCTTTTGTGGCCCCATATAAGATGGACTAAACTCAACAATCTTCTCCTCCATCTCATATGGGGTGCACTCTAAACTTGCTTCTTGTCTAATTGTTGTTCATTCAACTGGAAACCTCCCATTAATGGAAAAACTAGAAAATGAAACTTGGGGAGGAATCAATAGAAAAGAGAAAGAAAATGATAGAAAATGAAAATATAGAATTACAAAATCAGTGAAGCATTGAAGCTTCCTTGTTGTCCCAATATGATGTCATTTCCAATTGCAGTTAAGCCTTCACAAATCAAAATGACG
The DNA here is from genome assembly GCA_025175665.1 of Cinchona pubescens. Classification (NCBI taxonomy): domain Eukaryota; kingdom Viridiplantae; phylum Streptophyta; class Magnoliopsida; order Gentianales; family Rubiaceae; genus Cinchona; species Cinchona pubescens. The sequence goes on from JANKKI010000232.1 coordinate 1,016,689, forward strand.
TAGAATTTTACTTAAATCCCTAATCACCATTTGCACCTTAATTTCTAATCTATTTTTGCTTATCCTTTTAATCAAAGCGGCATCGTTTCACTTTCGTTATTTTGTTTTGATTTTCCTTTCTCTTTTCTCTCTCTCTTTCCCCTAGTGTCTCTTAATTTTTAAACCTAAAATTTTAAATAATTGCATCCGGGTCCTTAACCTACTATACATATCAATTAGAGCATTTTTTTTCACAATTGCTTTGGGAAGTGGAGACCAAAAAGTGAGAAAAAAGAGAGAAAGCATTGTTGGGTTATTCAGTTTTTAGGTGGAGATTGATACAGAAGTCCAGGGAAGAATATCTGGCTTAGGGATTTTATCAAACACCCTGTGCGATTCGATTGGCTTGTTTAGTTTAGAACAAATGTTGAGACAAGTAATTTTCCAAGAAAGTGTAAATGTTTTGGAGTTTGATTGAAGACACCGAGAGTGGTCGAGTGAACATGGATTTCCTTGATTAAATTCTTGTAGTGTTCGCATTTGTCGAGTAGGCTTTTAAGGCTTTTATCAATAGCTCACTCATATATCAAATTATCACTTTCACAAATTTTCGGAAGTGTAAACATTACAATGGTCTTTCCTTTTCTTTCAAAAGGTAGGATAGTGAGAAGGAAGCAGAGGAAAGGTAATGCAGCTCAAAATGAAGCATTAGCAATTCCACTCAGAATACCAATAGAAACCAAATAGCATTTATACCATCTTTGATTTGTGTGTCTAAAAATTGTAAACATGTTTACAATAACTCTTTTATTTGTGACCAAAACTATATAGAAAAATTAAAAATGAGCAAAATATTGAAATGCATTTATAAAACACAAAATGGCTACTGCAATGTATGTGGTCACTGTAGCGGCATCGGGTCTTATGGCTCTCCCTCTTTGGTCTCCTTATGTTACCCCAGCCGCTCCATGCTAGAAATCCATCCCATCAGATCGAGTTAGGTTCATCCATCGCACCAGATTGAGTTAGGTTCTTCCATATGCATCGAAGGAAAAGTGTCAATCCATTAGCTCAATCTAGATATCTACCAAACGTTCTTTTCGAGCACCAGATATTTGATTACTACCAGTCCCTCAACATCAGAAATAGTTCTTCAGTAGTTATTTGCTTCCACAAGTGACATTAATTACCAAATGGTGTGTGAAGAGCAGATTATGATTTGGATCTCACCTGACAAACCACTAAATGATTGATTAATAAATGCCTAATGAAAAGGATATTTTCTGCTGAATAGCTTAAACATTTTGTTCAAGAAATTGAATAAGCACCAATCTAAAAAAACGGAACCACGATTTTTGAGTGTCAAACACAATTAAATATCGGTAAATAAACAAAAATACTTAATACTTATAGTCTTTTAGGCTTTTAAGAAATTGATAATGGAGATTAGTTATCTTAAATAAGTAATAGTTGACAAAAAGTTTCAATTTTTATCGGCTACCACATTTTTGTGTAATTTTTCTAAACAACCCAATACGACCTATTCCAATTTCCGTAGTACTTTTTATTGGCTACTATATTGTTGTGTAATTTTTCTAAACAACCCAATACAACCTATTCCAATTTCCGTAGTACTTGAAAACATTTAGACTGGTTATTGCTTTAATATGGATGTATTCATAGAAATTGAACAACTTTACTTTTCTTCATAACTTCGAGGTTGTCTAACAAACATTCTATGATTTCCAAAAGAAAGAACAGAGTTCATAGGTTATGAATAGAAATCCATACACAAATATAATAAGGTTTCAGAATAATGCATGTAATGAGAAAGGAACTTGTGCCTCTGTGCCTATTATATACACACGCGCACACACAAGGGGCACAACATCAAAGTTTAGAAGAAATATCAATTTCTGATTCATATGCACAGAATTTGACTAACCTGTAAATTCATCAAGAAACATAGCATTTTGAAGATAGCAAGAAGAAAGTTGTGTATAAATTGTTAGACAAGATAGGATCTTGAGTTTAGAATTATAAATTACAAAAGATGGAAGTAGACCGTACTTTACTTCTATGATTGCACCTTTACACCGAGAATGAGTGAACCTATAGAAGACAAGCTCCAAAATTATTCGATTAATTGACTTTGATCTTCCCTATCCTAACTCTCTATTATATCTGCGATAAACGATGGGTAAACGTGAATTAGAATGAACAAAGAGACCAAAAGTCTTATTTGTGGAGCATTCCTAGAAACTCCTTCCTATAATGGAGTCTAGTCTACAAATGAGTCTTTGTCAATAAGTTATCAGATTAATATTATACTATAAGAATATGTCTTCTATACTTCCTCTAATATTATCTAGAAACCCATTAATTATCTATCTATCTATCTATATATATATATTTAATATTAATATATATATATATATATATTAATATTAAGATATTAATATAGTAATTTGTCCTTAATTAATATGGGATATATAATTATTTTTTAGAATATATTGTGTGGTCATGAAGTCCTTTTTTATAAATAAGTTAAGCACCTGAACAACGGTAGGAAGGAGGTGTTACTCCCACATTTTATTAAGAATGTAAATAAGAGGTACAAGGATAGGGACTAGGCCAATACCTCCTGAGAAAAACAAAAGAAGCAAACAACTATCTATTGGTTCTAACCATAGGAGAATGAAGAGCATCTAGTCTAAGAATACCACGTAACGCCAATGGGCTTGTAGCAGTATTATAGATTGAGTGTATATGAGATGAAGAGCTTCCTAATTTGGCAAGAAAATCTGCAACTGAATTTGCTTATTGATAGACATTTGTGAGGATGAAGTGTCCCTGGGATAAAAATGAATGTATTTTGCGAATCAAAGGTCCAACGACCAAGCAATGGAATACTCACTTGAAATTATTTGGTAGAGAAACTTTGAATTGGATTCTCCAATCAACGCATTCAAAAAAGGAAAAATGACCTTAATAGTCCCTCACAATTCACATTTGTTCTTTTTTAGTCCTTCACATTCAAAATGATATATTTTAGTCCCTCACAAATGCAAAACATACCATTTTCGTCTCTCAACATATATACGGGCATATTTTGGCCTAAAATACTCATGTGTATTGAATGTAACATATTTGTGAGGGACTAAAATGCATCATTTTGAATGTGAAGGAATAAAAAAGTACAAAAGTGAAATGTGATGGACAATTAGAGTTGTTTTCCCTTCAAAAAATTATTATCTAGACAAAGTTGCAAGCCCGAAATTAAAGCCATTGCTTTCGCTTGTAGATTTGAAATATGATGAAAAGAGTACGAAAAACTAGCCAAAAAAGTTCTCGAAGCATCTTGATTGAGCCCACCTCCGTCAGCTAATCCCTTGATCAAATTTCTACTCAATCCGAAGTCCAAAAGTTGCAATCTGAAGTATCTTGTTATCTGAGCTCAATTACCTCAATGAGGATTTGAAAGAAAAACTCCCCTCCAAAGTGTTAATTGCTTTTTGATGTCAGATGCTTTGGGGGAGGATTTAAGGAAATTTTATACGATGAGTGCTAATGCTAGTTTTAATAAAGCCTCAAATGACATAAAATTTCACTTTCCCGAGCTGGCTCTTGAGAAGGAGAGTTTTGAATTTTTGTGACCCAACTGCCTTTTTCGGCAGGCTGACTGAGTTGGGTAGAATCTTTAGGAGACCCCAAACTACTTTCTCTTTGAACCAGAGTGTACTCTTAGTGGAACCTGCCGAGGTAGTAGAAGAAAAAGAAGAGGTAGAAATAGAAATACCCAATCAAGAGGTAAATACTTCAGGTCTAATAGATTGTATGAACAGTAGACCTTATTTTTCTTTTGATGCAGAATTTTTTTATGTAGATCCTCTAACCTTTCTTTATTTTGACAATCAAGATGTAACAAGAACTCCTACCTCGATTTAAAACCCTTCAATAGAACAGGTTGAAGAAGATCAACATAAGTCCAGTTAATTAGAATGAGATCTTGTAACCTTGTTTTGAGAATATAATAAAATATCTTGTTTGATTATATTTTTCTTTGTAACTTTTTACTTCATGTAATAACTTTAATTGCATATATTTCTGAGATTCTTGTAATTTTCCTCGATCAATCCCTGTTCGGATCCGATTGGAGCTTTGGTATGAGCTATTCTTTAATAAAGAACAACTTTCTCTTCAAAATCATATTTTTGTGATCGAGAATGTTCTTATTATAAAATGGCTACTTGTACATTTCGGCGAGCCAAACATTTGACGGATATCATTAGATTAGTGGCTTAGATCCATTTAAAGCACTTCAGTGAGCCAGCCCTTATTCGGCTAATTTGTTTCAGATATTCTGGCAGGTCGGGCTTTACTCTTTTTGATCACCAAAGAACTGATGTTTCATTTTAGGACCAAACTTTCATGAGTTATGACCATTTATGAAAAGACTTGCCCTAATTATTAGCCACTTAATGCTGAAACAGTTATTGCCAACCTCACTACCATTTCAGTTTTCGAAAATTCAAATTTTCACATAAATATTTCATCTTCCATTTTTCTTTTTCACTTTTCTCTCAAAAAATTTCCTCGCAAATTCCAGTAGCTTGGCACTCTTCACATTCTTATTTTCAAACTTTCTCTCAAATTGTCAAATCTCCATATGGCTTCTTCTTCCAACACAATGGTGGTTCGTGCTCAACCCATCAGCTCGGTTTTAATGTCCGAGGGGTCTGCTCCTTCATCTCCTCCTTCTAAACAAGCTCCAGCTAGGTGGATACTAAATCTGTAATCTTGCAAGTTGGGGATATTCCTCGACTCAAAGCCACTTATCGAATTCCTGACACCTTGGGTATTCAAATTTCAGACGAGGAGGTAGGGCACACAACCCTCCTGAATAATTTGTTACAGTTTTTGTTGACCAACTTAGGGCAGGTCTTTGATTTCCATTCTACGAAATTCTCGTCTCTGTGTCCTTTCTTTGGCATCTGCTTATCCCAATTGATGCCGAATTACCAACTTTCCGACTCCTTATCGCCTATGCCCTAATCTGCAAGTATTCAGATATTAGGGCTTCTGCACACGATTTTAGGTGTTTTTTATAAGGTGCTACAGGGGAAGGAATTCATATTCTATTATTTTGTTGGTCGTTCAAAGAGGGCTTGCGTTGCTTCTGATATGCCGAGCTCTATAAAGAATTGGAAGTCCAATTTCTTCTTTGCTGCTTAGGCTGATATGGGAAAGGTCAAGACGAGATGGTCATTTTCTAATAGAGACCCTATCCTGAATTCTGACCCCTTAGGAGAACTAGACCCTGAATCTTATCTTGGGGTAACAAGAATTGACCAATTAGTGGACCAGAACTTACTTATCTGGGGGTAGAAATTCAACAGTGGACCATAACTTACTTATCTGGATAGATCTGGTCGAGGAGGCATCTCTTCCTCATAATTTTAATGGACGTAAGTATGAATATGCAAGCTTCGTACATATTCATAATCTTTTCATGTCAACTTATCTTCTTTTTGTTCTTTTGATTAGGGGTTTTTGTAAAGTCGATATTATCTGTTTCGACTAAAGGAGACTCTCGTTCAATCGTTCTTGAGCTCGTACAAATAGTAGATCATTTCCCTCTGACCACCTGAAGAAAAAGGGATAGCAGTAGTTTGGCAACAGTTGCTAAGAAGGGGAAAGCTCCTGCTGTTGCTCCTGTTCCGAAGAGAAAAAAGTCCAGACTGGCTTCTGTGGAAGAGGCCGAGGAGGAAGATGCAACAGTTCCTCCCTTGGCCGCTCGTTGGCGTAAGAGAAGAGATACCTCAGATTCTTCTTTTGTTCTTCCTTTGATTCCTCTGATCCAAACTCTCTCTTCTGTTCTACCAGTTCTAGGTAGGTCGTTTTGTCCTTGGTCGTACAAACCTAGGGCCTTTTGTGCTCTAGGTAATAGAGAAGTGATCGGGACTGGACTCCGGAGGAAGAATGGGTTTCAAGTGGTTCCCAAAACCTTCCTTGGACGGCAAGGGCAGTTCAGCCGATCAAAAATCTTAACGGTGAATCGCACTAGAAGCTGCTTTTTTCAGTCCCATGTGGTCTTTAACTGTGAACGATTGTGGCCAACATGCTCGGGTCGCCAATAATTGGCTCGATAATGCCTTTACAGAATGAGACCAGTCATATGCGGTTGATCTTCCCACTACTCAACTACAATTCGAGGCTGCTCAATCTTTCTATACAGTAAAGTTTTTTTTTCTAAAACCTATTTTGACATCTGTAGCTCAGTAATGCTATGAGCAAGGAACATCGGCATTGCTTGAGGCTTGAAAAGTAGGTCAAGTAGCTGAAATAGTTGCTTCAGAAATCAGCTGCAAATAAAGAAGCTTTGAAACAGCAGTTATGGTCTCAAGGTGCTTTAAATCCAAGGAACATGTCCTCCTCATCGGATGAAGAGCCAGAAGGTCATGAAGAAGAATTGAAAAAATTTAAGGGAACAAGTGGATGATCTGACCGAGCAACTTAAGATGAAGCAAGAGGAGGTTAATAAGTACAAGTCAGAGGTCGATCATCTGAAGTCCAATTTCTTCATTATGCTGCGTCTTCTTCTTCTTCTTAATTGGTTAACCATGTTAACCAATATTTAGGTTTTTCGGCCTTGAGGAACGATTTTATGACATTTTGTCAACAGACGTGTGCCTTATAGGTTATCGAGAAGCCTTAGAAGAAGTTCAGAAGAGGCATCTCGACCTTTCCTTGAATTTTTCTTCTTTTGTAGATTATAATGAAAATATAGATCAGTCCCTTATCACCGAGTTAGGTGTTATTTTTGTAGAATCTCGAACATATGAGAATGTATTTAAGAACATTTTAACTAAAGATGAATAAAAGAACTTACATTCCTTTGTAATACTTTTTTAAATTAGTAATGTTCTACGTACGAGGAATAGCTCGTCCAAACTGATTAAATAACTTTTAATATCTTGATGGATGAGCTTCTATTATCTGATATGGGCCTTCCCAATTCTCATTAAATTTTTGACTCACCTCTGTTCGGTTAAATATATTTTTTTGGAGAACCAAGCTTCCTGGTCAGAAGTACATCTAGGTTGTCTTAACTGAACAACAGAATCATAATAATTTTTGAGACATTGCTTATATGTTGCTTCTTGGATAGCTACAATCATTTTTTGCTCTTATAAGAGATCCAAATTTCTCTTCGAACTTGATCGTTATCAATTTGGGACGAATTTTGGGTTTTTTCGGATCGTACACCGATCTCTGTAAGGATGATAGTTTCAGCACCATATACTAGACTAAACGATGTTTTTCCATGTAAGGTTCACGGAGTAGTATGGCAAGACCACAAGACGCTTGATAGCTCTTCCATCTAATCGAGTTTTGAGTCCAATCAACAAAATATGATTAGACAGCTTGGCTTGGCTGTTGGCTTGAGAGTGAGCTACTGAGGTAGTATGCAATCGTATCCCTAATTCTTCACAGAAAGGTTTGAAGGGCCTTTCAATGAATTGGGTTCCATTGTCTGTAATAATGTCCCGAGGTATTCCATATCGGCAGACAATATTCTTTTAGAAGAATTTTTTCACATTTTCTCCAAGCTAAAAATTGATTGAAGTGGCTCGGCTTCAATCCATTTTGAAATGTAATCAACTGCCACGATTAGGAACTTAAAATTTCTAGATCCTTTTGGGAATGATTCGAGAATGTCTAACCCCCACTGCTAGAAAGGCCAAGACTAGAGAATGAACGTCATTTCAGCAGCTAGGAGTGTGTATTTGACACTTATGGCAATATTTGATGATTTGACTTTCATCATGATACATTGTCGGCCAATAGTATCCGATGAGCATTACTTTTTGGACCAAACTCCGAGCTCCTATATGACTCCCACATATTCCTTCGTGAATCTCCCGAAGTACATAATCTGCTTCATCTAGAGCAAAAAAAGATGGAAAGGGACAAAATTCATAAATTGGAATATCATGGTGAATCAAGAAGGAACAATCAAAATTTAGGGATTTTGAACTTTGTTTGGAAGCACAAAAATAAGCATTTCTTATGGAAATGCTTAACTAATAGTCTGCCAGTTAATGAAGCTGTACATAGAAGATGGACCACTAATGGAATACGCAATCCTATTTGTAAGTCATGTGGAAAGGAATAGGAAACAACTGAACATATTTTTTCTGTAAAAAGGTTGAAAAGGGATGGAATATTTCACCTTTGAGATAGGATGGATTGAAAGATGTCAAAGAAGAATTTTAGAAATGGTGAGATATTGTTAAAATACTTGTTGAGGATAGAAAGGCTCCAGAGCATGCATAACTAATAGCTAATGTACTTTGGTAACTCTAGAAGAACAAGAACATGCCTCATTCTGAGGATACACCATCAATTGCTAAGGAAATTATGCATAATGTAGTTGATGAGTGGCCTAAGTTTTTGTTTGTAAATGTAGAGAAAGTGAAGTGAGCAATATAGAAACACCTCTTGACAACCAGCAACACTAGTGGCTTTCTTCTTTTCCTTGCTGCCACAAAATCAGTGTTGAAGTCTCTAACAGGCCTGACATCAATAGGACTAGTATTAACTTTACATTCCAAGATAAGAGCGGTAGACTTAGATATAGCCTGGGATGAGAGTAAAGAGAAAATTAGAAATTCTCTTGCTGAAGAAGCAGAGTTTACTAAAAAAGAATGATCAAGGCAAGAGCTAATGGTGTGTTGGTTGTATATATCCCGTTGAGTAGCACATACATTGTTGACAAGATTAATTATGGTATTCTAGATGATGTTAACCTTGCTACCTTTTTGAAGGATATCATTAATATGAAGGAAGCGTTTGTATGGTGCTCCCTTTCTTTTCTAAGTAGTGGTATTAATATTTTGACCTTCAAGTTAACTATCTTTGGTATGGATTTAATCTCTTTTGTTGAGTAGAAGAATGTCTTTCCTCTTGACTTTTGGAGCTTGCACAAGATATCTTTTGAGTAGTTGCTTACTACTTGTAAATGATTTTAGCATTTTATTAATAAAATGTTGTTGACATTTGCCCAAAAATAAAAATATTAAGCAATATTCCAGAACTGTAACTAGATCAAGAAAGATTAAATCTATAGTAGCTTGTCAAAGTCCTTCGTGGACCAAAACCAAATTGAGTCTATTTGCAATTGCTAGAAAGCAAAGATGGCATCCAAAATCATAACCATAGCATTAGATTGAACCAACCAAGAATTGCCAAGGCAGATGATGCAAGCCTTTCCCTAGGCCAAGCAATCGGGAGAACTTCATATTTAGTTCACCATTCTTCCATAAAAAATCACAATGTAAGTAGTTTAATAGTAAAACTCAATGTCAAAAGTATATGTTTTGCACTCTACTCGTGAAATAAAAGAATATAAGAAACAAACTAAATCTTTAAAATTTTAAGCGTCTAAATATTGAACTGATTATGACAAGTATGCTCATTTCTACAGCACTAACCTGGAATCTCAAGTCAAAGATGTTGACATAAAGGTAAGACATTTTGAGCAACTAAATATTGGTGTTGTTGACTACATCATTAACAGTAAGAGGAGATCCTATTTAATATCAACAAATATTTTAGCAAAACTTCCAGTGTCTAAATCTTTGCCATACAATAATTGACCTTTCATCATACAACTCAATATTCTTATGGATGTATTTGTCATGACTCGATTTTTCTTCATAATGGTAAATAAAATTTATTATCAACAACCGAATTTGCAATACATGTAGCGAATGAGCAAGAAAAACACAAAATTGGATATAGAAGAATATAAAAACATACTCTTAGGTTGGAATAGAAAACCAGAAAAATGACAAATTTTCTAATAACTCCATCATGAGTGAGATCTTAATTAAAGTGTCCATCTCCATGTGGAAGTATTCCACTGATGCATAAATGATAGATAAAGAATAGAAAAAAAAAACAAAAAATTGAATTCAATGCCTAAGGAAATGCATTAACTATTTTTCTCTATGTGTGATCACACATTGGAAGTATCCAGGTGATTGAAAAAAAAAAGTTGATTTCATCAACAAAATGCGATATAACCAGATTTGTATGCTATAATATCTAGAGCTGTGGTAGTATCTCTTTACAAATGCTATTAAAAGCTAAATCGGACAATGAACTATAAAAAAGAAACGAGATTCTAAAAATTAGCAAAATGAAGAAACACTATATTGAAGACAATGTAGTATATCATTGTGTCCTTCAAATGGATAAAAAACTATTTTATCTCTTGAACAACATACCCAAGGCTAGAGAGAGAAATAGTAAAGCTTGAAACAATTGGCCGCTGATGAGGATCAGTATATTTCATTAGACATTCACACTTGAAATAAGAAGAATTATCTTCACTAAACACCAGTTAAAGCAAACCTTGATGCCAGTCAGTAAGATTTAATAGTAGATCTATTACCTTTGGTTGATAGATAAGCATTAAATATCAACAAACTGTACATATCACGAATCAACAGTATCAACATTAAGAAGATAGCAATAGTTATAATAATTAGAGCCATACCCCAAAAATAAAAACCAATAGAGTTTTGTGTGAAAATAAGCATTCAAATGCTCTTACTAACTAATTTTGAAGTATATATGAAAGAAAAAGTGAATTACTTAAAAGACTGCATAGTTAAGGTATACACTAGGACTTGCAATTATAATCTTCAAATTATCCTATTCCATCCAATCCATTCTTCTACAAATTTCCACTATAATAGACCAAGAAGTTCATAGTGTTCTTAGATGATTTTTTCACATAGTAGGCATGTAGCTCCATATCTATCCTTGATGGCATCTACCACATGTGAATAAACATGGTTTAAAATTGTTGTTAGGCTTATTCCCAAGCTTTACCTCGTTATTAAGAATCTCAAGGCTTCGACCACCAAAACTGTTTCTTTCCCTTTTTTCCCATATTTACCCTACTTAAAATATTTTCAATAGTCAACATAAAAAAAAAGGGCTGATAAATTCAAGTGTCATTCACTAAATTCAGTTAGTAGTGAAGCTATATAAAGGGGAATTCAACAATCACTCCAAAAACTAAATAACCAATAAAATGAAGTTAATATTGGCATGTCAATTTACAATCCTCCCTCCTTAAAATGATTTCATCCTTGAAATTCTCTATACTCAGTTCCAAAAGTAACCTGCTATTATACTTTGATCTTATCTCGTGTAAATCAGGAAGGATGTGAATTAAATTTTTGGAAATTTTACAATCTTAGAAGGATACCTTTTGGCCCATAAATTCTTTTGAGTAAATAAAAAAAAAATTTACCTAAAATTTGTATTTAAAACCTAGAAACATTTCCTTTTTAATTTGAAACATCTATACAAAGAATGGATTAATGAGTTTGAATAATACAAATAGTAGAAAAATAGAACTTGAAGCTTTAAGATCTAGTAATAAATAATGTTATATATATATATGAGATAGTTGCTCAAAATTTCGCTTGCTAAGCCTATTGGTTTATACCCCTAAAATACAAGATTATGACATTTCAAAGACTTAGGAAAACTAACAGGAGTTGGAGTATTCATACTCCCTCCATCCTATTTTATTTGACATGTCAAACTTGCACATAGTTTAAGAAAAGTTGATTTTTGATCAACTAGTAAAACACATTTTTCACATTATTTTCCCTCAATTCAAATTCAAAATTTGTTAGTTGATTGTGAATTTTCAAAATTTGAAATAGTTTATGAGAGTAATTAATGTTGAAATATGAATTTAATGCTATTTTTGGGACTTGCATGAAGGGTAAAATAGATAAAATAATCTTAATGTATTTACCATATTAAGGAGTGATAAATATTTGAGATAAACAAAAATAGAAAGAGTGATATATAAAATGGGACGGAAGGAGTATTTAGTTTCCAAATTAAACTTCATTCTTGCAGTTCCTTTTTTCCCTAATTAAGAATTGAAGGTAAATGATCAAGGTAATACTAAAATGCTACTAGTGTAAAGCAATATGATTATCATGTAGAAGGCTAAAATGCTTCGTACTGTTGCATGTATCAAGACTTAGTTCTCAAAATTGAAAGAAGCCCTCTCGTCTTCCGATTTAAGCAATTGAATTCTGATGCATGAATTAACAAGTTAACAACTGGCCAACCATATATAAGTTTTAGAGTGCAAGTCTGCCAACCAATTTAAATAGTTAATGAATGAAAATTAAGTAATAGTCTAGTGGAGTGTCTTTTGTGGGAACCTTCTTAAAAAATACGACCTTGCAAAGACATTCAACCATTAGTGGTTCTTCAATTTCATTACTACTAAAATAAATTCTCTTCATTCTTTCTTTGATAAATAACTATTGTCTCTCACTATTAACATATACTTAATAGGTGAAAACTCAAACATTCACAACATCATCTCATTCCCCACCTAAATTGCTCTCACAAATAAATCAATAGCAAATACAAGTAAAAAAACTTGAGTAGAACACCTAAGATACAAATCCAAGTTCTCAAATTACACCATATATAAATAGCAAAATGATGTATTAAAATCAAACCATGCAAAATCTATATCCAATTATGAAAGCCACAAATTCAACAATCACACATATCACTACACCGAATATGATACATTAAATACAATAGACACAATGAAGGAATGAAATACCTGTTGTGATTTCAAAGCTTAAAAAAGGATTTTTCAACATAAAACCCCAAAAAAGTAAAATTAGTCACATATTGGAGCAATAAAATAAAAACAAAAATAATCCTAAATTATAGTAAAAAAAATTTTACCAGATTTGTGGAGATTTTTCTCAAGAAGAATATGGTAAAAAGATGAAAAACAAAAAAAAAACAGAAAATTGGGGTCTCCATTCGAAATCTCACCGATAGATACGTAGTCGTTGTTGGAGATAGTTGCTAATATATGGTGATCTCCCAATCTGTTTCACCATCACTCCCGTGAAGTTTTGATAAAGAAATGCCAAGGACGCATGTTTTAAAATGAAAATTACTTCCGTGAAGGTTGAGACTAGGTTGTTTTCATCCTTTCATGTAAACATATTTTCCATGGGAAATCTTTTCCCAAATTATATAGTAGTGGCCAAACATCTAAAATGTGGAAAACATTATACGCCGAAACAAACAAGAGCCCTTCTCATTGCCCTTCCCTTTCTATCATGCCTCATTCCTCTGTGGCTTCATGTAGGCGGCCTTCCCCTTGCTTGGGGAGGTGCTTTGAGTTTTCTAATGTTTTGGATAGTAGTTGGATATTGAAAAATTGACGATTATTATGAATTTACCATTATTTAGTAGTAGAACGCATTTACTTGAAAATATTGATTTAACCGCTATTATTTCCACGAGAAAAGAAAAACAATGTATATTACGAGTAGTAACTATTTTCAATGATTTGCACATTATATAAGCAAATGAAAACCTTCATTACACTAAATCATACACCAAAATAAGTATACGTACATGATACAATTAAATCCTTACCTTGAATATAGTTAATAAACCATCATCCAATATAGTTAATACATAAGTATGGTGATATCAACTTAGTAAGCGAACTAGGTTTATTGATTGCGATTCTAGTAGTTACATTGAAAAAATTAGAATTACATTTTTTTTATTGATGTTTTCCTAAATAGTTGATGCCGTAATAGAGTACCAAGATTAAAATATTGTTCATTCACTCATCAAGATACTCGTTTCTTCTCATTTTTACTTTTAGTGGCAACATTATCGAACTTCATTTGATTCAACATTTTTCATTTCACTCCTCATAACAAGTAATATTTCGTAGTAATGGAAGATGAAAATCTTAATAAAATTTGGGATTTTATTTTATGCATCATATATGTGAATATTTTGAGAAACAAATAAACTATTTTTGACATATTTATCCACTCAAACTAATATGCAGGATGCAAATTAATTGTGACTATCCATAAAAATGTCTTCAAAAATCAAGCAAGTTTCAAACAAATTAATATACAAGCTGATTACAACAATCATTGTTCCCAAATAATATTTGCAAAGATTTCTTAACAAATATATTATTTTTTGGAAAAATTTCACTTACACCTTCTGTGGTGTAAGGGTTTCCACATAACCCCCATATAGTTTCAAAACCTTTAAAAAAAATAAAAACACTGTGCTTTATGTTTAACTATTCAACAAACAGAAAATTACTCTAGTTACCGAAGTTTACATGCGACATGCAAACTAATGCAGTTGGTTTTAACACTTTTGTCATCTTTTGCAATTTATTCGCAAATTACCCCTTATTAAATTCCATTCTAGTCATACTCAATTATTTTGGGGGACAAGTAGAATTAAACAAAACCTAGTAATCAAAATAAAAAAAAGAAAAAAAGAAAATTAGCACCTTTCCTAATCTACTACTACCACTACCCATCACTACCTACTATTCCTAGCCCCATCCACCCCATCCTACCACCCCTGATCTGCCTCCTCTATCACCAACTACTTCAATCTACCTTCTTCCATCCCCATCCTCGTCACCTAGCCTCCCCAACCCCATCCCCACCATTCCAAACCCTTCATTCGTGCCCTAATCTCCCTTACCTACCCCAACCTATCTCCGCCAACCCATAATTCCTCCACTACCCCGATTCGCCTCTCCTACCCAATCCACACCATCTAGTCTCTTACTGCACCATCTCGCTATCCTAGCCTCTGGCCATCATACCCAATCTTTCTCTCCTATCTCGATTTGCACTCCCTAAGCCCCCCATCTACCTCATTTGCTATCCCGTCCCAGCCACACCCACTTCAATCTATAGCTCATCCCACCAACCTAGTCCCCTTCACTAGACATCAACACCCAAGCCATCCTAATCACTTCTACCCCCAATCCCACCACTCCTAGCGTCCATTCACCAATTTTGTTTTGTTTTTGTTTTTTATTTTTTTCTAAAAATTTCTCATTGTTCTTTTTCCCCCTTTTCTTATTCTTATTCTAAAATCTTTTCTTTTTCAATCTATCTAAAAAACATTTTTTGAATTTTTCTTAGCTTTTTTTTTAATTTTTAATTTTTTTTTTTACTTTTAATCTTATTATGTTATTTTGTTATTGTTTCCATTTTTTATTCCATCTAAACCATTTCATTTTTTTTCTTTTTTTCTTTTTTTTAATTTTCTATTTATGGTTTTTTTTTATTTTATAGTTTTTTGATTTTTTAAATAAGAACATAATATTTAAAATCTTAGA
Organism: Cinchona pubescens; assembly: GCA_025175665.1. Classification (NCBI taxonomy): domain Eukaryota; kingdom Viridiplantae; phylum Streptophyta; class Magnoliopsida; order Gentianales; family Rubiaceae; genus Cinchona; species Cinchona pubescens. The sequence continues at coordinate 1,031,930 of JANKKI010000232.1, forward strand.
GCAAATGAAGTAGGGGTAAAACTGACCATATTAATTGTTCCATTAGTCAACCCATTTTTTGTGAGGCTTTTATTTTATTTATTTATTTTTTTTTTGTGTGTAGATTTTTAAACCATATAATAGTTATGTGAAAAACCCATATACCACAAGGGGTGTAAGTGAAATTTATCCTTTTTTTTGCAAATAAACACATATATTCTTGTTATCCTAAAATATTATTATTTTCGTTATAACAAATATTGTTCTCAAATAATTTTGTTAAATAGATTAGATCAAAATGAAAAGAAAAGAAACAAAAAAAAGAAGTCACGAACACTAGATTTTATCTAGTTGATTCAAAAGTTTTGCCCCATGTGCAACAAGAATAAAATAGACAAGAAAAGGCACAGTTGAAATCTTATTGCCACGGGTATATTCTCTTAAATAACAATTATACCCTCAATACTTCCAACACCTTCTCTAATCATTTTTTATCTCTTTGTGGATGGATTATAGAGTCCACCTCCTCCCATCTTTATTTTTCCTTGTCGCGCTCATTTTTCTTTTTCTTTTTCTTTTTTCTCCAAGCCATGTTTTCCTTCTTTTCTTTCCCCACACTAAACCCAATAAAAGACCATCCAAATAAAATAAAAAAAAGGTTGAATAACGTCCTTGAATTAGAAATTAAGTTGTGCAAAAAGGGATATATGAAGTCTCGACATGAAAGTTTTACTTCTTTTCTTAGCGATAAAAGTTGTGGGGTTGTGGAAGCCCGGCACTAGTAGTGAAGGATTGTAGGAAATTGGGTAGGAATCTAAGGAAGACTTAGTAGGTAAAAAAAAGTTTGAATGATTTAGTTGTAATTGATTGTACACTAACTATTGTGGAATCCTTATTCTACTTCACCTTTTGTCAAGAGAATATTTGGAAGTGTTCTTAATTTGGACTTGTTGAGGGTATAATCGTCACTAAGAGATTACAGTTGCAGTAATATCATTGCACCAAAATAAATTACCCCCTTCTTGCTCTCTCATAGATCTTTCCCCTACACGCCTTTGTCCCTTCCCTTTCACCTCTCCAACGATCGCCACCACTGTTGATCTTGTCCCCCCTCGCTTTACCTTTTCTTTTCTCCACCCCTTTCCTTGATTTGATTTGGTGAAATTGATGAAGGATTTGATGAAATTGGTAGTCAATTTATGGGCTATATTTGTTGAGAGAAATTGTACAACTAAATCTGATTCGGTGATAGGGAAAAGAATCGTGATTTGTTAGATAAATTGGATTTTTTTGGTTCTCCAATTTTAAGCGGTTTTGAGCTTCTTCTTTTTTTTTTAAAAAAAAGAATTTGTTGTTGTTGTTGTTGTTGTTGTTGTTGTTGTTGTTGTTGTTATTATTATTATTTAGATTAAATGTAGTAAACCCCTTTAAGATTTGGTCAGTTTTACAGTAAACTCTCTAATGTTATATTTTTTCTTACTTTGTCCCTTCTGTTCGTCAACTGCAGCAAAATGACCAAAATACCCTCAATAATCAACACCATCCTTTGTCTCTCATCCCCACGCTACCCAAATAACACACAGTCCTTCGTTACTACCTTACCCCTCCCCATCCCCCTAAGAAACACAGTACATAACTTACCTAGAGAAATACATCATTCACAAACAATCCTCTCACGTCATTTTTTATGGTGAATCTCCTTATTTATGTTTGAATATGATTGGATTTAAATGAATTACTCAAAAATTTTAAAATTGAAAATTTGAGTTTGTCCATCATCAAATATAATAAAAGAAATTTTAATTTTAGATTATGCTTTGAAATTGCTTGTAAAACGTTTCAATCGAAAGAACTGTGATCTTGTGTGTGTCTGTGTTTTTAGTGTTTTACTGTGTGTGACAACAGAAAAGCTTTAGCAGCTAGTGATGGCTACGTTGCCATGGCCGGAAAATACAAAGAAAGAAGGGTTAAGTAATTTTTTCATGGATTTTATTTGTTTTCATCAGGGGCGGACGCAGGAATTGTACCTTGAGGGGACAAGACTTAATAGTCATATAATTATTAAGGCTAATTTATATTTCTCTCAAAAAATTAGAGGGGCGAAATATAAATTTTATAAGAATACAAATAAAATTTTCAAAATTTTAAAGGGTAAAATTTATAATTTCAAGAATTTTGGGGGCGGGCAAATCCGCCTTTGGTTTTCATTATATTTTGTTTGTGGGTTTCTGTTGTGTATTATGCATGCGCTGTACAAGAGAGAGATGAAAATGTGTGAAAAGGTAAAGATTTTATCAAGACCAACCATGGCTGGAAGTCTAAGCTTTACCGGAAAAAAACTAGAGAAGACGATGGCTGTTGGTTTGAAAAGAATCAAAATTTCTGAAATTGTAGTTTGACTATCCAAAAGCTTTAAAACTTTTTATTTTGACCCTGCAACTGATAGTCTCTAGGAAATTTGAGGAATAAGGGGGTGTTTGGTTCGCATTCAGGAATTAAAATCGGAACAGAAATCATAAACTCCTATTATTGGTATGGATTTATGTCATTCTCCTTTATATGTTTGGTTTGAAATGTTTAAGGAATGGCTATCATTATATTAATAAGTTCATCAATTTTAAATTCAAATCACAAGTGGAGAATGAAAGTAAATATTTTATAACACTTTCATTTTTATAGAATGATTTATATAATGATTAACTAAACAATATTTATGAATATGATTAACCTTTGATTCCTACTATTTCTTATCATACCCAAAACCAAACACTTTTTAAATATTAATCCATGGGTATTTTTGACTTTTCATTGGAAATACAAGTATAAAATTGTCTTTTATTATCTTTAATTAGCCTTGGAGTTATAAAGTGTAAGCCTTGACCATTAATCCGGGAACAAACTGAGAAAAAAAAATGTTAGGACTTACTACAAAATACCCCAAGCATTAACCCTTATTTATTTATTTTTACTCTAGTTAGGCGTGTTCATGGGTTAGGCTATTGGGTTAAAGAATTTTCGGATTTGGGTTATCGGATTTTGGGATTGAGTATTTAAAACCAAACCCAACCCAACTAATTTAGAAATCCAAATCCAAATAAACCCAATCTAAGTGTATTCGGACAGATTACTCAGGTTTTCATGTTTATTTAGATTAAAATCTCATGAAAGCATCTATTATAAAATATATTTTTGTCAAAAAATGAAGTAGTTAAATTAAGAATGTGAAGGAAAAATTATGTAATATGTTAAATGAATGTTATGTAAAGAATGAAAAGAAAAAGGATTATAAGTTGGATGATATGACAAAGAAAATAATGAAAATAAAAAATTTAAATAAATTATATTTAGATTATCGAGTTGTTAAGTTGGGTTTTGTATCCAATCAGGTAATTCAATTCAAATAATTCGAAATTGAATAATTCAATACATTTAGGCCTAATTCATTTGATATGAATTAGATTGAATTTTTGGGTTGGGCTGGGTTTGAAGAGCCCCAGCTCTACCATTCACTCGGACGGTTTCCTGCCAAAGGAATGGATTAGAGCAGCTCTGAGTCTCCCCTTTGGAAGCACCCATAAAAAACTACTCCAAGTATGAAACTTGCCGTAGCTATAAATAGAAGCACAAACCGCCTTTTCACTTCCCCAACCCCTACCCCTACCCCTACCCCTACCCCTTCCTCTTTCTTCCGTCCCTTCTACACTCCTCCCGTAAAAGCCTTAATTCCCTTCAAAACCTCAAAATTCTCCCCAAAGTTCTCTTCTTCCAAATCCACTCGGCCTCTCTTCCGATTTTACCGTTCAACAATGGTCGCAAATTCATCCTTCCAGCCACCAGTTCATGTCAAAGACCGTATAGAGTTGACTGCGACGGAGAAGCAAATTTTTGATCGGTTTCTTCAAGTTCTCCATCATTTTAATCTCCAAACTCAGCTCCGCGTTGCCGGTGGCTGGGTCCGTGATAAGGTAGGTTTCCCGCCAATAATTTTTTCTCTATTTTGGTTCTAGTTTATTTTATTTTTTTTTAAAAATTTTGCTGTTTGGTTGTTGAAAGAAATATTCGATTTTTAGGCATTTGGTACATAGGACTTGTGATCTGTATTTGGTTTTGAGTGTATGTTTGGAATTTTAAATGAGGAGTTGAGTGGAAGAATATTCCAGTTATCAGTGTTTATTAGCTTGTGTCAATGATCGCTGAGAGAATTTTATCAGAATGAAAATTAGGCAAAATTGTGCACAAGATTATATTAAAAAGTGAATGGTAAAAATATTCTAATATTGGTGGCTTTAATTTGAAGGCATAAGCAACCGTTGTATGGAATGCTGCTAAAAGAAGTAGTACAAAATTTAAGTCAACATGTTTATATTCCTTTTTTTCATATTTTTATTGCTGTAACATTGGGAATTCATATGCAGAAATTTAATTTTTTTCCTTTTTCAGTTATTTGGAATTCTGATTCTGCTTTTAGCTTATTCCAAGCAGGCGTCATTTTATTGCTGCATTCATTAGTGTTTAACTTCTAATCAGCCATGTCAAACAAGCCCTAACATCAAATTTTTCATTAGCTGATGAAATGTGATGTTGAATCCATTTTACCCAAAGAGTACAAAGTTTTGAATAAATGAATTATTTAATTAATCTGATACGTTATTAATGCAGCTCCTAGGAAAAGAATGTTATGATATTGATATTGCACTTGATAATATGTTGGGAAAAGAGTTTTGTGAAACGGTCAACAACTTCTTGTCATCTACTGGTGAAGACACCCAAAGATTTGCTGTCATTGAGTGGTAAGTAATTTCAGTTCTTAGTTTCTTTCTATTTTTAGTATATTTTTTTGGCATCAGATTTAGTGAGGAAATTTGTTAAACTTGTTAGTGATGCACCTTATGCTATTGAGTAAGGTATTGGATAATTATGTGTTTGTTTGGCCTTGAATATGTTTTTTAAATCATTAATTTAGTTAGCTTATGGATTAAATTTTGAATAGAATGTGCAAGGGGCAGCAGAACCCAAATTCTTATCGGCCTTAGGTTCAAAAACCAATCACACTTTATTGAACTGAAGGAAAAGTTGGTATAAATTGTATTTACCTCCTGTATACGTGTATGATGTGAAAAAACATGTGTTATCCTAAATTTTAGAAATATACACTTTAGCCCCATTCACACTATTCATGCTTTTAAAAATGTTAAAATATCCGTTGGGGTTTCGGACGTCCGAGATAAGTAGGATGCGTCCAACACAGCGTCCGATCTCCATGCAGTTGGTGAAGAATTTCGTTCGGACCCTTTGATCAAGGGATACTTTGAACTGACGGAATATGATGGCCTTGGACTTTTGAATAAGGCTGAAATGACTATTTAAAAACACGTGTTATCACCTTGAAAGACGTAATATATTAGAAAGCATGGTTTTCATTAGCATACTGTGTTCCTTATAAGGATGCCAACCAACACCATTTGAATAGAATTCTAACAAATTAACACCTCAAATCTTAAGCAAAGTATTTAACACAATTACAAAGCAACTTCTAACTTATTTCTTAGTTGGCTATTGAAAACTTTAAGAATGAGGATGTAGTATGCATAATTACCACAAAATCGGATAAGCTGGTTTCCATTATTCTCAAGTAACCTACAAAAAGAACAACTTGATGTTTGTTAGGTTGGTTTTTTGCTTTCCTTCTTTGGCTTAGATTTACTTAAGGACTAGATTTTTGGTGCAATCTTTCTATTCCATCTAAAATTTTAAAAAAGTGATAATAGCATTTTGATTGTTTGTTTTTCTCTCTTGCAGCAACCCTGATCAGTCAAAACACTTGGAAACAGCAAGGATGTGTTTGTTTGACGTATGGATCGATTTTGTCAACTTAAGATCTGAAGACTACAGTGAGAGTAGCCGTATTCCTACAATGGTAAAAACTGGCATAGCAATAAATGAGTCAACTCATTAACAAATATTCAGAACCTAAGAGCCTTTAATTCTTTTAAAATCATTTGGGTCTATGTTAAAATTATGTAGCTTGGAAGCGATATCAGCTTCTGTATATTGGGCAAGATTATCCATTTAAGCGTGTTTAAAATTTTTTGATCTTTTCCATTTGCAGAGCCCTGATTTGGCACACCAGAGGAGGATGCATACCGTAGGGACTTAACTATCAACAGGTATTTGCTGATTCCAATTCTTTTGCTCAAAATTTACGTGTGTGTGATAAAGAAGAGAAAGTTATAGTCTTATGTGTTTGCTTTGTGTTTGGATGCAATTTATTAGTACAGATATTTTCACGGTCTTTGTCTTAATTCAGTCTTCCTGCTCCTCTCCTTGTAAGTGGGGATTTTCTATTTTGCAATGTAAACTGAGAACCAATTCCTTCCATGTGGTTTTTGTTGGATTATAATGGTTTCTTTCCTCTCTTTTACTCTTTTTTTGTATTTTTCTTTGTTTATTCTTACATTTTAGTTTAACTGTTTATGCTAGTTTACCCGTTAACCATATTAGGTATTGACGACACTGCACATCTTTAATAGTCGGAGCCTGTTTTGTTTGTTCTAAAATATTTGGAGGAAAACAGTTGAATTGACCTGTTTCTTTTTTCTTTTTTTTTTAATTATTATTTTCAAGATACTGATGTAACAGTTTGTTCTACAACATTAACAATGATTCAGTGGAAGATTTTACTGGAAGAGGTAAATTAGATTTCTACCTCCTTTAGCATTCTTCTTTCATAAGATTTTGTTTCCTGCATGTGTTTTGTCTCTCTCCCTTGTTGAGTGAGCTCTACTCTTAATCCAGGCATAGCAGATTTGAAGTCTGGGAAAATAGTAACTCCACTGCCTCCAAAGCAAACCTTTTTGGATGATCCCCTAAGAGTTCTCCGAGCTATACGTTTTGGTAACGACAGACAGCTGTTCACTTCTGTCTTTTCTTCTGCCTTATTTTGTTGCTTGTGTTGGGTGAAAAGTTTGGAAGTCTTTGCACTTTAAGAGTGATACAAATTGCTTGGATGCGGTGGTGAGTGGTTGGATGCTTTAGTTTTCCTTGGGTTTTCATAGAGAGTTTGGAAGGTACTTCAGAAATTTAACTAAGCTTTGGGGAGCTAAAAAATGATAGATTCTGTATTATTGTTGAAATTAATGATTTACAATACTTGAAGAAAAAATGTGGAGGATATGAAAATGTCTTAGTTGGTGTCTATAGAGGAGGCTTAGGTTTATTGTAGACTGTACACCCAAGCTGTGAAAATTTCTTGAAGCATCCTTTTCGTGCTTCTGAAATAAAGCTGTTGTGAAATGCTTATATGCGTAAATATGATCTAATCGTTATTTTTATGGACTACCAGTGTGTATCATTCTTTTTATAGTGTACCAGAGTGTAAGGATTGAAGGGAGACAAGGCAAATGGAAATGTCAAGATGAATACTGTATGGGCTTCTTTAAAAATAATATGGGCTGTTGACTAGAAGATTTTATCAAACTTGTTTAAACTTGCATACTAGTCGAGATACCATGAGAAAGCGAAGCTTATTGTGACTATGTTTAAATTCTTTGTAGTTCATTAGTTTAATGCTCTTGTTGACCTCCTAAGCTCTCTGAACACTGTGAATGTGAATATATGATTAGGGATTACAAATGACATTGTGACCAATATGTGATAAGGAAATTAAGATTAGCAATCTGCTGATTTGGAAATTGTTACTTGACCAGAATTTGTGGGGTTGGTTCATTTGATGTTGTTTGTATATGGGAATTCGAGGATTTGATACTTGGGAATCTGTTGTCAAACATCTGAATGAAAATGGATGTGGCTAATTCTGTAGAGTCGAGTCACTGTTAACAAAGTTAGAAGAAGATGGTGTAAAATGCAATAGGTTGTTTGCCAAATGTGTTAGGTGTAATACAAATACGACTTGGAATTCATCTCATGAGTATCTTGTCCTTCTTTTCACTTGTTTCTTATGGTCTTGGTGATGGATTTATTTTTCATACGGAAGGAATTTGGTTTGGATACATCTTTCTTTCAACTGATTTCCTTATCTCCTTTTACTTTACTGTCTTCTTGGCGCATCTATTTACCTTCTTATCATTTGAGGGTTCACTTTCATTGGATCTTTGCTTTTATAGGAATTTTACAAATGGATATGGAAGTAGATGAAGTACAGAAGGAGTCTGTAGATTGGATCTCTTTAGTTCTGTTATGTTGTCTTTTTGACTCCTTTCTGTAATATGGTTAGGCTCCAAGTGGTTTGTTTCTCTTTCAAATTATTTTTATCAAGCTTAATATGAATTTTGCTCTCCTTACTTTTTGTTTGGGTAGAGGTCAGCCCAGGAAACTATGGAGATCTAAGCTATCTCTTCAGCAATAGAACTTAACAAAACTGGATACAATTGTGTGAATTTATAATGATACAAGGATTATATTCTTTTTAACACACTCAGACAGCCTAGGAAGTTTTGGACAGTATCTTGTGCTTTGGGTTAGTGATATGTTCACTGTGTTCACTCAGTGTTCAGGAATTAGCCGAGAAGTGGTTATGCAAAGGGTTGAGGTTTAATTAGCCGAGGAGTAAGTGGTTTCCAGCTTAGCGTGTGTGTGTGTGTTTTTTTTTTATTTTTTAAAATAGTGGATTTAGAACGTTCTAGAAAGCCGCGGATTAAGTGGTTTTTAGGCCCCTATACAGTATGGTAACTGTTGTGGGATAAAGTTGCTCATATCACCTCTCTTTTGGCTCTTAAATTTAAATGTTAACTGAAATTTCATTTATTTCTCCAAAGGGGTTGGAAACCCATTAGTCTAGTCTTTCCTTCTGCTCCTCTACATACGCGAATTTTAATCTTCGTATGAAAGTATTTTCCATATGTATTATATAGTATAACATTTAGATTGGAGCAGGTTTAGCAAATAGCTGTACTTCTTTTTTTGGCCTAGTCTGTTTTGAGGACAGTTGATCCTGAGCTTTGACACCCAAATTCTAGGTGGAACTTGTTATCTCAGATTTGGCTTTCTGATCCTTTTGGTTTGCATTGGATAATTGACAGGAGATGCTGGAACACAGAAGTATATACTTCAGGGTTGTCTGAAGGAGTGTGTATCTTAGGGGCAATTTAGTTATTTTTAATCTCATTCAAACTATCTCTTATTCCTGGATAAATAGTTTTACCTTGTCATATGGGATTGTTTTCTTTTCATCCTTTATGTCTAATTTGTTTGTTGTTATGTCAGGAGCAAGGTTTAATTTTGCATTGGATGAAGAGTTGAAAAAAGCTGCCTCTGATGATGATGTCAAAGCTGCTATTGCAGATAAAATCAGTAGAGAACGTATTGGTCATGAAGTATGTTCTTCCTGAAACGTGCATATGTGTATTTTTATTCCTGCAACTTCTCTAGATAAGAACTTACTTTTCATGCAATGGTCTAACTTGTTCTTCTTTCATATCTATTATGCAGATTGATCTTATGATATCTGGCAATCAACCGGCGGAAGCAATGGCCTACGTATCTGAGTTACAGCTATTTTGGGCTGTATTTAGTCTTCCTTCAGAGTTTGAGCCTTCAATTTATGATGGATATGATAGGTTTTTTCATTGTTTAATATGGAGTTTTGGTTTAAAAACCTTATATTGTTGATTCATCTTTAATAAGGAAAGCCACTGGAATCTTCTCTGTTTTTTTTTTTTTTTATATATATATTATTATTGGCTATTGAAGTGTATAAAGTCGATAGCGTTTGAGGGGGCTAGACAGACTGTAATCAGCATGCAGTGAAACTTTCCCACACACTGTGTGTGTAAGTATGGAGGTCCGAAGCTTGGGGCAGTATGAATCCCATATCCTATAAGAGCCAAATATGTGAAGTAAAGAACCTATATAAAAAAACAAAAGAAGAAAAGATATGAAGTTAAAAGTTTCCTGCTTTTTGAATGATAATAATACCAATTTCTGCCTATACTATTCATGAAATGACTTTCCTTTTTCTTTTCTTTAAAGCATCTCCTAGATTTCTGATTTACATGAAAATTGCTGGTACAAGAAATTATGCATCATATTGAATATAAAAGTTGTAATATTTCTCTATTGAAAAAGGAAAAAACATTTGTGGTTTTCTGTGAATTTGTGTTACTAAACACCTTGATGTTGTTTTATTGCAGCTATCTTTAGTTGTAAATTGTTATTATCTGTTACAACTTTCTTAACTAAGTTGTTTTAGCTGTTCACTGATTTGTTTATTTTGTCTTTCCTGACATATGCATGTCATGCTGGTAATTCTTTTCTGCACTTCAAGTTCCTACTGCTGCTATATTGGTTGCTTTAAAACACATTTATATTGTTTGTGTCTGTTTATGACTTTTCTATTATAAAGGGCGTCCACATGATTGTTGGGTAATTTTCTTGAAATTACCACTACGAACCAACCAAAGCTTTAAGTTTTGTTTTGTTTTGTGTTCTTTTTTTTTTTTTTAGGGTAGGGGGGGGGGGTTGGTGGTGGGCATTTTGTTGTTTCTTATAGACGATTTGCTTCTTTCTATTGATTTGTATTTTTTTTGTATTAGAGTTTGTGTTGCTGATGTGGGTTCTGCATGGGGACTTTTGCAAACAGTTGGTTGCTCTTTTAATGTGAGTTACACGAAATAGTTCATGACTACTGTAACTGCACATATTTACTATTGATTGATTCATCATTCTTCTTCTACTTGATTCTCACATCTTATTTTGTTGTTGTTATGTTGTTGGGTGAGTGTGGGAGAGTGTTAAATTAGGAGTTCATATACCAGGAAGTAGGAGAAAGCATGCTTCCTCTTATTGAAGGTGAATGAGAGTTGTTGTGTACTCTTTGTTTAGTAAATGTAACAGATAACTGTGGAAGCCAGAAAATTAGCTATATGATACTTAATAAAAGCAAGATACTATGTTTTTCCCCTCTTTTTGCTGAGAGGGGCTACTTTTCTGAAACAAACCATTTACATGAAAATCAGTTGAAATATTGTACTGCTTTATGTTGAGGGAAGAAACATCCTTGCGTAAATTACCTTGTTCACATCGTCAATTTGACATTCATAGTGTATAGCCTTTGGGAATGATTTGTACATGTTTAAGGTGGTTCCTTTAGGGCTACTAAGAATCAGAAAAGTTGGGAAAACAGCTATCAGATTAGCGAGAGACTCATTGCTCTTTATAACCATTCTTTGAGGAAGGATAACATTTTAGGTTTGTAATACTCATTTTGGCTCATGATTTCAGGCAGATCAACAGAGGTTGTGTCTGTATGCTGCTTTGTTTCTTGCGTTCAGAGAAATTGTATACAAAGACAAAAAAGGCAAAAAGGTAAAATTCTTCCTTGCTATTCTTGTAAAGTAGTCTGTTTTTGCATCTCTATGCATTTGCAAATGTACAATAACACAACTCATGGTGTCTGTCTGAGTGACCAATGTTTTTCATTGATAAACATATAAATGACTGCACATACTTATTTATACATCACACACTAATGTGATTTTTATCCTTTATAAATTTAGTTGTTAAGCTATGTAAACTCGAGAAATTTCCATGTTGTGGTGTTACTATATATATTTATTTATTTACTCTCTAAAATTTGATCAGTTGTGGATGGACCTCATCCATTTCTTGTTAATATAACATCTTAACTATTTTCAAGAAATCTTAAAAATAGTCTTTTTATTTGCTTATTATCTTTGTTTGTATCTAACAGATTCCAGTTGTCAGTCACATTATTTGCAATTCTCTCAAGCTAAAGTCCAAGGATGCTGAACTGGTAAGTTTTAATTTAACTGCTGTTTTTTCATTTTGTGTTTTTACAAGTTTTCTTTTACTTTTATGCATCATGCTAGATGCAATCAATTCATTCTTTCTTTTTGGAGTTTCAGTTGCCCACAATTAAAATATATGCCATATACTACATGTTAATGGCTTTCCATGTTGGAATTTGTGAAAATGAAAATTGAAAAATCATGTGCAAAGAACAGTTGAAGGATAAATGAACTTTGCCTTTTTGACTCTTGTTGCTAAAATTGAATCCTTCTCCCTTAGTATTCTTGAAGGGCTAATTCTTTTGGTCAAGACTAGATTGTTAGTTGATGTTTTCATTGATTGCTTGTGGCCAACATGAGGCTTATGAAATAAGCATGATTTTCTTCTTTGTAGGTCATAAGTGTATAAAGGTTGCATATTGCAGCACAGAAGTTTGTATCCTTGATTCCTTTTATGGTATCTAAGGATGCTATACAAAGTCTTGAAGTTGACTGGAAAAGCGAAACAATTGATGTCTGTGTTGCTTCAAAACTTAGAATTTTGGCTGGTAAAACTTTTTCCCTTAGAAAACAATTTTTACATGTTTTGTGTCATCAGTAAATCATTTAGATGCTCTTGTTTGTCTGCTGCAAGGTCAATATATTGATGATGCTGAGTTTCTTGTTATCTTTGTCATTTTCTTTATCTTTCTTGATTATGGGGCTGAAAATTATTTTCAAAAGTTGCAGATACCTGACGTATTCACAATTTGGTACTATTTCTGATTTTCATTTAAGTCAGGGGATCCCTTTCTCGTGTGCTTTTGTGCATTTATGTTAGACTTGGGTTGCATCTGAAAGGGTAGGTTGGCCATGCTGCCTCTGCCCCAAAGAAAGAATACAATGAAAGGAAGAGTGGATGAAAAAGTGAAAATAGGAAAGATATGCAGGAAATGAAATTGGAATAGCTGTGCAAAGCCTTTGTTGTTGGTGGGATGTGATTAAATTTCTAGAAGAATGAAAAGGCTATACAAGAAACGATGTTTGCAAAAATCAGTGACGGCCTTCAAATTAGTCTGAGATTACTTGATGAATGTGATAAATATTAATGCCTGAATTACGAAATGTTGGATAGCTCTCCATTTTTTTTTTAAAGTTTCAAATATGTAGGATGTAGACAATGTTTTATTCTGAAACAATTCTTCGGAACGCATTAACTGCGTGGGTAATTGGTAATTACTATTCTTTTACTTTATATACCTTCGGCATTCTTTCTTTGTCACAGTGAATACTTGACATTCACGTTCACTTGCAGGGTTACTTCTGCGAGACATTAAAGGGTTTTGGCGGGTTGCATTACTTCTGTCTATGCTATTATACCCTAAGGATATTGATTCTCATACTAATTCTTCTGAACTAAATAAGAGAACGGAATTATCCTCCTCTTATAAGATGGTCGAGGATGCAATTTTGAAACAAGGTATGTTCACTAGTTGTCATTTATGCTCTCATCTGGAGATTAGTTTAAACTTCAGAGTTCAGTGAGTAAAGATTAGGGTTGATTTCACTTTGTCCCCTTAACATTTGGGGTCACTATCACTTTAGTCCCTAACGTTATCTTTTATGCACTTGAATCCCTGCACTAACGGTCAAAGCTAACCGTGTTAGATTTTTGACCTAAAATGACATTTCTATCCCTTTTCCGTTGACAGCTAAAATATTTTATTTTCTTTCTATAAATAGAGTTTGATGAATATAACATGGTGATGAATGATACAAAATTATTATGTCAACAAAATTGGAGAGGCAAAAAAAATGAATCAAGTAAAAATGATAATAAAAAAAAAAACAAAGAAGAGATAAGAAGGGTATTTTTGTCAAAAGAAGAATGAATGTTGATTTTAATTTAACGGAAGGACTTAAGTGCCTAAAAAATAACATTAGAGACTATAATAAGTGATAGTAACCTTACGTTGAGGGGATAAAATGAAATTAACCCTAAAGAATATGCTTATATGCCTGTGTTCAAGTTCTCTAACTGAACCATAGCCTGTTTTCTCTCTTCTGTTCTGTTTGTTTATGCATTTTGACCTTGGATAGTTTGTTGTTACTCTTTTATAATCCTTGTATGACTTTAGTATGAGCAGTGCTCAGGAAAAACATACCTAAAGAGAAGGGGAGTGTTTAGTGACCATTTTGATTATTTAACAGGAGATTGTAGGGGATTTCAATCTGCTTCGCAGAATTAATTGCACAAGCCATAAGCGTGGACTTTATTTTTTATTTTATTTATTTATTTATTTATTTATTCTTTTTGGGTGTGTATGTGTTGCATCCCCCAAAAGACTACTCCTCTCCTTTCAACTAGCTTACTAACCACAGCTAAAAATTTCAAAAAAGAAAGAAGGGTGGGAGTGGGGAGTAGATCTTCACACAAACTTCACAATTTATCAGAATTGACAAATTATTGAGTCTCGCTTAGCAAGTTAACCTGATTTGCTGCAGATGTTGAATTTGCTTTTTCTGAGGACGCAGGTCTAGAGAAAGTTTGGGAAGTCAAAGCATTGCTGGATGGAAAGGAGATCATGAGTGTTTTGGAGCTCAAGACTAGCGGACCACTTGTTGGTGAATGGGTAAAGCATTAAACTCTTCCAAGAAAGCTGTAGAATACATCAACCAAGTTAATTATGATTTTTGCTTTTTCCCTTTTTGCTCTTTACAGCAACAAAAGGTGATTGAGTGGCAGCTTGCTCATCCGTTTGGGACTAAAGAGGAATGCAAATGTTGGATGATGGAAACTTGTTCGAAACGAGCAAGAATAGAGTAGTTTATTTTATGCAAACATTGTGAAACTAATTTAAATGTTTCTCTGTTATTTCCTTGGAGTTGTATTTGTCAGTTCAATCCGCTGCATTTTAAAATTCTTGCTGGCAATTCTTTCTCCAGGCAGTCTCTACATGGATTGAAGCAAAAGGTAGTACATCATTGTATAATCTGTTCGACCTTTTCCCTTTTATAGGTAATATTATAATCTAGGCCGTTTATCCCCGAGCACTGTAAGTGAAATCTTCCCTCATTTACACATTTCACGAGGGAAGAGATGAAAATTTTCATAGGTGGTATGTCCCCGAGCAGTATAGGTGAAAGCAGAGAAGATGCGAAAATTTCTCCCGACACAGGAAAACAGGTGGCGCAAATGCAGCACATCTGTAAATGGTTAAACGTCGATGCAGAATGTTTAATCTATGAATACTGTATTTTTTTGGTAGCACTTTTGCATGAGAAATACTGGCCTCTGTTTTAGGAAATAGTGAAAAATTGTTTCCCTTAGAGTAAATTTCTTGACTTTTGTACAATAATTTTTGAAACACGGACACGGAATTGTTGGGTATCATTATCGGTTACTAGGTTGCCGGAAAAAAATCGTACTTTTTTGTTTTTGATTCAACGACTAAAACCAACCTTTTTTTTTTTCTTTTCTTTCTGCGGTTATGAATATTTTCACCCATTTTAAATTTTGTACAATTTATTCATTAAATCCACCTCTACTAATTTAAGAACTAATAATAATTATTATTTTTTTAAAATCCACTAAAATTATTCTTATATGTTAAAAAACTGAAAAATTGCTCTTTTTAGAAGTTAAACATTCTATGTTTGTAAACTTAAAATCGCTTAAACAAGCTTCCTTTAGTCACATAAAATCGCATTGTTTTGTGACTAAAAGGAAGCTTGTTTAAGCCAAGGGATTTTTCAACACAAGGAAACTTCAAAACTAAATAAATAATATGGAAGTAGGTAGGGATTGACCAAATTTTCGGATTTTGATAAAATTTGGTAAAGTTTATTTAATTTTGATTTTGGTTAAAAATTGGTTAATTGAATTCATAAATCGATTAATGAATTCAATATATATATATGTATATATATATTTTTAAGTTCGATTAACCAATTATCGAATTCAATAATTGAAAATATGCAGTTTCTTGAAATATTTTTTATATATAAATATTGGTGATATAAAAATATAAATATATTTTTCAATTCAAAGAATATCTATTGCTAAAGTATTACAATTTGCTTTAATTTGTACACTGAATTCACATAATTTGTTATATTCTTATACCTTAAATAATGTATTTTCATATATAATAATTATATTAGCAGTAACTTACACATGCTTTTATAATATTACTAAATTACTACCCATATGTCACATTACATAGTCTCACAATAAGTATATTATTAATAGGGAATTTTACGGTCCCTTTTAGGAAATCAGGAAATTTTACAGTCACTTTTAGAGAACTATTATCTTGACTTTAAAAGGTTGTACAATACAAGTTTTTTAAGCATATGGTGTTGTACTGTACAATCATTTAAAGTATAAGGGAATGGTTCTCTAAAAGGGACCGTAAAATTTTCCATTATTAATACATGATATTATAATATGATACATAATTATATTGATTATTATTGAATTAAGTTACATAAAACTGCAATATTTTGTTACTTATATTTTTCGAATCAATAATAAATAAAAGTTACATAAACAAAACAAATTATGTGGTAAAAATAAAAAAACAAAATTAGGAAAATTTTGTTTCAACAATAGGTTTATGTATAGGGTTTTAGTCCAATGTCAATGATCCAACTAACTCAATTTGAATTTGATTAATCGAATTTAAAATCGATTACTAAATTCGAATTTGGATAATCGATTTTATACTTAATTGAATTTGAAACCAAAATTGGATAAAATATTTTAAATTTTTTTTTTTGAATTTTGATAAATTTTATTAACCGATTAACTAATCGTTAGTCGATACTCATCCCTAGAAATTTGATAGCTTTTCTAAGGAGATGTAGACGAGCTTGTGGACAGGGGGAATGCAGTGTTCAAACTAATCCATACGAGTACGCGAACTAGGGGAAATTGAGAAAGTTATCATATAGCAACTTCATCCTATGGACTATGCCAGCGACCATTTGTAGCGACCGCATACTGCCTATTTAGAAATGAATATGGTGTTGAATATTAGTCGCTATCTGATACAAACTTGTGCATTTCAATTGTATATGGATATAGTAATTAATTTTCCTATTAGATATTGTATTTAGACATTATTAATTTTACATAATTAATTATAACTATGAAAATGATATTAATAACTTTAATACTTATTGTTGATACAAAAAATTTGAGTTAAGATTAGTTTGTGTGCAGTATTGTCCAAAACAAAAGTTGAGCACTAGAAGTAGTATCCACGTCCGAACCACCTGAAAATAAAAGCACAAGGCTTTGTCTCCTGGGGTAGGTTTTGATGCTTAAGTCAGTACTTAGACTAGACAGTAAAATTTAATAAAAATTCAGAACTTATGTAAATTAGACAAATAATTAATTAAATCTGACCTGCCATTTTGATATTTATACCTGAAACTGATGGATCAGATTAATCCGCAAGTCAAATATATAGTACTTGACCCATTTGAACTTATTTGAACCACGAGGCATAAAATTATTAAAATACTCTAATGGATCTGAACCTGGTGCCATGTGTAATTTTGTTATTGGGTGTATTATTTTGGCATTATTATTTGTTGACCTGTCTCAAGTTGGAATTTTTTGACTTGAGAATATCGAGTACTTGATGCAGTATTCGCACCCCGACTGGAGCCGTAGTATTGATTGGAGCCAATTCATGGCTTAAGTATACCTTTTTTTCTTGCAGTAAAATATCCTTGGAATTTCTTTGTTACTGAAACTAATATTGTTGTAGAGTTTCCTACTGATATTGAATAGTACTGTGGAGTTCTCTATTGATATGGAGTAGTGCTGTGGAGTTCCCTAGTGCTGTGGAGTTTCTTACTGTTGTAAGTAGTACTGTGAAGTTCCCTATCCACTGTGGAGTAGTGCTGTAGAGTTCTTTACTACCGTGGAGTAGTGTTGTGGAATTCCCTACTTGAGTATCTCATGATTTTAGGATTTAAATGAACCCCATAGTTAGGACTTTAGGACTACTTCAATACTGTGATAATTTATTCCACACCACTACTACTATTATTAATTCACGTGCAGTAATATTGGTACTATCTTGGAGTTATTCTAGTACTACTACTTTCTCCAACTTACCCACGTGACCAACTCTACAAACTGTATTTATTTATTTATTTTTACAAACAAGTCATGGGGCTTTATTTCCAAAAACTACGTAGAAAGAATATCTTTCATGGCTTTAACGGGATCAAGTCAAGGTTCCATCACCCTGCATCCTGTTGTTCCTCCACTAGCGCACAACCATGGAGCAGCTGCTCCCAAGGCTTGCGCCGCTACTGGTATGGTTTAGTTTAGTGCCTTGTGAATAGATGAAGTCCGTGCTACTTCTTTAGTCATTGAAGATGTTGTTGCTTAATGATGCTCAGGATTGGTGCTTGGCATATTTTCAGTGATTGTTCTAAAAGTGTTTATGTGACAGTCTCATTAAGGGTAATTGTGTAATTTAGGCATAGTTGAATCTAGTAGGATTTTGGGTATGAGCCCCTCATGTGTATCTATAAATAAGGAGTTCAGGGGCCAAGATCTGGACAATTTTTTAGTCTTCATAATTTTCTCCTCATAATTCAATTCCAACATTCTCTTTCTAATTTCCTATTCTCTTTTTCTAAATTTCACTCTTCACCATTTGGTGCCGTTTGTGGGAACGCAAAATCTCAAATATTCTTACCCACTTCAAGTTTCTTTGTCAGTTTTGCTTTAAAAAAAAATGAAGAACTGAGGTACAAGACCTACAGTTAGCAAGGAGATTGAAGCAAGCAATCCTCATCTTTTACTTCAAAATGACGAGGCAGAAGACTTTGGAGTGTCAATCGAAGCACAACAGAAGCAAAATAATGTTTTGAAGTACATTGCTGACCATTTTGAGTCCTTTTAATCTTTCATGGAGTAGCGTGAGAATCAAATTCCGTTCGACCACTTTAATCGAGCAATTACGCTGCGAGTCAAATAGCAAGGAATTCCTGGTCGGCGACCTATTGTAAACAACTAGAAAATGCTGTAAGCCCAAATGACCTCTGGCACAAAATCATGAGGTCCTGCTCGGATGACAGATCCGAGGAGTCTTACACGGCTACTAGCAAACTAGAAAGGATACCAGTGCATGATAGGATCAGTGCACAGTTTTCAAAAAGCACCGATCACAAAGGCCCCTTCTCGGCTATTTTAAAATAGCTCGAGGAATAGAGTTTCGAGAACAAAATTCAGGAGATTTTAAAGAAAAATAACCCAATGATGCATGTTTCCACTTATACGGAAATAGATAGAGATCCGTTCACAATTTTGATAAAGATTGAGCCTTTGCCGATGTAATTTAAGTTGCCTGATCTCGATAAGTACAAGGGTGACTCTAACCCATCCTACCATGCTCAACTGTCACAAGCCTGTACAGCTATAGTGACACCATTCGATGCAAGTAATTTGCCACAACGCTTCAAAGCCCTGTGCAAAAATGGTTCCAAGAGCTGCCAAAAAATTCAATCGCAGGACTTTTCATGAGCTAGCAAAGTCCTTTCTGGTACACTTCCGAAGTAAATTAGTGTTACAGAAGGATACCTTACACCTCATGAACATCCGAGAGAAGTCAGATGAGCCTCTCAATAAGTTAGTTAATTGCTTCAATGATGAAGCGATTCAGATAAAAAATGTGGATGAGAAAATCTTGATTGCTGCCTTCTATATACACATCTGAGCTGGAACCTATAATGCTAAACTGGCAAAAAGGATGCTGAGACTTGCTCTGAGCTATTGGATAGAATTTCAGAATTCATACGGGGTGAATCTGAGTCAACAGAACTGCGAGAGAAATATATGATTCTCAAAAAAAGAAGAACTCAAAAACTCCTAATCCCCCCTCTTCTAAAAAGCCAAAAGTTGTGGAGAGATTGATCTATCCCAGCAGCAGGCCCTTGGCAAACTAGATTGTTTATCTGAACAATAATATAGGGGGTTGACCTCCAAGAATAAGGGTCCTCTCGGACACAAATTTTACACCTTTAAACACTTCGAAGAGGAAAATATTGTATCAAGTACAACACCTCGGGATTCCTGAGCCTTATCCTCCTATGCCAGCAGGACCCAATCAAAGAGATAAGTCAAAGTATTGCGCGTTCCATGGGCAACATGGTCACGACACAGAGGCGTGCAATCATTTGAAGGTAGGATTGAAAAATAATTCAAGAGGGGCACCTGCAGCAATTTATCAGCCAAACTGTCGTAAAATTTCAAAGGAATGCCAACAATAGGGCCAACCAAGTACAGCCTTGCCAACACCTTTCTCACCAGCCCAATTAGAACGATTAGAGCAGAAATAATCCCCTAGCTCAAGACGAGTAGATTCGCATAGTTGGAATAATAAATACTATAGCTCGGGGTCTGGTGATAGGGGACTCCAGCAATGCGAGGAAAAAATATGTGAGGTATGTACCTAAAGGCGAAGATTGGAAAAAAAGGCTAAAACCTTTTATGAGCGCTGGGTACATCTCAGACAATCCTATTCCTAGTCGCATACCCCACAATATTCCTTGTAGTGATCCATGTATAGGTGGCTAGCTATGAGATGCACAAAGTGTTTGTAAACACTGGAAGTTCGGCTGACATTATCTTCTGGGATGCTTGGGAGAAAATGCACATTGATCTGTCCTTGATCAAGCCTTTCAAGACCCCCTAGTAGGCTTTATAGGGGAATTGGTTATGCTGGAACGAAAAATCATGTTCCCACTAACCCTTGGAACTCCTTCGAAGCACATGATCGACATGACTAATTTTCTCATCGTCAAAAGAGACAGTTCCTATAATATGATCCTCAACTGACCCACGCAGTATGGTACATGATCTTCCTTTTCGTATTTCACATCGGAATCAAAGTCATGTTGAGGGATAGGTCAGAAGGCACGGTGATTGGCAACCAGCAAGAGACTTGGGCATGCTACGTGATGTCCATGTGGTTTCAATCACAAACTTTGTCTGTCACAGATAAGGCCTTTCTACAAACATTTGATGCTCCATCCAACTCGAGTATATCAAAAGAGCTAAATTACTGATCGACCTAAGGAGAGAAGGAGAAGAAGCAGGGCCTCCAAGGAATACACATGAGATACCAGAGTTACTTGAGCCTAAGGGGAAAGGCTAAGCTAAGATGGAGCCACAGGACGAGGTTCCCATTGAAGAAATACCCTTGGATCCAGTGTCCCAGATAGAAAGATAAAAATTTGTGCAATTCTACCAGCGAAGTTTAATGGCCTCAACTTTAGACTTCTCAGTGAATATAGGGATGTATTCGCTTGGTCAGTTGAGGATATACCCTGCATTTCTCGCAAAATTATTGAACATTCTGCTCGAAGTGAACCCAACCTATAAGCCAATCAAGCAGAAGAAGTGCCTCTTCGGTCCAGAACATAGCTTAGTCATTGAAGCTGAGGTGGACAAGCTCTTAGCTACAAAAATTATTAGAGAAGTATTATATCCAACCTACCTTTTGTAATCCTGTCCTTGTAACTAAACAAGACTCTTCGTGGCACATGTGCTAAGATTTTACCGATCTTATAAGAAATAAAGCTTGTTCAAAGAAAAATTACCCTTACCTGCGGATCGATATAGTAGTAGATTCTTTTGTAGGGTTTTATGTTTTATATTTTTTGGATGCATTTAAAGGGTATCATCATATATACATGGTAAAAGAAGATGAATAGAAAACTTCCTTCATAACAGATCAAGGCATGTATTGTTACGTTATGATGCCTTTCGGGCTTAAAAATGCAGGAGCCACATATCAGAGGCTCATTAATAAGGTATTTAAACTATAAATAGGTTGCAACATGGAGGCTTATAGAAATGATATGGTAGTGAAAAGAAAGACCTTCGAAGAAACACTAAAGGACTTGAGAGAAACTTTTGAGACATTAGATCTATTCGCATGAGGTTGAACCTCAAAAAATGCACGTTTGGAGTCCCCTCAGGAAAATTTTTGGGGTTCATAGCCTCTCATAAGGGAATTGAGGTGAACTCAGAAAAAGTACAGGCTATAATTGATATGAAGACTCCCACTTCGATCAAAGAAAGGTTTAAAGATTAACTTGCAGAGTGGCAGCTCTGAACCGATTCGTATCCAAATCAACAAAAAGAGGGTTAACATTTTATCAACTGATAAAGAAGACGAAGAAAACTTCCAGTGGACAGAAGAAGCTCAGAAGGCTTTTGAAAAGTTTAAGAAATATTTGAAAAACTTGTCGAAGCTTGTGTCTCCTCAAAAAAGGGAACCATTGTACTTATATATTTCAATTGCAGACTTAGCAATCAGCTCGGTTCTCTTAAAAGAGGATGAGCACAGCAAGAAATGCCCTATATATTTTGTAAGCAAGGTTCTTCAGGGACCGGAAAAAAATTACTCTCTCATAAAAGGTGCCTTCTCCCTGGTAATGTCAGCTCGAAAGTTGAGACCTTATTTTTACGGTCACAAAATAATCATCCTAACAAACTTTCCTTGAAAAATATATTGAGCAAACCTGATACCTCGAGAAGAATGTTAAAATGGTTGGTTGAGCTATTCGAGTTTGATATTGAGTTCAAGCTTCGGACGACCATCAAAGCACAAGTTCTAGTAGACTTCATAGCAGAAAATTGTGGAACCAAAAAGTTAGAATTAATCATGACAGTGGATCAACCCAAGGAGCTCCAACTAAGAGAGGATCTCGTGTGGGAGCTTCATGTTGTTGGGGCTTCGTGTGAATTTGGAGCTGGAGAAAGTATCATAATTAGGTCCCCAGAAGCAGAAGGGGATTACCTTACTTATGCTTCAAGGTTCGGATTCCCAGCAACAAACAATGAAACTAAATACAAGGCGCACATATGTGGAATGAAGTTGGCTCGTAAAATTGGGGCTCGAACTATAAGGATACACACTAATTCACAACTAATTGCATATCAGAGTTTGGGAAACTATGAGGCTAGAGGTGTGATTTTAAAGAAGTATCTACCCGAGGTGAATAACTGGATGTCAAAATTCAAAAAAGCAGACATAATCAAAGTTCCAAGAGCAAAAAATATGCATGCGGATACATTATCAAAATTAGCTTAACCTTCGGCGATATACTCACTTGACAAAGGAAATGTTAGTGGAAGTGGAAAACTTTAGGTCTGTTGATCCTATGGACAAAATTATGGACATCAGCACGGACCTTGGTTGGTAGAGCCCATAATAATTACCTGAACAGTAATGAACTTCTTGAAGATCTAATTGAGGCTAGAAGCTTAAGTACAAAGCCATAAAATATACATTAATTGATAGAGTTCTCTACAAAAAAGCTTATATGTGCCCGTTATTGAGGTGCCTTGGTCTTACTGAGGCAAATTATGTGCTAAGGGAGGTCCACGAAGGCATATGCGGAAGCCATATTAGGCCAAGAAGCTTAGCTCGTAAAGTCTTCCTCGCAGGGTATTAGTAGCCCACTTTACATTCAGACGTGGATGACTTGGTTTGAAAGTGCCACCAATGCCACATACATGCACCTATTTCCTAAAGACTAGGGTCGGATATGGTCTCTATTCAGAGTATTAGTGGAAGCTTTGCAAAAAGAATTTCAGAAAATATGGCTTTAAGGGTGGCTTTAAACTAAGTTTTTTGGATTAGCAGCACATTTTGTTTCGTTTTGATTTTGAGGAAGATTTCCTTCACAGCCGGTGCAAAGGCTACTAGACTATTCTAGCATATGGGATGAGGATTCTCAAATGGATGTCAAATTTTCAACCAAATGTAGAATCACCAGTGGGTCCTACATGGATTTCATTGATAGATCTTCTGGTGGTTTATTTCGATAAGATTGCCTTGTTTTCGATTGCTCAGCTGGTAGGCAATCCATATAAAATGGACACTTCTTCAACGACTATTAAGCGGCCAAATATAGGCTGGGTTTTTATTGAATGCGATCTTACAAAACCCTTGACAACTAGGGTTTATGTAGGAAAGGAGAATGATGGTGTTTTTGGCAAAAGATTATTTATGATGATCTCTCCTCGTATTGCTCTAACTGTAACAAATTCGGCCATGTTATGGATGAGTGTCGGCTGAAGACTGCACTAATGCTCCCTAATCATGAACCGTCAAAGAGGAAAGTGGTTGACAAATAGGACAAGGTATGGAAACCTAAACTAGATACGGGTGGGTTTGGTACTTCTGGACTGACTATCACTGAGAAATATGTGATTCCAACATTAGTTGCGAGTAGCAACAAAAATTAGAATTTGGCTGCAGAAGATGCAACTAAGGTTTTAATCGAGGATTACGGGAAAGAGGACTCCCATATGGCGACGATTAAGGTTGACAGATGGTAGTGGTGACAAGTTAACCACCAGAGAATATAACATGCAAATCATGCAATCAGAAAAACCCTTCCATGTATATACGATTTTCAACTAGGCAAGGTGAGGGCGTGCTGATGGAAAATTCTCAATTCTGGCTTCGCCATTTAACTCTCTGGGATGATCATCATGATAGATTCTGCACAAAGAAGAAAAAGTTATTATTGAAGGAGAGGTGCTTGGTTCTTTGTCGGACATGGATGAAGTCTCTCGTTTGCTACATTCACGAGAACGGTTGACAAGAGGGATCCTTCGTGATTTCTTGAACTCCATTAATGCTAGTGTAGCAGAAATGGCTGTTGAAGTGTCCTCTTCACCGAGACTCAGTGGAATACTATGTACACGACGCAAGAGGAGAAACTATCCGATTACAAGAACCATGTTCATAAGGCATGCAATGCGTGCCTTCAAAAGTCGTCTTTAGCTTTGTTGAATGATTAATGCCTTAGTTTGGAATGTTCGCGAGGCTCGTAAAAAATTGTATTTTAGGTAACTAAAAAAACTTATTAAACCAAACAATATTTCCCTGGTAGTACTTCTTGAACCTATGACCGACAGTAATAGGTTAGAGGCTTTTTGTTTTGGTCTGCATTTTGATTTCTGTTTGTTCAATAGGTCTAATAAAATTTGGGTTTTGTGGAGGAAGTCATTTTATCTTCATGTGTTATAGAATGCTGAGCAATTTATTAATCTTGGGATTACTTATGATAATTGGAGCCGCTCTATGAAAGTTAATTTTGTTTATGCCAAATCTCGAGTACACCAGTAGAACGTAGAGAGTTGTGGAAGCAATTATGTTTGATTAGTGACTCTATGACAGATCTGTCTTATAGTAGGAGGAGATTTTAATGTAATCAAAACCCTAGCTGAATACTGTGGAAGAGCACGGTAGCACTGGCAAGCCATGGCTGATTTTTGGTAGATGATCATGCACTGTGGGCTTAAGAATCTGCCTTTCTTAGGTGGCAACTTCACTTGGTCTAGAGTACGTCAAGGTAGGCCAATATGGAAATGACTAGATAGGATTTTGGTGAATAAAGTTTGGCAAGACCTTTTTCTAGAATTGGCAATCGCTCATCTCAATCGCACGGCCTCAGATCAATCACCTTTATTGTGTTCTCTTAGTTCATTGGGGGAGCATGGCCCTCGAGCATTCCGTTTTCAAAATATATGGGTGAGGCACCATTTGTTCCTGGATGCTGTTAAACAAAGTTGGGATCAACCTATTTTGGGTTTGGGAATGCTTGTGTTGGAAACTTTGACGATGGCTCAAAGGCAAATTAAAGGAATGGAACAAGTATGTCTTTGGAAATGTCTTTCACGCAATTCAGAGGGTAGAAGAAGTGGTTATGAAGAAATTAATTATGAACTTGTCAAGATAGAGGTGACAAGAGAAGAGTTACATGCAGCACAAGCTACTTTTTTGTCACATCTTAAGAACAAGGAGCTATTCTTCCAACAAAAGGCTCACATTTAATGGTTACGAGAGGAGGATTCTACTACCAAATTTTCTCAGGCCACTTTACTAGATAAAGAGCAGCTCTATTGATCAGAAGAATCAAAAAGAGTGATGGCACTTGGCTTATAGCTATGGAGGATATTGAATCTGAAGGGGTCCATTCTTTTAGTCCCTCTTAACAGATGAATCTATTATTCTCAGGCTATGTAGTCTCTTTTGTATAATATCCCTTCGGTTACATCAGCCACCCAAAATATGGAATTTATCAAATTGGCAGTCCAATAGGAGGTTCTCTTATGGTATTTTAGATGTGAAAATAAGGACAGTGTTGCTGGCCTAGATGGGTTCTCAGGAGTATTTTTCACCATTTGTTGGGATGTCATTGTGGAGGATCTTTTGGGTGCGGTGCATGAATTTTTTATTAGAATTCCTATTCCCCAGGCTATTGCTAGTGCTTTGATTGTCGTGATTCCTAAAAAAGATAATCCTAGCACTTTTGTAGATTCTTGTCCGATCTCATTATGTAATTTTGTGAATAAAGTATTTTCAAAACTCTTGGCCAATCGGTTATCTAGCTTGCTTTCTCAAATTATCTTCTTAGAGCAAGTAGGATTTGTTAAGGGAAGTACGATAGCCTGCAATGTTTTATTGGCTTAGGAGATGCAAGATTTGATTGATAGAAAAACTTGCAAAAATAATGTTATTCTCAAGTTAGACACGATGAAGGCCTTTGATCATGCCTTTTGGCCTTTTCTTGAACGGCTTCTCCTTAAATTTGGGTTTCATACATCTTTTTGTAATATGATTCTGAATAATCTTAACTCATTGGAGTATTTGGTTTTCTATTTGGATCAATGGTGAATTAGTAGGTTTCTTTAAATCATCTAGGGGTATCAAGTAAGGTGATCCGTTGTTGCCCTTTTTTTTAATTATTCTATCAGAAGTTCACAATTGATAACTATTTATTGTGACGAGATGTTGTTACTGAAGCACTTAGTTTAGTGACAACATGGGTACCTAGTGTGATAAAATTGCAAATGAAAAAGTGATGATAGTAGTTGTCACAAATTTGTAAATGCAGTTGTGATGACTTTAAGTTATCACTATTGGTCGCGCTTTTGTGATGACATTTTAAGGTTGTCCCATGGGGTTATTGTTGGTTTATGTACTAAAGGCAACAGTGTTGGAATTAGAAATTATACTTATTGCCAACGTTAAATGAACCTAAAGGGTCACACACTAAGAGTAAGCATTGGGTTAAGTTAATTGTTGACTAAGTTCGTTGAATAAGAATTTGTGTCTAGATTCAATGAACGAGAATTATTTACATAGCGGTTACATTGGATTCTCTGGATTGTCCAGTTAAATAGTAATTATAATAATTCGTAAGGAACTATATCTATTACTATAAGAGACAGTGGTAATTTGGGATGCAAAATAAGAGACAGCTAATACCCATGACTAGAGTTCTTTGAATTTAGGTTAACCGCTATATATAGAATATGATTCTTTAGGGTTCGAAGTGTCTGACTTATACACATCTAGATATAGGGATCTAGGTGTTTTTAAGCTGCGTTATTTTTATATTATGGCTAGGAAATCCCAACAGTGGTATAAGAGCCGCTTGCGTTTTCAATTAAACCGTTTCTGGATTGATGAAATTATAAAAACATATTATGTTGGACATAATCGAAGTACATGAACCAAGTTACAAAAAAGTTATCTGTTGACAGTCAGGTAAGAACAGGTTATGATCTAACGATACAAGCCATTAGAGACAGCTAAATTGATTCGATAGAAACCTGTTCTGTTCGATGATTCTATTTGATAGATTCTGTTGTTGAACTATATGTATATGTGATATACGTATGTTTCTGTTGAATTATGTATATATGATATATGTATTTTTCTGTCATAGTGGCTTAAAATCGTTTTGGTTATAACATCGGATAAATAATAGTATGTTTTCTGTTTTATGATGTGTTCATATGCATGGTGCATAGCATGGCCCTTTTGACCTACTAGAATAGTAATTTATTTCTATTTTGGGGTGTAATTATATAAATACATATAGCTGTCGAATTAATTCTTTTTTGCCATAATTTTAAAGTTTTGTATTATTGTATTACAAAGCTTGTAAAGAAGGCAAGAGGAGCAACTTGGCGTCAATCAACAACAAGGTGTATTCCATGAAGATGGAAGAAATTTTGAAGTTGTAATTTGACCCTAGGATTGACCTTGATCTTCATATTGGCTTATGAAGATCACCATAGTTTAAGGGCCATATTTTTATTATACACATCAATCAGAATTATGTTTATAAGAGACAGATAGTTACAGTATCAAGTTGGAACTTGATAATCATATGATGGATTATCATCTGTCATATAACATGTTAAGCCCTCAATTAATCAGTATGCCACCAAATTTAAACACCTTCCAAAGACTTTGATCAACGATGTGCGTTTTTGCTAAAGTAAAAGTACATTAGTTATTTTAGTCGAAAGGATAAGTAATGGTGCTACTTATATGTTTAATTTGGCCAATAAATATTGGGCTATCAAACGGTTTTGGGCCCATAGGCATGAGATCAATACAAACATGCCGGTACATGTGATGTATTGATCTCATAATTGTTTTAAGAGTTACATATGATGTAATTGGTAAAGAGTTACCTACCTAAATAATTTGCATTAATATTGTCATGCCAAAGCTGAGTTAAAGTTAAGTGAAATATGGATCTTAACCCACTATTTATTTAAACTGTTGTGTATTCATTTATGAGGGTAATTGATTTAGTGGGAGTTTT
This sequence comes from Cinchona pubescens, assembly GCA_025175665.1. Taxonomy (NCBI): domain Eukaryota; kingdom Viridiplantae; phylum Streptophyta; class Magnoliopsida; order Gentianales; family Rubiaceae; genus Cinchona; species Cinchona pubescens. Next base: position 1,060,330 of record JANKKI010000232.1, read on the forward strand.
ATATTAATATCGAAATATTGTACTTTGCATAATTGTTGTAGATCGATGGCCGCTAATAACACTTCAACACTATCTTTGCGATCTATCCTTGAGAAGGACAAGCTGAATGGGACATACCTGTCTCTTATACACATCTAGATGTGTATAAGAGACAGTCCATGAGTAACACATCATTTGTATGTGTAATATCCCCAGCGACTGCGGCCAATGCTCCAAGAGCGAGAGAGATGCTTACGAAGCATTCTAATGACTATGTGTATAAGAGACAGAGGTAGGAATGTCATTTCCAATGAGCAGCTGGCCAAGTTTTAATGGTTCATAAAGGTAAGGGGATAAAAACGAAAGGAAGGTCAAATAAGGCTTATAAGAAAAAGCCCTATACACAAAACAAGCCCAAGAACCAGAACAAGCCATAAGCCTCCAAAGGAAGGAGTTTGTCACTTTTGCAATGAGCCTGGTCATTGGATTCAATCAAAATCATAGCCATGTCTTTAGAATCAACTTGGCAAGACAATTAAATCACTGAGATCTGATCGAGGTGGTGAATATCTGAGTCAAGAATTTTATGACCATCTTAGAAATTGTTGGAATTGTTTCACAATTAACTCCACCTGGAACACCACAATGGAATGGTGTATCTGAAAGAAGGAATCGAACCCTATTAGATATGTTACTTTAGCAAAAACGCACATCAGTGATCAAAGTCTTTGGAAGGTGCTTTAAATTTGGTGGCATACTGATTAATTGAGGGCTTAACATGTTATGTGAACTTGTTAATTGATCATATGTTTTCATGCACCACATAAAAGCCTTGTTTGTCTTTTCTTAAGATTTGGGGTGTGAGGCTTATGTCAAACGGCGTGTCTCGGATAAGTTAGCTCCCAAGTCGATAAGTGGCCCTTAAACCTGTATCCTAAAGAAACTAAAGGATACTACTTCTACAATCCCTCTGAAAACAAAGTGTTTGTTGCCAGAAATGGGATATTTTTGGAAAAAGAGTTTCTTTCCAAAAGAACTAGTGGGAGTAGAGTACATCTTGAAGAATTTCAAGATCCACAAGCAACTATTTATGTGTATAAGAGACAGAAGAACGCCCTCTACAAGCCATAATATAAAATTAACGCAGCGGAAATACAGATGCAATCCATGTTTGACAATCAAGTTTGGACTTTGATTGATCCACCGGATGGTATAAAAACTATTGGGTGTAAATGGGTTTTCAAGAAGAAAACTGACATGGATGGCAATCTACATACCTTCAAAGCACGATTGGTTGCAAAAGGTTTCAAACAAACTCATGGTATAGAAAAGAAAAAACCTTTTCACCGGTTGCTATGCTTAAATCCATAAGGATTCTTATTGCCATTGCAGCATACTATGAAAAGGTATGTAAGCTAGATGTGTATCCAGAGATGGATTAAAGCAAGATTCCAACTCCGCGAGGCTTGCTTTTCACGATCTGAACACCACGGTCACTATTTGGACACCTTGTGTTTACAAGAACTATTCGTAGAAAATGTCAGACCTTAGGCGCTTCTCTAGTTTTGTATGTTGATGACATCTGCTCATTGGAAATGACATTCCTACCTTGCGAAAGTCAAGTCTTGGTTAGGAAAGTGTTTCTCAATGAAGGATTTGGGCGAAGCACTTATATCCTTGGTATCAAGATCTATAGAGATAGATCTCAAAAGCTCATTGGCTTTGAGTCAAAGTACTTATATAGATAAAGTACTAAAGAGGTTTAGTATGCAAGATTCTAAAGAGGATTCTTGCCAAATCCGACACAAGATGAGCGAAATAGCATGAGTGAGATTCCATATGCATCAGCTATAGGATCCATCATGTATGCGATGTTATGTACTCGACCGGATGTCTCATATGCTTTGAGCATAACGAGTAGATACCAATCGGATCCTGGTGAGAGTCACTGGACAGCAGTCAAGAATATCCTTAAGTACTTGAGAAGAACTAAAGATTTTTCTTGGTTTATGGAGGACTGGAAAAGAGCTTGTTGTAAGTGGTTACACAGATGCAAGTTTCCGATCCGACAGAGATGATTTTAGATCACAATCGGGATATGTGTTCTGTTTAAATGGAGGTCTCATATGGAAGAGTTCAAAGCAAGCGACCATAGCAGATTCTACAACGGAAGAGAATATATAGCAAGATCGGATGCAAGCTAAGGAAGCGAGTCTAGATTAGGATATTTGTCAGCTGAATTAGGTGTTGTTCCTAGCATCACTCTAATCCAGTTGATATCTATTGTGACAATAATGGGGCTATTGCACAAGCCAAAGAGCCTAGATCGCATCAACGATCCAAACACATCCAAAGACGTTATCATCTCATTCGTGAGATCATTGAGAGAGGAGACGTCAAAATATGCAAAGTACCAACTGATGACAACATTGCTGATCCATTAACTAAACCACTACCACAACCAAAACATGATCGCCATGTTCGGTCAATAGGTCTTAGACATATGTATGATTGGACCTAATTGTTTAATTGGGAGACTTTTAATGGATAATTTTAAAACGAATATTGTCATCATGATATTTTATTTATAAAGAGATTTATTATTGCATGTTTTAATATTAGAATCCATGAATAATTTATTATTCTAAATGTCCCTAGTTATTCAATATAGTGGGAACGTGTTGATTTAAGACTAGTATGATTTTGATTGATAATCATATGATGATTATGGATATATGGATATAATAAAAATCATGGGTATTTGTTGGCGAACAAAGTATCTTGGATTGACCGTTATGAGAATACAACATGGTTTTATGTCATTGGTAATTCTCATTATGAACATGTTGTTCATCCTTAGACCTGAGATCACCATAGTTTCCTACATAAGAACTTATGTGTTTTGACACAATCAAACGTTGTCTTTAACCGGATGATTATAAAGATTGTGATTGAACATGTAGAAATTATGCGGAGGAAAATGAGTGATTAAGATGGAATTTGTCCCTCTTATTATGAGAGAGATGTCTTTGGGCCCCTCGATTAGTAGGAATGTAAAATGCATGGCCGTGCTCAAATGGATTGATAAGGTGATCAAATTCATTTGTTTTATCATTCTACTTCGAGATCGAGAAATCAAATAGTTGGACACAAATAGAGATGACATTGTCCATGCTCTATGTCCAACTAAGACATCGTGTGACAAAAGGATTATGACATGGGTTATTTGATCGGGTTATGTACCCCACCTGTCTCTTATACACATCTACTGATTGTGAGTCATTCCCATGTTCCTGTCTCTTATACTTCCTGGCTAATTGTCTATTAGTCCAAGTGGGAGTATTGTTGGTTTATGTACTAAAGGCAATAGTGTTGGAATTAGAAATTATACTTATTGCCAACGTTAAATGAACCTAAAGGGTCACACACTAAGAGTAAGCATTGGGTTAAGTTAATTGTTGACTAAGTTCGTTGAATAAGAATTTGTGTCTAGATTCAATGAACGAGAATTATTTACTAATTAATCTAGACACAGATGTGTATAAGAGACAGAAGGAAGGGACATTCTACACATATATACCCACACGTACGCATGGATCCTCTTATAGGGATTTCCGATGTTTTTCCGCTGCGTTATTTTTATATTATGGCTAGGAAATCCCAACAGTTATTTGTGACATAAAATTAGTGACGACCAAGTGACGACAACAAAAGTCATCACTGATGACTTTTTAGGAAAACTTTTCAGCATTTTGTGACAACTTGTACTTGTTATTGAAGGCCAATTTTCTTGTAGTAATGCCTGGTATTCGTTAACAAGAAAAAGATTACTCCATATGGTCTACCGAGAAACAGTCCGGTGATTTCTCATCTGGCTTTTTCAGAAGATGAGGTCAATTTTTTTAGAGGTGATATCAAATTCATTCAGCATCTCTGGAACTTCTTACAACCTTTGAGCACGGGTCAGGGTAGAGGATTAATTTGTGCAAGAGTTCTTTGTTACTTCTAAGAGGATGAAATCGAGACAGCTAGGGTTGTTAGAGCGGCTTCTGCGAATTAGGAAAGTGACATTTCCACTTCATTATCTTGGATGTTTTCTACATAATGGGTGCAAACAGATTAGTCATTTTCAATATCTGGTGGAGAAAATTCAACGTTGACTGGCTGGGTGGAAACAGAAGCTACTCTCGCCAGGAAACTGGTTCATTCTCATAAAACATGTTCTCTCTTAGATTCCAATACATATCATGGTAGTTGACGATACCCCTAAAGCAATTATATTACAAATTGAGAAGCTTATGGCTATTTTTTTGGGAGAGAGTCAGATTTCGGTAATCAGAGGCATTGGAGAACTTGGAAGAACCTTTGTTACCTGGAGCAGGAAGGTGGCCTTGGCATTAGGGACTTAAGGGATATTATTAAGGCGTTCTTTCTCAAATTATGGTGGAATTTCCATACTTGCTCTTCCTTATTGTCCAGGTTCATGAGGGTGAGATATAGACATGGGAATATTAATCATGGTTCGCTAGTTTGGAAGCGCACGAAAAAGATGGCCGAAACTTTTCGAGACTCCACTCAAACTCTTGTACATAATGGTGAGTCTTTTTTTTGGTTCTCGAACTGGACTTGGGAAGGGCCCTTCTTGGATGCTTATGACCTACCTTCAGTGGAGGATCTCATTTTTAAAGTATTTTCTGTTATGCATGGTTGGAATTGTACTTTTCTAGATGAGCATGTTTTGGCTGCCATTAAGGAAAAGGTTGTCTCAGCCAATTTGTTCCTCTCGAATGAATTGAATGAGTTGATTTGACAATCCACAACTTCTACGTAAGTTCTCCATCAAAGATGCATATCAAGTTATTCGGCATCGAAAGAACCATACCTTGTCTCGTAAGCAAATTTGGAGTGCTCGAATTCCTATAAAAAATTCCATTTTTATGTGGAAGTTGCTTTATGGATTCCGTTCATTTCCAAAGATTCTCACTTAGTTTGGTTTTCATGGTCTTTCCAAGTATCCTAACCATTAGCATTTGGACTAATAGACTATTGGTTTGCCACTTGTAACTATTGCATCTTCCACATGGAAATTTTTTAGTGTCAAATTGAATGTGTTGCCTTTGAACACAAGCCCTTTGAATTACTGGTTATATAATTGGTGGCTCACAAAAAACTCTACGGATGAAGTTGAGTTTTTTGATTTGGTTCCTGTGCTAATTTGTTAGAATTTGTGGATTGCCTGTGCCAAATTTTTATATGACGGATTGTATCTCGTTACCGCACTTGATCAACAACTTTATGGTATGAAATTGTAGATGCTAGTTTCGTAGAAGGCTTTATGGGTTCGAGTTCATCTTCCAATTATGCGAATTTGCACCGATTTACCACGGTTCAAATCTATCGCATGGCTCTCTTTCAAGTGGTGTTGAGCTTAATATGGACGGTTCTTCCATTGGTAATCTAGGACAGGTAGGCTATGGGGGGATAATTCGGGACTCTCACAGCCAGGTTATTGCTGGTTTTGCATTTTCTCTTGGTCGTGCGACAAGCTTATGCAGAGAGGCGACGGGTTTCTTGAAGGGGTTTCACCTGTCTCTTACATACACATCTAGATGTGTATGAGAGTGACTCAATAATGTTACATGGAATGAATTTGGGCCAGTGTTCTATCGCTTGGTAGATCAATCCTCTTGTTCGTCAAATAGAACATTTGATTGCTCTAGGAAATTATGAGGTTCAACATATATATCGAGAAGCAAATTCTGAGGCAGACTTCTTATCATGAAGGGGGTGTGCCTTAGATTCAAAGAATTTGCAGTCTGGAGTGTCAGATATTCCATAAGTCATTGCTTGGTTGTCTTAGACTAGATGAGATTGGTCTTCCTTCACTTAGACAAATAGCTTAATGTGTTTTTTAACATTTTCCTTTCTTGCTGGTCTATGTACTGCTGGAGGCATTGGCCAAACCCTTCTCCATGTACCTCTATTGTTTAAAATTAATGAAATTTAAGAGTAGCGGCCCCCACCAAGATCAGTTGTTATCTAGTTAATACATACATATATATACATATATATATTTGTATATATAATATATATATTATATATATACGTATATATGTACACATATACATATGTGCATATATCTATTTGTATATAATATATATTCTACAAATACATATACATAGTATATACATACACATATACATATATATATATATATACATACACACACACACATACAAATATATACATATATATGTGTGTGTGTAAGTATATATATACATATATAAGCATACATATATATATTTGTGTAAATATATGTATATATATGTACATATGGGATATATATGTGTATATATATAGATATATATATGTGTGTGTATGTATACATGTATATATGTGTATATATATAATGTATATATGTGTATATATATGTATATGTATTTGTACAATGTATATATATATATATATATTATATACATACATATATACATACATATATATATATATGTACACACGCGCGCGCTGTATAGGTGTATATGTATACATATACAAACAAATATATACACAAACACACACACATATATATATATATATGTATATATATACACACATATATGCATATATATATATATATCATGTGCGTATACATATATATATACACATACACACATATCTATGTATATATACACACACACACATATATTTATATATATGTATATATGTATATATATATATATATACACACACACATGTATGCATAAATGTGTTTATATGTGTACATATATAGATGTTTACATTTGTATATATATATATATATATACACACATACATAAATACATACCTTCATACATACATGCATACATATACATATATCTATCTATCTATACTATATATATATCCGAGTTGTTTCTCTCAATTTTTGTTTCTCCCCTCAAAGTGTTTCTCCCCTTTTTTGTGATGACCAAAATACCCGCCCTTAATGAAATACAATTACCAATTCACGATAGAAAACATATATAAGTGTTTCTTCTTTCTTTTTTGAAATGTCTAAAATACCCGCCCTTAATGAAATATAATTTCCAATATCTAATAGGAAAACATATTTAAGTGTTTCTCTACTTTTTTTGTAATGCCTAAAATACCCGCCCTTAATAAAATATAATTTCCAATTCCTAATAGGAAAACATAATTAAATTACTCATTATTTATTCTACTTATTTTTTAGGATACAACCACCTATTTTGACATAAATACATAACAAGATGGAAGATTTTCGTTTGTATAAAAATATTTATTATAATTAAAATTTCAAAAAAAAATGAATAATATAATTTCATCTTTCTTTTAAGAAATCATAATTTCCAATTCCGAATAGGAAAACATAATGAAATTACTCGTTATTTATTCTACTTATTTTTTAGGATACAACCACCTATTTTGGCATAAATACATAACAAGATGGAAGATTTTTATTTGTATACAAATATTTATTATAATTAAACTTTCCAAAAAAAAAATGAATCATATAATTTCAAATTTTGAATAAGAAAACATAATTAATTAAATTACTCATAATCTATTCTACCTATTGCTTAGGATAAAACAATCTATTATCGACATAAATACATAATAACATGAAAGACTTTTATTTGTATAAAAATATTTATTAAATTAAAATTTCAAAAAATAAAAAATGAATCTAATTAAAATGTAATGACTAAATTAATCAAACAAAAATTATATTTTATGTATAAGAAATTAAACAGATTAAACTAATATATTCTCTATATTATAGATACGTATAATATAGCATATTAAATTCATTACAATAAATTGAAATAATAATTTGTTCTTTTGTCTTGCTAATAAAATATGAACATATTGTTAGCTATAATGAACACTTAGAGTAACTCCTCCCCTCAAACTGTTTCTCCCCTGAATGTTTTTATCTCTATTTTGTGGTGACTAAAATACCTGTCCTTAATGAAATACAATTACTAATTCCTAATAGAAAACATATATAAGTGTTTCTTCCTTTTTTTTTTGTAATGTTTAAGATACCACTCTTAATGAAATAATTTCCAATACCTAATAGAAAAACATATTTAAGTATTTCTTTACTTTTTTTGTAATGCCTAAAATACCCTTCCCAATAGGAAAACATAATTAAATTACTCATTATTTATTCTACCTATTTTTTAGGATACAACTACCTATTTTGGCATAAATACTTAATAAGATGGAATATTTTTATTTGTATAAAAATATTTATTATAATTAAAAATAAAAAAATAAAAATGAATGATATAATTTCTAATTCCCAATAAGAAAACATAATTAATTAAATTACTCATAATCTATTCTACCTATTGCTTAGGATACAACCATATATTTTGACATAAATACATAATAACATGGAAGACTTTTATTTGTATAAAAATATTTATTAAAATTAAAATTTCAAAAAATAAAAATGAATCTAATTAAAATGTAATAACTAAATAAATCAAACAAAAATTATGTCTTATGTAAATTAAATAGATTAAACTAATATATTCTTCATATTATGGATAGGTATAATATAACATATTAAATTCATTACAAAAAATTGAAATAATAATTTGTTCTTTTTTCTTGCTTTAAAATGTATCGAATTTTCATGAAACTATTCTTTACCTTATTCTAAAATACATGAAATGCTAATGAAATAGATTGTTTATTCCTTAACTTAGTACAAAATTTTGGCATAAATACATAATAAGAATGTATATAATTCTAAGAGTAGAAAAATCATTGATATTTCATCAAAGAATAAAATAAAAATATTATATTTTATAACTGTTATATATATTCAAATTGTTTCTATTTTTTATTCATAATAACTAAAGAATATTTTATAACTATTATAAATATTACAAATTCACTACAATTATTTTCTTTTCTCTAATTGTTCATTCAAATATGCCCAGAAAACTTAATTAGACCCTTCCCCCTGCGTACTTTATATATAAGGTTAATTACACTTAACCTCTTTTTTAGTATCACTAATAGGTTAATACTTAATATTATCTATTGACCAGTAAAGTGCTTCTATTATATCAACTAAACATGTTGACTATTTTATCCCATTATATTCTAATATTTTTTTTGTTTAATTTTGTCTGATGAATAAACTTTTTATACAAAGAATATTTGATTCATATAAAATTTGATGAAAAATGTATTGAAGTTGAATTTGGCATTTTGCTAGCCTTTTTGGTTGGGATTAGTTGTATTGAATTTTTTAAATATATGTGTATATTCTTTGTCAGCAGAAAATTCTTTAACTGTCAACTATAATAGTTTCACAACTTTTGATTATAATGACTTTTTAACTTGAAATTTTAGTTAGTCATATGAGAGATATATCCATGGGTATAGAATTTTGAGTATGTTCCAACTTAGAAATCACAAAATTAATAATCATACAAATAAATAAGAATTTATATAAAAGAAAAAATAGATGTGAATATATAACAGTCATAATACAGACTTCTTTAAGTCCTATTCATACCCAGAGACGTTATTTAGTTTCCTGTCTGTTTTTTATATAGATATATGTATATGTACCAGCATATAAACATAATATCATAGATGTGTATATGTACAAAAATATACTGTCACAATTTTTAATCGTTATAAAAGTATTTGTTAATTTTAAACCTCTTTAATAGTATTTCTATTACTGAATCTTTATTTTTAATAACATCATTTTATATAATATTAGTTTAGATGACCTATTGATGAGTTAGAAAATAAATTCAAACCATAATACAATGCATATACCCAAAATATTCTGAAATAATGATTGTAACAATACTCTAAATAGTTATAGGTATATAATGATTTTAAAGATAAAAACTATTTTATGCCATTATAAAATGAATAAAGAGTTTAGAACTTTAATTAAGTATTGAAATGAATGTTATCATAATTTTAAGAGATAACATAACAATATATTCTTTATATGTATATATATTTTACATAATATTTTAGCAAAAAATTAATTGTGATGCATAATATATATAAAATCTCACTTAAAATAATAACATGTAACTTTAGTTATATTTAGAACTACAATTTCATTAGTCATTAGCAATTCATTTATTGTAGAGTAAGATAAAAGATTGTTTTATTTAACATTCATTGCATATTATAGCAAGATAAAAGAACAATTTATTATTTTAAATTTTATAATAATTTAATATACTATTTGATACCTATTTATAATAGGGAGAATATAGTAGTTGATTTGTTTAGTTATCCTATACATAAGACATAATTTTTGCTTGATTTATATATTCTTTACATTTTAATTAGATTCATTTTCTTTATTATTTTTTAAAATTTTTATTAATCAGTTTTTTGTAATTATTATCTACTATATCATTCGATTACCTATTAATATTTTCATTACTAATAAAATTTCAAAATACTTCATCTATATAATGTTTGATAATTAATAATGATATTATCTTTTCTTGTAATGACAAATAATATGCACATATATTTAAAAAGTTCAATACTATTAAAAATATCTTAATCTTTAATTGTTTAATTAATTGGTGGTGATGCTATGTAAAAATTATAATCTAGGCACTTAGAAGAGAAATACAAAAAAAATGCAATTATCATATGTTGTTCCCATAAAGAAGAAAATTTGTTTAATTTTTAAGAAAAAATGAAATTTACATATAATTTTATAACAAATAACAAACAACACTAAAAAATAAAATAAAAAAGTACATGAAAAATAATTACAATGAAAAAGAGCAAAGATATTAAAAATAAATGAATTTTGTATAAAAAACTCAACAGTTATAATTTTCATACTTAGTTATCTTTCTCTGATTACTCATTTATTTTTTAGAATATAAAATATTTTAATAAAGATTTAGAAGTGTTATACGTATGAAGCACGTGCTATTTGAAACATAATTTTTATTTGATATATTTGTTCTTTATATTTGGGCTTAATTTTCTTATTTTTTGAAATTTATTTAATCATTTTTGTAATTATTACTATATATTATTTAATCTCCTGTAAATATTTTCATTATAAAAGAATTTTGACACGCTTCATCTATTAAATGATGTTTGATATTTGATGATGATTTTATCCTTTACAAATGATAAAGAATATATAGATATATTTCAAAAAAGTTTAATATATTGGAAAAGTCTTTGTCTATCAATTATTAAGTTATTGGTGATGTTGCTATTTGAAATTATAATCCACAAATCTAAAAGAAAAATAAAAACTCTTTTAGATCGTAGTTAACTACATTTTATGCTATTAAATATGAATAAAGAGCTTAGAATGTCAATTAAGTATTAAAGTGAATGTTATCATAACTTTAAGAGATAATATCATAGTATATTTTCTATATGTATATAGATATTTTACATAATATGTTAGCAAAAAATTAATTGTGATATAAAAAATATATAAAATCTCACTTAAAGTAATAACGTGTAATTTTAGTTATATTTAGAACTACACTTTTGTTAGTATTTTGTGTATTGTAGAGTAAGATGAAGGATTGTTTTATTTAACATTTATTGCATTTTATAGCAAGACAAAAGAACAATTTATTATTTCAATTTTTTATAATGATTTAATAAATTATATAATACCTATTTATAATATGAAGAATATAGTAGTCGATTTGTTTAGTTATCTTATACATAAGGCATAATTTTTGTTTGATTTATATATTATTTACATTTGAATTAGATTCATTTTCTTTCTTATGTTTTGAAATTTTTATTAATCATTTTTTGTAATTATTATCCATATATCATCCGATTACCTATTAATATTTTCCCTACTAATAAAATTTCAAAATACTTCATCTATTTAATACATTTGTACTTGTTAATGAATAATTACATTTTTTTGTAATGAGCAAAGAATATGCACATATAATTTAATGTCTTATAATACTATGAAATTATCTTAATCTTTAATTGTTTAATTAATTGATGGCGACACTATATGAAAATTTAAAGAGAAATATATATATGAAAAAATACAATTATCATATGTTGTTTCATAAAAGAGAAAATGTATTTAATTTTTAAGAAAAAAATGAAATTTATATATAATTTTGTAACAAATAACAAATAATATTGAAAAAAAAAGATAGGTGAAAATAATTACAATGAAACAGTAAATGTATTAAAATACATTTAAAATATATAAATCTTGTATAAATAACTCAACGTGTAAAATTTTCATACTATGGCTATTATTCATTGATTAATCATTTATTTATTCAAAAGTAAAAATTTTCAATAAATTAGAAATATTACACGTGTGAAGCACGTGCTTTTTTCTAGTATATATATATATATATATATATATGTACACACATATATGTGTACATGTATAGATGTTTACATTTGTGTATATATAAGGATATATACATATATACATACATACATACCTTCATACATATATATGTATAATATATATATATATATATGTGTGTGTGTGTATACATATATACAGATACAGATATATACATATATGTATATATTTGTGTATGTATGTATGAATATATATATATATATATATATATTTGTGTACATATATGCGTATGTCTATATATATAAATGTATGAATGATATATATATGCACACACATATACATATATATATATATACATACACACACACAGAGACACACATCTATATGTAAAGATATACATATGCATACATAGATGTATATATACTATGTACATACGTATATAAATATATAGATATAAACATATATGTTTGTAAGTGTGTGTGTATATATATATATATATATATATAATTAATTAATAAATTAGGAGTAGCATCCCTCACTTATATATATATAAATAAGTGGGGGACGCTACTCCTAATTTATTAATTAAGAGATTAATGTTCTAAGTATGGTACTGACTCGGCCAAAATCTCTTGTAGTTACATTTGCTATTATATATATATAAATAAATAAGTGGGGGACGCTACTCCTAGATTTATTAAGTAAGAGGTTAATGTACAAAGCATGGGACTTGGCCAAAATCTCTTGTAGTTACATTTGCTAAAAGAAAGAATTTTTTTTTTACAATGTAGCCTATTTCCTCTTCCAATGGCTAGGAAATTTGATTTCATCTAATCTTAGGGCCCCTACTTTGCAGTTGGGTATACTCAACGATAGGAAGGTAATATGAGTCGATGTTGAACCACTTCTTTGTTTTGCCAAGATATCAACTATTCCTTTTTCTTCCGTATAAATACGGGACAATTGGGATCCGTCAAGTGCCATAAGGTGTCAAATATGTCAAATTAAGGGATCCACTCTCCAAGAGATTTGGATTTTGCCTGTGACCATATTGAACAAAACCAACAAATCTGTCTTTGTTTCAACTTTAAAACCACTTGGAAGAGCCATTTGCAAGTCGTGACAGTATGACACCAAAAGCAAGGCCTTTGCCTCAGCTTCAAGACTAGTTGCTGTGTCTTGTGAGAAGTAAAAACTAGAAATAACTTTACCATTGGAGTCTCTAAGAATAGCAGAACCTCATGCCTTATAGGGATTACCCATCGATGATCCATCCATATTAAATTTAGCCTTACCTTGCTATGGTTTAACCCAGGCTATAGCCGAGTAGGTAAGGCGTTGTTTCAGGGCTATGCGGATCGGGAAATCAAAGGCCTTCTCTGTCAAGAAACTCTTGATCGTGCTGGAGTCAATTAATGCACTAGTGATGTTGTGAATTGTGCAATTTATAGATTGTAGCTTACTCTCCACCATGAGCATGGTTTAAACAGTCCATAAGTTCCAACATATACGCATTGGAACCAAGTTATTCAGCTTCTTTTCTAACGTCGAAGAAGAAATCCACCATGTGTATCATACTTGATTGAGCGAATCATTCAGCTTAGGGACACCAAACTTAACTCCAAAAATTTGCCAAATTGTTAAGAAGAGAATGCACAACTTGCAAACTAATGGTCTATTCCATCTAAATTGTCATAACAAGGGCATTTATATGGCAAACAAAAACCAAAATGCATTAGAACTCTGGAAAAGGAATGAGCCGATTGAAGATCCTCGAAACCAATATGGACATTTTTAATGGAATTTTGCTATTCCAAATATGCTTTCACGAAAGAATAGTGCTTTTCCTCCTACGGATTTGTTCAAAAGCTTGTTTGGTTGTAAACAGCCCCGAAGATGATGAAGACCAAATAATCATGTCTATCCCTTTCCGAAGAAATAATCGAGAGCTCTACAGTTTTTGTCGAGATGCAACTGGTAACTTAGAATTAACAAACTCCCAATTCCAGCTGTGCTCATTGGAGAAAACCTCACGGATTTGTATGTCTTCAAGTTGCCCCCATTGCTCATTGATGATGTGGATTAGTGACACATAGCATACTGCCTAGATTGTTCTAGAAGTGCTTACATGGTAGCCTCATTAATGGCAATTATGTAATTCAGCTTTAGCTGGACTAGCATAGAGATAACCTTATGCCTCCTTATGTAATTCTATAAATAAGGGGCTTGGGTGCTACTAAAAGGGATCGGAATTCAGATAACCAAATACACTTCTGACATTCAGCTCTTCCACTTTCTCTCTCCTCCCAGAATCTCATTCTAGCTTCATCAATTGGCACCGTCTGTGGGAATCGACTGATTTCCATCACTATCAATCAATGAATTCTCAATCATCTGAATTGTTTGTTTTTGCTTTGAGAAGGATGAAGAACCGTGGAACACGCTGAACTGCCAGCAAGGACGCCGCGATGAGCAATCAGCACCTCGTGGTGTATATGAATGAGCTAGAAAACGTCGGTACACCAACTGAGGCTCAACAAAAGCAAAATGATGTCCTGAAGTACATTGCCGACCACTTCGAGTCTTTCCGAGCATTCGTGGAACAGCACGAGAGCAAAACTTCGTCTAAGCGTTCGAACCGAGTAGCCACTCCACATAGCCGAACAGAAGCGTGACCCCGGACGACGACCTGGGAAAGAGCCGATTGATGCCATGAGCCCAACCGATCTACGCCACAAACTAACAAAGTCGCGCTCGAACAATCGACCAATCGGATGAGTCACGTTCATCGACAAGCAAAAAATTACCGATGCGCGAAAGACTCGGAGCACATTCTTCAAAAAAATTAGGATCGAGAGGACCCTCTTCGATTGTTTTAAAACAGCTCGAAGAGCAGGGCCTCAAAAATAAGATCCAAGAGATCTTGAGAAAAAATAATTTACTTCTAAATGCTCCTGCTACGGCAGAGATTGATAGAGATCCAATCACGATCTCTGTCAAGCTTGAACCTCTTCTAACGCAATTCAAGTTGCCGGACCTAGATGGCTACAAGGGAGAGTCCGATCCATCAGATCACTTGCAACACGTGGTGGCGATCACTACCCTGTATGGCTACAGTGACACGACCTGATACAAATTGTTAGCAACAACTCTTCGAGGTCCGGCACAATAAATGGTTCCAGGAGTTGCCGACGAACTCAATCACCACTTTCCACGACTTGGCAAAGTCTTTCCTGTGTCACTTCAGGAGTAAATCAATACTGCAAAAAGACACCTCACACCTCATCATCAAAAAAGGTGAGGGTCACTGATAGGCTGACCTATTCCAGGGCCACACCATTGGCGAACCGGGTGGTCTTCCCGGGCAACAATGTCGCCAACAGACCCCCACGAACAAGGACCCATCCTGATGCCGACTTTACACCTCTCAATGCAACAAGGAGGGAAATTTTATTCCAAGTACAACATCTGGGCCTCTTGGAACCACCCCCTCGAATGGTGTCGGCCCCAGACAAAAGAGACCGGGCAAAATACTGCGCTTTTCATGGTCAACATGGCCATGATACCGAAGCATGCAACCACCTAAAGGTGGAAATCGAGAAGGCCATACAGGAAGGACATTTGCAGCAGTTCATTTGCCGAACTGCGGTGGAGTTCCAAAGGAACACTGCCAATTAGAGAAATCTTGTACCGGCCCAACCTCGCCCGCCGCCTCGTCAACAGAACCGAGGCGGCCAAAATAGGAACAATCCCTCAGTAAATCAGGATGAGCAGATCCGTGTGGCTGGGGTGATAAATACAATTGCCGGAGGGCCGGTGACCGGAGACTCAAACAATGCCCAAAAAAAGTATGCGCGAAACATTCCTGCGGGCGAGGATCAGGAAAAGCGACTTAAGCCATTTATGACCCTCGGATATACTTCCGAGGACCCTGTTCCCAGTCGAATGCCACACAATGATCCCGTGATAATTCACGTAAATGTGGCTGGATACGAAATGCACCGTGTGTTCGTCGACACTGGAAGTTCGGCGAACATAATCTTTTGGGACGCTTGGGTCAAAATGCATATGGACAATTCTTTGATAAAACCTTTCAAGACCCCATTGGTTGGCTTTACCGGAGACTCGGTAGTGCCCAAAGGACAAATAATGCTCCCATTGTATCTTGAAGCTCCCCCGAGGCATAGAATTGAGATGACCAAGCCAGACTTTGTCATCGTTAAAAGGGACAACTCTTATAATGTGATCCTAGGTCGACCCAAGTAATACACTTACAGAATCCTTCCCTCTATGTTCCATATCGGGATAAAATTTATGTTGAGGGATGGATCTGAGGGAGCAGTGATTGGCAGCCAACAGGAGGCCCGAGCCTATTATATGATGTCCTTGCGGTCCTAATCGCAAACGATGTCAATTGCTGACAAGGCTTATTTGGAAACCTTTGATGCCTCATCCACCTGGGATGGTGTTGAAGAACCTTTGACAGTTCAGAGGAAGGAAGAAGAGAAGGTGCAGCCCCGACGCGGAGCTACTGAAATCCCAGAACCTCCAGAGTCCAAGGGGAAGGGAAAAGCAAAAATTGAACCCCAAGATGAGGTTCAAATAGAGGAGGTGTCATTAGATCCAAGCCTCCCTGATCAAAAAATCAAGATCTATGCTACCCTCCCAGCAGAGTTTAAAGGAGACTGGTTTTGTTACAAGGACATGGATACAAGGACGTATTCGCTGGACCGTTGAGGACATGCCATGCATCCCTCGAGAAATTATTGAGCATAAACTCGGAGTGGATCCGGCAAGTAAACCAGTGAAGCAAAGGAAGCGCCTCTTCGTCGGAGGCGTTTGATAATCGAGTGAGGTGGATAAGCTCTTAATGGCAGATTAATTAGAAGTATTGTATCCCACCTGGCTTTGTAATCCAGTCCTTGTAACAAAACCAGATTCTTCTTGGCGAATGTGCCAAGATTTTACTGACCTTAATAAAGCCTATCCAAAAGACAGTTATCCGTACCCCCGGATCGATACAGTAGTAGATTCATTCGTTGGATTTTACATTCTACATTTTTTAGATGCATTCAAGGGCTATCATCAAATATATATGGCCAGAGAAGATGAAGAGAAAACCTCTTTCATCACTGGCTGAGGCACGTACTGCTACAGTACCATGCTCTTCGGACTCAAAAATGCTAGAGCCACGTATCAACGTCTCATCAATAAAACCTTCAAGTCCCAGTTCGCGAAGGACGAAATATGGAGGTATATATTGACGACATGGTGGTTAAGAGCCGAACCTATGAGGAAACCTTAGAAGATCTAAGGGAGACATTTGAGACATTAAAATCTATCCAAATGAGGCTGAATCCCAAAAAATATACATTTGGGGTCCCCTCGGGGAAAATTCTTGGGATTCATTGTCTCTCACCGGGGAATCGAAGCAAACCCTGAAAAGGTGTAAGCCATAATTAATATGAAAACTCCCACCTCAGTGAAGGAGGTGCAGAGACTCACCGGTAGAATGGCGGCCCTAAATTGATTCCTGTCCAAATCAGCAGAAAGGGGTCTGCCGTTCTTCCGGCTCATAAAGAGGACTGAGGGCTTTCAATGGACCGAAGAGGCTTGTAAAGCTTTTGAAGAGCTTAAAGAATACTTGGGCACCTTGCCGAAGCTCGCATCTCCACAAAAAGGTGAACCACTATACCT
Source organism: Cinchona pubescens (assembly GCA_025175665.1). Lineage (NCBI taxonomy): Eukaryota > Viridiplantae > Streptophyta > Magnoliopsida > Gentianales > Rubiaceae > Cinchona > Cinchona pubescens. The sequence continues at coordinate 1,078,358 of JANKKI010000232.1, forward strand.
GTATATCTCGATTGCCGAACTGGCTGTCAGCTCGATTCTTTTGAGGCAGGATGAGCAAGGCACTAACCAATGTCCTGTATATTTTGTAAGCAAAGTGCTTCAAGGTCCAGAAAGGAACTACACCCATATTGAAGGCTTAGCCTTCTCGTTGGTGGTGTCGGCTTGGGAAACTAAGGCCCTATTTTCATGGGCACAAGTTAATAATTTTAACCAACCTTCCTTTGAAAAATATCTTGAGCAAAGCAGATGCTTCTGGCAGAATGCTAAAGTGGTCTGTAGAGTTGTTTGAGTTTGACATAGAATTCAGGCCTCGGACCGCAATCAAAGCTCAGACTTTGGCAGATTTCATTGCAGAAAACTGTGGCATCAAGAAGATTAACCTCATCATGGTGGCTGACTCAGCAAGGGAACAAGAAATAAGAAAAGATCTTCCATGGGAGCTTCACGTTGATGGAGCTTTGTGAGTTCGGAGCCGGATAAGGGATAATAATCCTATCTCCAGAAGGGGACTATCTCACTTACGCCCTTAGGTTCGGATTCAGGGCACCCAACAAGAAGTTGAGTATGAGGTCCTGTGTATATCTGTGGGATGGAAATGGCCCACCAGATGGGTGCCCGAACCTTAAAGATACATTCAGATTCTCAGCTAGTTGTAAATCAAAGCCTAGGAAATTACGAGGCTCGGGGAGTGATTTTGAAAAGATACCTAACCGAGGTCAAAAGCTGGATTGGAAAATTCAAAAAAATGGACATCATTAAGATTGCCTGAACCAGAAACACGCACGCCGATGCTCTGTCAAAACTAGCCTCGGCAATATACTCGCATTTAACAAAAGAGATTTTGGTAGAACTGCGAGAACGCAGGCTTGTTGACTTCTCTGAAAGAGTCTCATGTGTTCAAACAGACCTCGGTTGGATGGGACCCATAATAAATTACTTGAATAACGAGATGCTTCCCGAGGATCCTGCTGAGGCTAGAAAGATCAATTACAGAGCCGCCAAGTATACCCTTATTGACGGAATCTTGTATAAAAAAGCATACTTGTGCCCCCCTGCTAAGATGCCTCGCACCATCTGAAGCTAACTATGCTCTGAAGCGAGAGGTGCATGAGGGCATATGCGGAAGCCACATCGGTCCTCGGAGTTTAGCTTGCAAAGTCTTGCTGACTGGGTACTACTGGCCAACTTTACATTCTGACGCAAACACTTTGGTGCGGGGGTGTCATCAGTGTCAAATACATGCACCAATACCCCGAAGACCTAGCTCGGATATGGTTCCTGTTCAAAGCCCATGGCCATTTGCTCAGTGGGGAATCGACATCTTAGGCCCACTTCCCAAAGGAGTTGGCAAGCTTGAGTTCTTAATAGTTGCAGTTGATTACTTCACCAAGTGGCTTGAGGCTGAGCCCCTGGCTACAATATCGGGAAAGGCAATAGAAAAGTTCTTTTGGAAAAGCATTGTTTGCCGGTTCGGCATCCCTGCTGTACTCGTTTCTGATAATGGGAAGCAATTTAAAGGAGAGCCTTTCAGGAGCTTTTGCGCCAACCTCGGAATTAAACAACACTTCACCTCGGTCGCCCACCCACAAGCAAATGGACAGACTGGTAAGTGTGCAATCGAACCCTGCTGACAGGACTCAAGACCCGACTTGAAAAAGCCAAGGGTTCTTGGGTTGAGGAATTGCCTAGTGTCCTATGGGCATACAGGACCACACCTCGAACGGCTAATGGAAATACTCCATTCAGTTTGACCTACGGGTCCGAGATTGTTATCCCTGCGGAGATTGGGCTACCTTCGGCTCGAGTATCCTTGTGTGATTTGGAATCCAATCATGAGGCCCTGCAAGTTAACTTAGATTTACTTGAGGAGAAGAGATTGGATGCATCCATCCGGGAAGCCAAGTACAAGCAAGTCATGGCTAAGCACTACAACACCAGGGTCAAGCATCGGTATCTGCGGCCCGGAGACTTGGTGCTTCAGAAAAATGAAGCAAGCCATGTAGAGGGGACTAAGAAGTTAGATCCAAACTGGGAAGGACCCTATCGTGTAATAGAAGCTCACGCCTCGGGCTATTACAAGTTGGTTGATATGAGAGGGGATCTTGTTCCTAGAATATGGAACCATTGTAAATTTGAAGAAATATTATCAAGGAATATAATGAAGGTCCCTTTTCAAATGTCAGATGTTCGAACTGCTGTAACTCTAAGAGTTTCGGATCCAGTTGAACAAAACAGCAAATGATTGAAGGCCGAGGCTTAGCAGTCCCCCCTCAAGGGCCGACGCTTAGTAGCCCCCCCAAGCAAAAACAAAACCGCGCCAACCCTCAGAGGTTCGGACAAGGCACTGTCAGATGTTTGAACTGCTCCAACTCTAAGATTTTCGGATCTAGTTGAACAAAAAAGCAAACGATTAAGGGCCGAGGCTTAACAGTCTCCCCTCAAGGGCCGAGGCTTAGTAGCCCCCCAAGAAAAAACAAAGCCGCGCCAACCCTAAGAGGTTCGGAGCACTGTCAGATTTTCGAACTGCTCCAACTCTAAGAGTTTCGGATCCAGTTGAACAAAAAAGCAAATGAGTGAGGGCCGGGGCCAGACAGTTTCCCGCAAGGGTAGGAACTAGGCAGCGCCCACCAAGCAAATTGAGTAATTGGAAAGGATCCTGTCCTCAAAAAGGCTTGATTGCCTTGTTTAAACAAAGCATCATCCTTTGAAATTTGGGGAGTATGACTCAAATTAAGTGGCTAAGGCAAACATAAAGAGTCGACCTTAATCTTTTTGCCTCAGTTCGGAAGGGTATGAACAAAGCCTAAGTATAAGATGAAAGGAAGTCTTCGGCAATTTTTACGTTTGGAATGCTTAATTATGGGAAGTTTTGGTTATCTGCTTATATCATAAAGCTTCTGTTTTTAATGCAGGAGATAAAAAAGTGAGAAACGAGTAAGGCTCATACCAAGAGGACAAAAGTTACCAAAACTTAGCAATTTCATTATAAAAGACCTAACTATTACAAAAGAAGTTCCTAACTATTTACAAAGGGAGTTCCTAATTAGTACAGCAAAATTACATCAGCCTGAGCACCGGAAGTGGAAGGCTCTGCAGTAGAGGTGGAAGCTTGGTTCGCGGGCTCAGACTCGGCGTCGGGGTTCTGACCCGGATACTATCAACAGAGTCGCTCAAGAAGTTTTGGGAATTGAAGTAGGGGCTTTGAATTGAGCTTGTAGGCAATTGATGACCTCCTCGGTGACGGAAGCATCGTATGGCAGCCCCTCGTACAAATCAGGGTTCTTCACCAACTAGTCACAGGCTAGTGTGAACACCATGGAGAAGACCTTCTTTGTAAATTCCTTCAGCATTTCATCCGCTTCAGCCGAGGCCACAAATTGATTCCTGCCTTCGATTCGTAACTCCACCTCTCGAGAGGCGAATTTTGCCTTGAACATCAGAGCTTCTTCTTGAAGTTGAAGGACCCTTTGCTCCAGATCTGGGATCTTCTTGTCTCGATCGCCAATATCCACTTCAAGGGTCTTCTTCTCCAGCTCGGATTGCCGAAGCTTGTCCCTTACCTCGGTCAGTTCGGCCTTCCACTCGTCATATTTTTTGCCCGCCTCGATATTGCATTTCAGCTCGTTGGCCTTAACAGCCTCCTTAACTGCCTGATCCACGCTGGATGCCTTCGCATGGGCCAACTCTTGCTTCAGAGAGTTAAAGGCAGAGTTGAAGGAGGCCTCCCGATCTGCCAAGGCTAGTAAAATTGTGAAGGCCTACAAAAGAAAAAAGAGATTAGATGAAATTCGAGGTGCAAAGATGAAATCCGATGTGCAAGAAATGGGAATTTCACAAAGGGTTAGATAGACTTACGTTCATCAGGCTGACGTGAACTTCGTCCAGCCTCTGTTGAGGGGTGAGCCTTTTGACATAGGCCACATCCCGAGTCAAAGCCACCATTTTGGCCTGCTCTCGAGCCATCCTCGGAAATTGGGCCCGGTCATTTACATCGATCGGTGGGGTGGGTCGGAGATCAGAGCTCCCCGAGATGGAAGGTACTGGAAGAGGTTCAACAGATAGCCGACCCCAGGGCACATCCTGTGACCCTGCAGATTTTCTCTCCTCCTCGGGAGTGTATTTTCTATCACCTGAAAAAATTTTAAGTGTTAATTCATGACACTGAAGAAAGATTAAGGAGTGGTATAACAACATGTATCTGGCTGTACTTACCATAAGAAGTGATGAGTTGTTTGGATAGGGGGCGTTGCCCGAGCCACATCTAGGGGTCCGAACCCTCGCTACTGGAATCATGGACCTCGGGGTCGACGACGAGAAAGAGAGGGTCATGGCGGAAGAAGGACCCTCTCTGAGGCCAGTAGCCTCCCTAGTCCTCTTCCTTGTAACCCGAGTTGGCTCGGGTTCGGTGGGCCGAAGAGCCAGAGTTACCTCCCCGACTTGCCTCCCCGGTGAATTGACCGCCTCAGTTAGATTCAGGGGTACGGAGGTTGAAGGTGTAGCCTCGGCACTCCCTGATGGGGTATTGATGGTGGCGAATGAGGATCCGCTTGCTGACGGAGAGGGCTGGTTTAAAGTGACAGCACCGGTGGCAGGTGTGGTGGACACCAACCCTTTGAGGAATGCTCCGAGCTCTACAGAAGATGAAAGGTCAGAAAAAAAAATTTATAAAAAAAAGAGAAGAGGAGGAGATAAGAAGGAAATGGTGATGGCTGACCTTGTTGAGGGTCGTAGCTCGGGTGGATATCGTGGGTAAGAAATAGTCCTGCCCAGGCCAGAATGTTGTTCAATAAGATGGCAGGTTGGTTATTGAAGTTTATCCGGAGGTTGGATTCGACGAGCCTCCGGGCGTGGAGGGAGTCCGGGAGAGAGGCATTTTTGGTTTTTAGGTTTTCTTTCATAAGGTTCCATGGACCCCGGGGCATTGGAGGGTCGAGGTACCGGATGAAGAAAAATGACTTTTTCCAGTCGTGAATAGATGAGGGGTTCCCCGAAGTGAGCCGTTTGCCCACAGTTCGGGGAGAGATGTAAAAAAATCCCTTTGTAGGAGATAATTTCAACATCATCCTAAAGGTGTCTAAGGAGAGGGGGGATGTCGTGTAATATACATAAGAAGGTGAAGCCAGCGATGACCCGAAGTGCGTTTGGGGTCAGTTGGGATATGCTGATATCCTAGTGGTTCAATAGGTTGACGAGGAGAGGCGCTATGGGGAGCCTCAGCCCTGCCTCGAGTTGTTCCTGGTAGACTGTTAGGTAACCAGGTGGGGGCAATTGGCCTCGGTCCTCGGGGGTCGGGAGTTTGATGTGCACGTTCTTGGAAAAACGGCACCGATCCCTAAGGATTTTGATATCCTCTGGGTCAAGGGAGTTTGATAAACTTTGGGTTTGAAGGTTAGGGTGGTCGTTTTGTGGAGGTTCGGAAAAGAGCGGATCGGGAGGAAAGTTTAATGGCACTGCTGCCAGAAGCGCTTCGTCGAAAGGATTTAACATCCTGTCAACGGCGTTTATCGGGGAAGGAGGAACCTGCGTGCTAATAAAAGAGGTGGGATTGAACGTACCAGCCATAATCTTCTGTTTTAAGGGCGTGTGGGAGATTTTAGAAAAAGTTCCTAGTGGTGTCCGGTGGTGGCGTAGAGCGGCGTTCAGAAATCGGCAACGGTGAAATGGCAGAGGGAAACTATATATGTCTCTGGGGGATGAGAATAAAAAAGAGGGAGTGTAAGTCTCTGGGGAAAATAGAGTAAAAGTGAGTAAGGAAAGGATTGCGGTAAGAAGAAGAAAAATGATTTGGGGGTGAAGGGGGGTATAACTAGGTGGGTTTTCTTCAAAATGTTCAATGGTTCTGGGGGGAAAATTGACGGTTTTGAAATGAAAAAGGCGTTTAGGCGGGAAAGGCGAGGCATTACGCTTGATAAACGGGATATGGCGTGAAAGTCGAGATGTGGTACCTGCGTTACAGCGTGTAAAATGAGGTGTTTTGCTGCAAAATTGGGGTGAATAATACAGTGCAATAAATGCAAATTCGGTGCATGGGGACTCAACGAAAACGTCACCCTTGGGAGTTAATGCTTCAGTTATGACCCACCGAGGAACCAATGGTCGTTATGACCTCGGGTCGGCAATGGGGGGGACGAAAGCGCTCCGAAGGTTTCCACCTCAGCTCGGTATAGAAGTCCTGGTTGTCATCGGTTGGGGACTGTGAACAATCGTTATCAGCTCGGCCCCTATCCGTGAAGCTCGACACCAAGCCGAGGGGACTATTGATGATGTGGATTAGTGATCACATAGCATACTACCTAGATTGTTCTGGAAGTGCCTACATGGCAGCCTCATTAATGGCAATTATGTAATCCAGTTTCAGCTGGACTAGCATAGAGATAGCCTTGTGCCTCCTTATGTAATTCTATAAATAAGGGGCTTGGGTGCTACTAAAAGGGATCGAAATTCAGATAACCAAATACACTTCTGACATTCAGCTCTTCCATTTTCTCTCTCCTCCCAGAATCTCATTCTAGCTTCATCACTCATTATCCAAAATAGGTCCATCCCAAGCCAATTGTCAAACCAGAGAGAAGATTCCCCACTTTGAATTAGCACTTGTGAAGATGCATAGAATAGGTCTCTGACCGTAGCCATTCTTCTTTGAATAGACGAGCCATTAAAAACTTATCTTGAGCCATATCGAGAGCGCATGAAAGAAGACCATGGAGAGGAGGAATTGTAAAAGTCCCAATAGAGCTTGAGAGAAAATTAGCGAACAATATAATGAAGGCTACAAATCCCTAATCCTATATTTTCATGCTTCGGAAGACATAACTCGTTCCAATTCCGCTAATGCCTCCTATTACCGAATTCCATTTTCCCCAAAAGAAATCTGCCTTCGCCCATTCAATGGATGAAATGATCAATTTAGGAGGGTCTTGGGCAGCCAATACATGGATTGGCATTGAGGATAATACATGTTTGATAAGTATTAATTGCCCTCCTGGTGAGAGCAATTTCTGCTTCTATCCTGCCAGCTGATTTCTTATCTTTTCCACTAGATATTGGAAATGCAGTGTAAGCTTTCTCCCTTGAAAAGATAGCACCCCAAATATAAGAGTGGAAGGTTCACTTTTTTAATTCCCAGAATATGCTTAATTAAACCAGCTGATCTATCCTTAATATTTTTAATGGATAAAGTTGCCAGTTTATCTACCAAAAAAGCGTGAAAAAATTTAGAATTAGCATCCCTATCAGCTAGCCATTTGATTCTTGTTTTTTGCTTAAGAAAGGTTTCCTTATTTCTAAGGCAAGAGAGCAGGGATAGGGCTTGAGCCGCATGTAGTTTTTGCCTTGCTTCATCAGTCTGATCAACTTCAAATTGGGACTAGCATCTAAGAACCTCTGTCTTAGCCATCTTGATAGCAGCAAAAATCTCACCAAAGACATTTCTATTCCAATCTTTGAGGGTCGTCTTTAGCCGCCTCAATATCAAACAAAAGGTTCTTGAACCCAAGATAGGTTGAGTCCAACTCTCCTTCACAACCTGCAAAAAAGAATGATGATAGATCCACATGTTCTAAAACTTGAATGGTTTTGGACCCCCCCCCCCGGGTGTTATTTCCACTAACTAACCAGAAAAAGGGTGAATGATCCGAAGAAGCATGGTTGAGATGAGAAACACCTGAGTCCGGAAGGAGGCTCTCCCATTGTTGATTAACCATAATCCGATCTAGCCTTTTCTAAACTAGAAGACCTTGATGAATCCCTGACCAGGTACATTTACTCCCCACAATAGGGAAATTCTTCAAGCCACATTAAAATATCATTCTAGAAAAATCAGTACCGCTATAGCTTGAGTATCTTGCGCAGCCCTACCCAGGTATTCTGAAGTCGATTCAATAATGTTGAAAACTCCACCAATAGCACAAGGCCGAGAGCAGCTAGCCGCAATAAGCTCAAGCTCATCCCATAAAGATCTTCATTCTGCCCCAGCATATTTAGCATCCACAAAAGTGGCAACTATCAATTGAGTCCAATTATCGTGAGTGACTCCAACATGCAAAAATTATTCTGAACTTTTGAGAATGTGAAGATGAAAAGGACGCTTCTAGAAAACCCATATTTTATTGCTCAAATTAGCCATATAGAAGGTGAAACCAAGCTAAGTACTAGGATTGGACTCCTCTTCAGAAATGACAGAAGCATCAATCCGAGCAACGGCAGTAGGCTTCTCTACTTGACATTTTACTCTATTAATAAGTCTCTTCCTTTTTCGATGATGGGATTGAAGGGACAAGCACCTTATCAAGTTGTGTCAAGCTAGATGAACCTTTTCCCGTGTTTCGTGGCTGCCACACTTTTACAGCCTTCGCATTTTTTGATTTAATTTGGATAGGAGGGGCCATCCTACGATTAGTATTGGATTCATTCAATCTATATTCCTCCTTGCTATGGCCAACCTAGTAGCAGATTGAACAATAAGGAGGAAGATCATTGAACACCACAGATTGCCAAAAACCTCCCACTCAAACCCTAAAAGGCTGAGGCTGGGTCAGATCATATTCAATACACACACGGGCTACATTCGGGTGATTCATGGTAGCTATTGATGTGTCAATCTTCAGAGACTTGCCGGCCAACTGAGCAATAGAAAACAAGGCTATTTTTATCAATATAAACCACCTGCAGATCTGTTAACGATATCTATACCGAAACAATTGGAGCCTCCACATTAGGGAGAAAATTCAGTGTCCATTTAAGAACACGCATATCATAACCTAGGATAGTCCAGAAACCCTTACAGCAATAGAGAAAATCTTCTTCAGGATCGAAACGGACCAAGATGCGTTCATAATCCGGAAATATTTATCTTAGGTGGAAACACCCTTGAACCCATATATTTGTATACATATGTATATATATATGCGAGTGTGTGTATATATACATATATATATACACACACACATATATACACATACATACATATATATATATATACATGCTTATATACATATATACGTATGCATAATTGTATACATACATACATATATATTTATATGTATATGTGTATGCGCATATATATATATGTCTGTGTGTGTGTGTGTGTATATTGATTGTCTATGGTACCTTGGTGAGGGGTACGCCACTCCCAATTTTATTAAAAATGAGTAGAATGATTACATGGAGAGGGACAAAGAGCCTAAACCTCCAACAACAAGGAAAGATTTCAAAGACATAGAATCCTTTGAAACCTTAAAAGAAAATATTACAGATTGCATAGTCTAAAGTAGCTAAGACATATACTATCCAATCTAACTATTCCTCTAACTCTATTTGGAATGAAAACTTCACCATAGACTTTGAACAGTGAATGATAGACGGTGTGAGCTAGGTTTTCAGGGAAATCCACTGCTGCATTGCCTTCTCGATAGATGTACGTAATACTATAATGATGTGAATGAAGAAGGGCTTTATTCCTTTGAACAGTTGCATCAATTTACCAAAGAGCCGCTATAACACCCTTAATGTTTTTATACAATGTGAGAAAGTCTACTTAGACCTCAATGATATCCAAATTGTTCTCCAACAAAGCTGAATTCCATCCAATAGAGCATGAGCCTCATCTGCTGGCACACTACAAGAGTCATAATAGTTAGAAAACCCAAAAATGATGTGTTTCTCATGTTCTCAGAGAATACCACCTCCTGAAGAGGAAGATTGATTTAATCTAGAAGAGCCATCCGTATTGAGTTTAATCCATCCTTGGCTAGGTTGTATCTAGTTAATCCTTTGAAACCGTTTAGGCTTTGCAGTTATTGCAGTAAAGAGTAAAGATGAAGACAAGCAGAGCACATCACATAGGCTAGCAATTTCCAATGGAAATAGCTCTTGAAGGATCAATCTTAACTCAGCAACATCATTATCAATTATTAGCTTAGGAATGACCGAACTACCTTTTTATTTTATCAAATTTCTTGTTTTCTTGAGGTTCCAGCAAAAAATGGAGGGAAATATCTTGTCAAGAGCACCAATAAGTGTAGAAGGGTTATAATTGAACTACCAAGAGTAAAGATAGAGCTGCCAAGAATCTCCATAATGGTAACAGATATCAAAAAGCTTCTCAAAAGAGATCCATACTCCTCTAGTTGATTCACGCACTATTAAAAAAATATGGCTAGGGTTTCTTGATTGTTGCACACACCACAATTAGAGGGCATACAAACCAATTTTACTTAGAACATCCTCTGTGGACAGCTTGAGTTGAGAAGTTTCTGCATAAAGAGAGAAATCTTTAGAGGTATTTTAGATTCTCAAATCATTTTTTTGGACCATAGAGAAGTGGAGCTTGAGTTCAATCTAATGGAAGAGGAAATAGAAAATTGCCCATTGGAAAATTAGGAGTCCAAAAAAGCTGCTCTTCTTGGCTAGGAGCAAGCAAACACCTTCCAAATTCATCCTAAATTCTTCCAATCCTCTAGTGAAACACCTTCTAGAATTGAAAGATTCCATGAATGCGTTGAACCCCAGTTCTGATACTCATGTTTTGATGTTGACCAAATCATACTAATGATTTGCAATAAAGTGTGTAGAAAAGCAGGATAATTCGGACGCAAGGGAGCATCCAAAAGAAAGGTGTTCAGACTCAAGGGAGCTTCCGACAGAGCAGAATCTGAAGTAGCCTCAAACGCAGGAGAACGTCCGAAACACAAGCAAAAGCTGTAGGACACACATGACCGTCTGAAGAGAAGAGCTCAAAATGAAGAAGTTTCTATCAAAGCTGTAGGACGCATACAACCGTTGAAGCACTGTTCATATTGTTATCGGATACAGAGGCTTTATTTCGAACATCCGAAAGGTCCAACGGCTAGTTCGTTCTGACATACATTCACGGCATCGGCCGAGAAACTTCTGGAAGACCAAATAGCTAGTTTCTCAGGAAACAGAAAATAGTCATTAGAGAGCCGTTGGAAGCAATTTTTGGGCTTCTATAAATATCCCAAGTCTGTAAATGTAAACGAGGTAGAGTAGAACTACTGCATTCAATACAAACACTTGTAAGAGCTATTTGGGAAGAAATAGGCTAAGATATTTTGGCTTGTATTAGCTTGAGTAGTGTAGTTTTCTTGGCTCAATTAGATTGAATTAGTGTCAGCAAGAGTAGACTAGTGAGTGATCTTCAAGTGTAAGAGTGGAGGGATAACAAGAGTACAAAAGTTAGGTTGTATTGTAAAACCTTTTGGCTCAACTAGAGGGACTTAGTTGGTGCAAGGGTGAGCCTACTTTGTGTACAACATGGTTATTGCCTTACCTTCTTTGAAGAGGCACTACTAGTGGATATACTCCAAGCTTGAGAAGCTTGGGAGTTTGGTTTGATACTCTCTATCTCAATCATCTTATATTTGTTCTTTGAGAGTTTCAATTATTGAATATCTTTTGTATTCATTTGTGCTTAAGTGTTTATTTGTTGCATAAAGTTTGTATTTCTCATTAAGCACATTAAAAGGTTTGTTTTTTGAAACAACCTAATTCACCCCCTCTTAGGTTGCTTTTTGGGCCAACAATTGGTATTAGTGCTTGGTCTCATATATTGAGCTTAACTACTTTTGAGTAAAGATCATTATGGAAACCAATAATGCTTTATTTTTAGAAGGGCATTCTATTACTGGACCTCCCATGTTTAATGGCATTAATTTTGTTTTTTGGAGGGATAGAATGAAAATTTTTGTTCAATCTATTGATTTTGATTTATGGTATATTATTTGTGAAGGTCCTTTAGAAGCTAACATCATTGATGTAAATACTCATAGATTAAGACGTAAGACTAGATATGAGTTAAATGCACAAGATAAAGTAAGTTTATCTTTAAATGCTAAATCCATTAATATTTTGTATAATGCTTTGGATGCAGATGAGTTTTCTAAAGTAAAAGGTTGCAAATCAGCCAAGAAGATATGGGAAAAATTGAAAGATCTCCATGAAGGAAATGAAGATATTAGAGAGAAAAAGAAGTCACTTCTTGTGGCTAAATATGAATCCTTCAAAATGGAACCTCATGAGAACATTGACAAGATGTATTGTAGGTTCAATGATATTGTAAAGGATTTGGAAAGTTTGGGTGAAGAATATTCCTTGGATGAAAAGAATAGAAATTTTTTGAATGCTTTACCTTAGGAATGGGAACCTAAATCCATTGCCATAGAGAAGTCTAAAAATTTAAATTCTATGCCTATCGAGTGTTTGATTAATTCTCTAAACTCCTTTGAATTGAAGATGAAATACAAGGTACAAGATGATAAGGAGGCAAAGGGAAAAAGAAGCATAGCATTTAAAGCTTCATCAAAAAGGAGAAAAGACTCAAGGAAGTCTCACTTCAACAACTTCCAAATCACTTAGGATGATTGCAATTCGGATGGAGAAGCTTTTGAAGAAGAATATGAGGAGGCTCAAATGGTTTTTATGGCCCTTGGCAATAATGAGGTATCCTCTAGTTGTGATTCTTGTGATGATTCATGAGATAATGATGATGATGATGTTGAATCATTTATTTTTAAAATGTATGAATGTTTGAAAGAATCATATGCTAAAAACAAAGATGTTAAAAATTAAAGTTAATGCTTTATTGAGTACCAACTCAAAACTTGTGCATGAAAATAATTCTTTGACAAAAGAAAATGATGTTTTGAAGAAAAAATTTGTTGGAAAAACCAAGATCATGGAAGAACAAGCTTCATTGAAGAAGAGATTAGATGATCTTGATGATATTTTGAAAAAGAAGAAAGAAAATGTTTTTGAAAAGAGAAGAACTAGAAATATGTTTTTGAACAAGAATTTTATAACCTTTAGAAAAAATGATTTGTGCTTTGTTAAATCTAAATATTCTTTCTATGGCAATAAGAATATTATTTGTAAATATTGTCCTCAACATTTTTTGGCTATATAAAGAAAAATTGTTATGTTAAAAGAAATGAAATATTGGGAATAAATTCTATTTGGGTGATTAAGCATGTTACTAACCCAATTGGACCCAAGAAAGTTTGGGTACCAAAAGTTGTTGCTTAAATTTGCATGTAGGTATGCTTGGAAGAGCACTAAGGAATTCAAGATAGATTATCAATGGAAGGTGTTCAAAGCACATGAGCTAAGATGACATTAAAATGGGTAACATCCAAAATTTTGTGTTAAGAATATGCTTTCATTTATTAAGTTGAACTATGTTCTCTTGAATGTTACTCATCTATGTGATTGAATTTGTTTAGAATACTAGGGAATATGTATCCCCAATTTTTGTCTATAATAGGTCATTACTTGCAAAAGAAAGGGGGAGCATTCTCTTTTCTAAATGGATTATTTTGCAAGAAATTGCATTACACATGCTTCATTGTTTTGATGATGTTTTTTGGTAAGGAATGAGCGAAAATTGCTTTGATCCCAGATTCTTTGCATGAATTCCTTCATATCTTATCGAATACTTATTCTTGAAGGGAAGAATTGTTTCACATAACTTGACTTATTCTCTGTGTACTCATGTGAATTATATTCATCTTTCAAGAGGGAGAATAAACTTAGGGGGAGCTTAAATTGCATTATTTTTCTTATGCTTTGATGATGCCAAAAGGGGGAGAAAATAATGGACAAAACTTCTTGACTTATGCTTTATATCTTAGAAATGTTTTTTAGAAATGTCCAAATGATTTGTCAACATCAAAAAGGGAGAGATTGTTGAACCCTAGTTGTGATACTCATGTTTTGATGATGACCAAATCATACTAATGATTTGCAATCAAGTATGCAGAAAAGCAGGATAATTCAGACTCAAGGGAGCATCTGAAAGAAAGGTCCTCAGACGCAAGGGAGCGTCTGACAGAGAAGAATCTGAAGTAGCCTCGGATGCAAGAGAACTTCTGAAATACAACCAAAAGCTGTAGGACACACATGACCGTCCAAAGAGAAGAGCTCAAAATGAAGAAGTTTCTGTCAAAGCTGTAGGATGCATACAACCGTTTGAAACACTGTTCATATTGTTATCGGACGCAGAGGCTTTACATCTGACGTTTGAAAGGTCCAACAGCTAGTTCGTTCGGACGCACATTCACGGCATCGGCCGTCCGAAAGACTAACGGCTAGTTTCTCAAGAAATAGAAAATAGCCGTTAGAGAGCTGTAAGAAGCAATTTTTGGGCTTCTATAATTACCCTCAAGTCTATAAATGTAAATGAGGTAGTGCATTCAATACAAACACCTGTAATAGCTATTTGGGAAGAAATAGGCTAAGATATTTTGGGTTGTATTGGTTTGAGTAGTGTAGTTCTCTTGGCTCAACTAGAGGGAATTAGTGTGAGCAAAAGTAGACTAGTGAGTGATCTTCAAGTGTAAGAGTAGAGGGATAAAAAGTGTACAAAAGTGAGGTTGTATTATAAAACCCTTTGGCTCAACTGGAGGGACTTAGTAATGGTGCAAGGATGAGCCTACTTTGTGTACAAGAAAGTTATTGCCTCACTTTCTTTGAAAAGGCACTACTAGTGGATATACTCCAACCTTGAGAAGTTTGGGAGTTTGGTTTGATACTCTCTATCTCGATCATCTTATATTTGTTCCTTGAGATTCAATTATTGAATATCTTTTGTATTCATTTGTGCTTAAGTGTTTATTTTTTGCATAAAGTTTGCATTTCTCATTAAGCACATTAAAAGGTTTATTTTTTGAAACAACCTAATTTACCCCCCCTTAGGTTGCTTTTTGGGCCAATAGCATGTCCATCCCAAATGTTAACCACCTTCAAGTGAGGCCCATGAACTTTCGAAACCTTTAGGTATAGAGGGCCTTTACGTGTCCAGTTATCATACTCGAAAGACATGCAACCTTGGCATATTCTAAACTGGATGAATTCCTCGGCCTTATCTCTAATCGAGAGCATTCTCTTCCAAGTGGTCGAAAGCTTGCCTCCACACTGCATCGCATGAGTGGATAATCATCATTCTTCAAACACCTGGTTGCAAGAAACTTGTACCAAAGGGATTTTCCTCTTTGATGGAACATCCACCGCAGTTTTAAAGCAAAACCCTTAGAAAAATCCTCGCCTGAAATAATATCCAAACCATTGCATTCTGATGGCTGGCAAATGGTCTTCCAAGAAATCTAACGTTTCTTTACGCCATCCTTAGTAGAAGTTCAAAATTTTTTTGTCAATCTCCTTCATTAATACTTTTGGAGGCTGCATTACTGACAAAAGATATAGAGGAATACTTCTTAAAACATGTTTCATCAAGATCAACTAACCCCTAGGGGAGAGGAATTTATTTGCCAACCCCTAATTTTGGCTTCGATTTTCTCCAACAAAGGCTAGAAAAGAATTTGTCTCTTTATGGCTTCTTGAATTGGACACCCAAGGTAATTCAAAGGAAAAGTCTGCCTTGTGAATCCTGTAAGATGGCTGATTCTCCTTATTCTACTTAGGGCACATCTTTTTGGAGATGTAAAAGGAACTTTTAGCTACACTCACCAATTGACCTGAAGCTTCTTTGCATTTGGATAGGAAGGAAATGAAATTCCTCAAAGATGAAGAATCTCCTTTCGTGAAGATAAGGACATCATCTATAAATGTTAAATGAGAAATTGGCAAGCAATTTCTGGGTAGAACATAAAAGCCCATCCTTTATTGATGAATTGCTTCTTTAGGCTATGAGTGAAAGCTTCCAACATGATTATGAAGAGAAGTAGAGACAAATGATCCTCCTGTTGAACTCTTCTCGTAAATTTAAAAAACCCTTTTGGAGCACCATTGATCAAAATCGAGAACCAACAATTTTCCACCACTCCATTTACAAGAGAAATCCAATGATCAGAGAATCCAAATGCTGCAAGGATTTTATAGAGGAAACAACATTCCACTGTACAAAGGCTTTTGTGAGATCAAGCTTTAAAATAGCCTTCCCTCATTGAGCTTTACTATCAATGAAATCCACAATTTAATTTCTTGAGCCAGCAAGATATGTTCCATGATGCTCCATTCTTTAACGAAAGTAGCTTGTTTTAGAGAAACAATTTTGTGAAGAATCAAAGAAAGTCTATTCGCCATCACCTTAGTGGATATTTTATGCACAAATGTGCAAAGACTTGTTGGCCTAAAGTCACCAAAAGTTTCCGGATTCTCCCTCTTAGGAATTAGAGTAATAAGTGCGCTTATGAAATTCCTAGGCAAATGAGAACCAGCCATGAAGGCTTTAACAGCCTCCCAATGGTCCATCTTGATGATCTCCGAACAAGTAGTGAAGAATACTCCATTAAAGCTGTCAATACCCGCAGCACTTGAGGCATTGAGATCAAAAACCGCCGATTTCAATTCATCCAAGGAAAAAGGTTTAATAAGCATGTCATTATCATCTTCAAAAACCAACAGTGAGATTTCATGTATCATAGAGTCATCATTGATGACATCCCTAATCGAGAATAGTTGGCTGAAATAGTTGATGGCTTTATAGAACTGAATATTCTTGATGCTTGCAATATCTTCAGTCCATACACTTAATTTTAATTCTAGAAATGGCCAATCTTTGTCTCTTGTATTGAAGCTTTGTGTGAAAGAATATTGTACCATGGTCGCCCTCTTTTAACCATTTTATATTAGATTTTTGTCTCCAATAAGCTTCCTCATTACCCAAAGCCTTGAGATACTTTTCTTTAGTAAGAGAGAGGTTTATTTGAGCATCCACTATTGCATTACATTGAAAAGAGACCTCCTTATCTTGAAACTCCAATTCCAATGCTTTTACCATTTGAAAAACATCACCGAAAATCACCTTGCTCCAAACTTGCAATTCAGCTTTTAAGCATTTTAGTTTAGCAGCCAACTTGAATAACGGCAAACTTTCACAACATAATTCCTAATTAAGCTTCACTACTTGCAAGAAAAATAGATCAGAGGTCCACATATCTAAGAACCGAAATTTTTGAGGCCCAGAGTAAATAGAAGAACCAAAAGAAAGAACTAAAGGATATAGAGTGGTTTGAGCGTGTTTTAGCAAGATGTTCCATGGAGATTCTGTCATAATCTTCTTGAAAGGACCTATTGCACACAATTCGATCAAGACTCTTCTAGATCGAAGAACCTATTCTAGTACCAAGCCAAGTAAATTTATTCCCAGTAAACGGGATATTGAACAGCCCACAATCCTCCAAACAGTCATTGAAATCGTTCATTGCATTAACATTAGGAGTTGAAGACCCGAAGTAGTCATCCAAAGAACGTATTATATTGAAGTCACCCCTTACAATCCATGGAAGAAGAGAGACCCAGGCATGCAAACTTCTTGTAGAATCCCATACTATATGTCTTTCTTGCCTGGTGGATTTTCCATAAATAAAAAAGCCCAACAATCTCAGTTGAATAAGGAAGATGCCACTTTAGTGTGAACAACTTGATTAGAAGAAAAATATTTGAAAAAGTAAGATTTGAAGACCAAAGAAACCATATTTTGCTAGAAGGGTTAGCCAAGTGATTCAGAAACCCTATTTTAAAGGCATAAGAGGAAATTCTATTGTTGTCAATCGTTGGTTCAATAAGACAAACCAGTTGAGGCTTACTTTGACGTACTAATAATTTTATTTGTTGAAGAGAGGCTTTATTACGAACACCCCGTATATTACATATAAGATACTTATCATTGGGGAGAAGGGGTAGAAGGCATGTTGGCAGATTGAGAAACCAGTCTAGCTTACATTACATGCAACCTTGCAACGCAAACTTTTTTCCGTCTTGGGTTTTTAATTTTGAAATCATGTTTTGGAGACAATGCTTCCATTTGTTAAAGCTTCTTAGCCAGTAGCCTACTAACCATCTTCCATTCTTTTAGGGAGAATGGTTCCTTGTTATTAGCGTCTGGACAATCAAGCTCCGAGAAATAAGACAATAATTGCTACATAATTTTGTTCGTAACAAGGTCAAGCTCATCCTTGGATTTTGCTTCTTGTCCTTTTGTAACATCCAGTGAATTCATGTGCGTGGTGTGAACATCCTCATTTGTTGCTATTCCTACGGTTTCATCTTCAAGTAAAATAGCCTTACCATTGTGCAAATACAAATTCGTAACATCCTCCTCAATTGTAGCTGATTTTCCTTTTGAATTTGACGTCTTATCTTCTTTTGAACTAGTCTCCACTATGTCCTGTAATATCTTAACCACTTGAGTTTTCAAAGGATAATTTGAATTTGAACTTTCGAGATTTGCTGGTTGGTCTCGGGTGGTTGTTTTGGTGATATTCTGGTCAGCTGCCACCAAATTTGTTGTTGGATCGACCATTTTCCTTTGCGGGCTACACCAACTTGTATTTGATATATTTTCTTGACTTTCTTAGCTTTATTCCATCTTACTTCTTGCCTTTGTCAATCTCCTCATTGGATTGTTGTTTGGTTTTTCAGCTAGAGTTTTACCCATCAAGCAATCACCCTTACCATGTCCTTGCTTCTTACACTTTTGGCAATAAGATGGAACATTTTTGTAGGTTATGTGGTGCCATGATGACCTTTTCATCGAGGCCAAGCCAAACCCTATTAAGGCGAGCAGCCAAAAGATCCATTTCAACTCAAACCTTCGCACGACTCAATCTGGATAATGATGCCACATCCATTTTAACAGCTTCCTAACCGTTTGGGTTAACGAGTATAGTGATTCCTTGTTAGAAAAACATAATGTTATAGATTTTTGAAGGAAATCCAAACTGGAGCCAAAGATGATTCTGTGTTTAGTCGAAACATGGAACTCCTTTTGAAGATTTCAATGGGAAAATCTGCAACATACCAAAAACCTTTTATCCAGCACCTAAGATAATGCTCTTCCAATTGAAACCTAACAAGAACATGTCTAGCATCAATGAGGCCAATAGAATAAGTACTCACAAAACTTATTTATAAGAAAGCCATTCTCAGAATAACCATATTTGGCCTTTTGCGAGAAAATTTTCCAATAAGAGCAAGCTAAAATGGCTTATATAAGTGTTCCGCTTCTTCTTCGAAAAAAATTCAGCAGGTTCTCCTTTCATATTACTCAATGGTTTCACAAAACCGTGATTAGCTCTCGGGTTCGTACCTTGAAGAACATCTGCAAAAGATGCATTTTGTGCCTTTCAGCTTATGGCTGAAGGGCAGCCCTAGATGGCAGTCCAAACGCCCTAATATAGAAGGAAGATGTTAAGGAAAAGGACGAGAGAATTTTTCGAGAGATCTTTTCTATACATATAGATATGCATAGTTATGTATGTATACACAAATATATGTGTATACATGTGTACATATATATTTATGTATGTATGTATGTAAACATACATAAATATACATATATATATATGTATATGTATATATATGTATGTATGCAAATATACATACATACATATATATATATGTGTGTGTGTGTGTGTGTATACAGCACACATGCATATATATATATATATATATATATATGTATATATATATACATACATATATATATATACGCGCACACATACACATATATATATATATATGTATGTATATAGCTATAAGGAAACATGTAAAGCAGGGAAACATGTAAATATATTTAACTTGTAAAATAAAATAATATTAGTAAAATATTGATGATGGCATGCAATCTTTAAAAATTAAATCAAATAAAATAAATAAAATTAACAATATTTGTAACAAATGTAGATGTTATGAATTTTTTTACACTATTTAGTTTTTATTTATATAGATAATGTAAGTAATAATTGATTTTCATGATCTGTACTATTATTGATATAAGTAAACTAAAAGTTGCATATTATTTCTCATTTCAATTATCGATATGTGTTAACTAGAAATGAGTTTTTTCTCATCATTTTTAATCAAAATGCGTAGATTGGATGATTAATTAAAAATTGATAAGTTATTTAATTTATTAGTAAATTTGTTGCCTCTTAATCTTACTGAATTATTTCAACAAAAATTTCAGTTTTATATTTTTTCTAAAATGTACATCTTAATCTTACTGAGTGCTTTCGATCAAAATTTAAGCTTTGTAATTTTTTTATATTCTAAAATGTATACATTTTTTCATTCATTTTAGTGAATTTCGATACTTTTATTAAATGTGATTATTGAGCTTAAAAGCATATTGCTATTTTTATAAGCTAAGTTGTCATTATCATACTTTTTCTTATTATTTTTGCTAATCAATGATTATTTGGTAGTTATAATAATAAGTACTTAAGTAATGTGTATTAATCAGTTTTTCTTATTTAAAAATTTCTTAATAATATGAAGATAAACTCAAAAATATCGAGTTAATAGTGTACTTTATTAGAGTATTTTTTTAAATACGTAAAGAAGATGAATATTAAAATTTTATTTAGACTAATATAATAATTTGAAAACATGTGCTATGCAAGGAAAGGTAAAAAAATATTTATATACATGTATATCATTTTATTATAAAGTGTATATATCTCTGTATAATTTTTATAAAAAATGATTTTAGTGAAATAATAATGATGACCTAAAAGATTTAGTAATTAAACCAAATAAAACTATAACATGAAATATTAAAAATTTTACAAGACGGAAAAAATAAAAAGAAAGAACATGATTTAGGACTATTATTATTAAATTTTATTAAAATCTTTATGCTTGATTCTTATAAATAATTATTAAAATTAATTTTAATTATGTTTTGAAAATTAGATATATGTATGATTATAATAACATATCTAATGGAAATTCGAACTTAATACAACAATACATTGATACCTTTCAAGTATCTTAATATTTGGTCTCTCTAGCTTGTTAGCAATCAATAGAAAATTAAAAAAAAGAAGAAAAACTACAAATAATGTTACATGCAATACTTTTCCGTAACTTCTCACAAAGCATGGCAGTTTGCTTTAGTGTTTTGTCTACTATAACCAGTATTTAACCTATGCTACTTATGTGACTCATAGAATAATCTTTTTAAAATTATAAAATAATTTGTGAATATCACATATTAAAAAGAAAGTTAGAGTTATTTTCTGGATCAAAAAAATGAAAAGAACACTTATAGCAAGCAAAATCATACTTGTAAATGGAGAATGACAAACTATTAAAGTTACTTTTAAATGTAATATAATTACATCGTCATTTAAAAATGACGTTGAAAGTAAGAAAAGAATAATGATTTTAAAATTTTGTTATCTTTTTGTACTATAAATGAGAAGGCAGACTATTAAAGTTACTTTTAAGTATAATATAATTATATCGTCATTTAAAAATGACATTAAAAGTATGCAAAGAATAATAATTTTAAAAATTTGTCATCTTTTTGCAATATAGTAATTATTAAGCTTTTAATAAAATAATTCTGTCTTGACTGTAATAAGATTCTAAGGATGATATTACCAAAATATAATTAGATTAAATCTGTTCATATTTCATAAAAGTTATTCGTGATAATTTTTACATATCATAAGTCTAAAGATTTTTAAATTAAGAAATATATATTTTCACATGTTATTACAAATAATATCACTTTAACTTGCCAATTAATATTAATAATTATAAGAGGTATATGCACACAAAGTAACTATTTTGACTATTTGTAATAAAAGTAGTTAAAGAAAAGATTTAGGTGAGTAATTTGAATTTGCATGGTTAATTAGTTAAATTATTTTTCTGTTACCCCCATTATTTACTTAGATTTGTTGTATTTTTACCTTGCCAGTTGTCATACTCAAGTTGTTTGTCACAAACACCCCTTTTTGCTACTCTTTGTGTGTGTGTATATATATGTGTGTGTGTGTGTGTATGTTT
Organism: Cinchona pubescens; assembly: GCA_025175665.1. Taxonomy (NCBI): domain Eukaryota; kingdom Viridiplantae; phylum Streptophyta; class Magnoliopsida; order Gentianales; family Rubiaceae; genus Cinchona; species Cinchona pubescens. The sequence goes on from JANKKI010000232.1 coordinate 1,100,132, forward strand.
CTATGTATAAATATATATATACATGTACCTATGTATAATATATATATATATATACATATATTTATGCATAGATACATATATATAAAATATACATATGTATATATATTATATATTATATATATATGTATACATATATCTATGAATACATAAATATATATATATATATATATATGTATACATATTATATATGTATATATATATATATATTTATGCATAGATACATATATATAAAATATACATATGTATATATATATATATATATATATATATATATATATATGTATACATATATATATACACACATATATAAATATATACATATATATATATGTGTATATATATATATACATGTATGTGTACATATATACATGTATATACATACATGTATACATATATATACATGAATATACATACATGTATACATATATACCTACATGTATACATATATATACATACATGTATACATATATATATATGTATACATACATATATATATACATATATGTATACATATATATATATACATATATGTATACATTTATATGTATACATAGATATATATGTACCTACATGTATATATAGACGGAGACTAAGTGGCCTTGGTAAAAGGAAATAAAACACAGAGGGATAAAGGGAAAAGGGTCACAGACGGACTGTAAATAAATTAAAAGATCAGGCGGCTAAGCCAGCCATTAGACAGTATGAATATATAGCAAATAATATAAAACAAATAAAACAAGAGCTTAGGCGGCTAAGCCGGCCATTTGATAATATAAAACAGATAATAACGTTGGAGTTTGTTATTAATGATCGAATACTTACAATGTTTAATGTCTTCAAAGCATAAAGCATTAGCTAAATGGTTTTGGGGACAAAGGAGAGAAGGAAGAGAGTTTTTAGAGAGAGGAGTCTTCCCTAAAAATTCGTGTGTCCCTTTCCTGTGTTTGAGGGGGGTTTTATAGCTAAAAGTTCGGACTGCTACAGAAACTTTAGCTACAGTACATGTGCTACAGTATAAGTGTCACAGTACCGCTACAGTGTACAGTATAAATTTTGTTTGTCGTGTTTGCACAGTGTTTAGCCAGATTTAAACAATATTTTTCGGTGTATCTATTACAAGATTTTTATGGAATTTATGAAAAAATCCCATAACAGTCATCTTCATTTTGGTTTGGGTCTTCGTCTTTACTTGTTTGCCCCAACTGTGCTAGAATCTGTTGTAATTGTTTGATATAGTCTGCCTCGTTTGAAACTGCTGCTAGTCTTGCTGCAGATTGAGCCTTCTGTTGAAGGAAGGTAGTGTTTTGTTTGTCAAGTCTTAAATGTGCTATTTTAACCCTTTGAGGGTTTTCTAGAAACCATTTTTGGATATGTTGTTGTTGAAGGAATTTGTTGTAGTCATATTCTTTCCACCATTTTACATATCCTTGTCTGACTAGAAGTGGTAGCTATCCATCTGCTTGTTCGATTAATTCAAATTTCCATTGATATACCCAAGCAATGGAAAAGATGGAGAAGAAATGCAAGGAGATATGTATATAAGTGTTTGGTGGATTGAATCTTTGTTTGAATTCTTCATATCTTTGTTGGACTTCAGGTACCAGAATTTCCTTTTGTGGTCCATGGATTTTCCACTAGCTTGAAAACCATGCAGGAAATTGGTATTTGTTACCTCTTTTAAAGTAAAATAGATAGGAGTGAGAGTTTGTATAATTCTAAAAGGAAAAAGTTTGCCACCATGCAGCCTGGTAATCCCAATAGGTAAAGTTAGGTGGGTTAAAGGGCTTAACAAACTGTTTAGGTTGGTTAAGGTTTTGACCCCAATCGGAGGAGGCCTAAGGACTTTAAGAATTTGAGCTGAACAATGTATTTGAAATTCATGTCCTGTCCTTTTGTTGACCCCAGTGAAAGGTCTGAAGCAAACTGATTGGGTATCACAAAGAATATGATAATAATATTCTTGTGATTTTGTTAATGTGGGTGGTAGAAAGTTGCAGTTTAGGGGTAGGATATTCTTGGCCATTTTAGTTGGATCTTGGTGTGTAGAAGTCAGGCTCTGTTTGTACACATACTGCATAATTTGCAGTTTTAACATATTGGTTTGGCCTTTGTAACTATGAGGGTATTTGTTTGGATGTAGATGTGGCTACAGTTTCCTTGGTCTGAAATCCAATTGATTGTAACCAGCTTTGGATATCCGGTAATGTTGTCGATTCAGTTTCTACCATTTCTGCCCAAATTTTTGGTATGGTCAAAGGTAGTTACCAGCCAAATTTCAAAAACAGCTCCAAATACAGCCAATCAGCCAACTAGAACAAAGGATAGCAAAAATTGAACAATCCTTTGGATAAGCCAGAGATCCTAGATTACTCAACACATACAACTTGACAACCATCCTTAACAGATTCCAAACCAAACCCAAACAGTCTGTTACTATTCAAGACCTACAAGCTGAAATAGATAGAGATTTTTGACCAAGATCCAACTAAAATGGAATACTTAGTTTTGATCTAGACAGCCTTTAACAATATATATATATATATATATGAGGTTTTTGGGCTAAGGACTCTAGTAGGATTAGATTCAGCTCTTCTTTTGGTAGGAAGAGTTATGCTCCAGATACTCCTTTTCGGACTCTGGTGAGGCGATGCTTGTCCCTGGGTGGTCTCGCTACCCCTCCACGGCCATTGTTCAGGCGTAAGGCCATTTGTCGTTCACAGAGGTGAAGTATACCCAATTGTGGGATATTTGATGAGGCGATGGGTACTGATAGAGCTAACAGAAAACTAATGTATCTGATCCTGGAAGACTTATGTATACATGCCTCATATATGTATGTACATATGTATATGTATACATACATAAGATATATATATATATGTATGTCTGTATATATGTATAAAGGGCTTGTCGATTGCAGTGCCAAATGTCTACCTGATCGGCTGTGAATTTTTCAAACTTAATGCGCACACTTGGCATTCGCAGTTTATCTGATTCGGGGAATTTGCTCGTAGCAAATTTGACGTATCCTCTGATTTTGCTATATATAGAATTGCACTTCAGGTTGCTATACTCGAATTTATATGTTGCTACCCATGCATAAATTGCCTCTTCGGTAGAGGCATAAGATGTGCCATAGTAGGTTATTTCTACGGGACATGTCACTGGAAAAGCAAATTTTGCCTGCCGGCTATTTGTTACGATAAGCCTTGTATCATATGTAGTTACACGTATAGTACTTGTGGTGTTAATTGGACATTGGGAGCTGTAAATGAGAATACAAGTATCTATTTTTATATTGCCCACGAATGGCCTTAAAGGGGCCAAAAAGGCATGGCCAGTCTGATTTTTTGTGCTTCAGATTGGGCCCAAGTTTGAATGTACACTCTGGTTTTATAGTCATTTGTATTTATTAATTGATTTTCAGTCGCCATGCTGAGGGTTGCAGTGAGGAATATGAGCAATGGGTATTGGAAGAATTAGTTCTTTATATGGAGTTTAGGTTCCTCTAGTGTAATAGTATCCATGTTGTAGACGTCATGGTGACATCATCCCCTTTCTTGCCTCCCCAATTTTACTCTTATATGAGGAGGAGGAGGGAATAGTTTTTAAACTGCTTGAAGGGGCCTATAATATCACTAAGGCCCCTTCCCCCCCACGTATCAGCCGCTGATTGGCTAGAGAAAAAGTAGGTTGAAAGGTATAGCAGGTCATTTAAACAGTGGAGTCCATGTGGGGCCCATTTGTCGGGAAGGGAATTTTTTGAAAAAAGATATCTTATGCGTTGGATTAATCTAGGTTGTTGACGTGGCGTCCATCTGGGAAAGCAGGCCCACTCTTTATTGGTTATAGTAGGAAGCGTACTGAGGAAGCTTCTAGGTTTTCAGTCATTTTACACTATTTTGTGTTAGAGGAGATGGGTACTGTTTATGAGAGGAAGGACTGAAGGTGCAATTAAATTGGGTATTGTACATGGAGGGATAGAGGGAGTACGTCAAAGTATAAATTATAAAAGTTGGGTGTTGAGGTGGCACATCTATAAATAGCATTTCAACTTTTGGGTCGAGTACCAGTAGATCTGGGATTTTTGGGATATGGAATCTAGTAGGATTAGATCCGACTCTACTTTTGGTAGAAAGAGTTATGCTATACTCACTCATTTTCGGACTTTGGTGAGACGACACTTGCCCCTGGGTAGTCGCATTGCCTCTCCACGGCCATTGTTCAGGCGTAAGGCCGTTTGTCGTTCGCAGAGGTCAAGTATGCTTGATTGCGAGATATTTAATGAGGCTATGGGTATTGATAGGGACCAACAGAAACCCAATGTATCTGAGCCTTGGAAGACTTATGTACACATGCCTTCTTTGGGCCAAGGATCTAATGACCGCCATGGTCATTTGATTAAGCTGACAGCATGGTCATACAATATGATGAGGAATTTCTAGATTGATCCTCGGCGACAGGAAGGTTATCCTCTTAATGGGCTTATCGGCATCTAAGTAGTTTTGAACCGAGAACCCACTGAAATGGAGCTCCCCAACTTTGATGAGGTGTTTCAGAAGTCATACGATATGGCTCAGGACCAGTACTGGAACAGGAATGGGTTGCTTATAAAGTCTCATTATCTGAGCCCTTTTCAGGTACTGTTGCATGATGTGAGGACAATTTCTCGGGGCTATGCAGATGGACTGACAAAGGTGAGCATCGTATATATATATAAATGTATATATATACATATATATATATAGATATGTATGTGTGTGTATATATATATGTATATATGTATATACATACATGTATATGAATATACAGATATATATACACAAATATGTACACATATATATGTACATATGTACATATATATGTATGTATATATGCATATATATACATGTATACATATCTACATATATGTATACGTACATATATATATATATATATGTAAATATGCATATATACATATATACATATATATGTATACATATAAGTATATGTATAAATGTATATAAACGTATGTATATATGTACATATATCTATATATACATATATATATATATTATATATGTATGTGTACATATATATATATATATATGTACAGATACATATGTGTATGTATATATACATATATATACATGTATATGTTCATATATGTATATATACACACATATATATACACATATATGTATACATACATACACACATATATATGTATATATATGTATACATATATATACGTATATATAGACGTCTGGCATTGCAGACCAACAATATCAGAAAGGGCTCTATGCAGGTCCTTCTCCAATACCCATACAACGCGAAGCACAAGTAACATAATCATTGCAGGACTTGGACAGATTGCCTCAGAGATTTCGGGTCCATCTATCATATTCAGAGAGAGATTCTTACTGGACAGTTTGCAAACCAAGAAACTGGAAGAACACTGCGACCCTAGGCCTTCAATAAGTGAAGTGGGCTCCCATAACTCCGGCCATCACATACAGTTAGGCCCATATCAAATGGGCTAGCTTATAGCCTTTGTTGTAAATGCTATAAAAGCCGAGTGCTTAAAATCGGCAACTTCAAAATCCAAATGCTAATTAATATTTACAACTTTATTCATAATAACTTTTTGTTTCCATTTCTGTATTTTTGTAAAAATTACTACGCTAGCCTTTTTACTGTAGGATTAACTGAAGCCATTCTTTAAAGACAAAGCCTTATGCCGACTCGGCACATCACATCCAAGTCAATGATAATACTTCATTCTGGTATTTATGATAAATTGTAAATTACATTCACTATTGCACTCCCAGACTATGTACGCTAATATAGCATTGTGCTTTACATTTGTAGAAGCGCCATCAGTAACTATGTTATCCCTAAACTGTGTAACTATCTTGTTACGACTATCCTTAAACGACAATTATCTACTCCACGGGACTGGCTTGCCTTTGTCAATCCCTTTCTATTGCCCCGAGAAACTGTCCACACATCATGCAAGAGTACCTTAAAACAGCTTAGATAATGAGACTTTATAAGCAGCCTATTCCTGCTCCAGTATTGGTCCTGATTCATATCGTAGGGCCTCTGAAACACCTCATCAAAATTGGGCAACTCCATTTCATTGGGCTCTCTATCCAACACAGCATAGATGCTGATAAGCCCATTAAGAGCATTACCTTATTGTTGCCCTGGATCAAGCTGGAAATTCCCTATCATATTGTACGACCAGATCTTAATCAAATGAACATGCAGATCATTAGATCCTTGGCCCAAGAAGGCATATGTACATAAGTCTTCCAGGGCTCAGATGTCTCTTATTGGATTTCTGTTGGTCCCTATCAGTACCCATGACCTCATCAAATATCCCGCAATCGGGTATGCTTGACCTCTGTGAACGACGAACAGCCTTACGCTTGAACAATGGCCGTGGAGGGGCAGAGCGACCACCCAGGGCAAATACAAGCGTCGCCTCATCGGAGTCCAAAAAGGAGTATCCGTAGCATATCTCTTCCGGCCAAAAGAAGTGCTGGATCTAATCCTACTAGAGTCCATAGCCCAAAAACCCCAGATCTATAGGTACCTGGCCCAAAAGCAGATGTGCTATTTATAGATGCTCCACCACCATACCCAACTTTTAAAATTTATACTTTGACCTACTTTCTCTCTCTCTCCATCAACAGTACCCATTTTAATTGCAACCCCAATCCTCCCTATTCTAAACAGTTCTCATGTGCTGTAACACAAAAAGTGGGAAAGGACAGACAACCCAGAAGCTTTCTCAGTACGTGTCCTCACCGTAACCAGTACAATGTGGGGCAATCTCCCACGGATGAACACCACGTTAGCATCCCAGATTAATCCAACGTCAGCATCCCAGACACATGGGCCTCACACAGACTCCACTACCAACTGAGTATATATATATATATCAATATATGTATATACATATGTGCATATATGTATATTTATGCATATATATACGTATATATACATATGTATATATGCAACCGTATATATATATTTTTACATGTACATATATATACATGTATATATGTATCTATATGTACATATATTTATAAATATGTATATATACATATATATAGATATGTATATATACATATATTTATATGTATATGTATATATGTATGTATGTATACATATATATATATATATGTATACATATAAATATATATATACACACACAAACACACACACATGTACACATTTTGTTAACCAACCACCAGAACTTTGGTAGGGGGCGCTACTCCCAAGTTTTGTTAATAAAGAAAGCTAGAGTACAAAGAAAGGAACTATGCCAAAACTTCTTGTAGTTAAAAAATGATTGTGAATATAAAATTAGAATACAAACACACACACATATATACAGACACACACACATACTACATAACACACACACACACACACACACACACATATATATATATATATGGGATTTTGTGGTGGAAGGCATTAAGCAACTTGGAATACTAAACGAACATGAAAGATAATTGGTCGAAACAATCATCTATATGTAAGTGGACTATTGGGGACGTGGCTCTTGGCCATGTGGACGCACCTTTCATGCATTTTGAAGAAGACTATGCAATTAAAAACAACAATTGTTCATATATAAGTGGACTCGTGAAATGAATCATGCTTTTAGCCATGTGTATAATATTTTGTCAATATTTAGAGGACTAATGAAAATTTGTTCAAAAGTCTTATTGTAGAAATTTCTCCTTTTCTTTGGACATTCTATTAAAAAATCTTATACTTATAATTCAATCCCATAAATTGTTTAGATTTTTTGTCCTATTTTAGTAATATTATATTTATCCTTTAGTCCCTCAAGAGTCTTACACTTTTAATCGGTAATAGGTTTCTAGTGGCTCACACCTTAGTTGGGAACTTAATACTAGTTGCTCCTGCCAAAACAAATTTAACTATTTTATTATTTATCACAGGTTGCCTATTTCTAGTATAAATAAGTGTTGGCGGTTTTTGTACGTCTTCTTGGACCAGTAAAATATACTACAGAAGGATCCTTCCTTGAAATCCCACATGAATTAAATAATTGTACTTTTGTGTTTTTCCTTCTCTTATATTATGATAATGGTACAAAAATTGTTATTGCAGTATCTCTTTTGAAGTTAGTAACAGTGTCATATTATAGAATAAACAATCTTTGCAGAGTTCAATGTATTATTTAGAAATTGATATATTTTACACCTCGAACAAGATGGTGAGGACTTTTTTTTTTTTTTTTTGAGAAAAATGATGCTACATTCATTTAAACCATAAGCATTTGTACAAACAACGTAATAGATGGATAACTAGTAGTACAACACGTTGATATTATAGACTCTCCCACATGTCTTGGGGTGGACAACCATGTACATCCAAAATAAAATAGTGTTGGACATAAGAAGAAGATGTGACATGCATAACAAAAGGCTCAAGCTACTTGACTTCACTCTTCAAGGTAGCAACCTGGTTTAAAGTTGTCAGTAAATATGCTTAATTTGAAGGGTTCATACACTCCTGAGAAGAGCCTTGCAATCCAGTGTTAATGATAATATAGGGGATGGTGTAGGGTGATGAGAATCACTAAGTACTTGAATAACTTGAAGGGCATCCACAAACAACTCAAAATGGCGATAGCCCTTTTCCCAAGAAATATTTAACCCATTAGGAATAGCCCAGAGCTAGGCTGTAGTGATAGAAGTAATGCTGATATACCGACTAAAACCTAGCACCCAGGCGCCACAAACATCACGAAGAACACCCGTTGTCCCCGCCATGTAGTTGATTTAGGACACACTGCCATTGCAGCAAAGTGAAATAAATAGTGGTGAAGATGGTTGCCAGTGAAGTAAGATGGTGTTGGACCAGTGTAGCCGCGAAGTAAAATCTAAATAATAATATTTTCAGACTTGGGCTTTGATAATAAGTTAGAGAGTGACTAGAGGAGGACGCTGATGAATAAACACCAAATTACTGCGAGCTGCAAACCTGCCAAATAGAGTGTAACGTGAATGCAAAACAAAGGTACCAAGGATGGTTATGAATCCAGGTATGGCAGGTGAGGTTTGCGTAAAGTTAAGAAAGAAGGGAAAGGTTAAAAAGGTTTGAGGAGGTGACTATAGACAGTATGGAAGTCCATACTGCATGCAGCCAAGAACAGTCCTATCTGCATGCAAGGGGGTTTCGAGCATGGTTTGATACACGGGGCGATGATCAGAGGCTAGATCATGTAAAATAGAAGTAATAGGTAGGTGGTTGTGGTTTAATCGCCATAAAAATTGAATAATTCTGGGGAAGGAGGAACGATAGTTTCTAAAGCCATTGTCGGGAGAAGTCTAGAGACGTTGGTGGCAAGAGGGAACGATATGCAGATTGCAAGGAATAGTTCCCTGTAGAGCTAGGCTAGTATAGTTGGTCAAATGTTGGGGTGATTGAGGACAGGGGATGGCTAAAATGGTTTGTAAGATATAATTTGATAAAAAATGTTGAATGAGTTCCAAGTGCCACTATGAACCAATAGGAGAAATAAGATCGGCTACACATAGATTTTCTCAATGTTCTAAAAAAGAGTTGCTTATTAAACTACGAAGGGGAGTAGGGCCTAATCAGAGATCATACCAAATAGAAATAGTGGAACCACTGCCTACGTGCCAATGCATTTTAGTTTTAATGATGTCCTGGGAATGGAATATGGCTTTTTGGTGCGGACTATGGTGTGGGGCTTCAATGGTTAACCAAATATTGGAGTGAGGAAAGTGCTTGTCCTTAAGGGTTTGAGCCAAAGCAGGTATGGGTGGGTAGAATTGCCAAGCAAGGTTCATAAAATATGAAGTATTAACAAGTTTGGTGTCTTGGAGTCCTAGACCTCCAAGTCGCTTAGGTTGTACAAGAGTTTTCCATGCTATGGGATGCCAGAATTTACTAGTATCCACTTGACCCTAGATAAAGTTACAGATTGTTCAGCCTAGTTGTTTGGTGAGGTGAATTGGTATAGGGGTAGTTTGAAGGGCATATATAGTGGGGATAGGACTTAAAGTTGCTTGAGCAAGTTGAACATGCCCAACCATGGTTAAAGTACTCGCTTTCCACTGGGTGAGTTTTGATTGAACCTTGTCAAGTATAAATTGGAAGTCTGATGCTCGGACTCAGCTAGTATATAAGGAAATACTGAGGTACTTCCCTAAAGTAAGGACACTCAGGATAGAGGTGGTGGATATGATATGGGTACGAATTTCATGAGGAGTGTTAGGGTTGAAAAGAAGCTAATATTTGTGATGGTTAATTTCCAAATTCGAGTGTTAAAGGAATGTGTGGAAAAGTGTCATGAGGCCAGTGTGGTCCTTGAGAGTTGCACGGGTGTAGAAAAGGAAATCATGGGAAAACATAAGGGTGAAAACCCTAGGTTACTGCGGGAGGGTTTGAAGGGTAGAAATTTGATTGGAGTTCTTCTTGCAAGAGTTTACTGAGTTCATTCATACACAAAGTGAAAAGATATGGTGATGGTGAGAGCTTATTAAACATAATTTTCACACTATAATCCATGAGAATTATTGTTCAATCACACTGTTTCACTTAGTTCTAAATGCAAATTGAGTCAATCATAAACCTTGGAGGCTATGATCTACATAGGTAAAGGATTGTTAAAGCACATGATATTATCAGCTCTTATTATGTAAATTTTGTACTGCTCACTTTTAAGGGGATTTCAGTTCCTATTATACATAGTCCTAGATGAAACGTGCTTTGTTTTTGGACAAACTTTAAGCATTCCTTTTTCTTCTGTAGTATATCTTAATACTCCATCACTCTATTAAGAGTTGGTTGTATTTTCTGGTTTTCAGGGAATTTATTTATTCAACTTACTAGTATGAAACAAAAATTTCTTTACACTTTCTTGGATTACAGTTTGGTTCAAAGTAGTCGATTTGAGTGAATTTTACACCAAAGCTCATTCATCTGAAAAACTAAAATATGCTACATAGGCATGAAGCTTAAAGGTGACCTAAAATATAGTTGGCATAACATTGCCTCCTCAGATGCTGTGCGTTTAAGACTTTCACACTAACAAACATCAAGAACCATACTTATAAAGGTAAAGATATCAAATTTCCTCAGTCGTCAACACCAAGAATAAAATGTTTCTAAAATTGAATATGAGACATGATAAGGTGTCACAGGTCGCATAGCTAGCATGCACCATGACCAATAACACATGCGTGGCAGCGTCCCAACAGCCATGCCCAATGATGGCCAGCTAGGACATGATCCTAAGCACTGCAAGGAGTCCATGATGGTAGTTTAGGGCCATTCTCAGTGTAATATGTAGTTAGGTTGTTTTGACTTGTTTTCATAAAAGTAGTATCTACTCTTGTCACTTGTAATTTATTTTTTAGACATATATATGGGGATTGATTAGGTGTACTCTTGTCAAGCCTTTATACTCCTTTTGTGATCTTTCATCTTTGATGTTTATTCATTGAATACAAAGATCATTTGTCGCAACAACATTGTGCAATCTTTGATTTCGTGCAATGGAGACATGCAATTATTTTCTTTCAACTAATTCCATAGTGCCTCTATAAGCGCTCTCCTGTGTTTACATGGTACAGTAGAGTATGATTGCAACACAAGTCGGTTGGTGGCGGAAGCAACGTCCATCGCATTGTTAGCCTTATAGTTGATTGGCTTGTAATAGTTGGTATCAGAGTTGTGGATTGGTACCAGGGTCTCATGATAAGTGATACGGTGGCTATTCCACACAAGGAACATATTGATGCATTGGAGACAGTAGTGGAACATCTCAATTCGATATGTTTTGGTAAGGGAGAAGGTGTCTTGTCTGTCGACCAATAAATAGATCAAATAGAAATGGACCTTCCTCATCTAAGTTCCAACCTTGAGCAAAAGAAGGCTATGACTCAAGGTTTAACGGTGATAACCCAGGCCCTAGATATGGGGGTCAATGGAAATACTACTGCAATTAGGGAATTGCGAGCAATGATGACTGAACTTTGTGTAGAGATGCAGGTTCTTTAGATGGTAATGGCGCACCTTTTAATATGAACTATAACAATGATACGGTAGGCAACAATGCGCAAGAAATGGGGCAAGCACTCTAGTTGAAAGACCCAAAATCAAAGGCCTTTTGTGGGGCACAGGATGTGAAGGAGATAGCAAAATTGCTCTTTAACATGGAGAAGTATTTTGAGGCAATCCATATTGAGGATGATGTGACAAAGGTTTCAACTGCAATGAGGTATTTGTCATATGATGCTAAATTATGGTGGCGTTTGTAAAAGAAAGAGATCAGGAAGGGAACTTTTCAAGTAACCACATAAGAGGAATTGAAAGACAAGATAAAACATTATTTATTTTCATACAACATGAAGTTCAATATTCGCATGACCTTAAGTGAGCTCAAACAAATTGGGACGACACATGAATATGTTAGCAAGTTTCAAGGGTACTTGTAGAACATAATGGGTATATTTGAGAAGGATAAATTCTTTGACTTTTTGAAAGGTCTTAAGATGTGCATAAGAATTGTGCTACAACTAACTAAGAGGTAGGTTTAGGACTTGGAGTCTGCCATCATTCAAGCTGCAAGCTTGGTGGATTATCGTGTTCTTGCAACTCAAATGGATGAATGGCAAACCTAGGGGGAACAAAAGCTTTGGACCAAGTAACAAGAAAGGTGGAGGAAGACAACCTTCCACTTTAAAGTATGGGGCCAAAGGGGCAATTTAGGGACAAGCCAGTAGAAAACAAACCAAATGGGAATGTGCCGAAGAGAGGGTGCTTTCTATGCTAGGGTCTTCATTTGTCTTGGTAGTGCCTATAGTGAGAAACATTTGAATGTAATACTCTTAGAAGATGATCCCACTAGACACGAAGAGCAGTATCAAGGGAAAATATTGAGCAAGAATTTGATATTGAGAAAGAAAAAGGGGATGCTGTGGGAGCATTCTCATATTGGTGCAATACGATTATCCAATCAACAGATGAGGCAATGATGAAGTTGCCAACAACTAAAGCAAATAGCAGACCAAGATACTAGGCCTTTGTGAAGATAATACTTCCTGAGCAAGCTATACTATAATTATAAGAGGAAGAAATATACCAGGTCAAGTCAATGAAGAGCAAAAATGAGCCCATTGTATGTCTATTTGAGGATAAACGGGAAGCTAATCCGCACATTGATAGATATAGGGGCAACCCACAATTATTTGGCTAGTGGTGAAGTTGAGCGGTTTAACTTGGCTTTGGAGAAGTATACAAGTAGGGTCAAGGCTATAACTCTGCTGCCCAACCAATCATTGGCATTACTAATGGAGTTGTAGTAAAAGCTAGTCCACTTGAGGCAAGGACTAGTTTCTTTGTGGTAAAGATGGATTATTTCAAGCTTATCATTGGTTTGAAATTCTTATGAGACACGAGAATTGTGATGTTCCCATATGAGGATTGTTTGATTGCTTTTGGTACTATCCCCTATTTAATCCGTATTGTCCTTTGGAAGATTGAGAGCAGGAGCATTTCTGCAATGGAACTGAAGAAGAGGTTGAAGCACAATGAAGTAACATATTTATAGTGTGCCAACTTCAATGGGAAGAAATAGAAGAGGCACCGGGACCAATTTCGCAACCAATTAAGACACTCTTGGAAGATTTTGAAGATGTGATACTAGATGAGTTATCCAAATGCCTTTGTCCAAGGCGGGAAGTGGATCATGAGATCCAGTTGGTTTCTGGGAACAAGGCCCTTGCTCGACCACCATACAGTATATCATAACTGGAGCTTGTTGAGCTTTGCAAACAACTAGGTGAAATGCTCGACTAGGGAATGATTATTCTAACAAAGTCACTATTTGGAGCATCTTTGCTATTCCAGAAGAAACATGATGGCCCGTTTCGCATGTGTGTGGACTATCGGACACTCAACAAGATAATAGTGAAGAACAAGGACTCGATACCACTCATCGCCGATTGTCTTCATCAGCTAGCTCGTGCTAAGTTTTACAGAAAGATTGACTTGCGATCAGGTTATTGGAAAGTTTGATCAAGGTAGGTCATAAACACAAAACAACTTGTGCGACCAACGACTAGATATGGGGTATATGTATTCTTGGTAATGCCATTCAAATTGACCAACGCCCTCGCAACATTTTGCACTCTAATGAACCAAGTACTATGGGACTTCCTTGACCAACTTGTAGTAGTGTACTAAAATGACATAGTGGTCAACAGCCATTCATTGGAAGAACACTTGGAGCATCTGGGGAAGGAGCTAACACAGCTGCGAGAGTATGAACTTTTTGCCAAGGCATTGAAGTGCTCATTCGTGCAACAGTAGATAGATTTCTTAGGACACATCACTGAAATTGGTAGAATTTGCATAGACCCCAAGAAAGTATGAGCTATTAAAGAGTGGAGGTCACCTAGTAGTTTCATAGAGCTTTAGTCGTTCCTTGGCCTTGCCAACTATTATCGTGATTTATGAAGGATTAGCTTAATATAGCCATTCTACTGACGAACTTGCTTAAGAAAGAGAAGGCATGGAGTTGGGACATCTCGTGTCAAGTAGCATTAGACCGGTTAAACATGTCCACATCAAATAGACTCCGTGCTTGCACTGCCCGACATAGCCAAATCATTTGAAGTGCACACAGATGCCTAGACTTCACTTTGGGTGGAGTCTTAATCTAGGAGGGCCATCCTATAGCCTACAAAAGTTAGAAGTTGAATTATGCCAAGTAGAGACATTCCGTGCATGAGAAGGAGTTACTGGCCATGGTATATTTCCTATGCCTTTGGAGACAGTACTTACTAGGGGCATCACTTGTGGTGAAAATAGACAATACAACAGTGCGTTATTTCATGACGCAACCCAAAGCTAAGTAGCTGGCAAGCAAGATGGTAAGAATTGTTGGCTGAGTTCAATTTCATATTAGAGTACAGATCAAGGAAGACCAATCATGTAGCAGATGCTCTTAGTTGCAAAATTGAGCTAGTAATTGTGTGCCATGCTACTACCTTGCATGGGAATTAACTTTTTACCAACATTAAGGGCCACATACGACAATTTTTGTCGAAAGAACTCAATGCACAGTAATTGGTCGAGTTGCACAAGTGGAATAAGGAAAAGCTTGGCAATTTTGGCTCAATGATGGCCTCCTATTACCTAAGAGGAACCGCCTTTATATCCCAAAAGGTGGTGAGCTATGAAAGAATTTGATCAAGGAGTGCCATGATACTCTTTGGGTTGGAGATCCTAGGATCGAGCGGGCGTTGGCTTTGGTAAAGGAGCCTATTATTGGCTGCAAATGCAAGAAGATGTGGATAGCTATGTGCAGACATACTTTATTTGCCAACAGGACAAAACTGATCGACAAAAGAAAAGAGGGTTATTTCAACCTTTGTCGGTCCTAGAGAAACCTTAGGAAACCTTTTACTCGACTTCATCACTTGCTTGTCAAAAGTTGGAGATCTAGCAACAATTTTGGTAGTAGTCGATCATTTTTCCAAGTATGCGATTTTCATCACAGCACCCAAACATGTATCTATGGAATAGATTGCACAACTCTTCTTCAAGCACATAGTAAAGTATTAGGGATTGCCCAAGGAGTTGGGCAGGGATTCTTATACATGTCTTGGGACTCACAATTTAGTGGCAACTTTTGGACCAAACTCTTCAAAATCATTGGTTCTAAATTGTGCATGAGTCCAACAGCAGTCCCGGAGTCAGATGGCCAAACAAAGTAGTTCAACAACATATTTGAGGAATACCTTCGACATTTTGTGAAAACAAACCAGAAGAATTGGGTGTCATTAATCGATGGTGCCCGACTTTTCTTTAATGCCCAAAAGAGCTCTTTTTGAGATTGTGATAGGGCAGCAACTCCCACTATCCCACACAATCAAAATCAATAAAAATTCCAAATCTCAGAGGGCACAAAACTTCTCTTAAGAATAGAAGCAAAATATGGATGTTGCTCATAGCTACCTTGAGAGAGCTAGAAGGCATATGAAGAAGAATGCAAACCAAGTTAGATGCTTTGTGGAATTCCAAGCAGGAGACAAGATAATGGTGAAGTTGCTCGACTAGAGATACAGGTTGTACTTGAGGGGCTGAGATACCAGAATATTGCAAAAATACATTGGTCAATCTGTTACCATCTTGAAGTGGATTGGGAGGTAGCCTACAAAATGGATATCCCAAGTTAGTGGAAAGTGCATCTGGTATTCCATGTAAGCATCTTGAACCTTTATCATGAAGACATGGAAGATCCAACCAGAGAGCAGCCTCGAAAGATAAGCCTTCATTCCAAAGCCGAAAGGAAAAGAGTTTTCAAGTACACTCTTGATGATAGGGTTTGAAAACACTGCAGGAAGTACCATCAAGAGTACCTCGTCAAATGGTAGGACTGTGAAGATGAAGAGACTAAGTGGGAGAGAGCAATTGACCTTGAAACCTTCATGCAGATAGATTGAAGATTACTTGAAATTGAGGGCAACGAGGATGTTCCTAAAACAGGTGAGGGAGGATGTCACGAGTTGCGTAGCCGCCATGTCCCGTGATCAACAACACATGCGTGGTAATGCCCCGGTGCTCACACCCAATGATGGCCAACTAGCACATGATCCCAAGCACTACAAGTAGTCTATAGTAGGTACTTTAGGGGCATTCTCAATATAATATGTAGTCAGGTTGTTTTTATTTATTTTCGTAAAAGTAGTATATACTCCTGTCACTTGTAATTTATCCTTTTAGACATATATATGGGGTTGAGGAAGTATACTAATGTTAATCCTTCATACCCATTTTGTAATCTTTCATTTTGATGTTTATTCCTTGAATACAAAGATCATTTATCCTAATAATACTGTGCAATATTCGATTTTGTGCAGTAAATTATTTTCTTGCAACTAATTTCATTGTGCCTCTATAATTGCTTTTCTATTTTCACATGATGCGGTTGACTGTGATAGCAATATACGTCAGTCGGTGGCGAAAATAATGTCCAACGTGTTATTAGCTTTACAGTCCGGTCACTTGTGGGATTTGTTGGGGTCGGCCTCTAATAGTGCACGTGATTTACAGGGAGAACAAGCTTTAAACCCCTTGCACAATGTTATAGTTTACGGGTCTTTTAATGCAATAGTGAAGCGTATCTTCATATATCTTGTTGCTTGATAGTTTTATTTTAGTTCTGAAGGTTTCTAACCTTAATTGCTTTTCGATTTAGTATTTTTAACAGAATGTCAAACATGTGCTATTATGCATGTTACAGGAATATGTTTAGCGAGTCCTGGAAGTAGTATTACTATGAATGCTTAATCGCATCGCAGAAATATCCTTTTTTTGGAAAAAAAAAAAAAAAAGGCACAAAAAAGAAGCAAAGGCTCAATCATAAGATATATATTCAT
Organism: Cinchona pubescens; assembly: GCA_025175665.1. Taxonomy (NCBI): domain Eukaryota; kingdom Viridiplantae; phylum Streptophyta; class Magnoliopsida; order Gentianales; family Rubiaceae; genus Cinchona; species Cinchona pubescens. The sequence goes on from JANKKI010000232.1 coordinate 1,117,579, forward strand.
TTACGAATAACTCCACATCTGGCCTCTGTAATAAACCGGGGCAAGTTGCACAAAAACAAGCATGCTTTTAAGTGGTATCAAATCACAATTTCTCAGCTAAAATCCAAAGATTCGTCGACAGGCTCTAAGAATCTTGCCTTTTCTCTTGATAGATCTTGTCTTTGATGCAATCAGAGTCGCACTGTTGTCATCATAAGTATCATCTGTTGGATGACCACATTGAAGATGAATTCTGCAGTAGCCTTCAGAGACATCTAGATGTAATTGAGGATGATCTCTTCATTGAAAGTACCCTCTTAACTGCACTTTGAAGCGATGCAGTTTCTTTCTCACACATGATGTAGTTATGTGAAGATGTTGAGGAAAGCGAACATTTTCTACTCAAAATAACTCCGAAAACCTCTCCAACACTGTCCTCATTTTCATCCACCTGAATTGAGGCATGGATACCGATGTTCCTTTCTGGGATAATCTTGTTCTCTTGTATTTTGGAGTCCGGAGGATTGGAACCATACAAATATTTTGGTTTTGGTGCTTTGGGTGGAAAAGAAAGATCAGAAAAATCAATGGATTGTGATCTTTTTGTGCTGACTTCTTTTATTCTAGAGTATCTACTCATTTTCTTAATTTTGCTCACAAGTGAGTGCTAGAGTGGAATATTATTATTTAAGGTGCAAACTTCAAAGGAAGAAGATTGTATAGAAGTTAGAAGGTGGAAGAAACATATATGCAACCATAGTACAAAAAAAAAAAAAAAAAAAAAGGAAAAATTAAAGAGATTCAGAGGGAATGACTTGAAATATGTTAATGCATGACTGAAGTCAAACGATGGGAAAAATACTAGATATAATACCAAATTGAAGTCTTTGAACTAACTGTCTTTACTACTCACTTTACAACATATCACTGTACTTAAAATGATTAAAAATAAATAAATTTTATTATTTTTTAATTATTTAACATTTTATAATATCTATTCTCCTTACAAAGTGGGTAACAAAATACTTTCGCCCCTTGAAGAGCGTATGAAAGTCGGGTCAAAATGGCAGTAATGGTAGTTGGAATTACTCTGAAAATGTGGAAAACCATACCTCATATGTCAAAGATTGTAGCCATGAGTAGTCATTAGTTGATGTAGAAATCTTTCTAATTCCCTGAAAACTGTGGTGTGAAACAGTACTGTGAATTCCACGGCTTTGTTTTATCCTCCAACTTGCCTTTTGGTCGGCTTGTAGCAATACTTTTGATGTCATGCATGTCTACTTACTTTGCATATTAACGCTGTTATACAGCACTAGCCATGTGAAGTGTCTGCTACAATGAATTGACAAAACATGGCCACTGCCAATACAAGGTTTTTTTATGTCACTTTCTATTATAATAATTGAAAGTATCACACGTTATCCCATCTAGACAAATTTTAGATAAAATCTTTAGATTTAAAATTTTGAAATCAAATTTTATCACATACCAAAGAAATCTTCATACAGTAATCATACCATGTCAAGATATCCAATGTGGAATAGGTCTTTAGAGGAATTCTAATTAATTTTGCTGTAAATGTGTAAGCGAGACATAAGACCCATAATCAATTCTTCCTTACTTTTGAAGGGTTGCTTTGACTAGAGTTTAGACCTAACATTATAGCGTCAACCTGAAATCAAACTATTAGAAAATGATAAACAAAAAATCAAACATGGCAGTGAGGGTTTTATGTTTTTTCAAATTTTTTTTGGTAAGGCCGCGAGTCTATTTTCTTAACGGTTAATGTCGCTACAAAATTGTATTTTACATGCAAAAGGACATTACAAATGATAGGATGCAAACAAGACTATCAAAATCTGTAGAAGTTACCCACTTAAAGTGTTGTATCACTAACATTTTAGTGTTTAATGTTATATTTGAGCACTAAAGAAGTCAATTGTGATCACAATAGAAATTTTGATTAAATGAATAAATATATTTATGAGTGATTTATACTTTGCTTCTTAAACTTTATAGCTATGAATATTTTAGTCCATAATATTATTTTTTGTACACTTAACCATTCCTTTATGTCAACTCAATTTTTGACCATTTAATCTTATTTTATTCCATTTTTTATTCTTTTACTTTCATTGGTGCTCATTCCTCTACTAAGCATAGAAAATTTTTATATAGTCCTAGCCACAATCATAATAGACTTTGTGATTAAAATAAGAGTCACGCCATCTTTTCTTACACTAGCATACTTCATTTAACACGTGTATCTTAGCTGCTGGGGTATTCCTTAGTAAGGAAGAGAGCACGTTTTAGAGGCGTCCCTACCTAGAGGTTGGGAATTCGACATTTGTCTTTGGTACATGTGTAGGGTGTTTAGTGTAGTTTTCTTGTACACCAAAAAAAATAAAAATAAAAATACATCATTTAACACAAGTGTTTCTTATTTAACTACAAGAGTCCAAAAGACGGGTTGTTGGTTCATATAAGAATCTCCCAATTAATCATTACCATCAAACTAGTGCACTTTCTTTCTTTCTTTCTTTAAAAACGTAAATTTTCTATTCTAATGGCACCAATTCACTTTAAAAACAATATTTATTTCAAAAATCTTGATTCATAGATATATCCTATTATTTAGCCAAAATTTCAAGTTTAAAAAGCTATTTTAGATAAGAAACATGGCACAATTATAGTTGATCATAAATCTAGGAACTTTATGCCTAAAAAATACTGCCAAACATGTTGTGTCAGCTTATTAAACTAGTTCTGACTAAAAGAAAGAAAATGTTATTTAAGAGTGCGTTTGATAAAGTAAAACTAAAATTTGAATACTGAAATTAAGTGCTGAACTCTTAATTTGTTGAATTCATAAAATTGTACATGTTTGATAACCAATTAAACTTAAGTATTGAATTGAAATATTTTATCCCGTATATATTATATAGTTCGATGATAATATTATATTTTTATAGTAGATTGTTTTAATTATTATATTTTTAATAAAAATAAATAATTTATTAATATAGAGTATGTGTGTGTCAGAGAGTGGTGTGTGTGTGTCAGAGAGATATTATGTACAAATGTGTTTATATGTGAGAGAGAATGAATATAATTTGTGCAAGTATATAATGTATGCAAGTGTATATTTATGTGTTAGAAAAAGGGAATATAACGTGTGCAAATGTGTGATTTTGTATGAGGAAGAAGGAATATAGTATGTGTAACTATATGTTATGTATGAGGAAAAAAGTAGTGTACAAGTGTGTGTTCATGTGTGAGAGATAAGGAATATAGTATGTGTGTTTATCTGTGAGAGAGAACTTAAGAAACATAGTGTGTTCAAGTGTGTGTTTATGTGTGACAGAGAACGAATATTTTGTATGCAAGTGTGTGTCTATGTGTGTGAGAGAAGGAATATAGTATGTGCAATTGTGTGTTTATGTGTGAGAGAGAAGGAAATAGTGTGTGCAAATATATATTTATGTGTGAGAGAGAAGGAATATAGTTTATTCAAATATGTGTTTATGTGTGAGAGAGAAGTAATATAGTTGTACAATTGTGTATTTATGTGTGAGAGAGAAGGAATATAGTGTGTGCAAATGTGTATTTATGTGTGAGAGAGAATGAATATAGTATTTACAAGTATGTATAAAAGAGTTTATGAATGTGAAATAAAGAAAAATTGAGTAAATTTTGTTATACTAGTAAAGATCACCAAATTAAGTAATTGACTTTTCACTTAAAATTTTGTATAGAAATTAAGTAGTACTTAGTACATTCAGAGGTAGGAAATTTCATTATCAAACACGCTTTACACAAAAAGCACTTAATGAATTAAGTTTAAGCACTTAATGGAGTTATCAAACACTCCCTAATTTATCTCTTAATATTAAATTTTATATGAATTATATATGGGCAATGATATTTCCACGACAGATATCTTAATGCCACAGCAACTTAAAAGTTAACGACCCTTCATAGAAGATTCCACCACAAATCAATCTTAGTTGCCGGCCTCCTCATCTCCATAACTTCCCGAGGAAAAATTTCATTATAGGAAGGTCTCACTAAGTGGCAATGTTAAGTGGTATCCCTAAACCAATGAAATTCTAATATTTTAAATAGTGGTCTACTAATTCATTTTATTTTTAGGCCCACCACTTTTAATAGTGAATTTGATTGGTTTGGTGATACTACTTGACATGCCACTTGATAGGACTTTCCCATAATAAAGTTTCTCCTTCCCAGGACCTCAGCTGTCCATCACTTCCCATCACCAACCAAAAGCCAAAAATTTAATTTTTTTAAGCCAAAAATATTCCCAAAATTTTTTCACTGTCAAATCTCTGCATTTTTTTTTCATCCTTCCTTTAGGTGTTTTTTTTAGCTACCAGTCCACTCCTTCCCCCTTTCTTTTAGCCATATCCAACAGATATCACACAAACTATCCAAATTGAAATTGAATTTAAATTACAGGGAGAGAAAGAAATGGTGATCTCTACACTTTCTCCAACCGTTGTGACATCGAAACTTCTCAATTTTAAACCATTCAGTTCCAATCCTACCTCTACCACCTTCAAAGTAACTGACTGCTTTATCATCATTAAATTCAATGAATTCAATCACTATTATAAAAAAAGAAGCAAATATGTCAAGTGGGCATGGGGCTTTTGGCTGCTTTAATTGTGGGTTCAACACCATTGGATGCAAATGTGCCACCAGAGTTGAAATCTATGGGACTCAAAACACATGCACTTGTTCGAAAGAATCAGGAATTTTGATCCGATTGGTGAGGATTGAGAAGTTTGTAGAGATGAGATGGGAAAGAATAAGTGTGAAGGAGGCGACATCGGCGCTATGCGGGGATCAAAAGAGATGGTTGGTGAGAAATTTTGATTAATATTGAAGGGCAGTATTGTAATTGAAGCTAAAAATTGCAGTGGCATTAAGGAATTTGCTGTGGCAATTTCATTTGCCATTATCTAGCAGTAAAGAAAATATTGACAAGACCAAACTAAACTAAATGAAGAGATTATAATAAGTAGGATTAAAAAGGTCCAATTGAGTTAGCATAATAGAAGGACTTTAGAACTTAAAATCAGAGTTAGAGATTAAAGTGATAGTGCCACTAAATTTTAACAAGATGAAGTGTAATGATACCAAAAACATCATGGTAAAAACATTGAATTGACATAATAGAAGTGCTTAAAAATAACATTTAGTACTAAAGTATTATTGACGCTAAAATATAAGGGGGTAAAGTATAATTAACCTTGAAGAAAAGAGAATCCAATACATATTGTCATCAGTGTTTTTAAACTCAGACTAAACCGACGAGTTTGACAGGTTAAACCAGGAACCGGGTCATGCCACCAGTCCGCTTGGAGGTAAAAGCTGAAATGTTAAGAAAACTGGTAAGAACCGTACAAACTAGAAGAATAGGTGAAAACCGGAAAAGCCGAAAATGTTCTGTTATTAAAAAATTTCACAGATTTTACTATTTTCACATATTCATTCCAATTGTCCTAGCAAAAATAAAAAATAAAAAAATCATCCCAATGGTTTCCAAATTTTCCACAATCTTCACAAAATCTCCGTATATTAGATTTGATCAACAATACTTTTATGAAATTCGCCACTAATTTCAGAACCCATATCACCAAATCGATGATTAATACACCAAAAAATTAGATCCAATTAAATGGGAGGAGCGGAGGATGACGGGGAAGGATAGGGGTAGAGCTATTGGGATAGGTAGGAGGTAGAGAAGAAAGGGAGGGGTGGGTGTAAGAGCAATAGTGTGGTGGGTGTGTGGGGGAGTGGGAAGAGGACGGCTATATGGGGGAGTGAAAAAGAAGCAATGGCATGGCCTCTAGGAAGGGGCTTGATGAAGAGATGGTGTGAGAGAAGGTAGAGAGTGGAGAGGAAGACATGGCGTGAGGATGGGGGAGACAGAAGAAAGAGTGGGAGGGGGAGAAAGAAGAAAGAGGCAGCTATGGGTGTGAGAAAGAGTGATAAGATTTAGTGTTAAAAAGAAAACTGGTTAATGAATAGTATTTGGAAGGATTTGCTTGTAGTAGGATTTAACCCAAGTCCTATGACCTACAGAAAAACTTAAAACTGGTACGCTGACCACTCAACTACATGCCTTCCCAGTAATTCATTTCTAACTTTTTATTAAATAAATAATTTGTGAACCGGGAGGTTCAACTGGTTCAATCGCAAACCGGTAACATGACCTATTCATTTTAGTCTGAGTTTAAAAACATTGATTGTCATGCATTTATGAGAAAAAATTTAGCATGTTTGCATGACTAGACATATTTATTCAATTTGAAGACTACACAAGAGTATATTTTTAGTATATTTTTTTTATAAAGCTATTGCGAGTTTAATAATGGCCAAGTGTGAAAGTGCTAAATCTTAATGTATCAAATTTACATTATACTATCAACCTTAGCACTATAATACTAATGCAAATACATGACACACACATAGTACTCAGGTTGTAATCCATCATAGACTAATAGTGTCATTGGGAGAGAGATTTAGAAAGAAAATAAAGAAAAAGAAGTAGAAAGTAAGTTTTTTATTTTTATTTTTTTAAATTCTAGTTTGGAGTTTTTTAAGGGAAGGAAGGCAGTGAAAAGGGCGGAAATGAAAGGATCCAATTGGATGCTACTGTGTGCAAATTGTTCCCTTCCAAAATGGATGAAATCGACGGAAACCAAGTTCGATGCTTACTAAAATCGTTTAAAATAGGTAAATTAAAAAGAACACCTTTATGGTTTATGGTTTGACGAATATTCATATTACCTCTCTATAATTTGCAAACTAACAATCCATCTCCTTGTAGTTCAGATTTTTATTTTTTTATTATTATTTTTTATTTTTTTTTATAAAATAGATGAAAAATTAGAAAGCTAAATTGTACAAAAAGTTAAAATACTCCTAAGCCTAGTACCCTTTAACCAAAAGGGAAGAATTGTGTTTTATGTTAAATTACATAACTAACATTGATTAGAGATTTTAAATGACTAAAATAACCATTTAAATAAAAAATTTGCTGCCTACTAATGCCTACTTAGCAAAACATTTAATGGTTTCACTTAAACCCAAATTATAAGGAAGCGGATACTATAATGAAATAATCAGAACGTTTGCCAAACTACAAGGCGTTCCTTGTAATTTGCCCTTTACGATTGTTATATTCTTTAGAGTTTAGAAATAAAATTCAAATTTTATTTTTCTCTATAGCCTAAATTATTCCATTTATTTCTAGAACGTCCAAAAAAATATTAAAATCTCTTGCTTGCATCTCTCTTCTATTCTTTTCCCTCATATCTTAAGTTTTTCTCTTGTCTTCTCTTTTCTCTTAAACTCCCAAACTCAGCTTTTAAGGCTTAGTTGCAAGTTTAGGAGAGAAAAGAAAGGAATAGAAAGTTTAAATTAAGAAAGGAAAGAAGAGAATTGAAGGGAAAGTGATATCCTTTTATATTGTTTAAGGGTTAGAGAGAAAAATGAAAGAACTTACAAGTTTATCCTTTTAGTTAAGATGTGTATTTAGTGGGCAAAGTTGATTACAAGAAAGAATAAATAATATTTTCTTTCCATTTCTTTCCATATTTGGAGTAAAAATTTTAAGTTTTTAATTCCTCCAATTATATTCCTCTCTTTTAACTTAAATTTTTCAAACAAAGGAAAATGTCCTTACTTTCCTTTGTTTTATCTTCAAATCTCAACTCCTAAACCAAGCTTAATTGTTTTAAGAGAAAATCCTATAATGTAATAGAAACAAGGGTGAATTCCACATACACTTCCTTTGGTTTGGCAGTTCTCTACGTGACCTCCTTATAGTTTAAAAACCTACAAATATCTCCCACACTTTCGGTAAAAATGACTTTTTTCTTGTTGTGAATGGAAAATTAACTCACTAACGGAGTTGAATGACACGTACGCGTCATTTTTAAATTTTATGCATCTTTTTAAATTATTAAAGTTATATTTCCAATTTACCCTTCTTCACCTTTCATAAAAAAAAGTCAGTAACACCATCCAAACCTCTATTTCCACCTCCACTATACCATAGACAACAACAAAAACTACCATCACCACTACACTAGACAACAAAAACAACCACCATTTCCACCTCCACCAAGATAGTAACCACCACCACCACAAAAGCAACCACTTCCACCGTTTCCCAACTGTAGACCTTGCCACCTCTTCCCTCTGCCTCTCTCTCCCTTTCCCATCTCCCTCTCTTCCAAGCCCCAGACTACCACCATTTCCCTTTCATCTTGTTCCCCAGCCTGCTACACCCTTACCTAGATCCCTTCTTGCCCTCATCTTGCCTCTCATCCCTATCACCTCCTCTCTTACCTCCTTCCATCTCTTCAACCTCCCCGGGCTCTTTTATTCTCCAACTTCTTTGCCTTCCACTCCATATCATCCTTGGACGCAAATCTAAGAAATTTGTGTAGATATGGATGTTTTGTCTTTAGATCTTGAGGATTTGTGTTTGATTTGGACGTTTTCAAGATTAAATTTATAGTTTATCAAAAATCTAAAATTGTTGGTATAATTTTTTGAAAAAAATCACCATTGGAATATAGTGGCAGGAGGTGGCATGATGCTCGTCTGTTATAGGAGGGAGAGAAGGAGGGAGGGAGGAAGGAGGAAGGGCATTTTTATCCATTTAAGGGCTCCATTAGTGAATTGATTTCCCATTCACAAGACACTTTTACTAAAAGTACGGAGGTTGTTTATAGGTTTTTAAACAATAATGGAGTCATTTAGAAAAAGACCAAATCACAGGGGTACACGTGGAATTTACCCTAAAAATAGAAAGAGTTTTACAATTTTTCTAGGTTTGCTATTGATTCTGATCATTGCATTATAAAATGTAAGATTAATGAGCTCGCTTTCCCAATTACATTTATGCGAGATAGTTTTGCGAAGTAATTTCCTTGCACGTGTTGTAGCAAAATCAATCCTTACTGGTCTGGATATTCTTTTTTGTTGAGATTTCAGACCTTATGGTTGCAACAAAATCAATTTTCCAAATTAAAACTAAAATCACCGTATAAACCATCACCTTCACAATGCAATAAATGACCTCATCTACAAGAGGGTACTGAAAAAATAAATCACTGAATTTTTGACCAACTTCACATTTGCAAAATGCAAGCTTGGTGAGTTCGCATTAGCTGAATGTAAATACCTATTTTAAAAGTGTTTTTATTTTCAACATAATTATTTATGTCGTTATAGAAGAAGTTGATCGTAAGATCCTATTTTGAGAGAGTTGAAAAAGCACAGAAAGCAAGTTATATTGGGCCCTTTAAATTTTAGCGTGACTATCACTTTGGTTCTTAAGGTTATTTTTTTATTACTAAAATCCCAAGACTAACATGAACTATAACACAATGTGAATTCGTCTGTAAATAATTAAATATACCCATGGTTATTATGTGCTACCCCTTAAACTTTTGAATCAATAACACTTTAGTCTCTAACATTATTTTTCAATCACTTATCCCTTTTTCTTTTGCCAATTCAATATTTTAACCATTCTATCCGTATTTAATTCTGTTATTTTTATTCTTTTTTTTTTATTTTTTTTACGTCTATTTGTGCTTCATTCATCCATTAACTACAATATTCCTTATATGGACTTGATCCATGAACCTCCCTATGGATTATGTGGTTAAAATAAGAGTCACATCCCCATTTTCTTCAATTAATATATATCACTTAACATATGCATTCTTATTTGGATTGCAAGGTCCATAAGTGTGGTAAAATATCATGTCCATATAAGAATCTCTTCCTACCCACTACCACCATGAAACCCTCAACATTATGTACTATCTCCTTTTTATTCTTTTACAAATATAGTTTTTCTATTGTAATGGACATAAATCACTTTAAAGAATATTTTTAAAATTTGTGAATTTATTAATATATCCATCCGTTTAGTCAAAATTTCGCGCTAAAGAAGCCATTTTAGCCAAGGAACATAACACGGTTATAATTGACCATCCATCTAGGGATTTTAGTAATAAAAAAATATTCCCATTATGTTACATCTTCTTTAACTAATTATGACCAAAAAAAAAAGTTAGTAAAATATCGAATTCAATTTCTAGGAATTTCTTTATATTAAATTCTACATGAATCAAATTGTCTATTAATTAAAATTCTAAGATCAAAATAAACTAAAAAAATATAGATTAGAATAAATAAGATTACATTTCTCAACATATGAAATTGGTACAATCAAAGGACTTTAGTGCTAAAAGTAGCATTAGGAACTACAGTCTTAGTGGCACTAAAGTTTAAGAGGGTAAAGTGCAATATAATGAAAAAGAAGAAAATCAAATAGCGGTAGATTGGTCAAAATGTTGAGTTAGCATAACGGAAGGACTTAACTTAAAAATGATACTAGGGAGCAAAGTGATAGTGAAAAATGTATAAGGGAGTAAAGTGTAATTAACCATTAAATAAATTTCATATTGTTTTAGTAAGATGAGGTCCAAACTTTTGAATATTACCATGAGTAACTTTTTGTTCGATTACGGTCTTATGAGGTAATTAATATACCTGAAAGTAACATATTAATCAGAGTTGTACCTGTTGGAAATTAAACCAAGTCATGAAGTTTCCTATTTAATTTATAGTAGTTTTATTGTAGTCAATTTTTAGTAGTTTAATTATTTTAGTAATTTGTATTTTGTTTGGTTATTAGTTTGGGTCTTCTTGCTAGCCAAGTCTAGTAGGTCATATAAGTGGCATGTATTGAAGTATTTTCATGAGAGAGTCTAGAGAATTTATTGAGAACTTATAGAGATAACTCTTGAGTTTTTATTGTCTATTTGAGATACTAATAAAATTATTTATTCCTCCCATATTATATATTTTGTGTGATTATTTTTATTCCTTCAGTTTTCTAATTCTTGTGTGGTTGGTCTCAAAAAATTTTGAAATTCAGACTTCTACAACTGGTATCTTGACCTAGACTTCGAAGTTAGTCCTATGGTTTTTGGGTTGTTATAATTAGGACACAAGCCTTGCCTGGGAGTATTCAATTATTAGAGCTAGACTACAAGATTGGTCTGAGAGTACTTAGTTATTGAGGATGTGGCCATAAAATTGGTCCCGAATTTTTTAAATTGACTGTGGTTGTTTGCAGAATTATGAAATTGAGCTGTTTTGCCACACCCAAAATTGAGACAATGACATGCCACACCTTCGGATTCCCTCAAGCATGTAAGGCACGGTACAAAGAGCAATTAGTCACCACAATCATAGCATAGACTCCTAATTATACAAACAAACCATAATATACATTTTTACAAACCAGGGTATCGAAATATTAAACAAACTATCAAGAAACGATACAAACCCTAATCAACTACACTGACATGCAGGAGAAAGCAAAAGCTTGAAACATACCTCACGCTATGTGGAAAATAAACACACCTTAGCTCTAAAAGTTATAGTCCATACCAGAATCCCTTCCCATACCTATCCACTAACAAGCTCACCCGAAAGTAGAAACAATTCAACTGTAAAACTATTATCTCTGAATAGGTTGTGCAAAACAATGCTCCGTAAATAGCACTTACACCTAACTACTAAATGTAAAGCATAAAACTAATGTAGTGTTCAGTGTATAGGTCATACTCAATAACAGAGAGTAGTTCAAATTCGGTAATCATAATACAAATCATAGTAAAGCTCTTTTAGTAAGGCTTTGCGGCTGCATAACGATTCACAATTTCAAATCAGATACATAACAAAGTAAGCCCCTTTTATTATAAGGCCTTGATAACAATAAGTGTAAAGTCTTTTGCCTAGAAAATGTAATAAAGCAAGTTTCTAGGATGCAATATAATTGAATCTACACAATTATCTCTAAGTGTCTAAACCAAAAATTAATTCATGGCTATGTGCTCAAAATTCTTCAAAATCATGCATGGAAAAATATTAGCACCGACTACTCAATTATAAATGGTTCAACTAAAGAGTTATTATATAGAAAAATGGAGAAACATGTTAAGCAAAAATTTTCAAAAGTTCCAAAATTTTTTTTCAACCAATCCACACAAAAATTTTCAAAAATCTTGAAAATCTCTCAAATCAAAAGAAAAGTTAAAATATTGCATAAAAATTGAGTAAAATACACCAAACAACTCATAAATCCAGATGACTTCTTACCCCACACTTAAAAATAAGCATTTTCCTCAATGCAAAAATAAAAGCATAAATTGTGAAAAAGAAAAACTTCTCTAGATGTGAGTCACTTTGGAGCAGTATCCCACTATAAATATCCCTTTCACGTGAATTGTAGCACAAGTAACACTAAACAAAATAAAACAAAGAATTCTCTTGAGAAATTAAGAAAAACAAGAAGATTGTAAAATTAGATCCTACAATAGTTAGGAAAAAACTTAATCCCTTATGGGAATACATCACTTTAGAAGTAAAGAAAAGCACAACTACAAAATTAAACAAAGTAAAAATAAAACTAGCTAAAATCTCTGATCAATAAAAAAAACAACTAAAATGTCTGATAAATCAACTCAAAGATAAGAAAATCATTAAAATGGCCCTAAGCATAGGGCATCAAACATCATATGCTCAAGGAGTATCAGGTGCCAAATCATGCAGAAAGGTAGGGAGCGGCGGAAATGTTGATGAGTCCTCTCATCGCTACCTCGCTAACTGGCGAGCTTCTATGATCTGCTACTAGGCATGTTGGTGCTGAATCTAAGTGTCAAATCTCTGTCGCATGTGCTATTGCTCTGCCAGAATTTTCTCTAGTATCTCTTCTTGAGTATGTCGTTGTTCGGCCTTATCCTCTGATTCGGCATCGTCCCCCATTTGCCAGCAAGTGTGCCTAATTGAAGCCCTCACACCCTCCATAGAAAATAGCTTCCCAGGTTTCAGCTTCTCTACTACTGGATCAATCACCACATCACTCTCTGGATAACACACATAGTAGTGACTGGATTGGGAAACCATAAGCCTGACTGCTTATTGGTGGCAAAATAGCAGATTTGCTGATGGATGAGTTGACCTAAATCGATGGATTTCTTGAAAGCCATTTAGTACAGGAGTTTGGCCCGCTTTAGAGTGACATGGGTGAGATGGCTGACCGGGAGAAGGATTGTACAAATAAACTTAAACCAAACAAATCAAGCTGGTTTAAGTGTATTAGCATTGAAGTGTCTTGCCACTATCCTAACCGTATTATACGTCCATTCAGTACCACTGTTATAGAGTATGCTTGTGATCTCATTCAGTTCCATATTGGTTTTATTGATGGTTGGCCACTCATCATTGCATACCCGATTGGCTTTCAAAACCCTCTTAATCTCATTGATAGAGATATCCACTTGCTTTTCTTGAACACACACCCTAGTGTCACTGTAATAGTTAAGTTGGCATAGAATTTGCACACCATAGATAGTACTGTTTCTTTGGGCATTGAGGTATCTAAAAGTAATTCCACCCGCAGTTGTGAATGGTCAATTTGATCTCCGGTACCCCTGACAAGGGCACTTGAATACCCCTTTCTTTAATCACAGCCCGTTGTGATCTATGTTTCTCATATTTGTTCTGGGCTGTTGCGTTAAGAAATTGTAGCCCTACTATTTCCTCCAACGTGTTTTCTCGAGGAGGACCGACCGAAGTGGATGCTCCAACACTCTTGCTTGTAGCCTTTGTCTTACCCATTCTTGCCGTACCTACAAAATGTAAATGTGAAAATCATGGCAACCCCGAACAATTATTCCAATACCCCATACTTATATAAAATCACATCCCCCAACTTATAAGCATGACCCTAGATTGCACAAGATGTATTTCAAGAAAAAAGTTGTGCCAAAACTAAGGTCTATATACATTCCTAGAACATTCTTATGCAATAGAATCAAATAAGGATGAATTATACGACATAATTAACATTCTGGGAAATAAATTCATGCACCAATGACTTGTGTTTTTAGCTTCTCAAACATTTTTATTCATTGAGACAATTTATCAAACACTTGGCATGCATAGATAAAGAACAAACTCTTATACATATAATGAACATTGAATCACTTCCCAATCAAGAAATCATACATAAATCACTCAAATCACATGTTTAAAATCCAATCCATAACAAATTAAATCAGTTGAAGCATAAGAAATCAAAACCTTCTCATAATTTAAACTAAAACACAAAAAGGAAAAGTATAGGAAAAGCCCAAGAAATTCATACCTTGATTGAGTTCTTCCTTTGAAAAAGAAAGGTTTTTAGATGTGAATTTGATGAATTAGTAGTGATTTGATGTTGGGAAGTAGTAGGGAATTGCAGAGGTTGAAGGGAGTTAGAAAGGGGAAAGTTATAAAAAGAAGGGGTGATTGTGTGTTGTGTTTGGCAAATAATTTTATCCATATAAAGAGTCGCGTGCACTTGTGTGTCTTGCCTTGCATGCATGTGTGCAAAAAGTAGAATGGTTGATTGCTAGGTTGACTTTGGTCTCACGCACATGCGCGAGGTATGTAGCATGCACGTGTGTGAGATGTCCTATGGGTAATTTATCTACTGGTTTTTGTGCACAGGTTCACCAAATGGTATGCATGTGCATAAAAACACCATCCAAGCATAAAACTGTTATTCCTAAACAACCCAAACAACATATGAAACCTACAATTGACAATTTTTAATCATTTAACTTGAAGATTAAGTTGATTTTTGACACTAAAAGCACAAAAACATAAAACCCTAAATACAAAATTACTAAACAAAAACTTCAAAAATAAATAATCGAAATAAAATATAAATGGACATGGGTTGCCTTCCATGCAACACCTTTGTTTATTGTCATTAGCTTGACGTGATGCTCTTCACTCTCACGTAACTTCAGTATTAAGGAGTCCTAAAATTTTTCTTTTCACCATTATAAAGAAAGATGGATTTAACTTCCTCTGCTTCTTCACAACTTCAACAAGTTTCTCTTCTTGTAGTTTGCTATAAGCTGACTCGAGATAATCACCTTTTCCTTATCTTCTAAAAACAAGTATTTAAGGTGATCAGGAAGACGATTTTAATCCAGATTTGTTCCAATAGCATCAACTTTTCATTAGTAGGTGGTAAAGTTTTAGAACATGCATTACTTGTCCGCTGCGACTTGGAAGAATTTCCTACTTCTATCACAGGTTGTTGCAAATTAGTACTAAGTGACAAGTTCTTATTATTTTGCTCAAGATGTTCTTTGTGGTTTGCTTCCACCCCTGTATTGCTATTATGTCCATAAATTTCTTGTATTGGAGGGTTAAGCATGTGAATTCCAGAACAAGTTTAGTATGGTCCGAAGATTCTACATCATCATAAATATTAAATGCAACACTTGTATCACCAAATTCTAAGCTAAGAGTGCCAATAGAATCACCCTGTTCCATTTCTAGCACATAAAATCAACAGAAAAATCCAAACTCCCCAACTAAGATATCCGTCACTATTGCCTTAGGATAGGCTAAAGTTAAATATATCAGCTAGTTGAATTACCATACTAGTCTTATTCAGTTGTCCAATTTTTAGAGCATTATAAATAGAATATGGTATTACATTAATAACTGCACCCAAGTCTAGCATGGCTTTTTCGAATTGTGTATTGCCAATCTTATAGGGAATGAAGCACATACATGGATCCTTATGCTTTTGAAGAAGGGATTTTTGAATGATGGACGATATATTTTTCCCAACTTTTACCTTCTTAACTTTCTTCTCTTCTTGCTTTCTTTTGTGTGTACACAATTCCTTCAAAAACTTAGCATAACGAGGTATTTGTTTAATGGCATCAAATAAAGGAATATTTACCTCGCACTTACGAAAAGTTTCATATAATTCTTAGTTAGGGTCTTCTTTCGCAAACTCTTTTAATGCTTCAGGGAATGGGGGTTCGGGTTTATATTATGGCCAAACAAATGACTTACTTTTTTCTTCACCTTTGCTGCCTTTCATGTTGCTTGGAACAACCTCTTTTTCAGCGTGAACATCGACCTCCATTTTCTCGGCCCCAACACTTTCAGAAACCATTTTTCGCTGCACATCAACCTCCTTGCCACTTCTTAACATAATTGAGCTAACATTTTCTTTCAGATTTACAATTTTTTGAGAGGGCAATTTGCTAGAGTTCCGCGCTTCTAGCTGGCTAATTGCAGTCGGCATTTTTCCCATTTGGGTATATAATTGCTGAATACTGGCCTTTGTGTCCTATTGGAATTGCATAGCGTTAGCAGTCAAATCATTCAACATTTCATCTAATGACTTACCAGATTGAGTTGCCAGATTAGATTGTTGTCTTTGGGCAAATGTAGGCATATACGGTTGGAAATTTTGCCAATTTTGTTGAGGTGGTTGCTGTGCCGGATTCCTATTTGTTAGATTAGGATGATTCCTCCACCCAAGTTAATACATGTTAGAACAGGGATCATGATTCTCTTGCAGTTGCCCTGGAAATCCTCCTGAAGCATTTACCTGCTCTTAAGACTCATCTTGTAACGTAGGAGGTTCACATGTCTATTAGATGTCCCTCGATCGAACAAATTCTGTAAGGTTGCACAGTTTGCATAGTTCCTGAAGCCAATGATGTATATAAGAAGCTATACTGGCCATTTCTTGTTCTGATGAGGAAAATTTTACCTCATTAACATGTTTAAGAGGTTTTTCGCGTTGTGTCCCGAACTTTTGAGAATGTTCTGCCGTATTTGATATGAGTTCACGAGCAACGTCAATAGTCAAATTATCTAATGTCCCTCTACTAGCAGCATCGATTGTGTTTCTTTCGTTTACCAACAAACCATCATAAAATATTGAATCAATAAGGAATCACTAATCTAATCGTAGGGACAGCTTGCAGAGAGTTTCTTAAAACATTCCCAATATTCGTATAAGGACTCGTCATTGAACTGCCTTATCCTACAAATTTCTTTCTGGATATTCGTAGTTTGGGAGGTTGGAAAATATTTTGTCGAAAATAATTTATTCATTTTCTCCCATTTTGTAATACTGCCTAAAAATTAGGTAAATCAAACAGTCAGTCCTTTGCCTCGTCTTTCTGTGAGAACATGAAGCCTTCAGCTTAATGTGCTTCTCAGAAGCGCTGGTGGGTCTCATACTCGAACAAACTATATGGAACTCCTTAAAATGCTTGTTTGGATCCTCACTTAGTAATCCATGAAAAGCAAGCAATAAATGGATTAGTCCAAATTTTAATTCAAAAGTAATGTTTGCATCCAACTCAGGTTATTTAATGCAAAGAGATTGTTCATTTAAAGTAGGCACCGCCAGTTCTCTAGAGTTCTTTGCATCATGCTTGTTTCTCCTTGTTCCTTTTATTTTTTAGCAAAAATGAAATAAAAAAATTGATCTTTCCCTAGCTGTTTTTCTCTTAACTTCTTCCCTAACTTTGCATAGCATCCTCTGAATTTCTGGAACAAATTAGAATTCTGCTTGTCTAGTAGATTGTATTACTAGCATACACAATTAGTGGAAGAAATAACAACAAATTAAAAAAAATAAAAATAGAACTTAATTGCACAAAAATAAATTAAACCGTTCCTTGGCAATGGCACCAAAATTTTTGGTCGTGATGTTGCAGGTACCCAAAAACTAATCGAGCTCTCACTTATAAATGCAGCAGTAGTGAGTCCGAGTCATTCCACGAAGAACTGGGGTTATTCTTGTGCTTAAAGGAAAAAGGGGTGTTTTTGAATAATTTAACTAAACACTAAAGCTAGAAGTGAAATTGAAGAAAGTTTAATAAAAGAAGGATCTTGGTTCTAGTCATATCCACCATGGAAATTCTATTAATTTATCATTGACACCAAAAGATAATTCAATTTTCATACCAAGCACTAATTGAAGAACTAACCTGAGTTCCAATTCAAAGTCGATTCTTTTTATCTTTCCCTAAGGTTGGTTAATTTTCAAGATGCGATCTAATTAACTCTAACTATTAATTTAATCCAGACACGCGCCAAGTATTGATTAATTGAAGCATTAAAACCAGTGAGAAAAATTAGGCTAATTAAACATATCTAACACAAGCGTTTATGTCAATTAGTTGATTATTTTCCAAAATTCAATGACGCTAATTGAGGAATTATTAAACTTAGGTACTTCACAGATTGAATTGAACACACACCGTGTAAAACAATCTAGCTGTTGATTAATTCCTATAACTCAGCATTCTGCAGCAATAGCAAATTAAAAAGAACAACCATAATATTAGCACAAGAAAATAATCAATACTTGATATAAAAACGAACGAATTCAAGTACAAAAGTCTCATAACTTAATCGAACTGACCATGGCTTCAATTCCCTCGTCCAAGAAAAGGGTTTTGGGCACTAAGTGTCGTGGAAGTACACATACTATTTTTCTACAAAAAATTCACGATAAAAAACTAATGAAAAGAATGTCGTTCCCTTCTATTCACCCTACATGGGGTACTTATAATGAATATTTGGGTTACAATACCTATCCTAGGTAAGAACGTGAAATCGGTTGAAAAAGAGTCCAATTGAATGAAGAAATCTACCAACCTTAAATTAAAAATCACGTAACCCTATTGAATCGCACGCATGTGCGTGCCTTGATTCTTGCACATGTGGGTGCTACCATATTCTTGAACTTTTCTCTTTGGAAATCGCCCATGTGAGTGGCTTGATGGTCGTGCATGTGCTCGAAACCCTAATGTTGTGCTTCATTTTCAGCTTCGATTTTAACCTCAATACTCTTGGAGTTTGGGAAAGTGTAAAACATGAAAGATGTAACTCTCTTTCTTAGCATTCCAAAAAACACATCTTGAATCGAACAACGTCCAGATTAGCTCCATACTCGAGCACAATAAAACCTTGGAATTTTTTCCCATCTTTTTAATCCTTTTCAATCCTTTTCCACTTCAACCCTGCAAAAACTAAGAATAACCAAATTAAGCTCAACAATAACTCAAATATGGCTTACAATACATAACAATGTGGTAAATGACACATAAAATATAGCAAAATTATGTGCTTATCATTTACTGATACAAATCTCAATAACAATTCTTTTAAATCAAGGCTAGAACCACTTTCATATATATTAAGAAAAGTTTCACAGAACCACTCCCACTTACCTTCATTTGTTCATATTCATTGCTGCACTGAATAAGTATACCAAATATTCAATTTAAAAGGTGTAAGAACTACTTCTCTTGCAATTTACCTTTTCGGATCCCTAACTTTCCTTGACTGAAAACCTTACTTCCATAACCTAAATCTTTCGGAGTATAATACCACGCATTAGAGTAGACATATGGGTACAATATATAACTAGAAAGCAAGAAAAAATCAAGAAGGAAATTTTGGATGATTAAGCAAGATAATGAACATGAACAAGTTAGTTGATAAATATAAATAAGCTAGTTGGTCATTTCAGTCCAGCCACAAAAATTCATCATTTTTTAGCACCAACAACATGCTAAAAGTTCAATAAGCAAGGTTAAATCGAGCACAAACATGTAGGAAATGATCTAGACATGTAAGAATGAGATTAAACACCAAAAACACTAACTAGAAGGAAATCTGGGAACCATGCCATGAACAAGCTAGCATCTCACACCCCCATTTAAAAACCCTTCAAACTAGATTTTTAGGAAGTGTTTTAAATGATGAATAAAGGCTACAAAAGGTCAAGAATAATTTGGCAACAAGAATTGAAAAGGAACAAGAAGAATTAAATAACTATAAATTCTAGGCAAAAGCTTGAAACCCTAGCTAGAAGAAATAATAGTTAATCCACAAATAAGTTACCTAAGTAGCTGAATTCTTGGAATAAGAACACTTTTGAACCATTAATTCATTTCAAAAAACTTTTTTGTTGGCTAAAAATTGAAGAAGTTAGAAAGAGAAGTTTGAGAGAAAAGTTGGAAATACTTTGTATTTTCGGTAGCTAGGAATGAAATGAAGAAGAAAATGAGCTGCCTTCTTAATTTGTAGGATGAATTTTCAAAATTACATTTTAGTCCCTCAACTTCAAGCATAATCTCACTTGCTACCCCAAAACTAGAATGAAAATAAGAAAGCAGATAAAAAGGTCATTGCACAACTAGAATGACATTAGTGAATAGTTTTAGAAATTACAAATTAATGGCAAATGTTTGGGTGTTATAGGTTGATTCAATTATCAGTCGGGGAGGCTAAAATATTCAAGCAAGGAGAGAAGAAAAATTAATTTGTCGAGGTAATTATTTTTTTCTCTTCTATGATGAATAATGATTTAGTTAATGCTAAAAAATTTAAATTTTGCACACACATAGTAATAACATGGAAAAATTTAAATTGACAAAAGTAATGGAAAATTATATCAAAAGATGTGGTTTGGGTGATATAATTCAATTAAATTTAATCATTTATCAAAAGAAATTCAAAAAAGGAGAGAAAAATTATATTTTAATATTATGCGTAAATCACTGGTTGTAGAATATTTTAAGGAAGTTTTTCTGAAGTCGCTAGCCTCTTTATTTTTTTTTAATGAATTTTTTTTTTTTTTTTTGTATTTACTGGAATTCCTTAATGATTTTGATTACAAATCTATGTTTACATATGGATTGGCAAGTTGATATTGAAAAAGATATGTTTCTTGAGAATGAAATTGTTTGTGATGATTTTAATAAGGTCGAAACTTTTAATTGGGATACACTATTTTGGGTAATTCGGAATGAAGTATATGTTATTGAAGAAAAGAAAATTGTTACTTTGGAAGAAAAAGAAGAAATTATGGAAATGTTTTATTTGCCTCATACTCTCTTCATTATCAAGAAAAAATTGATTCAAATAATTCTGGAATTAAAGATGCTAGATTAACTATTGAAGAATATCCAGTTAATTAATTTTTTGAACTGGTTTACACAATTGATTTTATACTGGGTGAGTAAATATTTTGATAATTTTGGTAGTAGTTTCTTTGAATTGTTTGGCGGTGAGAATTATTGTCAAAAAGAAAGGTATGACTTCCTATTTCTTCGAAATTATGAGAATAGTTTATTGAGAAAAATTGTGATATATTTAAGAATATATTATACGTAAATACGTTTGAATTTTTTGATAATTCTAACGGAGTTCGCAGTTAAATTATATTTGGAGTTGCATTTTGGAACACGGTGACTCAGATTTCCATGGCAATTCTTGCTTGTGATAGCATTGGACTTGATATTCTAAAGAGTTTGGTTTAATGGAGGTTATATTGCAAATTAAATCAAGTTGGGAAGTTTCCTATTTAATCTATAGTAGTTTTATTAAAGTTAGTTTTTAGTATTTTAATTGTTTTAATAATTCGTATTTTGTTTGGTAATTAGGTTATGTCTTGATAGCTAAGTCTAGTAGGTTATATATATGACATATGTTGAAAAGTTTTTGTGAGAGAGTTTAGAGAATGGATTAATTACACTTTGCCCCCTTGTAAACTTATTCGTGTCTCGATTTGTCTCCTGAGAAAAATTTATATACATTTTGCTCCCTCTGACTTGCAGTTAAAGCCAACTGTTAGTCAAAAGTTTAGGAGTTGGTGAAATTTACTAAATTTCCCTCGTATAATTTTAAGGTTAGTTACAATTTTAATACCCCCTATAATTCCTAAAATTTTCACTTTTCCACTTATGAAGTAGATAAAATGCCCAAATGAGAAATTTCAAACTTTGATGATATTTGTTAAAGTGTATAGTTCAATTAACATGTCATCAATTTTTCATCATCCTCACGATGATTTCTAATAGATCATTTAAGAATTTTAAAATAATTAACATATATTAGGTATTTAGTGAAATTGTTACATTGTTTTTTGTTTTATAATTGCAAAAATTCATATTGAATCACATTTATGTAGGATTTGTATCTATTCTAAGTACATATAAAGAAAGAATTCTTCACGGGTGTCCTCCTATTCTATTGTTCTCCAGTTATTTTCAGCTAGTTTAGTTGCTATAATGATAATCATGGCTAAAATTTGAAGGCGGATTTAGTTGTTAAAATATCTTTTGGTTAATTATAGCCTGCCCCCTCCTACAAGGAGACCGGTGAAGGCATTCTCCTCTTGTACGTGCTTAGAACAGGTATAATTTCCATATAAATTGATTGGTTCAATATGATTTTTCAGGATTATAAAAAAAAAATAAAGTAACAATTTCACTAAATAAGTAATTTATGTTCATTTCAATTCTAAAATTGTTTTAATGATCCATTAGAAATCATCATCAGGACAATCACAAATTGATAGCATGTCAGTTGAATTGTTAAACAGAAAAGAATGTCAGAGTATGAAATTTCTCATACAGGTATTCTATTTATTTTACTGGAGGTAAAGTCAAAATTTTAGGGGTTATAAGTGTAAAATATAATTTTATACTATCATAGGGGATAAATTGTAACTAACCTTAAAATTATATAAGGGCAATTTAGTAGTTTTGCACTAGCTTCTAAACATTTTGCTAATGGTTGACTTTGAATGTTAGTCAGAGGGAACAAAATATATATAAATTTGTCTAAGGGAGCAAATCAAGTCACAAACAAATTTGTAAGGGGCAAAGTATAATTAACCCTTGAAAAATTTATTGAGAGTTTACAGGGACTACTGTTGAATTTACTTATTGTCTTTCTTTGAGCTCGTCCATTCGTTGGGTGATCCCTAGCTCTCACGTTCCAGTGTTTGCTCATCGTTTAGGCCCGTAAAGCACCGTATCCATATAAATGCTTGCCACCTACGCTCCGCCATCCATTCCAAGTTTAGGAACCTAGGTAATAGTATCCCGATCAAACAGCTAGTATTATGATCTAAATTATATTTCTCGATGTAGATGCTGCATAGTTGGTTCTCATCCTTCAGAGACTATGAGTGTAATAGGAGCATCCATCGACAAAAGGATCACCCTAAGATGATCATCTCATGGCTATTGAGACAAAAAGCCTTCACCCTCCTATTCAACGGGGCTATTAGAGAAGCAGCTTCGTTCCTTGACTTCTTTGCTTTGATATACTAATAAAATTGTTTCTTCTTGCCATATATTTTTTGGGTGTTTTTTTTTTTTCCTTCAATTCTTTATTTTCGTAGGTATTATCAAAAAACTCTAAAATGTAAAGTTCTATGGTACCCCTCCTCAATATTAAAAATATGGGCAAATTATAAAGAACCTTCTTTGGGTTTGATTAATGTTTAGCTTTTCTCCCTATGGTTTATAAATTTACGATCCGTTCCCTTATGGTTTGTTTTTTTTTTTTTTTATTGTAAAATGGATAAAAGTTAAAACCTACTAGATTTGTGTAAAAAGTCAAAAATATCCCTAAGTTTAGTACCCCTCTACTACCTAGAAAATTCATTCATCGGAAGAAGGGGTTGTGTTTTATGTTAAATTACATAACTAATATTGATTAGAGGCTTTAAATGAATAAAATAACCCATCGGATTAAAAATTTTCAGCCCACTAACCGTAACTTAACAGAAGATTAAGAGTTTCACTTTAAACACAAAACACAAGGGAAAAAATTGTAGATTTCAAACAATATGGGCAATACCTAAACATCAGTCAAACCGTAAGGGGTTTCTTGCAAGTTTTCCACTAATGTGATAGTATTTGGTGAGCTTGTTCCATGGCTTAGCATAAATATATCTGAAATTCGCATGGACTTGTTGAACTTCGACAGGAGTGGTTGGCACCTGCCTGGTATGCTCTAGATTGTATTTTTCATCTTCTTCTTGAATTGGCTCTTTCTCCATGAACATTGCATATTGTACCTCCTTTATTGTAACCAGGACAAACTTGCACTCATTCAAAGGATAAGTCAGTAGTTGTTCCCAGCAAGTGTCAAGTGACCCACTTGTTGTGACTTAAAGTTCAAGAGGTTTTACACAACCAGTTTCTTTCAAGATGTATTCCTTTTCTTCTTCCTAAATCGGTTCCAATATTGGAGTCCATTGGTTTTCATTATCTATCATTCTTTGGAGCTCGACAAATTGGTGTTGTAACCTCTCGATGGATTTGTTTTGGCTTTGCAAGAATTTAGCTTGATCTTCAAGGAGTTGAGCTTGGTTCTTAAGGAGTTGAGCTTGTTCTTCTCGAAGGTTGATTGTGTTTTCTTGAATTTCTTGTAGTGTCATCCATATTTCCGTCACCTCAACTATTTTGCCCCATCAACTTCTTTGATTGGTTTATGAACGTAATGGGGCTCCCTTTATTGGTATAAAGGCTCTTGAAGTGGAAGGAAAGAATTGTGATTTTCTTGATAGCTCTGATATGAATCTGGATGGGTAGAACATCCCATTTGATGATCTAAGGGATAGCGAGAATAATTATAACAAGAATCGCGGTACAAATTGGCATACCTCCATTACCATATGAATGATAATTCCTTAGTATGAATCATTCCAATTGAGTCCTTGCATGTTCTCGAAGAAACAAACACAAAAAAAACAAAAACAAAGAAAAAGAACTAAAATGCAAAAACAAGAAAAGAAGGAAAGTTAGACTACTAGTTACTCTAAACTATCCATCACTATGAAATTCTTTTTGAATTTTTCAAAATAAGGACAACTACAAAATGAAAATATTTTTTGTTTTTCAAATGTGTGAACAAATATACAAGAAAACAAAGAATTTCAATCTAGTGTTCCAACCAAATTATGCCGGAGATATTGTCGAAAACCAATCCCTGAATATGGCATCAAAAACTTGATGCACTCAAAATGCTCATATCTAGTTATATCATTCATAGAAGTACTAAATCCTACTACTGACTAGATGGCGCACTGCAAGTATACGGGTCAAATATAGCAAACGGATGTAAGGATCCTATCGCAAGGATTAGTTGGGAATTTCTGATTATTTAGTTAGATTATTATTTGAGGAGTTTGATTTAGTAAAAGTTTTAATTAAAAATAAAACTGAAGAAACTACGAAAATGATTTAACACGAGTTAGGGTTCGATTAGCCAGTTCTCAAGCTTTTTATCAATTCATTGGCTAAATAGCTCAACGGGTCTAACTAGAGGTTCATTCCCAACTATAAATCAATCCATTAGACCGGTTCATGATTTTAGTCTAATTATCCACATGGAGTTCAAGGAATCAACTGCAAAAGCTAGTATCTTAGCCCGACTACTAACCTTTTTAATCTAGTAATAAACTAGTCTAGGAGAATTAATACTCAGTGGTTGTATGTTGTGCCAAAACCCAATAAGTTGGCTTAAGAAAGGCCCTATTCTCTCACCAAACTACAAAGCATTTACTAATACATAATTATTCATCATTTTTACTACCCAACCTTCCAATCAATCAATACCAATGGGAAATTGTAGCATTAAACTTTAACTCAACTAACTAGTGCATAATTAAAGACAATAAATGTAAAGAAAGAATTTTAAAGAAAGCGTTCAAGAGGAAAGCATTTTAAGAAAGCATCTAATATCCTAACTACAAATTACCACTAAGAAAGCATATTTGTAGAAAGCCATAAACTAATCTAACAACTAAACTAAGGGAGAAAGTAAATAAGGTAACTAAACTAAGCTAACATATACTAAATTAACACAAAGCGAAGGAAGTTAAACATAAGAATAAAAGATCTTACACTAATGGTCTTCATCCACAACTAGGAAATTACAAATTAACAACTAAACTACGGCTAATCTAACAAAACTACAATACTGACCCAAATGGGGAGGAAGAAGAAGAACTAACCTTAGCCTATAGCTAACTAGCTAACACTAAATACTTAGCCTCAAAAGCGGCTTACAGAGTTTTTATATCGTGCTAGACTTGGGGAAGAAGGTTCAGCCACAAATAAGTTATAATTTGGACATTTTTTCCCTAGAGAAACTCATACCGCAGTCCTAAGATTTTGTACTGGGTTTTGTAACCAAAGTTTTGTTTCCAGTAGTGTGCTAAGTATTTGGGACCACAGCCCTAAACGCGGTCCCAAGCACAATTTTTCAGCAGTTTGGTTTGGCTTTGTCATCCAGCTTGATTTGGTATGTTTGTTGTCGAATTAGTGCACCATTTTCTCCGACCAAGCCTCATGTAAACTCAATTTATTAGTTACAAAAAAAACACTTAATTAACATTAAAAGCATTAAATTAACACAAACTAACACGTTCTAGCACATAAAAGTAAAAATAGGCAAAAACAACACTTAAGCTATAAAAATACTATGAAACAAAACTAGAGCCAAAACACTTAGATTTAAGGTACATATAACTCTAGTTTTCTAGAGTTATCTGATATGTTAAATATCTACTTATAAAATTTACAATAACCTAACTCTAATACTAACTAGATAATGCACCACAATTGTACAGGTCAAATTGTATATAGCAAAAGTATAAGTGAAACCAACAAGAATTGGTTTAACAAGTACCGGTTATTTGGTTAGAATGCTATTTGAAGAATCGACAACAAAAGAGAGATTTAAATAAACTAGAATTAAAGACTTTAACTAATGAAAATTATAGATTAGGATTAAAACTAGGCAATTCCAATTTCCATTAATTCATTCAATTCATTGTTCCAATTATAATGCATGGAAGTTCAATGCCAAATTATCAACCCAACTTTGACTCCTCACACAATTGAGTCCTATCAAATTAATTAACTAGGGGTAGATTCCTTTATGTCCTAGATTAATAAACTCGAGTCCTATTTGTGTGGAATTATCATGTTCAACTAACTAAATTAATCCGGCCACTTTGATCGCAAAATAAATTAATCAAATAATCAACACGGGTCTATGATGGGGGGATTAATTTTAGTATCACCATGGCAAACCTATCCAAAACAAGAGTTTGCAAAGTTCTTGATTCTCCAATTTATGTTAATTATTACCTAATTGTTATGATTATTCCAATTGATGATAAAGTTAATTATTACCCAAAGGAATTGGCATCATCCAATCTTAATCCATGTTTTATGCTATTTAAAACATGAATGAAAGGAATAATTCTAAGGAAAACATCGAAAGCAAGTAAACTAGTCGAAACATTAATCTAAGAAAGCAAATAAAGAAAGTATAGATTGAAGACAAACGATATGGAACAATAAAATAGGAATTAAATAACACAAGATTGATATAAAAATGTTTAAAAAAGCTTATGTAATGAAGAATTTGAACCTCCTCTTAAACTCTTCTTGAAAAAGAGAGAAAATCCTAGTCTAATCTTGCAACCCCCGAAAATAAGGGAATTGAAAGAAAAATGTCATTTGAAGGTCCTAATGACCTTTTTATTTTATTTTTTATTTTATCATTTCTGAGTGTTACAAAGTGTAGGGCTCTAAAAAAGTTTCAAAACACACTATTATGGGCCTAAAATAGACGCTTGGAACTCTAAAAATTATCAAAATCACATAGCAGTGTCGAACCAACTGCACTCTACGACTGTGACAATACTTCTGTCACAATCTCGATATGTGATTGACTTTGCCTTGTCAATTGCAGTCTGATTGGCCTTTGGTAGTTTCACGTGGTTTCATAGTTTTGTCTCTAAAAATTTTGTTCAACCTCTAATTGATGCGTTTGTTCCTACACGACCGTAGAACAAAACCACATGTTAATATATATATATATAATTTAATTCAAAAATAACACTTAAACAATGACTAAAACTACAAACAAAAGACAAATTAGAATCACTAAGAACACTAATTTTGGGAGGAATTAAGTAAATAATCTAAACAACCCTAAACATACATGCACATAAATATAGGTTAAATAACATTAAATGAACACTAAAACACTACAATAAACATATATTTTATGTTTCCATTTAGATTATAAACATAAATGCACAAAAACAAACACATAAACTCTAGAAACGCCAAAATTATTGCAAAAGTCGTATGAAAAAGAGTAAGAGTAATCCTGATTTCTTAGGCCTATCATTATCACACCCACAAACTTAAGCTATTGCTCATCTTGAGAAAAATAAAGAAAAGAAATGAAAAGAAAAGGAACAACAAAAATGATTAACATAGAACACATAACACTACCAAGCTCACAAATGATAATTAGCGAAATTCAGATAAGAGACAACTTTTCTTTATTTTTCTCAAGATGAGCAATAGCTTAAGTTAGATGTGAAATCTCTTATCACAGAAGTATTAGGTGTTTAAATGGTCACTCTAATGATGCATTTGCTCAAAAACTAATTCAATTGCAACTAATACCCCTAGGTCTAAATTAACAAATAGCTTCTACATTTGATTACCTTGAATTTGAGAGAAATAGTTGGTACTGTTGTATTGTAGGTAGTGTGAAAAGAGCTTAGAAGTGTAAGAGTTCTCAATGTAAGAGTGGAGAGATAACAATTGTAACAAGGAGGTTGTGAGTGTAAAACTCTTGCAACTAAAGGATTAGTGTGAGCAAGAGTGATTCATGTGTACAAGAGGTATTGTCTCACCTTTTGAAGAGACTTCTTCAAGTTGTGAACTTAGTTGCCTTGTAAAGGTTGAACAAGCTTGAAGCTGAGTTTGGCTTAATCTCAATATTCTTATTTGTTCTTTATTGTCTCTTATACACATCTAGATGTGTGCTAAGAGACAGCTTATGCTCACTGGAAACCGAGAATTTCTATTGAGTACACTTGAAAATAATTCACCCTCTTAGGAAACAAGGATCATTTGGAATCTACCTAAAATGTAAATATCACACAAATTAGGGTTTTTGCAACGTGGATAGTACACAAATCTCACCCTCAACTAGTTGGTATTCTAGCAACAAGGAGGTTCATTTCAATGACTTTGCTTATACTTGCCCCATTTTAAAAACAATCCTAATGTCATATTTTGAAGGTACGAAACTGTGATGTCGACTCTTTTACTTGCCTTATTTTCTACTCTAATAGCATATTTGAAGGCACGGCATTTTTAATCCCGATTCCTCAGCTTGCCTTATTTGTAAGAGCTAAAATATATATATATATATATATATATATATATTGAAATTTTAACATGACCTAAGCCATGGAAGAGAAATCAAATGCAACCAAAAATAGATCTAACACGTCTAAAAAATGCAAACATAAAAATGGTCTAACTCATTTCTAAACATTTATACACTTTTCCAAAAGAGAAACTTGACAACAATTAGCACTTGTAAGAATGAGCAAAAGATATTCAAATGAACTATTTTCAAAACTAGTTAGCACACTACTCACTTTTTGAAATCTGGAATAGATGGTTTTTGAAATAAGTTTTTGCAACAAGAACTATATATTGTACTACTCAAAGTGAATGAACAAGCAAATAACATAAGTTATAAGCTACTATTAGGTTCATAATAACATCATTGAGCACCAAAATCACATTTTTCTATACAAAATCCACTACTTTTATTGACATGAACAAAACCATTCACAAAAACATAACATGACTCAAAATCATACTACTGCACTTTTCATTCTATTCTATGATGAGTGACACTCATCCTACCACTCACCCATATTATAAGAAATAAAAGTACTACTAATAAAGCATAAAAAACATAACTAGCTAAGAACAATGCTGGGAAATGACTTTCAACTAAACTTGGACACCAAAAAATTCATGTAGATGATATTAGGACAATATAATATTCAAGTGAATGCAAATGCAACAAATTAAGTAGAAAATGAACTTAGAAATAAGTGTTCTACCCTTTGTCATGGACTTCATAAACATTAAGCATAACACAATATAATACCAAGCAAAGAGTAATTCCAAGTGCAACATGCAAATTCCATTAAAAAACTATAGTCTTATAAGTTGACTTAACTTTCTCCAACCAATCATGGCTATAACAAACAAACAAAGCCTTATTCCCATTAAGTAGGATCGGCTGCATGATCCTAGTACACCATTACGTTCTGTTATAAATCATATCCTCCTAAAAGTTACCCACCAATTTCTTTTTGGTCTTCTTCTACCCTTCTTATGTTGACTAAACAAACAAACACACAAACCAAGCCGCATTCCTACTAATTCGGGTCGCGTACATAAATCCTGTTACCTATTGCGCTCTATTATGAATCATATCATCCTTAATTCCTAGATGGGTTATATATTTCTTACAAATTACCCATCAAGATTACTCTTTTTCAGTCTCTTTTACGGCTATACTAAGAAAAAATGTTTTTGGACCTTCACGGGATTTAAACATTTTAAAGAAAAGGAAAAACACACATAAGGGTAACAAGGTCTTAAAACAATACAAGAGTTTTCTAAATGCCCAAGTCATCCCCCAAACTTAGTTTCATACATACTTGGCTTCAAAGAAACATTAAAAAATAATGACTACTCCCCATCTATATATATATATATATATCACATGAATTGTTCAAATTGACTCAAAAACTTAGCAAATAAAGTGTGACAACAGCTACAATGTCCACAAGTAAAACATAAAAACTAAGTCCAAGTTCATTCAGTAAATCATATATTAAAATTTGTCCAAATTTGTCCTACATTCCATAATCGCATATCACAAAAATTCCTACATTTCTATCAACATGCTCATTAACAACCAAAATTCTCCAAGTGTATCAAAATTCATTCCCCAACATCAGTACATATGCTAAGCTAATCAAAAGACTACTAAGCTTTTATTATCCACTAGGTTCTAAAACTAAAGCATAGAAAGTAAAATAAAGCATAATAAGTAAAAATGAATGTAATAATTCCTCAACAACACCAATGAGGTTTTCCACCAATCTAATAGTGCTTGGTGAACTTGCTCCACAACTTAGCATATACAAAATTCCCATGGACTTGTTGAACTTCGGCAGCTATGGTTAGGACCTCCCTAATCCCCTCTAGAATGTATCATTATTTTTCTTCTTAAGTTGGCTATTTCTCCACGAACACTCCATATGGTACCTCTTTAGTTGTAACGAGATAAAATCTACTCATTCAAAGGATAAATCAGTTGTTGTTCCAAACAAGTGTAGAGTGAACGGATTGTTGTGACTTCATGTTCAACAGGTTCTTCACAACTGGTTTCCTTCAATCCGCATTCCCTTTCTTCTCCTCGAACTGGTTCCTTCTCAATTGGTGGGAGTGTTGGATTCCATTGGTCTTCACCATCTATCATTCTTTGGTATACTTCATGTGCTCGCAAATTGATGTAGGAACCTCTTGATGGATTTGTCTTGGATCTCCAAGAATTTAGCTGGGAGTTGACCTTGGTCCTTAATGTGTTGAGCTTGTTTTTCATGGAGTTTGGCTTGTGTTTCTCAGAGGTTGATTGTGTCTTCTTGGAGTTCTTGATGTATTATCCACATTTCAATTAATCTTTCCTCATCAAAATCTTGGATTGGTTTGTGAATGTAATGGGGCTCCATTTGTTGGTATGAAGGTTCTTGAGTTAGAGGTAGCTCTCATATGAATATGGATAGGTAGACCATCGCAATTGATAATCTAAAGGGTAGAGAGAATAATCATAAAAAGAATCATGCTGATTAGGCATATCTCTATTACTATACTGATGATAAT
This sequence comes from Cinchona pubescens, assembly GCA_025175665.1. Taxonomy (NCBI): domain Eukaryota; kingdom Viridiplantae; phylum Streptophyta; class Magnoliopsida; order Gentianales; family Rubiaceae; genus Cinchona; species Cinchona pubescens. Next base: position 1,149,108 of record JANKKI010000232.1, read on the forward strand.
TTCTTTAGTATGATACATTCCATTTAACATGTTCTTGGAGAAACAAACACACCAGAAACAAAAACTAGAAAATGAACTAAAACACACAAACAAGAAAAGTAGGAAAGTTTACTAGTTAGTCAATTAAACTATCCATGACAATGAAAATATTTTTGACTTTTTCAAATTAAGAACACAACTACAAAATGAAAATTCTTTTTGGTTTTTCAAATAGGTGAAATCACTAGACAAGAAAACAAAGAACTTCAATCTAGTATTCTAACCAAAATATATCTATGTTGCTGAAAACCAATCCCCAACAACGGTGCCAAAAACTGATCGAGATACTCATGCCTAGTTATATCATTTATAAAACATCTAAATTCCATTACTAGCTAGATGGTGCATCACAAGGATACCGGGTCAAATTGCAGCAAGCGAAAGTAGGGATCGTACCAGCAAGGATTGGTGGTAATTACTGTTTATTTGGTTAGATTATTATTTGAATAGTTTTATTTAGGAAAAGGTTTAATGAAAACTAAAGCTAAAGAAACTATGAAAATGATTTAAAATGGGTTAGGGCGTGATTAGGCTCTTCCCGAGGTTTTAATCAGTTGAACGAGTGAAATAACTCAACAGGTCTAACTAGAGGAGTTCGCTCCCAACTGTGAATCAATCCTTGGCCAGCTAATGATTCTAGTCTAATTGACTCATAGAATTCAAGGAACCAACTAGAAAAGCTATGATCTTGGCCTAACTACTAACCTTTCTAATCTGGTAATAAACTAGTCTAGCAATTAACACTCAACTATTTATGTTGTCTCTAAAACCACTAAGTAGGCTTCAGAAAGGCCCTATTCTCTTACCAAGCTATCAAAGCATTTACTACTACCCAATGATCCACCATTTTTACTACCCAACCCTCTAACCACCAAGGGGAAAATGGCATTATCAAACCTTAATCCAACAAACTAGTTCATAATTAAAGGCAATACATGTAAAGAAAGAATTTTAACTAAATCATTTAAAGAAAGCATCTAAATATCTTGATACAAATGACCACTAAGAAAGAATATGTAACCAAAGACGTAAACTAATCTACCAACTAAACTAAGAAAGAAAGTAAATAAAGCAATTAAACTAAACTACATTAAATTATACACAAAGAAAAGGAAACTAAACACAAGCATAAAAGATATTACACTAAGGGTCTTTTATCCACAACTAGGAAATTACAAATTACAACTAAACTACATCTAATATAAGAAAGCCTCCCCAAATTGCAAAGAAGAAGAAGAACTAACTCTAGCCTACAACTAATTACTTAGCGTTCAAAGAGAATTAAAGAGTGTTTATATAGTGAAAGGGTTGTGGGAGAAGTTTCAACCACAAATCAGCCAAAATTTGGACTTTTTTGCCCTTGGAAAAACTCAAACAACAGTCCCAAAATTTTCTACTGGGTTTTTAGACCACAGTTTTGTTTCCATTAGCAACATCTGTATTTGGGACTGCGGTGCCTCACGTGGTCCCAAACGCTTAGTTTTTCTTTTCTACAATTTGGATTGGCTTCGTCATCCTACTTGATTTGGTCTGTTTCTCATCCAATTGATGTGCCGTTTTCTCCGACCAAGCATTGCCTATAAACACACTTCATTAATTAAGAATAAACACTTGACTAAGATTGAAAATACTAAATTAACACAAACTAACACATTCTAGAATATAAAAACAAAACTTGGCAAAAACAACTCCTTAAGACCTAAAAATGCTCAAGACTAGAGCCAAAATAGTCAAATTTTGGGTACATATAGCTTTGTTTCCTAAAGTTATCAGTGCTCAATGTGCACGTCATTATCAATTATCAATTACATTTCACATTCACTGATTAATGTACGAGACATAGTAAAGCTCTTATAATAAGGCTTTGTCATACGAGACACTTGACATTTTATATTCACGGTGCAGAACATAGTAAGGCCCTTTTTTTATGGCCTTGATAACAATACGTGCAAATTCTTTTAGTATGTTTCAATCATACAACACAATATGGCAAGCATGACGGTAAAGCTTCGTTAGTCACAATTACTGTTGCCATTCTATAAGTTTTGGTACAGTATTCTGTAAACATTTTTCTGTAAGACTTTGATAACATGATAAGTAAGGCCTTCCTCCATATAAGACTTGGGTAATCAAGAACTCTAAGGTCTTTTAGTCGATAGAATTATATATCAAATCAATCTCAGTGACATACACAAGAAAATTCAACTAATAAAGCCAATCAAATGGATCATTCCACAAGAAAGCAAATTGAATAAACCCCTAACAGAAATATAATGGACTTCACATCCATTACCATGAATCACTAAACTAATAACAACATATACCATCACATGAGTCTAAGTTAATTACACAGTCGACACATAAATATACATAGTTCCTCATACTTACGTTGATTGAGTAGCATAAATTCTACAGTGTTCGATAGCTATAATCAAACACAAGCAATGCAGTGTACTATTAAGTATTAACCAATTTTCATGAATGCCAATGCAATGCTCTACTAATCTTATGAAAGTAGCCCTACTTATGGATGTCAATACGAGGTTCACCAATCATGTGATATTGACATGTTGATAGATGCTTGGACAAGGTTTTGTGTCACTTACATGTTAATGAGAGCATCTCACCCTAACTTGAACTGGGGAAGTAACTTAGACGATGATACTTACAAGGCTTTAATCACCAATGAAATACACCATAATCCTTTATTCTTATTATATTAATCATTACACAGTACTGAATGGTCTAGGTCTAATCATGTGATGCCCAACTCTTGTATAAATGAACATAAAGTTTAGCTATACAATCACATAAGAGTACATAGGGCAAACACCATTCATCACTCACATTTCACACAAATCTACAGTCTAAGAAATTATGCAAAGCATTTACTAATATAAAACTCTCTCTCTTTCCTTCTCTCTCTCTATATATATATGCAAAAACAAGAAGGAAATTTCGGATGATTAAGCTAGATGGTGAACATGAACATGTTAGTTGGTGAATATGAATAAGCTAACTGGTCAGCTACAAAATTCATCATTATGAAGCTCAAAAAACATGCCAAAAGGTCAATAAGCAAGGTTAAATCAAGTACAAACAAGTTGGAAATGGTCTAGTAATGCTAAGTACAAGATTAAACACCAAAAAACCTCACTAAAAACTCTAGGAGCCTTGCAAGAACAAGTTAGCAGCTCACACCCCAATTAAAAACCCTTCAAACTAGATTTTTAGGAAGTATTTTAAATGATGAATCAAGGCTACAAAAGGTCAAGAATAATTTGGCAACAAGAATTTAAAAAGAACAAGAAGAATTAAATAACTATAAATTCTAGGCAAAAGCTAGAAACCCTAGGTTGAAGAAATAATAGTTAATCAACAAATAAGTTACCTAAGTAGCTGAATTCTTGGAATAAGAACACTTTTGAACCTTTAATTCACTTCAAACAACTTTTTTGTTGGCTAAAAATTGAAGAAGTTAGAAAGAGAAGTTTGAGAGAAAAGTTGGAAATACATTGTATTTTCGGTAGCTACAAGTGAAATGAAGAATAAAATGAGCTACCTTATTAATTTGTAGGATGAATTTTTGAAAATTACATTTTAGTCCCTCAACTTCAAGCTTATCTGAGGCAAGCTACCTCAAAACTAGACTGAAAACAAGGAAGGCTTAAAAAGTCATTGGATGACTAGAATAAATATTAGTGAACAGTTTTAGGAATGCCAAATTAAAGAAAAATGTGTGAATGTTACAGGTTTGATTCAGTTACTAGTCAGGGAGGCTAAAATATTCATGCAAAGGGAGAAGAAAAATTAACTTGTCAAGGTAACTTTTTTTTTTTTCCTCTTTTATGTTAAATAGAAATTTAGTTAAAGCTAAAAATTTAAAATTTTGCACACACATAACAATAACAAGAAAACATATGAATCGACTAAGTAATAAAATAGCATATAAAAAAGTATGGTTTGTGTGATATGATTCTAGTAAGTTTAATTAATTATGAAAAGAAATTCAAAAAAAGGAAAGTGAAATTACTTTTTCAATATTATGCCTCAACCAATGGTTAGAGAATATTATAAGGAAGTCTTTTTGACATCACCATTGTTTCTAATTTTTAGAATTGATCTTTCTTATATTTTCTACTGGAATTCCTCGTCGATTTTGATTATAAATCTAACATTCGTACGCATTTACAACTTTGATTTTGAAAATGATAAGTTTCTTGAGAATTTAATGAGGTGAAACTATTGATTTGGATTCACAATTTGGGGTAATTTAGAATAAAGAATTTGTTGTTGAAGAAAACAAAATTATTACTTTGGAAGAAAAGAAGAAATTGCAGACAATATTTTATTTATACCTCGTACTCTCTGCATGATAAATAAAAAAATTGATTCAAATAATTCTAGAGGTGAAGATGCTAGATTAATTATTCAAGATTCTCCAGTTAATTAACTTTTTGATTGGGTTGACACTATTGATTTTATGTTGGGGCGAGTAAATTTTCTGATAGTTTTGGTGGTGGTTTCTTGAATTATTTGGTGTTGAAAATTATTGTCAAAAAAATGTATGACTTCTTATTTCTTAGCGATTATGAGAATAATTTATTTAGGAAAATTATGGTATATTCAAGAATAAATGTGCAGTTTAAATATGTTTGAATTTTTTCAATCAAACAAAATTAGTAGTTAAATTATATTTGAAGTACGGGAACCATACACTACTACGTGTAAAGATGAAAATGAAGACCAAATACAAGTTGGAGTTGCATGTTGCCTATATTTTGACTCAGATTTCCATGGCGATTCACGCTCGTGATAGCATTGGACTTGATATTTTAAAGAGTTTGGTTTAAGAGAGGTTATATTGCAAATTAAACCAAGATGGGAAGTTTTCTATTTAATTTATAGTAGTTTTATTGAAGTCAGTTTTTAGTAGTTTAATTATTTTAGTAATTTGTATTTTGTTTGGGAATTAGGTTGTATATCGCTAGACAAGTCTAGTGGGTTATACATAAAACATATGTTGAAATATTTTTTAGAGAGTTTGGAGAATTTATTGAGAGCCTATAGAGACTGTTATTGAGTTTTTATTGTTTGATTGATATGCTAATAAAATTATTTGTTCTTACCGTATATTATTTGTATGTGATTATCCGTGTTTATTTTTATTTGTTCAATTATCTGGTCCTATATCAAAAAACATCATAATTTAGAGTTTTACATTACTGCTTCTATATTAAAAATGTGGTAAATTACAAGAAACCCTGTAGGGGTTTAACTAATTTTTAGCTTTTCTCCTTATGGTTTATAAATTTAAAATCCACTCACTCGTGGTTTGGCTTTTCTTTTTTTTTTTTTTAAGATGGATAGAAATTTAAAACCTTACAAATTTGGGAAAAGTCAAAATTACCTCTAAGTCTAATACCTCTCTGCTACCTAGAAACCCCTCTATTGGAAGAGAGGGGTTGCATTTTTAAATTACATAACTAACATTGATTTGAGATTTTAAATGACTAAAATAACCCTTTAAATAAAAAAATTTTGGCCTATTGATGGTCACTTACTAGAATATTAACGGTTTCACTTTAAATCCAAAAGAAAAGAAGATAGATTGTAGATTTTCAAACCATATGAGCAAAAGTTAAACATTAGTCTAAACCACAAGCGTACGTTGTAATTTGTCCTAAAAATATTTAAGGTGTTAACTCCCGTAAATTTTATAGAAGGACTAAAACTCATATTCATATAAGTTTTCAAATAAATATGGAGATCTGCAATTGTGATGTATAACCATTGGCTCGTTGTGATCTTGTGTTAAAGTAACATCGGAATGCATATGAATTTTAGAATTTAAATATCTCCTAATCCCTAAAACAAAACAAAAATTCACGATATGCCATAGAACGGGGTATCATTAGGCATGAATACTTTCTATAATGTGTATAATTTGTATACAATGACTATTATTATACTGTTTTAAAAGATTAGCGAGTAATTTGAATTAAAAAATAATTGAGTTATCATAGTGGATCACAAAAATAATTTAGTGAGTTATTTAAAACCAAAAATAATTAAGAAAATAATTTAGTGGCTATATACATTTTTTGCCCTTTTATGTTTAAATTATAGCAATTGAAGAGGTCATCTCTAATTTGAAAGATGTGTATTTCAGGATTCATATGGTTATCATCACTCAAACAAATTCGAGAAAAACTTCTCAATTTAACTTTGTGCCTTTGTAACCAATTTTTTATTCTATATTTTGATACAAATAGTGCATTAAATATTTTCAAACATTCATTAAGCTTGTGACAAAGTCCAAATACAATCAGCCCCTTCTGGCTTGATATTATTTTTTAGTGCCTTAAAGTATAGAAAACAAGCAAACTAGAATTGGTTCTAGTGTTCTATTTGTGTAAAAGATTACTTTAGTCCTGGCTCATTGCTCATTTTGCAAAGTGCCTGCAAGAAAGATGGGGGTTGTCCCCGAAAAAACTTCGATTCTCAAATAGTAAGCGTTTAAAATGATACAGGGTCGAATCTTGTAATTGACCGAGAACATTTGTGTTGTGCATTTTCTTGTGCAGGATTATGTGGAGATAATGAACAGGACTGGGGGTCCAAGCCTATTGGAAAACTAGGATTAGGTGCCTTAGTGTATGTGGCTTAGGGCCATGTGATAGAGTTTTATTAACTGTCAGACTGTATCCTAATAGATACTCCCCTCTCGTTGCTAGTTTGACAACTGTAACTTTTAGCTATCTAAGCTAAAGTGTTGGTAAAGAATTTCCCTAGATGATGTTTCTTTAATAGGACCCAGAAAGAGGGAAAGGAGAAAAGATTCCTATCTTTCCCATTTCTTAACATTTGAAAAAAGACAAACAGCCACACATGTTATTAAACTTTGTCCAGTAACTAAGGTCACTTACTAAACTTTTTTGTGGCTAAAGTAGTCACCCAAGTATTAAATTCACTGCAGAGCCCCATTCTGTCTATATGGGATGTTAAGTCTAGTATTGTCTGGCATTAGTAGTTCAAACATGACGAGCACATGATTGTTTTCAAGGTTAAAATCATCTAAAACCTTCGAACTTTATTCATCTTCTTCCTTAAGAATTTTCTATTTTTCAATTTAATTTTTTCTTTTTCTCAAGCCAACAAATATCCATGAATAAATTTTGAACTTCCATTTATATTTGAATCAAAATATAACTTTTTTACCAACAACTCTGTGAATCAATCTAAAAAAAGCAATAATTTCTAGCATTCATACCAGGAAAATGGAAATTCCAAATCATGGATGGAAAAAAAGTCATCAAATGGGCCGTATTCTCTCAAAATTAATTTTAAAATTAGGCTTCAAAGCCTTGAAGGATGAGGTTTAAGGGATTTAAACAGTACCTATGGATGAATTTAGGTCGGTTCTACTGGTAAGTGGTAGCCAAGTGGGATATCAGAGCGGTATTGTCGACCATGGTGGTATTAAAATTCCCTGGGAGTCAGAGGAGTTAGAACGGTGGTCAGAGGTGGTTGGACTCTTATAGAGGCCATTTTGTTCCTGCACTTACTAAAAACATTATTTATATTTCCTTTTTGGATTTAGAAGTTTTTGCTATTGAGGAAAAGGACTGTTCTTTTTCTCATAATGGAATGTTATATGTTATTGCCCTGTGTATAATAATGTAAATTGTATTTTGAATAAAAATAATCCTATTCTCGATATAAATATCAAGGAATGCAAAATGGATAGTGTGAAATTCTTCATACCTTCAGTGTTGTAGACTTAGTCATGTAAATATGAAATGCATTTCTAAATTATACAAAAATGGCCATTTGGGCTCTTGTGATTACGAATTATTTGAGACATATGAATCTTACTTACTTGAAAAAATGACCATAATTTTTTTTAGTAATATAAGGGGATATATCTAATGAATTGCTTGGTATAATACATAGTGATGTGTATGGACCCATGTCAATTACTACTAGAGGTGATTACTTATATTTCATCACTTTTTTGGATAACTATTTCAAATATGGTTATATGTACTTAATGAAGTACAAGTCTGAAGTATTGTAAAGTTCAAGGAGAATAAGAATGAAGTCGAAAAACAACTAGACAAAAGTATCAAAGTACTTCGATCAGATCAAAGTGGTGAATACTTGAGTAATGAATTTCAAGTTATTATCTTAAGAAAATGGGATTGTCTCACAAAGAACTCCATCTTACACTCCACAATTAAATGGTGTATCTAAAGAAGAAATTGCACTTTATTAAATACGGTACCATCAATGATGAGTCACGTAGACCTCTCCAAATCATTTGGGGTTCTACTATAGAAACTCCCTACAACATTTTAAGTCATGTTTCAACAAAAGCAGTTGATCCAACTCCATATGAGATATGGAAAGGTAAGAAACTAAATCTTAAATACATAAAGATTTGGGGTTGCCCTGCATTTGTGAAGTGGGTAGAATCGAACAAGCTCGAAGCTAGGTCAAATAAATGCATATTTATGGGATATCCAAGAGATACTTATGGATACTATTTCTATAATTCCATTGAACAAAAAGTTTTTGTTTTAAAGGCCTAGTGGCTTAAGAAATCACATGGAACTCTTTACCATGCCTTTGCCCCAAAACTAGGCTTATTGCACCATTTCTTGCATCACATTGCAATTAAAACTATGGTAAATTCCAATCAGGTGAAACCACAACTGGAGCATAACTTAATCCCTCTTTGAAACTATTAAAAGCATTTAAGCATTCTTAATTAAACAACAACATCTCTAAGAAGAAAACTAGTTAAAGGTTTAGAAAATTGGCAGTTTTCCCAATTAAAAGTAGGTTCGTCTCTTCACAATGTTGAAAAACAATTTATTTATCATCAAGACAAACATCATAAGTACCACTGAACAAAATAAAATCATCCATAAAAATTTCTAGAAAATTTTCATTCATTGGAACAAAAATTGCCACCATGTAATGCTAAAAAGTTACAGAAGCATTGCGTAGTCCAAACGGTATCCTCCAATATGCAAATGTTACATAAGGACAGGTGAATGTTGTATTTTCCAGATCCACTGGAGTGATAGCCATTTGGTTATATCCTGAATAACCATCCTAAAAGAAGTAAATAGAATGACATGCAGCACGCTTAAGCATTTGATCAATAGAAGAAAGTGGTGAATCGTAAAGATCTTTCCTAGTGTACTTTAACTTCTTATAGTCAATACAAACCCTCCAACCAGTAACTATGTGGAAGGAGATTAATTCATTATTTTCATTCTTGGGAGATTATACCTATATCCAACAATTTAGTTATTTCTTTCTTGACTACTTCCTTTAATACAGGACTCAATCTCCTTTGTTGCTGTGTCACTAGAATGACATTATCCTTCTTGAGGATCTTGTGCATGCAAATTGAAGGCGATATATTTTTAATATCATCTATAGTCCATCCAATTGGCTTTCTATGCTTTCTAAAACTTTCAACAGTTTTGCCTTCGTGTCATCTGTTAACATTGAAGAAATTATAAGAAGAAATATGTCAGACTATAGAAAAGCATATTTTAGATGAGAACGTAATTGTTTAAGTTCAATCTTAGGAGTATTGCCTTTGTCTTTATGAGTAGTGAAATACTCCTTTAACTTCTTGATTTCATCAAACTCTTCTTCATCTTCATCATCTGTCGACTTACAGTGGTCCACTGTACTCCATATCTTGCTTCAATGCTTGATCTACCTCTAGTTCTCCCTATTTACTCTCCAAATTCACATTATCATCATCCTCAAAGTCATTCATAACAAAACATGATGGGGAATCAAATGGGTATTTCAGAGGGATTTATTCATATTAAAAGTTAATTTCTAATTGTTCATTCTCTCAAAATCAATTTTTCATTTTGCACATCAATGAGAGTTTGTCTTGTAGCAAGAAATGGTCTACCCAAAATACAGGGACATCCCCATCTATATAATCATATCAAGAATTATAAAATCTATAGGAAAAATAAATTTCCCTGCTCTAAATAAAACATCCTCCAAAATTCATGTAGCTTGCTTAATAGACTGATTAGCAAGCTGAAAAACTACTTCAGTGTTCCTTATTGAAATTATACCAAGCTTTGCAAAAGCAAATAAGCCACTAAGTTTATGTTTGCACCTAAATCACATAATGCTTTAGAACTCATATAGTTACGAATAGAACGCTTTAAGGAATAGTAAAAATCGTTGGATCCTTTTGCTTTGGTGGTAAACTACTTTGCAGAATAGCACTGCAGTGCTTGTTAGCTTCATAATTTTAGTTTCCTCAATTTTTCTTTTGTTAGACAAAATCTCTTTTAGAAATTTCGATCACTGGGCATATGCTATAAAGCTTCAGATAAATGAATATTATTATGCAATTTCTTAAAACCTTCTAAAAATTTAGAACATTTCTTTACCAATTTTTCCTATCTAAACTTTTAAGGGTATAGAAGATTTAAAAATTCTTCAGGAATTGATACATCTTCCTCCTTTTTATCTTTCTCTCCAACTCGCTCCATTATTGCTTCCTGGACTTCTCTTACTCTTACCTTCATCATTGTTTTCTTCAAAATTTGTAAATGACACCTTTGATTCCTCTAACTGCTTACCAGTTCTCGATGTTACAACATTAGCTTGCTTTCTAGGATTCCATTTAGTGTCACTCGAGATTAACCCGTGTGAACATCTAGACATCACATATTGGTGATACGTGAAATAACTAGTTATAAAATTTATAATCACCTAATCCATTTATTAACTAGATAACTCACCGCAATTATACGAGATCAAATGGTATCGGTCAAACCTATAAGGATTAGTTAAAGAAGTACCAGTTATTTGACTCAAATGATATTTGATGAAACCATTATAAAAGAGATAATCTTGACTCAAATGATATTTGATGAAACCATTATAAAAGAGATAATCTAAGGACCAAAACTAGAATTAATCTATACAAGTCTAAAGTTAGTGTTTTTTTAGTTTTTGTTACTAAATTTTCTTGTAGTTAGTCTCATTTGTCGTGTTTTAGGGGTAAATAAGTAGTATTTAGAAATTTAGAGTCATCATATTAGTTTTTATTGTATTTGTAGTTAAAGTGTGTTTTTGTCGCGCATATTATTTATTTGTGTGGTTTTGTACAATGTGCAGGTGAGTGAAGGGGCAAAAAAGCTCATTTGGTAGTTGAGGAAAAGATTAAGAAGTGAAGAAACGAGGACCAAAGTGAGCTATGATAAAGACCAACTTTGGATGAAGGTTAAACAGCTGCTGATAGAGGTTGATATAGATGGAATCTACCGCTGACAGTGGTTGGTTCACTGTCAGCAGTTGAACAAATCAAATTTAATCGCTGTCAGTAGTTGACTCGAACAGCCCATGGGCCTAGTTACGTTTTTTATAAATAAAGTGATTCTTGTACTACTTTAAATGTGACTCTCAGAATTTTACTTAAAGTTTTCTCTAGTGTTTTGAACGACAATTAGGTAAATTCATTTTTTTTAATTCCTTAGGTTAATTCTCAAGTTGTGGGTTGTTCAAGCTATTCCTTGCAAGTACCTTTGCAATTCTTTCAATTTCGATATTGAGTCTTTTATTAAGTTATTTTTGTTTACATTTCCTTTTACTATTATTCTTCAATTTAATATGATTATAATTGGTTCTATCAATTTATTTTCATTCCCATGAGTTAGGACTCACAGGCAGGTTATGCAACTCGATCGTGGGAAATCGAATTGAGACTTAATCATTAAAGGTTATGGTAATTGGCTAATAATTAACATAAATGGACAATTTATAGGAGTACCTAACTCTGGTTTTGGTTAGGTTGACTGAAGGGATAAGGATTTTGAACCTTTCTCATAGGCTGGTGTTAATTTATTAGGTTAATTAATTTAGTTCTGGGTGACAGATTTAACTTGTTGATTCATCGAGTGTTCTTGAAAAGAAACTCAAGTTCCAGACAATTAATGATTCAGAGTAATTGGATAGCTTAGTCGAAGGTTTAACGATTCTATTTAATTAATTTGATAGGATTCAATTACCGAAAGTTTCAGGGTTAGGTTGAAATAGAATCACCGTTAATTATAATCCGATTAATTGATAGACCCACTGTTTGATGGACCTTAGATGATCGCTAGCCTTGCATTCAACCCATCTTAATCATTATTGTTATTTCGTTAAATTTAATTACTTTCTTAATTTTTATTTCTTTAAATTGTCCTAAAATCTAGGTCTCTTTCTTTTGCAAAAAAAATGATTTTCACTACCAAAAACATTGTAATTCGGTCGTCTAAATAGAAGTTACGTTAAAATATTAGTAGTTGCACAAAGTCCTTATGGGATCAACCCTTGCTTACCTTACTACCTTGATAACCGTATACTTGTGGAATCAGTGAAAACATGGGACAAAGAATTTAAAACTTGTCTAACACATGTCAAGTTTTTGGTGCTGCTTGGGGGATTTTGTTGTGGCTATATTGAGATGCTAAAACAATTCCTAATTTGGACTATCACTTTTTCTATTATTTTATTTCTTAATTACTTTTTTTCTATTTCTTTATTTATTTTCTACTAGTTATTGTGGTGCTTGTAATAGTTTCTTTGTGCCTATAGTTTATGCATAGGTTTGGTTGAAGTTTAGTCAAGTTTGATCAAAAAATAGACAGAACCTTTAGACAATAAGAAAGGCAAGGTTTACAGTAGCAGGTAGATATAGCCACTGAAAATGATCCACGTCAAGCTGTGGGACAACAAGAAGTACCACCAATTAACCATGATGAAGTAGAGAATGATGAGGAATATGAGGATAATGGAAAGAACATACCTCCATTGAGCAATAGACCGTTGGGAAATTACATCTAACCTACTTTTGGAGGACCATAGTCTAGCATTTACCACCTCCTATCCAAGCAAATAATTTTGAAATTAAGCTAGGACTGATATCTATGCTTCAGTAGTATGTAATGTTTAGTAAAGATCCAAACCACTATTTGATCAACTTCGAAGAAGTTTGTGATACTTTCAAACAGAATGGTATGTCATAGAATGCCATCAAATTAATTTCCTTTTTCTTTGCAAAATAAGGCAAAGTTATGGCTTTAAGGGCATAAACAAGGAACTTTCACAACATAGGATAGATTGGCACAAGATTTCATGCCAAAATATTTTTCCCCATCTAAAATAGCCAAGCTAAGGAATGAAATTACTTCTTTCACTCAAAATCTTGGAGAAAGCCTTAGTGAAGCTTGCGGGGGAAAAGTATAATGATTTGCTTTATAAGTGTCCATATCATGGTTTACCCTTATGGATACAAATGGAGATATTCTAGAATGGGATGCTTCAAGAAACCCATGAGTTGGTAGATGTTTCAACAAATTTATCCCTAATGTTGAACAAGACATCTGAGGAAGCTCAAGAGCTATTGGATAAAATGTCCAATAATGATTTCAAGTCTTCAGTAGCCCAAAGCTGCTAGCAAAGAAGGGAATACATGAGCTGAATGATTGGGATGACATGGAGGCTAAACAAGAAGCTAAAACTAAGCAAGTCGAGTTGTTGACCAAGTAGTGGGAGGAGATGAAAGTCAAGGCAGTGACCACAATATAACTGCTCATTTGCGATTTTTGCTTAGTTGACCATCCTAATGGCCAATGCAGTGTACTAACAGTATCTAATTCTTCTTTTGCAAGACATAAGAAAATGAATTACATAGGAAATCAAGGTGGTCAAATTAAAACCAATACAGAAATCAATTCAACAATGCGTTCAGTAATACATGTAATCCGAGATGGAGAAATCACCCAAATTTGTCATGGGGTAATCAACAAAACTGGAACTCAAATGCTTGACCTCCATTTCAGTAGTATCATCCTCAACCAAATCAAGTGCTAGAATCTCCACTCCAACAAGAGAAAGAAAGTCAGTTAGCTAATGTTGTTACACACTTTATCCAGTTCTGTGCTGAAAGAATAAAGACTGAAGATGCTGCAATAAAGAACCTAAAAGCTCAAATAGGATAGTTGGCAAAAAGTGTAACAGATACACCACTTGGTATATTGCCAAGTTACGCTGTCGCAAATCCAAGAGAGCATGCAAAAGCAATAACTTTGAGAAGTGGCAAAGTTGCGGGAGTAGAGGAAGAAAATGAGAAAATGAGAAAATGAGAAAAAGAGTGGATCTGAAGATGAGAAACAAGAGGGAAAGGATGATAACGATGAAAATGCCAAGGTAAAGGACAACTAGTCATAAAAGTACAAAATTCTCTTCCATGAGGGAACTGAAAGTCCAAATTTTACCCATCCATCAGTTCGAATTCCATTGCCAAGCAAACTAAAAGGTGAAGATGACACAAAGAAGTTGAAAAGATTCCTCGAGATCTTCAAAATGATAGAAATCAACATACTACCCTTCATGGAAGCACTAGAGAACATGCCCAAATATGACAAATTCATGAAGCAAATGTTGACAAACAAAAAGAAACTACTGGGAGATGAAATTCTATGCAAAACTAAAGGATGTAGTGCAATTATTCAGTAGAAGTTACTTCTAAAGTTTAAAGATTGTGGTTCATTATCAATCCCATGTACTATGGGAGAAGTTGAGTTCGAGAGTGCTTTCTGTGATTTAGAGGCATTCATAAATTTTGTGCGTTATCTATTTACAAGAACCTCAATGATGGGAGAATGAAGCCTACCAACGTATCTTTTTGATTAGCGGACTGAAGTGTGAAATGCCCCGAAGGGATTGTAGAAGATGTGTTGGTAAAATCAACCTGTCTAAAATGGGAAAGTGTTATCTACTTGCAAACTTTATCATCTTGGACATGGAAGAGGATAAAGAAATGCCCTTGATTATTGACAGGCTATTCCTAGCTACAGGAAGGGCATTAATAGATGTCAAAGAGGGGAAGTTACAATTTAGAGTCGACGATTAGACTGTCAATTTTTTTGTTTTTAACTCTCTCAAACTTCCTTCTCTTTATGATGAAGTTATGGTAATTAATATAGCTGAAGATGATGCTGATATATTTTGCAGGCAAGAAGATCCTTATAACCCAATAGACGATATGGCAAATTAGTTGGAAAAGGCTGAAATAATTAGATAGACTTCATCCAATAATTGGGAAAAAGAAGAAGAAATCCTGACTTCTGAGGGGAAAGAGTGGATGAAAGAAGAGTTATTCAAAATGGTTGGCTGACACATTATTAGAGAAATAGCCATCGGTAATTAGATATATCTAATAGGGTTCAAACAAGTGAGAGATCTATTACCTATTGAAGCACGATTCTCACTTTTGTATGGTTAAAGAATGAATAGAGAGATGTCAAAATCTGAAATGCAATGAAAGATGGAAGAAATTACTCGCATGAGGGAGAAACTTAGGCAGTAGAACATCATTGACATGACATGCGATGCATTAATATGTAACAAGCAATTTTTGGGTACATTGCCTAAGAAAAAGAAAGATCCAGGTAGCTTTACCCTATCTTGCCTCATTGGTGACATGTACTTTGACAGAGCCCTATGTGATTTGGGTGTTGGAATAAATATGATGCCCTTACCAGTGTATAGTAGCATAGCATTGAGAGGTCTTGAAGAAAGTAATTAGTCCATCTAATTGGCAGAAAAAAGTATGATGGTACTACTAGGGGAACTATGAAATGCATTAGTCAAAGTGGGAAAACAAAGATATATAGTTGATTTTGTATTAATGGATATGGAGAAGAAAAACCCGAATGAATTTCACTTATTTTTGGAAGACCTTTTCTTGCTACTAGCAGGACGTCGATTGACATCTAACTTGATTATTGACAATGAATAAGTAACATTGAGAGCTGGTGAAAAGTCTCTTGTGTTTAGTATGAAGGAAGAACAGTTTGCATTTTTTGAGAGACAATTGGATCTTCATTGTGCAGAGAACCGTAAAAAGAATGATGAACAAAAGACAAACCATGATGGTCTTTCTGATAATGGATTTAAAGAAGTCCACTTTCACAAATAAATGGACACGAGGAGTAATTAAGTTGAGCTAATGATTTTATACAAGTGCTTCTTGGGAGGTAACCCAAGTATTTATTTTATTAATCTTTTATTCAGTTTTGGTTGAATAAATGAGTCAAGAATTGCAGATTATGTTTTTATTGGTTTTTTTTCAAGCATGGAGTAGTTTTGAAAGCAAAGAAAATGAAAAGAAATGAAGTTGGCTAGAATAGGTTAGCTATTGACAGTGGTTGACCCAAGAGTAAACACCCATTAATAACAGGTAAAACAGAAGGCCATGCACTAACAATGGATGAAGCAAGGGTAATTAATGCGCTGATAAAGGTTGGTCCAGAAGACCAACCATTGATAGCAGTTAAATATTGTTGAACCAGCTGCTGTTCAACCACTAACTGTGGCTAGTCCAGGAGGGTAGAAATTTAAAAGAAAAAAATCTTCGATTTCTTTTATTCCCCCAAAGCCAAAAATTATTTCTTCTTCTCCTCTCTAAGCGACCCAGAGCCAACACTCAAAAGAAAAAAAATCCTTAGTTCTTTCTTTTCGTTTCGCTTCCTTTGATCACTCCTAAGTAATTTCTCTCTCTTCTAAATTTTTCTTCTCCAAAATTATATTCAAAAGGTAATTGAGAGAATTTCTCTTTTAACTTTAAATACTTCACAAATTGAAGAGCACACAAGTATAGGATTGATTTTCTTAATAAAGGGGTACTTTCACATCTAGAAGTTCAAGTAAGATTATTCTTGATTATTTTTGGAGTAGAATATTTGAATTGTTGGTAAATTCCTCGAGGATATTTTTGTTTTATGTGCTAATTATTGACTCTGTTGAAGTAATTTGGGGACATGTTTTTGATTAAGTTGGGCAAAAATTTTATTGGTTAATTGCTTTGAATATTTGGTTGAATTTACTAAATGGGGATGAATAGGATGCAAACTGATGCTCAAAGGTTTGATGATAATGTCTTTGTATCTCTTGAAGCTAAACAATTACATGACAAGTTTCAAAATTGAGTGAGTCCATTGTCTAAATGAGGGATAGACTTAAAATCATGTATAGATTGAGAACAATGATGATGCCAATGAATTACGTCAAACAATTTTTAATAAAATTCGAGGTAGGGGATGGAAAGATTTTGTCAAAACCTCAATTGTGGTAGCTAACAAGAATGTGGTTTGCGAGTTTATAGGTAATAGCTGAGAGACAATGATTATGTTATTAAGGTTAAGAATATTCTTGTGAGTTACCGCTTGGAAGTGATCAATAAGATATATCATTTGCAAACCAATCCCAACAACTAGTTTACCTAATTCCTTGAGGGTGACAATTGATTGATTATGATGATGTGTGCAGTCATCTAACTGAGGGTGTGGGCATCGGGAGATGGATGGGGACAAGGGGAAATGGATTAACTTGAAATATTTAAGTGTGGAGGCCAGGGGCTTGGATGCAATTAGTGTATACCTGCATTTTACCTACATCCCATACAACTGATGTTAATCTTGACAGGGCTTGCCTCATTGTTGCTATTATGGAGGAGATGATCAATGATATTGTTTGGGAAATTTCTTTAGAGATTTTGAGGAATGGAAATAAGAAGCACAAGGAATTATTTTTCCATGTTTAATTACTTAGTTGTGCCAGCTTATAGGTTTGCAGGTTGCGACTACAAGGAAATGGAATGTGCCAACACCAATTAATAACAGAGCCATTCAGTCAGTTATTAACCGATACAAATCTATATTTCTTATTGTGCAAGCATAAGTAAGAGGTGAGCAAGCAAATGCAGAAGAAGAAGATGCTCAATAAGGAAGACTACTTATGCCTCCACATAGTGGCTGCTTATGCCTCCACATAGGCTTGCTTCTGATTCAGTCTTCTACCTCTTCCTTAATACTAAGGCACAAAGAGAGCTTCTCATGTATCACAACCAATGTTTTAAAGAGATACGACAGAAGATGGATTTAATAGCATTGCAACTCAGTCACCTAGGTAATTTTGACATGTCTCACTGGCCAAAGACTACTCTGCTAGCAGAATGGCATTACAGACCTCCAGATGATGTGGAGAGAAAAAGAACAAGGACAAGTAAAGGAGGGGATGAAGCCGAAACTTCAGATGCTGCTGGAGAATGATTGCCCTTTACCTTTGCACAGTTTGTCAAGGTAATATCATTTGTTATTTCTTTTTATGTATTTGTTAGATGGTTTTGTTGTTTACACTTGCTTAGTGTAATTGTGTGTTAGCGATATGAAGGCAAGTGCGTGATAGTCAAGATGTTTATGTTTAGTTGTTTTTATGTCTAGTGTTTTGTTTGTGATGTAAATGTGATGTTTGATGTACATCTGGAATGAAATGTTAATAGTAGGGTTGAGCATAATTGGCAATGATATGATAACCTAGTACTGTGTGTTCACATGTTTCATAATCTATCATTTTGTTTAAAGAGTGTGGAAATGTAAGTTTATATTGATAATATTTTCTTGGTTTCACATGTTTAGCTTATTGCTATTAGAGAGTAATGACATGATATATTTTGGTGCCCTCATTAATTATAAGTTGTGTGAATTATGTCATTATGGTTGTTAGGTAGGATAGAGTGGAATGTGATTTTGACCTTTGTATTTCATTTGTATGTTTTTGCATGGCGAGGTATTAGGTTTCATTACTTTTGTTAATTTAATAACGTTGATATAACCCATTTTTCCATGGCTAGTTCCTTTGTGCTTTAATTGCTTCAATGAGTTGAAAAATATGGCTTGCTTTTATGTAAGTGCTTGAGCATGGTTGGAAACGAAAATTAAAAGGCAGCTTAATGTGAAAATGCTTCTTGCTAAGCCTAAGAGAATAAAAAATAAAATAAAAGAGTCAATAAAAAGGTGGTCATAAAGGAACTACGAAAGGTTATATTGCCGTTTTTGAGTTAAACAGTTGAAATGGTTCTCTAATATTCTGCTATTGTTTGACATTTGTGTGCTTGCAAGAAGGTCCACTGATTCTTCTTTACCTTATTCATGGTTATAATGGTTCAATTTTGTTCATCTTCTGATTAATTGTGGGTAGGAAATTTATTGTCTTATTTGACCTATATTGATAAATATAAGCTTGGCATGTAGAGGTGATGAAGTATTTTTAATATTTACTTGGATGGACATTTGGTATGGGTAAATATGGAGCATGATTTTATGTGATTGCCCTTATGTAAACTACGTTGATGAGTCAATTGAATGAATTTGTTCTTAATGTGTTTATTCTCACTTGTTTTGTTTTTGTCTAATGAGTTTCGCTCGGGACTAGCAAAATTGAAGTTGGGGAGGAGTTGACAAGTCTAAAATTAGCGTTATTTTTCTGTCATCTAGAAATTGCTTTTATTACTAAATTTTGGTGTATTTAGTCTCACTTGTCATGTTTTAGGGGTAAATATGTAATGCTCAGGAATTTAGAGTTGTCATATTAGTTGGAGGAATTTAGAGTCGTCATATTAGTTGGTATTGTATTTGTAGATAAAAGTGTGTTTTTGTTGCGTATTTATATTTATGTGGTCTTCCGCAATGTGCAAGTGAGTGAGGGGCAAAAAAAGGCATTTGGTAGCTGAGGAAAAGATTAGAAGTGTGAAACAAGGACCAAATTTAATTAAATTGAAGACCAGCTACTGAGATAAGCTAAATAAAGGCTAAATAGCCATTGACAGTGGCTGAAACAGAAGCATAGTCACCGACAGTAGATGATATAGAAGGAATCTATCACTGACAGCGGTTGGCTGGCTATCAGTGGCTGACCAAAGCAAATTTAACCGCTATCAGCGATTGACTTAGATAGTCCATAGGCTTAGTTACATTTATTATAAATAAAGAGATTCTTGTTCTATAGCTTTTATGAGCGACTCTTAGACTTTTTCTTAGGCTTTTTCTAGGGTTTTGAACCAAATTGGGTTAATTAATTTTTCAATTCCTTAGATTCATTCTCAAGTTGTGGATTGTTCAAGCTATTATTTTCAAGTACCTTCGCATTTCTTTCATTTTTGACAACGATTTTTTTATTAAATTATTTTCAATTGCTTTTTTTCTTTCCATTATTCATCACTTTAATATGATTATAATAGATTCTATCAATTTATTTTCATTCCCACATATCATGATTTGCTAAATTAGTTAAGGCTCGGGTGTGGTTGATGTAATCAATCATGGGAAATCAAATTGAGGGTTAATCATTAGAGGTTATGGCAATTGGCAAATAATTAACATAAATAGACAATTCAATGGAGTAGCTAGCTCTAGTTTTAGTTAGGTTGACTGAGAGGATAAGTATATTGGACCATTTGACTATAATCCAATTAATTTAGTTCAGGGTGACAGATCTAATTAGTTTATTTGTCGAACACAGAGTATTTCCAGAAAGAAAGTCGAATTCTAGACAATTAATGATTTAGAGTGATTGGATGGTTTAGTTGAAGTTTTAAGGACCCTATTTAATTAATCTGATAGGATTCTGGTAAAATATTGTCGTAGGTACTCAAAATAACAACTTTCAATAATAATGTCGCAGTAGTGAGTACAGCTCATCCCATAGAGAAAGGAGTTTATTCTTGTACTAAATGAAAAAAGGGGTTTTGAATGCTTTTAAGCTAAAAACTAAAACAATAAAGTAAATTGGAGAGAATTCAATTAAGAAGAAAAAGGGTTTTTGGTTTTGGTCATATCTAACTTGAAAATTTTATTAGTCGATCATTGATATCAAAGATAATTCAATTTCTATATGAAGCACTAATTGAAGAATTAATCCGAATTCCAATTCATAGTTGATTCTTGTTTCTTTCTAAACTTGGCTAATTTTCAACACACGATCTAATTAACCCTAACTATTAATTTAATCCAGACACGTGCCAAACAAGATTAACTAACAGAAGCATTAAAATCAACAAGAACAATTAGACTAATTAAACATAAACACATGCGATTATGCCAATTAGTTGATTATTTTCCCTAAATTCGATAACACTAATTGAGCAATTATCAAACTTAGTTGTTTCACAAATTCAATTAACCACACGCGGTTAAAATAATCTAGCTATAGATTAATTCCAATAACTTATTTATTCTGCAGTAATAACAAGTTAAAAAGAACAATCATAAAATTAATCGCAGAAAAATAATCAATACTTGATATATAAAATTGGATAAATTCAAGAATAAAAAGTCTCATAACATAGTAGAATTGACAATGACTTCAAATCCCTCAACCAAAAATCCAAAAAATACGTAACCCTGCTATTTTGGGCACACATGCACTACCTGTTTGCACACATGTCCGCGCAAGCACATTTGCAGCTTCTCTTTTGGACTCAGTGCACATCGCCGCACTTTCCTAGCGCATGTGTGCTGGGCTTTAACACTCAATGCGTCACTTTCGGCTTCAATTTTGACCTTGATACTTTTGGAATTTGGGAAAGTGTAAAACACAAAAGTTGTATCTCTCTTTCTTAACTTTCCAATGCATCTTGTATCAGCTCAATCGAAGCTTGGACTCAAAAGTTACCCTTAAAATACAAAATAGTGTCATAATCGTGTATGTTCCGCCCTTAGCATTTCCTTTTATCTTTTCTATCTTTTTCAGCTCTTTTTCACGTTAACCCTACAAAAACTAAGAATAACTAAATTAAGCTCAATAAGAACTCAAATCTTGCTTACAACACATAAAAACGTGGTAAATGACTTATAAAATATAGCACAATTATGAACTTATCTGATTCAATTACCGAAAGTTTAGTGATTGGGTTGAAATATAGGAATCGAATGACTATTAACTATAATCGAATTAATTGATAGACCCACTATTTGATTGACCTTAGATGATTGCTAGCCTTGAATTCGACTTTCCTTAATCTAAAAAATTATTGTTAGTTCCTTAAATTTAATTGATTTCTTAATTTTTAGTTCTTTAAATTGTTCTTTTGAAAAAATTGATTTTCACTATCAAGAACGTTGTAAATCAATCATCTAAATAGAAGTTGCATTAGAATCTCGGTACTTGGACCAAGTGCGTGGGATCGACCCTTGCTCACCTTACTACCTTAATAACCGTATACTTGCAGAATTAGTGGAAGTATGGGATAAGGAATTTGAAACTTGTCTAGCACGTGTGAATCTACAAAAGCAATTAAACTACTCTAGTAATTAAGCTATGAAAGTAATTAAAGAAAGCATTAGCCTGATAGCATGGATGAACAACGGTAAACCCTAAAAAGTATTTAAAAGAAATTTAAAACTAGACTTAAATAGCAAAATAAAAATCTAATAAGATTAAAGAATGATTATCTAATGAAGAATCAAAAGATCACAAGTTCTTGGTCTAATATTGTCAATCTCGAGCCACCTTTTCAACTGTTCTCAAAACACGAAAACAAAAAACCCTAGCCTTATCTTGCAACCCCTAAAAGGAAGCTAACAGAGAATGTGTTTTCAGGTTCTGTAGACATTTATTTATTTATATGTTTTAAGTATCCAGAGCCCTAGATACTCTAAAAATCATGAAACTGTTGCTATTGCCATGATTGTAATGCTGTGGCACTCTAATTTAGCCTTTTCTACAATGCCAGCATGTTGGAACCTTAGATTCTCAGTGATTTCCACAAGAATGCATGGCACTCCAAACTCTTTGTGCAGTTTTGAGGTTTTGCGTCTAAAATTCTCGTCTAACTTCCAATTTATGCGACACATCTTTTTCTTGCAACCCTAGAACTAAAATGGAAATTAATATCGATAATATAACACTAAAATAACATATAATATTTAAACAAATCACTCAAAACACTAGAACCAAGGACGAACAAGAATGCATAATAAGTCTAATTCTTGAAGGAATTAGGTAAACAAACTAAATACAATCCGAAACACATTAAATACATAAATATAAGTTAAATAACATCAAATAGATACTAAAAAACTATATGAAACATATATTAACACATAAAAGCATAAATGAACAAAACCACACATTTAAATCCTAAAATCGCCAAAACTAATGTAGAAAATCAGATGAAAAAGAATACGAATAACCTTAAATTTCTTGGGTTCTCAATGACTGATTGTCCAATTTTTGCATCAAAATTCTTCAGTGATGCTTCTTGATTGTTCATCATTCTCACATTAGCAAAACTAATGAATTTAGAGGAGGGACAGTTTTTACCCTATGCTGGATAAGATTAAAAAGAAGCTAAGGAGGATTTTTGCAAACTAGTTAGCATAAAATTTTCTCCTCTTTATCTCTTCTTTTCTCTCTAAAATACTACCTAGCTTGTTGCAGGCTATGGCAACTTCAAATGCCACATAGCCTTTTGCTAAGGGGACAAATTCTTGATCAAATGCATTAAAAGGGAAACAAAATCGAACATTTAAATATATAATAATTCTACAAGGTTATATTCCATCCAAAACACTTGAATTCAATCCAACTGTCAACACGACTAATGATCAAGAACTTAAGTTAAAGCCAATTGAACACTATAAAGGGGATCTTGCAATTTTCTTTTCAGATGAGGAGATTCATCAACTATCAGAACCATTCAAGTTCACATTGATTGGTCATTTTGGAAGAGGAAGACCTTCCATGGAGGTATTACGTAACAGTTTTCACACAACTGGTTTTAAGGGGAGTTTTATTTGGGATTTCTTAAGAATAAGCATGTTCTTATTCGATTTGTCCTGCAAGAGGATTTTTTTAAGCTGTTGGCTGAAGAATACTTGGTTTATTAATGGCACATGAAGGTCTATAAATGGATTTCAATCTGATATGTAGCCTTCAGTTGTTCCATTTTGGAGTCCAAAGGAGAATTTGTGAGCTTTTCTATTTAAGAATGACATTATTTTTTTCCTTAGGTAGTAGGTCAACCTTTGAAGATTGATGTTGCTACTAGATGGACCCTTAATCATCCAAGTGTTGTGAAGGTATGTGTAAAGTGGACTGTCTTTTTGAATTACCTTTAAGAGGTTGGCTGGGTTTAGATTCTTTTGGCAAACGGTAGAAGATTTCTCATGATGAGATCCCTAGCTATTGTTCAAAATGTCACAAGATTGATTATTGGATCAAGAATAGTTGTCTTAATCTAGTCTATACATCAAAAAAACCTGTACTAAAGTAAAATCATTAGCAAAATCATTAACATTAGTTGAAGAATTTCAAGAACTTTTAGCCTCATACACCTTAAACAAAAAGGCCGTAGCTCAGATTGAGGATAGGATTGGTTCTTAGAAGTGGATTCAAATTCAAAACTGTATCAAATCCTGCTAAATTAGTTAGGTAGAATTGAAGTAACTTAACTGGTTGATGTACCTAAATATTTGGATACCAAGAAGGATCGCTCTCAACAAACTCAATAGATACTCAATTTCTTGTCAGGAAATTCAAGATTAGACTAGTCAACTTAGTTAAGCTCAAGGTCCAGACACTATGACAAGTCATGAGGAGGATCTTACTCATATTTTGGATGACAATAAGGATCAACAGGTTTTGGATGTGGACAAACCTAATTTGATTATTTCTGACCTAGGGCTTGATATTCTGTGTATGAACCTGCTAGAGGAGTCTATTATTGATGATCAAGCTAATGGCTTCTGACTTCAGGATGTTCATTATAAGGAATGTGATCATTCTTATTCAGATTTTGAAGCCACTAATATTTTGGAACCCAATAAAGAGAAACAAATCTAAGATTGGGAGGAGTTTTTTGCAAAACTATCTTGGAAGCTTCAGCCAGTAACTAACAGGTTTACTTTGGTTGCGAAAAAGAAATCAAGAAAGAGGAATAAGTTTCATGTAGTAGGTCCTTCTGTGGTTACTAGAAACATCTCTCGAGCTCATAGATTGCCTTCTCTTTCTTCTGTTTCCCAATAATGCAATTATCTAGAATATGAGAGGTATTGGGAATAAGCCTTTTTCTTCAAAGGTTAAAAAAGTTAATTGGAATGAATATTGTTTTTTTTTTTTTTTGTTTCTCTTTTGGATACCATGCTTCATTTTAATAATGTTGTGGAGATGCAACAAAAACTAGGGTTTTCTTATTCAGTTTTTTGTTCAAATAGTTCTATTTGGATTTCTGAAAAACTTGAATGACTATGAAGGTAGTTGCTGTTGAAGACCAGGTTATTCATCTTTCTGTGGATTGTAATGATTCCCCAGGTCCTATCTTTGTTTCAATTGTGTATGAAAATGTACCAATTTTGCTAGAAAGGAGTCGTGGGATTCTTTGAAAACTTTTTTTAGCTAGTTGCTCAAGGTATTATATGCTTGGAGGGGATTTCAATGTTTTTAGGGAGGTCTCAGAATATATTTAGGAGATTCTTAGCCTAATAGAAGGTGCATTTCTGAGTTTAATGATGTACTTAGTAATTGCTCTTTATTGGATATTCCTTTTACAGGTTCCAACTAGTCTAGGTAGAAATATCTAGATTGTATGGAAGATGTTGGATTAGGTGATTTGTAACCAAAAGTTCATCAATGAGTTTCAGTAACTTTCTATTTCTCATTTAAGTAGAACTTGTTCTTGTCACTCTCGTTTTATTTTCACTTTGCAGTTATCTTTTCTTTTTGGTCCTAAGTTGTTTAGGTTCTTGAATGTTTGGGTGAAACATGACACTTTTATGAATACTGTGGAGACTAGTTGGAATCAACACTATCATAGGACTACATTATAGAGATTTTGAACAAAGCTTAAATGGTTGAAGATAGTTTTAAAGTCATGAAATAAAGTTTAGTTTGGTGACATCTTCCAAAGGCTCAGGGAGTTGAAGAATGAGTGAAATAGCATGAAGACTTGTACCAAGATGATCCATCTTTACAAAATAAAATTCTCCTTTCTCAATAGAAGGCCTTGCTACTTTAAGCTTTAGCTGTAGAAGAAACCTATTGGAAATAGAAAGAAAATACTAAATGGCTTAAAGAAGGAGACCACAGTACACCAAGTATTTTCATCAAGAGATTGAAAGATGCAAGTGGAAACTCGATAGAGGACAAAAACATTTTATGTAGTGAAGTAATTCAATTTTTGAAGGATGATTATCTACAAAGGAAATTCAAGACGATGATCGGTTACTGGATGTTATTCCTCAAGTCTAAATTGAGATGGATAATGAGGTTTTGCCTGCATTCCCAACTATTGAGGAGTTGAAGGAGGTGGTTTTCTCTTTGAATATGTTGGTGGATTCAATGGTTTTATCTACAAGGCTTGCTAGAATATTAGTTGTCTGGATTTGTTAAATGCAGCTATGGAGTTCTTTCAAGGGCATTCTCTTCCAAAAGCTACACCTAGCACTTTGATTTGTTTAATTCCTAAAGTTGTCAAACCTTAAGCTTTTACTGAATTTAGACCCTTTAGTCTTTGCACTTTGGCTAAGATTTTTTTTCAAAGCTCATTGCTAATAGAAATAAAGTTTTGTTGCCTATACTGATTTCTGAAGTGAGAGCAAAATGGATTTGTTCTGTTAGTGTTATGCCCTAAATCCAATCAGTTTTGGGCTTAGA
Organism: Cinchona pubescens; assembly: GCA_025175665.1. Taxonomy (NCBI): domain Eukaryota; kingdom Viridiplantae; phylum Streptophyta; class Magnoliopsida; order Gentianales; family Rubiaceae; genus Cinchona; species Cinchona pubescens. The sequence continues at coordinate 1,175,685 of JANKKI010000232.1, forward strand.
GACACTTTTCTATTTATGCATATTGATTTGCGGTAGTCTTCATCATTTATTCTTGTTGGTATTTTACTGCAATTTAAATAATAAAGTCCTTGGAATTAATAACCTAGAGATGAAATCGTAAGAGGTATGATGATGAGATTCTTCTCATCCCAATGGTTATTAATTCTTAAATATCCCTAACCATATATTAGTGAGAAAAGGCATTACTAACATGGATAGGTTAGTATATACTAAGTCTCTTCTTTTTGAAGGAAGTAGTTGATCTCATTGACTATGGTGTGGGAACATCTAAACTAGTATATGGATGCTTGTAGATGACAAGTAGATGGGATTGACTAATTGAGATTTCCATAATGTCAATAGAATTAATTCTCTATGTGATAGTAGGTGTAAGTGATTCTTAGACTTGAGATCACTATAGCATCTTGAGTATAGATTATATCTATTTTGACTCTATTCGTTGTTATTTTTAATCATGTAATTATGCATAAATGTTGGATATAATATGGAGTACGAAAGAATGATGAGTGATCAATAAAGGATACACCACTCCTAAATGTAGGAGAGATATCCCTACGGTCTTTTGTAGGAAATGATAACTCAATGAATCTCTGTGCAGATTGGAAGTGAAACTAAAAAGTATGTTACTAGTTTGAACTTCAAGGAGTTATATTTCAGGAACAAGGAAGTAACAGTAACATAACACTCAAAGAGGATGGCTTATCTAATAACCTATTTTATGCTACAAGGGATATGTTTATAGTAAAAGGAAATTAGTTACACGGAAACCAGTTCATGGAAAGGTGCAATCAAATAACTTGACTTTTCTCAAGACTTGGGTGGTTATGACATATTGATAGATGTTAATATTGATCTATGAATGTGAATTGGTGATAAATTAAAAGAGTTTTAATTTATCTTACATGATTGAATTACTAAGATTTATTATTCATCTTCATTACCATGTTCTACGAGAACCTATTGGGTCACACATATATACACTACTTGTTGAAGGATTAAAATGATGTAAAGTGGGATATAATAAGTTAAGTGTATGACACTTAAAAGGTCATTTTGTGGAGACAAAACAAACCTCATGGAGTAATAATGTTATTACTTAAACCTATTAGGGTTCCATTTGAGAGAGAGAGAGAGAGAGACTACTTGAGTCCTATAAAAAAGAGGAGGAAAATCAGATTTTCTCTCTATTCCCTTGGCCGAACACATCAAGATGGAAAAATAATTTTTCATCTTCTTCCTTTTGGCCAAACAAACTCTCCACTTGAGCTAGCACTCAATCTTCTCAAGTGCTATCAAACCCTAGGTGGTTCTCAACTCAATTATACCACAACAGAAAAGGACCTTTTAGCTGTGCTTTTTGCTTTTGAAAAATTTTGTCCTTACTTAATTTGTTGAAAGATTGTTGTGTATATAGATTATGCAGCTTTGCGAAATACTTGTTGGCTAGGAAAGATGCAAAACCAAGATTATTAAGATAGATTCTCCTATTCCAAGAATTTGATTTGTAAATTACAAATAGAAAGGGGGAGCAGGAATAAAGGAAACCAGCATTATTGAGGACATAGCAATTTGAAGAGTTTCCTAATGAGAAAATTTTTTGCATGATATTAAAACTTAAGAACCTTGGTTTGCTGATAATGCTAATTATCTTGGAGGACATTGGATACTTTGAACCATCATGTATGAACAAAAGAAGAAGTTTTACTTAGATATGAAGCACTATTTGTGGGAAGATGAAAATTTGTTTAAGATATGCGCTAAAACATGATCTGAAGATGTATGTCAAAAGAGGAAATTGAGAGCATATACTTCGACATTTGTCATAGTATTGGGATATGTTGAAATTTTGATCTGAGTAGAACTACAACCAAGATCTTCAATCTGGGTTTTACTAGCCAACACTTTTCAATGATGCATTAGCCTATGTCAGCTGCCCCCTACCTGTAGATTGTGATACTTGCCAACAGATGGGTAACATTTCTCATAGACATGAAATACCTCTTACAAATATTTTGGTTGTGATTTTGATGTTTGGATATAGATTTTATGGGATCCTTTCCTAAATTTTTCAATAATGAATATATTCTAGTAGCTATTGATTATGAGTCTAAGTGGTTAGAATAGAATAGTTTTTATATTTTTAAAAATATATATATATTCTCATTTTGGCATACCAATGGCCATAATTAGTGATAATGGCACTCACTTTTTCACTGTTTGTTTGTAAATAAGTTGTTAAAATATGCCGTCACTCATAAAATAGGTGTTGCATATGTTGCACAGACTAGCGGTCAAGTTGAAGTGTCAAATGGGGAGTTCACAAGAATACCATAGAAAATAGTCATTTATTCTAGGAAAGATTGATCACTTAAACTTGATGATGCATTGTGGACATATAGAATTGCATTTAAAACACCAGTTGGTATGTCACCATATATGATTGTTTGGGAAAACTTGTTAATATTTATTTAATTAGAACATAGAGCATATTAGTCTACTAAAATTTTGAATTCTAATGAGAAAGCAATAGGTGATCACATGAAATTTTTTTTCAGTTAACCACTGGAACCTTGGTGGGGGTGTCACTCCCATTTTATTAATATTAAAATAGAAGTACACAGAGGAGGTGGGGATGCCACTCCAATTTTATTAATATTAAAAAGGAAGTACTTAGAGGAGGACTTCAAGCCAAAACCTCCAAGTAATAGAAAGGATCTTTAGAACATAGAACCCCTAAAAACCCTAGAAATGCAACTAGCTCACTATCCTAAAATTAGCACAATCAATCCTATCTAATCTAGCCAGAGATTTCACAATGGAAGGAACTATATACAAAGTATAAAAGACACTACAATTCAAATTAAACCCTAAATTTGCAAGAGAATTAGCCACAATATTTTCTTGCTTATAAATGTGTACAAAAATAGGGTTCATGTTCCTCATGTGGTATTCATGCATTAATGTATGACCTTGTTAAGCTTCTAAGGAATTGCAGCTAAACCTGTAATTAGAATGTGAGAATCCAGCTCAATAATAAGATTGGTAACTCTTCTGGAATCACGCATTTGAATTCCTTGTAACAAAGCTAATGCTTCAGACTGAAGACTATTATCTTGTCTAACAAAATAAGATGAGAATGCTTCCAGAATCATACCATTAGAATTCCTCTACAATCTCTCTCCTGCCATTGCTCCATGAATACCTTGACAAACTCCATCAGTATTGTGGTTATAATAATCTAGAAAGGGATAGCTCCATCTTACTACAATCACCTTCCTACTGGAAGTTGTGTGACAATGAATCCACCTACGGAGTGATACAGTTGCATTATAAAAGTGCTTATTCTTTGGAGGAAAAGACATAGTAATATGTTGTAATAATCTCTCAATTGCCATGCAAATGCCATGTGATGATGCAATAACTCCTTCAGAAGTAGAATTGTATCTAATATTCCACAAGATTTCTAACAGACCAATACTGGAATCAATTTGCTTAATGCACCTAAGGATGAAGTTGAGCAGATTGCAGCCACCAAGAGTTTAAGTATTTAAAGATGTTGGTTCCAATCAAACTGTCTTGAGCAAAGTTTTCAAAGTTTCTCAAAACCCTAGCAGCAACCTCACAAGTATAGAAGAAATGTTCCAATGTTTCCTCCTCTTGACAAAATTGACATTTAGAGGCTAATTGAAAACCTTTTTCCTTATAATATCATCCAAAGGCAACAGAGAGTTCCGTAGCCTCTACATAAAAAGTAGATATCTCCAGTGAGATCATAGAATCCCAAATCATTTTCCTTGAAAATAAAATGCAACTCCCTTCTTGACACTTCTTTATAGCAGAAGCAATAGTAAAATCACACGAAGTAGTAGCTTTCCACATATAACCATCTAATTCAGCATAGAATAGCACACTTATCCAATGTAGCCAATTCAAGTTGAAAGTAGGACAGCAAATTATTATACAGCTCATAGTCCCAATCATCATACTTCCAAGCTTGATTCAACTTCATGTCAAACAAAGGTTCAATATCCCTAGGGGGTAAACCATTATCATACAAACTAAAAGGAACAGCTTCTATCTCTAATTTTCACCCCAATTGGTGACTCTACCGTAACCTTTACAAGTGTCATTCTCTTCCAAGTTAAAGAAGAGTTTCTCATGTCAACCACACAAGAAGGATGAATGACATTGTTCAGGTATTTGATCGCACAAATTTTGTCCACAAAGATGATTAAGTTCTGAATCTCCACCAAAGCTTCATTGACATATCTTGTATAGTATCTGCTAGCCTCTGGAAACCAAGTCCATTTTCAAGGATTGGTTGAGCTATCCTTTTCTAGGATCTCTAATGTAGCTTTTTCTCCCCTTCAAACTCTTCCCAAAAGAAATTAGCAAACTTCATCTCTGTCTCTTTGATTACAGATCTAGGAGGAACCACATAACTACCAATCGATAAATTGAAATAGAAGCTAAATATGTGTTTGATAAGCAGCATTCTTCCACCTGATAAAAAACTTTTGGCTTTCCATCTAGCCATTTTATTAGTGATCTTGTCAATCATTGGTTAAAAAGACAGCAAGATTTTCTACCTTTCTTGATAGGGCATCCAGGATATGTGAAAGGAAGAGCCTTCTTGGATAAACCAGTTAAACTAGAAATTAAACTTACTCTTTTGTTCCTATTAACCTTCTATCCAGATGCAGTTTCATACCTCTCAAGAAAGGCACTAAGCTTTTGAATGGACCTTTTCTCCCCATTAAGAAATATAATGACACCATCTGCATATGATATATAGATCCAATCTTTCCTTCTTCAAACTGCTTTTTTGATCCTCTAGCGAACACCTCAGCAACTAAAATAAAAATGATAAGGGGAAATGGGATCCCCTTGTCTTACCTCCTTGTGGATGTAAAGAAACCAGCAATCCTCCAATTGAATAGAATAGGAAACCAGTTGAATTCCACACAATGTAATGTCTCTAACTAGTATAGAAAGGAATTGTTTAGTAAAACCAAACTTTCTTAAAACTGAACACAAGAATTGCCATGAAACTCTTTCAAATGCCTTGGCCATGTCAAGTTTAAGTATCATATTGCCTCCTCTTATCTTCTTGTCAATGTGCTCTACCATTTCTTGTGCTAACAGGATATTCTCAGTTACATTTCTGCTTCATACATAATGAGAATTGAGGTGAGCACAGGTTATTGTAGTTGAATGAGTTGGACGAACTTAGGGACATGGCATATCAAAACACTATATCTACAAAGAGCGTACAAAGAAATGGCATGATAAACATCTTCAACAAAGAGCATCTGTGCCAGGCAACAAGTTTTGTTGTACAATAGCTGGTTGCAGTTATTCCTTGGGATGCTTTAGTCCAGATAGACAAGGCCATTTGTAGTTATCAATGTTTCTCTATTTGGTGTAGTAGAGACTTGCTTGCCAAATAGAAAGGAATCATTCGATGTCAATTGACAATTTTANATAATGAAGCCGTATTTTGGTGAAAGTATAGATCAAGAACTCATGGAAGATGCATGATTGTTGGGAAAGTCAAATTAACGACTATAACTTAGAACTAACTTTTTTTGCATATTTTTAATTGTAGTAGCGCTAGTATGTTTATTTATTATTTATGATTAGTTCAAGTTGTTTTTGTGACGTATAAGTGTTGAGAGAGTTATGCAAGTCAAGTGATTAGAAAAGAAGCTTAATGCCTTGGCATTTCTTGAATAGGGAGTCGCTGTGTTCATGTGTTGATAAGTCAAGTTTAGAGGCCCAGAACCCGTGGCATTGTAATTATACTTCATCATGGGTTCCGTGATTTGCAGCATGTAGATTGACCTAAGGGCTGGTGTCACAGCGTTGTCTTTTATGCTATTATTTAGTGCTGAGGCATACGAGTCGAGCATAAATAGAAATTTTGGGCAACTACTTTTTCATTCTTATTTTATCTTCCTAAAACCCTAAAATCCTAATCTTCTATTTAACAATGGTATTCCTATATTTTTAAGGAGCTTTAACCATTATATATCTATGAAAATTAAGATCAAATTTATATTTCCATCATATCAAACATCAGAAGGAGTGCAAGAGATTTTTCAAGCTAGTGGGTTCTGCCGAAGTTGATTGAGTTTGATTGAAATTTACTTCTAATCGAGGAGGTAAGTTGAAGGAAATTTACTCTAATTTGAGATACTTGTAATTAATTATGTTGGTGTAGTTGTTTTCTATAGACTTATAGTTCTATAATTGAGGGTAATAGGAAAGGAGCAATGAAATTGAATATTGATGTACTAAATTTGTCTCTACAGTTGCACAAGATAAATATGGGAATCCACTTGATAGGAAAACACCTTTACCTGGGGTTTTTATTTTTGATAGTAATTGGCACTATTTTGTGAAGGAACAAATTATTTTGAGAATGAGATTAAGAAAATAAAGTGGGAGAAATCTTACGGATCATCTCGTCTTCGCCTTATATCTTTGATGGATAATATCTTTCTTACACTTGTTAATGCATAAGATAATTTCATGTAATATAAAGTAAATAGAATATCATTACCACAAGGACTATGAATAAGCACTAAAATTGATACTTTCACCACTATTTAGAAAAATCAATGATTGAAAGATTTAAATTAACTAAATTAAAAGATTAAGTAATGAATAAGGAAAATAATTAACTAAAACAAATTCAAGAATTAAAAAGTGATAGGGTATTTTGGTTTCACCAATTGCTCAAACATAAACTTAGTTCAAGTTATTCCAGATTGATTTCTAAGATTGCCAGTCGAATTCCCTATTGTAGTTATTACCCAATGGATATGCAATAATAACTCTTTTTTACTAATTCATTTCTCTTTGATGCAGCAGAAAAAAGGACATTAATATGAAACATGGAATTCATAAAGTGACCACATGGATCGCGTTAATCCTTGGTTCAGCATTCGCTCAATTCATGGTTTTTGCTACATGATCATAAATATTTAAATTACTTCATCCGATATCATCACATATTTAAAAAATCATTCAAGAATTGACCAAAGACTTGAAAGCATTAAGAACATAATAAAAACATCAATCTTTAATGGAAATCTACTACAAATAATAATGAAACATGAGTTCATGCAATCATGAAGAGCTACATCTAAAACCCTAACCAAGAAACCTAGAACATATAAATAGAATAAAAATTTCATAAGAAAGATCTATGAAGATTGAAGAATGTTTCTCTAATGAAGACTTGGAAGATCTTGGTCCAACGTTGTCAATCTTGAGCCTATTCTTCAATTCATCTTGAAAAACAAGAAAACCCTGGCCTAATCTTGCAGCCCCCAAGAGGGAGATTGAAAGAGAACCGTTTTTTCAGGTCCTAAATACCCTTATTTATTCATTTTAAAGTTAAAAAGTATAAGGCCCTGTATAATGTTCGAAATGCACTAAAATAGGCTCAAAACGGATACTGTGACCCTAACACACAAAATTGTGAGACTGCACGTTGCTGTTATCGGACCTAGATGTGACATCCCACAATTTTTGGGTTTAAATTTAAAGATATAAGTTTTAAAATTTTTTAAAATTCGGTGACTGATTTCGATTTTTTAGAATTCAATATGACTTGATTTCAAGTTGTGCAAAAATTTGTGGTGTCAAATATGATTCCCAACATTGATTTGGAGCTAATTGAAATTAATTAAGAATTTGAGGGTTAAGTATAGTTTATATTTTGTCCCAAAAAAAATGGGATAACATTTCTTTTTCCCAAACCATTGTTGCATGTGGGTGAATTTGGTTTATGACAAATGTAAGTTTGGCAATGCCACTTTTCAATCTCGCTTCCTTAGTCCTTCTATAAATAGTTCCATTCTTGCTACAAAACTCTCACTTCTCCGTAGTTAGTATCGTTAAAACTCAGCAATATTAGCAAAAGCTTAGTTAAGGATAATGCAATATTAAGGTTAGTTTCATTCTTTTTAAAGCATGCTTAGGTCTTGCTTTTATTCCGTGTGATATTAGATATTAGGCAATAGTATTGATTTATAAGGAAGCTGTGTACATATTAAACATATTTTATATTACCACTTATTGTATTCATATATTTATGTAAGTTTAAATTTCTAGTTTGTTTATTTGGACTAACTTTGTGCATAAATAGCCTTGATTTTTGAATGCAGCGATGATATTCTCGGAGTGGATTTAATGAGCTATAGTTGAGAATTTTTCCCTTTTGTTGAGCATTTTGTGGCAGCTATATTTTGAAGTATAATTGAACCCAAATTGGTATATGTTTAGGTGTAGACAAATCGATAGTTCGGGGTGCCTTTTCTAAGATCCAATATTCGAATTTGATTAGGTAGGTGGTTCTTTTATTTTCTTATATTTTTCAAGTAACATTGGAAAAGTTAAATATTTGTGAAACATGTATTTTGTTTATAAATCGAATTGAGTATGGCTTATTTTTTGACTTCTTCGTACAAGTATTTGCCAAGTAGTCTTTCATGAAATTCAATAAATTGAAACTAATATTACTGGAGTGATTGTTCAATTGATGATTTAATTGATGGTACGATGTTACATGAGGGAGTGTGAGAACTAAGTACTATTTAGAACTAAGTGCTACGCCAAAGAGTGAGCGAGAGTCACCTCTAGTGTCCATTCGATCCATCTCTAGAATCTGACATGATCAAATGTTACATATTGCTATGATTGATCAAATATTTGGTTAATGGAATATTTGCTCGACTTATGATTACTTGCTATGTATATGCCTATCGAATTATTTCACTTTGTTGTGTGTATTGATAAATAGGCAAAATTTTGAATAAAATGTGTATATAGTAGCATTATCAATTCGATAAGAGAAAATGAGTACTACTTATTGAGCTGTGTTTTGCTTACCCCACGATATTAAATATTTTGTAGGATTTCGTATTAGAGTTTTGAGGTTTAGTCACTAGTGTCCTCGAAAAGTGTAGGGCATGGCAATCACAGTTCATGAGTGTAGGGTGTGACATCTGTTTAAGTAGTGTGATTTGTGTACATAAATTTGTAGTGTATTTATTGGTTTATTTGATATAAAAGTTTGAATTTTATTTATATGTATACTTGAACCATAACAAGAGCACGGCAGGCGTCCCACCAGAATTTTTGATTCGGGTTTAGTTGGGGCATCACATTAGGCTTCCTACATCTCTAGAGAACAGTCCTTGGGCACCGCTCCCAGCCTTGTAGGCTTGGGTGCAATCACGGCTCTACTAGTTGGGTCCCAATTTTGCTCTATTTTGCTCCTTTTCGGTCCGTTTGACTTCCAATTAATCCCAAACTTATAGAAATTCATTAATACACATAAATAAGTGTAATAAAATATAAAAAATACATAAACCAAATATGTTGGACAAAAACTCTAAAATAAGCAAAATACCCCAAGTTGTGAAATGAGACACCTTGGAAACTAATAAAAACCCAAACTAAAATATATGTAAATAACTCTCTTTTAGAGACTTAACATGAAACAACCAATTTGGCTTGTTGTGGTGAAGGACTTTGCTATCCGTTTTTGTGCAATTTTCAACTTCTTTCACTTGTGCTCTAACTGACTTGACAAAATTGCCCTTAACATGTATGAAAAAAGAGAGACTAACACAAACAACTTAATTGGATATAAATTAACACTAAAATTTCTTAGAAACATGCAAACTAACCTAATTAAACTTTTAGCACAAACATATCACAAAAACACAATAATAAAGACCCAAAATTCTAAAAATTGAGTCCAAAAGTGCACCATAATAAACTTAATTCTAAAGTTATCAAACTCCCACTAACTTAGCCTTTTGCTTGCCTCGAGCAAAATAGACAAAAATTAAACATAACGAATAGAATGAACAGCACATAACTCTACTTGAAATATATCAATGACAGTGAATGCGTTGAAAAACTAAAAGTCAATTAAATTAAATTAGCCTCATGCATAAGAGAGTTTGACTGATGATCTTGTTGTCATCATGAGAATTATAGATGCTCTACTCTGCCTCAAGAAAGAGAAGAAAGAAGATTCAGTCTAGCTCACTGATAACTTTATATCTATTCTTACTTTTATGCTTCACTTATTATGTAATTAAGTTTAGTCCCGATTCTCAGTGTTTTGTGTTACTAAATTGGTGTTAGTGGTGTATAGGGTTTTATCCTATTAGTAAGTAAATTGTGCATTTAGAAGGAAAAAGCATCTATTTATTGTGTTTGATATTGTGTGCAGATCATTAATTGGTAAGATGGCCATTTCACAAGTGTGGATCGAAGAGGAAATTGAATTAAGCCAAGCCAAGCCAAGCCAAGAGTTGGAGGCTGAGGACCATTCACTCTCCGAATGAAACTAAGAGGATTATTCACTCTCAGCGAGCTCATCGGAGAGCACTCGTTCTCAACGAATATGGGGTAGTAATTTGGTTGGCCACAACGAGCTCATCAGGAGGTTTGTTCACTCTCAGTGAATAGCCAAGGCAAATTCATATGCCGATAGTGAATGACACAGAGACCCAAGCTACTCTCTCAGTGAACCAACAAACAAGAACCATTTTCTCTTAGCATATGAGTCAACTAGACCATGGGCCTTAGCGATTTTTCTATAAATTTGGGGTTGTATTAAGTACTAATGGTTATCAAACTCATAGATTTTGTTGTATGGTTTTATTATTACTATTTTAGATCATTAAACTTCATAATTTTCTTCTCTCATTGTTAAACTTTGATTTAGAGATTTTTGTTACTCTTCAGGTAGAGATCTAATGAAATCGAATAAGTTAAAATAAACATCACTAACTCCTTAACTCTAGCCTTACACCCACAAGTATACAGGGTACGTAGTAGTATACTATGACTGGGTATCGCTCTCACAAAGATTGCTTGTTGACAAATACTGAGATTTAAGGGACATTGTGTAGTTAGTCTACAAGTAAATTGAGATAAATTATTCTAGACAAACTGAACTAAACAAGTAAACTACAAAGGAAATGACTAGTCAAACTATAATAATCTAGGGAAAGCAATATTAAGATTACCCCTAATTCAACAAAATCTACTCAAACATGATGAAATTAAGAAAGCACACAATCCTAATTTGATAAAGAAAACATAAAGTAAGAATGACTATAAAGAAATTTCCATTTTCTACTAAATAAGGCTAAGAAAATTTGTAAAGAAATTGTGATTGAAACTAAATATTTTTGGGTCTTTGGTTCAAATAAAAGGAAACTCACTAAAAATTGCTTGGAATTAAAGCTAGGAAATAAAGATTTTTAACTAAAATTTACTAATTATGCACCCTAAGAATTTTCAAGAAAACTTGAAATAGAAGTAACTTGAATTGCAAGGAAATGAAATAGAAAGCATGTAAAAATTATATCTAATTTTAGCAAATTAAAACCCCACTAAGATTAACTAATCAAAATTTAAACTTGCTAGCAATTAAAACTAAGATTCAAAAGAAATTTAAAAGAGAACTTTCTGTATTAAAAAGAAACTTGTGTTCTAAGGTAAACTACAACTAAAACTTACTCCTAATTACCAACTACATTCCTATTGTCTACTTGCATGTCCTGCTAGAGAGCATTTGAAGAGTTGCAAGATAAAATTTCATGATTGCTCCTATACACTAAGCACAACGAGTTTTGATGTCACGACATCAAATAATTTGTGTCGGGACATCGAGCTGAAAATTATAACTGAAACTCCCATTTCGATGTCATGTATCAAAAATTCGATGTCCCAACTTTGAGCTCTATTTTGCTCATGTCTTCAGTCTTCATCACTTTGCACTTTTCTCCTTGGCCACTTGTAATCTTGACTTTCATCCCCTAATTTCTTCTCCTGCAAAACAATTAACCAAATAAGTCAATCTACTTAAACCACAAATTAACACAAATTCATATTTTTAACTAAATATTTAAAAGAAAAGTTAATGCAAAAACAAAATGAACACAATCAGATCAAAACACTCAATTAAAAACCAAAAATGTGATTTAAACTACTCAAAAGTCATAGTTTAAAAGTTGACAATAACTCTAGTTTACTATAGTTATCACACTCCCAAATTTAGCATTTTGCTAGTCTCAAAGAAAACAAGAAAGAAAAAGAACTTTACTAACCAAACAAACCAAATGCACTACTAAAAATGACATCACTAAAAGATGAACACTGGATGTGCTAATGAATAATAAGGAACTCTCAAGGGAGCTCAAATACCATATAACAATTGGACCATTTCAACTAGTCACTCCAAGTTTTCAAATTTCTTCAAAATCTTAAGCTCAAATGCTCCACAATATTTCAAATTACTAAGCATTAACCATTCTCAAAAAGATTTTTGAAAAGCAAGTTTTATTCATTTAAAACATAATCTTTGCTCAAATCACAAGTATTACAAAGTTGTTCAACCATCCCAACAAGGTTGTATAGAAATAGAAGTTCATTAGGAGTCTACCTACATGCACATATATACAATTTGGGAACATTAATCTATCAAAGAATGAGTAGTATAATATCAATGATTGGTATTAACACTAACAAACATTTCCCCCTTGACTTGTTAGTATTCTAAAACGTAATTCCTAATGGCTTAATTATGAGAAACAACATAGGTGCATGCCAGAATCTCGTACTCACTTTATTACTACTCTAATGGATTAATTCGGAGAAATAACATGGGTACATGCCGGAATCCAATACTTGCCTTATTCCTAAATGCATAATATTTTTTTCTAGCACAGCCCTAATCCAAGAAAGAGGAGTAAAACATATCTAAGATTAATAGCTAATAATAACCATTCACAATTTAAAATAACATTCCCTATGTAAACTGACAAAATGTCTTTAATCCCTTCAATTCCATTTTAATCAATTTTTCCAAAAGACAAATCGACCAATGAGGTAATAATCATGATTTGATCAAAAACAACATTTCAGATGAATTTAACCAATCATATTAGTCCCTCTTTTTGAAAATGGTAATACTAAGTTTTTGAAGTTCTTGAGTTGCAAAAGAATTGCTCAACACACACTTAAGTTCATGGATTGTCTAATTAAAATAGTTCAATCATATCATATTGGAAGACAAGTATCATCATCAAGTACCAAATTGATCAGATTTCCATCAAAATGTCATTAAACAAATATATACAAGCACAAAGAAGGACAATTCCTAACACAAGAAAAGAACGCCCCCAAACTTGAAATTTTTATTCAATAGATGAGTAAAACTCATCCAACCACTCACCCAAAAGTCAACAAGCAAACACCATCATACTATTAATTTAAAAACATAGTAAATTATCCTGAGAAAAAATTTAAGAAATAAATCTAAAAACACAAGTTACTTAGAACGCATTAAGCCAACAACAAAATATTTGTCCAAAGAAGCTCAAAATAATCCATTCAATCATTCAGTCACCAATAAATATTCTACTTAGCATCAATTAAGGCCCTTAGCCAACTATCACCAACCAAAATCAAAACAATTACCAAAAGTAAAATAATCACTAGGGGAATTAATAAACTAAAAACCAAGTAATCATATCACAACAAAATCTCAAAATGCCAAATCTCAATCAAGCATTAATAGAAAATCTACTTGGCATTAGCTTAAAACCCTTAGCCAATCCAAGCCAAAAGAAATTATCCACCAAAATATCCAAAAATCATAAAAGAAAAATAATGAAGTGCTAAAGCTGCTAAAGGAATGAAAGAGTAGAAAAGTCTTGAAGTAAAGGAAGTCAAGAGAACTGGAACTAGGTGTTTTCCATGTCATCATTCTTCATTGTCAACTGCATTCATGTCTCACTCTATGTCCTGTAGACCATCTTCGGCACCACTGTGTTGACTAAGCTTGAAATCCACATCTTGGGCCCTACAAATGTCTCCAACTTGTTGTGATTCTCCTTGATGTGATGGTCCCTCAGGTGGTGTATAAAAAGCATGACCACAAAATGGACCATAATGCCACACTAGAGGTGGTTTTGGCAAGATCCAAGTGTTGAGCGATGTGACCTTGAGAACAATAACTACCAAATTATTGTGGAGGACAGCTGTCAGTATAGCATGCTACTTGAATGTCCAATATCCCGGGAGCACATTACGTTCCTCATTGGTGCTAGATGCATTCAACTAACATATTCAACGGGCATAGGAATGTGTAGTGCTCATGGAAAAGGTGGTGGTATAGGGGTTTCTTCAAGCAAATGATGTCGCTCAAATTCCCAAGCAATCATGTAAACATAATCTTTGTTGATTAACCTTCTTGGAAGAGTCTGTGGTTCTCTGGGAATGTTTGGACATCCGGCACAGATGAATAAATGAGTGATTAAGCTTGATGCACAAAAAATAGGCCTCCTCGATTTCCTACTATCTAGGAACCCCTGCCAAATAAATCTACTGACATTCAAAGGCATGCCCTTGAGAATAGCAAAACAAGGCATGCCTTATCCTGTTGGATGAAATTAACCGAGTTGGACCCCCAAATCTTGTAGCGAATGAAGTAAAGCCACAATTTAGCTATTAAAGTTAAACCCTTGTGAGGAAATTCTAACTCCACATCTCCAATTGACAACCTTTTGTATTCATCATCCAATCATCATTAGTGGAGCAAAGATCATTTTTTACGGCCATCATGTCCTTGGTTTTATCATTTAAAAACTCACAACATTCCACAGGATCTAAAGGTGTGTTAAGATATGAATTAATCTTTTCAGCACTGAAATCCACTAACACTCCTTCCACTCGCACTCTTTCCCTTTCCAGACTCACACAACTTGCAATGTAATTCCTTAACTAAATTTGTGTAACCTAGTGCAACCACTTGATCAAAACTTTACCAATTCCTAGCCATAAGTTGCGCTTCTAATTCCAGCCTCAATCGCTCGTAATACCACCAATTCATTAACTAATCGAACCCTTTTTCTTTAATAACTTCGTGTTTCTAATTGGCTTTGAACAAGTCATGTGCACAGCTACTAGAGAATTGAGGTTTCCCAACCGACTTCTCATTAAGATTGGGATCACCTTCAAATTCTCTATTCGACCCTTCCCCCATTTCCTTTTCTTTGAAGTTTCTCCTCTAATTATAATTGGAGATTCCTCTTCCTCTATCTCTCCTACCACTCCCATACACCCCACTTTTTATTTTCAACCAACTCAACAATCAACTATTGAGGATTATAAAAACAATCTTGGAACAAGGTTCTTCAACAAAGATAAAGCAACAATCCACAAAATTTTTTCGCAATTATAATAAAAATATAACAACCTAAACAAAAAATCAATCAAATTTAGCCAAGAATTTCACAATCCCAATTCACTTCTTCAATTACCAAATACAACCAACAAATACATGGGCAAATCTGTCCAAAAAATTCCAAACATTCACAATTACAAAATTAATTAACACACTCACAGGCTTTAGCACAAAGGAAGGTTGTTACCCGAAAATTGGAGACAAATTTTCAGCCTTGAAGCCGTTGAAACTTTAGAAAATCACCTCTGGAAAGCCTTGAAAACCCTTGTTTTACACTTCAAAAAAGTGGTGAAATTTTGTTCTAAATGTGATGGCAGATTTGATTTTTGGGGTTTATAAAAGATTCATACATCTTATAAAAGAAAAGAAAAGATTGAAGAGGAACGTGGAATAGATGTATAGCTGGGCTTGAAGAAATTGGGGTTTGGAATGAAAAAGATTATGAAAAGGGTTTTAAAATTGAATCTGCCCAATTTTGGTGTGGCGACTACAATTTTCAAATTCTACAACATCAACTCTCGTGTGCAAATCAGACTTGCTTTGGTGTAGCGACATCTGGTAATCCAGGTCACGACATCGAATTCAAGTGTGCCCTTCACGTGTTTAGTATTGAGACTCCAATTCTCTGTGTCGTGACATCAAAACAGGGAAGTTTTTATGTCTATCTATAGCAGTCCCGACAACAAAATAGGAGAGTTTTTCTTTCTATCCTGAAGTTTACGTTTGATCTCACGACATCAAATTTTGGTGATGCCACATGGAAACAGACCCCCGCAGGGTGGTTTTGATGCCGCGACATCAAACTGAACTTTTGAAAAGTTCAATTTTTATATTTAGCTAATTTTTCCACCTTCTTTCTCACTTAATCCTATAACCCAAGTTTCCTCACTACCTACTAAGATTAAAAATACAAGTTTTAGAAGCTCATTTCACTTTATTCCTCCGCACAATTTATTTAAATCAAAAGTAAAATTTTCAAACCAAAACTAAACTAAAACCAAACAAATCACACCAAATCGAAACTAGACGTAAAATAACACCGAAATTAAACAAAACAAAGAATTTAAAGCTTGGGTTGCTTTCTAAGAAGTGCTCCTTTATATTTACTAGCTTGACTGTGGCATGACTTGATCATGCTTGACTAAATTGCACGATTTCATATCCATCTCCAATGACTCCCCCAGAATAGTGTTTGAGCCAATGTCCATTAACTTTGAAATTAGATTCCTTTCCTATTAGCTCCACCACCCTATAGGGAAAAACTTGTACCACCTCAAATGATCCACTCCATCTTAATTTAAGCTTTTCCATAAAGAGTTTGAGGATTGAATTATAGAGGAACATTACATAACCGGCCTTCAATTCCTTTCTCACTTAAATGAGCTTATCATGCCACGCTCTTTTCTTAGTTAATCAAGGAATTTTTGAATGCTTCCTTTTGGAACTCGTCTAACTCATTCAAATCTAAGATCTCTTTTCACATGCTTCCTTCCAATCAAAATAGAGACTTTTTACCGCCCCTTAAGCCTTGTGCTCTAACTCTACCGGTAAATGACATGCCTTGCGATAGACCACTCTAATCGCCAGACATTCCAATCAGAGTTTTGAGTGTTCGGTAAGTCCATAAAGCATCATCCAACCTGATTGCCCAATCTTTTCTTGAATTGTTGATTGTTTTCTCCAAGATTCTTTGTAATTCCCTTTTTGTTACCTCAACTTGACCCAAAGTTTGAGGATGGCACGCTACAAAACTTTTATGCTTCATACCGTACTTCAACATCAAAGCTTGAAATTAAGAATTCTAGAAATGTGTTCCTCTTTCACTAATAATGGTTCTTGGTACTCCAAACCAAGAGAAAATGTTCTTCCTAAGGAACTTGGACTCACAACTCTTGAATCATTGGTTGGAGTGGCAATTGCTTCCTCCCACTTCGATACATAATCCACCGCCACCAAAATAAATTTATGGGAGTATGATGTTGGGAAAGGTCCCAAAAAATCAATGCCTCATGCATCAAAACTTTGAATTCCACAATTCCATTGAGAGGCATCTTTCGTCTCCTTGAAGGTTTCCGACCCTTTGGAATTCGTCGCATTTAAGTACAACAGGCATTGGAATGTGTAGTGCTCATGGAGAAGGTGGTGGTATTGGGGTTCCTTCAGGCAAATGATGTCTCTCAAATTCCCAAACAACCATGTAAACATAATCTTTGTTTATCAAACTTCTTGGATGAGTCTGCGGTTCTCTGGGAGTGATTGGACATCCGACACTGATGCATAAATGACTGACTAAGCTTGATGCATAAAAAATTGGCCTCCTCGATTTCCAACAATCTGGGAACCACAGCAAAACAAATCCACTAAAATTCAAAGGCATGCCCTTGAGAGGGATTGATACAAAGATAGCAAAACAAGGCATGCCTTATCCTGTTGGATGAAATTAACCGAGTTGGACCCCCAAATCTTATCGCTAATGAGGTAAAGCTTGAATTTAGCTAATAAAGTTAAACCCTGCTGATGAAATTTTAACTCCACATCTCCCGTTGTATTCATCACCCAATCATCATTAGTGGAGCAAAGATTATTTTTTATGGCCATCATGTCCTTGGTTTTATCATTTAAGAACTCACAACATTCCATAGGATCTAAGGATTGTTAAGATACGAAATAATCTTTTCAGCACTGATATCCACTAACACTCCTTGCACTCGCACCTTTCCTCTTTCCAGAGTCACACAACTGGCAATGTAATTATTTAACTAAATTTGTGTAACTTAGTGCAACCTCTTCATCAAAACTTTGCCAATTCCTAGCCTTAAGTTGCGCTTCTAATTCTAGCCTCACTCGCTCCTAATCCCCACAATTCATTGACAAATCGAACCCTTTTTCTTTAATAACTTCGTGTTTCTTAGTGGCTTTGAACAAGTCATGTGCACAGCTACTAGAGAATTGAGGTTTCCCAACCGACTTCTCATTAAGATTGGGATCACCTTCAAATTCTCTATTCGACCCTTCCCCCATTTCCTTTTCTTTGAAGTTTCTCCTCTTCCTCTTCCTCTATCTCTCCTACCACTCCCATACACCCCACTTTTTATTTTCAACCAACTCAACAATCAACTATTGAGGATTATAAAAACAATCTTGGAACAAGGTTCTTCAACAAAGATAAAGCAACAATCCACAAAATTTTTTCGCAATTATAATAAAAATATAACAACCTAAACAAAAAATCAATCAAATTTAGCCAAGAATTTCACAATCCCAATTCACTTCTTCAATTACCAAATACAACCAACAAATACATGGGCAAATCTGTCCAAAAAATTCCAAACATTCACAATTACAAAATTAATTAACACACTTATAGGCTTTAGCACAAAGGAAGGATGTTACCCGAAAATTGGAGACAAACTTTGCAGCCTTGAAGCCGTTGAAAGGTTTAGAAAAACACCTCTGGATAGCCATGCAAACCCTAGTTTTACACTTCAAAAAAGTCATGAAATTTTGTTCTAAATGTGATGGGCGATTTGATTTTCGAGGTTTATAAAAGAATTGTGGAAGAATAGAAAAGTTTGAAGAGGAGGGTGGAACAGATGTACAGCTGGGCTTGGAGAAATTGGGGTTCGGAATGAAAAAGTATATGAAAAGGGTTTTAAAATTGAATCTGCCCAATTTTGGTGTCGCGACATCAATTATTAAATTCTACAACATCAACTCTTCGTGCGCAAATTAGACGAGCTTTGGTGTAGCGACATCTGGTAATTCAGGTCACGACATCGAAGTCAAGTGTGCCCCTCACGTGTTTAGTGTTGAGACTCCAATTCTCTGCATCGCAACATCAAAACAGGGGACTTTTTATGTCTATCTACAACTGTCCCCACAACAAAATGGGAGAGTTTTTCTTTCTATCTAGAAGTTCGCGGTTTGATGTCACAACATCAAATTTTGATGTTGCCACATGGAAACAAATTCCCGCAGGATGGTTTTGAAGCCGCGACATCAAACTGAACTTTTGCAAAGTTCAATTTTTATATTTAGCTAATTTTTCCACCTTCTTTCTCACTTCAACCCAAGTCTTCTCACTACCTAATAAGATTAAAAATACACGTTTTGGAAGCTCATTTCACTTTATTCCTTAGCACAATTTATTTAAATCAAAAGTAAAATTTTCAAACCCAAAACTAATCTAAAACCAAACCAAATCACACAAAATCGAAACTAAATGTAAAAAAACACCAAAATTAAACATAAAAAAGAATTTAAAGCTTGGGTGGCCTTCTAAGAAGTGCTCTTTTATATTTACTAGCTTGGCTAAGGCATGACTTGATCATTCTTGACTAAATTGCACGATTTCATATCCATCTTCAATGACTCCTCCAGAATAGTGTTTGAGCCAATGTCCATTAACTTTGAAATTAGATTCCTTTCTACTTTAAGCTCCACCACCCTATAGGGAAAAACTAGTACCACCTCAAATAATCCACTCCATCGTAATTTAAGCTTTTCCAGAAAGAGTTTGAGTCTTGAATTATAGAGGAACACTAAATAACCGGCCTTCAATTCCTTTCCCAAAATGAGCTTATCATGCCACGCACTTTTCTTAGTAAATCAAGGAATTTTTGAATGCTTTCCTTTCGAACTCGTCTAACTCATTCAAATCTAAGAGTCTCTTTTCACATGCTTCCTTCCAATCAAAATTGTGACTTTTTACCGCCCCTTAATCCTTGTGCTCTAACTCTACTGGTAAATGACAAGCCTCACGATAGACCAATCTAATCGATAGACATTCTAATTGGAGTTTTAGGCGCTGTACAGTAAGTCCATAAAGCATCATCCAACTTGATTGCCCATTCTAGCCTAGAATTGTTGATTGTTTTTTCCAAGATTCTCTTTAATTCCCTATTTGATACCTCAACCTAACCCAAAGTTTAAGGCTGGCATGCTAGAGCAATTTTATGCTTCCTGCCGTACTTCAACATTAAAGCTTCAACATAAGAATTCTTGAAATGTGTTCCTCTGTCACTAATAATGGTTCTTGGTACACCAAACCAAGAGAAAATGTTCTTCCTAAGGAACTTGGTCACAACTCTTGAATCATTGGTTGGAGTGGCAATTCATTTCTCCCACTTTGATACATAATCCACCACCACCAAAATAAATTTATCAGAGTATGATGTGGGGAAAGGTCGCATAAAATGAATCCCCCGTGCATCAAAAACTTTGAATTCCATAATTCCATTGAGAGGCATCTTTTGTCTCCTTGAAGGTAGCCGTCCCATTGGAATTCGTCACATTTAGGTAAAACTGGCATTGGAATGTGTAGTGCTCATGGAGAAGGTGGTGGTCTTGGGGTTCCTTCAAGCAAATGATGTCTCTAAAATTCCCAAATAATCATGTAAAGATAATCTTTGTTGATCAAACTTCTTGGATGAGTCTGCATTGCTTGATTTGGGTTCTCTGGGAGTGATTGGACATCCGACATTGATGCATAAATGACTGACTAAGCTTCATGCATAAAAAATAGGCCTCCTCGATTTCCAACTATCTGGGAACCATAGCCAAACAAATCCTCTAAAATTCAAAGGCATGCCCTTGAGTATAGCAAAACAAGGCATGCCTTATCCTGTTGGATGAAATTAACCGAGTTGGACCCCCAAATCTTATCGCTAATGCTGTAAAGCTTGAATTTAGCTAATAAAGTTAAACCCTGCTGATGAAATTTTAACTCCACATCTCCCGTTGTGTTCATCACCCAATCATCATTAGTGGAGCAAAGATTAATTTTTATGGCCATCATGTCCTCGGTTTTATCATTTAAGAACTCACAATATTCCATAGGATCTAAAGGTGTGTTAAGATACGAATTAATCTTTTCAGCACTGATATCCGCTAACACTTCTTGCACTCGCACCTTTCCCCTTTCCAGACTCACACAACTTGCAATGTAATTCCTTAACATAAATTTGTGTAACTTAGTGCAACCTCTTCATCAAAACTTTGCCAATTCCTAGCCTTAAGTTGCGCTTCAAATTCCAGCCTCACTCGCTCCTAATACCCCAAATTCATTGACAAATAGAACCCTTTTTCTTTAATAACTTCGTGTTTCTTATTGGCTTTGAACAAGTCTTGTGCACAGCTACTAGAGAATTGAGGTTCGACTACCGACTTCTCATTAAGATTGGGATCAACTTCAAATTCTCTATTCGACCTTTCCCCCATTTTCCTTTTCTTTGAAGTTTCTCCTCTTCCTCTTCCTCTATCTCTCCTACCACTCCCATACACCCCACTATTCAATTTCAACCAATTCAACAATTAACAATTGAGGATTATAAAAACAATCTTGGCACAAGGTTCTTCAACAAAGATAAAGCAACAATCCACAAAAGTTTTTCGCAATTATAATAAAAATATAACGAGCTAAACAAAAAATCAATCAAATTTAGCCAAGAATTTCACAATCATCCAATTCACTTCTTCAATTACCAAATACAACCCACAAATGAATTGGCAAATCTGTCCAAAAAATTCCAAAATTTCACAATTACAAAATTAATTAACACACTTACAGGCTTCAGAACTAAGGAAGGATGTTACCCGAAAATTGGAGACAAATTTGCAGCCTTGAAGCCGTTGAAACTTTATATAATCACCTCTGGAAAGCCTTGCAAACCTTTGTTTCAAAAAAGTCATGAAAATTTGTTCTAAATGTGATGGGGATTTGATTTTCGGGGTTTGTAAAAGATTTAAGGAAGAAAAGAAAAGATTGAAGAGGAGGTTGGAATAGATGTACAGCTGGGCTTGGAGAAATTGGGGTTTGGAATGGAAAAGATTATGAAAAGGGTTTTAAAATTGAATATGCCCAATTTTGGAGTCGCGACATCAATTATTAAATTCTAAAACATCAACTCTCCTGTGCAAATTAGACGTGCTTTGGTGTAGCGACATCTGGTAATTCAGGTCACGACATCGGGAAGTCAAGTGTGCCCCTCACGTGTTTAGTGTTGAGACTCCAATTCTATGTGTCGTGACATAAAAACAGGGGAGTTTTTATGTCTATCTATAGCTGTCGCGACAAGTTTTAGAAGCTCATTTCACTTTATTCCTTAGCACAATTTATTTAAATCAAAAGTAAAATTTTCAAACCAAAACTAAACTAAAACCAAACCAAATCACACCAAATCAAAACTAAACGTAAAATAACACCGAAATTAAACAAAACAAGGAATTTAATACTTGGATTGCTTTCTAAGAAGCGCTATTTTATATTCACTGGCCTGGCTATGGCATAACTTGATCATTCTTGACTAAATTGCACGATTTCAAATCCATCTTCAATGACTCCTCCTAAATAGTGTTTGAGCCAATGTCCATTAACTTTGAAATTAGATTCCTTTCCTTTAAGCTCCACCACCCTATTGGGAAAAACTTGTACCACCTCAAATGATCCACTCCATCTTAATTTAAGCTTTTCTAGAAAAGTGTTTGAGGTTTCAATTATAGAGGAACACTAAATAACCGGCCTTCCATTCCTTCCTCAAAATGAGCTAATCATGCCACGCTCTTTTCTTAGTAAATCAAGGAATTCTTGAATGCTTTCCTTTGGAACTCGTCTAACTCATTCAAATCTAAGAGTCTCTTCTCACAAGCTTCCTTCAAAACAAAATTGTGACTTTTTACCGCCCCTTAAGCCTTGTGCTCTAACTCTACCGATAAATGACATGCCTTGCGATAGACCATTCTAATCGCCAGACATTCCAATCAGAGTTTTGAGTGTACGGTAAGTCCATAAAGCATCATCCAACCTGATTGCCCAATCTTGTCTTGAATTGTTGATTGTTTTCTCCAAGATTCTTTGTAATTCCCTATTTGTTTCCTCAACTTGACCCAAAGTTTGAGGATGGCACGCTACAAAACTTTTATGCTTCATACCGTACTTCAACATCAAAGCTTGAAATTAAGAATTCTAGAAATGTGTTCCAGAGGAAACCTGTCTCTTTCTCTAATAATGGTTCTTGGTACTCCAAACCAAGAGAAAATGTTCTTCCTAAGGAACTTGGTCACAACTCTTGAATCATTTGTTGGAGTGGCAATTATTCCTCCTACTTCGATACATAATCCACCGCCACCAAAATAAATTTATGGGAGTATGATGTTGGGAAAGGTCCCAAAAAATCAATCCCTCATGCATCAAAAACTTTGAATTCCACAATTCCATTGAGAGGCATCTTTTGTCTCCTTAAAGGTTGCCAGCCCTTTGGAATTCGTCATATTTAAGTACAACCTGGCAATGAAATGTGTAGTGCTCATGGAGAAGGTAGTGGTATAGGGGTTCCTTCAGGCAAATGATGTCTCTCAAATTCCCAAACAATCATGTAAACATAATCTTTGTTGATCAAACTTCTTGGATGAGTCAGGGTTCTGTGGGAGTGATTGGACATCCGGCACTAATGCATAAATGAGTGACTAAGCTTGATGCATAAAAAATAGGCCTCCTTGATCTGAATTTTTCCAACTATCTGGGAACCACAACGAAACTAATCCACTAAAATTCAAAGGCATGCACTTGAGAATAGCAAAACAAGGCATGCCTTATCCTGTTGGATGAAATTAACCGAGTTGGACCCCCAAATCTTGTCGCTAATGAGGTAAAGCCAGAATTTAGCTAATAAAGTTAAGCCCTTGTGAGGAAATTTCACCTCCACATCTCCAGTT
Organism: Cinchona pubescens; assembly: GCA_025175665.1. NCBI lineage: Eukaryota > Viridiplantae > Streptophyta > Magnoliopsida > Gentianales > Rubiaceae > Cinchona > Cinchona pubescens. The sequence continues at coordinate 1,199,704 of JANKKI010000232.1, forward strand.
GTATTCATCACCCAATCATCATTAGTGGAGCAAAGATTATTGTTTATGGCCATCATGTCCTTGGTTTTATCATTTAAAAACTCATAATATTCCACAGGATCAAAAGGTGTGTTAAGATACGAATTAATCTTTTCAGCACTGAAATCCACTAACACTACTTGCACTCTCACCTTTCCCCTTTCCAAACTCACACAACTTGCAATGTAATTCCTTAACTAAATTTATGTAACCTAGTGCAACCTCTTGACCAAAACTTTGCCAATTCCTAGCCGTAAGTTGCGCTTCTAATTCCAGCCCTGTCACTCGCTCCTAATCCCCCCAATTCATTGACAAATCGCAATCTTTTTCTTTAATAACTTCGTGTTTCTTATTGGCTTTGAACAAGTCATGTGCACAGCTACTAGAGAATTGAGGTTCGACTACCGACTCTTCATTAAGATTGGGATCAACTTCAAGTTCTCTATTCGACCCTTCCCCCATTTTCCTTTGCTTCGAAGTTTCTCCTCTTCCTCTTTCTCTATTTCTCCAGCCACTCCCATACGCTCCTCTGGTCAGTTTCAACCAACTCAACAATCAACAATTGAGGATTATAAAAACAATCTTCGCAAAAGGTTCTTCAACAAAGATAAAGCAACAATCCTCAAAAAAATTTTGCAATTATAATAAAAATACAACAACCGAAACAAAAAATCAATAAAATTTAGCCAAGAATTTCACAATCCCAATTCACTTCTTCACTTACCAAATACAACCAACAAATACATGGGTAAATTTGTCCAAAAAATTCAAAACTTTCGCAATTACAGAAATTAATTAACACACTTACAGGTTTTAGCACAAAGGACGAATGTTACCCAAAAATTGGAGACGAATTTGTAGCCTTGAAGCCGTTGAACTTGTGAAAATCACCTCTAGAAAGCCTTGCGAACCCTTGTTTTACTCGTCAAAAAGTGGTGAAATTTTTTTCTAACTGTGATGGGCTTTTGATTTTTGAGGTTTATAAAAGATTTATGGAAGAGAAGAAAAGATTGAAGAGGAGGGTGGAAGAGATGTACAGCCGGGCTTGGACAAATTGGGTGTGGAATGAAATAGATTATGAAAAGGGTTTTGAAATTGAATCTGCCTAATTTTGGTGTCGCGACATCAATTATTAAATGCTACTAATCAAATCTCATGTAAAAATTAGACGTGCATTGGTGTAGCGATATCCGGTAATTGAGGTCAGGACATCGAAGTCAAGTGTGCCCCTCGCGTGTTTGGTATTGAGACACCATTTCTCAGTGTCACGACATCAAAACAGGGGAGTTTTTATGTAAATCTATCTAGAGGTGTCGCAACATCAAAATAGGAGAGTATTTCTTTCTATCCAAAAGTTCGCAGTTGATGTCACGACATCAAATTTTGATGTTGCGACATTGAAACAGACTCCCGCAGGGTGGTTTTGATGCCGCGACATCAAATTGAACTTTTGCAAAGTTCAATTTTTATATTTAGCTAATTTTTCCACCTTCTTTCTCACTTCAACCCAAGTCTTCTCACTACCTACTAAGATTAAAAACACAAGTTTTAGAAGCTCATTTCACTTTATTCCTTAGCACAATTTATTTAAATCATAAGTAAGATTTTCAAACCAAAACTAAACTAAAACCAAACCAAATCACACGAAATCAATACTAAACGTTAAATAACACCGAAATTAAACAAAACAAAGAATTTAAAGCTTGGGTTGCCTTCTAAGAAGCGTTCTTTTATATTTACTAGCCTGACTGTGGCATGACTTGATCATTCTTGACTGAATTGCACGATTTCATATCCATCTTCAAAGGATATGACTCCTCCAGAATAGTGTTTGAGCCAATGTCCATTAATTTTGAAATTAGATTCCTTTCCTTTAAGCTCCACCACCCTATAGGGAAAAACTTGTACCACCTCAAATGATCCACTCCATCTTAATTTAAGCTTTTCCAGAAAGAGTTTGAGGCTTGAATTATCAAGGAATACTAAATAACCGGCCTTCAATTCCTTTCTCAAAATGAACTTATCATGCCACGCACTTTTCTTAGTAAATCAAGGAATTTTTGAATGCTTCCCTTTGGAACTCATCTAACTCATTCATATCTAAGAGTCTCTTTTCACATGCTTCCTTCAAATCAAAATTGAGACTTTTTACCACCCTTTAAGCCTTGTGCTCTAACTCTACCGGTAAATGACATGCCTTGCGAAAGACCATTCAAATTGGCAGACATTCCAATCGGAGTTTTGAGCGCTGTACGGTAAGTCCATAAAGCATCATCCAACTTGATTGCCCAATCAAGTATTGAATTGTTGATCAATCTCAGGCATTTTCTCCAAGATTTTCTTTATTTCTCTATTTGATTTCTCAACTTTACCCAAAGTTTGAGGATACTTCAACATCAAAGCTTCAATGTAAGAATTCTTGAAATGTGTTCCTCTGTCACTAATAATGGTTCTTGGTACTCCAAACCAAGAGAAAAAGTTCTTTCAAAGGAACTTGGTCACAACTCTTGAATCATTGGTTGGAGTGGCAATTGCATTCTCCCACTTTGATACATAATCCACCGCCAAAGAAATAAATTTATCAGAGTATGATATTGGGAAAGGTCCCATGAAATCAATCCCCCATGCATCAAAAACTGTGAATTCCACAATTCCACTGAGAGGCATCTTTTGTCTCCTTGAAGGTTGCTGTCCCTTTCCCATTCGCCACAGTTAAGTACAACTGGCATAGGAATGTGTAGTGCTCATGGAGAAGGTAGTGGTATAGGGTTCCTTCAGGCTAATGATGTCACTCAAATTCCCAACCAATCATGTAAACATAATCTTTGAGAAGATTTGTTGATCCACCTTCTTGGATGGGTCTGTGGTTCTGTGGGAGTGATTGGACATCCTGCACTGATGAATAAATGAGTGATTAAACTTGATGCATAAAAAGTAGGCCTCCTGGATTTCCTACTATCTGGGAACCCCTGCCAAATAAATCTACTAACATTCAAAGGCATGCCCTTGAGAATAGCAAAACAAGGCACGCCTTATCCCATTGATTGAAATTAACCGAGTTGGACCCCCAAATCTTGTAGCTAATGAAGTAAAGCCAGAATTTAGCTATTAAAGTTAAACCCTTGTGAGGAAATTTTAACTCCACATCTCTAGTTGTATTCATCACCCAATCATCGTTAGTGGAACAAAGATCATTTTTTATGGCCATCATGTCCTTGGTTTTATCATTTAAAAACTCACAACATTCCACAGGATCTAAAGTTGTGTAAAGATACGAATTAATCTTTTCAGCACCGAAATCCAACAACACTCCCTGCACTCGCACTTTTCCCCTTTCCAGACGTCATACAACTTGCAATGTAATTCTTTAACTAAATTTGTGTAACACAGTGAAACCTCTTAATCAAAACTTTGCCAATTCCTAGCCTTAGGTTGCACTTCTAATTCCAGACTCACTCGCTCCTAATCCCTCAAATTCATTGACAAATCGAACCCCTTTTCTTTAAAAACTTCAGGTTTTTCAATGGCTTTGAACAAATCATCTACACAGCTACTAGAAAATTGAGGTTTGACTACTGACTCACCATTAAGATTGGGATCAACTCCGAGTTCTCTACTCGACCCTTCCCCCATTTTTCTTTTCTTTGAAGTTTCTCCTCCTCCTCTTCCTCTATCTCTCCTGCAACTCCCATACACTCCTCTGGTCATTTTCAACCAACTCATCAAGCAACAATTGAGGATTATAGAAACAATCTTGGTACAAGGTTATTCAACAAAGATAAAGCAACACTTCACAAGAATTTTTCGGAATTGTAATAAAAATATAACAACCTAAATAGAAAATCATGCAATCAAATTTAGCCAAGAATTTCACAATCCCAAGTTATTGCTTCAATTACCAAATACAACCCACAAATACATGGGTAAATCTATCCAAAAAATTCCAAACTTTCACAATTACAAAATTACATAACACAATTACAGGATTTTACACAAAGGAAGGATGTTACCCGAAAATTGGTGTCAAATTTATAGCATTGAAGCCTTTGAAACTTGTGAAAATCACCTCTGGAAAGCCTTGAAAACCCTTGTTTTACTCTTCAAAAAGTGGTGATATTTTGTTCTAAATGTGATGGGGTTTTGATTTTTGAGGTTTATAAAAGATTTATGGAAGAAAACAAAAGATTGAAGAGAAGGATTGAAGAGATGTACAGCTGGGCTTGGAGAAATTAGGGATTGGAATGAAAAAGATTTTTAAAAGGATTTTGAAATTGAATCCGCCTAATTTTGGTGTCGCTGCATCAGTCGTTAAATGCTACGACATCAACTCTCATATGTAAATCGGACGTCATTTGGTTTAGCGACATCGAAGTCAAGTGTGCCCTTCACGTGTTTGTTGTTGAGACACCAATTCTCTGTGTCGCAACATCAAAATAGGGAAGATTTTGTCTATCTAGAGGTGTCGCGACATCAAAATAGGAGAGTTTTTATTTCTATCCAGAAGTTCGTGTTTGATGTCACGACATCAAATTTTGATGTTGCGACACGGAAACAAACTCCTGTAGGGTGGTTTTGATGCCGCGACATCAAACTGAGCTTTGGCAAAGTTCAATTTTTATATTTAGCTAATTTTTCCTCCCTCTTTCTCACTTCAACCCAAGTCTTCTCACTACCTACTAAGATTAAAAACACAAGTTTGAGAAGCTCATTTCACTTTATTCCTTAGCACAATTTATTTAAATCAAAAGTAAAATTTTCAAACCAAAACTAAACTAAAACCAAACCAAATCACACCAAATCGAAACTAAACGTAAAATAACACCGAAATTAAACAAAACAAAGAATTTAAAGCTTGGGGTTTGCCTTCTAAGAAGAGCTCTTTTATATTTACTAGCTTGACTATGGCATGACTTGATCATTCTTGACTTATTTGCGCGATTTCATATCCATCTTCAGTGACTCCCCCAGAATAGTGTTTGAGCTAATGTCCATTAACTTTGAAATTAGATTCCTTTCCTTTAAGCTCCACCACCCTATAGGGAAAAACTTGTACCACCTCAAATGATCCACTCCATCTTAATTTAAGCTTTTCCATAAAGAGTTTGAGGCTTGAATTATAGAGGAACACTAAATAACCAGCCTTCAATTCCTTTCTCAAAATGAGCTTATCATGCCACGCTCTTTTCTTAGTAAATCAAGGAATTTTTGAATGCTTCCCTTTGAAACTCATCTAACTCATGCAAATCTAAGAGTCTCTTTTCACATGCTTCCTTCAAATCAAAATTGAGACATTTTACCACCCACTAAGCCTTGTGCTTTAACTCTGCCAGAAATGACATGCCTTGAGATAGACTATTCAAATAGGGAAACATTCCAATCAGAGTTTTGAGCGTTGTGCGGTAAGTCCATAATGCATCATCCAACTTGATTGCCCAATCTTGTCTTGAATTGTTGATCGTTTTCTCTAAGATTCTCTTTAATTCTCTATTTGATACCTCAACCTAACCCAAAGCTTGAAGATGGCATGCTAGAGAAATTTTATGCTTCCTACCGTACTTCAACATCAAAGCTTCAACGTAAGAATTCTTGAAATGTGTTCCTCTGTCACTAATAATGGTTCTTGGTACTCCAAACCAAGAGAAAATGTTCTTCCTAAGGAACTTGGCCACAACTCTTGATTCATTGGTTGGCGTGGCAATTGCTTCCTCCCACTTTGATACATAATCCACCGCTACCAAAATAAATTTATCGAAGTATGATGTTAGGAAAGGTCCAATAAAATCAATCCCCAATGCATCAAAAACTTTGAATTCCACCATTCCATTGAAAGACATCTTTTTTCTCCTTGAAGGTTGCCGTCCCTTTGGTCATTCATCACATTTAAGTACAAAATCCCTTGAATCCTTGAAAATGCTCGGCCAATACAAACCACTTTGTCACACTTTAAATGCCATTCTTTGTGCTTCATGGTGACCTTCTACGAGAGATGCATGACAATGTTTCCAAGATATCCTTGACTTCCTTTTCCTGGACTCGTCTCCTCAAAATTTAATCATTACACCTCCGGAAAAGATAAGGTTCATCCCAAAAATAATACATGATCTCCTCAAAGAATTTCCCTTTTGCATTTGCATTCAACATGCTTGGGACCACCTTTGCTACAAGTAGTTTGCAATGTCTATATACTAAGGATTTGCCACCTTAGCTTCAAACAATTTCTCAATTGATGCCTCTTCCACAATGCCCTTTCTTCTCTCAAACCATAAGCCTCGAGTCTTCAATTTTTGATAAATGGTCTGCCATAACATTTTCAACTCCCTTTTTTTCCACTGCCTTCCAATCAAACTCGTGCAATATAAATATCCATCTTATTCATATATAGCCATGGTTTTGCATCTTGTTTAGAAAATAAGTACTTTAATACGGAGTGGTCTGTATGAACAATGGTTTCGTAATTAATGAGGTAAGATCTGAACTTGTCAAAGGTGAATACTATAGCAAGTAGTTCTTTTTCTATAGTAGAATAATTCAATTGTGCATCATTCAAAGTTCTACTTGCATAGTATATAACATGCAATATTTTATTAGTCGTTTAACATAAAATGGTATCTATTGCATAATCACTCATATCACACATAAGTTCAAATGGAAGAGACCAATTTGGTGGCATAATAACTGGTGCATTAACAAGTGCACGTTTCAACTCATTAAATACATGTAAACAAAAATCATAAAAGTCAAAAAACACAATCTTTTTGAGGCAAAGAACACAAAGGCCTGGCAATATGTGAAAAGTTTCTAATGAATCTTCTATAAATCCAGCATGACCAACAAGCCTTCTCATCTCTCGAACATTAATAGGTGGAGGCAACTGCTCAAACCACCTCTACCTTGGCCCTATCAACATCTATGCCCTTTGATGAGACTCTATGTACTAAGACAATTCCCTCTTGCACCATAAAATATTTCTCCCAATTAAGAGCCAAATTGGTTTCTACACATCATTTCAACACATCATACAAGTTCAATATACCACCATCAAAAGATACACCGAAAACAATAAAATATCCATAAAGATCTCTATACATTTTTCCACCGTATCATGAAAAATAGCAAACATGCAACATACTATGATAGGAGCATTACAAATCCCAAAGGGAATTCTCCTATATGCAAAAGTTCTATATGGACATATGAAGGTTGTTTTTTCTTAATCCTCCGGGAAAATGACAATTTGAAGGTACCTGGAGTATCCACCAAGGAAGCTATAGTATGCAAAACCAGCAACCCTTCAAGCATTTGATCAATGAAGGGAAGGGAAAAATGGTCTTTACATGTGGCTTCATTGAACTTCCAAAAATCATTACACATAAGCCATCCTGTAATGAAATTTTTCTCAAATCTAGAGAGGAGAAACTGATTGGTCACACTAATTATGACGATAATAGCACCCTTTTAGGAACAACTTGAGTGGGACTAACCCACTCACTATTACTAATCGGGTAGATTATACCGGCATCTAAGAGTTTCATTACCTCCTTCCTCACACCCTCTTTTAAAGTGGGGTTCAATCTTCTTTGAGGTTGCCTTACCGGTTTGTTCCCTTCATTTACATGGAAATGCCTATTCCTTTAATATCATCAATAGACCAAGCAATAGCATTTCTATACATTTTAAGCACCACAATCAATTTATCAAGTTCTTTACTAGTCAACAAAGAGTTCACAGTCACCAGGTAGGATTTATTGTCACCAAGGTAGACATACATCAAGTAAGTGTAGAGAGGTATAAGTTCCACCTTGAGGGATTCGTTGTTCGGAGACCCTGCTTAATTTTACCACTATTTTCCTCTTCCTTTTCTTCCAATGAAGGCTTATTTGATCCAAACACTCCACAACTCGGTCTTCATCCTCTTGAACTAAATCACTTGGATTCAACAAAACACTTTCCAATGGAGACTTCTTCAACTTGTACCTACAAAAATCATTGACTAAATCATCAACTACATTTATGCTCATAATATCTTCATAAATAGAAAGTTTTAATGAATCAAAAATATTAAAAGTGACTATTTTATCATTAATTCAAAATTCCAACTTCCCTTCTTATATATCTAGTAGTGCATGACCGGTTGCGAGGAAAGGTCTTCCAAGAATTATCGACATCTCCTTATCCTCCCCCATGTCTAAAATATGAAATCCGCCAGAAGGTAAAGCTTTCCAATTTTTATGATCAAATCCTCAAAAATTTCCCTTGGAAATTTAATACTCCAATCTGCAAGTTGCAAAGATAAACTCGTGGGCTTCAAGTCTCCTCCGTTAAGCTTCTTGTATAACGAGTATGGCATGAGATTAATGGAAGAACCTAAGTCATACAAGGCCTTCTCAAATTGAGCACCACCAATCTCGCAAAGAATGGAAATAGAATCAGGATCCTTAAGCTTGGGGGTAACCTTTTTGTGACCAATGCACTAAAATTCTCTACCAAGCATAAGATTTCATCTCCATAGAGTTTCCACTTTGATGTGAGAACTTGTTTCATGAATTTGGCATAGTTGTGCATGTTTTCAAGTGCTTCAATGAATGGTATGTTGATTTCAATCTTTTTAAACACATCAAGAAACTTCTTGAATTTCTTTTCATTTTCCTCTTCTCTCAATCTTTGTGGAAATGGCACTCTAACGTACTTTGACAATTGGAGTGGAGGTCTCTTGGCTTCATTATGTTGCTCTTTGGGTTTAGAGGTTTCTTTAATCATTGCCATAAGACCCTTTGAAGACTCCTCTTTACTGTCATCACTGTTTTCAAACTTTCATTTCGCTTGACCTCTTGATGATAAAGAACTATCCCTAACTCCTTCTTCCAATGCTTTGCCACTTCTAAGTGTGATAGCTTGAACTTGCTCTCGTCCCATTTTGCTCTCTTGCTTTGGGAATTGTATCACTTGGCAAAGCATCCAAAGGCCTTTCATTTTGTTGTCTAGCCAGTTGCCCCATTGTATCTCCAAATTCCTTGTAGTGGCTCTCAAATTCTCATATTCCCTCTTTTGGTTTTCTATTTCATCCTTTGATTTCCATCTCTCTCTTTGATTTTCAATTTCTCTCTTTGATTCTCATTTTCCCTTCTCAAATTATCACATTGAATTTGAAAATCATCACCTTTTATATGAAATTTTTGATTGTAGTTCAAAGATGGTGGCGGGTTATATGGATATTGAGGTCTTGTTGGTTGTTCGGGTAAGAAATATTTGATTGGGTTTGATAAGAATTGGGTTGAACAGTCCTTTGGTGAAGAGGTTGATAAGGTCTAGAAGATGAAGATGCTTGGTTTTGAAAATTTTGTGGTTGAGGGTTGGGTTAGTAAGGATGATTTTGTTGACTATTTTGTTTACTTCAAGAAAAATTTGGATGATTCCTCCAAATTGGGTAGTAAGTATTTTCATACGCTCCAGGAGGATTCCTTGAAGATGATGGTTGTTAGACACATAATTCAATTATTCATTCGATCCCATAAAAAGCCTCACATTGTCCATTGAGATGTCCACTACCACAAAATTCACAAACAAGAGACGTTTGAGATAAAGAAGCCACGGCATTTACAGAATTAGCTCTTCTTAAATTTTTCAAAACTCTTGTCAAATTATTCATAACATTCATCAATAAGCCTTGTTGAGCAAGAAAGCATCATTAGAATTTAAATTCAAGACATCCCCATTTTTAGCATTGGCTTGTTGGACTTGTTGAGTAATCGGTTGAGCAATGGGATCACGAGAGTAATAGTTCGATGTCATCCTATTAAGTAGTACTTGAACCTCCTCTGGCATTTTAAAAGAATTGAACAATTGGCAAATGCATCAACAATTGATTTGGTCTCATGAGTCCAACCATTATAAAATGTTTGGATTTGCAACTAAAGGGGAATGGCATGATGCGGACACTTCCTCAATAATTCTTTGAATCTTTCCCATGCCTCACTATAACCTTCACCCATGTCTTGCTTGAATGATGTGATCTCATTTCGAAGTTTGGCAATCCTTGAGAGAGAAAATTGTTTAGCCAAGAATTCTTGGGCTAATTGATTCCAAGTAGTAAACATCCCTTAAGCATGTGATTGCAACCAAGCTTTTGCTTTATCCCTCAATGAAAAAGGAAAAACTCTCATGCACACACAATCCGGATGGACTCCATTAAATTAAAATATGTCCAACACTTCTTCAAAGTTCATCAAGTGTGTATATGGATCCACGTTAGGGCCTCCACCAAACATATGGGCTTTCAACATTTGTATAAGTGCAGACTTGATTTCAAAGTTATTCGCGTGCACTAGCATACGTGCAATGCTAGAATTGGATCCATCAAAGTTCGACATTACATAATCCCCTAGGGATGACCATTCCCATGAACTCTATTGCCACAATATTTCCATTCCCACCATTAAAGTTAGAACCTATGCCGTGATTTCCAATTCCTTCTTCTTGTTCATAATTTCCATTATCGCAAGCATTCTCATGCAATATCCTTTGATTACGTTGAGGATTCTCCATTTGAAGTCTTTCTAACTCTCGTTGCACTCTTTTGCTTTTCAAATTTCTCTCAATCCCTTCTCTCTTTCATTGTTTAAGTGAATAAAATGCTCTTTTTCTCATCTAACCATGCACTAAAAGAACAATTTTTACCAATTGATCACAAGTACCAATTTGAATTAAAAGCAAGAAGTAAACATAACAACTAAATATTACTAATTAAAAACTAGATAAACAACTAAAACTAGTGAACAATCCCTGGCAACAGTGCCAAAAACTTGTTACTCCTCGGGTAGAGATCTAATCAAATCAAACAAGTTAAAATAAACCGTACTCTAGACTAAATCCTTAACTTTACCCTCACACTTTCAAGTATACAGGGCTGGTGGTAGTATGCGATGAGTGAGTAGTATCATTCCAATAGCAATTACTTGTTGACAAATAGCCAGATTTAAGGGACATTATGTTGTTAGGCTAAGCAATAAATTGAGAAAAACTAATCTAGACAAACTCAATTAAACAAGTAAACTACAAAGGAAATGACTAGCTAAACTATACTAATCAAGTGAATGCAATTAAGATTATCCCTAATTCAACTAAATCTACTCAAACATGATGAAATTAAGAAAGCACATAATCCTAATTTGACCCAAAAAAAAGTACAAAGTAAGCATGAACATAAAGAAAATTCCATTTTCTACTAAATAAGGCTAAGGGAATTTGTAAAGAAATTGAGATTAAAACTAATTATTTTTCTATTTTTGCTTGAATAAAAGGAAACCCAATAAAAATTAATAGGAATTAAAGTTAGGAAACAAAGATTTTTGACCAAAATTTACTAATTAAGCAAGAACCCTAGGAATTTCTAAGAAAACTTGAAATTGAAGTAACTGGAATTGCAAGAGAGGAAATTAAAGAGAAAGCATGTAAAAATTATATATAATTGTAGAAAATGAAACGTGCACTAAGATTAACTAATAAAAATTTAAACTTGCTAGCAAATAAAACTAAGATCTAACTGAAATTTAAAAGAGAATTTTTTGTATTAAAAAGAAACTTGAGTTCTATAGTAAACTACAACTAAAACTATTGCTAATTGCCAACTACACTCCTACTGTGTGTGCTTGCATGCCCTATAAGAGAGTATTTGGAGAGTTAGAGGCCAAAATTGCAAGATTGGCCCCTATAAACTAAGCAAAACGCGCCTTGATGTCGTGACATCGAATAATGGGTGTAGCGACATCGAGTTGAAAATTACAACTCAAACTCCCACTAGGATGTCATAACATCTAATATTCGATGTCGTCACATCGAGCTCTATTCAGCACGTGTCTTTAGTCTTTATCAGTTTTCACTTTTCTCCTTGGCCTCTTGTAATCCTAACTTTCATCCCATAATTTCTTCTCTTGAAGCAAAACAATTAACCAATAAGTCATTCTAATTAAACCCCAAATTAATACAAATTCGTACTATTAAATAAATATTTAAAAGCAAAGGTAATGTACAGCCAAAATGAACACAATTATATCAAAACACTAAATTAAACACCAAAAAATATGTGTTAAACTACTCAAAAGTCATAGTTTAAAATTAGAATAACTCTAGTTTACTAAAGTTATCAAATTTCAAATTCAAGTTTAGATTCATTTAGCAAGACTATTTCTAGTAATTTTGTTCTCTTTATTTATTCTTTACTTAAGTTCCATTGCAATAATTTTAATCTTTAATTAAACAATGAATTTTTGCTATGCAATTAATTCTTGTTTATATACTCAAATCATGATGCACTAAATTTTTGAGGGTTGGGTAGGGTAATACAATTTTTCATCGGTTAATTTGAACAAAAGTTGAAAGAGTTGAAAGAGTTGTAACAACTGGGTATCAATTAACATAATTTGACAAATTTAGACAGATTAATTAATTTTATACTTGGTTACATTGGCCGAGGTGATACAAAAGTTGACCCTTATCATAGACTTGTACTAATTGTTATTAATTTAATTCGCAATCAAAGTGGCCGGATTGTAAACAAAAAAATAGTTTAAAATATAATAATATATCATTGCAGCATATAAAGTTATGAGCATTTGCTGAATCATTAAATAAATTATATGAAATTGAAATAAAAAAATGCAAAAAATAAGTGAGATTGAGCTAGCCCGAACTCTGCCGAAACCTATTTAATTGAGTTGAGCTTGAGCCTAATGTATGTGATCTTTTGTGAGTCAAACTTGGGTCTAAATATCTAAATTTTAAATGGGCTATACTTGGGCTTATCAAAACCCCGCTCCCAAAGCCAAGTTGACAGCCCTATTCCTAACTAACCATAAAAAATAATCAACATTCTAATACCAATATAACATCAATACCAATTAAGGTGATGGGTAGAGAGAGAAGTTAAATATATATAAATAGGGAATAAAAAGATAAATTGGCTAATTATGTGGCTAAAAAAAAAAGGTGAATTAGGTTCAAAAGGGAATCCTAAGAATATCATATAATAAGGTAGGCCATTTAGGCTCAACTAGTCCAAAGAATTGCCTAAATCATTTCATCCATACTTCACCTATATTTTGTGAAATACGGAACTACCTCAACTAATTGTCTCAAGCAAAACAAAACCTTAGTAAGATGACAAGATTATCACTCATAAAGTATAATAAAACTCTCCACTCACTCGTGTCACACATTGGTAATGTATATATGGAGTGATAAAACTTTCATGAATCAATGGGGCCAAAAGTAAAAATATCCTATACAGATAAGTATTATCAATTCAAATTAATCATATAACATCACTCACAATCTGTGATACGAAATCCATAGATTAATTTGTGTATTCTATCACAAAAACACATTTTTAGAAACTATAAATTAACAAACTATCTAAAATGAAAATATACAAAAAATAATGGTAGATGGGCTTTACAAAAATGAAAATAAACACTACCTAAAACAAAACAAAATAACAACACTGAAACAAGAATTAACACCACCTCCAATTCCCCTAACTTGAAAAATGTATTGTCCCAATGCTTGCCAAGATGATAATAAACAACTGCAAGAAAAAAAAAAGTTCTAATTGTAGAAAGGTGGAACAAAAACACCTCAAGCGATCCCAGATGGAGAGGATCCTTCATCTTCCTCATCACTAGAATCTGGCACAAAATGATGTACTTGTGCATCCGATTCAGTTGGCCATCAGCTCACATCAAAAGGTCTTTGAAGGTTCAGTCTCCATGCATTGATATCCAATTTCCAGCGTAAGGAGTACAGGCTCTTGTTTTAATGACGTATAAACATCCCACTCAGTCACTTTATTGATTTGAGCATAATACACATGGTCGAGATCATGGGTTGAGATGAACGGGAATAGAACCCTTGAGCTAAACCGAGGTGATGTCCTCATCCTCACCATCATCATTATCAGAGATTACAGTCTGTGACAGTATTGCTATCAAGATAACCTCTTTTGTCTCGACGCATGCAATCTTGGTGTTGCTAAAAAATTCTCTCCAACGCTTAGAGGTGGATAATCTTCTTCGAAGTTACCTTAAACTTGCCTATAGAAGTCAGACCTGTTTGAGCACATAATGATGCAATTACACCATGAAAGATAAAATTCGTGTCTTCTTGAAAACCATTATGGTGAATTGATTTGCTGATCTCCACTCCGATATCAATATCCTAGCCCTTTACTAAGGCGTCTAAAATCAAAGCTCTTTCTCTACTCACTATTCATGTATGTGACACAAGCATAAGATTTATGCAAATAAAATAATTCCAAACTCTTGCTTTCAAAGTCAATAAACGCGTCTTGGACCATTTACACTCCCCGAAAGTACTTTTACTTCATTCACCTATTGAGTTTGTTAGAGCATTGATAACTTCTTCAAAGTCAATATCACCCATTACAAATTCTGTAAATTCACTAAGGAAAAGGAATATTAGAAGTACCAAAAATCCTATTTATATAAGTAGAGGCAATACTGATAGGTGTTTATCGCACCCAAATGAAATCTAATTTTAACTGACAAGTATTACCCAAGAATTCATAAACTACCCTATTATCTTCTTTCTATTTCAATCAAAAAGTAATTTTGAAGTTCATTAATTTTATGGCAATTAGACCACTTTTTTGGACTCAAATCAAAATAACATTGATACCAAACATGCTTAGTATTCATTAATTTTTCAACAACGTATTGGGCATCTTCACTAACAAATTTAAACTCGTTGGAAATATTCAATTCGCTGGCTTTCCGTTTAATTCTACACCCAATTCCAAATTAAATCACTACCAAAACAACATAATTCAAATATCCCATAAATATTTACCAAATTTTGCCAACTAATTCAACAAGGAAAGCAATGAAAACCCAAAATTAACAAAACTAAAAAATCAAACAACAATGGTGAAAATAGTTGAGGAAATATCTTACTCATTTTTGTCTCAAGAAGAACAAAAATGTTGCAAAAATAATACTCTCTTGAAGATGTGAAATTTTTCCCAACATGGCCTTGAAATAATTTATTGATTTTGGGTGAAGAGATTTTAAATGTGGGGAAACACATATAGATATTTGGTGTTTTATGGAGGATTTATAGTGTGGTAGGGGGATTTGGGAATTAGTTTTGAGGTGGTTATGGAAGAAAGAAGAGAAGAATAAAGTTCAGGAAGAAAGGAGAAAGAAGTCAGGTAAACAGAAATAAGAGAAGATGTGGCGGCTAGGGTATTTCAAACCGTCTACTACCCGATTGCTCATTTGCTGTGGCACCCAGATTGTCCTCATGTCATTCGTTGCCGTGAACAAGTCTTTTGTTTTGGCGATTACATGGGTTCGCTGTAATGAACCAAAAATGCCTTGGTGCATTCGCTATGGCGAACGAGCTCTCTATTTTGAAATCTTGATGGTTCATTGCACTGACCAAAAATGCCTAGGGGCTTCATCAGAGGTAAAGCTCCTTTCTGCCCACAGATTTTTGCTATTCTTTGGACATATCTAATGCATTTTTGTGTAGCCTAACCTACAACTAAATACACAAAGATCAAAACATCAAACACCAAAACTAAAAAAGACAACACTTAAAAATTAATAAAACAGAAGAAAAATAACAAAATGCTTGGGTTGTCTTACAAAAAGCACTTCTTTAGAGTCAATAGCTTGACTTGTAATTGTTCAGCATTAATTATTCAAGGGAGAGGTTTTCACATCCAATATCAACTTTTTCTCTATGATACAACTTGAGGCTACTCCTATTAAATTGAAATGTTGAATTGTGTCCTTTATGCTCCACCCTATAAGGAAATGCTCAAACCACTTATATAGTCTGTTCGATCAGGATTTTAGTTTTCTAGAAAACAATCATAGCCGGGAGTTGCAGATCAATACCCTGTCACCTGCACGAAACTCTTTGTAAAGGATATTTTGAACGTGCCACCTTTTGGTTCGCTCCGAGTTTATACAAGCATGCATTATCATAGGACTCTTCACAAAATTCCTCTAACTCACAAAATTCTAATAACCGTTTATCAACAACTCCTTTAGAATCATAATTAAGTGTTTTTCCAGTCCAAAATGCCTTGTGCTCCAACCCTACGAGTAAATTGCACGCTTTCCGAAAGACCAACCCATACAAATACATCCCTATATGAGTTCTGAATATCGTCTGATATGCCTATTAATGCATTATCTAACTTATGAGACCAGTCCTTACAAGATGCATTTACTATCTTTTCGATGATTAATTTCAACTACTAATTTGACACCTCTACTTGTCCGGTAGTTTGGGAATGCTATGGTGGAGCAATTTTGTGTGTTACTTCATACTTATATAATCGAGCTTGAAATTGAGAATTTTTGAAGTTTGAATCCCCATCACAAATAATAGCCCTCAGAACTCCAAACCTCAAAAAGACTTTATGCTTGATGAACTTTGTAACCACCACCCAAGCATCATTCATAAGCAATGCCACCGCCTCGACCCATTTATGTGTCCACTTCAACTAGGACATACTTATTGGAGAATGAACTAAGGAATGGTCGAGCTTGAAATTGAGAATTTTTGAAGTTTGAATCCCCATCACAAATAATAGCCCTCAAAACTCCAAACCTCAAAAAGACTTTATGCTTGATGAACTTTGTAACCACCACCCAAGCATCATTCATAAGCAATGCCACCGCCTCGACCCATTTATGTGTCCACTTCAACTAGGACATACTTATTGGAGAATGAACTAAGGAATGGTTCTAAAAAATTGATGCCCCACATATCGAATAGCTCTACCTCTAGAATAATGTTGAGGGGCATGTCATCCCATTGGGATATGTTTCCAGTTCTTTGATAAGCATTAGAGAGGTCCACGAATATGCTGGCGTCTTGAAACATCGATGACCAATATAACATGCTTTGGAGAACTTGGCAGCTACGTGGTAGTTTCCATGGTGCCTGCATACTAGAGAAGAGACTATCAAGTGACACATATGGAATATATTTTTCATCTCTTTCTCAGTCACATACCTCCGAATCACTTGATTACTTCAACGATTATACAAATATGGTTGTAGTAGAATTTCAAATTAGAGAAGACTTCTTCTGATTGTAATTTAGTCTTACTAGAAGAACTTTTGTTGCCAAGTAATTGGCTAAATCAGCATACCATGGCTAACACTTACTACCATCAACCTCTTTTCAAAAAACTCCTCACAAATTGGCAATGACTCTGTTTCCTTACCTAGTGGTAACTCCAATCTAGATAAGTGGTCAGCCACTGTATTTTCAATATCTTTCGTTTCAATCACCTCCCAATCAAACTCCTACAATAATAAAATACCACAAATCAGTCTTGGCTTCTCATTACTTTTAGACAACAAATACTTGGATGCAACATGGTCTATATGAATAATCGCTTGAGAACCAATCAAGTATGAACAAAATTTTTTGAAATCAAAGATTACAACTTGCAATTATTTTTGAATAATGTGGAATAATTAATTTAAGCTTCATCTAAAGTTTTGCTAGCATAGTAAATAACATGCAATATCTTGTCCATTTTCTAGTAAAGAACTATACCCATAGCACAATCGCTAGAGTAACATATCAGCTAGAAAAAATAAGGACCAATCATGTGCTATAATCACTAGTCAAGTCACTAATGCTTTCTTAAGACCTTCAAATGCATGCAAACAGTTTTTCAATTTCTTCAACTTTAACCTTGTCTACCTCTATACCCTTGCCTAAAAGTTTATGTCCCAATATAATTCCTTCTTGTACCATAAAATGACACTACTCCCAATTTAATGCGATATTAGTGTCTTTGCAATGTTGAAGAACTAGGGACAAATTATCTAGATAGTCATCAAATGTAGTTCCAAAAATGGAAAAGAGTCGTCAAATGTAGTTCCAAAATTGGAAAAGTCATGCATGAAAACTTCTGTACACTTTTCAATCATATCATGGATATAGCAAACATGCATCTTGGAATGCAGGCAAGTGCCAAGTACATTAAATAAACCAAAAGGCATTTTCCAATAGGCCAAAGTGCCATAGTGACAAGTAAAGGTGGTCTTCTCTCGGTCTCCTTAGACTATGATAATTAGAAAATACCTAGAGTAACCATATAAGAAGCAATAAAATCCATGACCGGCCAGACATTCTAGCATTTGATTAATGAATGGAAAGGGAAGAGGAAAGTGATCTTTTTGAGTGGTTTCATTCATTTTCCTATAGTCTATACAAACACTCCACCCAAAGACTAATCTAGGCAGAATCAATTTGTATTCTCACTCATAATTACTATCTTTCCCCTTTTTTAGGCACCAATACAGTGGAGCTAACCCACTCACTATCATTGATTTCATAAATTAAACCTACTTCTAGCAATTTCATCATCTCTTTTCTGACTTTTTCTTTTCAAGTAGGATTTAGCTTATGTTGAGGTTATCTGCATGGTTTGTAAGTAACAACCATCAAAATTTTATGCACGAATATGGTAAGGCTAATTCCTTAACTGTCATTAAAGCACCATGGAATTGCAGCTCTATGTTTTCTCAAGATATCTAGTAATTTGTCATATTTCAAATGCAAAGGAAGTGGCTTTAATTCTACCTTAGGGGATTCGTTGCTCAAGAGGCCCCATTTACCTATGTCTTCTTGAGGTTCTGGTTCCTTTTCTGGATGATTCATTTCTAGCAACTTCAAACAAGCTCTTGCCACATCATCTTGTTTCTCCACATCCTTTGCATGTATTAAGACAATCTCCAATGGTAGTCGTGGAACTTGATACTTGCAAAAATCATCTACAAGTCTACAACTATGTCAATCATCATAACATCATCATACATATAAAGAAGCTTGAGAGAATTAAAAATAAGAAATGACAGTCTGATGATTAACTCTCAATTGCAACTTCCCCTCTTGCATATCAATTAGTGTTCTCCCAATTGCCAAGAAAGGTCTTCCAAGGATTAACAGCATGTCCTTGTCTTCTTCCATGTCTAAGATGAGAACAAAGTCTACTTGTGGATAGCATTTTTCAACTTTGACCAGTATGTCTTCTACTATACCCAGTGGGTACTTTATGCTCCTGTCCACCAACTAGTGTGATACATTTGTCAGCTTGAGTTCCTTGTGATTTAACCTCTTATAAATCGATAGTGATATCAAGTTGATGGATGCCCCTAAATCACACAATGCCTCCTCAAAATCCATTCCTCCAATAGTACATGAATGGAAAACAAAGCCAGTGTATTTCAATTTAGGGGAGAGCTTCTTTCAAATAATAGCACTACACCCCTCTGTTATGCACAAAATCTCATCGCCCAATAATTTCCTCTTGTTTGAAAGAACTTGCTTTATGAATTTTGCATAACTGGGCATATTCTCAAAATCCCCCCATGAAAGGAATATTGATTTCTACATTTTTAAAGATCTCAAGGAACTTCTTGAAGCTACTATATTCCTCTTTACCCTTCAACTGATTAGAAAAAAGAATCCTAACAGATTGCTTTGCTATAGAGCTGACTTTTGGGCATTCTCTTTGTTGGGATTTGGTACTTTTCTGACTCTTGTACCATCCGGTTCTTTTTTTGTAGATCCTCATTGAATTTTGTTGTGTCTCCTCCACCTTGTTATTTTTCTTTCTTCCTATTATCTTTAGTTGCTTTGTTTGCAATCATCTCTTGCCCACTCTGCAATATAATGGCCTTAGCTTGTTCTTGTGGATTGGAAATTGTGTCACTATGTAAAGCCTTCACTAACCTCTTAGCTAGCCTCTTTGTTATTTGCCCCATCTAAGTCTCTACGTTCCGAATTGAGGTGTCTTAATTGTTCATCCTAGCAATGAAAACCTATGCAAACTAGTTAACTAACTCTGTCATCTGCTGAACCTCTAACTATAGTGATTATATCGTCACATATTGTTGCTCAGGCTGGTAATAGTTGTTGGAATGGTGGTCTCGGGTTTGGACCGTATGACTTCATACAAGTCCAGTTCTATTGATTTTCCCATGAGAGATTTGGATGATCCTAGACAGTTCTCCAACTTGAATTACAAGTATTACCCAACTAATTGTTCTTGGACAAATATTGGTTCTGATTTGGTTCCCCTGGTAATTGACCTATTCCTGAACTAAAAAAGAAGAAGAACAAGGAGTTAATATACAACACTGACCATTAGGATGATCATTGAGCAAAAGTCACAAACAAGTGTTTGAGACTTTGCCATGGCATTTGCTGTCATCCCTTCCATCTACTTTGCTAGATATGCAATTTAGTTTGCCATGTTTTGTTTTAGGCTAGCAAAGCATTTGGGGTGCAACTCATGTACCACCTTCCTTTGCTCTCTCGATTATGAAGAGGATGATTGAAAATAATTATTAGACATCATGTCTAAGAGCTCTTTTGCTGCCTTTAGTATTTTGTTCAATGTCATTCATCCACTAGCTAAGGAATCTATTGCTTCACGGGTTTTTTGAAACATATTGTTATAAAAAGGTTTGGATCTGCATCTAGTGTGGCAAGCCATTGTGTGGACATTTACATCAATGGATCGTTGTATTTATCCTATGTTTCACTAAGATTCTCTCCATATTGCTGATTGAAAGAGGTAATATCATTTCTAAACTTGGCAATTTTAGGACATGAATAGTACTTCGTTATAAAACTTGAGCGACTCTCTCCCATGTGGTGAATATCCTTCACTTGTACCTTTGCATCTAGAGCTTTGCTTTATCCCTTAGTGAAAAAAGGAAAAAATTCAACTTAAAAGAGTCATCACTTACGCCATTTTATTTGAAGGTGTCACATACCTCGTTAGATGGTGATTTGGATCTTCATTTAACATCCTCCCAAACATCGCATGCTGATGAAACATGGATATGAGACCAGATTTGATCTCAAAGTTATGATCTAGAATGGATGGTGAAACAACGCTGGAATTGGATCCTCCAAAAGTGGGTAAAGTGTAATACGCAATAGATCGATTATTCCAAACAAGTCCATTATGACCATTATTGTGAAACCCAGTATTTTAATAGCCTTGTTTGGTCAAAGTAGGTTTAATTTTGCCGAATAATCAATCTCTTAACACATTACCTGTAAGAGTGTTGTATGATGGCTGAATTATTCAGAAAAATGTTAATTTAGTAGCAAAAAAATTAGTTTTTGGGTCAAATAGTCAACTTGGAGACTATTTGGTCAACTTGGGTACTATTTGGGTCAACTTTGGAATTTCTTTTTAAGTCTTCTTCTTGTTTTTTCTTCCTCATTTTCTCCAGCTGCTGGCCGAACTCTCTTCCTCCATTTTCTCCAAAAATTTTCTTGGATTTCAAGTAGGAATCACTTGGAAGGTAAGATTTTATGTATTTTAGCATTTATGGCTTATGGGCTTTATGATCCAAGCTTTAATTTCAAGTTTTGTAGGATTCTTATGGCTGAGAATAAACCCTTCTTTGCAGCCTTGTAAGTTATGATTTATGTATGTTATGGGTTGTTTTTAGTAAGAGAAAGGTTGGGAAGTGATTGGGGTTGATTTTTAACAACTTTCCATGGTTAGATTACAAATTTTAAGATTATGAGTTAGGGTTTTGTCTTCCATATGTGACCTAGAGTGTTATGCTATGAATGCTTATGTCTATGCTCATAATGATGTTTTAAGAGTGTTTTAAGGTTAGTTTGGATAGGAATTGAGACTTGAAACCAAGTTAACTTGATTGACTTCATTTTGTAAGTAAGCGGAAGTTTGGAATGCAACTAGGATAATTTGGATAATTGGTTATGTTTGAAGGATCTTTAATGATCTTTTGATGGTTTTAAGTGTTTCCTTGGTAGTGGGTTGGATAGGAAGCATGTTTGAATCATGCGTGTGGCTAATCGGTAAAATTTCAGTTTGGTAGTAAAGAGGAATTCCTACCATAGGTTGTTGCTCTAATGTTGTAATAGAGTTAATTGTTTATTTGAAGTGGTTATGGGGTATGGATTGTTGTGGAATGCTATTGATATAGTCCCGGCTATTGCTCCGGTTATATCTTTCCGTTTATGGATTTTGTTGGTTGGTTGAATATGTTGTTTTGAGTTGGGTTGTAACCAAGGTCCCTTGAATACCTTGGAAATGGATTTTGTTGGTTGGTTGAATATGTTGTTTTGAGTTGGGTTGTAACCAAGGTCCCTTGAATACCTTGGAATTGGATTTTATTGGCAGGGAGGATAGCCTAATTATAGCCTAGGGAGAGGCGAAGTTTTCGGTTTTTCTGGAAAACTGAGCATATTATCTCCTAATCTAGCTGTAATACGAATTTGAGGGGTTAACTAAGTGTTTTGACTGGGGTTTTAGCTTGTCGAAGTTGGTCGAAATTTATAATAATTTTCTCCTATGTCTGTCTCTTATGGTGTCGTTTTCTATCGTTTCGCGTCGTTTTCGCTTCCCTAGTCATTCTTTAACTTCTACATCTCTTCTAAGAGTCCTCTTATATCTGTTTTAGGTACCACGCCACCTACCGCCGGCGATCGCGTTCTGTGATCATTTGTACAGTTTTGCTTTGATAGGTGGGTAACATAAACCCTCTTATACACTTGTAGATGTGTATAAGAGACAGATAAGTGACTGGATGGACTTAAAATGTGTATGATGTTTGGAACTGCACTTTTACCAAGTTTTGGAACTATTACATATGAAATCGGGACCAAGCTATTTTATGTTAATCAATTGATATGTTTGCAAACTCTTTTGATATGAAAGCATTTTATAACTGTTTTGGCTCATAGGTGACCTAGGTATATAATTTTGGATGTGAGGGATAATGTTTGATTTCGTAGCCCCTCTCTTAGTCAACCTCTCGAACCACTTGGTCACATCCTTTGAGCCTAAAAGATACTCATGCTATTTTATTATATTCCGGATTGAAACTGTACTTGGATTTGTTCGCTATGCTTTGGCATACTATGTTTTGAAATGATTGGATCTTTTTGGCTACGCTATGCTTTAGCATACTATGTTTTGAAATGATTGGATCTTTTTGGCTATGTTTTGGACATGCCTGACGTTTAAATGGCATGAGACATTTTAGAAACTGCTTCATGACTATGGTTTTCACAAATGTTATTATCTTTATGTTTTCTTTTATCGAAATGCTTGGCCCCATTTGAAGAGCTTTTATGATATCCACTGAGCTAGTTATGCTCACCCCACGTGAATTACAATTTTTCAGATTAGGTGCTCGTTTTTGACTCTCCACCGCGTTAGCAGCTTTTAGATTTTCTCCAGATTCCACATTACTGGTAGGACTCTGCGGATAATCTTCCAAGCTTCTCTTTTGTTTGGAAAGGGGTAGTGTATTAGATAGGTTTTGTAATGATGAGAACTTTGTTGTTTTTGTTGTAGCATCTTTTGTACTAAGAAGGAATTTTGTAATTCGTATTTTTGTGTAAAATGAAGTATTCGGTTTTATAGTTAAGAAATGGTTTGATGGTTCTATTACATTGCGGTTAAGTTTGTTGCTCTGTTCGTTTGTGCCTTGCGCTTTGGACCGGTGTGCCATTAGCGCGGCGTGTTACGGTCCCGTTTTTGGGGCGTGACAATTATCCCCAAATTATTCTTCTTGCTACCATTTTTTCCCACATTTTCTACATTCTCTGGTTGTATAACCGGTCATCTTGGCTATCTGTCATCAGTCATGTTCAATTCTACTTCTTGTTGCTGCTTTTGTAGCACCTTCTTCGGTTTCTAAGAGTTCTTTCAATCCCCGGATCAAAAACTATAGTACTGTAGGCAGAGTGCATAAAATGTAAGGATTCAAAGAACAAGATTACATGCACTAGTACCTAGAGAATTAAACCACGATGACCAAATAAACAGAAAACAAGATTTCACAAAGAAATAAAATTGAACTAAAACAAAAAGAAAGGAAAATGTCTAAATTAGGAATCGTCTTGACTTTTAATATTGCCTAAAACAATAGTTCCCTGGGAACAACGCCAAAATCTTTATTTGAGGAAAGTTAAATTAACCTATCAACAACTGTCCACTGATTTCTGGAAGTAAACAGTATTAGTGTAATTGGGTGAATAAGGATCGTTCCCACAGCAAATATGTAGACATGTACCAAAAATGGTTGATAATTTCTATTTAGATTATCCGACAGGGGTTTAGATTTTCCAACTTAAATAAAACTAACAATTAGACAAAACTTAAAGAATGAAGTAAATAACAACAATTCAAAAGAAAGAATTATCAAGTGATGAGAAAGTGGGTTAGGTACTAGGCTAACAATTTTCCAGAATTCATTCAAGTTACCAACTAATTGACAAAAATTATACACAATAGAGGTTCAATTCTTAGTTATCGACCCAACCCCAATTCCTCACAATGCTAGAGTCCTATCAGTCTAATGGTTTAGGGATAGATTTCACTCAGACCTAATTCAAAATAAATTGAGTAATTTGCTATATAGAATTATAATAAACCAACTAGAAACTAATATTAGTCATGACCGCTAGTTAATCTAATCTAATAATAAACACTTATCTTGGACGGGAGTCGACTTTCGCGTCACCAGGGCCAATCTATCCAAAACTAAAGTTAGCTATGCTCTAGAGTTGTCAAATTTATGATAATTATTGCTAAAAATTGCAATTGATTCTATTAATGGTTATTTAAATTAATTCATAAGAAAATTGTGTTGCATGTACCCAACTTTAGCAGATTTAGTTCATAGTTGATAAAATAAAACTATAAGAACAAAGAAAACACAAGAAAATGAATGAACTATTATACTAAGGTTTCATACTATGATTTGCGTAAAAGTAAATAACAATAGAAAAAATTGAAATCAAATAAAAAATAAAAGAAATTACTGACAATTACTCTGAATTAGGAAATCTTGAATTGAACATAAACTTTGTCTCTAAAAATAATAATTTCTGAGAGTAGAGCAATAGAAGAAAAATGAATAACCCCCACTAAAGAGTAAAGTGATGAAAACTTAGAATGATCATCCTTTTTTGCACTCTCTCCAAGTATAATTATTTAATCTCTACTCAACTGTTAGAAATTAAGAGTCTTTCCTAATCTAAATAACTGGCATATGAAGTCCAAACATAAGTAGGAAACCGAAACCACACCCAAAATTAGCACTTCTCATTTTTCTCCTCGTAGCTCACTTCGCCACAGCGAAGTTGATTAGCCTCGCTGAGTTCGCTGTGGCAAATTGGTTTCTGTCCCTCGATCTGGTACGGCAAACCAATTTGACTTGGTTTCATTTGCCACAGTGATGGACATTGTTGTCCGTGTCTACATAATTTTCAACTTCTTTTACTTGCATTCCAACATCTTGAATTGATAAAATTACCCGTAACTTGTACAAACAAAATAAATAATAACATCCATAACTAACTTAATTAAACACAAATTAACAATATAATTACTTAAAATATGCAAACTAACCTAATTAGACTCTTAACACAAAAACATCACAAACACACAATAATAAAGATTCAAAACACTAAGACTAAATTCGAAAGAGCACCATGGAACCTTAATTCTAAGGTTATCAACCCATAAGCATATGGGTAGATGTATTTATCCATTTTTTTGCAAATCTAATTTTTATTATTTAAGTTATGTGCTCACTTGTACTTTTATTGTCTATTTTACTTGTTTAGATAACTAGGTGTTTTTTTAGCAAGCATAACACTGCATTTGAATTTCTTACTATGTAGGTGCCATGAGCATGGTCATTTTAGGATTATGTTAGCCGTGAAACCTAGTACACATAGCAGTGTTTAGAGGGTCACTCGAAACAATGTCTTAGGCCCTTAGAATTGATAGAATACTAACTTTTTTAGGGGCCCCAAGTCTAAAGGTTTGGCAGCCTTAAGACATGAATTTATAGGAATGCATTAGTTATCCTAACCTCATAACTATGTAGATAGATAGACAGATAGATATAATTGTTTAATTTTTATTGTATATTTAATTTTTGGTATGAGTTCACTTGTGTTTTTATTCTCTATTTCTATTATTCATATATTTAGATTTTTAGAGCATTCTCTGCTTTGAATATATGTATGGCAGTTACTCTTTCCTCTTCTACGAACACATCATACATGACTCATCTGCATAATCCAGTAAGCGTTATCCCACTTCCCTTTTAGGTTTCAAACCTTATATAGATTCATGGGATGAGAATGTAGCGGGCCTGTATCAGTGCAAGAAGGATTCAACTCAATCCACTGACCTAGAACTTCTGCAATTTAGGAATGATACTTTTTTGGTCCCTAAGTCTGAAGGATCGAGAACCTTAAACCAATATGTAGTCTAGATTACATTAGTGAACCTAAGTTCATACAACATGTAGAAAGTCTATAGGATAAAGCCTCTCGAAACCTTAGTAGTAGGATTTATACTAGGCATGAGGGGAGGCATAATTCTATGAGTATGCTTTACATTTCTTGTATATTTAATTATATTCATTGTTTCTTAGTATTCCTCATTTATTCTTGTTATTTACATTTCATGAACCCTTGAAAAAAAGGGAAAAAATGAAAACTCTTTAGCAAATTGCTCTTTTAGGGTGCCACTTCCAATTCCCCAAGTTCTCACATTTTATTTCTTGTCTATTGCATTTCATGTACCCAAAAGCAAAGTGATGTCATATTTCCTTTTTTTCTTTTTATTATTGTAAATTCAAGAGGTTAGGTATGTAATCCCTTAGATCTTTCTTGTCCTACTTGTACCCTTAGATTGAATTGTAATGGTTTCTGGCTAAGTTAAATTTGTGTAGTTGTACATTATTTTTTTCTCAAATAATTTGTATAATCTCTTTGTGTCTTTACCCTATAGGATTCTTTGTAAATTTATTATTATATTGACGTTAAACTGCATTTTGGGACATTGCATCTCATTCTATGATGGGTCACTTAGCTTCTAAAAGGGATTCCTTAGGGCACATTAAATTCCTTGCATTTTTACTTGCTTTCAATAATTGGCGTCATGCATGAATGATAGGAATAAGCCATCACTATTATCTTGGGTAAATAATCTAATAGGATGTGCACATTTATATTTTGTATCATTCAAAAGAGTAGTGTACAAGGTAAATACCCATATTCAAGATCTACTCCAATCAAGCGGTATGGGAGCACAAGTGAAGTAATGGTTTATGTTTACTAGGACATGAGTATTTTATGATCAATTTTTGGCCAAATTTTAATAAAGTTGATAAAATCCCCATGCACATGGACACTTAATTCAAGAAGTTAAGCAAACAAGTCTTCACGCATGTATCTAAAAGTAATCTGTATCACTTCTTGAAAAAGTATGTATACAATCCTCATTCGACCTGATTACTAGAGAAGAGTCGAATACCGTCTTTACCAAGCACAAAGTCCCCAAGTGTTTTCCTCACCCCTACCGCTTCTTCACAACTTGTCAAAAATATATTTGTCTAATTTTTATCTTTTAATGGTAACAAAACCTACTTGTGGCCTACGACATGTTAAGGAATGTCTTTTTTCCCAGGAACATGATATGGGATACAACGTCGCCTACAAAAATTTCCATTCTCACGTGGAAATTCATCAACACAGCTTTGCCTTTAAAGAATGCATTGAAGAAGGAGGGGTTTCAATGGCCATCTAAGTTTTAGTTTTGACTTTGAAGAGAATGTTGATCACTTATTCTACCCTTGCATTTTGGCACAGCATATCTGGAGTTCTTTTATATCTTGTTTGCAGTTTTAGGTGGAAGGAAAGTTATTGAAGCAATATCTTAATAGTTGGTGGCTAAATGTGTCTTCTCAACATGTCATTGGCTAGCTTTGCAAGTTAATTCCTAGCAGAATTTGCTAGGAGATTTGGAAGGCAAGGAATAAATCCTTTTATGAGGATAGGAAGCTGAAGGTAGAAGAGGTAATACATTGATTATCAGAGTCTTTTTGAACCCCTTATCAATGGTCTGTCCTTTCAAGTCCAGTAGACAAGCAGATCGAATGGTTGAGAAAGTAGGTTTTCAACTGCATTTTACCATCTCCCAACCTAAGATTCTGCTATTAATTTGGAGACCTCCAGTAGCTGATGTTCTAGACCTCAACACTGATGGAGTGTAAAAAGGGAACACAGGTGACAGTGTTGGTGAATGAGCTTTGAAGGATTCAAAAGGAAATATGATCTCAGCTATTTCATCATATTATGGTGCATCCAACACAAACTTATGTGCTGAAACAAAAGCTTTGTTAGAAGGTTTGGACTAGAGGTGTAAACGAGTCGAAAGTGCGAATAATGTCAGAAAAGAGAAAAAGAAGAAGAACATTGAAGAATAATATGCTCAGATGCATTAACAGCATTGCCCGCAAAAAATATGCTGCAGAAAATATCAGACTTCGTGCATGCAAGAAGCAAAGCAACTGAAATCATGCAAGCACTAATGCACAATCAAGTTACCAATTGTGTGCAAGGACTTGAAACCTGGCCCTTTTGTCCTTTAAAAGCTGGGACACAGATAGGAGCAAAATTTCAACTGCAGATGTAGCAGAAATCAGTTTTATGACAATATTCTGTGAAGGTACTAATGTGGCTCAGGCAGTACATGAATCCCTCAAAGTAGATGGACGTGATTTGCTTAACACATTTACTATTGATGAAACATAAAATAATGCTGTTCCAAGAAAATTAATGATTTGCAGAGAAATGTATAAATTTAAAGAGTGAGAATGATTTTTGCGAGAAAGGGAATTTCTTGGGGAGAGAAGGTGATATATTTTATTATCTGTAGCCTAAATGGCTTGTTTGTGTTGTTTTTTCTTGATTTACAATGGGGGTAAATACCCTATTTATAGGGACTTTGGACAGTGGGGTCCATGAGGACATACATATCCGACCTACCGAGTTACTTGACCATTTCATTTTTTTTGTATCAGCAACAATGCCTACATGGAAAATGTGTGGGAAATTTGTTTTTGTTGGCCCCAAAAGCAACCTAAGAGGGGGTGAATTAGGTTATCTCTAAAGACAAACCTTTTTAAGTGCTTAATAGAAATTCAAACTTTATGCAACAAATGAATACTTAAGCACAAATGAATATAATAGATATTCAACAGTTTAAGCTTAAAGAACAAATAAGAATGAGATAAAGAATATCAAACCAAACTCCCAAGCTTCTCAAGCTTGAGTACATTCACTAGTAGTGCTTCTTCAAAGAAGGTGAGGCAATAACCTTCTTGTACACAAAGTAGGCTCACCCTTGCACCAACTAAGTTCCTCTAGTTGAGCCAAAGGGTTTTACCTACAACCTCACTTTTGTACACTTGTTATCCCTTCACTCTTACACTTGAAGATCACTCACTAGTCTATTCTTGCTCACACTAATTCCCACTAGTTGAGCCAAGAAAGCTATACTACTCAAACCAATACAACCCACAATATTTTAGCCTAGATTTCTCCTCAAATAGCTCTTACAAGTGTTTGTATTGAATGTAGTCCTTATTCTACTTAATTCAGACCTTGGGGTATTTATAGTTGCCAAATATCTGCTTTCAACAACTTCCCAACGGCTATTTTCTGTCTACTGGAAAACTAGCCGTTGGACCTTTCGGACGGCCGATGCCAGCAAGAGTGGTCCGAACAGACTAGCCGTTGGACCTTTCGGACGGCCGCTGCTGAACCCTGCGTCCGACAATGCGTCCGTTCTCAGAGGGTGTTCGTTCGGACGTCCGAGTATGCGTCCGAACATGCGTCCGATAGAAGCGAAGTCTTCTGGAAATTTATCTAGATGTTCGTCCGAGGAGTCTTCTGGAAATTTATCGGACGCTGTTCTTCGTCCGAGGCTTGCTTCAAATTCTTTGTGTCGGACGATTACCATCGTCCGAAACTCTGTGTGGTTGTTTTGTTCGGACGATCATTTGCGTCCGAACCTCCCTGTTTTTCTGCACACTTGTCTTTAAATGCTGACCATTAGCATGATTTGGTCATCATCAAAACATGATTAATATAACTGGGGTTCTTCAGTTTTCACTTTTAAGTAAGTATTACCAACATAAAAGCTAAAAGTAAGAGAAAATGCCAAAAAAAAAAAAAAAAAAAAAATGAGGAAACACTCATACCAGCAAAGTTCTGTGCTTCATGATTACATGTGTGTTTACACCACTCTTATCATAGACATAGCATGACCCTTCTTCTGGGCTGGTCCCAAGTCCAGTTATTGTTTCCAGTGCAGTTCTACATCCAAGTGAAAAACCCACATAGAATTCGAGCTCGATCGAAAAAAGTAAAAATGATCCCAAATTTGAGTTGAATTTCGAATAGTTCGACTTTTTCGGATATAAATATGTAATTTTTTTAAAAAGTATAGATATTTTAGTAATTTTATATATAATAAAAAAAATTTAAAAATTATATATGTACTCAAAAATTCAACGAGCACTAAACCAAAATATACATATACTCGACATGGGTTCGTCACAAGTGATTCGATCTCGAACAAATTGATCTCGAGCAAACTCGACTCGAGTTTAATGAAATCGATTTAGAGTCGAACTTTTGACCAAATTGTTCGCAAACTACTCGCAAATAATTCGATTAGTTTACACCTTTGGAGTCATATCACATATTAAAGATAACAAATCTTATAGTGGAGCTAGATTCTCAAGTGGTTTTAAACATAGTTCAAGACGGAAATCATTCTCCATACGTGGAAAGTTGACTCCATCGTTCAACAAGTCAAGCAACTGCTTCTTAAGTTTAATTACACATTCCAACATGTATTTCGACAAGGCAATTAGCTAGCCGATTTCTTAGCAATGTAGGATGTAATTATCAATGTAATTTTGTTTATAATAATTCTAATTTGCCCAGTCTAGCTAGAGGTATTGTTAGATTAGATAAAATGGCTTGTCGCCATGTTAGACTAATCAAATAGTATAATTCTTTGTACAAATTAGTTGAGAGATTTTGATCTAATCTTTTATTGGTCTAATCCTTTACTTTGTACTTTTTATTATCTAATGTCATTTTATGTATTCTCTATTTTACCCTTGTTAAGTTAATTTTAAAATTTTCACTTATAATTCTCTATATAATTTCATATTTGTTAGTCATGTTTTTAAAATAAAAAAAAAAATCATTCACACATAATGTGTCTCGCCCAATAGTTATAAATAAAAAGTGATGGACACCTCACCAAGAAACTAGAATTAAAAAAAAAAAAAAACTACTTGTGGCTATAGTGGAATTTGTCAATAAATTATGAATGCAAATGTAAGATAGGGATAATAGGAAATTTATTTTACTCAAAAGATACACACACAAATACATAGACTTATGCATATTTCCTTTCCCACTTCAAAAAAAGCGTCGATAGTAACGGCAGTACGTTACAAAAAGCACAAAACAACATCCCTATATTGACGGCAGACACTCATAGAAAACATCAATCAAACAATCAAACAATCAACCAAACAACGTAAGATTTTCACTTACCTATGAAGTCGTACTAATTGTGGTGTTGGTACAAATTAAAAGTTGTCATACAAAATTCTTCAATTATGCGAGACGATGAGATGACCATCGTCAAGTGGCACAGTACTCAATTCAACTTTACTTAGGTAACTCATGATTCTTCAGTTGCTTCATTTTTTGTTGATCAGGGTTTAGTTTGTTGATTCCGATCACGTTTGTTGTTATAGATTTTTTGTTTTGTTTTGGTTGTCACATGAATCATCTCGATTGTTATTGATTCGATTTTATAGCGTGATCCTGGGCTGGTTCGTTGGTAATGATAAATTTCACAGCTTTCCTTTTTCTTTTTTTTTTTTCTCTCCCTGCTATAACATGATTGTTGTGACTTGTCAAACGAAATTAAGTTTCACGGCTTTCCCTTTCTTTTGTGATTTTATTTATTTGTTTATTTTGTTTGGGGGGAGGGGTGTTTGGTGAAGATGATGATGATGAAGTATATATATTTTGGAAAAATACTCAATTCTGTCACACGAGGCGAATTACATTTTTCCGTGTTTCTGTCCCTCCTTTTTTTTTTTACTTCTTTTGTTTGTAGAATAATTTGCTAGAAATGTTATTCTGTAGTGTTAAGTGTTATCCATTAAAGTTTTACACCCATCTGAAAATGGCCAGTTATAATCTTATAGTACTATGATTTTGATTGTAAATGAACGGGAAGGGATAAATAAAAGTTAGTTAGCAAATTTTATACTTCATGATTTGTGCCGCTATTCCATTGTCCAATGCAGATATTGCAAGATTTTGGTTTGATTCTGATGGTTATTTGAAGTTAATCCTAGTTGAAACAAATTGTTAGATTAGGGCCTTCTTTTCTTGGATGTGTTAAAATGACGGATTCTAGAATCAAGTGGGGACTTTGCAGCAAAAATTTGACTTTTCAGGGTGTTATTTTGGTGATGTAATGAGGGTTTAAAGTCAGCGCCTTCTCCTTCAA
This sequence comes from Cinchona pubescens, assembly GCA_025175665.1. Classification (NCBI taxonomy): domain Eukaryota; kingdom Viridiplantae; phylum Streptophyta; class Magnoliopsida; order Gentianales; family Rubiaceae; genus Cinchona; species Cinchona pubescens. The sequence continues at coordinate 1,232,186 of JANKKI010000232.1, forward strand.
AGTCTCTGCACCCTAATTAATAAAGGTAAGGGTTGCTTGGCAGGAAAAGAATACATTGGGGTATTATTAAATAATTTCTAGTGATTGGAAGTCATGATCTTTGCACAACTTACGTCTGGGAAAACTATGGTAAAAATTCACGGCTGTCTTAGTGTCTCAATCCTTTTGTTCTGTGCCCTTGATCACCATTAAAATGGGAGTCATGATAACTAAATGCATATTTGCAGTTTTGGACGTCTGAAAGGTTAAACTAAAGAAAAGACTATTACAAGGAGCAAGCAAAGGAATTTTGCAAGTACAAAATGACACTAAGCTCAACTAGGTAAATATAGGAGTCTGAAGCTGCCTCTTTTCCATATCACGAATTTTTTAAAAACTTCTGCGATGTATAGGTGTTATTGATTAGTAGCTAAAGTTAGAAGGAAATGGTAATATATGCATTAATAGTCTGGAAATTAGTTATTGGACTAGGTTTACATTAATTTCGTGTACTCTGCTACTTTTTCTGCTTGGGAGCTCATTGAATTCGCTGGCTTATAGTTCCAAAGATGATGATCTTGTTGAATTTTCTGGATATACAGCTGGTGTACTGGGAATGACATGACCTGAAGTGTATTGCTAAATTAGTTTCGTGGGGCCAATTGTAAGTTGAACACCAAATTCATGCAATCTAACTCAGCAATGTAGTAAATTGCGAGAATCAGCTCCTTTATTTTCCTTAGTGGGCCATTTTTAGGCCAAAGTAATATAAATGCAAGACTTTGAAGTGTATTCCAGTTAAAAGATTTGAGCAATAGGTTTTCCAAAAAATTGGCTAAGAAAATCTAATGCCAGTCTAATTTCAGAATATCTATTTGGAAAATCAATGTGAAGTCTGTGTTGTTGCTGTGTCGGAGGGTGCTAATGTATACATACACTTTGTCTGTAAGAATACAATGTGACTTCAACCATAAGGATCCAACCCAAGGGGAATTGAAGACAAGTTTGGGTATAATTTTCATATTTGAAAAGTACTGTAACAATTGCTTGTTCCACCAATAATTTCACCATTGTCTGAAACTTGATAAACATTTTAACTTTTTGATAAGCATTCCTATGGATGTTTTGTATGGTGCACATATACTTACTTTTTGGGAGCTGGTACTATTGTCTCAATAAGCAAAAATGTGTCTAGTTGGAACATGGAACATTGAAGAAAGTCAAAAGCTCTCTTGTTCCAGGCAGTTGGTACTTGTCAGCACCATTTTATAAGCTTTATATTATGGCAACCACAAATCTGTATGGCCATTCCTAGAACTGTTCATTGTGTATTAAACATTAGTGGGTGGTGGATAGCGTAAATCCTAATTCAAGGATTCAAATCCCTGTTTAGATAGAAACTAACCTTATTCCTAAAAGCTCAAGAGTAAGTCAATACACGATGAGAAACTAAGTCAATACACGATGAGAAACCCTCTTTAAAGAAAGAAAATAATATAAAATGACTGCTTTTAAGTACTTAGAAAATCTGTTGATAGCATATATTCAGAAAAATGTTAATCACACTGCTTTAGCTGTCAGGGAAGGAAGAGAAACTATTTATCCCAGGGCAACTAATCTATACTGATAATAAAAGATGCCCCAATTTCTAATCAAGATTCCTACAATAGGTGAGCATTTATTTTTTGTCTTTTCAAAACTTCAGTCACGTACTCAACTACTATATGCGGATACTTGACAGATTTTCTCATACGATGCTTTATCTCTTGGAAAATGTCTCTACATGGAAACTGTAGAGTAGTATCATAGTATTATTAGTTATATTAGTCTTCTAGGAAAATAATATTTCACAGGTGCTTGTTTTGGACATTTATGCTATATTTGATAGGGGAATGATTTTCACTTTAAAAGGGTAATCTAGATTACACCACCTTTCTGTAGTGAGCAGATAAAATTTTACACTTCAGAGCTAGCTTACAGCAGGGCAAGACATTACTTAATGGTCTGCCTGGAAAAGTTTCTTCAAAATTGAAAGGAAGCAGGCAGATTAGGTTGCAGCATAAAGAGGACTGACAGTGACGTCAATGAAGGGATCTAGCTAGAGTTATACAGAAGAAATGCCATCCACACATATATATGCGTCAAACGGCATTAGCTTGTTCGGTTTCATTCTAACCTGTTCATTCTTCCTAATATGGTTTGCCTTGTTCTGTGACTGCCATGATATATATACTTTGTGGGAGTATTATTCCATTGTATTCCAGGGTTCCAGCTTCAGTGCAGTTCCTTTCCACCTTCTGCTTTTTGGTTTCTTTGAGTTTCTTGGTAGGAATAGGAACACTGTTCTGCCTAAATGATATACACAAATAAAAGCAAGGGAGGAATAAAGATCTGACAGCCATATAGCGCCTCAATTATGACATACGATACTTATTACATCCAATTTACGTGTTCAATCTAATAAAGTTATTGTGCTGTAACTTAAGCTTTTGTGGGAGAAAAGAAGTTTAAATTTGAAGTGTTTTTATACATTGGGCTAGTTTGTGAATTATAGTGTTGCTACTGAGTTAACTCTTTTTTCAAACTTCTGGTAATTTCCATGTGCACCTTATCCTAGGGTTTTGCAGCATATGATTCTAAAATTTTGTATGAAAATTTGAAAGAGAGAATGTGCCTAATCTTTCATTTCAGAATGCAGATGCAAAAACCTCCTGAAATCCTTCATAAGACTGTGAAGACTCTTTGTCCCATCTTGGTTCTTTTCCATGAAGGTGATTGTGTTTCTAGAATCCGGATCCCATGGATTTATGGTGCTAGATGCTTAGGAAATTAGTTTCATCAGTTTTTAATCATTCTTATAAAGTTCGGAATTTTGAAATGAAAGGAGATATCAAGCTGATCCAAAAGAAATCTCGATACCTCGACATAAGCCGATTTTCACTTGCTATTTCTATTTTCTGTATACTATAGTAATACTAGAAAAGAACATTTATGGTTTTTCTTTTTTTAAAAAAAAAAAAAAATACAAGGTAACAAGTCTTTCTGTTATTGTCGTTGTTGTTGTTTAGGACTGGAATTGGAAAATTTGATACACTTGAGATATGTCTTTTCTGCGCTTCCATTTTGTAAATGTTGACTTGAAAGTACTGTTTGTCTAATTAGATGCAATGCATGTCACTGCACGAGAGGCACAGAAAATTCCCTCCCCCATTTCTTTCCTTGTGGTGCCTTTCTGAAATTACTACTTCCTAATTGAGTTAAGATATATTCCTTAGATTCTTTGCAGCCAAGGCTGCCAGCTGTTGGCATATGATTACAAATAGACTAATTTTTATAATTCCCTGGTTGAACCTTGAAGAACAAAGAAAATTTTCGGCATTCTCATACTGCATGTAATGTCCGTCTTTATTTCTCTCTACAATTATCTCCTTGCCTTTCATATATTTACAGCATTATCTTTCCCTTATTCAACAAGTATTACATGTTTTGCTTTATTCCTCTCACGCAACAGATGACAGAGGAAATTGGAGTCCTTGGACATTTAAAATTATATTGAGATGGATGCTTTTTTTGGTGATCTTTTCTCTTATAGTATGCAGGATAGTGGATATTATTTTCTTTTTTAAGATTTAATTAAGATAATAATTGATTGCCCAAAACATCAGAGCTAATATAACTTAACTTTGTTGCACCAGGTGAATATTTATATAATTTTAAGTGCCAAAAGAAGGAAGAACGGTAAGTCCTGTCATGAACATGAATGTAGTTACTTATCCTTTTCTTCAATCGAGGTTGTCTTTTAGAACTCATTATCACAACATTAACCATCATTGTGAAATATTTTTGCAGCTTCACTCTGGGTGTAGTGGTTAGTGTGTCATTCGAATTGATGGCAGACAAAAGTATTAGCTTGCTAAAGTTAGTGGAAGCAAGAGCATCATCAAAGAAGAAACTGGCGGAGGAGATGAAAAAGCAACAAGACAGCCTAATTCCTTATCTTCCAACAGAGTGCATTTCCAATATACTTGTTCGACTTCCTCTTGATTCCCTACAGAGATCGAGGTTTGTTTGTAAGACGTGGTACAAGATTATCACAACAGTGCTATTTTCATTGAAGCGTATCTCCAGCGATCTGAAAATGTCTTGATTTTCCTAGTTCCTCCGAAAAGAGATATTTTCTTCCCTTATAACACACCCAACTTGCAAGCAAGACCAAATGCTTTGTCTGTTGAATCTAAGCTTTTTGAATTGCAATCTGTGCATGCGTTTCAGCGACCTCTTATGGATCCAAAGTCATTGCTCCAGATCAAGTTCATGGAAATAAAAAATGGCAAGATCAATATACAAGAGTATAATGCAACTTGTCTGGGAAAAATTAGAGCAAGTTGCAGTGGTCTAATCTTGCTTGATAACAAGATGAAAAAAGGTGGATTGATAGTCATGAATCCAGTTACTAGGGAATTGGAAGCACTTCCTTTAGGTACTTTATGCTCTTCTCATAATGAATCATATGGACTTGCATTTTGCCATACTACTAAGCAATTCAAACTGGTTCACGTATTTCGGGATAAGTTGCAGTTCATTGGCTGCGAAATCTTATTAGAAATAATCTTGGAACCAAATCATGGAGAGCAGTTGATGGACCTGCATTCGGACTTTTTGGATGGTTTGGTTATGATCCAGTTTTTGCAAGTGATGCTATCCATTGGATACCACATATTGATCATAGTGAGTACATAGTGTCTATGACTGCAGACAATGAGAAGTTTCGGCAGATACCTCTCCCAAAAAGTAGTAGAACTCAAGACAGACTCGTGGAAATGCGTGGGCACCTTGGGTTTGTTACTCGTGAAGAATTGAACCAATCAATTGATGTTTGGATATTGAAGAATTTATGTGGGGAAGGTTGGACAAAGCAATATAGCATCACAGTGGGTTGCAAAAGTTGTGTGATCCCTCTTTATTTTTCAAGGATTAGTGGTGAAATGATTTTCCAGGATGATGATGGCTCTTTATATGCTTATGACTGCTCTTTGCAACTTATGAGAAAAGTCGAAATGCAGAAGGGCAGTTTTCCTATTGGCAGCTTCTATTTTCCGCATGTTAATATCTTATAGCCTTCTCTCGTGGCAAGTCGAGGTACAAGGCCAAGATGTGGTTGACTAGTATATTTCTGTTATATTATATATAAAAGGTCTGTACCAAATCATACTTATAAGAGGACAAGTTGTTCTGGTAGACATGAGTAATGATTTGGTTCTCACCTAGACCATGTTAAAGCTTTTCATCTCTCTCCTCTCTCTTTCCCCCCCAGCTGCATCACACTCTCTCTCTTTTTCATCATACGAACAAGAACTGAATGTTTTGGAAAGGTGATTGCATTTCCTAAAGCTCATCATTTTTTCATTGGATACTGGATTCTGAAGTTACTGCTAAAGGGTATGTTGCTTAAGATTTAGTCTACTTCACTTGTCACTAGATGAGTCACTCATCTGAGAGATCAACCGATTACAAGCTAAGATGAGTCTGTGCTTGCAGTATAACATAAATAATGCAACCACAAGATGTGCTTGAGATAGAAGGAACAATGTGCATCTAATGCAACTACAAGTTGTGGTTCGAGATAGGTAGAGCATTCGCATCTGGAGCCTTATGGAGTCCTCTGCAGACCTTTGTCCTGCATATAAATAGCATTCCCTGGCAATATATGCCGAAGAAAATGAGAGAATCAAATAACAGTAAGCTTTAACGACCTATAGGGAAGATATTTAAGCCCTAAAAGTCATACTCAAAAACAGGTGGCCACATACTGAGGCATTTGAGGGTAAAAACATGTGCTGATGGCTTAGCTTTGATATTTGAATTTGATCTGTTCTTTTTCGTCGTGCTTGCATTGCATTATTGGATTCTTGTTCCTCTCTTTGAAATTCTGTCAATGGTACAATACTTTCAGTCGCTTAAATTTGTAGTGGAAGTTTGCATCCCCACAACATGACATGATTTTACCCAAATTTATCCTTGGCGGGAACGTGGAAGTGTTACTTGATATTCTGCCTGATGCTATTGAATTGATGCCGGCTGTGAAAGAACTCTGATGCTAGGGACTGGTCTTACATCTAAGTGTAGTCAGACACTTCCTCTTTGACCTTGTATTACTAAATCTGTATCCAGCAATGATTTCTGTCACAAATAATATATGTGAAATTGAATAAATCACAGGTAAGACAAACTGAGAGATCCTATTATCAGCAACAGTATTTTGCTTAACTGGAAAGAAAGTAGCTTCATTTTACCCAATTTGGTTATGGACTTGCATTATAGGTAGATGATTATTTGTAGCATAGTGGGGATCGAGAATGCCTTGATGTTCCAGTGATGCATTTCTTTTTTTTTTTCCTTTTTTTTTGGCTAAAATGAACGCTGGTGTCTTATTTCTCTGATGTGCTAAAAATATTCTAGGTACCGATTAGTCTTGCTACAGTCTCAAAATCCTTCCATTTTCCTTCGCTTATGTTTTAAAGCCAACACATATACAACCCACTGTTTCCGATACCAATTTTGGAAGTTGGTAGTTCTCATAAATTTTGACAATTTCTCCTGCAAGTTCCTTCAAATATTTCTGCTTTCGCCGTTTGTACGTCCAGAAGAAAATTGATTACACTTCACCCATCGTATGTCTTTTCATTTTTCAGCATATTTTCAGGGCATTTCTCTCTTTGCTAAGTGGAGATCCCTCTAAAGTTGGAAGGTATGGGTTAAAAGCTGGAATAAATGGAACTTGAAGAATATGAACAGAACTTCATATATAAAAATGCTTTTGACATGAAGAATTTGTTTTCCTAGCCAAGCGCAAAAAGACATATAGCAACATTATTAGAAGGGGATAATTTCACAAATCTCCTCTGATATTTATGTTAATATCACTTAGTATTTCTGAAATTTCAAAAATCTCACAAACTTTCCCTAACTTTATATATGTTGTAACAATTTCATCCCAATCGATTAAAATATCGTTTTAGGAGTGAGAGAATCAATTTTGATTCCATTTTTGCCCCTAGCTTGAAAAATCAATTTGGTATAACATTGAAAAAAAAGAAAATGAAATTTGAGGGATTTAAATGAAATTGTTAAAACTAAAATAACATTTGATCCAATTTTTCATGTTCTTCTTCAAGTTAATATCATAAAAAATATATGTTATTTTTTTTGAATTTTGAGCTTCTGATTTTCTAGAATAAAAATACCAATTACATTTTTTTTATTATAGTATGTAGTGTGTTTTTATATATTTTAAATTTTTATTTAGTTAGAATACAAACACACTAACCTGGATATATTTCATAAATAAGTTGACAAAAACTTTAAATAAGAGAATTCATTTTAATTTTTTTCGCTTTACGAGTTTGTGATTTCTTAAACAAATTATAAACCACATTTTTTATTATACTATACGGATAATTTCTAATCGTTCTATTTTTTTAATTGAAATTGACACAGAATATTTTATAACGTACTCTTAAAAAAATTTTGTAAGTTGGCAAAAAAAATCTTTATCAAACATTATATTTAATTTTTTTAGTATATAAATTTGTGATTAACCATACAAAATATCAATTTTTATAAAACTATTGGGTGTTTAGACATATTGAAAAAAATTCAAACAAATATAAACAAGCACATTAACTCACACATATTTTCCCAAATAAGTTGACATAAAAATTGTTAAAAGACTAAAGGGTGTCAAGTGAAATTATTAGAAATCTTAGGGGAGGTTTTTGAAACTATCTTTCTGTTATTTTACTAAAAAAAGGGTATAATTGTCATATCATGTCAATTCGGGCTCTACTAAGTAATATTAGTTTAAAATTCAAGGAAGGTTTCTAAAATTATCCCTATTAGAAGATTACAGCGCGACAGGTGGCATCCTTCAGGGAGGCAATTCATCTCTTTTGGATTACATTTGGGATTATAATGGTTTGGGACCTTTTTTGGGTACTTGAATTTAAATATTGTGATGTTGTATTACAACTAACACGTTCTAACTTAAGCTTTATCAGAGAAAATACGAGGCAAATTGATTCTTTCCATCACTTTATGCGACTTCATCACATGCAAGACCTAGAATTTACCAAAGAAAACCAAAATAAAGAGATATACAGAATTATAACAAAAGTAATTTCATGATCTTAACTGAGCAGAAAGCAAATTGACTAGAAAAAAGTGGAAGAAATCTTAATATCAAGGTTTACATCAATAATAAAAGTTTACACACCATTGTAGGCCTTTCCATTAATTAATTATATATGCTTGATACCTCAAAAATAAAACATTATTCATTCAAATGCTGCTAAAGCAGGCTCTGGAGGATTGGATTGGAAAATGTCCAGCAATTCTTCAACTGTTGTCCATTTCAAATCTGGATATAGCCTTGAAGCTTCCAAATCTTTCTCCTCAAGATCAAAGTCTGCAGTCACCCCCTTCACAAATATACTGTGAAGGATGGACACTGGTATGTTCTCAGGATCTGGGAGAGCTTTAATAGCAAAATAGCAAAACAAAAGTCAATGCATTTTTTGGAAAAAGAAAGAAAGTCGAAGGCAATAACTTTGGCAGCTTTTATAATAATTCAAGCTAGAAAATTTATCATATTTGTCATATAAAAGGGGCTGCTTGCAAGATCGAAATTCCTTTTAGGCCCACCACAATGGCAAATTAGCAATAGTTGTTACTCATGAAGCTGAGTGGTAGAAGAATCTAAGCATTCAAATCGGAACCAATTTTCATTAGTGGAGGAGCAGAAACACCTTTATTAGCAATTCTTTAGAAACCCTTGAAAACGATTTATGCAAAACTCATAATCGAGATTGTCTATCATTAATTTATAGACCAAAGATATTTGACGATGTTAAAACGAGAATGAGGGGGAAAAGGAGAGAGTGGTGACAAATACTAACAAAACAATATATCAATAATTCAACTCTAACCCAAAAAAAGAAACAAAAAAATTAGAGCATTCATGCTAACTCTTAATCCTAGTAGTTTATTAGGGATTCCTAAATCCTAGTAACAAACTAAATAAACAATAACTGTCAGCACATGAATAAGATTTTAATGATCCCTTTTGGGGAAAAAAAATACAAAGAATAGCTATGCTAGAAGGCAATTTGCTTACTTTTAACATGAAAGAGTCACAATGTCTTCCTCGGAGACATGAACCTTTTTGAACTTGCGACCTGTCTTCTCCTCCCAAAGGGATATTAAATCAAGTTGTGATATTATGTTGGTTGACGGCCGAAAAATCACAACACGATTGCATGCTCTTGGATCATTTGCCACTCTAATGGTATAGATAGCAATGTCTTCTTCAAAATTAAGCACAGCTACAAAAAATAAAGGAAAAAAAGAAAGATATTTTCTTAGAAAGACTGGACAATAATTTTGACCACCAAAACATTTTTTTTTTTCCAAACAGGAAAGAATAGTAAATTGCCAATCAAAAGCCTTGGTCCAGCAGCAAAAGGAATTAACGCGGAGATCTAGAGAGTGAAACGTATTGGATTTGAAGCCCTATTATCATGCGATTGATGGTCTAATAATATATTTATTCATGTACGAAAAATACTAAAAAAATGAAAATTAAGTGTTACCCTTTGCTTCACCACTTTTATACAATTATGTCCTCCCATCTACTTTTTGGTGATCATGTGGGTGGAGCAAGTAATTTACAAAGTATGATCCAAAGCAATTTGCAGACACAAAAGTGTATGGGATCGCTGCTTCCTCGGTGGCTCTTCTGATCTGCTTCTTTTTATTGAGGAAATCTTGGAAGGGAGGAAGTACAGTTACTCTATCCTCTTCACATCCAAAATCTGATGGAAGAAACCTCTGATCAAGATAACAACAAAAAAGCGGTGTTAATTTAGTTGCTTGTGAAAGTAAGCTACCTATATTTGGAACATTTTCATAAAAAAGAAAAAAATCAGCAAAATCAAGTTTAACGAAAGTAAGGCAAGAGGATACCAAAGCGAGTTCATGGTTTTACAAATAGTAGAAAGTATCTTTGCTGTTTGATATGTAAATTGTATGTCAGTATCCACCTGACAAAAGTTACGACAAAGAATTTGAACACAACCTCAACCACTATATATTTATAGGTTAAATATACTTTGGTCCCCTAAATTTTTATATTTACCACAAATTACACTCTAAACTAATTTTTTGCTCATTTTGTCCCTAAAGTTTTTGTTTTTATGACACTTCATCCCAAATTTTGATGAAACCTATAAAAGTAACCGAATGTTCAAGAGTTATGTTTGACGCGTTGTTTGTTTAATGTCAAAGGCTATATAAAATAAATTGCTATGTCAAATACAATAAGATTATTAACGACGTGTGCATAGAACTCATGAATCCATTACTTTTAAATTTCTGTCAAATTTTGGAGTGAAGTGTCATTAAGCAAAAACTTTAGGGGGAAAGTTATCAAAAAATTAGTTCGTAATGCAGTGTGATAAATAGTACTTCCTCAGTCCCATTTTATTTATCATTTCTATTTGAGTTTGTCCCAAATTATTTGTCACTCCTTAAAAAAGAAAATAAATAAAAGCCAATTTACCTAATTTACCCTTCATGCAAGTTCCAAAAAAAAAAAGAACATTAATATTATGTTTCAACATAATTACTCTCATAAACTATTTCAAATTTTAGAAAACTGAAAACCAACTAACAAATTTTGAATTTTAATTGAGAGACAAGAATGAAAAAACTATTCTACTAGTTAGTCAATTATCAATTATTCTTAAACTGTATGCAAAATTGACCATGATAAATAAAACGGAACAGAAATCAAATAAATTTAGGGAGCCAAAATGAATTTAATCCTAGATTTATAATTGTTACTGATTATATTAAAAAATATACGTTAAATTTCAGGGTGAAAAATCTTCGTTTGGTTAACAAATAACGATAAGTATTTGCCAAATATTATTTGGCCAACATCAAATGTTGTTTGGTCAAGTGATTGATTATTTACCAAATAATATTACACACTATTCATATTTTGTCTTATCCATTATTTTCACTATTCATTTAATTTGACTTACATGAATTATTTATATTATAAAAAGTTCACAAATATTGTTGGGTTTGGATTGCCAAAGTAGTAATGTTGTTGAAACCAATGAATTAAAGACAAGTTGAAGGAGTTGTATCAAGCATACTATCCATAACTTGAAATTAAGAAGTTCAGATATCCGATCTTATGCAAAAATTCATAATTATCTTAACATCTAGGAGATTCCTTGTCTAGTATCCTTTCTCCCACTATCTGCCTCTTCCACCCCTTGCCTCCTTCCTGGCACATCCCCACCACCCATTCCTTAGCCTCATAATCCTCTTTTCTTTTCCTTCCCATCCCTATTTGCCCACCATACTTTTCCTTCTCCGCTTTACCTCCATCTTTCTTCAGCCCCACAACCCACTTACTTTCTCCTCTATCCCCTTGCCTTCATCCATTCTCATCGATGTCTCTACCCTTTTCAGTCTCCTTTGATCTCCATCCCATCCCTCTCTTCCCATCTCCCTTCCCATCCCACCTCCCCCACAATGCTATCTTCCCCAGCCCCACCCAAGCCTTGATTTGTCCTTCCACCCCAACCTAATCCATATCTCTCCTCACCTTCCCTTATCCCTCATTTCCATCCCGTGGACCTCTTCTCCAATGGCCCTATCTCTCTGTTGTCCTTTCCTCTTCTTCTCTACCACCCCCGCCAACCCAACCTCCTTCCTCCACCAGCCCCGCCTCCCCAACCTCACTCTTCCACCAAATCCCAATCTTTTAGAGAAGAAATGCTAAATTGAGATGCAATTATCAAGTATTAGATTAGGTAGGATGTAAAATTTCAGAAGACATAATTGAGAAAAAAGGAAAGGGAAGAAGGAAATTGTGGTGGCTGAAGAAATTTAGGAGGTAGTAATATTGGTTAGAAAGAGAAAGAAAAAGAAACGGGAAAGAAACCCTAAAATAAAATTTTATCCTGAAGGTTACTTTGGTCATTTCACAGACTTTTTAGTTTTATCTAACGTTTTTTACCAGAAAGATAACTATTGCATTTTAGTCCAAAGTACAATGAAGTAAAACGTATATTTCAAAACCACAAGAGGTAATTTGTAGGTTCACTATACCACAAGAGGTTTTTGTGTAATTTACCCTTCCTAGAAATCTAACTAATTAGCTGTCTCTTCACCATAAGGTCTAATTATTATAATTTATAATTATTTATAGTTAAAAAATAAAAAACAAATAATAAGCATTCATTATTTGTAATCCAAATGATTATTTCAAAATTTTGTTTTGTATCTAAATAATTATCTCATTATTTCAAAAGTCAACATTATTTCCAAATATTCAAGTCAAAGCCCAAACAAATTTTTCCAAATAACAAGTGATTATTTTCTATCCAAATAGAGCAATATCTCTTTTCAAATAAACTTGTCTTCAACATCTATATTTCATAAAACTCTTCAAATTAAGTTAGAAACCCTGCACCCTAAGACATAAAGAATAGTGATTCCATAAATATCCGACATCTAGACCACAATCATTCTTGGACACAAACGGCCTCTAAGTACATGTATCACAACTTGTATGGTATCAAAATTTCTCTATCAATAGATTGTAAGCTTCGTAACAGGACCACTATAAGAGAACCACAAAGCATACTTAACGCTTTTAATAGGAGGAATTCATTGGATAAGTCTTCTAAGAGTGTTCAAGTTTTTCAAAGAATTTAGAAAGTTGTAGCGTATTTTTGGAAAGGAAAGATTTTATTTCAAACAAGTTTTGAATATTTATACAAGAAAAATAGCCCTTTCATATAAGAGTCAGAGTTTTGAACTCCAAATAAGTTACAAACTTTTTTTTTTTTTTTTTATAATCAATTTCATTAACTGAAGAAGCAGTTATCACAATTGATTAAAATGCAACCTGAGAAAAGAATCTATCAGATCTACATATTATAAACAAATGTAAAAAGATACCCCAACAAATCTAGAAATCTAAATTTACACAGATCTGGAAATCTAAATTTACACAAATCTAAAAATCTAAATCTAACTTTAAAGGGATGGACAAGCCTTGTATCAGATCTTATCAGTCTCAGACATGCCATTAAACTTCTTGTGTAAAGCACAAAAATAAATCTGGTCAGGCAGATTTGTCTTGACTGAATCTTCTATCTTCATCAACCACAAAAAATAAAAAGAAGAAAAAAAACTCTCACTTATTCAAGAGGAGACTAAAATTTCACTTATTTAGGGGAGACAAAATTTTCAATGAGCATATCTCATGAGAAAAAAGAAAAAAAAAAGTGTTGCTGGTAGTGATTTGTATTGAAAAATCAATAAGGTGAATAATATTGAAAAAAAATTAAGAGAGAAGGAAAAGAAAAAGGTTAGAGAAAGAATTACAAGAAAAACATTTAGGAGATGTTTGGTTTGTATTCAGGATTCAAAATGGGAATCATAAACACCATTATAAATATGGATTTATGACATTTCCATTTACTTGTTTGGTTTGAAGAAGGAATGTATTTCAACATGTTCATACGTAAATCAATTTGAAGTTCAAATCATAAGTGTGGAATAAAAATAGACATTTTCTAATACTTCATTCCCATAGATTGATTTTTATATTAATTAACCAAACACTATTTATTACTATCATTAACCTTAATTCCCATTTTCTCCCTTCATATGCATAAACCAAACACCTCCTTCTAAGATATATTACAATATTTCATAGGTTCATACTTGGAAAAAGGAAGTTTAAAGCAATTCTGTTTCATGTTGTTAAGCTATTATAGTCGAGAGCCTAAACATATGTGCAAAGATTCGGTTTCTCTACCTACCATAACTATGAAGTAGTGGCAAAGCCACATATATTGAGGGTGGGCAATTGCTCCTCCCCCAACCTTAGCAAAATTATGAAGTAGAAAAATAAAAAATTTAATTACACTGGAGTATCTCTTAGCCAAAGCTTATATTGTTGTATAGAATTTTTCTTGGAGTAAAATATCCTTAGAATTTCTCTATCACTGATACCAATACTTCTATAGAATTCCTTACTCATGTGGAGTAATGTTGTGGAGTTCCTTAGTATTGTTGAGTTGCATAGTGTTGTGGAGTTTCTACTCCCTTACTCCTCCTTAAGTCGTTGCGTGGTCTCTATCTCTTTTTTATAAATCTCATGGTCTCAAGATTTGCATGTACCACTTATTTTGGACTTCGCTGAACTTCTCCAGTACTACCACTACAACTTACTCTATATCCAATACCATTACTACTACACCACGTTACTATTACCAATTCACTTCAATACTAGTAGTACTACACGTGATTCCAAGTAGTACTACTCAAAAACTACTCCAACTTACATATCAAGGACTTAGCCTTGGATCAAGGTGCCCAATACTCCACTGCCCATATCAATACTATTGCACGTCTCCATATCCATACTCCAATAAGTCCACTACTCCAATTCCTTACTGTACTACTCATTTACCTTAAGCTTTACAATTTTTTGAAAATCCAATGCTAAATAGTGCCAAGGGTGAGTCCCCATCAATCACATAAGTAGCAATTCCTACTTGCCTTCAACGTTACTAGCCACGGCCACGAAGCATTGTACTCTAGTAATTAGTCCTTAGATTTAAAATTATTCTACAGAAGAATAATATCATTAAAAATTTTACAATAACAAACTTCAACTCCACAACATCCAAGTAAACTACAGGCAAGATTTTTCTTGTGACAATGATGGACCCTCCTCCTCGGTCGACTATGCTTCTTCCTCAGACATGGATACCTTAGTTTCCCAAGTCAACCTTGACTTTGGTGATGATACCAAAGATGACCATATTGAAATTAGTGACGATCAAGACTTTAACAATGATCGAGATCTTAATAACATTCTTGCACCTGAAACCATTGATGCCTTATTATTTTTTGACTACAACAACGGAGCTGGTTGGTATAGCGAGAAAGGCATAGTTGATACAGGGGATATCCTTAAGTCAGATGGAACTCAGTAACCCATGCTCAGAGGTTGTCTAAGGTCTTTCGTCATATAGACGTAGGGATGTGGTTTTCTAATGTATGCTCTTATGGGGTGTGGTTTTCCATCCCAAAAACCTAGAGTGAACTTATCCAATACCACTACATCACGTGCAGGCATACCATCTTTTTCCTCATACTCTAGCCAAGGTTGGAAATAGTCATACCATAATTCCAACATAGTAGTTAAGACTCATGACGAAATAGAGTATGGTGAATCAAGTGGGTATGATGCTTCTCCCATTTACCAAGGAAAAATTAAAAAGGCTCTAGGTAGCCAAAGGACTCTAATGATATCTACTCCTAGTTACCTACGGGCGACGTCAATGTTGATTCGATTTGGATTGAGGGTTGCCTCTTTTCCTTTGTAGAACTCATGTAGTTTTGTTTATACATGTTAAGTTGGGGTCCTCTCTTATACTAACTCCAAATATGTAACATATTTCTTCCATCTATGATATTATGTCTTTCTTCGTACTACTTGTTCGCAGTAAAGCTCTGTACTCTGGACTAGGTACTTCATAATGGGAATACTTTGGCATCACCTCTGGAGCGTAAATCCTACTCCAAGGAGTAGGTATGCCTAGGTACTTCATAGTTGAAAGAACTTGGCATCACTTCTGGAGGGATATGTCCTACTTAGGGAAACAGGTATAACATAGGTACTTCATTTTAGAAAGATCTAGGCATAACTCCGGGGATTAGGTACTTTACGTACTGTCTATTTTACTTTGTTCCACAGAAGAAAGAGGTGATTTCGGAGTATGGTATTTTTTTACCTTCAAAAGGGTGAACTTCACTCTTGGGGTGAGACTTACCATGTAGAAGTTTTCAGTTGGGAAGACTTAGACTTACCCCCAGAAGAGTGAAGTAATCTCAGAGGATGAGATATTTGACCTTCAAAAGAGTGATCTCACTTTCGGGATGAGACTTAACTTGTAGAAGTCTTTATTCGAGAAGACTTAGACCTGTCCCTAGAGGGGTGAGGTGATCCTGGAGGATGATATATTTGACCCTCGAAAGGGTGAGTCTCACTCTTGGGGTGAGACTTACCTTGTAAAAGCTTTCAGTTGAGAAAACTTAGATTTGCCCCCAGAGGGGTGAAGTGATCCCAGAGAATAAGATATTTGACCCTCAAAAGGGTAAGCCTTACTCTTGGGGTGAGACTCAGCTTGTAGAAGTGTTCAACTGAGAAGACTTAGACTTGCCACCAAAGGGGTAAGGTGAATAGGAAGGTATGAGATATTTGATTGTCAGAAGGTTGAGCCTTACTCTTGGGGTAAGACTTAGCTTGTAGAAGCCTTTAATTGAGAAGATTTAGACTTACCTCTGAAGGGGTAAAGTGATCTCGGAGGATGAGATATTTGACCCTCGAAAGGATGAGCTCACTCTTGCGGTAAGACTTAGCTTGTAGAACTCTTTAGTTGAGAGGAATTAGACTTCCTCTTTTAGGGATAAGGTGATTTCGGAGGATGACATATTTGACTCAAGGAAGAGTGAGACTTAGCTTGTAGAAGACTCAGTTGAGAAGACATAGACTTATCATTGGAGAGGTGATGTGACCTTAAAAGGTGCTTGAGTTTTGAAGGACAAGTTCCTTTGAAGAACTTGAGTATGTGGAATTGTTCTTGTTTAACCTATTTTGTGCTAAACTACTTATTGTAGAGAATCAATTACACCAATCAAAGGATAAAAATATTTATAAAAATTTCCTTTATTGAAACTAAAATGTTTACAAGATAATGCACAAGCAGATTTCACCTCAAACAAGGTGTAGTTTGGCATAAGAAACTACATGAAAATTAAAGAATTCATTAAGTGTACTACTGTTTAGGACTTAGCTGGTAATATCTTCCCTAGGTTTTTAGTTGGAAACTACCTACTTCTTTCTCAATTTTGGATAAATTGTTTCAAGTAACCCTTTCTATAAGCTATTCAATCACATTTTTCAAAGAAAAATAATCATTGGTATCATGCTAATGGTCTTTATGGAAATAACACCACTTGTTCTTGTTTTTGTGCTCTGGGTTTCTACTCATTGGAATTGGTCATTTGACAAAAGGTTCTTTCTCAATCATAACTAAAATATGAGTTGGGGTAGAATTGAGTGAAGTATAAAACTTAGAAGGATCGGGACTTCTCCTATGGGGTATGGTTACAGATAACCGGTCCCTACTTTGCCCTTCTTTGCGAGTTCTGCTTCACTAATTCTTTCATTGGCCTTTTTCTTCTTTTTTCCTCCCTCATCAGATAGCATAGGTAAATTTCTCTGCTCTAAGAAATAGAGCAGTGAGAGTGATTGGACGCTTGAAGTTGATGTAAAAGGAGAATTTTCCTAGCTCACCCCAATCTAGGTAACCATGATCTGCATATCCTTTTTGACTCCTTGGATTCTGATAGTCTTCTTCTTGAATCTATCCACATAATCCATGAATGATTCATCTTGCATCTACTGAAGAGTAAGAATATGTGTTCTTGTCTTTGGGATCATTTTCGAATTCCCAAACTTGTTAAAAAACAAGGCTACCAGTTGATCAAAGTTTTTGATATGACTATTCTTGTAGCCTTTGAACCAATTTGAGATAGCCATTTTAAGGGTTTTGGGAAACTCTCGGCAGAGGATGGTATCTGACGCTCTTTGGAATCACATCTTGGAGTGGTAGGCGTTTAGGTGCTCCTATGGATTAGTACTCCTGCAATATTAGTCAAAGTTTGGAGTTTGTCACATTCTTAAAAGGGGCTTTTGCATGATATCATTGTGTGATGAGAAGTGAATACTTGTATTGCATACTCTTTCCTTCTTTTTCATCCATCTTGTCCACTCTAACTTGTAGCTCATTCAACCTTTTCCTTAAGTCTTTCTCCTTTTTAGGATTAGCAATACAGTACGATCTATCTCCTGGTGTCTTCTTCTCTCATGAGCAATAGATGCAGATTCACCTGGGTTTTTTTCCCTAGTACCACTCGGCCTTGACAAGACTTCGCTTTGTGATTCATGTTGGGCAGACCGACCTACCTATTCCTGCCGAGTGGACTCGGCAAAGGAAGCTCTTTTGTCCTTTGGTAATTTTGCTTTTTCTCTCATTGGGTGCCCTTCTCCTTCCTGCTGGCATGAGACTGTGGATGGACAATCCAGGGACTACCACCTAAATAGCGTGGTGCTCTTTATCTTAAGAGATGTGACGCTCCAGCTATCGCCTTATGAGCATTTCTTTCAGTAAAGAATTCTGTTGTCTCAACTTATGAATCTATTCATCTTGTCTATAACCACAGATCTCGAAGACCAGAATCTCCTTCGTGTCCCTCCTGCTGATCCATTTCCCTATTGGATCGATCAGAGTGATGTTGAGTTGAAATTTCTTTGCCCTTGTTGCCATTGCTCCTGTGAGTATTATGCATTTTATGTGTCATGTCTTAGTATGATTTTTAGTACTATTTCTCACAAAAAATGCTAAATGTTGATATAAAATTTGAACTAGAGTTAACCCGCGTGCAATATCATCCAAAGAAAAAGTAGAGCACCACGTGTAGTATGTATGTCCGGATCACCTGAAAATAAAAAGGACGGGACTTTGTCCTTCGGAGTAGATTCCGACGCTCAAGTCAATAGTTCGACCAGAGAATAAATCTCAAAGAGAAAATAAGAGTTTGAATAATTAGGAAAGTAATTCGGAACTTGATCTGTCATTTAGATATTTATACCTAAACTAATGGGTCAGATCAATTTGCAAGTCGAACATTTATTATTTAACCTATTTGGATTGTAAGGGTAAAATTACTAAAATACTATCACATCCGTAATAGACCTCAACCTGGAGCCATGTATAATATTGTCATTGGATATATTACTTTGACATCATCAATAGATATTAAACAAACAAAAGATACTATTTGATCATTAAAAATTTATTCATAATACATAATCAACACAATTAAATATTTATTATAGCTTTCTTTACTATAACTATAATTGAATTCTAAATTATTGAATTTATCTAATCGTATATGTATTAATTATTAATATAATTTTTTTTCCTTACTATATATTTGTACAAAAATTTTGCCCCCTAACCACAGGGTCTTAGCTTTGCCCTAACTATGAAGCATTCAGTTCAATTTTTTTCTTTTTCTTTTTCCCTAGAAAATAGTTTAACCTTGGCCAAAAGACTACACTAGATTATCGTTTCTTTCAATACTCGAATGAATCCTAATTTCTTCGATAGGACTAATTCTATTTTGCACCGCACAATTTATATTTGATTTCTATTTTATAATTCAAATTTTAGTTTTGGACACTTTGCATCCCGAACACAAATTCGTCCCATTCTTAGATCTTTAATAATGCAATAAAAATTAAAAAAAAATTTATGTGTACGAGAAATTCAGTAGGATACAAAATAATGTTTTTACATGCAAAAATAAAGACTCTGTTAACTTTTTTAATAGGGTTAAAAAAGAGGCTAAAGTGAAACAAATTTGAGAGTTGAGGTACAAAAGTATCAAAAACTGAAATTTAGAATATAATTTGAGAATTTAGTATAAGTTGAGAGGTGGAAAATGGAATTGGTCCTTCTTCAGTATTATACAATTATTCAACTAGGAATTCACTTTCTTCCCTTCCTGAAAGGGTCGAATTATTTAAGATAATGTCACTTTGGAAGGCAAATCGTCATCAATTTTAGTTTATTCTTCAGAGTGCACTGCAGAATTCCACAAGAGCAATAGTAATTTGAAAGTGCAAGGCAGCATTAGAATATATCCAAATTGACAGTTTAAACTCGGAATACATGTGAAATTTGTTCAATGGATGAATTTGTATATATATATATATATATATATATATATATATATATATATGGAGAGAGAGAGAGACTGTTAAGTGAATAGATACCTTTATGTTACCTGCAGTTTTTATAGCCTCAATGATTTTCAGTTGTTCAGGTACCTGAGGATATGCTAATGCAGAAATCACCACATCAACCTCCTTAAGCACAGATACAAGCTTCTCATGTTCCTCCAATTCTCCCTTTCAGCCATTCATAAAATTAAATTGAGATAAATCTCATAATATCCCTTTGTATATGTAAGAACTAATTCCACTTTGGTGTCCTTCAACTTACAAACCAATTCCCAATTTGAACATTCAATTTTTAGTTTTGGATATTTTGCATACTCAATTCCCAAATTGTCTCACTTTAGTATAATTTTTAATACCGTCATTAAATTTAACGGAATATTTACGCATATACAATAAATCCAGTAGAATTTACAACAATATATCACAATATATTTGGTGCATATGTTGTGAAGATTTTATTAATTTTGACGGCATTAAAAAATATATTGAAATAAGACGGATTTAAAGTTGCGGATACAAAGTGTGCAAAATTAACATTAGAGGTAAAACATGAAAATAAGGTATAAGTTTGGGATACAAAATGGAATTAGTCCTACATGTAATGGCAGGATGCACAGAAAATATACACTTATAAGTATGTAATGCATATATGAGAAATCAAATATAGCCTTGTGAGCAAGTACCTTTTCTCCTCATTGTATAGCAGGGATTCGCTTTGCAACCCCTTTTCATTTCCCCTCCCCTTCTAAGAATCTAAACTAAAAAATAAAAGATATAAAGATGTTGTAAAGAAGGATTACCTTGATAATTGTAGCATCCAAAGATTGGAACTCCTTAAGCAAATCCGTCTTGGTTGAATTAGGCCGTGAATAAACATAAGTTGGATATCCTAACTTGATGCTGGCCTTTACCATATGGTTACCAATGTATCCAGTCCCTCCAAAGATGAGGATCTTTGTCCTCTTTGCTCTCATTTCTTGCCATTTTCTAGCTTTTGGTTCTGTCTATCAGAAATTTTCACAATGGGCGCTCGAATTCACTTTTAATTACTCTTACCTCGTTTATATACAGCTAGGTGCCCATCCTATTTCAGTTAGAAACTTTAGAAAGACGTCCTACCAAAGGACACGTGAGTACTGGACCATGCTAATGTACCACCAAAGAGGACAAACTTTTATTCCACGTTTTTATCATTTCTTTTTGGGTTACTGTCAATTAATATTTGAGCGTCTGACCCTTTTATTGTTGTGTCATTTTATATATATTAAAATTGGTTAATAAAATTAGATGTCATTAGCAATTTTTTGAACTTGTACACACATACTGCTTCTACACCTTTTCTAGCAAATAACTTTCTACTTTTATAAATTTTTATAGCAAATACCAAATTATACTATTACTGAGTCAAAGCATTTGTCTATACATTAAAGCATTTTTTATAACTATTCTAGAAAAATTAGCTAATCTGTCTCTTAATATGAGCTATAATGTTGTTGCTCTTTCTAATCAACACAGTTCATACTATCTACACAACCTAGATTGTCGAACCTCATTAAGCACAGGAGCACCATCTGACAAGAGCTCTTTCGAGTATTGTCTTTGATCTCGTCGTCTAGAATTTCTTGGACAAGTTAGAAGAGAGTTCCTAAGTTTTAGATTCGAGAATTTGTAAACAGCTATGAGGTAATAAAATTAAGATAGGTTAGATCAATGGATTACTAAAATATCCAAATGTTTTCCTCAAATTATATTATTAAACGAGTTAACTTATGACACAACTCATTAATATTCTTGTTACTTAGATATATCGACTTGACTAATTTATTCTTGTATCATAAATACGTAGACTTGTTTATCTGTCGAATCTATTAAGATCTAACTCTAACCCATTAATTATGTGTAGAATTGATATCGTGTTGTTTTGTTAAAAATTGACACCCTAATTATGTATCCTATTTCAAAGACACAACCAAAGCATAAGAAATGATCTCATGATATTATTTTAAGTCAACTAATTACTTCCTTTAAAAAGTCAATTCATCAATTTTGCATAATTAAAAACCTAAAATTCTCCCGTTAAATTTCAAAAAATCCTAAACAAGATGTAGTCTTCAATATTTTCATACATGTGGATCAAACTGGCATTTCTTTGGAAATGCGTATTAACTTTCGCAACAGCTAGTTGACTAATTGTATTACATTAATGTTACCGGCAATAAGATCTTTAGAGTTACATGTATTGAAAGAAAACAGAATTTATGATATGGATCCAAATAGCATGAGAATGTGTCAAGATGAGAAGATGAAAGATGGAGCAAGCATGGATTCACTCTTGCCAAGATTGGAGTACATTCGTGGTATATTAATTGAGTTGGATTGGACTATCTTCAATTCATTATTACATGATGCTCAATTCTTCAACGTAAAACACAATAGGAGATACTTTAAGTGCAAGAAGGCCGAATTTTTATAAAATTTACTTTCAATAGTTTGGTCTTTATTATGTAAAGCCCAATAATAATTTAAAGTGTTGTGTATATTGGGCTGATTTTAAGTTGGTTTTAACTTGGGTTTAGTTGTTGATTTAATTCTTAATTTTTAGGCTCATTAATTAGCCTTAATAAGGCCCATTTAGCCCAAATCTTGGGGCCACTTATGGCAAAACCCTAGCACTACTTTTTTAGGAGTTTTTAAGCTAGTTGTTAGGATTTCTATAAGCCTATAAATAGACCTCATCATATGGATGAATTTACAGCAGATTTTTATCAATAATATTCATCTTTTTCATGAGAAAAAAGTTCTTTCTTTTAGTCTTTGGAATAAGACTTTGCTGGGATCATCGCTTAAGCAACGGTGATTGTTCTAACCGACTTATAGATTTGGTTCTTGCCTGATTCATATAGGCAACGGCTCAATTCTTGCTTTAAATAGTTTGGTTCTTGTCTCGTTATAGACAACGGGTTGAATTCTTGCTTGATTGTTGTGTATTCCCATTGGTATTGTTCTTGTTTGTGTGTTTGCTGTCCAAATTCTTGTGACCAACTTTGGAGTCGATCCTTGGAGTTTTGGTGCCATCTTGAATTGTTGGGTTTCGTGGCATCAAGTCGATTGCACACAGGGTTCGCATCAGATTAGTATCAGAGCTGGTTCAATTCTAGTTAGTTATGTTTATTTTTCTCTTTAATTTTTCCAGATTTTCTTTCAAAGAAAATCATATCTTAGCTTCTGCCCAAAAAAAAAAAAAAAAAATCCATCCGAAATTTTTTTTCAGCTATATTGTTGCTTCTTTGTTATTTTTCTTCATTGTTCTCTTTGTTGTTGATGCTATATGTGTAAAAAATCTTTTCTTAGCCAAATTCAAAAGAAAAAAAAAATCGTACTGTTCATCGGTAAAAAAAATTTTCCAGCCATATTGTTGCTTTTTTGTTATTGTTCTTCATTGTTCTCTTTGCTGTTGCTGCTATAAAAAAAAAATAAATGTCTTTTCTTAGCCGAATTGAAAAAAAAAAAAGTAAAAATTTGTTTGGCTGAAAAGTGAAAAAAAAAAGTGTTGAAAGAAAAAAGAAACGTGGAAAAAATAAAAAAAATAAAAAGGAGAAGAATAGGCTTTTCAGAAGGAGAAAAGATTTGTTGTCCTAATCCAATAAGGTTTTATTTCCTAGTTGAGTTTGGAAATTTTCCAACTTCCAAATTTGGAAACTTACCAAATTCATCTTTGGAAACTTTCCAAATTCTAAAATTGGAAACTTACCAAATTAATTTTTTTGGAAACTTTCCAAATTCCAATTTTGGAAACTTATTAAATTCATTTAAAGAAACTTTCCAATTTCTATTATTTGGAAACTTTAATTTTTGGAAACTT
Source organism: Cinchona pubescens (assembly GCA_025175665.1). Lineage (NCBI taxonomy): Eukaryota > Viridiplantae > Streptophyta > Magnoliopsida > Gentianales > Rubiaceae > Cinchona > Cinchona pubescens. Next base: position 1,255,996 of record JANKKI010000232.1, read on the forward strand.
CCCAAATTTGTAATTCTGTTCAAAAGCACTTAATTTTTGTTGGTTCTTTTAATTTCTTTGTTATTCTTAAGTGCTACTTGCTTGGTTTTGTGTGCTTAGTTTCCTTTTTTTTTTATTTGGTAAATTTGCTTACCAAATTCTTATTTGCATTCTATACGATTTGTTGCTTTGTCACGTAGTCTCGGATATTTTGTTGTCTCTTCTTCTTTGAAGTTTAAATCTGAAAGTTTGGTGTCTCTCATTTGTCGTTGGCCCGTGATTATTTGTTTTCTTTGACTTCTGGCCAATTAAGTGGTTAAGACATAATTGGAACTCACTTTCGTCCTCGTAGTCTTCCAAAATCTTTGAGAGCGAACTAAAGAGAGGGAAAAGGCAGTGTGGTGAGATCATTCGAGTGAAAAAAAGTCATTCAATTGAGGGTATAACATGAGGGATTGAGTGATACAATTTGAGTGCATATACTCCAAAGTGTAAGGCCGAGTAGTGAGGAAAAATTCTGATTACTTATCTAACACTAACTACTTTGTTTTGTGAGTTTTATTTTTTATGTCTCGCAGGCGAAAAAAGACTTTCTTCACTAAGGTTCTTGTGAATGAAAGGGTTTGTGGTACTGTAATTGATAGTAGCATATGGATTAATATGGCAAGTACATATCTTGTTGAAAAGTTGAATTTGCCATACTTTGCCACATCCAAACCTTATAAGTTCCGATGGTCAACTGAAAGTGAAGCGTTTGAGGTAACTGAACAAGTTATTATATCCTTCACTATTGGTAAATATTCCAATAAGGTAGTTTGTGATGTAGCACCTTTGCTCACATGTCATTTACAACTTGGTCAGCTATGGAAATTATCTGAAAATGATTTTTATGAAAGCTATACTAAGGCATATCACTTGTGTAAAAAGGGTAAAAAGTTCAAATTTATTCCTTTGCCACAACATCAAATAAATGAAGAAAGATTAGAAATTCAAAGAAAATTTCTTGAATGGAATAAAGGGAAAAAGCAAAGTGGGAAAAGCCATCAAGATGAAAAGATTGTAAAGGCTTCAACCATAGTCCAAGAAAAATAGAGAAAAGAGTGAGATATCAAGAGAATTTATTTTCTTATGCCTAACCTTGATTTATCTTTGTCTAGTTTTCTTTCTTATGTACAATCCTTCAAAGGTGTAAGTCATGATGCAGACAACACTAACCTTCCAATTGAGTATCTCATCATTCCAACCAAAGCGAGGTAGGAAAGATATGGTAGTCAATACCCTATCTCACAGGTATGAACTTCGTTCTGCTTTTTGTGTTGAAATTCTTAGATTTGAGCATCTTCAGAAATTGAATAAATTTAATTCTGAATTTAGAGTTATTTTTAGTGTACATTTTGTTTATTTCTTGTTTAAAATTAATTCTTCTGACTTTGTTGTTTTTTTGAACAAAAAAGGAATCCAAATCCTTGGACTTCAATCCCAATTTGTGGAGCACTGTTTAGATCATTACTTTGCAAAACTTTGTTGTGTTCGCAATAGTGCAGGGCTTCAAGGACTGTATTCTGCCAATCTTGTGTCCCATTTGACTAATCCGTGTTTTTCTTATCCAGATTCAGATCCGAGGACGAATCCTTTCGAGGAGAGAGGGAATGATATGGATCCAAATTGCCTAAAAATGTGTCAAGATGAGGAGATGAAAGATGGGGCAAGCATGGCAACAAATTCACTCTTGCCAAGATTGGAGTACATTTGTGATATATTGATTGAGTTGGATTGGACTATCTTCAATTCATTATTACATGATGCCCAATTCTTCAAAGTAAAGCACAAGTGGAGATCCTTTAAGCGCAAGAAGGCCGAATTTCTTTAAAGTTTATTTTAGTTTGGTCTTTATTATGTATAGTCCAATAATAATTTAAACTGTTGTGCATATTGGGCTGGTTTTAAGTTGATTTTAAGACTTTGTTGGGATCATCGCTTGAGCAACGGTGATTGTTCTAACCGACTTGTAGATTTGGTTCTTGCCTGATTCATATACGCAACGGGTCAATTCTTGCTTTAAATCTTGTTAAGAGTTTGGTTCTTGTCTCATTATAGACAATGGGTTGAATTCTTGCTTGATTCTTGTGTGTTCTTTATTGTTCTTGTTTGTGTGTTTGCTGTCCAAATTCTTATGACCAACTTTGGCGTCGATCCTTGGGGTTTTGGTGCCATCTTGAATTCGTTGGGTTTCGTGCATCAAGTCGATTGCGCACGGGGTTCGCAATCAATATACCATGAATGTACTCCAATCTTGGCAAAAGTGAATCCATGCTTGCTCCATCTTTCATCTCCTCATCTTGACACATTTTCAGGCTATTTGGATCCAAATCAATTTATATAAGATAAATCTTTTGCAAAGTACAATTATACTTCTATAGAACAATTGATAATGGCGGAGGAATACAATTAACTGAAGACGAAATAAGCTAAAGGGATAAATGTCCGAAGTCATTCCTCAACTTTGGGTGGAGATCTTATTTTGTCATATTTAATCTCCAAAGTTATACATTCAATCCTGTTCAGGACCTATGCTCATTTTTGTATGAATTGCAACTAAGATGTTAGCATACGCAATTCGCGCGGACAATATCTTTTAAGGATATTTTATTGTGTTTTTGTAAAGATTCAAATCGGATCACTATTTGATACAAGTTATTAGATAGGATTAATAAGTAATTAAGTCTACTATCACGAGATTAATTGTTAAATATTAAAAGTTGTGATAGCCACGAGGATATATATATATATATATATATATATATATATCTATATAGAGACAATAAAATATATGATATTACATTGGGTTTAGGATTTGAGGCATTTAAGAGAGAGAGGAGGAGAAGGTACGTATGAAATTTCTTTAAAGACAGGAAAAAAGTAACAATTACGTTTCTTTAATTTCTCACTTTTGATTTTTATATGAGTAGTATTCAACTGAGAATTTATTTAATCAATGAAGTTTAATTGGGGTTTAACGTATACAATGTTCTGTTGGCCAAAGAAATAATTTTAAATAAAAAAAGAGAGAGAGAAAAGCTGAGTAGTCGCATGGATGAGAGATTACAATTGTTGTCAAAGTACTACTACTCGGCCGAGATACTAAATAAATAAGGGGATGATTTGTGTTCTTTTGCAAGGAAATAAAATAATGATGGTATATCGATTAATAATTTTGGATTGATGTGTACACTTTATTGGAGCAGCAATCGGGTGGCCATCTTATGGGTTAGATTGTTGCCGTGACTTGTTACTGGAATCAATATTTGATTAATCAATAGAAAGAGGAACAGAAGCATAACATAGTGATCAATTGGAATTTAGGTCTGTTTGATTTATTTTATTTTTATTTGTTCCAGTGGTCTTGATAGTTAGTCAAGTGTTTGAATGATTAGACTATTTAATTACATAGATTATTTAAGTCTTTGATTAATTTATGGCGTTTGCCTGGTATTTTGATTTGTTAACTTTTCCGATCCTAGGGTTTTCTACGTCCATTATGAGGTTGTCTGTTGTAATTAGAATTTAGAAAGGAGATATTTTAGTTATTTTATAGGCGAGAATTCACCGATTTTAGATTATTTACACTAAATTCTTGTATTTTAGATTGTTCAAAACAGTAAGTAGTTTTAACCTCTTATATTTTATAAAGTCATTTTCTATAAAATTTATATTTTTGCAAAGTATTATCTTGACGTATGAGATTCGAATTTAGTACGGTTAATTTAATGTTTCTTAATATGAATTTAATAAGTGGCACTTTGACTAAATCGATGATTGTCTAATGTATGATTCCTTATTTTGATATGAAAAATGATATGACTTTTGAAATAACTTTGGTGACGTTGGCGAGAGTTAGTTTCCTATTATTCTACCCAGCGGAGAGTAGCTGACCTATGTTTGACTCTACCTAGTGGATGTTAGCTAGCCTATATCTGGCCTTTGTCTAATGGGTATAATAGTTTACACTATAAATCCAAGTTGTCCATTAAACCATAGGAAATCCTTTGTCCCAATGTTACAGATATGTATGATGGATACGTATTGTTATTATTCGATTTTGCTCTATGTTACAAATATGAGATGTTCAGTTTTATTTGCCACTTACCTATATGTAATTGTTTGGATCTTGTGATTTTTATAAAATTATATTTAGGTATGTGTATGCATGTTCAACGTGAGAAACAAGATTTGACAAAAAATTTTATCTATGTATGGTACTCAATTCAGTAAAAAAAGATATGAACTGCTTATTGAGTAAGTATTTGCTCATGCCACTATATAACATTATTTTCTAGTTGTTCGTGGGTTTTAAAGCAAGTGATCGGGGATTTTAGGTATTGAACCTAGTGTCCTCACGAGAATGTAAGGACACTGTATGTTATGACTGGGAGAATAGGGCATGACATTTAGTAGTATTAGAGCAATAGGTTATGATCTCTGTGTATGTCCTAGACAGAAGGTTTAGGATATTGGACTATGGCGTTTGTTGTAGTTAGGTGTGAATATGTGGTTTTAAGACTTTGACATATAGGTACTGACATTTAGTTTGTATTCAGATAGGTTAAATTGGATCCTTTTTGGCTTTCAAAAAAATACAAAAATTAAAAACCTTAGGATCTCATATGATGCTTGAGTTAGAGTGGCCAATTAACATTTGAATTCTTGTTATACTATGGATTAGAGAATGGACCAATGAAACTGTTATTTGGAATTAATGATTTTGGGCAGTTTAAGTAGCAAACATTAGCAATTATATGCTTTAAATGTAAGAGTGTGTAGTGGAAGTGTAGTGTGTGAAGTTTTGAGGATGAAACTTCCTTTAAGGGAGGAAGAATGTAAAGATCCAAATCGCTCCACTATTTTAGTCATTTTATAGGCGATGATTCACTGATTTCATATTACTTACATTAAACTTTCGCATTTTGGATTGTTCAAAAAAGTAAGTAGTTCTAGTATTTTTCTTGTTTTATAAAATCTTTTTCTATAAACTTTATATATTTGTAAAGAATTATATTACGTATGAAATTCGGATTGAATATGGTTAATGTAATGTTTTTTTAATATGAATTTAATGAGTAGCACTTTGATTAAGTCGATGATTGCCTGACGTATGATTCTTTATTTTAATATAAAAAATGATTTGACCCTTGGAATAACTTTGGTGATGTCGATGGGACCTAGTTCCCTATTACTTAATCCAACGGTATACATTGTCAAGAGTAGTTAGCCTATGTTTGACTGCACCTAATGGAGGGTAGGTGGCCTATGTTTGACTCTACCCAATGGAGGGTAGCTAGCCTATGTCTTGCTCTTGTCTAACGGGTATAATAGTTAGCATTGGATATCTAAGTTGTTGATTACCTTTAGGAAACCCTTGACCCCAATATCCCAGATACATACGATGGATACATATTGTTATTATTCGATTTTACTCTACGTTATAGGTATAAGATGTTCACTTTTATTTGTCATTTGCCTATATGTAAATGTTTGGAACTTGTGGTTTTTATAAAATTATATCTCTGTATGTATACGTATGTTCAACGTGTGAAACAGGATTTGCAAAGTTATATCTATGCAACATACTCAATGCGATGAAAGAGATTTAAACTACTTACTGGGCAAGTATTTGTTCACATCACTATATAACATTATTTTGTAGGTGTTCGTAATTTTCAAGCCAAGTAATCTGAGATTTAAGGTATTGAATTTTATATGGGGCCTCGTGATAAAGTGAAAACATTGCATGTTACAACCCCAAGAGTGGGAGGTGATGGTTTCCTAAGAGCCCTTTCATAAATCACATGGATCATGCGTCTTAACGTTTTTTAATTGGCTGAAATTTTGCATAGGACCTTGATAGGAACAAATTTGAAACCATGGGGACAAATTATGTCTTTTTTTTTTCTTTTTCTTATTTTTAAATTCAAGGGATGAAGTAAAATCTTCACTAAAAAATGAGGGACAATTCTAGTCATTTACCTTAAGCTGAATTCATGATGTAGTTTCAGCAATGTTCTTAAACTTGGACTGACAAGTGAACTAGTTGCATAGGCAGGTTTTCGGTTCGAGTAGTTAAACCATTTGAACCGCATAGTCGTTGGTTTTTTTTTGGTTGTCATTTATATGAAATTTTAATTAAAAATTTTATAATAGTACTATAAAATATATAAAATGTAGAATACATGAAAAATTGCTTAAAATTTGGTAATTCTTCATTCATTAAAGATAAATAAAAAGGGCATCAAAGTTCTTTTACAAAGATTTAAAACCCAGAATATGTCAAAACACAAAAACATAAAATAAAATAAAATTGGGTCAACTGATTTTGACTTGTCTAACCAAGTTAGACCGGTTTTATCGATTTTCATCTTCAACACTTGATTGTTTTAAAAATTTATGCTACCCTTAAGGACCCATTGCATTCTGTCCATGATCTCATCTGAAAACTTTGTAGAGAAAATTAAACTAAATGAAAAAAGTGATATCAATTGATGCAAATAAAATTTTTAAAATTTAATCTTAGACATAAAATTTATATATAGAGGTAAATATTAGGTCTATTTAAATATTTGCCTATTCTGGTTTATTCAATTTTCACTTTCTCACGTCTCCTAAGAACAAATAATAGACCATTTGAGTGACCTTTGGTTTATGATAATACTGGTCCAAAGGGGATGAATCGACAAACAATCAGCAATCGGCCAAAAGGACAAACAACTTGGGTGCATGTTTATTATTGAGTGCTATATTAAACTTCACATGAAATCCAGATGTTTCCCAAACCTTATTTTGATGATGACATAAGCACTAAACTCTGAAATCAAGCTTTGCAGTCTGTTATCTTTTCTACTGGAAACAGGTTGTTCGGACGCAGTACACCGTCCGAACTGTGTCAGTTCTCTTGGACGAACAGGAATGTCCGATACATATTCACTCGGACACATTTCACTGTCTGAACAAACAGGCAGAAAGCAAGTTCCTTATGCTTCTCTACGGACGCATACTACTGTCCCAACAAAGCTTCCTTCGAACGTACACGATCGTCGGAAACTCAATCCGAACGATGAAATGGACACATGCATGGCCGTCCGAACGATATCTTTCTCCAACTGCACTGAGATCGGATGCTATGTCGGAAGTATCATACTTATCTCGAACGTCCGAAACCTCAACGGCTAGTTTTTGTGCATTTATTATTTAGCCGTTTGGAAGTAGTTACAACCACCATTTATTGCTCCTATAAATAACCTACTCTATTGTTCTGTAAAACCCATCTAATAAATTGAATACAAGCCTTAGAAAAGAGCAATTTTAGTTCAAATTGGCTATAGTGCTATATTGTATTAGTGTGCAATTCAATTTTGAGTGGAGTGATAATCTTGTACAAAAGTGAGGTTATGAGTAAAATTTTTGGCTCAACTAAAAGAGTTTTGTGAGCAAGAATTTCCCTACTTTGTAAAGATTATTGGCTTACCAAGTGTGTGAAGCATTCTAGTGGATTAATACTTCAAGTTTGTTAGATTGGAAGTATTGGTTGTTTAATTTCCTTTCTTTCTTATTTTACAGTTTCATTGATTCTATCTACATAATGTTAATTGTTAGTTGAAAAATATCAATAAGTTTAATCTTTCTAAAAGTATTTTTAGAAACCTAATTCACCCCCCCTCTTAGGTTGCTTTGGGACCAACAATTGGTATCAGAGCCTGGTATCATTTTATTGCTTAAATTACTTTTGAGAAAAGAACTATTATGTCTGCAACCAACAATGCTCTACATTTTAGGATCAATCCATTACTAGGCCCCCCTATGTTCAATGGGGCAAATTTTATTAGTTGGAGAGATAGAATGAAAATATTTTTGCAATCTATTGATATTGACTTGTGGTATGTTGTAAAAGAAGGTCCTTTTGAAGCTACTATCATTGATGATCACACAAATAGAAGAAGAGAAAAGACAAGGGATGAGCTCACTCCATATGACAAGGCAAACTTGACATTAAATGCAAAAGCCATGAATGTGTTATATAATGCCTTGAATGCAAATGAATCAACTCGTGTCAAGGGATGCATTTCTGCTAAAGAAATTTGGGATAAATTGAAGGAAATCCATGAAGGGAGCGACGATGTTCATGAGTAAAAGAAATCTTTACTTGTTGTCAAGTATGAGTCCTTCAAGATGGACCCACATGAAAATATTGACAAAATGTATTGTAGGTTCAATTACATCATTAAGGATATTGAACCCTTGGGTAAGGAGTAAATATTCTTTGGGTAAAAAGAATATAAAAATCTTGAATGCTCTATCCAAAGAATGGGAGGCCAAAACAATCGCTATAGAGGAAGTCAAGAATTTAAATTCTATGCCTATTGAATCACTAATCAACTCTCTTACTTCTTATGAATTGCAGTTGAAGGCCAAAGTGGTGGATGATGAAGAAGCATGACCAAAAAGGAGCATTACATTAAAAACCTCTCATACCGAGGATGAAAATGGCTCCATCAATCTAGAAGACAAAGATATTGATGAAGGAGATCTTGCACTCATCACCAAAGGATTTCTTAAACATTACATCAACAAACGGAGAATGAGAAGAGGTGGAGCTACCAATTCAAATAATTTCAAAGGGAAGACTAAGCTAGAAATGAAGAAGCAAAATGAAAATTGCTTTGAATGCGGTTAACTCGGACACTTTGCAAATGAGTGTCTTTCCAAGAAAAAGAAGTAAGGAAGAAAGCCCTGCTTCAACAATTTTCAAATCACATGGGATGATTGCAACTCCGAAGAAGAAGTTGAAGAAAAAATAGAGTCGGGACAAATGGCCTTTATGGTCATTGGAGATGATGAGGTAAATTCTAACTATGACTCCAATGACTCCAATGATGAAAATGATCTTGAAGCTTTCATTTTAAAATTGCACGATAGCTTAAAGGAATCATATGCTAAAAATAAGGAGTTACTGAAGGAATCAAATGCTTTATTGAATGCTAACTCTAAACTTGTGAATGAAAATAATAGGCTATCACAAGAAAATAGTGACTTGAAGAAAATAATGCATGTGAGATCAAAGGTCAAGGAAAAACAAGCCTCCTTGAAGAAAAGATTGGACGATTTGAATGTTCTCTTGACTAGAAAAAGAGAAAATGTTGTTGATGTGAAAAGAAATAGAAATGTATTAATCAACAAAAAATTTATGATATTTAGAAGGGATGACTTATGTTTTGTAAATCAAAATCCTCTTTATATGGAAATAAAAATATTATTTGTAAATATTTGCCTACAACATGGACATGTCAAAAATATGTGTTATGTCAAGAAAAATGAGAAATTTGGAATAGAACTATGATTAGTGAATACGATTTACCACAATATTTTTGGGCCGAAGCTGTTAACACGGCTTGTTATGTCATGAATCGAGTTTTGTTGAAATCCATTTTAAACAAAACTCCTTATGAACTCCTATTTTGTAAAAAACCCGTTTGAGCTATTTTAAAGTTTTTGGTTGCAAATGTTTTGTTTTAAAAATAAAAGAAAATCTTGGTAAATTTGACAAAAAATCAGATGAAGGAATTTTTCTAGGGTATTCTAATGACAAGAAAGCATACCGAGTATACAATAGAAGAACGCTTTTGATCGAAGAAGTTGTGCATGTTACATTTGATGAACCTAATGATGTTATCTCAAAGAATATCCATGAAATCATCACGAGATCACATCAAGCAATGATGTCAACAACCATCAAGTAGTTGATGTAGATGAAAAGAACAAAGATATTCCGTCCTAAAGATTTTCCAAAAGCTTGGAGATTCGTCTCTCGTCAGCCTCAAGATTTGATCATAGGTGATCTATCCAATGGGGTAACTACTCATTCTCATAAACCCTTGAATGGTAATTGTGCATTACTTTCTCACATTGAACCTAAACGTAGATGTTGCTTTAAATGATGAATCTTGGGTCATTTCCATGCAAGATGAACTTAGTTAATTTGAGAACAATAACATATGGACCTTAGTTGAAAGACCATCATTTCATCTCGTAATTGGAACAAAATGGGTCTTTAGAAACAAATTAAATGATAAAGATGAAATTATAAGAAACAAAACTAGACTTGTTGCAAAAGGTTATGCTCAAGAAGAAGGTATTGACTTTGATGAAACCTTTTCACCCGTTGCTAGATTAGAATCCATTCGCATATTTCTCGCATTTGCATGTTTTAATGATTTCAAATTATTTCAAATGGATGTCAAAAGTGCCTTTTTAAATGATTTTATTGATCAAGACTTAATCAGTTTTCATTGAACAACCTCCGGGCTTTGAAAATAAAAAATTTTCAAATCATGTTTTCAAACTTTCTAAAACTTTATATGGTTTGAAACAAATTTCAAGAGTTTGGTATGAAAGACTAAGTGGTTTCTTGATTGAAAATGGATCTAAAAGAGGTGTCGTTGACACTACTCTTTTTACCAAAACAAATTCCAATGGTTTGTTAATTATTCAAATTTATAATGATGACGTTATTTTTGGAGCAACTAATGAAAGCTTGTGCAAGGATTTCTCACATTTAATGCGAAAAGAGTTTGAGATAAGTATGATGGGAAAGTTACAATTTTTTCCTTGGACTACAAGTTCACCAAACAAAGGAAGGGACGTTTATTACACAAATCAAGTACACAAAGGAGCTACTCAAACTATTCGGAATAGAAGATTGCAAACAAGTTGGTACGCCTATGTGCACTTCAACCAAATTTGATAAAGATGAAGGATGTAATAGTGTTGATGAAAAATGTAATAGTTAAGACACAGGTATGATCAGAAGCCTACTTTACTTAATAGCTAGCTGACCAAATATTATGTTTACTGTTTGTTTATGTGCTAGATTTCAATCTTGCCCTAAAGAATCGCATTTGATGGCTGTAAAAAGGATTTTTAGATACTTAAAGGGTACAATAAATTTTGGTCTGTGGTATCTAAAATCCACTGCATTTGATTTAATTAGTTATTCTGACGCTGACTTTGCTAGGTGTAAAATTTATAGAAAAAGTACCAGTGGTATGCATCATTTCCTGGGTAATTTTCTTGTGTCTTGGTTTAGCAAAAAATAAAATTCTATTTCTCTTTCTACGGCTGAAGCCGAATGTATGGCTACTGGAAATTGTTGTGCCCAACTTCTGTGGAAGAAATATACTTTAAAATTTTTTGGTGTTGTCTTTGGTTGTGTGCCTATAAGGTGTGACAACACTAGTGCAATTAAATCTCACAAAAAATCCTGTAATGTACTCTAGAACCAAACATATTGATGTTAAGTACCATCGTTTATTAGAGATCTTGTTTGCAAAAAAGAAAATATGTGTTGAATTTGTGTCTACTTTAGGTCAACTAGCTGACAATTTTACTAAATCCTTGGCCCTAGATCGTTTTGAATCTCTCAGAAATCGTTTGAGAATTTTAATGTTCACATCGGCATAGTCTCTTAGTTCGGACGCACATGCTGGTCCCAACAGCACCCTCTCTCGGACGCTCTCAATCGTCCGAAAACCTTCTCTCTGCCTCGGACGCTTATGATCGTTCAAATCTTTCTCACTTTCTTCACTTTTCCTCTGGAATTCTACCGGATGCTTCCCATCGTCCGAGAGAATATCGGACGCACTAACTTTTCGTTTCGGCCATCCGTTCATCAGCTTTCGAACGAATAATCGGACGCACACAAATCGTTCGGATGTTCAAACGGTCCCTCTGCTCGATTAAAACCGTCCATCTTTCCCCTTTTGGACTCACCCTAAGCCCGGAATCCTTCTCTGGCAAAATTTTTCTCCTCAAAATTCCTGTTAACTTCTTCCTTCTCTCGACAAATTGATTGGGGAATCTTTATTCCCAAAGTGTTCATCACCATTATTGCACTTAATCTCATCTATCTACCATCCAATTTCATCAAATTTCCACCAACTTCCCAAAAAAATCAAAATTTTCTTATACCTTCCATTCACAATGGTTAGATCCTATGGAGGCTCTTCAACAGCAACTCGTGGACGTAAATCAAAAGGAAAAGCTCCAGTGCGAGGGGAATCATCTACTAATCCTCAAGCTTCAACAAATCCACCCCTACCAAAATTCATCGATGCCAAGGCAATCATACGGTATATATCTCTTCTTAGAAATCTATAATCGTTCAAAGAGTTGCTTCTCAAAGTCTTTTCGATGAATTTAATCTTCCCATTGTCAAATCGAGTTTTGAAAAACAAAATTGGGGTCACTTAGTTCATACTGACTTACCCGTTTATCATGACATGGTGCTCCAATTCACAACCAATCTTAGGAAAGGCCCCAATGCTTCGTACATTAGTTTCTCGTATGAATAGCACCAATCTTGAAATTTTGTCCAACATCATCAATGCTAGTTTTGAATGTGAAGTCTCAAACCCGAATGAATTTTCTTATTTCTTTTCTTTAGATAAATGGCCCGCTCTTGATAGTCAATTTGATATTGACAAGGTCAGAGCAATTTTTAACACCAATTTCAAACAGGCCTCGGAAGCCAAGACTACATTGCTCACTCCTGAAATGAATGTTCTATACACTCTTGTCACAAATTTGCTGTTACCAACAGATGGGCATCGCACCAAGCCCGGAAAAATGCAGCTTTACCTGTTTTACTGTGTTTTCAAAGGAATTCCTTTTGACTTTGGGTATCTTTTCTGCTTCCTGTGGGAAATCTTTCTACTGATACCCGCCGAAACATTCCTTTCGAAAAATTTCTCACCAAAATATTTGATTTTCTTGAAGTACCTTTCAGCGGAAAAAAACAATTTCCTCCCTATTTTAAGAAATCCTACATTGAGGTCTTAGTTGTCTGGCGAAAAGGCTTCATTTATTTTAATGATCAATGGTTAACTAAAACAGCGTTTGATATTGAACAATCAAAATCCCAGACCTCTACCTCTGGTTTGGCACTTCCCCATTCCCCTCCGCCTCAAACACCTACACCAGTCCATGATCCTCATCATTCTTCCTCCGAACCTTCATTTTCACAAATTTGTGGCCTTTTCAATTTTTCGAGCACTCAAGTGAGCTTATTTCAACGTCGCACTAATCGCAAATTAAAGCGACTTGAAACTTGTCAGATGGTTCTCCAAAAGGCACTTAGCTTAGGCATGTCAGCTTCAGGTCAGGTTCAATTTGCCAATATTCAATCACAATATCCACTCGACTCCTCTACCAAAAGTGATGACAATGCCGAAGAAGAGGATGCTCGTGAGGGTAACGACGAGGACATTGATAATCAAGGTGCTACTGAAGATGAGGGCGACGACGAGGACATTAACGACACATTCAATTTTATCATGCAACGACGCGATGACGGCAAGACTAGATGAAGGTAGTTAGGCTACTGATAATGAGGCCCCTTCCAAATGCCTTAAAATCAAAAAATGATCTAAGAAGGAAAATGACTCGACTTAGATTTCCTGTTAATTCATATGTATTTTGGTTTTAACATTACTTTGGATATTACTTTGATGTTGGAATTGCTCTCTTTTTAGTTTATGAATTATTTTGGTGATATTGGTATTGATATTGATGATGATATTGGCTTAACTTTGATGATGTTCATGTTGGATATTTGAGCGCACTTTTTCAGAGGGAGCTTTGTTTGATGATGTCAAAAGGGGGGAGTAGATAGGGTAGGAATAAAAGAATTGCAAAATTGTTGGTTGTGGTATCACTCATATTTGTTGATTTTACATGTTGATTCTATGACTGTTTGTCATCATCAAAAAGGGAGAGATTGATGTTTCCCAAACCTTATTTTGATAATGACATAAGCACTAAACTCTGAAATCAAGCTTTGCAGGTCTGTTATCTTTTTTGGTGGAAATAGGTTGTATTAGGACGTAGTACACCGTCCGAACTGTGTCAGTTCTCTTGGACGAACAGGAGTGTCCGATACATATTCACTCGGACGCATTTCACCGTCCGAACAAATAGGTAGAAAGCAAGTTTCTTATGCTTCTCTACGGATGCATACAAGTATCCAAACAAAGCTTCTTTCGGACGTACACGACCGTCCAAAACTCAGTTCGGACGATGAAACGGACGCATGCACGGCCATCCGAACGATATCGTTCACCAACTGCACTGAGATCGGATGCTATGTCGGACGCATCGTACTTATCTCGGACGTTCGAAACCTCAACGACTAATTTTTGTGCATTTATTATTTAGCTGTTTGGAAGTAGTTACAACTACCATTTATTACTCCTATAAATACCTGCTCTATTGTTCTGTAAAACCCATCTAATACATTGAATACAATCCTTAGAAAAGAGCAATTTTAGTACAATTTGGCTATAGTGCTATATTGTACTAGTGTACAGCTTAGAGTGTAATGCTTGTCAATTTTGAGTGGAGTGATAATCTTGTACAAAAGTGAGATTGTGAATAAAATTCTTGGCTCAACTAAAAGAGTTTTAGTGTGAGTAAGAATTTTCCTACTTTGTAAAGATTATTGGTTCACCAAGTGTGTGAAGCATTCTAGTAGATTAATATTTCAAGCTTGTTAGCTTGGAAGTATTGGTTGTTTAACTTCCTCTCTTTCTTATTTTACGGTTTCATTGATTCTATTTTCATTATATTAATTATTAATTGAAAAATCTCAATAAGTTTAATCTTTCTAAAAGTATTTTTAGAAATCTAATTTACCCCCCTTTTAGGTTGCTTTAGAACCAACAAATCCTTCATACATATTTACTATTTAAATTTCACTTGGATAAACTGTGGTCACTTATATATCTATTAGTTTACATACAAATTCCTAAAATTCATCACACGTAGGTACAAAAATTGGATGAACCAGTTTCAATTAACCTTTTCACTATTTATTTCTTCATTTTCTTGTGTCAAAACAATTCATATATTGTTTTGGTTGTTTAAGTTCCTAAAATTCAAGTAACAATCCTCAGTAAGAATCTATTCTATTTGGAAGATGACCCATGCACAAGATATATAAACCATTATTGTTTTACACTTGCCCTTAAGTTATAATAAGCTTAAAGACCCCAGTGAATGTGGCACGCAACTTCTAGAGTAGACAAAACACATCTAGTAGTACATATGACACTGAAACGTAAATTTTTTATGTAGATTGTGTTTCGACCTCATAATATTAGTGATCCTTATTTGAATTCGACTGCTAGGTTTATATGGACTTGTCTCTTTTGCGAGACATAGAAAGAATTGCCAGTAATGATGCAAATTTTTGCTTGTCAGCTTTACAAGTTACATATTAGCCATAAGTGCATACAAATCGATCCAGACACAAAGGGAAGGCTTTGGGTTTCTTATTATAATTTAAATAAATAATATTTATTTTTTATTTAATATTTATTTATAATAAAATAAAGTTGCATAAATATCATTTATTTAAACGATATCACATAAATATCATATAAAAAATATAATAAATTATTTAAATAATATTACATAAATATCACATAAAAAATACAAAGCCAAAAAGAAACAGCGAACTTATGAAACAACCACCTGCCATACACTGGGATTTGTGATGAGGCCGACGAGCACATGAAAGACTGAAAGTAAGTTGAGGACCCCGAGACAATAATGTTGCACTGACAAAAGCCTTCAAAAAGACCCATGCACTAGTGACCAGCAAGTGAATTGAGCCTTTCATTGGAGATAATCGTAGTTTCAAACACCTTAGGATTTTATCTACAGGCAAAAGATAAAATTTTTATTTTATAAAAGAAAGAAAAAAATTACTTTGGTTTCTAATATTTATGGTGCTGATTAATTTGATCTTTGTTTTAAAAAAATTAAATATTTTAAAATTTATGATGAAAAATATAGACAAATTAACAAAATCGTTAATAATACATTTACTATAGATAAACAAGTCAAGTGATTATCTCGTAAATTACTTTATTAATTTGTCCACAATAATTGTCATATGTCTTAGATTGAATAACTTTTTAAAAGATAAGAGATCAAATTAATTTATTATGAATTTATAATAAATAAAAGATTAAATTAGTTTATACTTTAAAAATAGGTGATTAAATTTGTTTTTTTTTTCTATAAAAGAATGTCCGTTAAATGACCAGTATCCAAGTACTACTAAGCTACTGCAATCGCGATTCCGCACCAAAACACCAAACAGTAAACGCTGGCCACAGTTACAGTGTTTGTAACGGTCACACGTATTGGCTTACGGAAGCAACAGTTTCCTACGATGCAACTCAATTTAAGAATTTCACCATTGACTGACTAGCTAAAATGCTAGCGGTAACCGCCGTGCCACTCCTGATGACCACTCAAATGAGAGCTACATAATTCAAGTCAGTGATGGAGAATGAAACGATCATTGTTCAACAAAGTTACTAAAGAAAGGATCATGCCAGGTCATTTGAACTAATCAAGAACCAGCGGTTGTGATGATTGGTAGTAGGCCGAGTATACAAGTGCTCGACCATCTTAACCTGTGAATATCCTAGCTACCAAATATATTAAAGGTTAGGCACCTGTAATCGTAAGCCGTTATGTTGAACTAATCAAGAACCCGAGGTGGAGATGATTAAGTAGTCGTCGGAGGACACATGTCACGCTTTGACCAACACTTGTCAGATACGTGTCATTCGTCCGTATTAGTAAAACCATACTTTCACAAATATAAGATATCAATTATATATCAATAAAACTCAAATATTAATAATAATAGCGAAAATATTTATTCATAAATGATTACCAAAATAGTGTGGTACTTATTCCATTTAATAAATTCTAAAGTGCAAACTACTAAATAATATCATGAGCACGTAGATTCAACTTATTTCAATGTTCATTAACTCTACTAAAATACAACCACTAGATAATCTTAATGGTCTTCCTTGTTCAAGTGCGTCACTAACATTCGTTCTCTAAGATAACTTATTCGTACTTGTCGTCTATACAAAAATATAGAGAATGAGGTGAGTAACAACTTGCCCAATAGATAGTACATATTCCCTGCTAGATCACGCAATTATATATACACATACTTTCACAAGCTGTCACACAATCACATGCTCATACTTTCAAGAAAATTATATTTTCAAAACCAAATACTTTTTGTTTATAAAATCATTATCTAATACTTTTGAAATACTCAGAAATATACTATAATCATAAATTATTTTTTATTTGACAAATTTCATGGTCAGACACGCATCAAGTATTCATTTTCATAATTACAAAATCATGTTCGATCATGCGTTCACTTATTAGAAAATGTTCAAAACTGACCATGCATTCATCGGTTATTGAATACTCAGTCTAGTGCTTGACCTCACTAGAAAAGGTTGTCAAGAGATTTTCATAGAACTACCGACGGTTTCTCTAAGCATTGTCATTATCATAATCCTGATAATGGCTTTCATAATCATATTCATAATTAATTGAAAAGTGTAAGACTATAATCCCTACCGATTATCTCAAGTTCGTTTAGAGCCTTTCTTCAGTAATATTTTACCCATACATCACACACATATCATACATATTCAAAATCATGCATGTATCACATTTTTATATAATTTTAAAACCAAGCAAGCCAAATAGCCATACATGATCCAGATTTTCATAGCAAAAATAATTCTTTCATAAAACACACTTTTCGTAAAACGACTTTCAAATTCATGTGAGTTTATGAAACAATTTTAAGAAATATCGAAGTTCGTAAAACAATTTGAAAATTTAGAGGGTAAGCACCATCTACCTCAAATAAGCTTGATAATCGTATTTAATCTTGACGTTAATATTTCCTATAAGAAATCACGATTTTCTATTATCAATGAATACTTAATAAACTCTTAATCTAACTCACTATAACCCTATTGCAAATTCTTAGAGACCATGACCAGTTTAATACTTTAAATAGTGTTTCAAAATTCAATAGTGATGTGAAAAATGTGAAAGTACTTTTAGTTTGCTCCAACGTAATAATATAATCTTTTAAAGTTGCCAAAATAACTCAATTGAGTCCTTACTAGGTTTAGTCGATTCAATTTCCATTAAAAAATATTTAGTTTACCATTACAAGTTTTTAGAAACTATAGGGTCATTTTTGAAACTTTTAGAAAAACTTTGGGCTTTCATATAACTCTATAAAATAATTAGTGGCTCTATATAACTTTAGAAAAACATTTGAAAGCTTTCTTATAATTTGTAAAACATTTTAGGAGCTTGTATGATTTTCAAAACTTTTCGGTCAATGTATGGTTTTTCAAAAATTTTAAGGGTTCAAAAGTAATTTTAGAGGTTCTAGACTTTGTTTGACCACTTAAAACTATTTTAGATAAATATCTAATTTTTAAAAGTTCATAAGGACTTAATTTGTTTTCCTGTAAAACTTATTGGACCTTAGTACAAACTCTAGGTAACGAACGAGGACTAAACTGTAAAATAACAAATCATCATCATCTTTATCGAGACTTAGTTGACGCTGCTGCTCGTTATTGCCATTCTATTTTTTTTTTTTTCTAAAATCAATTTTCCCTTTTTATTTCTTTGCAGAAAAATAAATCCAAATATTCAAAATTAATTTCATATGAAAATAATTATTAACCCACCATATATTCTTAAATTTCAGATTATTTAAATACAAAAATATTCTAAAATAAATGGTAATTAAATTCGTAAATAGACATAAATTAGTTTATACATGGTCCTTAAAAATCTACATTAATTATTAATCGATAAAAGATTTCTAATAAATCTACAATATTTGAGCCTAAAATAATATAAATAATTAATCATGAAAATTAAAATAAAAAGAAAACTTACTAGTACGTTGGAAAAATTCGTCTTCTATCCTACGAATTTTCAAAAAAGTATGTCGTAATTTTTCAACCCTAAGAGCTAATATTTATAGGCAATTTATTTTAAAATTAAATGTTGTATCTCCTATAATATATGTTGGTCTCTAAAATTCACAAAAATAATTACTCTAGTATTATTTTCCTACTAAAACTCTATCCTTTAATATATCCCAAATATTTATTTATTTATTATTTTACTTAAAAAAATTTGCAGGTATTACAACACAAGTTCTTGACCACCTTAACTTGACAATCTTCTACCAAATATATTAAAGGAAGCCATTATAATGAAACTAACCTCAGCATGAGAGGCATTAGCAGAAGTTATATACTTGCATATTCATAAACGCACATCAACTTATGCTCAATTTTCACATTGTACATTTAATTTTAGTTTTGAATATTTTACATACTCAACTCTGAAATCTATCTTACCTCAATCTTTGTTTAACATTGTCGTCAAAGTCAATAGAATTTTTGCTCGTGCATCCAAAATATTGTAACAATATTGTTGTACATCATGCTTAATCTATTATATGCAAAGAAAAAATGTTAATTTAGGTGAAGATGTCAAAAGTTAGTCTAAATTCAAGTGAGTTCCATTTCAGAGTTAAAGGTACAAAGTATTCAAAAATAAAATTGAGGATACAAAGCAAAAATTGGGTATAAATTGAGGGGTGTGACAGTGTAGAAATCGTCCAGCAACTTAATTGACCTATAAAATAGAATTGAAGGATTTGAGAGAATTACCCTGTAAGATCACTCTGATGCTTAAATCAGGTCTCAAGTTACAAGATCGATAAGCAATATGAAAGTGTTTACAATAATCAAAAACTTACTTGATATATGGGCTAATATTTATATTTACAAGTATGATGTTTATTCTCACGAGAATTGTAGGTCATCCATGCTGTTTGATGAGTCAAGAGTTCTTTTTCATAAAGAGTACGAACCTTATCACTCCTATCAGCCTTATTAGATTAGTGTTAGTGATCTCTTTTGGAGGTATAGTTTGATCACATAAGTACAGTAATCAAACTTTGGTATATCAATGGTCCTACTTTTCATGTTGAATTTTTAACTTGATATCTTGTTGGCACTTTCAGTTTGATTGAGAGATAATGTATCTACTTTCTATATACCTTCCAGTTGGATCCCAATTTGACTTGGTCATTTTGTTTTCAAGTTGAAAAATATTGTGAGTAGTATTTATCGGTGTCTTTTTAGGAAGAGGCATTTAATCAGCCTCTTTAAGGCGGGAGTTTTCAACTCCTTTTTCAAATTTCAAAAAGGTTTAACTAACTTCCGTCAGTTGCTTCTCTTTTTGGGTGACTGCCATTCTACTAAATTAGGACTTAATTCCATTCTTTTCACACATTTTAATAACTAGCTTCCGTCGGTTGCTTCTCCTTTTGGGTGACTGCCATTCTACTAAATTAGGACTTAATTCCAATCTTTTCACACATTTTACTTTTTCAAGTTTCACAGAATTCTTCCAAGGCTTTTACTCTAAATTTTTTTCTCTTTTGTATGCTCAAGAGACACTCAGATCATTCTGCAACCATGGCCAGGTTCGGAGTTCAAGGTAAGGCTTTTGAGCCAATAGTTTCTTCATCTTATTCTACCATTCATCTCAACCTAATAATTCTTCCTAACCCCAAACTTTTCTTTCGACATTCCCCTTGCTCCCCTTGATTCTTGTTGTAGCCTCCATCATCCTATAAGCGAAGAACAAGTTTTGAGTTAGACATATCATGCTAAGGTATCTTAGATACCGGTTTATGCTAAAACTGAAAGGGTGACTCAAGGAATTCCTCCATCTATTTGGCACAAGAAGTATGCTCAGCTTGTTGTTATTCTTGAAAACAACGATTACATCGTCTGTGGCAAGTTTTTTCCAGACTGGGAGTTAGATTTTAATGGTTTTGGCTACTTCCTCACCCTAGCAAAACAATTATTTTTCGATTATGTTCTGCATCGTTGTTGGGCTTTAGCCATTTCACTATTGTCTGCAGTCAACTATTGACACAATTTGCATCCACAAGTATACGGATCAAATAAGTAAATAATGATAAGTAGAGATTGTTCTCACAAGAACTATGCTTGTCAAACGAGTTGCTAAGTACCAGAATGATACACACAACGCTATATTTAAACACACAATAATATAAATGATAATAAAAGAAAATAACTAAATAACTAACTAAATTAACTATGAAATTAGATTAAAGTTCAGATGATTAAATGTCTAGAGTTTATTCATCCTTTATCAATCCAATTGAATTCTTCGGTTCTTTATTCTATTAATCACTCATGTTGTTTACTAACCTAGAATTTATGTTGTAATTGCAAGTTTCCGACAAACTCATTACAAATCTAGTAACCTGACTAGTCCACTATATCTCTATGTGGATTAAAACCTTAATTAGTGCATAATAATCAACCCTAAATTTATTTCCTAAGGTGAATAGGCATATGTCTATCCACACCCACGAAATGGTTCAATCAATATAAAGTTCCAAATAGAGGTTATTTGAATTCATCCTAACCCTAAGTTTCCTCCGTTGATTTCATTCAAGGTTTACATTCACTCTAGAGGGTGATCAATCATCTAAAAGGGGTATTAAGAACAATTTAAATAATAAGCAAACAAACATTAACAATCCAATAGAATAATAAAAACCTTAACAAACAACCTTCATAATAAATTGAAATAAAACCCTAGGTATGAAATTAATGCTATCGTCACAGTCATAAATACATCAAGGATATGCATTACAATCATTCTAGAGTAACAAATCAGAAAGGAAATAGAATACGAAGAAAAACAGTATTAGTCGTATTCTTCAACCTTTGCTTGATGGTTTTCCTTCTAGAAGATTGATTTGTGACGCCTAATGTTTTATGGCTACTCTACATCTAATTTACATCTCTTAATGTCTACTTATGTTTAGAATGACCTAATGCATATGTTTACAGAGACTTCTAGGATTTCAAGAAGTTATGGGTCGAAAATACTTCTAGAATTGCTTAAACTCATCAAAACCTGAATTGCCTTGTTGCTGATCCAATCTTGGGTGTCCTACCCTAACTCTGGGAGCTGGGACACCTACAACTGTAGCACAACCTATTCATGTCCTAGTTTTGCTACATTTTGCTCTATTTTCATCCGTTGACTTCTTGTTGCTCACAAACCTCCAAAAACACATTAAAAGACATATATAAGTATAATAAAACATTAAAAACACATAAACTAAATATTTTGGATAAAACTCTAAAATAACTAAAGTGCCCCTACTTATTAAGCACAAACTTTTGAAAACTGAATAAAACCCAAACTAAGATACATGTAAATAGCTCTCTTTTAGAGAGTTAACACATCCTCAACTTGAACATTTACTTGTGCCAAGTAAAACAAAAAAAAAACATAAAATTCATTAACCTTCTTTCATGCATATTGTCATAACAACATAAACTAAGCAAGTAGAGAAATAAACTCAACATATATATATAAAAAAACCATTGCTAATATACCCCTATATCAAAATCATGAAAGTACAGACTCTCTACTCTTGAAAGAAACTCGGTTACTAATCGATGAAAAACCAATTGAATAAAATTCAGCTAGTGATTTAACTAACAAACATGTTGAAAGAAATTAGCATACAAAATATTCACTAATACAAATGAACTAAAACCAAGGTCAAGTAGATCTTTAAACCTTGTAATATAGGCTAAGTGATAAAGGTAGGATATATATTTGGATAAGTATAACTCGTATCACTTTAGATATGTTAGTGAATAACTTGAACGAGGTGGATTTAGAATTATTTTTCAGTGGGAGCACAATAATAATAGTACATTTTTGGCCTTTTGTGGAGTGTATTTTTCTTTTATCTTTATCTATACAAATTCTATGTTAAATTTTTTTTGAAAGATCAAATAATTAAGATAAAACTTTCAATTTTCAGACTTAAGTAATGTAGCTCCAATGATAAAACATGAATTTTAATTAATGAGGAAACAACTATCATGCTATCATCAATTTACTTCCCAATGACAAGTAGTTCACACGAAAAAATTTTATTTTTGGTTTGTTGATGCCTCGTTTGAAAAAAATATAGTTATATCATTTATAAAAATGCAACCTAAATCCTACTATTGACTAGGCAGTAGCCCACAAGTATGCAATCGTCAACTAGTAGTAAGGGAAGTAGGGATCATACTCATAAGGATTGGTCAGCGATTACTGATTATTTGGTTGGATTAATGGTTGAAGCGATCAATTTAGTAAAAGTTTTAGCTAAATAGAATTAAAGAACTAAGACAGCAATTTAAAGGTTATCTAGTAAAACAATTTAAAAGTTAACATTAACAATACAGAAAGCGTTTTTAGGAAAGCATGTAAAATTGAGCATTTTAAGAGAGCATGTAATGAAAGAGTATTTTAAGAAAGTAATTACTAATTGAAACTACTAATTACTTCTACGAAAGCATAATTAAAGAAAAGAAATCCCATTAACTAATATACTTTAATTAACGAATCTAAAGTATAGTCCATAAACTAATTTAACAATTTAACTAAGAATTTAGATAAAGAAAACAATCAAATGAAAAGCCCATGAACTGATTCTACCAATTAAACTAAGACATAGAAAAGCAATTAAAGAATAACATTGAAACTAAACTACAAATAAAATTAGACATAAATTAAAGAGGTCTTACATTAATGGCTTCAAATCATGAACTAGGAAATTAAAAATTACGTGAAACTACATCTAATTTAAGAAAATCATCTCCAAATGGGGAGAAAAAGGAAGAAGAACTCAACCTAATTCTATATCTACTAGCACACCTTAACTATATATATTTTGCCTCGAAAGAGACTTAAAGAATGTATTTATAGAGCTAGGGTTGGAGGAAATGGCCACATCAATACTTTTCCTCAATCTAGACGATTTTGCCCCCCAGAATTCTCGGACCGTGCTCATAACTGCGGTAACTGACTCAGCTTGGTCACTACAATTATTAAATTTTCTTTCCTTAATCTGGTCAACGTGGTGACTAGTACTTGGGTTGACTCCTCTTGGTCACTGCAGTTATCAATTTTTCTTTTTCATTTTGGTAACTGCGATCCAGTAATCACGGTGTTCAGTTAATTTAGTCAACATCAAAATTTTTTTTTAAGTACTAGACACCTCGGTTACCAATTTAAAGAAGTGAATCTGGTAATTGCTGTTGCCAATAGTTAGTTTTTTCAGCATTTGACTAGGCTTCATCATCCAATTTTGGCTTGAGTTGGTTCATTTCTCATCCAATTGCCGTGCCGTTTTCTCTGATTAAACCCTACAAATAAATACACTCTATTATTAATACAAAAATACTAAAATAAAATTGAAAATAATAAATTAACATAAACTAACAAATTTTATATTATAAAAACAAAGCAAGCACAAACAACACTTAAAACCGTAAAAATGTTTGAAACTACAAAAAAAAAAAAATCAAATTTAGGGAACATATAACTCTAGTTTCCTAAAGTTATCATACGCCCAAACTTAGTCTTTTTCTTGTGTCAAGGAAAACAAAGATAAGAAAGGAAAAGGAACAACAAAAATGACTAGCACAAATCATATAGCACCGTCAAGAAAATTGAAATGTTGAATTATATACTGTTTTTCTGAACGCGTGCCTAATATGAAAATGGGCTTTTCACTCAACAAAGTCAACATTTTCATCCACTCCTTCATTTATAACAATATACATCAGTTTTGGTTGCAAAGATTGCTTTGACGAATGAAGAGTTAATGAAATGCCAACTCAAATGCAAGTTGATTTAGAGCAAACAAGATAAGTTCCTCAAAAAATTTTCTTCAAGTATAGAAAAATCTTTGACTTATTTTGACAAGTACAAATTGACACAAATGAACATACAAGAATATTTGTTGGCACTAGATGGTATAGCAAAGAATATTGACTGAAGCAATACTCTGCCCTCACTCTCTGATATCAATTAGCCCAAATAAGGATCATTTAGGACTTTTGAACTTGTAATGTAAACTAAAGTAATAGGGTAGGATAATTTTGGATAAGAGTGACTTAAATCACCTTAATCATACTCTTAGACTACTATCCCATGCACAAAAGTCCCAAAAATTAACACTCATGAACTAACCAACAATCGAATCTAAAGACACAAACATTATTTCTAACTAAATTAACTTTTGAAGAAAAGATGAATCTTCTTTATTCAATAAGAATACAACAAATTCAATTTTCTTTCTTTTTCTCCTTTTTTTTTTGTCATTTTCTCTTCTTTTTTTTTGGCAACAAAAAAATAATATAACAAAACAATTACAAAAGGGTCAATATAAACAACATTGAACTATACACTTCATTCCCCAACAAGTACACAAAATTTTCCTTCAAATCATCATAAAAGGCTTGACTATTACATTGGAGAATTTAGATAGATGCACAGTGATTAAGGTGATGGGATGAAGAGAGGATAGATACAGAGTTGTATGGTAAGTTATATGATTGACAAAGTTGTTAGGCTATAAGGCTTAACAAGGGATACTAAGGATAAATTTAACATAGGGTAGACTTGTTGGCCTTAATGGTCTAATAAAATGCCTAGATCATTTCCAAAATTTGGCTGTTTCAGTAAAAATGGGGGATTCATACTGCTCAATTAATTTGTATCAAGCCGAATCTCACAAAACCCACAAAATATCTCAAAATATAAGTCCATACAATATGACCAAGTGATGTTTAACTCATCTCTTTCTCTACTCAAACCAATTTCTAAAAATCCTGAAATGTTTAAACCATATCAATAATTTATTGAATTTAGCATTAGATAAAAATGTAAAGTTTAAGGTCAAAACTAGTTAAGAAAAGCATTTTATGAAGTGGTTGAGAGTATGGTTGAGTTTCAAGGGTTAAATCCTATTTTTCACATGAAATGCAATCTATGTTCAACATCCAATTTCAACTTTCAAAAACACGGAAACAGCACCATTCCTAATTAACAAGATAATAAACACCACCACACTTTTCATATATTTCAACGTTGATTAAAATTCATCTTACCACTCATCCATATCACAAGAAATAAGAAGACTACTAGAAACCATAAAGACACATAGGAAACTATTAACAGCTCAACATTGACCATTTCCTTTGTTCTTACAACTTGAAACACAATGTAGTATCATTCTCCCACATACAATGCTAAATTAACAGTGATAATTAAGAAAAAGGATGATCCTTCTCATTTCACCTACTCCTCCTCCCAAATCTACTTCCTTCTTACTTCAATCATTCAATTGTCTTGTTTCTAATCAAGCCTCGTCTAAAAGTTTGGATTCTCTTTATGGGAATTGGGTCTTGGAAGATAAAGTGTCCAAGGTTACTTTATCTGAGATCTCTGAGGATGGAACCGGGGAAATCCTCCCTTATCATTAAGGTAATTGGGCAAAGTTTTCAATTTCGATTTCCTGGATAGAAAAATTTGAGAGATTTGGAAACCTCTAGGGGCCTTAACCTTATTAGACCTCGGAAATGATTTCTTCATTTTTATGTTTGCCGACCAGTAGGACTTATTTAGAATTCTTGTAGAAGGGCCTTGGTTTGTGAATAGTTATTTTATATTCGTTTATGGGAACAAACGTTACAGAAATTGATCTGGATCGATAAGATGAAATAAGGTGATAGAGGAAGAAAGAAAAATTAAAACAAAATTAAGATGGATCAAAAGATTAGTAAGACTGGAGGAGGATAATATATTTTATTTCTTCTATGTTGTTTTTGAAGTAGACAGGGATTGTTCCTTAAAAATGTGAGTAAGTGCCTCATTTATAGAGACTTGGGGATAGTGGGACCCATAATAACATTTTTTTATAAAATTATTACATGTCCGACCTACTGACGTTACCGACCTACCGATCTATTGAACTATTTATGCCGAACTTGTTGTACCAAATTGCAAGTTGAACTGCAGGATAGCTGTGCCGAGCTACTTTAAGAAGAACCAAGCTGAATAATAATTGGTTTAATCTAAATAAATATTTTTATATCAAGAAGGTCGGTAGATGTTGCCACGTGTCCCTTGTCCGAGTTGAACAACTTTGGGTATCGTCATAAGCACCCTCGATGGAGTTTGAATCGTAGATCAGACTTCATCGAATAATATTCTTTTTGTATATTTATTGGTCTAACGTCTTTTAAGAATTCTCTATTAAATTCTGGTAGCTTCTCTTTGTTCAAATGTCACTTTGTTTCATTTTTTCGTATATTTAATATACGAAACATCTTTTCAACTTCCACATTGATTTGGAAACAAGAACTTCTTAAAAATGTCAACTTCCCCAGCAGTTTTCTTGAAGAAAAGCCCATGGCTTCAGAATCGAGAGAGGGATTGACTGATAATGCTTCAATTAAAGACAAATTTAATTTGGGTGCTGTGTTGTTGGATGGAAAAAGATCCAAGAAAATAGTTAGAAGAGACCAGAAAAGTCAATCCTAGTAAATCCACCATCTTTGGAAAGAGGAGCAATTCTGGAAATTTCGAATCTTGAGTTCCACATCCTCAACTTGTCTTAGAATCTGGGCCATCTCCTCAAGATGTAGATGAAGTATCCATTAAGAAGCGGAAAGCTTCACAATCGCTGGAAAAAGTTATTTCTACGACTCTTGCAACTGGAGCCCCCACAACCATGGAACACCCAATATTTTGTAGATAAATTCTATCCCTTCTAAAAGCATTTTGATAATAGTTCATGATCCTAGAAATGGGAAAGAACCACTGGAATCTTCTTCTTTAGAGGCTCAACGTTTTATATCGAACTGGCCAATTTTTGAAGGCGACCATATTGGTGGATCAGCCAAGACTGTAGATTACCTGTTTGCTGCATTTTCAAAGGAAGATAAAGTAGAAGCTGAAGCCTGTCCGGACAAATTGAAAGCAATTGGAGCATCTTCAAGTTGGTATTCGTCTAGGTGCTACATGTGTAGTAGCATTATGTTATCTTGGTTTGAAGATAGGGATAAAATTTTTGAACTGAAGAAGTCCTTGGAGAGAACAGATGATGAAAAGGTTGCTGAGATAGAAGAAATGAAGAGATCTGAGCAAGAAAGGCATCTTAAAGAGCAAGCCGATCTGGAAGCGAGGCACAACCAAAAATATCAAGAACATCAATCTCTTCATTTGGCTGAGATGTCCAGAATGAGGGAAGAGTTCAAACAAATTTCTCAGAACTTGTCTTCCAAGTCTCTTGACTTAAATGCTACTCAATTTGAGGTTTAGAAGCTTCAATCTAAAATTTCACAATACTTGACCTCAATTGAGAATTTGAAAGATGAATTCCCTCTTGAAGGTGTTAACTTTTTTCTGATATCGAACGATTTTGGGGAGGATTTGGGAAAATTCTGTACAATGAGTGCTAAAGTAGGATTTAATAAATTTTTAGACGATGTCAAAGTGCAATTTCCCGAATTAGTTATTGACAAGAAAAACTTTGATTTTTTTGACTGAACGGCCTCTTTTAGCAAAATGACTGAGTTAGGTTGAGCTTTGAGGAAACCTCGAAATACTTCTTCTCTAAACCAAAGTGTCCTTTTCGTGGAACCTGCCAAAATGGTTGAAGTAATTGAAGAAAAAGAAGAGACAGAAATAGAAATACCCGAGCAAGAGGTAAAAATTTTAGGTCTACTAGCTGGCATGAACAATAGACCTTGCTTTTTCTTTTGATGCAGAACTTTTTGATGTAGAGCAGGATCCTCTAACATTTTTTTTTATTTTTTTTATTTTGACAATCAGGATGTAACAAGAACTCCTACCTTGGTTGAAAACTCTTTTGTAGAGCAAGGTGAAGGAGATCAATAGAAGTAGAATAGTAGAATAGGATCCTGTAACCTCTTTTACTGATAATGTAATAAAATATCTTTATTTGTATTCTTCTTTGTAACATTTTATTTTTGCAATAGGTTTGATTGACTTCTTTGAGATTCCTGTAACTACTTTGTCGATTAATCCTTACTCGGATTAGATCAAAATTTTCAAAATTTGTACGAGTTATTCTTTTTTATAAAGAACATCCTTTCTTTGAATCATCCTTTCTGATCGAGCATGTTCGTATTATAAATGGCTACTGGAGCATGTTGACGAGCCTGATATTTAATTGATGTCATCAAATTAGGGATTTAAAGCCATTTAAAGCACTTCGGCGAGCTAGCCCTCATTCGGCCGAGCCATTTAGAGCACTTTGGTGGGTCAACCCTTACTCTTCTGATCACAAATAACTAGGACTTACTTTCAATTAGGAGTAAACTTCCATTAATATTTAGCAATTTATGGTTTTTTCCATATTTATGAAAAGACGTGTCCTAGTTTTTAGGCACTTTTATTACTTGTGTAGTTATTGCCATCCCACTACCGTTTCACTTTCTAAGAATTCAAATTTCTTTATATATACTTCAACTTCCGTTTTTTCTTTTTCAACCTCCTTTCAAAATATCATTTGCACCTTTTTAGCAATTTATTTGCTTTTCTTCAAATTTCTTTCAGATTCTTAAATCTTCCATGGCTTCTTCTTTAAACACTGTTATTGTTCGTGCCCAAGCCATTAGTTCGGTTCCCATGTCTGAGTTGTTCAACCTCCTTCTTCATCTCCTCCTCCTAAATAAGCCCCTGCTATAGTGGATATTAGATCCACTTTTCAAGTTGGTGAAATTTCTCGCCTCAAAGCTGCCTACCATTCGTCCCTGACACTGTAGCTATTCAGATTCTTGATGAAGGAGATAGGCACACAACCCTCTTGAGGGTTTCGTTACGATTTTTGAAGACCAACTTCATCTATGTCTTCAATTTCCAATTTGTGAAATTTTTTTATCCCTGTGCTTCTTTTTCGGCATTTCTTATCCTAATTGATGCCAAATTCTTTTTGAATCCTTGTCGCCTATGGCCTAATTTGCAAATATTCGAGTGTTAGGTCTACTGTACATGGCTTTAGGTGCTTCTACAAGGTGGTACAGGGCAAGGAATTCAGGTTTTATTTATTTCTTGGTCGATCAAAGAGAGCCAATGTAGCTTCTGACATGCCGAACTCCATAAAGAATTAGAAATCCGATTTCTTCTTTGTTGCTCAGGTTGATATGGGAAAAATTAAATCAAAGTGGTCATTTCTAATCGTGACCCATTCTTATTTCCAATCCCTTAGGAGAACTAGACCCAGAATCCTACCTGGGGGTAAAAAGAATTAACCAGTCGACTCACAACTCCGCCATTCCTTTTGGAGGCAAGAGTTAGACAGTTGATCACTACTTCTTGATCTAGGTAGACATGGTTGAAGGATCATCCCTTTCTCAAAATTTGAATGGACATTAGTGTAAATGCTTGAGTTCTTTGCGTATTTCTGATTTGTAAATGCTTGAGTTCTTTGCGTACTTCTGATTTGTAACACATCTAGATTGAGTTCTTTGCATATTTCTGATCTTATTCTAATTCATGCTGACTTCTTCATTTCTATTTTCTTGATCAGGGGTTCTGGTGAAGTCGATGTTATCTATTTCAATAGAAGAAGAATCTCACTCAACTGTTCCTGAGTCAGTTTAAATAGTAGATCGCTTTCCTCCAACTATCCGAGGAATGGGAAGCAAT
Source organism: Cinchona pubescens (assembly GCA_025175665.1). Taxonomy (NCBI): domain Eukaryota; kingdom Viridiplantae; phylum Streptophyta; class Magnoliopsida; order Gentianales; family Rubiaceae; genus Cinchona; species Cinchona pubescens. Next base: position 1,286,539 of record JANKKI010000232.1, read on the forward strand.
AGCAATTCGACAACGCTTGCCCAGAAGGGCAAAGCTCCAGTCACCATTGTTTCGAAGGGAAGAGGTTCAAGTTGACTTCAGTGGAAGAGGTTGAAAAGGAGGAAGTTGCAGTTCCTTCCTTAATTGCACGTCAAAACGTAAGAGAAGAGATTTTTTAGATTTTTCTTTTGTTCCTTCTACATCTCTTCCGATTTGAACTCCATCTTCTGTTCTATCAGTCCAAGTGGGTTATTTTGTCCTTGGTCGAACAACCTAGAGCATTTTGTGTTTTAGGTAATAATGAAATGATTGTTTGGTATACAACTCCAGGGGCCCGAGATTGGACTTTAGAGAAAGAATGGGTCTCTAGCAGTTGTCAGAGTTTTCCTTGGACAGCCAGACCAATTGAATCGATCAAAAATCTTAACGGTGAGCTGGAAAGTACTCCTTTTAGTCCTTTATAGTCTCTGACTATAAATGACTGAGGACAACATGCTCAGGTTGCAAACAATTGGCTCGATAATGCTTTTATGGAACAAGACCAATCATATGTAGGCAAATTCCCCACAATTCAACTACAATCCGAGGCTGCTCAATCTTTTTATGTGGTATTTTTTTTTACTTATTATGACATTTTGCATCTTGGCAATGCTTTGAGCGAGAGACCCATCATCGTTGCTCAAAGTTTGAGAACTAAATTGAGGAACTGAAGGATTTTCTTTAAAATCAATTGCTAATGAAAAAGATCTGAAGCAGCATTTACTGTCACATGGTGGTTTAAAAAATGTTTCTTCCCCAGCAGAAGAAGAGCTTCAAAATAAATATAAAGAAGAACTAAAAGATCTAAGGGATCGAGTTGAAGATTTGACCAAGCAACTGAAGATAAAGCAAGAAGAAGCTAATAAATACAAATTAGAGGCTGATTAGTTGAAGTCCAGTCAGGCTCCATCTTCGTCTTCTTCTCAATTGGTTGACCATGTCAAAAAATATATAGGTTCAAAGGCCTCGAAGAGCAACCTAATGACATTTTGTCAACAGACCTGCTTTTTAGGTTATAAAGAGGCCTTAGAAGAAGTTAAGAAGAGATTTCTAGATCTTCCATTAGATTTTTCTTCTTTTCAAGATTATAATAAAAATGTTGACCAAGCTTTGATTACCGAGTTAGGTGACATTTTTGTAGATGAAACCTCAAACAGAGGATAACGTATTTAAAAATGTACTAGTCGAAGATGAATAAAATTTTTCCAAGGATTGTCTCATTAACATTCTTCTGTAATAATTAATGATGTTCTATGTACGAGGAATAAGTCGTCCAAATTGATCAGATAATTTATAACATCCTGATGGATGTGCTTCAACTATCTGATACGGACCTTCCCAGTTCTCATCAAACTTATGACTTCCTTCTGTTCGATTGATCTCATTCTTGCAAAGAATTTAGTCTTCAGGTATGAAGTATTTTAACCAAACAACAGAATCATAATATTTTTTGAGACGCTGCTTATAAATACCTCTCACACAGTTGCAACCAATCTTCGCTCTTCAAGGAAATCCAAATCAACCTTTCTGACTTCATTGTTATCTGTGTGGGACAGGTTTTCAGTCCTGGCAGATTGTACTCCGATTTTTGGTGGAATAATAGCTTTAACACCATATACCAAAATGAATGGCGTTTCTCCATGTGAGGCTCAAGTAGTTCTGTGGGACCATAAGACATTCGACAGTTCTTCTACCCATTCTCCTTTAACTCGATCTAATCGAGTTTTGAGTCTGATCAACATTATTCGATTAGAGAGCTTGGCTTGACCACTAGGCTGGGGATGAGCTACCAAAGTTGTATGCATTTGTATTCCCAATTCTTCACAGAAAGGTTTGAAAGGCTTTCCATCAAATTTGGGTTCCATTGTCTATAATGATATCCCAAGGTATTCCATATATATTGATAATGTTCTTCCAAAAGAATTTTTAACATTCTCTCTTGAAATTGATCGGAGCGGCTCAGCTTCAATCCATTTGCAGAAATAATCAAAAACCATGATCAAGAATTTAAAATTTCCAAATCCTTTTGGTAAAGGTCCCAGAATATCTAGCCTCCACGCTGAAATGGCCAAAATCTGAGAATGAATGTTGTTTCTGCTGCTGATTTTCGAATGATGGGAGCATGTACTTGACACTTATGGCAATACTTTACAATTTGACAGGCATCAAATGATTCATTGTAGACTAGTAATATCCCATAAGCATTGCTTTTCGAACTAAGCTAAGAGCTCCTATGTGACTTCCACGTATACCTTCGTGAATTTCCTGAAGCACATAATTCGCTTCTTTTGGTGACAAACATCTGACAGAGGATTCAGATACGAGCGACGATACAATATCCCTTGGTGCATTTTGAATTTCATTGCTCAGATGCACAGTTTTCTTGCTTGAACTCAATCTTTTGGGAGTTTTCCATTGTTAAATATTCAATGATGGGGGTCATCGAATTCGGTTCCTCATCAATTGGGTTACATCTTGCTCGTCTATGGCTTGCTGAGGCTTTATTTCAACCAACACTTCTTTTGTTAAATTAATATACAGGGCCGAAGCAAGCTTTGACAAGGCATTGGCATGTACATTTTTTGCTCGAGGAATTTTGACAAACTCCATTTCTCAAAAGAATTGTTTGAGTTGCCATACTTTTTCAAGGTACATTTTGAAATATGGTTCCTCGATTCTCTAGTTTTAAAATTACCGAGAATCTAATTAACCACCAATTATGAATCACTATTTATTCAAAGACCTTGGGCTCCCAGTTCACATGAAATCTTCATTCCTATTATTTCTACTTCGTAGGCTTGATTATTGGTCGTTTGAAATCTGAATCGAATGGCATATGTAAGCTGATCACCTTCGGAGATTTTAATAATGATTCCTATCCCAGAACCGATTTTATTGGATGATCCATCAACATGTATTTCCCAGATTGAGTACTCTTCCTCAACCTTCTTATTAATATTCAAAATTGAATCATCAGGCAAGCTGCTCTCTACAACAAAGTCAGCAAGAACCTGTGCTTTGATCGTTGTTCAGGGCTGAAATTGAAGGTCATATTCGAGGAGCCCGACACACCATTTGAGCATGTGTCCCCAAACATCAGGCTTGTCAGAATTGTTTTGAGCAAAAAATTCTATTAACCAGAACTGTATGACTCTGAAAATATGGCTTTAATTTTTGAGGAACAACTACCAAGAATGCAAAAGCCACATTTTCAATATTTGATTAATTCTGCTTGGGTCCTTGTAGAACTTTGTTGAAAAAGTAAATCGGTTCGTTGTACTTTATCTCGTTCTGATACAAGGACAGTACTGACAGCAGAATAAGTTGCTGACAAATACAAGATCAAGATTTCATATTTGATTGGTACTGATAAGCAAGGTATTCTGGCCAGATATTCTTTCAACTCTTTGAAAGCCTTTCGACATTGTTCAGTCCATTCAAAATTTTTGGCTTCTGTGATAGCTTGGCCAATTCCACTTGGTGAACATCCCTTGGGCATGAGATTGAAGCCAAGATTCCACCATATCCCGTATAAAAAAAAAGGAATAATCTCATTCTCACACAATCCAGGTGCATACCAGTGAATTTAAATGTGTCTAAAACCTTCTCAAAGTTTATGAGATGTGTGTATCGATCTTCATTAGGACCTCCCCCAAACATTGCGTGATCTTTAACATTTGTATCAAAGTAGGCTTTATCTCAAAATTATTTGAGCTTGCACGGGCATCCGTGCAACACTAGAATTTGCCCTATCAAAGCTTGGTATAGTATATTCTCTCAACGGCCTACCATTCATGTTCATACCATTCTCATTTCCATAACTTCCAATTCCATGATTTCTAGCTACTTCTTCTTCATCATTCTCATTATTCAATTTTTTTTTTTTGGTTGACATTCACCATTTCAATCCTCACTAGCTCTTGTTGGACTTTTTATGCTTCCAGATTTTATCAACTCTTTTTCTCTTTCGTCAATTAAGCAAATCAAAGGTCCTTTGTCTCTTCTTACCATGCACTACAAAAGCAAAAATCAAGTAATTAGGTCAAGTGCCAAGATAATTCAACAAGAAGGATCACCAATATAAACAAATAAACTAAAATAAACAAAAATGTCAAATCTACATGACCCATAAACTGCTCAATATTGCTAAATACCAAGGACAATTCCTGGAAACGGCACCAAAATATTGATGCGCGTTTACCTGAGGTAGAGATAATACGAAAATCACACAAAATAATAAAACTCACAAATCACTATACTCTAATGTATAACCGCAAGTATATAGCGCAAATAGTTGTATAGGATGAGTGGGTATTGTCCTACGAAGATTGTTTGGAGGACAATTACCGAAGTTCACGAGTTCTTGTATAGTTAGACAATTTGATTAATAAGTGATGGTTCTAAACTACTCAAAAACAAGATAAATATGCATATTTTAATTCTCAAATTAAGATTCCTATTTAACAAAACAAGTAACGAGAACAATTATCCACTCAATTACAATACTAACTAATATAAGCAAATAAAAACAATTAAGTGAAAGCAATTTAAACTAGCTCTAATTTACTAAAAAGACTAATTTTATACTAGAATTGGAAGAAACAAGTAGTCCTAATTTAAACTAAGGAAAACAATTAAATAGCATGAAAAAAAGCAACATCAATTTTCTATTAAAAACTATTGATTTTGAAAAGAAACTAAATTCTAAACTAAATATTTTTCAATTTTTGTATTGAAATAAGGAAGCCCACTAAAGTTAATTAGAAATTAAAGCAAATGAACTAAAATTTTAAGCTAAGAAATGCCAATTAACAAGAACTTAAGTTACTCTTAGAAAACTTGAAAGAGAAGTAAAGAGATTTAAAAGATTTTAAACTAGAAAGCAAGTAAAAATTATATTTACTTGAAGCTAATGATTAACCCACTACAACTATGTAATCAAAATATAAACTTGCAAGGAATTAAAAGCTAGCTCTAAAGGAAAATTAAAGAAAACTTGTATTAAAATAAAACTTGAGAGTCAAGCTAATCTATTCTATTCTAATCTAATCTAAAAACAACAAACTACACTATCTACTTTGTGTACTAAAACATATCCATTGTATCTTAAATCGTTGGAGTATTACACAAGCCTAAAATTAGGAGTTGGCTACTGAAATATTACAAAAATACCATTACTACATGTTGCGATTTGGAGAAATCAATGTCACGACATGGACCCTGCTTCCAGCAAATCTTCAATTCTTCTTAATTTGTACTTTGGCCCTCGCACTTTGTTTATTCCAGCTACTAAGCTCCAATTTATACCTGTATAATATTAAACTAATTAAGTGTTGGTTTATGTACTAAAGGCAACAGTGTTGGAATTAGAAATTATACTTATTGCCAACGTTAAATGAACCTAAAGGGTCACACACTAAGAGTAAGCATTGGGTTAAGTTAATTGTTGACTAAGTTCGTTGAATAAGAATTTGTGTCTAGATTCAATGAACGAGAATTATTTACTAATTACATTGGATTTACTGGATTGTCCAGTTAAATAGTAATTATAATAATTCGTAAGGAACTATATCTGGTTACTATCATACGCGTTTATATACCTAATACGTGTGATAGAAGAATTCTAATCAAAGAGGAGTTCTTTGAATTTAGGTTAACCGCTATATATAGAATATGATTCTTTAGGGTTCGTAAGGTCTAACATGCGACTCATTAGTAACACACCAACTCCGAAAAACCCTTGCTTTAATCCGAAACACTGCTCTAGCAAGCAACACCCTAAAATCGAAAAAGCTACTCGTGTGGATACCTGTAGATGGGCGTTCGTTCAATCCAGAGCAGCGCCTAAGGTCTGACGTGTTCTACGAATAGTTCGTGGTTGCCGTGGTGTCCAAATAGTGACCGTGGTGTTCAGATCACGAAAGGTTCAGATCGCAACCAGGGTTTTGCTATCGAGCATCAAAGGTATATATATCTAAACCCTAGACGATTTAATCGGAACGCATGGATCCTCTTATAGGGATTTCCGGTGTTTTTCCGCTGCGTTATTTTTATATTATGGCTAGGAAATCCCAACATTAAGTAACTAAATTAACTAAAATTCTAATAAAAACTCATCATATTTAATAATAGTTAAAATGTAAACCCATAATATGAAAATTAACTAAAACATTCACTTAGTGACCAAAATTCAGAATTTAAACTAACAAAATGCCACGATGTAGAGTGAAAAATAACTCTAGTTTACTAGATTTATCACCTACTCAAAATTGAAAAAGCAACTTCACGGAGAAAGAGGTAAATGCGCCAAATGAGCAACAACCATTGAAAAATGGTAGACGTGTTAGCAAATGGCAAAAAAAATGCCACTTGTCACTCCTTTACCCAAGACTCTAAATGCAATGATTGGATATTCATCATGCAATAACATTTGTGACAAGGAAGAGTTAAGTGAATGCACATCTAGTTATCATTACCCTTAGAATGAACTGAAAAGGGAAAGAAAGGAAAGAACGCACCTTACTTGGATATGGTTATTATCAACTCAGAAGCACTCATTTGAGGCACACCAAACTCAACAATACCAAATGAACTTGCTCAATATGTTGTTATTGCATTTATTACTTTTTTCCTTTCATATTCCCCTTTCTTTCCTTTTTTTAAAATGTTGATATTGATCCCGGATTTATTATTTTTTGTATTCTCTGTTTTTAGTTTGATGATCATGAGAAATTGGATAAGTGGACCATATAGATGACACTCTTGAAGAAATTGATGTCCCAGTGAGCGGGCCTAGCAATTTTGTTGTTTTCAGCAATGTCATTCGTAGCTCTTCTCATACTGACCTTACCAAGAACTTTGAGGATGGAAGGAATGCTACCGCAAACAATCAAGCCAGGACTCAAATGGAACAAGTCGTCGTGAGATGGAGGACTCCAACATTTCAAACTACTTCACTTGAAATGTAGCCACCAAGATCTTCGAACCTCCAACTTGGCCATTGCTTCCAACTACATCCGAGTTCTATTTGAAAGAAGTTATCACAAACTGTCAACGAGATTATGTATCCATGTTGTGGAGGAATCCTAAGAAACAAATTTCAATGACTTCCTTATAGCACATGCCTTATCTAAACAAACATAGAAGAAGATTTCTTAAAGAGATGGGGAGCAAAATGAACAACTCAGCTTTGCGAAGTCTAATAAAGACATTCTTTGAGAATATCAAAACACACAACTCTACCGTTAAAGCATCCCTTGATGGAAAGACGACTCAAGAATCATATGAGGGACTTTTCTCAACCGCTCAACAAAACTTGTGCACCAGTGAGATACAAGAACAAGAGCAGATAAAGAGTGTAGAAGATTTAGAAGCGCATATAGCTCAACTTAGCTGCAAGGAAGCGAAGTTGAAAAAGATACTTGAACGACTATGCACTTAGAAATAGGAAAAAAGCTTGGATAGTAATCAATATCAAGAGAGCCTTAAAAGTATTCAAGTTGAAGGAACTAGACTGAGAAAGGAGATCCAAAAGGTTGAGAGCACCCCATACTTTTTTGTAGAAGTTGCAAAGTTTCTGGGTAAACTAGAGCAACTTCTTGAGGAGGATTGGAATGAACTTGCAAAGTTTCAACTTTTCTAATGGCTCATTTTTGTTTCCTATTTATTACAATGCAACAACTTCATTTTGGATGAATAGAAAAGGATTAGTCTTGACATGCTTCAAATTTAGCATTCCTGTTGTAATATTCCAAAGAGCATTCACATGGAATAAAAATGTCCTTTTATTCAAATTCACACGTGTTTTCTTGCATGTTTCCATCAGTTTTTTTTTTCACTTAATCAATAGAAGGATATGACAACAATTTGTTGATAACTTATTCAATGACTAGTTTAAACCAAAATGGAATTTCAATGTTGAAAGTAACTTCCAAGCCCTACATATGAGGGAATCAAGTCATCAAGTTGTTCATTGGATTTTAGTGCCGTCCACAGTTTTAAATCATGTAGGCCAGGAGTTTTTTGTCCTTATTTTTGCCTAAGCTACCTCTTGCAAGGTTTCCAACCTAAAGGATTTTTTATCTTTTTTTATTTTTGCCTAGGCTGTCTCTTGCAAGGTTTTCAACATATCGGACCTTTTTTTGAATTCCATTCATAGTTTATACTCATGCACACCAAGAGTATTTGTAGAGTCAACCCTTAAGTGTGAAATCGCTTCAAGAACTTTCTGTTTATCAGACCAATCTTGATGCCATCATTATATTGGTTCTACCAGTTTATACGCATCGTGGGATTAAACTTCTCGAACCACATGAGACCCATCCCACTTTGAGGTGAATTTGTTTCCCATGCAATGATTGGTGACAATTGGCATGCTTATTGCAAGAACTAGATCTCCAACTTCAAAATTCCATGGTCGTACTTTCTTGTTGAATACCTTTGACATTCGAGCTTGATAACACTCAAGTTGTTGTTGAGCTTGCAACCTCTTCATCAAGAGCTTCTAGTTCTTCCAAACAAAGACGAGCATTGTCTTCAATTATAAGGCCTTCTTTAATTGAGATTCTCAAGGATGGTATTTGACATTCCAATGGCAAAACCACTTCAACCCCATAGACAAATGAATATGGCATGTCTTGTTTAGGTGTCGTAAAAGTTGTCCTGTAAGCCCAAAATACTTCACCAATTCTTTCATGCCAATCTTTCTTGGACTTAGACACAAATTTCTTCAATAAATTGCTCAAGGTCTTATTCAAAGCTTCTGCCAAGCCAGTTCATTTTGTTTGCCTGTGCGTTGTACATCAAAGAGTTATGCTACTTGAACTTGAATTGTGCACCAATTGGTTCATCAAAGTAGTGTATAATGGCTTTCCATTGTCTGTGATGATGTATCGAGAAAACCATACCTAAAGATTATAGATGTTTTGATAAAGCAATGAACATTCTCCTTCTTTACTTCTTTTAATGGAATAGCTTTTGCCTCCATAGAGAAATAATCTATTGCTACTAGGATGAATAGATGGCCTTGGAAAGATTTAGGTAATGAACCAACCACATCTAGACCCGACGTATCGAATGGTCATGAAGTTACAGTAAGATGTAATGGCTCCTGTGGTTGATGCATCACATTTGCATGAAGCTCATAAGTGTTACATCTTCTTTTATAATTTGGACAGTGTTTTACCATAGTTAGCCAGTAGTAGCCCATTCTCTTGATTCAAAACCAAAGCTTTGGTCTTGATTGGTGTGATTCATAGACACTTGAGTGCTTCTTCAATGGCCTACAGTAGTTTAGCTCCATACAAACAACGTTGTAAGTTTTCCTCATGAGATCGACAATACGACATACCATTATAAAGCACGAATCTAGGAGCTTGACCGAATTTTAGTTTTTTGGTGTAGATCTTCAAGTAACTTTCCATGCTTTAAATAATCGATTAATATTTATCACTAGCCATCTCAATTAATTTCAGTGATCGAAATTGTGCTTTCATCCTCTATGAAATACTTTAGCAAAGATGGTGCGATCCATTTGTAATAAATAGTAACATTAACATTTTCATCATCAGATAAGGCTAGGGTCATTGCTTGATTTGCAAGAGCATCTGCCATTCGATTTTCTTTCCTAGGGACATGTTCCAAAGAGATGCTATTGAATTGTCCCATTAGTTATGTTGCATAATGGAAGTAAGGTAGGAAATCATCTTTATTCACATCATACTGCTTCAATACTTTGTTCATCACTAACTTAGAGTCTCCATACACTTCAAGCTGAGGATGTTCAGATAATCTCCAATGCCATTTAAAGCCTAATGATCAAGGATTAGTATTCAGCCATTCTATTAGAGCACAACTCAATAAACATCACCGTAAAAGGAAGGATGAATCTTTTAGGTGAGACATACAATTCTTGTCCCTGCTCTCATTGATATAGTCGCACCATCAAAGTACATCATCCAAGGTGGTAGGACTTGTATGAGTAAATCATCCTCATCAGAAAGTTCCCATTCAACAAGAAAAGGGTGGTCAATAAGAAAATCAGCTAGCGCTTGTCCTTTAACAACTTTATGAGGCATGTAAATGATTTCATACTGATTGAATATCACGGACCACCGCGCAAGACATTCGGAAAGCATAGGCCTTGACATAACAAACTTTATTGGATCTTCTCACAAGATCAAATGAATGGTATAAGCCTCAAAATAATGCTTCAACTTTTTAATTGCATAGGGTTAGGTGCATTTTTTCTATGGGGGAATACTTGATCTCATTCTTGGTTAATGAACGGCTCAGGTAATACAATGCTCTTTCCTTTCTTTCTTCTTGTGCCAAGAATGCACCTACAGACCTTTCATGTGCTGAAATGTACAAGATCAGGGGCTTTCCTGGAATAGGAACTCCAAGTACTAGTGAATTCAAAAGGTACTTCTGATGTTCTCAAAGGCATGTTTACAAGACTTATCCCATCTAAACTCTGTATCTTTCCTTAAAAAATGATTGAATGGTTGACAACGATTAGCGAGATTAGAGATAAACCTTCGAATGAATCCTATATTACCTTGAAGGCTCTTTGACCCTTGTTAGTTCCTTAGCATAGGCATCTTTTATATAGAATTAATCTTTCTTGGATCTATCTCTACACCATGACGTCGAAAAATAAATCCAAGAAACTTTCCAAAAAAAAAATTGAATGCGCATTTGAAAGGATTCATCTTTAAATTATACCTTCTCAACTAATCAAACACAATTCAAAAATTCTCTAAATGATTTGTGCTTCTCTTAGATTTGACAAGTAGATCTTCTACATAGAATTCGACTCTTTTATGTACCTTGTTGTCAAAGATATTCTTCATGGCCCTTTGGAATGTGGTGTTTGCATTTTTTAAACCAAAGGGATTACCTTATAACAGTATATCCCCTCAAGAGTGTGAAAAGCAATGCATTCCTCATCTTTTGGAGACATTCTATCTGATTATACCCAAACGATCTGTCCTTGAAAGACAATACATCGTACCCTATGGTGGGATCGACCATAATCTCAATGATAGAGAAAGAAATGTCATCTTTTGGGCATGCCTTATTGAAGTCTCAAAAATCAATGAAAATATGAATTTAACCATTATTTTTCTTAACAAGCACAACACTTGAGATGCATTTTAGATATTTAACTTCATGAATGAATCCAGCTTCAATGAGCTTGTTTATTTTGTTTCAATATGAGTAACGAGGTGAGGTTGTAACATCCGTAGTACCTATTTTACTGGTCGAGCACCATGCTTAGTTCCAAGGCAGTGAACTGCAACCTTTGGGTCTAAATCGAGCATTTCTTTAAGTGTCCATGGAAAAATATCTTTATATTATGAAAATAGGTCAAAATAGTCTTCTTCTTCATAGGGATTCAAAAGTACACTAATTAACATTGGACGTGGATCATCCGGAGACCCACCCCAAAGTTCAACTCATGGAGATCATCAACTGTAGCTTGTCCCTATTCTCTAGTTGTGGGAGCGCATATTAAATTTCATCCTTTTGGACAGTTGGTGTGAGATCATGGATTTTTAAAATTTGAGATTTCTTTAGTAAAATTATATTTCAAATAAAATTTGAAAGAGATTTGACAGATTTTACAAATTTGCAAATGGGATTTGATTAAAATTATCAAATGTTTGTGGGATCAAATGTAATTTCAAACTTTGATGTAATTCAAGTGGAATTAGTTAAGACTTTGAGTCTTAGGATGCAATTATTAGTTTGCAAAACAAAAAACAAAAAGTTTGCATGGTTGGTTGTTGACAAGTAGAAGATCTCATGTCTTTTGCCATTTGGCAAAATCCTACCAAACAAGAGTTCTATAAAACCCCCTCCCCTACCCACTTCATTTCTAGGCATTTTCTACTTCCTTCTACTTTGATTTTCTTCCATTGAGTTTGAGAGAGTGAAGAGTTGAGAAAGAGAAAAAAACATGGAGTGATGAGGAAGATAGGAGGACGGGAGTTGGAGAAGAATGGGAGCTAAGGATTTATTCAATTTAGGTGAGTATTTTTTAGCTATTTACTTTATGAAACTGGTATATTTATGTTTAAAATTGTCTACATATGAAGTTTTGATGAAAATAACATTATTTGGAAGAGATTGGAGAGAATGAAATTCATTTTTAAAAGTTGGGAATTGAATCCCATAAGTGCAGATTTTTCTGACAGTTTGAGTAGTGATTTTTCATGACCTATAACTTTATGTAGAATACTCGGAATTAAGTTCTGTTTGTTTTGTATAAGGCTGATTAATAGGAATAACTATCAGTATAAATTTCTTGTAAATTTAAATCCAAAATTAGATGATAATCAGCTCCTACTAACGGACATATTTGGTTTGTTTATGTACTGACCTCGGAGCTACTGTTGAATAGGTTATGACATGCATTTGGAATGAACCCTTCTAAAGAGTTTTAATACTTTTTTTTTCTAGTTTTTATATCTATAAAGATCATAGTGATGTGAATTATAGATCTCAAGTCGTGACAATTTTGGTAAAACTGTCAAATCTAGAATTTTACATTAACAGTTGCAATGTTCTGTCTTTGAGGCCAACTTTGGGATAGAGGTGCTATATGAAAATATGGTCTTCATATGATTTTTATTCATTGATTATATTTTTTATATCTATAAAGGTCATAGTGATATGAATTGTATATTCCAAGTTATGACTGTTTTTGTTAACACTGTCAAATCTGGATTTTGTAGTGAAACTTTGATAGTCCTCTAATTTTGAAAATGAGTTTGAACCACATATGATTTTTATCATAGATGGAGGTATTCATAATCGTCCTCTTTTATTATTATACACCTTGTATCTATATCTTTAAGAATTAGATTTGTATGAGTTATATTTAGTAAAATGAGTTGGTTCTAGTGAGACAATGAAATTTATAAATTCACAGAGATGATCGTAATGATACTCTAACTTTGTGATCATTTTTAAAAACTTTATATTTTTAGTCTAGGAAATCTTCCTTCATAAGAATTTTATTATATCAAGTCAAGTTTCTAATGGTACCAAGAACATGACTTTTGGAGTTTTAAAACTCAACATATGAAGAATTTAGTAAACCTTGTCAAATTTGGAACTCATATTTTAGACTCATGTTATTTATGTATAATAAGGCCATTTTTGGGGACTTCTGATCAAGAATTGGAAGAAGTATTTTAATGAAAATTATAATATTTTGAATTTAGTTTCTAATGATATAAAGTGTCAAATTTTTCAACTTGTATATCCCAACATATAAATGTTTTACAAAACACTATCAAATCTAAATTTTCCTAAAGTGATTTGCTCTTCTGCCCTAACACATTTTACTAAATATAACTCATAGAAATCTAATTCTTAAAGATACAAAAACTAGGTGTATAATAATAAAACAGTTATGAATAACCTCAATCTATTATAGAAATCATATGTTATGATCTTAGGATAGAGCACCTAAAAGTTTTGATTTAGTTGGTCGTGGAAGATAGGAAATCCTATGATATTGAGCTTGAGTTTTGATATGCTTTACTTGATCAAGTAACTAGGCTTTCTAGGATATTATGGAGTTGAATATTTTTAACTCCTACATTGCATTTATCCAATCGTTGCGAACTAATACTAGAGATAATTCTGAGGCAAGGAGATTTAATTTCTATGAGTAAATTATGTCCATAGAAAAGACTGTGAAGTTAACATAGTAATTGATGGGAGCAAGTATTTAGAAATGACTTTCAACGAATGAAAATGGAAAGAATAGCCATATTGAAACTGTTCATGTCTTGGTTTTCTACCAAACCATTTATAGAGTTAAATAACAGTTGGAAAATTTATTATTAATTTTTTTTGCATCAAATGTGTTTTGAAATTGCTCATTGTGACATTCTTAATTTGCCATAAAAATATGTGAAAGTCACTTGGAACAACTTGAGGACATAATGATATTGACTTGGAAATGTTATCGTCAATCCATTTGAAAATTTTGTTTATAAAGAACATAATTGTTTAATTGTGCTATTATATGGAGACATGCTATTTATATGCGTGCACATGGTTGTTTATTTGTGCATGTGTATCTTATTGAAAGTTATACAAACTAACTGCTAAGATAATTTGTATCGTGAGCCACCTCTAGAGCTTGTATAATTTTCAATTAAGTGAATTATAGCGTGGCCCAGTTGGTTGTGGTCAAGGGTAATAGAGAAGGCATTGGGCCGATAATTGACTTGGAATCCACTCTAACACATTTTGAATCCATTGAGGTTAGGAGGTTTAACCTTATTCGGTGTGAAACAAGTAAAGTGTTCTAGATCTATTCTGGATATCAAAATGATTTTGGCCAAATATTGTTATGTAGTGATGTGGTAACTTCAAGTCTTGCATGCAACAAGGGGACATAAGGTTGGTAAAGTGATCTGGTAAGCTTCTGACCTTAAAAGTGTGATATAATGCCAAGTGATTGCCTTAATTCTGATTGTGCTTATTGTTAATTGTTTTTTGTTAAACTTTGTGAAATTATATTGTTTCATTATTTTTAATGAAAAGAGCGATAATTGCAACAGGGCCATTTTCTTGAAATATTCATTGATTTTTACCTACTACAATTGGCAAATGATGTCTTCCTTTTAAAATAATTTTTTTAATACCAGTATTATAACACCACTGAGCTTCTAAGTGTTTCGGTAAATATTCATTGGTAATTTAATTCACATACAAGTAATAATTAAGCTTTAATAACCCTAATCAACACTTACATATGCTCGTAAGGATACGAGATATGCTTGTAGATCGGGTAAGTAAGGATCGTTCCCATGAGATTACTATTAGTCAAATACTAGGGTTCACGGATCTTTCACTAGTTAGACAAATTAATTGTAAGATTTTGTTCTACCTAATTAAAAATTAATTTTAACTACTAAGAAACTAAGAATGATTACCAAAACTAATTAAAACTAAAGAAAGTAATAAAATTTGCCGAAAGCAAACTTAAATTAACAAACCAGAAAAGTAAACGCAATAAGATTAAACTAAAACTATGGAATTGAAATAAGAACTAGAAATGAATTGAATTTAAACTAAGAAAGCAAACACAAGAGTTGATGCGATTGAAGCCTTGAACAAGATGAGTAAAACCCTAATCTATGATTTTCCTAATCTAACGTCTAATCTAAATAATGGCTACTATGTCGTTCAACTTCTCATACAATGGGATATTTATAGGAGATAAATCAGGGTTTAGCCCCCTTAGATGATAGAAATACAATAAAATTCGTAAAGGAATCCAATCGTGTGGAGAAAACTTACAAGACAAGTAATTTTCATAATGTCGCACCCCCCCCCCACAACCCGCGGTCTGGCCGGCACCTTTGGGACCGGCACCGTCGCCAATGTGGTGCTCGTGAAATAGTTGATTAAATGAAAAAGTCTTATTTATTATTACAAACATAAATTACCTACTTACTATTACCAATTTAAATGAATCACCTATTTACTATTACATAACGGGGCTTTAAATGCGACTATAAATTGTACAAAAATAATCTAAACTAGGGAACACAGGATTGGAGTTGCCACCCGGTGTGTTGGTGCGCCGGGACACAAAAACACATCAAAATTTAAAGAAAAAATAAACCCTAGTCTAGATTGATTCCTGGTCCAAGTAATTCAAAAAACATGAGTTCGGGAATCCTGTTGTAAAATGGGAAGGTTTGGGATAGATTTGAATTTCCCTCAGCACCCACTTTACCCGGCGTTGGACCGGTTGCATGATTTTATCGCATTTCCCTTTTCAATTTTAGTATTCATTATTGCCGACTTTGTAGCGTACGTACCTGGTGCTTGAGATAGTTTAAAAGTAATAAAATATGTACATATTAATGAGGAAATGAAAATAAATGGTGAATAAAAACATTGACAGGTAAATTTAGCCCGGAGTCCAATTTAAAGTTGCACACATTTAGCTTGTAGTGCCCTTTAACTCCCAAGGGGCAAAACAGTCTTTTGTCATGCACGCCAGAGTTTACTTCTAGCCCGATTTTATATTATTGATAGTGTTATTAAGTCATGGACTAAATTGAGTTTGATTCAAATATTTAATGTCTAGTCGTGCTACTAAACAAAATTTGAGGACAGACAGTTCATTCACATAATTTAACAAGTAAGACATTTATGCTTTTTCTATTATAACTCCAATGCAAACATAAGAGTTAATGCTTATTCATTACAAAATACTAATTGAAAAATATGTGCAAAATCAGAGCCTATTTGCAATATAATACTCATAAGGGCAAAATGGTAATTTTACAATCAAACGGTAATTAAACATATTAAAATGTCAAACGAATTATAAATCAAATTAAAGTTTGGTGGTTATTGTCATTAAAAATGTAACTTAGAAGAAATTTAAAAAATAAAAATAAAAAACGAAAATTAAGTCATAAATAATGTAAAAATAATAAGATAAGCATTTTGTCACCAAAACAATCGATTCAAAAGCTCATTTAACTCACCTCAATCTCAGGAATGTGGTGGAATTGGTTATGCTTGGCTTGGAGTGCGTTTGAGCAGAATTTGCTTTCGGCACCTCCAAGCTTCCGGTTGATGAACCGGCCTTCTTCCACCACGTTTTTCACCCACCAGATGAACGATTTTGCTTGAGATTTACAGAGAGAAGTTGTAGTTCCAGGTACCCTCTACAACTTTTCTTCTTTGAATTTAGTCTAATTACTCTTCGATCGCTTGAAATCTTGGCTCAAAGTTGGCTGTCTGGAAAATTTTCCAGACTAGGAAAAATTTCTCTTTTTTTTCTGCGGATTTTCTTGGCCACGAGCCTGATTCTACCACCTTTTTGAACCTCCATGTGCTCTAATGAATGATTTTGCTTGAGATTTACAAAGAGAAATGTAGTTCCAGGTACTCTCTACAACTTTTCTTCTTTGAGTTTAGTCTAATTACTTTTGGATCGTTTGGAATTTTCGCTCAAAGTTGTCTATCTGGAAAATTTTTCAGACTTAGAAAAATTTCTCTCTTTTCTTTTCTGTAGAAATTTCGTCTCCTCTTCTTTAGACTGATTTTTTTACTCTTTAAAGAGGTGGATTGAGTGTAAAAATGGTGAAAGACCATTCCTTGTCTTGTTGGGAGTATGGGGCATCAGAAATTTGGTGAGAATGGGTGAAAAAACGCAGAGAAAAATGTGGCCAAAACAGCTCTGTCAAGTTGACTGTTCGGCGTGTGAACAGTACACCGCTGTTTGTTCACGGGCTGAAATTTTTTTTTTAAAAATTATTTTTATTTTTATTTTTTTGAAAAATCTAAAAACTTAATAATATTAAAACTCATTCTTAGTATTTTAAATGCATAAAACACATAATAATTAAACACCTGAGATAAGACAAATTAAGAGGGAGTTAAAGGATAAATTAAGAGGAAATCAAAGAGCAAGTTAAAAAGAAAATTAAAAGGGAAATTAAAAAGAAAATTGAGAGTCAAATTAAGAGGAAAAAAGGAGAGAACTTAAGGGACAAAAATAGGTGTCTACAGCTTGCCCCTCTTTGCCAGAGTGTCGAAGAGGATCGAAGAAACTCTAGGCAAAGATTGTAGACATAGCATGACTGGATGATTCCAATCGTGCAACAAAATTTGCCACATGTCAACATTATGCTCATGAGGTCATGGAAGAGGAAATTCACCATCTTGACAAACACACCAGGGAGATTAGGTCTATCTGTTCATCCAGAGCGAAAAAGTCTTCATTGGGGGAAAGAAGTGAATAAAAAGACGCCCAGTGAAATGAACCATAAGAGACATAAATGAAACTTGAAAATAAGAATGAAATCTCGATCTGGTGTTTATCGGGAGCACATGGACTTAGAATGAAACGTAACTGTGAATGACAATTTTAAGAAAACTAACTTGCCATAACATGCAAACGCCACTGGTAATGAAACTTAGCAAACAATGTGAATTAAAAGCCCGACTTTGTATCATCAAGGCAAGGGTATGTATACACAAATGAACACCCGACTTTATGTCATCGGGGTAAAGACATGTAAATTAAAATGAAAATCCGACTTTGTGTCATCTAGGTAACAAGAGTGAAATGAAAAGCCGAACGGTGAGTTTGTCGGGTAATGCAAACTTGAAATGAAAGTCGAAATTCGTTTATCGGTTGATGCAGAAATGCAAATCTGAAATTCGTTTATCAGGTTAATAGAATAGAAACCCAAAATTCGTTTATTCGGGAATGAAAATGCAAACCTGAAATTCGTTTATCAGGTTATGAAAATGGAAATGAGAACCCAAAATTCGTTTATCAGGTTAACAGAGATGGAAATGAGAAGCCAAAATTCGTTTATCGGGTGAAGATGCAAACCTGAAATTCGTTTATCAGGTTAATGAAGATGGAAAAAGAGAAATTGAAATTCGTTTATCGAGTGAAAATGTAAACCTGATATTCGTTTGTATCTTATTTCTAATGGAGATGGAAATGAGAACCCGAAAAACGTTTATCGGGTGATGCAGAAATGCAAACCTGAAATTCGTTTATCAGGTTAACAGAAATGGAAATGAGAACCCGAAATTCGTTTATCGGGTTCTGCAAAAATGCAAACCTGAAATTCGTTTATCAGGTTAATGAACATGGAAACCCGAAATGTATAAGAGACAGAGCCTAGGCAAACCTGAAATTCGTTTATCAGGTTAATGAAGATGGAAATGAGAACCAGAAATTCGTTTATCAGGTGAAAATGCAAACCTGAAATTCGTTTATCAGGTTAATGAAGATGGAAATGAGAACCCGAAATTCGTTTATCGGGAGAAGATGCAAACCTGAAATTCGTTTATCAGGTTAATGAAGATGGAAATGAGAACCCAAAATTCGTTGATCGGGTGAAAATGCAAACCTGAAATTCGTTTATCAGGTTAATAGAATGGAAACTTGAAATTCGTTTATCAGGTTATGAAAGTGGAAATGAGAACCCGAAATTCGTTTATCGGGTGAAAATGCAAACCTGAAATTCGTTTATCAGGTTAATAAAGATGGAAATGAGAATCCGAAATTCGTTTATCGTGTGAAAATACAAACCTGAAATTCGTTTATCAGGTTAATGGAGATGGAAATGAGAACCCGAAATTCGTTTATCGAGTGAAAATGCAAACCTGAAATTCGTTTATCAGGTTAATGAAGATAGAAATGAGAACCCGAAATTCGTTTATCGGGAGAAGATGCAAACCTGAAATTCGTCAGGTTAATGAAGATGAAAATGAGAACCCGAAATTCGTTTATCGGGTGATGCAGAAATGCAAACCTGAAATTCGTTTATCAGGTTATGAAAATGAAAACCCAAAATTCGTTTATCGGAGATGACAATGTGAACCTGAAATTCGTTTATCAGGTTAACGGAGATGGAAATGAGAACCCGAAATTCGTTTATCGGGTAGGATGAAGATGCATACCTGAAATTTGTTTATCAGGTTAATGAAGATGGAAATGAGAACCTGAAATTCGTTTATCGGGTGAAAATGCAAACCTGAAATTCGTTTATCAGGTTAATGGAGATGGAAATTAGAACCCAAAATTCGTTTATCGGGTGATGCAGAAATACAAACCTGAAATTCGTTTATCAGGTTAATGAAAATAGAAACCCGAAATTCGTTTATTGGGGATGAAAATACAAATATGAAATTCGTTTATCAGGTTAATAGAATGGAAACCCGAAATTCATTTATCGGGGATGAAAATGCAAATCTGAAATTCGTTTATCAGGTTAATAGAATGGAAACCCGATTTTCGTTTATCAGGTTATGAAAATGATAAATGATAACCCAAAATTCGATTTATCGGGTGAAAATATAAATCTGAAATTCTTATCAAGTTAATGAAAAATAGAAATGAGAACCCGAAATTCGTTTATCGAGTGAAAATGTAAACCTGAAATTCGTTTATCAGGTTAATGATTTTCTAAATGAGACATGAGAACCCAAAATTCGTTTATTGAGTGAAAATGCAAACCTGAAATTCGTTTATCAGGTTAATAGAATGGAAACCCGAAATTCGTTTATCGGGGATGAAAATGCAAACCTGAAATTCGTTTATCAGGTTATAAAAATGGAAACCCGAAATTCGTTTATCGGGGATGAAAATACAAACCTGAAATTCGTTTATCAACTTAATGAAAATGGAAATGAGAACCCGAAATTCATTTATCGGGTGAAAATGCAAACCTGAAATTCGTTTATCAGGTTAACGAAACTGTAAATGAGAACCCAAAATTTGTTTATCGGGTAAAAATACAAACCTAAAATTCGTTTATCAGGTTAATGAAAATGAGAACCCGAAATTCATTTATCGGGTGAAAATGCAATAAGTATGATACATACACGGAGCCATGTCATTAGGCTTAACCATGAAATGAAGTGTTAAAGGCAATTAGTTGTTAACCCTAATCATGACTGGATTGTAAATTGGGACATAATTAAGCCTTAAACAGTAAATGACAGCATTATTTAAACTGAGAGGTTTGATTGGGAACTCAGTGTACCATCTCCCAAGTGGCGATCACCTGTGAGGTTGATTGCTTAATTAGGGGTTGGCGTGAATCACCCATTTCAAAATGCGAGGAAAGACCGTTGGGTATTAAGACAACTCTCAGGATTAGTGTATCCCTTGTTATTTATGAAGGATATCCAATCAATAAAATTTGCCCTAGTGTTGTGGATTTCAGCATCCATTTTATTTTCATGTACCTGCAGGTACTCAAAATAATGCGATATCAAGCAAAGAAAACTCGAATTGGTCAGTGCCAAAACATACGAAATGTCAATCTTAGCAAACATTTCTATAAGCAAGGTGACCGAGCTCGCTAAGAGCTGCCTACGTATCCCACCACAGGAATCAGGTCGAACGTAGTTCAATTAAACAGACAGTTTTTACATATTTGACAACTGAAACATCAACAAGAAGAAGAACAACTACAAACAAACTGTTTAAATGGCAGCATGAGAGTTTCATAGAAGTACATGAATAAATAATACGGGCACATTGGAGCAATCTTAGTAAAAATCGTGCCATCACGTATTAACACTGCTTTGACTTTCATTCCAAGTGATTTGGACCTGATCAGGCAATGCTTTGGATTTATCGGATACATGCCTTTTAAAGGCCAATGAATGTGTTGAGAGAACGACATAGAGGCAACCAATAAGCCTAACTTTGGTCAACAAATTTCAGTTGAACACTTTCCCAAACTTGGACCCAGAGAAGTCGTCAACCAGACTTTGACCATTTGCTCAGTTTACCCCTTCCTCAGCGCCTTTTTAGGTTTTCACTAAGGTTTCCCTCTCTTTTATTATTATTATTATTATTATTTTTTGCATTTTTTTTTGCACACTCTCCTTTTGCCTAGGCTGCTCCGTAGGGTTTTCAACCAAGCCTCTCTTTTTCTCTTTTCTTTTTCTTTTTTTTCTTTTTTTTAAAAAAATAAAGGTGCCCTTTTCGGGTTTTCACCTATGAGGTCCAAGTAAACGGCAAGGTGTGGGAGTAAACGGAAGACGTCTGGCTAAGTAATCGCCTTTTCCAATGCATGCGAACTTTAGTTTTCAAAGTTTTTCGGCATCAGTAAGGCTGCCTTCCCTGTAATTGGGATAGACATGTTAACATCAACTGTCGAGACCGCACAAACTGCTCCCTTTAAGCCTATGCAGAACTTAGGATAGTTATGGTCAAAATGGGTTAAATCGTGTGATTGGTAAAGATTGGGATTATCTTAACAAAACTTGCCCCAGTTTAAGATGGCCGCTTTGGTTGGAAAGAACATAGCTATAAGGGATGGAAGAGCAGGTTTGTGATCTGAGAAAAATTGGTTATGTCCCTTATCTAAAAGAATTGCCTCCGTTTTGGGCTGAGAGTCTTACTTGAAAGCAATTGACTGAACTGGAGAAATAGATTTAAAAAAAATTGCCCCAGTTTTATTATAACAAACTGAGATTTGTTGGGCATTTGTTTTCGCGGTCAGCCTCTCAAACCTTTTTTTTTTTTTTTTTTGCCAACCAAAAACAAAAATTTGCCCCAATATTGTAAATTAGCTCAGTTCTAATTTGTTTTTACAGAAAAGGCTAGGGACAAAGCATAATTAAAACGAAAGATTAGGCAAATAAAGAGAAGAGATATAAAAGGGTTTAGTCCAGATGTGGGTGAAAAGGGAAAGAAAACAACAGGCGGAATTCTATCCGACGTTCTGCAATGACTTAAAGGTTTACAATCTGCCAAATCAGATAAAAAACTTTTTGACCATGTCCACATTTATCGGTTGGGGGAAAACCTGTCCATCCATCTCCGTAAGGATAAGAGCTCCTCCTGATAATACTTTGTGTACAAAGAATGGATCCTGCCAGTTAGGAGCAAACTTGCCCTTTGCTTCGTCCTGTATTGGCAATATGCGTTTCAAGACTAGATCGCCAGCCTGAAAATGTCTGGGCTTGACTTTCTTGTTGTAAGCTCGGGTCATCCTCCGTTGATAACACGAATGAGTTGGCCATGACACACAGCTGTTAGCCGCCTTTCATCAATGAGTGCAAGCTGTTCATGTCTGAGCCGCACCCATTCTGCATCTTCTAACTCAGTTTCCATAAGAATACGTAGAGAAGGGATCTCTACTTCCGCTGGCAAAACAGCTTCCATTCCGTACATGAGAGAGTAAGGAGTTGCCCCAGTAGATGTCCTGATGGCAGTCCGATAACCCAGCAATACATATGGGAGCTTTTCATGCCAATCATGCTGACTGTCAACCGTCTTTCGAATAATTCTCTTAAGATTCTTGTAGCTGCTTCAACCGCCCCATTCATTTTTGGCTTGTAGATGGTAGAATTTCGATGCTTAATCTTGAATTGGGCACAAAGACCATCTACCATGTCATTGTTCAGGTTCTTGGCATTGTCGGTAACCAATGTATCCGGGATCCCAAAGCGGCAAATGATGTTCTTTGATCTTTAAGCTCATTTCCGACTTAAACTTCCTTGGCTTCTGCTTTACAGGCGGGCATTTATGGATCGGAGGGGAGTTTGTGAACCACGACATCTGTTGAAATGCCAGGCATATCATCATAAGACCAGACAAAGACGTCTTCTGACAAAATCAAAAATTCTATCATCTCTTTCCTCTGCCCTCTAGTCAAATGTATGCTGATTTTAACCTCTCTTACGTACGTGTTTGTCCCAATGTTTACTGTTTCTGTTTCTTCCAAGTTAGGCTTTGGTTTTTTCTCGTGTCGCCCGAATTCATTTTCAATATCACACTCGTCCTCACCACTCTCAGATTGTGTAAAATCAGGGTCGGGTGTGATATCAAAATTGCACTCATCGACCTCATAAACTGTAGTATCCGAAGGATCAAAAGCATTGATTTTGGGCCATCTGGGAGAAAATATAGCATGAAATGAAAGAAAACAAAATGAGCTAAAACATCTTAAAGAAAAAAAAGTTCTCTTTAATCGAAGATTTGTAGAAGTGATCCTAGAGAACATAAACTTGACATTCATTGGCCATCCTATAAAAATCTCAATTGTCTTCAGAATTCACCTCCAAAACAGATGAATAAGATAAATCATGAAGGCAATATCATGATTGTACTTGCCTTACTAATCAAATTGTTTTCAAGATTCATCTCCAAAATAGATGAATGACAATCATGAATACAATGCTGTGAATGCACCTACTTCTTGACTAGATGGCATAAACAAAACGACTTAAGAAGTACAAAACATGCATACAAAGATGAAATTAAAAGGAGCAAAACTAAAAACAATATCCTTTCAAATTTACCGAAACTCGTTATGACTAGGGAGATCATCAGATTTCTAGATGTGCAGTTGGTCGATCTCAGCAAATGGCAGCTCAGTGTCATCGTTCTCCTTCTACTCTTGAATAATTATTCCCGCCAATAATTCGGCTACCCCTTGGATAAGATCGTCCTTTTCAGCCTCATTTGCATTAGGAGCCATAATGGCGGCAGAACGTGGGAAAGTAATCTTAAGTGGTGGAATGACCATAGGCAATGCTCGACCTTCTTTTTCAGCTCTCTTCAGCTCCTTAATCTCCCTCAACTGCCTGGCATTTCGGGCAAAAATTGAGCCCAAATGTATTCATCTGCGTTGGTAGCTCAATAGGATGTATTATGCCTTGCAAATTCATCCCCAAATCTTGGCTGATGCGATATCCTCCACGCAGCATTTCTTTCGCAATCATTACACTCGTCTTATCCCAGAAAGCTTTCATTGATGACTGTTCTCCAGGCTCTCGGCTGACAGAGACCACATCATAAGCTAAGAAAGGCACCGAAGTGTCACTCCTCTCCCCAACTTCTTCCTTAACCATCATGGCGTGGTCATCTTCGGCAAATACAGTAATCAGCTTAAACTTGTAAATAATTTAACCCTTTGATGCAAAGATGACGGAATAGCTCCAACAGAATGGATCCAGGGGCGTGCTAACAGCAAATTATATACCCCAACAATTGGAAGAACCTGGCAAGTGATCTGATGAGCAGTTGGCCCCACTTCAAAATAAGGTTTAACATCTGTCTGGTGGCTTGTCTTCGATCCCCGTCAAATCCTCTGATCACCATGGATGAATTCCTGACCAGGTCATGAGAGATTTCCAGTTTATCCAATGTCTTCAAAGGACAAATATTTAAAGCAGACCCATTATCAACCATGACCCTAGGCAAATGCCACCCCTGATATCTAACCGAGATAAATAGAGCTTTATTGTGGTCGCTCCCTTTAGAAGTTAAGTCATCAACAGAAAAATAAATTTGGTTTGATGCCAGCACTCTGCCCATTAACCCAGCAAGTTTGTCAGTGAGAATGTCACGAGGCACATGAGCCTCACTCAAAATCTTCAATACTGCCTCCCTGTGTAGCTCAGATGTTAATAATAAGCTGAGCATAGAAATTTGTGAGGGCATCTTATTTAGCTGCTCAACTACTAAATATTCACTTTTTTTTATCAGTCTTAGAAAGTCCTCTACATCTTTGTCTGCTATAGCCTTAGAGGCTTGCAGGGGCTATTTACCTTTGTTGGATTGTGGCATTTACCGGCCTCAAAACTGTTGTCATTTGTGATTCGGCTTGACCTTGTGACAGCAGACACTTCCTCCTCAAAAACTAGCCTTCCACCGACTATCACAACTGAGGGTTGATAATTCCACGGCACTGCATATATGCTCTCAATTGGCAATTGTGTTGGCAATTCAATCACAACGGGCTCCTGAGATTCTACCTCAAACGAATCCATATCTATGATAAAAGGCTCAGATGGCTCCAAATCCAAATAAAACGGTTTGGTATGAGTCATTATCACTTCTTTGACTGCTCCTTCTTCCTCTTCCATCTCCGCTTCTGTACAAACCATCCCAACATGAGGCTCATGCCGTGGCAGCAGATTAGTGTTTACTTCAGGAGCACTTTGTTCCGGCCTCCTAATGACAATCTCACGTGCATCGATCATATCCTGCACCTTGTTCTTCAACATCCAACAATTAGCCGTGGAATGCCTTGGGGCTCCCGAATGATAGGCACAGTGGGTATTAGAGTCAAACCTATCCGCGAAACTCCCCCTGATATTGAGGAGGAGTTATGGGATTCAATCTCTCTGCTGATCTCAATTGTTCATATAGTTGCTCAATGGGCCGTCCCAGGTTGGTAAAATTACGGAGTGGTCTGCCATGTGGTCTGGCTTGGTTGGAGTTTGGTGGAGGGAATTTGTTTGGCTGGTTGGGTCTTTGATTGTTTGGGGATTGTGGTCTTGGATTATAATATGGGAGCTGTGGATTAGGCACGGGCATTTGTACTTGCGTTTGGTATACGGGTTGAGGGTAGTATTGAGGTGGTAGTGGAGGTGGTGCATAAAAGGGTTGTGGGTTAGGTTTTGGTATTGATGGAAATTGCGTGGTGGTTGGCGGTTGGGTTGGTTGAAAATAAAAGTCATTTCCTCTTCTTTCTTGTCAGCCTTCTTGCTCAGGGTTTCTTAGCCACAGACGTGCTCCCCTGCATGGACTCTATCTGAAGTTTGAAGGCCGTCTTGTCAATAATTTTTCTACTTTTCAAACCCCTTTCAATTCAGCCTCTGCTTGCTGGATGATTTCTAAAAAGGATTTGCCAATAGACCCGGTCAACTTTTCATAGTAAGGAGATTCTTGCGCATCAATAAAAAGTTTGACCATCTCAGTCTCAGTCTCAGTCATAGGTGGGCTCACTCTGGCAGCTAATGCCCTCCATATGTTCATATACTTGTGGTAATCCTCTGAGGGCTTCTTTTTTAAGTTCATCAGAGCAAAACGGTCCGGCTCTACTCGCTGTTAGAAGCCGTACTGTTTATGCCTTAGTCAAGCAGTAGGTGCATTCAGGAGCATTCTAGTTCATCATTGTCATTATACACATGATAACGTATCTCCCTCCAAGCTTCTGGCAAATACCCTCATTGCTATCCGAGGGTCGCTTGTCAGATTCCCCAGCAAGTTGCAGAATATTTTAAGGTGAGCTACCGGATCCCCAGTGCCATTGTACTTTGGAAATTTTGAGATTTTAAATTTTGGCTGTAATTGCACTTCGGGGAATAGACATAGATCTTGGTAGTCGATATAGCTCCAAATTTATCTGTCCCCTATGGCTGCTTCATGAAACTATCGAACAGCTCCATTCTTTTCAAAAGGGCATCATTGACAGCTGGTACAGGGGGCGGTGGTGGCATTAATTCAGCTTTCCCTCCTGGGGTATACTCCGACTCAAGAGGAGGTGGTGGTAGTGGAACTGGATCTGTCAGTGGTGGCACTGGAGTAGGAGGAGGTTGATTCTGTGGTGGTGGGGGTAGCGGCATCCCCATGCCGAGATTAGGCATATGATGAGGCAGCATCTCCTGATTGGCGGGTAAGGCCCATAAGTTTGCCTGTACCATTGCATTTCTTGGTTCATACTGGCCATAGCAGCCATCATAGATTCCATTTGTTTGCGCAACTCTGTCATCTCTGAGTTTTGATCCCCACTGGTCCCTTCCACAACTTTTGCTGGTACGGTGCTCATACTGTCTTCAAATCAGAGTTTACGTGCACGCGAGCGAGTATAAATAGGGCTGCGTTGGGCAGCTATTTTAATGCACTTAGTACCATCATCTTAAAACATAATAAAAAAAAGAAAATTCAGATATATATAAACAAAATAATCATAAGTTTACAGCATAAAACGTGGTTCCTTCCCCAGGAACCCTAAAAACAAAAAAAAGCTCTGAAGGGGACGAAACCCGTTTGAACTTATTCGGCGAGCTCCTTTAGATGGTCTCGTATTTTTCTCATTTGCTCCTCGTACCGTAGAAGCTTGCTACGTGCTGATTCAACAGCCCCATTGTGCATTAGGCGTCCCAGATCATCGGCCATCTCAGTGCATGCCCTCTTTCGGTTGTATTCCTGCTCTCGAATACAGGATTGCTGTTCTTGAAGTCTTTTGTAAGCTTGCCTGTGCTTATCTAGAGCTATCTTCGTTCCCACTCCTATAGCAAATAGGGCACTTTGGTTGCCTTTCCAATTACTCGAGCGGAACTCATCTGCATGAAATACATGTTAGCCTTACCTGAGACTTGTACCCCTTCAGAGCCTTTATAAAATGAACACGCGTCAAAGCTTGCAAATCCCATTGTAGGTTATGTACCTAGGGATAGGTATGCAATTCTATACACAGGGTATCCGACAGGGTATCCCTTCTACGGCTATTGATATGCAATAAGTAGCCTACGGTGGCCCTACAACGCTGGGGTTAGCCTAAATGCACACAAGTGATAATAAAACTTTGGAAACATGTCACGGGGGTGGGTCTCCTATTTGGGTCTGGCAACCATATGCCTTTGACCCTACCTAAGGCTTATGCAATGCAAAAATCAAAATTTACTCTTTCTTGCGGAAAGTATATACAAATTACATGGCCAAAGTAAATCATACAAATCAGAAAAACTAATTACTATTACATAACAAAATTGTAAAGCTATTTACTATTACAAGCCAGATAAATGGGTGGGTCCTACCGCCTCGTGTCTAGTGTCCTAAACAAGGTCCACACAGTTCTGTCCTATGGTTTAAGCTATAGACTTTGGGCCCAAAAATAAAATCTGTCAATTCCGATGGGCCTTATGAACCTGTCCGTCTGTGGTTAGGTGATCGCCATAGATATCGTTACGTACACATTGTGTCACGGCCGCATATCTGGGTAGATCGTCTTAATTCCTATAGGGAATGTAGGAACGACACCCACAAAAATAGGACATGCAATAAATGAGACATGTGTTATGCTGTGTTCACTTGGAGGCAGTAAGATTCACACATTTTAGCGCGTTCTCTAAAGGTTTGATGCACCCCAACACCCCAAAAATTGCCCCTAAATTAACCACAAACAGGTATAATAGCAAAATATATTAAAACATGTACAACAAAGCAAGAACAAATCACACCATAGGTAGACAGGGTATGGCACGTAAAACGGGACCTAAATCTAGCAAACGGGTACTCAAGATAGCAAATAGAGTGAAATATAGTAAAACAAGTATAAAATAACTTGAAAAGAACAAATAAAGTAACACATAGCATGTGGCACATAAAACGAGACCCAAAATCCATAAACAAGCACACAAGACAGCAAAAATAAGGTGAAATACGGTAAAATAAGTGTAAAGTAATTGAAAAAGAACAAATAAAGTAACACATAGCATGTGGCATATAAAACGAGACACAAAAATCCGTAAACCAGCACACAAGACAGCAAAAATGGTGAAATACGGTAAAACAAGTGTAAAGTAATTGAAAAAGAACAACTAAAGTAACACTTTGCACATGACACGCAAAACGAGGCATAGAGCCGGTAATATAGCACACCAAAAAATGGGTAAAAATTAGCCGATTTATAATGAACGGGGTAAAATTGAGAGAAACGCGTTAAAATCGTGTGCCCAGATTCTCAAAGTCCCCAGTGGAGTCGTCACGCTGTCACACCCCCTAGACAACCCAACCACCACATCCGACACCTTTGGGACCGGCACCGTCGCCAATGTGGTGCTTGTGAAATAGGTGATTAAATGCAAAAGTCTTATTTATTATTACAAACATAAATTACCTACTTACTATTACCAATTTAAATGAATCACCTATTTACTATTACATAACGGGGCTTTAAATGCGACTATAAATTGTACAAAAATAATCTAAACTAGGGAAAACAGGATTGGAGTCGTCACCCGGTGTGTTGGTGCTCCGAGACACAAAAATACATCAAAATTTAAAGAAAAAAATAAACACTAGTTTAGATTGACTCCTGGTCCACGTAATTCAAAAAACATGAGTTCGGGAATCTTGTTGTAAAATGGGAAGGTTTTGGATAGAATTGAATTTCCCTCGGCACCCACTTTACCCGGCGTTGGACCGGTTGCATGATTTTATCGCGTTTCCATTTTCAATTTTAGTATTCATTATTGCCGACTTTGTAGCGTGCATGTGCTTGAGATAGTTTAAAAATAATAAAATATATACATATTAATGAGGAAATGAAAATAAATGGTAAATAAAAATATTGACAGGTAAATTTAGCCCGGGGTCCAATTTAAAATTACACACATTTAGCTTGTAGTGCCCTTTAACTCCCAAGGGGCAAAACAGTCGTTTGTCATGCTACGCCAGAGTTTACTTCTAGCCCGATTTTATATTATTGATACAGTTATTAAGTCATGGACTAAATTGAGTTTGATTCAAATATTTAATGTCTAGTCGTGCAACTAAACAAAATTTGAGGACATAAGAGTAAATTCACATCATTTAACAAGTAAAAAAAAGTATAAATATAATATCGAGACCAACAAACATAAAAAATAAAGCACAAATCATCACAAAAGAAACTAATGGAAAAATATGTGCAAAATCAGAGCCTATTTGTAATTTAATACTCATAAGGGCAAAACGAACATATTAAAATGTCAAACGAAAATCGAATTAAAGTTTGGTGGTTATTGTCATTAAAAATGTAACTTAGAAGAAATTTAAAAAATAAAAATAAAAAACGAAAATTAAGTCATAAATAATGTAAAAATAGTAAGATAAGCATTTTGTCACCAAAACAATCGATTCAAAAGCTCATTTAACTCACCTCAACCTCAGGAATGTGGCGGAATTGGTTATGCCCTTGGCTTGGAGTGTTTTTGAGCAGGATTTGCTTTCGGCACCTCCAAGCTTCCGGTTGATGAACCGGCCTTCTTCCACCATGTTTTTCACCCACCAGATGAACGATTCTGCTTGAGATATGCAGAGAGAAGTTGTAGTGCCAGGTACCCTCTACAACTTTTCTTCTTTGAGTTTAGTCTAATTCCTCTTCGATTGATTGGAATCTTGGCTCAAAGTTGGCTGTCTAGAAAATTTTCCGGACTTAGAAAAATTCTCTTTTTTTTCTGCAGATTTTCTTGGCCACCAGCCTGATTATACCACGTTTTTGACCCTCCAAATGAATGATTTTTCTTGAGATTTACAAAGAGAAGTTGTAGTTCCAGGTACCCTCTACAACTTTTCTTCTTGAGTTTAGTCTAATTACTTTTCGATCGTTTGAAATTTTCGCTTAAAGTTGGCTGTCTGGAAATTTTTCCATTTCTCTTTTTTTCTGCAAATTTTCTTGGCCATGAGCCTGATTCTACCACACGCCACATCTTTTTGACCCTCCGAATGAATGATTTTGCTTGAGCTTTGCAAAGAGAAGTTGTAGTTCCAGGTATCTCTACAACTTTTCTTCTTTGAGTTTAGTCTAATTACTTTTGGATCGTTTGAAATTTTCGCTCAAAGTTGGCTGTCTGGAAAATTTTCCAGTCTTAGAAAAATTTCTCTCTTTTCTTTTCTGCAGAGATTTCGTCCCCTCTTCTTTAGACTAATTTTTTTACTCTTTAAAGAGGTGGATTGAGTGTAAAAATGGTGAAAGACCATTCCTTGTCCTGTTGGGAGTATGGGGCATCTGAAATTTGGTGAGAATGGGTGAAAAAACGCAGAGAAAAATGTGGCCAAAACAACTCTGTCGAGCTGACTGTTCGGCGCGTGAACAGTACGTGCTGTACTGTTCACGGGCTGAAATTTTTTTTTTTAAAATTATTTTTATTTTTTTGAAAAATCTAAAAACTTAATAATATTAAAACTCATTCTTAGTATTTCAAATGCATAAAACACATAAGAATAATTAAACACCATAAGACAAATTAAGAGGGAATTAAAGGATAAATTAAGAGGAAATCAAAGAGCAGGTTAAAAAGAATATTAAAAGGGAAATTAAAAAGAAAATTAAGAGTCAAATTAAGAGGAAAATAGGAGAGAACTTAAGGGACAAAAATAGGTGTCTACACATAATCTTCAGTACACCGTGCACACATGAACACCATTTTCTTGTGCATATGCACAATTATGAGCTTATCAAATACCCCACATTTAGCTTTTGATCGTCCTCGAGAAAAAATAGAATTAAAATAGATAAGCTCATCATATGAATAATCAAGATCATGCAACCATCAGAAGTAATCTAAGAACTCGAGTTCAAATGCCAATAAAACCCTACACATGAAATTTGTTGTGTGTGCAAATATAGTCATTTAATAAAAACTTGTATTTCAAGACAATAGGGTCTAATTATGCAAACCCTTAGAATTTTTTGGAACACCCCATAACCCAATTTTCTTGCACATCTCCAATTAATACAGACAACCGACTCTATTTAAATCAGGTAGGAATTTTAGCTTGTAATGTTAGGCTAGGGCATTGGCTAATCAAAGAAGGGATAAGGATATCACAAAATAAAAGAAAGAACTTTACATTAATACTGTTCACACATAAAAATAAAATTGCTTCTCCTGCACATTAAACCACATATTCTTACAGATGAATAACTCCACACTTAATCAACAAATACCCTTAAAAATGTCATACAACAAACATAAAGTCTTCCCTATTCAAGTTCAACCCAACATGCCAACATATTTCTAGACGGTTAACTAACAATTCATTTTTCTTTTGTGTCCGCTCCCAATATGGGTACCAGTGATAACCACGAACTACAAACACACCAATACAGGTAAGAGTGATAGACACTCCTGCAAATACAGGTACCAGTGATAGGAAGTACCAGTATCACAACAAGGTAGGTACCAGTGATAGGCACTACCTACACTTGTCAAAAATCTTCTTCTCAATTCAAGAATTTTTTTCAGTACCCCCTCTTGCCCCATCAATGAACACCACTCACTTCTACAATTTCCACCCTTATTTAATTGCCTTACACCCTTTTATCCCCGTAACAATTAATTGTGTGAAATAAAGCTCCTTAGGGACATTTTACGATAGAAAAATTAAAGAATTTATTAGGCTCATGAAGGTAGGTAAAATGACTTTTTATGAAAGTGTTAGCCCGAAAGCAACCAAAGAGGGGGGAGAGTAAATTAGGTTTCTTAAAAATTACTTTGCAAAATATGCACTTATAAAATCTTTTTCACTAACAAGTAGTTTGATAAAGATAAAATCAATTAAGCTTATGAAGTATAGAAAATGTAAAGAGAGATTAGACAAACAACACTTCCAAGCTACCAAGCTACCAAGCCTGAAGTGTTAATCCACTAGAATGCTCCTCAAATTTGGTGAGCCAATAATCTCAAATGTACACAAAGTAGGACAATCCTTGCTCACACTAATTCTCTTTAGTTATGGCTAAGGATTTTATTCTCAACCTCACTTTTGTACAAGATTCTCACTCCACTCAATATTTTTGAATAGCACTCTAAAGTACACACTAATACAATATTGCTCAATAGCTAATTTGCACTCAAATTGCTTTTCTTCTAGCTTGTATTCAATGTGTAAGATACTATTTACATTACACTTAGATTTTGTATTTATAGGTGCAATAAATTGGGTTGTAACCACGTCCTAACGGCTCAATAATAAATGCTCAAAAACTATCCGTTTTAGGTTTCGGACGTCCGATGTTATTGTTGTGCGTCCGACCCATTGTCCGATCTTAAATATAAATGAGTAGAGGATACCGTTCGGATGGCCGAGCTTGCGTTCGTTCCATCGTCCGAACCAGGTGTGTTTGAAAGGTTCACACATCGGATGGTGTATTGTGTCCGAAAGATTTAATGCTTAACAGGAAATGTTTTCTTTCAGACAGTCAGTTTCGTCCGATGTAAGCTTCCTTCGGACGATTGGATGCGTCCGTTACACTCATTGCTATAAAACTCTTGAATCTGCCTTACTCTTTCCAACGGAGAAATACGTCCGAGAAAATTTCCTTCAGAGAGGCTTGTGTGTCCGTTGTAGATGGTCCAAAATTTTGCTCTATGTCTGATCGTTAAGACAGTTAATTGTGTCCGTGGTAATTTTGTTCGGACGAGCTCGTCCGTCTGAGAAATGTAGTGTTGTTCGACGATGTACTTCGTCCGAAAGCTCTGTTTCCAACAAATATAATAGCATACTTGCACAACTTAGGTTAAAAGGTTAAAATGCATTTGTCATCATCAAAATAAGGTTTGTGCATCATCAATCTCCCCCTTTTTGATAATGACAAACTATGAATCAAAATCACTCTCAACACTTAAAAAAAAACACAATCATTTCCAATATCCATCAATTAATAGACACCCCTACTCCCATTTTTGACATCATCAAAATGAATTAAGCTCCCTTTTAGAGGTTGCTCCCCCTTACGTAAGCAATGTAGTAAAACCAGAACATAATCAAACCAGAGTAATAAACCAAACCAAACCAAGTAGAGTAGGTAATAATTACATATAGAACATCAACTTCAACAAAGCAAAAGAAATCTAAGTAAATGAAACGAGAGCAATCAAAAAGTCCAAGTAGAGTCATTTTTCTTCTTGGAGCGTTCTTCAAGTTTGCGCTTCTTGGTGGGTACATCATCATCGATAGCTACACTGTCGTGATCATCAGGATCTCGGTGTTGCATGATGTAGTTGAAAGTGTCGTCAACATCTTCATCATCGTCATCATTAGCACCAGTAGCAGTAGATTTGGTAGGATTGTTTGTACCAATTGGATCCTCACGCTCTTCAAGCTCGTAATGATCTTCCTCAATATTGGTACTGTTATCGCTGTCAGAGGAAGACTCAAGAATTTATTGTGACTGGATATTGGCAAACTGACCTAAGCTGAGGCAGACATCCCTAAATTGAGTGCTTCTTGAAGATTGATTTGTCTTATTTCCAACCTCTTTAGCTTCTGAGTGGTGCGGCATTGGAAGGTGCTTATTTGATTACTTAAGGAAGTAACAAGGATGCATAGATGAGATAAGAAGGGTTTAGAGGATGAAGGGTGAAGGTCAATCAATAGTGGAGGTGTGGAAGAAGATGGTTGAGGAGGCGGGGAATGTGGAGGTGCAATGCTGGAGATAGAAGCCTGAGATTTGGATTTTTCAAATTCATAGTCAGCCTTGGTATACCATTGATCATTAAAAAATCTTAAACCCTTTGCGTTCAATGATGATTTATTAAAATAAGGAGGAAATTATTTTTGCCGATGAAAGGGATATCAAAGTGGTAAAAAACCATGCCAAAAGGAATGTTTCTGCTTGTGTCAGTTAAAAATAGTTCCCATAAAGAGCAGAAAAGATTGCCAAAGTCAAGTGGGATCCTTTAAAAGTCCAATAAAACAAATATAACTGCATTTTTTCGAGATCAGTGCGATGCCCATCAGTCGGAAGCAATAAATTAGTGACTAATGTATATAAGATGTTGATAGGTTTAGGTGAAAGAAGTGTGGTTTTGGCTTCCGAATCCTGTTTAAAATTGATGTTAAAAATCTTTCGGACCTCGTCAATACGAACGAGTATCTAGGAAGGCCATTTATCCAATGAGAAGAAATAGGAAATGTCATTGGGAGAGGCAACATCACACTCGAAAATAGAATTGATAACATTCGAAGAAATTTCAAGATTCAAATGATTGATACGGGAGACTAATGTACGAACCTCTTTCTAAGATTAGCAGTAAACTGCAATACCATATCATGATAAATGGGGCAAGTCTAAATGAAGTTATTTACCCCAAGATTGATTTTCAAAGCAAGTTTTAACAAGTGGCAAATTCAATTCATCAAAAAGGATGTTAGAAATAGGTCGTTGAACAATGATTGATTTGCTAAGAAGTGAGGTATACCTTTCGGATGCCTTGGCACCAATGAATGTAGGTAGAGAGGGATTGGGGGTGGATTGAGGATTTGAGGATGGTTGTCCTTGCACCGGAGCATGGAACTTGCCCTTCAATTTTCTGCCTTTGGAAGCGGTTGAGGATCCTCCATGTGATCGAACCATTGTGAATTTGAAATAGAAGAGAAAGAAGGAAAAGTGAATTTGAGGAAATTTGTGGAAAGTTGCAAGAAAATGAGATGGTAGAAAGGTGAAATGAGGTTCAATTGATATGAATGAGGGTTTTGGAATGGAGAATCCATAACCAATTTTATAGGAGAAGGGATAGATTGAGAGAATTTTGAAAGGGTGTAAAAATCGCCAGAGCTAGGGTTCTGTGGTTAGGGAGTGTCCGATAGGAGGAAAATGAAGAGTTTTAAATGAGAAGAGCAATCGTTCGGACGGCCAAACAATTCGTAAACATCCGATAATGCATCCGAATGCAGATGAACGGACGGCCGAAGGACTATGCTGGGATGATCCAGAAACCTTATTTTAAAGATGACAAATGCATTTTACCTCTTGACCTAAGTGCAGTTCTGCTGTTACATTTGCTGGAATCAGACCTTTTGGACGTGAGACAGTACACCGTCTAAACAGCACTATATCTCTCGGATGCACAAGCTCGTCCGATCAAGATTACCTCGAACACAACTCACTGTCCGAACGATCAGATAGAGAGTGAGTTTTTTTAGCATTTATAACGGATACACAGGCGCGTCCGAAGGAATGTTCCTCGGACATAATTCTTCGTCCAAAAAAGTAAGGCAGAATCAAGAATTTTAAGTAGTTGCAACGAACGCATCCAACCGTCCGAAAGAAACTTACATCGGACGAAATTGATTGTACGAAAAAACAATTCCCTGATAGGCATTAAACCTTTCGAACACAATAGACCATCCGATGTGTGAACCTTTCAAACACACCTGGTTAAGATGATGGAACGGATGCAAACTCAGCCCTCCGAACGGCATCCACTACTTGCTTGTATTTAAGATCGGACGATGGGTCGGACGCACAACGAAGACATCCGGTGCCCAAAACCTATAACGGCTAGTTTTTTGAGCATTTATTATTGAGCCATTGGGAGGTGCAAATTGTTACAGCCCAATTTATTGCACCTGTAAATACCAATTGATCAGAATGTAAAAATGTCTTTCACAATGAATACAAGCTAGAAGGAAAGCAATTTGAGTGCGAATTAGCTATTGAGCAATATTGTATTAGTGTGTACTTTAGAATTGCTATTCAAAAATATTGAGTGGAGTGATAACCTTGTACAGAAGTGAGGTTGAGAGTAAAATCCTTGGCTCAACTAAAGAGAATTAGTGTGAGCAAGGATTGTCCTACTTTGTGTACATTTGAGATTATTGGCTCACCAAATTTGAGGAGCATTCTCGTGGATTGACACTTCAAACTTGGTAGATTGGAAGTGTTGTTTGTCTAATCTCTTTCTTTACCCTTACTATACTTTATAAGCTTAAGTGATTTTTTCTCTACCAGACTACTTGTTAGTACAAAAGATTTTATAAACAAAGTAATTTGTTTTAGAAACCTAATTCACCCCCCCCTCTTAGGTTGCTTTGGGCCAACCATTGGTATCAGAGGTGTTGGTCTCTTTATTGTGCTTCGATTGCATTGGAGTAAAGATTACTTATGGCAACTAATAATACTTTATTTTTTGAGGGTCAATCTATCACAAGACCCCATATGTTTAATGGTGTAAACTTTATTAGCTGAAAAGATAGAATGAAAATATTTTTGCAATCCATTGATATTGACTTGTGGTATGTTGTAAATGAAGGTCCTTTTGAACCTACTATCATTGATGACCATACAAATAGAAGAAGAGAAAAGACAAGAGATGAGCTCACTCCACAAAACAAGGCAAACTTGACCTTAAATGCGAAAGCTATAAATGTGCTATACAATGCCTTGGATGCCAACAAATCAACTCGAATCAAAGGTTGTGTTTCTACTAAAGAAATTTGGGACAAATTGAAGGAAATTCATTAAGGGAACGATGATGTTCGAGAACAAAAGAAATCCTTACTTGTTGCTTAGTATATGTCCTTCAAGATGGAGCCACATGAAAACATTGATAAAATGTCAATTGTCGATTCAAGGATATAATCAATGATCTTGAAGCCTTGGGAAAGGAATAATCTTTTGGTGAGAAAAATAGAAAAATTTTGAATGCTCTATCTAAAGAGTAGGAGGCCAAAACTATCGCTATGCAGGACGCAAAAAATTTAAATTCCATGTCGATTGAATCTTTAATTAACTCTCTTACGTTCTATGAATTAAAGCTAAAGGCCAAAGTGGTGGATGATGAAGAAGCAAGACCAAAAAGGAGCATTGCATTAAAAACTTCTCATGAAGAAGATGAAAATTGCTCCATCAACTTAGAAGATGAAGATCTTTATGAAGGAGATCTTGCACTACATCAATAGACGAAGAATGAGAAGAAGTTGAGCTATCAATTCAAATAATTTCAAAGGGAAGACCAAGCTAGAAATGAAAAAGCAAAATGAAAAATGTTTTGAATGCGGTCAACCCGGACACTTTGCAAATGAGTGTCCTTCCAAGAAGAAAAAGGAAGGAAGAAAGCCCTGCCATTCAACAATTTTCAAATCACATGGCATGATTGCAATTTTGAGGAGAAGTTGAAGAAGAAATAGAGTCCGCACCAATGGCATTTACGGCCATTGGTGATGATGAGGTAACTTATAATTATGATGAAAATGATGACAATGATCTTGAAGCTTTCATTTGAAAATTGCATGATAGCATAAAGGAATCATATGCTAGAAATAAGGACTTAGTAAAGAAATCAAAAGCTTTATTAAATACTAACTCTAAACTTGTGAATGAAAATAATAGATTATCACAAGAAAACAGTGATTTGAAGAAAATAATGCATGTGAAAACAAGTATCAAGGAAGAACAAGCCTCCTTGAAGAAAAGATTGGAAGACTTGAATATTTTCTTGCATAAAAACGGGAAAATGTTGTTGATTTGAAAAAGA
This sequence comes from Cinchona pubescens, assembly GCA_025175665.1. Lineage (NCBI taxonomy): Eukaryota > Viridiplantae > Streptophyta > Magnoliopsida > Gentianales > Rubiaceae > Cinchona > Cinchona pubescens. The sequence continues at coordinate 1,324,852 of JANKKI010000232.1, forward strand.
ATAGAAATGTATTGATCTTTTCTTTTTTCTATGCAAGAGTATATTCAAGTCATCAAATTTTTTTTCTTCAAGGAGTCTTGTTATTCCTTGATTCCTTGTTTCCACAGGCATTATTTTCTTCAAATCACTGTTTTCTTGTGATAACCTATTATTTTCATTCACAAGTTTAGAGTTAGTATTTAATAAAGCATTTGATTTCTTTATTAACTCCTTATTTCTAGCATATGATTCCTTTAAGCTATCATGCAATTTTAAAATGAAAGCTTCAAGATCATTGTCATCAATTTTATCATTAGAACCATAATTAGAAGTTACCTCATCATCACCAATGGCCATAAAGGCCATTTGTGCCGACTCCATTTCTTCTTCAACTCCTCATTCGGAATTGCAACCACCCCATGTGATTTGGAAATTGTTGATGCGGGGCTTTCTTCCTTCCTTTTTCTTCTTGGAAGGACACTCATTTGCAAAGTGTTCGGGTTGACTGCATTCAAAGCACTTTTTATTTTGCTTTTTCATTTCTAGCTTGGTCTTTCCTTTGAAATTATATGAGTTGATAGCTCCACCTCTTCTCATTCTCCGTTTATTAATTTAGTGTCTTTTGAGAAATCCTTTGGTGATGAGTGTAAAATCTCATTCATCAAGATCTTCATCTTCTAGGTTGATGGAGCCATTTTCGTCTTCTTCTTGATAAGTCTTTAATGCAATGCTCCTTTTTGGACTTGCTTCTTCATCATCCACCACTTTAGCCTTTAGCTTCCATTCATAGGACATAAGAGAGTTAATTAAAGATTCAATCGGCATGGAATTTAATTTTTTTGGTTCCTCTATAGGGATAGTTTTTACCTCACACTCTTTGGATAGAGCATTCAAAATTTTTCTATTCCTTTCGCCCAGAGAATATTCCTTACCCAAGGTCTCAAGATACTTAATGATATCATTGAACCTACAATACATTTTATCAATGTTTTCATGTGGTTCCATCTTGAAGGACTCATACTTGGCAACTAGTAAGGATTTCTTTTGCTCTCGAACATCGTCGCTCCCTTCATGAATTTTCTTCAATTTATCCCAAATTTCTTGAGCGGAAATGCATCCTTTGACACTGAGAGTTGATTCATTAGCATCCAAGGCATTGTATAGCACATTCATAGCTTTCGCATTTAAGGTCAAGTTTGCCTTGTCTTGTGGAGTGAACTCGTTCCTTGTCTTTTCTCTTCTTCTATTTGTATGATCATCAATGATGATAGCTTCAAAAGGACCTTCATTTACAACATACCACAAGTCAATATCAATGGATTGAAAAATATTTTCATTCTATCTTTCCAACTAATAAAGTTTACCCCATTAAACTAGGGGGTCTTGTGATAGATTGACCCTAAAAAATAAGGCATTATTGGTTGCCATAAGTGATCTTTACTCAAATGCAATCTAAGCACAATAAAGAGACCAATGCTCTGATACCAATTGTGGGCCCCAAAGCAACAACCTAAGAGGGGGGTGAATTAGGTTTTCAAAAATTACTTTGCAAAATATGTACCTATAAAATTTTTTGCACTAACAAGTAGTTTAATAGAGATAAAATCAATTAAACTTATGAAGCATAGAAAAGGTAAGGCTCAAGAGAGAGTAGACAAACAACACTTCCAAGCTACCAAGCTTGAAGTGTTAATCCACTAGAATGCTTCTCAAATTTGATGAGCCAATAATCTCAAATGTACACAAAGTAGGATAATCCTTGCTCACACTAATTCTCTTTAGTTGAGCCAAGAATTTTACTCTCAACCTCACTTTTGTACAAGATTATCACTCCACTCAATATTTATGAATAGCACTATAACGTACACACTAATACAATATTGCTCAATAGCTAATTTTCACTCAAATTGCTTTTCTTCTTACATGTATTCAATGTGTAAGATACTATTTAAATTACACTTAGAGTTGGTATTTATAGGTGCAATAAATTGCCTCCAAACGGCTCAGTAATAAATACTCAAAAACTATCCGTTATAGGTTTCGGACATTCGATGTTATTGTTGTACGTCCGACCCATCGTCTGATCTTAAATATAAGTGAGTAGAGGATGCCGTTCGGACGGCCTAGATTGCGTCCGCTTCCATTGTCCGAACCAGGTGTGTTTGAAAGGTTCACACATCAGATGGTGTATTGTGTCTGAAAGATTTAATGCTTAACAAGGAATATTTTCTTTTGGACAGTCAGCTTTGTCCGATGTAAGCTTCCTTTGGACGGTTGGATGCGTCCGTTGCAATTGCTTTAAAACTCTTGAATCTACCTTATTCTTTCGGTCGGAGAAATACGTTCAAGGAAAATTCCTTCGGGCGGGCTTGTGCGTCCTTTGAGATGTTCCAAAATTTTGCTCTTTGTCTGATCGTTCGGACAGTGAATTGCGTCCATGGTAATCTTGTTCGGATGAGCTTGTGCATCCGAGAAATGTAGTGCTGGTCGGATGGTGTACTTCGTCCAAAAGCTCTGCTTACAACAAATATAATAACAGACATGCACAGCTTAGGTTAAAATGTTAAAATGCGTTTGTCATCATCAAAATAAGGTTTGTGGATCATCAGAAAGAATTAGAATGGTGTTTCTCTCCATTCATTGTACACATTAAGGCTCACGTAGGGTAATAGAGATAAAATTCCAATAAGGTTTGCTTGAATGGCTCAAACGTCTAAAGAAATGCTCTAACCTTATATTTAAACCAAATTAAGTTGTCTATGAAAATCGTCTCGAAAATGTAGGAAAGCAAGTTCTGAGATGCAATATAAGTGAGTTACATAATTATCTCTAAGTGTCACAAACAAAATTAATTTATTACTGTTAATGCTAAAAAATTCTCAAAAATCATACAAGGAGATTATTAACATTGACTACTCACTCATGATGGTTTAGCTCAACAATTATCAAGCAGAAAATCAAAGAGACATGGTAAGCAATTGCAAATTTTTTGAAAAATGTTAAAAAGCTCTCAGATCAAAAGAAAAGCTAAAAATATTGAAGCAAAAATTGAGCAAACTACACCAAACAATTGTAAAGCTAGATAACTCCCTACCCCACACTTAAAAATAAACATTGTTCTCAATATGAAAGAAAATAAAAGCATAAAATCATGGAAAGGGAAAGGGAAAGCTTCTCTGGTAATGTAGAATAGCTAGTGTAGTGTTTCTCGACATAAATAACCACACTGCGAGTTGAGACTTAGAGTTAACACTAGAACAAAAATAACACGTTAAACCCTTTATGAAATTAAGAAAAACACAAAAATCCAGGAATGAGATTCCATGATAGTTAGAAAAAACTTAATCCCCTAAGGGCATACATAACAAACACAACAAACATGACAAACATAATGTAAAAGGACATCGGTTGCCTCCCATGCATTTTCCTTGTTTATACTCTTAGGCTCGACTTCAGCACATTAGATCATTATAAGAATTTTAGAATGGTTATCCATCCTTTTCCTTTTTGCTCCCTAGCATTACAGTTTGGATTCTCCATTATATTCTCTTATTGGCTTGATTCCTGTAGTTTTCTACGATTTCTGGTTATAGTTCGCTCAATCTCCAAATCACCTAGATGTAGTAGATGGTTGGAAGAATGAGTATTTACCATATAACTACAAGGAAAATGAGCAAAGTTTTAATATTGAAGCAAAAATCCAAATGACAAATTAAAAGAACAAAAAGCAATTGTAAATAATTAAAAGAAAATAAAAAGTCTAATCTAGTTAGGTTTGCCAAACCTAATATTGCACCAAATATAGTCCTCGACAACAGCATCAAAAACTTGTTCAGGTAAATATTGAACGAGTAATTCAATTCACAAACAAATAACAATTAAGCCTTAGTAACATCGAGATTCTTTGGACCATATTTCCTAGTATCATCCCGATGCTCATTGCTATACCATCATTTGCTTTGTTATACTCAATGGATTAGGTAGTAGTAGATCTCACCATTACTATCAAAGCTATTAGACATCAATGGTATCAGAGTTCGCCCCTTCACGAGGGTGATTTAAGTTCAACAAAATGCCTTAAAGTTGAATATGGTTCGCGAAGCATCTGGCTTACCAGTAATCTCCCATTCCTGCCATCGAGAGACTTTAATAACAATAGTGAGCATGCCAGAAACAGGGAGTTGAGGTGATTAGACCTATACTCCGAAATGCTCCCAGCATAGAAGCCTATGGTTCTATTCTTGTTGTTGCTGGAGGTACACATCCCTCTTCTCGGTGTGGAACGATATACGAGAAATAGATGCTCAGCCTGCAATGTCTGATAACGGTGTTGAAGTAGTGAATCTATCGGCACCATAGCAGTGGCATACTACTTTGGACCTAACGACCAGCCTAGTAACCTTTTAGAATGGGAAATCCCCATTAGCAACAACCACAGTAGTAATTGCAGAACTAATGGGCCGGGAGAGGACAACCTGTTGTTCCTACTCCTCTTTCTTCGTTTCTGGGACAGAGGTCCTATAGCAAGGAACAGCAGGCACATGCAACTTGACCAAAGGGGACCAGTGCTTCTACTCCATTGAGGAGCCATTCACATGAGCACAGGGAATCTATACTCGAGCGTTCAACTGGGCCCCTCTAACAGGATAGGTGAGGAATCACTCTAGATTTGATATTATTGGGGCCTACAACTTCACCAAGCTAACTGGAATCCCTTTCCACTGTGCATCTTTTGAGCAAAGAAGACTACTATAGGATCGAATTCACTTTCCGTGGTGAACGGGTCGTTCCATACCTTCTGCCTGTCTGATATGTGTGGAACCAAATCAGGTCTTTTTCAGTTCTAGCCCCTCTCTCGAATATATAGGGTAGGTAGGGCTGGGTGAGAAAGGGTTCCCTGTTGCTAATAAGGTTTCCTTGGCCTTTGATTACCCTTACTCATAGAGGGTTTTACGGTCGGGTGAACTATCTAAATAAAGAAAAAGAGTACTTTTTCTAAGAGTAGCCATGGAGAGCTTTTTGCTGGGAAACTTGCAAGTACAGTTTGGGGAGAGGTGGGCGTCGACCCAACCTTATGAGTATTCGGACTATAACAGTTCTAATGAACAGTCACTCACTTTTGATAGTTATACAATTTTAGAAAATGATCCAGAATTGAATCAATCACGTTTATTAGAAGTGGATCAAAATAGAGTGGTTGTACCAGCCAAAACTCATCTACATATTATTGCAACACCTGCTGATGTACCTCATAGTTGGGCTTTACCTTTCTTAGATGTCAAATGTGATGCTATCCCTGGTCGTTTAAATTAGACCTCTATTTCGGTACAATGAGAATAAGTTTACTATGGTCAATGCAGTGAGATTTGTGGAACTAATCATGCCTTTATGCCTATCATCGTAGAAGCTATTGATAGGAAAGATTATGCTTCTCGGGTAGAAAATCAATTCATCCCACAAATCGGGAAAGCTTAAGCAGAAATGAAAGAGTAGGGTAAGGGAAACGGGAGAAGCCACTAAATTGAAGGTTTCGCTCTCTTGCTCTAACGCTCCTTTAGTAGACAGCGAGTGGAGTGCATAAGCCCCTTTAGAGATAGGGGCGAGTACTACTACATGAGCTCGTAAGTCAAGTACGGAATGAGTCTTGTCTACGAAGCAGAGCGACCTCATCTTGCTTGCTTCTGGCGAAACTTCGGGATTAGCTCTAGATAATAGGCATTCTGGTATGGGAGGAATACTACTTTTTAGGTTGACCACTACATAGGAGCGATAGCGAACCCAAGCCGTATAAAGGCGAGCAGCCCTTATAACAATAGCAAACAGCCTACTTATAGCCCTATTTTCTCCTTTCCTCGGGGACTTCAATGGGCCTTACAAGCTCATAAAACGGCAATTCTTCACCCTTTCTTCAGACAGAAGAAGAACGGATTGAATAGGACAGGACAACCGGTAAGGAAAGCCTGACATAGATATTGATTTGAAAAAAGGAACTTAAACCAGTACCAGAAAGCAAACAAGAGATCTAATTCCAGATTGAACATATGACCGACCTATAATAAGATGAAAATAGAATTCTTAATTCAATTCTCTAAGACGAACTAAAGAGATGTCTCCAAGCAGCCAAGGCAAGAAGAGTTCTAACAGTATTCATATTGGAAAAAGTCTAAAAATAGTCAATATCATATTCTTGGTTTTAACCTTTAGCAATGTCAAGGCGTGCTTTTTAACGATCAAAACAACCGTCAGATTTCAACTTCACATAGTATACCCACTTGCTGCCAATCAGCTGTTGGTGGTAGAGGAACAAGGCATATCCCATGTATTCTTTTTTTAATAGCATCTAACTCCTCGGCCATGGCATCTTTCTAACACATGCTTTGCTAGGAATTTTGAAAAAATAATTTCCTTTTTATTAATTTCCCTTGTAGATTGGGATTAAGCAATTCATAGATTTTTACCTTACTGGAGCTATGGCTTTAGCCCTTTTGTCCATCAAAGCCTGAAGCCCTGGAAAGGCTTCTTATACAAAAAAAGAGTCTTAGGTTGATTCCTTCTCGTAGCATTAGAACGTAACTAACGAGCTCTGGGTGTTGTCAGTCTGCTTTAGCTTCTTCTTGATTTGATAGGCTTCCCTTACCCTCACATGCTTTAGGTGCCTATCTTGCTTCTTTCTAACTGGACTTGAAGAAAGCCAGTTAATTCATTTATTCAGAGAAGGTGGAAATATATTGGTTTAGCAAAAAAGGCGACCAAAGGGTAAGCTCTACTGGGTTATCGAACACAAGAAAAGATCAACAATAAACACAAATCTATCTTCAAAGAGTAAGAGAAGGACCTTGGGCAAACTTCGTTCAACTAAGATACTTGACATTCGTCATGTACGATATCGATCATTGGAATCAAAGAAAAAGAGTGGTCACTTCCTTCTTCTTCTTACCAAAGACAATGCTTTTGGAGCTACACTGAAACAGCCTTCTACCATACAATCTTTTCCAAAGCCTTCGCTACTGGTGATAAGAATTTTGTCTTATTCACATCTTTATAAAAGAAACATCTACCTCGAGCACATGCAATAGAGCCCTGGGTTACCGAAAGCGATAGATATTTCTTTTGGTGGGAGGGAATCTTTGGAAAGGAGAGCCACTTTACTTAAGCAAAAGTGAGATCACAAAAGAATCACTTTCGGTCATGTGTGTAACCTGAGCCTAGACAAGAATGTATATTTGTTCTTCCCTCTTACGAACGAAGGAGACCATGGGGACCGGTTCCTTCTTTCTTTATGTTATGTCAGTTGCGGAAGAGGGCATTTAACCAGAGTTCTTGAGGGCAGGCTTCCTTCTAGCACAGGCTTTATTACCCAAAACTTTTCCTTCTGACTGACTTGGTTGCTAAACTTGGACCTATGCCTAAGAATCATACTGGTGTGGATGAAGATATAGGAAGATCATGCCCTAATAAAACTCATTGCCTTTTATTCATTTTGAAAAGTTTTTTTGGTTGTGCCAATTGAAGGTCATGTACGTACAAGATATTGAAATGGAGTCCTTGATCTAATTTAAAGAAAGGAGCCAAGCGAGACTATTGAATCAACAATAGGCAACAACGGAGAAGGAATCATCACAGGCATAATTGGAATAAGAAACTGGGTCTGGTGTAGGTTTTGAATAAGAATTCTGGTTAGGTCGTCTCGTATTCAAAATCTGAATAGAGCACAAATGAACAGGCCAAGCAACTATTGCATAGCCATCCTTTTTCTAGGTATAAAAGTGCAATAAAATAAGAATATTATATATTATGAACAAGCCATTTTCGGTCTATGAAGGGCATTTCCCGCATCGAGGTCACCAGCATCAGATCAAAGGGACTCGCTCCATTCTTGAGTTCGAACCGGATCTAATGGAGTAGCAAGATGAGTTGGCCTAAGTTCAACCATTTGATTAATGTTTAGGGAATTGGGGCTAAAGCGGATTCTTGGCTCTAGTCACTAGATATACGATTAGAGAAAGAGAATTAGAAAGAGTGAGTCTAATGCTTAGAGATAGAGTAGAATGACTTTGAACTCTCGAGAGTTTGAAATACGATAATATGGGATCAGCTACTTTGAATGAGATGATATTAGTGCAGTATACAATCTCTGAACTAAGGATGGTATAGAGAAGAATCTATCGAGGTACTATATCAATCAGAAAGGGTCAACTTGATGGATTGAGGGTTGTAGGCAAGCTTCAGCTTGGTTCTTTTCTCGATTGATAGAAGGACGGATTATTAGAAATAGTATTTGAACCTTGCTCGTACAAGTGAGATGATTGCATGTGTTGTAGCGACCGATAAGCACCTTAACTATTAACTGGGGTGCATCTACAGGGAAAGCGCCCAACTCAACATGTTCGATGTGAGATAATATTGGTCTGCTACTTACTATATGTGTGTTACTTGCCGTACGAATTAATCCCCACCTGATCTATTGCTCATAATGAAATCAAAGGGCGTAGCGAATGGGGGAGCTATTCTACTTAGTGCGCATTAAAGAGAAAGGATAACTTTTCCGTCGGTTACTACCTTAGGCATTCTGGCTTCGAGTAGATCCAAGGTACGAGAAAGATAGGACCATACCTGCTTCCTTATCTTCTTATTCCCCCACTCCGTGGATTAGTTCCAACATCAAGACCGGTGGAGGAGAACTCAAGTAAATGCGCTTACCAACTCTTTATCGGCCGTCCAATCTCTTATCTGGACAGGATACAAGCAAATGAAGCCCCTCCCCTATTGTCTATTCCTCCTCCTGACTTACCGCCTGTAGGCATTAACTAGACCTGTTCTCATAGCTATCTATTGGTGCTCTCACCGATTGATCCAGCACCTTGCTAAGTAACCATTTTAGTTTTGGCATCCTTGTGTAGTTCCAGTCGACGTATAAGTTTCAAGCCCCTTACTAGATAGGGTGATTTCCACCAAGCTGGCAGCATACCTTTTAGAACCAATGTGAACCCTACTAGATGCGGAAAATCAATCAACGTCAGGGATGGTTGCTAAAGATCGAAATAGAGATCCAGTGTATGTTAACCGAATTGACCCTGCTGCTAAGGCAGTTGCAGGAGAAGTGTTGAAAAAGTTGTAGTTTAAACCATTGATCCAATCATTGATCCTGCAGCTTATCAAAACAAGCACCAAAAGACAGAGGTAGATACAGAGCCATAGGCAAACCTTCATGATCGATAGCCTTATGAATATGACCCTCGTGCTCGAGAGATAGATCCGAAGGCAATAGCTAAGACAGATACCTAGGAGCATACTTCGGTGTAGTATATACAGAGGCATACCCATTTAACCTAGGTGGAAAAGAGATCTATTAATACCTACCATCAGTTTACACAGAAGCCCACAGAGTGATGAAGGGAAAAGGATTTCTTCCCTAAAGGGTCTGGGCTATATATTAATAATTTGATTTCCTTTTAACTGTGTTTTTCCTCTCCCACATTCAGGCATGCATGACTTTTCTTTATTTTATTTGTCCATCAGTGGATGCGTAATGTAATATCCTCGATGCGTTCTTTGATTGAACTACTATCTGCTTAAACTTGAGAGGCTTGAAAATGGGGATTGGTATAATTCAAACTCTCTCTTAGTATGTATAGGACTCCATTCCTACCCTCGACTAATGGTCCATCTTTATTACGATTGGTCTTTAATCTTGAATTCTTTCCTACTTTCTTTGTATTTATTAGAGCCATCAAATCATAGTAAATCAGTTATCTCATAGTGAAAGTCAACTCCTAGCTCTAGATAAGTCCCTCTAAGACTAGGGATCTGTTGCCTACGCATCTCCACCTAGATTTAATGATAGAATTTTTTTGATCTAACTAAATCCATGCCTAGTAAAGTTCTGTTGTCCCTATGACTTTCGCTCTTAGCTCTGCAGCCCTACCAGGTATTTCAAAATTTCTATATCTGATTTATGATCTCCTAGACTGCTTTGTTGTTATTTCTCTCAATGCCCCTATCATCAAGACGTAATAGATTTTTTTTGTTTTTTGTATATGAATAAGGCTCAGAATACATAGTTAAAATATCCACGAATAGGATTGATGTCACACATGAGAAAGTAGTATGAATTCAGACGATTCGGAAGCGTACTTCGCTTCAATGCTTGCTACCTTTCAACAGTTATCACCTGCTACGTATTAGAAGGGCCTCTTACTTGTCCTAACTAGATACTTAAGAGCCTCAAGGAGGATCTTGGCTTAGATAACTAGGTTTTATCCTTCTCTTCTCAAAAGACGAACCCACTCACGAAGAAAGCGGAGGAGCGCACGCCAAGTTAGATAGAGCAAAGAGAGGTCCAATCAAGCCAATCAACCAGGGATTTAGTTAAAATAAACTTCTATCTGAGAGTTCCAGCATTCAGCCTGCTTTATTTCAGAGCTATCACCAGCGGGCGAATGTTATATATTAACATAGAAATGCAGCTATCTTGTCTTATACTATTCAGGAAAAAGTCACCCAAAGGGAAAGAGGCTGCCAGCCTTTGCTCTTGATGTGGAAGAATCGGTCTTGCTCAGTGCAGATGAAGAAGCCCTGTTCTATTTCTAGAATAAGAAGAGTATCTTTCTATATGGCCGATACACCCCTTGGTTACCTTAGCCGTCTTGAAAGAGAGTGAGGCATTGAAGTAAGGTAAGGTTTAGACTTTGCCCAAGTAAATAATGTTTTAGCCGTATCTGCTCTTTGTATTTGAGTAAGGGCAATAGGAATAGGAATAGGAATTGGCGTAATTGGTCTACCAATTCTTTGATTCCAGTTAGTAAGAAATAGACCCTAGAAGCTAAAAAAAGGTATCCGCAGCAATTGCAATAATCGGCTTCATTGATATTCCTGATATAGTAGATGCTATTACACATACAATCATACTCAATTCGATGGAATTGTTTGATCTTAAACGAGATCTTCTAAAATTTCGCACGTGAGGGGTTATTTCTTGGTTTTGTCCAGTCATTAATAACTTGATTATTGAGAACTCTAGTAAACTAGAGTTATTTTCCTCTAAATTATAGCATTTTGATAGTTTAAATTTTGAAATTACATAAGTAATTGAAGATTTTAGTTAATTTCTTTCATATGTATTTGTATTTTCGTTTCTAAATTAAATATGATAATTTTGTGTTAAATGTTAAGTTTAATTAAGCGCTTAATGGTGTTAATATTATGCAGGTTAAAAATTAAAGGTTAGAAGCTGGAAGGAACAAAGCTCAAGGGACCAAATTGCAAAATGGATAAAATGAAGATTGCTGGAAGGAGAGTTGAGATCGCGATCTCGACTTATTCCAGACCGTGATCTCGACTAGGGAATTTGTTCTACTATTTTAGAGATCGCCATTTCAAATGTTCCAGACCGCGATCTCAACTCGTTGAATTTTAAGTTGTAGGGGCAATTTTGTAAACTTCCAGCCAAAAAAACCCTAATTTTGCCTTGTATAATGCTGCACTATTTAAGCTAAGTAGAATTTGTTTAAGAGGAGAGAGTTAGTTTTTAGATAGTTTTAGAGTAGAGAGTTTTAGATAGTTCTAAATAGATTAGGATAGCTTAAACTACAAGTTACTTTTTCTATTAGAAATTTCTCTTTACTTTCATCTTAGATCTTCTTTAAATTTCTTGTCAAGTTTAAATTTTTATTAGATAATCGTAGTGGGTTTTTCGTAAGCTTCAAGTAGATATAATTTTTAATTGCTTTCTTGTCCAATTTAGTAAAAATTTCTTTACTTTCAAATTAGGGTTTTTAGGAAAATTAGGGTTCTTATCAATTTCTTGCTTTCTTTTTAAGATTCTTTCTAATTTCTAGCTTTAATTTTTAGTTAATTCTTAGTGGGCTTTCTTAATTCCAATTGAAAAATCCAAAAATATTTAAATTTCTAGTTTAAATCTTTCTAATTTATAATTTAGAAATGAATGCTTTTAATTTTCAAAGTTTCTCTTTTGTAGTCTTTTTAGTTGAGTGATTCACTAGTTTTAAAATTTCAGTATTAATTACATTAAATTAGGTTAGAATTAAAATTATAGCTTTCATTAGAATAGTTCTATCATCTACCAATTGATTTAGCTTAACTACACAAATACCCTTAAACCTTGGTAATTGCAATCGACAATCCTTGTGCGAACGATCCCTACTTCCCTTTGCTACTAGTTGACAACCGTATACTTGTGGGATGCCATCTAGTTAGTAGTAGGATTTAGGTGTTTAATTGAATAATAACTAGATGTGTTAAAGAAGGCATCAATTATTTTTAGATTATAGTAGATAGAAACAACACTTGTAAGGAGTGCTATTCAAAACCAAGAAATATATGCCTGCCTACCATCCACACCAGAATAAATAGAGTTTTTTGAAAAAACCTATTGGAGGAATACCTCCTAGGGATAAGAGACATAGGGCTAAAGAAAGAGCCAAAAAAGGATCTTTCATGTATAATCCTACATAATCGTGAATGTTATCCGTTCCGGTATGTAGACTAAATAATACAATGCTAGCAAAAGTTCCTAGATTCTTGGAGATATATAACAGCATATAAGTTATCATGCTTGCATATCCATCATTTGAGTCTCCAACAATTATTCCAATAATTACATATCCAATTTGACCTATGGACGAATATGCAAGCATATGTTTCATACTTATTTGAGTAATAGCAAAGAGATTTCCCAATATCATGCTAAGAATAGCTAGGATTTCCAGTAGAAAATGCCATTCATTTGATGGGAAATAAAAGGGAATATCAAATTATCATTAGTTGTGATTTTCTCTACAAGTTGTTCCTTAAATGCCATTCCTACTTATAAGAGACATGCTCTTTTGAATTATCATCATTGAATGGTTGTATCATTAGTGACATTTTTGTTGTTGCAGTGGCAAGTTGTCCAATCTGCTTCCCCAGACTACGTATTGCCTAATCTTTAAATACGTAATGTCTCCTTTAGAATCCTCAACCTTGTGTTCGTTAATTCAATGTATCTTGTTATCATCTCTGCAAGGTTGGTATTTTCACTATAACAAAATATGCCTTTTGTGATGTTTTTCTAGCAACACATCTAAAAAGCGTCATAAATAAGTGGCAAACATAAAAATTATGCCGCAAATCCACCACACTCACAACTTTTTATGGCATAATTGTGGCACAATCAGAAGTGTGACAAGAATTGATATAAAAAAGATGTAGTTTAGTTGTATATTAAACTTAAAATAAAAAAAAAAGAGATTAACTAAAAATGAAAAAGAAAAAAAAGGACAAAATTAAACTAAACACGTTGACACACAAAATTTGAAACAAAAAGAAACTTGATGTAGTTTTGTTTCCGTCTTAAATTAAAAAAAAAAGAAATTATGGAACCGACTGAAAAAACCTGGAAAATATCAGTTCGCACACTTTAGTTTCTCTGAATTTCTCTCTGTTGACCCTCTCTACACTGATTGAGATCAATCAGGTTTGCACTCTACACCCAGGCGATCAAATCGGAGAAGTCCTCTACGATCACCATCAACGGGTAAGTGATCAGATTGCTTCATCTCTAATCTTGTTCTTCTATACACCTTTTTGTATTTTAGTCAATCGATTGAAAATGATCTTTTGTGTGTTTTTTTTTTTTGGGAAATCTCTCTAATCTTCTTCTTCTCTTACTCTCTTCAATTTTTACTAGAAATCATATTTTTATTTTTTAGGCAATCTTTTCTTCTCGTGCAATTTGTTGATTTTGTTAAATTTTGACCTAATACTTACTCTTTTTTAGAATATTAAATGACAAGTCTGTTAATTTATTTCTTTTATTGCCTCAGTTTGTTGAATATGATATTTTGAATTGAGTTAGTATTTTGAATTTTAGCCCTAATCATATTTTCTCTTTAAGTTTCACGTTTTTCCTCTTTAGACACTAGCCTTAGCTACCGTAGACCATCACTGCCACAGAAGATGGTGGAACCCTCACTCTCACTGTCACTTTCCATGGACAGTACATCTTCCAGACAAGTCTCTAATGTGGTCGCCTTCAATTCCTTCTCTGTTGAAACAGTTGATCACCCTTCTTATCTTGATCACTCTCTTTCTTCCTGACAACTTGATTATCAGGTTCAAAATTTTGTCCTTGGAAAAAAAATATCCTTGATCTTTATTCACTTGTGGATAGTTCTTCTCGCATTTATTTTTGCATTCAAATATGTTAATAAGCAGCAACCGACAGTTATTTTCTGGCATTTTTGCTAAAAAGTTGCCAAACTGAGGCATACTATGAAGTATATGTGTAAGCTCTTATTTATATATATTCTCTCTTTCTTTCTCACATAAACATACACAGCACACACTTACATGTATGCATTATTCGACCCACTCACTTTTTTCATCAAGTATAGAAAAATTTGCTTATAGATGTATACTCTAATACTACTCAACCAAAGCTGTCATCCTAAATGATATGATGTTGGCATTTGGGTTTGAAATTTGGGTTGTGCTACTATGATTCTAGGAAGTTGACCTGCAATATGATCCGGTGTACCATATGTTCTTCAAAATTTTGACATAGGTGCTTCAAATGAAATTTTCTATTTCAAAATTACATGAGGAACATGAATTAGAACTATTTATGAGTCATCGACTATACTGTCCATACTTTTGAACTGTCAGAAAGTGCATTGGTTAAAAGGAGGAAAGTGTGATTTGTCAAATAGGATTTGTTGTTTCAACTTTTGCTAAATTAGTTGTCCTATAAGTTGTTGATATGAATAGAAATATTTGTTCTCTAGTTCTATTTGGTTGTCTTTTTTGGTAAGCTTTGGATTCTAACGACTGATAGAAAGGAAATAAACTAGAGATACGTAAGATGAGGTTCTTCTAAAGTCAATAGGCTTTGGAACCTGAGATAGAGAGTGAATGTGGACAAAAGAAATAAAATTGGGAACCCTAAAGTTAGGGATGGCATTGCTTCACTGGCCAACAGGATGGCATTGAAGAAATTGATGTACATGGCTTTGACATTATTTTTAACTAGATAGGAATGGTAAAGAATTTGGTGGAGGTGGTCAATGGAAATAAGGTTGTCCTACAAATCTCAGATGACCTTTTTACATCGATATTCAATTCTTCATGTTTATTTTCTCATTCTTTCTCCTTTGACCCCTAACTGTTTGCATTTTACTTCCAATATGTGTGATTGGGCTTTTCTTATAGTACAATTTTTAGAGGTCTTGATTTCCTCATGAATGTTTTGCTTATATATTTATTTAAAATAATTTTCATTGCATTTTTTCAATATAATTCAGTTGGCAATTAAGGCGTTAATTGGAAATGAGCTAATTTTTACATTGATTTTTTTTAGTTTTTAGATTAAAGTTGTGAGATTGGATTCGTTGATTTAGATATGTGATTTTATTGCTGAGAAACCCAAGCAATTAGCCGACAAGTTGGTGTGGATACGTGGCAGGTGTACTTTGTCAGAGTCTCTCCTTATCGAATCTTCTAGGGTTTCGAGATCTCATCTCAAATGCGATCTTGTAGCAGTTTGTTTCCTCTCTAAATGCACAAATTACAACGAGGAACGACCTAAATCCCTCATCGTGGCCTTTTATCATGCAATTCTGTTCTTCTTTACCGTTTCTTTATGCTAGAATCATTTGGAAATGACGCAATTGCATCATTCTCTAACAATTATTTTCCTTACATGTGTAGAGTTGCAGAGTTAGCCTCTGATTTTGAAATGGACATTGCCGACTTCACTAGAGAAATTGTGATCTCTGCCATAGGCAGTGGGATTGGAGATTTGGGGATTTTGAGAGTTTTCTTGAATGCTTTAGCCTTGAAATTTCTACCAATTCTTTTCTCTGAGGCTAATAGATTAGTCTTCATGTCTTCTAAAACAGCTTGAAATCGCGATTTTGAATTCACACAGAGAGCGTATTTCTTTGCAGATAGCTTCAACCCAGAGTTTACCCTTGAGTGTAAACCATTTTCAGTACCAATCTAATGAGAGGGCAAGTCCAAGGAATGGGGAAAACAAATTTAGGACAGAGTTGACTTTTCTATTTGTGTTGATCCCGTAATATGATTTCCCCCTATTTGGATTTATATTTCCAAAATTTTCTAGTTGAATAGGCTTTGTTAGAGTTAATTTTCATATATACTTCAATAAAAAAATGCTTGAAAACTTCATTTAACACAAAGAATCTTGGAACTCTAGAATTAGCAAAATATCACTCAAAAGTTTGAACTATTGGAATCAACTAAAAGATAGCATAGGAAATAACAGATTACATGCTTAGAGACGCTGAATAATTAGAACTTATGAATTGTTCTCAAGGTTTTGTTTTTTTTATTGGGGCAGCAGAATTTATTTGTTTTGCACTTGTAAGTTTCATCAATCACCTTTACGTGCCATATCTGGTATTTCTTACTTGTGCAATGTCGAAATCTTGGGAATAAATACATCAAGCATAAGATGGTTGAACTTTATAACTACCTTCTTGTGAGTCAGTAATATGCTCATTTGAAGGCTAAAGTCTGCTACTTGGATTCTTTGAGAAATACGTTAGAAGTCTACATGCTTGGGGTTTTGAAAATTTGTATATATTGTTACATGCTTATGATATCTGAATGCATTTCCATTTGTTTTAAAAAAAATTCAACTTTCTCCTGCTTCGCAGCTTATCTGATCATTTCTTTAGATTCATTCTTGACAATTTTTTAGTATAATCTGATAGTGCAGCCCATACTACATAAAATTTTTATGCGCGTCATCTGTAAAACTTTGATTAATGCAGCTGGATTTTTGTGAAAAATATGCTGTTTTATTGAGATCATTTATGCTTACTGAAGTTGCATGTCTGCCATCGAGGTCCACCCGCGAACAATTATTCGTTTAATTTTGTGTTTGCATTTCGTTCTAATCAATAAATTATCTTACAGCAATTACGAACAATTAAAAAATTAATGGAAATGGGAACTGAGTAGTTACTAGTAAGTATTCTTAGGTCGAAGATTAGAGTAGGTGATGGCATTTAAAGTTATGTGTGGAAAGCTGATCTAGCAGTGGTTTCAAATAAGGACAAGTCCGCCCTAATTACTTATCTTGATTTAGCTTTAAATTGTAAGTAAAACCAAATTTTAGTTTATCTTATTGATGACAATAAATTTATATTACTATACTTCAATTTCTTTTGTATTTATCACTATGAATTTTGCTCTAGATATTTTTAGGTGGGTTGATATTGCTAGAATGAATTCAGAACAAAGCCTCTATTGGACTAAATAAATTAACAAAGGGGTATCTTTGCTAGATCCATTTCATAAACTTTATTTAGTTGACAAGAGTTCAAAGCAGTAACTGTCCATCGTTGAAAGCATTTTTAATCAACTTGGATATAAAAGAGGAAAGAGTTATTTCCTCATGGTAACTTATTCTGCAAATATGATAATTTTTTTATCTATTTTTTGCACTAATAGCAGCTATTCTTTTATTTGGGTATTTTGCAGATTTGGAATTTTTTGCAATAATATTTGTTCTAGAAAGTTGATAAAGTATAACTGTCAATCAATTAACTATTTCATTTGAACCATGTAGGTATTAGTTTAAATTTTTTGAAGTTGATCATTGGTTTTTGAAGCACGGAGGACTGAAAGTTTTGGATAATATTTTAAGGCAGTATGTTGCCAAAGAGTAAGTGCATAACTGGCTTGGAGCTTCTTTGCTACTCTAGCATCACTGCCATTTAATTTGAACTTTCTGTTTTGCGGACTGCCTTTGTCTTCGCCCACTATACTTTGTAAATGAGCCCAACAATTTCTTGGACTTGATCGGTAGCATCTTTGGCTGTAGAGGTTTCAGTTCAAGGTTTCAGGTTGTTCGGGGTGGATTATTCTAAATGAACTTTAGTAAGAATGTATCTCACGTAGGTTTGGGAGTATGTTTGACAATCTCTTGATGATTTTTTTCGTGCCAGATTTCTCTACCACAACAATAATTCAGCCTAGGCCAATGATAAATTTTCTCATTAGCCACCACAATGTGGGAAATCCTTTCAAGATTGACTGGTTGAACGTAAGTTATAAAGTATTTTCAGGTTAAGTTGATTGAACATGTACATGAATCTTCTTGAAATAATTTTCTACTAACATTAACGAATTTAAGGATAAGGGAAAGCACACTAACCGTGAAAAGGTTGAACTGCTACTACTTTATGCCTACTTTTAACTGGTCAAATGATGCTTCTTTGACCCTTAACATGTTACTAATTACAACAAATTTACTTAGATTTTACTATGGACCATGCAAAGAAGAAACCAAGATGGTGTTATCCAACAAATAGAAATTATGGTGTGTGATTATTTAAAAAAAAGTGCTCAGCATTGCATTAACTTACTCTGCAATTTGTCCATCCTTCTGTGCTTGAAAATCATGTAGGTGATAAAATTATCTTCTTTGTACTTGCTTAAGCCTTTGGTAGCTAGATGAGCCATGCAGGCATCTGGTCGTGCTTTCTTTGTACAACAAGCAAAGTAATTTATGTCATTTGTTTAGCTTTGTTCACTAGGTTTTTTGCAATATTACAAAAAGCTTTGTCCATTCATCAGAAGAGTCAGATAGGCTTGTTGTAGATCAACAAGTCAAGAAGGTAGAATTTTCTACACCAATATGGAATTTTTAGGCAATTTTTAGTAGTGAAAGCTTTTAAAAGCCTTACTATGTAGAATATATTCTCTCCTTTCCTTTCTTTCTCTCACACACATGTGTGCGAACGTACGTACATAGAAATCTTGTTGTAATAGGTACAACTTCTGTCACTATCCTAACCAGGCTACTAGTGTGAATGCAATAGATTTACATATTGGTATGAATATAGCTATTGATGTTGTTTCCAAGACAGGAAGAGCATAGTGAAGAACTAATGATTAGTACACTCGAAGAAATTAACTTTGTATTTTGTTTGTTATATATGTGTCTTTTGGGAAGTTGAAAATGGTTGTTTACTATAATGACTTTGAGAATTTAAATATGGCTATTTACTATAATAATGACTTTTGGGAAGTTGTATGTATGACTTTTGTTGAAGTAATTGCATATGGTTTTGTTGAAATATATGAAGTGTTTGTTGCTCGCTTAAATTACTAGCTTGAATTTAAAATGTATAAAATTGTTGGCTTAGATTATTGTCCACTTTAGGGTTGCTATTGCGCTATAAAAGAAGTATTGCAAAGATATTACACAATGTCGAAAATGTACCGCCAAATATTTGCAACACAGTGAAATTGTGTCGCAAATATACCAAAAATGTGCTGCATGCATTGCAAAAAAATTGTGACGCAAATGTGGAGCAAAAACTTTGAGACACTATAAAATTGTACAGTAAATATTCCAAATTTGTGCCGTAAATAGTGAAATTGTCGCTGCAAAAACTTTGCGAAATAGTAAAATTGTGCCGCAAGTAACCCAAAAGTGTCATTTTCTTTTGTGACTATTGCACTGGTGACACAAAAATATTGTGCCGCAATAGTACCACAAAAGCCTTTTTGCGACAAATTTTTGACTTTTTGTGACGCATTTCGTGTGTCGCAAATAGGCAATTTTGTCATCTAGATATGCGATTACTTCATTTGGTGGATTTGAGTAGTACTATTGATACGGGTAGGATGAGTAGCCTGAATACTCCTCCTAACTAGGACTGTACATATTATTATATAGATATGCACACCTATTGAAAGAATTTGAATGGTTAGCATAATCATAAAAAGAAAAACCATATGCATTACCTATATGATATTCATAGCTTCGGAGCAAAGCACCGTGAAGGTTACAGGTTTTTTGCTTTGGCAATACATTGTCTAACTTCTCATTTAATCGTTCTAATTGAACTGCCAATTCTTTATACAAATTATCAACATAAGCACTGAATTTGAACAGTTTCCTCAATTGACAATGGATATGAATTTCTATACATAGTAAACTAATTAAAAACAAAGAATGAAAACAAAAAAAAAATTAAAAATAACGAAACAAGTAAAAAGAAAAATATTTGAACTAGAATCAAGGTGCTTAACATGATATTAATGAATACACCGTGTCAATAACAAAGTCTTCATCAACGAGACCAAAAATTTGTCTGCGTTCAATTATAGACACAATTCGTATCTACAAATATATAAATTGACCAAATTACTGAATAACTAAATGAAACTAATGAAGCAATTATGATAAAGTTTAGATGATTAAAGTCTAGCTTTTATTCTTCCTTTACCAATCCAATCGAATGTTTCGGTTCATTATTCTATCAATTCCTCATGTTGATTACTAATTTAGGGTATATGTTTTAATTGCAAGTTTCCGGTGAACTCATTGGAATCTACTAACCGTGACCAGTCCACCATATGTCTATGTGGATTAAAGCTTTGATTAGAGCAGTCCTCTTAATAATCAACCCTAACTTGATTACTAAGGCGAATGGGTATATATCTATTATTACTCACAAAATGGTTTAATCAATCATATAAAGTTCCAAACAAGGGTTATTCGAATCCGTCCTAACCCTAAGTTTCCTCCATCAATTTCACTCAAAGTTTACAATTCACCCTAGAGGATGATCAATCATTTAGAGGTATTAAGAACAATTCAAATAAGCAAACGAATACAAGAAATCAAGCAGAACAATCAGAAGCTTAACAAACAGTTTTCATGATAAATTCGGAATAAAATCTAGTATGAATAGTGCATCATCATAGTCATAAATACATCAAGGTAATGTTTTACAATCGTTCTAGAGTAATAAATCACAATGGTAAGAGAAAGAGTAGAAAAACTAGTTGTAGTTGTGTTCTTCATCTTCTGACTCGATGATTCTTCCTCTAGAAGATTGATCCGCGTCTTCTGATGTTTTACGGCTACTCTATGTCTAATGTACATTTCCCAATGTAACATCTGCTTTTGTTTAGAATGACCTTACGTATGTATTCATAGAGGTTTCTATGGATACATACGTAAGGTCATTCTATGGTTTCTATGAATGACTGCGTATGTATTCATCAAGGTTTTTATGGTTTGAAGAAGTCACCGGCCAAAAATACTCCCGGAGCCGCTTAAACTCATTAAAGCTTGAATCCTTTTGCTGCTAACATGATCTTGGGTGCCAAACCTTCGTGCAGTTTCACTATTTCGCCTCTAAAATTTTCATCCAATGTCTGATTAAAGCGCGTTTGTTCCTACACGGCCTTAGAGCAAAAACACAGATTGATATCTACAATATAACTCTAAAATAACACATAAATACTTACACAAATGATAAATAAATGACAAACAGGAGTGCACAAAGGATCTTAATTCTGAGAGAAATTAGGTAAACACTCTAACCACAACCCTAAACACAAACATACTTAAATATAAGATAAATAACATAAATGAATATTAAAACACGACACTAGACATACATATTAATACAAGAAATGAAAATGCACAAAAACAAGCACATAAAACCTAAAAGTACCAAAACAATGCAAAATCGTACGAAAAAGAGTAAGAATAATTTCTTAGGGTTATCAGGTTCCACATAATTTACCCTTTCATTTTTATATTATGTTAATTTTTAAATATTATCTTTAATACGAATAAATTATTTATTAATATAAAATATGTGAGTGAGAATTAATGTGTGCTTCTGTGAATTTATATGTAAAATAGAAGGAATAGAGTTCGTAAAAAAAAAGAGTAGTGTCTAAAAATATGTCTGAGAGAAGAAAAAACTTGCATTTGTGTGCGTGAGAAACAAAAGAGAGGTAGTGTGTCCAAGTATATATTTTTGTGTGAAAAGATAAACAATTAGTGTATAAGTAGAGAAGATTGTATGACAAAATATATTTGAAAGAAGAAAAAGTCTATGTTTGAGTATGTGTGTTAGATAGAGAAATTATGTATGGTTGCATGTGTGAGAAAGGAAAAAAGTTGTGCTTGTGCACGTGTGTGACAGTGCGTACGTGTGAGAAAGAGAGGTAGTATGTACGAGTCTATGTTTATGTGTGACAGAGAAGAAATATAATGTGTAGAAGTAGAAGAGGTATGAAATATATTTGCGGGAAGCAAAAGTGTACGATTATGTGTGTGTGCGTGACACATAGAGAGAGAGACAGACAGACAGATAGGGAGAAAGAGAGAGAAAAATTATGTTTGAAAGTGTGCACGAGAGAAAAAAAAAACTATTCTTTTGTGTGTGTGTGTGTATGAGACATATTTTATATGTGAGTGTGTATGTGAGAGAGTATTGTCTTGTTTTCAACTGCTTATGAAAAGTCATAAGCATTTTTTTTTAATTGAAAAACTGGTTTTACGAATGTAGGTATAGAATTTCTCTTGAAAACAACTTTTAACTTATCTAATATAATAAGAAATATTTTTGGAAAAGAAAATTAAGCGAAAACATTTTTTCAAAATTTGTCCACAAATCTCATTCTATTAAAAATGATTCTTTATTTTTAAATAAAAAAAGGTATAAGCAACTTTCAAGAAACTATTGAGAACAAACCCTATGAGTATATGTGTGAAAGAATATGTATTTGTGCATGAGAAAGAGAAATTATGAGTGACTGTCTATGGAAGAGAAGAAAAATGTATTTAGTAGAGAGACAGAGAAGGAAAGAAAGAAAGAGAGAAAGAGAGAGATGTTATTCAAAAGTATGCGTGAGAGAAGAAAGTATGCATGTGTGTATAATAAAAAGAAAAATTAAGTGATTACAATGTTCTAGTCAAAAGATTAAGCAAATTAAGAGTGTTTTTAGATTGAAAATATCTCCTCAACTTTTATTCCCCTAAAATTGGTGAAAATGTTTCCATCGAGGAAAATAGTTTTCACCATCTAATAGAAAACAATTTCTTTAAAAGTTTGTGAAGCTAGTTTTGACAACACATGTACCACTACCAAACCATGTAATCCAAAAGAAAAAATTTTAAATGATATGAGGAGAAGAGAGAGCCTAAAATCAAACCCATGAATTTGTCAGTGTCTTGTTGCTGAAAAACTGATTGGGTGATATGTCGGTGACTTTGCTCATACAACTTCAAATCAATTGATGAACTTGTGGGTGCCTTTCTTGCTAGACTGATTAATGATTGGGATGTTTGTTACTTTTCTCATACAACTTCAAATCGATTGTCTCCTTTTTGTAAATCTTTTTCTTTTATTTGCTTTTCTACTTTTGTGATTTCTTGTTTCATTTCGGCTCAAGCTTAATTTTCTTATTGCTTCAAATTCCCCTTATCTTATGCTTCAAGGTTTACATTTGACTATTAAAGTTGGACTTTGGAGTCTACATATTTTATAAATATATAAAGAGAATTGTTTAGATGTATTCACAAACCTATTTGTTTAACTTGAGAGGATGTCTCTGATTCTGCACTTGATCTTGTGAGGTTATTTAATGATTCATCTCAATCACCTACAATCTAGTGATATGACTTTGGTCTTTGATAACTCTATTACATAGAATTATTATACCTTTAATTCCTATTTAATTTTGGTCATGTTAGTCCCATTCGGATTGGTTTTATGTATTTTTGTTCATAAATTGTTTACTACTGAATTTTAGTATCTTAGAGTAATTTTAGGACTTTTGGTAGTAATTATACACTAAATTGAACTAAATTGACATTTAAGGATTTTAGGTAAATTTTAACTTTTAATTACGGTGTATTTTTGTAGGGAAGATTTGATGGCAAGTTGAAGGAATAAAAAAGAACCTAAGGGCAATGATGTCATTGCACGGAGATGAAGATCAAGCTCAAGAGTTTCTGCTTCACTAAACGCGGTCAAGTCTACTAAGGAGAAAATATTTCAACCTCAGTCAATGCTACTTCAGCCTCAAAGTACTAGTAATTACGGTCAAGGAATTCAAGGTACAAGTTTATTAACCGTGGTCATCGTGAAAGTACAAAGAATTAGTCTAGTAACTATAGTCAATAACTAGATATTTGCAAAGGAGAAAAGTGACCATAATCAACCAAGTCAAACTAGCACTTTGACTATCAGATTTTTAATTAACCTAGAAGCCTACACCTAAAATATACAATTGTAGGTGTAGATTAGTTAGTGCATCCTCCATTAGTGTATTCTAGTCATGTCAAACTTGTCTTCTACTATTAAAAACTCTCATTTTAGTCTTTAATTTTATTTATAAAAACTCAATCTTTTGTTCTTAATTTATTAGACTTTTCAATAGCTTTTATTTGATACCAAGTTTAACTATTTTCATCATGTCTTTCTTGCAATTTGGTTGAGTTCAAGTTTTTGCCATTTTTTAGCTTTAGTGCAAATCTTAGTTTAAAATAGAAGATCTTTGTTTAAATCTTGTTTTCTTTTTTAGTTTTTAAGCTTTTATTAGTAGTGAGTTTTCATTAAGTATTGTTTTTATAATATAATCATTAGCTTAACCCTAGTCTTCTTCCATTTCCATAAATTTCCAAAAAATAGTATTGTATAAGAATGAAAAATAATATGCTTGCTAGTGTAGGATCCTTCTTTTATGGTAAATAGATCTTTCTTATCTCTTCTCTACTCTTCCAATCATTGTTAGTTTAATTATTATTGTGCTTTCCTAATTTAGTTTTTGAATATTGCTTTTTTAGCTTAGTTTATTTCTTTCTTCATTAGTGTAGACTTTAATTGCTTTCCTAGTTTAGTAGTAGTTTACTTTAGTTACTTGTTGATTACTTAAATTACTCACCTAGCTTACTTTTTACTTGCTTTTTGAGATTAAAATTTATTTCCCTAGATTATTCCCTAGTCTTCTTAGTTCTTTTAGGTAGTGAATTAGTCAACGCTTTTCTTCCATTTATATGCTTTAGTAGAATTAGCTTTAATTACTAGTTAAATTTTAATTCTCAGCTGCTCTTTAGCTTTATGTTGCATTGTAATCAAATTTCCTTTAAGTGTTATCATGCCTTCTTGTAATTTTCTAGAGTAGAGTTTAGTGATAATCTTTCCTCCAATATCTATCTCGTAGTTCAATTTAGTTGCTTGTTTAGTTTGTGATGCTCTCCATTGCTATTTTAGTAGTTTATAGGAAAACTTCACCTTTTGATTCGTCTAAATGGTATAATGACCCTACAAGCCTGGTAATCGCTAGCCCAATCCTCGTGGGAATAATACCCACTCACCACTAACCAACAAACCTACCTCGTATACATGTAAGAGTGAATGTGTTGGTTAGGTGAAGGGTTTTTATTTTTGTAACTCATTTTGCAATTCAAAAGCACTGACCAATCTAAGTGAACAAGTTTTTGGTGTCGTTGCTAGGGATAGAGTTTGCAATGGTGATATTAGGTACCTATAGGTCATACTAGATTAGACATTTTCTTTCCTTTGGTAATTGCTTGTAGTTTGAATTAGTTGTAGCCTCTTAATTCTTGCCTTTTGTGTTTTGATATGAAGACGTGACTCTTTGTATTGTTGTGTTGTGTACCGTATGGTCACAGATAGACAGTCATTGAGACTCACTTTAACTGGGAAATAGAGCAGACATTGACTAGAATTTGAAGGAAGGAAACGCAATAACACAAACAAGAGGAAAGTCAAATAGCGAACCCACAACTCAATGCTAGGGCATTTGAAGAAAATGTGAGGAATGATGATCAAGAAGTAGTGTCAAACAATTGCAATGTTGAAGTGAGAAATCAAGGCAATGGACATCATGCCAACAAGTAACCACTTCAGGACTATACAATGCCAAACTTTGATCGAGCCAATTCTAACATAACAAGGATGCTGGTGCAAGCAAATAATTTCGAAATCAAACCCGTTCTTATACAAATATTGCAAATTCATGTTATGTTTGAAGGTGGCCCTAATGAGGATCCTTATGCACACTTAATGAATTTTGAAGAAGTAATGGACACTTTCAAGTTCAATCAAGTCCATGCCGACTACATTCGCATGAGGGTCTTTCCTCTTTCCTTGAGGGATCGAGCTAAAGGTTTGTTGCCATCACATGCACAAGATAAGAAGAACCTTTACCATATAGAATCAACAAGCTCAAGAATTTTTGGCCAAACATTTTCCTCCCTCAAGGGCTGCCAAGTTAAAAAATGAAATCAACTCGTTTAAGTAAGACTTAGGCGAAAGCTTAAGTGAATCTTGGGAGAGATTCAAAGAAATGTTGAGAAAGTGCACACGTCATGCTATTCCTCTTTTGCTAAAAATTCAAACATTTTATAATGGCTTGACTTGAGAAACTAAATCACTTGTTGATGCATCTGCGAATGGTCTAGTGTCTTTCAAAACGCAATAGGATGAACAAGCACTTCTTAATAGGATGGCCTCTAATTATTATTATCATGGTCCTATTGCTCAACCAGATGTCCAACAACAAGTCCGACAAGCCCAAGCTCAAATTGGAAGAATTCTAAATTTGAATCCAAATGACACATTGCTAGCTCAACAAGGCTCAATGATGAATGTCATGTCAAACTTAACTAGAGCAATTGAAAATCTTGGTAGAGGAAACGTACCGTTAATGCTATCTCTTCGGCTCCTCAAGGAACTTTCTCTTGTGACTTTTGTGGTGGCAGTCATTTAAATGGTCAATGTGAATTTTCTATGGGATCAAATGAACTATGTCACCAATCAACCATCCTCTTTAAGAAATTGTCCCAGTGTTTATGGAAATACTTACAATCCATCTTGGAGAAAGCACCCAAACTTCTCTTGGAGCAATCAAAATCACCAACAGAATCCTCCCTACCAACCCAAACCAAACCACAAAATTTCCAAAACCAAGAATCATCATCTTCTAGGCCTTACCAACCTCCTCAGCAAAAGAATTCCCAAGCCAACTCTGATCAATCTCAACCTAAACCTCCATATCAACCCCAACAACAAAGGGTTACATATCATCCTTCCAACTATTCCCAACCTATGTAATGATCATTATTCTCCAAAGGACCATGCTCAACACGATAATTTAAGGAAGGATATGGAAAATTCAATGAGGGAAATGAGAATTTGAGGAGAGTTGCAAAGTGAGAATTGGAGAAGAGACTGACAAAGTTTTAGAAGGGATCAAGAGGCCACCACTAGGAACCATGTTGCTAAAAATAGGTATTTGAAAATTCAAATTGGTCTAGTGGCTCACCAAAAGAATAAAAGACCAATGGGAACTTTTCCTAGTTACATAATTCCCAACCCAAGGGACCAACATGCAAGAGATCAAAATAGGAGGGAACATATGTAAGCCATTACCCTTAGAAGTGGGAAAGAGTTGAGCAAGCAAGTGGTTGACGAAGGAAACGAAGGGGAAAAGGAGCTTGAAAAATTTGCCCAACATGTTGAAGAAGGTGAATCATCCCAGGGAAGGAAAAGGCGAGGGATGAACCAAGGAAGGGCCAAACCACTTCTAAAGAGGTAGATGAATCCAATGAGCATCCTTTGCAACCTACAAGGTTTTAGCCCCAAAGCAACCTAAGAGGGTGGTGAATTAGGTTTCTTAAAAAATTACTTTGCAAAATATGCACGTATAAACTGTGTCTTTTGCACTATCAAGTAGATTGATAGAGATAAAAACAATTAAGCTAATAAAGTATAGGAAAGGTAAAGAAAGAGATTAAACAAACAACACTTCCAAGCTACCAAGCTTGAAGTATTAATCCACTAGAATGCTTCACAACTTTGGTGAGCCAATAATCTTCTAATGTACACAAAGTAGGACAATCCTTGCTCACGCTCATTCTTTTTAGTTGAGCCAAGGATTTTACTCTCAACCTCACTTTTTTTCAAGATTATCACTCCACTCAATATTTTTGAAAAGCACTCTAAAGTACACACTAATACAATATTGCTTAATAGCCAATTTGCACTCAAATTGCTTTGTTTTTTGCTTGTATTCAATGTGTAAGATGCCCTATACATTATAATCTGAGTTAGTATTTATAGGAGGAATAAATTGGGTTGTAACTACCTCCCAACGGCTCAACAATAAATGCTCAAAAAATTGGCCTTTATAGGTTTCAGACGTCCGATGTCAGTGAAGGTAGCGGATGCCGTTCGGGCGGCTGAGCTTGCGTCCGATGAAGCTTCTTTCAGATGGTTGGATGCATCCGTTGCAAATGCCTAAAATTCTTTGATTCTGTCTTGCTTTTTTGGACTGAGAATTGTGGCCGAGGAACAATCCTTTGGATGCTCCTGTGCGTCCGCTGTGGATGCTCAGAAAACTTGCTCTCTATCTGACTGATCGGACAATGAATTGCATCCGTGGTATCCTTGATCGGACAAGCTTGTGCGTCCGAGATATGTAGTGTTGTTCGGACAGTGTACTACGTCCGAAAGCTCTTGTTTTCAGCAGATATATTGGCAGTCTTGCATAGCTTAGGTTAAGAGGTGAAATGCATCTGTCATCATCAAAATAAAGTTTGTGGATCATCAATCTCTCCCTTTTTGATGATGACAAACTGTGAATCAAAAAATATCAATGAATTCTAACACAATAAAATAGATGCTCCTACTCCCCCTTTTGACATCATCAAAATGGAATAAGCTCCCTCTCAGAGTTAGGGTGGTCCCCCTTGCGTGAGCAAGCATTTAAGATAGTCAATAAGCCCAAACAATCTAGATTAAATTAAGGTTTGAGTACATTTATGATAACCCAAGCAAATTAAGACTAGAACAGACAATATCAATAAGTACATTAATAGCCAAATATAATCTAATCTAAGAATGATACTGAGAATAGTCAACATCAAAAAGACACAAAAGATGAAGAAAAATCTAAGTAGAGTCATTTTTCTTCTCGGAACGTTCTTCAAGATTGCACTTCTTGGTGGGTGCATCACATCGGTAGCTTCACTATCATCCGTATCGCGTCATTGAATGATATAGTTGAACGTGTCATCAACGTCCTCGTCATCATCAGCACCTTGAGTAGTGGTTTAGGTGGTACCAGTAGGGTTTTCACGATAGTCCTCCTTAGGAATGGAAAGATCATTATCGTCATCGCTTTCAGAAGAGGATTCGAGAGTGTATTGGGACTGAATATTTGCGAACTGGACTTGAGCAGAACGCTAGCTGACATGCCCAAGCTAAGCACCTCTTGAAGAATTGTTTGACGAGTTTCAAGGCGTTTCAATTTGTGATTGGTACGATGCTGAAAGGAGCTCATTTGGTTGCTCAAGGAAGTAAGAAGGGTGCAAATATGAGAAATGGAAGGTTCGGAAGAGGAGGTATGGGGATCATGGAATGGTGGAGGTGTTCGAGGAGGAGGGGAATGGGGAAGTGCAAGTCCGGAGGTGGAAACTTGAGATTTAGACTTTTTAATTTCGTAAGCTGCTTTGGTGAACCATTGGTCGTTAAAAAATCTCAAACCCTTACGTTCAATGTATGCTTTGTTAAAGTAAGGGGGATATTGTTTTTTTTCTGTAAATGGAATGTCAAAATGATCAAAAATATTTGTAAGAAATTTTCCAAAAGGGACAAGTATCAGTTAAGAAAAGTTTCCACAAAGTGCAGAAGAGATAACCAAAGTCTAGTGGAATACCTTTAAAAACACAGTAAAAAAGATAGAATTGTATTTTACCGGGCTCAGTGCGATGCCCATCAGTTGGTAACAATAAATTAGTGACTAAAGCATAGAGAATGTTAAGTTCAGGAGTAAGCAAAGTAGTTTTAGCTTCTGAAACCTGTTTAAAATTGACATTAAAAATTGCTCAGATCTCGTCGATGTCAAAACGAGTCTATAGTCCAGACCATTTATCCAATGAGAAGAAGAAAGAAAAATCATTAAGCGATGTAACCTCACACTCAAAAACAGTGTTTATGACATTAGATGAAATCTCAAGATTTTATTTTATGTACACGAGATATCAATGTGCGAATAGTGGGTCCTTTCCTAAGTTTGGCAGTGAATTGGAGCACCATATCATGATAGACTGGTAAATCTATGTCTACCAAATGACCCCAATTTTGTTTTCCAAAGCAAGTTTTTACAATAGGCAAATTAAATTCATCAAAAAGACCTTGAGAAACAGTTCTTTCAACAAGGATGGACTTGCTAAGAAGAGAAGTGTACCATTCAGATGGGTACCCTTGGCATCAATGAATTTGGGTAGAGAAGGGTCGTTAAAGGATTGAGGATTTACGAATGATTGCCCTTGTACCTGTGCCTTCCCCTTTGATTTACGTCCACGAGTAGCTATTGAAGAACCTCCTCGAGACCGAACCATTGTAATTTTTGAAGAAGAAGAAGAAATGGGAAAAAGTGGGATTGAGGATAGTTGGGAAAAAATTGTAAGAATGGAGATGGTAGAAAGGTGAAATAAAGGTCAATGGAAATGAGGGAGGGTTTTGAAATGAGGATTTGCAAATCAATTTGACAGGAGAAGGAGTGGGTTGAGAGAATTTTGAGAGGGAACAAATTTCTCCAGAGCTAGGGTTCGGAGGATGAGAAATGTCCGATAGGAGGAAAATGAAGAGTTTTAAACGGGAAAAGAAATCGTTCGGACGGCCGAACGATTTGTATGCGTCCGATGGTCCGTCCAAATGCAGATGAACGGACGACTGAAGCTCTGCATTGTACGTCTGAGAAAGTTTCGATTCCAATGATAATAAGAGTTCGTAGGAATTACAAAGAGCTTATAAAAAAAGGAGGGAGAATTCGGATGACTATAAGCGTCCGAGACAGAGAAGAGGCTTTCGGACGTGTAAGAGCTTCCGAAAGAGTATATGGTTCGGACGATCATGTGTGTCCAAACACAGAGTTTATATAGTTGTGAAATTAATGATGTCCAAACGAGTTCTGAGATATTCAAAGAGATCTAAAGCCAAAGGTTTAGTAAAAATATCAGCAAGTTGATCTTTTGTACACACATACTCAACACAAATTTCCTTTTTGGAAACAAGATCTCTAATAAAATGATGTTTGACATCGATGTGTTTGGTCCTAGAATGCAACATAGGATTTTTTGTGAGTTTAATTCCGCTAGTGTTGTCACATCTAATAGGCACACAATCAAAGATCACACCAAAGTCTTTTAAAGTATGTTTCATCCACAAAAGTTGAGCACAACAGTTTCCAGCAGCAATGTATTCGACTTCTGCCGTAGAAAATAATTTGTTAAATAGAGTTTTGCTTCTTGCTAAACCAAGACACTAGACAGTTACCCAAGAAGTGACACATACCACTAGTGCTTTTTCAATCAATTTTACAACCACATCTAGTCAGCATCAGAGTAACTAATTAGATCAAAAGAGGAGGGTTTTGGATACCAAAGAACAAAATTCATTGTACCCTTTAAATATCTAAAAATTCATTTTACAGCTATTAAATGTGATTCTTTAGGACAATATTGAAATCTAGAACACAGACAAAAAGCAAACATAATATCCGGTCTGCTAGCTGTTAAGTAAAGTAGGCTTCAGATCATACCTCTGTAGTATTTTTCATCAACACTATTACCTTCTTCATCTTTGTCTAGTTTGGTTGAGGTACACATTGGTGTCCCAATTTGTTTGCAATCTTTCATCCTGGATCGGTTGAGTAGCTCCTTTGTGTACTTGATTTGTGTAATGAACGTTCCTTCTTTCATTTGATAAACTTGGAGACCAAGGAAGAATTGTAAGAATTATTGGAATTCTCCCATCATACTAATTTCAAATTCATTCTGCATCAAGTACGAGAATTCCTTGCACAAGCTTTCATTAGTTGCTCCAAAAATAATGTCATCAACATAAATTTGAACAATTAAAAAATCATTAGAATAGTTTTGGTAAAGAAAGTGGTATCAATAACACCTCTTTTAAAACAATTTTCAATCAGAAAACCATTTAGCCTGTCACACCAAGTTCTGGGAGCTTGTTTCAAACCATACAAAGTTTTAGAAAGTTTGAAAACATGATTTGGAAAATCTTTGGAAAATATTTGTTTTCAAAACTAGGGGGTTGTTTAACTAAAACTTCTTGATCAATAAAGCCATTTAAAAATGCACTTTTGACATCCATTTGGAATAATTTTAAATTGTTAAAACGTGCATATGCAAGAAACATGCGAATGGATTCTAATCGAGCAACGGGTGCAAAAGTTTCATCAAAATCAATGCATTCTTCTTGAAAATAACCCTTTGCAACAAGTCTATCATCGTTTGTTCCTAATGATTTCACCTTTATCATTTAATTTGTTTCTAAAAATCCATTTTGTTCTGATTACGGGATGAATTGATGGTCTTTCAACTAAGGTCCACACATTGTTTTTCTCAAATTGGTTGAGTTCATCTGTCATAGCAAGGACCCAAGATTCGTCTTTCAATGCATCATCTATATGTTTAGGTTCAATATAAGAAAGTAATGCATAATTACTACTCAAAGGTTTATGAGATCGAGTTTTTACCCCATCTGATGGATCACCTATGATCAAATCTTGAGGGTGACTAGAGACAAATCTCCATGCTCTTGGAAGATCTTTTGGAGTATCTTCGTTCTTCTCTCCTTCTTCATCCAAGTGATGGGTTTTGTCCTCATTGTTTGACGTGATCTCATGATGTTCTTCATGAATAGTGAGCTTTTCGAGCTCATTTTGAACTACGTCTTCATCTTCACATATATTCTTGGAAATAACATCATTAGTTTCATCAAATGTAACATGCATTTCTCAACTTTTTTCAATTAAAAGAGTTCTTCTATTGTGTACTTGGTGTGCTTTCTTGTCACTAGAATATCCTAGAAAAATTCCTTCATTCGATTTTTTGTCAAATTTTCCAAGATTTTCTTCGATTGTTAAAGTGAAGCATTTACAACCAAACACTTTGAAATAGCTCACAACGGGTTTTTTACAAAACAAGAGTTCATGAGGTGTTTTATTTAAAATAGGCCTGAACAAAACGCGATTCACAAAATAACAAGCCGTGTTAACGGCTTCGGTCGAAAAATATTTTGGTAAATCACATTCACTAACCATAGTTCTAGCCACCTCTTGAAGTGTTCTATTTTTCCTTTCAACAACACCATTTTGTTGAGCCACTCTAACAACAGAAAATTCATGTGAAATACCGTTGTGATCACAAAATTCGGGAAACCTCCAAATTTAAACTTGGCACCATTATCACTTCTCAAACGGATGATTTTTAAATTCAACAAATTTTGAATTTTGGAAAACACATTTCACAAAATTTTCAAAGGCTTCATTTCTGTGAGCAAGATATAGCACCCAAGTATACCTAGAATAATCATCAACAATCACAAAAGCATATTTACAACCACCTAGACTTACACGTTGAGTTGGACCAAACAAGTTCAAGTGTAATAATTCTAAGGGTTTGGAAGTGGACACA
Source organism: Cinchona pubescens (assembly GCA_025175665.1). Taxonomy (NCBI): domain Eukaryota; kingdom Viridiplantae; phylum Streptophyta; class Magnoliopsida; order Gentianales; family Rubiaceae; genus Cinchona; species Cinchona pubescens. The sequence goes on from JANKKI010000232.1 coordinate 1,358,144, forward strand.
CAATTTTTTGGCTTAAAAGATATTTTAATTGGTTTACGAATTGGCATGCATCACAAATTTTGTTTTTCAAAAACTTCAATTTTTACAATCCTCTTACCAATTCTTTCTTGGCAAGGTTTTCGATTAAATCTGTGTTGAAATGACAAAGCCTTCTATGCCAAAGCCAAGGATCATCTATAGAAACAGTTAGGCATTTTACAATGCTACTACTAATATTATCATGATGAATCATATAAACATCATTGTGCCTAGTACCTTTAAATAACACAACATAATTTTTATTAAGAATAAGACATTCACGCTTGGTAACAATTACATATAGATTTTTATCTACACATAGTTGACTCACACTCAATAGATTGTAACTCAAATTATCAACAAGAAGCACATTTTTAATCAAGGTCTCACCATTTTGACCTACATCACCAAGACCAATTGATTTTGCTTTCATATTGTCCCCAAACGTCACCTTTCCACTACTTTTGGATATGAGTTTGGTGAAGATAGATGCATCACCCGTCATATGTCTTGAGCACCCACTATCTATGAACTATTTGGTATCCTTGGTGATATTCATTTCCTACACAAGAAATTAAGTGATAACTTTTGGTACCCACATTTTCTTGGGTCCATAAGAGTTAGTAAAATACTACAAATCCATACGGTATTCATACCAAGTTTTTCATTTCACTTGACATAGAAATTATTTTTCACATGTCCATATTCTTGACAATAATTGTAAATAACATTTTTATTTCCATATAAAGATGATTTTGATTTTACAAAGCATAAGTCATTCCTTCTAAAGGTGACAAAGTTCTTGTTGATCAAAACTATATCTATTCTTCTTCATGTCAATAATATTTTCCTTTTTTCTATGCAAGAGAATATTCAAGTGATCCAATCAATTCTTCAATGAGGCTTGTTCTTCTTTGATCCTTGTTTTCATATGCATTCTTTTCAAATCACTAATTTCTTGTGATAACCTATTATTTTCATTCACAAGTTTATAGTTAGCATTCAATAAAGTATTTGATTTCTTTATTAATTCCTTATTTCTAGCATATGATTCCTTTAAGCTATAATGTAATTTTAAAATGAAAGCTTCAAGATCATTGTCATCATTTTCATCATTAGAATCATAGTAAGAAGTTACCTCATCATCACCAATGGCCATAAATGCCATTTGTGCCGTCTCCATTTCTTCTTCAACTTCTCCTTCGGAGTTGCAATCATCACATATGATTTGAAAATTGTTGAAATGGGGCATTCTTCCTTCCTTTTTCTTCTTGGAAGGACACTCATTTGCAAAGTGTTCGGGTTGATCGCATTCAAATCTTATGCATTTTTTATTTTGCTTTTTCATTTCTAGCTTGGTCTTACCTTTAAAATTATTAATTTTGCGTCCGATCCATCGTCCGATCTTAAATATAAGTGAGTAGTGGGTGCCGTTCGGGCTGCCCAGCTTGCGTCCGATGAAGCTTCTTTCAGATGGTTGGATGTATCCGTTGCAAATGCCTAAATTTTTTTGACTTTGTCTTGCTTTTTCAAACGGAGAATTGTGTTTGAGGAACAATCCTTCAGATGCGCCTGTGCGTCCGCTGTGGATGCTCAAAAAACTTGCTCTCTATCTGATTGATTGGACAATGAATTGCATCCGTGGTATCCTTTATCGGACGAGCTTGTGGGTCCGAGATATGCAGTGCTGTTCGGACGGTGTACTATGTCCGCAAGCTCTTATTTTCAACAGATATATTTGCAGTCCTGCACATCTTAGGTTAAGAGGTGAAATGCATTTGTCATCATCAAAATAAGGTTTGTGGATCATCACAGGAAGCATTCAAATTCCATACCCTCAAAGGTTGAAGGATGAGACTAAACAGAAAAAGTTCAAAAAGTTTTTAAAGATGTTTAAGGAAATTGAGATTAATCTTCCATTCATTAAGGCACTTGAGAATATGCCTAGTTATGCTAAGTTAATGAAAAAATGTTAACTAGCAAGAGAAAGCTAATTGGTGATGAAATCTTGTGTTTTGACCATGGGTGTAGTGAAATAATCCAAAAGAGACTTCTACCTAAAATGAAAGATCCAGAGTCTTTTTGCTATTCCTTGTGAAATTGGAGGTGTTGCTTTGGATAGGGCACTATTTGATAGTAAAGCTTCAATTAATTTGATGCCCTATACTCTTTATCAAAAGCTAATTGGTGATGGATGGAAGACCACTAATGTGACTCTTCAACCTACGGATAGAGGCACAAAACAACTGATTGGAATAGTGGAAGGTGTCATGGTCAAAGTCAAGAAAGTATTTTCTACTATCCAGTTTCATTGTTCTTCAAATGGAAGAAGAGGCATGCCAACATGCCTATCATTCATGGAAGACTGTTTTAGCAACCAAGAGTGCTTTAATTGATGTCCAAGAAGGAAAACTTCAATTTAGAGTGAATGAGGATATTGTGTCTTTTAATGTTTTCAACTCTCTTAAATTCCCTTCTTTGTATGAAGATATTATGAGAATAGATATGATTGATGAAATTGTGAAAAAATTTTGTAAGGAAAATTTGGAGAAGCACTCATTGAGGACGGAAAGCTTACAACAAGATGAAGAATTGGATGATGAAAATGAAGTCCAAAACCGGAAGAGCTTAAAGGAGGAAATTTCATCATTAGATAAGGGAAAACTTGATAATGGAGGTAAAGGTGAAGGGGGGTCTCCCATCAATAAGCCCCCGAAGGTAGAGTTAAAAGCTCTTCCCTTACGCCTTTGCAATGCTTTCTTCGAAGAAAGTGAAACATTTCCCATTATTGTGAGTTCTTATCTTCCTAATAATGAACTTTCTAAATTGCTTTGTGCGTTGTCAGAAAGCACTGGAAGGCACTTGCTTGGAGCATTAGTGATATAAAAGGCATAACCCAACTATTTGCATACACAAAATCATTTTGAATGATGGTTTTAAATCTTGTAGGCACCCTAAAGATGTTTAAATCCCATGTTAAAAGATGTTGTGAAGAAAGAAGTTTTAAAACTTTTAGATGCCAGAATCAATTACCCTATAAGTGATAATGATTGGGTTAGTCCAACCCAAATTCCGAAGAAAGGGGGATTTACAGTTATAGCTGATGACAAAAAAGAGTTGATACCTTCTAGAGTTATAACCAGGTGGCATGTGTATTGATTTTCGAAAACTTAATGAAGCCACTAGAAAATATCATTTTCCTCTTCCTTTTATTGTTCAAATGTTGAAACGACTTGCGGGGTATGCCTACTATTGCTTTTTGGATGGTTATTCAGGGTACTTTCAAATTGTCATAGCCCTCGAAAACCAAGAAAAAATTACTTTTCACTTGTCCTTTTGAAACTTTTGCTTGAGAATCGGCATATGTCTTTTTGGTTATGCAATGCTCCAAGCATGTTTTAAAGATGTATGCTTGCTATATTCCATGATATGATTGAAAATTTCATTGAAATTTTCATGGATGATTTTAATGTATTTAGAAATTCTTATTCTTTCTTGCATAATTTATCTTTTGTTATTGAGAGGTGTGAGGAAACCAATCTGGTGTTGAATTGGAAAAAATGTCACTTCATGGTCAACGAGGGGATAGTGTTAGGACATAAGGTTTCCTCAATAGGTATAGAAATGGACCAAGCAAAGGTTGAGGCAATAGAAAAGTTACCTCCTCCTTGTAAGGTGAAAGGAGTGAGGAGTGTTTAGGCCACTCCGGGTTTTACTGGCAATTTATTAGGAACTTCTCTCATATTTCTACACCTTTATGTGGATTATTGCAAAAAAGATGACCCATTTCTATTTAATGATGCCTGCTTACATTCTTTTAATGTCTTGTAAAAAAGCTTTGATCATCATTCCGGTCATACCACATAGATCCAAATTAGGAATTGCCATTTGAAATCATGTGTGATGCAAGTGATTGTGCTTTGAGTGTGGTGTTGTGTCAAAGAATAAATAAGGTTTTTAATGCGGTTTATTATGCAAGTCGTACCTTAAATGAGGCTAAGGAACTTCTTGATATGGTTTTTACTTTTCATAAGTTTAGGTCATATCTTATTGGTAGTAAGATAACTGTGCATACCGATCATTCCGATATCAAATATTTGTTCCCAGAAATTGATGTTAATCCTAGATTATTAGATAGATTCTTTATTGCAGGTCAAATGATTGGGTATTGGTTGACAAAAAAAAGGAATGAAAACATCATTTCTGACCACCTCTGAAGGATAGAAGGGCCGATGGGAAAAAAATCTACGATGATATGCCCATACAAGAAACCTTTCTGAAAGAGCAACTAATGTGAATTGAAGAATGCACACCTTGGAATGCTGATATTGTCAACTATCTTGTAGCCAAGGTGATACCTTCAACCTTGAATGGAGAGAGATCAAAAGAAGAAGTTTCTTTTAGAGGTTAAATACTATTTTTAGGAAGACCCTTTCTTGAACCAGAGATGCAAGGATCAAGTCATAAGGAAATGTGTTCTCAATGAAGTAGTTGATATACTTTATCATTGCCACTCATCGTCGGTAGAAGGACATCATGGTTTACAAAGAGCGGAGACCAAAAGTCTTGCCATGTGGATTCTATTGTCCAAACCTCTTCAAGGATGCTGGAGACTATATCTTACAATGTGATGATGTCAAAGTATGGCGAATGTGTCGAAGAGAAATGAAATGCCACTCAACAATATCCTAATTTGTGAAGTGTTTGATGTGCAGGGAATTGACTTCATGGGCCCTTTTCTAAATCCTTACAACAAGAAGTAAATTCTGGTAACGGTGGATTACATATCCAAATGGATTAAAGCCATGGCATTTCATACCAACGATGCTAGAATTATTGTGAACTTTGTAAAGTGGAACATTTTTGCAAGTTTTGGGGTGCCGAAGTCCATAATAAGTGATAAAAGAACTCATTTCAAAAATGCCTTATTTGAGTCATTGTTGTCAAAGGATGATGTGAGGCACAAGATTACCCTTTCGTATTATCCTCAAACTTCCAGCCAAATTGAGGTGTACAACGAAGAGTTGAAAAGAATATTGGTGAAAACGGTGAACTCTTCAAGGAAGGATTGGTCTAAAAGGTTGGATGACACTCTATAAGCATATAGAACCACGTTCAATACACCAATAGGGATGTCCCCTTACTAGATGGTTTATGGGAAGCCATGTCATTTGCTGGAGGAGTTATAGCAGAAGGCTTATTGGGGCGCCAAAAGTCTCAATTCTAATTAGAAAGAGGCTTTTGGACCTTAATGAACTTAATGAATTTTGAAGGGAAGCTTATGACAGTACCAATCTCTATAAGGAAAGAACAAAAGCATGGCATGATAAGCACATTTTAAGGAAGAAATTCAAAACTGATGATTTGGTGTTGCTATATAACAGATCACCTTTCAAGGCTCAAGCTATTTCTGAAAAAGCTCAAATCAAGATGGAATGGACCATTTGAGGAGGTACAAGTTTTTCCATATGGTGCGATGGAGTTAAAAGGAAAGAAAGATAGTTTCAAGGTCAATAGTCATCAGCTTAAGCTTTATTTTGGAGGAGCTATAAAGGATGAACATGAAACCGTTCAATTTATCCAAGAATGGTCAAGTCTTGCCATAGTCAAGCTAATGACTCTAAACAAGCGCTTCCTGGGAGGCAACCTGAGTTTCTTCTCTTTAACTTGTTTATACTTTGGTTACTTATAGGTTTAATTAGCTTAATTTTAGTGTTAATATGGATTGCTTTTAGTTGGAAGTTGTTTTGATTGATTGGTGAGTGGATTGAATCTCTAAATTGATATTTTCATGTTGTAGGTGATAGGGAAGTCCAAGGAATGAGTTGGGGAAAAGCTTAAATGCAAACACTTTTCTATGAAAAATTGACCTCAATAACTGCGATTGTAGTCAACAATTATCAGCCTACATCAAATTTGACCGCGCCAGAATGATTGTGATCAACTGAGGATTTTTTGTGAAAATTTTTTTAAGTCCTTTCAACCACGATTAAGGTTTTCCAAGAATATTTTTATTGACCGCGATTGATAACTCCAGTAAATGAGAGTTATTTTCCTCTAAATTATAGCATTTTGGTAGTTTAAATCCCAAATTTTGGGTAATTAATTGAAGAATTTAGTTAATTTCTTTCATATGTGTTTGTATTTCCGTTAATGTTAAATTTGATAAGTTTTTATTAAATTTCTAGCTTAATAAATTGTAATATTATGAGGTCAAAAATTAGAGGTTGGAAGCTGGAATGAACAAAGCTCAAAGGACCAAATTGCAATAATGGAAGAAATGAAGAATGCTGAGAAGAGAGTCGAGATCGTGATCTCAAACTCTCCATATCGCGATCTCAACTCGGGAGTGGTCTTATAGTATTAGAGTCGAGATCGCAATCTCAAATGTTCCATATCGCGAAGATCTCGACTCGCTGAGGGTTAAGTTATAAGGGCAGTTTTGTAAACTTTCAACCAACAGCTCCTGATTTTTGCCTTGTGTAACAATTAAATAGGAAGTGAAAGAAGTAGTAGATAGTTTGTTGATTTTAGGATAGTTTAGGATATCTTGAACCCCAAGTTTTCTTCTTTAATAGAATTTTCTCTTTAATTGTCTCTTACATCTTCTTTTAATTTCTTGTCAAGTTTGAATTTCAATTAGATAATCATAGTGGGTTAATCGCAAGTTTCGCGTAGATATAATTTTTACTTTCTTTTTAGTCTAATTTAGTAATAATTTCTTTACTTGCAATTTAGGGTTTCTTAGGTAAATTAGGGTTTTTGATAATTTCTTGCATTTCTAGTTAAGAATTCTCAATTTCTTGCATTAATTTCTAGTTAATTACTAGTGGGCTTTCTTTATTTCTATCAAAAATGCAAAAATACTTAGATTTATAGTTTAACTCTTTTCAATTTCTAGCTTAGAAATGATCACTTGCTTTTAGTCTTCAAGATTTCTTATTTGTAGTCCTTTTAATTGGGTAATTTTCTTGCTTTCAATTTTAGTTTTAATTTGGTTAATTTAGGTTAGAATTATGTGCCTTCCTTTACTTGCTTCTTCTAGAGTAGATTAATTAGTTTCTTAATATTGTAATTGGTAATTTTCACTTACTTTCTTTTTAGTTAATCTAGCATAAAATTAAGTTTTTGTCGTTTTCATTTAATCATGGTTTTTACTAGAGTACTTCCATCATCCATTGTTTGATTTTGTTTAATTACACAAATATCCGTAAATCTTGGTAATTGCCTTCCAACAATCATTGTGGGATGATACCCACTCATCCTATACCACTATCAACTCCGTATACTTGCGGCAGTTAGGTAGAGTATAATGAATTAGTGTGGTTAATTATTGCTTGTTTGTCCTTTCAAAATTAAATTCTACCTCACGAAGCAATCAAGTTTTTGGCGTCATTGCCGGAGATTGATTTTCGGTATAATATCGATCTAATTTGGTTGGAAGACTAGATTGAAGCCTTTTCTTTTCTTGTATAGTTGTTTCACCCATTTGAAAAACAAAAATGATTTTTACTTTGTAGTTGTTTTCTTATTTTAAAAAAGCCAAAAATATTTTCTTTGTGATGGATGGTTTGGACTAGCTAGTAGTCTAAGCTTTCCTAATTTTCTTGTTTGTGTTGTTTTAGATCGTTTGCTTGTTTTTTTATTTGTTTTATTGATTGTTCAAGAACATGCAATGACCTAATTGGAATGATTCATATCAAGAGATTACCATTTTTATGGTAATAGAGGTATGCCCAATGAGCATGATTCTTGTTATGGTTACTCTCCTTACCCCTTAGATTATCAAGTGGGATGGTCTAGCCATCAATACGCTTATGAGAGCCACCAAAATTATCAAATGGGATGGTCTAGCCATCCAATCCTTATGAGAGCTATCAAGAAAATTCCTACTCTTTCCCTCCACTACAAGAGCCTTTAGGAGATATATATGATCAAATGGAGTCATATTTCCTTCACCAAACAACTCAAGAAAGTGAGGACGTAAGAAGGATGAACAAGTGGATGCAAATTGAAGAATTTCGAGAAGAAATAGCCCAACTTGTAGACGAAAGGGCTCAATTTTGAGAAATTGTGGTCAAAGAACAGGAAAAACTTGCTCAACTTAAAAAAGAAATAGATAGAATCTGTGAAGAGCAAGCCACATCCAACAATCGGTTACAAGACCAACTTGCCGAGATTCAAGGAATAACAAATGGTGAAGAACAATGTAATCCAACATCTCCACCAATGGGTGAAGAACCGGTTGAAGAAGAACAAATTGAAAATGTCTTACAAGAAACAGGTTCTCAAGAGCCTCATGTAGTTGAAGTTATAACAACTGAGACACTCAATGCTTATGTAGAGGAATCACCAACTTTTCCTTTGCATGAGTGTGCGTTTGTCCTGGTTATAACAAAAGAGACTCTATTTGGGGTGTTCATGGAGAACATAAGATCTAGTTCTTTGAGGAGTGAAGAAGAAGGATACATTCTAGAGGGGAGCAAGGAGACACAACCTACACATGCCGAAGTTCATGTCCTTGGAGACTTCGGAGGAGCTAAGCAATGGTGCAAGTTCACCAAGGATTACAATATCCTTGGGAAGCCTCCTTGGTGTTAGGGGAGTTTTTCTTTCCTTTTTATTTATTATGCTTTATTTTAGTTTTCTTGCTTTAGTTTAGTATCCCACTGGTAATAAAGGCCTTGTGATTAGTTTAGCTTATGTTTTGTTATTGGCAATTGAATTTGGATACACTTGGATGAATTTGGTCATTGATGAAAATATTGATGACAATGTATGGCTTATTGTGATTTGTGAATGGCATATATACTTTATGGAATGACTTTTGACTTGATTTTTACTTTTTGCTTGTGGACATTCTAGTTGTTGTACATTGCAAGTGTGAAATAGTTTAGTTCATTTTGCGGAAATTGTTTGAATGATTGATTTGGATGAGTCTGAGAGTAGTCTTGGTGGTTGATTGTTTCTTTGAAACCGATTATGTGTGAAACTAAGTTTTGGGGGATGAGTTGGGAATTTAGGTAACCCATTTGTTGTGTTAAACCTTGTTACCCTTATATGTGCTTTTCTTTTTTTTTAAATTGTTTGAACCCCGTGAAGCCATGAGGACCTTTCCTTAGTATAACCATGATTTGTTGTTGAAGAAAAATCAATTTTTAGGATTCATGATTAATTGGAAATTTCATTTTTATGATCTACTTGAAATTTGCTCAATGCTTAGTCTTGATTTGTGTTGTACTCAATGTTGGTGAAGTCCATAATTAAACGGTAGAACTGTAGTTTTTAAGTTCAATTTGTGCTTAGTGGGTTGCATTTACATTCACTTGGCTAGTAGGTTGTTCATCTTCTATTTTAGCTTTTTGACTGTTCAAGTGTAATTCAAAATCATTGCCTAATCTTTTGTTTTTAAACTTTCTAGTAGTATTATTATGCGTTTGTTATCTATTTTGGGTGAGCGGTAGGATGAGTTGTACTCATCAATTAAATAAAATGACAAGTTTGGGGGTGTTATTTACTTGCGTTGGAATGGTTTCTTTTCATTAATGTAAATATTTGTGTGGTGAATTTTGGATGGAAAATTGATTGATTACGGTACTCGATGATGTAAATGACTTGCAATATCATATCATTGAGTTATTTAAACTTGGCATTCTGCGAATTTTGGTGTGTTGAGTAGTTCTTTTGCAACAAAAGAATTTCGAAATCCATGTATTACTATGTTCAAAAAGTGAGGCATTCACATTTTTATAGTAGTTCATTTGAAACATTGTTTTTGACCAAATCAATAGGATTTCTTTGTTGGTCAATTCATCTTTCAAACAAAAAATTTGTTTAAATAGAATAGAAGTGATTTAGGTCATTTTATGTGTTTGCATAGGGAGTTTTCTTCTAACCTGTGAGTGATTGGTTTGAATATGATCTTGGGTACGTTTTACTCCTTTAGGTTCTTTCTTGGTTTAGGGCCGCATAAAGAAAACAAAATAATAATAAAAACTTTGCATTTAGGGATAAGGAGAGTACAGGATTTCGGCATGTACCCATGTTGTTTCTCTGAAATAAGCCATTAGAGTAGTAATAAGGCGAGTACGGGATTCCAACATGCACCCATATTGTTTCTCCAAATTAAGCCATTAGGAATTACATTTTACAATACCAACAAATCGAGGAGGAAATGTTTATAATACCCATGAATGATATCATGCTACTCACTCCTTGATAGAGTAATACTCCCAATTGTGTGACATGTGCATATTAGGTCGATTCCTAATGATCTTCTTGTTCCATATAACCTTGTCGAGATGGTTGAAAAATGTTGTAATCCTTTTGAATTGAGCAACGCTATATTTTCAATGAATGGAACTTGTTTTTCAAAAACCTTTTTGATGATGGTTAACACTTGGTTATTTGAAACCTTTTGGTGGCATTTGAACTCATTTTCTTTGGAAAAGTTCCGAAAAGTTTGGAATGACTAGCTAAAATAGTTCAATTCTCATATGGTCTTCGAGGTCCCTTGAGAGGTCTCCTAAGTATTCGAAGTACATCCATTATTCACCTTTTGTGTTGTCATCTTGGGGGTGTCTAGTATGTTGTGTCTTGTGATTTGTGTCATGTGTTTTGTGTTGTTCATTTTCTTGTCTTTTATTTTTCTCGGGACGAGCAAAAGCTTAAGTTTGGGAGTGTGATAACTCTAGGAAACTAGAGTTATATGTACCCTAAACTTGATGATTTTGCTCCTTGTTTTGAGTATTTTTAGTGTTTTCATGTATGTTTTTATCTATTTTTCTTTTATGTGTTAGTACGTGTTTATTAAGTTCTTGAGTACTTATTTAGGTGATAATTAGCATATTTTATTAGATTTTTCCATTTAGAGTTGTGTCGTGTCTTTGACTTAACTTCATTCGGAGTTAAGTTTTCGTTCGTCTTTGTTTTTTCCTTCATTTTTTGGCATATTTTGATTTATATTTTTAGGTGTTATTTTAAGTGTTTATTATAGATAATAATATTCTCCTATGTGTTAGGGTCCCAGGAAAAAAAATGGCGCATTAATCGGATGTCGAATGAAGATTTTGCAAGCAAAACTGCAAAGTGCTGCATTTCAAAATTTTTAGCCCATATCGCGATCACAAATTTGAGATCGCGATCTGGAGGCGGCTAGAGCAAAAAATGACTTTGTTCGGGGCTGATTTTTGCTGCACAATTATCCCACTACCCTAGCACTATATATATCCCTTTTAAACCTCATTCGAGAGAAGAACTTAGCTAGTAGAAGTAGGCTAGATTAGAGAGTAATTTTCTTCCTTTTTCCTTCCCATTTGGGGAGGGTTTTCTTAGATTAGAGTAGATTAGGACTTCTCTTTCTTGTAGATTTCAAATCCAAGCTAAAGATTGAAGCTTTTTAGTTTTAAGTGCTTTGTTTATGTCAAAACTCCTTTAATTAAGCTTTAATTTCATGTTTCTTTTAGTTTATTAGTTTAGTTGCTTTAATCTAATTGCTTCCTCTACTTGCTTTCTTAGACTAATTGTTAGATTAGTTTATGGGCTTTCTTTAAAATGCTTTTTTTTAGTGATAATTTTGTAGTTTAGATTGGTTAATTAGGATAGATTGGTTTATGGGCTTTTCATTCAATTGCTTTCTTTACTTGCCTTCTTAGTTTAATTATTAGATTAGTTAATGGGTTTTCCTTAATTGTGCTTTCTTAGTGTTAATTTGTAGTTTAAGTTAGTTAATTGTTTTTTAAAAATACTTTCTTTTTACATGCTTTTTAGAATAGGTTAGGGGCTTTCTCTAATTGTGCTTCCTTAGGGATGATGAATAGTTTAGATTAACTAATTGCTTGCTTAATATGCTTTTCCTTTTAATTGTTCCCTTTATTTGCTTTCCAAAGATACTTCCTTTTTAATTGCTTTCTTAGTGATTAATCTTTACTTTAAATTGCTTTATTAGTTCCATTAGTTCTAGTTTTATCTCTTGTTAAATCTCTTCACTTAATCAATCGATTCAACTTGAAATCTAACCAAATAACCAGTAATTATCGACCAATCCTTGTGGGAACGATCCCTACTTTCCTTTACTACTTGTTGACAACCGTATACTTGCGGGATGCCACCTAATTAGTAGTATGATTTAGGTGTTTTATAAATTTATAACTTGGTGTTTAAGGCATTATCGATCAATAGAGCTTTCATTTTTGAAAATTTTTATTGAAAATTTTCACCGCGATAAACCCATCAACTAAACTCCCTGGAAAATTGACCGTTGTTTATTAACTGCAGTCAATAATCTTAAGTTTTGAAAGAAAAGTTTTTAAGTAAGAATGACCGTAGTCAATCTTTTTAAGGACAAATATTTTCAACTTGCAGTCAATTTGGGTGTTTTGAATTGAAAACATTTTCTAAGTCATTTTGACCACGGTTTTCCAAATTTTAATTGCGGTTAATTTTAAACCTAAACCCCTTGAAAGTTGATTGCATGATCTCAATTGGGAAACTCCAAAGGGTATGTGAACTTAGTGAAGGAGACCACTGTAACTTCAGTGAAATTGATGATGAGAAAGTTTAGGTTAAGGGGAAATGGGTTGATGTGAGCCCGAAAAAGAAAAATTCTGTGTTGAAAGTCCCTAATCTCAATGGTAGTGGGTATGGAAATTTGATGAACCTGCAGTTTGAGTGAAATTTATGATGAGAAAGTTTATGTTAAGGGGAAGTGGGTCGATGTGAGCCTGAAAAAGATAAATTCTGTGTTGAAAGTCCTTAATCTCAATAGTTGTGGGTATGGAGATTTGATGAACCTGTAGTTTGGGAGGGCCAGACTACAACAAAATTTGGCCACGCTTGCGCGAGGGGGCAATCCTTAATGGACGTATCATTACACTGAAACTAATGTCTAATGTCTACATAAAAAACATCTTCAGTTATTAACTAAGAATTAGCTGTACAATATTTGCTGCTGCATCACGGGAACTTCCACCTCTAGTTTCGTTTAGAGAGATAATACATTACAAGGCATGTCTTGTGTTTGGGATTCTAGAGGGTTTGAGCATCGATTTGGGGAAATTAATTTATTTGCATTTCTTGAAAAATGCCAAGTTGGCAAAACCCACATTTTCACTTCCTGGCCTTGTTACCTAATTATGTCTTGATAAGGCATGTCTTGTGTTCGGGATTCTAGAGGGGTTGAGCATCGATTTGGGGAAATTAATTTATTTGGATTTCTTGAAAAACTCCAAGTCAAAAAAAACCACATTTTCACTTCCTAGCTTTGTTACCAAATTATGTCTTGATACAGGTTGCCAGATTAACCCCAGAGGGGAAGAAGTTCGTGCTCGGGTAAAGATCAATGGGGCCTATCTTGGAAACATGATAAAAAAGTATAGGAGGCATCATTCGGTGGAATAGGCACAAGGCGAGCAAGTGCCTCAAGCACCTTCTTAGTCATCATTCCTCACTATGCTTGGTGGGTATGTCTACAACCTACCACAAACCAACAATGAGCGGGGTGAGATGTACTGGGCTTATTGAACATACAGTTAGATGACCATCCATAATAACCTGATGCTTATCAGCCAAGCTCTCAAAGCTATCACCTCGACATTTGGATCTACCTAAGGTCTCCACCGATCTAGCACTATGGACCACTACGTGGTCAAGCATTCTTCCAACCCCAAGGCGAGCAACAAGTAGCACCAAAAGGAGTTGGGGAGGAAGAAAGCAAAAATGTGGAGAAGGAGCAAGGGAAGGAGGTAGAAGGCAACACTGAGTATTCCAACAATGACATGTTTGTGGAGCTATGTGAAGAAGAGAATGACGATGAGGAGGATGATTGATGCCTATTCCACCACACTATTGAGAAGCCCATATCTCCCTTATCATTTATTACTTTTTGCTTCATTTCCTCTTTATGCTTGATTGATTGAGAGAGAGATACATTTCCACTACGTTTCCTTTATTTTTAGATATTTGGTATTTGATGTATTTTTAGTAGTTTAGGGTTTTTGAACAATGATTTTGGTTAAGGGAAGTCCAGTTTATGAATCATTGTTTGGTTTGACCCCTTAACGTAGTTAGTACTTTGTTTTGAAGTGTGATTGTTGAGCCATTTGTTATGATCTACCCCTAGCTATTTGTATTATGTTTGCTTTTATGGATTATTGAATCTTTGGAGCCTCATCATCATTTTTCAATTTTAGTCATTGTATGTTTATTTATTCCAAATTATTCTTATTTGTTATTTCTTGTGCTCAACAGTAAGCGGTTGGATGAGCGGTACTCGTCATTTGAATAATGTGCAAAGTGCGGTGATGTTTCTTTTAGTTGTGTTTTATGGTTTGTGTGTTTGGAATAGATGAATTGGTTGGTGAACTTGGTTGGCATACATGTGCATAATGAGCATTAGCTCTTTAAACTTTACCTATTGTTCAGCCTCTTGTATGCAAAATGTTTTTCTTAGCTAGTTTTGGATGCTAAACTCTGTTTTGAGCACTAGTATTGGTTGAATGACACGCTCAATTCATAGTTGATTAGTTGGTTTAAATATGATGAAGTTCTTGGAAGTTGGTTGATAGTGCAGAGAGAAATGATTTAAGCGTCATTGGTAATTTTTCATGAATTGCATCATGCATTTTTTGGTGGGCTAGTAAAGAGATAAATTATAATTGTGCTATATTTTATGTGTCATTTACCGCATTTTTATATATTGTAAGCAATATTTGAGTTATTATTGAGTTTAATTTGGTTATCTTTAGTTTTTGAAGGGTTTTAGTGAAAAAGGGTTGAAAAAGATGAAAGAAAATTCCAAGGACGAACTGTGCACGAGTATGGAGCTAATTTGGATGCTATTTTGCATTTTATGAGCAACTTTCAAGTCCAAGCTCTGATTGATTTGATTCAAGATGCGTTCGAAAGATAAATATTAGAGCTAAAACTTTCATGTTTTACACCTTCTCAAGAGCATCAAGGTCAAAATCGAAACCGAATGTGAAGTGCAGGATTAGGGCAGGGTGCATGTGCACAACCCTTAAGGCGAACACATGTCAGACACTATTTCCAGAGAGCAAATTTCCATGATTTTAGTGCATGCTGTATGAGCTAAGCAAATGAGCGCGAACTAAGAAGGGCTACATAATTTTTTATTTTTCACAGATTTCGTTATCAGATTTGACTCTTTTTCAGCCAATTTCACAATCTTATCCTAGGATGGGGATTTTAACCTAATATTCACTATAAATACCCCTTATAGGGTGAGAGAAGAGACGCCATTCATTTCTTTAGTTTTATTGTTAGTTTTTCCGCAATCATTATTGTGTGTTCTTCCATGGCACTTAGGACTTAAAATCCTCTTCTTTGTTAACAGAATTGATGCCATGGTTCGTTCTATTACATTGTGAGACCTCTATACTTGAATTTATTCATTTTTATATCAAGTATTCATTATTTTTCTACATTAATTTTATGATTGTTCTTTTTAATTTGCTATTGCTGTAGATAGTGAGTTATTGTAATTAATCTACAGCTAGATCGTTTTCAACCGCGTGTGTTTAATTCAATTTGTGAAACAATTAAGTTTAATAATTTCTCGATTAGCATTATTAAATTTAGAAAAAATAATCAACTAATTAACATAGTCGCGTGTGTTGATGCTTAATTAGCCTAATTGTTCTTGTTGATTTTAATGATTCTATTAATTAATCTTTAATGCGTGTCACGATCAATTTAATAGTTAAGGTTAATTGGATCATGTGTTGAAAATTAACCAACCTTAGGAAAGAAATAAGAATCAACCTTAAATTGGAACTCGGGTTAATTCTCCAATTAGTGCTTGGTCTGAAAATTGTATTATCTTTTGGTGTCGATAATCAATTGATAGAATTTCCATGGTGCATATGACCGAAACCAAGATCCGTCTTTTATTGAACTCTCTTAAATTTTAATTCGTGTTTTAAGCTTTAGTTTAAATTTATTCAAAAATCCCCTTTTTCCTTTTAAGCACAAGAATAAATATTGTTCGCTGTAGAATGACTCAAACTCACAACTGCTACATTATTACCTAGAGTGAAATTGATTAGTTTTTGGGTGCCTACGACAACATATAACCAAAAATTTCGGCATCGTTTCCAGGGAACAGTTTGATTTATTTTTGTGCCATTAATTTCTATTTTTTATTTTCTTTTATTTTGTTATTATTTCTTCCAATAATTGTGTATGCTAGTAACACGATCTGCTGGACAAGTTCAATTCCAATTTGATCCGAAAATCCAGAAAACGCTACAAAATTAGGGAATGACTTAAGGGAAAGACAACCAGGAGAAGATCAACTCTTTAACTTCATTTTTGCTGACAATCAAGAACACCAAGGAGAAACGAGCATGGTGCAAAGAACCCTTAGAGAATTGGCAGCGCAAACTTTAAATCAACAACCTCTGTGCATTACATACACTCAGTTAGATGCAAACGTTACTTTTGAATTAAAATCTGGAGTAATCCATTTAATGCCTTCTTTCATGGATTACCAGGTGAAGATCCGAATAAACATTTTAAGGACATATATGTAGTTTGTTTAGGAGTATGAGACCCATCAGGGTTTCTGAGAGGCACATTAAGCTTAAGGCATTCCTGTTCTCACTCAAAGATGAGATGAATGACTGGCTGTGTGATTTACCATCGAGCAGCATTACAACATGGGAGTAAATGAATAGATTGTTCCTGGCAAAATATTTCCTAGCTTGCCTAATTTCAAGTGTCTCGAAAGAAATTTGTGGGAGAAGATAGTTCAATAATGAGTCCTTGTACAAGTATTGGGAATGCTTTAAGAAACTATGTGCAAGATGTCCTCACCATCAAATAAGTGAATCCTTATTAATTCAATACTTTTATGAAGGTTTGCTGTCAAATGAGAGAAATATGATCGACGACGCTAATGGAGAGGTGCTAGATAATTTGTCTATTGACGCTGCCTGTGAGCTCATATCAAACATGGCAACACGTTCTTAAAAGTCCAAGATGCGACGCGAACAACCTCTCAAACTTATTAATGGGGTACATGTTTCATCTTTAGAAAAACTAAATGGCCAGTCTAACTTCTTTTATGTGTCAATTGTCTTCAGAAACTACGTAAACTATGCAACCCTGGGGAATTTGTTCAAACAAGGGATATCCAAGAGATACGTGTCCCATGTTGCAAAGTGAGTCTCAATAGCAGGTAAACTCGGCTGGAGGATTCCCAAGGCAACCAAGGGCAAATCATGATCCCTATTCTAAAACATATAATTCTGGATGGAGGGATCATCCTAATTTGAGATATGGGAATCCAGCACAACAATAGCCTCAACAAAATCGGTAGAATTTCCAATCGTATAGGCCTCCATTGCTCAAAGACAACAAGCTAATCCGGCTGCTCAATCTAGTAAATCTTTAGAGAAAATGCTAAATGCTTTAACTGCTAATATTATGTAATTCCAACAGGACACCAAGGTCAGTATCTGGCAATTATAGCTCCAAATGGTGACTACTATTAGTTGATTGGAAGCGTAAAATTCTGAAAAATTGCCCTCTCAAACAATTGTCAATCTAGCCAAAAGAAAAAGTTAGTGCAATTGTGTTGTGGGGTGGCAAGAAGGTTGAGGTGCAGGGCAAAATGGTTCCTGAACTTGTTGATGCCGAGAAGAAAGAGGCGAAGCTAAAAAAAAGGTTGTTCTAAGCAACAAGAAAGGAAACAAAGGTGAAGAAAAAGGTAAATCTACTGTATGGCCCCATATCCTGAAACCTTGAAGGAGTTTGCAAAAAAGGATCCCAATAGAGAGTTGTACAAGACTTTTCGTAAGTGCCAAGTAAATATTCCTTTATTAGATGCTATTAAACAAATACCTTGCTATGCTAAGTTTCTGAAGGAATTGTGTACACACAAAAGAAAGCAAAAAGAGAAGAAAGTTAAGAAGATAAAGGTTGGGAGAAATGTGTCGTCCATCATTCAAAAATCCCTACCTAAAAAGTGTAAAGACCCAGGTATGTTCTCTGTTCCTTATAAGATAGGCAATACACAATTTGAAAAAGGCATGCTAGACTTAGGTGAATCTATTAATCAGTAATGCTATATTCTGTTTATGATGCATTGAAAATTGGATCATTGAATAAGACTGATGGTAATTCAGCTAGCTGATAGATCTTTAGCCTATCTTGAAGGAATAGTGGAGCATATCTTAGTTCAATTGGGATGTTTGGTTTTTCTTACTAATTTTTATGTACTAGAAATGAAAAAAGGTGATTCTACTGCACCTATTTTATTAGGATAACCACTATTAGCTACTTCTCACACTAAGATAGATGTTCTTAATGGCACTCTTAGCATGGAATTTGGTGATACAAGTGTTAAATTTAGTATTTACGATGATGTTAAATCTTCAGAGCATACTAAACTTGTTTCTATAATTGACGTGCTTAAGCCTCCAATACAGAAAATTGATGGACATAACAGCAATAAGGGGCTGGAAATGAACCTCAAAGAACATCTTGAGGAAAACAATAAGAACTTGTCGCTCAGTGCTAATATGCAACAATCGATGGTAGAACTGGTAAGTTCTTCTAAGTCCTATAGCGGACAAGTAATGGTGGTTCTAGCACTTTACCACCTACTAATAAAAACTTGATGTATCTGTTGTGTAGGGAACAATTCCAGATTACAATCATCTTCCTAGTCACATTAAATACTCGTTTTTGAAAAAAAAATGGAAAATGTGATCATTTCAAGTCAACTTAGAAAACTACAAGAAGAGCAACTTGTTCGGATCCTAAAAGAGCAAAAGAGTTTAAATCCATTGTTTATGAGAACAGCAAAAAGAAAGATTCTTGGACTCCTCATATGGGAGTTACTTAATTGAGAAGAAGCAACATCAAGTCGAGCCAACAACATTAAACAAAGGCGTTTCATAGAGGCAACCCATGTCCACCATGTACATTCTATTCCGTTTATTTATTTTTGAAGCTTTTATTTGGATCTTTAGCATTTAGGGTTTTAATAGTTTTATTGTGTTATTAGTGTTAGAAATCAACTTAATTAACAATTTAAACTAACAAAATAGTCATTTAAAGGTTTTCTCATACAAGTGTTGTATGGCTAATTCAAGAATGAAACCTTTGTGCTTAAAACTGTGTTTTTACACACATGTTGTGAATGTGCGCAAAATCGTAAAGCAAATTTTCCCATCCAGAGTTGTGCACACATGCACACTTTAAGCCTCACGTATATGTGCAAAGATAGTCCCATCACTCAAGCTCTCTGCCAAGCGCGTACATGCAAGCAAAACCAGTCCTGCATGTGTGCACGATTCTTTATAAGGGTAAAATCCTTATTTCACAATCATAACACACGACCCCTCTTCTATTCTAACTTACTCACTTTCAATCCCTTTCAACCCCTACTATTCCCTTTCACTTTCCAACATCAATTCAGTCCTATTTCATCAAAGTCATATCAAAAAAAACTTTCCTTTTCACTGGAAGCACTCAATTAAGTTATGAAATTCTTAGGTTTTCTTATATTTTTCAATTATGAAAAGGTTTTGATTTTTCATGCTTTAATTGGTTTAATTTGTTATGAATTGAATTGTTCTAAATGTGTGATTTGAGTGATTTATGTATGATTTTTTTTTATTGAGTAGTGATTTCCTGTTAATTATATGTACAAAAATTCATTCTTTATCTATGCATGCCAAGTGTTTGATAAATCATGTCCATGAGTAAAAATATTAAAATACAAGGCATTGGTGCATGAATTGAATTCTCAGAATATTAATTTTGCCCTATAATTCATTCTTAGTGAATTTGAATGCATAAGAATGCTCTGGGAATTTATATAGACCTTAGTTTAGGTACTAATTTGTTGCATTACATCTTGCGCGTTCTAAGGCCTATGAGTTGGGTGTTGGGATTTTGTATAAGTGTGGGATGTTAGATTATTTGTTACATTGCCATGATTTTCACATTTATATTTTGTAGGTATGGCAAGAATGGGCAAGAAAGCAGCTACGGGCAAAAGTGCCACAACATCTTCGTCGTCCAAGTCTCAATAGCCCAGGGAGGTTGGGGTAGTGAGATTTCTAACTATAGTAGCTCACAAACAAGTATGAGAAGGATATATTGACAAGGGCAATGATCAAGGAACGAGCATTCAAGTATGTTCGGTAGGGGTACCCGAAATTAAACTAACGATTCGTAATCGCGGGTAGAATCACTTCACCTCCACTCCTACAGAGGCAATTATATCAGTGGTGCGTGAGTTTTATGCAAATTTGGACCATTATAGTGACACTAGGGTAAATGTTTGAGGGAAAGAAATGGATATCTCTACCAATGAGATTAACAGGATTCTAATGGTCAATCGAGTACGTAATGATGAGTAGCCAACTATCAACAACACTAATATGGAGTTGAATAAGATCATAAGCATCTTTTACAATGGTGTGGTTGAATGGATGTATACTGCTGATTGACACATGGCAAGGCACTTTAATGTGAATACACTTAAACCGGCTTTGCTTGTATGGTTTAAGTTTATTTGTGCTCACCTCCTCCCGGTCAGCCATCTTGCATATGTCACTCTAAAGAAGGCCAAACTCCTATAGCAACTACTGTATTGCTTCTAGGAAATCTATTGATGTGGGTCAACTTATTTGTCAACAAATATGCTATTCGTCCACCAACAAGCAATCAGGCTTATCGTTTCCCAATCTAATTACTGCTTTGTGTCTTGAGAGCGGCGTGGTGATTGAACCAGCAGAAGAGAAGCTCGAACTTGGATAGGTGATTGCAATGGATGGTGTGAGAGCTCCAATTATACGCACTCACTCCCATGCATTTACATCACAAGTGGGTGACAATGCCGATTCTAAGGATGAGCCCGAGCCACAGCATACTCAAGAGGAGATCATACAGCAAATCATGGCGGAGCAGCAACAAACCATAGAAGCTCACCAGTTGGCAAGGAAGAGTAGAGAGGACCCATCGACATTCCCACCTTTTCCTCCCTTCCCTCAGGATTTGCTGCCTAATGCTTCTTGAGCATATGATGTTTGACGCCCTATGCTTAAGGCCGTTTTGATAATTTTCTTATCTTTAAGTTGACTTTCATATTTGAAAATTTAGCTATTTTTAGCAATTAGACATTTTAGCTAGTTTTATTTTAGCTAGGTTTAATTTTTGTCTTGGTGTTTTTCTTTTTCTTTGTGGTGTATTCCCTTAAGGGAATAAGTTTTTTCCCTGATTATTGTAGGAATCATTTCTACAGTTTTCTTGTTTTCTTTTTCCTCAAGAAAATTCTTTGTTTTGTTTTGTTTAGTATTACTCGAGCTTCAATTCATGTTGAACGGATATTTATAGCTGATACTGCTCCAAATGCGAATTAAATCTAGAGAAGCTTTTCTTTTACCCATTTTATGCTTTTATGTTCGGAGACAATGCTCATTTTTAAGTGTGGGGTAAAGGGGAGTTATTTGGATTTATAAGTTGTTTGGTGTATTTTACTCAATTTTGCTGTAATATTTTGACTTTTCTTTTGCTTTGAGAGCTTTTCAATAATTTTGAAAATTTTTGTATGGATTAGTTGACAATTTTTTAAAAGTTTGGAAATTTTTGCTTAATAAATACGTGTTTTTCCCATTTTTCTGCATGATAACCCTTTAGTTGAACCATTCATGAGTGAATAGTTGGCGTTAATATTTTCCATTCATAATTTTTAAGAATTTTGAGCACTTAGCCTGGTTTGGACACTTAGAGATAACTATGTAGAGTCAATTATATTGCATCCCAGAAACTTGCCTTATTTCATGTTTGAAGTAAATTATGTAGACAACATGATTTAGTTTAAAGATTATGGCAGAGCCTTCTTTGGTCGTGTGAGCATTTCTAGCACCCTTTTTGAAATTTATCCTTAGTACCTTGTTTGAGCCTCGAATTGTTATGAATGGAGAGAAACACCATTCACCTTCTTTCATTTAAAATTGGTTTACCTACCCTTATTGAACTTAATAATTTCTTTTAATTGTTCTATCCTAAATTTTCCCTTTAAGAGCTTTATTGCACACATTAATTGTTAAGGAGACATAAGTGTAGAAGATTGTGAGAAGTGGGTGGTATACATTTATGGAGAAAAGAGTATAGCTTGAAATGGGGTACTGAAAAAATTTTGAGGGCATAAAAATAAATAATGAAAGTTTTTGATATATACAAGTAGTGCCTATCACTGGTACATGTAGTTGCAGGAAGCGCCCATCTCTAGTACCTACGTGTTTATATGTTGTGGGTAGTGCCTACCACTAGTACCTATACTGTTTAGCAGACATAAAAATTAAAATAATAATAATAATAATGTGATGCATAAATGTCCAAAGGAATGTTGGCATGTTTGGCCAATTCGAAGAAGGGGTACTTATTTCCTGATTTTTTGTTTTGAATTTTTTGTAGGTGTTTATTACTCAAGTGTGGGGTTGTGGATGTATGATGCTTCACAAGTGAAGAGAAGTTTTATTTGAATGTGCGGCCACCATTACTATAAAGCTCTTGTTTCTTATTTGTTATATCCTTTCCCTTCTTTAGTTAACCAATATACTAAGCTACGTTTCAAGCTAAAAAGTACTACCTAATTTAAATTGAATTGATTATCTTGATTAGTGGTGTTAAGTGGTGTAAGAAAAGTTAACCAATACCCTAACCTATGGGGTGTTTAGAAAAATTTGGAGGGTTTACGTGATTTAATCTGACTATTTCCAAATCTGAGTTTTTGAATGGTTGCACATGCATTAGCATTTGAGCTCTTGGGTTCTTACACAACTCCAAACGATGGTTTGGTTTTGGGTTATATATGTGGATATTTGGGGAATATGTTGGGTGGAATTTGGATATACTTAGTTGTTTTCGTTTTATGTTTGCTCGAGACGATCAAAGGCCAAGTGTGGGCTAAATTGATAAGTTCATAAATGTGCTATATTTTTTGGGTTATTTACTGTGTTTTTATGTATTGTAAATAAGATTTGAGTTATTATTGAGTTTAATTTGGTTATCTTTAGTTTTTATAGGATTATAGTGAAAAAGGGTTGAAAAAGATGAAAATGATGAAAGAAAATTCCAAGGACAAATTGTGCACGAGTGTGGAGCTAATTTGGATGCTCTTTCATATTTTAAGCACTCAACTTTCAAGTCCGAGCTCCAATTGATTTGATCCAAGATGTGTTGGAAAGCTAAGTATTAGAGCTACAACTTTTATGTATTACACTTTTTCAAATTCTAAGAGCATTGAGGCCATAATTGAAGCTTAAGGTGATGTGCAGTATTAGGGCAACAGACACATGCGCAACCCTTAAGGCGTGCACATGTGCTATTTCCAAAGAGCAAAGTTCCATGATTTTATAGCTGCGCACACGCGCGCAAACTCAAAAGGGTTACTTAATTTTTTTATTTTCGACAAATTTATTTGTCCGGTTGGACTCTTTTTCAGCCGATTTCACAGTCTTATTCTAGGACAGGGGTTGTAACCCTAATATTCAATATAAATACCCCGTGTAGGGTGAATTGAAGAGACGACATTTGTTCCTTTAGTTTTATCATTAGTTTTTCAGCAATCATTATTGTGTGTTCTTTCATGGCACTTAGTGCATAAAATCCTTTTCTTGGTTAAGGGAATTGAAGCCAATGGTTGGTTCTATTAAATTGTAAGACCTCTGTACTTGAATTTATTCAATTTTATATCAAGTATTGATTATTTTTCTACATTAATTTTATGATTGTTCTTTTTAATTTGCTATTACTATAGAATAGTAGTTATTGGAATTAATCTACAGCTAGATTATTTTAAACCACGTGCATTTAATTGAATTTGTGAAACAATTAAGTTTAATGATTGCTCGATTAGTATTATTTAATTTAGGAGAAATAATCAACTAAATAATTAGCGTAATTGTTCTTGTTGATTTTAGTCCTTCTATTAATTAATCCTTGCTGCATGTCTAGATTAATTTAATAGTTATGGTTAATTGGATCGCGTGTTAAAAATTAACCAGCCTTAAGAAAGAAATAAGAATCAACATTGAATTGGAATTCGGGTTAATTCTCCAAACAGTGCTTGGTTTGAAAATTGCATTACCTTTTGGTCCCAATGATCAATTGATAGAATTTCTATAGTGGATGTGACCGTGAGAAACCAAGATCCGTCTTTTATTTAACTCTCTTAAATTTAAATTCGTGCTTTAGGCTTTAGTTTAAATTTATTCAAAAACCTCCTTTTTCCTTTTAAGCACAAGAATAAACCCCATTCTCTGTGGAATGATTTGGATTCATTGCTACCACATTATTAAGAGTGAAATTGATTAGTTTTTGAGTGCCTATGACAACATATCACTATAGAGTTTGCTTTAAAACATTAGTTGGGGTAGTGTGAATCCCCCATTCACCAAAATAGCCATATTTTCGAAATGATCTAGGCATTTCTTTGGATTGTTTGAGCCAAAATGTCTTGAGCCATTAAGCCTTGATTCTTTGACAACCATACAATTCAACCATTCCTCTTCTGTGTTTACTATCTCTTTGTCCCATTGCCTGGTCATTTAAGGACCCAAAATGTGAAGTTCAAGCTATATGGTGAAATGAAGTCAATTTTTACACACTTGGAGGAATTTGAAATCCAAATGCTTAATCTTGTCTACTCAATTTCCTTCTTGTAATTGAAAGTGATAAAGTTTGAATATTCTTGTAATTATTTTTTTATATAAAAAAAATCATATCCTTTCTTGTTTATTTTACTTTCTGCAATATGGTATATAAATTTGTAATAAAGGAGACTCAAAAATATCTCCTTAGTCATAGACTTAGTTAATCTAGTAATCAAAGTGGGAATTGGTCGATGTATGGCAATTGTGGGGATTTTTGTTCTTGGGATTAGGTCTGAAATTTTGTTATAATTGACTAAGGTGAATTGAGTCAATCTTATCCAAATTTATCCTACCTTCATCCTTAGCCTACATTACAAACTTTGGAAGTCCTATGTGATCCTTAATCTAGGCTATAAGATCTTAGAGAATTGTGGGGTGAAGCATTTCTTCAGTTAGTGTTCTTAGCAAAGTCTTGCGGTGTCCATAATATCCTTGTATGCTCACTTGCATCTTAGTGTTTCTTAAAACAAGTCTTAGTGATCTTTCTACACTTGCGTGTAAGACAATTTTTGAGAAAATTGATATGTTTACTCTTGATTATCTTGGCATTGAGTTCACAATCTCTCAATACTTTACTTCTCAACATGAGACATGCATTTAGAACTAATTTTACTTTTCAAATTATGCAAGTTGTTGAACATGTATAGTTTGTTGAGTTAAAACTTCATTTGCATATGCTTAAATGCTCTCAATTTCAACATGTCAATTTGCTGTCATTTCCATTGGTGGTGTGCTTAGCGCTTTTTGTCTCTTGTTTTACACCGAACTAGCAAAACGCTAGATTTGGGGGTGTGATAACTCTATTACATATAGTTATTTTTTGCTTATGTCCCAGGTAATTTTAGTTAAGTTAGTCCCATTTAGACTAGTTTTATGTCTTTCATGTTCATAAATTGTGTTTACTAGTCAATTTTTGAACCTAAGAATAATTATAGGACTTTTGGTAGTAATTATGCACTAAATTGAACTAAATTGACATTTAAGGATTTTAGGTGCATTTGAACTTAGTAATTTTAGGGGATGTGTGTGAGGGAGAATAAAATTGTGTTTGTGTGTGTGTGTGTGTGTGTGTGAAATTGTATGCATGTGAGAAAGAGAGGTTGTATGTGAAAATGTGTATTTATGTGTGATAAAGAAAAAAATAAAATGTGTAGAAATATAAGCGATGTGAAAATATATTTGGTGGAAGCAAAAATGTATGATTATGTATGTATGTGTGAGTGAGAGAGAAAGAGAGAGAGAATATGTTTGAAAGTGTGTATGAGAGAAGAAACTATTATTTTGTGTGTGCATGTGAGACATTTTATATGTGAGTGTGTATGTGAGAGAGTATTGTCTTGTTTTCAACTTCTTATAAAAAATCATAAGCATATTTTTAAAATTGAAAAACCACCTTTAGTAAAGTAGATATAGAATTACTTTTGAAAATAAGTTTTAACTTATCTAAATATGATAATCAAAATTTCTGAAAAAAGAAAATAAAAGAAAAAATATTTTTCAAAGATTTGTCCACAAATTCTATTAAAAAAGTGATATTTCAATTTCAAGAAAAGGTATAAGCAACTTTTGAAAAACTGTTGAGAACAAACACTATGCTTATATGTGAGAAAGAATATTTTTTTGTATGTAAGAGAGAGATATTATGAGTGATTGATATGTACAAGAGAAGAAAAATATGTTTAAGAAGAGAGAAGGAGAGAATGAGAGAGAGAGAGATTATGCAAAAGTATGCTTGAGAGAAGTATGCATGTGTGTGTAATAAAGAAAAATTAAGTGATTACAATATGACAGTCAAAAGATTAAGAAAATTAGAAGTGTTTTTTATATTGAAAATATTTTTGAAAAATATTTTCCTCAACTATTTTTCTTTAAATTGGTGAAAATGTTTTCATCGAGGAGTTTTCACCATCTAATAGAAAACAATTTCTTTCAAAGTTTCTGAAGTTATTTTTGACAGTACATGTACCACTACCAAACCATGTAATCTAACAGAAAAAGTTCCAAACAATAGGTGAGGAAAAAAGAGAGTCTAAAATCACACCCATGAATTTATCGGTGTTTTGTTGATGAAAAACTGATTGGATGATTTGTATGTCAGTGACTTGGCTCATACAACCTAAAATCGATTGATGAATTTGTGGGTTCTTTTCTTGCTAAACTGATTGATGATTTCGATGTTGGTGAATTTTCCCATACAACTCTGAATCGATTGTTTCCTTTTTGTAAATTTTTTCTTTTATTTGCTTTTCTACTTTTGGGATTTCTTTTTCATCTCGACTAAAACTTAATTTTTTTCTTTTATATGCTTTTCTACTTTTGTGATTTCTTTTTCATCTCGACTAAAACTTAATTTTCTTATTGCCTCAAATTCCCGGATTCTATGCTTCAAGGTTTAGATTTGACTGTTAAATTTAGATTTTGGAGTCTACATATTTTATAAATATATAAAAAGCATTGTTTAGATGTATAGAAAAACTTGTTTATTTAACTTGAGAGGATGTCTTTGATTCTGCTCTTGATCTTCTATGGTTATTTAATGATGATTCATTTGAATCACCTACAGTCTAATGATATGTTTGGTCTTTGATAATTCTATTACATAAAATTATTATACCTTTAATTTCTATCCAATTTAGTTATGTTAGTCCTATTCGGAATGCTTTTATATTTTTTTGTTCATAAATTGTGTTTACCAATGAATTTTAGTATCTTAGAGTAATTTTAGGACTTTTGGTAGTAATTATGCACCAAATTGAACTAAATTGACATTTAAGGACTTTAGGTGCATTTTATCTTAATAATTTTGGTATATTTTTGTAGGGAACAATTGAAGATTTGATAGCAAGTTGAACGAGTGTAAGAAGCCAAGGGCATGGATGTCTTTGCATGGAAATGAAGATCAAGCTCAAGAGTTTGTGCTTCATTAACCGTGATCAAGTCTACCAAGGAGAAAATATTTCAACTCTGGTCAATACTCCTTCAGTCTAAAAGTGCTACTAACCGCAATCAAGGAATTCATATACAAATTTATTAATCGCGGTCATCGTGAAACTTCGAAGAATTAGTGTAGGAACTGCGGTCAATAAATTTGTATAGGATAAAAGTTGACCACGGTCAACAAAGTCAAACTAGTACTTGTATCAGATTTTTGAGTTGGTGTAGAAACCTACACCAAAAACGCATATTAGTAGGTGTAGATTAGTTAGTGCGGTCTAGTCTTGTCAAATAGTACATGTCTTCTTCTATTAAAAACTCTCATTTTAGTCTTTAATTTTAGTTATAAAAAATCAGTCTTTTACTCTTAATTTATTAGGCTTTTCATTAGCTCTCATGTGATACAAGTTTAACTACTTTCATTATCTCTTTCTTGTAATTTAGCTAAGTTCAAGTTTTTACCATTTTTTAGTTTTAGTGCAAAATCTTAGTTTAAAGTAGTAGATCTTTCTTTAAATCTTATTTTTCATAGTTTTTAAGCTCTTACTAGTAATGGATTTTCATTAAATATAGCTTTTATAACCTAATCTCATTACCTTAACTCTAGTTTTCTTCCATTTCTATAAATTTTCAAAAATAGTAAAGAATGAAGAACAATATGCTTGCTAGTGCAAGATCTTCCTTTTGGGTAAATTCCTTTTTATCTCTTCTCTACTCTTCCAATCATTGCTAGTTTAGTTATTATTGTGCTTTCCTAATTTCGTTTTTTAATATTGCTCTCTTAACTTAGTTTATTTGCTTGCTTTATTAAGATAGACTTTAATTACTTTCCTAGTTTAGTAGCAGTTTACTTTAATTGCTTGTTGATTACGTTCAGTAGCAGTTTACTTTATTTGCTTGTTTATTACTTAAATTACTCACCTAGCTTACTCTTTGCTTGCTTTCTTAGATTAAAGTTTATTTGCTTGCATTATTCCCTAGTCTTCTTAGTTATTTTAGGTAGTGAATTAATCAATCGTTTTGTTCCATTTATATGCTTTAGTAGAACTAGTTTTAACTACTAGTTAATTTTAATTCTTAGTTGTGCTTTAGTTCTTTATGTTGCATTTTAATCTAATTTGGCTTTTAAGTGTTATCAGCTCATGCCTTCTTGTAATTCACTAGAGTAGAGTTTAGTGATAATCTTTACTTATTTTTTAGTTTAATTTAGTTGCTTGCTTAATTTGAGAAGCTCTCCTTTCCTATTTTAATAGTTTATAGATAAACTTCACCTTTTGATTCGTCTAAATAGTATAAGGACCTAACAAGTATAGTAATCATCGGCCCAATCTTCGAGGGAATGATACTGACTCACTACTAACCTCAAACTTACCTCGTATATTTGTCAGAGTGAAGGATTTTTATTTTTATAACCTTTTTTTTTTGCATTAGAAAAGCACCGACCAACCTAAGCGAACAGTCTTCTCAACATATTGTAGTTTATTGATGCAAATCTATGCAATTCCTTGATCAATGAATTGTCTAAAAACCATGAGATCTACAATTTTAAGTGGTGAAGTGGTGGGAAGAAGGATTTGAGGGGAACACAAGCTTGAGATGGTGGTAACAAGCAAAGGATATGGATGGTGGCCAAAGATGATAATATTTTGATGGTAGAAATAAATTTCCACAATTTACAAAGCACCCTGAAAATAATTTTTGTGGGAATAGTTTTCCAAAGAAAACATTTACGTCCAACTAAACAAACCCTGAGTGACAAATATTTTACTTAAAATTTTGTATATAAAATAAGTTGTAATTAGTGTACTCAGAGATAAGAGAAATGTATTATCGAACAGATTTAATACAAAATGTTATTACTAATTGAGAAAAACTACCTTAATAGTCCTTAATATTTTACACTTATACATTTTTAGTCCCTCATTTTTAAAGTGATAATTTTTCATTTATCACACATTTGAAACGTATCATACCGTGACCCAATTCTGGTCATAGTTTAACTAGAAATGATCACATGCCATCTTTTTAGGGGCATATACGTCAACTAAGTTTTCTCTCCCATTGCACACACCCAAATTGGCATCATGCTGGGCCATGAAATCTAATCTGTTGGAAAAAAAAAAATTAGGGTTCATAAATGTATTCCAAACGAAAAGGTTGTACGGCTCATCCCAACACGTGGGATCCCCATTGCCCATGGATATTGCGCTTCTTCTGTTGCTTCATCAAAATCAACAATGATGAAGATGTCCAGAACTAATGACGACCCAAGAAGAAAGTTATATAACTATTAAGGATACAAAGTAATTGCATGATCAGCAACCCAAACGGAGTTGTATTGTGTTAAATTTAAGAAGATTTCATAAAATGACTTGTTATTTCTCTTGGTTGGTGATTAACATGTTTGGCATAATGGTGGCTATGATTTTTTGTGGTGGTATGACATATAAAGGTGCTAGAGGTTATCCCCATCAAAAGTACAACTGTCAAAGAATTTGCAGAACATGGAGGTTAAGATTGAAATAAAAAATCTCAAAGTCAATATCTTTTGCGCCTAAAAAATTAGCATGTGATTATTTGCACCTAAAATATGACCTGAGTTGAGTCCAAGAACTCGTAAGCCGGTGCATTTTGATTTTGAGAGAAACTAAAAAGTATTATTTTAAATGTAAGAGATTAGAAAAGTACAAATGTAAAATTTGAGTGACTAACACAATCACTTTGCCTATTAATTAATTTTTAACATAGCAGTTTTAGAACCAAATGCTATGCTCATGCTTAGAAATAGTCCTAATTTTTTTGGGAAAAGTCAATTTTAGTCCCCAAGTTTTCATGTTTGCGCCAAACTTGGCCAATTGATGGAATTTTCCAATTCCATCAAATTTGTCACATGGAAGTCATGTGTTCATTAACAAAAAATAAAAATAAAATTTAGTTGATAACTTATTCAAAATTTAGAAATTGGTCCTCGATCTTTGGGTTATGGACGAAATTGTCCCCAAAGATTCAACTCAATCACATTAAGTCCTCAAAGTTTGTAATATTTACCAATGTGGGATCATTAATGTTTTCTAAATATTTTCTTTTTGGCTAATACAGCATTATTCAAGAGCTAGGCATTAAAGGAGGTAACAATGGTTGGTGGCGCAATGGTAGCTTTGAGAGAGTTGCCGAAAAATTTTTTCTACCACCAGACTAGGACAAAAAGTACATAGTTGGACTCAATTCCTACAACGATTACAATTTCGACCTTAAGATTGACGCCAGATCTTTTGTCTTACATTCTGTGCCACTTCCTATCACATTACCTAATGAACTGTCAAGATTCTATGAATTAATTTTAGTGAAGTTATCTTGATAGTTCATTAGGTAGTGTAACAGAGAATGGGACAGGATATGAGACAAAAGATTCTTAGCACTTAAGATTAGTTAAAAACTAATGGAGGTGCGCTAAAGAGATCTTCTTTTCCTACTCAAATTCTGACCCAAAAGGGTATCCAAATATAACATGCTAGTAACATTCAGATCACTCATTATAAAAAAAAAAAAAAAAAATAGGAGTAAGTCTTGACTACTCACTCCACAATACGGAATGAGTATGATAGCTATTGACATGACCAAAAAGTAAAAAAGGTCCTACTACTTTTGAATCATCCAATTATTTAAAATTTTCACTCTACAATGCAGAGTGAATAATAAATAATTTTTTTAAAATTAGAACGTCCAATAGGGTTCGGCAGTCATCAAGTTCATTAAGTGTGAGCTAATAAAATTATACATACATGTTAGTTTCTTTACCTTAGCCCTGCGACATTTTTAGTCTCTAAAGTTTCATAAAAAATAAATCATGTCCCCCATGTTTCAAGTTTTTACTCAATTAGGACAATTGATATAAAAATAGCATAATTTTAATTTCTATGGCTCTACTCCAACAAAAAATTTACCTTCTATCTTTTACTTTCTCTTGCCGAAACTAACAAAAATAGTTTTTTCACATAATTTTGAACAAAAAAGTATGTTATTTTTCTAAGTATGTTATTTTCTATCATTTGTACTAACTTAGTAGAAATTTTGAAGATAAGGGACGTGATTTATTTTCTATGAAACTTTGGGGACCAAAAATGTCAATGGGCCAAACCACTTTAGGGACTAAAAATATTTTTTACCCTAAAATCTATATTGCTACTCATTCGTACTTCTTTACACACTCGGTACTATTACTCTTTCTCTCTCTACTTTTTCTCCCAATCCATTTAGCTAGAATGAGACAACAAGGCACTAATCTACGAAACCTCTAAACAAGTCAATTCGTAGTAATTTTGATTTAAAAAATTCAAAAAAAAAAATGCTCAAAATTATCATAGCAGCATTTAGTAGTCAATTTAGAACGTTATAAGCCATAAAGCAGTAACAGCCCGTCAAAGTTTGGAGTTTCTCATCCAAGGCAGGGGTGTCAATTTGTAACACGACACAATAATTTAATATGAACATGACGCAAATTTAGCTGTTCGGGTTAGGTCTTAGCGGGTTCGGGTTGTAAATAGGTTGAGCTATTTAAAACATGCAAATAAATGGGTCGGGTCAGGTTAGGTTGACCCCAGGTTACTCAGGTAACCAGATAACTTATTGGTTAAAGTTTTCATTATGTTTTATTATGCTATAATTTGTTCATTTTTGTGATTCAAACTTGAAGTTGATTATCAAGGGCATTAGTGGGTTAGTATTTTGATCTTATATATAATAAGTTCATTCATCATTCCCTTTCTTATTTTGAATACATGGAATTATTAATGTCGCACTGGTTAGACTAGGAATAATGTAGTAGTAGACAAGTTAGTCATTCAATAAACCGTTTCATATGAAACGGTAAGCAATTAAATATCTTTATGGCTATGAAATAGATGCTGACAAACAAAGGAAAGTTATTAGGTGATGAGTTCTATACTTAACAGAGGGGTATAGTGTCATCATCTAGAAGAAGTTACCACCCATGATGAAAGACCTTGGTTCGTTCTCCATTCCATGCACTGTTGGGGAGATGGAGCTCGAAAGGGCACTATTTGATGACCGCACTTTAATGCCACAAGGCAAAACAAAAACAATAACTCACAAGGACAAAATTAAATCCAGTAAACTAAAATAGAGCAAATCCGATAGATAGGAATAAGAAAGAAAGCACAGGAGGATATTTTAAAAATAGACTAGAGTAATCCAAAATCGTGATTGTGAGAATTACTTAGTTAATTCATTATAAATTCCATATACATAAAATTCAATTTAATTGAATTAAGTCAAAGAGGAATCCATCCTAGATTAATTATTTGATAGGATCCAATTGTGCGAGGAATCGGGATTCGGTTGATAATCGAAAATTGAACTTTTATTTAATATAATTGAATCAATTGCTTGGTAATTTGAGTAATTCTTGAAAACTACTAGCCTAATACCTAACCTGTCTTTTATAATATTTGAAAATAGGACTTATATTTAATTAATAATATTAAATATTTGACCATTATATTTAATATTTGATTATTAAATATCCTATACTACTTAGTAATTGAGTCCACGTAGGACTAATGTTGCTGCCTCGCCTCATGCAACCATTTTTTGCTTACCAAACTCTCTCAAAGCGAGGTATCCACTACCTTGGCTGAGCTTCCATGTTGTTATGACTCGTTGAAGACGAGCCTTTTATGTCCTGACCCTGCTCAAATTTCACTTTTGAATGCGAAATGGCCATTTGTCCTTCTATACTCTGCACACAAAAATAAAAAACAATAAATAACTATTCTTTCATAATTAACAAATAAAAAACATGTGTAGGAAAAGTTTAATTAATCTGTTCACAACTTTCTACGAATTCTCGTAAGTGCACAGTTTCAGTGTAGTAGGATGAATAGGAATCGTTCGTACAGAGACTGTATAGACAAGTATCGAGAGTTTTAGATTTTTTTAAATAAAGGTGTTTCATTGTGGTTGTGTTAGTATTTGTCGAATTTAGGCCAACTTAGTTGGAATGGTATATTATTAGTCGAATTGATTTTAATTGCCAATGATATGATAACCTAGCATTTGAACCACATGATTCATGTCCACGTTTTTGTGTTTAAATGATGGAAGCATAAATTTATATCAAATGATGAATTGATTCTGATTTTGTAGGTGTATTCTACATATAATTTTCTCACTCATGACTTGAAAATGAAGAAGAAGAAGAAGAAGTAGTAGTAGTTAGTGTATTGTATTGACGATTAGGATGATTACCTAAACAGATATCGCAAACAAGTACTTACAGAGTAGCCACTACATTGACTTGCATCCCTTATATTTGTTTTGCGAGAGTTGCCATCTGTCTTGCCATTGCTATCACTACTTAGAAAGTCAATTAGAAAAGGCTCTTAGTCATTTCATCTAGTTCAGCACTAAAAAGATAAAAAACCACGATGAAAGGATTAAGAGTACAGAGGTTGTAGTTAAAAATTTGGGGAACCAGTTGGGTCAAATAGCACGAAACTTGGCTAAACGGCCACTCAGAGTATTGCCAAGTGATATTGTTCCTGTTGAACCCTAGTTATGTTAACCATGTTTTGATGATGACAAAATCGCACTAATGGTTTGAAAACAAGTGTGCAGAAAAACATGTAGGTTCAGACGCAAATGATTGTCCGAAAATCTTTAAAACAATCAGCAGACTCCACGAACGCAAATGACTGTTCGAAAGACAAAGCTTCAGACGATTTCTAACAATTCCGACACAAAGAATTTGAAGCAGTTTCAGACGAAGCACAGCGTCCGATCATATTTCCAGAAGACTTTGCTTCGATCGGATGCATGTTCAGATGCATCCTCGGACGTCAGAACGAATACCCTTAGAGAACGGACGCAGCGTCGGACGAAGAAGTTAGCAGCGGCCGTCCGGAAGGTCCAACGGCTAGTTTTCCAGTAAACAGAAAATAGCCGTTAGAAAGTTGTTGGAACCAATTTTTGGGCAACTATAAATACCCCTAAACCTGAATTAAATAGAAAGAGACTTCTACATTGATTACAAGTAATTCTTGAGCTATTTGGGGGAAATAGTAGGTACAAGTGTTGTAGTAGTGTAGTTAGTTTTGTGAAAAGAGTTTAGGAGTGTAAGAGTTCTTCAAGTGTAAGAGTGGAGAGATAACAATTGTAACAAATGGAGGTTGTGAATGTAAGTTTCACAAAAACTCTTGGCTCAACTAAAGGAATTTAGTGTGAGCAAGAGTGATGCTCATTGGTGTAAAGAGCTTATTGTCTCACCTACTTTGAAGAGACTTTTAGTGGCTAAACTTCAAATTAAGAACTTAGTAGTTGCCTTGTAAGAAGCTCTTTGTGGTTGTAAGCTCCAAGTTTGAGAAGCTGGGGAGTTTGGTTTGATACTCTTAATCTCAATATTCTTATTTGTTTCTTTAAGCTTAAATTGTTGAATATCTATTGTATTCATTTGTGCTTAAGTTTTTATTTGGTGCATAAAATTTGCATTTCCTATTGAGCACATCAAAAGATTTGTTTTTGAAATAACCTAATTCACCCCCCTCTTAGGTTGCCCTTTGGGACCAACAATTGGTATCAGAGCATTGGTCACTTTATTTTTTGCTTAAATTTCATTAGAGTAAAGATCACGGCAACCAATAATGCCTTGTTTTTAGAGGGGCATTCTATTTCTAGACCTCCCATGTTTAATGGAATAGTCTCTAATTTTGTTTATTGGAGGGATAGAATGAAAATTTTTGTTCAATCTATTAATATTGAACTGTGGTATATCATTTATGAAGGTCCTTTTGAGGCAAATATTATTGATGAAAATACTCATAGATTAAGGTCTAAGACTAGATTCGAATTAAATGCACAAGATAAAGTAAATTTATCTTTAAATGCTAAAGCTATTAGTATTTTGTATAATGTCTTGGATGCAGATGAGTTTTCCAAAGTAAAAGGTTGCAAATCTGCCAAGGAGATATGGGACAAATTGAAAGAAATCCATGAAGGAAGTGAAGATATAAGAGAGCAAAAGAGTCACTTATTGTGGCTAAATATGAATCCTTCAAAATGGAACCTCATGAGAACATTGACAAGATGTATTGTAGGCTCAATGACGATTTGGAAGGTTTGGGTAAAGAATATTCCTTGGGTGAGAAGAATAGAAAATTTTTGAATGCTTTACCTAAAGAATGGGAACCTAAATCCATTGCCATACTAGAAGAGTCTAAAAATTTTAATTCTATGCCTATCGAGTCTTTGATTAATTCTCTAACCTCCTTTGAATTGAAGATGAAATACAAGGTACAAGATGAGGAGGCAAAAGGAAAAACAAGCATAGCATTTAAAGCTTCATCAAAAGGAGAAAAGACTCAAGGAAGCCTCACTTCAACAACTTCCAAATCACTTGGGATGATTGCAATTCGGATGGAGAGGTTGAAGAAGAATATGAGGAGGCTCAAATGGCTTTTATGGCATTTGGCAATAATGAGGTATCCTCTAGTTGTGATTCTTGTGATGATTCATGTGATAATGATGATGATGATGTTGAATCATTTATTTTTAAAATGCATGAATGTTTGAAAGAATCATATGCTAAGAACAAAGAGTTAAAAATTAAAATTAATACTTTATTGAGTGCCAACTCAAAACTTGTGCATAAAAATAATTCTTTGACAAAAGAAAATGATGTTTTGAAAGAAAAATTTGTTGGAAAAACCGAAAGATCATGGAATAACAAGTTTCATTGAAGAAGAGATTAGATGATCTTGATGATATTTTGAAAAAGAAGAAAGAAAATGTTTTTGAAAAGAAAAGAACTAAAAATATGTTTTTGAACAAAAATTTTATCACCTTTAGAAAAAATGATTTGTTCTTTGTTAAATCTAAATCTTCTTTTTATGGCAATAAGAATATTATTTGTAATTATTGTCATCAACATGGCCATATAAAGAATTATGTTAAAAGAAATGAAAAATTGGGAATAAATTCTATTTGGGTGATTAAGCATGTTACTAATCCAATTGGACCCAAGAAAGTTTGGGTACCAAAATTTGTTGCTTAACTTGTATGTAGGTATGCTTGGAGAGCACCAAGGAATTCATGATAGATTATCTATGAAGGGTGTTCAAGGCATATGAACTATGATGATATTGAAATGGGTAAGATCTAAAATTTTGTGCTTTCATTTATCAAGTTGAATTATGTTCTCTTGAATATTACTTCATCTATGTGTTTGAATTTGATTAGAATGCTAGGAAATATGTATCCCCAATTTTTGTCTATAATAAGTCACTACTTGCAAAAGAAAGGGGAAGCATTCTCTTTTTTAAATGGATTATTTTGCAAGAAATTGCATCACACATGCTTCATTGTTTTGATGATGCTTTTTGGTAAGGAATGAGCAAAAATTGTTTTGATCATAATTCTTTGCATGAATTCTCTCATTCTTATGGAACACATGTTTTTTAAGGGATGAATTGTTTTGCATAAATTGACTCATTCTCCGTGTACTCATTATATTCATCTTTCAAGAGGGAGAATAAACGTAGGGGGAGCTTGAATTGCATTATTTTTCTTATGTTTTGATAATGCCAAAAGGGGGAGAAATAATGTACAGATTCTCTTGTGTTGTACTTCATATTTTATGGTTGTTTTTTGAATTGTCCAATTGATTTGTCATCATCAAATAGAGGGAGATTGTTGAACCCCAGTTATGTTAATCATGTTTCATGATGATGACCAAATTGCACTAATGGTTTAAAAACAAGTGTGCAGAAAACCAGGTAGGTTCGGACGCAAATGATCGTCTGAGCAAAACAACCACCAGACTCCAAGGATGCAAATGACTGTCCGAAAGACAAAGATTCATCATCTGACACAAAGAATTTGAAGCAGTCTCGGACGAAGAACAGCGTTCGATCATATTTCCAGAAGACTTTGCTTCGATCGGACGCATCCTCGAACTTCCGAACAAATACCCTTAGAGAACGGAAGCAGCGTCGGACGCAGGAGTTAGCCACGGCTGTCCGAAAGGTCCAACAGCTAGTTTTTCAGTAAATAGAAAATAGCTGTTGGAAAGTTGTTGGAACCAGTTTTTGGCCTACTATAAATACCCATAAGCCTGAATTAAATAGAAAGAGACTTCTAAATTGATTACAAGTCATTCTTAAGCTATTTGGGAGAAATAGTGGGTACAAGTGTTGTAATAGTGTAGGTAGTTTTGTGAAAAGAGTTTAGGGGAGTGTAAGAGTTCTTCAAGTGTAAGAGTGGAGAGATAACAATTGTAACAAATGGAGGTTGTGAATGTAAAACTCTTGGCTCAACTAAGGAATTTAGTGTGAGCAAGAGTGATCCTCATTTGTGTACAAGAGCTTATTGTCTCACCTACCTTGAAGAGACTTTTAGTGGCTAAACTTCAAGTTGAGAACTTGGTAGTTGCCTTGTAAGAAGCTCTTTATGGTTGTAAGCTCCAAGGTTGAGAAGTTTGGGAGTTTGGTTTGATACTCTTAATCTCAATATTCTTATTTGTTTCTTTAACCTTAAATTGTTGAATATCTATTGTATTCATTTGTGCTTAAATTTTTATTTGGTGCATAAAGTTTTCCTATTAAACACATCAAAAGGTTTGTTTTTAAAATAATCTAATTCACCCCCCCTCTTAGGTTGCCCTTTGGGACCAACAATTCCTAACCCAAGAGAGTATGCAAAAACTATCATCCTGAGGAGTGGGAAGGTATTAGAACAGCTAAACTAATTGAGAAGGTGGATAGAAATGAGAATGAGACAAATGATGAAGAGTTATCAAATCATATCAAATGATAAAGAGCAAGTTATCATATCAAATGTCATATCATCAGTGAATTACTTTGTTGATGCAACAAATTTTAGAAGATTAATTGGAAGTCTAAGACACTTGACTTCTACAAGGCTCGGCATTACTTATGGTATTGGGTTAATTGGAAGATCCATGGAGTCTCTGCGTCAATCATACTTGCAAGCAGTTAGGAGGATCTTAAGATACATTAAAGGTACACAATCTGATGGTATCTTTTATTCATATTTTGATGAATTAGACTTGTTGGATATATAGACAGTAATTGGGCTGGTGACATGATGCAAAGAAAAAGTACTTCCGAGAATGCATTTCACTTGGGAATTGGTGTATTTTCTTGGTTATCTAAGAAACAAGAAGTTGTGACATTATCCACAGCTGAACCCGAATATATGGTGGCAGAAAATAGTGCTATGAAAAAGCACTATGGTTGAGAAGGATGCCTAATTTTTTTATAACACAAGCAAAGATGGACCTACCAAGATCTTTTGTGATAGCAAGTCAGCAATTGAATTGTCAAAGAATCTAGTGTTTCATGGATGCAGCAAGCACATTAATATCAAGTATCACTTTATTGGAGAGTTAGTTCAAGACAAAGAGATTGTTATTAACTATTGTAAGACTGAGAATCAAGTCGGAGACATTTTCACAAAACTATTAAAGATGGAGTTGTTCATTAAATTAAAGAAGATGCTTGTAATGGTCAAATTTGAATACTTTAATTTAAGGGAGGCAAATCTTAAATGTTAAATCAAAATCAAAGTTTTAAGACTTATTTTCCTAATTTACTTTTGGTAGTAAGTTGGCAAAATTCCGACTTGATTTGGTTTCCTAATCTAGTTTGGTTCTTGTCCTTTACTAGTGTTAATTGGAATTGGGGTAGATTGCTGTGTCAGCTAGTGGTCCTCTGCATGAGGACAGCTTGATAGAGGTTAGACGTTATTGTGTGTGAAAAAAAGTTGAGAATAAAAAATCACCTTTGCCTTCCATAAATCTTTGGCCTCTATTTCGTTAGTTTTTGCTTTACCGAAAATTAATAATCCAATTCATAGCCTTATTTTTCTTTTTTTTTTTTACTCTCTTGTTTGACTTGCGGCTTTATTTACCCCTTCAAATTGTTAGTGTACTGCAATAGTCTATTATCCAGAAAACTACTAGTATCATTGAATAGTCACCTTTTGAATCTTCCATTAAAGTGGAATAATTTATGCTGTCATCACGTATAAGAATTAAATCATCATATAAACATCATATACTAAATAAAGGAAGTTGGCAATGTTTAAGGAGAAAAAACCATTAAAAATGAGAGCTGAGAGAACTTCTCCTAGGAAAGAAAAAATTTCTCCCAAATTGATTGTTGGAATAATTTTCTGGTGGTAATTGAGTAAAAGCATTAAATTTTCAACATTTCAGGACACAATATATTTTTGTTGAAACCTTGAGGACAATTTCATCCATAACCCAAACATTGGGGACCAATTTGTCAATATCATAACGGACGTGCGACTTCCACATGACAATATTTGGACGGAATTGGCAAATTACGTCAACAGCCATAGTTTGGCTAGAAAAACAAATAATTCCTCCGTTCTATTTTATTTATCATGGTCAAACTTATATACAATTTAAAAAAATTTGATATTTGACAAAATAATAAATTTTTTTTTCATAATTGTTCCTCAATTAAAATTCAAAATTTTATTAATTGATTTTCGAGTATTAAAATTTGAAATAATTTGTAAAGATAATTAATATTAAAACATGAATTTAATGATATTCTTTGAAATTTGCATGAAGGGTAAAATATGTCAAAATACCTTTATAAAGTTACCTTTTTAAAAAATGACAAATAATTTGACAATAAACCAAAATAGAAAGAATAAATATAAAATAAGACGGAAGGAATATTAGCAATTCAAATTGCCTTTTCCTAAAGAATCTTGAGGACTAGATTTGCGCATGACACAAACATCGGGTCCTAAAAATGCAATTCTCTCTTATCTTTAATAAATTATCCAAACAAATTAATTGATTTAGTTGTAAATTTAAAATGCACTAATAAAGAAAATGTAATTTTAATGACTAAATAAATAAATTTGAAATTCATCAAAATTTTATGTCATTTTAAATCTATCCAATTTAAATTTATTTATTTCAAATTCTTCATTCAATTCAAATCCACCCCACCAAACATAATTTCAATTCAAATCCACTCATCTAAACACAATCTTGAGCAACACTAACTTTCAGCTCGTAGGTTACACTGACCGAGATACTGCAAAATTCCATTAAGCAAGAGTACCTTCCTCTTCTGACGTTTGGAAAAAAAATAAAGAACCTTTCAGCTCTTGGTCAATAATTTTGCCAATTCCCTCGAGCAAGAGTTCCTTTCAGCTCTTGGCCAATAATTTTGACACGGTAAGCTAACCACCGGACATTCTCTGACCTATGAATTCTTCCAGCTCTTTCATCCTCCGGTTCACATTCAGTCACTCAAATACTTGTATAGTTTAGCTTTCTCGGCTTATACCAATCTGTTCGCAAAATCTCAAACATGTACCAAATTTCTTGCCCATTACCTTGATTTTAATTTGATGAGTTTTCTTCTTACAAGATACTATAAGTGGAAAGAAATACTCAACCCAATCTACTAAAACTTCAGTTCTATCAAACATAACTGCCAGCCAATTTAACATTTCTTGCGCACATTTAACCGCACTTATCTAAAACAAGCAAAAAACTCCTGTTGCTTTGGACCCCTGAAGCAGGTAGACTGCAGTGTCCAATTCCGAAACAAGTTGCCAGCAAACAAATATCAGAAACCAATCAAGCTTAAAGAAAATTACTTGGTAACCAAGATCCAGCAATTCAAATAAATCATATCCCAAAATAAAGTTTGGATCAACAGTTAATTATACTCTGCCTCCAACAAGTTCTAAGAAGATAGAATCCATTAGAAGATATAAAGCCAAGATCAAAGCATCAGCTTACATCAGTCAGCTATCTTCTACTAATGCTTAATAAATCAATATATGTTGCTACCAATAAAAATGTCCAAATCAGGTTTTCCAACTACACAGAAAGTCTATGTATGTCCCAGAATAGTGACTGAAATCGAATTTACACTCCCTCACAAGTACTTAAGGCTGCAATACACACTAGAGTCCTCCTATCCTAGGGCTTAAGTGCAAACCAGGTGTAAAATTTACAGAAGCAAAGATCAAACTTTATGTAAAATTCTATTCATCCAGAGGCAACTATTAGGTATCATCAAATATGCCACCAGCGCAAATGAATATCATATTGTAAGACACGTGCAATCAACTTAATATCACACAACCAGTCCAGTTCCAACATGCAAGAAAATTAGTTTCATTTTCAGAATCCAAGAATTTCTGTAAGGCATGTTTCATAATGTTAAAAATTCCAATCAGCAAATTTCAGCAATATAACTAAGGAAATAAAACTCAGCTGATACATAATATGTGTGTGCATATACATACCCACACGCACACACATTGAATGACGGATGGTGGGGCCAATACGGTACAGATGATGAAATAAGATCAAAAGAAATGGCAGGGAAAGGCAAGCCGGAGTGCAAGTTATTTGGAAGGAAACAATGGGGACAAGAAGAGGGGGCAGATTGAAAAGTATATACACACAAACACAAATGTTGTGGGGCCAATGGGATAGAGATGGCAAAATAAGATCAAAGAAAAAGGGAGGGAAAGAGAAGAGGGGGTGTAAATTAATTGGAAGGAAAAGAGGGGAAAAAGAAGAGGGGGGGCAAGTTGAGAAGAGATGCAGCAAGGAGGGGAAGGAACATATGTGTGTGTGTGAGAGAGAAAGAGAGAGAACAGAGGGGAAGAAGGGAGAGAGGTAAGGATTTATAAAAGGTGGGGATGGAAAGAGAAAAGAGATGAGAGGCAATTGGGGGAGGAATGAAAAGGAAAAGAAAAACGAGAAACAAAATTTTATGAGGTCACTTTTCAAATGACTGTCAAGGACCAGAGAGAGATGTCAAACAGGAACAACTTAATCATGACAAATGATAAGGCTTTGGATGAGGCATCATAATTGCAATTAATTTAACCCGTGCTTCGCACCCAAGTACTATCATCAGATTCAAAACCTTTGCGCACACATATAGTAACTGCAACTTTTTATATGATCACAAAATATTTCTCGAGAACTCCAAAAACAAAACTTGAATGAAACCAAGCTCAGGTTGTTGACATCACAATTAAATCAATCTATCTTCACAGAGTTCTGGACACAAATCAGATAGATATCAGTAAAAAACAAGCACTTTAGAAAAATTCAAAGGCCCTGAGCCAAAGGTCTAAATTTCCCCATTGTAGTATTACTATCTACCGCCATTAATCCTTACTTCATTCCAAGTCTAATCATCCCTATAAAAAAGATAAGCAGCTCTAAAATCTAAGATGGGGAGATAAGAGATAAATTCTTCAGCTATAGTAAACAGGACAAAAGTAAAAAAGAAAATGTAAGAATAAATGTTTCCATGTGACATTCTAGAGTAGAATTCATTCCCCAAAAATTAGATCCCAGTCAGTTGAAAACAAGCAACTGAAATAATGATCAACTTACATAACTGATATGCATAAGGAATCCGAAAAATCAACTTTTCTACAAAGCCATTTTAGTAAAAAATTAAAAGCTACAAACCAATTTTGTTCAACTAAATCCCAAAAAAAAAGAAAAAAAGAAACACACAAATCAATCATTTGTGCCTCAACATTCAAGTTTTATGAATGAGGAAGTATTCTCAATCAATTAATCAATCAAGCATTGAAACCAGAAACAATCAAACCCCATTTACATTTATGCCCCACACAATCTAAATCCCTGATCTGGCACAAACTCAACCCATGAAAATCCGATCAAGTGGTCATATTCATTTGAAGAAAAACTCCA
The DNA here is from genome assembly GCA_025175665.1 of Cinchona pubescens. Taxonomy (NCBI): domain Eukaryota; kingdom Viridiplantae; phylum Streptophyta; class Magnoliopsida; order Gentianales; family Rubiaceae; genus Cinchona; species Cinchona pubescens. The sequence goes on from JANKKI010000232.1 coordinate 1,401,566, forward strand.
ACAAAATAATAATAATAATAAAGCATAATAGAACCACATAAATATAAAATAAATAAAAAATATATATGGACAATCAAATGCTAGAGTTATCTATCACAAAAATCCCAAATTAGAATCACAAAAGAACAGTCCAAAACTAAAATGCAAATGATTTCAAAATCTCTATTCCAATTCCAAAAGCACCTCAACAATTTCCGTGATAATTCCTTAATACCTAATATTACAAATTACGCTAAAAAATATTGTTCCTTCCAGAATACTCACATCAATCACTGGAACCCGCATCACCGCAGTCCTCCCCATGGGCATCATCATGATCACAATCACGATTATGCCCAGGATTTTTGTTAAATTTACCATTTTTCGAACCGTTTTCATCGTCATCGCTGTCATCCTCATCAAAGGGCTTCTCTTTGTGAAAAATACAGCACTTTTTTGAACTTTTCTTGTTGAGGAATTCGTTATCCACTGTGCCTTCTTTCCACGAAACCTTCTTCTTCTTCGGCTTCAATTTAAGAACCAAAGTTTCTCGAGGTCATGTTGAGACGGTGATGATAGTGATGGCAATGTTGATGGGGATGATGATGGGGTTTCTAGGGTTAGGGTTTGAGTTAAAGACCCAAAAGAAGCTGATGGGAATAATTGCCTAGTGGATCTTGCCATTGTGGTTACTGTGTTTTGTGCGTGTAAATTTGACACCGAGGAGTTCCCATCTTCCGGTGCTTTATTGCTGACCAAGAATACAGGGAGAAGGAAATTACTCTTAAGGGTTAAATGGCATTTTGTGACCCCCCAATTATGCATGTTTAGCACTTTGCACCCCGCATTACTAATTTTACAGTTCACTACCTCAAACTTCAACATTTATCAGTTTAGTGCAATCATGTTATATCCCGTTAATTTGAAGCGCTAAATGACAAATATAAACTTTTAATATTTTGTGCACTTCCTAAAATATCCATATGAGGTGTGATTTACTTTTGTGGCCAAAGGTCTTTTTCATATGATATATTAAAATATTATTTGTTTTCTAAAAAAAACAGGGATCTTATTGAAAGAATAGGATTGAGAAACATATCTGATATAAATGTTGTAGGTATGGCTGGAATCTGCTAGAGGATGGTACTAATCCTAATCAAACTTGGAGTAGAATTCTTCAGACCTCCTGTGTTGATTGTAGGAATTCTAAATTGACTAACTTGCTGACCTTGAGAAAGAACCGCAAGTCAATTAACTCAATCTGTTTGAGAATGGGGGTCTAGCTATTTAATCAAGGAACCAGTTGGGTCGTAGGGGATGGTAATACCATTAGGGTAAGGCTAGATGACTGGCTAGGAGTTTGTCCTTTAAGGAATATGATCATAGGGCCACTTAATTGGAATGAGGAGAAGCTAAGGGTCAAAGACATCTTTGATGATGGAGGATGGGACTTGAGCAATGTATTTGTCTGCCTTCCCAAGGATATTATTAATTTGATCAAAATTTTAAGTAGGCAGTGTAATGCCCCCTAAGCGATTTTATAAGATGGTAGTCTTCCTCTAATGGAATATTCTTGAAATCTACAAAATCTGCTTGGGAATTATTTGTGTATAGCAGGACTCAAAACTTGAACAAGACAGTTGCAGGTGGATATGGAAGGTATGAAACTACTCTAAAATCAAGCATTTTCTCTAGCATGTGTGGCATCATAAGCTCCCAACTAAGGATAATTTGGTAAAGAGGAACATTGTCATAGTGGATTCTAGCTGCCCTTTTTGTGAAAAGAACATAGAGGACGTGGAACATGTTCTCTTCTTATGTGATAGAGCAAAACTTCTTTCGACTAAGCTTGGACTTCCTACTGACAATGGAAGGGATTTAGTAGTCGGGTTTGATGAGTGGATCAAGCAAGGTTCCTTGTGCTCTAAACTATCACACTTCTTCTCTATTCCTAGGAGAACTAACAAAGTTTTCAACCTGATTCTCAGAATCTCGAACCCTACTCTAAAACCTTATCTTCAATATTTGATTTCTGCTTTTTAGGACCAAATCAGCATCTGTTTTCTTCTTGCTCCCTCAATCGAGATATTCTTCTTTGAGTAATGGTTTGGAAATTTTAGTTAACCGGTACCCTCCCAAGAATGGCTTCAGTTAACTGAATACTAATGGCATAGGAAGGGGAAATCTAGGGGTATTAGGGGCTTGTTGTTTAATCAAAGATCATGATGGCAGGTAGAGACATTACTGCTCTAGGAGGATAGCTATAAGAACTAACATTTTAGCTGCACTTTAGGCTCTAAAGGATGGACTGCAACTTGCTTATGATCTCAAATAATCAAACATGGAGATAGAACTGGATGCTAAAGTAGTTATTGATCTGTTACATCTACCAAGCCTTTAATTCTTGTTTATTCATCTTTCACTAGTGAATGCAGGTGACTGAAAAGGAAGTGGAAGCATGTCAACATCAAACATATCTTCTGTGAGACCAATAGGTGTGCGAACTATTTGGAAAAAAATGCAGTAGATCAAGTTCAAGGCTTTGTTGTTTTTGATTTGTTACCTTCCTTTTTGTGTAAGCTTGTGGAGGGGTTGGAAGATAGTATAGGAGTTTCAGGTCCTCGTTTTATTTAGTTAAATAGTGTGTGATATGTGAAGCTATTTTAATATTTTAATGCATTTTGTTTCCTTATCAAGAAAAAAATTAGGCAATTTCGACCTGAATTCAATGATTGCACTGAAGCATTAAAGACAAAATTTGAGATTGCAAATTATAGAAATTAATAGTTTGGGGTGTAAAGTGCTAAACAAGCATAATTGAGGGGTGCATAATGTCGTTAACTCTTTTATTAAATAGGAAAAATTTAGTAATAAAATATTTATTTAATTAATAAAGGGGTATAAATTTTACTCCCTCAATCCCATTTTATTTGATATGGTCAAACTTACACATAATTTAAGAAAATTGGGTATTTGACTCGCTAATAAGATATTTTTTTCATAATTGTCCTTCAACTAAGACACAAAAATTGTTAGTTGATTTTAGAGTTTCAAATTTTGAAATGACTTATGAGAGTAATTAATGTTGAAATATGAATTTACATGCTATGTCTTTGAAAATTACATGAAAGGTAAAATAGATAAAATGACTTTTAAAAATTTGTCATTTTAAGGGGTGACAAATAATTTGAGACAAACAAATATAGAAAAAGTGACATATAAAATAGGATACAAGGAGTATCAAATTATTAAAAAAATATCTTAATAGTCCGTTACAGTTTACATTGTACTTTTTTCAATTCTTCACATTTAAAATGAGACCAAACAGTCGCTCATACATGGGTTCTTGAACAAATTTCATCTGCATTTCGGTCCTAAATAGTCCTGTGAGCACCATGTGTAAGATTTTGTAAGGGTAAAATCAAGAACTAACATTTCTCTCTCATTTAACACTACTCAAATAATCCTTAAAATTTCGTGTTTGTTATTTGATTACTCGCATTTAAAATAATACGATTTCGTTGTTTACAAATTTTAAACCTATTATTTTAATCCATGAAAATAATTCTAGCTGTATTGTTGCTTTAAATATTGACGTGCACATAATTGTTGCTTTAAATAATTCTAGCTATATTCCCTAAAATATTTGATATATGATTCGTGTGTAACTATTCAAGTAAAATAAGGATAAATTAAAATAATGCATTTTGAAATTTGTGATAGAATAATTACTTTATTTTGAAGAAAAATATTTAAGTAGATCTAATTTTTGATCTCACTTGTAAATCCTGTGGTGTGGATTAAATTTTAGAGAATCTACGACATCAATTGATATAAATAAGATTTTTTAAAATTTAATCCTGACTACAGGTTCTACATGTGGGACGAAAAACCAAGTCTATGTAAATATTTGTCCATTTTGAATGTATTAGGAATGGCAGTCTATACCCACTAAAGCCGTTTGTTTTGTTATGTGGTAATGCACTGCATTTTGTATTTTTCTTTTTAATTGAAAGGGAAGAATGCTAAGGAGTTAATTGTGTTTCTAACTTAATGTTAATAAAGTTCTTATTCTTAATAAGTGCCAAAATGTTCAACATACAGTCATGAACCTGATCTCAAGTTCCTATATGGTCTTAGATAACACATATAATATGCAGATTGTTTTCAAAAGACTAGCATCCTAATATATATTTACACAAGTGAAGAATGGTTAAAATAGTTCTTTAATTGTGTATGCCTTGACAATGTTGCATTTTGCATCTTTGTGTCCGTGATTTTCATGTTCACAGTAACAACAAAGTTCGTTCCTTCAGGGCAATTTCATTATTGTCCAGCATATCCTCAAGTTCTGGAGGAAGATTGTCTTTGAGTTGGGGAAATTTGATAATTTTGACTTTAAGAGATTCCAATATGAAATACATATGGAGAAGTTCGAGACATAGATACGATGTTTCCTGAAGAAAGAATAGTTTTCAAGCATTAGTAACCATGGAGATTGCTTAAAGGTTGGAAAAAACTTACAATAGCACATAATCACACTTTCATAAAAACTTTAGACTAAAGACAAGACCAATACGATTAATTGGATAAACCTCAACCATCAAAGAAGACATAGATAAAACAAATTGCATCTAGAGGAAATTACGAGGAATAAATAGTCTGAGCCCTTGGTATAAACTATTGTCAAATTATACACAGATAATGTCAAGTTCTCTTGTTCATGCTCGATAAGATTACATAGAGCTACCATACTAACTAGATATAGTACAACCTAATATTGCCATACGATTACCTTGTCAACCAAATAAAGTAAACTGAAATGTCATGAGAAATGGTAAACAAAGAGCTTCCCATGCAAAATAACTTGTACAAATTATGGAGTAAAAACACATCTTTTTCTACTTTACCTATAAAATGGCATAAAATAGAGAACTACAACCATGGTCCTAAATGCCATAAAGAAAATCATGTATATGATATACATGTATATATAGACAAATAATTAAACACGTAAAAGTGTAAGTAGAAATGGAATAAAAACCTACAATTTAAGGTCATGAGACATCCCAATACTGAGGATTAACATGTCATAGACATAACATGGTTATATTATAATAACCAGTCATTTAAACAACAACAGAGATAATAGGGACATCAAACCGGAAAAAACGAGAAAAAATTGGAGATAAATAGACCATCCTTTCATTCATCTTTAATAGAATATTCAAATTAAATGATCACATTTTCATGATCAGCCAAAGAAGGAAAACTTCTCAATGCCACTACAGTCTAACAAACTAATCTAACTCTCAGATGGTTTGAGAATCACTGTTCGTGTGCTAGATAGAATTAAAATCAATTAAGAATTCAAAAAGTAATAAACCTTACTTTTTCACTAATTCTTACCCACACTCCCTCAAGTGTATGCGAAAGGTAGTAGATAGTGGAAGCGGGAATCATTCTCACAAGAATTGTTGGTTGGCAATTACTAAGATTTAGAATCATTGTATAGTTAGGTAATTCATAAAGAGAAATTACTAATTCTACTCAAAGTCATGAATTGAATAAGCAAGTAAATCAAAATTAAAGACTAATTTATCTAATAAAGCTATTACAAGAAGCAGACAGGATTAGACACAATAATTGAAGGATTAACCAACCTTATTGAAAAAAACAAGTAAATTAAAGAAAGTAAAGGAAGGTAAGTAAAATTACTCTAAAAGTAACTAGAATAACTAAAAATAAATTAGAATTGAATGGTAAATAAATGTAACTTGACTAAGGAAAGCAAATAGAAAGCATGCAAAATAAGTAAACACCATTTTTTTTTACTACTGTTAACCTAATGAAATTAGTGAATAAAACTAAATTTTAAAATAAACATTTGGTTTAGATTAATAAAAGAAAGCCTAATGACAAACGCTAGAAATTAAAGCAATTAATTGAAAATTTTAAACTAAAGATTACCAAAATTGGATGAAACTTAAAACTTACTAAAAAAGCTTTAAAAAGATGTAAAGAAATTTTCAAGAAATTAAAATAGAAAACAAGTAAAAATTATATCTACTTGTAGCTAAAGATTAACCCACTAAAACTATCTAATCAAAAATTAAAACTTGCAAGAAATTAAATGACAAGATCTAAAGGATATTAAAAGAGAACTAGTATTAAACTAAAAAGGATTGAAATTTAGACTACACTAACTATGCTATTAATTATGTGAAAATTTATTAACTACTCTATTCTAGTATTTGTACTAATACCAACTAAAAATCTATATATAGTTGGAGTATTACACAAGTTAATACTTAAAATCTGATAACCAAAATTTATAAAAGTGCCATTAATACATTTGTTGGATGCATCTTGATGTCACGACATCGAATTAAAGTTACATAAGCCAAATTCCGCCTTGATGTCATGAACAAAGGTCTTCAATTTTCCTCTAATTTCTTTTTGACCCTCAAACTTTGCTCACTTTTGACTCCAGTTTCTAACTATTAACTTGCATAATATTAAACTGACTAAGTTAGTAAATTGACTAAAATTCAATAAAAACTCATAATATTCACTAAAAATAAAAATGCAAACACATAATGTAAAAATTAGCTAAAATACTTAAATAAACACCAAAAATAAGAAATTCAAAATTTAATCCAGGAAAATGTTATAATTCAGACATAAAGAACTTTAGTTTACTAGAGTTATCACACCTCCAAAATTAACATTTTTCTAATTATGAGCAAAATAAAGTAATAAAAAGAACCTTACTAACCAATTGACAAGTACACTACCAATATAACGAAACAATCAATGAACAATGGATGTACTTATGATCAATAAGGAATTCTCTCAAAAGACCTCAAATATTATATGACAATTAAACTATTTTAATTAGTCAATCTAAGTTTTCAAAATTTTCCAAAAATCAAAAGTTCATTTACTATACAATACTTCAAATTACTAAGTATTAACCATTCTCAAAAAGATTACCAAAAATTGAGCTCTATTCATTCAAAACATCATTTTTTTTTTCCAAATCACAAATATTACAAAGTTGATCAACTATCCCGACGAGGTCATAGGGAAATAGAAGTTCATTAGGAATTTACCTGTATGCACATGTCAAACAAGTTAGGAACATTAATAAAAATCCTATTAAGGAATGGGTAATAAAATATCAATGATAAGTATTACAAACATTCCTCCCTTGACTTATTGGTATTCTAAATTGTAATTCCTAATGGCTTAATTTTGAGAAACAATATGAGTACATGTCAGAATCCAAGACTCGCCTTATTACTACTCTAATGGCTTATTTTGGAGAAACAACATGGGTACATGCTGAAATCCCGTACTCGCTTTATTGTTAATTGCAAAAATTATTTATTTATTTATTTATTTTTTGGATGGCCATTAATGAAGGAAGAGAAGTAAAACGTATGTAAGATTAATATCTAATACAAATCATTCACAAATTATATCAACATTCCTTATGCAATCATACAAAATGTCCTAAATTCCTTCTATTCCATTTCACCTAATTTTTTCAAAAGATAAATTGACCAATAAGTACTATTTATGATTTGATCAAAAATAATATTTCAAGTAAATTTCTCCCAAAATATTAGTACCTCTTTTCGAAAATAGTAATAACATGAAAAAAATTTGAAATTCTTATATTATAAAAGAACTACTCACACACACTTAAATTCATGAAATAGCCAATTCAAATAGTTCAATCATATAATATTGCAAATCAAATATCATCATCGAGTACCAAATTATTTAGTTTTCTACTCCAAAAGTTATCAAACACACATATAAACATTCAAATAACCATTCCTAACACAAGAAGTAAGCATCCCCAAACTTGACTTTTTTATTCTAATTGATGAGTAAACTCATCTGACCACTGACCCAAAATTTCAACACAAACCAATTAAAAGTAACTTAAAAAAGAAATAACATAAATCATGACACAATCTTAATAAAACGAACAACACTAAGTGATACTACCAAGAACACATTAAGCCTTGACATACGACCAACAATTAAGCTCACAATCATTATTTCTAATATTTAAACATCAATACTATTCTGCATGGTGTTACCTTAAGGCCCTTAGCCATTATCACTATTCAAACACATAAATCAAACTAAGAACTCTGAGACAATAGGCATCAAACCAAGTATTCAACTATGAAGTTCAAAGGGATAGATCTCAAATCAAATATCAACACAAGTAACTTGGCATCATCCTAAGACCCTTAGCCAATTCTAATCAAAATCAAATTATCCAAATTAAAATATCTAAAAACATAAAATATAATAAACTACTAAAGTACTAAGAAATAAGAGTAAAAATATCTGAAAATGTCTCAAAATTCAATAAAATAAAATATCTTTCTTCTTGATGTCTCATTATCTGTCTATCCATGCCGTTCTGATCATCCTCATCACTGCCTTGTTGACTTTTCTCCAAGTCCTTGTCCTGGGCTTTAGCAGGTTCACCAGTTTTTTGTGCTTCACCTTGATGTATAAGAACCACTGGTGGTGTGTAATACTGCCCATGAGCTGGTCCATAATGCCACAATGGAGGCTGCGGTAGCTGAATCCATGTGTCGAGTACGGTTGTCCATAATGCCTCTCCTATTACTGCTAAATTGTTATGCAGGCATTACCAATTGGTTAGAAGTCCAGTATCTTTGTAATTCATTTCACTACTCTTCTGTGATTGGTGCATTGCATGCATATCCTGGCGGCAAAGGAATGAATGAAGTTCTTGGGGGAAGTGTTGGAGGCATTTGACCTTCTACAGGATGATGATTCTCATATTCTCGAAACATCTTGTACACAGACTCCTTATTAGTTCTGCCTTTCTGATGCGTTATTGAATCATCAACAGAATAAGGACACTTGGTAGCATTTGATAGATGAGTGACTAGACTAGGGGCATAAAATATATGTTTTTCGGACCTCCCACTATCGATAAATTCCTATCTAATCAAACCAGCTATATCCACTGGCATCCCTCTCATAATGGCATAAACCAATACCACATTATTCCTTTGTATGTAGCTAAAAAAATTCGGTCCCCATATTCTACAACTTATGAAATAAAACTATAATTTTGCTATAATGGATAAACCTTGGGGAGGGAATTTCAATTAAACTATTCCTGTCGTATTTTCGTTACCCAAGAAACAGTAACATCACACAACATTCTTTTAATTTCAGTCATGTCCTTGTTCTTATTATGCACAAGCTCATGGTACTCATCAAATGGAACAGAAGGTACACTGAAATAAGCATTTATAGAAATGGTACTAAAATCAACTAGAACTCCCTAGACTTTTACCTTGCCATCCTCCAAATCACACAAGTTACAATGGAACTCTTTGACCAACTGGGTATAACCGAGCTCAACTGCCATATCAAAACTCTTCTAATGCCTTGCTCTAATTTGGGTTTCTATCTCTTTTGTTGCCTTCTTATAAGCCCCGCAATACATAGACAAATTAAAGCCACACTCCCTTATGATGCCATATTTCTCACCATTTTGAAATAAAATCTTAGATCGTTCGCTAGTGCATTGGGGTTCTACAACCCTTTCACTAGCCCCACTTGGCTCATCGATCATTCCTGCACTACTTGTTTCCTCGCTTACCTTTCCTTTTCTTGAACCATCATCGTCTTGGTTCTACCCCTACCTCTCATTCTAGCCCTCCTTCTAGCACTTCCTTAAACTCCTCTCATCATTTTTATTAGTCCAAAATAATAAAAAATTACCAAAAATAAATGTTCAATTATCAACCAATTCAAACAGTCCCAACACAATAAAAACTTCAACAATTATCACAAAATTTTCCAATACAAATTATTTCCAAATGAATCACAATTAGATTCATAGGGAATTTTCACAAAAATTCACACCAAATTTTTCCACAAATTGCTCAAAAATAGCCAATAATTTCACAATATCAATTATCTAAGTAATCACCAATAATTCAACCAAATTTTCCACAATTTAAATCCTCACAGGCCTAAGCAAATAAAAATTGGAAGATATTACCAATGTTCTCAAGAAAAATACTTGAATTGTTGATGAAGAATCTCCGATTGAACCTTTGTATTCCCTTGAAAAGTCCACAATTTGTGAGCAATTGATAAAGAATATGTATTGAGAAGATGAATTGAGGGTCCTTGTTGGAGGGTGAATTGATGGAGGAATTTGAGAAATTTTGGAATTGAAAACAAAAGGTGCATGGCTACGGTTTAAAATTGGGGAAGAATGGAAGAAAAAGAAGAAGTTGAATTATTTTAATTCTGTTCGAAGTCCATGTTATGACATTGCTTTGGTATCGTGACATCAAACTCAATTTGAATTTCAAATTAGTGCTTCGACGTCGTGACATCAATTCGATGTCGTGACACGAAATGTGTCATGTGCCTTGCTCGTGCCTCGGTGTTGCGACATCAAATTCGATGTCACGACATAGAAATGGGGTTCAATTTTATTGCCTTTATGGAAGTTTGAATTTGATGTCGCAACATGGAGCCAAACTTCTGGATAGTTTAATTTCAACACTTAGCCAAATTTTTTTTTTTCAACTTCTTTCTTACTTCAACCTACATCTTCTCATTACCTAAATGTAATGAAAACACAAAATATTAGAGACAATTTTCATCCATTTTTAAAGCTCTAATTATCTTGAAATTAAAACTAAAACTTCTAAAACATATTTTCACCTAAATTAAACTCAATCACTCAATTGAAATTAAACACAAATTGATGCCTGAATTAAGCAAAAACATGAAATTAAAGCTTGGGTTGCCTCCCAAGAAGCATTCTTTTATAATCACTAACTTGATTATGGCAATGATTGATTATGTACGAGTCCTTGAAGGTGGTTGACCACCTTTTGCCTTTGGCTTCTTAGGGAAAACATGAACATCATTCTTCTCGACTTTTAAATCTTGATTCTCATTATTCTTTTGAATTTTTCCTTCATTTCATGCCTTTGCAAAAACTAATGGTCCAATGAGGATATCCAATTGCGCTTCAAACAATTTTCTCTTTTTCTTATGAATTTTTTGCTTTTTGCCACCAACAATTTTGTACCCTTTTGCACGAATCTCCTGACCATTCATCATACTCCACCCATCATAGGGTGGTTTTTCCTTCACTTCACGTTTTGTATCTTCTTTTGCTCCATCGACACTACTTCGAGTACTTTCTTGTCATCCATATTGATATGCTCTTCAATTGACCTACTACAAAGAAAATTAGGAGAACAATTACACTATTTTCATAAAAATTTGGGATATTATCATTATAATCAAAAACATCAATTTTAACCAAATCATTTTCAACTTGTAAAATCAAGTTCCCTTTATTGACATCAATTAATACGTGAGCAATTGACCGAAATGGCCTCCCCAAGATCAATGGTACTTCATTTCCTTCACCGGTATCTAATACCGAGAAATCTACCGAAAAAACCAACCTATGTACTTCAGCAAGCACGTCCTCCAACAAGCCATACGGTTTCTTCCCAGACAAATATGCCAATTAGAGGGTGATTCTAGTTAGTTTAGCATTAGAAATTTTCAATTTGTCATAAATAGCTTTAGACATATTATTAATGCTCAACCCCAAATCACAAAGTAACCGATGCAACATTTTACCACCAATGTTGACCAGTATAGAAAAACTTTCGGGTATGAAGGATCTTTAAGTTTACAGAGTAGTCTTTTTTTGAAAATGGCACTACATTTAGCATCAAGGCATACTTTCTCATCATTGTTCCATTTCCGTTTTCTAGCCAAAAGATCATTCATGGAACGAGAATAGTTGGGTATTTTGGTGAGGACATTAAAGGAATGTAGTCGTTAATCTTTTTAAACATATCCAAGAATTGGTTGAATTGCTTCTCTCTTTCCTCCTTTCTTGGATCAATGAGCTTTTAAGAGAATGACACTTTTACCAATGAATCCAAATCCAAGGGTACTTTCAATTTCGTCTTCTTGGACACCTTGATCTCATCATTTTTTTCCTTTTTATTTTCATCACCAACAACTTCCATTTCATTCTCAATTACCTTGGATTTTTGTTTCTCATCTTCTCTATCCAACTTTTTCTTATCATTAGGCTCCACCAACTCTTTTCCACTCCTTAAAGTTATAGCATGACATTGTTACATTGGATTTGGAATCGTGTCACTTGGAAGGGAATCCATAGGTCTCTTAGACACACTCTTGCTAATTGTCCCAATTGAATTTCCAAGTTCCTTGTCGATGCTCTCAATTTTTTATAGATTCTCTTTTGCTCTTCTCTTTCCATTTCTCTTCTAAAGTACTACGCCTTTCTTTTCCAACCATCTTCATATACATTTTCTCTTGGAGCAAATAGGTCATTATATATAGGTTGCAAAAAATTAGAAGGTTGGAATGGAGGTCTTGGTTTTTGTTGTTGAAATGGAAGGCTAGATGAAGGTTGAAATGAATTGGCTTGGATGTTTCTTTGGAGTGGGGGTTGATACAGTCTAGAAGAGGAACTAGGGGCTTGGTTTTAAAAATTTTAAGATGGAGGATTATGTTGGTATGGAGGATTTTGTTGATTGTGGGTTGCTCTAAGAGAAATTGGGATGATTCCTCCATGAAGGATTCTAGGTGTTTACATAAGCTTTTTGTGAGTTCCTTGAAGATGAAGGTTGATTTGATACATAGCGGAATTTTGCTCATTTCCACACATAGGAACCTCATATTGTCCATTGGAGTGTCCACCACCACAAAAGTCACAAATCAAATTTTGTTGAAATGATGAGCCAGCAGCATTTGCGGTGCTTGGCTTTCCAAAGTTCTGCAACACTCTTTTAAAATTATTCATAACATTCATAAGCATGCTTTGTTGGGCAAGGAATGCATTATTAAGATTCAAATTCATCGTGCCACCTTGTTGAGTATTGGTTTGGTTGACTTCTTGTTGCACCATCGGATGAGTTATGGGCCCATGATAGTAGTAGTTTGAAGCCATTCGGTTAAGTAACTCTTGGGTATCTTCTAGTGTTTTGAATGAAACGGAACCATTGGCGGACACATCAACTATAGATTATTTCTTGTGCCAACTCGTTGTAGAATGTTTGAATTTGCAACCATAGCAGGATGGCATGGTGGGGACATTTCCTCAACAACTCTTTAAAATGTTCCTAAGCTTCACTTAAGCTCTCATCAAAATGAGCTTATTTGAAAGAAGTGATCTCATTGGCGGTCTTTGATGGTGGGAAATGCTTTACTAAAAACTCTTTTGCTAGTTGATTCCAAGTAGTAAAAGTGCCTTGAGCATAAGATTGATGCCACAGCTTTGCTCTATCCTTTAATAGAAAGGGAAAAACTCTCATCCTCACGCAATCTGGATGTACACCATTGAATTTGAATATATCCAATACCTCCTCAAAGTTCATTAAATGAGTGTAATGATCTTCATGTGGACCTCCTCCAAACGCATGTGATTGTAACGTTTGAATCAATGCGGGGTTAATCTCGAAATTATTTACTTGCATAAGCATCTTTGCAATCCTTGAATTAGTCCCATCAAAATTAGACATAGAATACTATCTTAATGGACAACCATCATGTTCATCCCATTTCCATTTCCAAAGGCACGTATTCCTTGATTACTCATAACTTCTTGTTTATCATTCTCATTATTCAAATTATTTTGATTTTGGTTGAGGTTATCCTATTTCCGCTATTTCCAACTCTTGTTGAACTCTTCTTTGCTTTTGAATTTCTCTAACTTCCTTCTCTCTTTCGGAATCCAAACAAATTGAAGGTTCCTTGTCCTTTCTTACCATGGACTACAAAGAGTAAATTCAAATAATTAGTCACAAGTGCCAAATCAATTCACAAAACAAGATTACCAAGATTAACACTACTAATGAAAGACAAAAATTAATAACTAAAGAAACAAAACTGTGTAATCTATACGATCCGTAAAGTGCTCAATATTGCCAATATACCAAGGACAATTTCCAACAATGGCATCGAAAACTTGTTCATGTGTTAAGTAGAATTAAAATCAATTAAGAACTCAAACAAGTAACAAACCACACTTTTTCACTAATTTCTACAAACTCTTTTGCAAGTATACGGGAAAGGTAGTAGATAGTGGAAGCGAGTATCCTTCCCACGAGGATTGTTGGTTGGTAATTACCAAGATTTAGGGTTATTGTATAGTTAGACTATTCGTGATCTAATAAAGAGAGTAAGTACTAATTCTACTCAAAGCCATGAATTAAATAAGTAAATCAAAATTAAAGACTAATTTATCTGATAAAACTATTAAAAGAAGTGATTAAACACACTAATTAAAGGATTAACCAACTTTATTGAAAGAAGCAACTAAATGAAAGCAAGCAAAGGAAACTAAGTAAAATTACTCCTAAAGTAACTTGAATAATTAAAAATAAACTAGAATTGAAAGGTAAATAAATCTAACTTGAATAAGGAAAGCAAATAGAAAGTATGCATAACAAGTAAACTCCATTGTTTACTACTATTGACCTAATTAAATTAGTGAATAAAACCAAGTTTAAACTGAATATTTTTTTTTGGATTTTATATTAATAAAAGAAAGCCTAATGAAAATCACTAGAAATTAAGGCAAGTAATTGAAAATTTTTAGCTAAAGATCACCAAAATTGGAAGAAACTTAAAGCCTACTAAGAAAGCTTTAAATGGACGTAAAGAGATTTTCAACAAAATTAAACTAGAAAGCAAGTACAAATAATATCTACTTGTCGCTAAAGATTAACCAACTAAAACTATCTAATCAAAATTAAAACTTGCAAGAAATTGAAGACAAGATCTAAAGGAAATTGAAGGAGCACTAGTATTAAACTAAAAAGCATTGACGTTTAGATTATGTAACTACACTACTAACTATGTGAAAATCTACTAACTACTCTATTCTAGTATGTGTACTAATATCTACTAAAAGTTTATAAATAGTTGGATTATTACCCAAGTTAATACTTAAAATCTAGTAGCCAAAATTTACAAAAATGCCACTAACACATTTGCTAGACGCACCTCGATGTTGCAACATCGGATTCGAAATCACAACATCAAACTGAAGTCACATAAACCAAATTCCGTCTCGATATCATGACATCGATTTCCATGTTGTGACATCAAATTATTTCAGCAAAGGTCTTCAATTCTTCTCTATTCTATTTTTGGCCCTCAAACTTTGCTCATTAGCCCTAGATTTCCAGCTTCCAACTATTAACCTACACAATATTAAACTAATGAGTAACTAAATTGACTAAAGTTCAATGAAAACTCATAATATTCACTAAGAATAAAAATGCAAACACATAATGTAAAAATTAACTAGAATACTTAAATAAAAACCAAACTTTAGAATTTAAACCAACAAATGGTATGATTTTTAGACGTAAATAACTCTAGTTTACTAGAGTTATCAATTGCACTGAATTGGTTAGAATCCGGAAAAGGGTTACAAGGCATTGCTAAATGAAACATGCCAACTAATGTCTTTGAGAAAAAGATATGATTTTGACTATTCACCTGCAACCTTGTCTTTGAGAGATCTTTATTTAGTCTCAATAGGAGGGGGAAAAAAGGTGATGGAATCCTACAAATGGAATTTGCTAGTTATTTCAATAAAAAACATATAGTCTTAGTAGTCAAATTCAAATATCATCTTCTTTTTTGTGTTGGAAAGGGGGTGGAATTAGGTACATTATTCACACATGTACAATCCATTGTCTAAAGTATTTGAATAACTTGCATTTACTGTATTAGATTTAAACTTATATGTAAACTCCAGTAAATTTACTTACATTGAACCTGGTCCTCTGGAATTTGATTATTAGAACTAATCCAAATTCAAAGAATAATGATGCCTTTCAAGTTGTTGCATTGATGAAGAAGCTCCTACCATCCCGAAAGGAGTACCATAACATGTTGAAATATGATAAGTTTGATTACACCATTCTCAAATAGGATCATTGCTTATCTTTAGCACAGCATCATAAGCTCAAAGTGATCATTAGTCTGAAAATTTATTAAATTTCAGAAAACATTAGAGACCATTAGCTTCTAATAATTTCAAACCTCTGACTTCAAATATATTTTCTACAAGGTAATGAACTTAAACTGATTATCTTAAATTCTACCAAAATTATCGTACTTAATTTTGCATGACAAATTTTCCTCCCTCATTGCATAATTATCAGATTACACCATTAGGCGATAAGTATCAAAAGCCACTCAATTAGAGTAAAATCTATAGCATTGACTTCTATAGTAATAGTGAACTCCAACCTAAGCAAGAATAGCACACAATCACATATTTCTTCAATGGGAAAGGGGGAAGGGTGCGAAATTCTTTGAGATCAAAATCAACTTTCCTACAACATCTATTCCATTATTTTACAAAAAACTACAATAAAAGTCCAATATCTTTAAAATCAGTATGTAAATCATAAAATTAAGTAAAATAAAGGATATTCACCCGTTGAGCTCCCAAAGCTCCTGAGTAGAGTCTCGTAACCCAGAGCATATATTCCATTAATCACCAAAGGCAGCCTATTGATGCTCACATGGGTCAACTTCTACAAAATTGTCTCATTTATTCATATTGATTAACAAGAAATAAACTTAAAAGTTTGGAATAGTAAATAGATAGGGAGTGGAAAAAAGGGTTTTAAGAGTTTTGGTGGTTACCATCTTTTATCCAATGGTGTCATGGTGGATGCTGTCTTAAAATTGGAGTAGCGTAGACATGCGGAGGATACCTCAAATTTTGCTTTGGTGCATGGAAAATAGATCCCTGTATCCCTATAAAACAAAAAATAGTAAAAATGTAAAATCGCTTCTATAAAGTAAATAACGAAATTACAATCACAAGTCATCCCCTACGATTTGAATGAACAACATTTTTGGATAGTGGTTCAACTTCATTCTTTCAAACCCTACAACTTTTTGGGTAGAAGTGAGACACAAGGATTATTCAGGTAGGAAAAATCTAGAATTTTTTTTAAAACTTTTTACAAGAATTTGAATGTTTCACACTCTTGTACCAAGTGAAGCTTAGAAGGATTACCTCTACTAGAAATCTTATTATGCACTGATGAGAAACATTTTGAGGGGCAATTGTTAAATTTCAAATGATGCATCACCATAACTGTTGTAATCTATTATTTGTCTCTCTTTAGATTTCATCAACTAAACTTAAAGCGTACCAAAACTACCCTAAAGCATGTGACGCAATAAAATAAAGGAAAAGAAAAAAATCAAACTATTTGTGGGTTCATAAATTAGCAGCAAACAGAATTCATCCATCCCTTATTGTAGAAAAAACATCCACAAGTGTACTAAAATCAACATGTTAATGACAAAACATAAAAAAATAAAAATAAACACACGAAACAAAAAATTGCATAAAAAATCAAATCTTTAATGTATCTTTAAAAAGAAAAAAGAAAAAACTATATTCATTTTTTTGAAAAATAAATGACTCACAAAATTCAAGATCGTTGTTGCAGAAGTCATCGTCCTATGAGCGGCGGCAAACTGGTACAGCCCGTCAGAGCCGGGGCATCCAATTGCTTGACATCATCAGGCATTTAGCTGTCAGAAAATTAATAGGAGAATTATTTTGGTTGAGCTTCTCTACCTTTGACTGGTGTTTCTTAAGCAGGGGAGGACTAGCTCAGAGTTTAAAAAAAAAAAAAAATTATCCAATTAGTAAATGAAATTGCGAATAAAAAATGTTGTGTAAAAAAAAAAAAAAAAGATTAAAATAGCTTTTCTTGGTGGAAGGGGAAAAATTGTACCTTTTGGAAGGTCTCAATTTTGTGCGGGGAATAAATTAAGGCGTTAATGGAACCAAAACCAAGTAGATGAAACTCCACAGCTTATCCACAACTTGCAATAGAACAAAACAAAAATTTAATTCTACAATTAGAAACACATATGGATTTGTGAATCAGATTAGAGAAAGCAGTTCTAAAGAGGAAGAAAATTTGTAGACAAAGAAGAGGGAGAGAAAAAAAGTGAGTAGATGGAGAGACTACAGAGGAGAAGAGATAGCGGACAAAACTTATTGACAGGAAGAGAAAGGGTTTTTCAGTTGAGGAACGTTGAATAAGGATTTTTTTTTTGTTGCTAGGAAGGGAAATAACGATCCCACATCATGCCACGTGGCAATTGTTAGGTTCCTATAGTAACCCGGTTGTTTTTTATACACTAGGTAGATATAAGTATAAACATGGAATATTATGTACTATTTAAGTGGTGTTAAATGGAGAAAATATGTGTATTGTTAGTTTTGCCTCTAAAAATATGGTATGTGATGCACATGTGATTATATCAAGCAAAAACATGGATGAAATTTTACTTAAGAAGAAAAATAATATATTTTGAATTTGTGAGTAATTAAAAAGTATAAACATAAAATGTGGGGATGTTAAGGTTGTTTTCCTAATTATTATGAAGAGCATGATCTTTAAAATCTACAATTCATGTATGAAAAGGGAATGCTTTGAGCACAGAATATACAAACATGTTTTATTGATGCCCTTAGCAAAAAATAAATAATAGTTACTCCTTTAAATATCTCATTTAATTTTTGAAATAGTTGCAAAATACGCCTCAAACTATACTCAATTTATAATTTACCCCCAAACTATAAATTGCAATAATCTATCCCTATAACTATCAATTTGTTGTAGATTAATTTAGTCCACCTTGCAAAAATTGAGATTACTATTTTGTCCTGAATAAGAAAAACAAAACCCCAAATTTCCCAAATTTTATTCCCATTCTTACTTTGGTTTCCATCTTTATCCAAATTCCAAACAAAATCCAGCTGCAAGTCTCCCTAACTTCTCTAAGACAGATAGAAACAACACAACCAAATCCACTCTTTCTCATTGAAAAAGAAATAGCTTTACACCTTACACCAACTCTCCATCCTCAATAATCCATTCCACTACACAGCACAAACACAACTCACAAGAACTCCTTGCATTCTATCAATTCCTGGCCCCGTACAAATAGAAGAGAAATATAAAACACTAATGTGGAGCAAAATAGAAGAAGAAAGGAAGTGTGGAATGGACATCCAACCTTGTCTTCTACTATCGCCAACCACAACCATTGTCATCAACATTATCAAAGTTTGACTTTGAGAGACATGTATATCCTCTTCCTATTCATTTTCTCTATGTCGTTCATGGCAATTCAAATGCCTTAATGCATAAACTTGAATGTTGAATTGATTATGGATTGAGTTGGAACAATAGTTGGGGAAAATTTCGACGTAGACTTTGAATAATCGAACAAAAATAACAATTTTTGTATGGTTGCTAACTACCCAATTAAATGCCCCAATAAAACTATTTGAACCAGAAAATTAATCTTCTTTTCAGACATGTTCATGATTTTGTTTGATGATCAATTGTTCACTTAGCTTCTAAGTTGGAAGAAAGTTCAAAATTGGTCATTTAAAGAGACGGGCCAAAAATAGGATGAAGGGTAGCCTAGGTAATACATTTTCTTTGAGGATATCTTAGTTATTCAAAATAATTTGAAAATATAAATTTGATTTGAGTAATATACAATGAATTGATAGTTGAATGGTAAATTGCTGCTATTGATAGTTTGGGGGCAAATTATAAATGAAGAATGGTTCAAGGGCACATTTTGCAGTTAAATCTTAATATTTCCTATGGACTAATTTTCCCTATGAATTATATCATAATTTTTCTAATCACAATTATTCAGTCCATCAATGAACTGCGAAGGGACCGAATCAATTGCCTGATCATTGGTTCAACTGACGAGGGAAGCATTTGAACCAACAAGTTATCAATATAATAGTTTTAATAGAATGTATTAGTTATCCTAATTTATGATGATGAATTACCTAATGAAAAAATTAACTTCAAAGTTTTTTAGTAGATGGATTTGTGAATTACAACATGAATAAATGCTAAAATTCATAATGGATTACTTTTTTTTTTTAATTAGCTAACCATCAGTTCCATGATAGGGATGCCATTTCCAACTTTTATTAATGAAATTATAGAGAAGTACAAAGAAGGAGACTAGTCCAATGCCTTCTGGAGTGGAAAAAACAATAATAAAATAAAAAAGCTATGCAAGAATGTTAAAAAAGAAATAAAAATCAAGCTAGATTGGTCCTTCATCTAACATTGGGGATGCCACATTTATCTAAATGTAACAAACTCTCCAAGGAAACAGGACAGCTAGAAGAAGTTAAAGATTAAGAGGTTGCTGAAGAAGAACCCAAATATGCCAAATGATCAACCACGTAGAATTGGCTTCTCGTAGCACGTGGTGAAGAAAAAATTGTCCTTGGACCATCAAAGAACAGATTTCTCTAAAAAAAACCGTCAATTATCTGAGTGTGAAGAGAGCCGTTTACCACATTACATAGAATTTTCGAGTTTGATTCCATGCAAACATCAAGAAAACCAAAATTGCAGGACATACGTATCCTATCTAGAAGAGCATGGGTTTCAATCACCATATTAGAAGCCAACTCAAAAGAAAAAGCCAAAGCATGCATGAGAAAGCCCAAGGAGTCTTGAAACACCCAACCTCTACCTGTTTTACCTGTGTGAAGGGTGGAACCATCCATGTTGAGCTTTTATTTTCCCAACTGTGGCAACTCCTACTTGATTAAGACTGGGGAACGGGAAGGGTTGTGAATTACCTTACATGGTATAGAAATAGTAAGAATAGAAGCCACACACACACATTAAATGGATGACTATTGCTGATCTAGATTGCCATGTTCACTATTCGGTCCATGATGGACAGTTAGGGAGAGACGTTCATAGATGAAAGAGATATGGGCTTGGGAAATTTGCCAACAAATCAAAGCGAGAAGCAATAACATCAGATGAGCTTTCACAGAATGTGAGAAGTGCATCCACAAGACTTGAAACTTGTGAAGCAAGCAAGATACCTTCACACAAGCAAGATTTTACCCATGACCTAACATTTGACAACATGTTCCGAAGACTCCACAGCATTGCAAAAACAACACTTCGAAGGCATTAGAAAACCTATGTCCATCAAAATGTTAGCAAATGGTAGTATACGGTTTAATAATTTCCAAAGAAAAATTGAAATCTTGATGGGGATCCCAGCACTACAGATATATGCTCTATATTTAAGCTTAGTAAGATGAAGCTCTAGAGCAGCATAAGCCGAGGCTGTTTGTGAACAACCCATTGGAGCTCAAGTTCTAAATCTCATGCTGAAGCTCTTGTTGCAAGCCATCCAAATTCTAGCCATGTATATTTGAGAATAAAGATTTGAAACTTCAATATTGGGAAGTTCAATATCATTAACTAAATCAACACAAATCTCATCTCCGAGCCAATTATCAAACCAGAAATTAGACTTACCTGAATGAATAAGAGTTTGGAATTGCAAATGAGTCACGTATTTTACTTTTCTCATCTGCTTCCAAACCCTTGATGAATTCGAGTCCATGCCATGGCCATAATGTCGTCTTATGAAGACAACACAAAAGGAAGAATAATTGAAGAATTCCTACCACATCTTTGTAGAAAATAAGTCAACAATTTTTGAAAATCTGTGAAACCCTAGACCATTTTTTTGGGATAGGAGACAAAGATCACCCCATTTATTCCAATGTTGCTGACCTCCTTATTTTGACTAGCCCCAAAAGAAGGATAAAGAGATTTTTCTAAGATCTGGATATCCCCTTTAGGAGGATCTAAAATAAAAATGTGGATTGGGATGAACAAAAGGACATATTTGATAAGAATGTGACACTTTCCCGATAAGAAAAGCTTGGGTATGTTTCCACCCTTCCAATTTTTGTCAAACTTTAGCAAGCAACGGCTCAAATAAGACCATAGATTTCATACCTTTGAAAATAGGCTAGCCTAAATAAGAAAACGGAAACGCTATTTTACGCGTACCAGTAAGGTTTTTAATGACAAAAACTGCCACTAGACTCCGTTTCTGAGAGAAAATAAGGGAACAATTTGCATGGTTAATCCTCTGCCCCAAGCCACACTGATATATTTTTAGAAAAGTTAGGAGTTTGTTCAAGGAATCTTTATCCCCTTGAGTGAAAATAATAAACTCTTCTACACAAGCCAAGTGCAAAATTGGCAAACAATTATGTGACAAGAGTAAGAAAGTGTGGAAACTGATGCAACCAAACCAATTAAACCCCTCAAAAGAGCTTTTGAACACAAAATAAATAAGAGAGAGGAAAGAGAATCTCCTTGCTTAACACCCCTGGGGGACTGAAAACCCCAAAATTTCACTATTGATGATAGGGAAAACCAACTAGATTTGAAGGTTATTCATAACAAGCAGACAAAAGTTCCTAGGGAGACCCATTTTTAACATCACTTGCTCCAAAAAATGTTAAGAAACTCTGTTAACTGCTTTCATCATATCAAGTTAATTGCCAAATTATATCCTCTAACTTTTTATTTAGGGAATGAAATAGCTCTAGAGCCAACAAAATATTATTCGCCATGGTATGACTCTTCACGAATTCGGATTGCTCCATAGATATCAAGGACATGAGTAAAAATACCAACCTATTAGCCAAGATTTTTGACAAAATCTTGTTAATGAAATTACAAAGAGAGATCAAGAGCATCTCTACAAAAGACGAGGGATTCTTTATTTCAGGAATGAGGACCAGAAGTGCACTAGCAACACTTCAAAGGGTTGGGACGCCTGCAAAAAATTCCTTGGCAGCTTCCAAAACAGCATTAGACATAACATGCTAGCATGTTATAAAAAACACACCTATGAACCCATCCAGACCCACAACACTTTCCTTGTCCACCAATTGTCAGACCATACTTTTTATTTTCTCTAAGGAGGGAGGTCAAATAAGATCCCCATGTTGATTTGGCCAGATTATTTTTGGAATAAGATCAACCAGATGTTGAAGAGCAGCTTCATCCACATCTTTCACAATAAGAAAAGCTTGAAAGAAATGCTCTCCTTATGCCCGAATAGAAGCCATATCATCTAACGAAACCATAGAAGCATATTTAATTCTACAGAATGCCAAGAACGAATGATGAGATGCCAAGGTTGCATGAAAAAACTTAGTATTAAGGTTTTCTTCCAGTAGTCACTTATACCTTGATTTTTGTTACCAAAATTTAATTCAATATGAAGCTTCAAGAACAAATCTGCTCGTGCAACTTGAAGGCTTTCATAATCCTTCAAAGATTGAGAAGGTTCATAAGCAATTTCCAAATATCTTACCCTGTCCTCCACCATAGGAATAGCCTGAAAAATATATTCTAGTGATGCAAAATTGAATTTAATCTCTTTACCTTCTTGGTGTCAAAAAGGGCCATCCCAAACCTTGAAGCCAGCTCTCTCCAACTTTGTTCAACTATAGAAAGAAAATTTGTATTCTAGATCCACATTTGATGAAAATTGAAAGGCTTCGGAACAGATTAATGGTCAGAATAAATAGAAAGAAGCATAGGAGAATGATCTAAAAAGGATCTATTGGGATGTTGAACTAAAGATGACTAAAATTTCTAAAACCAATCTATATAAGCTAAAATTCGATCCAATCTTATCCGTACTACCTGACCTTGATGGATGCCTAAGCATAATTACTCCTGGTAAATATCAACTTCGAAAGGTCATAGTCATTCATAGTATCAATAAATTTGGATATGGCCCCCAAATGTTGAGAAGAAGAACCCAAGTATTCTGAAAAAGAAGCAGCTACGTTAAAGTCACCCTCAATAAACCAAGGTCGAGCGATACCAGCCAAAAACTTGTGTAAATCATACCATAAAGAAGGACGTTATGTCATGGTACATATACAATACACAACGGTCTAGTTAGCACAAAATGAACTATTCAGTCATCATGTAGCAGTTTCACATGAAGTAGTTGATCAATGTAAGATAAGACATTTAAATGAAAAATAGATTTAAAAATCAGCCAGATTTTGCAAGTAGGATTTAACATACACCTTTGAAAACTAATCGGGCACAAAATTCCTCCAATCATAATGCATCCACCAAAGGTTCAATAACGGCCAGCAGAGACACATTGTGAATCCTAATCAATAACTTAAGTATGCATATTGTGAACCCTAATCAATAACTTAAGTATGCAAATAGTTGATTTTCCCACTATACCATGGACATTCCATATCATGCAATTAATAATTGAAGACAATAGAAGAAGAGTTGGAGGTTAACCGTGAAACTTGCCGAGTGATCATTGTTCGTGTGATAGGATGTTATTTGTGTTTCTTGCTCTTGACTAGATTCTATACTGGGGTAATGATGGAAGTATCATCTAATTCAAAAGTTGGGAGGGCAAGCCATGGCATGATTAATCACGAAATTCCTCAAACACCTTTTGGCGGGAAGTATAAGTCCACTTAACCGAATCCAATTTAGTCAAAGACTCAAAAACTCTTCATGGCGCATAGATCACGACTTATGGGCAAGGAAGTTTACATGATGATCATCTATTACCAAGTCAGGTAGCTTTACTGTTTGAGAAAAATCAACCTCATCACAATTCAAGTCTACTTGATTTTAAACAAATTTTAGATTGGGTGAACTTTTTTAACCAAAACAACCTTTTTGAACGTGATGGTAGAGGAGCTACGTGAAGTTAAGACGCTTCACCAGATACATGCAAATTGGTTTGACGTTACATGCTTGACCAAGAATCTTCAGATTGTAACCCAACTTCAGCTGGAGAAATAGTGACAACAGAATTCATGAGAAGGGAACTAGGGTTTCAAGCATTATCAACAGCTTTATTAGATCCAAATGAGCTAGTATTTTTATTGTCTTTTTGTACTATAGCAACAATTCTATCAGTGATGCCTAAGCATAACAATGGTTCCATCTGGAGCGATAGATTTGGAACCATCCACTTTATTTACCGATCCACAATTGTCCACCATGAGGGAGTCTTGAGCATCTATGTTCACAAACATCGTAGAGGTAGGCTTTTCTAGTAAGGGAAGGCTTTCCTTCTCTTTACTAGATAAACCCAAGGTTTTTCCTATATCTTGGATTTTTGTTATATCTGCATGAATAAGAATAGCTTTGGGTTGCCACTGTTTGTCTTTCTTTATCTTAGATGCGATTGGGGCATCATTGATGGATTTCAGCTTCTGATCGTTTTCTTTGTCCTTTTTTCCAATGGTTGGGGATGAAGAGTGCTACACTCTTCGAGTGTGTGCCCTAATTTAGAGCTGTGGAAGCAATAACAGGGGAGATCCTCATAGGTGATATACTGCCATCGACCAACATCTCTTCTAGCAATCCGAAACTATTTTAGAAAAGGTTTTGAGATATCAATCTGAACATAGAAATGCGCAATATTTGGACAAGAAAGTGAGGAAGTAGAGTACACATTCTGGTATCCATCTGTAATGGCTGGCCAATCATAGAAGCAATAAAATACAAAGATTGCTTATCATAGAGATGGAAAAGTAATTGTTCGAGAGATACACATACGGGAGCAACCAGCAATTCCTTATCAACCTGAAAATCTGGGGTCCATTTAAGGGCTTGCATGCTGAAACCCTTAAAAGAATAAAATCCCTTGAGCCAACATCTTTGATAATCTTTCTTCATATCAAAATGTATTAAAACAGGACGATAGATAATGAGTCCGAGATTGAATGAGCCCTTAAAACCAATAGAGAAAAAATCTTTTTGGAGCAAATTCAAGCTAGGTTTTCCCCTAGAAAATTTACCAACAAGGGCATGTTTCAAAGTCTTTGAAAGCACCTCGATTTCTTCCTCAAAGAAGAATAAGTCTGATTTTCTGCGATATACCCCTAGGTTCTTGATCGGCATAGTTGGAATAGCACTCCTAACCAAATCTACAAAGAATTTGGGAACATAAGAAATAGGTTTGCCTTCCAGTCAACCTCCAGTCATTGATTGATGGGCAGCCATAGAAGCAGCAAATCCCTAGGAACCCCAGAGAAGAGAGAGAAAAGAGGGGGAAAGAAAGAATAAAAATCACATCATCTAGTATTTGTTACGTGTTGAGTCATTACGCATGTCTTTGAAAATGTCCTTATTCTAGTGATGCAAAAATGATTTTAATCTCTTCAGCTTCTAGGCGAAAAAGGCCATCCCAAACCTTGAAGCTCCCTCCAACTCCGTTCAACTATAGGAAGAAAATCTGTATGTTAAATCCACATGTGATGAAAATGGAAAGGCTTTGGAACTGGTTGACGGTCAAAAATAATGGAAAGAAGCATAGGAGAATGATCTAAAAAGGATCTATTCAGATGTTGAACTGAAGATGATTGAAATTTCTGAAACCAATCTATATAAGCTAAAATTCGATCCAATCTTATCCATATTGCCTGTCCTTGCTGGATGCCTAACTAAGTGTAATTACTCTTAGTAAATATATATATCTACTCAACTTCGAAAGGTCGCAGTCATTCATAACATTAATAAATTTAGATATATCCCTCAAGTGTTTAGAAGAAGAACCCAAGTATTCTGAAAAAGAAGCAGCTACGTTAATGTCACCCCCAATAAACCAAGGTCGGGTGATACTAGCCGACAATTTGCGTAAATCACACCATAATGAACGTTGTTATGTCGTGGTATATTTAGCATACACAACGGTAGCACAAAATGAACTATTCCAATCATCGTGTTACAGTTGTACACGAAGTAGTTGATCAGTGTAAGATAAGACATTTAAATGAAAAATAGATTTAAAAATCAGCCAGATTTTGCAAGTAGGATTTAACATACACCTCTGAAAACTAATCGGGCACAAAATTCCTCCAACCATGATGCATCCACCTAAGGCTCAATAACGGCTAGCAGAGACATATTGTGAACCCTAATCAATAACTTAAGTTTTGCAATAGTTGATTTTCCCGCTATACCATGGACATTCCATATCATGCAATTTAATCATTTAAGACAATTGAAGAAGAGTTGGAGGTCAACCGTGGAACTGGCCAAGTGATCATTGTTTGTTGTGATGGGATGTTCTTTGTGTTTCTTGCTCATGACCAGATTCTATACTGAGGTAACCATGGAAGTATCATCTAATTCAAAAGTTAGGAGGGCAAGCCATGGCATGAAATCACGAGGTTTCTCAAACACCCTTTGGCCGGAAGTATAAGTTCGCTCAACCGAATCCAAATTAGTGAGAGACTCAAAAGCTCTTTATGTCGCACAGATTATGACTTATGGGCAAGGAACTTTACATGATGATCATCTATTACCAAGTCATGTAGCTTAACCGGCTAGGAAAAATCAACCTCATCACAATTGAAGTCTACCCGATTTTTAGCAAAATTTTAGAATGGGCAAACTTTTTTAACCGAAACAATCTTTCTGAATGTGACAGGTAGAGGAGCTATGTGGAGTTTAGAAGCTTCACCAGATACACGCAAACTGGTCTGTACTTTGCATGCTTAACCAAGAATCTTCAGAATGTAACCCAACTTCAACTGGAGACATAGTGACCGCAGAATTCACGAGAAGGGAACTAGCGTTTCAAGCATTAGCGACAGTGTTATTAGTTTCAAATCAACTACTATTTTTGGGGTTTTTTTGTACTATAGCAAAGATTCTATCAATGATGCCTAAGCCATCTGCAACAATAGATTTGGAACCAACCACTCAGTTACCTACCCACAATTGTCCACCGTGAGGAAGTCTTGAGCATCTATGTTCACAAACATCGTATAGGTAGGCTTTTCCAGTTAAGGGAGGCTTTATTTCTCTTTGCTGGATCAACCCAAACTTTTTCCTTTATCTCTGGTTTTCATTATATCTGCATAAGTGGTTTTTCCTATAGCTTGGGTTTTCATTATATCTGCATGAGTGAGAATAGCATTAGGTTGCCACTATTTATCTTTCTTTATCTTAGATGCGACTGGAGTAGCATTGATCAATTCAACTTCTGATTACATCATTGTCTTTGTCCTCTTTCTCTAATGGTTAGGGATGAAGAGCACTACACTCTTAGAGAGAGTGCCCTAATTTGGAGCTGTGGGAACAATAATTGCGGAGATCCTCATAGGTGATATACTGCTATCAAGCAACATCTCCTCTAGCAATCCGAAACTATTTCCTTAAAGATTCTTGGATATCAATCTCAACATAGAAATCTGCAACATTAGGACGAGACAATGAGGAAGTGGAGGTATCCAACTTCAATGGCCGGCCAATCATAGAAGCGAGAAAATACAAAGATTGCTTATCATAGAGATGGAAAAGTAATTGTTTGAGAGATACACATACGGGAGCAACCGGTAATTCTTTATCAATATGAAAATCTGGGGTCCATTTAAGGGCATGCAAGCCGAAACCCTTAATAGAATAAAGTCCCTTGGTCCAACATCTTTGATAATCTTCCTCCAGATCAAAACATATTAAAATAGGACGATAGTTAATGAGTCCGAGACTGAATATGTTAGCCCTTGAAACCCACACCGAAGAAATCTTTTTGGAGCAAATTCGTGCTAGTTTTCCTTTTACAAATTTACCAACAAGGGCATGCTTCAAAGGCTTTGAAAGCAACTCGATTTCTTCCTCAATGAAGAATAAGTTCAATTCTCTGTGATAAACCCCTAGCTTCTTGATCGGCATAGTTGGAATAGCACCACTAACCACATCTGCAAAGAATTTGGGAACATAAGAAATAGGTTTCCTTCCTATCAACCTCCAGTCATTGACTGAAGGGCAACCATAGAAGTAGGAATCCTTAGGAACCCCAGTGAAGAGAGAGGAAAGAGGGGGAAAGAAAGAATAAAAATCACATCATCTAGTATTTGTTACGTGTTGAGTCATTATGCATATGTTTGAAAATGTCCTTATTCTAGTCATGCAAAACTGATTTTAATCTCTTCAGCTTCCAGCCGAAAAAGGCAATCCCAAACCTTGAAGCCAACTTCCTTCAACTCTATTCAACTATATAGGAAGAGTAAAACTATATTCTAAATCCACATAAGATGAAAATGGTAAGGCTTCGAAACTAATTGATGGTCAGAATAAAAGGAAAGAAGCATAGGAGAAAAATCTATAAGGGATCCATTGAGATGTTGAACTAAAGATGACTGAAATTTCTGAAACCAATCTATATAAGCCAAAATCCTATCCAATCTTATTTGTATTGCCTAACCTTGGTGGATCCCAAACTAAGTGTAATTACTCTTGGTAAATATCAACTTTGAAAGGTCACAGTCATTCATAAGATCAATAAATTTAGATATAGCCCCCAAATATTGATAAGAGGAACCCAAGTATTTTGAAAAAGAAGCAGTTACGTTAAAGTCATCCCCAATAAACCAAGGTCGAGCGATACCAGCCGAAAAATTGTGTACATACCATAAAGAATGACGTTATGTCATTGTACATTTAGCATACACAACGGTAGCACAAAATGAACTATTCCAATCATCGTGTAACAGTTGTACATGAAGTAGTTAGAGCAGTGTAAGATAAGACATTTAAATGAAAAATAGATTTAAAAATCAGCCAGATTGTGCAAGTAAGATTTAACATACATCTCTGAAAACTAATCGGGAACAAAATTCCTCCAATCATGATGCATCCACCAAAAGCTCAATAACAGCCAACAGAGACATTGTGATCCCTAACCAATAACTTAAGTTTGCAAATAGTTGACTTTCCCGCTATACCATGGACATTCTATATCATGCAATTAATCATTTAAGACAATTGAAGAAGAGATGAGGTCAACCGTGAAACTTGTCGAGTGATCATTGTTCGTGTATAGGATGTTCTTTGTGTTTCTTGCTCTTGACCAGATTCTATACTGAGGTAACTATGGAAGTATCATCTAATTCAAAAGTTAGGAGGGCAAGCCATGGCATGAAATCATGAAGTTCCTCAAACACCCTTTGGAGAGAAGTATAAGTCCGCTCAACTGAATCCAAATTAGTCAGAGACTCAAAAACTCTTCATGTCGCACATGCATAGATTACAGCTTATGGGCAAGGAAATTTGCATGATGACCATCCATTACCAAGTCATGTAGCTTAACTGCCTGAGAAAAATCAACCTCATCATGATTTATGTCCACTCAATTTTCAACAAAATTTTATATTGGGCGAACTTTTTTAACCGAAATAATCTTTTTGAGCGTGACGAATAGAGGAGCTATTTGAAGTTTAGACGCTTCATCAGATACATACATACTATTCTGATGTTGCATGCTTGACCAAGAATCTTTAGATTGTTAACCAACTTCATCTGGAAAGATAGTGATGGTAGAATTCACGAGAAGGGAACTAGGGTTTCAAGCATTAGTGACAGTGTTATTAGTTTTAAATGAGCTAGCTTTTTTAGGGTCTTTATGTACTCTAGCAACGATTCTATCAGTGATGACTAAGCCATCTGCAATAATAGATTTGGAGCCATCCACTTCAGTTTCCTATCCACAATTGTCCATCGTGAGACAGTCTTCAGCATCTATGTTCACTCTACCTCCAAAAAGTCGTAGGGGTATGCTTTTCCAATAAGGGGAGGCTTTCTTTCCCTTTACAGGATAAACCCAAGGTTTTTTCTCTATCCTGCATTTTTGCTATATCTGCATGAGTGAGAATATCTTTGGGTTTCCACTGTTTATTCTTCATCCTGGATGCGACAGGTGCAGCACTGATCAATTTTAGCTTCTGATTGTTTTCTTTGTCATCTTTCTCCAATTATTGGGGATGAGGAGCACTACACCTCTTTGAGAGAGTGCCCTAATTTGGAGCTGTGGGAATAGTAACTGGGGAGATTCTCATAGGTGATATACTACCATCAACCAACATCTCCTGTAGCAATCCGAAACTATTTTAGTAAAGGTTTAGAGATATCAATCTAAACATAGAAATGCACAACATTAGGATGAGAAAGTGAGGAGGTGGTGGTATCATCTTCAATGGCTGGCCAATATAGAAGCAATAAAATACAAAGATTGCTTATCATAAAGATGGAAAAATAATTGTTTGAGAGTTATACACATATGGGAGCAACCAGCGATTCCTTATCAACCTGAAAATTTGGGGTCCATTTAAGGGCATCCATGTTAAAACCCTTAAAAGAATAAAATCCCTCGAGCCAACATCTTTGATAATCTTTCTCCAGATCAAAATGTAGTAAAACAAGACAATAGTTATGAGTCCAAGACTAAATGAGCCCTTGAAATGCATAGAGATGAAATCTTGTTAGAGCAAATTCATGTTAGCCCCTGGAAAATTTACCAACAAGGGCATGTTTCAAAGGCTTTGAAAGCAACTCGATTTCTTTCTTAGAGAAGAATAAGTCCAATTCTCCATGATAAACCCCTAGCTTCTTGATCGGCATAGTTGGAGTAGCACCGCTAACCACATCTGCAAAGAATTTTGGAGCATAAGAAATAGGTTGCCTTCCAGTCAACCACCATTCAATGACTGAAAGGTAGCCATAGAAGCAGCGAATCCCTAGGAACCCCAAAGAAGAGAGAGGAAAGAGAGGGAATATAAGAAAGAATGAAAATCACATCATCTAGTATTTGTTATGTGTTGAGTCATTATGCATAGATTGGTCATAATGGATTACTTTCAGATATTGATTATTATATATATAAGTCTATGCACTATATCATACTATTACTTACAATTAGAAGAGTACATAAATTACATGACATATTTATGAATCAGCACTAAACTTAATCTTGTTTTCTTATATTGTAAAACTTGGTTTTTCTTACTGTGAAAGAGAAAAGCATTATTTTTTGAGTAATTCAATAACATTTAAAAGAAGTAACACCCTAGAGAGCTAGGCTTTCTTAGCTTACAAAGCTAGCTTACTAAGATATTTTAATAACAATAGAGTAAAAAGATTTGGTACTTTCCCTGACATATGGAAAAAAATCCAGGATGACATCTTTGAAAAGACGAGTTAAGGACTAGCCTCATTAGTCCCCCCTGGACAAGAGGTGCTTGTTTTTCCTTTCCCACAATTATAGCATTACGAAGCCAAGTTACTAGATGTAGTATAAGACATGCAAGTCTAACATTGTTTTCGGGGAGCTAGACAAAAAGACATTCTTTCCTACTTACTTTACGATAGGTAGCAATAGTCAAACGGGTGATGTGAATGCGAGATACCAACGGAATGATCAGCTACTGACATGACCATTGATTGGTTCAGGAACACCTTTGCCTATGAAATTGATATTTTATGGAGTGGTAAAAAGCCCTTTTACTGACAACTGGTGGGGAACACCTCAGTATTGGATTTATTATCCTCATTATTTTATATATTTTTCAACTAAAAAATAACATATTAGAGATTATATAATTGTCTTTCTATAGTGGAATTTTTAATTCAAAAGTGCAAATTGTGGGATGGTTTCAAATCTTGGAAGTAAATAAGTATTTTAAAGGGTCACTTGAATAAAAAGCTTATACTTAGACTACAGGTTAAGTAAGTTGTTTCTCTCTAAGGTTTCCTCTCAAGTTTGTACGTGTATGCATGGTTGCTGCTTCAGGCTTCCAGCCATCTGTCGAGGATTCTCTCTTTTCTAACTAATCGATCCTTGGCTAATGGTGTATCACAAGTTCAGCACTAGCCCCTGAAGATCAAATGGCTCTCATCCATCGAGGTGAGCTAGCTATCTTTTTTACCAAGGCAGAAGTGGCAAAACCGGCTGGACCCTTCTAATATGCATTGATAGGGAAATTTTGGCATGCAACACCTAGTATGTATAAAAAAGGAGTTTTCGAGGCTTAGCTTTCACAGATTTTACATACTAGGGTTAATAGATGATAGGCATCTACTGACTCGATTCATGTTGGAAGAGGATTTCCAACAATGCTAGATGAAGGGAATTTGGTCTTGCAGGGTGATGCACAAATACCAAGTTATATCATTTATAAAATATCTAAATCCTACTACCAACTAGATGGCATCCTGCGAGTATTCAGTGTTAACTAGTAGCAAGGGAAAGTAGGGATTGAAACCACAAGGATTGGTCGATAATTAAAGATTATTTGGTTAGATTATTATTTTAAGTTGATGTTGAAAGATAATTAAACTAAAACTAGATTTGAAACTGCTATAAAGAAATTTAAAGACTAGAAAAGCAATTTGAAAGTAAAAATTAATACTGAAGAAAGTATTTTTGAAAAACAACTAAAGAAAGCAAGTAAAAAAGAAAGGATTTTAAGAAATAAATTAACTAAACTAACTACAAATTACCACTAAGAACGAATATTTAAGGAAAGCTCATAAACTAATTTGCCAATTACCGATAAGAAAACAAGTAAGAGAAAGCAATTAAACAAAGCAATTAACTAAATTAACCTAATTTAACACAAAGCAAGGAAAGTAACATAAATTAGGTGGTTTTACATTAAAGGTCTTCAATCTTCAACTTGAAAATTAAAATAACAAGAAATAAATCCTAATCTAAGAAAACCTTTCCCATATGGGAAGGAAAAGAATGAACCGTAGCATATACTACTATTTTCTACTCTAGCCTACTCTTACCTGGCTTTCTTAGCCTCAAATGATGCTAAAAACGTGTTATGGATTATATATAGTGCTAGGGTTGAGCAGGGTTGGTGTAGTACAAATCATCACAAACTGGACTTTTTTGCCCCTAGGAGAATTTTGAACCCTGGTATCAAAATATGATACTGCAATATCAACTGAAATCCAACTTTGTTGAAAATAGGTTTGATATTGTGGTATCAAATTTGATACCGCAGTATCAATTGTAGCACTTCATTATTTTGCTCCGATAATCTTCGTCCGACATATGATTGATGCGTAGTTTTCTCCTAAAAACCCTAAAATATAAGAGTACACTAATATCTATAATAAAAAATTAAAATAACTCCTAAATATTTAAACAAAATACTCACAAAAGAGACCAAGAAACGAACGACGAATAGTGACGAATGAAGACCCTGACTCCCAACGAAATTATGTTAAAGACAAGACACAAACTCTAAACACAAGAACATTATAATATAACAAAATTAACACTTTAGAGTACTAAAGCTCTTAATAAACATATACTAACATATCGCTCATCTAACACATAAAAGTAAAAAATATGAAAATATTCATACTTAAACATTAAGAATGTTCAAAAGTAGTACCAAAACCATTAAATTTAGGATACATATAATTCTAGTTTGCTAGAGTTATCATACTCCCAAAGTTAAGATTTTGCTCATCCCAAGAAAAATCAAATAAAAGAAAAAGAACAACAAAAACAACTAATGCATGAACAAACACAAAATGCAAGACACACGACGCAACACACTAGACATCACAAAGTTCACAAACTATATGTCATTGAATCTAGATACACTTTGGGTTATTTGGAAACCTCTCTAAAACCACAAATATCATATAACATTTGAAGCATTCAAAAGGTCATTCAAAAGATTCAAATCACCAACCATTTGCCTCAATCAAAAAGGTTTTCACAAAAGGAAACAAGTTTATGCAATGTACATTTTACTCTACTCAAATGGACCAAAAGTCAATAAAATATTCTCGAATAACCACTTGGAAATTGATGAATCAGTCTCTAATAATAAGTCTTTGCCTAAGATGCTAATGATATACTATGAAGCATTAATCCAGTTAGGAGTGTTTGGTTCGATATTTTTTTCATGGGTAGTACAGAGCATCTCACCACCAACTTGTTCGTATACAAAAAGTGAAAAAGGCTCATTTCAGAGGTTTTCCTTCTACTTGCCTCATTTTATAAAACAATCCTAATGGCCATTTTAGAGAAACAACATTTGTGATGCATAATCCCATACTAGCCTTATTGCTATTCTAAGGGCATACTTTGAAGGCATGACATTTGTGATGCCGATTCCTCTACTCACCTTTTTCGTATAAACAATTTATTTTTGCTTGATATGTGATCTAAACCAAGGAAGGTAAATGAAACGCATCTAAAATTATATGTAGAACCAAAATCCCATAAGATCTGTATAACACTTCTAAAATGCAATCATACAAATGACCTAACTTATTTCTAACCATTTAAACATTTTTCCAAAATAATAACTTAACAACAATTAGTGTTACTTTTGACTATTAAATGAAAGATATTCCAAATAAACCGTTTCTAAAATTAATTAGCACAGTATTCTTCCTTTTTTGAAATCAAGAATAGTTGGTTTTTCAAATAGGTATTTGCAACGGGAACTATATATTTTACCACTAAATCAAAATGACCAATTCCATGCCATAAGATGTATGCTAATATTAGGTCCATAATATCATTAAGCACCAAAATCATCTTTTTCGATCCAAAAACAATAACTTTTATTCACATAAACGAAACCATTCCCAAAAATAGCACAAAACTTAAAAACATACCAAAAATGTTTTCATTTTATTAAATGAAAAGTACAACGCATCCTGCCACTCACCTATATCACAAGAATTAAAAATACTACTAGAAAGCGTAAAAGCACAAAACTAGCCAAACATAATACTAGGAAATGACTTTGAAATACATTTGGATAATCAAAAACTTCATATAGAAGATGAAAACATATTTAACCAACTGACTGCAAATGCTACATTATAGTTACAATTAAACTAAAATTGAACTTAGAAACAAGAGTTCTACACTTTATCTTGGACTTCATCGACAGTAACCACAACATTAAGTAAGGCTAAGCAATGAGAAATTTCAAGTAGACCATCTAAATGCCATTTCCCATTAAACATGAGTCGTAGAAATTGATTTTTCTTTTTCAACGAGTCAAAGTCACACCACGTGGTCATTAAGACTCACAGGATCTAAACAATTAAACAAAAATAGAAAAACACACAATAGTATATGCCCAACTCATCCCCACAAACTTAGCTTCACATAGTATTGGCCTTAAAAAGGCATTCAGCAAGAAAGACTACTCCTAATACATAACAAGCATTCATATGATTTGCTCAAAAATAACCCAAGGCTTAACAAGTAAAGTGTATCGAGAACTATCATTTCCTCAATGAAATGGTATAAACTAAGTTGAAGTTCATCCCATGAGGCATAACAACCACATAATCTTATATTACCATCAACATTGTCATTACACAATCAAATTATCCAAGCATATAAAAATAGTTTACCAATAACAAAACATAAACTAAATTGAACACATGGCATCAAGCCTTTCTTATCCACTAGGTTCTTAAACTAAAACGTAGAAAGTAAAATAAAGCATAATAAATAAAAAGGAAAGAATTACTTCCTCAACAATACCAAGGAGGCTTGCCACCAATATGATAGTCCTTGGTGAACTTGCGCCATGGCTTAGCATATCTGAAGTCCCCAAGCATTTGAACTTCAGCATTGGTTGTTGGCACCTCTCTAATCCCCTCTAAAATGTATCCTTTTCTTCAACTCCTTCTCGAGCCAACTATTTCTTCACAAACACTCCACATGGTACCTCCTTTGCTATAACAGGACAAATTCACACTCATTCACAAGTTGTGTTTGTGGTTCTTCTAAACAAGTGTTAAGTGTCATGGTGGTTTGAAATTCAAGTTCAAGGGGTCCTGGGCAACTGATCTCCATCAAGATGTATTCCTTTTCTTTTTCTTCTTGAATCAGTTCCTTATCAAAAATTGCTTCATATGACACTTTTTTTTGTGTATGATGGTAAAGAGAGGTGATGAAATTGTTGATTCTTCTTGGTTGCATAAGCTTTTTGACTCTACCATTTCACATTAATACGCAAAGTGTCCATTGTCCTCTTCATTTGTTGGGAGTGTTGGTGTCCCTTTGGTTTCACCATCTATCTTTCTTTGGAGGTCAACAAGTTGGTCTTATAACCTTTTGTTGGATTTGTCTTGAATCTCCAAGAATTTAGCTAGCTCTTTATAGAAATTAGCTCGCTCTTCTTGGAGTTTGATTCGCTTTTCAAAGAAATTGATCATTCTTCTCGGAGTTTGGTTTGCTCTTCAAAGAAATTAGCTCGATCTTCTCAGATTTTGATTCACTCTTCAAAGATTTTGGCTTGTTCTTCTCAGAGTTTGGTTGTGTCTTCTTGGATTTTCATCAACATCTCTATCGATATTACCTTTTCAATTTCTTGAATTGATGGTTGGTGAATGACCTAGGGTTCTATTGGTTCATATGAAGGCTCTTGTGGTAGAGGGAAAGAATAGGGATTACTACCTGTCATAAGGATTTGGATGGCTAGACTATCCCAATTGAAAATTTTAGAGGTTAGGAGAATAATCATAACAAGAATCATGCTCGTTGGGCATACCTCCTCATCATAAGAATGATATTTTCTTTGGTATGAATCAATCCAATTGAGGCATTGCAAGTTCTTGGAACAACAAACACAACAAGGCAAAAAACAAGAAAAAGATCTAAAACACCCAAGCAATAAAATTAGGAAAGCTTAGACCACTAGCTGGTTTAAATTATTCGCCACAAGAAAAATCTTTTTGTATTTTTCAAAATAAGAACACAACTATAAAATGTAAAATCATTTTGGATTTTCAAATAGCCAGAACAACAATATAAGAAAACAAAGGACTTAAATTTAGTATTCTAATGAAATTATATCAATATTGCCGAAAACCAATCCCTGGACAGGATACTACTATGGTGCCAAAAACATAATGTACAAACACCTAGTCATATCATTTATAAAATACCTAAATCCTACTACTAGCTAGATGACATCCTACAAGTATACGATGTCAACTAGTAGTAAGGGAAAGTAGAGATCGACCCACGAGGATTGGTCGGTGTTTACTGTTTATTTGGTTAGATCACTATTTGAAGAGTTGATTGAAAGAGAATTTAATTAAAATAGATTTAAAAAGACTAGAAAGCAATTTAAAGTTTAGAAAAGCAATTTAAAAGTAAATATTAATAATAAAGAAAGCATTTTTAAAAACTAACTAAAGAAAGCAAGTAAAAGGGAAAGGATTTTAGTAAAGCAACCAACTAAACTAAACTAAACTATAAATTACCACTAAAACGCATATTAAGGAATGCCCATAAAATAGTCTAACAGTCACTACTAAGAAAACAAGTAAAGAAAGCAATTAAATAAAGCAATTAACTAAACCACCCTAATTTAACACAGAGCAAAGAAATCAAGTTTCTTAACATAAAATTGGAATATCTTATATTAAAGGTCTTCAATTTTTAACTTGGAAATTAAAATTACAAGAAACTAAATCTTAATCGAAGTAAACACTTTCCAAATGGGGAGGGAAAAGGATGAACCCTAGCCTGTGCTACTATTTTCGACTCTTGCTTACTTCTACCTACCTTTCTTAGTGGAGGCTTAAAAGGAGTACATATAGTGCTAGGATTGAGGAAAGTTGGTGGAGCACAAATCAGCCATGAACTGGACTTTTTTGCCCCAAGGAGGATTTTGGACTATGGTATGAAAAATTGATATCGTGGTATCAACTAAAATCCAACTTTGCATAAAATAAGTTTGATATCGCGGCATCAAATGTGATAATGCGGTATCAACTATAGCACATCACTATTTTGCTCTAAAAATCCTCGTCCTACATTCGACTGATGCTCCATTTTCTCCTACCAAACCCTAACACATATGAGCACATTAATAAATACAGTGAACACTTAAAATAACATAGTCCTAAACACTTAAACAAAATACTCACAAAAGAGACCAAAAATGAAAGTCAAACAAAAATGAATGAAGACCCTAACTCCCATTAGAATTAGGTTAAAGGATAAATAAAAGACACAAATTCTAAATACAAGAACATAATAAAATAAGATAATTGATAAGCTCATAAATGTTGTATATTATAATCTATCATTTACCTCTGTTTTCATGTAATTTGAACAATAATTGAGTGAATTATGAGTTTAAATGTTTTATTTTTAGTTTGTATAGGTCTTGAGTGAAAAAAGAGCCAAAAATATCAAAAAGTAAGAGAAAAATCAAAAGGATGCAAAACATATGTCGGCGAGAAGTGAATTCAGACACAATTCGGTATTTTGAGCATAAATTTCTTGTTCGAACTCCAATTGAGATGATTCAATATTTTTTGGAAAGTAAAGAGAATGAAATACAACTTTTATGCTTTGAGGTTTCCCAAATTCCATCAGCATCAAGGTCAAAATTGAGGTGGAAGTTGAAGCTACCAGTCTGTCATTTGTGCACGTGCGCTAGAAGAAATGCATGCTGCAAAAAAAAAAAAAAGAACTTTCGCCTTTGGAATCGTGCCCATGCCCAAGGAAAGCTGGGCATGTGTGCACATGAAGTAGCAATTGACATGAATTGATTGTTTTGGAAGTTTTCTCCCCTCAATGGAACTCCTTATCAAGTTTTAACGTATTTTCATTATCTTAGGGGTCTAAAACCCTGATGTAAAACCTATAAATACCCAATTCTGAGGGGATTTGAACATAACGTAGTAGCCATTAGTTATATTAGATATTAGAATAGAAATTCATTAGATTAAGCCTAGGGTTTTATTCTTCTTGTTCAAGACAACAAGTTCCATCATCTTTGGTTCCGGCTACATTACTGAGTTTGAGTTCTTGATCTATAGTCAATTTAATTTCAGTTCTTATTTCAATTCCATAGTTCTAATTTAATTTTCCTGTGATTTACTTTTCTCTTTCATTACTTTAAGTTATTCGCTTACAGTAAATTTTATTACTTTTTCTAACTTTAATTAGCTTTTGTATTTGTTTTCGATTTTTAGTAGTTAAAGGTAGAACAACACTCCTGCAATTAATTTGTCTAACTAGTTCATAGGTTTGTGAACCCTAGTCCTTGACCAATAGTCCTCGTGGGAACGATCCTTACTTACCCGATGTACAAACATACCTAGTATCCTTGCAAGCATGTGTAAGTATTGATTAGGGTTATTAAGGCTTATTTGTTACTTGTTTGTGAATTGAATTAACCAATCAATATTACACCGAACAAGTTTTTGGCACCGTTGCCAGGGACTATTTTTGGCGCAATATTAGGTTTAGCAAACCTTACTATATTAGACTCTTTATTTTCTTTTAATTATTTACAATTGCTTTTGTTCTTTTTATTTTTTCTTTTGAATTTTCCCTTTAATATTCAAACTTTTTTCTTTTTCTGGTAGTTTATGGTAAATACTCATTTTTTCGACCAACAACGAATTCTAAAGTGATTTGGAGATTGAACGAATTATATCCAAAAATAGCAGAAAACTATAATAATCTAACCAAGGAGAAAATTTATGTAGAATCCAAATCATAATGTTAGGATCAAGAAGAAGTAGCAAGTAATCATGGCAATGGAGGCAATGCTAATCACTGACTCCTTAGAGACTATTTTGTACCAAATTTTGAAGGGGTAACTTCTAGCATTACTTGAATATCCATACAGGCTAATAACTTTGAGATCAAGCTAGCTTTGATTCAAATACTCCAAACCCACGCTAAGTTTGGTAGTGGGTCAAACGAGGATCCTTATGCTAAGTTTGAAGAAGTCATTGATATATTTAAATACAATGGGGTACACCCCGATTGTATTCGAATGAGAGCTTTTCTGTTTTCTCTATGGGATAGGGTGAAGGTTTGGTTGCAATCATTCCAGCAAGGTACTTTCACTACGTGAAATTAGCTAGCTTAAGAATTTTTAGCCAAGTACATTCCACCGTCAAGGAGATTGCAAAGATCCACAATGACATTACGTCATTCCGAGAGATCACTTAGGAAAGTCTAAGTGAAGCATGGGAGCTTTTCAAAGAATTACTATGGAAGTGTCCGTATCATGCCATTCTATTATGTCTACAAGTGTAGATATTTTATAATGGATTATTTCTAGAGACGAGATTGATTATCGACACAAGAGCTGGAGGCACTTTTCCTCTTAAAACTTCGGAAGAGGCACAAGAGTTCCTAGAAAGGATGGCATCAACGCATTATGATATTTTGTATGTTTGCATAATGTTATTCTAACTTGTGAGTGATTGGTGTTGAATATTAATCTTAGGAATGTTTTACTCCTCTTCTTTGGTTTAGGGCCATGAAAAAAAATAAATATGCTTTAGGAATGAGGCAAATACGGGATTCTGGCATGTACCTTTGTTGTTTCTCCGAAATAAATCATTAGAGTAGTAATAAAGTGAGTAGGGATTCTGGCATGTACCTATGTTATTTTTCCGAAGTATCATAAACCATAAGGAATTATATTTTAGAATTCCAACAAGTTCAGCGGCAAATGGCTATAATACCTATCATTGATATCATACTACTCACTCCTTGATGGATTAATGTTCCTCATTTTGTGTAACATGTGCATGTAGGTAGACACCTAATGAATTTCTATTTACATGCGGCCTTGCCAGGATGATTGAATAATTTGGTAATAACTTTGATTTGAGTAAAAACTATATTTTGAATGAATAGAACTTACATTTTGAAAATCATTTTGAGAATGGTTGTTCAGCGAATATTGGATAGGCAATTAATACACAAACAAGTAATAAAATAAACCCAATTACACCTAACCAACACCCATACTCTCGCATGTATACGAGGTAGGTTTGTAGGTTAGTGGTGAGTAGGTGTCGTTCCCACAAGAATTGACAAGTGACTACTAGGCTAAACAACTCATTGCTCTAGTTAGACAAATAAAAGGGAGTTTTTCCTACTCTACCACTAAAGCTGTAATACTATTATTAAACTAAATGCTGTAGTAAATTACCAAACTAAGCAGCAATTTAAGGATGAGCAAATAAGTAGGTAATTAAAATTCTACACTAGGAGACAAATTAAACTTAAACAAATGAACAATAAACTAAACTAGGACTAAGCTATTCTACCACTAGGTAAGCAATTAAATTATCAATAATTAGGAAAGAAAGACATTAAATAGCAAGAAAGCAAAATCACAATAAATGCTACACTAAAAAAGTATATGAATGTCAACTAGCCAATGATTGGAGAATGATTGAAAGACAAGAAGCAATTTTCTAAAAATAGAAATATCCTACTCCAGGTGCTAGTGTGCTCTTCATTTTTTACTATTTTGAGTAAGAAATTTAAATGCAAAAATTCTAATTTTAGTCTAATGTTTGGGATGAGAAAATGAGAATTAATGTAAACCCATAACAAAATAAAGCTTAAAACCTAGGAAAACTGAACATTTAACACAAGATTAGCGACAAACATGAAGATTTAAAGCTGTCTAGAAACTAGTTGAATTTGACTTAAATGAAAATGCAAGAAAGAGAAAATGAACGCAAGTAAAATTGATACCAAATTGAAGAGAATTAAAAGCCCAATAATCTAAGACTAAAAGGTAGAATTTTTATAACTAAAATTAAGCTAAAATTAGAGTTAAAGATGAAAGTAGGATAAAGTACTATTATAACACTAGTCACTACAACTATAAAGGCTATCCTAACTAAACTACACCCACAACTAGGGGAGCTCATTAGCCGATATTTTGGTAATTCGGTATTTCGGTGCAAGAAAATCAAAACGAAATCCGAACCAAACTTTTTTCGATTGATTGGTTAACCAAGCTTTTTTTCGATTTATCTGATTAACCAAAGTTCAC
This sequence comes from Cinchona pubescens, assembly GCA_025175665.1. Taxonomy (NCBI): domain Eukaryota; kingdom Viridiplantae; phylum Streptophyta; class Magnoliopsida; order Gentianales; family Rubiaceae; genus Cinchona; species Cinchona pubescens. The sequence continues at coordinate 1,444,191 of JANKKI010000232.1, forward strand.
TAGTTTATTTAAAAATTAAGTATAAAATTAAATATTAAACTAATCAAATTAATAAACAAAAAGCTTAAAACTGCTAAAACGAACACTAGAAACTAAAAAATAACAGTGAAAAATAATATCAATGCAATTTAGTATTGAATGAATGGAACATAAAATTGGGTTACTAAAAAACTAAAAATTAAAACTAATGAAACTAAAAGTTCGGTAATTCGGTAATCTGATATTTTATTTTCAATAACCAAATTTGAACCATATTACCAATTTTTTTTGTTCGGTTTATTCAAAAATCGATTATCCAAAACCGAAAACAATACTAATTTGGTTTGTCCAGTTTGTTCGATTAAACCAAAACTATGAACACCCCTACCCACAGTAATGTGTTTTTAGGTATGTTTCTGGGGTAATTATAAAAATTCTTCTAGTCAAAGTGCTCACTTTTCACTCATTACAGTGGTTACCATTATAACTATACAAATTCGGTGACCACAGTTCTTGAAAAAATCTCATAGAGCTTGGAAACCGTGGTCGTCAATTTGCTCTTAGGATCTTGTGACCGTGGTCATTGCACTTTGAAATTGATGTGGTGGAAACTGCAGTCGTGAATTTCCTGGCTTGTATTCCTTGACCGCGATTATCAGACAAGCTGTTGACAAGACTTTAACTTTTTCAACCAATTGCATTCCAACCCCTTGCTTCTTCCACTTCTTCAACTAGCAAACTTACCTACAAAACATATCACAACGCATAAACTAAAATTCACTTCATACCTAAATGTCAATAAATGTCTACTAAGCCCAAATTAGTGCATATTTCTACCAAAAATCGTAATATATATCTAACTTCCTAAAAATCATGGATAGACATGAAATTTATATAAAAAAAAACCCAAAAATAATTTAAATGGGACTAACATGGTCAAAATTGTGTAGGATATAAGGTTAAAATGACTCTATGTAATAGAGTTATCAATGGTTATTACTTGGTTATTTGAAATCTTGTGTGGCATTTGAACTTGTGATTTCTAGGAAATTTGAAAACTTGTAACGACTACTTGAAATGGTTCAATTGTCATATACTAGTTGAGGTGTCTTGAGAGATTTCCATATTGTTCATAAGTACATCCGTTGTTCATCATTTGTGATGTGCACGTCTTTGGTGGTGTGTTTTTGTTTGCTTGTTTAGAAAGGTCCTTTTTATTTCTTGTTTTGCTTGGGACTAGCAAGACGCTAAGTTTGGGGGTGTGATAACTCTAGTAAACTAGGGTTATTCTACTTCTAAACTATAGCTTTTTGTTAGTTTAACCCCTATTTTTAGTGCTCAATTAAGTGTTTAGTTTCACTATTGGCATTAGCTATTTTCATTTGCATTATTTATAAATAATAAAATAGTAGTATGGTTTTTGTTTAATTTTAGTTTAATTAGATCATTTGTTTAGTTAAATATTTTGCAGGATAAGAATTAAAAGGATTGAAAGTTAAATATCACAAGAGTCCAGGGAGCAAATTGCAAATGATGAAGATTGAAAACTTGAGCTGGAAGAAACTTAATATCAAGATATGGAACGTTTGACATCGCGACATCGAGGCGGGAATTCAAATAGTAATTTTAAGTTTGATGTCATGACATCAATTATTCCATGTTACGACATCTGAAGTGCATCAACTTAAGTATTTGGCGCATATTTGTAATTTTGGATTACAGCTCTTTAAATTTTATCTTGTAGCCCATTCGAGTACACATAGTTGTAGTATAATTGGTAACTAGTAGATTAGAGTATATTAGTTTTAGCATAAGACTCAAGTTTCCTTTTAATATAAAATGTTTTCTTTTAATTTCCTTTAGATCTTTTCTTTAATTCTTAGCAAGTTTCAATTATGATTAGTTAATCTTAGTGGATTTTTTATTTTCTGCAAGCAGATATAAATTTTGCATGCCTTCTCTTTAATTTTCATGCAATCCAAGTTTCTTAAATCTCAAGTTTTCTTTGAAGTCTTTAGGTTTTTTTTTTCTTCTAAATTTGTAATTTTTAGTTAACAATCTTCATTTCCTTGCATTAATTTCTAGAAGTTTTTAGTGGGATTTCTTTTACTTAATAGAAAATCCAAAAAATATTTAGTTTTAATCTAGTTCTCTATGCAAATTTCTATAGATTTAAGTTTAGTATAAAATGGAAATATATTTGCTTTCATTCTTTCTTTCTTTTTCCTTTAGTCAAATTAGGTTTACTTGCTTTTTAAGACACGTCTTAATTTAGTTGTTTTATATAGTTTTGTGATAGATTAACTTGCTTTCATTAGATTAGTTTAGACAGCTATTTACTACATGTTACTTGCTTAATTGAACAATTTTACGGCTAATTTACCTTCTATTATTGCTTAACCTAACTATACAAAGACCATTGAATCTTGATAATAGCCTAACCGACAATCGTTGTGGGAACGTGAAAAGTTCGTTAATATCGTGTATTTCATGTATCGTTTTCCTCATTTTTAGTGATATATAAGTAAAAATTGAATAATTATGACCTAAAATGGTTTATTTTGAGTTTTTTAGGGTTTGAGTGAAGAAATAATCAAAATTGATCACAAAATTGGAGGAGAATTGCAAAATTGGAATTTACATGTACCGGCGAGGAGTGATTCTAACACAGTTTGGTAGCCAGGTTAACTGAGCATAACATTCTTGTCCAAGCTCCAATTGGGGTAATTTAAGATGTTTTGGAAAGTTAAGACATATAAATACAAATTTAATGTTTTGAGACTTTTCAAATTTGGCCGGCATCGTGGTCAAAATCGAGGAAGATATTGAAGCTAGTTCTATACCGGGCTCCCGGTGCAACAAAATTGCAGCACATGGGTTCTAGCAGTAGAAACTCCACTTTTTGGTTCTATCAAGAGCACCCAGGCTGACAAGAGTGCAGTGCCCAAGCGTCGATCGATGGATAGGTCTTATAAGTTTTCTTATTTTGCAAGGAAAGTCCTTCTATGGGCTCGTTTGCATGGGAAATCGTGCAGTAATCATCCCGGAGCCCAAAAACCCTAAAAACACCTATAAATACATCAAGAGAAGGGAAGGAAACAAGGATTATCATCAGCCATCATTAGTTTTTTAGTTTTTAATAGTTAGATCAATAATTTCCCTATAGGTTAGATTTTCTCCAGTTTTCGAGTTAGAATACATCTGTTCTCGTGTCAAGGATTCAAGATTTGACGATCATTAGCATTCATTTATGCCACAATTACTAAGTTTGATTTATTTATGCAATTTATTTTTTGTTTTCATTGTGTTCTTATTATTTAGTTATCATTCTTGATTTATTTCCTTTAAATTCTTAATTGTTTTCATAGTTTAGTGGTTAGGGTTTTATTTCATCACTTTAATTGCTTTTATAGAGTAGATTAATTTAAATTCATGACCCTGATTAAACTTCTTGCAAATAGGGTAGATTGAATTAGGGTTTTATTTAATTATATTCAATTGCTTTTCGTGGAGTTAGAATTTTACATTCTTGTCTTTATTTTCTCGTGATTAAATTTAGTTTAAATTTAGTCAAAAACCCTTGATTATTTGTCTAACTAGTAAATAGGCTTGTCAACCTAGTAATTGTTCAATAGTTCTCGTGGGAACGATCATTACTCATCTTATATACAAACTCACCTCTTATACTTGCGAGTGTGTGGGAAAGTTGATTAGGATAACTAAGGTTTTTACTACTTTTTCATTGTTTTCAAAAACCTAATCAATATTCTATCAAAAAAGTTTTTGGCGCCATTGCTGGGGATCGAACCTGGGTCACCCGCGTGATAGGCAGGAATACTCATTGGAAAGAGGTTATAGGCAACAAGGACAACCTGGTTAATGCTAATGCTAGCCCCGCCATCTTAGAAATTATGCCATACCTAATTTCTGAGGGGGAGAGTTCTAGCATTGCTTGGATGCCCGTGCAAGTAAATAACATTGAAATCAAATCTGCATTGATACAAATGCTCCAAACACAATGTTTGGAGAAGGACCCAATAAAGATCCCATGAGCACTTAATTAGGTTTGAGTAGGTCATCGATACATTCCAGTACAATGGAATCCACCCCAATTGCATCCAAATGAGAGTATTCTCTTTTTCTATACTTGATGGAGCAAGATTGTGGTTGTAGTCATATAGATAGGGTACTTTCACAACATGAGACAACTCGACTCAAGAGTTCCTAGCCAAACATTTTCGACCAGCTAGGACCGTTAAGCTCCGAAACGAGATCACACCATTCAAACAAATCGCTGGAGAGAGCTTAGGCCAGGCGTGGGATCGCTTCAAGGAAGTGTCCGCACCATGCTATACCTCTATGGCTGTAAGTTCAAACTTTCTATAATGGAACATTTTTAGAGATGAGATTGATAGTTGATGCAAGTGCGGGAGGCTCTTTCCCCTACAAGACTGGAGGACGCGCAAGAGTTGTTGGAAAGAATGGCATCCACTCATTTTATCATGGAGCAATAACTCCTATAGTTGGACAACAACAAGAAGTAAGTCAAGCCAATCTCCAACAAAGAGGTATGCCTAACTATGATACTTTCTTATCTCAGCAGAACATGATGATGAATGCCATTGCAAACTTGACCAAGGCTGTAGAGAATATGGGAAGAACTTCGGTGAATTCCATTGGTTCGACATCCCAAGGGATCTTGAGTTGTGATTTTTGCGGAGGAAATCACCAACATAGTTTCTGTGATGTTTTAGTGATGCAAGGTAAGCAGATTCAATTCATTTCCAATCAAAATCTCACCACAAGAAATCATCCCATCAATTATGAAAACACATATAACCCGTCTTAGAGAAACCATCCCAACTTTTTCTGGTTAAACCAAGCAAATGTCCAAAATCTATCACTTCAGACAAATGCACCTCAACATAATTTGTCCAATCAACCATCGTCATCTAGACCATACCAACCACCAAATCAAAGGAATCCTCATAATTTTTTACCTTATCAAAAGAACTCATACCAACCTCCACCACCAAGACCACCATCTCAAAATCCAAATTATCCTGCATATGTGAATCATGAGACACCCAATGATGATAATCTAAGAAGGGATTTTGAGAAATTGCAAAAGGAGTATGAAAATTTGAAGGCTACCATGAGGAACCTTGTGCTACAATTGGCACAAATATCCCCACAAAATAATGAAAGACCTGTTAGAGACACATTGCCGAGTGATACAATCCCAAACCTGAAAGAGCAATGCAATGCTATCTCCCTAAGAAGTGGAAAAGAGTTGGTTGTGCTGAATGAAAAACATGAGAATGGTAAAGAAGAAGAGAAGAAAAACTCCAAGGTGATTGAAAAGAAGAATGATGTTGGCTGTAATGATGACAAGATGACAAAAGTGGACAAAAACAAGGAGATGAAAAAGAAACATGTAGTGGAGCCTTTGAATTTTCATCATTCAGTAAAGATTCCATTCCCTCGAAGGCTCAATAATTCTAGAAAGGAGGAAAAAGATAAGCAATTTTACCAATTCATCAACATATTCAACAAGGTTAATGTCAACATTCTTTTGGTTGATGTGCTCACCAAAATGCCCAACTACGCGCAGTTTATGAAGGATTTATTAGCAAGGAGGCGGAAATGGGATGTTGGTGAGAAAATTTATCTCGATGCCAAGTGTACTGCTATTTTTCAATAGAGATTACCCCTTAAACTCAAAGAAGATTAGTAACTTTCCAATAGCGATGAATATTGGAAAAACAATGCTACATCATTCACTTTGTGATTAAGGGGCTAGTATCCTATTATGCCGAAATCCATTTATGATAAGTTAGGAATCACTAACGCCAAACCGAATAACATTACACTCCAATTAACGGACTTGACTGAAAGGAAACCATATGGTTTGTTGGAAGATGTGCTTGTACAAGTAGAGAAACTGGTGCTTCCCATTGATTTCTTGGTATTGGACATCAGCCTAGGCAATGAAATACTATTGATTCTCTGGAGGCCATTTTTATCAACTGCACATGCAGTGATAGACGTTAATAAAGGGAAGTTAATTTTACAAATTGAAAATGAATTAGCTGAAATTGATGTTTTTGATTATAATGATAGTTTTCCTATTTTTGAAGAAAAATGTTCTAATCATTCACTTGATCCTTCTATTGGCAGGTCAAATGAAGAATCAAAACCACTCAATGATGTATGTGGGGTGATAAGCCTAAGGATCAAGAAAGTTGTGCAAAGCATTGAAAATTTTGTGACGTACAAAAGTTTAAAGAGCACAAAAAGAAGAGGAAATGGTTTGAAAAACAATTGGACATGCTACTGAGGACGTTGGCTTTGGTGACTACAAAGAGATGCGGATTTCTTCAACAAGAAAGTTGGGAATCAAGAAATGACGGCTAAGAAGAATGGGGTTAAATTTTTCCCATGGAGACCTAAAGGAAGGGGGTGGTCAACCACCCTAGCATGTTTCACATGAGCGAGAGTACAGTAGTCGAGCCTAAAACTATAAACAAGGGTGCTACTTGGGAGGCAACCCATGTTTTTCCTTAATTTTATTTCTTAAGTTTTTGTTTAGTTTCTTGGTGTTATTGTTTCTTAATGTTTTAAGGGTTTTTACATTTTGTTTTTGTTTTAGTGGTTGATGTTTTCGACATCGACTCAAGGGTATTTAGCGACATACAAGGCACCAAACGTTCTTCATTGACAGCGAAGCTTTTACTTTTTCCCTTTTTACTCTTCATTTTTGCATTGGGGACAATGCTATACTCTAAGTGTGGGGTGGGAAGTTTTCTTAATTTCTATTTTTTTGGGTCTTATTTTTTGTTTATTTGGTTCAATTTTAGCTTTCAAATTTATAGCTTAGCTTTTGATTTGAGAGCTTTTCAAATGTTTTAAAATTTTGTTCACAAATTGTTTATCATGTTTCTTTGATGTTCTACATGAAATTTTTTTAGCCAAGTTATCATGAGGAGGGTAGTTGGTGTTAATATTTTCCTAGCATGATTTCTAATTTTTGAGCGCTAATAGCCCTACAATGTTATTGCTTTTTTGGCACTAAGAGATAATTGTGTAGATTCATGCTGTTTGTTACACACCTAGTTATAATATTTACTAAACAACTAACTCCTACTGCTAACTAGGTGGCATTCTGCAAGTATACGGTTGTCAACTAGTAATAAAGGAAAGTAGGGATCATTCCCAGAAGGATTGTTGGAAGGCAAATACCAGATTGAGATATTTATGAGTATCTGTATAGTTAAGCAAAAATCAATCAATGAGAGACGAAACTACACTAATCAAGTTCATATTTATACTCAAGTAAACAAGACCAAATTAAGCTAATTTATCTACTAAAACAAGTAATGGAAACTAAGCATTTACGAAATGAAGAGACTAGCTACTAAATTCTAACAAAAGCAATTAACTAAAAGCACATAATTCTATCTAGACTGACCAAAATAAAGCTAAAATTAAGAGAAAGCAAGTTACACAATTAAAAAGACTACAATTAAGAATCTTGAAGAATAAAAACAACCATTTCTACACTAGAAATTGGAACAAGTTAAAATTGAAATCAAAATATTTTTTGGATTTTTTATGATAATAAAGAAAGCTCACTAAAAATTAACTAGAATTAATGCAAGAAATTGAGAATTCTTAACTAAAAAGCAAGAAATTAACAATAACCCTAATTCTTCTAACCCTAGACTGCAAGCAAAGAGATTTTCACTAAATTGAAACTAGAAAGCAATTAAAAATTATATCTACTTGAAACTAATGATAAGCCCACTACAACTATCTAATCAAAATTTAAACTTGCAAAGAAATTAAAATTAGATATAAGAAATGACTAAAGAGGATTTTTCATTCAAAAGAAACTTAATGGTCAAGTCTTCCTAATCTATCCTAAATCCCCTAATTTTCTAACTAAAGCTATCCTACTTTTCTATTACAATTTTTTAAAACAGTTTGAATAGTGTAGTGTTATACAAGGAAAAAATTAGGAGTTGTTTGTTGGAAGATTAGAAAATTGCCCTCACAACTTATCCTTCAGCGAGTCGAGATTGCGATATGGAGAATTTGAAATCGCGATCTCAACTCTAATACATTTAAGATATTTTCCCTAGTTGAGATCGCGATATGGAGAATTTGAGATCGCGATCTCGACTCTCTTCGCAGCATTCTTCCATTTCTTCCATTATTGTAATTTGGTCCTTTGACCATTGTTCATTCCAACTTCCAACCTCTAATTTTGAACTGCATAATATTAACACCGTGAAGAAATTAATTAAGCTAGAAATTTAGTAAAAACTTATCATATTTCACAAGAACAGAAATACAAACACATATGAGAGAAATTAACTAAAATCTTCAATTACTTTTATCCAAAGCTCGGGATTTAAACTATCAAAATAAAATAATTTGGAGGGAAATAACTCTAGTTAACTAGAGTTATCACACCCCAAACTTAGCATTTTGCTAGTCCCGAGCAAAACAAAAGTGAAAAGAAGACTACTAACACTTAAACACATAGACACCACCAAAATTGAAGAGACACTTGATGAATCGTGGATGTACTTAGAACAATTAAGCAATCTCTCAAGAAACTTTCAATACTATATGATAGGTGAAGTATTTAAGTGAGTCAATCCAAAGTTGCAATTTTTTTCTACAAAGAAGCACACGTTCATTCACTACACAAGATTTCACATCACCAAGAATTACTATTCTCAAAAAGAGTTGACCACAAAATTTAGTTCTATTCATTTAAAATATCATTGCTTCTCAAATCACAAATATTATGAAGTTAGTCAATTATCCCGACTAGGCATCATGAAAATAGAAATTCATTTAGGAATCAACTTAAATGCAATGTCACACATTTCGGGAATAGACCTCTAACAAGGAATAAGTAATATGAGATAAATGATAAGCATTATAAACATTTACTCCTTAACTTATTGGTATACTAAAATGCAATCCCTAATGGCTTAATTCGGAGAAACAACATGGGTACATGTCAGAAACCCGTACTCCCCTTATTACTACTCTAATGGCTTATTTCGAAGAAACAACATGGGTACATGTCAGAATCCCGTACTCGCCTTATTCCTAAAAACAAAGTTTTCTTTCTTTTTTTTAAGACGGTCCTGAACCAAGGAAAAGGAGTGAAATGTATTGAATTTTTTTTTGAAATCTTTATGTTGTGAAAGAACTATTCACTCACACTTAAGTCCATGGATTGACCTAATCAAATACTTCAATCATTTAGTATTTTATGTCATAATACATCATCATTGAATACTCAATTGATCAATTTTCCATCCATTATGCATCAAATGACATCAACTTACACAAAACAACCAATCCCAAAGCAAAATATAAACACCCCCAAACTTGTCATTTATTCAAATGATGAGTACAACTCATCCTACCGCTCACTCAAAATCCAACACAAAGACAAATCCAACAATAATAAGAGCTACTCAATTACGACACAATTTAAAGTTGAAAATTAAAATTGAGTGAAAGAGCTAAGAGTGTTAAACCATGTCATGCATTTCATCAATTAAGTCGCATAAAAATCAACATCTAATTCAATTAATCAATAAATGCAAAAATGGCATCAGCTTAGAGCCCTTAGCCATTCTACTCTTATTAGGCAATGGCATGACCAAAACTATACCAAGTATCCAACAAATAATTCCCAAAAAAAATTTAATCCATGAAGCATCACAATAGATTTCTACTGGCGTCATTAAGAACTTAAGGCCATTAGCCAATGTACTAAAAAGGAAAATTAAACTACTCCAAATCAAAGGACAAAAAATAAAAATAAAAATAGTCAAATGTCAAGGTGCTAAGTAATGAAAAATAGATAAAATTGTTCATCTTCCACAAATGGCTTCAATTGCTAGGGTTGGAAGTCATCAATGCACAATGCAGTTGGTGGCATCAATCTTCTCAATCCATATCCTCTTGACCCTCCTCGGCATCACTAGGTTGGGCTTCTTCATGGTCATCATCTTGATGGATCCTTCTTGATGTGTTGAAAATGAAAGTGATGTGTAGTGTTGTCCACGAGATGGACCAAAATGCCATATCAGAGTTGGTGGTGCTGACCCATGTACCTAATGAAGTGGTCTTGAGAGCTTTTCCAATCAAGGTCAAATTGTTATGCATCACCATCTGGTCATATGCCAATACCCTTGCAATTGATTCCTCTCATCTTAATTAACTAGAGCATTTAAAACATAACCTGGGGACACTCTTCAGAATCAAAGAATTACTCTGAGGCGGTGGTAGAGGTGGCTGGGTAGGGCATTCTTGGTTGGTGGTACTTTTCGTACTCTCTCACCATTCGGTAAACATACTCCCGATTAATCCTTTCTCTTGAATAGGTCATTGGCTCCGCAGGATCAATCGGGCAACCTGCCAAAGTGCACAAATGGTGAATCAAGCTAGGGGCATAAAATATAGGTCGGCCAGACCTCCCACTATCTAAGAACCCCTACTCACCAAGGCTACCAATATTCACCGACACCCCCATCATAATAGCATACACTAGGCGTACTTTATCTCTCTGAATATAACTCAAGGCATTGGACCCCCAAATTCAGTAGCTGATAAAGTAAAACCATAATTTGGCTACCAAAGAGAGTCCCTGACGTGCAAATTTCAACTCATTATTCAAGGAAGCACTCCTAACCCAATCCACTTGCTTATCGCAAATGGCATCTTTAATTGCATTCATGTCTTTCTCCTTGTCATTTAAGCCGACAATGCCAAATATTGACTGGATGATACGAGAGGTATATGAAAGTAAGAATTAATCAAATATGTGCTAAAGTCCACTAATACCCCCGTACCCACACCATACCATTCTCCAACTCACAGCTTATAGTGAAACTCTTTCATTAACTAGGAAGCCACGGATCAATTGGAGTATTGAATCCCTCCCAATGCCTCGACCTAATTTGATTCTCAATTGCTTTTCTAGCATCATCATAAACTCCCAAATGTATTGAAAGGTCGAAATTCTGCTCTCTAATAACCTCATGTTTCTCATTCTTCGTATACAACTGAAGAGCCCTATCACTAGAAAACTGTGGTTCTACATGTCCACCACCCTCTAACTGTTGTTCCATGCCTCCTTCCCCACTTGTACCTTCTCCAATTTTCTCTTCCTAGAACCCACTCCTCTTCCTCTCATCCTAGCCCTTCTTTCGACACTACCACAAAACCCTCCAGTCATTTTAACAATACAATTCAATCACAATTCTTGGCTAAAAATTCCCAACAATTCCAAGAATCACGGCCAACAAAATCAATTCACCAAATTTCAAAATATCTTAACACAATTCAAACCAATCCAAATACCAAGCCTACAATTTAGCTAATTGAACAATTTAAAGCGAAAATTTTTCAAAAAAAATTCACAGAAATTATTGCTTAACAATTCGCCATCAAAATTTTCATCACAAATTCATCAACAAAACCCAACTATTATCTTCAATCAATTGAACTTGGAATCACAAATTCACAAAAAGTTATTACCCGATTTTGGATTGAGAATTTCAAAAAAGTCTTGTGATGTCCAAAATCCTCCAAGAAATCTCCCAAAAGTGTTCTTGCTTTGATTCTCCTAAAAGGAATTTGATGGAGTTAGTAGTGATTATTTAGGTTGGAATGGTTTTTAAATGAAGTTTTTGGAAGAGATTATGGAATTGGGGAGGGGGGTTTTCGGTTGAGAAGAAGAAAGATAGAAGAAAAGAAAGAAGATTTAAAACGGGATATTCTAAGTCGAGATCGCGATCTGGGATTTCCAAATCGTGATCTATCGCAATCTCGACTTGGTGAAAAAAATGCCTTTGCAGAAGTTTGGGTTTGATATCGCGATCTCAATTTGGAGATCGCGATATAGACCAAATTACGATTATGTCCTCCAAAAGTTTGAGCTTGAGATCACGATCTGGAATTTTGAGATCGCGATCTCAAGCTTAGTTTCTGCAAAGTGTATTTTTTTACACTTACCCAAAATTTGCCCACTCTTTCATCACTTTTCTCCAATTCCATGCGCAACCTACAACACAAAATTAACATGTTAGGATGACAATTTTTTCTTATTCTTTAACACCATTTATTCAACTAAATAAAATTTAGATTTTTAACTAAAATTCTAAGCTAATTAAAACTAATTTACTCAAAATCAAACTAATGAAAAGTCACACCAAGAAGAACACAATAATAACTAAATTAAAGACTTGGGTTGGCTCCCAAGAAGCACTATTTTATAGTCACATAGCTTGACTATGGCACGGCTTCATTGTTGTACAAATTGAACAATCTCATCCGCCTTCAATGATTGTCCAAAGTAAGGTTTGAGCCGATGACCATTAACCTTGAAAGCTCCCTCTTTCCCTTTTATTTCAACCACTTCATGAGAAAAAGCTCGAACCACTTCAAAGGGCCACTCCACCTTGACTTGAGTTTTCTCGAGAATAACTTGAGCTGTGAATTATAAAATAGCACCAAATCACCAACTTTAAATTCCTTCCTTAGGATGAGCTTGTCATGACCTCCCTTAGTTTTCTCCTTATAGATCAAAGAATTTTCAAATTCTTTCCTCTGAAATTCATCCAACACATTCAGATCAAGCATCCTTTTTTCATATGCTTCATTCAAATCAAAATTCAAGTTCTTTATTACCCAATATGCTCTATGCTCAAGTTCCACCGACAAATAACATGCTTTTGCATACACAATACGATATGGGGACATGCCTTTGGGGGTTTTAAATGCCGTCACGATGGGCCTACAATGTGTCATCTAACTTAAGTGCCTAATCCTTCCTAGCCTTATTTACCGTTTCCTCTAAGATCCTCTTCAATTCTCGGCTTGAAACCTCAACTTGACCCAATGTTTGAGGATGATAGGCTAAAGAAACCTTGTGTTTCACACCATACTTTGTCATCAAGGCCTCAAAATCTAAATTTTTGAAGTGAGAGCCCCCATCACTAATGATAGCCCGAGGCACTCCAAATCGAGAAAAGATGTTCTTTCGAAGGAATTTAGTGACCACTTTGGCTTCATTGGTTAGGGTGGCGATTGCTTCAATGCAGTTGACACATAGTCCACTGCAACCAAAATGTATTTGTTGGAATATGAAACTGGGAAAGGTCCCATAAAATGAATTCCCCCTGCATCAAATACCTCCAACTCAATAATGCCATGAAGGGGCATTTCATGTTTCCTTGAAATATTACCCACCCTTTGACATTCATCACACTTGAGAACAAATTCCCGAAATTCAGAGTTGAACATAGTTGGCCAATACAAACTACTTTGAAGAACCTTGAAAGCCGTTCGTTGAGCTCCATGGTGTCCACCAACCGGAGATGAATAACAATGTCTCAACCAATGTTTTAAAACTCAAAACTCGGACTCGATTCAAAAAAGTAATGAGTCAAGTATATTCAAAAATTTGGTTGAGTTTTATCGAGTTAAAAATAAATTAAAAAACTCAGAACAATAAGCCTTATGTATTTATTATTTTATCTATTAAGAATAAAAATATGCTAATAATTAGGTTATGTATTCAAAATTTTATGTTTCATATGCGATTATTTTACATATTATTCATTATCAATTCAGAAAATTTAACTTTTTTAAAAGTTTTATACAAAATTTATCTATTTTTGAATGTTAAATAAACTTGACTCAAATAAATACCTGTGATTATTCGGTAAATTTATTGAGTTAAATCTAAAACTTGATAAAACTCATTGTTCATCGAGTTTTTCATCGAGTCATCTAAATTCTATTCTACCGAGTCGAGTCAACTCGGTACAACTTGGCTGAGTTTTTTTGAGTTTTTAAACTATGGTCTCAACACATCGGTAATTTCACATTTCGGAATACATCTCCTAATGACTTGATCATTGCACCTTCAGAACAAATACATCTCTTCCCAAAAGTAATGCTTTAGTTCTAAAAAAATGGAAATAGTGAATCAAGATCTAGATGGATCCCTATCTTTATCTGCAAAGAATTTTCTTTTCTCATTGACATTTAACATCTTTGGTACTATCCTTGCCACAAGATAATTCACAATGTCCGCATACCATGGACTCACTTCTTTCACTTCAAACAATTTCTCAATTAATGATTCTTCGTTGATGGTTCTTTCTTCATGATTGACAAGTCTAGATGCTTCAGTCATTGACAAATGATTAGCTACCATGTTTTCCACACCCTCTTGTCCATTACTTCCCAATCAAACACCTGCAATGAAAGTATCCATCTCAATAAACGTGGTTTGGCATCTTTCGGTTTAGAAAATAAATACGTTAATGCGGAATGATCGGTATGAACAATTACCTTTGATCCAATCAAGTATGATCTAAAATTATCAAATGCAAAAACTATAGCAAGTAGTTCCTTGTCCGTTGTAGAATAGTTAAGTTGTGCATCATTTAAGGTCCTACTTGGATAGTAAATGACATGCAACATCTTATTCACCTTTTGACATAAAATGGCACCTATTGCATAGTCACTAGCATCACACATAAGCTCAAATGGAATAGACCAATTTGGTGCTACAATGACTAGTGCAATCACAAGAACATGTTTTAACTCATTGAATGCTTCCAAACAAGAATTAACAAAATGAAAAGAACAATCTTTTTGAAGTAATAAGAACAAAGGTCTAGTGATATGTGAAAAATTCCTAATGAATCTTCAATAAAAGCCTGCATGACCTTAGAAACTTCTTACCCCCTTAATATTAATTAGAGGAGGCAACTTTTCAATCACCTCCACCTTTGTCCTTTTATACAACTTCTATCCCCTTTGATGAAACTTTGTGACCCAAAACAATTCCTTCCATCACTATGAAATGACACTTTTCTCAGTTGAGAACCAAATTAGTTTCTACAAACCTTTTAAACACATTGGAAAATTTTGTAAGACAATCATCAAATGAGACACCAAATACACTAAAATCATCCATGACGATCTCTATGCTCTTTTCAACCATGTTATGAAAGATAACAAACATACAAAGTTGAGATGTGCTTGTAGCATTGGAAAGCTCAAGGGGCATTCTCCTATATGCAAAGGGACCAAATGGGCATGTAAAAGTTGTTTTGTCTTGATCTGCCAGACAAATGACTGATGTTTTCCAAACCTTTATTTGATGATGACATAAACAATTAACTCTGTAAACAAGTTTTTGCAGGTCTGTTATTTGTTTTGCTAAAGACAGGGCTTTCGAACGCACTGTACCATCCGAACGGTGTCAAGTTTTTAGGACGCATTCCACTGTTCGAACGACCAGCAAGCAGAAGGAAGAATCCGACTGCTTCTCCAAACGGACAAACACGACCGTCCGAAGTCTCTATCGGACGAAGGAAAGGACGCATGTACGGACGTCCGAACGAAGCTCTTCACCAACTGCATGAAGATCGGATGCTGTGTCGGACGCATCCCATCTATCTCGGACGTCCGAAACCCCAACGGCTACTTTTTGTGCTCTTATAAATAACTGCTTTGATATTCTGTAAAAAATCATCTAATACATTGAATACAAGCCATAGAGAAGAGAAATTTTAGTACAAATTGGCTATAGTGCTTTGTAGTATTAGTGTGCAGTTTAGAGTGCTATTCAACTTTGAGTGGAATGATAATCTTGTACGAAAGTGAGGTTGTAAGTAAGATTCTTGGCTCAACTAAAAGAATTTTAGTGTGAGCAAGAATATCCCTACTTTGTAAAGATTATTGGCTGACCAAGTGTGTGAAGCATTTTAGGGATTTGATACTTCAAGCTTGTTAGCTTGGAAGTATTAACACAGGCTGATTAATTTTCTCTATTTCTTACTTCACTATTTCACTGATTCGATTATATCAGTTTTTATTTTGAGAATCTTAATATTTCTAAAAGTATTTTTAGAAACCTAATTCACCCCCTCTCTTAGGTTGCTTTGGGACCAACAATTGGTATCAGAGCTTGGTCTCATTTTATTGCTTAAATTACTTTTGAGAAAAGAACTATTATGGCAACCAACAATGCATCTATTTTTTTAGGGTCAATCTGTTACTAGGCCCCCTATGTTTAACGGGGCAAATTTTATTAGTTGGAGAGATAGGATGAAAATCTTTTTGCAATCTATTGACATTGACTTGTGGTATGTTGTTAATGAAGGTCCGTTTGAAGCTACTATCATTGATGATCACACAAATAGAAGAAGAGAAAAGACGAGAGATGAGCTCACTCCACAAGACAAGGCAAACTTGACATTAAATGCAAAAGCTATGAACGTTCTATATAACGCCTTGGATGCAAATGAATCAACTCGCGCTCTGAAGGGATGCATTTCAGCTAAAGAAATCTGGGATAAATTGAAAGAAATACACGAAGGGAGTGATGAAGTTCGTGAGCAAAAGAAATCCTTACTTGTTACCAAGTATGAATCCTTCAAGATGGAACCACATGAAAATATTGACAAAATGTATTGTAGGTTCAATGACATCATTAAGGATCTTGAAGCCTTGGGTAAGGAGTATTCTTTGGGTGAAAAAAATAGAAAAATCCTAAATGCTCTCTCCAAAGAATGGGATGCCAAAACAATTGCTATAGAAGAAGCCAAGAATTTAAATTCAATGCCTATTGAATCGCTAATCAATTCTCTTACATCTTATGAAATGAAGTTGAAGGCCAAAGTAGTGGATGATGAAGAAGCAAGGCCAAGAAGGAGCATTGCTCTAAAGACCTCTCAAGAAGAAGATGAAAATAGCTCCATCAATCTAAAAGATGAAGATCGTGATGAAGGAGATCTTGCACACATCACCAAAGGATTTCTTAGTCCAACATTACATCAACAAACGAAGAATGAGAAGAGGCGGAGCTACAAATTCAAATAATTTCAAAGGAAAGACAAGGTTTGAAATGAAGAAGCAAAACAAAAAATGTTTTGAATGCGGTCAACTCGGACACTTTGCAAATGAGTGCCCTTCCAAGAAAAATAAGGAAGGAAGAAAACCTAGATTCAATAACTTTCAAATCACATGGGATGATTGCAACTCCGAAGGAGAAGTTGAAGAAGAAATGGAGTCGGCACAAATGGCCTTTATGGCCATTGGAGATGATGAGGTAAATTCTAACTACGACTCTAATGATGAAAATGATGAAGATGATCTTGAAGCTTTCATTTTGAAATTGCATGATAGCTTAAAGCAATCATATGCTAGAAATAAGGAGTTAGTCAAAAAATCAAATGCTCTATTGAATGCTAACTCTAAACTTGTGAATGAAAATAATAGGCTATAACAAGAAAATCGTGACTTGAAGAAACGAATGCATGAGAGATACTCTCATTCCAAAGATCAAGGAAGAAAAAGCCTCCTTGAAGAAAAGAATGGATGATTTGAATGTTCTCTTGACTAGAAAGAAAGAAAATGTTGTTGATTTGAAAAGAAATAGAAATGTGTTAATCAACAAAAAATTTATCATGTTTAAAAGAGATGACTTAAGTTTTGTAAAATCGAAATCATCTTTATATGGAAATAAAAATATTATTTGTAGATATTGCCAACAACATGGACATGTTAAGAATATGTGTTATGTGAACTTGGAATGAAAGTTGCATGGATTGATAGCAATTTTACTAACTCAAATGGACCCAAAAAAATATGGGTACCAAAAGTTATCAATTGATTTATTGTGTAGGTACTTAACATCACCAACAATGCTAAGTGGTTCATAGATAGTGGATGTTCAAGGCACATGACGGGTGATGCTTCTCTCTTTACAAATCTCATATCCAAAAATAGTGGAAAACTCACATTTGGAGATAACAATAAAGCAAAATCAATCGGCATTGAGTGATGTAGGTAAATATGGTGAAACCTTAATTAAGAATGTGCTTCTTGTTGATAATTTGAACTATAATTTATTAAGTGTAAGTCAACTTTGTGAAAAAAATTTATATGTATTTTTTACCAAGCATGAATGCCTTATCCTTGATAAAAATCATGTTGTTTTATTCAAGGGCACTAGGCACAATGATGTTTATGTGATTCATCTTGATAAAATTAGCAATAGCAATGTAAAATGTCTTACCACTTCCATAGATGATCCTTGGCTTTGGCATAGAAGACTTTGTCATTTTAATATGGATTTGATTGAAAAACTTGCTAAGAAGGATTTGGTAAGAGGTTTGCCAAAACTAAATTTTTTGAAAAATAAAATTTGTGATGCATGCCAATTTGGTAACAAGTCAAAGTTTCTTTTAAACCAAAGAATTTTGTGTCTACTCATAAACCTTTAGAATTGTTGCATTTAGACTTATTTGGACCTACTCAATATGCTAGTCTTGGTGGTTGCAGTCAATAATATGCCTTTGTTATTGTAGATGACTATTCTAGGTATACTTGGGTATTATTTCTTGTTCACAAAAATGAGGCTTTTGAAAAATTTGTAAAATTGTTTTCCAAAATTCAAAATTTATTGAATTTAAAAATCATTCGTTTAAGAAGTGACAATGGTGCCAAATTTAAATTTGGAGGTTTTCCCGACTTTTGTGATCACAACGGTATTTTTCATGAATTTTCGGTTGTTAGAGTCCCTCAATAAAATGGTGTTGTCGAAAGGAAAAATAGGACTCTTCAAGAAACCGCTAGAACTGTGATTAGTGACTGCGACTTACCACAATACTTATGGGCCGAATCGGTTAACACGGCTTGTTATGTCATGAATCGAGTTTTATTAAGATCCTGTTTAAACAAAACTCCTTATGAACTCCTTTTTTTGTAAGAAACCCATTGTGAGCTATTTCAAAGTTTTTGGTTGCAAATGTTTTATTTTAAAAATCAAAGAAAACCTTGGAAAATTTGATCAAAAAATCAGATGAAGGAATTTTTCTAGGATATTCTAGTGACAAGAAAGCATACCGAGTTGACAATAGAAGAACACTCTTGATTGAAGAAGTTGTGCATGTTACATTTGATGAAACTAATGATCTAGATCAAAGAATTTATGTGATTCTTGAAGATGTAGGTATTCTAAAGGAGCTCGAAAGCTCGTTATTCACGAAGATCATCAAGAGATCACATCAAACAATGATGTCAACAACCATCAAATAGATGATGAAAAGGATGAGGATACTCCAAAAGATCTTCCGAAAGCTTGGAGATTCGTCTCTAGTCACCCTCAAGATTTAATCATAGGTGATCTATCCGATGGGGTAACTACTCGTTCACATAAACCTTTGAATAGTAATTGTGCATTACTTTCTCACATTGAGCCTAAACATGTAGATGTTGCGTTGAGTGATGAATCTTGGGTTAATGCCATGCAAGATGAACTTAGTCAATTTTAGAAAAATAACGTATGGACCTGAATGGTTGAAAGACCATCTTCTCATCCCGTTATTGGAACTAAATGGGTCTCAAGAAAAAAATTAAATGACACAGGTGAAATCATAAGAAACAAAGCTAGACTTGTTGCAAAAGGTTATGCCCAAGAAGAACGTATTGACTTTGATGAAACCATTGAACCCGTGGCTAGATTAGAATCCATTCGCATGTTTCTCGCATTTGCATGTTTCAATGATTTCAAATTATTTCAAATGGATGTCAAAAGTACATTTTTAAATGGTTTTATTGATCAAGAAGTTTTCGTTAAACAACCTCCGGGCTTTGAAAATAAAAATCTTCCAAATTATGTTTTCAAACTTTCCAAAGCTTTATATGGTTTGAAACAAGCTCCAAGAGCTTGGTTTGAAACAAGCTCCAAGAGCTTGGTATGAAAGATTAAGTGGTTTCTTGATAGAAAATGGATTCAAAAGAGGTGTAGTTGACACCACTCTTTTTACAAAAACATATTTAAATGGTTTGTTAATTCATCATGTTGTTCAAATTACTGTTGAAATCCTGTCTTTTTGGAGCAACTAATGAAAATTTGTGCAAGGACTTTTCACATTTAATGCAAAAAGAGTTTGAGATGAGTATGATGGGCAAGTTACAATTTTTCCTCAGATTACAAGTTCACCAAACAAAGGAAGGAACGTTTATTACATAAATCAAGTATACAAAGGAGCTACTCAAACGATTTGGAATGGAAGATTGCAAACAAGTTGGTACGCCTATGTGCACTTCAACCAAACTCGATAAACACGAAGAAGGTAATGGTGTTCATGAAAAACACTATCAAGGTATGATCGGAAGCCTACTTTACTTAACAGCCAGTAGACCAGATATCATGTTTTCTGTCTGTTTATGTGCTAGATTTCAATCTTGCCCCAAAGAATCGCACTTGATAGCTGTTAAAAGAATTTTTAGATATCTAAAAGGTACAATGAATTTTGGTTTGTGGTATCCAAAGTCCTCTGCATTTGATTTAATTAGTTATTCTGACGCTGACGCGTTTTGCTGGGTGTAAAATTGATAGAAAAAGTACCAGTGTTATGTGTCATTTTCTAGGAAATTGTCTTGTGTCTTGGTTTAGCAAAAAACAAAATTCTATTTCTCTTTCTACGGCTGAAGCCGAATACATTGCTGCTGGAAATTGTTGTGCTCAACTTCTTTGGATGAAACATACTCTGAAAGATTTTGGTGTATTTTTTGATTTTGTGCCTATAAAGTATTACAACACTAGTGCTATTAATCTCACAAAAAATCCTGCTATGCACTCTAGAACCAAACACATTGATGTTAAGCATCATTTTATTAGAGATCTTGTTTGTAAAAAGGAAATTCGTGTTGATTTCGTGCCTACTTCAGATCAACTGGCTGTCTTTACAAAACCAAGGATCATCTATGGAAGATGAACATCTAGAAAATGTATTGGGGATTTTACAGATCAATTTGGCATAGTTTCTTCGTTCGGACGCACTCGATCGTCCGAACAACACTATCTTCCGGACGCTCTCTATCACTTCGTCCAAATACTCCTATTTGCCTCGGATGCTCATAATCATCCGAACGATATTCATTTTCTTCACCAACTCTCCGGAAATTCTTCCGGATGCGTACCATCGTCCGAAAGAACATCGGACGCACTAGCTCTTCCATCGGCCGTCCGTTCATCAGCTGTCAGACTCTTTATCGGACGCACATCAAACGTTTGGCCGTCCGAACTTTCTGTCTGTTTGATTAAAACCGTCCATCTTTCCCTTTTCGGACTCAACCTCACCCCCGAAAACTCTCTGCCAAAATTTTTTCCCTCAACCTCTCATCCAAATTCCTTCCCTCTATCCACAAATTGATTGAAAAATTATCTTCTCCAAAGTATTTCTCACCATTATCATATCTAATTTCCCCCCATCTACGATCTCATTTCACCAAATTCTCCCAAATCTTTCAAAAAAAATCAAAATTTTCCTCCTTTTCCTTCTCTTCCTTCACAATGGTTAAATCCCGCCGAGGTTCTTCTACAGCAAATCGTGGATCACTAGCTAAACAAAAGGGAAAGCTCCAGTGCATGGAGAATCGTCTGCTAATCCCCAAGTCTCCTCAATACCAACATTACCAAAATTCATCGATGCTAAGGCATCTGAATGGTATACATCCCTTCTAAGTAAATCTATAATCGTTGCATCTCAGATTTTTTTTGATGAGTATAATCTTCCCATTGTCAAATCATGCTTTGAAAAACAAAATTGGGGTCACCTAGTGCATACTGATTTACCCGTGTATCACGACATGGTACTTCAGTTCACCGCCAATCTTCGGAAAGACCCCACTGTTCGCACTTTAATTTCTCGTGTAAACAGCACCAATCTAGAGATTTCCTCTAACATCATCAACACTATTTTTGAATGTGAAGTCTCAAATCCGCATGATTTTTCCTATTTCTTTTCTTTAGATAAATGGCCGGCTATTGATACTAGATTTGACATTGATGAGGTTAGGGCTATTTTTAACATCAATTTCAAACAGGCCTCGGAAGCCAAAACCACGTTTACTAACTCCTGAACTAAACATTCTGTACACCCTTGTCACGAATCTGTTATTGCCAACCGACGGGCATCGTATTGAACCCGAAAAAATGCAGCTGTACTTGTTTTTTTGTGTTTTCAAGGGCATTCCTCTTGACTTTGGGTATCTTTTTTGTTCCCTATGGGAACTCTTCCTTACTGATACCCGAAGAAACATTCCCTTTGGAAAATTCCTCACCAAAATTTTTGATTTCCTCAATGTTCCTTTCAGCGGCAACAAACAATTTCCCCCTTATTTTAACAAATCTTATATTGAATGAAAAGGCTTTCGATTTTTCAACGATCAATGGTTTACTAAGGCAGCTTTTGATATTGAACGTTCAAAATCCCAGGCCTCCACCTCTGGTTTCGCTATTCCACATTCTCCTCCTCCTCAACCATCCCCACCACTCCATGATCCTCATCCATCTACCTCTGAACCCTCACTTTCTCATATCTGCGGCCTTCTCACTTCCTTGAGCACCCAAGTTAGTTCATACTTCAACGTCGCACAAATCGTAAGTTAAAGCGACTTGAAACTCGTTAGCTGATTCTCCAAGAAGCCCTTAGCCTTGGCATGTCTGCTTCAGCTCAGGTTCAATTTGACAACCTTCAATCAAAATATCCACTTGACTCATCTTCCGACAGTGATGACAATGAAGATGGGGATGTTCGTGAGGACGACGAAAAAGATGCCAATACTCAAGGTGCTGCCAATGAAGATGAAGGCGAAGATGAGGATGAGAATGTTGACAACACGTTCGATTTCATCATGCAAGCCGCACTGGAGAAGAGGAAGACAGTGAGGCCACTGAAGAAGATGCTCCTTCAAAACGCCAAAAGACTGAAAAGCGCTCCAAGAAGAAAAATGACTCGAATTAGTTCCTTTGACATCTGTTTTTAGTTTTTAGCACTTCTCTATTTTTTAGTTAGGACTGCTCTCAGATTTCCCTTTTGTAGGCATTCCCTTGAACTAAGTATTGTGTTTTTATGCATTTCTGTTGAATACTTGAGTTCATCTAGAACTAAGTACTAATTAATATTTGCGTTGATTATTTGATCTTTGGTTTATGCAATTCTATTGAAATACTTGCACATTCTCAGGGGGAGTTTTGTTTGATGATGTCAAAAGGTCAAGTAGTCATCTATATTGCAAAATGATTAGTCATATCTGATTGTTTTTACATAATTACTCCATGAAGGTTTGTCATCAAAAAGGTATACTTGATTTTATCCAAACCTTATTTTGATGATGACATAAACACTTAACTCTGTAAAGAAGTTTTTGCAGGTCTGTTATTTGTTTTGCTAAAGACAGGGTTTTCGGACGCACTGTACCATCCGAACTGTGTCAAGTTTTTAGGACGCATTCCACCGTTCGAACGACCAGGCAGAAGGAAGAATCCGACTGCTTCTCCAAACGGACAAACACGACCGTCCGAAGTCTCTACCGGACGAAAGAACGGACGCATGTACGGACGTCCGAACGAAGCTCTTCACCAACTGCATGAAGATCGGACGCTGTGTCGGACGGCATCCCATCTATCTCGGACGTCCGAAACCCCAACGGCTACTTTTTGTGCATTTATTATTTAGCCGTTAGGAAGTAGTTGCAACCACAATTTATTGCTCTTATAAATAACTGCTTTGATATTCTGTAAAATCATCTAATACATTGAATACAAGCCATAGAGAAGAGAAATTTTAGTACAAATTGGCTTGTATTGCTCTGTTCTCTTATACACATCTAGATGTGTATTTTAGACAGATTAAGAGTGATAATGGGTACCAATGAGCTTAGAGAATTATGTCTATCACAACTCAAGAATGGGGTGTTTAAGATTGAGTTTTTAAACTGTCTACTTTGTAAAGATTATTGGCTGAGATGTGTGTGAAGCATTTTAGTGATTTGATACTTCAAGCTTGTTAGCTTGGAAGTATTGGCTGATTAATTTTCTCTATTTCTTACTTCACTATTTCACTGATTCGATTATATCAGTTTTTATTTTGAGAATCTTAATATTTCTAAAAGTATTTTTATGTGGAACCTAATTCACCCCCCCCTCTTAGGTTGCTTTGTGACAAAAAATAACAATTTGGAGATAACAGGAATAACCATCAAGGAAACAATAGTATGCAAAACCGGCTAACCTCTTAAGCATTTGATCAATAAAAGGTAAAGGAAAATGATCCTTTCGGGTGGCCTCATTCAACCTTCGAAAATCAATGCACACACGCCAACCCGTAACCAATCTAGAGGCGAGAAGCTCATTGGTTTCACTTATGATTACGGTAATACCACCCTTCTTTGGAACGACTTGAGTGGGACTAACCCACTTGCTATCGCTAATAGGGTAACTAATACCGGCTCTCAAAAGTTTGAGAATCTCCTTCCTCATAACCTCTTTTAAAGTAGGATTCAATCTCCTTTGAGGTTGCCTTACCGATTTATTTCCATCATTCAACAAGATTTTATGTATGCATATGGAAGGGGTAATTCCCTTAATATCATGAATGGACCAAGCAATAGCATCTTTATGCAATTTAAGTGCACCACAATCAATCTTTCAAGTTGCTCACTTGTCAAAGTTGCATTCACAATCGCCGAATATGTCTCATTTTCACCAAGATATGCATACATTAAGTGAGTAGGAAGAGGTTTAAGCTCCAACTTGAGGGGTTCATTGGTCGGAGAGCTCCCTTTCCTTTTTCTTGATTCTCCTCATCTTCCTTTTGCAATAAAATCTCATCCTCCAAATGATTCACATTCCTTATCCCTTCTTTATCATCTTGACTTAGAGCAATTGACTCTAAGACCTCTTCCTCCATTGAGAAATTCTCCATTGCATTCCTACAACAATCATCAATTAGATCATCTATTACATTTATATTCTTGACATCTTCAAAAATTGAAGGAAGCTTTAATGAACTAAAAACATTAAATGTAACAATTTCATCATTTATCCAGAATTCCAACTTTCCTTCTTGAACATCAATAAGTGCACGGCCGGTAGTAAGGAAAGGTTTCCGAAGAATGATTGGCATCTCTTCAGCATCCTCTTCCATATCAAGCACAATGAAATCGGCCGGAAGGTAGAGTTTGTCAATTTTGACAATCACATCTTCAATGATCCCCTTTGGAAACTTTATGCTCTGGTCTTCAAGTTGCAATAAGATACTTGTTGGCTTCAATTGTCCTCTATTTAACTTCTTAAATATCGCAAAAGACATGAGATTTATTGAAGCTTTCAAATCATACAATGCTCTTCCAAAATATAAACCCCCAATCTCACAAGGTAATGATCCGGGGTCCTTGAGTTTTGGTGGTAACCTTTTTGTAAGAAGTGCACTACAATTCTCCGTTAAGCAAAAGATTTCATCCCCATGCAATTTATTTTTTGAAGTGAGGACTTGTTTCATGAATTTAGCATAGGTGGGCATGTTCTCAAGTGCCTCCATGAATGGAATATTGAATTCAAACTTTTTAAAAATCTCAACAAACTTCTTAAACTTCCTTGCCTTTTCTTCATCCCTTAGCCTTTGAGGAAAGGGCACAATTTCAACATGCTTCGGCTCATGATGCTTCGAATACTTGCCTTCATTGCTTAGTGAATTGGGCTTAATAGACACATTCATCATTTTGTCTTGCCCATTTGAAGACTTCCCTTTTTCTTTCTCTTCATCCTCAACTCCTTCTTTTTCTCCACTTTTCAACAAATTTCTCCCAACCCTTTCTTCCAACTCTTTACCACTCCTAAGGGTAATGGCCTTGCATTGTTCCTTGGGGTTTGGAATGGTATCACTTAGAAGCACCCCTAAAGGTCTCCATTATTCAACCTCGCCAGTTGGCCCAATTGAATCTCCAAATTCCTTGTAGATGCCTTCAATTCTCATAATCTCTCTTGTGTTCCTCATTTTTTCTATCCAACTCTCTTCTCAAGTACTCGGCTTCTCTTTTCCAACTATCTTCTCCCACATTCTCTCTTGGAGCATATTGGTCATGATACATAGGTTGGGAAGAGTTTTCATATTAAAATGAGGCCTTGGTTGTTGGTTTTGAAATGACAAGAAGGATTAAGAAAAGATTGATATGAGATAGGTAGGAAATTTGTTCGATATGGCGGTTTATAAGGTCTAGGTGAGGAACTTGAGGCTTGAGTGTGTTGGACATTTTGAGAAGAGGGATTTGGTTGGTAAGGAGGATTGGATTGATTATTGGTGTTGATCCATGAAAAATTAGGGCGGTTACTCCAAGAAGGATTATATGTGTTCCCATAAGCTCCAGATGGGTTCGTTGGAAATGATGATTGATTAGAGACATAATTGAGTTGCTCATTGGACCCATAAGGCATCTCACATTGTCCATTTGCGTGAACGCCTCCACAAAATTACATACCATGCTTGGTTGGGTTGGAGAAGAAGACATGGCATTTACACTACTTGGTTTCTCCAAATTCTTCAATGCCTTTGCAATGTTATTCACACACTCATGAGCATACTTTGTTGTGCCAAAAAAGCTTCTTGCATATTCAAGTTCAACACTCCACTATTGGCATTGGCTTGATTAGCTGTTCTGACCTGGTGTTGAGTCACCGATGGAATAATCGGTCCATGATAATAGTGATTGTATGCCATCCTATTAAGCAACTCTTGAGCTTCCTCCGGAGTCTGGATGAGATAGACCCATCGGCGGAAGCATCCACTATGGATTTAGTCTCTTGAGTCAAACCATTATAGAAAGTTTGGATTTGAAGCCACAAAGGAATTGCATGATGAGGACATTTCCTTAGCAACTCCTTGAACTGCTCCCAAGTTTCTCCTAAGCTTTCACCAACGTCTTGCTTAAATGAGGTGATTTTATTTCTCAATTTACCGATTCCTGCTGATGGAAAATGCTTTGCCAAGAACTCTTGAGCAAGTTGATTCCAAGTAGTAAATGGTCCTTGGGCGTGGGATTGTAACCATGACTTTGCCCTATCCTGGAGAGAGAAAGAAAACATCCTCATTCACACACAATCTAGATGTACTCCATTAAAGTTGAACGTGTCCAAAACTTCTTCAAAGTTCATGAGTTGTGTATCTGCAATGTGCTGTAAGGGATCTTCATTGGGACTACCCCCGAACATGGCATGAGCATGGAGCATTTGGATTAAGGCGGGCTTAATTTCAAAGTTGTTAGATTGCACGGGCATCCGTGCAATGCTAGAGTTCGCTCCATCAAAATTCTGCAAGGCATATTCCCTTAATGGCCTTCCATTCCCATAACCACCTATACCATTATTTCCAACAACCTCTTCTTCTTCGCTTTCTACGTTCAAATTCCTTTGATGAATATTAGCATTTGCCATTTCAATCCTTTCTTGCTCTTGTTGTACCCTTCTCAACTTTCGGATTTCCCTTAACACTCTTTCCTTTTCCTTATCCAAGCAAATGAATGGCCCTTGATCTCCTCTTACCATGCACTACAAAAAACCAAAGCAATTAATCAATTGAAGTGTCAAGTCAATTCCACAAGACAACCAACAAACATAAAAATTAACAAAATTAACAACTAAATTAAACTAAGTGCTTAATTTACACGACCTGTATAGCGCATGTGATATTACAAAAAAAAAGGACAATCCTCGGCAACGGCGCCAAAAACTTGTTGCTCGTTACACACCTAGTTATAATATTTATGAAAAACCAAACTCCTACTACTAACTAGGTGGCATCCCGCAAGTATACGGTTTTCAAGTAGTAGTAAAGAGAAGTAGGAATCGTTCCCACAAGGATTGTTGGAAGGCAAATACCAAAATTTACGAGTATTGTATAGTTAAGCAAAAATTAATAAATGAGAGAAAAAAATACACTAATTAAGTTCATATTTATACTCAAGTCAACAAGACCAAATTAAGCTAATTATCTACTAAAACAAGTAATGAAACTAAGCATTTACGAAATTAAGAGACTAGCTACTAAATTCTAACAAAAGCAATTAACTAAAAGGACTTAATTCTACCTAGATTGACCAAAATAAAGCTAAAATTAAGAGCAATCAAGTTACCCAATTAAAAAGACTACAATTAAGAACCTTCAAGAATAAAAGCAACCATTTCTACACTCTAGAGAAATTGGAACAAGTTAAAACTGAAATCTAAATATTTTTGGATTTTTGATGATAATAAAGAAAGCCCACAACAAATTAACTGCCACTACAAATTAACTAGAATTAATGTAAGAAATTGAGAATTCTTAACTAAAGAGCAAGAAATTAACAAGAACTCTAATTCTTCGAAGAAACCCTAGATTGCAAGTAAATAGATTTTCACTAAATTAAACGAGAAAGCAAGTAAAAATTATATCTACTTAAAGCTAATGATAAGCCCACTACAACTATCTAATAAAAATTTAAACTTGCAAAGAAATTAAAAGTATATCTAAGAAATGACAAAAGAGGATTTTTCATTCAAAAGAAACTTAAGGGTCAAGTCTTCCTAATCTATCCTAAATCTCCTAATTTTCTAACTAAAACTATCCTACTTTTCTATTACAATTTTTTGAAGTATCTTAAATAGTGTAGTGTTAAGCACGGCAAAAATTAGGAGTTGTTTGCTGGAAGATTACAAAATGATGTTGCCCTCACAATATATCCCTCAGCGGTCGAGATCGCAATATGGAGAATTTGAGATCGCGATCTCGACTCTAATACATTTAAGACACTTTCCCGAGTCGAGATCGCGAAATAGAGAATTTGAGATCTCGATCTCGACTCTCTTCCCAGCATTCTTCCATTTGTTCCATTATTGCAATTCGGTTCTTTGACCTTTGTTCATTCCAGCTCCCAACTTCTAATTTTGACCTGCATAATATTAACACCATTAAGCAATTAATTAAGCTAGAAATTTAATAAAAACTTATCATATTTAACAAGAACGAAAATACAAACACGTATGAAAGAAATTAACTAAAATCGTCCATTACTTAACCAAAGTTCGGGATTTAAACTATCAAAATGCCACAATTCACTTATATTGCACCCCAGACACTTGCCTTATTACATTTTGGAGGCAAAATTTTATATAATTTGATTTGATTTAAAGATAAGGGTAGGCATTTCTTTGGACATTTGACCCTTGGTCAAGCCAACCCTACTATAAAATTTATCTCTAGAACCCTATTTGAGCCTTAATTTGTTTTGAATGGACCGAAGCCCCATTCATTTTTTTAAACTCATTTTTTTCTACCTTTCTGAGGTATCCCAAATGTCTCTTAAGAGCTTTGATGCCATATTAATTGTTAAGGTGATATAAGGATGTAAGATAGTTGTATGAGAGTGTTAGAATGAATGGTGTATAGTTTAAGGTGTAGGGGTATTAAAAAAAATTATTTTGTGTTGACCGTAGCAGGTGGTGCCTATCACTGGCACCTGCGTTGAGTATTGCAGATGGTGCCCATCAATGGCACCTGGATTGCAGTGTTAGCAGGTAGTGCCTATCATTGGTACCTGCATAAATTTTTTGGCAGGTAGTGCCTACCACTGGTACCCAAAAAAAAAAAAAAATAAGAAAAAAAAAAGGAGATATTTTTACAAAATGTTGGTGAGTAAGGTTGAAATTGAAAAAGTATGATTTTACTTGGCTTGTTGCAAAATTCCCATTAATTTATGCATGTTTGGTCAATTAAGTGTGGTGTTATTTCTTTGAAGGATGTTCAAAAGAAGTTTTATGTTAATGAGGAACAGATTAATTTAAAGCTCTTTTTTCTTATTTGTTTATCCTTTTCTCTTTCTTTGTTTGCCAAGCCCTTAGCCTTACATTACAAGCTAAAAATCCTACCTAATTTAAGTCAAGTCAGTTGTCCACATTAGTGGACAAATGTAAGAAGTATAAGTTATGGAGTGTTTTGAAAAATTCAAAGGGTTTGCATCTTTTGATCTAAGTGTCTAAAAGTTATTTTTGTATGGCTATGCACACACCTACACTGGAATTCATGTATGGGGGTCTATGATCATTTGACTATTTTCCTTATGATGGTTTGGTTCATGGTTATTTATATGGATAATTGATAAGATGTTTTCAGTATGTTTGCAATTTATTTCTATGTTTTGCTCGACGACAATCAAAAACTAAGTGTGGGATAGTTGATAAGTTCATAAATATCATATTGTATTTCATGTATCATTTATCTCATTTTTAGTGATGTATAGGAAAGAATTGAGTAATTATGAGCTAAAAGGATTTATTTTGAGTTTTGTAAGGTTTGAGGGAAGAAAGAATCAAAATTGATCACAAAATTGGAGAATTGTAAAATTGGAATTTACGTACACTGGTGAGGAGCGATTCTAATACAGTTTGGTAGATTGAGCATAACTTTCTTTTTTGAACCCCAATTGGAGTGTTTTAAGATATTTTGGAAAGGTAAACATAGAGCTACAACTTTTATTTTTTGAGTTTTTTCTAATTCATCCTGTATCATGGTCAAAATCGAGGAGAAAATTGAATCTGGTTCAACCTCAGGCGCCTAGGCGCGACAAAATTGCAGCGCATGGGTGCCAGTTCCAAAAACTCCACTTTTTTGTTCTACCAAGTGCACCCAGGCATGAAAAAAGTGCCGCGTCCAGGCGCTGATCGACGGATAGGTCTTATAAGTTTGCTTATTTTGCACAGAAAGTCCTCCCCGTGGGCCCGTTTGCATGAGAAATCGTGTACTTATCATCTCGGAGCCCCAAAACCCTAAAAACACCTATAAATACATCAAGAGAAGGGGAGGAAACAAGGATTATCATCAGCCATCATTAGTTTCCTAGTTTTCAATAGTTAGATTGATAATTTAGCCGTAGGTTATATTTTCTCAAGTTTTTGAGCTAGAATTCTGTTCTCGTGTCAAGGATTCAAGATTTGACGATCATCAACATTAATTTTCGCCGCAATTACTGAGTTTTATTTATTTGATTGAAATTTTTTTTTTTTCATTGTGTTCTTATTATTTAATTATCATTCTTGTTTTATTGCCTTTAAATTCATTGGTTATGTAGTTTATTAGTTAGGGTTTTATTTCATTGCTTTTAATTACTTTTATAGAGTACATTAATTTAAATTCTTGTTCCTAATTAAATTCTTGCAAGTAAGTTAGATTGAATTAGGGTTTTAGTTAATTATATTCAATTGCCTTTCGTAGGGTTATCTTGAATTTTACATTCTTGTCTTTATTTTAATTTCTCATGATTAAATTTAGTTTAAATTTAGTCAAAAACCCTTGATTATTTTGTGTAACTAGTAAATAGACTTGTGAACCTAGTAATTGTTTCAATAGTCCTCGTGGGAACGATCCTTACTCATCCTATATACAAACTCACATTGTATACTTGCGAGTATGTGGGAGTTGATTAGGATAATTGAGGTTTTTACTACTTGTTCATTGTTTTCAAAAACTAAATCAATATTCTACTAAACAGAACGATACCCCCTTGCCGTATACCAATACCTACCCGTATGCTTGCGGGAGTGATGGTAGAGTTGAAGGTATTAGTGAGGTTTATTATTGCTTGTTTGGTTGAATTCGATCTCTACCCAAGACGTAACAAGTTTTTTTGGCACCGTTGCCTAGGATTGTGTTGGTCCCAAAGCAACCTAAGAGGGGGGTGAATTAGGTTTCTTAAAAAATATACTTTCAAAAATATTGAGATTTTATATTGGTTGTTACAATATAAACTGATATAATAAAATCAATGGAACAGTGAGGTAAAGAGAGAAAATTAAACAACCAATACTTCCAAGCTAGCAAGCTTGAAGTATTGAATCACTAGAATGCTTCACACACTTGGTGAGCCAATAATCTTTACAAAGTTGGAAACTTCTTGCTCACGCTAAAACTCTTTTAGTTGAGCCAAGAATTTTACTTACAACCACACTTTCGTACAAGATTATCACTCCATTCAAAATTGAATTTCACTCACAACTGCACACTAATACAACAAAGCACTATAGCCAATTTGTACTCAAATTGCTTTCCTCTAAGGCTTGCATTCAATGTATTAGATGATTTTTACTTAATTTCACTGTTATTTATAACAGCAATAAATGGTGGTTGCAACTACTTCCTAACGGCTAAATAATAAATGCACAAAAAGTAGCCGTTGGGGTTTCGGACGTCCGAGACATATTGGATGCGTCCGACACAGCGTCCGATCTTCATGCAGTTGTTGAAAGAGCTTCGTTCGAACGTCCGTGCATGCATCCATTCCTTCGTCCGATAGATGCTTCAGACGGTCATGTTCATTCGAAAAGAGAAGCAGTAGGATCCTATTTTTTTCTCCCTGTTCGTTCGGACGGTGCAATGCGTCCGAGAAGTTTTGACCCAATTCGGACGGTTCAGTTCATCTGAAAGCCCTGTCTCTAGCAAGAACAAATAACAAACCTGCAAAAGCTTGTTTACAGAGTTAAGTGTTTATGTCATCACCAAAATAAGGTTTGGAAAACATCAGATTGTTCTTGGTATTTTGGCAATATTAAGCTCTTTAAGGGTCATGTAAATTAGGCATTTTTACTTGTGTTAGTAGTTAATTTTAGTTTTTAATTAGTAGTCATTACTAGTTTATGTTTAGTTGTTGCTTTTAGTTTGAATTGGTACTTGTGACTAATTGTTTGAATTTATTTTTGTAGTGCCTTGTTAGAGGAGAAAAAGAGAAATTTATTTTCCCTGATAATGGAAGAGATTAGAAAGAATTGTGAAGAATTTGAAAGGAGAAAAAGGTACAATAAGAATTAGCAAGACATATGGAAAATCCTCAACATAATCAAAGAAACCTGAAAGAGAATATTGGCAACAATAGTGATGATGAGCAAGTAGAAGAGTGGGAAATAATGGCATGGGTGCGAATTTCAACGGAATGGGGTGAATGGAAATGGTCGTCCTCTAAGAGATTGCGTAATGCCAAACTTCGATGGAGCTAATTCTAGCAATGCACATATGCCAGTACAAGCGAATAACTTTGAAATCAATTAGAGGAGAAAAAGAGAAATTTACTTGCCCTGCTATTGAAAGAGAGAAAGAATTGAGAAGAATTTGAAAGGAGAAAAAGGTAAAATAAGAACTAGCAAGACATATGGAAAATCCTCAACATAATCAAAGAAACCTGAAAGAGAATATTGGCAACAATGGTGATGATAAGCAAGTAGAAGAGTGGGAAAAAATGGCATGGGTGCGAATTTCAACGGAAGATTGGGGTGAATGGAAATGGTCGTCCTCTAAGAGATTGCGTAATGCCAAACTTCGATGGAGCTAATTCTAGCAATGCACGTATGCCAGTACAAGCGAATAACTTTGAAATCAAGCCCGCTCTTATCCAAATGTTGCAAGCCCATAGATAATCCTTATACACAATTGATGAACTTTGAAGAACTGTTAGACACTTTCAAATTCAATGGAGTCCATATAGATTGCATTCGCATGAGGGTCTTTCCTTTTTCATTGAGGGATAGAGCAAAAGTTTGGTTGCAATCAAATACACAACGGACATTCATTACTTGGAATCAATTAGCCAAAGAATTTTCGACGAAACATTTACCTCATTAACGATTTGCCAAATTTTGCAATAAAATTACTTCGTTCAAGCAAGACATCGGTGAAGGTCTTAGTAAGGCATGGTAAAGATTTAAAGAATTGTTAACAAATGCCCACATCCTGCTATTCCCCTTTGGCATCAAATTCAAACATTTTATAATGAGGTTGACTCAAGAAACCAAATCAATTGTTGATACATCTGCAGATGGTTCATTGTCTTTAAAAATTCCGAAAGAAGCTTAAGCACTACTTAATAGGATGGCATCCAACTACTACTATCATGATCCTATTGCTCAATTGGTTGCTCAACAAGTTCAACAAGCCAATGTTCAGCATGCAGGTGTCTTGAATTTGAACTCAAATGATTCTTTGCTTTCTCAACAAGGATTATTGATAAATGTCATGAGTAATTTAACAAGACCTTTAAAGAATTTGGGAAAAGAAAATACCGTAAATGTAGTGGCTTCTTCATCTTAAGTGCCTCTTGTTTGTGATTTTTGTGGTGGTAGACATCTAAATGGACAAACTGAAGTTTCTATGGGGTCAAATAAATAATTGAACTATGCCTCTAATCAACCATCATCTTCAAGAAATCCTTCTGGGGTTAATAGAAATATCTCACAACCCTCAACCATAAAATTTCCAAAGCCAAGCATCAACTTCTTTAAGCTAGGCCTTATCACCCACCTCACTAAAGAAATTTTCAAACCAACTCTTATCAATCCCAATCAAATCCTTCTTACTTTAACAACCAACCTAGACCTCAGTATCAACCTGTCTCTTATTCCACCACTCTTGAACTATAATCAAAACTTCCATAGAAAGGGTGATGATCTCCAAATGTAATTTGAAAATTTGATGAGATATTATGTATTTCAAAGGAGAGAAAATGAAAATCAAATGAGAGAAATGGAAAATCAAAGGAGGGAGTATGAGAATTTAAGAGCTACCACAAGGAATTTAGAGATCCAATTGTGGTAATTGGCTAGACAACAAAATGAAAGGCCTTTGGGAGTTTAGTCATGTGGTACAGTTCCCAATCCAAGAGAGCAAAATGGAGGACATCAAGTGGGAAGGGAACAATGCAACACTATAACTTTGAGGAGTGGAAAGGAGTTGATGGTAGGTAGTGAAAATGATGAAGTCGATAAGAAAGTCAAAAATCAAAAGTCAAATGTGGTTGAAGCACGGAGTGAGATTAAATGTGATGAAGAAAAGAAGAAGGAAGATGATGAAAGCAATTTGCAAAAGAAGAAAAGGGGCAAGCATAGGCAAATTGAAGGATCTTTGATTCTTCATCCTTTGGTAAAGATACCATTTCCTTAGAGGTTGATTGACCCAAGAAAGAGAAAAAAGAGAAACAATTCAATCAATTCATTGAGGTGTTCAAAAAGCTCCAAATTAATATTCCCTTGCTTCAAGCACTCACAAAGGTACCCCACTATGCCCAATTTATAAAGGAAATTCTAGATAAGAAGAGAAAGTAGGAGGATGGTGAGAAGGTGTGCCTTAATGATGCAGTGCATTGTGAAAAAGAGAGTTGCTGCCAAAGCTAAAAGATCGCGATAGTTCCTCTATACCAATTAATATCGGAGGCTGCATATTGCTCTGAACATTATCTGATTTAGCTATGAGCATAAATGTGATGCCTAAGGTAATCTATGACAAGTTGGGGCAACATTAGCTGCATTACAAGTGCCAAACCTATACAAATCACCTTCCAATCGGTGGATGTGTCTAAAAGGAGGCCTTATGGTTTATTGAAAGATATTTTAGGTCAAGTGGATAAACTCATTTTTCTGATAGATTTCCAAGTACTCGACATGGGACAAAGTACCATTGATCTTGGGAAGGCCTTTCCTATCAACCGCTCATGCAATGATTGATATGAACAAAGGGAAATCAATTTTATGAGTTGAAAATGAATTGTTTGAATTTGATGGTTTTGATTATAATGAGAATGTTTTGATTTTTGAAGAAAGTTTTGTAAACCACTCATTTGGTTCTCTTCTTGATAGGTTAAATAAGGAGGTATTCAAAGATGAGGAAAGCAAGACACTCACTGTGGTGAATGGAACAAAGATGGACATGAGAAATGAATTGGAGAATAAACCACCCAATATTGGTTGTGACGTGATGAAGAATCAAGAGGATTTTGCCAAGGATCGGGAAATTAATGTTGATAAAAGTAGTGAAAATAATGAAAAAGAAGAGACGTGGTTAAAGAAGTAATTTTGTGTAGTGTTTGGTCTATTATCTCTTGCAAATACTCAGAAAAAGGGACAAATGCACGTGAAAGCTAGGAATCAAGCATTCTTAGTGGAAAAAAGGGACTCAAGCTCTTCTCATCGAAACCAAAAAGGAAAGGAAGGCCGACCATCCTTTGTTGCTTTATTTGATCAAGTCTTGTCATAGTTAAGCTAGTGACTCTCTCCCAGCACTTCTTGGGAGGCAACCCAAGTTTCAAATTCCATATTTTGTTTATTTTTGTTGTTATTTCTTGTTAAATTTTGATTCGGTTTGATTTGATTTACTTTTGGTTGAATTTTTGTTTGAAAAATTTGCTTGTGTTTTGAATAAATTGTGTGAAGAACTGACGGGAAATTGTCTTCTAATATTTTTTTTAATGTTTGTAAATGGTGAGAACACTGGTGGTGAAGTAAGAAAGAAGAAGGAAAAAATTTATGAATTGTCGAAAATGTACTGTGTAGAAGTTCAAATCGATGTCGCGACATCAAAATCAACCCTATAGACAATTCAAGAATGATGTCGTGACATGGAAGTTGATGTGACGACATCAACTTTAAACTTCCAGATAGGCTGAAATTTTTTCCCATTTTGGCGTCGTGACACCGAGAGTTGATATCGACATCAATCACGTGAAGGGCACATGTGACATCTAATGTAACAGAAACGAGACACGCCTAACAAGCACATGTTATTTAATGTTGTGACATCGAATAGTAGATGTCGTGAGACCAAAATTGCAGAAATAATTTTAACACCTTTTTATCTCTTTTTCTCAACCCAAACCCTAAAATTCTCGAACCCTACCATCTCTCTCACTCTTTCTTCTCTAATTCTTCTTCTTTCTCCATTAATCCTCCATAAACCCACCACAAATCCACACAAACAAATTCATCCTCGATTGGACTTACAAGGGAGAAATTCAAGATTACTAAGGTTTTCAAGCAATTTAAGGGGTGCTTCTACATCAACTAATCGGGTAAAAAGTTCCAAATTCTTGTACTCAAATCCACAAGTTTCTAATTAGGATTACTTTTGCATTAATTTCAAGATTATTTGCCTTTGATTACTTGGAAAGTCAAGAATTTTGTGGGTGATTTCTGGGCTTTGTTAGAAATTTTTGTGTGAAATTTTTTGTGGATTTTGTTGAAAAATATTGTGGGTATAATTGTTAAGATGGATTACTTATTCATTTCTTTGGAAATTTTGGCTCTGTGAAATTTTGGTGGCTTGTTTGATTCAATCTTATTGTGGAATTAGACTTGATTGAAGAGTTCTTTGCAAGAAGATTTTGTTTTTCATAATTTGGGTTGGTTGTTGGCAATTTTGATTGAAACAATGACAAGGGAAAATTATGGGAGTGGTAGGAGAGGTAGAGGTAGAGGAAGAGGGCAAACTTCAAAGAAGAGAAAAGTGGGGAAAGGGACTAGTAGTGAACCAAATGAACCTTCGTATCCGTTGTTGAACCCCAACTCTCTAGTGATGCTTGTGATTTATTCAAAGAAAATGAGAAACACGAGACCATTAAGGAGAGGGGATTTGGGCTATCAATGCATTGGGTATACTATGAGGAAGTAAGGATGGAATTGGAAGCAAAACTTAAGGCAAGGCAATGGGAACATTTTGATAGAGCAATTGAGCCAGGTTACACAAACTTGGTTAAAGAGTTTCATTACAATATGTGTGATTTAGAAGGAGGTAAGCTGAGAGTGAGAGGGGCATTGGCTGATTTTAGTTATGAAAACATCAATTCTTACTTCAATATACTGTC
Organism: Cinchona pubescens; assembly: GCA_025175665.1. Taxonomy (NCBI): domain Eukaryota; kingdom Viridiplantae; phylum Streptophyta; class Magnoliopsida; order Gentianales; family Rubiaceae; genus Cinchona; species Cinchona pubescens. The sequence continues at coordinate 1,481,724 of JANKKI010000232.1, forward strand.
ATTGATCATGGGGAATACTACAAGTTTCTAAATGACAAAAACAAGGATATGAATGCCATAAAAATGCTCTGTGTTCTACTAATGTGAATTGGATCATAAATGCAACTAATGATAGGAGTTGAAATTTCCTCTCAAGGGTTTATCATTTTTGGCTAAATTATTATTTTATTTCATTAGTTGCAGGATTATAAAGCATAGTGGGGTTCAAAATCAGTGAGATATATTTTGAGGGTTAAGGCATGCCTTGTGTATACTATCCTTAGGGGCATGCCTCTTAATGTTACTAGATTTATTCAACAAGGATTCCTTAATAGTGGGCTATATTCTAAGCTTCAAACTTGGTAAATCAGTTATGTATAGTTGCAGGATGCCTTATCATTCATGGAGAGAAACTAATTCATCCCAGAGCCCAAATTAACAGAGGATATGTATACAAGATGGTTCGAGAGTTCGAGAAGCATCGGCAGCCTGGCGAAGCCACTATACCCACCTCTATAAGAATCATACATTCCCATGCTAGTAGAGTACATATTCAATGTACCAAGCACCAACGAGGAGTGCAATGAACTTCAAGGATATTGGACCTACAGCCAGTTAATCCTTTATAACAACTTGGCACTTGTTGGTGAAGCTCTTAGGACCACAACATTAAGTACATGGATCCAGGCAAGACCACCTCCAACATGACATTATGGTCTACCTTGCTGGCATTCCTTATATTGACCACCCAAGGAACCAGCACATCAAGGAAAACCATAGTAGGTTGGTGGCATTAGTAGGGTCGAGGATTAGGATTTCAAGAAAAGCTGACACAGTGGTGTAGAAGATGACCAAGAGGAGATGGAGCGAGATATTAATGACGCTGATGATGAAGAGCAATGGTTGGCTGCACATGGATAAAACCACTTCATCCCTAATTCTCTCTATCTTTCTTTATTTTATGCACTTAGAGGGATTTGAAGAACATTTCAACTTTTCATTTCTTTAACATCTTTAGTACTTTATTTTGTCTATTTTATGATTTTTGAGACATTTTGATTAGATACTTTCTTTTGGAATGAATTAGCTAAAGGCCTTAAGCTAATGCCAAGTAAAATATTTATCGGTGCTTGAATGATTGAATTGAATATGTTGAACTTCTATGGATGATTACTTGGTTTCTGGCATAATGTGCTCTTAGTGACTTGTTTTATTGTACTTGTTATATTAGATTTTGTTTTAGGTTTTGTACTGTGTTTCAAGCTTGTTCGTATGTTGGGTAGAGTTTGTTGAATTTTGGGTGAGTGGATAGATGAGTTTTACTCATCAATAGAATAAAAATGTCAAGTTTGGGGGTGTTCTTTTCTTGTGTCAGAAATGTTGTTCTTTTTGCACTTGTATATATGTGTTTGATGATATTTGGATAATGACAATTGACTTGCAATATCACATGATTGAATTATTTTAATTGGATATTCCATGAATTTAAATGTGTGTTGAGTAGTTCCTTTGCGACTCAAGAATTTCAAAAAATTTGTAATGCTATTTTTAAAAAGAGGACTCATATTTTTGGCTAAATTCATTTGAAACATTGCTTTTAATCAAATCACGAGTATTACTTTGTTGGTCAATCTACTTTTGGAAAAAGTGGTTTGAGTGGAATAGAAGCAATTTAGGACATTTTATGTGTTTGTATAGGGAATGTTATTCTAACTTGTGAATGATTCGAACAGTTATCTTGAATATTAATCTAAAAAGCGTTTTAATCCTCTTCCTTGGTTTAAGGCAATGAAAAAAAATATATTTGCTTTTAGGAATAAGGCAAATACGGGATTCCAGCATGTACCCATGTTATTTCTCTGAAATAAGCCATTAGAATAGTAATAAGGCGAGTACGGGATTCTGACATGAATCTATACTATTTCTCCAAAGTAGGCCATTAGGAATTACGTTTTAGAATACTAACAAGTTGAGGGGAAAGTGTCTATAATACCTATCATTGATATCATGCTAGTCATTCCTTGATGGATTAATATTCCCAACTTTGTGAGACATGTGCATGTAGACTCTTAATGAATTTCTATTTCCATGCAGCTTTGTCAAGGTGAATGAACAATTTGGTAATAATTTTGAATTGAGTAAAAACTATGATTTGAATGAATAGAACTTGCTTTTCGAAACCTTTTTGAGAATGGTTGTTCAGTGAACATTGGATAGGCAATTAAGACACAAACAAGCAATACAAATTCAAAATTAATCGAATTATACCTAACCAACACCCACACTCTCACAAGCATACGACGTAGGTTTGTAAGTTAGTGGTGAGTGGGTGTCATTCCCGCAAGGATTGATAGGTGACTACTAGACTAAACAAGTCGTTGCACTTGTTCGACAAATAAAAAAGGTGTTTTTGTTGCACTACTAAAGCAATAAGAATTCACACTTAAAGGAACACCAATTTAATCTAATAAGAAAATAAAGTTATAACCAACTATGCATAGAAAAAGATGAAATAAATGAACACAAATGGAAGCATATTATACTAGAAGATAACATAAAGTGCAAAGCAACTAGAAGATAGAATTAAACAAAGGTCTAGAGTTATTTCCACTAAAGCAATAATATTAAACTAAATGCTATACTAAATTACCAAACTAAGGAGCAATTTAAGTATGAGAAACTAAGTAGGCAATTAAAATTCTACACTAGGAGACAAATTAAATTCAAACAAGTGAACAATTAACTAAACTAGCTACTAAGCTATTCTACCACTAGGAAAGCAACTAAATTATCAATAACTTGGAAACAAAGACATTAAATAAGAATAAAGTAAAACCACAATAAATACTACCCTAAGAAATTATATAAATGTCAACTAGCCAATGATTAGAAAATGATTGAGGGACAAGAAGGAATTTTATAAAAATAGAAAGATCCTACTCTTGTTGCCAGTGTGTTCTTCATTTTTTACAATTTTGATTAAGAAATTTAAATCCAAAATTTCTAGTTTTAGTGCAATGTTTAGGCTGAGACAATGAGATTTAATGTAAACCCACAACAAAATAAAGCTTAGAACCTAGCAAAACAAAACATTTAAAGCAAGATTAGCAACTAAGATGAAGATTTAAGCTAAGTCTAGAAACTAGTTGAAATTTGACTTAAATGAAAATGTAAGAGAAAGAAAATGAAAGCAAGTAAAATTGATATCAAATTGAAGAGAATTAAAAGCCCAATAATCTTAGACTAAAAGGTAGAATCTCCAGTATTAGTTTTATAACTAAAACTAAGTTAAAATTAGAGCTGAAGATGAAAGTATGATAAAGTACTATGATAAGACTAGTCACTACAACTATGTAGGTTATCCTAACTAAACTACATCTACAATTGTGTGTCTGTGGGTATGTTTCTAAGATAATTATAAAAATTCTTCTAGTAAAGAACTCACTTTTCATCCATAATAGTTGTTACCGTTTTAACTATACAAATTCAGTGATTTTGGTTCTTGAAAATATCTCATTTCTAGTCTGGAAACCGCAGTTGTCAAATTTGCTCTTATGATCTCGTGACCGCGGTCATTGCACTTTGAAATTAAAGTGGTGGAAACTGCAATTGTGATTTTCATGGCTTGTATTCCTTGACCGCGATTGTAAAGTTGTTGACTGGATTCTGATTTTTTCAACCAATTGCATTCCAAGCCCTTGCTTCTTCCACTTCTTCAACTAGCAATAAATTTTCAAAATTACCTACAAAACACACCACAACACATAAACTCTGAAGAAAATTCACTTCATACCATATATGTCAATTAAACTCAAATTAGTGCATATTTCTACCTAAAATCCTATATATGTCTAAGTTCCTAAAACTCAGGACTAACATTTTTAAAATTACGTAGGAAATAAGGGTCAAATAACTCTATGTATTGAAACGGTTCAATTGTTACATGGTATTTGAGGTCTCTTGAGAGATTTGCTTATAGTTCATAAGTGCATCCATTGTTCATCTTTTGTGATGTCGTCATTGGTGATGTCATCTTTGCTAGTGTGTTTTTGTTTGCTTGTTTAGAAAGGTCCTTTTTATTTCTTGTTTTGCTTGGGACTAGTAAAACACTAAGTTTGGGGGCGTGATAACTATAGTAAACTAGAGTTATTCTACTTCTAAACTACAGTTTTTTGTTAGTTTAACCCCTATTTTTGGTGCTTAATTAAGTGTTTTAGTTTCATTGTTGGCATTAGGTATTTGCATTTGCATTATTTATAAATAATAAAACATTAGTATGGTTTTTTGCTTAATTTTAGTTTAATTAGAACATTTATTTAGTTAAATATTTTGTTGGATGAGAATTAAAAGGGATGAAAGTTAAATATCACAAGAATCCTAGGAGTAAATTGCAAATGATGAAGATTGAAGACTTAAGTTGGAAGAAATTCGATATCACGACATGGTATGTTTGATATTGTAACATCGAGGCGAGAATTCAAAGTGTAATTTTCATTTCGAAGTCAGGACAACAATTACTCCATATCGTGACATTGAAGAGCATCAGCTTAAGTATTTGGGGCATATTTGTAATTTTGGACTGAAGCTGTTTAAATTTTATCTTGTAGCCCATTCTAGTACACATAGTAGTAGTGTAGTTGGTAACTAGTAGATTAGAGTAGTTTAGTTTTAGCTTAAGACACAAGTTATCTTTTAATGCAAAAGTTCTCTTTTAATTTCCTTTAGATCTTGTATTTAATTCCAAGCATGTTTAAATTTTAATTAGTTAATCTTAGTGGGGCATTTATAAGCTTATTAAAATACTTGTTGAGGTGGTATTGGTTAACCGGGTTAAGACAAGACCGAAGTTTTTCATTTGCTACAAATAGATATAAATTTTACATGTTTTTTCTTTCATTTTCTTGCAATCCAAGTTTTTTAAATCTCAAGTTTTCATTGAAATTCTTAGGTTTTTTTTTCTAAATTAGTAATTTTTAGTTAACAATTTTTAATTCCTTGCACTAATTTCTAGTATTTTTTAGTATGCTTTCTTTTACTTAATCAAAAATTTAGAAAATATTTAGCTTTAATCTAGTTCTCTTTAAAGATTTCAATAGCTTTAATTAGTAGAAATTGGAAATCTCTTTGCTTTCATGCTTTCTTTATGTTTTCTTTAGTGAAATCAGGTTTACTTACTTTCTAGGACTCATATTAATTTAGTTGTTTTAAATAGTTTTGTGACACATTTACTTGCTTTCATTAGATTAGTTTAGATAGCTCTTTACTTGTTGATTACTTGCTTAACATGTTTAGGGCTCCATTTTCCTTCTATTATTGTTTAGCCAAACTATTCAAAGACCTTTGAATCTTGGTCATTACCTATCCAACAATCCTTGAGAAAACGATACCCACTTGTCGTATACTATCTACCTCGTATACTTGTGGGAGTAAGGGTAAAGCTGAAGGTATTAGTGAGGTTTATTATTCTTTGTTTGGTTGAATTCAATCTCTACCCAAGGTGTAACAACCTACTGACAGAGGGTGAAATAGAATGGTATCTGTTGAGAGCGGGTAAAATATGTGTATCAACCTTTGACTGCGTCTGGCACAAAGAGCCAACTGCAGGTAGCGGTAGACATAGAAGGAACTAGTAGCTAGTCTAGGCAGGTTCAAAAGGTTTTAAAAATCTTTCCAATGTACTTCTTTTCCAAAACAAAACTCTTCTTCCTCACTTCTCCTCCAAGTAACCAAGAACAGAGAAAAAAAACCCGAATTCTTTTTCTTTCTTCTCCAAAAGATTATTCCATTAGAATTAACCCAAAAAGAAAAATTCTTCCATTTACTCAATATAATTGCATTAGATGTCGAAGGAAAACCACACAGATTGAGGATTATTTTGCAACACAATGAGGTACTACATATCCACGAGTTCAAGTAAAATTGTTCCTATTCACTTTTAGGTAGATTCTTGGATTGTTGGCAAAATTTCTTGTGATTGTATTTCCTTGGTGTGATGGATAATTGTTGATTAATTTATTTAAGCAATTTGTGTGAATTTATTATTGATAAAGTTGAGAGGGAGAGAATTTTGCAGTTAATTGTTTTAGTTTATAATTTACATTTAATTGTTAAATGGGAAAAAAATGAAAGCAAATTAACAAACAATCTTTTGATAACAAAACTTTTGTAGCCCTTGAAGCTAAGAAACTACATGACAAGTTGCAAAATTGAGTGAGTCCTTTGTATGAATGTGGGACAGATTTGGGTCATGTGCGGATATAGAATAACTATGATGCCGAATAATTACATCAGAAAATTTTCAACAAAATTCAATAAATAGTTGGCAAGGGAGTGGAAAAGATTTTGTCAAAACTCCAACTATGGTGGCTAATAAGAATATGGTTTGCGATTTCATTGGAAATAGTTTAGAGACAAGGGATTATGTCGTGAAGGTTAGGAATATTTCTGGTGAGTTATCGCTTAGTGGTTATGTAGTACCTTACCATTTACCAACCAATCCCAACAACCAATTTACTCAATTTTTTTAGGGTGACATTGACTATGATAAGGTTTGCATTCAATTGACTGATGGTTGGGGGCATTGGGATATGGAGGAGGATCATCAAAAGTGGATTAGGTTAAAGTATTTGGATGCAGAGGCTAGAGTTTGGACGTAATTGGTGTGTACCCATATTTTACCTAATTCCCACACCACTAATGTAAATCCTGACCTAGCTTGTGTTATTTTTGTTGTCATGGGGAGGTTGACCATTGACATAGGTCGGGAGATTTCATTGGAAAGTTTGAAGATTGGAAATAAGAAGAATAAGGCACTATTCTTCCCAGATTTTAGATTTAGTTACTTAATTGTGCTAGCTTGTAGGTTTGCGAGTTGTAACAACCAACAAATGGGACGTGCCGACACCAGTTGACAACAGGGGTCTACAATTGATTGTCCACCAATATAAATCCACTTTTGTCGTTGTGCAAGCTGAGGCAAGAGGAGAACAAGTGGCTGATAAAGGTCAAGGAGATCAACAGGAGAGACGTCAGGGGCCATTGCTTGTAGCTTCACATAGGCTAGCTTCTGATTCTATTTTCCATCCTCTACTCAACGTTGAGACGCAAAGAGAGCTCCTAGTCTATCATAGTCAATGCTTCGAGAAGATGAGGAAGAAGATTGATTTCTTGGCATGGCAACTTAGTCATCTCGGGATCTTTGACATGTCTCATTGGCTGAGAACTACTCCACCACCGGAGTGGCATTACGGACCCCTAGTTGATGTAGAGAGAGGGACCAAGGACAAGAAAATGAGAAGATGATGCTAGGCCATCCAGAGTTGTTGGACTGTGAATACAGGATCTATTAGTCAACATAGTTTCTCAGGAGAGTGTTGTTTTTATATTCTTTGTTTGATTATACGTGTTGTTAGTTAGTTTTTGTTGTTCCTCACTTGCATAGTTTAGTCGTTTATGTTAGCGTTGTGATTGGCAAGTTATATGTTGCTTAAGTTGTCTATGTTTTGTTAAATTGTATGTTTAGTATTTTTATTTCTAATGTAAGTTTGTTGATTAGAATGTTAATGGAATGTCATATCAATAGTAGGATTGATACTAATTGACAGTTATATGAAAACCTAGTATCATAAGTTCATATGTTTCATGTTTCATGATTTTGTTTTAAAAGGGGTGGAAGTTCGAACTTATATTAATTATATTTTCCTGGTTATAAGTGTTTGACTTATTGATATTAGTGAGGAATTATGCAATTTATTTTGGTTCCTATACTAATTTTTAAGTTGTTGGAATTGATTCTTGGTAGTTTTTGGGTAGAATAGAGTAGGACATGATATGGACCTTTGCATTCAGTACTCATTTGTGTGCCTTTTTTTAATGCGTAAGGTATTAGGTTTCATTACATTTGTTTAATTAATTTATCTAAATATAATATGTTTCTTCATGGTTAGCTCCTTTGTGCTCTAAGTGCTCCAATGAGCTTAAATGAAAAAGAAAAAAAAAAAAAAAGAAAGAACAAAATGTAAGTTGGGAGGTGTTGATAACTATAAGTTCAGAGTTATTTCTAAGTGTCTTTTGTTGCAAACTTTTAGTGTATTTAGTCCCATTTTTCGTGTTTTATGATAATTAGGTTATGTTTAGGATATTATAGTCGTCCTGTCATTTTTAATTGTTTTTATACTTAAATGTATGTTTATTTGTTATTATTATCTATCTATGTTGTTTCATGCCATGTGCAAGTGAATTAGGAGCAAAATGATCTTTCGATAATGGAGCAAGAGCTAGAAATATAAGAGTAGAAGAAGAGCACAGAGATTGGAAAGTGTCTAGCTGCTATCAGCGGTTGAACAGCCATAGTCGTTGTCATCTTAGTGGTTGAAGAAAGGCAATCGACCGCTGCTAGTTGTTGAGCTGCTAATAGCGCAAAGAAAGCGAGGAATCTTTCACTGATAATGGTTGAGTCGGATGGGTCTGGGCCAAGTTGCGTTATTTACAAATAAGTGAATTTTTGTACACTCAAGGGAGAGCGATTCTTAGACTTCTTTTCTAAGTTTTTGTCTAGGGTTTTGAACAACAAATAGGGTTAATTAGTTCTCAACTCCTTGCATCAACTTTTGAAATTGTGAATCATTTCAGACACTCAATTCAATTATTTTTGTGATTATTTCAATTCCGGTATTTAGTCTTTTAAATATTTCAATTCCAATTGCACTTATTAATATCAATGTAATGTTCTTGCAATCACTTCCATGCATTTATTTTCCATCTCACACATTATAAATTGCTATGTTAATTAGGATTCGAGTGCGGGTGACGCAGTTAATCTTGGAAAAATCAAATTAAGGGTTGATCATTAAAATTACTACTAATCTGTATAACATAAATAGATAATTTTAAGGAGTAGCTAATCTTAGTTTTTGGTTAGGTTGGGCAAGGGAATAAGGTTTTTGAAGCTCAATCATGGACCCATATTATATTATTAGGCTACTTACTCTAGTTCAGGTTGACGGATTTAATTAGTTGATTTGCTGAGAATTCCTAGAAAGATACTCAATCTAGGAGGTTAATAACTCAAATTGGATAGGTAGGTTAGAGATGGCTTCTTGAACCCTAGTTCATTAATTTGATAGAATTCAATCACCAATTGCTTCAAGGTTGGGTTGAAATATGGGAATAGTATCACTATTAATTATAATTTAATCAAATGATTAACCCAAGATTTGATTGACCCTAGATAATTGATAATCTTGCATTCGACCCGTTTTTATCAATTGCAGTTATTTCATCTAATTTAATTGTTTCCTAATTTTTAGTCTATAATTTACCTTTGCATTTTTATTTTTAAAATCCAAAATCTTTGCAAACCAATCATCTAAAGTGGCTGTAGAAATTGTGCAGAATCTCAGTACTTGTACTAGGTCTCGTGAGATCAACCCTTTCTCACCCTATTGCATTGATAACTGTGTACTTGTGGATATTAGCGGTAGCGTGGGATAAGAAACTATAACTTATCCAGTGTGGATCAAACACTGATGCACTACACTATGTTCTTCACAATATGCATCAAATTTAATAGGAAAATATACTCCACCTCTATCACTACGAAGAATTTTAGTTTTCTTTTCATGCAAATTTTTACTTCAAATTTATGACGTTTTAAAACTACAAATGCTTCATCTATATTTTTGATTAGATACATATAAGTATATCTAGAACAATCATCTATGAACGTCATAAAATACCTCTTTCTTCCTCTTGCAAGAGATCCTTTAATTCAGAAATGTCTGAATGAATTAATTCAATAATTTTTGTATTTCTTTCTACTTTTCAAAATAGTTCCTTGTGATGATAGATTCAACACATAAGTAACACCTGCACATTTTCACCCAACTAAACTCAATTTGACATTCCTAAATCTATCCTTAAATGTTTACTTGGTGCCCAATGACCATTCTACCCTTCATGGTTTTGATTTTAGTTTTGAGGTTGAAAGTGATATAAACTTGAAATTGAGAGACTAAAGTGAAGTTTTAAAAAATTTACCCTACCCTTATTAGCAGGTAAGTCAAAAATTCCCCATTTTTATTTCTATATAGCAAAAATTTCATGTTCTTCCAACTTTTCCTCTCAAACTTCTCTTTACCTCTTCTTTATTCATTAGCCATCTAATAAAGTGTTTGAAGTGAATTGAAGATTCAAAAGTATTCCAAATCCATTATTTCAGATTACTAGGTAATTTGTTTGAGAAATAACAATCATTAATTTGAGCTAGAGTTTTCAAGTTTTGCCTAGAATTCATCGTTGTTTAATTCTTGTTGTTCTTGTTCAATTATTGTTACCAAATTATTATTTACCTTTTCTAGCCTTGCTTCATGGTTACAAACACTTCATAAAAAACTGTTTTGAAGGGTTATCAGTTGATAGTGTGAGTTGCTTGCGTGTTCTTGTATAGTTCCTAAGATTTGTAGTCAGAATTTTTGGTAATTAAATTTGGTAAGGAACTAACTGAACTTTAGGGGTTAAAATATAGAATTTGTAGAATATAGGACTAAACTGCAGTGTTTCATATTAGAAAAAAAAAGAAGAAGAATGAATATAAAATAGCAAGTGGTGCCTAAGCCTAAAGCAAGTAGGAGGTATCACCATATTAGTATCTCTGGAAGCCACCAATTAGTTTTCCATTATGTTACACTTACATGTACAACCAAATAAATAGGAGTAGTAAAAGTCAGAAATAGAAAGATAAACAAAAGCAAGAATTGGAAAGAAAGAAAGGGCTGAGAAAGAAACAAGAACTCCAACAAGGAAGAAGAGAAAGATAACTGGACAGCTTCGTGTTACCATGTTCTTCAACTTTGAGGTGAGGATTTTCATACTTTTTCTAAAATAAATGATATATCTATCGTGTTTATAAATATTAACATAAGAGTTTGTGAGGATTTGAGCATGATATGGAAGTGATTTGGATCCATGGAATCCATTTCAAAACAAAATTCCCAAAACTATAGAATTTTAAACAATTTTGGGCAATGATCTTTCATGCGTGGTAATGTGTCATAGAAAACTCCAAATTGGTTTTCGTTTGTTTCTATAGAAACTAGACTCATAGATCTTTAATTTGGTATAAGGCTCATGATCCAGCGATTTAGGTACTGACCTTAATGAATCTTTGAATTTCTCAAAAATTATCATTTCTAGTGATAACTAGATTTGGTTTGACATTGTTCTAATTTTGAAGATATCTCTATTAGGTTATGATTTGATTTTGCAGGTAATCACCTCACAAAAATTTAGTATTTCAAATATCATTTTTAAATTTTCAAGAATCACAGTTATTGGGGTTATATATATATTATCATGATGTAAGTACAACTATTCAAATCTGTAGATTGCAATGTTATCCTATATAGAGATTTCTCATTTCGTGGTTGAATTCGACAGATTATAGAAATATTTTGGAAACATCTTCTTCATGAAAGTTTTACACTATGAGTATAGTTTCTCAATCCTCAAGAGTTACAATAATTAGAGTTTCCTATATTAAAATATGTTGATTTGAGTGAAACTATATAATCTGGAATTCGTAATGATGTTGTGATGATATCCTGCTTTTATAATCATTTTGGAGGACTTTATACTATGAATCTGAGCAAGGTTCTTTCATAAGAGTTTCAATATATCATGTTAAGTTTCTAACACCAGCAAGAACATGATTTTTGGAGTTGTATACCATAAGATCTAAAAAATTTAGTGAGCTCCTTCTAATCTAAAAATCAGGTTATAGACTTATGATGATTGTTTGTTTTGAGGCCTTAATCTAAATTGTGAGGGTTCTCAACTCTTGTTTCAACAAAGATTTCTATAGTTAATACCATGATGCTACTAATGTTAAGTGAATTTTTATTTATTGTTCTTTGGATAACTGAAATATGCACACAACATAATATCTCAATGCTAGAGTGATTAGATTACTTTGTCAACCAGGTTGTGTACTTTATTGCACTGGAAAAATAAATCCCAAAGAATCACATGCTATATTCATGAATTACATGTGCATGTTTGTAAACTCGATTTTGTACTTTATTGAATAGAGAAGAACTGGGCCCTACTGTGTGTAGGTTAGATATGCCGAGCCGATATTAGACTTGGCCGAAACGGTTTAACTACCATAGTTATGCAAGCCACTTGCTCTGGATCGGACAATCATCAACTTGTAGGTGTGTGATTATTATTTTGGGAGTTTTGAGATTTCCCCCTATGTTGTGGCCACTTGGAGTTTGATGGTGTAATTGACGAAAATTCAGAGTTGGAGATTGTTATATTTTTTGAAGTCATTGATCTTAAAATGGTGTTCTTTCATTATCATGTGAATAAGAGACATGGCATTTAAACGGCTTCTATTTGGAGCCGACTGTATCTAACCATTATCCTCATGTGTATTTTTTTTTTACTCTATGTGCTTATTCTACTATTCCTTGTTGATTCTTTAATTGCATTATGTCCAACATATAATTAATATAGATCCATTTTTTATTATTTGGACCAGACTAAGCTTTAGCTCACGTAATTTCATTTATATTTGTTTCCCTTAGGTGAAAAGGATTAAGAGAATGAGAATCGTGGACAAGAAGGGTTCCAGTTCATTCATTGTTTTGTAGATTGTGGTTTTTAACTTCGGTTATAGTTTATAGTTGAGATAGTTTGTATTATGAATCCTTATAAGTTGTAATTTGTGTTTAGATTTGTTGGAGGTAAATTCTATTTTAACAATAGTGTATTTTTTTTATTATTTGAATAAAATTTTGAATTCTTACTTTTATAAGTGTACTTTAGCCTTGGCAAGAGTTAGTCAAGCATCTGACCGAGTCTCATGAGTGAGGTCCGCTTGAGGCATCACAACATATTTCACATTTATCCCTAAAATCATTGTCACAAAGAGTAATGTAATTATTCTTTTTCATATAAGTAGAAGGTAAGACTTTATTAATATTGGCAGTACTATGTTTGAGCATTCCCGCACTACAATAATCCTTTTTCACATAATTATCATTCGTAAGAAAAATAACCTCATAGGAATCAAAGATAACCTTGAACCCTTCCTTACAAACCAAGCTACATAACACTAAATTCTTTGTCAAATTCGGAACATGATGAACATTTATCAAAATTAATTTCTTTTTGAAAGTGAAATTCAGTTCTACCATCCCTTGACCGAACACCTTAGTTGAATTAATGTTTCCCAAAGCACTTCTCTGTTTGTAACTTCTTAGCTTTTGAATTAGTCTTGGTCATTGCAAATGTGGACAGTTGCCCCTACATCGGGCCACCACTCACAAGACTCAATAAGTATTACCATGTTACATTTGATAATTATACCAATATGAAGGCTCTTGACTTCTTGAGTAACGATTGCCTCCAAGTCCTTTTCCTCATGCACAATATTTGCCTTGGGATCATACACCTTATTTCAGTAATTGACATTTTTAAGAATAGAATAATCTTAATGTAGTGCCCCTTTTTGTTGCAACAGTAATACAACCTTTTTTTTTATTTTCTTATTCTTTAGATTAGATAAGATCTTTAGCTTGCCTTCACATTCTTTTTCTCACCTTCATCAACATGAATCACTTTAGAATTAGTAGAAAGATACATCGCATTGCATTTTTGAGTTTCCTCTTCAATAAGGAAGTGCCTTAATATCTTTTCAACGGTGAAATCCTTTGCAGGAGTTTCTTTCTATAACCATTCTAAGTTGAAGGAAATTTAGAGATTACTGCCCCAACTTATTAGTGATTCAGGGACAACAACCTTTAGGTCACAAAGCTTAGTAACGAGGACCTACAGTTCATGAACTTGTTCCATGATGGGTATATTGTCTACCAACTTAAATTTAAAATATTATATTACTAGAAATTTATTTGTATCTTGCCTTTCATTGTTGTGCATATCATTTCTCCTTCAATGACTTTTGAATGTCAATAGGATATTTTATTGATATGCAAAGATCATATAGGCGATCGGAGAGAGTGTTAAGAATATATCCCCTACAAGCGAACTCATCATCCTCTCACTTTTTCTTTTGTTGTGCCGTTTTATCCTTCTTCTCGAGAATTGAATCATTAGAAAGATTATTTGTTGGTTTCAATTTTTTATTTGGAACATAATCTATGTTCAACTCAATAAGAAGAAATATCATTTTGTCCTTCCAACGGTTGAAATTGCTGATATCAAATCAATCCAATTTCAATATCAATTCAGCGCTACGAGTGTGGTATTCGCTCTATGGCCATCTCTTATAACTCTATAAAATTATTAAGAAATATATGTGGATGGTAGATAGGAACATAGTTGAAAATCAAAATTCTGAGGCAGGATAAATCACTTTTTTTAGAGAGTTGTTTGCCTCGACACAAAATTTGCTAATGAGTCTAGGCAACAACGCACCCAGAATGGACTACAAAGCCTTGTAAGTTCTACAATTAGTAATATTGAAGTACTCCCTAACCTCTTACTCTAAGTATTGTCTTGTTTTTGGAATAATTATTTCTGATAATTGGTTTAGTTATCTATATATCACTAATAGACACAATTCAAATAATGTGTCTCAAGTAAAATACATTTTAATAAAGTCATGTTTTTGTATCAATGACATCATTAAATGTATCACAATTAATTAAGATACATTTCTATAAAATTACATGTACTTGCAAGGGGAATGCATTGATGAAAAGTCCATTGGTGTGTGTATGTTCATACATTCACATAAGACACTAAGATAATTATAAAGTATCTACTAGAAGTAAATTGGTGAATGAACTTCATATATACCAAAAGACACAAAGATGATAATGGATTCAATGGTATATGAATAGTTACAAAATTTGTGAACTAATATGTATAACAGTTTGGACTTGTTCGCAACAGCTTATTGAGAGCTTCTTATAGCTTTTTTATAGTTGTTTGAAAAAATAACTTTTGAAAAATATTTTTTAGAAAAAACAAAAAGTGTTTTTATTTTTCATGTTTAGAAAAGGCAAAAATTGTTTTGAAAAACAACAATGCATATACATTTTCAATAATCTTTTTTCATTTAAAAAAAAAACTTATAGTATTTTGTAAACCGTTGAGAACAAAACCTTTGTACGAAAAAAAATACACGAATTCTCGTACTCTCTCTCTCTTTATCATTTTATCCGATAAAGGGCATCACATTATTTCATTCCAACAGAAATCTGCAATACTAATATATAATGTAGATCTCCAACCTTGAATTCCTCCATTCCATGCATGAAATGAATTTCTGCCATCTTTCATTTATATCCTAGATATATAAAGACGGGAGTTCCACCTACTCCAAGGTGTATGTCCCACATGCTTATTTGGGATTAGTAGAGTTTGATTGGCGGCATTTTGGACATTGAAGTTGCTAAGTGGATTCTTTGAACTTGCTAAGTGGATTCTTGGAATCACATTATCCCCACTAATACTTTCAACATACCTTCTTGCGTTTTTGGGCAGCCTTCATTAATGGCATGCATGTTTTTTTTTTTTTTTTTTTGGCAGCATTTCATTCCTTTGATTTTCTACTAACATAATCAAATGGTTGCCATTTTTTTGATTTAGTATTTTTGGTTCTTGATTATAGCAATAGCTTGCTTCGGTGGACATATAAATAGAAATATTGATTCTAAAATTTCATCAAAAAAGCTCGGCTTATCTGGTTTGCTACATGCACAGAGGAGATCTTCTCTCTATTCTCTGGTTGGTATTTTTTGAATTCAAGTTGTTCTATTTTTTTTTCAATGCAATTCTTATAGTGTTTATTGAGTAGGTGGAACTCTCATTTTTATATATTTAGGATTTTATATGTATGAATTAGAAGTAGGACATTTTTTATTCAAGTGTATTTTAGGCTGTAAAAATTTCTTTACTAAGATTATTTCAAAAATATTGCATCCATAAATCAATGAAGCTTCAAATCACTATGATGCATGTAGTAAAGCTTCATTGCTGAGTTGTAGAATAGATTTTTTTACATTTTGTAATAAGTTTTGATTAGATCATTACATGCATGTTGTTTAGATGAATAGAATTTTGTTACATTTTGTAATAAGTTTTCATCAAATCATTACATGCATGTTGTTTATATCATAGTTAAATTTTGCTTTATATGATAGAGTAGATATTGGTAAGATATATTTGCTTAAGAAGATTTTACGAGAACTAATCTTCAACATAGGGCAATATAACAACGACAAAAATAGCTTTATATTCAAATATTATATATTTAGGATTCTTATCATCTTTTTGTTCTTTTTATGTAAATATTGAAAAGATTGTGCTTTATTCAAAGTTTAGAAGCTTCAGATCTTGGCAGTACTTTCAGGTATGTTTTTTCCCCGTTTTGTGTTATTATATATTAGTCTTATTCTCTTTGCTTCTATGTTTGGCTAATTATTGTATGCTATTTCTCTGCANTCAATTACAGTTGCATATAATTGATTGGATTTGATATAACAGATATAATCAAAAGTATTTGTGTGATTTTATTTAAGTTAAACAAAAATGAATAGTATATTATACATAAAAATAAAGTAATATTTATGGTTCCTAAAAGAAAGTATGCGACTTTAAAGGATCTTTATGCTGCGAGAAATGAACGTCAACGATATCAATTAGCTACATCAAAAGTAGACAAAGCAGAAACATCTGTACAGTAGCAATGACTGCAGTTAATATATCGCCATCAAGAACTGTTAGCATAAGTGAAGATATACAAAGTAACTCAGTAAAAGATTTCTCTCAATTAGTTGCATCAAATTCTAGTATAAAGTGCTCACCTCCATCAAGTTCTACTATAAAGTCTTCAGCTACATTAAGTTCTGGTGTAAAGTGTAGAGTGTATGCCCTAAAGCCAATTAATTTTAGGGATAAATTACGCTTTTATATTTATGTATATTTTGTAATATGGCATTTAACGAATAGAAATATTTATATGTAAAATCATAAGGAGTTATGATGTAATTATATTTTATTCGTGTATATCCCTAATCGTAGTGTATGACTCTAGTATATTACATCATAAGTGTATGTGGATGCTTATTAAGAATAAGTGCATCGGATTGACTCGCTAAGATTCTCCTAGTCACGGATGGGTGATGTCGAACCAGATTGACATATCTCAACACTTGGGTGGTCATGATGCTTTGCTAGAAGCCAATCTTGATCTATAAGTGTAAATTAATTAATTGGAGAATTAATGATAAATTAAAGGTGTTTAATTTATCTAATCCTAATTAATTTAGGATTATAATTTATACTTATTACCAACGTGATTGGGAAACTAAAGGGTCACACACTTAAGGATAATTAATTCAGGATTAAAATGATTTGATAAGTATGAGATACTTATGGGTTAATTTATGAGATAAATTAACTTTTGGGTTTAATTATAATTAGTTATAAATATTAGGAGTTAATATGTGAGACATATTAAGAGTCCTAATGGTTTTATAATTATTCATATACCCATGACCCAAACTGATTAGAATTTGTAATTCTCTAAACCCAATTTGATTGGGATACTATATTATTATATATATATAGAGACAGATATCTCATACGGAGTGGAATCAACAACTATTTGATTCACGCAAATTCACGGTATTCAATTGAAGTTTAATCCACATCAGTCACTTTTAGTCTTACATGTGGATTTTGTGGCTAAAAGTATTTAATAAGTTAAATTATTTTTAGCGACAGTTATTTAATATTTTCGTACAACAGATTTTTCTAAATTTTGATTTTTGAAATCACCAATTAATTTTTGACAATTGTTGTTTAAAATTAATTGACAAGATTTAGAAACTTTCTTTGTTTTAATTAGATTAAAATTTAGAAAGTATAAAATTTTGAAAATATTTATAACAATTCTAATTATACACAATTATAAAAGCGTAATTACATTTTAGAAATTAAACATGATTAGGGCATACACTAACATGATACACCAGAACTGATCCCAAATAACCATTGTTAACTAATTTTTGAAATTCTAATATTTATGTGATTATTTTCTAATACGATTAGGAAATAATAATTTTTCTCCATAAAATATTTTTTATAAATAATTCAAAATTGATAATTTCAATTAGATTGAAATTATGAAATATCATGAATCATGATTAGATACTAAAATACGAAATTTATGCTTTTATTTAATTATTGAATTATTTAATTGCATGATGGATGATTATGGTCTCTAATACACATCTAGATGTGTATAAGAGACAGATTCTATCATATCCATCAATGGCAGTAGAATTTTAAAATAGGGCTAATTACATCATAACTATTTATGACCAATTCTACAATGTACATTTTTTTATCATCTCAATCCCTCGAATGTAACTTGAGATTTCTTAACCAATCATGTAATGTACATAGATATAGGTTAGGGATAGGATTGAATATCTAAAATGTTTAGATAGAATTACATTTGTAATGTCAAACAAGATGATGGAGACGGCGGAAAAGTGCAACCTAGAAGGAAATTTTCAAGAGTTGAAGATTACCCTTAGAATTTGACCACCTAGTTTCCTTCGTGACTCAAGGAAACTAGTTTAGTAAAAGTTCATAATCATCCATGGTTTTATGCATGTTTTATTTATTATATGATGATATGATAATATTGCATGAAAAATGATGAGACCTAATAAAATAAATAAAAGAAAATCCCTCATGATTTTACATATAAATATTTTATTCGTTAAATGGCATATACCTGTCAAATTATACACATGACCTAGAAGTGTATACCATTATCCTACCAACGTAGAGCTTAAGGGCATTGGATTAGCCATTTAAATAATAATCCGTGTGAAATACTCTTAGCGACTCAACGGAGGCATATAATTTGTTGGGTAAACTCAAGGTTATATGTCTTTGAGGCAAAGGTTAGGAGTCACATCTGATGTGCTATCAAAGAGTTGATACCTAACTATCTAGGAATTACAAGAAACAAGAGTTGTAATTGGTAAGAGTTACCTACCTTTTCGAAATTATTTTGGTTTGTTGGGTAAGAGACAGATACAAGAGTATAGGATGGGATCCTAGCCCACTAGGGGTTATGTGATAGCTCCGAATCAAGATGTGAGGGTTATTGATTTGAATTAAAATAGTGGGAGCAAAACCAAATTAAAAGAAAGTCCATATTATATTTTGGTTTTGTTAATGCATAAATAACAAATACTTATACTATCTTTATTTAATTGTTGTAGAATATGAGTAATAACGTCAATTTACGTCCCATTTTATATGATAACAAACTCATGGGCCAAATTTTCCGGATCGGCATCGTACCCGAACTCTACAGTATCTGTCTCTTATACACATCTAGATGTGTATAAGAGACAGGGAAAACAACTCCCAAAATATGAATCCTTGATACACCTTATACTCTCATAGAGCTGTCTCTTATACACATCTAGATGTACTATACTTCCTCTTATACACATCTATTCATGTTATATACACATGGCAGATCCTCATTCACACTCCCATCTCTTGAAACTAATTGTTCAATCACACATGTCTTAAGACAAGAATAGTCTACCATGACACATTGGTAAGTAACCCTTCTTGGGATTGATCCATGCTAAACCTCTTTAGCAATCTTATCTATGTACAGTAAATCAGATATAACGCAGCGGAATTTAAAATTTTTACTTTCCTGTCACGGATCACCTTGAGGCAACTATTAAAAAGGAAAGGAAACAAGTGATGGTTGTTGATTCTTCTATTAAGAAGAAAAAGAAATCCAAGATTGGTTTTGTGAAAGCCAAGTCTGGGTTAAAACCAACACATGTGATCAAGAAGGATAAAGCCAAGGGTAATTGTTACTATTGTGGAAACGAAGGGCATACACATCTAGATGTTCCATCTCTTATTAGAAATATTATTTCTATTTCGTGTTTAGACACTGATGGTTTTGTCATTATGCAAAAGAATAAATGTTGTTCTTTTTCACGTGATGGCATTGTGTATGGAACTGCTATTTTAAATAATGGTTTTTATATTCTAGACATGGAAAATCCAATTCTCAACATAAATTCAAAAAGGTCCAAAGTTCCTTATCTCTTCGATCAGATCGAGGTGGGGAATACTTGAACCAAGAGTTTCAAGATTATCTTAAGGAGAATGGGATTCTACCTCAATGGACTCCTCCTTATACACCACAGCTAAATGGTGTATCTGAGAGACGTAATCGAACTCTATTAGATATGGTTCGATCAATGATGAGTTTTGCAGGCTAACTCTTCGTAGGACTACTAGGATACGTCGTGCTCCAAAGAAATTTGAATTTCTTGTAAGTGGGTACAATGATGTATTAATCATTACGAATGATGAACCTATATCTTACGAAGAAGCATTATCTTATAAGGACTCTGAACTGTCTAGAAGCCATGAAATCTGAAATGGATTCCATGTATGACAATAAGGTATGGACATTAGTCGATCCACCTGAAGGGATTAAACCCATAGGGTGCAAATGGGTCTTTAAGAGAAAGATCGACATGGATGGTAATGTGATTACCTATAAGGCGCGATTGGTCGCAAAGCTTAAACATGTCCTTTAAGTAACCTTGGATTAGATGTGTATAAGAGAAGTTGCAATGCTGAAATCTATTCGAATTTTACTTGCGATAGCTGCATATACACATGAGATTTGGCAAATGGATGTAAAAACTGCTTTCCTTAATGTCTCTTTTACAGGAAGATGTGTATAGAGACGCTATGTGGATCTACATTTCCCACAGATCCTAACAAAGTGTGCAAGTTACAAAGGTCTATTTATGGACTAAAGCAGGCTTCTAGGAGTTGGAACATCCGTTTTGATGAGATAATCAAAGTGTTTGATTTTATCAAAAATGAGGATGAACCATGTGTATACAAGAAGGTGAGTGGGAGCGCCATTATTTTCTTGATACTTTATGTGGATGACATATTGTTGATAGGAAACGACATACCTATGCTTCAAAGTGTAAAGGTATGGTTGTCCAGAAATTTTTCTATGAAAGATTTAGGAGAGGCAACCTATATTCTGGGAATGAGGATCTATAGAGATAGATCTAAGAGGTTGCTTGGTCTTACTCAATCAACGTACATAGATAAGATGCTAAAGAGGTTTAGCATGGATCAATCAAAGAAAGGTTACTTACCAATGTCTCATGGTGTGTACCTTTCTAAAGACATGTGTCCTAAGACAGATGTCGAAAGAGATAGCATGAAAATGATCCCATATGCTTCGGCTGATCCGATAGGTTCTATAATGTATGCTATGCTATGTACTAGACCCGATGTCTCCTATGCTCTAAGTGTTACGAGCAGTGTTTCAATCTAACCTGTGGAGGTGGTCATTGGATAGCCGTCAAGAATATTCTTAAGTACTTGAGAAGGACTAAAGATTTATTCTTGATCTATGGTGGGCAAGAATTGATAGTCGCGGATATACAAATGCTAGCTTTCAGATGTGATAAGAGATCAGCCAGTGAGCATCCAGATTGTCATGCCTGTCTTGCGGTGCGGTGAGTTGGAAAAGTTCCAAACAGACACCACGGCTGATTCTACAACCGAATACATTGCAGCTTATGAAGATTCAGAGACAGGTTTGGATCAGGAAGTTTGTGGCTGAACTTGGAGTGGTTCCTTCCATTAGTGATCCTATACTCTTGTATTGTGATAACAATGGAGCTATTGCACAAGCAAAGGAACCCAGGTCTCATCAGCGATCTAAACATGTATTACGGCGTTATCATATTTTTGATTAGAGAGATCATTGATAGAAATGAAGTAAAGATAGAGAAGATCCCCACGGATGATAACATTGCTGATCCGTTCACTAAAGCCTTGTCCAATCGAAACATGAAGGTCATGTTAACTCATTCGGTCTTAAGCACATGAATGATTGGCTTTAGTGCAAGTGGGAGTTTGTTAGTGTATGCCCTAAAGCCAATTAATTTTAGGGATAAATTACGCTTTTATATTTATGTATATTTTGTAATATGGCATTTAACGAATAAAATATTTATATGTAAAATCATAAGGAGTTATGATGTAATTATATTTTATTCGTGTATATCCCTAATCGTAGTGTATGACACTAGTATATTAGCACATAAGAGTATGTGGATGCTTATTAAGAATAAGTGCATCGGATTGACTCGCTAAGAGTATTTCACACGGATTATTATTTCCAACATCTAGATGATTAATCTCTTTGTGATAGTAGTGTAATGGTCCTTTGACTTGAGGTCATGAGTCTTATCTTGACTGTGGATTATTATTCTTTGGCTCTATTAGTCGTTACTCTTAATGAGTCGCACATACTGTAGAGTTCGGGTATAATATGAATCATGAGAAGATAAGATATGACCAATAGAGGATTCACCACTCCTTATAATAGGAGAGTATATCCCAGTATGGCCACTTCTTGAAATACGATTCGAAATCTTTATAAAGTGGAAATAGATTTAAGAGTGTCTTAAATTCAAGTACGTGTATTCTGTAAGAAGTAAAATTTGATTAATTCGATAAGAGTTGGCATTACATCTGTATTCTTGAATTAATCGGGATATAGGTTGGTGAAAGGATATTAATTACAGGAGAACTAGTCACGGATGGGTGATGTCGAACCACTTGACATATCTCAACACTTGGGTGGTCATGATGCTTTGCTAGAAGCCAATCTTGATCTATAAGTGTAAATTAATTAATTGATGAATTAATGATAAATTAAAGGTCTTTAATTTATCTAATCCTAAATAATTTAGGATTATAATTTATACTTATTACCAACGTGATTGGGAAACTAAAGGGTCACACACTTAAGGATAATTAATTCAGGATTAAAATGATTTGATAAGTATGAGATACTTATGGGTTAATTTATGAGATAAATTAACTTTTGGGTTTAATTATAATTAGTTATAAATGTCTCTTAGTTAAGTATGTAGACTTTACATAAGAGTCCTAATGGATTTATAATTAGTATCATATATTCTGTCTCTTAATGATTAATGACATCAATTCTCTAAGGTACAATCTTGATTGTGATACTAGATTATTATATATATATATATATATATATATATATATAGTAAAAGTACTTAAATTTTTTCGGCCATAAGAAAACATCTAGATGTGTCAAAGAGACAGATGGGGAAAAACGTGATAACATCACAGTTCTGTAAAACATTTCTGCTTAATATATCAACATAAGCCTTACACGTTCCTCAATCATGTGATAATTCCTCAAATTTACCATCTGTTTCTTAAAATTAGAGGCCGGACACCTGTGCGGCTTGTGGATCGACGATCCCAAACATGATTGGAGATTTTACTGCAATGTGTAGGTACAATCTCTATACTTTTCAGTGTACTACGTATAAATTAATCAAGGTGATCCGTGATATTTTTTTTAAAAATCCAAATGTAAGAGATGATAACTGATTTACTTTCTTACATAAAGAACTTAGGTGCTTCAACTTTTGGTGTAAAGGACATCAACTTTTGATGTAAATGCTTGCTCCCGAGGAACGAATAATTTTATGTATGATCTTAGCTAGCAGCCATGTTTTACAGCAAATCAATCTACTGAGGCTATTATTTCATGTACTTCTACGTCATAAGAAACAGATTGATATATTACAAAATACTTGTACAGAACTGAAATGTTAAAGGGAAGTTCCAGATTGTTCTTATTGTGGGGCCAAAAGATTTGACTATAAACCACTAGGCTTTGTTGTTCATCTAGTGAAATACATCTTTTACCTACTGAAAACTTCAACAATATGCCGCGAGAGCTAATGCTTTTATATCTTGGTGATTCTGAAGAGGTGTGTCAGAAGCTACATCAATATGTTTGCCTTTACTTCTATTGGTATGCATGCTGATAAGTTATCATCTAGAAGACATCATGGAGTATAAACACTCAAAGTTCAAGGACAAATGTAGAGAAATTTCTAAGAATATGCTTCTTTTCCAAAATTTTTCTATTTGGGTGCCTATTTGAAAGTGGAATTCCGAAGGAATGGAACTCGCATTCGGAGAATGCGAGTTCCAGAAATAAAAAAAAAATAAAAAAAAAATAAAAAATTGTTCTTGTGACCTCGCATTCCCTGAATGCGAGGTCAATTTGCATGGCCTCGCATTCGAAGAATGCGAGGTCTATGTTACTGACCTCGCATTTTCCTCTTTTTTTTTTTAACCTCGCATATAAAAAATGCATTGTAATGAATTTTTGTATTTTTTTTTTTTTTTGGTTATAGCAAATTTGACTATGTATATATATATATATATTTTTTAGAATTTAGGACTAATTTGACTATGTATATTGCGAATGGAAATCGTGCACTATTACAAAAATAGAAAAAATGAATAATTTAGCAAATTTGACTATGTATATTGCGAATGGAAATTGTGCCTATTACAAAAATAGAAAAATGAAGGATTTGAGTGTAAGATAAAATCATTTAAAAAGTAAATCGTAAATTATAAATTATAACATTAACGAAGTTGTACGATATTTGGGAATAGTAAACAATTATCTTTAAATCATAAACTATAAGAGACAGATTCGCGTACGAATGAAATGTGTAAACTCGTTAATTTATTAATTTATTAATTTCTAGATTGTTTCTCATGCTTTCTCAAATTATATCATTTGACTAATTAAAATTTTGTTGAGGTCCATCCTTCCGTAGCAGAAGATAAGTCATTACGACCTCGCATTCGAGGAATGCGAGGTCGGTCAATTTTTTTAATGTTATAGTTTATAATTTACGATTTACTATTTAAATGATTTTATCTTACAGTCAAACATCCTTCATTTTTCTATTTTTGTAATAGTGCACAATTTCCATTCACAATATACATAGTCAAATTTCCGAAATCATTCATTTTTTCTATTTTTGTAATAGTGCACGATTTTCATTCGCAATATACATAGTCAAATTTGCTAAATTTTAAAAAACAATATATATATATATATATATAGTCAAATTAGCTATAACCAAAAAAAAAAAAAAAAATTTCATTACAACGCATTTTTTTTTTAAAAAAAAATAGGACCTAAACCCTAAAAAAAAAAAAAAAAAAATAGGACCTCGCATTCACGGAATGCGAGGTCAACAAATAATTTTTTTTTTTTTTTTTTTTTTTTGGAACTCGCATTCGGAGAATGCGAGTTCCACCCCTTTGGAAACCAACTTTCATATAGGCATAGATATAGAACACTTTTCAAAAGTGGCATAGATATAGAAATTTTTCGACAAATGTATCATTTTATTAATCAATTAGTTCTTGATGATGTTGAGAAGCCAGCAAATTTGCAGCTTTATATACTTTTTTGATACAGATCGTGAGACAGTCAATTGGATGTCAATGTCTAGCAAATTCAAGGAAAGCCTTATTACAAAATTGTCTAAAATTTCAAATCAATCCATATTCTGCCTTTTTTTTGTAGCTTGCAAGATGTGTCGAATTTAGATAGCTACAGAATAATGCTAGAGTCAAATCCTGGTTTGATCAGCGAACTCATAATAAGCTTACAGTGTCTCAAGTTGGAGCAATTTGGACTAAAACAGAAAGTTCAGAAGAGCAGAAATCTCATCATATTCAGGTCTATAGAAAAAAATGACAGCCTCAGATTGTCAAACACTATTATGGCTGCTATGATTCTATGCAATATCCTCTTATATTTGTAAATGGAAAACCACGTTAGCATCCAGGCATAGAGCGATTATCACGTTATACAAAAGCTGCTTCTGCAACATGTCCAGGAGAACAAATAAGCAGGCCTAATATGTTGATTGATGTAGATGGGATTATTAAAATACATACTAAAGCATATTGTATTATTTATAACCATCTTTAATTTCTTTTATTCCTTTGTTACAGAAAAAACTTTTAAGCTATTAACTAAATTTAAATTCTAATAAAAATCATTTAGCATATTGCACATTGCAGATGTTGAAACCAAAAAAAAAAAAAAAAAAAAAAAACAACAACAAACAGTCTTATGTAGAGAATATTACTATTACAAACCACAGATCAGAACTGGAGATCAATCAATTTTGTTACATATTGATTTTCACAGAAACCGAGACAAATAGAATTGTCTTTGTACAGAGCTTTACCAAGGTTCAGTTGACAACATTTCTCAAGGTAAAGCTTGCTCTTCAAATGTTGGCAAACGAATAATCCTGCTTGTTTCATTTATAGATGGACCTAGAGATATGCGAAGGTGTTATATGGAAGCTATGGTATTGATGCAAAAGTATGGCAAGCCTGATATTTTTTAGACATGACATGTAATCCAAGCTGACTAGGGATAAAAAAAATTTATTCCTATTGATGAACCTTGCCGTAGAGAAAATAGACCTGATTTGCTTGCTAGAGCATTTAGAGCAAAGTTGCAAGCATTAAAGGATGAATTGTTCAAGAAAATATGTTAGGCAAGGTTGCAGCATATACATATGTGATTGAATTTCAGAAAAGAGGACTTCCACATTCTTACTTCCTTATCATACTCAAAGATTGCTGAAAAAAAATTTCTACTAAAGCTTATGATAGGATTGCTAGTGTTGAATTTCTAGATGAAAAGGCATATCCGTATTTATATTCTTTGGTTGTCAAACACATGATACACGGGTCATGTGGCAACATAGATCCGAATTCTGCTTGCATGAAGCTAGACATTGGGTGCAAAGATTATTATCCAAAGGAGTTTGTTAAGAGTACTAACATTCTGTGAATTCTTATCCAATCTATCAACAAAGGGTGTGAAAATTCATGGCCATAATATAGATAATAGATGGATTGTACCATATAATCCATATCTATTATCAAAGTTTAACTTTCATATGAATGGTTGAGATATGCTCAACAATTCAAACTGTGAAGCAATAACTTTTTTCAAGCCATCACAAAAGCCAAAAATTTCGAATAGATTGAACAATGTCAAAAGGCTTTTGAGGAACTGATGCAATATCTGGCTAAGATACCTTGTTTGTCGGCACTGGTAAAAAATGAAGCTCTAGTCTTATATTTATCAGCAACCCATTCTGGTGTCAGTGCTGTCCTTGAGTTTGAAAGAGACAAAGTTTAACGATCGATTTACTTTGTCAGTAAAATTCTACAAGCACTCGAGCAGAATTATACTAATATTGAAAAAGTGGCTTTCACCTTGGTGGTTGCTGCTTTGAAGTTAAGGCCATATTTTCAAAGCCACATCATCCTGGTCAATACTAATTTCCCCTTAAAGCAATTTTGACCAGGCTTGATGTTTCAGGACGTATGCTTAAATGGTGTATGAAGCTTCTTGAGTATGATCTTAAATTTTAGTCCCGAACAGCGATTAAAGCACAAGCTCTTACTGACTTTGTTGTCGAGAGTACTTTTCCTACTGATCATGTTTTGAACATCGTCTTTCCATTTTTCCAGAACTAACACTTGATTTTCAAATAACCATGGTCTTAAATTATAAACCCTAAGCATATCTGACTCTAAGCCGAAGTTAATTTGGAAAAATTATCTCTTATTTTAGTGACTTTAAAATTCTTATGTTTCGCCACAATTGCGAGAAGAGGTTTCTGATCCCCATCAAATTGGTCTACTTGTCACCTATTACCTTCCAAAAAGACTCTTCCTACAATCGACAATCTTTTCTCTATGTCTTCCACTTTAAGATCTACTCCTCCCAGTTCAATTTTAGGTAAAGAAAATTTTCTTAGAACTTCTTCAATCTCTTCAGCCATGTTGTATATTTTGTTATGGTAGTGAAATTTACCAAAGATCAGAGAGTGCCAAATGAAACTCAGAGGGAAAAGGAATAAAACTACAATATTCCCGGTAAAGGAGTGAAAAGAGAGGTAGACAAAAGAGGTCAGCAGTGTATGAGAACCAAATGCAAATAAAAGGCAAAACTATTTTTCTTGATTTTTATATTTAAAATACAAAGAACTAAGATTTTTTGAAAAAACAAGAAGCAGATCTAAAACCTCTACCTTAAAAAAAAAATCGAATAGGATCAAGATCTCCTCAAACTAAGTAAAAGAGAAATTAGATCTAGCTTTTATCACAAGACTAAATGAAGCTAAAAGGAGCAGAAATTTTGGTAAAATTTAAGAGGAATTTTATAACAATAAGGGTTGTCTGCCATTAATGAGGAGAAATAGCTCAAAAAGAGAGAGGCGGGTTAATGAGATCAATAAATGAGGTCTGAAAAAGGTTCAAGGGGTTTGGAAAATAGAAATCAAGTTAACGGAAACAAATCTTCTAACTAGAGAAGTCAAAGGCTCTACAAAAGTAGAGAGAGAAAGGCTCTTTAGAAGTAGAGAGAATTTTTTTGAGAAAAATTAGTAACAATCGGTAGAGCATTTTTTATAGAGAAATTAGTAAGCCTTTCGCTCTCTAATTAGTAACAATTGGTAGAGCATTTTTTCATCTTAGTTGCTTTTGCAGTTGTCCGCCGTTTCCATTTCTGGATTGCCATTTGCTACTTGGTCCAATTTGGTGAAAAGGTTATGTGAAAGAAAAAGTATATACTTTTCGGACAAAGTGAACCGAAAGTATTCGATTGGGTAAAATGTAAGTAATCTCCTTGTGGTATGTTAAATAAATACTTTAGTTCCTTGCAATTATAAAATGTGTATTTGGTTATTTGTGCTTCAAATTGTTTTGCAAAATAGATAAAAATTGTCAAAATTAACACTGACATATGAAGGTCATATTTACCTCTAACCAATTTAACTGTATAATAATATACATTGGGACAAAATCAAAGTTAGACAAATTTTATGATCAAATATAAAACAAAAACAATAAGGGGTTAAATTGAAAATAAAGAAAATTCCCAAACCCTTCCCCTCCGATCCCGACACGGCCTCTACAACCAGTCATCCCCAGCTTGGAACCACTAACTATTAGAACCCACCAGAAATCACCACCTTCTACCTAACAGCCACCACTACCACCCAACAACCTCTCCAACACAACCTTCTTCCTTCCACTCCAGCAGTCACCACCACCCACCCCAGCAACTACCACATTTGCCAAACAACCTCCCTAACACAACCTTTTCTCCTCCACCCCAATAGCCACCTCAACCCACTTCAGCCACGCCACCTAACATTCCCATCAGCCCATGATCTTGCAACTATTCTCTGGGTTCATCTCATTAGCCTAGAAGTAGGAAAATATTTTACTAATATGTACGAAAAGATGAAGACGACTAATTAAGAATTTAAGCCTTTGAGCTTCCCGCTTTTGCTGCTTCCATTTGAGATTGACGGCTGAAGTTAGTTGTCCAGATGGCGATGGTGGATTGATGGTGGTTGGTGAGGGTGACCAAGAAATCTATAATTTCTCTTACTTACTTGTGTAATTTGGGTAGAATATTCATGATTTTACTGGACAGATAGAACCACCGAAGTGGGTAGCCTGAAAACGAAGTTTGACATTGTTCAATCATGTATCGAAATTCTATTTGTATCTTTGTGTTGGACATTTAAAAGTGAATAATATTGTTAGCATTTGACAAATTTCATTTTAAATTACTAATCTAGTAATTTTTTTTTTTAATTTGGTAATTCGAGGCTAAATATATTGTACTTTAGCATTATTAAAAATTATAAATTTTGGCTTTGTAGGGTACTTTCTTTTTTAAAATCTTCTTTTATTAGGATTTTACCCTCAAACATATTTTTTAAAGATGCACTTGATCAGTTTTAGGCAAGTAATATTTATCACTCTTCATTTTTATTTACTTAAAAAATAATGACGTATTTAAATATTAATTTACTTCATTTATATATGACAAAGATTTAACATGTCAATTTTATAAATAAATGATTAAATTCTATGTAATTTTTGTTGTCAACATTTACAATTCAAAAATTATTATTTTTTGTCAAGTCAAACTACTCTAAAATTTTAAATTCAAGAAATTTAATGGAATATATAGATTGTTTCAACAATGGTTTTTTTTTTTTTTTTGCTTGGAGTATTGAAACATATTGCTAATATTAATTTTCTTTTCTAAATAATTTTATTTCAACTTATAGTCTTGTCCCATATTAGGGATTAAAGCAACACTAACATTGTCACTGTTTGATTTGGAACACGAATTTGAATAATGAAAACTGGTTATTCAAAAAATATGAAATAATATTGTATACTATAAATTAAGTAATTCGACCAGTCCCAAATACTATCAATAAAAGAAAGTTTATAAATCGAGCTATTCTTTTATATACTTTCGCCCCCACAAAGTTATATTTCTGCATTCGCCCTTGGTTTTGATTCAAGAAAGATGATAAGGGATGGTGGTGTAGCCGGTGCTGTAGTGGAAGAAGGGAGGAGGGTGGTGGATCTGGGGATGGGTTTGGAGGTGGGGATGGAAGTGGGTGTAAGGGAGTGTCTTAACAGGGTGGGGTTGGGGTTGATGCTGGTATGGGGTGCATTGTGGTGGTTGAGGTGGGATAGTTGCTTAGATGCGGGGAATGGTGGAAAGAGTTGGCGGTTCTGTGGTGAGGGTGGTGGTGGTGGTTCAGGAGGTGGGATTGTTTTTGACTGACCTAGGGATGAGTGTGCTAGTGGTGGTGGTAGTGGTGGTTGGGGTGAGAGATAGGAGTTTGTGGCAAGTTGTGTGTTTAAGGGATGAGAAGGGGTTAAGGTTTGTTGGGTAAAAAGGTCAATTCATATATTATTTTAATATTAGTTTTTAAAAAAAAAAAAATTTTCACTCTCAGTATATGTGTTTGATTGTTAAAATTAACGATTTCCACCCATTTTGCAACAAAATTTAAAATATAGAGAGGTTAAAGGCACATTTAATAAACATAAGAGAGTAAATACCTATTTAACATACCGCAAGGGTTTATTTACATTTTACCCTATTTGATTCGTCAAAAACACATCCAAATTTAGATACAGTTGCACAATAATACGAGCCATTTAAGTAATTTGCTAGTATACCTTTTGTTATTTTAATTAAAATACACATGCATGTCTTGTACTTAGAACTTAAAAAGACAAGTATGCCTTGATTTTTAAAATGAAATTCTAATATGTTTAGGTGTGTTTAGTGATTTCCCTAGAAGATAAATAAATCTTTTAACAAACTGGTCGAATACAAAAATACTTGGTCATTTCCTTGCCATTACTTTGTTGTGTTATTTAATATCCCCAAGTTTGAACATAAATGTGAATTCGAAATTACTAGTATTTAATTAAGATACTAAAATTAAGAATTATAATTTTCTTACTTGTGTTTTTTAATGTTGAGCCCTAAATACAATCTACAGTTTCATAATAGAAGTGGGTTGGATAATGAAATTCATTAAGTTCTCCAAATTTGTGTTTACTTGTCAAAGGAAACAATTACTAGTACATATTAGTAATACTTAAACACAAATTTTCTTAGTAACAATTATAATTTTCTTACTAGTACATATTAGTAACAATTATAATTTTCTTGCTTATGTTTTCTAATGCTGAACCCTAATACAATCTACAGTTTCATAATAGAAGTGAGTTGGATCATGAAATTCATTAAGTTCTCCAAATTTGTGTTTACTTGTCAAAGGAAACAATTACTAGGACATATTAGTAATACTTAAACGCAAATTTTTACTTGTGATTATTAGCCTGCATTCAATTAAAAACGCAAATTTTTACTTGTGATTATTAGCCTGCATTTCAATTAAAAAGGAAAAAAAAAAAAAAAAGAGGAGAACTTGAATTTTCCAGCACATTGGAGGAAGAAGGATAGACCTAAATCATTTAGGAGGTGTTCTTTCACCCTTAGGAATAATTTTGAATGATATTTTTGAGTTAAGTAAATTGTTTTTGAGATGTACCTTCTCCTTTATGAGGAGACAAGGTAATATGGTTATAATTTGGCAAAATTTGTTGTTAATCTTTGTTATAGTATTGAGTGGAAGGATTGTTTGTTCCTGTGACTTGGTTAGCAAGGACAAGATGACTCTGAGGGCAGTACCCTATAATTTGTAACTATTATTCAATTAATATATATATATATTAATGTAATTTGTTAAAAAAATGAAGAGGTGTTTAATTTATAAGTATGAAGGATAGAAATAAGAATCAAAGTTAATGATATACTTATAGATAATATTTGATTAATTATATGTGAATCATTATATAAAAATAAAAATATTAAAAAATATTCACTTTTATTTTCTACTTATGACTTGAGTTTCAAATAATTTAACTTATAAGCATGATGGTTGGCATTAAAGGAAAGATGGTTGGCATCTCCTCGGCAAGGACGGGAATAGCCTTCAGGCTTTACCTGTTACCACATATCTAGTTAAGGCTACCCACTTCGGTGGTTCTATAACCCAATTTTTAATAACAAAATACTGATTAAATAGTAAAATATTTCTTCTGTGACCTATTAATTATAAATTTGAGTAATTAAGGTATAATGGGAGGGGTTTTTTTTTTTATATACTCAAAATAAAAAAGGGCATGATAAACCTACTCCTTGTTCAAACCAAACAAGTATGAAACTAATAGTGAGGTTTATCATTTTTATTCTAATTCCTGAATACGAACCAAACATCTCATTTTTAGGTGACATAGTACATAACAGGACAATGAAATGTAATTTAAATAGTAAGACACTTTTCCTATAATTTATTGATTATAATTTTGAGTCACTAAAAGATTGGCGAAGAAGTGAATTTTAAAAAATAAAATAATAAAAAATAGTACGTAAGGGCTGGTGAGGTCAAAATTATTCATGAAAAATTTTCTCTTTCAAGCTTCAAATCGGCCATGGGTAACATTTTTTAAGTGGTCATTTATCATTCAGTGGATAATTGTGATTAAATTTAGTGACTATCCGACTAAAATTAAGCCAAATTAAATGAAACGTTTTACTCTCTTCTATTGTGACTTATTTTCCTTCTTTTTTTTTGTTTCCTCCTTATCATAATTATACAGGGTTTTCAAATCCACTAATTTAGTTGAGGACTAGTGTTTTAATTTTAAAGTTATTAACTGAAGTAACAACAATGACTTATATTTTTTTTTCAAATTTATGATAGACCCTTCTCGAGTTATAAATGATTCCATTTATTACTTTGAATTTTTCCTATACCGTTGATTTATATGGATCACTTAATTTTTTCAATCTTCATTAAGGAAGAATTTGATATGTTAATAATGTTGGTATTATTCGCTGCTTCGTAAAAACACTATCCTTTTTTTTTTTTTACTTTTTTAATTTTTATAGTTTGACAACGAAATGCTGGTGGCATTTAACTTTCACGTGGATGCATAGACACCAAGCAAATTTATCACTAAAATCTAACACACAATTTTTATTTTTATTTTTGAAAAACAGGTATTTGTTTGTTTTAATTTTTTTGGTTTCAAAAAAAATAATTTTTTTCTTGTCTTTGTTAAACCAATCATGCACAAGAAAATTTTTCTTCAGACTTTATTCTTTTCCTTACTAAATATTCATTTTCTAATTTGCATTTTCTTAAAGATTTAACTGATATGAATCTGAATTTTTTTTTTTTTTTTTTTGTTAAGATAAATTCACATGAATGACTTTGGGAAGCAAAAAATAAGAATATATCTAGATAAAGTGACAAACAAAATTGACTGACATGTCACTTAATTCGGAAAAGAAGGAAATAAATTTGGCCAAAGATTTAAAATCAGGGGAGTCGTTGTTTGATAAAATGTCATTGTTTGATAAAATCTTGTCGCGTGAAATAATTTTGACAATTGACTATAAATTTGTAATTTTGTAAATGATTTTTCAAAATATAATATGGCTTCAAACCAGAATAATCAAGTTGTAATACAAAACAGGGGAAACATAAATTAGTTTTATCATTAACAATACAAATTGCACTATCATTTATGAGAAAAACAAAAGTTCAAATATGAATCAAGTAATAAAATGAACCATGATCAATAGGTAAATGGAAAGTGTCTTATTACTTAAATTACATTTTTTTTATCTAATGACCTAGGAGATGTGAGTTTTTGAAAAAAATAAAAAGATGGGACACACACATATATATATATATATATATATATATAAAATCTCTGTTTATTGTTTACAATATTAATTTAAATACATACTCTAATTGAGGACTGAAATGAGTTTTTACTAAAGTTGAAGAGACCGTTGCATTACTTTTCTCAAGTAGGAACATATAAAAAAAGATTCAATTTTACTTTGAAATTTGTCACCTAAAATATGCACCATCCATTCTTGCCAGAGTCAAGCCGCCAATTAAAAGCATGATCAAATAATTCAACCTCTTCATGAATATTTCCTAAACAAAATTAATAAATTCCATCTTCAATAAAAAATTGATTTTCTTTTTTTTTTTTTGAAAAAATTGAATAATTCAAGGCAGCTCCGAGCATTAGCGTTTCTGTTTCTTTTTTGACAAAATCAATGTTAAAAATTACCGTTTGACGCATTTATTCAAATTAGCAGAATATTAGGTCGCAATTGAACAGTTCATACACGCGCTCCCTACCCTTTTTATTACGTTGACCCCGTTACGTTAGACTATTTCAATTTTTTTTTTGACTCAGTGCTTTAAAGCAGTTAATGATGTAAGTCAATTATTCTGCAATTAATTTATTTGCTAGAGCTTGAATTATAATATCATAAAATTATGGTTTTGTTTTACCTAATTTCTTTGTCCTGAAAACATGTAAATACAATCAGCTAAACTGAGTATCAACCGAGATCGAGCAGCTGTATATGTGTATGTGTGAATGTCTATCATATATCTTATTTAAAAATATATATTTGATAAAAAAAGGAATTTTTGTAGATATGAATAGATATTGAGAGATTTGTAATTAGGGAAAATTCTCAAGTTTTATTGATCGCGACGATTTTACTTTTTTCTTGTTTTACACATCGATTGTGATGTTTTCCAAACCTTATTTTGATGATGACATCAGCACTAAACTCTGAAAACAAGCTGTGCAGGTCTGCTATCTTTTTGACTGGAAACAGGTCCTTCGGACGCAGTACACCGTCCGAACTATGCTACTTTTCTCGGACGAACAGGAGTGTCCGAACGGACAAGCAGAAAGCAAACTTCTTCATGCACCTGCAATGGGCGCACAGGCACGTCCGAGAAAATATCCCTTGGACATATATTTCCGTCTGATTGATAAGAATCAAAAATCCTAAACTCCTCAACGGACGCATACAACTGTCCGAACAAAGCTTGCTTCGGACGAACAGGACCATCCAAAACCCAGTCCAGACGATGAAACGGACGCATGCACGGCCGTCCAAACGACATCTTTCACACAACTATACTGAGATCGGACGCTGTGTCGGACGCACCATTTTTATCTCCAACGTCCGAAACCCTTAACGGCTAATTTTTGTGCATTTGTTATTGAGCCGTTGAGAAGTAGTTACAACCAGAATTTATTGCTCCTATAAATACATGATCTATTGTTTTGTAAGGAGCATCTAATACATTAAATACAAGTATTAGAAAAGAACAATTTGAGTGCACAAATTGGTTATAGTACTATATTGTATTAGTGTGTAGCTTAGAATGCAATTCAAAATTTTGAGTGGACTGATAATCTTGTACAAAAGTGATGTTGTGAGTAAAATTCTTGGCTCAACTAAAAGAGTTTTAGTGTGAGTAAGAATTGTCCTACTTTGTAAAGATTATTGGCTCACAAAGTTTGTGAAGCATTCTAGTGGATTAACACTTCAAACTTGTTAGTTTTGAAGTATTGTTTGTTTAATCTCCTTTCTCACTTTTTTTACATTCCTTAAGCTTCATTGATTCTATTTTCATTATATTATTTGTTAGTGAAAAAGTCTCAATAATTTTAATCTTTATAAAGTAATTTTTGAAATCTAATTCACCCCCCTCTTAGGTTGTTTTGGGACCAACAGATTGCACTTAAGTTGTGCTTGGTTTACAAATGAGTAATATCTAGTATTTATACTGGTTCTTTTGGTACATGTCAGCCGAGTAGTAGTCGGCTTATTTGTGTAGATTGCTAGTCAACGATTGTTGAGTTGGTTTAATCTTCCCTATCTGCTCATGCTATTGTTGTGGCCGAAAACTGATCATCTGAGCTACTAATCTTTTCAACCTAACAGAGGAGTTTTATTTAGAGAAGGCCGGCATTGCTTGACAGGTGTCCGCTGATCGTGCTCGATTAATTTTAGCATCATCAGAAGCCCCTCAATGAAATTTGAATCATAGATCAGCCTTTATCGATTAGAAATAATTCATGTTCTTTGGACATTTATTTAATCGTTAAAATCTTTTGAAAATTCTCATTAAGTGTTGGTGGTCCCCTTTTTATCCAACTGTAACTTCAATTTGCGCTTATAGGTAATAAATACCCAAATTCAAATATCTTTTTATTTTTTGTTGGTGAATTCGCAGTCAAAAGTAAGAAAATTTTTGAGAATTCCTTTTCGAATCTTCTTCCTTGTAGAATTCCCTGTATTCTTCTTCTTTACTTTTCTTGAAAAATTCTATGGTATCCGAATCAAGACAAGGTTCACAAATGATAATATCCTTATTGGGAATTGCTTTTATTTAGGGGATGTCATGTTAACTAAAGATGCATCCAAGAAGAAGGTTGTGAGGAGAATTCGCAGGATGAAAAAGAATTTTGTAGATCCATCGAACCTCAAAGAGGGTGTAGTAGTTCCTGGTAATTCTGAATCTATAATTCCAAATCCTTAGGCAACAATTGAGCCCAAATGAAGTCCTCAAAAAGAGGAACAAAGTTTTACCAGAGAAAGAAAGGCCTCTCACTCTCCTGATCAAAGGGATAATCCCATCCTTGAAATCGAGGTTCCACCATTTGAATGAGATCAACGTCCTATCCTTTCGGTTAATTCTTCAAAGCACGAACTTCTAAGCGATTCCAGGATAGGAAAAGAACTGATGGAATCTTCTAGTGTTGAAACACAACGTTTTATTCTAGACTAGCCGATCTTCATTAATGATCAGCTCAGAGGGTTAAGCAAATGTCTGGATTGTTTGTTTGCTGCCTTTCCATAGAACAGATGTTTTGGAATATGAGGATTGTACTAATTGGTAGAAAGCAATCCAAGGTGCTAGGCATTGATTTTTATTGGGTTGTTATCTTTGTAGCATCATGCTAACTTGGGACAGTGACAAACAGAAAATTTCTAATTTGGAGGGGTTAATTAAAGACAGAACCAAGTAGATGGAAAAAATAAAATTGACTGAACAGAAGAAACATACTGAAGCCATGGCTGAACTAGAGGAGAAGTTAAATAAACAGCACAGAGAACTTCAATCTCATGCAGTCGTTACAGCAAAAATGAAATAGGAATATAACCAAGTTTCTCAGAGCCTTTCTTCCCAATCTATTAAGCTAGGAGCTGACCAAAAAGAGCTTCAAAATATTCGATCAAAACTTTCTCAAAGCCAAACTTTGATTCAAAATCTGAAAGAGCAACTTCCTTTACAAAGTGTTAATTCTTTCTTTGTATCTAAAGCTCTAAGTGAAGACTTAGAAAATTTTTGTAAAATGGGTGCCAAGGCTGGGTTTGAGCAAAGCTTTGAATGATATCTAAGCTCCATTCCCCGCATTGGAGTTCGAGAGTAGCAGTTTCTTGTATTTTAATACGACTACTACTTTCGATCGAATGACCGAGCTGGGATTCGAGTTCAAAAAACCCAGATCCGCTTCTTCCCTCACTTAGAGTGTTCTTTCTGAAGAAGTTACAGAAGTGATTAAAGAAGTTGTAGAAGAGGATGTTGAGGTCGAAGCTCCCGATTAAGAGATAAACATCTCAAAGCTACTGGTTTCTATGGGGAGCCGACCTTGTTTCCTTTTGATGTAGAATAGAATCCTTTAACTTTTCATAATTTTAATAATCAGGATGTAACAGGAACTCCTACTTCAGTTGAGAACCCTTTAGTAGAGCAGGTTGAAGGAGATCAACAAGAGTAGAAAGGAACTTGTACTCCTTTTTGCTAATAATATGTCTAATTTTTATATTTCCATCATTTGTGTTTTTATTTATTTGTTTATTGAATAAAGCTTGTATCTCTCTTGTAATGATAAACTTTCTATTTAGCACTTTTCTTCTAGATCAATCATTGTAATATGAAATTCCCGTTCAATAAATATTCTGATCAAACTTGATCTCCTCTGTATAATGACTGTAAAGTTTCTATCTTCTTCTGATTTGAAGGTCATCCAACGTGACCTTCTTCTAAATAGTTATTCTTATTCTGATCAACAATTTTGTAATTTTTCTTTGGATCATTCGTTGTGATCGAACATGACCGTATTATAAATGGCCACTTAAAGCACGTCGGCAAGCCTGACACTTAATTGGTGTCATTAATTTAGGGATTTAAAGCCACTTAATACACTTAGGCGAGTTAGTGCTTATTCAATCGAACCATTTGAAACTCTTCGACAGGTCAACCTTTACTCTTTTGACCATGAGATGCCTAATATGTAATTTTGTAGATCGGATAGGGATTAAATTGATGTCAGTTTCTGAAAGGTCATAATAATAAGTTCATAATTGTACTATATTTTATATGTAATTTATCACATTTAGAACAGTTATGTTTTGTAAGTAAGATTTGAGTTATTATTGAGTTTAATGTGGTTATTCTTAGTTTTTGTAGGGTTAAATTGAAAAAGAGCTGAAAAAGATGAAAAAGGTGAAAGGAAATTCTAAGGATGAAATGTCCACGAGTATGGAGCCATTCTGGATGCTATTTCGTGTTTCAAGTGCAACTTTCAAGTTCGAGCTCCGATAGAGTTGATTTAAGATGCGTTGGAAAGCTAAGAGAGAGAATTACAACTTTTGTGTTTTGCACTTTCCAAATTCCAAGAGTATCGCAGTCAAAATCAAAATCGATAGTGAATTACCTGAGGAAGACACAGCGCACATGCGCTGTGTCTAGAGGGCAGAGTTCCAAGTTGGTGTGCAATGCACATGCGCGAGAATCAGGTAGCACATGTGCACCTAATACAGTGGGGTTACGTGATTTTTAATTTTTGACAGATTTCTTCGTCCTGTTGGACTCTTTTTCGTACGATTTCACGTTCTTATCCTAGGATAGGAATCTTGTAACCCTAGTATTCAATATAAATATCCCATGTAGGGTGATTAGAAAGGAGTCGACATGTTTTATTCCTCGTTTTAGCTAGGGTTTTTAGTAAAAATATTCTTGTTCATTCTTCCATGGCATTTAGTGCCTAAACCTTTTTCTTAGTCGATGGAATTGAAGCCGTGGTCAATTCTACTATATTGTAAGAATTTTTTTTTCTTGAAATCATTCACTTTTATATTAAGTATTGATTATTTTTCTGCGATTAATTTTATGATTATTCTCTTAAACTTGCTATTTCTGCAGAATAATAAGTTATTGAAATTAATCTACAACTAGATTATTTTAACAGTGTGTGCTTAATTTAATTTGTATAGCAACTAAATTTGATAATTGCTCAATTAACGTTATTAAATTTAGAAAAAATAATCAACTAATTGACATAACCGCTGTGTTTATGTTTAATTAGCCTAATTGTTCTTGTTGATTTTAATGCTTCAATTAATTAATTTTTGTGTGTGTGTCTGGGTTAATTTAATGGTTAGGATTAATTGGATCGCGTATTAAAAATTAGCCAACTTTACAAAGATATAAGAATCAACTTTGAATTAGAATTCAGGTTAATTCTTCAATTAGTGCTTGGTATAAAAATTGAATTATCCTTGGTGTCAATGATTGATTAGTAAAACTATCATCGTGGATATGACCGGAACCAAGATTCTTCTTAAATTGAATTTTCTTCAGTTACTTTATTGCCTTAGTTTTTAGATTAAAAGCATTCAAAAAACCCCTTTTCTTTTGAGTACAAGAATAAATTCCGTTCTCTGTGGGACGATTTAGACTCACCACTACTACATTAATATTAAGATTCGCTTAATTTTTTGTGCCTGTGACAGCACGACCAAAATTTTGGCGTCGTTGGTGGGGACCGATTTGATTTATTTTTTTACTTTAAATTTTTGTATTTAATTGTGTATACTTATTACTTAATCTCTTTTGATCCCTATCATGATTACCAACTCTTATGAAGAAATTTTTGCTCTAATTTCTCTGTTATTGTTGAGCAATTAGAAGATGTGCAACGAGCAAGGACTTGTGAGAATGGTGACAATTATTTACTTAACATGTGCCCTAGCTCTTGAAGCAATGAATGGTTCTCCAATCCACCACAACCATGGTATGACCTCTACCCGTATAAGTACAATAAAAAATGGATGGATTATACTGAGTTTGATTATCCATCACAAGATCTTCAGTGTTTACAACCAATTTAGCCATAACAACCTTATACCCAAACTGGTAAGTCTTTGGAAGAATTAATTAATTCTTTAGCAGTTAATACTTTGCAATTTCAATAGGAAACAAGAGCCAATCTGGAAAGTTTGGAGCATCAACTAAATCAACTGAATTCTTTCATAAGTAGACAAGAATCTTAAGTGATTAAGAGTGGAAAAGATGAAGAAAAGGAGCGAGAACTAGAGACGGGATTAGTAGATGACAAGCCTATTGAGGATAACTCTAGTTCGTCTCTGATTTATCAATGCCTCAAGACTTTCCAAAGCAAGAGAGCCAATCAAGATTATAGACTTAGCTATGGAGGAAGCACAAGAGATTCTAACTACTGTGCAGGATCACCACTTGGCTGTTAATAGGGATTGTATTGTGGTGCCATTATACCCCACATTCAATTATGGATCTACCTTAAGAGTTGAAGATCAAGAAGTGGCTCATAAAAAGTTCAATATCCTCAAGTCTCTTAAGGATCATGAAGGAAAGGTTAAGCTGATTTGCATAGATGACAATGGGGTCCAGGTTAACTGCATTAGGGGAGATAGGTGGTTCAGAGTTGAGTTTCTAAGTGATGGAGTCAAGAAAGAGGTTGAGGATAAGTGTATGGTGAGAAATTATAAGGAAAGAGCCTACGCACGATCGCTAACAATTATTGAGCTCTCTTTCCTCTAGCATAGAGATGGTTATTCTAACCATCTTGTTCACAGTCAAGTTTTTGACTATAAAGGAGCGTTGCATGGGAGGCAACCCATGTTCATTTAAATTTTATTCCATTTATTTATTCTTGAAGCCTTATTTTTGTTTATTTTATTTATTTATTTAAAATTTAGGGTAGCATAGTTTCATTGTGTTGTTAGTGCGGGAAATTGACTTCATTGATAAGCTAAACAGATAAAATGGTCCTTCAACGGTTTTGTGTGTTGTGTGAGTGATTTAGAATAGAAAATTTGTGCTTTAAAAGGTGTTCTATGCAAAATTAAGAAATTTTGAAAATTTTCTAAAAACTATGTCTCCGACCAGCGTGCACATGTGTGAGCTCAATATTGGAAATTTTGCATTCTACCTTGTGCACACATGCTCGCCATAAGTCTTGCATTGGCAACCCTCCTCTCTGCTTTGTCCACGCATGTGCGCACGACTGTTTATAAAGGTAAAAACTCTTCTTCACAATCATAACACACAAAAAACTTCTTTCCTATTCTTCTCTTACCCCTTTTATACCCTCTTAGTCCCATTATTTCCCACCACTTCTCATGACACTAATTCACTCTCATCTCAACACAATCACATCAAAAACCCTTCTATTTCACAAAGAAACACTCAATCAAGGTATGAATTTCTATTCTTTGCTTATGTTTTGCCTTGATGGGTCTTGATTTTAATTTCATGAAGGTTTTAATTTGCACATTTTAATTGATTTAAATTATTATGAATTTAATTCTAGATCTTTGATTGGTGTGATATATGTAGATTTGTTAATTGATGAGTGATTTCATGTTAATAATATATACAAAAATTTACTTTTTTTTTTATGCATGTCATGTATTTGACAAATTGTCTTAATAAATAAAAATATTAAAACACAAGGCCTAGATGCGTCAATTCAATTCCTAGAGTGTTGATTATGCTATGTAATTCCTTTTTGGTTAACTTTCGTGCATAAGAATGTTCTTGAAATGTGTATAAGCCTTAGTTTTGGAACTATTTTTCTTGAATTATATCCCAAGTATTCTGGGGCTTAAGATTTTGGGAGTGGAATTTTGTTTAAGTGTGGGGTGTTGAATTATTTGTTGGGTGGCCATGATATTCATATTTATACTTTGTAGGAATTGGAAGAATTGGCAAAGAGACAGCTACGGGCAAAAGTACCGAAGCATCCTCGTCATCCGAGTCTCAACAGCCTAGAGGAGTTGGGGGTGTGAAATTCTTAACTACAGCAACCCAACAAAAGTATGATAACAATATCTCCAAACAGGTTGTAATCAAAGAAAAGGGCATTCAAGTTTCATTGGCAGGGGTGCCCGAGATCAAGTTAACCATTCGCAATCGTGGATGGGATCACTTCACCTCAACTCCTATAGACGTAGTTATACCGGTGGTGTGTGAATTTTACACAAATTTCAAACATTACAGTGACACCAGAGTCTATGTTCAAGGCAAGAAAGTGGATGTCTCTACCAATGAAATTAATGGAATTTTGAAGGTCAATCGAGTACGCAATGATGAATGGCCAGACACTCGAAACATCGACATGGAGTTAAATAGAGAAATCACAAGTGTTCTTTGTAATGGGGACGTTGAATTGACCTATACAACTGATGACAACATGGCTAGGCACTTCAATGCTAATACGCTTAAACCAGCTTGGTTTGTGTGGTTTAAGTTTCTTTGTGCTCGCCTCTTCTCGGTCAACCATCTTGCACATGTTACTTTAGAGAAAGCCAAGCTCCTGTACTGCATTGCTATCGGGAGATCCATAGATGTCAGTTAACTTATATGCCAGTAGATATGCCACTCAACCACCAATAAGCAACCTGGTTTATGGTTTCCCCATCTAATCACTGCTTCTATGTTTGGAAAGTGGTGTCGTGATTGATCCTTCAAAAGAAAAACTTAAAGCCTGGGAAGTTGATTGCCATGAAGGGTATAAGAGCCCCGATCAGACGTGCTAGCTCCCGTCCCTCTATATCTCAAGTAGATGAAGCTGCTGATTCAAAGGATGAACTTGTGCCCGTGCCACAACATACTCAAGAAGAGCTTCTATAGCAAGAATATCTTGGAGGGACAACAGCGGAGTCACTGTTTTTATATTTTTATCCGGTACCAGTATACCTGGCAGTAGACCATGGAGGTTCGCCAGTTGGCAAGGGAGCGGGGAGCGGGGAGCAGGGAGCGGAAGTATCAACATTTCCACATTTTCCTCATTTCCTGCAAGATTTGGGGCCGAATGCTCCTTGAGCTTTTATGGGTTTAATGCCCTATGTTTAGGGCCATTTTGTCAATCTTTTACTTTTTTAGTTGATTTCTCTAACTATTTTAGTCGTTTTTATTTTATTAGACATTTTAATTAGTTTTATTTTAGCTAAGTTTAATTA
The DNA here is from genome assembly GCA_025175665.1 of Cinchona pubescens. Classification (NCBI taxonomy): domain Eukaryota; kingdom Viridiplantae; phylum Streptophyta; class Magnoliopsida; order Gentianales; family Rubiaceae; genus Cinchona; species Cinchona pubescens. Next base: position 1,525,255 of record JANKKI010000232.1, read on the forward strand.
TCGTCATGATATTTTCATTTATTTTTGTTGTTTATTCCTTCAAGGAAATTATTTGTTTTGATCTGTTTTATTTAGTGTTAATCCACTTTCATTCGCGACGAGTGGATATTTATAATGGATACTATTCCAAACGACAATTAGTCCAGAGAAACTTTTCTTTTTTTCATTTTATACTTTTATTTTTGCGTTGCAGAGAACAATGCTTATTTTTAAGTGTGGAGTGGGAGAGTTATTTGGATTTTTAAGTTGATTGGTGTGTTTTGCTCGATTTTGCTGCAATATTTTGACTTTTCTTTTGATTTGAGAGCTTGTTAAAAATATTTTGAAAATTTTTGTGGATTAATTGACCATTTTTTTTTAATTTTTGAAAGTTTTCGCTTAAAGTATTTTCCCATTTTTTTTCATAATAAATCTTTACTTGAGCCATGCATGAGTGAGTAGTTAGTATTAATATTTTTCCATTCATGATTTCAAGACTTTTGAGCACTAACCCATACATTAATTTTTGATTCGGGAAGAAATTTATGTAGTATCAATTATGTTGCATCACAAGAACTTATTTTATTACATTTTCGAAGTGAATTTTTAGACAACTTTATTTAGTTTAAAATAAGGGCAATGCTTCTTTGTTGATCATTTCTAGCTGACCATTTTAACAATTTATTTCTAGGTATCTTGTTTGAGCCTTATTTTTGTGAGCTGAAGAAAACTCCATTCACCTTCTTTCGTTTAAACTCAATTTACCTACTCTTATTGAATTTAATATTTCTTTTAATTATTTTATCCTAAATTTGCCCTTTAAGAGCTTTATGGTACAAATTATATGTTAAGGGGACCTAAGGGTGGAAGATTGTGAGAAGTGGTTGGTGTACATTTATAGAGCAAAATAGGGTGTTGTAAAAATTTGTTGAAGAATAAAAATAATAATAATGGGAGTTTTTTATATTTACAGGTTGTGCCTATCACTGGTACCTGAATTTGCAGGTAGTGCCCATCTCTGGTACCTGTGTGTTAATATGTTGCGGGTAATTCTTATCACTGGTACCCGTACTATGAGTGAAAATAAAAAAATAAAATAATTATGTGATGTATATATGTTCGGAGGGTGGTTGGCATGTTTTGTTAATTTGAGGAATGCTTTTTGGTTGTTCGGAATTTCTCATGGATATTTGTTACTATGTGGGATTGTGGATATATGATGTTTTACAAGTGAAGAGAAGTTTTATTTTAATGTGTGGCTATCATTACTATAAAGCTCTTGTTCTTATTTGTTATATCCTTTTCTTTCTTTGGCTAACTAATTTCCTAACCTATAGTTCAAGCTAAAAGTTTTACCTAATTTAAATATAATCGGTCGTCTAGATTAGTAGAAGAGTGTAAGAAGAGTGAGTTATGGAGTGTTTAGAAAAATTTTGAGGGTCTTCGTGATTTAATCTAACTATTTTCAAATCTAAGTTTTTGAATGGCTATACATACATACACACGAATTTCATGCTTTGATTTTTATTAGCATTTGAGCTCTTGAGTTCTTAGAGTACTCTGATTGGTGGATTGCTTATTGATTATTTATGTGGATATTTGAGGGAATATATTGAATGGAATTTTGTTATGCTTAAATATCAATCAGAAAGTTGAAGAAGGGTACCCGATTTGGGAGGTGTACATCGATGGATCATCCAACAAAACTCGTTCCGGAGTAGGAATTGTCATCAAAGTACCCCGGAAGGAGATCAGCTCACATATGCCATTTGGTTTGGGTCAGGCGACCAACAATGGAGCTGAATATGAGGCATTGATAACAAGAATGAAACTCGCCCGAGAGTTAGGGGCTCAAGGTATTTGGATAAACAGCAACTCCTTACTAGAGGTTAATCAGATTCTTGACAATTTTGAAGCACAAGGAATCATACTTCAAATTGACCTCAAAAAAGTAAAACAACTCAAACATTTCTTCCGAGAATTAAAGTTCATCAAAATTTCTCGAGCAAAAAACGTATATGCCGACACCTTATCAAAGCTTGCTACAGCTCTATACACTCATTTAACCAAGGAAGTATAGGTCAAAGCAAAGACTTAGCGAGCTATTGATGAGCAAGAAATAACTCAGACCGATGAAGAACCAAATTGGAAGACCTCCATCATTGAACATTTGACTCAAGGAAAACTTCCAGGAGATCGAGTCCAGGCGAGAAGGCTGTTCATACGAGCAATGAAATATAAGATGCATCAGCGGATATTGTTTCGTCGCTCGAATCTAAACCCATTACTCTGATGTTTATCTCTGCACGAAGCAACTTTTGTGCTTCGAGAGATTCACGAGGGCATCTGTGAAAGCCACATAGGAGCTTGGAGTCTAGTTTGAAAAGAAATACTTATGCGATATTACTGGCCGACAATGAATCATGATGTTAATCAAATTCTTAAATATTGCCATAAGTGTCAGATACATGCTCCTATTATTTGAAAGTCAACTACTGAAATGACATTCATCATTGGATCTTGGCCTTTCCAGTAATGGGGATTGGATATTCTGGGGCCTTTTCTATAAGGATCCAAAAATTTTAAGTTCTTGATCGTGGCTGTTGATTATTTCTCCAAATGGATTGAAGCTGAGCCGCTCCGATCTATTTCAGGAGAAAGTATTAAGAAATTTTTTTGGAAGAGCATTGTCGGCCGATATGGAATTCGTGACATTATTACTAACAATGGAACTTAGTTTGTTAGAAGGTACAAATAGTCACTTGAAACCCTTCTGCGAGGAATTAGGGATACAAATGCACTCCGCTTTGATAGCTCATTCTCAAGCCAACATCCAGGCCGAGCCCTCTAATCGGATTTTGTTGATTGGACTAAAAACTCAATTAGATGGAGCTAAAGGAGTCTGATTAGAAAAACTACCGAGTGTTTTAAGATCTCATCGCACCACTCCTCGAGCTTCGCATGAAGAAACACCTTTCAGTTTGGTGTATGGAGCCGAAGCTGTTATTCTCCCAGAAATTGGCATACGATCCGCAAGGACTGAAAACTTGTCTCAAATTGATATTAATGAAGCCAGAACGGAAGACCTAGACCTCCTAGAAGAACGAAGATTAGCTGCAGCTATCCGAGAACCTACTTACAAACGTCTCAAAAAAAAATTATGACTCTGCTGTTTGGTTAAAGTACTTTAGACCCGGAGACCTGGTTCTCCAAACAAATGATTCAATCGAACAGAAGAAAGTCATAAATTTGATGAGAATTGGAGGGGCCCCATATCAGATAATTGAGACTCATCCATCAGGATATTACAAGTTCTTTGATCAGTTTAGACGAACTATTCCTCGTACATGGATCATTATCAATTTAAAGAAATATTATAGAGGAATGTAAATGAAACAGTCCTTAGAAATTTTTTATTCATCTCAAGTTAATACATTCTTAAATACATTCTCCTTTGTTCAAGGTTCTACAAAAATTTACCTAATTCAGTGATAAGAGCTCAGTCTACGTTCTCATTGTAATCTTGAAAAGAAGAAAAATTCAAGGAAAGATCGAGAAATCTCTTCTTAACTTCTTCTAAGGCCTCCCTATAACCTAAAGCACAGGCCTGTTGATAGAATGTCACTAGGTCATGTTTTAAGGCCGGGGAACCTATAATTGGTTAATATGGTTAACCAATTGAGAAGAAGAAGAAGGAGCCTGATCGGATTTCAGCTAATCGACCCCGGACTTATAATTGTTGATCTCTTCTTGTTTTGTCTTCAGCTGCTCGGTCAGAACAACCACCTACTTGATCCCTTAAATCTTTCAGCTCCTTTTCATGATCATCTTCTCATAGCACCTCATGATCGTAACTACTGCTTCGAAGCTTCTTCATTCACAGTTGATTTTTAAAGCAATTCTTCCAGTTGCTCGACATGCTTCTCAAGCCTCAAGCAACACCGATGTCTCTCGGTCATAGCATTTTCGAGCTACAAGATGCAAGAATATGCCAAAAAAAATTTACCGCATAGAAAGATGGAGTAGCCTCGGATTGTAATTGAATGGTGGGGAGGTCGGCTGCGTATGATTGGTCTCGTTCCATAAAGACATTATCGAGACAATTGTTCGCAACTCGAGCATGTTGCCTGCGATCATACATAGTTATAGACCATAAAGGGTTGAAAGAAGCAGCTTCTAATTCACCATCAAGGTTTCTGATTGGCTGAACTGTCCTTGCTGTCCAAGGAAGACTCTGGGAACCACTAGAAACCCACTCTTCCTCTAGAGTCTAGTATTGAGCCCTTGGACAACTGCATACCAAGCAATCATTTCATAATTACCTAGAACAAAAAATGCTCTAGGTTTGTATGACCAAGGACAAAATTACCCGCCTGGAACTGGTAGAACAGAAGACAGAGTTCGAATCAGAAGAATTGAAGGAAGAACAAAAGAAAAATCTTAAGGATCTCTTCTCTTATGCTGACGAGCAGCTAGGGGAAGGATTACAATATCCTCTTCTTCGACGTCCTCCACTTAAGCCAATTTGGACCTTTTCCTCTTCAGAATAGCAACAACAAGAGTTTTCCCCTTGTTATTCTAGATGTGTTGCTATCTCCTGTTCCTCGAGAGGTCGAAAAAAAATGATCTACTATCTGAACAGGCTCGAGACAGTTGATTGAGAATCTTCTTCAGTTGAAATAGAAAGCATCGACTTCACCAAAGCCCCAAATCAAGAAATAATAGTAAAGTCAACATACAGAAGAATAAAGATCATAAATGTGTAAGGAGCTCAGGCATCTATACTTATGTCCATTAAATTTTTCAAGAGGAAGAGACGCGCCCTTGATCAGATCTGCCCAGATCAACAAGTTATGATCTACTATTGACTTCTTGCCTCCAAAAAGAATGGCAGAGCTCGACTGATCAATCCTTGTTACCCCTAGAAAGATTCTAGTTCCAGTTTTCCCAAGGGTTCAGAATTCAAAATGGGGTCCCGATCAGAAAATGACCATCTTGTCTTAATCTTTGCCATATTAGCCTGAGCAGCAAAAAAAAAATGGATTTCCAATTCTTTATGGAGCTAAGGATATCAAAAGCTACGCTGGCTCTTTTTTGATTGACAAGCAAAATAGTAAAATCTGAACTCTCTGCCTTGCACTACTTTGCGGAAGCACCTATAACCATGTCCAGAATCCCTAATATCTGAATATTTTCCTATTAAGACATAGGCAATAAGAATTATGAAAGAATTTGGCATCAATTAAGATAAGTAGATGCCAAAGAAGGAGCACAAAATAAAAGAATCTCGCAAATCGGAAATAGAAGACCTGCACATGTATCAAAAGTTGATCTTCAAAAATCGTGACAAATCCCTCGGGGGGTTATGCGTCCTATCTCCTTTATCTGGGATCTGAATAGCCACCGTATCAGGGATATGATAGGCAGCTTTGAGGCAAGAAATATCCTCGGGTTGCAAGGTGGACCTAATATCCACTGTAGCAGGAACTTGTCTAGGAGGAAGAGATGAAGGAGGAACAAATATAAGAGCCGAGCTAATGGGCTGAGCGCGAACAATGACCGTGTTAAAAGAAGAAGCCATATGGAAATTTGAGGATTGGAAAGAAATTTGAAGACAAGAATGCCAAGTTGTTGAAATTTGTGAAAGAATTTTTTTGAAAGAAAGGTGAAAAAGTAAAATGGAGGTTGGAGTATTTATGAGAAAATTTGAATTCTTGAAAACTGAAACAGTAGTGGGCTGGCAATAACTACTCTAGTAATAAACGTGTCTAATAATTAGAGAACATATTTTCACAAATAAAGAATCATAAGTTACTAATAATGGTGGTTTGGTCCAAATAAAATGAAGCAATTATCAGTTCTTTGTGATCAAAAGAGTAAAGGTCGATCTGTCGAAGTGCTCCGAATGGTTCTGCCGAATAAGGGCTAACTCGCCAAATTGCTTCAAGTAACTCTAAGTCCCTAATTTAATGACATTGATTAAATGTTAGGCTCATCAACGTGCACAAGTAGCCATTTATAAGGCGAACATGCTCGATCACAAAGTATAATTTCGAAGAAAAATTATTCTTTATAAAAGAATAACTCGTACAAATTCTGAAAGTTCTGATTTGATCTGAATAAGGATTGATCGAGAAATGAATTACAAGAATCTCAGAGAAATACAATAAATTTATTACATGAATGTAAGATTACAAAGAAAAATACAATTAAAAGATATTTTTATTACATTTTCGCAAAAGGGATTACAAGATCCCATTCTACTTCTGCTGATCTCCTTCAACTTTCTCTACTGAAGGGTTTTCAACTGAGGTAGAAGTTCTTGTTACATCCTGATTATCAAAATAAACAAGAAAGGTTAGAGGATCTTGATCTACATCAAAAAATTCTGCATCAAAAGAAAAACAAGGTCTACTGTTCATACAAGCTAGTAGATCTAAAATGATTACCTCTTGTTTGGGTATTTTTATTTCTGCCCCTTCTTTTACTTCTACTACTTCGACATGTACCACTAAGAAAACACTCTGACTCAGAGAAGAAGTAGTTCAAGGTTTCCTAAAAGTTCTACCCAACTCAGTCATTCTACCAAAACAGGCAGTTGGGTCACAGAAATCAAAGCTCTCCTTCTCAAGAGCTAGCTTGGGAAATCAAAATTTGATGTCATTTAAAGCTTTATTAAAACCAGCTTTAGCGCTCATCGTACAAAATTTCCCTATGTCTTTCCCCAGAGCAACTGACTTCAAAAAGGAATTTACACTTTGGAAAGGGAATTTTTCTCTCAAACTTTCAATCGAGGTCTGATATTGAGTTATTTCGGATTGTAACTTCTGGACCTCAGATTGAGCAAAATCAGATTGACGAATCTTGGAAGACAGATTCTGAGAGACCTGCTTGAACTCTTCTCTCATTCTTGACATCTCGGCAATGTGAAGAGCTTGGAGTTCTCGGCACCTCTGGTTGAGCCTCGTTTCAAGATCGACTTGCTCTTTGAGATGCCTTTCCTGCACAAATTTCCTTACTTCTTCTGTCACAGAGGCCTTATCCTCATTAGCCCTCTTCAATGATCGCTCCAGCTCAAAAAAAAATTCTGTATTTTCCAGCCAAGAAAGTAAAATGCTGCGCATATAGCATCCAGTCGAATACCAACCCGAAGCCACTCAGATTGCTTTTAATTTATCTAAGCAAGCTTCGGCTTCAACTTTGACTCTATTTGGAAATGCAGTAAAAGAGTAATCCACAATCTTTGCATATCCACCAATTAAATCCTCGTCAAGAATTGGGCATTCGGGAATGAAACGTTGGGCCTCCAAAGAAGAAGACTCTGGTAGTTACTTTTCACTTTTAGAATCATGAATTATTACCGGTTTGACCCTAAGAAAGGGTCAGAATTTAACAGTAAAATAGGATGTTCTATGGAAGCTTCAGTTGTAGGAGTAACAACGGTAACCCTTTTAGGTGATTTAGAGGCTTTTCGTTTCGTAGTAGATACCACCTCCACATCCTGAAGAGGAGGCTCAAATTCAACCGCAGTCTGAAGATCTGGGATTTTGGATTCAAAATTCCCAAAAATTGCTTCCTCCAACGATGGTAGATCTGCCAAGATTGCTTGGTTTTGAGATCTTCTTACTATCTTTTTAAAAGCTTGACTACCCAACATCATTGCACCTAAATCAAATTTGTCTTCAACAAGGATATTTTCAATCGATTCTTCTCTTGATTCGGAGGCAATTGATCTTCTTTCAAGAAAATGCAAAAGAGACTAAAGTATTTTAAAGAAAGAAGAAGTTTTATGTTGAAAAGTTTAAATGGACATTGAAATTTAAAATACACAAGAACGAGCGATGAAATGACGTTCGGAAAAAATATAACCACTAGCATTTAGGAGTAATGAGGAATTCTCAAAAGACATGACAAATAAATATATAAAGAATGTCAATTGATGCAGTTGAATCAATGATTCAAACTCCATCGAGGTGGCTTATGACAATACCTAAAGTTGTTCGGCCCGGACAAAGGACATGTGGCAATATCTACATACCGCCTGGGCATAACAATATTCGTTCAGACTAAACTGACTACAATTCTACTTGACTTTCTCGACAGAAGCTCGGCACAAATACTAAGCAGCTCAATTAATGAATTGTTGCTGGGAGTTCGACATAAGTAGTTCAGTAGGTCGGTAAGTCAGTACATCAGACATGCAATCATAGTACAGTAATATCGGTCCCACTATCCCCTAGTCCTTATAAATAAGTCATTTATTCACATTTGTAATGGACATGGGAAAAAAATGTACCACAAAACTATCTACTACACAACTATTTACGAGCAATAAGATACATCATCTTCCCCCCCCCATATTTTCATTTAATTTAACACAATTTCTACCCCCTTTTTTTTATTCTTTTTTTTTTGGGTCTAAATTCTATCTTTGCGATCCAGATCAATTTCTATATCGTCACTTCCATTGCCTATTGATCGGAGACCTTTCCAGACTCCCAGGAGGTATTTTGCTTTTGTACTGCCCTCTTCGAATTTTTGCATAGATGCTACTTAATTCCTAACTGTCACGGAGAATTGCAAATAAAAGACCTTGGGTGTTTTTTGATTATTCTTTGCCATGATTGGTCTTTCAGCCGAGCGAGATGACTTCCTTCAAAGCTTGGTTCATCATAAGATCTTCATATTGCCATGGTCAAGGCAAATGATGTAGAAGTCAGTCATAGGGGCCAATTCGGTGAAGCTGGACGACGCTACATGGAACTAGCAATTTTTATTTCAATTATTTCCCAATCTTCAATTATTGCAGAAGTTTTGGCTGATCAAACTTTTGTGATGGTCAGAGAGATTGCCTAAATATTTACCTAGACAAGTTGATCAAATTTATGAGCTACTAATCAACAACCCGAACTATCCTCTCGTTGGCCTGCAATCTTTGCTTTAAAAAATAGAAGGATAGAAATTGTTTTGTTTGCCCTTCTTTTTATAACTATCCTTCTAGTTGTTCTACTTCCTGTCTGAGCTTTATTATAAACTCTCTGTTTGGTAATCTGACGATATGAAAATTGTTCGGTATCAGCTCAACAAAATTAAAAAATTGAGACTTCCGAATCGAAGCTAAAGACGATGAGAGATAAGTATTTACGGGAAGACGATCAATGTTATTGCTCTTAGTATTTTGTAGGGTACAAGATGTACCTTTTTTTTTCATCCCTTAAAAATGTGGGAAAATAAATTATTTATACAATTTATGGGACAGTGGGCCCATAGTGAATAGTGTTATATTTACTGTTACATTACCAACCTACCGAGCTAACAAAACTTCCATTACAATATCGGCCTATTGAGCCACTGGGATGCCAACCTATTTATACCGTATGGTTGTAGTCCGGACTTATTCATGTGCGGGTCGAACCTCCAAGTCTAAGTAGCTGCTTGTTCGGATTCTATGTCAAAGTTCTTTTTATCAGGGGATCGGGAACTATTGCCACGTGTCTACCAATATGAATCGAGCAACTTCTGGTGTCGTCATAAGTTCCCTCCATATATTTCAAATCAGAGATCGAATTCACATCGATTTATTCATATTTTAATTATCACGTCTTTTGAGGTACCCTCATTAAATGCGGGCTATTGTACTTTTTCCAAACGCCATCTCCTGGCACATGTTTGGATGTATTTTAAAATTCAAATTACTCCACTTTTGTTTTTCTAGCAATTTCTATCTCTTTGCTTCCAAAATCTTCCTCATCCTTCTTTTCTGCTTCTTCAAGAAGAATCAATGGCCACTAAATCAAGAGAATGATCTACTGAGAACGCTCTTATTGAAGATAAGTTCGATCTAGGATCGGTGATGTTGGGCGATCAAGGTTCCAAGAAAATCCTGAGAAGAGCCCAGAAGCAAACAACCACAGCAGTTCAACCTCCTATGGGAAGTTGTGGCAACCTTTAGGAGTTCTGAATCCAGAATTCCTAAAGTTCAGGTTGTGAGTGGATCTGAGCCTTCTCCCTAGGACGTAGAGGTGGTGTCTACTAGAAAACAAAAGGCTTCACAATCCCCTGACCAAACGGTAATTGCTGCTAAAGCCGAATTACCTCATAATTTTGAGAGCCCATTCTATTAATCAATTCAGACCTTCGTGGGTAAAACCTGTAATAATCCATGATTCCAGGGTCAAAAAAGAGCACCCAGCGTCATCCACTTCGGAAGCTCATTGTTTTGTGCCTGAATGGCCAATTTTTGAACGTATTGACGAATCTAGGAAAATAGTTGACCACTTTCTTGCAGCATTTTCAAAAGGGATAATGCAAAGGCTGCTGCTTGCTCGAATAGGGAGAAAGCCGTTAAGATGGCTATAGGCTGGATGTTACATGCGCAACATCTTGCTCTCCTAGTTAGATGACAGGGACAGAGTTGCCGAATTGGAGAAGTCCTTGGAAAGTGCTAACATGTGCCAGGAAAAGGCCGTTTTGATAGAGGAAGCCAAGAAGTCCGAACACGCCGACCTTGAGGCACAGTTTAACCTGAAATATCATGAACTCCAAGCTCTTCACTCTGCCGAGCTGTCGAGAATGAGGAAAGAATATAAACAGGTCACTGAAAATCTCTCGACCTGATTCTGCTCAGTCTGAAGTCGAGAAACTCCAAGCTGAGGTTTCTCATCATCTGTCCTCCATCGAGGAATTGAAAGAAAAGCTTCCTCTTCAGAGTGTGAACTCTTTTTTGATGTCAGATGCCCTCAGAGAAGACTTAGGGAAATTTTGCACAATGAGTACTAAGGCTGGTATTAGCAAAACCTTAGACGACATCAAAGAACAGTTTCTCAAACTATTCTTTAAGGAAGAGAGCTTTGACTTTTATGACCCGTCTACTTCTTTTAGCATAATGACCGAACTAGGTCCAACCTTTAGAACACCCGAAACTACAACTTTAAAACAGCTCGTACTTTTAGTGGGTCCTTTCAAGGTAATAGCTATTCAAGAAAAGGAAGCAGAAATAGGAAAACCCGATCAAGAGGTAAATGTTTCAGACCTGCTAGAAAGCATGAACAGTAGACCTTGTTTCTCTTTCGGTGCAAAATTTTTTGATGTAGATCCTCTAAATTTTCTTTATTTTGGTGATCAGGATGTAATGAGAACACCTACATCAGCTGAAAATCCTTCAATAGAGCAAGTTGAGGGAGATCAATAGAAGTAGAATAGGATCTTGTAACTTCCTTTTGTGAATGTAATAAAATAATTTTTGATTTATTCTTTTCTTGTGTTCCTCGTATTTTTTCTATGGAATGATTTTATATTCCATTATGAGATCTTTGTAAAATTTTTCCGATCAATAACTTGTTCGGACTACTATTGTTTTTGTATAAGTTATCTTTTAATAAAGAACAACTTAACATTTTTTGGTTTTTCTCTTTCACGATCGAGCATGTTTGTATTTAAAATGGCTACTTGTGCACTTCGGTGAGCCTGACATTTAACTGATGTTTAGTCATTGAATTAGGACTTAAGGCCACTTGCAATACTTTGGCGAGCCATCCCTCATGCGGCCGATCTGTTTTGGGTATTCTGGTAAACGGCCTTTGTTCTTTCCAATCGTGAGAAAATCGTTACTTTTTATCGAATTCAAATCGTCAAAAATTTATGATTCTTTATAAAAAGACATGCCATAATTATTAGGCACGTTTAATGCAGGGACAGTTAATGCTAGTCCACTACTGCTTCAGTGTCCAAGAATTCAAATTTCCTCATAAATACTCCTTTTCTTGCCTTTCCCTCTTCACTTTGCTTTCAAGAACAAACTTTTCTTTAGAATTTCCTTAATTTCTTGCTCCTCTTTCTGAACTTTCTTTTTAACTTTCAAATTATCACCTGGCTTCTTCCTCCAAAATTGTGGTTGTTCGTGCTGAGCCCATAAATTCGGTACCCCTGTCAAAGGATTCTACTCCTTCCTCTCTCCTTCCTGAGTAGGCCTATTCTGTAGGTTGACAACATTACTCATCTCAAATCTGCTTATCATATTCCTAACACAGTCTCCATTCAGATTCCTGATGAGGAGGACAGAGCACACAACCCTCCTGAGAGATTTGTCACTATTTTTGAAGATCAACTTAGCGCGGGTCTTCGATTCCCGTTGACCAAGATCCTCTTATCCCTCTGTTCTTTCTTAAGCATTTGCTTGTCTCAACTGATGCCAACTTCATTCCAACTCTTTGTCGCCTATGCCCTGATCTGCAAATATGCAGATATCAAAGCCTCTGCACACAGTTTCAGATGCTTCTACAAGGTGGTACAGGGAAAAGAGTTTAGCTTCCATTATTTTCCTGGTCATTCCAAGAGAGCCAGCATTGCTTCTGATATGCCGAGCTTGATAAAAAACTGGAAATCCAATTTTTTCTTCGCTACTCAGGCTGACATGAGAAAGGCCAAAACAAAATGGTCGTTCTCAGACCGAAACCCCATTCTAAATCTAGACCCTTCAGGAGAACTGGACCCCGAGTCTTATCTTGGAGGTAACAAGGATCGGACAATCGAGCTCATCTATCCTTTTTGGGAGCAAGAACTCCATTGTGGATCATAACTTGCTGGTCTTAGTGGTGACCACAGTTCTGGTTTCAGTCTTAGTGGTGACTACGGTTTCGGTTTCGGAATCGGAATCGCCTGAACCGAACTGCAGAAAATCAGCAATTCCGGAATCGGAACCGTGCAATCCGGTTCCTAGAACCGTAACCAGGTTCACTATTTTTTGGAATCGGAACCGGATAAAAAAATAATAAAACAACAACAACAACAACAAATTCAAAAAAATGACTGTTGGTCTTGGTGGTTGCCACAGCAGCACGCCACACCAACCAACGGTCACATGACCGTTGAAGTTGGAGAAATTCTTCAATAGCTTATGGCCTTTTCTAACAGCCATAAGCTATTTTTTTAAAAATTTCTAAAATTTAACTATAAATACAATTTTTAAGACACTATTCTCTCAAATCAATCCCTCTCTCATTCTCTCAAATACTCTCAACCCTTTTTTCATATTCTTTAATATTATTTATCAATTTGTATTTATTGTCTATAAATTTATAATTTCAATTTATTTCTTACTATATACTATTTTCAAGTGTTATTTATTTTCTTTAATTTTCATAAATTCTATTAGTTATTTTTTATAATAATTATTTTTCAAAATTTCAAAATACTATTTTCTAATGGATAGTCAAAATTCCAATGAAATTTGTTAATCTTAGAGATGATGTTGAAACAACTCCTGATTCCGAAAATAAATCAACAAAACCTCCTATTTCTAAGGCTCCAAAGGCCGAAATGTTTACGAAATATTTTACAAAAAAATAGATAACGAAGGGAATCCTACTAATGCAGTGTGTAATTATTGCAAGGCTACATACAGTTGGAAAAAAGGTAGTGGATACGGAATACTAGTGAAACACTTGACAAAGGAACATCCGACGGAATTCGGCATTGACAAGACGCAATCTCAAATACCATGTACGCATCTCAGGAGATCGAGACTAGACAGATCGAAGCAGATATGAACGAGAGTGATAAGAGTACTATAGTTACTTCTTCAAGTGGAACAAACTCGGACATAGAAGAAATTCATAATGACCATAGCTTATTGTAGTCTTATAGGCCAATGAAATTGATACATTTAATTTTTCTTTAAATTATCTTTTAGTTATAGATTAGTCAAAATATATCTGTACTTCAATTTTTAATAGTTCAATAAATAATGCAATCGTATACTTTTTTTTTCTAAAAATAAAATCAACAATTGACATATAAATAAAATATAATTTTTTGCTTCTTATATTAACTTGTATTATAGTTTATTTTATTTTTAAAAATTTGAAATCGGAATCTGGACTTGTATTATAGTTTATTTTATTTTTAAAAATTTGAAATCAGAACCAGGATCGGAATCGGGACCGAAACCGTGATCAGAATTGGAGAACCGACCGAAACTGCCAATTCTGGAATCAAAATCGAAACCAGATCCCATGGTTCCGATTTCAGTTCTATCTTTGCTTCAGAATCGGAATTGGCAGTTCCGGAACCGTGGACACCATTAGCTGGTCTAGGCCAATCTGGTCGAGAAAGCGACTCTTCCTAAGAATTTTGATGGACGTAAGTGTATTATTTTTTGAGATTTTATACACATTCATGTTTCCTTTCTGCTCATCTTTTCCTTTGTTCTTTTAATCAGGGGCTCTGGTGAAGTCGATACTATCTGTTAAGAAGAGGTCTCGGTCTACTATTCCAGAGCCCATGGAGATAGTAGATCATTTTCCTTCGTTCTCCGAAGGAAGAAAAACATCAGTAGTTCAGAAATGACTGCCAAGAAGGGAAAAGCTCTAGTTGATGCTGCTCCTACTACGGCTATTCTGAAGAAGAAAAGGTCGAGGTTACTTGCAATAGAAGAGGCCGAGGAAGAGGAGACTGTGGTTCCTCCATTAACTGCTCGCCAGCGTAAGAGAAGAGATACCTCTGATTCTTCTTTTATTCTTTCCACGGTTCCATTGATCCGTACTCCTTCTATTCTGTCAGTCTCAGGCTCCAAGTAGGTCATTCTATCATTGGTCGTATAAATTTATGGCTTTTTGTGTTCCGGATAATAATAAGATAACTGCCTGTTATGAAACTCCAAGAGCCCGAGACTGGACTCCAGAGAAAGATTGGGTGTCGAGTTATTCCCATAATCTTCCTTGGATAGTTAGGACAATTAAACCAATCACGAATGTCGACGGCGAGCTTGAAGTTGCACCCTTCAGCCCCCTGTTGTCATGCCCCAAAAACGGGACCGTAACACGCCGCGCTAATGGTACACCGGCCCAAAGCGCAAGGCACAAACGAACAAAGCAACAAACTTAACCGTAATGTAATAGAACCATCAAACCATTTCTTAACTATAAAACCGAATATTTCATTTTACACAAAAAAAATACGAATTACAAAATTCCTTCTTAGTACAAAAAATGCTACAATAAAAACAAAGTTCATCAATACAAAACCTATCTAATACACTACCCCTCTCCAAACAAAAGAGAAGCTTGGAAGATTATCCGGCAGAGTCCTACCAGTAATGTGGAATCTGGAGAAAATCTAAAAGCTGCTAACGCGGTGGAGAGTCAAAAATGAGCACCTAATCTGAAAAATTATAAATCACATGGGGTGAGCATAACTAGCTCAGTGGATATCATAAAAGCTCTTCAAATAGGGCCAATTATTGTCGATAAAAAGAAAACATAAAGATGTGTACATTTGTGAGACCATAGTCATGAAGCAGTTTCTAAAATGTCTCATCCAGATGTGTATAAGAGTCAGGATGTCCAAAACATAGCCAAAAAGATCCAATCATTTCAAAACATAGTATGCTAAAGCATAGCGAACAAATCCAAGTACAGTTTCAATCCGGATATAATAAAATAGCATGAGTATCTTTTAGGCTCAAAGGTATGACCTACAAGTACTAGCGATCTAGTAATCTACTACATCTACTAGTCGACACGGAGGTCAAGTTATCCCATCACAAGACCCCGCGATCAAATAGTTCATAATACATAGCAATCACCATGGCGTCCCATGGATGACTATAGAACTGGTTCTCCCAAATCAAACATTTCCAAACACATCCAAAATTATATACCTAGGTCACCTATGAGCCAAAACAGTCATAAAATGCTTTCATATCAAAAGAGTTTGCAAACATATCAATTGATTAACATAAAATAGCTTGGTCCCGATTTCATATGTAATAGTTCCAAAACTTGGTAAAAGTGCAGTTCCAAACATCATACACATTCTAAAATCCATCCAAACATATTTCGAAAGTCATAAACAAAATACAAGTGGAAGAGGGTCTATGTTACCCACCTATCAAAGCAAAAACTGCACAAATGATCATTGTACGCGATCGCCGGCGGTAGGTGGCGTGGTACCTAAAACAGGTATAAGAGGACTCTTAGAAGAGATGTAGAAGTTAAAGAATGACTAGGGAAGCGAAGACGTTTATGAAACGATAGAAAACGACACCAACAGCTCTTTGGTAAAAAATGACCTGTTCATAAATTCCGACTAAATGTTCAACTTCGACAAGCTAAAACCCCAGTCAAAACACTTATTTAACCCCTCAGTTTCGTAGGATTACAACTAGATTAGGAGGTGATAAGCTTAGGAAGAATATGTAAGTAAGCTAAATGTTTAAGGCAAATGGAGGAACTTAATTTCAAGATAATTGCCAACAAAATCCAATTCCAAGGTATTCAAGGGACCTTGGTTACAACCCAACTCAAAATAACATATTCTAACCAACCAATGCATAAACGGAAAGATTCACCGGAGCAATAGCCGGGACTATATCAATAGCATCCCACTACCAAGGAAAACACCTAAAACCATCAAAAGATCATTAAAGACCCTTCAAACATAACCAATTATCCAAATTATCCTAGCTGTGCCAAACTTCCGCTTACTTACAAAATGAAGGGAAATCAATTCCACTTGGTTTCAAGTCTCAATTCCTATCCAAACTAACCTTAAAACACTCTTAAAACATCATTATATGCATAGACATAAGCATTCATAGCATAAGCCACTCTAGGGCCACATATGGAAGACAAAACCCCAACTCATAATCTTAAAATATGTAATCTAACCGTGGAAAGTTGTTAAAAATCAACCCCAATCACTTCCCAACCTCCAAAACACTAAAAACAACCCATAACATACATAAATCATAACATATAAGGCTGCAAAGAGGGTTTTATTTTTCAGCCATAAAGAATCCTACAAAACTTGAAATTAAAGCTTGGATCATAAAGCCCATAAGCCATAAAGTGCTAAAATACATAAAATCTTACCTTCCAAGTGATTTATACTTGATATCCAAGAAAATTTTGGGGGAAAATGGGGAAGAGAAGTTGGGCCAGCAGCTAGGAGAAATGAGGAAGAAACAAAGCAAGAAGAAGACTAAAAAGATTTCTTTGTTGAACCAAATCTGTCTCATTATGACAAATCTAGATGTGTATAAGAGACAGACTATATTTGATACTAAATTATCATTTTTTTCTGAATAATTCAGCCATCACGCCTAGTACCTGTCTCTTATACATCTAGACACACCACAATGCACTAATTACACTTAGTCCAATTTTTGACCCGTTTACCCGCCGGAACCGAAATCGCGTAAACCGAAAAATTTGCCGAATTGAAAAACGAATAAGTTGAAGTACTTTATGACTAAAAATAATATGAAAAACATTTTAAACCAGTTAAAAATCAAAGAAAAAGGCTAGTAAAATACTGGGTTTCACACCTGTGGTCTTTGACTGTGAACGCTCGTGGCCAACACACTCGGGTGACTAATGATTGGCTTAATAATGCCTTCACAGAACGGGATCAATCATATGCGGCTAATCTTCCAACCACTCAACTGCAATTCGAGGCCACACAATCCTTCTATGCGATAATAAATTTTTTTTTTTAATTTTTCCAATCTTGCAGCTCGAAAATGCAATGAGCGAAGAACATCGTTGTTGTTTGAGACTAAAAAAATAGGTCGAGCAACTAAAAGAGCTACTTCAAAAGTCGATTGTGAACGAAGAGGCTTTGAAGCAATGACTTCAGTCTCGAAGAACTACGATCTTATCCGATACATCTTTCTCCTCGGACAAAGAACAAGATGGTCGAGGAGAAAAGCTAGAAGATCTGAAGGAATAGGTGACTGACCTAACTGCACAGCTCAAATCGAAGCAAGAAGAAGTTGATAAATACAAGTCAGAGGTCAATTACCTGAAGTCTGAGCAAGCTGCATCTTCTTCTTCTTCTCAATTGGTTAAACATGTTAACCAATACGTAGGTTCCTTAACCCTGAAGAGTGATCTGATGATATTTTGTTAACAAGTTTGTGCTCTGGGGTACCGAGAAGCTTTAGAAGAAATCAAAAAAAGACATCTAGACATACCCTTATATTTTACTTTATTTTTAGATTATAATGAAAATGTAGATAGGGCTCTTATCACTGAATTAGGTGATTTGTTTGTAGAAACCCGTACGGAGAAAAATGTATTAAAAATTGTTTTAACTGATGAGGAATAAAAATAGTCTTTTTGTTTAAATTACCTCTGTAATATTTTTTTAAATTAATTACATTTCATGTTTGAGGAATGGGTTGGCCAAACTGATCAGCTAATTTGTAATAGCCTGATGGATGAGCTTCTATTATTTGATAGGGGCCTTCCCAATTCTCAATAAATTTATGACTTCCTTCTGTTTGGTTGAATTCATTATTTCGAAGGACAAAATCTCCCGATCGAAAATATCTTAGCCGAACAGCCGAATCATAATATTTCTTGAGGCGTTGTTTGTATGTATCCTCTTGGATGGCCGCAATCAATCTTCGTTCCTCTAGCAGATCCAATTCTTCTCTTCAGGTTTCATCATTATCGATTCAGAACGAACTTTGAGTTCTTGCAGACCGCATTCCGATCTCAGGAGGGATAATAACTTCTGCCTCGTATACCAAACTGAATGGTGTCACCCCATGTGAAGTCCCTGGTGTGGTTCGACTGAACCACAAGACACTCGGTAACTCTTCGACCCATACTCCTTTAGCTCGATCTAACCGAGATCTAATTTTGAGTCCGATCAACAAAATGCGATTAGAGAGCTCAACTTGACCATTAGCTTGGCGATGAGCTACCGAGTGGTGTGCATTTGTATCCCTAACT
Organism: Cinchona pubescens; assembly: GCA_025175665.1. NCBI lineage: Eukaryota > Viridiplantae > Streptophyta > Magnoliopsida > Gentianales > Rubiaceae > Cinchona > Cinchona pubescens. Next base: position 1,543,974 of record JANKKI010000232.1, read on the forward strand.
CTTCACAAAAGGGTTTAAAGGGTCTCCTGATGAACTGAGTTCCATTGTCGGTGATGATATCTCGGGGTATGCCATACCGACAAACAATGTTCTTCTAGAAAAATTTCTTCACATTTTTCCCAGAGATGGATTGCAACGGCTCGACTTCAATCCATTGTGAAAATTAGTCGACTGCTACGATCAAGAACTTAAAATTACTACTTTCTTTCAGGAAGGGCCAGAAATTATCCAGCCCCCATTGTTGGAAAGGCCAAGATCCGAGAATAAATGTCATCTCAATTGCGGTCTTCTAAATGGTAGGAGCATGTACCTGACATTTGTGGCAATACTTAACGGTCTGAGTAGCATCATGGTACATCGTTGGCCAATAATATCCCATGAGCATTACTTTTCGGAACAAACTCCGAGCTCTATATATGGCTTCCACATATACCTTCATGAATCTCTCGAAGCACGTAATCTGCTTCTTCTGGTGCCAGGCATCTAAGAAGAGGGTGGAAATACGAGCATCGATATAATATCCCTTGGTGCAATCTATATTTTGAAGCTCAGATGCATAATCTTCTTGCCTAAACTCGGTCCTCTGGGATCTTTTTGCTGGTCAGATATTCAGTGATGGGAGTCATTCAGTTCGGCTTTTCATCAATTTGAACTATTTCTTTCTTGTCTATAGCTCGCTGAGCTTTTACTTCAACCAAGACTACCTTTGTCAGATGGGAGTGCGAAGTTGCAGTGAGCTTGGACAGGGCATCGCATATACGTTCTTGGATCGGGGAATTTTGACGAACTCCAAATCGAGAAAGACTTTTCTGATTTGCTAAACTTTTTTGAGAAACAACTGAAGTACGTTTCCCCAGACCTCAAAATTTCCAAGAATCTGGTTAATAGAAATTAAGAAATTACTATACACTCTAAGAACTTGGGCTCCTAGTTCTTGGCGAAGCTTCATTCCAGTGATTAGTGCTTTGTATTCGGCTTCATTGTTGGTTGCTTGGAATCTGAACCGGATAGCATATGTGAGTTGATCCCTTTTGGGTGTTTTTTATGACGACACAACTCCTGAACTGACCTCATTGGATGATCCATCAATATACAGTTCCCAAAGCGGATGATCATCACCTTTTTCGACGATGGTTATAACGAGTCGTCAAGAAAGGTACTCTCAACAATGAAATCAGCAAGTGCTTGTGCTTGATGGCTGGCCTCGGCTAAAATTGAAGATCATACTCGAGGAGCTCAATGCAGCATTTGAGTACTCGACTTGACACATCAGGCTTCGTTAATATTATTTTGAGGAGAAAATTTGTGTTGACCAAGATAGTGTGGCTCTAAAAGTATGGCCTTAGCATCCAAGCAGCGACTACTAGGGTGAAAGCCATTTTTTTGATGTTGGTGTAATTCTATTCAGGCCCTTGGAGAACTTTGCTAACGAAGTAGGGGATCGGTCGCTGAACTTTGTCCCGTTCGGATATTAGAACAGCACTGATAGTAGAGTGAGTGGCTGATAAGTATAAGGTCAAAATTTCATTTTTGACAGGCGCTGTTAAGCATGGCATCCTTGTCAGATATTGTTTGAGTTCCTTGAAAGCTTTTTGGCATTGCTCGATCCATTCGAAATCCTTAGCCTTGGTGATGGCTTGGAAAAAATGAAGCCCTCGCTCTGCCGATTTGGACAAAAATCGGTTAAGAACTGCCATTCGTCCAGTCAGGAATTGAACTTCTTTTATAGTTCGAGGAGGTTTCATGTCGATGATTGCTTGTATCTTCTTCGGATTCATTTCGATTCCTTTATCAGAGATCATGAAGCCAAGGAATTTTCTTGAAAGTACTCCAAAGGTACATTTTAATAGATTTAGTCGAAGATTAACCGATCTCATTATGGAAAAAACTTCTCGGAGATTTGAGAGTGTATATCTGTATGTTCGACTCTTAACAACCATATCATCAACATAAACCTCCAGAATATTCTGCCCGATCTGGTTTTTGAAGAAGTTGTTGACCAATCTTTTTTACTTAGCTTCTGCATTTTTTAGGCCAAAAGACATGGTTTGATAACAATAAGTGTCTTTATCGATGATGAGAACTGTTTTTCTCTCATCCTCTTTGCTGAGGAATATTTGATGATAGCCTTTATATGCATCTAGAAAGTGTTCTATTTTGAACCTTACTACTGAATCTACCACTATGTCAATCGAGGCAAAGGGTAACTGTCCTTAGGACAGGCTTTATTCAGATCAGTGTAATCAATACACATTTGCCAGTTTGTATCTGGCTTTGGTACTAATACAGGATTGGATAGCCAGGTAGAGTAAAATACCTCCCTAATGATCTAAGCTGCAAGTAGCTTGCCGACCTCACTCTCGATAACCCGACAACGTTCTAACCCGAAAAGCCTTTTCTTTTGCCTTACGGATTTATGAGAGGGGTTGATTCCAAACCTATGCTCTATGATCTCTCAGGAGATCTCTGGCATGTCCTTCGAGGGACCAAGCTAAAAGATCCTTATACTCATACAAAAGTTCTGTCAAGTCTTTTTTAAAGTCAAGTGGTAGACCAGTATACATTCTTAGCTTTCTTTCGGGGAGATCAGGGTCAAAGAGATCTCTTCAATGGTAAATTCTTCCTTCTTATTTTCAGTAGAATCGGCGGTCTGGGATGGTTCTTCTGCTGGCACGGGCTCAATTTGAGGAATTGGGTTAGATGGAGGATGGTGCTCAATTAACCTTCTTGTTGCGTTTCTGCAGAGAGACATAATGCAGCATTCTTTGGCTTCTTGCTAGTTTCCACATACCTGTCCTGCTATACCATCTCGAAGAGCAACTTGATACCGAGGTGATACACAGATGGCAGAACAATAAAAGTATATAGGGAAGGTAAACCAAGAATCATGTTGTAGGCCGAACTCTTTTTTACCAGAGTGAAATTTATCATTTCGGTTCTAGAATGTGGTACCTCTCCTAAGGTCAACGGTAACGTAATGGATCCTTCTACCTCGATCAGACAATTGTATCTGTGGTGAATCCGACCAAAAGTGTCTAGATGGGCCGAATTAAGGCAGGATCCATTTTCATCTTTTCCCAGGCATGCCAATAAATGACGTCTACCGAGTTTCTGCTATCAATGAACACTTTGTGGACTCAAAAATCACTGACCTTGACATGAATGACTATCGGGTCAACATGGGGCACCTAATCTGGTACTGGGCCATTTTCAGTGAAACTAATAACGAGACCATATCGTGGTCTTTGGGGGATTCTCTCTTCCCAAGATAAACCTCAAGCATATCTCTTCCTTGCATTTGAAGAGTCAGCACTAGTAGTTCCACCAGCAATTGTGGCTATGACTCTGGCCACATCATCATTATTCCGAGGGGGTCCTCGGTGACTGCTGATCTGGGCGTTCTGGGGTGGATAATTCTGCAAAGAAGGCCCTTCATTGGAAATGGGTCTTTTATCATTGCGGCAAAATTGTTCGGCGGCTTTGAGAATGTATTCCTGCAAATGACCATCCTTATGGTCTGTTCTCTCAATTTCAATCTTAAGATCGTTGCACTCCTCAATGTCATGACCATGGTTACCATGATGAGCGTAATATTTGGAACGATCTCGTCGATGAAATTGAGATCTGATGGGTGCAGGAGGAGTTGTAATCCCAGTGTGACGAACTTGATAAAGGATCTCCTATCTCGGGGTGTTGAGAGAAGTAAAATCCTCATCAGGGAGAACTGCGGTTCGTCAAAATAAAGGAATTTCGAACACCCAATTTATTAAAACTGGAGGACGGTTCACTTGAAATCAAGGTGGTTCAATGGAAGTATTTGGCTCAATATGCTTTTTCTTGCTGGGTTCAGCTGGCTTTTCCTAATTCTTTCGAGGCTTGTCTCGGAATCCTTGCAACTCTCTTTTTGCACGATTCGACTCTTCTCCGGGGATATAATCGTCTGCTCTTTGTAGCAGCTCTTCAAACATTTTTAGTATGGAGGAGGCAAGATCGGCATTGAACATCCCAGGTCTAATCCCACACTCAGATGAAAACTGCAATTAGTACAGTCTCATCAGCGTTTCGGATGTGGATAACTCGTCATTGAAATGTCCAATATACTATTTTAAGGATTCATCTTGCCTTTGTCGCACGCTCAGCAAATGAGAGGCTTCCCTCTAAATGGTTTTTTGGCTCATGAAATGTCTCAGGAATTCCTTTGCAAGATCAGCAAATGAGTCTACCAACCTCGAAGGCAATTCCTTGAACCACTTCTAAGCCGATTCTCTGAGCGTTGTGGCAAACAGTTGGCAAGTAATGGCATCTAAATATCTGAAGAGTCTGGACACCATGGAGACTTGAGCAATATGATCGGTAGGATTAGTAGTTCCTTTATACGTATGCAAATCAGGCTGTTTGAAATGAGGCGGAATCAATTCATTTTGGATGGCTGGAATGAACGGATCTTTATCAATGATCAATAGCTCAAGGGTCGGAATAGATTTCTTTCCCAGGAGCTCTTGAACACGTTGATCCACCTTCCCCTTATTTCGTCATCATAGCAAGTTCTCACCTTCAACTTCAACGGCTGAATCTCTCATCCTCAAGGAAGTTGGACCTATTCTGTCAAAGACAGATCTTTCCCGCAGTAGGATAGGAGATAAACTGTTTGAAGGCAATGAGAACCGGTGGCACTATCATCTTTGGTGGTATGTTGCCTTCGCTGATTTTCGACGAAACTTTTTATTGCTTGGAAATTATTAACAAGGAACTCGAACATTTCCTCTCTTTGAGGAATGGTTGTTTGAGAGAGGCTGGCGTTTTCTGTTGTCAAGGGAGAGGATGTTGCAGTCGCATTCTCCTGAATGGAATTATGGTTTCGATTGCTTCTAGAATGTTTAGCCATGATTTTTAATGAGGATGGAACTTTTGGCTTTTTGTATCAAGAGGTTCCACAGACGGCGCCAATTGACGATACAAAAATTGTTCGGTATTGGCTCAACAAAAATTAAAAAATTGAGACTTCATAATCAAAGATAAAGAATATGAGAGCTAAGTGTATGGGAGAAGACAGCCAGATTTGTATCAGTATGATACAATTAATGTTATTGCTCTTAGTATTTTGTATGGTACAAGATATATCTTATTTTTTTGTCCCTTACAAATGTGGGAAAATAAATTATTTATACAATGTAGGGGACAATGGGCCCATAACGAATAGTGTTATATTTATTGTTACATTCTCGACCTACCGAGCTATCATTACAAGCGCGACCTATCAAGCTACTGGGATGCCGACCTACTTATACCGAATGGTTGTAGTCCGGACTTATACATGTGCGGGTCGAACCTCCAAGTAGCTACTTGTTCGGATTCTTTGTCAGAGTTTTTTTCATCAGGGGATCGGGAAATATTGCCATGTGTCCACTAATCTAAGTCGAGCAATTTCTGGCGTCGTCATAATCCAAAAAGATTTAGAATACTTTTGAGACCATGGCGGTTGCTAGCCTTGACTTTTACATGATAAAATCATCCTTTGTCTTGGCAAACCCATGAATGAAGCTCGGCTTTTTAAGGAGGTTGAGCAAATCCTTAAGGAGCTTCGGAAAAGCTGACTTTGTGTTCGGCAATGAAATGTAGTTTGCGATGAAAAGCTAATATCTCCGTTGGTTAGCTGTCCGATGGACTCCTCGTCAATTTGGAGGTCGGCAAATGTGAGGTATGACGAACAAAATGTTCATTATAATTAATTTGTGAAACTCACATTTTTGCCCAGGCACCGTTGTTATCTTGTCCTTCTCTGCTCGATAAACTTCCAGATTTGTTTGGCATCTTCTTATTATTAATTACCGTCTGTAATTGACCTTCTTCTGGATGTACATATTTTCAACCAAATGGCTTCATGCATAACCACAAAGAAATAGGATTAATATATGTTTGGCTTCACATAATCAACCAAGTTGGAGCTTGATTTTAATTTCTCTTTTTTGATATAAGCTCGATCAGTCGGCTTGGCACCCCTGTGCCTTTATTCATTTTGGCCGAGCTCTGAAAGTAGGTTCATGTTCATTAGTTGATATTTGTCTGAGCGATCTCAAGCTCGGCGAAGACCTACTTCATTCGTTCTAGTTTTGATGAAGCTCGATAAGAGCAAGACTGGAGCTTGTGCTTTGGATTATTCTTTTATGATGCTTTTGCAAGAGTCAACTTGGTCATCGTTCAAATTTCAAGGAGAACCAATCCATCTTTTTAACTCCATGAAGAGCTTTAGGCTTACTCATTGAGAAGGGAGGACAAGGAGCTTTCCAGAGCTCAGCATTGAAGTTAAGAATAGAACCAAATATTTCATCGTTCTTTTAATACTTCTAGGGGATACTCACTTGGTTTGTTCAGCTACTCTGCCACAAACTTTCTCTATTGTGGTCAATCACGCGGCTAAGATGGATCAACTTTTGCAACGAGGATTCTATCTTGAATTAATGGAGTCAAATAGCTTCTAGATAAGAGCCAATCTTGGTAAGCTTAGGAAAGAATGTCGTTCAGTATTGGTAGAGTTCGAGCTCAGTAATAGAGCTCAACTTTGGCCAAGCAAAAGTTGGTCGACATTGTGACTTGTGCGCATGATTGGCTTTTTTAGCAGAGCTAACTGACTTCTTTCAAAGACATGACCTGTGATAAGATCGTCCTTTGGCCATGGCCAGTCCTGATTTGTTGGCTAAACCTGGAAGATCAATATAATCAATCTTCGGCTTAATATATATTGGTCGAACGCGGAACTCATTCGCGAATTATCTTTGATGATTTCTCAATTAAACGGTCGGACACTGAATACTTCGATCGAGTTGGTTGGACTCCAAACTCTGCTGCGAACGTCTCCGGCTTGGCTTTATTTGAACTTTGATTCCGATCGAAATCAGCTTGTTGGTCGATTTCGCCAATCGGAGCTCGGGGTTTGTATTCACCAATTTCTTTCCAAACATCAAATTCTAATACCAAAAAGTTGTTCAGATTCTTTCTTTTGACCTCATCAAGAGCTTGCTGGAAGTAGAGCTCAGCCTGTTCTGTACTTAAGTGTGAGATTTGAGGAGAAATTTGAACATTTACTTAAATAGTTCCAAGTTGCTATAATTGTATTCTCCTCGGCTTGCTTTTTTGTCTCAGCTACATCTCTTCTAAAATTAATCCCAAGAATTCTGTTGTTTCACCAAATTCTTTGAGATAGCCAAGATTGGATCTGATGGTGGAAAATTATCCATGAGGCATAAAATCAACTTATTCAGATTATTTATTGTGTTTCTCAACCACTGGCATTATTTTGCTGCTTCGTTTTCCTTTGTAAACCAAATGTATCCACCATAAACAATGACAAGAGAAATAAAATGAGTATATACTCTTTAACTCTTAAATGATACCCACGCATGTTGTCTATTCATTCATTTAGTATTAATACTGGACGCACTTCAAGTTACAAATAGTAAGGCTTTTAGGCCAATTGTTTGTTTTAGTACAGCAAGTATTAATGACCCATGTTGCCTCTTTGGGCTTCAATTTTAGGAAGCATTAATGACATCGATGACGGAATTTGTCCATGCAACTGAATAAACAAACTAGAGATTCCCTTAAACTTAACTTTCTTGTGGAATTGATCCTTAACAGTCCCAATTTTGTCTTTCGCCAATCATCCGTTTTTTGATCTAGAGTAGTGCCGAAAATCATGAAATAAAGGTCTGTGGGTGATTTTTCAGTAGAACAATAGCGAGCAACTCGCATTTTGTATCGTTTCTCACAGACAGCGTCAATTGACGGAACAAGAAATAAATCTATAGAGAGAAGCAATAATTTTGGAAAGAGAAAGGGATGTATTTTATTTATGGCCAAAATAGTTGTTACTGCTTGATTACAACTGAGGGGTAAATCCGCTATTTATAGGGATTTGCGGATTTGGACAGTGGGGTCCATAAGGACATATATTTCTGAACTATATGTGTGTGATTGACCTACTTGCACCAACTGACCTACTTGTGCTGAGATAGTTGTACCGAACTACTTGTGTCGAACCCAACCTATAGAGTCCGACCTACAACATATAGGTCCTAAACAGATCATTTTCTGTATCATCAATTACTATTGAAAATGAGCAAGTTTAAATGAATCACTCAAATGAAAGGTCCAATTAAGTACATGAGTCCTCGAAATTGATTTTTCCTTTTCCAACAAACAAGGCTACACTAAGTGGGGATTATTGGGGCTTCACGGGATTCAACCAATTGAAAAACAAAACAAACATAAGTGTAACATGGTTTAGAACAATACAAAGGTCATTTATGTACTCAATTCATCCCTCAAACTTAGCTTAACAACATTAATTAGTCTTAAAAAGTACTCAACAACGCTTGTCCCTATTTTGATTCTTGTATTAGGAATCACAATAGGTGTACTCGAAATATAAAATAAGCATTCATATAATATTCTTATCAAGCAATTCAACTAGCAAAGATAATGTACTAAAAACAAGAAGTTCCAAAACCTAGTAACAAAACAAGTTCTAATTCAATTGAGAATTCCATACAACCACAATTCATCAGGTAAGCATATAATCTATTATCATTAGCTAAATTAGACTAATTTGTCGTAATTAATCATATAAAAACACATTATCCAAGTATAATAAAAAATAGTTCACAACAATAAACACGTAAACCTAATTAATCACGAGGTTTCAAGACTTTATTACCCCATCCAATTCTTAAACTAGAACATATAAAACATAAATAAAAGCTGAAATTAAAAGAAACTCTCCCCTGGTAAAGCCAAAGAGGCATGCCGAGAATGTTGAAGTCCTTGCTAAATGTGTTCCACTGCTTTACACATCCAAAGTTCCCAAGGACAGGTGAAACTCCGGCACATGAACTCATCCTTTCCCTAACTCCTTCTAGTAGACACCCACATCTTTCACTACACGAGTCAACTTTATCAATACACTAGTTGGCACATCTATGGAATGTATGATAGGGTGATAGTAGTAATCCTTTGGTTCATCTTCATTGCTCATGCTCCATGACTCGATCATCTCAAAATTACCCTCAAGGTAACCATACTTTCCTTCATCTATGATTGCTATCCCTTGAACTTTACCTACCATACTTACTTGCAAGTTTTGTAATTTGGTCTACTAATATCTTTATGGATTTATCTTGGCACTTTAATGATTTTTCTTGGCACTCAAAGATTCTCATTAACTCCTCTATATAGGAAATGATGTTCCTTTCCAACCTTGCATTAGCATCGTCTTCTTGAGTTGGTGGTGGTTGAGTGTAGTCATAACTATAGCAGTCATAAGAATCTCCATGATTTTCATTCTCCCCAAACTTACATTATCCCATAGATAATGGTGATTAGCAATTTTTCATGTAAGCTTCTTTGCCACACCCTTCCATGGTGTTTAGTTGGTCATGAAAGTTTCCTTGGGTAGCATTTATCATTGTGGACCATAGGTATTCATTATAGGGCTCCATTTCTTTGTATAGGCTCTTGAGACATAGGAAAAGAGTACGGATAATTTTGGTAGCTTGAGAAAGAATTTGGATAGTTGGACCATCCCGTTTGATAATCGTAAGGGTAGGGATCATATTGGTATGCACACCATTCCCAATTAGCATGGTTACTTGCAAAAGAATCATAATATAATCCATTAGAAGGAATGGAATTAGCACAAAAAATTACTTATTTTTTCTTCTAAGGCTGCTAATTTGATTGATATTTTATCATAACTAATCCTAAGTGCATCCATATCATCATATGAAACATGTTCATTAGTCGTGCCTCCATAATCATAAGTATGATAATATCCTTGGCATGATTGACTCCTATTCATGTCTTGCATAATCACAAGGACAATAATATCCTTGGCATGATTGACTCCAATTCATGTCTTGCATTTTCATATAAGACTGACACAAAAACAAGCAAAACTAATACAAAAGCACAGAAAGAAAAATGGGAGATTTTAGACTAGTAGCTAGCCTAAACTATCCACTAAAAAGAGAAAATATTTGGATTTTTCAGTTAAAGAAACACAAACCATGAAAAGGTTTTTTGAATTTTGAGAGCACACAATGACACGCACAAATAAAATACAATTTACACTTATACAAAGAAAAATTCTTGCCAAATTATACCGATATTGCCAAAGACCTAATCTCCAACAATGATGCCAAACATAAAATAGCTAGTTATACAATTTATAAACACCTAACTTTACTGTAAACTAGATAATGCACTCAAGTGTACAGGGTCAAATAGTGCATAGTGGAAATAGAGATCGAACCCATAAGGATTGGTTTAACAAGAACCGATTCTTTGGCTCAAACTCTATCTGAAGAATTGACAAAGGACTTAACTAAACTAAAATTAAAGACTTAACTAATGAAAACAATGGGTTAGGGTTAAGACTAGCCAATTCCTGATTTTAATTAATTCATCCAATTAATTGGTCTAATTATAATGCATGGAAGTTCAATTACCAATTGTCAATCAACCCGACGTAATTAGGTTCTATCAAATTAATTAACTAAAGGTAGATTCCTCTCCGTCCAAAATTATTTAACTCAAGTCTTATATGTATTATCATGGACTAACTAATTAATCCGGCCAGAGTTTTAATCGCGAATTAAATTAGTCAAATAATTAACAAGGGTCTATGACGCGGGGTACCTTCCATATTCACCTCGACCAAGTGTAGAATTAATTACTCTCTAAAATTGTCAATTTGTACCAATTATTACCTATCTATTTTGGTTATTCAAATTGATGGTCAAGTTAATCATTACTTAAAGGAATTAGCATCATCCAACCTTTATCCATAATATTTAAAACGTGAATGGATGGAATAACATAGAAAAACAAAGAATAAAGCGAACTAATCTAAACATTAATTTAGAAAACCAAATGAAGAAAACATTGATTTAAGGAAAATATAAAAAGCCATAAAACTGGAATTAAATAGCGTAATAAAGATCTAAAAAAGTTTTGGAAAGGGTCTCTAATGAAGAGTTGCAAGTTAGTCCAAATTTGTCAATCTTGAATCTCCTCTCCAACTCTTCTTCAAAAAGAAAGAAAACCTTGGTCTATCTTGCAGCCCCCAAAGGAAAACTGAAAGATAGAACATGTTTTTGATGTTCTAAAGACTATTATTTATAATTTTTAAGAGTTACAAAGTGCAAGGCTCTGAATAAGGTTCAAAATGCACTAAAATGGGCCCAAAAATAGAGACCCAAAACTCTAAAAATCATCAAAATTGTGTAGCAACCTTGTCCAGTTGAACCAATCACCAACGGCGATAGATTTCCCTTTATCCAAGTGCTAAGGGCACTTTTCCTTCAACGAGATCGCTGACAGGTATTGAATTGCCTAGTCTAATCACTGAAGGCAATTGTCCTTTTGACAACTTTGCTCTATTCTGTCATTTTCCCTCTAAAATCTTTGTCCGACATCCGATTGATGCACTGTTTATTTCTACATGACCCTAGAACAAAAAAATAGATTAATATCTATAATATAACACTAAAATAACACTTAAAACTCACTAAAATTATAAACAAAAGACAAATAAGAACACACAAAGAACTCTAAGTTCGAGCAGGTAAATAAGCAAAACACAATCTGACTTTACACACATACATAAATATAAGCCAAATAATATCAAATAAATTCTAAAACACTAAACTAAACATATATATAGAAACAGAAATGCACAAAAATAAACATATAAATCCTAAAAGCGCTAAAATTAGTGCAAAAATTGTACGAAAAAGAGTAGGAATAACCCTAATTTCTTTGGGATTAGGGTTATCAACACTCCATGAACTTATCATCTGGCTGCTGCATCCTGTGACAATAAGTTTTGGAAAAAAAAAACTCACTATCTCCTACTGTAATAAAATTTTATCTTCAAACAATTGCCCTGACACATCCTTAAACCTTCAAATTCAAAGCTTATTCCTTTTAATCTTCATGTGATTGGAAAAAAGAAGTGTTGTAATCTCCTTCATTTAACCACCTAATAGCAACCTTCCACTTCCAGTAACACCCTTCCTTACCTAGAGAATGTAACAATTTTGCTTTAAGCCTAGCCAATTCAACTTGATTATCCATGGTGGGTGACTGTAACAGAAATCTCTGATTCTTCACCTCCTCCTCAACATATCTCATTCTTTGAAAAATATTTCCAAAGTGAGCATTGTTCCAACTCTTCAAATTAAATTCAAGCCTCTTGAGTTGGCAACAAATCTTTGAAGGGGTGTTCCTAGAGAAAATTGTTCCCAACTAGGCTAAATAGGAGACAAGAAGGAATCATGTTTTGTCCAAACATTAAGGAATCTAAACAATTTAGGGTCATTAAAAGTAGTACCTTCTAAGAATAAAAGCAAAAAGGGCATGATCTGAGCAAGTTTTATTTAAGTGCTCCACTCCTACATTCTAGAAAGAGTTCAACATTGATTGACTGTAAACAACCCTATCAATTCTTTTCCAGACCTATTGTCCTCTCTTCTTTCCTCCCAAGTAAATGGGAACTAGAAAAAGGAACACTAAGAAGAACATACTTACTTAAACAATCTACAAAATCAGACAAACTTCTAAGATCAATCTGAGCAGTTCCACAATATTCAGTATGGACTACATAATAGCATTGAAGTCTCCTCCTACAAACCAAGGTGAGGCAACAACAGTAGCAAGTAAATTGAAAGAATCCCAAAGTTCTCTCCTAGCTGAATGACTAACTTGATGCTCCATGGAAAGAGGTTGAATAGATAAACCATTAGACCAAAAAATCCAAATAGTACTACAAGAATTAGAAAGCGAATTATCAAACTCTAATCTATTTTATAGCTCACCAAGCATATGATACTTTAGCATAGGCTCCATCAAAGCCACAAAAAGAATATCATGCATCCTAATAAGCTTCTTTAATCTTCTCAAGGATGATTTGTTACCGATGCCTCTCATAGTCCAGATGAGTAAATTCATTGTAAATAGGTTGTTGAGAAGGAAATTTGTTATTCCTAGAAACACCTTTAGTCACCAAAGATGATCAAGCTATATAAACTTTCTTCTTCCTTGTTCTTCTTTGAGTAACCAAAGTGATTCATCCTTATCAAGGATAGACTTCTTGTACAATTCTGACCAGAAAAAGCTTTTAAAGCTTCAATATGCTAAGCTTTATTACTTATCTCCTCATGAATAGGATCCATGTCTAAATGTGTGGAATTGCAATGCAAAGAAACAACCCCCAGTTCTGCAAGTTATCCATAATTTTCCCCGTGTAAAGTTTTTGCTAGTAGCTCAACCTCTTCATGTTGAACCATATCCTACAAGGTATCAAGTGCTTGTTCCCATGGCTCTTGCAAAGATAGAATCTGGTTCCCTTCCTTAGCTATTGAAAAATCATGTGTAAAGTTTTTGCTGGTAGCTCAACCTCTTCCTGTTGAACCATATCCTACAAGGTATCAAGTGCTTGTTCCCGTGGCTCTTGCAAAGATAGAATCTGGTTCGCTTCCTTAGCTATTGAAAAATCATGTGATTCTAGCATTGTTTTAGATTTCTGTTTTTTCTCAATTAGTTCCTAGACTTTCCCCCTTATCCACTGCATAATTCTGAAATGTTGGCAAGATGTCAAAATGTTGGCTGATCAATATCCCTTCTTGACAAACATTCTGGAATATCTTCTGCATTTCAACTATTTCAAATTCACACAAGGCTATTGTAACACCCCAGGCCTTGGACAGGCCCAATAACTTTTGAGTGAAAATTACAAGTTCAAAATGTTTAAACCAAGTTATTAGTTGCCCATAACCTGTAGTGTTATAAATAATATAATATGCACTCCCACAATCGAAGTGGGACAAGGTGCCACAGTTGTTAAGTTTGACGATCCAAATCCACTAAAGATTCTTCATTCAAACTTGGATTGACAGGTCGTTTGTTAACTGCATGCCAAACTTGAGTCCTTCCCAACTTTAGCTCCTTCTTTTTCTCCTCGTTTCATGGCCTTTTGCTTTGGAGCTGCTAGGGTTTGAACTCTACCCTCTCCATCTCTTCCTCCTTCTTTCTCTACATTCTATTTGGGAGCTATTAGAATTTCTTTGTCATCATTCTCATATGGTTTATACCCTTGCATAATTAAAGGACAATCTGAAACATTATGACCTTGAATCTTGCATTTAGAGTAGTATAATGGCAACTTTTCAGGTAATTTTTTCCCGAATACCTTCCCCATTTAACTCAAACCGAATCCTTGTTGGTAGTTTAGCTAGAATGTCTACTTTAACACAAACTCTATAGCCACACTTGGCTTGGATGTTGAAGTAGTAGCCATGTCTATTTCAAAGGATTCCAAACAGCCTTGGCCATTAAAAATAGAAGAAATTTCTCGAATAACAATAAAGGAAGTTCTTCAAAAGAAATTCATATTGGCATTACTGATGGTTCTACATCTAAATGAAACAACGGATGTCACTTAAGTACCTTCATGTGAAAACCATTCAGAATCCATGCACCTTTTAGATAACACCTCAAATAATCAAAGAAAATTCTTAAATTGTGCTTGTTTTAAAAATCGTTCTTTTTCGATGTTGATTTGAAATGGTGTACCCGTCAGGGAGGAACTCACATTCAGCAAATGCGAGTTCAATGAGTTCGCACTTGTTGAACGTTTTTTTTTTAAAATTTTCACAAATTTATTTTTCACAGAGCTCGCATTTGTTGAATGCGAGCTCTGTGAAAAATAAATTTATACACATCTAGATTTGTATAAAAGATTTTGATGACCTCACATTCAGTGAATGTGAGGTCAAAGCAATTTTTATAAAAAAAAAAAAAAAAATGTTCCCGGTGGATTTAAGAATTTTATTCATTTTAAAAAAAAATTTGATGACCTCACATTCAATGAATGCAAGGTCAAAGAAATTTTTATAAAAAAAAAAAAAAAAATGTTCCCTGTGGATTTAAGAATTTTATTCATTTTTAGTGATAATGACAGAAGCATAGATTCGGACGTGGAGATCTATGGTGGAAGATATTCTCTTGACTCATCACTGCAGGATGATAGAGTTCCCAGCAGCTCCAATGCTCCTAAGTATCGCAATCCTGTATTAAGGCGTGCTCCTCAGTATGCCAGTGATGCTAACTTACTTCATTAAGGGAAACACTAGGGAAAGGGCAAGGATATGCGACAGATAAATTGATGAGGAGTGCTAACAGATATTTTGTCGGAAACAGTGTTTTATACAGAGGATGAATCTTTTGATTCTGCTGCAAGCTCTGAATTTTTTTATAAAAATTGACTGACCTCGCATTTAATGAATGCGAGGTCAGTCAATTTTTTTTTTTTAAAAATGGCTTTGACCTAGCCGCTGAACTAGAAAAATCGAGTATCCGTCCAATTTAACCACAATTCATCGAGTTGTTGATTAAAACCACAATTCATCGAGTTGTTGATTAAAATGGTTGTTCAAAAATGCTACATCTTGTTATAGCATGGAATAGATCTGACCTCACCTTCAAATGACAATGCCTCCAACCACTAGGCTACATCCTTAGATGTTGCTGAAGTCATTATTTATTATATTTAAAATCTTTTTTATCCTATACTAAATAAGATAACCACTGACTTTTTTCAACAACAAAAAAATAAGTATTTAAATGCGAAGTATATATACAAATAACAAAATAATATTATGTATAATATTGAAATATATTATAAAAAAATCTAAACAAACAAACTTTTTAATCTAAATATAATATTAGAGAATTCTACAATTCCATTTAGAGAATTCTCTTGGCACCCTAAAAGGGACTATAGAATTTTTCTATAATATTATAACAAATGCATATGAAAAGATCATTTTCTATGCATTTGTTCATATTAAAATTACTTGTATAATAACTTAAAATTAGCTAAAGTATTTTCATATATTAATTATAACTTTTAGCTAAAGTATCCATAATCTATTCATAATTAATTAAAAAGTTGATATGACATAATTTATTAATATGTTAATTTTAAAGCACTAAATATTAATAAAATAATATATTTTAATGACTCACCAATTAAACCAGTAATTCAGTGATTCACTTCCTCCACCGAATTTCTCCCCAAACTAAGTTTAATAACTATCATAAAAACGAAATTGTTCCCGGTTGGTACTTTCGGAATTGGCTTGGTAAGGATATATTGATGAGAAATTGCCAGCAACATTACTCCCTGGGAAGCTCAGCTGCAGCCCAAATCTTACTCTGGAACATATACTTTAAAAAAATTGATGCAAATCCCGTGCGCAATCTATATTCGATGTCACAAAACTCGCATATCAAATAAGGCATTAAAATCTCAAAGATTGAATCCCAAATTAGTCACGTAAATTTGGACAGGAAGAACACACAAAGTATCAAATACTAACATGCTTGATGTATGCAGGATAGGGAAAAGATGAATACCTGGCCAGAAGTTCAACTCTGTCTCCCAATTGTTTTTTTCATTTGAAACTCTTTGATAGTTAAATTACTTATCAGCAACTTTATAGAACTTTTTAGATCCAAAGATACAGCAAATTGTTACCCTAGTATTTAAGGCTGAGCCTCCGAGGCATACTGAAATTCGTAAAGCTAATCAAGGAAACTCATAGTAGGTAAATAAAACTTCTCAAGAGACCCAAATATGGTTGTTAAATATGCAAACCTTTAAATTAAATGTATAATCCTCTATTAAACATAAGGGCATGACTTTACATTTGAATGACAACTGCTGAATTTGTTCGTGAACAAGAATGGACCAAAGTTCAAAATAAGAGAGAGACAAAAATCAACGGGCTGGGTTGCACAAGGAGAAAATAAATAAATGAGAATTCCTGGAAGGTAAAAAATAATTACATTTGCTATCAACTGGATAGTCAAATGAGCAGAAAAAATTTGACAAAAATATCATACTAATAATCTATGCTTCTATTCTCTAAGAACTTCAAAAAACAAATTAAATATGGAAACAAGGGGACTGCTTTGGAAAATTGTGAAATGTATTAACACGTATAGTTAAGAAAACTGCAAAGAAGAACCAGTTGTGGACCTTGACAGCGTTGGTGGTGCCAAACACGCAGCTAAGGCTCTTTCTAAGCTATGTACAATTTCTGTCATGGTTGGTCTATCTCGACCTTCTAGTGTTACACAATCCGCTGCAAGGTATCCTACATATGCCACTGCTTCTATCTCAACTGGTGTTGGAGGTGGGCACCCTTTTATCCAATACTCTATGAACCTCATCTTGAACTATATATGGAACTACAAAATCAACTACATTTCTCGGTACCCCATTCTCATTCTTATGTATTGCCTTGTACCCTGATAAAATTTCCATTAACACCACTCCAAAACTATAAACATCGCTCTTAGTAGTTAATTGTTGCAATCTGTAGTACTCGGGGTCCATATAGCCAACTGTACCTGCAGCATGCAAAGAAAGGTGTGATTCGTCATCCGGGGGCCCCATTAAGGAAAGCCCAAAATCGGACACCTTAGCATTCCACATGGCATCTAGTAATATGTTGGATGATTTGATATCCCTGTGTATAATTGGTGGCACTGCATACTCATGGAGGTACTCAATTCCCCTAGCTGCATCAAGAGCTACCTTAATTCTTGCAGCCCACGACATTAGAGGGGTGTTTTCAAGTTTGTGGATATGGTCAAAGAGGGTGCCATTGTCCATATACTCGTAGACTAAAACCCTCTTTTAGTTGTACATTGCAGTCTTCACAATATCCAAATAGTCTGACTAAGTTCCTGTGATTGAGGCGTGACAAAAACTCTAGCTCATTTAGGAATGCATAGTCCTTGTCGTCTTGGTTACGTTTTGTGCCACCTGCATAATTATGATAGGATGAAGAGGAG
This sequence comes from Cinchona pubescens, assembly GCA_025175665.1. Lineage (NCBI taxonomy): Eukaryota > Viridiplantae > Streptophyta > Magnoliopsida > Gentianales > Rubiaceae > Cinchona > Cinchona pubescens. The sequence continues at coordinate 1,561,893 of JANKKI010000232.1, forward strand.
GAAACTTCAGCTCTCTTAATGGCTACTTCGCGCCCGTCATGTAGTGTTCCGAGATAGACTGATCCAAAGCTTCCAGTACCAATCTTGTACTCCTCTGAGAAACTCTTTGTGGCTTTAAGTAGAATGTCTAGAGAAAATTCTTCTAGATGGCTCCCATTTCCGATACTAATCAATTGACTTAGTTTCTTTTCTAATGGCCTTGGAGGTTGTGCTTTAGACGTAGTAGTTTGGCTGCTTTGTGGAGGTGCTCTGGCGGCATCATCCATGGGGCCTGAATCATGGACTCGGCATACTTTGACCTTGCAATATTTGTATAACAAGAAACAGAGGACTAGTACAAGTGACAATGAACCAGTGCAACCTACAACAAAAAAGGCCACCATTTTCTTATTCCATTTACCACCATTTGTGCTCGTTTGAGACGGTGGCGAAACCGGTGCTGGCGAGGGCGATGATGGTGGCATTGTCAAGGGTGGATTTACTCCTGAAGGTTTTCGAATGCAGGGTTGGCAAATCTTTAGTCCTTGACTACAATAGCTGCTATAATTTGGTAAAGGATAACAAAGGCACTGTTTTCTACAAGGACCCGGAACTACCCTGTTGAAAACCGCGGAATTTGAATCCAAAATCCCTTCGTTACGCCAACAAAACAAGGAAAAGTTTGACATTTCAACACCACAAAAAACACTTCCTTTTCCTTCTAGAGAAATAAAGTTTGTCTGTTGCAAAGAAACAGGCAAACTGAAATCATTTTCTCCCCAACAGGCCACTGTCCAATTAGCCCGCAATGCACAACTCCTGTTTTCTCCCAAAGCAATTGATCTGAACTCCCCAGGAGGTTTCACACCTACCCATAAGATATCTCCCCAGCATTCCATACTTCCATTCATGGAAATTGCACAGGCGTGGCGAAAACCGGCTGAAACGACACTAAAGTTTCCAACTGGAACATGATCAGTGACATTAGTATAGCTTCCTAAACACTGAATTTTTTCTGATTTCAACAGCCCACAAACAAAATTCTCTCCCACAGCAAGACTAGAAGTGATCGAACTGTTGCTGCTGGAATTGAATTCCTGCCATTGCCAGCACTGGAGCCGATTTTCAGTCCTAACAAGACCACAAATGTGGGAATTTCCAGCATCCAATTCTTCGAGAGCTGGACCAATATAAATCCTCTTATAGGTCATGTTGGTACCATTGGTTGAGAATCTCCAGCAGACCATAATTGAAAAGGAAGAAGAAGATGAACTCGAAGCACAAAGGAAACCATTTCCACCAACAATTCTAGAAAATGATGCAACAGAAGGATTCAATGGAATTTGAATTCCCTGAGGAAAACTTGTACAGTTAAGGTATCGACATGGATTCTTGGCTAGCGGAGTGTATTAATGCACAGACTAATGTTTGATTGCCAGTTTGAGATATCGATACAGTTGAAGATGAATAAATAAAGGGAAAAAAGGAAAGAAAATATAGAATTACAGTGAAGAAAAAGATGAATTTTCCATAAAGAATAGCCATAGAAATGGTCTGGTGGAAGATGTTCTCATGGTGAAAAAAGCAAGGCTAAAGAGAAGACGATGACTTGGTTATGGTTTTCGATTTTTCTTGGTTTTATTGTTTGAGGTTTTGGTACTTTTTAAGGGTGTTGGGATTTGGATTTTAGAAAAAGATGACAAGAATCAAAGAATGGAAAAACGCGGTTGGGTAGAGTTTCTTTTATGACCAAAGACCAAGTCTTCGCTGAAAAGTTTGTAAAACTGCCAAAAAGGAGAAAGTAGAGATGCGTGTGGTCAAAATAATAGAAAGCTCTTATTTAATGATTGGGAAAAATGCAATTTCGGTCCCGATGTTTGGTAGGGAGCTCAAAACTAATTTAGCTAAAAATAAATTTAGTCCCAAATATTTTTAATTTCGATCCAAAAAGGACAATTACAATATTTTATTATGATCTCATAATATTAAATCATTATACTTAGAATTTTAGCATGAAATGATTTGAAACTTAAATTAATTATATGCTAGAGGTGTACTAGAATTTCAAATAAATAATAATGTGAAAAAAATAATTTGACTTTATTTGATCAAATATACCACTTAAAAGATAAAATTTAATACTTTTTAAATTTTTGGGCAAATTACGAAGAACCCCTTATGGTTTGGCTAATGTTCAGTTACCTCCCTTATGGTTTGCAAACCAACAATTTACTTCGTTTTGGATTGGATTAAAGTGAAATCATTAAATATTTTATTAAGTAACCGTTGGGAGATGATTGTTTTGTTAGGTAAAGTTCAACTTTTAAAAGACAAACAAGCAATAATTAACCTCACCAATTCACTATACTCTACCTAACTCCACAAATATACGGATTGTTGATAGTAGTATAGTATGAGTGGGTATCATTCCCACAAGGATTGTTGGCAAGCAATTACCAAGATTTACGAATTTTTGTATAGTTAAGCAATTCAAACAATGAGAGATGAAGCTACACTACTCAAAACCATAATTAAACTCAAGCAACAAAAAACTAATTTTAAACTAAATTATCTACTAAAGCAAGTAAATGAAACTAAGTAATTATGAGATTGAGAAACTAGCTACTATATCCTAATAAAGAGCACTTAAATGAAAACAGTTAATTCTATTCTAAATTGACCAAAATAAGATTAAAATTAAAAGCAAGTAAGTAACCCAATTAAAAAGACTACATAAAAGAAGCTTTAAACACTACAAGCAACCATTTCTACCCTAGAATTTGGAAAGAGTTAAATTTGAAATCTAAATATTTTTGGATTTTTTATTATAATAAAGAAATCCCACTAAAAATTAATTAGAAACTAATGCAAGGAATTGATAATTCTTCACTAAAAAAGAAAAAAAAATCAACAAGAACCCTAATTTCTCTATGAAACTCTAAAATGAAAGCAAAGAGATTCTCACTAATCTAAGCTAGAAAGTAAGTAAAAGTTATATCTACTTGAAACTAATGATTAACCCACTACAACTATCTAATCAAAATATAAACTTGCAAAGAAATTAATGTTGGCCCCAAAAGCAACCTAAGAGGGGGGGTGAATTAGGTTGTCTCTAAAACAAACCTTTTTATGTGCTTAATAGAAATTCAAACTTTATGCACCAAATGAAAACTTAAGCACAAATGAATACAATAGATATTCAACAATTTGAGCTTAAGGAACAAATAAGAATATTGTGATTAAGAGAATCAAACCAAACTCCCTAACTTCTCAAGCTTGGAGCTTGCAACTACAAAGAGCTTCTTACAAGGCAACTACAAAGAGCTTCTTACAAGGCAACTACCAAGTTCACAACTTGAAGTTCAATCACTAAAAGTCTCTTCAAAGTAGGTGAGACAATAACCAAGTTTCTTGTACACAAATGAGGATCACTCTTGCTCACACTAATTTCCTTTAGTTGAGCCAAGAGTTTTACACTCACAACCTCCCTTTGTTACAATTGTTATCTCTCCACTCTTACACTTGAAGAACTCTTACACTTCTAAGCTCTTTTCACACTACCTACACTATTACAATACTTGTACCCACTATTTCTCCCAAATAGCTCAAGAATTATTTGTAATCAATGTAGAAGTCTCTTTTTATTTAATTCAGGTTTAGGGGTATTTATAGTTGCCCAAAATCATTTCCAACAACTTTCTAACGGCTATTTTCTGTTTACTGGAAAACTAGCCGTTGGACCTTTCGGACGGCCGATGCAGCAAGTATGCGTCCGAACGAACTAGCCGTTGGACCATTCGGACGGCCGCTGTTAATCCCTGCGTCCGTTGTCTGAGGATATTCGTTCGGACGTCCGAGGATGCGTCCGAACATGCGTCCGATCGAAGCAAAGTCTTCTGGAAATATGATCGGACGCTGTTCCTTCGTCCGAGGCTTGCTTCAAATTCTTTGTGTCGGACGATTACCATCGCCCGAAGCTCTGTCATTCGGACAGTCATTTGCGTCCGTGAAGTCTTGTGGTTGTTTTGTTCGGACGATCATTTACATCCGAACCTACCTATTTTTCTGAACACTTGTTATCAAACCATTAGTATGATTTGGTCATCATCAAAACATGATTAACATAACTGGGGTTCAACAATTAAAACTAGATCTAAAAGATAATTAAAGAGAGCTTTTCATTAAAGAAGAAACTTGAAGATTAAGCTATCCTAATCTATCCTAAGATTTTCTAATTATCTACTACTACTGCTACTTACTTCTCTTACACTTTTAAAAGTAGCTTAAATAGTGGAGTAATACACAAAGCAAAAAATCAGAAATTGTTTGTTGGAAAATTACAACATTGCCCTTATAACTTAACTACTAGCGAGTCCACATCGCGATCTGGAAATTGAGATCGCGATATAGACTCTAATTCATAATAACACTACTGTCTCTTAAGTCAATTTTTCGTGTATCAGATCGCGATCTAGGATCTCTTCTTAGCACTCTTCCATCCTTCCATAATTGCAATTTGGTCCTTGAATTTTGTTCATTCCAGCTTTCAACCTTTAATTTAGACCTACATAATATTAGCACAATAAAACAATTAATTAAGTTGAAATTTGAATAAAAACTTATCATATTTAACAAGAACAAAAATATAAACACATATGAAAGAAATTAACTAAAACCTTCAATTAATTACCCAAAGTTCGAGATTTAAACTATCAAAATACCATAATTTAGAGTAAAATAACTCTAGTCCTATAGAATTATCAGGAGACTGAATATTTTTTAAAGGGTTATTTTTGTTATTTAAAATCTCTAATCAATGATAGTTACTTATTTTATCATAAAACACAATTCCTCCCTTCTAATGGACGTAATCTCATATCAGTGGAGAGGTACTAGAAATAGGGATGTTTTTGACTTTTTGCACAACTATGTTACATTTTTAACTTTCCATCTATTTTACAAAAAAAAAAAAGAGTCAAACCATAAGAGGACGAATTGTAGATTAACAAATAATAGGGGGAAAAAACATTAACCAAATCACAAGGGTTTCCTTGTAATTTATACTTTTTAATAATAAAATACTTATGGTTATAGGGAAACTTAAGTGAATTTTTTTTTTTTTAAAAAAAATCCTAAAAAAATCTCTAAAAGAACTTTGCATCGGTATAACTGTCTTTACCTAAAATATAACTTATCTATTAATTAATTCTAATTGATTAGCAATACACATACAACAAATAAAAAAAATTAGTAGTAAAATAGAGAAGAATTCTATTTTCAATAGTGCTACTTTAATTGTAATTGTTATTACACAAATTCTCACATGTCATGACTAATACATACAGATTTCAAATGTTGTACATAGGGTTTATGTTCGTAATAACCAGCAAAGGTAAATTTTTTGTAGTTTTACCAATGTGAAGTACTTTTTTAGGATTTTCTAAAAAAAAATTCTTTAGTGAATTTTATTTTATTTCCTTCTTATTAAACATTTAACATTCCGACAATAAAATTTTAGGATATTTCTTTTAAGGGAAAAATGCATTTATTGTCCCTCTTATTTGGGGTATTCAATATGGTAGTTCTCAAAATTTCAGACAAAGCAAATTTAGTCATCAACGTTCCATAATTTGAACAAACTTAGGACAACTGATGAAAAAATTTTAATTGAAAATACCACATGTGTGTCCCGTGATTGTTGAGTTAAAATATTCAAAATAAACTTGTAAATTCTAAGAAAATTTTATTAGAATTATTAGTCCCCAAAGTTAGATCATAATGCAAAATTTCTCCAAAGACAATAATAATAATAATAATAATGAATTTTCTTTTAGTACAGAAATTCTAAAATTTTTAATGTCAAATCAACTAATGCCACCTGATATTTGGGGAGGGAGAAATGATCGTGGAATGTCAAATATAATTTTAACTAATCAATGATCACATTTGAAAAATATTATGTGAATAGGAATCATTATGAGCTACTTATGCTAAATGATTAGATTTGAAATAAAATTTTGAAAATAGATAACATTTGAATTTAATGAGAAAATACATATTTCTTGAAAAACTAATCGAATGCTTTAATGTAAAATTTTATTCTTAGTAAATAAAATTTCACATTATTATATTGGTATTATAAATTTGCCCGTAGTATTATTATCATTATTTTATTACAAAAGGTGTAACATAGTGTTTATTAAACTTGTGCCAATCAAATACATTTGGTGTCATAAAGGGGAAATTAACAGTATCAGGTGTCACATGCCAAGTTCTTGCCAATAATTTCTTATAAGTATTTCTTTTTTACCATAGTAAAAGAAATAACAGTAATATATAAAATGGTAACACAATTTCATTATATGTATAATCAGTTTCTGTCTAAGAAGATTGTCCATCGTCTAGAATCCCATTTCAACATGGGAACACGATTATTTAATGCCTTTGCAGTTGATATTAGTTGATCAAATTTGATAATTGAGTTTTGACATCATTCATTTTGTAAATTATAATTTCTAGCAAAATTTGTTGGGATTTCCTAGCCATAATATAAAAATAACGCAGCGGAAAAACACCGGAAATCCCTATAAGAGGATCCATGCGTTCCGATTAAATCGTCTAGGGTTTAGATATATATACCTTTGATGCTCGATAGCAAAACCCCGGTTGCGATCTGAACCTTTCCACGATCCGAACACCACGGTCACTATTTGGACACCACGGCAACCACGAACTATTCGTTGAACACGCGGACCTTAGGCGCTGCTCTGGATTGAACGAACGCCCTCTACGGTATGGTTGCCGTGGTGTCCAAATTTGACCGTGGTGTTCAAATAAAGCAATAGTTAGAACGCTCGTAGGGCTGTTTTCGTCCGATCTGTGTGTTATAATGAGTCGCATGTCAGACACTCGAACCCTAAAGAATCATATTCTATATATAGCGGTTAACCTAAATTCAAAGAACTCTTCTTTGATTAGAATTCTTCTATAGGACACACGTATTAGGTATATAAACGCGTATGATAGTAACCAGATATAGTTCCTTACGAATTATTATAATTACTATTTAACTGGACAATCCAGTAAATCCAATGTAATTAGTAAATAATTCTCGTTCATTGAATCTAGACACAAATTCTTATTCAACGAACTTAGTCAACAATTAACTTAACCCAATGCTTACTCTTAGTGTGTGACCCTTTAGGTTCATTTAACGTTGGCAATAAGTATAATTTCTAATTCCAACACTGTTGCCTTTAGTACATAAACCAACAAAATTTAGTTATTACTGACATGTTTATTAGCCCTAATAATACTAAGGTATTTTATAATATTACTATAATACTAATGCAAATTAATTTTAAGAATAATATTTCGCAGTAGATGTATATCATTAGTTTCTTAACAAATACGTATTTTGTTATTTAAAAAATTCAAATGTGATCTATCTTCAAATTTTCATTTCAAGCTTAATTAATCGTTTAACATAATTTGTCCTTGTTGGATGTGATTATTATTTAGTTGAGATTATTTTTGACATTTCTAAATCTTTCTTCTCGCCTCAAATCCTTGGTGGAGTGAGTTGTTTTGACATTGAAACTTTTAGGACTTTTACATTAAAAAAATTTATTATTATTTTATGTTTGTGGACCTATTTTACATTTCTAACAAATTTTAGAGAAAATGCTTGTGTGATTCTTTTTGAATTTATTATTTCTTTTTGAATATTTTTTAACTTAACAGTCATGTAACACATATGTGGCCATTTTTTGTCAAAAATTTTAATTTTCCTTCAATTATCCACCTTTAGATGTTTCGGGAAATTAGGGGCTAAATTTATTTTGTTCGAAACTTTGGGGATTAGTTTATTGAATACCCGAACAAGAGGGACCAAAAATACATTTTCTCTTCTTCATATACATATATATATATATATATATAGATATATATATAGATATATATATTGATAGTTCTGATAAATAAATTAAAAAACTTTAAGTTACAAATTTATTTTATCTAATAGTTAATTGATATCATGATACTAAAAAATTTGTTGGGTGATCAATTTATGTAGTATATAGAGTTTACATTCTAATGGAGTATTCAATAGATTATTCAATTACCATAATAAATGAAAATATACAATAATATGTAATCAATTGTATAAATGTTATACCAAATTAAAAGAATGAGATTAAACAAATAAAAGAGTTGATTCCAAGTATGTAAAGGAGAAGAAACAAGTTAGATACGTAATGGTATGAAAATATAAGTAAAAAGGAAAACAAAAATATGAAAAAGAAAATTTAATTAGTTTTTTCATGTTTAGGTTTATTAGGATTTTTAGTACACATTTGACATATATTTAATTCAATTTTCAAGTTATTTCATCATAAATCCTAACTATAGAATTTGGTTATCATATTACAACAAAATTCAAATATTAGGGACCAAAATTGTAAAGCAAAAATATTTTACTAGTGGCAATTTGATTTTGACCATTAGTATTCACAATTGAATTTGTGTTAATTGTCCTTATTTTGGCCAAAATTGAAAACATTAGGCACTAAATTTATTTTTAGTGAACTTTCAAGGACTAATTTGGATCGTCTCCCAAATATTGGGATGAAAATTATATTTTTTTCCTTTAATGATAGAATAGCTAATATATATGGAGAAAGAAAAACAAGAGGAAAAAAAGAAAAGAAAGATAAGATACAGTATTAGATGCGGGGTCTTATGGCAAAATATTCTGAAGACAAGAAAAAGCAGAGTCCACTGTCCAGACTCTAGACTTAGTCAGTCAAAATATTTAATCCATTAAAAGCTTTGAGATAGCTCTTAGAGGCGGCCCACATGAAGTAGCCCAATGATTAAGAAAAGATATGTGTTGCACTATTATGCAAAAGTTCTGCCCTTTTATTTGTCAATCCAAAAGTTTTATTATAACATTTTCATCACCTATATATATGTCACTTGTATATGTTGGACCCCAATTATGATAATCATGGACACATCTTTTGATGATGACCAAATCATACTAACGGCTTGAAAATAAGTGTGCAGAAAAATAGAAAAGTTCTGACGAAAATGATCATCCGAACACAATCAAGAAAAATAACCAAAAGTTGAACAACATCTTCCGGACAATGAAGAGCGTCCGAAAGAAAGGAGCTCAAATGCAAGGGAGCGTCCGAAACATCACCAAACAACACCGAAGTAGAACACATCTTTCGGACGCAGATAACAGTTCGAAAAAAGTGCTTCGGATGCAAAAGACCGTCCGAGACAAGGAATCCGAAAGATAAAAGAATCGGACATTGAAGACCGTCTGAAGAAATGAAGAAATTTTCTGTCAAAACTGTAGGATGCATATGACCGTCCGAGATACTGTTCATCAAGCTGTAGGACTCATATGACCGTCCGAACCCCTAACGGCTAGTTTTTAACTAGTTTTTTAACCGTTGGAACTCAAATTTCAACACATCTTTTATCTATAAATAACCCAAGGTCATCCAAATGATGTGTGAGAACTACTACATTCAATACAAACACTTGTAAGAGCTATTTTGGGGAGAAATAGGTTAAAATATTGTGGGTTGTATTGGTTTGGGTAGTATAGTTCTCTTGGGTTAACTAGAGGGAAATAGTTTGAGCAAGAGTAGACTAGTGAGTGATCTTCAAGTGTAAGAGTGGAGGGATAACAAGTGTACAAAAGTGAGGTTGTAGTGTAAATTCCTTTGGCTCAACTAGAGGAACTTAGTTGGTAAAAGAGTGAGCCTACTTTGTGTATTAGAAGGTTATTGCCTCATATTCTTTGAAGAGGCACTACTAGTGGATGTACTCCAAGTTTGAGAAGTTTGGGAATTTGGTTTGATATTCTTTATCTCAATCTTTTATTTGTTCTTTAAGCTTTGATTGTTAAATATTTATCTTTGATGATTTATGCTTAAGTATTCATTTGCTACACAAAGTTTGCATTTTCATTAAGCACTTTAAAAGATTTATTTTTTGAGACAACCTAATTCACCTTCCCTTCTTAGGTTGCTTTTGGGCCAACAGTATACATGAACAATTGATGAGAGTATTTTTAACATACTGCGTTAAATTATGGATAAGCAACTTAAGATGATGCTGATGATACATTAAATAAACACCTATTTGGGTAGTACTATTTATCAAGGCCATTAAGACCAAATTAGTCACATGTATATTTAGTTGAGGATCCTATTAAAGTTTATAAATAGGGCCGATGATACATATATATAATAACCAATAGCTTGCGGACATATGACAATATAGTCAATTAGTCATAAGGCAATTTGATCATTTTGACATAAATTCTAAATATCATTCAACCTAAGATATTTAACGCCTTCATGGGCCATATAATTGTTCTTAGGTCTATTAACTATTCAATACCGTTTACTTTTAGTATAAATAGCAATGCTCCAAGGCTAATTATTACATTACATTCTATTACAACTCTCGTTTACTATGTCAAACTTTCATTACTCTCTAATTTCTCTTTAGAAAACTAATATTTGTATAAATCAAAAGTAGTTGACTTGAGCATTAGAATTTCCCCAAGAATACAAGTTTTGCCTTTCTTGAACTCATATTTCTTATCTCAGGTATGCATAATGTCAGTACAATGTAAGCTATTATCCTTACTGTGGAGGAATGCTTCAACTTGGACTACCTAAGATATTATTACACCTTGACCTTGGTCTAGAATTTTTAGCATCATATTTGGCGCCATTTGTGAGAAGTGAACAAGAAACCATCTTAAGTGATGGCACCAAACATGCATAGCACTTACCACAACAACCAAGACAAGGGCAAAGAAGTCACCTCCTAACATCAATCAAACTAATCCATCAAGATGATGGACCATCTTAGAGGGTCAGCTAAGAATCCTGATCCCTAAGCTGTGAACAATGGAGGAGAAATTCAAATGCTAAAGCAATAAAATGCATTGTTGAAGGATCTACTTATCAAACATTAGCTTGAGCCCCCATAACTCTGGTGGCAACCCTGGGTTATCCACCCCTCCACCAGGTATCTCGAGGCCATCCAGAAGAAAGGCATCCCTTACAATCAATAGGAATGACACTACTAGGAAAACACAAAATAGCAACGAAAAGCAGCAACCAATTTTATCGGTTGCTATTAGTAACGAAATTAGTGACTAAATTCCTTATTTTTATTTCATAACATTTAAAGGTATTTACCAACAGATTTATCCATTGCAACATTTTTAAAAAAGCTTTTTTTTTGGGTAAATGTTAACGACGGATAAATCCATTGGTAAATTAATTAAATTAAAAAAAAATCCTCCAACAATGGATAAAATCCATTAGAAAATAGATTGGTGGTAAAAATAATATTTTTTAAAATAATAATTGCCCTTTTAGTTAGGAGTGTTCATCCTGACTCGCCAACTCGAAAATTTACTGAACCGAAAAAAGAGAATACCCAAACCGCATTCTGAAAGCAGGTCGGGTAGAGGGTCGGGTTACTCAGGTTGAGGGTCGGGTAGCGGGTCGTATTTTATGACCCGCCTGGTACCCGACCCAGTCCATTTCAGGGATAATTTTGTAAATTTGATTAATAGGATTTTATTAGAAATTAATACTTACTAAGGTTATTGGCAGTTTCTCACATCTTCTTTTTCAATTCATTGTCTTCCCTTCCTTTTCCTCCTCAGTCATCTCTTCCTTTCCTATTTCTCGTATCATCATTCCTCACACCCTCGTCTGTTGAGATATATTTTGTTTTTCGTATCATCATTTCTCACACTCTCGTCTGTTGAGATATATTTTGTGATTTAATTGCTATTCCTATTGGCTTGTTGCTACTTGTTAGTTTGTTGCTATTAGAATGTAATATTGGAAAGTATTTTGTGACTTAAACTTAATTGTCAAATTAACTTGTTTAACTATCATTATTTAAATTTTTATGTTTTGTTACCGGTGAGGGTCGGGTACTCGGTCAACCCGACCCTCTCTTGCGGGTATCCGAACAGGTAAAGAATCAGAATTTTTTTGATGCGATCGGTAAAAAAATCGAATACTTTTTTTTATCCATTGCTAAGGAGTCCGATTATTGAACAGTCGAAGTCCTCCCATCAGTCGAATTAGAAATCAGTCGATTGTGTAACCAGCCGAACCACCGTTCTTCCTTCCTCCTTCACCGCCACCTGTACCTCCACCTTCTCACCACCGTTCCTCATCCAAAATCAACCTTACCACTATCAATTCCCTCTATCCCATTCTCCTCCCTATCTTTTCCCATTTTGTATCTCCCCTCGATCAATTCGCCAGTCAACTGCCATAATATTTCCCCGTTTTCCGCTGCCATCGTCCTCTACCAACATCCGCCACCATCATCCTCCACCACAAAAATGCTTCAATTGTTAGGTAAGTGTTAGTATTTTCGTAGTTTTTATTATTTTTCAGATTTAATTGCATTAATTTGTAGATTTTTTTTTTTAATTTTTTTTGATTATGAAACCAAGGGTTTGATGTATTTTGGCTTAAAATATTGGTGTATTATTATTATTTTTTTCCCAGGTCAGTAAATAAATAAAAGATAAAATGCATTAGTTTTTTTTCCAAAGAAAAATTCAACCTTACTTGTGTGCCTACCCAAACAATTACTATGTGATTTACTGGTATCTGAAGAATTTGTCAAAACCCTAAAGTACCAAGTCCAGCTTTTAGGATCTAGTGCAAGATTATGGTATTTGAAGAAGGCTCTTATGCTCTGAAGGCTCTGCTCCATTTTGAGTTTGTAAGTTTTTGGTTAACGTCTAACATGTTAATTCGTTGGCCACACTTCTCTTGACTTTTCGCGTTTCTCTTTTCTTTACAAGATGTATGCACAAGGTATTTAGGGATTGAGATTGAGGAAATCGTTGATCCATATAGGATGATCTTGTGGTTGGTTAGATGGACTAGATCAATTTTGATTGCATTTTATATAATGCATTCCAAATCTAGGTTATGAATTTTTTTCTTTTTGTTGGTAATAATCTAAGTTCTAAATTTGATAATTAACCATGTTAACTATTTTTACAATGATAATTGTTAATTTGAGAATCCTTAATTATATGTTATTTGGGAATCAAAGATTGATAAAATATTCTTATATAAAAAATTTTTATTTACGGAACTTGGTATTAATATTTGAGTTAAAATTGAAAATAATGATCTTGTCATTTTGGGATTGAGTTTTTCTTGATTATTGATTTTCTGAACCTCATTCCTAAAGCCTATATTCTTAAGAAAATATCCACAGGTTGTATGAGAAGAAGAGAGTCTTTTCAAGTTATTCACGTTACGAATTCTCTAAACTTGCACTTTGTATGTCTATTTTTGATTATTGGATCTATTTCTTTATTTTTGAATTCCCTTGATTTTATACATCTTGTTCATCATCCAATGGTGGTCATGTTTCTGTAGTAAGAGTTTGGTGGATGAATTGTTATCCATTTCATCTATATGATGTTGTCTTCAAAAATGGATATTATGTGTTATGTGTTATTAACCAAGAATATTTGGGTTCTACTGTCAAAACTGTACCTTTAAAATTCTAAAACATTAACATTGTTGTTCCTTTCATCTTCTTGTACATCCTCCACCCTTCTCTAAAAAGTTTAAGAAAAATTTTATCACTGGGGTATAGTAGTCCTATCTTTTCTTTTCTATTTTTAAATTTGTATTGGCAAGTGGAGAAAAGTGGATGATACATGGTTATATTTTCCTCTTGCTATTTATATTCTAGGAATGTTAGTTCAAGGATATAATTGTTAGACTTAGATACATGTAGTTACTCCTCAATATATAATTTACTAATTGTACATTTGTAGAAGCTATTAAATACTATGTATTCATTTTCCAGGCATTTACTGTCACTGCTACTTCTCCACTGCACTTGGACATATCTTGTGTACTAAAGCATGAAGGCATTATTATAGGACTCTCTAGTCTGCCAAACTTTTGTTGGTATTACTTCTGTGTAAACATGCACTATGTATTGTGTATTTGTTTCTCAATTTTCAATGTGACGGACTAATTTCAAATTAATTCTAATATGCTATTCTTAAACTCTGGTGGCTGTCTCTTACTTGTGTATGACAACACTAGCCTTAAAGTTCGGTAGGCCTAGTCTATCTGTGGATTGGAGAAATTTTTATACTTTCTTTTCCTTATGATTTTTGAATATTTCTATCAATACCATATGAAACATCACAAGAGACGCAGTTACTCATAGTAGTTCTTTTTGTTGTGAAAGTTGATCCTGCAGTGGAAATTTGCTTTTAGTTGAATTTGTTGCTAATTATCTCCATGCTTTGCTTAAGCATTTATATGTTTTTATCGGTTTGTCGATAGTTTCTGTGGATTTAACAAATTGTTAGGTGCTTTAGAGGATGTATTGCCAACATCATAATGGTTGCAATTTGGTTATGCTATTATACTTTTTCCCCCCACAACATTATTGGATCTGCTAAGAAACCTGAATGGACAATTACTACTATATTATGATCTCCACTTATGCCAATTCTAGACACGTTTATTAGCTTGCGGAGTCTGGCATTGATTTTTCCCATCACGATAACTATATCGGCTTAGCACTCAAATGCAAATTTAAAGGGTTTCTAGCTATGGTTCATATTTTTATGCATAGCTCATGCATATCTGCGTTTGCATTAAGTGATAAGTCTTCTCTGTTTCTCTGGTTATTTCTACATTTTCATGGTAATTTGGCAATCATAAATTTCCTTGTTAGCACATGTAGAAAAATTTGCCTCGAAAGGGATAACTTTTTCAGTAGTTTCTTTTCTTTCTTATCATGTTAAGCATTTATACATCTTCCAACTTGTGAGTGTGACTTCTTACAATTAGTGTGTGTGTGTGTATATATATATATATATATATATATATATATATATATATTTCTAACTTAAGTTTATGCTCTTTTGCTGTATGTATTTAGGATGGTTACTAAGATGATTTACTCTCTTATCATAGGGAATAAATTCCCATATTTTATTTTCATGTTTTGGTTGTGGTAAATGACCTGTGGCAATTGCCCTGTCCTAACTACACTCAACTCTTGATTCAACACACGTGGGATTCAGGCAATTTTTTCTCTATTTTTTTGAACTTATGTATGAGTAATTCTGTCTAAATATCCATAAATTGTTCTCGACATATTATTAGCATGTATATTGATCTTTGTTTTATCTTCAAGCTCTATATTTTTGTAAGTTAACCCTTTGTTGGCCTCTGCAGCAGTTCGGTCGTGCTTCGATGTCGCAACATCGAGCTAAAAATTATAATATGAATTCTCGCCTCAATGTCACGACATCAAATACACAACGTCGAGTCTCTTCTAATTCTAGTCTTCAATTTTTCATCATTTGTAATTTGCTCTTTAAATTTTTGTAATCTTGATTTTTCACCCTTTAATTCGTAACTTGCAAAACGCTTCACGTAATAAGTATTCCAATTTAACTAAAATTAAGCAAAAATCATACTAATATTTTAATAATTACAAATAAAGTAATTTAAATAACTAATACGAAAAATTAAACTAAAACATTTAGTTTTACATCAAAATTAAAGTACCTTAAAGTAACAATAAACTATATTTTAGAAGTATAATAACACTAGTAACGAGAGTTATCACTCCTCTTGGCTTGCACAACTGCAATCCACTTCTCATTTGCTCTAGCATTTGCAAGGTTAACATCTATGACCTGTACAACTGCAGGTGAGGTCATGGGCGTACGAACAGTTGAGTCTTCATCTCTATTACGATGCACAGCTGGAGTGAAGACCCCAGAACCCGCCATTACGTTCTTTTACTGTTTCTTGGTTACATCTGTGGAGTTATCATCAATAGCTACGAAAGTCTTACAGGCAACAATGATAAACTTTGTAGCAGTCATAAAATTCCTTTTTCTTGGTCTTCATAGCATATGAAGTCTTTCCCAAGGCCGACGCAGCTACAGGAGAGCTTGGAGGATCTAAGGAAGAATCTTCTGTAGCTGCGGAGAAGCTTTCAGTAGCTGCAACGTTGCCCTCCTCGGTCATCACAGTTGCAGAACTCCCATCCTTCTTCGGCCCACATTAGCTACGGTTGCCACGAGTCGGCTGCTCTGGGTCCTTACACCATTCTCTTAGCTAAGAAGTGAAATAGCGGAACCGCATCTTCATAGTTAACATGTGTAAAAAGAAGGCTTAGCAATTCACCAGCAATTTTTTTTGGCTCAGCTGCACCTAAGGGGGTCTCTCAGTGTCGATCCTTTGGGGATGCACAGCAGAGGGAATTATCTTAGTACCTTATCAAGACCCTCCAATCCAGGCCTGGAATATCAAGAACCTTATCAAGAACCTCCAATCCAGGCCTGGAATATGTCTGAAAATTAGTTTAGTTCAAGGGGAAAAAATGAGTGGAAACTGTGTTGTTTTTAGAGGAGATTTTTAGAGTTGAATTAGGGTAAAATTGAAGTAATTGAGGAATAACAGAATAACGGAAATAGGACAAATGATCCATTTAAGTGTATCAGTTGTGCGAATTATGTAAAGCAAGAAGGGACGTGTGGCATCTTGGGATTGGTTAACTTGAGGCTTACACACAAATTTCTCTTCTTTTTAAGTTCATTTTCCAGCTTTCGTCTTCAGTTTTTTATTTTTGGCTTATTATTTGCAATAGTAGGTCTCTGTGGAATTAGCTCGATTAAGCTCAGTTCTTGTCATTTCCTTTAGTCTTTTACACCTTCTATTCTCATTCCATCCCACTCTCTTCTGTGTTTTGATTTTCCATTTTAGTGTGTTCTTCCAGAATTACAAAACGTCTATTATCATTAATGAAAAATTCACTTTTGAGCAGTAATTTTATTTAATTGCTTGTTTAAGTGTATTGGGTTGGTACAAATAGTATCAAAGCAAATTCCGATTTGTCTGGGCCTGATTTATTCCGATTAGGGTCTGATTTTGTCCGATAAGGATTCTACTTGTTAATTTTCCTTCATTCTATCATCCTCTCTCCTTTATCTTCAGCTCTTTTCCAATCAACCAGACTATATTTAAAACAAATGTTTGTAGAGATTATGATTGCAAAAAAAAAAATGGCTGCTATCGATGATTTGGATGTAGGTAGATTCCAAGAGGCCGAAACAAACGACATTAGTGGCGGAATATTTTGAGAAATTTGAAGATTGGACGATGGATATGTTGGCTGTAAACCAGAGCTAGATAAGGCCTATTGGGCATTTTCCATTGGGCTAGATTAAAAATCTGATTGATATGATGGGGATTTAGAAGCTCTCCTAAGTTTATGTTTGAAGCATATTTGCGAGCAAAATTTGAGGAAGCTGTGATGGACAAGGTTGAAGTCAAGGAGGACAGAACAATAGATTTTATTGCTAACACCCTTGAGGACAAGGGTGATTTGAGGAGGAGAATTGGCTGTAGAAATTCTTTAGAAGCTGATTGCATAATGGTGGATGCTGAAATAATAGAGGTTAAGAAAGTATGCAAGTTAATAGAAAGTGAATTGAGTATTATCTGCCAAGTCTAAAGAAGATGTGGTTAAGGTGTTCGACAATATGCCAGAAAAAGAGGCCATGGAAAAAAACTTGAAGAAAGCAATTAGTCAAGGAGTACCAAACAACTATTTTGACCCTCGAGGACAAGGGTAACTCTGATGTGGATAAATGACCAAGGATGTTCTACAGGAATTGAAATCAAATTTGGGAAGTAGCTAAAGGTGATGGGATAGAGCGCTTCATGACTAAGGAATTTACCGTCAGACATGAATAATGAAGTTTATGAAAGGGATGCTAATAGTATTGAGGATGAATCTGATCGTAGGTTAGTTAAAGTTCCAGAAGCTAATCATTTGGTTACTTCCTTGAAGGCAAACAAACGTATGAAGGTGGATAGGGACGGTCTGTGTCTTTGATGGCCAATCTTGGTAGTATTGGTACTGCCATAATTGGTGAGGATCCAAATCATGGTAATATTAAGGGAAAAATCCTTAATATTAAGTTTAAGAATGTTGTGCACACTTTCTAGAATTGGCTTTACAGTACTAGTTTGGTATTGTTAAAAGCTACCTACATTCAGTATAGTGATCCCTCTAAATTAGTTTTTCATATCTCCTTTGACCCTGGTGGAGGAAGGCGTTGTCACCATGAACCTAACAGACACTATGAGCAGATTGCTGAAATATATCTCAAGGAGAAAACATATAACAGATATTAGGCCTGCTCTGCTATGTTGACCATACTATTGAGGATGAATCTGATTGTAAGATGGCTAAGGTTCCACAAGATAATCATTTGGGTACTTCCTCTGAGGCAAACAAATGTACGGATGAATAGGGATGGTTCTGTGCCTTTCATGGCCAATCTGGGTAGTATTGGTACTACCACAATTACTCAGGATTCAAATCAGGGTAATATTAAGGGGAAATACTTAATATTAAGTGTAGAAATGTTGTGCACACTTTTTGGAATTGGCTATGTATTACTCCCTTTGTTCTAATATAATTATCACCTTGCACTTTTACCCAAAATTTTAGGTAATTATAAATTTTTACTAAATGCCCACAAATAACTTTATTGATTTGCATTGACTTCAAGATAAAATTGTCTTAATTTGAAGAGCTTTTATTAGGATGAGAGAGGAGAAAAAATAGGATAGAGGAATGATGAATTGATTATTGAGACCCATTGGACTATAGGTTATTGAAGTTGGAAATGTTTTGAATGTTTAGAACGGTAAATTTGAAATTTGAAATTTGAAATTTGAAATTTGAAATTAAAATAATGCAAATCCTTTATTTTAAGTAATGCGACATTTTTATTGGGACAACTCAATATGAAAAGTGTGTCAATATAAATGGGATGGAAGAAATAGTAGTTTAGCGTTTTTAAAACCTACCTACATTCAGTATGGAGATCCCTCTGAAATTTCTTATTTCCTTGATCCTAGTGGAGGAAGGCATCGTCACCATGAACCTGACAGACCTTATGAGTAGAAAATTCCCATTGCTAAAACATATCTTAAGGAGAAAATGTAAGAAAGTAAATAATTAACAACGTAGCAGAATTTAAAATTTTCACTTTCCTATCACGGATCAACTTGATTAATTGATATGCGCAGTACAAGAAAAGTATAAAGATTATACCTTAAACTTGTAAAATCTGCAATATATTTGGGATGTCGATCTACGAGTCGTACAAGCGCCTGACCTTTACTGGTATCACATAAATAATTAAATTAGAAATTTTCACAAGATTAATTGAATCAAACCATGAAATGCTAACTTTTCAATTTTCAAACGTTACTTTAACGTTTTTTTAACTTTTCTTAATGTTGGCCATACTAGTACTTGTATAGTATGTACTAGTCATGACCATATATATATAAGAGTATGGATATAAATCCAAGTCTTATTGAATTAATTAATTTATTTCTTTCGAAAATATAATTCATTTGAAATAAAATTTAAAACACTCTTAATTCTATTTTTATTTTGGGCAAAAAATTCTGAATTGTATTTCAATAAATTGTCATATTGGGATATATTCTCCTATTATAAGGAGTGGTGAATCCTCTATTGGTCATATCTTATCTTATCATGATTTATATTATACCACGCGAACTCTACTGTATGTGCGACTCATTAACAATAACTACTAATAGAATCAAATTATAATAATATACAATGAAGATAAGCTCATAATCTCAAGTCAAAAGATCATTACACTACTACTATCACAAAGAGATTAATCCACTGGCAAATAATAATCTATGTGGAATACTTTTAACGGGTCAATCTGATGCACTTAATTTCAATAAATATCCACATATTCATAAACTACGATTAGGGATATGCACGAATAAAATATAATCACATCATAATTATTTATGTTTTCACTATATATATATAGTTTATTCAAAAAATACCATATTATAAAATATACATAAATATAAAAATGTATTGCTAAAATAAATTGAGTTTAGTACATACACTAATAGAAAACATGTAAGAGATATCAGGCATAGTCTGCTACAAAACTAGCATCTGGTTGGTCTGTGTTTGCTACTTAACTTGGTAAGAGAATTGGAGAGGAGAATTCCTAGGATATTATTGAGGAGTTCCAGGAAGTTTACCCAACAAGACAGCAGTTGCTGACTACCATAAAAGATTTGAGGAAGTGCAAACTCAGGTAATGGTTACTCTAGTTCACTTCTCTGAATCCAATTTTATATGAATTGGAACAATTAGAATAAATACGAGTTAACAAAGTAGAGATGTGCCTACTATTGTTTGTCTCTATTCATTGAGAGTACACTCCTATCTGCACCAGTTCAAGTTCATATCAAATGCTCAGTTAGTATGATGTAGCTCTCAAATTATTGACATTTTACATGCATCACAGATAAATTCCTTTGATGCTACTTCATTGGAATTAGAGAATAAAATTCTTATAAATTTTGTTCCCCTTGGTTGTGGATTCGGGGTATTGGCTTTGGATCTCATGCATTGGGTTCCAGGGTATGGATTATGGTGGGAGTCCAGTTGACATCTCAAACTATAGACGTGTGAGTCCATAACAACTTATTTTCTGTGCTAGTTTCCTTGGTCCTGAGTCGAGTGGCAGGACCTGTAGAGCTTGGTTACTAATTATGCAAAAGAATCAAGCAAGCAAGCAACTGGGTGCTGGTTTAGTGGCTCTTGGACAGGGATATAAGGAGCTATTCAGGTATTATTCTCAGCTATTATGCGATGGCAATATTTTACAATCTGGGACTTCTCGGCTGAGTGAGCAAGGAGTTGCTAAAGGCTAATTACATGATGTGGAAAAGGTTGGGAAGCTAGTAGTCAGAATTATTGTTGAGAATTTTGTGGGAGGAACTATTTTTCACTTTCGTTGGGTTATCACAGTAGTCGTAAGATCATCTGGATAAATAATTGCATTTGAGATGGGCTGCATTGGTTGGGTGGATAGGGGTGAACTTCTACATATGGTTTAAATAACAAATGCGGACGTGGTAGCAAAGGTGAGGATACGTATTATAATATTAATTATGTCATCAGAAGTGTTGTGTATAGTGATGCTGATTTGTCTTGTGAACCTGGTTTTGGTGGTGGGAATGATAGTTTGCTTGTTGATGCAATTGATAACGATGCTATCATTTTTATGGATTCACGCGAACCTTTATTGTCACCTTTGTCTTCGTATAGTTCGCCTAATAGATAAGAGAAGTCAGCATATAATAGAGATAGTGGTGGGGCAATTTTAGAAGCATCAACTGAAAAATATGATACTCACTTGATTGAAGCATCCTGGAATCACCAGTATTTTTCGAGCATTGGAAAGTTATATATTTCAACAGAATGGATATGATTCAAAAATTATCAAGCATAGAATTGAAATTGAAGGCTATTTTAAGCAAAGCATGGAACTGAGTTCGAGCATTTGGCAATATTAAGAACAGTCCCAATGCGACTTGCAGTAGTTGATCAAGTTACCACCATGAAAGGGCAGAAAAAAATAGACTTGGGTGTGGAATAAGCTTCAAGATGCTGAAATCAAGGCTCTTAAGTTACTTATTCTGTTCAAGTACAAATTAGAAGACTTGGAATCCTGGTATCATTAATTAGATAACATCTCACTTTAGGACAGGGATGATTTGTCACGAACCCCCGCAATCCATGCCTGAAATATGGCTGGAAATTAGTTTAGTTGAAGGGGGAAAAATGAGTAGAAACTATGTAGTTTTTGAGAGAAGATTTTCGGAGGTGATTTAGGGCAAAATTTATGTAATTGAGGAATAATAGAACTAGGACAAACAATATTGTTTAACTGTATCGCAAGAATTGTGCAGCAACAAGAAAGACGTGTAGCAGTTCGGGATTGCCTATCTCGAGACTCAAGTTTCGCTTCTTTTTAAGTTCATATTTCCACCTTTCTTTTTTAATTTTTTTTGGCTTATGATTTGCAGTGGTAACTCTTTGTGGAATTAGCTTGATTGAGCTCAATTCTTCTTATCATTTCATTCAGTCTTTTTAACCTTTTCTGTTTCGATTTTCCATTTCAGTGTATTTTTCCAGAATTACGGAACTTCAAGTGTCATTAATAAAAAATTCACTTTCGAGCCATAATTTTATTCAATTACATTGATTAACTTGACTGGATTGTTACGCTACTCCAGTCCAGTGTGGCCTACTACTACAACTCGCCGCTGCTTGACATTACAATTGCCGTCACCATCCTTGACATCACAAGAAGCCAAGGTGTCCTCCTCAATTGAATTTGCAAATAAGGCCTGCTCCTCCATGACTTTTGCTGCTGCGGAATAGTTTTGAACGACTACAGGAAGACGCAGCGTAGCTGCTCCCTTGTTCGATGAAGATGATGAAACGACGCAGGTGTATCTCTTGTCGTCCATCGAGCATATAGCTTGGGATCTATGGGATCTTTTTCCTTCGGCAAGAGGATCTTGAAATTAGAGATAACAGCAGCAGTGACGTCTTTGTTATGGTGGGTAGCTGCTCCAAGGCTTTGAGCAGTTGTTCCAAGATCTCGAGTAGCTGCAAAGCTGTACTCAAACGGGGGAGGCCATGCCCTGTAGCGGAGGGGTCCGACGAGGGTGGGGCAGCTATATCTCGTCTTCTCTTCGGCGCAATACTGTCTCATCCCTCTTCTTTTCTTTCTTTTCTTATTTCCTCTTCTTTCCTTCCTCTTTATCTCTGGTTTCTTCCACATTAATGTCCATGCTATGAGTACATGAAAGTGAAAAAAGGTACTAAGTGCAAAGATGTTTGATGAAATGCCAAAGAGAAGTCTTCCAAGCCATACCTGCCTCTGAAAGTGCAATTTGCTACTACTCAATCAATCCCCCAATGACCATCCCGAGTAGAACTCTGTTGATTTGAGAAGATGATGAGGTGTTTGAGATGGAATCAAATATAGTGGTGCATTTCTTGCTATTTCTAAATAGCCCCAAGAAAAACCCATCACATGATTGCGTTGCAACGGATTTACTTCCAATCTCAAAGATGGACAGATGGACGGTTTTCTCAGAGATAGGGACGCACTCAGGGACGGGTCATATCTCATTAAAATTTCAATAAAGACTTGGCCAATATTCTTTTGCTACCCACATTGGCCAGAGGACTAGCAGCAGCCTTGAAATATGAATGCACGAGACAAAAATAGCTTTTGATTGCTTTTTATATCAAAAGCCATTTCTTCAAGGAAAAATGGTACAAAAAGGCTGTACGAAAGATTTAGGTAGATTTAGTTTATAACTTTATTTATAAATTCTATAATGTAGATTAAATATTATAAAATTTATGATATTAATTGATGTAAGTAAAATTTTATAAAATTAAATTTTGACAACGAGACACATACAGGTGAAGCTCAAAATCAAATTTATAGTAGTATTTTTCAAAATTCATTACATACTTGAGATTTATTTTCTTCGTCTATTATATTTAAAATGATGAGATTTAATCCAGTCATAATTTAAAAATATAAAATTTTGGTCCAAATTGTATTTTCAGTAGCATTTTGGTCAGAAAATAACATGTGAACTCATCACATGCTTAATTTTCGAAGCCTAAAACTGAAAGAAATATCATTCCCATCTCCCAATTGTTTTGTAATTGTACAAACCACTACCGCTTCTAGACAATCCCTATCATCATGCCTCTACGCACCCACCTTCACCTTGACTAACGGGAATACCAATTGCTTTTATCCCCTTTTCTCACCAAGAAAATAAAAACACCATTAGAATACTATCCATTTGATTGCCAAGAAGGGAATTTTTCCAATTTAAAATTGTTTTGAAACTCCTTTTGCAAAATTTCTAAGGGGCTTTTTGGGCTTGGTTGCAGGATATAAGAGAGATTAGGCGTTTATTAGAAAGGTCCGTATTCCAGGTTGTGATAGCTTGATGGATAGTGACTATGAAGGAATAAAGTATTTGAGATTTTTGCATTTGATAGTCTATATGTGGTGAAGTGATATGGGATATGGGACAAACAAACACTCATGCAAAGGGAAAGTTGGTGATTCCTCTATGTAAGCGTTGAGTGTCTTGATTGTTGTAACTTCAACTTCATGAGGCTCTTGAGAGGCAGTTTCTTGCAAGGCCTTTTCAATTTGTTTTTTTTTTGAACCAGTTCTTCACCCATTGGTAGGGAGATTGGAGTCCGATGTTCTTTACCATTTACCATTCTTTGAACTTGGGCAAGTTGGCCTTGTAACCTCTTAGTGGATTCTTAAATTTGAACTAGTTCTTCTCAATTTCTGGCCATCTCTTCTCAAAGTTGGACTAGTTCTTCTTGAAGTTCTTGAACTTGCATCCACATGTCCATCCTTCTTGCCTCTTCACTTTCTTGAGTTGTTTGGTGAAGGAAACATGACTTCATTTGATCATATGATGGCCCTTGTGGTGGAGGAAAAGAGTAGGAATTTTCTTGATAGCTCTCATAAGGATATGGATTGCTAGACCATCCCATTTGATAATCTTGGTAGCTCTCATAAGCGTATTGATGACTAGACTATCCTACTTGGTAATCCAAGAATAGCCATAATTGGAATCATGCTCATTGGGTACACATCCATTACCATAAAAATGATAATCTCCTTGATATGAATCATACCAATTAGGTCCCTTGCATGTTCTTGAACAACCAACAACACAAATAAAAACAATAAAAGGATCCAAAACAATACCAACAAGAAAATTAGGAAAGTTTTTTAGACTACTAGTTAGTCTAAACCATCCATCACAAAGAAAATCTTTTTGGATTTTTTAAAATAATAACACAACTACAAAATTGAAAAATCTTTTTGGTTTTTCAAATGGGTGAAACAACTATACAAGAAAACAAAAGGCTTCAATCTAGTGTTTAAACCAAATTATATCAATATTATCGAAACCAATTCCCGACAATAGCGCCAAAAACTTGATGCCTTACACACCTAGTTATAAATTTATAAAATACCTAAATTGTACTACTAACTAGGTGGCATCCCGTAATATACAGTTGTTAACTAGTAGTAAAGGGAAGCAGGGATCGTACCTACAAGGATTGGTTGATAATTATTGATTATTTGGTTATATTACAAGTTGAAGCGTTTGATTAAGAGAAGAGATTTGACTAAAACAAGAATTAAGGGAACTAAGCAGAAGCAAATTAGGGTAAAGATTAAACACTAAGAAAGCAACATATAAGAGAGCAATTAAAAAGGAAGTATCTTTATAAAGCAATTAAAGAGAACAATTAAAATGAAAGCATATTAAGTAAAAAATTAGTTAAACTAAACTACGCGTTATTCCTAAGCAAGCACAATTAGAAAAAGACCAAAACCTATTCTAAGAAAGTTTGTAACAAGAAAGTATATTTAGAAAGCAATTAACTAGCCTAAGTTACAAATTAACAATAAGAAAACATAATTAAGGAAAGCCCCTTAGCAAATCTACTAATTAAACTAAGAAAATGAGTAAAGAAAGCAATTATACCAAAAGCCTCTAAACTAATCTAGCCTAATTATCTAATCTAAACTATCAATTACCACTAAGGAAGCATAATTGAAGGAAACCCATGAACTAATCTAACAATAACACTAAGAAATCATGTAAAGAGAGCAATTATATGAAAGCAATTAGACTAATTAAATTAAGAAAACACTAAATTAATGATTAACTAATGAAGTTTAAACATAAACTGTCACGCCCCAAAAACGGGACCGTAACACGCCGCGCTAATGGCACACCGGTCCAAAGCGCAAGGCACAAACGAACAGAGCAACAAACTTAACCACAATGTAATAGAACCATCAAACCATTTCTTAACTATAAAACCGAATATTTCATTTTTACACAAAAATACGAATTACAAAATTCCTTCTTAGTACAAAAGATGCTACAACAAAAACAAATTTCATCATTACAAAACCTATCTAATACACTACCCTCTCCAAACAAAAGAGAAGCTTGGAAGATTATCCGCAGAGTCCTACCAAGAATGTGGAATCGGAGACAATCTAAAAGCGCTAACGCGATGGAGAGTCAAAACGAGCACCTAATCGAAAAATTATAAGTCACGTGGGGTGAGCATAACTAGCTCAGTGGATATCATAAAAGCTCTTCAAATGGGGCCAAGTGTTTCGATACAAAGAAAACATAAAGATAATAATAACATTTGCGAAAACCATAGTCATAAAGCAGTTTCTAAAATGTCTCATGCCATTTAAACGTCAATAAACCATAATCATAAGTAGTTTCTAAAATGTATCATGCCATTAAAACGTCAGGCATGTCCAAAACATAGCCAAAAAGATCCAAACATTACAAAAACATCGTATGCTTTTCCAAAACATAGCCAAAAAGATCCAATCATTTCAAAATATAGTATGCTAAAGCATAGCTAACAAATCCAAGTACAGTTTCAATCCGAAATTTAATAAAATAGCATGAGTATCTGTTAGATGTGTATAAGAGACAGAGATTCCAAGGTATAACCTACGATACTAGATGTGTATAAGAGACAGAATCGGGACCAAGCTATTTTATGTTAATCAATTGAAATGTTTGCAAATTCTTTTGATATGAAAGCATTTTATATAGCAGTCACCATGGCATCCCATGGATGACTATAGAACCGGTTCTCCACAAATCAAACATTTCCAAACACATCCAATCCCGTAGCTAATTATATACCTAGGTCACCTATGAGCCAAAACAGATATAAAATGCTTTCATATCAAAAGAATTTGCAAACATTTCAATTGATTAACATAAAATAGCTTGGTCCCGATTTCATATGTAATAGTTCCAAAACTTGGTAAAATCATACAAAATACACATTTTAAAATCCATCCAAACATATTTCGAAAGTCATTAAACAAAATACAAGTGGAAGATGGGTCTATGTTACCCACCTATAAAGCAAAAACCGCACAATGATCACTGAACGCGATCGCCGTCGGTAGGTGGCGTGGTACCTAAAACAGATATAAGAGGACTCTTAGAAGAGATGTAGAAGTTAAAGAATGACTAGAGAAGCGAAAACGACGCGAAACGATAGAAAACGACACCAACAGCTCTTTGGTCAAAAATGACCTTTTCACAATTTCTGACCAACTTCGACAAGCTAAAACCCCAGTCAAAACACTTAGTTAATCCCTCAAATTCTTATTACAGCTAGATTAGGAGCAATACGCTTATGAGAGCTACCAAGATCTGTCTCTTATACACAAAAGAAGGTATAAGACTTTCAAGTGCTGTCTCTTATACACATCTAGATGTGTATAAACAACATATTCAACCAACCAACAAAATCCATTTCCAAGGTATTCAAGGGACCTTGGTTACAACCCAACTCAAAGCAACATATTCAACCAACAAAATTCATAAACGGAAAGATTCACCGGAGCAATAGCCGGGACTATATCAATAGCATTCCACAACAATGGAAAACACCTAAAACCATCAAAAGATCATTAAAGACCCTTTAAACATAACCAATTATCCAAATTATCCTAGTTGCGCCAAACTTCCGCTTACTTACAAAATGAAGGGAAATCAATTCCACTTGGTTTCAAGTTTCAATTCCTATCCAAACTAACCTTAAAACACTCTTAAAACATCATTAAAAGCATAAACATAAGCATTCATAGCAGAACATTCTAGGCTCATATGGAAGACAAAACCCTAACTCATAATCTTAAAATTTGTAATCTAACCATGGAAAGTTGTTAAAAATCAACCCCAATCACTTCCCAACCTCCAAAACACTAAAAACAACCCATAACATACATAAATCACAACTTATAAGGCTGCAAAGAGGGTTTTCTCAGCCATAAATAATCCTACAAAACTTGAAATTAAAGCTTAAATCATAAAGCCCATAAGCCATAAATGCTAAAATACATAAAATCTTACCTTCCAAGTGATTTCTACTTGAAATCCAAGAAAATTTTTGGGGGAAAATGGAGAAGAAATAAGTTTGACAGCTGCTGGATAAAAATGAGGAAGAAACAAGCAAGAAGAAGACTTAAAACAAATTCCAAAGTTGACCCAAATAGTACCCATTTGACCTAATAGTCTCCAAGTTGACTATTTGACCCAAAAACTAATTTTTGCTACTAAATTAACATTATAAATCAGCCATCAAACAACACTTACACACCACCTAATGCACTACTTACACTTAGTCCAACTTTTGACCGTTTACTCGCCGGTACCAAAATCGCGTAAATCGAAAAATTTGCCGAATTGAAAAACGAATAAGTTGAAGTACTTTATGACTAAAAATAATATGAAAAACATTTTAAACCAGTTAAAATCAAACAAAAGGCTATTAAAATACTGGGTTTCACATAAACAAAGTACTTACCACTAGAAAGGTTCAATCTTGAACTAGGAAAATAACATTACAAGAAAGAGAAATCCTAATCTACTCTAATCTATTGAAACCTAGGAAAAAGGAAGAAAACTACTTTCTAATCTAGCCTACTTCTACTAGCTAAGTTATGCCTCAAATGAGGTTTAAAAGGGGGATATATAGTGCTAGGGTAGTGGGAGAATTGTACAACAAAAATCAGCCCCGAACAAAGTCATTTTTGCTCCAGCTGCCTACATTCACGACATTTACTGAAGTTTCTAAAAAGCAACATTTCACTATTTTTCTCTGAAAATAGACTTCATCCGACGTCTGATTGATGCATCATTTTTTTTCATGAAACCCTAAAAATACGAGAACATTATTAGCTATAATATGCACTTAAAATAACTCCTAAACATATAAATGAAATTCTCACAAAATAGGTCAAAAAAACGAAAAGCAAACAAAGATGAACGAAAACCTAACTTCCAACGAAATTAGGTTAAAGGTGCGGCACAACTTTATACACAAGAACATAATAAAATATACTAATTAAGACCTAGATAAGTACTAAAACATTTAATAAACAAATCCTTACATATTATAACACATAAAAGTAAAATGGACAAAAACACAAACGAAAACACTAAAAATGCACGAAACTAGTAGCAAAACTATTAAGTTTACAGTAGATATAACTCTAGTTTCCTAGAGTTATCACTACTTAATCCTAATCCATACTCCACTGTTGGATGAAATATTTTCTTCCAAGAAATCCAGTGAAATCTTCTACTCATCTCACTTTCCCTGCAAAAGAAATTTGCAAAATGTTGTTCTATATCCTTTGGCACAGCTTTTGGTGGGATGATAACAGATAAGAGATAGATTGGAATTGAGTTCAATACACTAGGTGAAAGGATTTTTGATTTCTAGCCCACAAGCCTCTTCTTAATTTTCTCAACCATAGGTTGAAAAACTTCCTTCTATTTCTTTCTTTCTTGATAGGACAACCCAAATAAATAAAAGTATTGGGCTTCCCTATGTAATCTGTTATTCTGTGAATCAATCTTGATTTAGCTGAAGACATTTTGTTTCACACCATAAACTGCTTTTTGATGGATGGATTCATATGTAGAGATGAAAGAATTCAAATTCTGCAAAGATAAAAGTGTAATGGGAGTACAATTTCTAGCTGTGGCATAGAACCCTACTTTTTATTGAGGTGTAAAGAAATTTCAATCCCCTTGAAGAACCTTTATCTGCCAATATGAATAAAAGAGGCAACAAGGGATCACCTTGTCATAAACCTCTAGATGATTTGAAGAATACCACGAGGAAGACCATTTACTAGGACAAAAAACCAACAATTCTCAATGCAATTGGCAATCAACCCAATGAACTGAGAAGATAAACCAAAATACTTCATCAATTCACAGAGAAATGTCCAAGAAAGTCTATCAAAAACTTTAGCCATATCTAATTTAAGAATATCATTACCATCTCTGACCTTTTTCTCAATGAACTTCACCAATTCTTGTGTCAGTAATATGTTATCTTAATTCTTCCTTGAACAAAACCTCATTGTTCATTAGATATCAGTCTAGGCAATAGGGAGCTCAACCTCATTGCTACCAGTTTTGTGAAAACTTTGTTGGCAAATGTGCAAAGGCTAATTGGCTTGAATTGTGAGAAAGATGAGGGATTATCAACTTTTGGGATTAAACACAACAATGTACTAGTCATAACTTTTGAAAGAGTATGACCAATAAAGAATTGATTTGCAGCCTTTAACAGATCATCTACAATGATATTCCAGGATGAAGTAAAGAATAGATGATGTTTTCTCCATTATATCCATCCACTCTAGCTACACTATTAGAGCTAAGAGAAAAAACAACCTTTTTAAGGTCATCCATTGTTGGGAGGATAAGAAGATCATCATTCGCTTCCTGAGTGATAATTTTAGGAATAGAATGCAAGAAAGAACCAACAAGTTGGGTGGCCTTAGCTATTAAAAGATTCTCAAAAAAAAGATATAGCTTCATTTTGAATAAGCACTGGATCTTCAGTCCAAACTCCATTGGAATCTCTCAATCTCCTGATAAATGGAGCATTCCTCTTAGCTTTAAGATGGACATAGAAAAGTTTTGTGTTGTGATCTCCTTTTTTTAGCCATTTGACTCATGACTTTTCCCTCCAGTAAGCCTCCTTATTAGCCAGGCATTTCAATAATATTGCTTGAGCTTTAGAAAGCTCTTCCTAAGAAATGGTATTAGGTTTTGCTCCATTTGAAGTTCCTTTTTTATAATATCTTCCTCAGCCTCCTTACATTTTTTGAAGATGCCTCCAAAGTCTGAGTCCTATTCTGGCTTCTTAAATCGTATGTAAGTGTCTTTGGCTTAGCTACAAATACCTACAAAGCAGTTCCCTTACAAGGCTGGTTCCAACTACTTTCTACTAATGATTTGAAAGATGAATCCGTGTCCATACATTGAGAAATCAACACATTCTTAGCCTGAAAAGGAATAAACCCTTAGAGGAAGATATAAGGGAGCATGATCAAAGAATGTCCTTGCAAGGTGAGTCACAGATATGGGATTGAAGACATCTAGAAGTTGTTGATTACAAACCACACGATCCAATCTCTTCCAAACATGTCTTCAATTCCGAGTACAACGCTAAATGTATTTAGAACTTGTGTAGGGGATATTCATTAATGAGCATTTGTCTAAAGCTTCAGAAAACTCCTTCATGTAGCTAAGATTTTGTTGCATAGGCCCCAAGTATTCATCTCTTGGAAGAATTGTGTTGAAATCACCTCTCAATAGCCAAAGGGAGGTAGAAGAAAATCTATCCTAAAGGCTGTTCCAAAGCATTCTTCTATCTTGAACAATATACCTCCCATGAACCATAGTGACCTGTATTGGCTTAGGGAATGCAATAGAATCAACAGAAAGATGCACAAATTGATCATCAATATATATCTTCTGAATCACCAAATTATTTGTTTAGAAAAGCTAGATGCGATTTGTAAGGTTTGCCACAGTACCAGAAAACCCTAGCTTATCTTTGAAGTTATTTATTTGGCTACTATCTACTAGAGGTTCTAGTAAAGCAATGAAATAGATATCATGCATGATAAAAAGCTTTTTTAACCTTCTTAAAAAGGGTATATTTCCTACCCCCCTTGTGTTCTAGAAGAAGCTATTCATTGAGGGGGTTGAGAAGTAAGAAATTTAGAAGCCTCCTTGTTAAAACAAAAGTAATAGCAGGATAATTCTTTCTCGTACGGGTCCTTCTTTTCTTAACCACCAATGTGAACTCTTCCTCCTGTGCCTTGCATAAATTTCTTGCTATTTTTTTATTGAAATGAACATGGTAATCAAAAGGCTGCAATGTTGTGTATTCATAATCTGATACAGAATGTGACCCATCTTCTACCATCTCTTTATCAAGCAAATACAATGTCAAATCATCAATTACCTTATCTGTAATAAGATTGTGAGATGGAATATCTAACTCCATCTGCTTATCAGCTGATTATTATTGAGGTAAACTCTCTCCTACATAGTTCTTTTCAACGTCATCCTAAATTTCCTCCTCGCGTTGATTGTATTGATGGTTCCCTTTATCTTACTGAGTCCCTGACTAGGTTGAGGTTGGATTACTTTTTTGCTGAGACGGTTCCTCATTAGCTACTTTGTCTTGATTGTATTGCTGATTCTCCTTTTGTTGCTGAGTCAGCTCATTGACTAGGCTGAGGTTCCTCATTATCATGCTAATGAGACATACCTTCATGAGAATATATAATTGTCTTTTGAACTCTAGTTGATCCGGCTGCATTTTGAATTGGAACCCAAATTTGAACTCCATAATTTCATTCTCAACAGCCGTCTTTTTTTCTTGCTTATCATGAGATTGAAATTTTTGAATTTGAATTCTTGCTGCCTTTCCTGCAATCTTGCCTTTTTGTTGCTTTGGCTACTGTGGAAGGTTGCCTTGCTAATGATGCTTGGATGATGTTTGCTCCTTTGATTTTCTAGAATCACATTCATCAATGTTGTCACCTTATTTATGGCACTTCTAATAGTAAAGTGGAATGTCTTCATAAGTTATCTTTTGCCTATGCTTGAATCTCTCGATCCTAGCCAGACTCTTGATGAAAAATATCAAGAAAGTTGACTTCTACACAAACCTTTGCTACTTTTGGGTGTGAGATGTATGCTGTTGCCAGATCAATCTTGAGTGGCTTACCAATTGCTTGAGCCAATGAGAAGACAGTCTCCTTTTTGAAATAGCAAATTGGTAATCCTTTCATGGTGACCTATACAGGAACAACTGAAGTTTCAACTTCAAGACAAAATAATGGACTCCATTTGAAAACCTCTGGTGCATCTAAATTCCATTAATGAACCAAATCTTTTTCAGCCAGCACCTTAGGAAATCTTCCTCCAATTTAAATCTAAGAAGGAGATGCTTAAAATCTAGAAGTCCAAGCTCATAATGCCCCAGAAAACCAATTGTTTGAAAGCTCTTCCTTAACACGTCCATATATGGACGTCCTCTAGAAAACTTTCCAATCAATACAAATTGAAAGGGGTTTGATAACAAATGAACTTCTGATATGAAAAGAAAATGGCTAATTCACATTTATATTATTGCAAATGCTTCAAATGAACCACAACAACTTCAGGAGGTGATGATTGTAGCACTTCCACAAATGATTTTGCAGCCATAGCTAATCAAAATGAATTAAAATAAAAAGGAAAGGTGAACGAAATGGTTCAAAAAGTAGCGAGAGAAAGAAGAGAGAGCAAAAGCATTTTTATGGAATTTCCCAAAATAAATATAGCAAACATTATTCTTGAAAGAAAATTCATAATTGTTTTTCATCACTTGAAACATGGTAAAGAAATAATTTTTCTAAAAATTGAAGGTACTAAAATAATGTTCTTTAAATCAAAATGTGAGATGAAAGAAGAATGATCCTCGTAGTTCCTTCGGGTATTGCAGAAACATTTGCCTCATTACCGACTCGAAAAATTTTCACCACTTTAGCGAGCCTCCTACTTCTAATTAGATCCTAAAAAGATGAATAAACATGTGAGCTTGCTCCTAAATCTAAAAGCTAATAAGTATTATTGGAACCAATTACATGACTGGTTTCAATAATTGATGAATTGTTCATACTATTAGTCGGCTTGCCTTCAAGGTATTTAAGTATTCCACACAATTCCTCTTCCAATGGCCTTCCTTATTGCAGTGAAAACACTTTCCCTTGTCTGTCATAGCTCCCTTATTTTTCTTATCTATCTTGGAGTCATTCCCACTAGCCTAAGAATTGAAGCCTTTCTCTTCTTGCTATTGCTCTTCTTTGGCTTAAACTTTTTAGCCTTAGAAGGAGTACTAGCAATGAGAGCAGTCTTCTTACCTTTCCCTTCATCTCCTTTTGAGCAAGAGTTAGCATGCTCAAAAGTTCTGCTAATGTATCTTCTTGCTTTGTCATATTGATAATTCATTATTAATTGAGAAAAGGAGCTAGCGAGAGATTGAAGGATCAAATCTTCATGAAGATCAGCTTCCATAAAGTAATTAAGGATTTTTAGATGCTTTATAAACCCAATCATCTTTATGAAATGCTTATCAACATTCGAACCTTCAGTCATCCTTCAGCAGATCAATTCTCTTGATATCTCATATCTGACAGACCTACTTTGCTCATCACACAACTCTAGAAAGTGAAGCAAAATAGCATGAGCATCTTTTCATGTTGTCTCAACAGTTTATCAGACATAAAGGTTAGCATGTGACACTTAGTCCTATTGTCGTCATCTTGCCAATTGTCAACCTGTTCACTTCCTCTTGTGTCGCACCCTCAAGAAGGGCTTCCAGAAATGACTGATCCAAAACGTTAATCTATATAAGAAATTTTCTCCAAGTTGAGAGCAATTCTTAATTTCAGAGCCAATCATTGTAATTATTGCCAACAAGGTGGTAGGTATCATGGATGCAAAAAATGGGGCTTGAAGTGCTATTAGACATCTGCAGAAAATGAGATTAGTAGTTAGTTTAACTTATTCTTCTATTTGATTTCGGTCTTTAAATCTAATAGTTCCATTCATTAAATTTATTGAATTTCACACTTCCAAATGAAAAATAGAAATGTCCTTTGGAAGCATTTCTAGTGAATAAATCGATGGCCTATTAAAGTTATAAACCTCACATAATAGTTCCTTGGTTTATTAAGTTCAATGAGAGAGTAACTCTTACTCAATGTATCTCAGACTTCAATCAATTAATTTAGCTCCTAATTATTTAAAACCTCACATTATAGATTCTTAGTCCATTTCATTAGTTAGGTCTAAACCCACCATCGTAAATGTGACTGGATTTGAATATAATTACCTTCACATAATCGTTTCTTGGACGATAATTATAAATCCTCAACACATTGACATCTCATGCCATATGAGGTTTTTGGGCCTACCAATGGGGAAAGCAACGTTAGAGCTTTTCCAATATTACAACCTAATATTTTAATGTTCGGAAGATTTAGGTTATTAATGAGGTTTCTCTTTGGACATGCAACCATTTTAATCATCTCATAATTAAAACCATGCACATATCACATGTGCATATAAAATAAAATGATACTAATGGGCCATTAAGGGATCCAACTTGAGCCACAAAGTTGGATCAATGTAAGGGTAGTAACCAATTATAATGGCCCAAAAAAAAAATAAAAAATTGGGCTATTACTCTTACTGGAGTATTGAACACTTTTAGGCTCCACATTGGGTTTGGGTTCCACTCCGATGCCTTGGATTCACCTTGGATTACTCCCCCACCTTGATCTTGTGATGTTTCCCAAATTTACAAGAAAATGTTATGAGGGACACAAATATTTTCTCATACTAGGGGAATTACAGTACCTAATGATTGCCATTAGATGGATAAAAGGCACGCAAGCCCATTATAAATTTTTTTGCAACCCATAAGAAATTAAATCAAACCATAAAATAACATTAAATGGTCTCCTAATGCCCATTACGCACAATTGACAAGAATTAAAACATATGAATTATGTAAAGATGCAGTGATTCAGTTGGAAGCCTACTTTAGGCCCAAAATAAAATTTTTGGATTAAATTAAATTAAATTAATTAAATAAATATCTCCTGTCCATTAACATGATAAAAAATCTTTCTAATCAAGTAATTCAAAAATAACAGAAAAAATAAAATAATTTTCTGTTAAAACTGAAAAACAGTTAAAACCCGAAACATGTAAAATTCGAGTTGCCCAGCAGTCTATTGATGCTTATTCCAGCAATCATACAAACCATAGGAGGGTGGTAGTAAGCTGCCATAGTAGCCCCAATGAGGAAGAGGTAACGGTACAACCTAGGGTTAGAACCCTAGTTTTACCGATTTATTCCAATTTTAGGGTTTCTATTTTTTAGTTTTGCTATTTTTAGAGATTTACAACCATCAGCACGGCTGCACACATCCCAAGGCCGAAGCCCAAGGGTTGGCTGCACGCCTAGGTCAATCGTAATCTAGGGTCTTGATGAAACCCTAGGTGCTATTTTTTCTTTTCTTAATTTTTCTGGTTAATAATGTCTCAATCACATCAAGAAAGTTGTAAACAGATTATATGGAGCAAAAATAAAAATTTAATCCAACCAAAAATGCATTAAAACAATCTAACAGTTACTTTCGTTTGGCTCTAATATCAGTTGAAAGATGAGGTTACTACGATAAATAGATATTTAAAATTTAAGCTCAGAGAAAATAATCAAATAAATAATCTAAACCCCTTATCCAAGGATCAATTTACAAAACTTAATTGTTAGGAAGTGACCCAAAGGTTTAAGAAGAGATCTTTACGTCAAATCAAATTTGTGTCCAAAAACTAATGAAGTCTGAGCTAAAGAAGAATGCCGAACGTATGACGTCTCTAGCAGTCTTCACACAAGCACCTGACCAACCGACTCCTTTTCTCGAATAGTTGTTAACACACCGTGACGGTAAAGATCCGAAGCAAATAAACTATTCACTTTTTGGTCAAAAACCCTAATCCTAGAAGCACTAGGTTGTAGTTGCTGCTATTATGACGCTAGGGAGTTTAAGTCAGTATTTATAGACCACTTCAAAGAAATTAGGGTTTAGTAATTCTACACAGTTGAACCAAAACCCCTAACTTTTCTCCTCGAGTTAATTATGTATCGTTGGGTTATTAATAAAACCAACCTCTAATATGATAATTAAACCAACCCATATATGTTATTTATTTCGCATGTAATCATATTTTAAGTCCAAGTCTCTACTCGGCCTAAATACAACTAAATCCTCAAGTTTAATAATTAGTATACAGAACATTTTTGCATATATTATTAAACTTCAAATTAATTATTTAAAAATCAACCCTCATATTGTCCCATATTTAAATTTGGCCTAAGCCCATTTTAAGACTTGCTAATTAGCATATATCCCATGTATCACCATATAATACGACACACATTGTGCAACTCTTGCACTTTCTTCTGCTAGTTTGAAGTTAATTGCCCTTGTGGGTGCAACCAACTAGGTTCACGATTCTAATGACATTGGGATTAACAAATAAATTGATAATGACCAACTAGGTCAAGAGTTTTTATCCATTATCTCATAATCGACACAAAACCCTAAAAGCATCTTTTGGAGATATTAACTCTTTAAGTCCCAAATTGCCCCCAAGTCCATGAGTGACGTCTGGCAACATTTCGTGGCTATCAATAGGATGTGAATGAGAGGAATTCATCATAAATCTTTATATCATGATTAACATATGGTAAAATCCATACATTTTGGTATCCAAACTAGATTATGGCCATGGTTTCCTTTTCAAGCCAATCTACG
Source organism: Cinchona pubescens (assembly GCA_025175665.1). Taxonomy (NCBI): domain Eukaryota; kingdom Viridiplantae; phylum Streptophyta; class Magnoliopsida; order Gentianales; family Rubiaceae; genus Cinchona; species Cinchona pubescens. The sequence continues at coordinate 1,599,205 of JANKKI010000232.1, forward strand.
ATCTTTTATATGACTTATATGTATCTTAGCATATGTACTTAATTAGGAAACTCTTTCCTTTAGACGTCAATTACCTTGGCCTAAAGGATTTTCTTACTAAGATTCACCATTATCATATTATTGACACCCTCTTCATTTTTCACTTAAGAGTAATAGATTCTTATAGAATATGCAACCACTCTATGTCTGTCAATTAGTGTTTTGTTATACACTAAAAGAGTACAATATTATACTCCATGAACATCATATATTCAAGCATTAGGTGTTCATAACACTATAAGTTGAAGGACCAATGCACACAATCATGACATTATTAGATCATTAACAAGTGAAAACCCCCGTGATCCAATATGAGTTATGGTCTAATTCAACACATTATTTTAGCAATCATCTATCGTGTCTACTATGTATTTATTTTATCCAAGTATTTTACCAAATTGTTACTATTATTTATTGTGATAATAGGTATATTAATAGTTATTAAGAAATCATAAAAAAGCAACAATATTACACCAAAAAACTACTCTGACTTTATCCTAAGCTGAAATGCAAAGAGAGGGCTAGGCTAGAAAAGAAGTGGGAGGACCACGCTTTGATTAGGGGTGGGTGTCCCAGTGGCATGGCAAGGAAGAAGTTTTCAAATAACTTTCAATCTTTCCTAAATATGTTCTGTTATTATATTCTTGGCTGAAATATGAAATAATAATAAATATGCACAGTATTTCATCTCATTTTCTCCTAAATTAAGTGAACCAATATGGTTAATTTAGAATCTTGAATGGAGAAAAAAGAGAATCAATGAAGGTTACATTGTTTTCCTTTTTCTAATTTTTCTCCTCAGATCAATACAGTTTTGCATTTATAATTCGCCTAAATCCTACAACTAACTAGATTGTGAATGACAAGTATATGGGGTCAAATAGTATCAAGTGGAAGTATAGGTCGACCCTAAAAAGATTCAGGTAATTACCAATTATTTGTTTTGATTACTATTTGAGGATTGAAATACCAAGGGATTTTATTTAAAACTAAATCTAAAAGACTATAAAGTAGTTTTAGAGTGGATTAGGGTTAACTAGCCAATTTTTGGGTTTTGGTTAATAATTAGATTATTTGGTTCAATTAGCCAAATTGGAGGTTGATTAAAAATTTTAACCTAATCCCGGTCCCTCATGTAAATTAGGTCAATCAATCTAATTAGTCTAAATTTGGAACGCTCCTACTACTTAGACTCACCAAATTTAATTATCTATCGTATGGAATTTCAAACAACCAACTAGGTTAGTTATTCCAAGATCAAATTCTAATCCTAGTCCATAATGGATGTCCAAATCCCATTATCGTCTCAATTAACCTAATTAATTAAGAAAATCACCAATTTTACTAATTACTTGTTTAGTTCATTAGTATTGTTCAAATTGTCTAATTTGACCATTCAACCAACCAATTAATCAACACCATTGGAAATTGGCATAATCTAACCTTAATCCATAACTAATTTAAGTATAACTAAAGACATGGAAGTAAAATAAAGCATGGAAAAAAATTGAACTTAACAAGACATGAAAACATAACGAAAGCTAGCAAGAAAGAATTTAAAGGAATCTAGCAGGTAAAGTAGACTTCTAAACTATACTAGACATGTACATAGAACAAGTAGATTAAAGTTATATAGAACATTTCTAACTTATATAGTCAAGCTTTAAACATGGAAAACAAAATAACTAGTCTAGACATGAAAGAAGAAAAACTAAGTTACAAACTTCCTCCCCTAGTGAGAAGGAGAAAAGAAGAGAAAAACCAAGGTAGTTTTGGCTACTAATTTGCCACATGAGATTTATTTATTATGTAGATATGGTTTGGGGTGAAGGGATAATAATACCCTTCAATTTAGGGAAAAAATCAACAAAGTCGTGCCTCTGCAATGTTCAAGCCATGACATAAAAAATCAAGTCTAAGAATCTGGCTATAGCCAGAAAGCTTGCAGAATCATGGCCAGTCAATCTCACCCCGAGGTGCGATATCTAGTTCAACATCTTTGTGTGCCTAGTTTCATGGTTTATGGTGTGGTCGAATCCAATGAAAACCCTAATCACTAACATAAATACGTTAATACTTAATGTTAGTAAACACTAACAAAAAATATAACAATTAGAAATGATAAAATGCAAAAATGTGCCAAATAGCATAGAAACCTTAATTTCTACTGGAATTTGGTCAAACCCTAAACACAAATTCACATTAATATAAGATAATTAGCATTAAAAAACCACTAAACATTAAATAAAACAAACACTAATATACAAAAATAAAAATTTATGAAAATGCACCCATAAACACTAAAAAGTTTTCAGAACTAAGGCAAAACTAATCAAATTATAGTGCATCAAAAGCCCTAGTTTCATAGGTTTAACTCTCTTTTGCATGTGCTTTCGTCTGAATGCTGGACTGATGTTTGTTCCCTTCTTCATATTGGCATAAGTTTTTAGTTCACGATTATGATCCACATCAAATGTTGGACCTCTTCTGGTGGACTCTCCAATGTTTTTTCCTAAAGAAATATTAGCATCTAATTCTTGTGGCATAAATACTTTACAAGTTGCTGTAGATTTAAAATTTAAACGAAAGTATAGTTCAAGACGTTTGATATAACTGAAAATAGAAAAAATGAAAAAAGACAGAACAAATCCATAATACTTAAATATAAAAATTTGAGTTGGATGAGGCAATTTTCGTTTTTATTTCAACCCAATCCAAGCATCTTGTTCCCTCAAGATTATGTTATCCTAGGATGGAATAAATATGTCATATATTCACAAAAAGAAAAAAACAAGTGTTTATTTTCAAAGAATCTTCTCTTCAAAAATATTCCCAGTGTAATATTGTTTCAAAAACTAATCCCATTATAATATATTTATAATTGTCAGTGATATCTCTTTCTCAAAACTAATCTTCTAATTTTAGCATTAAAACTATTAGTATTATGCATAAAACAAGTGTAAATCATTCAAGGATATAATAGAGTAGCAAGTGTAACATTATTTAGATTATTGAGAAAATTGTTGCCAAATTCTTTCAAGATAATATGTTTACACCATGTATCATTTTATTATTTATTTTTTTTGAAGACAGCTCTCACATCGCCGGAATCGGAATAGGGGGACAGATACCTATACATGTCAAATCTATTCACCACTATTGCCTGACACTCTTGCATGTTTTCATAAGTATATAGGTAAGGTAGTAGTATACAACAATAGAGATCGTTTCCACGAAGAGCAAAGATAAACAATTACCGAATACTTAGTACCAATCACTATTTAGACAATCAATAAAGAATTTTGGGTTTTTAGTAATATTAGATTGAAAGCAATTAAAATAGCCTATTTAGCAAATAAATAGGGTTACTAAAAAGCAAGTAATCTGGAAAATTTAATGAAGAAAAGCGGATTGAATTTAATACTGATTACACTAAGATAGAAAAGTATGTAAAGCTTAGACTAGATCTAAGTATGGATTTTAATGAAAAGATGCAATCTTCTTACTTGTGACCACCAATCAATGCTAAACTAGAATTAATAAAAGCAGCGGGACAATAATAATTTCAAGCAAATTAAAAATAACTAATTCATAAAAGTATGAAAGTAACCTCCAAAGACCTCCAAGTGATCTTCTAAAAATTTACATACCCAAGAAGAACAACTAATGAAATCTATGAATTTAATCTAAGAATTAGAGAACACAAGATCCAAGACTTGATATGAAAAGAGTGTTTTGTAGTTCTATGAAAAAAACCCTATTAATGCTCTAAAACTACTCTAACTGACTGACACCTTCTAATTGTAGCTGCTGAGCAGTACATATAAGCTCAAAAAAAAATCTCTAATGCCAAAATGTTCACCGTGGCGAACCTATTGCACTAAGGAACCTTCGCCGTAGTGAAGAACCTTTCTATCTCAAGTTTTGCTTAGTTCGCCATGAAGGGGTCTCGACCAGCATCCAGCTCAGCTTCACAGTAGACTTACACTTCTTCTGTGTGCATTCCAACTCCGTGAAGGAAGGAATTCACCCTTGACCTGCATGAAGAGCATAAGCCAAACATAAATAGCTAGTTTTAACTTTAATTCAAACAAATAAACTACATAAAAACACAATAATCACATAAAGACCTACTTCATACCAACATTACTCAATAAACCATAAAAACATACGAAATGAGACTAAAAGCATCAAGACTAAGTCCAAAAGAATGTTAAAATAAATCTAAATTCTAAGGTTATCAATTCCCTTTAATAATAATATCCAAGAAAATTACAAGAAAGGAAACTAGGCCAAACCTCCAAATAATTTCTATGAATAGATTGTAGACCTATTGCATCTAAATGAACTTTGCCTATATTAGGTCTTCGAATGGAAGCCGAATTAAAAGTATTCTCGTTTTATTTATCTACTTTAATAATGTAAGATCTCGTCTTGTGGAATCACTTTAATATGAAATATTCTACAAGGTTTTATAAATCAGGTATTTTGTTCAACTATCTAACCATCTAAGATTGTTTCCATGTTTATGGTAATTAAAGATTATTTCTATATTTATATTTTTTTCAAAACAGAAATAATTAATATACTAAAAGCTAGAACCACTAGAGAGTGGCACTACAGTACCACAGCCATCCCCTTGGGAAAATGATAATGCCAGAGACAAAATTATTAACCACGAAGAATTTTATTGTTAAATGATAAAAAATTACCCTCCTCCAGTCGACTAAAACATCTCCCACTCTTTTGGTAGGACCTAACCCACTTTGTCAACAATCTCCATCACTAGTCCAGGAAAGTCCATTACTATGTGATTCATTTTCATCGTGGTAAACATATGCAAATCCATAATGCCTCAAATCCATATTTGCCATCTCTTCCTCAACCTTAGAAGTTTCAACTTATGAAGAGTAAAGGACAGAGGACCCATTGTTACACAAACCCAAAAATACAAGAAAATGAATCACATGAGGAGCCAATAATTTTCCGCCACCACCCATAAACAACCTGATTTACCATTGATTGGGTAAACTTCATTAATATAATTGTCACTAGTAAACAATGATGTGAAATCAACCGCAAGCTCCATGCCCCCATGTAATTGAACTGCCTCTAAGTCAGTGGATCAATAATCTTAACTTTCTCAGCCAACATATACAACCAATAGACACTAAGGCGACAACAAACCCCACAAATAATTTCCGCCCACGACTCCAACACAGAACACCCAAGTATGATGACAGCAAAGTAACCAAAAGGACTATTATAAACATCACTCACATTCCAATGTCCTAAAAGAGAGGGAACTGGAGTATTATGGATTGAAGGATAGCGAAATGGAGTATTGTGGACTGAAGTTGTCAAAATGGAGAAGGTTGGACAATGGAGTAATGTGGAGTGATAGAAAGGGAAGTAGAAGATGAGAGGTATGGGTGGAGGTGAAGTCACTGAGGGAGAGGTGGAACAGGGTCCTGCGACGGCTAGAGAGCTAGCCAAAGAGGTAGAAGGAACGTAGTTTAGCAAGGGATGGAGTGGGGGAAAGATGTGGGACATACAACAAGAGGGAGAAAAGGAAGAGACTTTGGCATTATCGCTAGCCATTCTCTTCACTGTCCATACTACCCCGACAGAAATTAAAATAGAGATCGAGTAACAGGTAATAACTAAGCTACATTACTAAAACGGACACGATATCTAACTAAAACAAGGCACATGCTACACACATTTGTAACTTTTGATTTGTTGGAAATTGTACTTTTTAAAAAATAAATGGACTATCACCAAATGATAGCATATAGTACCAAATACATAAAGATAATAGGTTGGGTTTTGCAATCAGATTATATATATATATATATATATATATATATATGAATATCTATTTAATATTTATATTTTTTTTTGTAATTATTTTTATCTTTCTATTTTTTATTTTTAAAATTTTTCATAGTTATTTATTATTTAGTAACGTACTACATAAAATTTTATTTCTTCTAAAAGAATCAAACAAACTTCTTCTTTCATAAGAACAACATATGATATTTCTTCTTAATTATACTTCCTTATTCAGGTATCTAGAATATAATTCCTATAGTGACACTATCAATGACTTTATAAGTTCAAAGATAAAGAACTATTTCATATTTACACGAAATCAAATAAAATATAGAGGATAATTTGCGAAAATAAGTAATTAAAAATTAATAAAGAAAATAGTAAACATAATTAAAATATAAAGAACAAAGACATTAAATGAAAATTATATATAAGAAACTAAAATATGAAATGAATATATTCTCTATAATTATAGATATGTGTCATACCATAAGTTAAAAAAACTATATATTTCCTACATTGTTAGTGTAAAACCTTATTTACACAACAGGTGTAAATAAATACGAAATGTGCATTGCTTAAATTTTTTTTTTTTTTTAAATTGTAGACGTGCCATTCACTAAAAGACGATGGTATAAAAAATTTCTTATACTGATAGTGCAAGAAAGATCAAGCTTATTTGTAATACCGAAGCCACGAACATTGAGGGCTGAGGTCCAGTACTTTCCCCTCGACGCCAGAGGCTCGATAGCCCTCCTTAAACAAAGCAATACTTCCCCTACCCTGAGAGGTCTAATCAAACGCTTCGAGTTAATGACTAAGTGAACATAAGGAAATAAGCTTAGTTCTTTTGCCTCAACCCGGAAGGGTCCAAATAAAGCCTAAGTCCAAAACGAAAGGGGGACTCAGCCAATTTCTTATGCATGATCACTGCTATTCTTAAGTGTCATAAGCTTGTTATCTCCTTATATTATAAGTCTTTTGCCTTGTATGCAGGAAACATAGAAAATGAAAGCAAGTAAAGGAAAGAAGTAAAGAAAATGCGAGGTTGTCAAAAACTCAAGAATTTTATTAAATGAGCCTAACTATTACAGAAAAGTGCCAACTATTACAGAAGTATCACGTCAGTCTGCGGGGCAGAAGTGGAAGGTTCGGCTGAGGAGGTGGAGGCTTGGTTCACAGGTTCAGACTCTGCTTCGGGACCTGCAGCTGATGGCCTACATTGATTCAAGGAAGTTGCTTCAGGAGCTCCAGGGATCGGTACTAGGGCCTTGAATAGAGCTTGCAAGCCATTGATGACCTCTTCGGTAACAGAGGCGTGATCATATAGCAACCCCCGGTACAGATCAGGATTCTTAACAAAGTGGTCGCACGCCAGTGTGAACCCCATTGAGAAGACTTTCTTGGTGAACTCCTTCAGTATCCCGTCTGCCTTATCCGAAGCCACGAACTCATTTCTCCCCTCGATCCGTAGCTCCTTCTCCCGTGAAGGAAACTTCGCCTCGGCCATCTGGGCCACCTCCTAAAATTGAAGGACCCTCTTCTCAAGGTCCGCGATTCTCTTATCTCGATCGCTGACATCAACCTGAAGGGTTTTCTTTTCCAGCTAGGCCTGACGAAGCTTATCCCTCACTTCGGTCAGCTCGACCTTCCACTCATTGTACTTCTTGCCCGCTTCAATGTTACACTTTATCTCGTTAGCCTTAAAGGCTTCCTTCACTTTCTGATCTACACCGGACTTGGTATGAGCCAATTCTTGCTTCAGGGAATTGACAGCAGAATTGAAAGGGGCCACGTGCTCAGTGATGGCGGGCAGGATAGTAATAGCCTGCAAGAATTTGATGTGGAGCAAAGGTGTAAACCAAAAAATGAAATGCAAAATGTTGAAATTTTGAGAAAGGTCAGACACACTTACATTCATCAGACTGACATGAAATTCATCCAGCCTCTGTTGGGGAGTAAGCCTCTTTACATAGGTTATGTCCCGAGGCAAAGCAACAAACTTTTCTTGTTCGCGAGCCACCCTCAGAAATTATGCTCGGTTGTTTATATTGATCGGCGGGGTAGGTCGGAACTCAGTACTCCCCGAGGTGATAGAAACCGGAAGAGGGTCAACGGTCAGTCGACCCCATGGAAAATCTTGCGACCCCACGAACTTTCTCTCCTCCTCGGGGCTGTATTTCTTATCACCTGAAAGGAAAAAGAGGATAGTACTCAATTGGGAAGAAAGACAAAAAGCGAGAAAGAAGAAGGCATGCTAGACCTTACCATAGGAGGTGATGAGTTGCTTTGACAGCGGGGCGTTCCCCGAGCCCTCCCCAGGAGTCCTCACTCTCGCCACCGGATAGGAGAACCTCGAGGGCAAGTGTCGACGATGAAGAGGTGAGGGCCAGTGCAGAGGAAGGACCCTCCCTGAGGCAAGCAGTCTCCTTTGACCACTTCCTGGTAACCCGAACCAGCTCGGGCTCGGGGTAAGCAATCAAACTCAGAGCCAGCATGATCGGGTGCTCAGCACCAGAACTCATCGGGGTTCTTCTGACCTTGGTTTGGTCTGGGGGTACTGAAGCTGATGGGATAGCCCCAGCACTTCCCGAGGGCACGTTAGTGGAGATAGATGAAGATTCGCTTGTAGTTGATGATGAGGGCTGGCTGGAAGAGCACGCACCAGTAGCAGGTGCAGCAGACACTAGCCCCCTTAGAAATGCTCCGAGCTCTGAAAAAAGACAAAAGGTCTTTATTCTGACGAAGCAATGTTTAAAAAAAAAAAAAATGGAAGGTGATGACCTTTATGAGGGTCGTAGCTCGGAGGGACGTTATGGGTAGGGAACAGTCCCGCCCAGGCTAGGATGTTGTTGGAGAAATAATGGCATGCCGGTTGTTAAAATTTATTCTAAGGTAGTTAGACTCAACAAGCCTCCTGGCATGAATGCAGTTAGGGGGGGAAGCATTTTTTATTTTAAGATTTTCTTTTACAAGATTCCAAGGGCCCGAGGCATTGGAGAGTCGAGGTATCAAACAAAGAAAAATGACTTTTTTCTAGTCGTGGATAGATGAAGGGTTACCCGAATTGAGCTGTTTGCCCGCGGTTCGGGGGAAAATGTAAAAGAATCCCTTCACATGGGATAGTTTCAACATCATCCTAAAAGTATATAAGGATAGGGGGATGTTGTATAATTTACAGAGAAAGGAGAATCCGGCAATAAGCCGAACAGCGTTTGGGGTCAGTTGGGATATACTAATATCCCAGTGGTCAGACAGATGGACAAGGAGGGTGCTATCAGGAGCCTCAGTCCCGCCTCAAGCTGTTCCTGGTAAACTGTTAAGTAAACAGGAGGAGGTAGGTGGCATCGGTCCTCGAGAGTGGGGAGTTGATGTGCACATTTCTAGGGAAGCGGTATCTATTCCTAAGAATATTTTGATGTCCTCGGGGTCAAGAATGTTGGATATGTCTAATGTTTGGAGGTTGAGGTGATCATTTTGTGGAGGTTTGGCAGGGGTAGGTTCGGGGTAAAAGTTCAGGGGGACTGTTGCCGGGAAAGCCTCGTTAAAAGGGTTAAGCAGCCTATCGGTAGCGTTTGAGGGAGAAGGAGGTACCGGCGTGCTAATGATGGAGGAGGGAGTGAACGTAGCGGCCATGGTCCTCTACTCGAAGGATAAGTGAGGTTTGGGGAAGCAGAGATCTCGGAGGCCTTCATGTGGAATCCGGCTGGGACGATGAACGGTGGTCGGCGGCTAAGGAAATTAGACGCGAAGGGGGACAGGAGTGTGGTATTAAGAAAAGGAGAGGATGTGAATGATAAGAAAAAAGTGAGAAGTGGGAAGGAAAAATTAGAGAGCCATGAGAGTGAGGAAAAAGACGAGGGGGGAAAGTAAGAGCAGATATGGCAAAAAGTAAGAATTGGGAGAAATGGGGGTATAAATATGGGGGGGACCATCCAGAGTATTCAATGAATTTGGAGGGAAAACCATCAAGTTTGAAATAATTGGGGGTATTTTGGTGGGAAAAATGAGGCGTTTCGGCCAGAAAAATGAGGTATTTTGCAGCAAAATTAGAGTGAGTAATGCAGCGCAATCAATGAAATCTAGCGCTTGGAGACTCAGCGAAAATGTCACTGCAGCCATGTCTTGTCAAAGGGCCACGGGTTACCTCTGTCTCAGATCGATATGGCAAGCTCGGGAGTGCTCAAAGATTTATGCACCTCAACTCGGTATAAGAGGGTCAGGCACAAGCAGAGAGTCATTTTCGGCTCAGTCCCCACTGCGGGGATAGGCACCGAGCCGAGGAGACTATTGATGATGCTCGGAATTAGCGCGTGGTTCACACCTCAAGAATGTTCTGGAGGTGCCTATGTGGCAGCCTCATTAAGGGTAGTTATGTAATTTAGCCCTAATTGAGCTAGTAGAATGGTAGTCTCATGCCCCTTCATGTAAGAATCTATAAATAGGGGCCTTGGGCACCAAAAACATGGACTAATCTCTCCAGGACAATTATACCAATCACAAATTCTCCTCAACTCTTCTACTTTCTCTCTCTACCTAGAATCTAAATCTATCTTCATCAATTGGCGCCGTCTGTGGGAATCGTCAGATTTCCATCTCCTTTGATAATTCTCAATCATTTCAATTCTCTATTTTTGCTTCTGAAAGGATGAAGAACCGAGGACTATGCCGAACCACTTTCAAGAACGCTGAGGCGAGCAACCAACACCTCGTGGTGCATACCGATGAGACAGAAAATGTCAGTACACCAGCTGAGGTCCAACAGACGTAGAATGACGTTCTGAAATACATCGCCGATCATTTTGAATCTTTTCGAGCATTTGTGGAGCAATGTGAGAACAAAACTCCATCCGAGCTCTTAAACCGAGCGGCCACTCCACAAGCCAAACAGCAACTCGCTCCTGGCCAAAGACCTGGGAAACAGCCAGTTGATGCCTGAGCCCCAACCGACCCGCGTCACAAAATAACAAAGTCACGCTCAGACGGGAAATCTAATGAATCACACTCGTCAACGAGCGAATCAAAAAGATTACCACTGCGTGAAAGCGGAAGGTTCGGCTGAGGAGATGGAGGCTTGGTTCACTGGGTCGGACTCAGCTTCGGGACCTACAGCTGATGGACCACTTTGATTCAAGGCAGTTGTTTCAAGAGTTCCAGGGATCGGTACTGGGGCCTTGAATAGAGCTTGCAAGCCATTGATGACCTTCTCAGTAACAGAGGCATCATATGGCAACCCCCCGTACAGATCAGGATTCTTCACAAAGTGGTCCCACGCCAGTGTGAACCCCATTGAGAACACTTTCTTGTTGAACTCCTTCAGCATCCCGTCTGCCTCATCCGAAGCCACGAACTCATTTTTTTCCTCGATCCGCAGCTCCTTCTCCCGTGAAGCAAACTTCACCTCGGCTATCTGGGCCTCTTCCGAAAATTGAAGAAACCTCTTCTCAAGGTCCGCGATCCGCTGTCTCCTTATTTCAATCTCTGACATCAACCTGAAGGGTCTTATTTTCTAGCTCGGCCTGATGAAGCTTATCTCTCACTTCGGTCAGGTCGACCTTTCACTCATCGTACTTCTTGGCCACTTCAATGTTACACTTTATCTCGTTAGCCTGAACGGCCTCCTTCACTTTCTGATCTACACCAGACTTGGCATGAGCCAATTCCTGCTTCAGGGAATTGACAGCAGATTTGAAGAAGGCCTCGCTCTCAGTGATGGCGGGCAGGATAGTAATAGCCTACAAGGGAGCAAAGGTGTAAACTAAAAAACAAAGTGCAAAATGTTGAAATTTTGAGAAAGGTCAGACACTTACGTTCATCAAACTGAAGTGAAGTTTGTCCAGTCTCTGTTGGGGAGTAAGCCTTTTTACTTAGTTTACGTCCCGAGGCAAAACAACCAGCTTTTCCTGTTCGTGAGCCACCCTCAAAAATTATGCTCGGTCGTTTATATCAATCTATGGGGTAGGTCGGAACTCAGTCTATCCTCGTATACTCCCTGAGGTGATGGAAACCGGAAGAAGGTCAACGGTCAGTCGATCCCACGGCAAATCTTGCAACCCCGCAGACTTCCTCTCCTTCTCGGGGCTTGTATTTCTTATCACCTGAAAAGAAAAAGAGGTTAGTACTCAATTGGGAAGAAAGACAAAAAGTGAGAAAGAAGAAGCATGGTAGACCTTACCATAGGAGGTGATGAGTTGCTTTGACAGCGGGGCGTTCCCTGAGCCCTCCCAGGGAGTCCTAACCTTCGCCACCAGACCGGAGAACCTCGAGGGCGACGATGAAGAGGTGAGGGCCAGGACCGAGGAAGGACCCTCCCTGATGCTAACAGTCTCTCTAGACCTCTTCCTGGTAACCCGAACCGGCTCGGGCTCGGGGTGAGCAATTAAACTCAGAGCCTGTGTGACCGAGTGCTCGGTACCTGAACTCTCCGGGGTTCTTCCGACCTCAGTTTGGTCCTGGGGTACTGAAGCTGATGGGGTAGCCCCAGCACTTCTCGAGGGCACGGATTGTTAGTGGCGGCAGATGAAGATCCTCTTGCAGTTGATGATGAGAGCTGGCAGTAAGAGCCTGCACCAATAGCAGGTGCAGCAGACACTAGCCCCCTTAAAAATGCTTTGAGCTCTGCAAAAAGACAAAAGGTCAGTATTCTGACGAAGCAATGTTTAAAAAAAAAAGAAGGAAAGGTGATGACCTTTATGAGGGTCGTAGCTTGGAGGGACGTTATGGGTAGGGAACAGTCCCCGCGCAGGCTAGGATGTTCTTGGACAAAATGGCAAGCTGGTTGTTAAAATTTATTCTAAGGTTAGACTCAACGAGCCTCCTGGCATGAATGGAGTCTGGGGGGAAGGCATTTTTGGTTTTAAGGTTTTCTTTTACAAGATTCCAAGGGCCCCGGGGCATTGGAGGGTCGAGGTATCGGACAAAGAAAAATGACTTTTTCCAGTCGTGGATAGATGAAGGGTTACCCGAAGTGAGCTGTTTGCCCGCGGTTCGGGAGAAAATGTAAAAGAATCCCTTCACAGGAGATTGAGAACTTCAACATCATCCTAAAAGTATATAAGGATAGGGGATGTTGTATAATTTACAGAGAAAGAAGAATCCGGCAATAAGCCGAAGAGCGTTTGGGGTCAACTGGGATATACTAATATCCTAGTGGTCAGACAGATGGACAAGGAGGGGTGCTATCCATAGTTGTTAGAATCCCGATCCTACCCTTACGATCCTACGATTTTACGATCCAAATTTATAAAATCGATCCCGATCCTAGAGGTAGGATCGCTATTATAGATAAACTCAAGTTGGTGTCATTAGTCATGTAATTATGTATATATTTACTGAAGTTAAGTTATTATTTTGATAATTTTCATTCAAATGTCATATTTTATTAGTTTATACTATTCATATTATTTTTTTAGTTTTTAATTAAAGAACAGTATTAAATTTGCGATAACGCATAACTTTTTACAATATGAGTATATAATGTCAAATGTTATAAATTTTAGTTAAAGAAACTTATTTCATGATGAATATTAAAATTTTATATTTATTTGTATAAGTTTTTATTGAATATTAGCTTTAAAAATAAATAAAAGTTATATTTTTATTCTTTTGATAGGATCTTACGATCCTACGATCCTATTTACGATCCGATCCTGTAACTTTCAAAACGATCCTACGTGGAATCCCGATTTTACAAACCTTGGTGCTATCGGAAGCCTCAGTCCCGCCTCAAGCTGCTCTTAGTAAACTGTTAAGTAATCAGGAGGAGGTAGGTGGCATCGGTCCTCGAGAGTGGGGAGTTTGATGTGCACATTTCTAGGGAAGCGGTATCTATTCCTAAGTATTTTGATGTCCTCGGGGTCAAGAGTGTTGGATATGTCTAATGTTTGGAGGTTGAGGTGATCATTCTGTGGAGGTTTGGCAAGGGTAGGTTCGGGGGAAAAGTTCAGGGGGACTGTTGCCAGGAAAGCCTCGTTAGAAGGGTTAAGCAACCTATCGATAGCGTTTGAGGGAGAAGGAGGTACCGGCGTGCTAATGATGGAGGAGGGAGTGAACGTAGCGGCCATGGTCCTCTACTCGAAGGATAAGTGAGGTTTGGGGAAGCAGAGATCTCGGAGGACTTCTTGTGGAATGTGGCTGGGACGATGAACGGCAGTCGGCGGCTAAGGAAATTAGATGCGAAGGGGGACAGGAGTGTGGTAATAAGAAAAGGAGAGGATGTGAACGATAAGGAAAAAGTGAGAAGTGGGAAGGAAAAATAAGAGAGCAATGAGAGTGGGGAAAAAGACGAGGGAGGAAAGTAAGAGCAGATAAGGCAAAAAGTAAGAGTTGGGAGAAATGGGGGTATAAATATGGGGGGACCATCCAGAGTATTCTATGAATCTGGAGAGAAAACCATCAAGTTTAAAATAATTGGGGGCATTTCGGTGGGAAAAATAAGGTGTTTCAGAGAGAAAAATGAGGCATTTTGTAGCAAAATTGGAGCAAGTAATGCAGCGCAATAAAGGAAATCCAGCACATGGGGGCTCAGTGAAAACGTCACTACAGCCATGCTTGTCTTGTCAAGGGGCCCACGGGTTACCTCTGCCTCGGATCGATATGGCAAGCTCGGGAGTGCTCAAAGATTTATGCACCTCGGCTCGGTATAATAGGGTCGGCCACAGGCATCTGGGGACTATGGACAGTCATTTTCGGCTCGTTCCCTACCGCGGGGATAGGCACCGAGCCGAGGGGACTATTGATGATACTCAATATTAACGTGTGGTTCACGCCCAAGAATGTTCTGGAGGTGCCTATGTGGCAACCTCATTAAGAGTAGTTATGTAATTTAGTCCCAGTTGAGCTAGTAGAATGGTAGCCTCATACCCCTTCATGTAAATCTATAAATAGGGGCCTTGGGCACCAAAAACATGGACTAATCTCTCCAGGACAATTATACCAATCAGAAATTCTCCTCAAGTCTTCTACTTTCTCTCTGTACCTAGAATCTAAATCTAGCTTCATCAGAGTACTATATGAAACTAAAACAAACTTGAGGACAATAAGAAATAATACTACCTACATAGGCAACATATCAATTACTTTCCCAAGAAATTATATACTTCAATTCTTGAATGATGAAAAGGTTTCTTATATAAATAAAATAAAAATAATGCTTTGAAACTATTAAATTATCTTATATTTCACCTCTAAATTGGTTGTTGCATTTGATTTTATATGGTATCCCATAACTACGTATTAAAATCTCTTTAATTTCACCTCTAAACTGGGCATTGCATATATTTTTATATGGTAAGTCATATGATAGAGACATTTAATTAATCTTGGCAATTAATGTCTTACTTTTTTACGCTAAAGCCACCAATGTGGCTGTGGGCAGGAATCCATTTTACTAAAACTAAAAGTAGAGCCTAGACAAGGATGTACATAACGGATGGAAAATACTTACCTGGACTTAGTTCACGGGTGGGGCCGTGGACTCCTTGGTCCAGGTAAGTTCACATCTACCCCTCCACCTCTCCCCTCCAAAATAAATTAATTTTTTGGAGGGAAGAAACAGATGTGGACTTACCTGGACCAAGAGGTCGTCCTCACGACCCCACCCATAGACCGGGTTCAAGTAAGTATTTCCCATAACGGATAGATGGCATCCCAGTCACATCTATAGAAACTAGACTGCCTTACTTAGAAGCAATGTTACTAGAGTTGAACAGAAGATTACAATTGGATATTAAACTTCCTAACTTTGCTAATGAGTCTGCCACACAATTTGCTTCACGTAAAACATGAGACAACCAAAAATTCCCTTGATCCAGCATTAGAGTAATACTCTAATGAATAGAGTCAAACCTCCAAGGTGAGTCTGTTGTCTTGGTCAGTAGCCCTAGCATCGATTTGAGAGTCAGTTTCAACTTGGACATGGGTATATATTCCATCTAGGTAGTAGGACAAGCCAAAAAAATCATGATACTACGCTTCCAAGTTCATTAGTGTCCCTAGAGAAACCAAAAACTCAAAGATAACTCCGTCCTGCTATTGTGTAAAATTCCTCCACACCCAATTATAATGTCCCCAATTTTAAGGTTTTAAGTTGTAAGGTACGAGTTTGATTGTTATTGATGTTTTGAGGTTAACTTAGGGGTATATGATTAGGCATCTTGCTATTATCAAAATATAAGTTTAGACCAATTTATGCGGTCCTCTCACATATTCAAGCTTTATTGGGAGGATTTAATTAAGTATTTTCTTAAAAGTTTGTGGAGGAAAATATAATTTTTATTAGTTGGACTAGGAAACATGAGGTGTTTTTATCTCCTCATTCCAGCAAAGCAACAAAGCTAGCAGGAGATGTCCTTAAATAAGGAAGCACGTGGTGTCATTAGCAAGTAGATGGTGTCATTAACAAGCAATTGGTGTCACTCTCTAAGTTAAGCCTCCAAACCAACTAAGCCATCTAAATAGTTTTCTAATAGTTTATTTTAATATGTAATAGTACTTGAATAAGAACAAAAATAATGGCAGCAAAAGGAAAATAAAAAAAAAATGTGAAAAGAAGAAGAGATAGAGAGATCAAATTGGGGGCAAGGGAGAAAGAGTGATAGGCCTTCACAAGAACCGAGAGAGTGAGTTTAAGAGAAGTAAATTTTCTTCTTTTCCTCTTTATTGAAGCTTCTATAGTATAGAAAGAAGGTGAAGAAGGCCAAGAATAGAAGGAAAAAGTTGAAGAAGAAGAGGACAGCTAGGTGTTAGCAAGCTCTTCAATTCTTGAGTGAGTATTTTCTCAATGTTTACTGAAACAAATGATATATCTATATTTGTAAGCATTAATATAAGAGTCTGTGATGAAATAAACATGATTTGGAGGTGACTTGGATGCATGAAATCCATTTGAAATCAAAATTCTCGAAACTAAAAGATTTCGAACAGTTTTAGGCAGTAAATTTTCATAGGCTATAACTTCTTGTAGAAAATTCTAATATGATCTTTGTTTCATGTTTTAGAAACTAGACTCATGAGGTTTAATTTGGTATAAGGCATGATCCAATTATTTATGAATTGACCTCAATGACTCTTTGAATTTGGCAAAAAATCAGCTCTGCTAGAGACAACCAGAATTGGTAATTGATATTGTTCTGAATTTGGGGCTATTTTTTATTAGGTTATGATTTGATTTAGGGGATAATCACTTCATTATAATTTTAGTTATTTGAATCTAGTATCTAAATATTCAAGAATCATGGTAATTGGAGTTATATATTTCAGGTAATGATTATTTAAGTATGACTACCCAAGCCTTGTGTGTTGGAAAACACTACATGATACTCTTACTTTATGGATGAATTTGGGAGGATTATGGAAATATTTGGAGAAAGATTTCTTCATGAATGGAAAATGAGCAAAGTTTCCAAATCATCAAGTGTTACAACTATTGGATAGTTACATGCCTTAAGATATATTAATTTTAGTGAAATTGTATAATATGCAAAATCATACCAATATTGTGATGATATTCTTCTTCTGTGATCAATTGGAGGGCATTATGATATGAATCCGAGCAACGTTGCATCATAAGAGATTTAAAATATAATGTTAAGTTTCTAACACCACCAAGAATACATTTTTTTGCGAGTTGTTTAACTCAAGATATATAGGTTTTAGAGAACTCTTTCGAATCTGGAAATTAGTTTATGACTTATGATGATTATGTATTTTGAGGCTATTTCTAAGCATAACTGGTCAGTAATTCTATGACCATTTCTATATAGAACTTATAGAATTTTGAACACAATTTTCAGTGATATTGATCTTGTACTTTTCAAACTTATATGAATACTATAATACTTTTATTTTATGACATTATCAAGTCTGAATTTGAAGTTTACTTGCTCTATATATCTTTGCTCTTTTTGAAATAAATTTTAATTTGCCTAATTGAATTGATATAAGTCTAGTGTTTGTAATTTTTAGAAAGCCATAGTGGTATTATAGTGTACATGCACATATATCTTTCTTTAATTGTTTTTACTTATTTGTGGATACTTATACCTCATTTTGTAAATTCTACCACAAGTGAAATATTCTCTATGTTGTTGGAATTAAAGAATCTCGTGCAACATTTTATTATGGGAAAGAATTTTATACTATATTCATAAAATACTTGTGTGTGTTTGTAAACCCAATTGTGTAATTTATCAGACTGTGAGAACTGAGCCTTACTGTGTGTAGTTTAGTTACGCTGAACTAGTATTAGACTTGGCCAAAACCGTCTAGCTGTTGGCCCAAAGCAACCTAAGATGGGAGTAAATTAGGTTGTATAAAAATAATTTGAAACTTTGCATAATAAAACTTAAATAAGGCACAAGTAATAAATGAAGCAATTTAAGGATCAAAGCAGTAAATGCACAATGATAATTAAATAAAATTTAAGATTGGGATTGAGAAAATCAAACCAAATTCTCAAACTTCACAAGTTTGGAGTGTATATCTACTAATTTGTACCTCTTCAATGTAGGTAAGACAATAACCTTTTTGTACACCAATTAAGATCACTCATACTCACACCAAGTATCTCTAGTTGAGCCAAAAGTATTACACACAACCTCACTTTTGTACAATTGCTATCTCTCCACGGTCTGATATTTGAATATCACTCACTTGATCACTTTTTGTTTCCACTAATACAACATAACAGAGAGCCTATTTTCATTAAAATAGCTTGAGTAAATGCTTGTATTAATCGTGAAAGTTATCTTCATTTATTTTATACTAAGGAGTATTTATAGGTGCTCAAAATTAGCCTCCAACTACCCTCCAACAGCTATACATTAATTGCTGAGAAACTAGCTATTAGACTGTTCGACCGGCCGTTGCATGGCCTCTACATCCGATAGCTTGTCCAATCCCTTGAAGGAGTCCTACTTTGACTTTATTCAAAAGTTTGAGCCTTCGTCTGATTCTGCATCATGTAAAAAGTCAGTGTCTTCTGGATTTTGCCATATGACTGATCGAATGTTATTCTCCATCCAAAAAAAATGCCATTATTTCTCCTTCAGACGTTATCTTGCATCTATTCTCCAATGCCAGTACCTCCTCCTGGATTTTGCATAGTCTTTTCCCAGACGATCATCTCCTTCAAAAATGTTATCTTTTGAATAGTCAATTACATCCGAAAAAGGTGTGTCAATTCCAGTGGCTACTGATCTTGTTCCGGACAATCATTCCCGTGGCTACTAGTCTTGTTTCAACGATCATCTTCGTCCAAAAGTTTACATTTCAAACAACCAACAGCATCCATTGAATCTGAAAACTTCCTGCACACTAGATTTCAACCATTAGACTGATTGCCCATTATCAAAACCAGGATTATAATTCAACAATCTCTCCCTTTTTGATGATGACAAATCAAGGAAAGATGATAACTAAGGAAGTCTCAACTACATGACCCGACATTTGTATTTGCACAACCAACCAAGTATTTCTACCCCTTTTGGCATCATCAAAACAAAATGAAAAATCCTCCTGAAGTTATGCTGCCCCTTCAACGGAACATAACATTTTTAAAAATATTCAAGCACAATAATCAACCAAGCAATATTAGCCAAACAATTGCATAAGTACATAATGCCATAACCAGTCAAAGTAACATGTGTGTCCCAAATGATTAGTCAAAATAATCACATAACATCAAAGTTAAGAGAACATCCATAACCAGTCAAAATGACCACAAAAACATCAAAAAGAGTTAGTCACAAAATCCTAAGATTGGCTGAACGAGTCATTTTTCTTTTTTGATCTTCGTTCTCTTTTGCATTTTTTGGAATGAACCTTTTGGATCAAGGACACATTGTCTTTAGTTTCTTCACTATCGTGGCCAACCTCATCTTGGTCTTGATGTGATGGGCTCTATTGAGATAAGAGATAGGTTCTTTTCATTCCATAATATAATCAAAGGCTGCATCAATCCCATCATTTTCATCTCCATGACCAATATCTTGAGCTTCTTGACCTTTAACATCTTTTGCAATATCCTCTTGTGTAGCTTAGGCAGTGTTCTCATTGTATTGAACCTCATATCTCAATGTTCCATGTTCCTCATGTCCAGAATCTTGATATGTTTGATTCTCCAACTCATGATCAAGAGCCTCATCCTCTTCAGAATCTTTTCACTCTCAGAAGATGACTGAAGGAAGTATTGAGATTTCATATTGGAAAATTGAACTTGGGCTGAGATACACATACCCAATGCCAGGGCTTCTTGAAAGTCTTGTTTAGTTTCCAAATGCTTAAGTTTCTCTGTGGTCTTCCTTTGGAACCTGTTCATTTGAGTACTAAGGGTATGAATGAGATCCACCACTTGAGATAAGGACAGAAATTTAGAGGAAACGTATAGAAGGCGGAAGAAATGGGAATAATGCAAGGTGAAGGAGGTTGTTGACCAGCACTAGAGGCATCATCCTTCAATTTTGCATCAAATACTCATTTTTAGTAAAATTAGTGTTGTTTATAAAATTTCAACCCTTTCATTTCAATATATGCTTTGGTAAAGTAAGGGGAAATTGTTGTTTCCAGAAATAGAGATTGAAAAATGATCAAAATTTTTATTCAAAAAATTTCCAAATGGGATGCTTCTCCTAGTATCAGTAAGTAGCAATTCCCATAAGGAACAAAGTCTATAGACACCCAAAATCCAATTTAATCCCTTTGAAAACAGAATAAAAGATCAATTGCATTTTTCCCAGTTTAGTCCTATGGCCATTAGTGGGAAGCAATAAATTGGTGGCCAAGGTATACAAAATGTTCAACTCTGGACTGAGCAAAGTAGTTTTGGCTTCCGAAACCTATTTGAAATCAAGTTTGAAAATTTGTTTGACTTTTTCAATGTCAAACTGTGTCAAGACTAGGCCATTTATCGAAAGAGAAGAAGTACGAGAAATCATTAGGCTCATTCATATCACATTAAAAAATGGTATCGACAACAGTAGTTTTAAGTTCAATGTCCTTATAATTAACTCATGAAATCAAGAAATTTGTATCAATATTTTTTCTAAGATTAGCAATAAATTACAATACAATATCATGATAAACAGGCAAGCCAAGATAGATAAATTTACCCCAATTTTGTTTTTCAAAATGTTCTTTAACAAGATTCAACTTCAATTCATCAAAAATGTCTCTAGTTATAGGTGTTAGACTGTCCCCTCCAGTTGAGCTTCGCTATGCGTCTTTGAAGTATAATGGATTTACTTAAGAGAGTAGTGTACCTATCCGAAACTTTTTCATCAATGAATTTTGGCAATGAGATAAATGATTTAGATTGTTGACGGGCTAGACCTTGAGATGATGTGCCAACTTGGGTGTTTGCCCCTTGGATGGTGTTTTGCCCTATGATTTCTTTCCCTTGCTACCAAAAACGGATCCACCACAAGATCGAACCATCTTATAATGGAACAAGAAGTTTTGAAGAAAATATTATACCTTTGATCAAACGGTGAAATGAGAATTTAAATAGGTTGAAAACTGTAAAATTATTTGCAAAGGGGTGTAAACATTATTTAATAAATAAAAAAAGGTTAAATGGTAGAAATTTTAAAAATTGATGGGAATATGTGAAATGAGAATTTAAAGGTTCTTAGTTTTCGCTAGACAGGAGTTTGGAAGAAATGATGTGTTCGAAATGAAGATTACAAAAAAGCATTAATCAGAAAAGAAAGGTTGTTTGGGCGGCTGAACGAGAACTAAGCATCCAAATGAGCATCCGAATTGGATGAACGGATAGTCAGACGAAATGAAGCGTATGATCACTCATAGAATGTTAGTGAAAAAACAGTCAATTCTACGGACAAAACTAAGCATGCGAACCACAAAAAAAATCAAGTTTCAATTTTTTACTTTAAAATCCCTAAATATGTTCTAGGAAATTCAAAACGATCCAAAAGGCAATACTTTTGTAAAAATATCAACTAATTGATCTTTAGTACACACATAATCAATGCAAACTTCCTTTTGGACATAAGATCTCTTATAAAATGATGTTTAATACCTATGTGCTTAGTTCTGGAATGCTGAAGTGGATTTTTAGTGAGATTGATGGCACTAGTGTTATCACATTTAATAGGCACACATACAAAATTCATACAAAAATCTTTCAAAGTCTGTTTCATACAAACAAGTTGGGCACAACAATTATCAGGCTTCCTGAGCTATGTATTCCACTTCCGCCATTGACAAAGAAATCGAACCTTGTTTTTTACTAAACCATGACACTAAGAAATTTCCTAAGAAATGACACATTCCATTAGTACTCTTTCTATCTACTCTACAACTGGCAAAGTCAGCATCCAAGTACCCAATCAATTCAAAACCAGTGATTTTAGGATACCATAAACCTTAATCAATAGTCACTTTCAAATATTGAAAAATTCTTTTAACTACAATTAAGTGAGATTCCTCAGGACAAGATTAAAATCTAGCCCATAAGCGCACGACAAATATGATATCCGGTCTACTAGTAGTTAAATCAAGTAAACTACCAATCATACCTCTATAGTGCTTTCCATCAACCATGTTACCTTCATCATTTTTGTCAAGCTTGGTTGAGGTGCACATTGGTGTTCCAACTTGCTTGGAATCCTTCATGCCAATTCTCTTGAGTAATTCTTTTGTGTACTTTGCTTTAATGATAAAAGTCCCTTCCTTTGTTTGGTAAATTTGAAACCCAAGGAAGAATTGAAGTTCTCCCATCATGCTAATCTCAAATTCTTTTTGCATCATACAAGAAAACTCTTTGCACAACTTTTCATTAGTAGCTCCAAAAATAATATCATCAACATAAATTTGCACTACTAACAAATTTTCATAACTAACTTTTGTTAAAAAAAGTAGTGTCAATAATTCCCCTTTTAAAACCATTTTCAATTAAAAAAAAACTCAATCTTTCATACCAAGCTCTAGGAGGTTGCTTTAAATCATATAAAGACTTGATAGTTTGAAAACATGGTTAGGACACTTTTCATGCTCAAAACCCAGAGGTTGTTCTACACAACCTCTTGATCAATATGACAATTTAAAAAAGCACTTTTCACATTCATTTGAAAAAAGTATGAAATTCTTAAAACACACAAAAGCAAGAAATATTCTAATGATTCTAATCTAACTACAAGAGCAAAGGTTTCATTAAAATCAATTCCTTCTTCTTGAGCAAACCCTGAGATGATATAATTTGTTACCAATCTAGCCTTATTTCTCACTATTGCACCCTTGTCATTTAACTTATTCCTAAATGCTCATTTTGTGCCAATCACGGGGTGATTCAATGGTCTTTCAACTAATGTCCAAACTTTGTTTCTATCAAATTTACTTCATTCTTCTTGCATGGCCAAAATCCAAAATTCAACTTTCGAGGCATCATCAATATTTTAGGCTCAAAATGAGAAAGTAATGCACAATTATTATTTAAAGGTTTAGAGGAACGAGTTTTTAACCCCTCAGAAGGATCATCTATAATTAAATCTTGAGAGTGACTCGAAGCAAATCTCCAAGCTCTTGAAAGATTCTTTGGCGGCTCTTCCACCTTGTCACCTTCTTCATCTACGGGTTGTGCATCATCCTCCTTGCTCTCACTTGGTGCTTGTTGATCCTCTTGGATTGTTAGCTATTCAAACTCCTTTTCAATACCTACATCTTCATCTTCACAAGAGTCTCTTGAACCAACATCATTAGATGGTTAGTTCATCAAATATAACATATATAGCCTCTTCTATCACAAGAATTCTTCTATTATACACTCGAAAAGCATTTTTATCACTTGAGTATCCTAAGAAAATTCATTCATCAATTTTCTTATCAAATTTTCCAAGATGTTCCTTTATTTTCAAAATAAAGCATTTACATCAAAAAACTTCAAAGTAACTCACAACGGCCTTTTTACAAAACAAAAGTTCATAAGACATTTTATTCAAAATAGGTATCATAAGAACTCTATTCATCACATAAAAATCGTGTTAAGGGCTGCAAGCCAAAAATATTTAGACAAACAATAGTCATTAATCATTGTTATAGCAGCTTCTTGAAGTGTTCTATTCTATCTTTTTAAAACACCATTTTGTTGAGGAACTCTTGCAATTGAAAATTCATGAGAAACACCATTATAATAACAAAATTTGGGAAAACCTTCAATTCAAATTTGGCACCATTATCACTTCTAAGTCTAACAATTTTCAAATTCAACTAAACAGTTTGCACCTTATCAAACAATTTCAAAAAAATTTCAAAAGTTTCATTTTTATGAGCAAGAAATAACACCCAAGTATATCTAGAATAATCATAAACAATCACAAAAGCATATTTACTACCATCTAGACTAGCATGCTAGGGACCAAATAAATCCATATACAAAAGCTCTAGTGGTCAAGAAGGTGATACACTATTTTTAGGCATAAAAGAAACTTTGCCTTGTTTACCAAATTGACATGCATTACAAATTTTGTCTTTCACAAATCTCAATTTTGACAAGCCTCTGACCAACTCTTTCTTAGCAAGATTATCCAACAAATCCATAAAGTGACACAATCTCCTATGCTAAGGCAAGGATCATTTTTAGTTGCGGTTAAACATTTAATTTAGCATTATCAATATTGTCAAGATAAACCATATAGACATCATTATGTCTTGTTCCTCTAAACAAAATATCAAAATTCTTATCAAGAATCAAACATTCATACTTATTAAAGAAGACTGTATAGATCTCTATCACATGATTAACTCACACTTAGAAGATTATAATTCAAATTATCAACTTATATTACATTTTTAACAAAAGTCTCACCATTTTTACATATATCACCAATCCCTATTGATTTTGCCTTCATGCTATCTCCAAATGTTACTTTTCTGCTATTCTTTGATTTGAGATTACTAAAGAGGGATGGATTGTCAGTCATATACTTTGAACATCCATTATCGATAAACCACTTTGCATTCTTTGTGGTGTTCTTCAAGAATACCTCATTATCTCTAAATCCCATAAAGGCCATTTGAGCGGATTCAATCTCTTTTTCCATTTCTCCATAGGAATTGCAATCATCTCATGTGATTTGAAAGTTGTTAAAGCGGGGCTTCCTTCCTTCTTTCTTCTTCTTGAATGGACACTCATTTGCAAAATGCCCGGATTGACCACATTCAAAACATTTGTCATTGTGCTTCTTATTTTTAAATTTGGTCTTTCCTTTGAAATTGTAGATTGGAATTGATTGCTCCTCCCTTCGTCATCCTTCTTTTGTTTATGTAGTGCTTCAAGAATTCTTTTGTAATAAGTGCAAGGTCACTTTCATCAAATTCTTCATCTTGCAAGTTGAGGGAGTCATTTTCATCTTCTTCTTGAGAAGTCTTCAAAGCTATGCTTTTCTTGATCCTTGCATCTCCCTCATCTTGAATCTTGGATTTAAGCTTCAACTCATAAGAAATAAGAGAATTAATCAAGGATTCAATATGCATAAAATTCAAATTTTTAGCTTCTTCTATAGCAATAGATTTAGCTTCCCATTCATTAGACAAAACATTCAAAATCTTTCTTTTCTTTGCACCCAAAGTATACTATTTAGCTAATGCCTCCAAATCCTTTATAATGTCATTAAATTTACAATACATCGTATCAATGCTCTCACGA
This sequence comes from Cinchona pubescens, assembly GCA_025175665.1. Taxonomy (NCBI): domain Eukaryota; kingdom Viridiplantae; phylum Streptophyta; class Magnoliopsida; order Gentianales; family Rubiaceae; genus Cinchona; species Cinchona pubescens. The sequence continues at coordinate 1,624,739 of JANKKI010000232.1, forward strand.
GGTTCTATTTAGAAAGAATTACATTTAGCTACAAGCAAGGACTTCTTTTGTTATCTTACATTATCACTACCATCATACAATGAATTTCTTTCAACTTGTCCCATATTTCCTTGGCCAATTTGCAACCTTTCACTCGAATAGATTCATTGGTATCTAAGGCATTATACGGCACATTCATAGCTTTGGCATTCAAGATCAAGTTCACCTCATCTTGAGATGTTAACATATTCCTAGTCATGAGTCTAAATCTATGAGTCTCGTCATCTATGATGGTGGCTTCAAAAAGGCCCTCATTGACTATATACTACAACTCAATGTCTATACATTGCAATAATATTTTCATTCTCTCTTTCCAACTAATAAAATTCATTCCATTAAACTTAGGTGGTCTAGTGATGAATTGACCCTCTAAAAACAAAGCATTGTTAGTTTCTATGATGATTGTTACTCTTAAACTAGTTAAGCTAAATGTTAGAGACCGAAGCTCTGATACCAATTGTTGGCTCAAAACAACTTAAGAAGGCGTGAATTAGGTTGTATAAAAATAATTTGAAACTTTGCACAATAAAAAATTAGATAAGACAGACAAGTAATAAATAAGAAATTTAAGGATAAAGAAATAAATGCGAAATGATAATAAAATGAAAGTTAAGATTAGAATTGACAAAATCAAATCAAACTCCCAAGTTTCACAATCTTGGAGTGCATATCCACTAATTTGTACCTCTTCAATGTATTTGGGACAATAACCTTTTTGTACAACAAGTAAGATCATTCTTGCTCACACTATGTACCTCTAGTTGAGCCAAGAGTTTTACACACAACCTTACTTTTTTTTTTTTTACAATTGTTATCTCTCCACTCTTGCACTTGAAGATCAATCACTTGATCACTTTTTGTTTCCACTAATACAACACAATAGATAGCCTATTTTCACTAAAATTGCTTGAGCAAATTCTTGTATTAATTGTGGAAGTTATCTTCATTTGTTTCATACTAAGGGGTATTTCTAGGTGCCTAAATTGGCCTCCAACTACCCTCCAACGACTGTGTATTAAATGATAAGAAACTAGCCGTTAGACTGTTACAGTCGGCTATTGCATAGCCTCTACATCCGATAATTTGTTTGATCCCTTGAAAAAGTCCTTCTTTGGCTTTGTTTGGATGTCTGAGACTTCGTCCAATTCTACGTCTGGTAAAAAGTTAGTGGCTTCTGGATTTTGCCATATGAATGATCGGGTGTTATTTTTCGTCCAAAGAAAAATGCCATTATTTGTCCTTCAGATGTTGTCTTGTGTTCATTCTCTGATTCTAGCACCTCTTCTTGGATTTTGCATACTCTTTTTCGAACGATCATCTACATCTAAAAAGTTACATTTCGGACAGTCAACTACGTCTAAAAAAAGGTGTGTCAATTCCAGTGGCAACTGGTCTTGTTCCGGAAGATCATTCCAATGGCTACTAGTCTTTTTTCGAATGATCATCTTTGCCTGAAGCTTTACTTTTCGGACAATCAACAGCGTCTGTTCATTCTGAAAATTTCCTGCACACTAGATTTCGACCATTAGACTGATTTGGTCACCATAAAAACCAGGATTATGATACTCTTTCAACACTACTACCATGGCTATACAATCCCCTGCATTGGATGGGACAATTGTTAACTTGTGGGTGTGTGATTATTATTTCTAGAGTTTTGAGATTTCCCCTATTGTTATGGCCACTTGGAGTTTGATGGTATATTTGACAAACATTCAAAGTTGGATATTACTATGTATTTCAGAGTCATTTACCTCAGAATGGAGTTGTTTCTCATTATTTTTGAAGAAAATCCAAATATTGTTAGCTCAAGTTGGCTCTCATATATCCACCCGTATCCTTTTATTTGTGTTTAAATTTATGTACTTGCCTATTTCATAGTTTTGTTGAATTATGTGACTAAATGAATATCGAATGATCGATTTTTGAGTTTAATTTTCATTATCAAAGATTATTGGACACTTTGTGTAAAATGTATTTGACAACTTAAAACATCATTGAGCATTAACTCACGCATTTTTTTAATATTTATTTTCCATAGGTAAGAAGGATTAAGAGCATAAGGATCGATATATAATCTAGAAGGGTTCTAGAGCATTCATATTTCCTTAGATTGTAGTTTTTTTTACTTGGTTTATAGTTTTATAGTTAAGACAGTTTCTATTATAGATTTGCTCCTCATAAGCTGTAATTTTGTAGCTGAGATTTGGTGGAACTAAATTCTATTTCTACTTCACTGTATTTATTTGATTATTTGAGATTATGTTTGAATGATTATTTATAATAGTATTTAGCCCTGGCGAGAGTTAGCCGGATGTCCGACCGAGTCTCCAAAATGGGGGTTTGATTGGGGCATCACACCGAATGCCTCGAATTGCCAATTATAGAACCATCAACATTCAACTTAAGAGTGTCTAGTTGTGAAGATTCCTAAGCAATTGCTACAGGCTTCTTTAATTTAGGCATGCACATTTGAATGAGGAAATTATGATTAAAAGATGGAATTAAGAAGGGCCAAGCCGTTTAACACAAGGAAATCTAGTTCTATACAGGAAGGGACACTCCTCGATTGGCCAAAGGATTAATTAGATTAGACCAGATAGGCCTTTCATTTCTTAGAATTTGTAATGTTTAATTTACTTTTGCTTTTAAGGATTCCAAAGGGTTCTATGTCTGTGAAATCTTTTCAACTTGATTTGAAGGTTTTGGTCTATATCTCCTTCCATGTAATTTAACTTCTTTTTTTTTTGAAAAATTTAATAAAATTTGGGTGTAGCAACCTCCCACCAAGGGTCCGTTGGTTAGTTAATTTTTTTTTTTTTAAAGGAAAGGCTAAGCAGGGTTGATATCCGATACTTTTTTATGAATGTTTCTAATGACCATGGCTAATGATGATGTAAGCCCATCAAAAGTGTGTCATATCTTGCCAATCAAATGTTCCAGCAAATTACAGCAGGAAAAAGGATGATGAGTGCCCGATCACCCGCTGATTCTTGCCAAAACCACCATTGAGAAAGCCTCTCTTGAACAAGCAAACTACTGAGAGATGGAATCCTATCTAAGAACTAAAGTGAGTTCAAAGTTTTACATGAAGAACAAGCAAGAAGAAAGACAATGGTTCAAAGATTCAATATGAGAATATCTACAAAAGGAAGGAGACCATTGAGAACCCGCCACAGAAAGGTTGAAATTTTGATTGGGATTCGATGACTCCAAGTGTATTCCTGTATGGAAGATGTTAACGCTTAACCCTCAATAAGGTATATGCTGAAGCTAGTGAAAATTGGCAATTTTTCCGTAGCCATCCAAAAAGCCTTATCTTCATGTTCGAGCAGAAACAATTTTGATGCAATAATTTCATTCCTCAATTCTTGTGATAATTGTTGATGAAGAAGAGATAAATCCTAGCCTTGATTATTAGAGAAGAGTTGATTAAGTCTCACAATTGGAATTTTGAATGTTTGAAACTCTTTTGTCTAGTCTACCCGTTTTTAACCATTTCGAAGACCATAAGAGGATATCTCTCCTACAAAGGAGCCAACAAATATTTTTCTTGTGCTAGATCCTTCAACTGGAGCATACGCTTCCATACTTGTATCTTCATACCTCATACCCAGGGGATGTCATACCGCCGTACCTATAAGAATAACATCTCAACGATACCAGGCATGCAAAACTTCGATCAAACTAGAACCTGTAAAAATGCCATTTGTCATCATATCTAAGCAATTCCACTTCATGAGCCTATGCACAATACCAAACCAACCATGATCAAACTTAAATCAACATAAAAGCATAGCTAGTGCATAAGTTCAACAATCACACTTACAATACCAAAAGTCAAGAACATTCAATACATTATATAAGTTTTCACATTTACAGGTCCATACCATTACTATAACATAGCTAACTACTGCCTTAACTAATATCAGCAACTTCTAATTACAAGAAGTCCTAAGGTACCTAATCATTCATCAAAATGCAAATGGCACAGCACTAGTTCCCCCAAGAGAATCCAAAATCCTCTTCAAAAAGGTTCTGTCATTGTCTACATAGTACAATTATATATGACAACTTGAACGCCAAATGCTCAATATGTATTTCCACATTACTCACTACCAACATGACAAGTTATCATGTACATATATCATTCAAAATGCACAATTGTTAAAAGTGATCCTTCGAATTTATTTGAATTTCATATCTAGAAAATCATTAACTTCAAAGTTAGTACATAGTTAGCATGTGGTATCATTTGAGAATTCAAGCATTGGAAAAACATAAGGTAAGAATCCAATTCATTCAAATATTCATAATTCAAGCCCATAAAGTACCAATATTTTCACTCGGCAACCTGGATATCCAGTGTTGGCTATTAATCCTGCCAAGTAGGCCAGACGCATGTACTTTCCTAACTACTGACCATTCGGATGGTCAAATACATTCATATCAAAATTGGAACTCATCCCATCGATAGATTACACAAGTACTCAGGAGCTTGCATTTTAAACATAACACTTCACTTGTATCGAACTTATTCATAAACTACCACATGCATACTTTTGATATAAAAATCATTAAAATATAATTCTCAATCATGCCAAAATGCGTGGCAGTATAAATCAAAATATCCATTCTAAAACAATATAGTATATAAAACACATTCTTGAGAAATTATAGTGAATAACAGACTACTTACCTCAAAGAAAACTTGCACTAATCTGATCAACTTAGATAGCCGAAGTCAAATTCAGCTAAAGTACCTATAAAACAATTCCAAAATACTCAACACCATAACCTAAATACTCACAAATACCCCTAAAATATTCCACAATAAAACCCCAATGGTAACTAATAACAATCAAACCAAAAGAAAAGGAAAAATGTGTGCACAAAGTAGTCCAATCTAATGGAGTACAAATCTGCCCAAATTTTCAGCATTAAAATTTTTAGAATTCACCAACTTTTCCACACATGAAACCATAGATAACACCTCAAACCATTTCTAAAACATAATCCCATCATTCTTCAACATTTATTAGGCTTTAATTACACATGCATAAGCTCCATTCCTTCAAAAATTTCATCTTTCAACCATTTCAAAAATGCAGTCTAGATTAAACCCTTTACTCCCAAATTTTCAACCAATAAATCAAGTAAAGTAGTTAGGAATTACTTTATTGATATTGCCCAAGAAGATCTCCATGTGTTTCCTTAGTCACTCCAGTAATTTCTCCATCTTCTTCTCCTTCACGTCTTTCCTCTTGAGAGAAAATGTAAGAAGACCCGTAAAAGGAAGATTGGAGAAGTAGGAGTGATAAATATCTTCTTATTTTCCTCCTAGAATTTTCAATTTAGTTCCCAAGTTTAAGTGTATTAATTAGAAGCCCCAAGACTTTTGAAAATGGGCAAAAGTTTATTAGGTTTGGTCAAAACTTGTTTATAGTTTAAGTTGTAACAACTGGGCCTTAGGAGATGGGTATAACATTCTCCCCTCCTTATAAAAAAGTTTCGGCGTCGAAACTTACATACCTTGATTCATAAATAATTTAAGATATTTTTTCCTTGCTTCCTCTTCCAATTCCCAAGTTGCTGCTCGAACTGTATGATTGGACCATTGAATTCATTATCTCTTGACGTAGGGGATGGTGCGCCTCCCCAACACTTGCTCTTTTTGGTCAACTATTCGTAAAGGCTGCTCCTCGTATACTGAGTTCTCTTGTACTGAAAATGGCTCATAATCAATAATGTGGTCGGTATCAGACACGTATTTTCGCAATTGAGACACATGAAACACATTGTGAATTCGTGGTAGAGCTGGTAGTAGCACCAATCGATATGCCAAATCACCAATTCTATCCAGAATTTCAAACAGTCCAACAAATCTTGGACTTAACTTCCCACTGATACCAAACCGCATAACCCCTTTAGTAGGAAAAAATCACAAATTCATTTTTTCACCCCTTTTGAAATGCCAAGGGTCTTCTTTTTGAATCGGCCCAACTTTTTTGACAATCTTGTGCTATCTTCAACTTTTCCTTAATTACAGACACCTTTTCTACCATTGCTTGAATATGTTCAGGCCCGGTGATTCTTCTTTCACCAACTTCACTCCAATACAAAGGTGATCTACACTTCGTCAACCCACAAAGAACATCGAAAGGAGCCATTCCAATATTTTGGTGATAACTATTATTGTAAGAAAATTCAGTCAACCTTACAAAGTCATCCCAGCTACCCCTAAAATCCATCACACATGCCCATAACATATCCTCAAGTGTTTGGATAGTCCTCTCCGATTGCCCATCCGTTTGTGGGTGGTAAGCCGAACTAAGATTCAAATTGGTGCTCCTCGCTTTCTATAAACTAATCCAAAACTCTGATGTGAAATAGGGATCTCTATCCGATACTATGCTAACTGGAGAACCATGACATCTAATGATCCGATCAATATATAAACTTGCCATCACATCCATTGAAGCGGTAATATTGTAAGGTAAGAAATGTGATGATTTTGTCAATCTATCTACTATCACCCAAATAGCATCATTTCTTATTGTTGTTCTTGGCAGCCCAATCACAAAATTCATGGTAACATGTTCTCATTTCCATTCTGGTATCTCCAAGGGCTTAAGCAAACCCGCTGGAAATTAGGTCTTTGATGCTCAGCTTTGATTTGTTGGCAAACTAAGCACCTAGAAACAAACTCTGTTATCTCCCTTTTCATGCCACTTCACCAATAATTTTCTCTCAAATCTCGATACATCCTGGTGCTACCAGGATGAATGGATAGTCTAGAAGAATGAGCTTCTTTCAACACTTCTTTCTTCAATTCTAACTTATTGGGTACACATAACCGTCCTCGAAACATAAACTACCATCTTCGTGAAGTTGAAAATCCTCCAATTGCTCCAAATGAATTCGTTCCTTCAATTTCATCAACTCAATATCCTTGGATTGAGCAACTTTAATCCGCTCAATAAGAGAAGGTTGAGCTATCAAAGCCGCTATTAAACTACTTGTAGATTCTACAATCTCCAAATTTGGCATCTCCATCTGTTTAGTAAGCATCACCGCCAAGGTTTCTGAACTTTTCCTACTCAAAGCATCTGCCACTCTATTAGCTTTTCTCGGATGATAGCTAATAGTTAAATCTTTTAACAGTTCTAACCATCTTCTTTGTCGCATATTGAACTCCCTCTGAGTAAAGAGATATTTGAGGCTTTTATGATCAGTGAAGGCTTCACACTGTTCTCCAGAGAGGTAATGACGCCAAATCTTTAATGCAAAAACCACGACTACCAATTCAAGATCATGATTCAGATAATTAATCTCACAAGACTTTAATTGACGCGAAGCATAGGCAATGACCTTGCCATTCTGGATAAGTACACAACCCAATCCATTTTTTGAAGCATCGCTGCAAATCATGAACCCTCCAAACCCGATGGTAATGACAATACTGGTACGGAAGTTGGTCTTTTTTTTAACTCTTGAAAACTAGCCTCGCAACTTGGAGTCCATACAAATTTGACCTTTTTCTTAGTCATCCGGGTCATTAGAGAAGCAATAGTTGAGAACCCTTCCATGAATTTACGGTAATAACCTGCCAACCCAAGAAAACTTTGTATTTCTGCAACATTAGTCAGCCTTGGCCAATCAATGACTCTATGGCTTTCACTTTCTTGGGATCTACTGCCACACCATCTTTTGAAATCACGTGTCCTAGAAATGACACGCTCTGCAGCCAAAATTCACATTTACTGAATTTGGCTTACAACTTCTCCTGTCTAAGGATTTGCAACACTTCTCTCAAGTGTTCTTCATGCTCTCTTCCACTTGGAGAATATACTAATGTTGAACCCCAGTTATGATAATTATGTTTTGATGATAACCAAATCGTACTAATGTATTGAAAATAAGTGTGTAGAAAATAGAAAGGCTCGGACGAAAATGATTATCCAAACACAATCAAGAAAAATAACCAAAAGTTGAACAACACCTTACGGATGATGAAAAGTGTCTGAAAGAAAAGAGCTCGGACACAATGGATCATCTAAAACATGACCAGACAACACCGAGAAAGAACACATCCTTCGAACGTAGATAACTGTCAAAGGACAGTGCTTCAGACGCAAAAGACCGTCCGAGACAAGGAATTCAAAAGTATAATGGATCGAACGTTGAAGACCGTCCGAAGACAAAAAAGATCGAATGTTGAAGACCGTTCGAAGAAAGGAGCTCAAAATGAAGTAATTTTTTGTCAAAGCTGTAAGACGCATATGACCGTCCGAGACATTGTTCATCAAGTTGTAGGACGCATATGACCGTCTGAGACACTATTCATGAAGCTGTATGAGGCATCAACGAACGTCCGAAGGATATCCAAATGATGTGTAGAACTATCACATTTAATACAAGCACTTGTAAGAGCTATTTGGGGAGAAATAGGCTAAAATATTGTGGGTTGTATTGGTTTGGGTAGTATAGTTCTGTTGGCTCAACTAGAGGGAATTAGTGTGAGCAAGAGTAGAAAAGTGAGTGATCTTCAAGTGTAAGAGTGGAAGTATAACAAGTGTACAAAAGTGAGGTTGTAGTGTCAAACCCTTTGGCTCAACTAGAGGAATTTAGTTGGTGTAAAGGTGAGCCTACTTTGTGTACAAGAAGGTTATTGCCTCACGTTCTTCAACCTTCTTTGAAGAGGCACTAGAAGTGGATGTACTCCAACCTTGAGAAGGTTGGGAGTTTGGTTTGATATTCTTTATCTCAATCTTTTATTTGTTCTTTGTGCTTTGATTGTTAAATATTTATCTTTGATTATTTGTGCTTAAGTATTCATTTGTTGCACAAAGTTTGCATTTTTATTAAGCACTTCAAAATGTTTGTTTTTTGAGACAACCTAATTCACCCCCCTCTTTGGTTGCTTTTGGGCCAACAATTGGTATCAGAGCTTGGTCCCTTCTTGGTTTGGTTTAATCACCTTTGAGTAAAGATCATTATGGCAACCAATAATGCTTTATTTTTAGAAGGGCATTGCTTTTCTAGACCTCCCGTGTTTAATGGCATTAATTTTATTTTTTGGAGTGAAAGAATGAAATTTTTCATACAATCCATTAATAGTGATTTGTGGTACATTATTGATGAAGGTCCTTTTGAGGCCAATATTCTTGATGAAAATACTCATAGATTAAGGCCTATAAGACTAGATAAGAGTTAAATGCACAAGATAGAATAAATTATTCTATAAATGCTATAGCCATGTATATTTTGTATAATGCTTTGGATGCAAATGAGTCTTCTAAAGTGAAAGGTTGCAAATCGGCCAAGGAGATATGGGATAAATTGAAAGAAATCCATGAAGGAAATGAAGATATTAGAGACCAAAAGAAGTCACTTCTTTTGGCAAAATATGAATCCTTCAAGATGGAATCTTATGAGAACATTGACAAGATGTATTGTAGGTTCAATGATATTGTAATTGATTTGGAAGGTTTAGGTAAAGAATATTCCTTGGGTGAAAAGAATAGAAAGATTTTGAATGCTTTACCTAAGGAATGGAAACCTAAATCCATTGCCATAGAAGGGTCTAAAAATTTAAATTCTATGCCTATTGATTCATTGATCAATTCTCTAACCTCATTTGAGTTGAAGTTGAAATATAAGGTACAAGATGAGGAGGAAGCAAGGGCCAATAGAAAGCATAGCATTAAAAGCTTCTCAAAATAATAGATGCTTCAAGATTAGTCAAGCGGGACATTTTTCAAATGAAAGTCCATCCAAGAAGAAGAAAGGATCAAGGAAGGTTCACTTCAACAACCTCCAAATTACATGGGATGATTGCAATTCGGTTGGAGAAGTTGAAGAAGAATATGAGGAGGATCAAATGGCTTTTGTGGCTCATGGCAATAATGAGGTATCCTTTAGTTATGATTCTTGTGATGATGATGATGATGTTGAATCATTTATTTTTAAAATGCATAAATGTTTTAAAGAATCATATGCTAGGAACAAAGAGTTAAAAATTAAAGTTAATGCTTTATTGACTACCAACTCAAAGCTTGTGCATGAAAATAATTTTTTGTCAAAAGACAATGATGGTTTGAAGAAAAAATTTGTTGGAAAAACCAAGATCAAGGATGAACAAACTTCATTGAAGAAGAGATTAGATGATCTTGATGCACTTTTACAAAAGAAAAAGGAAAAATATTTTTGAAAAGAAAAGGACTAGATATATGCTTATCAATAAAAATTTTGTCACTTATAGAAAGGATGATTTGTGCTTTATTAAATCTAAATCTTCTTTGTATGGAAATAAGAATATTGTGTGCTATTATTGTCATCAACATGGTCATATAAAGAAAGATTGTTATGTTAAACGAAATGAAAAATTGGGAATGAAATCTATGTGGATATTCAGTGAATTCACTAACTCAAGTGGACCCAAGAAAGTTTCGGTACCAAAAGTTATTGCCTAATTTTGTATGTAAGTATGCTTGGAGAGCACCAAGGAATCCAAGATGGATCATCAATGGAGGGTGTTCAAAGCATATAATTTAAGATGATATTGAAATGGGTAATATTTAAATTTGTTGAGAATGTGTTAATGTGAACTATAATCTCTTGAATATTAGGCAACTACGTGATTGAATTTAGAATGCTTGGGTATGAGTATTCCCAAATTTTATATATATTAAGTCACTATTGACCTTGCAAAACAAATGGGAAGCACTCTTATTTCTAAATGGCTTGTTTGTTAGAAATTAATTTGCATCGCAAAAAATTGCATCACATATGCTTTATTGTTTTGGTGATGCTTTTTGGTAAGGAATGAGTGATAAATGCCTTGATGTTAATCCTTTGCATAGATTTCCTCATTTCTACTTGATTTTATATTCTTAAAGGGAAGATATGCTTTGAACTTGACTTATCCTCTATATACTTACTTGAATTGCATGCATAGTTTAAGGGGGAGATTGTGTGTATAAATTATTTTTACTCTTATATTTTGATGATGCCAAAAGGGGGAGAAAATAAGGAATAAAAACTCTTGTCTTATGCCTTGTATGTTCCAGTTGTTTTTAGAATTGTCCAATGGATTTGTCATCATCAAAAAGGGGGAGATTGTTGAACCCCAATTATGATAACCATGTTTTGATGATGAACAAATCGTACTAACGGCTTGAAAACAAGAGTGCAGAAAAATAGGAAGGCTATCCGGACGAAAATGATTATCAAAACACAATCAAGAAAGACAACCAAAAGTTGAACAACACCTTACGGATGATGAAGAGCGTCCGAAAGAAAGGAGCTCGGTCGCAATGGAGCATCCAAAATATGACCAGACAACACCGAGATCTTTCAGACGTAGATAAATGTCCGAAGGACAGTGCTTCGAACTCAAAGACCGTCCGAGACAAGGAATTCAAAAGTATGATGATCGGACGTTGAAGACCGTTCGAAACCAAAAAAGATCGGACATTGAAGACCGTCCGAAGAAAGGAGCTCAAAATGAAGTAATTTTCTGTCAAAGTTGTAGGATGCATATGACCGTCTGAGACACTATTCATCAAGCTGTAGGACGCATATGACCATCTGAGACACTGTTCATGAAGTTGTAGGATGCATGAACGGACGTCCAAAGGATATCCAAATGATGTGTGGAACTATCACATTCAATACAAGCACTTGTAAGAGCTACTTAGGGAGAAATAGGCTAAATTGTTGACATATTTTGGGTTGTATTGGTTTGGGTAGTATAGTTCTGTTGGCTCCACTAGAGCGAATTAGTGTGAGCAAGAAAAGACTAGTGAGTGATCTTCAAGTGTAAGAGTGGAGGTATAACAAGTGTACAAAAGTGAGGTTGTAGTGTAAAACCCTTTGGCTCAACTAGAGGAACTTAGTTGGTACAAGAAGATTATTGTCTCACCTTCTTTGAAGAGGCACTACTAGTGGATGTACTCCAAGCTTGAGAAGCTTGGGAGTTTGGTTTGATATTCTTTATCTTAATCTTTTATTTGTTCTTTAAATTTTGTTTGTTAAATATTTATCTTTGATGATTTGTGCTAAAGTATTCATTTGTTGCACAAAGTTTGTATTTTTATTAAGTACTTCAAAAGGTTTGTTTTTTGAGACAACCTAATTCACCCCCCCCTCTTAGGTTGCTTTTGGGCCAACAACTAAGATGTCATTGATAAATACCACAACAAATTTGTCTAATTGTGCCTTAAAGACTCATGTTCATCAAATCCATAAAAGCAGTAGGGCCATTAGTTAGACCAAATGGCATAACAATAAATTCATAATTCCCATACCTTGTCTGGAATGCACTTTTTGGAATATCCTCCTTAATTCTTAATTGGTGGTAACCAGATCAAAAATCTATTTTGGAGAAAACACGAGCACCGTTCAGTTGATCAAATAGATCATCAATCCTTGGAAGGGGATACTTATTCTTAATAGTCACCTTATTTAACTCCCGATAATCAATACAAAGTCTCAAGCTTCTATCTTTTTTCTTGACAAATAATACCGGCGCACCCTATGGCAATACACTCGGCCTTATAAATTTCATATCAAACAACTCTTGAAGTTGTGCTTTGATTTCCTTTAACTCCAAGGGAGCCATTCTGTAAGATGACTTAGAAATTCTATGTCCCAGGTATCAAATTGATTTCAAACTCAATTTCACGCTTCCGCGGTATTCTCGGTAATTCATCAGAAAATACATCAGGAAATTCCTTGATTGCCACTAGTATCTACTCAAGTTGCACTCCTTCTGTCTTCTTATTTTCCACCACATACACCAAATAACACTCACAGCCCCTTTTCAATGCTTTCCATGTTTGTAATGCTAATAAGATAGGAATGCTCCTCTTAGGTGGCTTCCCCTTGCTACTTAGAAAAGAAAACTGAGGTGTTAAAGGAATAAAGAAATCCACTCTCTTGTGGCAACAGTCTGTGAGGGCATAATTCTTGGATAGCCAATCCATGCCTAATATTGCATCAATGTCACCCAGGTTTAGTTGTACCAAATTAGCCTCAAACTATCTTCCATCTAACTCTATCTGACAACTTTTATAAAGAATACTAGAAACTAACACTTTATCCCTAGGTGTACTGCCTCTATACGAAACATCTAATGACTTCGGACTCATGTCCAAGTGTTTAGAAAACTTTTTAGAAATGAAAGAAGGACATGCACCACTATCAAATAAAACATAAGCTACTATCGAGTTTGTCAACACCATACCTGTAAATACCACATTATCAGCTCCCTCTACCTCTTGATTTGTCGTGGCATAAATCTTAGAGTTGGGATTGGGCTTGTTGCTCCCTGGTTTTGCAGGTCTATAGTTGTTACCAGTTGTTTGAGGACGATCCTTCACTTTATGCCTAGACTGTCCACAATTAAACTCCACTCTTCCACCTACATTCACCTGGATGTACACGATGACAATGATCACAAGCCTTGGGCTTGCTAGCAACATATGTCGAAGAAGAAGATACCCCACATCTTTTGAAAGTAGTACGAGGAGGTCCTAGCAGTTTAGCTGCTTGAATAGTAACATGCCCATGTCGATTTTGCTTGAACTCACTCTCTCGCCGAATCAAATCCCTTTCTGCTCAGAGTGCGGCATCATACATATCCTCACAAGTTGGATAATATCCAGTAGCGATCATAGTACGAATCCAACTTTGTAAACCCTTCTCGAACTTAAGCATCTTATTTGTTTCATCGGCCATTGTTGTTGGATCATATCTTGAGCCCAAGGCATTGAAGGTAGTATAATACTCTAAGACTGACATATTATGCTCCTGCTTGAAGGAGTTAAATTCTTTGATCTTCCGATCCCTCATAGCTGGTGGAAAGTAGTGCTTGAGAAAAACATTCATGAATCGAGACCAAGTTAAAGGGCGTCCAGACTGTGCTACAACTGGTGCTATGCCATCCCCCCATTTCTCTGCCTCACTTACTAGGAATAAAGTAACCACTTGTGGCTTAATTTCTTTAGGTACTTTCATTGTGTTGAACTTTTTTTCTCAATTTGACAAAGTCATTTGTCAGCTTTGTCTGAATCAGGACTCCCATTCAAAGTTGGTGTATTGATTTTGCTATGTTCCTGAAAAATGAAACTTAACGCTACTAGATCACTGTTGTTGCACTCTTTGCCTAAACTAATATGCCATAGCGAAAAAAGACAGGTCCATCTCTGAAAACATCTGAACCATGCGATTAGAAACTTCCTGGCGTTGTTCAGATAAAGTTTTCGCATCTGGAGTCTCGTTCTCGACCCTGCACGCCAAGCGTTCTTCTTAAAACCACTGAGGGTCGTATTCATGTCTACATCCTCATTTCTATGCCCTTGTGAGCCTTCAACATCCATTTAGGGGAATCCAAAACAACCAAAACATGCATAGCTATGCAACATAAAACATTTATAAGAATGAGGCACTCACCCGGCGATAGAAACCAGTTCTTCCAACCTCCTAGTCTACTACGCACCTTTTCAAAAAGGTATTAAAAGAATTCCTTTTGCCTCCTACCCTTTAACACCAAGAAGCCCCAATAAAGCAAAGGAAGAGGTCTAATCACCAAACGTATAAATATTTGAATTCAACTTCTTGCCCGTAGAGAATAGGCCGAAGGAACAAAAAGCATACTCTTGGTTGTACTGAGCTTTTAACTAGACCCTTGTTTATAAAGCTTTAAGAAACTCATCCAGGATTTGATATTCGTTTAGAAGATTTTGACTTTTCCATTCAAATTTTATTTTACTTTATGACACCTTAAGGCTTAGAATGGGATAACATTATCCAAAACAAGTTAGAAAAATCTTCATCACTAACATAGGTACAAGTATAGACCATTCTAAGCCTCAAGGTCACGAACCCTGGAGTTCTGGCAAAGACGGGAAAACTAATTGTATCACTTTCTAATTTTGATTTACTTAGCAACCGCAAGGCAAGGAAGTACTTTCACTTCGTTTTTTTTTTTACTTTCACATTTTTCAATTTCCAACTTTTGTTTAAATCAGATTTTTATGGTAAGAAATAAAAATGTTATCATGAAATGGATTTAAAATGTTTAACACGTCTAAACATCTTTGGTGGTATAGATGCAATGAGAAAAAAGATATCTATTGCTAGACTAAATTGAAAAAAACATGTTTTTGTAAGTAGACACATATAGAGAACATCGATTCATGTTGTTGGCTTTTGTTCATTGCATATATCACTTCTGTTAATGCAGTAACAGGATTGTGATGCAATGATTACAAAATTACGAAGAGGCCATAAAATCTAGGGGTGATGGGATGTGAATTTTTTGATTCGTTCGTTTTTTGGGGATGCAATATTTCTTCACTTTTGTAGGTGTAATTTTATTATGCTTACTTCCGAAATTATTGGCATATACTTTATAGGTGTTGGTATCATTAAATCTTGTTTTTATGGTTTTTCCTTACTTCTTTGCGTTAGACAGAAATGTTCTTTTACTTTTGTGATTGTATATTATGTGTTGATGATGCACAATCTTCATCGGACTCCTTTTAATGGCTTAGTCTACCCCTATGCATAATCTTCGTCAGCAAATACAACTATTTGTCTCATTCAGGTGACCTTGACAAATTCTTTTCTTCCATTGACGAAGAATAGGTATTATAAATTGTTTACCTTCAAAGGAATTAAAGTTATTTTTATATACACTAAAACCTTAAAAATTGTGTTATCATCCATTTAGGAAATTTTTTTTGAACCTATGTAATTATGTGATATGAGCTTAAAGTGTATGCATAACTTCACATTTGAACTTTCTAACAAACTAATTATCCAAAAAGGCACTCAAATATTAGATTTGGATGATGATATTCCTTTAGGGGTAAATGGTTCAATTTAGATTAAAAAAAAGGTGATGATATTAATACATCTTTTTTTTTTTTAACATTTTGGCAACCTTGTTGTTCGTAAAAAATGCTGACTTGAAAGGTATGTAAGGAGCTAACTTTATTAATAAATAGTGACAAGTGTGTTTACTATCATCACAAAAAACAAAATTGAAAATGTATTTTTTAAAAATCAAAATTGTGCATAATTCAAGAATTGTTTTATGTAAATGGCTTGCAAAAAATCAGGAAAATTGGTTGAAGTTTTCCATTTGGTTTAGTAATTTGTATGTTTCTTCAGAATTTTGAAAATATTTGCTCTGTCCAAATGTGGCATATATATCTAAGGTAAAATTTTTTCTTATGAGTTGATTTTGTATATGATGAACCACAAAGAGATAAAATTAATAGTATAATAAATTAGTTTTTTAAGTTCTTTTTATTAGGGAAACCACCAACTTGGTGGGGCTTGGAACCCATTTTATTATTGTATGGAGAGTTACAAAACATTAGGTTTTCCAGGTCCGAAGAAATGGAACACCAATAACATCTAGTTTAAGCAAACCACTAATACATGAAGGAATACTTAAAGAATTGAAAACTAAATCTGTTGTTGTTGAGCCGTGATGAAGCTGGATTTAGAGAGAGAAAGTACAAGAGTTGAGGAGAATTTGTGATTAATATTATCGTAGAGAGATTAGTCCATGTTTTTGGTGTCCAAGGCCCCTATTTATAGATTTACATGAAAGGTATGAGGCTATCATTCTACTAGCTCACCTGGGGCTAAATTACATAACTACCCTTAATGTGGCAGCCACATAGGCACCTCCAAAACACTCTTGGGGTGCTAACCACGTGCTAATTCTGAGCATCATCATTAGTCGCCTCGGCTCGGTGCCTATCCCCGTGGTAGGGGATCGAGCCGAAAACGACTGTCCGTAGTCCCCAAATACCTGGTGAGTGGCTGACCCTCTTATACCGAGACGAGGTGCATAAATCTTTGAGCACTCCCGAGCTTGCCATATCGATCCGAGGCTGAGGTAACCCGTGGGACCCTTGACAAGACATGGCTGCAGTGACGTTCTCGCTGAGTCCCCATGCGCTGGATTTCATTTATTGCGCTGCACTACTCACTTCGATTTTGCTCCGAAAATCCTCATTTTTCCTGCCGAACTGCCTTGTTTTTCCCGCCGAAACGCCTCGTTCATTTCAAACTTGATGGTTTTCCCTCCATATTCATAGAATACTCTGGGGGGAATGGTTTTCCCTCTAGATTCATAGATACAGTCTGAAAGGTCCCCCCTATTTATACCCCCATTTCTCCAAACTCTCACTTTTTCCCTTATCTGCTCTTACTTTCCTCCATCGCCTTTTCCCCTACTCTCATTGCACTCTTATTTTACCTTCCCACTTCTCACTTTTTCCTTATCATTCACATCCTCCCCATTTCTTATTACCGCACTCCTGTCCCCCTTCTTTGCATCTGATTTCCTCAGTTGTCGACCGCCGTTCTTCGTCCCAGCCTGATACCACAAGAAGTCCTCCGAGATCTCTGCTTCCCCAAACCCCACTTATCCTTCGAGTAGAAGACCAAGGCCAGTACGTTCACTCCCTCCTCTCTCATTAGCACACCGGTACCACCTTCTCCCACAAACGCTATCGATTGGCTGCTTAACCCTTCTAACGAGGCTCTCCTAGCAGCAGTCTCCCTGAACTTTCCCCGAACCTGCCCTTGCCGAATCTCCACAGAATGATCACCTCAACCTCCAAACACTAGACATATCCAACACTCTTGACCCCGAGGACATCAAAATACTTATGGATAGATACCACTTCCCTAGAAATGTGCACATCAAACTCCCCTTTCCCGAGGACCGAGGTCACCTACCTCCTCCTGGTTACATAATAGTTTACCAGGAGCAGCTTGAGGCGGGACTTAGGCTCCCGATAGCACCCCTCCCTGTCCACCTGTCTGAGCACTGGGATATTAGTATATCCCAACTGACCCCAAACGCTCTTCGGCTTATTGACGGATTCTTCTTTCTCTGTAAATTATACAACATCCCCCTATCCTTAGATACTTTTAGGATGATGTTGAAGCTATCTCCTGTGAAGGGATTCTTTTACATTTCTCCTCGAATCGCGGGCAAACAGCTCACTTCGGGTAACCCTTCATCTATCCACGACTGGAAAAAGTTATTTTTCTCTGTCCGATACCTTGACCCTCCAATGACCCGGGGCCCTTGGAATCTTATAAAAGAAAACCTTAAAACAAAAATTGCCTCTCCCCCGGACTCCATTCATGCCAGGAGGCTCGTTGATTCTAACCTTAGAATAAACTTTAACAACCAGTCTGCCATTTTGTCCAACAACATCCTAGCCTGGGCGGGACTGTTCCCTACCCATGACGTCCCTCCAAGCTACGACCCTCATAAAGGTCATCACCTTCTTTTTCTTTTTTTAAACGTTGCTTCGTCGGAATACTGACCTCTTGTCCATTACTTTTCACAGAGCTCAGAGCATTTCCAAAGGGGTTAGTATCTGCTGCACCTGCTATTGGTGTGGGATTTTCCAGCCAGCCCTTATCATCAACCGCAACCGAATCTTCATCTGTCGCCACCAACGTGCCCTCAGGGAGTGCTTGGCTACCCCATCAACTTCGGTACCCCCGGACCAAACCGAGGTCTGAAGAAAGAACCCCAGAGAGTTAGGGTGGTGAGCACCTGGTCACACTGGCACTCAGTTAGGTTGCTCACCCCGAACCCGAGCCGGTTCGGGTTACCAGGAAGAGATCAATGGAGACTGCTAGCCTCAGGAAGGGTCCCTCCTCGACACTGGCCCTCACCTCTTCGTCGTCGCCCTCGAGGTCCTCCAGTCGGATGGCAAGGTAAGGAGTCCCGGGGAGGGCTCGGGGAACGCCCGCTGTCAAAGTAACTCATCACCTCCTATGGTAAGGTCTACCGTGCCTTCTTCTGTCTCACATTTTGTCTTTCTTCCCCGTTGAGTACTAATCTATAGAATCTTCTTTTTCTTTTTAGGTGATAAGAAATACAGCCCCAAGGAGAAGAAGAAGTCTGCAGGGTCACAAGATTTTCCATGGGGTCGACTAACCGTTGACCCTCTTCCGATTTCCATCACCTCGGGGAGTACTGAGTTCTGACCCACCCCGCCGATCGATATAAACGACCGAGCATAATTTCCGAGGATGGCTCACGGACAGGTAAAGCTAGTTTCTTTCCCTCGAGACGTAGCCTACGTAAAGAGGCTTACACCCCAACAGAGGCTGGACGAACTTCACGTCAGTCTGATGAACGTAAGTGTGTCTGACCTTTCTCAAAATTTTAACTTTTTGCACTTCATTTTTTAGTTTACATCTTTGCTCCCTTCCAGGCTATTACTATCCTGCCCGCCATCACCGAGCGTGAGGCCTCCTTCAATTCTGTTGTCAATTCCCAGAAGCAGGAATTGCTCATGCCAAATTCGGTGTAGATCAGAAAGTGAAGGAGGCCGTTAAGGCCAACGAACTGAAATGTACTCACACATTGAAGCGGGCAAGAAGTATGATGAGTGAAAGGCCGAGCTGACCGAAGTAAGAGATAAGCTTTGTCAGACCGAGCGGGAAAAGAAGACCCTTCAGGTTGATGTCAATTACCGAGACAAGAGGATCGCGGACCTTGAGAAAAGGGTTCTTCAATTTCAGGAAGAGGCCCAGATGGTCGAGGCGAAGTTTGCTTCACGGGAGAAGGAGCTGCTGATCGAGGGAAGAAATGAGTTCGTGGCTTCGGATGAGGCAGACGGGATGCTGAAGGAGTTCACCAAAAAGGTCTTCTCAATGGGGTTCACACTAGCGTGTGACCACTTTGTGAATAATCCTGATCTGTACGGGGTGTTGCCATATGATGCCTCTGTTACCGAAGAGGTCATCAATGGCTTGCACAGCTCAATTCAAGGCCTCAGTACCGATCCCTGAAGCTCTTGAAGCAACTGCCTTGAATCAGGGTGGGCCATAAACTGCAGGTCCCGAAGATGAGTCTGAACCTGTGAACCAAGCCTCCAACTGCCTCCTCAGCCGAATCTTCCACTTCTACTCCGCAGACTGACGTGATACTTCTGTAATAGCTAGGCACTTTTCTATAATAGTTAGGATCATTTAATATAAATCTTGAGTTTTTGACAACCTCGCATTTTCTTTACTTCTTTCCTTTACTTGCTTTTCATTTTCTATGTTTTCTCTTAGGGTCGGGGAAATATTGCTTTGTTTGAGAAGGGCTATCGCATCCAGAGGAAATCAATAGACCTTAGCCCTCAATGTTTGTATTCATGTTGAACGAGAACCGGACCTTTTGGGGTCAGAGCAGCTCGATTTTACTTTTCTAAGGAGTTAGGGCCAGACCTCTGAGGGTCAGATCTTCTTGAATTTATTTGAGGGGGGGCTACTAAGCCTCAGCCCTCGAACTTCGTTTTCATGTTGAACTGGAACCGAACCTCTGAGGGTTAGAGCAGCTCGATTTTGTTTTTTGTTGAGCTAGGGCCAGACCTCTGAGGGTCAAAACTGCTCAAATTTATTTGAGCAATAGGGGACTACTAAGCCTCAGCCCTTGAACTTCATTTTCATGTTGAACTGGATCCGAATCTCTGAAGGTTGGAGCAGCTCAATTTTGTGTTCTGTTGAGTTAGGACCGGACCTCTGAGGGTCGAAACTGCTCAAATTTATTTGAGGGGGGGTACTAAGCCTCAGCCCTCTAACTTCATTTTCATGTTGAACTAGGTCCGGACCTCTGAGGGTTAGAGCAGCTCGATTTTGTTTTCATGTTGAACTTGAACCGAACCTCTGAGGGTTGGAGCAATTCGATTTTATTTTCTGTTGAGCTAGGATCGAACCTCTAAGGGTCAGAACTGCTCAAATTTATTTGAGGGAGGGCTACTATGCGTTAGTCCTCGAAATTCATTTTCATGTTGAACTGGATCCGGACCTCTGAGGGTTGGAGCAGCTCAAATGTGATTGATGTGGTTGTTTGATGAAGTAACTTCATTCTTTTGCTTCCATGCTTAGTTAAGGAGTCGGCAACCATATTTACTTCACCTGCATACATGAACCAAATAATACTCGCCATAACCCAATAACTCTTTGATTTACCGTAGAAAATGATCAAAATGCTAGGGCCTTGCCGACTTGTCAATAACAATGTTGAGGAGAGTTAGAGAATCAAGCTCAATCATGACTTCCAAAAAACCATGCTCTGAACAAAGCTGCAACCCATTAATAAGACCTTGCGCTTCTGCCTCTATATTGAATAAGATTGCAAAAGGCGATGAAAGATCGAGAGAACAAGACCTTGAGAATCGCGTAAAATGCCACCTCCACCCACCAACCTTGGATTTCCAATAGAAGACACATAAACATTTAGCTTGAAATATCTGTGGCGTGGGGTGGCTTGGCCCAAGCCACTGCTAAAACTCGAGGAGATCTAGGAGAGACTATATTTCTAGATAAATCCGCAACCATCTGCTCAACAAACCAGATAATTCTCCTTGTTGATCATATAGTTAACGATTCCTCGCTATACAAAAAGTCTAGCAGATCCTTAGTGAAGGTAAGAGAACAAACTTCTCATCATCAATCTTGGTCGCACAAGACCAAAGGTGAATGAGTTGTAATACGGAGTCATGCTTCCTATTGGAACCCTAAGACGAGATGTTATTTGTGACCATATTGAGGCTGCAAATGATAAATCAACAAACCACTGTTGTATACAGTCCGAAGAGTTACAATGCACACATGGATCTTTATCAAAACTTCAGGAAAAGGTAGAAAGCCATTGAGTAATTTCAACATGAATACCGAGACCTGCAATGGTAGCCTTGAATTCAATATTTGCTTCCTCGATCGTGTAGCTGCCCTTGGTGGGTGAACTATATTCATAGCCAAATCGAGCGAGAAAAATCTAGTTGATTTATGATTCCAAATAAGCTAATAAGCTCCATCAAAAATGTATATTCAACTCTCTAGAACCTTCTTCTTATTTGCCCTTGTTAGGTATCGATCCGGGAAGTCCATGCTCCAGCCTTGATTGTTAGAATAAATTTGGGTTTATCCGTCACTTCAGGTCTGTGAATCCGGACTGAGAATCATCAATTGGCCCTTCTCCAAGCCAATTATCGAACCAGAATGAGGTTGTGCCCTCCCAAATCAAGACTTGAATTGAATTATTCAACAGGCCTTGCACCTTCAACATTCTACGCCAAATCGGTGATGATTAGAGGCCACTTCCCCTAAATATCTAGCATGCATAAAAAACCTACCACAAAGATGAGGATTGCAAATAATTCCACCAAAGTTTAAGGGAGAAAGCCCTGATTAAATATTCCAAGCTTTTAAGCTCCAATTCATTTGATTTAGTTGGCTCAGAAACTCCTTTCCATTTTATCCAATGCCGCTTCATACCACTATCCATATCTCCCCAAAGAAAGCTAACCATCATATGTTCTATAGAATTATGGTGCCTTTGGGAGGCTCGATAACAAGAAGCACATGGATAGGAATTGAAGAAAATACATGTTCAATAAGAAGAAGCATCGACCTAGAGAGAGCTGTTGGAAACGTGGGTTTCCACACAGTAAGCTTATGTTGTATTTTTTTCCACCAAATACTGAAATTGAAGTGTATGCTTTCGACCTCTATTCAAAAATAGCCAAGATAGAGAATTGGGAATGGTTTGTGTTTTAACCTAGTAAACTCTCACTCCGTTGAATAGCCAAAACAAAAAGTCTCGAAGACAGAAATATGTTACTCTTAACCTCGTTGATGATTTGACCTGACCCTTGTTCATAGAGAATTAGAAAATTCCTCAGACTACAAATTATTTTGTCGTCTCCTTTAGAAAAAATACATATCATCTGCAAATGCCAAATGTAAAATCACTGGATAAGTGGAAAACAACCTGATGGTCACTATCTTCCCTTCCAATATGAGTGATTTTAATCCACGTGAAAGAACCTCCGAGGAAATAATGAAAAGAAAGGGTCATAAGTGGTCGCCTTGTTTAATTTTCCTTGATGATTACCATTGATAAGAAAAGAGAACCAACTACTTCAAAGATTATTCAAAACCATGGAGGTAAAATTCTAGTGAAAATCATGCTTGTCCAACAATGATTGAAGGATTGGCCAAGACACTTTATCGAATGCCTTCATCATGTCTAATTTAAGAACGAAGGGGCTTTGCAATCCAAGGAACAAGTAACTCTTGGGCAAAAAGAACATTGTCCTCCAAAGTACGACCTCTCACAAATGCAAATTGCTCCGAATTGATAATTAAGGGTAAAATAATCAAAATTTTGTTTGCTAAGATGCGAGTCAATAACTTATTATGGAAGTTACACAGAGCAATGAACTTAAAGTCTGAAAAGGAAGTAGGGTATACTTTCTTTGAAATTAATACAATGGAAGTATTACCATAGCTCATGGAATAGGAACATTCACAAAGGATTCCCGAGCTGCCATAAACAACTCATCTTTATTGATATTCCAATAATGTGTGTAAAATATTCTAGTAAAGCCATCTGGGCCAGCTACACTTTTCCCATTCAGCTGTTGCACTACCTTGTAGGTATCTCTTGAATTGTAACTGGACCAATCAATTCGGCATTCGACTCATCAATGATCAATTAGGGAACATATTGAAGCAAGGTTGTCATGGAAGTCTCGTTCAATTGCTCAGCCGTAAGAAGATTTCAGAAGAAAGAAACCACTTCCTTTTTATATCCTCCAACAGTGTTACCCTATCTCCTATTAAATTACGAATTCTTCGAATAGTGAAAGCAACCCTCTTGTCAACGACCGAAGCATGAAATAATTTTGTACTTGAATCCCCCTACTTCAACCATTTTACTTTAGATTTTTGTTTCCATAACAATTCTTCCATTTGAAATTTTTGAAAAAAGCCTTGCTTGTGCTACGGATAACCCTTCTCTCGAATGGGAGGGGAATCTTTATACTCATCCTTTCTTGCTTTAACCTCCATCTCTGCAACTTTAACTGTATCGAACACATTCCCAAAAACCTCCTTGTATCATTTCAAGTGATCCTTGAGCATGTGAAGTTTAAGGCTAAATGGTTCATCTCAAGGACTATGCATGCCGAATCCTTCAATTGGAGTCCCCCAACTCTCCTCAACTGTATTTAAGAATTAATCATGCCTTAACCACATTCGTTGAAATTTAAATGGTCCATGACAGAGTGCAATGGCATAGTAGAATTCATGCAACCGACTCTACTTAGTTGGAATAAGGATTGGTTTGTTTGTTTGTTTGTTTAGGATTAGTTTGAGTTGCCAAAGGGAGCTTAAGAAGAAATGGGGTATGATCCAAAGATGCACGATTAAGATGATGAACCACAAGATTAGGGTGCAAATTCTGCCAATCTTGATTAACAAGAAAACAATCCAAACTCTTCCATACTGATCTACCATTCCTAATACCAAACCAAGTGTAATTATTGTTGGATATCGGACCCAAAATTAAATTCTCAAATAGAGAAAATAATCAAATTGATAACACAAGTTTCTACCTTAATACAAACGTATTAATATTAAAGTAGTAACCCACAATGAAAACACTTACAAACAATATTCATAAACTCTTTATTTGAACTAACACTGAAACTACACTGAAATCTGAAACTTAAACTCTCTGTTATAAACTCTAAAGCTTATAACTTGAACTCAAGACTCTTGGCTATGAATTGTATTGGAGACTTGGATGCATTATATCTGAAGGAAATGAACTCTATTTATAGTAGTAAAACTCCCGACATTTATCACCATTTTTCCTCATTACCTTAAATGCTCAGCATGCGAGAGGATCTGATGAATTCACATACAAATTTGGCTGAAGATTGAGGAGTGTTCTTTCGCCCATATTTTGCACACTAAAGTTGAAAAACTTTTGGAAATGTCAATAATCCTATAAACCTATGACAAGAAAACTCCAAAAATAGTAGCCCATATTTGTTAACTTTCTTGACAAATTATGATGCTATTCGCAATTACTACCTATAAGCGGAATCTGACTTTAAACCACATGAGTCCATCATTGAGCAGAATTTTTCAATTGCATTTAGAATTCGTACTGCCAAACCAAAATAAATCATAAATTGATTCAATTACGTTGAAATCCCTTCCTATTATCCATGGTTTTTCCCGACCAGCCGAGAACGACAAAGATTTTCCCATAAATCCATTCATTCCCTTCTTGTGCACTTACCATAAACAAAAGAAGCATCCACCATCTCATCCCCAGCATCGTTAGCAAGAGAAACATGTATTCACTATTTGTGATTCTCCAGCACCCGAAAATGAAAGCCAAGCTTCAAGAAGAACCAAATTTTATACTAGAAATATTCAGCGTAGAAAGCAAAAATATAAGTTTAATACAAAACTCTTCTTATCTAGTAGCATCTACAAAAGGCTCTAAAATTACCAATGCAATAGAATTTAATTTAACGAATCTACGAATTGAGGATTTGATCACTATACCATGAATGTTCCATAAGAGAACATGAATCATTATTAAGACGGGAAAAAGATTCAATGAAGGCATGGAGAGATTGTCTTGTTAGAATGGTTCTAGTCATCGTAACCATTTCCTAGTGCACGAGTTTTCTTGATTTCACCCAAGCCGGCTGAGTGATTGGACAAATACTCCTTAACTATTTCCAATTGTGTATCTTTTTTCCTAAGCATAATTAAAATCATTCAATTTTGCAAACAAACCTTTGTGATCCAACTGATGATGGAACACCTCATTTGATTCGAATAAATTATTAGCCATGTCTTTTTCCTGAATGATGTTCCTATGCCGATTCCTTCTAAACTTGACATAGTGATCATCCATCACATTTTCCATGATTTTCGCAATTCATTGCTAATTTTTTTGGCACTTCTAGATCAACCTAAACTGGAAGGGGGTTGTTGGATTTGCTGAGCTTGCGACTTAGCTACTGAATATGTTGGAATGATCTACTTTTCCAATATTGAAACACCTGAAGAATTACCTTGACCCCTTCTTCTCATTACAAGATTCAAATTGTGTTTAACGCCTGGTCTGCTAGACCTTGGATTGTTTCTTCAAAACCAAGTTAGGGTTCTTAGTTTGAAGCCCAGATTAAGATTTTGCATATGAGGTAGATTTGGATTCTTTTCCAATTGAGAAATCAGTTGATGGTTTTCCTCATGAAAACGCCTTCATGTTGAGACATCATAACCAACTTTGTAATAGTTAGACCAATACAATGGTAGATCCCCGTAAGTAATGTACTACAAAAACCTAGAGTCATCATTTCCCAATCTACACTTACTTAGATAGAAACTTTGTGAGCTTAACTTCGACACAAACTTGTGCATGACGGTTGTGATAAAATGTCTGTTGGAAAGTTTACTTTTAGTGGTTCCCCGATCAACCTCACTAAAGAAAACAAAGAAACACTGTCATAGTGGTGAAGCCTAAGAATTTCTAGTGTTATCCATGTTACCACCAAAGGAGATTCTATATCAACTCGAAATTCCTGAATCCATTTCAAGATGCATATGCCAAACCTTAGAAGGCTCCAAAACCCTCTACATCAAAACCAATAGTCATTCTCAAGATCGAACCGTTTTAGCACGGTAAGACGATAATCCATTAAACCTATAGTGCAGAAGCCACAAAAGCCTACCATTTGAAATTCTTTTCAAAGTGCATCGAGAAGGTCGGCCCTTTGAGAACTTACCTATCAAAGAAAATTAGAAAGGCCTAGATAAACGTTCACTTCTTCACAGGTAAAAAAAATAGTTGATTCCTCTTTGTATTGAGTTAAGTTGGTTCATTTGGCGTTGAAGTAAGCACGGTCGATGAGTTTGAGGAGGTGGTTGCCCTCCAGTCGATGACTAAAGGCCAGCCATGGATGAAGAAGGATGAAGATGTGAAGGAGCAAACCCCAGAGAGCCAAAAACCTAGAGATCATCATTCATTTTTAATGCTATAATTGTTATTTAGTTTTAAGTTATTTAATGCTTAATTAGTTTTTAAGTTTAATATTGTGTATATGTGTGTGTGTATGTGTGTGTAAATGGACAAATAAATTGAGAAAAACTAAATTGGAGAATCCAAATCATGCAAATAATCACATTGTTTTTTACCATATTTCTAAAAGAAATACAAAATCACTAACACAAAACCTGTGCTATACATAGTTACAATAAATATGGATAGAAATCCAATTTCTAAGATATAAAATTTCTAGAAAATGTTCTGAGTTTCAATGAGTGATAGATTACTATATTAAATTCCTTTTCTTTTTCTTTTTTGTTTTATGTAATCTATACCTCTGTCTAAATCTATCTATCTATTTTTTTTTTCCGAAAGCAAAAATTTTATTCAATAGCAAAAGATATTACATCAAAGCACGAGTACATTTGCGAACGTATGGTGTTGTTAATGAATCTCAAGTAACAAGCCCTCTAACATATGAGGGAAGATAACTAGCTACTAAAGTGATTCAATTCCTTCTTGTTATTTCCATCTTTGCTAAAGCATCTGCAACAGAGTTAGTCTCGCGATATTGGTGATGAAAGTCGATCGAATTTTGTGAAATGAGATGTTGAGCTTTCCAACAGATGCTGCCCAGTCTCGATGGTGGTCGTTGGTGTTGGTGAACACAATCCACTAAGATTTTTGAGCTAGACTCCATAATTAAGGGAAAAAACTTTTTCTGAATACTCCAATTCAAGCCAATAAGGAGCACATGTAATTCTGCCTCTAATGAAGTAGCCTGTCTAACATAGGTGGAAAAACCAAAGCAAAAGCGGCCCATACAATCATGAAAGACTCCTCCTCCAGAAGAACCAAGGTTTCCTAGAGATGAGCCATCAATGTTGAGTTTGTAGTGGCCCTGGGGAGGGAAAGTCCACAAGACATTAAGAACAAAACGATGATACTGAGCTACTGTTTTCAAACCTAAAGTAGCAAGAGCTATTTGAGGAGGAACTGGATAGATCAGAGAAAAATCACTCAGGCAGCGATTTATTTGGAAAATTACCTGCTCTATCGATTGCCTCATCCCCTTGAAGTAGGATGCATTTTGAGATTTCCAAAGTTCCCAGCATATAATTAAAGGTGAAAGATCAAAAAATTCAGAATTTTTGCAGCCATGGTGTCATGTGCAGCTATCCACCACGATTGAAGCTACATGAGAATTGTTGATCCTCTAATATGCAAGAGGCGAGAAACACGTGCAAAGTTTCCCACACAGCCTGTCCAAATGCACAATCAACAAAAACATGATTAGCAGTCTCCGTAGAGTAGTAAAATTGGCATTTGAAAACCATATGAAAGCCCATACGCATGAGCATCTCTAGAAAAAGGAGTTTGCCATTTAACAAACGCCACATAAAAGTAGAGATTTTAATAGGTATCTACTTCTCCAAATGTGAGCTCATGAGAATAACGTTGATCATGGATTTCATAGAATTTTATATGCAAAGGACAAGAAAAAATACCCATCAACACTCGTCTAATATACAAATGAGTCCTCAGCAGAAGAGAGAAAAAAACATGACTCCAGATCAAACCCACCTCCTCAGCCGAGAGGGATTGAGTCAAGTCCCCGAGTTGACAACCATGCTCATTGGAGTAGAGTTGGTTGATTTTAATATCTGGCTGACTCTAGTTTAAGTTACTCTTTCCCATAGAGAAAGGCCACAAACCAATCCAATTAGAATTCCAAAAAGAAGAATTTTCGTCATGTACCAAGGTTGTAATATTTGTAAGAGCCACTTCTTTGATTTCTTCTACTCTAAAGAGCTACCAGCCATGCTCGTTGGAGTAGAGTTGGTTGATTTTAAATCTATCTACCTATCTATCTATCTATGTCGTTTAATATACTAAGATTATATATAATAATTATATCATATAATATATGTGAGTTGTTCCATTCCTTTTTATGGTGCCTAAAATTCCCTTAATTAAATTAACATGATTTAGTCAAATATAACTTCCAATAGGAAAACATACTAATAGCTCTAGAAAACTAGAGTTATAAATATCCTAAATTTATCGATTT
The DNA here is from genome assembly GCA_025175665.1 of Cinchona pubescens. Taxonomy (NCBI): domain Eukaryota; kingdom Viridiplantae; phylum Streptophyta; class Magnoliopsida; order Gentianales; family Rubiaceae; genus Cinchona; species Cinchona pubescens. The sequence continues at coordinate 1,653,757 of JANKKI010000232.1, forward strand.
TGGTACTAGTTTCAAATATTTTTAGTGTTAAGTGTGTGTTTTTTGTCTATTTATACTCTTATGTGTTAGTATATATTTATTTAGTGTTGTAATGTTTATTTAGATATTAAGTGCCGACGGTTTATCTTATTTTATTATGTTCATATTTTTTCAGTTTATGTTGTACATTTAATCTAATTTCGTTGGGAGTTAGGAATTTTTTGTCCTCTTTGTTTGTCTTTGATTTTTAGCTTTTAAAAGTGTCTTTTTTAAGTTTTTATATGTTATTTTGTATTTAATAATGTGTTTTTTGTTCTAGGGTCACGAGAAAAAATGGTGCATCAATCGGGCATCAGACAGATATTTTAGGTTCAAAACAACTGAGGCAACTATTTGGGTACCTCGCTGCTAGCGAGCTTTAGGTATCACGCACGCCTTGATCTCACACAGTAGGGACCTCACTAGCAATGAGGGGATCTGGGAAACTTGATTTTTTGTCATTTTTGGCCTTTTTTCAAAGGCAATTGTATCCAAAACCCCCAATCTCTAACCCTACTATAAAAACACACTTTAGGGACTGATTTGAGAGCATCCACCATTGTTTTTTTCTTTCTCTTTTCTTCCTCCCCACTTGGGGAGAAAATTTAGCTTTTTATTCCTTTCTTGTCTTGTTAGTCTCTTCTATTGTTGTAAACTCTCTTCTACAAACTTTCTAAGATTTTGTTTATGTTTAATGTATTTCTCTTATGCATTTAGTTCTTGTTCATTTAAGTTATCTTCCTTCATTTATTGTTGTGCTTCACCTACCTTCTAATGTCCTTACTTTCTTGAACTAGTTATCAAGTTTATTGCTTTCCCTAGTTTAAATGCTTTTCAATGCTTTTACTTGTTTTCTTTTATTTTAAAATACATTAATTATTTATGAGTTAGGGTTGTGTGAAGTCAATTCCCAATAAGTAGAGGTTAAGGGGCTAATTAGTTGGTAAAATGGACTAATTTGGCAATACTAAGGGTCTTTAGCATTAATTAGGGGAATTGATGACTATACTAGTTAACTTGGGTTAATTGAGGGGATATAGGAGTTGAACCTCCAATACATAACTAGATTAGTGTTGGATTAAGATTAGAATTAGACTTTGGCAGATTTTTTAACTTTAGAGGTGTTTTTAAGCAAATGCCCAAAGGAGGGCAGAAATTTTATTGATGGAATCAAGGATTACAAAGCCGAAGATTAGAACAGCTCATAGCATCTAGGTAGACCAAACCTTTTACAGACTGAGGAATGGTATAGCGATCATATTCAACATACATAGGTTTTGATATACCCTCATTAGCTAGACAATCAGCAACTTGGTTGAACTCCCTAATAACATGCTTGAATGAAATCTCTTTCCCAACACAATAGCTGTTGATGAAGCGCATTTGAGGGTCAATGCTCCAAATCGATGGCGATGATCCTTGCAAGGTGAGATTTTGGCAGATTAAATTCACCTAGTTGGTTTTTAGAATTTCATGAGTATTCATTCAAATTTAGTTAGTTTAAGCAGTAGGAAGAATCCATACTTAGGTTAATGAAATTGATAGACTTAATTGTCGAGAGATCAGTATTATGTTACAATTGGGAATCAACCTCTAATTTAGCATTTAAGACCACTTGATTAAACTACATTAAGTAAAACTCAAAAAATTGGCTAACTAACATCTAACACCTTTTTTAGTCATTTCATAGTTTTAGACCTAGTTTAGTTAGATTATTTTCTTAAATCAACCCTTCAAGTAGTGTTCCAACTAAATAATCAATAGTTGACACCATTCCTAGAGGAAACAATCCCTATTTTCACTATTTGATACCGAATACTTGCAATTTGTCACATACTTAAAATAATCCTCGTCTATTCTAATAAGACTACCTTTTTAATAAGATACTATTATCTACTTTTTAGTTTTAAAGTTCTATCCAAGATGAACTGCTACCTTATTCCTCATTTTTTGTCACATCTAATATACTCTTAGTTAAATAGTGTTATGCAAACATATCCTCAAAAAATTGTAATTTCCAAAAGAAAGATATATCTAAAATAGTATCCTTGATATTCTAATAAGCAATCTTTAAAGAATACCACTATATATTTTTACTTTTACAATCCTATCCAAGATAACTACAATTTATTACGATTTTCCAATCAATAAAGTCTAGCTATTATATATATATATATATATATATATATATATATATATATATATTCCCAAACTGCAACAAAAAATATCATAAAACTATACCAAATTTTGGTATAAATATATAATAAGAGTGTAGAAATTTTAATTGTATAAAAGCGATTTATAGTTGAGCAGAAAATAAAATAATAATAATAATAATAGTCTTTCATAGGCATTATATGTGCTCTAGTTGTTTCTCTTCTTCTTCTTTTTTTTTCCCTTCTAATGGAAATATTCTTTTATAACTATTATACATATTCTTGTTTTACTAAACTTACTTTATTTCCTCTAATTGTGCTTTTTCTTTTACATAGTTAAACTTATATTTGTTCTTTAATAAATTTTTATATACCAATACATTCTAAACTAATTTTCACACTAATTTTTCATTCTAGTATGTTTTTTTTTTAATAATTAGATTCATTTTTGTTGTTTTATAATATGAGATACTATGTAATAAATATTTTAGGAAAAAAGTATAAACCTTTGCACTATGGTAATGTAATTAATTATATATTGTGAGTCACAAAATGAGGTTGTTTTGTTTTAGGACCAATTTTAATAACTAAATTTGTGATTAACAATTTAATTAGCTTGTCATCATTTCAAGTAAGTTAAACTACTAGTGTCTTTCAAATATGTCATTTTTAATTGCTCATTTTCCTATAGGAATTAATCTTGCCTATTAACAAATAGAATTCAACCCCGATAACATTGCAGAAAAGAAAGACGAAGAGCAAATACATATGACATCTTTATACATTCTATTTTATTTTATATGGCTCAGACTTAATGATGTATCTTTTTAATTTCAAAGTTTTTCTCTAACTACAAAACTCAAATTCGTAAAAATAAAAAAAAAATTAAATTTTACAATGTGAAAAATAGTGTATAAGCATTTATCTCATTTATGTTCTTCCTGTACTTAACTGAGATTTATTTTGCCTTACATGAAGAAAAGAAAATTAAGCAAGCAACAAAATGAAAGCTTAATACTATAATAGAAAACTCAAGATTGTTAATGTGGGAAAAAATATTTATTAGTAATATGGATCTTTAATACTATATTCAACAACTAAATTCCAACCTTTAATAACGTACTTTTCTAAAATAAAATTTATTGGTTTCGAATAACTATTGATGAGGTAGAAAACAAGTACAACCCATAATACGATCCATAACCAAAATGTATAAATTGTAGGAATGACAGTGTACAAGAAATGTACATGTAAGTAATATAAAAACAACAAAAAATTATGAAAATAAAATCATGCTATTAATACTCTAAAATATTGTAGTTATGGATAGAGTTTACAAATCAACTTTAGAAACATCAATAAAATTGTTACAATATTAGGTAAAATAACAAAAATTTACATTGGAAGTCTATTAATGAATACAAAGAATGAATTGAAAAAAGAATGCAAAAGATAGAAAATGAAAATTCATAAATTTTTATTAGCTTTACTTTTTAGTTATATATTTAACGATATCAATTTAGTTTCAAGTACAACACAATAGCAAATTACTATTTTGGAATTGAGGAGTACACAACATCAATGGAGTACTTAAGTGAATAGTTCATGTACTTAGAAATATGGAAAACTACTGGTATTATAATACACATTCAAAGTCATTTAGGATGAATTGAAGAGTTCACAATATCAATGGAGTACTAAAGTTAATATTCTCATATACTTAAGAAATATGGAAAACTATCATGTATATAAATACACATTTTATCCCATATGTTAACAAAATTAATTACGATAGGAATTTGTACTCTCTCTGTCCTATTGAAAGTTTTATATTTCTCATTTTTGTTTGCCCCGAAGTATTTGTCATGTTCAGAAAGTCAAGGCATAATCATTACTCTCTTTTTTACTTTTATCTTTTGTCTTTTTGCAAACAACTATCATACACCATTCAAATTTTTATGTTCAAGAGTAAAATTAGAAAGATTTAAACAACTATCATTAGATCAACATTCTATTATTGAAAAGCTGGATTCCCAAAATACTTCTAACAATATGGGACAGATGGAGTATAAAATTTCACTAAATATAATAATGATGTAATTTAGTTTTCTAGATTTAGTTGTTTTAGTGAGTCTTTTTTTACTTGTGCTAGCTACTGTTTTGTAGAAAAATGTTCATTTATAAAATTTTGAAATGTTTATTAATAAGGTATTGGATACCTGATGGGTTCTCAAAACTTTAAATTGGATACGCTTAGAGTAAGCCACCTAAATTCTTAAGAATTTTGGAACATGTATTAGTATTAAAATTTTAATTGTGTTGGGGTTAGACTCACCTAAAAGAGCGAGTACTCATCATGTACATATTAAAACAATTGTAGTTTCTAAAATTAACGTAAATTATATAAAAATGTGTTCAATCTAACAAAGAATGGTTAGAGATGAATCTAAATAACTCTTCTTCCATTAATGAGTTGATGCATATATCTTTAAAAATGGGGCATCAGTGTACAAATTTCATAGTTTGTAGTCAGTACTATGCTTCCTTTTGTTGGTAAATAATTAGGTCATGCATCTTCAATGTATGCCTTGAAGAATTAGTACGTTGCTCATGCTTTTAACAAAAGTTTCAATGGATTCTATCACTTATGAAAATTTTATGCCTTTGATCTCAAAATAAGCAACTAATAAAATGAGAATCATAAGTATTTGAAAGAGAAATGCTTGATAATATCCTTTTTTTTCATTTTTTTCTATTTTGATTATGAGGTACTATATAAAACTAATGCAGAATTTAGGACAATGAGAAACAATGCTATCTATATAAATTACTTTCCCAAGAAATTATTTTCATTGAATCTTGAATGTTGAAAAGGTTTCTTACATTAAAAAAAAAAAAAGGTAAAAAAACATACTACTTTGCAGCAATTAAATTATCTTTAATTTCACCCTAAATTGGTTATTGCACTTTTATAAAGTAAGTCACATTTGAGGTATTAACAAATATTTAATTTCTCCTAATCAAAATTGGGTATCGAATATGTTTTTATATTGTAAATCCTATAATATAGACATTTAGAAAATCTTGACAATTAATGTTTACTATATTTAGAAGTTAACTTTTCCATTCAATTTCTATTTTATTTTATAGATAAGGTTATCTAAAACAAGTTAGGCAAATCATCATCACTAAAAAAAGTATATAAGTACAAGCCATTCTAAGGCTCAAGGTCATGAACTTCGGTGTTCTTAGCAAAGATGGGAAAACTCTTTATATCAATTTTGATTTTCTTAGCCAATCTAAGGCACTGTACAATTTTCATATTTTTCTTTTACAAATTTTTGGTTAAATCAGATTATTGTGATAAGAAAAAAAAAGGTTGTCATGAAGTGAATACAAAATGTTTTACATATGAAAATATCCTTGGTGATCTTGATGCAATGATAAAAAAAAATATCTGTTTCTAAATCAAATTGAAAAGAGCATGACTTTATAAGTACACACATATATAGAACATCAATTAATAGTTGTTGGACAGTATAAAATATTACATAACTAAATATTTGTCGTACTGCTTATGTTCATTGTAGATATCACTTATGTTGATGCAGCAACAGGATTGAGATATAATGATTACAAAATTATGAACTGTCACGATGATCTAGGGGTGGGATGTGCATTTTAGTATAGAGATAAATATCTTGATTGGTCGTTTTGTGTGGAGGAGATATTTCTTCACTTTTGTAGTTGCAGCTTTCGTTGTGCCTATGTCCAAAAATTATTGGCATATATTAATGGATATTGCTATTGAATCATGTTTTTATGGTTTCCTTATTTCTTTACATACTTTTTGCATTAGAGAGATATGTTCTTTTACTTTTGGGATTGTATATTATATGATGATGATGTGCATTCTTCATCAGCTCCTTTTAATGGCTTAGTCTAACCCTATTCACAATCTTCATCAGTAAGCACAAATATTTGTCTCATTTCTGTGACCTTAACAAGTTCTTCTTTTTCATTTATACCCATTATTGGGGAATATGTATTATGAATTGATCACTATTCAAAGAAACATAAGTAAGTTGTATATACTGTAAATGTTTAAAATTAGTTTTATCATCCATTTAGGAAAAAAAATTTGGAACTTGTGTAATTATATGATATGATCTCAGATTGTACACATAGCTTCCCGTTTGAACTTTTACAAACTAAAAGACCAAAAAAAGTAAATAATGTGATTGGATGGCGATCTCTATATAGGGGTAAATGGATCTATTTAGCCATAAAAACAAGAATGATGATATTTACTTACCCTTTTTAGCTTCTTGATAGCCTTGTTATTGTTTATTAGTATAAAATGTTCACTTAAGGGGTAAGGAGCAAGCTGTACTCATGAATAGTTAAAAGGCTGTCTTTTAAAATCAAAACTGTGCTTTAACCAAAAACTTGGGAAAGAAAAATGTGAAAGTAATACCTTAACTCCTTGAATTCATTAATAGGACACCCAATATACATCTTTGTTATTTATCTAATAGTTTTTAACATTTGTATTGCAATTTATAAAGTTGACTTGTAAACGCCATCCATAACTAGAATATTTTAGAGTATTAATAATATGATTTTATTTGCATAATCTATTTTATTTTTTACATTACTTGCCTATATATTTCTTATACACTATCACTCCTACAGTTTATATGTAGAATTCTTACAAGTGTTGCAATTATTATCTTAGAATATTTTGGTTATGGACCATACCATGTATTGTACTTGTTTTCTAGCACACAAATAGTTACTTTAAATCAATACACTCTATTTTAGAAAAGTATGTTATTAAAGGTTAGAATTTAGTAGTTGTTGGAAGAAGATCAAGAAGTGATTGTAATTGGAGATTCCATTGATGATAATGAGTCAAGAAGAAAATGAGAACTTTGTCTTCTTAGTAAGATACTTTCACCAAAACGTATAAAATCCAACCTATATTCTCTACCATGAGGAATATTTGGAACCCTTGCAAAGGCATAAAAGGAACACCTTTAAACAGGGGAAAACTCTTTCAATTTGGCTGCTAAGGGGGCATGCACAGAATTTTGAAAGGGTATCCTTCGACTTTTGATAACAATCTATTGGTTCTCAACAAATATTCAAGGCATGTGCAACTGGATAAGGAAGAATTCTCATGGTGTCCTTTTTGGGTTCAGGTTTATAAACTCCATTTTAATAAGATGAATACATCAACAACAAAGATTATTGGGGACCAATTAGGGAGTTTTATTATAGCTGATGTTGTTGACGATGTAGTGGCATGGGGAAGGTTCTTAAGACTCCGAACAAAATTCAATATTCCAAACCATTAATGTGGGGCATGAAATTAATATTTAATGGAATGGAATGTCTAGTGTTTTTCCGTTATGAACGTTTTCCAAACTTTCGTTATATTTTGTGGCAAAGTGGTTCATGTTGAGAAGGAATGTAAACTATGGTGAGAGAAAGGTTATGCTGCTTACCAAAGTCCTCAATTCAAAGATTAGTCAAGACCAGCACACAATGAGGGGACGTGAATTCTGAAAAGAAATGAGAAGCAGGCACAGCAGCTGTCAGGGAGGAAGGCAATGACAAGGGTAAGGAATGCTCCTTTGGTGGGTATGGATGATCAAAAGCGCATTCCTGAATCAAGAAAGAGGGTGTGGAAAAGTGGGATGGATGGTATACCTAACAAGTCAGAAGCATTTTGGGAGAGAAAAAATTCAAAAGGTAAGGATCTTACATCGTGTGGGCTAGGAGACAAAGAAGGTAAGTTTTGTATGGATACATTGTTATTGCACCAAAACCCAAAATAGAGAAAATCTAACTCTAGTTTTTCTAGTAGGCCTAGGGACTCAAAGAAGGGGATTATTAAAGTGAATCCTTTCAATCTTACTTACTCTCACGATGGACAAAAGGGTAAGAAAGGTTATCCAGATAGAGTGAGCGGGCCTTCGAAACAAATTCACATAGAGCTGGGTGCATTGCCTTTAGTGTCCAAGCCAATAAAAATCATTCCTAGTAAGCTGAACCGTATGGAGGTAGGACTAAGAAGATTACCTTTAGGCCAGAAACTTCCCTGTTGTAGGGATTGGTGATGTGAGTTATTCTGTAGAATCTTCTATTCAGAGAATAGAGATGAATAGGGTTAAGGGGATATTTTGGGGATGAAGGAGGAAGGGCCTTTAACGGTTATAGGAAGGGAAGATGAGATGGAACCTGGATCAAGGGGTATAATTGAGGTAGATATGGTTAATCTTTTAGGATTTAGAAATCAAAGGAGTTGGGGTAGGCATTAATGGAGAGGATTGAGAAAGATTACTAAATAATTTAGGAAGATGTATGGGGTCAATGGAATCTGGTTCTGAGGGGAAATGTCTATTCGTGATGGAGAAGAAAAAGCTGAATGAGTCAAAAAATTTGTTTTTGGTTGATGTTCCTTTGGCACAAAATCTGCAGTTTATATCATTAGGTAAAGGTTGTTGTAGACAGACAAATAGTAAGGGGAAGTCAAGGGAAGGAAAAACTCAAGATTGCTTTCCTTTGAAAAAGTCATCAAAAAGACAACTGGCTAATGAAAAAGATGATGAGGGTTCAAAAGAAACATTGGCCAAGCAATCCAGAGTTGAAGGAACTATGTTTTCTCTTACAACAATGGTAAGACTGGTGTTAACCATTCCCGCGGACATCAATGAGTCTTTTAGGATTGAACTATCGAGAACTTGGGAATCGATCAGCAGTGAGAGAGCTAAATCTTCTTATTAAATAGAAAGATCCGAGCATTGTCTTCTTATATGTATGAAATGTTCTAGAAAGTGGATTGAAAAATTGAAACAGCAATTAAATGTATTCATCATAGTAGTGGATGCAAAAGGTAAGTTAGGGGGTTTGGCATTCTTTTGGAAGATGGATGTTAATTTATCTATAACCAATTATCGTACTCATTTCATTGATGCAATTGTTCGTTTACCTGGGAGCAATTTTGATCGAAGGTTGACTAGTTACTACGGTGAACGTCACATTGCTTTAAGAAGAGAGATTCCTGAGATATGTTTAAGCTTCTAGATAAGGGTAATGGAATTCCATGGCTTTGCTTTGGAGATTTTAATAAGGTGCTAACAAGAGGGGAATCGAGGACAGCATGGCTCAAGCATAGTGGCAAATGGCTCGTTTCCGAGATTCATTATGGAGCTGTGGTTTATTTGACCTTGGCTTTGTAGGTAATAGATTCACGTGGAACAGTACGAGGTTCTCACATTAGAAGGGCTACGTTGGACAAGGCTTCCTTATCTTTAGGGTGGTGAGCTTCATTTTTAGAGGTTTTGATCTCATATTTATTCTCTCAGATTATGATCCTATCCTTGTTAACTTGTTCAACTATAAGGGGTGAAGGGATTTTCAACGAAAGGATGTCGACTTCGGTTCAAGGCAATGTGGATCTAATCTCAGGAATGTGAGGAAGTGATCAGAGAACAATGGAGTAGAAATTCGACCAACTCTAATAATGATCATCTTTTTATCTAATATTGATGAGTGTATGATCAGGCTTCTTCGTTGAAGTTGGAACACATTTGGTAACATTAGAGAAAGAACAGAGGAGATTAAAAGAAAATGTAGTGCCTTAGGAAGGAAATTGTATTAGACTCAATTAATTGTGCTAATTGAATGATCAACTTCAAAGCTTACTAGATAAAGATGACATGAAATAGAGACAAAGGAGCTAGTCCCAATGGTATAGGGAAGGGGATAGAAATAAAACTTTTTTCCATGCTAAAGTTATGGTAAGAAAGAAAACAAATACTATTGGGAGTCTTAGAAATAGGGATGGAGTTTAGTGTGAGCAAGATAAGGACATATACGATATAATTGTTTCATTTCCTAGTCATATGTTTGCTTCATTGTACCTATCAAAAGAACAATTTAATGCAGGGCAGAGTTACCCCGAAGATGAATGAAAGCTTGCTTCAACCTTATGATGCAAAGGAGGTAATAAAAGTTCTTGATCAAATGTATCCCTTCAAATATCCGGGTTCTGACATATTTGATGGTATGGCTCCAGTTTTCATTCAATATTTTTGGCATATTGTTGACCATGATGTTATCAACACTGTCATTTCCTTCCTTAATGTTGGTTCTCTTAAGAGTAAACTAAATTTTACGCATATTGTACTTATTCCTAAGTGTCAGTCTCCTGAATATATTACCCAATCTAGATCGATCTTCTTATGTAATGTGGTCTATGAAATTGCCCTGAAATCAATAGGTAATTGCCTTAGTCCTTTCATGACTTATATTATTTCTAAATTCCAATCAGCATTCAATCCTAATAGGCTCATTACTAATAATGTGTTGGCTTCATATGAGGTCCACCACTTTTTTAAGTGTAAGGCTCATGATAAGGAAGAATTTTGTATCTATTAAGCTTGATATGAGTAAAGTATATGACCGAGTGGAATGGGTCTTTATTTGTAAAATGTTGTTAAAACTTGGTTTTGACAAAATTTTTGTGGATTGTATTTACTCTTGCATATCTACTGTTGCTTATTATTGTCTGGATACTTTCTTGCTAATGGATGTGATTTTAGGAATGTCTTCCTGAGTCGGGGTATTCGTCAAGGGATCCCTTCTCACCATATTTATTCTTATTGTGTACGGAGGCATTTTCTTGTCTTTTTTAGGAACCTCGGATTTGTGGAAGGTTACAGGGGATAACGGTAGGAAGGAATAACCCATCAATCCCCCAATTTTTATTTACTGATGACATAGTTTTATGGTCAGCAAAAAATATGCTGTCGAGTTGAATGCTATCGTAGGCACCCAAAATTAACAACTCTCAATATGTAGTAGCGGTGAGTACAGGTCGTCCCACAGAGAACGAAGTTTATTTTCGTGCTAAATGAAAAAAGGGGATTTTGAATGGTTTCAAACTAAAACTAAAATAAGAAAATAATTGAAGAAAATTCAATTTAAGAAAAGTCTTGATTTAGGTCATATCCACCATGACAATTTTACTAGTCGATCCTTGACACACAGATAATTCAATTTTATTTCAAACACTAATTGATAATAATTAACCCGAACGAATACCAATTCAAAGTTCATTCTTATTTCTTTCTAAGGTTGGTTAATTTTCAACACGCGATCCAATTAACCCTAACTATTAATTTAACCCAAACACGTGCCAAAGATCAATTAATAGAAGCATTAAAATCATCAAAAACAATTAGACTAATTAAACATAAACACACGCGGTTATGCCAATTAGATAATTAATTTTCCTAAATTCAATAACACTAATCCAGTAATTATCAAATTCAGTTGCTTCGTAGAATGAATTAAGCACACGTGGTTAAAACAATCTAGCAGTAGATTAATTCCAATGACTTAATATTCTGCAGCAATAACAAGTTAAAAAGAACAATCACAAAATTAATCGCAGAAAAATAATCAATACTTGAGATAAAAGTGAATAAATTCAAGCACAAGAAGTCCCACAACTTTGTAGAATTGACCATGGTTTCAATTCCCTCTACCAAGAAAAGGTTTCAGGCACAAAGTGTCATGAAAGAATCGATACCCCTTTTAAAAATAATTTCTACGGCTAAAAACACTAGCCAAAAGAAAATAAAAGCATCAATCCTTTTTTCTCACCCTAAATGGGGTATTTATAATCAGTATTTACGGTTACAAATAATGCCTACGGATAAGATTAGCAAAATCGGGTGAAAAAGAGTCAAACCGGGCAAAGAATTTGTCAAAAACTCGACTTCACGCTTTCCTACGCTGGGGTCTTTGCGCGCATGTGCGCGAGAGGAAGTAAAGTCCAGGTAGGTTTCATCCTCCGCACACATGCACAAGAACCTTAGCGAGCATGTGCGCGCGAGCTACTTCTTGAAATTTGCTTCTGGATGCAGCGCACATGCGCTTCACAGCTCCAGCGCATGTGTGCTGGCTTCCTCAACTGTGCTCTGCTTTCGGTTTCGATTTTCACCTTGATCCTTGTGTAATTTGAAAAAGTGTAAGACACTAAAGTTGTATCTCTATCCCTTAGATTTCCAATGCATCTTAAAGCACCTCAATCATAGCTTGGGAAATCAAAAGTTATGCTTGAAATACAAAACAGTGTCTAGAATGGCTTCATACTCGTGCATGTCCCGTACTAAGCATTTTCTTTTATCTTTTTCCATCTTTTTCAGCTCTTTTTCATTGTAACCCTACAAAATCTAAGCATAAACAAATTAAGCTCAATAACAATTCAAATCTTGCTTACAACACATAAAAATATGCTAATTGACACATAAAATATAGTGCAATTATGAACTTATCAAATTACCCCACACTTAGCCTTTTGATCGTTTTCGATCAAATATAAAATTAAAACATTTAAGCTTAGCGCATTTCACTCAACATATTCCCTCAAATATCCACATAAATAATCAATAATCAATCCAACAATCAAAGTAGTCTATGAACCCAAGAGCTCAAATGCTAATAAAAACCAAAATATGAAATTCGTGTGTATGTGTGTATAGCCATTCAAAAACTTAGATTTGAAAATATATAGATTAAATCATGCAAACCTTCAAAAAAATTTTGTCCTTTCACTTTAAACACCCCATAGTTCACTCTTCTTACACCCCTGCACTAATCTAGACAACCAACTCAATTCAAATTTAGGCAGGACTTTCAGTTCAAAAAATAGGTTAGCATATTTGTTAGCCAAAGAAGGGAAATGATATAGCAAATAAGAACAAGAACTTTATAATAATGGTGGCCACACATTAAAATAACACTTTTCTTCACATGCAGAATATCAAACATCCACAACCCTACACTTGAGTAGCAAACACCCATAAAAAATTTTGAACAACCAATCATGTCATCCTCCCTCGAACATATATACATCACATCATCATTTTATTTTTCTATGTCTTATACAGTACAGGTACCAGTGGTAGGTACTGCCCGCAACAAATAAACATGCAGGTACCAGTGATGGGCACTACCTGCAACTACAGGTACCAGTGATAGGCACTACCTGTAAATATCATAAACACGCAGGTACCAATGATGGGCAGTACCTGCAACTACAGGAACTCCCATATTTATTTTTTTTCAACAATTTTGTCTTTTCAATACCCCATTTCGCAACAAAAAAGTACAGCACTCACTTCTCACAAATTTCCACCCTTATATCCCCTTAACAAATAATGTGCACCATAAGCTCTTAAAGGGAAAACTTAGGATAAAACAATGAAAAGAACATTAAGCTCAATAAGGGTAGGTAAATTGAGTTTATGTGAAAGAAGGTGAATGATGTTTCCGTTCACAAAAATTAGACTCAAATAAGGTACTTAGAATAAATTGTTAAAGTTGGTTAGAAAGGCTCATCAAACAAAAAAACACTATCTTAATTTTTAAACTAAATCGGGTCGTCTAAGAATTAGTTTCAAAATTGAGTAACATAATTGTTTTTGGGAGACAACATAATTGAGTCTACATAAATTTCTCCAAATATCCCAAATCAACAATTAAAGTATGGCTTAGTGCTCAAAAGTCTTGAAAATCGTGAATGGAAAATATTAACACTGACTACTCATTCATGTATGGTTCAACTAATGATTTATTATGTGTCAGAAAAATGGAAAAAAATACATTAAGCAAAAACTTTTGAAAATTTCTAAAAATGGTCAATTTATCCACAAAATTTTCAAAAATTTTGACAAGCTCTCATATCAAAGGAAAAGTTAAAATATTGCAGTAAAATCGAGCAAAATACACCAAACAACTTAAAAATCCAAATAACTTTCCCACCCCACACTTAAAATAAGCATTGTCCTCAATGCAAAAATAAAAGCATAAAATGGGAAAAGAAAAGTTTCTCTGGATTTAATTCGTGTTTGGAGCAGTATCAGCTATAAATAGCCCCTTGTCGCGAAAGAAAGTTGGATTAACACTAAACTAAACAAAACAAACAAATAAATAATTTCCTTAAGACAATAAGAAGAACAAGAAAATTGTAGAAAAGGGTCCTACAATAATAAAAAAAAACGTACTCCCTTAAGGGAATACACGACAAAATAAACGAAAACACCATTCGAAAATAAACCTAAGCAATATGAAAGAAACAAACTAGTATCTAATGAAACCTAACTAACAAAAATGAATGTCTAATAAAATAACTACGCAGATTGTTTAGGAAATCAACTACGATAGATATCAAACAAAGAAAACGGCCCAACACATAGGCATAAAAACTCAAGGAGCATGAGGCCCCAAATCTAGTGGAAAATGAGGAAAGGAAGAAAATGTAGAAGGGTTCTCTCCCCGCTCTCTGGCCATCTAACGAGCCTCCATTGTCTGTTGCCACGTAAATTGGTATTGCATAAACGAATCAATACGTTGGCCCATCCGCTGTAGCTCTGCCAAGATTTAATGTAGAAGCTCCTCCTGCGATTGCTGCGGAGCAAGTACCGGCTCATCATCTGAATCCTCAACTTCCTCTACGTGAGACGTATAAGCTTGGGACCGAGTGCGTTTAACAGGAGGTCGTATACCCTCCATTGCAATCATCTGGCCTAGCCTCAATTTTTCTTCAGAAGGCTCAATCACCACACCACTTTCCAAACATAGAGTCGTAATCAGATTGCTGGAGAAATCATAATCCCGATTGCCTACTGGTAGCGGAGTTGCAAATTTGTTGACGTATAAGCTGATCGACATCTATGGCTTTCCCGGTAGCAATACAATATAGCAATTTGGCCCGTTCTATAGTGACATGAGTGAGATGGTTTACCAGTAGAAGATGGCCACAAAGGAATTTAAACCAGATAAACATTGCTGGCTTAAGTTTATTTGCATGGAATTGCCGAGCTGTCATGCCATCTGCCATAAAAGTCTAGTCCACGTCTCCGTCACAAAGAATGCTTGTAATCTGTTGAACCTCTAAGTTGGCATTACGGGTGTCGGGTCATTCATCGTTACGAACATGAGTGACCTTCAAAACTCTATTGATTTCATTGGTGGAGACGTCCATTTCTTTCCCCCGTACATATATCCTGGTAGAGCTATAATGATCAAAATTAGCATAAAACTCACGTACCACCGGAAGGACGGCATCTATGGGAGTGGAAGTGAAAAGCTCTCATCCACGACTTGCGAATGGCTAGCTTGATTTCTAGCACCCCTGCCAATGGCACTTGTATGCCCCTTTCCTTAATTGCAGCCCGTTTTGAGATATCATTGTCATATTTCTACTTGGCTTTCGCAGTTAAAAAACGTAGCCCACCACCAAGTCCTGGTTGTGGAGCCCTGAATGATGAGAATTCTCCAGTACCCTTGCCTGTGGCTATTTTCTTTGTTGTTCTTCCCATTCCTACAAAACATAAACATGTATCATGACCCTCAAACAAACAATGACAACACCCCACACTTAAATAAAAAGCCATTCCCCCAAATCATAAGCCTTAGATTATACATGAAAATTCAAGCAAAATAATGCCTAAAACTAAAGCTTATATACAATGCATGAACATTCTCCTATGCATGAAAATGAATTAGAAAGAATTCACATGGCATAATCAATGGCCTAGGAATGAATTCGTGCATCAATGCCTTGTGTTTGAACATTTTTATTCATTGAGACGTATTATCGAACACAGAATGGCATGCATAAAGAAAGAGAAAATTTTTGGGTATATTATGAACATGCAATCCATCCTCAATCATAGTCCAAACAATAACCACACCAAATTTACGTTTAAGATTCAATCCATATGAGATTTCATAAATCAAAGCACAAAAAGACTACATATTCTTGAAAAGCAATTGAAAACCCATAAGGAAAAAATTGTAGAAAGAGAGAGAAATTCATACCTTGATTTGATTTTCCTTGAAAGAAGAAGAAATTTAGGTGTAAGATTGATGAAATTGGGGTGAATTTTGGAAAACTTGGAGTGGGGGATTTGAGGGTTTGAGAGGAAGTTGAAAGAGAAGAGGAATGTGAAGAAATAAGGGGACTAGGAACGATCAAGTTCCTTTATCCCGTCGCGCGAGGCAGTGTGTTGTGTGCTAATCGGCTCCGTGCACATGCGCTGGGCTTTGAGCGTACATGTGCGCGCGAGGCAGAAGCCACAATTCAAAGGGGTCTCAGCGCACATGCGCTGAAGCTTTTAGCGCACATGTGCGCTGAAGGCAGAACAAAAATTACCTTTTTTTTTAAAATTCAACACAAAAACATTCCTAAATTACCCTCATAACATATAAACCCCTCAAAGATCTATTTTATCATTTTATCCTCTTAATGCAATTGATTTCCCAATTAACAACGAAATACAAATATGTTGTCCTTTAAAACTAAAATAAGCAAAAATAAAGTTGCAAAAAATAAATAACAGAATAAACTTGAAATGGACATGGGTTGCCTCTCATGCAGTGCCTTTGTTTACTGTCGTTGGCTCGACTTGATGTTCGTTCACCAATCAATCAAGTAACTCCCATGTGGAGGAGTCCAAGAATCTTCCGCTTCACTATTTTCACAAATGATGGATTCAATCTCCTTTGTTCTTGTAGGACCTGAACAAGTTGCTCTTCTTGCGACTTGCTAAGTTGACTTGAAATTATCACCCTCTCCTTATCCTTAAAAAATATGTAATTAAGATGACTAGGAATTTGCATAGGTGATTATAATCTGGAATTGTTCCCTGCACAATAGTTAACTTCAATTTCTTGTTAGAAAGTGGTAAAGCATTAGGACTTCCATTACTTATTGGTTGCAACAAGTCCTTGTTCTTTTCCTTGAGATGTTCTTCACGGTTAGTGTCCACCTCCTGATTACTGGTATGTTCATGCATTTCCTGTATTAGAGGCTTACACACATCGATTACAGAAACAAGTTTAGTATGGTCAGATGGTTCAACATCATCATAAATGCTAAAGTTAACACTTGTATCTCAAAATTCCATACTAAGAGTGCCTTTAAGAACATCTATCTCTGTCTGGGAAGTAGCTAGAAATGGTTTTTCTAACAAAATAGGAGCATTGGAATCACCTTGTTCCATTTCTAACACATAAAAATCAGCAGGAAAAACTAGACTTCCCACTTGAACTAAGATATCCTCTACAATTCCCTTAGGATAGGCTAAAGATCTATCAGCCAATTGAAGTACTACACCAGTGTTACTCAATGGTCTTATTTTCAATGCATCATAGACAGAATATGGCATTACATTAATAGATGCACCTAAATCCAGCAAGGCTTTTTCCAAGTGTGTATTTCCTTTCTTACAAGGAACAGAGAACATACCTGGGTCCTTACGCTTTTCAGGCAGAGATTTTTAAATTATTGACGAAACATTTCTCCCCACCTCTACCTTTCTAACTTTCTTCTCTTTTTCTTTCTTTTATGGGAACACAATTCCTTCAAAAACTTAGTATATCGAGGTATTTGTTTAATAGCGTCTAATAAGGAAATATTTACCTTGCACTTACAAAAGGTCTCATATAGCTCTTTGTCGGGATCCTCCTTTGAAAACTCTTTCGATGCCTCGGGGAATGGGGGTTCGGGCTTATCGTCGGTCCGTACAGGAACACTTTTATCTTCATTACTGCTACTTTTCTTCTCGCATGGTTCAACCTATTTTTCGACTGTGGTCGTCTTCTTTTCAACCTCAATATGTCTAGGAACAAGCTGGGACAAATGTAATTTTCGCTGCACATCAATCTCTTTACCACTCCTCAACGTAATTGCGCTCACATTCTCCTTGGGATTGATGATGGTTTGAGACGGCAATTAGCTGGAACTCTGTGCTTCCAACCTGCTAATCGCAATAGCCATTTGTCCCATTTATTGTTGCAGGTACTGAATATTGGCCTTTGTATCCTACTGGAATTGAATCGTATTTTCAGTTAAAATATCCAGCCGTTCCTCTAAAGACTTACCAAATTGATTATTCAGATTTTCTTGTTGTCTTTGAGCAAATGGTGGCCTATAAGGTTGGAAGTTCTATCGATTTTGTTGAGGCTGATTTTGGGCTGGGTTCCCGTATCTCAAGTTAGGATGATCCCTCTATCCAGGATTGTAAGTGTTCGAGTAGGGATCATAACTTTGTCGTGATTGCCCTGGGAATCCTACGGCTGCACTTACTTGCTCTTGACCTTCATCTTGTAATGTGGGACACATATCTATTGGGTGTCCTCATTTGAGCAGAGGATTTCCACATGGTTGTGCAGTCGATACTGTACCAGAAGCCAACTGTCGAACAAAAGAGGTTAAACTAGCCATTTGTTGTTCTAATGATGAAACATTTGCCTTGTTCACACGCTTGAGAGGTTGATCGCGTCATGTCCTGAACTTTTGAGAACGCGCAGCCTATTTGATATAAGCTCACGAGCAGCATTTATGGTCAAATTGTCTGACGCCCCTCCGCTTGTGGCATTGACCATGTTCTTTTCATTAGGCAACATCCCTTCATAAAAATATTGAATTAACAAGGAGTCACTTATCTAATGATGTGGATAGCTTACACACAATTTCTTGAAGCGCTCCCAACACTCGTACAAGGATTCTTCATTGAACTTTCTTATTCTACAAATTTCTTTGCGAATATTTGCAGTTCGAGAAGCTGGAAAGTATTTAGCCAAGAATAGTCTATTCATCTGCTCCCAAGTTGTGATACTACCTGAAGGCAAATCAAATAGCCAATCCTTTGCTTCATGGCCTTAAGTGAGAATGGGAATGCTTTTAAGTTGATATGCTCCTCTAACACCTCGATGGGTCTCATACTTGTGCAAACCACATGGAACTCCTTAAGATGCTTGTTCGGATCTTCACCTGGCAATCCATGAAAAGAAGGTAATAAATGGATTAGTCCATATTTTAATTCAAATCTGACATTAGCATCTAATTCTAGATATGTAATGCATAAAGGTTGTTGATTCAGAGTGGGCGCGGCTAATTCTATCAAACTCCGTTGCACCATGTTCGTCTATTCCTGTTGTTCCCAATCACCTGCAAAAATATAGTTAAACAATTGTTCTTCCCTAACTGTCGTTCTCTTATCTCTTTTCCCAATCTACGTAATGTTCTATGCATTTTCGGATCAAATTAAAATTCAACTTGTCCAGCAGACCAGGTCACAGGCATACATAATTAGCGAAAGAATAATAATAAAAAGAAAGAAAAGAAAAACTGAAATAAGTAGCACAAAAATAATTCAAACCGTTCTCCCGGCAACGGTGCCAAAATTTTGGTGAGCAAATACTATGCTATCGAGTTGAATGCTGTCGTAGGCACCCAAAATTAACAACTCTCAATATGTAGTAGCAGTAGTACAGGTCGTCCCACAGAGAATGAAGTTTATTTTCATGCAAAATGGAAAAAGGGTGTTTTGAATGCTTTCAAACTAAAACTAAAACAAGAAAATAATTGAAGAAAATTTGATGTAAGAAAAGTCTTGATTTTGGTCATATCCACCATGGCAATTTCACTAGTCGATCCTTGACACAGAAGATAATTCAATTTTATTTCAAGCACTAATTGAAGAATTAACCCGAACGAATACCAATTCAAAGTTCATTCTTATTTATTTCTAAGGTTGGTTAATTTTCAATATACGATCCAATTAACCCTAAGTATTAATTTAACCCAAACACGCGCCAAACATTAATTAATAGAAGCATTAAAATCATCAAGAACAATTAGACTAATTAAACATAAACACACGCGGTTATGCCGATTAATTAGATGATTAATTTTCCTAAATTCAATAACACTAATCCAGTAATTATCAAATTCAGTTGCTTTATAGGTTGAATTAAGCGCATGCGGTTAAAACAATCTAGCAGTAGATTAATTCCAATGACTTCGTATTCTGTAGAAATAACAAGTTAAAAAGAACAATCATAAAATTAATCGCAGAAAAATAATCAATACTTGAGATAAAAGTAAATAAATTCAAGCACAAGAAGTCTCACAACTTTGTAGAATTGACCATAGCTTCAATTACCTCTAACAAGAAAAGGTTTTAGGCACAAAGTGCCATGAAAGAATAAAGAAGAATTTCTACTGCTAAAAACCATAGCCAAAAGAAAATAAAAGTGTCGATCCTTTTTTCTCACACTAAATGGGGTATTTATAGTGAGTATTTAGGGTTACAAATAATGCCTACGGATAAGATTAGTGAAATCGGGTGAAAAAGAGTCCAACTGGGCGAAGAATTTGTCAAAAACTAGACTTCACGCCAATATGAGCGTGCTTTCCCTGCTGCCCTCCACGCACATGCGCTGGGGTCTTTACGCGCATGTGCGCACGATGCAGTAAGTTCCAGGCAGGTTTTGCCCTCCACGCACATATGCAGGAACCCTAGCGCACATGTGCGCTTGAGCTACTTCTAGAAATTTGCTTCTGGATGCAGCGCACATGCGCTGCACCCTTCCAGCGCATGTGTGCTGGCTTCCTCAACTGTGCTCCGCCTTCGGCTTCAATTTTCACCTTGATTCTTGCGTAATTTGAGAAAGTGTAAAACACAAAAGTTGTAACTCTATCCCTTATATTTCCAATGCATCTTAAATCACCTCAATCAGAGCTTGGGATCAAAAGTTATGCTTGAAATAAAAAATAGTGTCTAGGCTTCATACTCATGCTTGTCCCGCACTAAGCATTTTCTTTAATCTTTTCCCATCTTTTTCAGCTCTTTTTCACTGTAACCCTACCAAAACTAAGCATAATCAAATTAAGCTCAATAATAACTGAAATCTTGCTTATCCAACACATAAAAACATGGTAATTGACACATAAAATATAGTACAATTATGAACTTATCATTTTATTTGGAAAATCAAATGTAAAGGAAGCCAAGTATGTTATGGATATTATTCACCTGTATGAGAGAGTTTCATGACAGCTAATTAATCTTGAGAAATTAGCGGTGACCTGCAGCAAAAATGTTCCACAGCAACTAAGGGAGGACATCTCTCACATTTTGAATGTTCTAGTGGTGGCAAGTCATGATAAATATCTTTGACTTCCCTCAATTTTTGGGGCATCCAAATCAAAGTTTCTTAGTTCCTTGAAGCAAAAGGTGGCAAATAGGCTAAATGGGTGGAAAGAACAGACCTTGTCTAGGCAACCAAGGAAGTTCTATTGAAAGCTATCACCCAAGCAATCCCTAGTTATGCCATGTCGTGTTTTGAAATCCCAAAAAGAGTTTCAAATGACATTATGTCATTGACGGCTTATTGTTGGTTGAGTTAAAAAGAGAAAATTCACTTACAATATCCATTTGGTCAATTGGGACAAGTTATGTCTGTCTAAATCTCAAGGGGGCAACGTATTTCGACATCTTAAAGTATTCCATTTAGTGATGTTAGGAAAATAGGCCTGGAAAATTTTTGTATTCCTAGAGTTAATACTGGCTCGAACTTGGAAGGCAGCCAAATACTTTCTGGAAAATACCTTTTTTAAAGACAAACTAGGGGCCAAACCTTCCTTTCCATAGAGAAATATTGTTTCTGCTACGGATGTTCTTCAGATGGGTTGTAGGAAGAGGTGGGATTAGGTAGGCATATTGGAATATGGAAATGTCCATGGTTCCAAAGGCCCATTACTTTTAAAGTGGGCTCTCCACCTAAGATTCTTTCTTGGAATGCTACTGTGGACCAATTGATCAATCCTTTAACTACCACATGAGACCATAGCTTGACTGATAATACGTTTTTAGGATGATGAAGGAAGAATGATTAAACCTATTCCGCTTGGTAGTTTCTTGGATGAGATCAGGACAATTGGATGTGGCACTACTCAAGGGATGGATGTTTTACGATGAAAAATGCATATTATACTATTCTGGGGTTAGACTTGAACAAGATAAACACAATTAGAAGGATGCATCTGATAGGGGAAGAAGCAAGTTGTGGAACAATATATGAAGTATGGCTAATCCAAACAAAACAAATATCACTTTTGGATGTTGGATAGGGATTCAATACCTACTCTGGATAATTTCCAATGATGCAAGGTAAGGGTGGATAGGACATGCCCCATATGCAGTAGAGAGAATGAAGATCATATTCACTTGTTGTTTGATTCCATAGTGGCTACTCATATATGGCCTTTGTGTTTCTTGACTGGACATATCCAAAGCTTATCTCAGGTATGTGCAAAAGGATGGGTTCGGGATATCATTCTTAGTTTTAACTCTAAGGATCTTAATTTGTTTGCTATTGTATGTTGGATGATCTGTCACAATAGGGAACAAATTAGTTCATAAGGGAAAAAAGGTTGGGCCTGACATCTCTGTATTTGGTTATCTCGATTAAAAAAATTATTAGTGAATTTTAGTTGACAAATACTAGAATTCTATCTATTGTCCTAGAAGTCATGAATAAGGAATGGTGTGGTCCACTTGTGAATGTGATTAAATTCAATTTTGATGGTGTGATTTTCACTAATTTAGGGGCTATTGGTTTAGGTGTGGTTGGAAGGGATCATTTAGAAAGTTTTAAGGCGGCATTAGATTAAAGAAGGGTTGATTATAGATCCATTGCATGCGGAATTGTTAAGTCTGAAACAAGCTATAGGAGTTGCAAAGGAGCTGGAGGTAAGAGACATTCTATTTGAAGGGGATAGATCTCAAGTAGTGAATTTCTTTCAAAAGGGAGGTTTACTGAAGGACATCAAGATTCAATTGTAACAATTCCAGACCTGGTATATCTTACGGATCGAAGAAAAGGCAATAGAGTTGCTCATGCATTGGCTATGATGGCACATTCTGGAAATCAAAATAGGCAACTCTGGATGTAAGGTTTATCCTCCTGAATTTGTAAAAGACTCATTGTTATTTGATGAACAATCATTTGGATGAATGAATTTGATGGTTTATCTAAAAAGACAACAAATAACACATATAAACATATATCAAGGATTGGAAAATCGAAAGGGTTATTAGAAGAGAGTAAAAGAGAAAGATAGAAAGAGAAACCAAATAAATATAGATGTCGGAAGTTAATCGAGGATTAATGGTACCATGAATGGAAAAGCAACAAGAGAAAATAGTAAAACTTCCATGAACAAGTTACGCGAGAACTTGAAGTTTAAGGTAAGAAATTTTCCCATGAATTATTATAGATTTTCTATTATTTTTTATAATTATGAAAGTTTGTATATGAGGTTTGGATGTAAATTACACCATCTAGGATTGAATTTCACCTTGAAATCGGTTTGTTAAGATTGAAATCAAATCCATTACTATAGAAAATTTTGACAAATTTGAGCAATCTTTTTTAAGGGATCATAATTTGGTGCTATAATAATACTAGTGTACAAAAACACCAATTGGATCCCAACTTATGTTAGAAACTAGACTCAAATACCCTTAAATTTTTATAATTTTCATGATCAAATTTGTTGTGTATCAATATCAGTAAATTTTTTAATTTGGAAGAAAAAACCTATAACAGAAAGATTACTTGATAGTGTTGTGCACTCATAAGAAATTGATTATATCTTGTTGTAGGAATATCAGAATTGATTACCATTTCTAAGACTTGAAATTGGATGCATAGAGTTTGAAATTGGTATAAAGAATGCTTTCTAACTCAATTTTTAATGAATATGGTGAGCCTCTAAAGTTAGCTAAAAATCAAAACATATGACTTTGGGCAAATTCAAGATTGATTATATATTGAGTTTAGAGTAATTTTAGAATAGTCTACATTCTGAATCTCATAATTATTCTCTCATAGTCATTGTAGCACATTAATTCTATCTATAATGACCAAAATTATGCGAGTTATGTATTGGAATTTACAATGATTGTAGAACGTCTTTTAAGTATGTTATAATTTGAATCAAAAAATAATTATTTCTCGGGAGTTTTAAACTTATGAATTTAGTTTAAAAATATTCAAAACTCACTGTTACTTGAGTTACATATATAAGGATATGGTAGTTTTAGTGAAACTATGCAATTTGAAAATTCACAGTGATGTTCATGATGATGCTCTAACTTGTGGGTAATTTTTAGTACTATATATTGTGAATCCTTAAAAGTGTCCTACATAAAAGTTGTAATATATTAACTTATGTTTCTAGCAGCCCAAAGAACGGATATTTTAAAGTTTTATAACTCAAAATATGACAATTTTAGTGAAACCTATCTATTTTGGAATCAGCCTATAACTTGTAATGATTTGTAACTTTAAGGCTATTTTTGGAAAAAAGTTAGAGTGATAATACGAAAAACATTTCTTCAAAAACGTTTTCATATTATGAATCTAGTTTACAAGGGTATATAGTACACAACTTTTAGACTTGTTTATCTTAAAGTTCTATTCATTTTAATAAACACTGTCCAACTAGAAATTAGTATTATATAGTAATTTTGTTTAGCCGTGACTTTTTACCAATGTTTTAAAACTCGGATAGGAAGTTAGCGCAGTGGCATTTCTGGTTCACGATTTAACCAATTCAACTGTCGATTCAACCATTTTTTTAATTTGTTGACTTTCGAAGTTTGATTATTAAAACATAAAAGGTTAGAACATTTTAACATGATTTCCAGACAACTTGGTGGTTTATAACTTTATATGGATAATTTAATGTTTTTCAATTCGCGTTCAAATCCCTTAATAAGAATTTGGTTTCCATTTTTTCTTAATACTCTATCCTATTTGCTTTCTTTCTTGTAAACATCCAAGAAGGCTTCTTCCTTCTCTCTATCCCAAAACCACCACATCCTCTCCATCCCTCATCTTCTCACCACTGCCTTTTCTATCCTCACTCAATGCCACTTACCTTCCTCTGCCTCCCCTATCCCACTCTCTTAGTCTTAACACACTCCCTGTCAATCCACACCCTTTTCTCCCTCCCTTCCTGTCAGCCTTAAAATCTTTCCTCCTCCTCTCTCTGCTCCCTCTATCTCTTGTTCTCCTCCCTGTTGACCACCACTTCCATCCCCAACCTTCTCTCCCTTTGTGTTCATCCCTTCTCCTTATACTGCTTTTTTTTTTTTTTTTGGTGATTAGATAACTTTTGTAGATTAGATGTGAAACTTTTGTAGATTAGATGTGATAGTCTGAAAATCATTGCATATATAGTGAGAATTTGTAAAAATTGTTTCAAATTTGGGGGATTTAATCGTTTCTTTGGTGAAAATTGAAGTTTGGTTTTAGGAAGTTGTGGATTTGGTAGAAAAACCTTAAAACTGTATATGATCAGTTGAATTAGTTTTTTACCGTTTTACTAGGTTTTACTAGTTTTGACTTTGATACTTAATCAAACTGGTGTCATTTTCGGTTCACAGTTTAACCGGTCGAATGGCATGGTTTGGATCTGGTTTGAAAAGTTTTATGACCTTGTTAACTTCTTTTTATTGGGAAGACCAATATACATTGTGTGAATTATTTTTACATTTGGAAATATTAAGAAAAAAAAAGGAGAATGGTTAATAAGTTTGAGAGGAGACAAAATTTTGAAGTATTCAAACTAACTCTTATTGCCTTCATGGAAGCTGAAAACAAGTTTATTGAATTAGAAAATCGTGTTTATAAAAAATTAACTTTTAAAGCTTTTTTATATGAAAGAACCTGAACCATATATGTTATGTGGATTTTTAAATGTTTGGTATGTTAAATAATTATAATCACATATGTTGTATCTTGCCTTTTATGTTTTATATTGGTTCTAATATTATGAACATGTTGATACTGATAAAATACGGTTCATCTTTTCGCGCAGGCTATGTCTATTCGGATTGGACTGTTGACTCATTTATGTACCAACTTTGTTGGTGCAAAGTCAACCCCATAGTTAACGTTCATGGTTCCGTGTGCTAGTCCTAGTGTAGGGACAATCTTTTCTAGTGAACCTATACATCACTAGATTGAATACTCGGTATCGGTTAAGATATGAAAACTAGTTGATGAGTTGAATTGTTTTATGAATTATTTCAAAAGTGGTGGCATACCTATTTGCTATGTGAAAATGTATCTTTTTTTTTTTAATTAAGTGCAAGATATTTTTGCAAGCTATGTTTATAGTAATAAACATGAACGTTTGCATGTTTTAGAACTCTTTTCTTATGTGTATGTATGTGTGTGCGCGTGTATATGTGTGCATGTATGTGTGTGTATATCTATATATGGTTCGCCATGAAGCAGATATAAGTTACTTGTTGAGTGATGTTTGACTCACTTCACGTATTCAACATTTTTACAAACGATAGTGAGCACAAGTATTGCTAGGATTGGTTATTGCTAGGTGTGCTTAGAGAGTTGAAGTTCAAAACTTTTATTATCATTTAACTTTTTGCTATTAGCACAAAATTTTGAGCCAAGCTTGTAGCTCAAGTACAATTTTAATCCTTAGAATTTAGACATCCAGTATTTTACAATGTTCAATGTTAAACTGAATTTTTGTCGTTTGCGGGATATGTTGTTTATTTAGTGAAATACTAACATATTTTATAGATTAGTTATGAAGCCTTGTATTCTCGAGTGATGTACTTGGGATTAGGGCGAATGTGGCATTTTGAATCTCAGCAAGTTCATGACGTGACATTTTCTATTATTATTTATGATAAATTTTGCATACTTAAGTTGGAATTGGCAAATTGTAAAATAGGAATATTTTTCCCCTTTTGGTCTTTGAAGTTTTCCAATTTGAACTGGTATGTCATGTTCTTAGAACTGTATTATTTTTTTTCATTCTTAGGACGTTGTTATTTTAGTGGAGCACACAGTTTACATCACCATAAAAATATGTACATTTGCATTTATTAGAAATTAAGTTAAAGTTTTGTCACCTTTGTGAATTTTTATATCTTACCATCCTTGACAATATTTCAAAATTATGCAAAACTTTTTTGGGGTTATTTCTACAAATCTTTTGGGTTATTTATATCGATATGCATGTCATGTCTAAGGAAGATATTTTTTTGATGAACATCCAATTAACAAAACATAATTCATGGACTTGTAAAAGTAGGGCTAAGGGGAAAGGTTACCTCTTAACATTCTTGGTTTAGAAAGTAGAATTTACTATGAGCCAAATATTGCTAAAATGAAGATAGACTTCCAAAAGCTCAAAAAAAAAAAAAAAAAAAAAAACTTCACTGCGTTGGATTTGTATCAGTGATTTCAATGAGGTTCTACTGTAATCTAAATTTGCTAATAGGATTAAACAAGATTAGTGGCAAATGAGGTTTTTTAAACAGGCATTATAGAATTGCGGTCTTCATGACTTAGGCTATGTTGGAATTATGTTTACTTGGTGCAATAACTAGAAAAGTCTGAATACTTTTAGAGGGAGACTTGATAGAGTTTGTGCTACTATGTCTTGGAAAATATTTCATTTATTTTCTCAATAATCAAACCATCAACCTATACTACTCAATGGAAGCTCATACCCATAATGTATTGTCTATTAGGAAGAAATTTAAGAGGTTAAAATTTGAAGCAATATGGATTCAATCTTCTACATGTGAAGAAGTGATAGAGAGATTCTAGAATAAGAAAGTGAGTTCGGATATAGACCTTGATTTGTTAGTGAGATTGAATAATTACAGGTTTGATTTGCTATGGCAGAGCAAAAAGAAATTTGGCAACACAAGGAGAAAGGTCGAGGACATTAGACAACAAATTGAACAATTACATGATCACAATAGGATTGATGCGGTAAGATCAAAACTAGGCAAGCTTGGAGCACAATTGGGAAGGGTTCTTGATCAAGAAGATATTCTTTGGAAATAAAGGAGAAAACAACATTAGTATAGGGAGGGTGATAGGAATACTAGGTTTTCACTACTAAGGCTTTGGATTGGAAAAAGTGAATACAGTCAAGGGTGCTCAAGACCTTGATGGCCGTTTGTGTACTAAACCAGAAGAAATCAAAGGGATCATCAATTACTCTTTTTTTTTTCAAATGTTTGATAACTATCAATCCATCATATGCAAGTATTTGTAGGTTTTTAAAGTGAGGGAGGGGAAGGGTAAATGAGGATATCAATGAAAGACTTACAGACCTTCACAACTTCTAAAGTTTCTAATGCACCATCCTAGATGAGCCCTTTAAAATCGTTAAGACCAAATGGTTTCTATCCTATTTTCTATCAAAGGTAGCGGAACATAGTTGGTAATGTTGTTACTATTAATGTTCTTAATTTTCTTAATAATGGCTATGTTGATAAGTTCATTAAAAGTATATTGTGCTTATTCCTTAGGTAAATGAGGCAAATACTTGTCCCAATTTCATCCAATGAGTCTCTGTAACATTTATTATGAGCTGATTTCTAGAGTCTTGACTAATCGGATTAGTTTTGTTTTGTCTCCCATTATTTCTAAAAACCAATATGCTTTCTTGGCTACATATGAGACTAATTACCGATAATGTTCTTGTTGCATATGATCTTGGTTAATCATTTTCTTAAATCTAAGCCATGGGGCAAGAAGGGTTTCATCTCTAGTAAACTATACATGGACAAAGCGTATGATCATGTTGAATGAGTTTTCCTAGAAAGAACTCAATGCTTTAGATTTACATCAATTTTTGGTTTCCATCATTATGTCTTGTATTTCTTCAATTTCATATTCACTTTCGTTGAATGGTAATAAATTTGGTAGTATCACCCTTGGAATGGTATTTGTCAAAAGGATCCCCTATTGCCATATTCATTTCTCATACGTTCCAAAGTTTTCTCTTATCTATTAAAAGAGCCTTTATGTTGTGGTAAACTACATGGAGAGATAGTTCTAGAAATGCACCCAATGTTCCTTATCTACTTTTCACCAACCATACTCTAGTATTTGGTGATGCTATAGTGAAAGAAGCCAAAATATCCTAAGTACGTATCCGGTAAAGCTTCGGGGAAACAAATTAACTTTGGAAAATCAGCGATGGTATTTACTAAGGCGTACTTACTCAACCAACTACTAGACAAGCTATTTCCTATTGTCTGGGTATTCCAAAAGTTAAATCTCACCAGAAATACTTGGGACTCCCACTCATTGTGGGAATTTCTAAAGTCGATGTGATTAAATCTAGATATATTTGGAAAAGAATACTTGTGTTGGAAAGAATCTATTATTGGCCAAGAAGTTTTTCTTAAAGTAGTTGTCTAAGTCCTTACCACTTTTACCATGTCTTGCTTCATGCTACCAAACAAATTTTTTAAAGAGATTCAATCTCTAATGAGAGGTTATTGGTAGGGTAGTGTGAGTAATGGCAAGAAGATACATTTAAAGTCTTAGAATATATTATGTGAACTTAAAGAGAGAGGTGGTTTAGGGTTTAGGAATTTGAGTAATTTTATCCATGCAGTGCTATCCAAATGGGCCTGGAGAATTCTTGCAATGGATGACTATCTTCTTTATTGTATCTTGATGGCTAAGTATTTTCTGAGTACTTCTTTCTTTTTAGGAAGCGAGAGAGAAACCTGTGGCATCTCTTATGTGGCGTGCATTGCTTCAGGTGGTAGTCTTCTGGTTCATGGAGTTAGGAAGAAGGTAGGATGGGGTGAGACAATTCGAATTTGGAAGGTCCAATGGCTACCAATACCAAAAACTTTCAAAATATCTAGCTCCAGCAATCTGCTTGATTCTAAAATGAAGTTGAGTGAATTGGTCATAATGGACATGGAAGTCTGACTAAGTGACTCAAGTCTTTTGGCTGAATGAAGATTCAACAATTCTCAAAATTCCATTGAGCAGAAATTCAACTCAAGATAGATGGATTTGGCTCTACTCTAAGAACGGTTACTTTTTAGTCAAAAATTGCTTGTAAGGTGGCTATGGATTGGGAGTTCAAGGTTAAGGGTTTTGATGGGAGCTTTGGAAATAACCTACAATAGAAGAGAATTTGGCAGCTATCCATTCCTAACGAAATAAAATTTTTCCTATGGCGGAGTTGCTCGCCTTGGATCTTTCTGTATCACTATCTGTGCAATATCCTTGTCTCGTATCCTAAACATTTGCCACTTGTGCTCTGACCTTATAAGTATTACTATGCTAGAATCATGTAACAGGTATACAACATATGAGATAAAAAATTAATACAGATAGTAAGATAGAAGATCCTATGATGGAGTTGCTCGAATATCTTGCCTACACACTCTAAGCTGCTGACCAAGGGTATCAATTTGGAGTTGGTCTGCCAGATTTGTGCAGATGATGGGAAAGATGTCAAACACATTTTATTTACATTCCTAGTTGTTGGTCCCAAAGCAACCTAAGAGGGGGGTGAATTAGGTTTCTCAAAAATATACTTTCAGAAATATTGAGATTTTCAAATTAAATGCTGATATTATGAAATCAATAGAACAGTAAGGTAAAGAGAGAAATTAAACAACTAATACTTCCAAGCTAGCAAACTTGAAGTATTCAATCACTAGAATGCTTCACACACTTGGTGAGCCAATAATCTTAACAAAGTTGTGGAAGTTCTTGCTCACACTAAAAAACTTTTAGTTGAGCCAAGAATATTACTTACAACCACACTTTCATACAAGATTATCACTCCACTCAAAGTTGAATTGCACTCACAACTGCACACTAATACAACTAAGCACTATAGTCAATTTGCACTCATATTGCTCTTTTCTAAGGCTTGTATTCAATGTATTAGATGATTTTTTCTTTTTTTTTAAAGCAGCTATTTATAAGAGGCAATAAATAGTGGTTGCAACTACTTCCTAACGGCTAAATAATAAATGCACAAAAAATAAGCGTTGGGGTTTCGGACGTCCGAGATATATTGGATGCGTCCGAAACAGCGTCCGATCTTCTTACAGTTTGTTGAAGAGTTTCGTTCGGACGTCCGTGCATGCGTTCGTTCCTTCATCTTCGGACGGTCATGTTCGTCCAAAAGAGAAGCAGTAGGATCCCATTTCTTTCTGCCAGTTCGTTCGGACGGTGCAATGCATCCGAGAAGTTTGGACCTAGTTCGGAACGGTTCAGTGCGTCCGAAAGCTCTGTTCCTATAAAAACTTGTTTTACAGAGTTAAGTGTTTATATCATCATCAAAATAAGGTTTGAAAAACATCACTAGTTTCTCGCCAAGTCTGGGCATTGAGTTTTTTGCATGGTAGCATGTTATTCCCTTTGTCCCTATCACTCAATCCCATGGCACAAAATTTTAAGAATTTACTTTTGTCCAACAACTATCCTATCATCCCATCGTCTTGAAACAAGCCAGTTTGGCATTTTGTGGATGTAGTGTGTAGTTTGAGTGTTCAATATGTGCAAAGTTGAAAATTTGTGTTTGTAAAGTATCCACTTTTAGTGGGACATCCCGAAATAGAAAATGTGATAATATAAATGAGAGGGAGGAGTATGATTTATACACAAGTATGGTGTGTTGTGATGTATAGATCATAGTTACTAGAAACCCTTCTCATCCTTACGAACTGTGAATCGATTCAGGTGTCTCAAAACAGGATTTATTTGTGTCTCGAAACATACAGAGATTCACATTTTGAAACGTCAAAGGTAGTGAATCCATATTAGAATAATAAGGATGCTTTGTTTCTTTTTCTTTTTTTTCTATATATTCTTTGTTTTTTACATTTATTTATTGGAAAATGGGAAAATACTCTCTAAATTTATCTAATTAGACCTATTCAGTATTAGATTGAGGATAATAATTTTTGTAAATTGAGCATTTTCTTTTCTCCAGTTATTAAGGCTTGGTTTGGGAGTTTAAAAAAGAAGAGAATAGAAGGAAAATATTAAGTTAGAAAGAATATGAAGGCTGATAATCTTGTTTGAGAGTAGTAGAAGAGGGAAGAAGGGAAAGCATCATTAATATACGAATTTTATACATTCACCCTCATACTTAAATTGTTGTTTCCTATCTTAGTAGGCAAATATGACAATTTGAGGATTTTAAGTAGTCAATATTCAATTTCCTTCCATTTCACTACAATTTTGAAAAGAAAGACTTTAAGTTTTTATCATTCCATTTGCTTGGATTTGTTACATGAAGACTTCCCTACCTATCTTTTTTTTTTTCCATCCACTTAAAACTCTCAAACAAAGGAAAAGCTTTAGTTTTCCTTCCCTTTCTCTTTTTTTTTTTTTTTATTTTTATTTTTATTTCTATCCATCCAAACATACTGTAAGAATTCTATATTTATTAAGAATTTAATACTATCTACTATCTACTATCAACTAATTAATTTCTCATCCGTATAATTTAGCAACTTTTTCTAAAAAGTGTCGTATCGTGACGTGTTGACTAAACCTACCCTTACGTATCCGATATTTTAAAAAATGGTAAATTGTGTTCTCGTACTCGTACCATATTCTCATACTCGTACTTGTACCACGTTTCCTAACCTACAATGTTTTCCGATAACTATGCTATGTATAATAATAACGGAGAAATATTTAGGTAGACCTGATCTTTGAACCCACTTGTATACCTTGTAGTGTAAATTAAATATTATGGAATTTATGACATTAGTTGACATAAACAAGATTTTATAAAATTCAATTGATCTTGATTATAAGGTCTACAAGTATAGTCAAAAATCAAATCTATGGTAGTATTTTCCATAATAATGAATAGTTTTCAGAAGGATGTCTTTAAGTTTGGATTCCGAGCCTGGCCTTTATGGAGTAACAGGAACAATCTTCTATTTCAAGGCAAAGGTAAAGAAGCAACGGTAATGTTTTTTAGGGTAAAATATATTTTTAGTCTCCACAGTTTGATTCTGTGACATTTTTAGTTCCCGAAGTTTCACAAAAAACAAGTTGTCTCTCATCTTTCAAATTTTAATTCAATTATGACAATTGACATAATAATAGCTTACTTTGATTGTTCAAAATTATGTGAAAAAGCTGTTTTTGTTAGTTTAGGCAAGAAAAATAAAAGATAAAGGGTAATTTTTTGTTAGAGTAAAGCCATAAAAATCAAAATTACACTATTTTTATGTCAATTATACTAATTGAGTTGAAACTTGAAATATGAGTGATATGATTTATTTTTTGTGAAACTTTGGAAACTGAAAAAAAATGTCACGGACCAAATTTTAAGGACTAAAAATATTTTTTACCCTTCTTTTCTATGCTTTTAAACTAGTATCATAGATCATGAGTTCCAAATGGATACTTGTCGGTTAAACCCCGCACAAGCAACCTCCACATGTGGGAGGCTTCAAACTTCAAAGTTAATTTTGATGCTGCGACCTTCAAGTATTTCAATTGTTCTGGTGTAGGTGTGGTGATTAGGGTTCATTTGGGGCTGTTCTTAGCAGGAATTTCTGGAGAGAGAGAGAGAGATGTTACGTCACCGGATATGGCTGAAATGCTGGCTGCCCGAAGAGCAGTGGACCAAAGTTGAGCTTGTAAGGTTTTCTGTTAGACTGTGATGCTCAATATGTTGTTCAGTAGCTGAACTCCAGTGCTGAATTGCTGATGATCTTTCTTCCCTTGGGCCTACCTCAGATGACACGAAATATTAGCTCAATAATCTTCAAGTTGATAGTGTTAAATGGATAGGTAGAGGGGGAAACATATTTGGCACACTTTTTTGCCAACTTCAAATTGTATGGTGATTGATGGTAAAATGTTTTCAATTTCTAATCCACCTCTGTGTTATGCCTTGATTCAATAAAATGCTTGTTTTATTGTCCCCCCAAAAAAAAAAAAAATGTAAGGATGCTTGCTAAACATAGTACAAGGTGTTCCTTCACAAGAAAATGAAAATGACTAATTAGTTTCATTATGACCAACAACGAGTACTTTCTAACCATTGAAATTGCTTCAAATTCTCCCACATAAATGTATTACAATCCACTGCCCAACTCTAAGGAAGAGGTACCTTGTTTTTACCCTATTGTAATGTAAACCTCTATAGTTCATAATAGCTTCTAAACAACACCCAAATTCTAATGTGCTTAATAAATATACGTGACATTTTGCTTGAATCTGGCACCAGTAAAATATTAAACATTTACAACAAAGCCTTTGCATTCTTTTCAGAATTGTCTGGAGACCTGAAGATGATAGGTTCAGCATGGATTCAATCAGCATTTTTACAACTTCCTTCATACTCGGCCTCAGATTTGGGAGCTTAGCAGTGCAAAGTGTAGCAATTCTTAGGACCTTTATCATATCATCCTGAACAAGATCACAAACTACCTTAGGATCAAGAACTTTGAGAACATTTTCCCTATCGCTCAGATGAGTTGCAACCCAGTAAACTATATCCTTTCCATCTTCATAAGATTCCTCAATTGGCTTTCTACCAGTTACTAATTCTAATAACACCACTCCAAAGCTGTATACGTCACTCTTATCAGTGACGTTGAGCGTGTAGGCCATTTCTGCAAGTATTAGCACAAAGATAAAATCAAACATACATCAT
Organism: Cinchona pubescens; assembly: GCA_025175665.1. Classification (NCBI taxonomy): domain Eukaryota; kingdom Viridiplantae; phylum Streptophyta; class Magnoliopsida; order Gentianales; family Rubiaceae; genus Cinchona; species Cinchona pubescens. The sequence goes on from JANKKI010000232.1 coordinate 1,688,317, forward strand.
ATAAACCTACTTCACGACTACTATGATTGATAATATGAATCATATGGTAGTGCTGAAGGGTCAAACACAAGCCTCTCATTTTTCACCCTGTAGCAATTAGTATAGAATATAGATGTCCTATAATTAAATTTGGCCTTAAAATTGAGTGGCAGCAGCTCTAAAAAATAAGCGATACATTGAATTTCAGTTAATTAAAACATGCATATTTGTTGATCAAAGGAGAAAAGTTAGCATTTACTAGAACAAATTCTATGTGCAATGATAAATAAATGAATTCTATGTGCAATGATAAATAAAACCAGATAGGAAATTCATTTGTATTCAGGTTGTTGAGACTCACCAGGAGCAAGGTAACCATGAGTGCCCGCAAAACAGCTGAATTCGCATGCTTGCGATGCATCAGCAATTTTGGCAATGCCGAAGTCAGCTATTTTTGCTTCATAATCCTCATCAAGTAGGATGTTGGTCGATTTAATATCTCTATGAATAATACTAGGGGAACAATCATGGTGTAAATATGCTAATCCTTTTGCAGCTCCAAGGGCAATTCTGTATCTCTGATACCAATCCAGTTCTGGCCGCCCAATTTTGATTTCTCGATGAAGTGCCTGGAAAAGATTACCATTTTCCATGTACTCAAAAACCAAGTAATTTAAGCATGTCCTTTAGTTAGACATGCATAGAGCTTTACAATATTTCTGTGCCTGATCTTTCCCAAAATTTCCATTTCTCTGGTCAAAACCTTCACTGCACTACCCTTCCACAGTTGCTTCACCGCCACTGTACCACAGCCTTTCTTCAAATCAAGACGATAAACTTTTCCTGTTCCTCCACTTCCAATCAAATGATCCTCGTCCACGTGACATATTTCATCTGCATCCAATTCAATTTGATGGAAACTCTCAAGCTTCCATTTTGGATCTAGTTTCTTTCCATCCCCCATATGATTTTCAATGTAAGTTTGACCATGCTTAAAGTTCCAGTAACTCACAAGCAATAAGCCAGCTAAAACAATAACTATACCAAATAGTATGAAACAGGTGATAAACAACTTGTTTCTGATAAATTTTTGGGGTTCTACCATTCGGCTGCAAGTATTCAACCTCGAATTCGCCATGATTCTGGTACTTTCATCAATGCAGAGTCCCTTATTTTCAATAAATGCACACACTTGTCCCCTCCCATTCTCAACAAGTCCGACGGAATAAATCCAGACAGCTGGTTGTCAGACAGATCTATCAAGGAAAGCTTCAATTTCCCCAAACTTCTTGGAATTAAGCCTGTTAGTCTGTTACTTGAAAGATTAAGGGAGTTCAAGGAGATCATAGAGGCAAATGTATCAGGAATACCTCCAATCAGGAGATTTGATGCCAGATCCATGTCCACCAGCCTGGAACATTGACTCAATTCTGCTGGTATGGTTCCTGTGAGATTGTTTTGCTCCAAATGCAAAAAGGAAATCTGCTTCAGGGCTCCAAGTTCAGATGGTATCAGACCAGAAAAGTTGTTATTATTTAAATAAAGCCTTTCCAATTGTCCCAATTTGCCAAGTTCTTCGGGAAGCACACTAGAAAATCTATTGTTTGACAGTATCAACTCGTTCAAGCTTATTGCAAGTCCAATAGCTGGAGATATCCCACCACTGAAATCATTGTCACTGAAATCCAACAGTCTGCAAAGAAGGAAGTCCCCAAAACCCATCCGGGACGTTCCCAGAGAGCCTATTCAGATTAATCCTCAGCCTCTGTAAAGGCTTGCAATCAGAGTAAGTGTCTGGCAGTTCTCCAGAAAAATTGTTTTGCAGAGCAAGCAAATACTGTAAGTTTCCATTTTGGCACAAGTATTTTGGGAATCCACCATTGAATTGATTTTCAGATATGTCTATGCTATTCAGTTGTGAAAACCGGCCAAGATTTTCTGGAAATGCTCCTGAGAAACTGTTCTTATAGATGGATAAGTACTTGAGATATTGCATATCACCAAACCCTGCTGGGAATTCTCCAGAGAAGTTATTTATATGTACATGGAACACTGTTAAGTTTTTCAGATTTCCAATTTCTGGAGGCAGAGTCCCATACATTTGGTTTGAAGAAATATCAAATTCCTGTAGAAGGTTGAGTTCTGCCAGTTCTACTGGGAGCTCTCCAGTCAAATTGTTCTGAAACAGTTCAAATTTTCCAGAGATTCCGAAGCTTCCTAATTGACTTTGGAAAATTTCCAGAAATTTTATTCCTGCAAATATCCAAAGTTCCCAAAGCCTCAAGTTCAAAAATAAGATTCTGGAATTTGTCCTATCAAATTCGAACCAGCAAGGTAAAGCCATGTCAAGTTCTTCAAACTTCCAAGGCTATCTGGTATTTCACCCTCATCAAAATTATTATCACCAAGGCCTAATGAAACCAATCCAGTCAAATTTCCAACCCAAGCTGGGAATTTCCCCGAGAAGTAGTTTATGGAAACATCGAGAATCTCCATTTTAGTCAAGCTGGATAAATCAGGAATGCTACCATTCATGTTGTTTCCGGTAACATTCAGGACTTTGAGATTGGTACAATTGGTCAATCCATTTGGAAGACTTCCTGACAGCATATTTGTTGGAAGCCATAGAGAAGTGAGGCTTTGAAGTATAGAAATGGAAGGGGATACCACCCCTGATAGGGACTTGCCATCAAGTCGAAATTTCTGTGACCAAACCAGTTTTATTATCACAAGAAACTCCATCAAATTCACAAGGAGAATCGGAATCTTTCCATGAAGATAAATAATTCGAGGGGTCATCCAGATGATTCTTGAAATCAAGGAGGGCTTGAACTTCTATATTAAGGGGCAAACACGGCAGGAAAAGTGAACAGAAAATCAAGGAAGTGGTTAGAATTTGGAGGGAAGAAAGAATTGTCTTTGAGGCCATATTGGAAATAGAAGAGGACAAAATGGTTATTTGACAAGAGGGAGACAAAGCCAGAAAGGATCTCTATTATTGATATGGGCTTCCATCCTTGGAGTAGCTGAAGACAAACAATACCAACCATTAGCAAAAGATTATCAGGAAATAAAAAGCTGCCAGCTGAATAGGATAAAAACATACTAAAATTATTCCAATTATCAAATTGAAGTACAATAATTTTCTTCAAAAGAAATGTACTCCTACTAAATTAACATCGTAGGTAGTTCTAATTCTAAATGTACTTTTTTCATTTAAATGAGATACCCAAAAAAAAAATCTACCGAATAAGTTACTTTTATGGTTGAAAAAAAAAAAAAGGCCATCTAGTTAATTCATATGGAGCGTTTGTGTGTGTGTGAGAGAGGGAGAAAATTAATTGATTGATATTTAAGAGTTAAAGTGTCAATTTGTGTTTAGTTGAGGAGTACAATATTAAAGAAAGATAACTTCCTTTCAAGAAACTCAATTATGAATTGATAATGGTTTGTCCAAATCTTCTCTGCAAGTTGGGACTTGGAAAGGAGTTGCTTTCTTATGCTAATGAGAGAAGAACATGAAACTTGGTTCTTAAGGAATAACTACAGCCATACAAGAAATCCTCAGTTTTTTGTCGACTTTTTAACCCAATTCAGATGTTTCATGAGCTACAACAAGAAAATCAATCAAAATCCTTCCCAAATAAACAAGCCTGTACACAGAAGATAAACACATAAAAAAAAAAGGAAATGTAGAAAAACAAATACTATGTGAATGGAAAACTCAAAATAAACGAATCGTAACAACTGAATTTTGATCTGTCAGTTCAAAAAAGTCATTCAAATTGAGTTATATGCTAACACAAGTCCAGAATTGCTTATGCATACATAGTTATCCAGAATCATTTTATACCATGAATTCTTAACAAATCTCCAGTCTTTCATCACAAGTACAATTGTATAAGCTTGCTGAACTGTAAATTGCTCTTTACACAAGGAAAAGGATCAATTAAAGAAAAGCTAGAAGGATAAATAATAGTAGTACTTTATTACCAGAACTCTCACTAGCAGAATACTGTCTGATACACTTGCAGCCTACAGCTTCCTGTATTTTCATCAACCTTTGTTTTCTGTATATTCAAAAGGTTCAACAACGAATAAAAGCAAGGAGATTCCTAGGAGGGATTTGAAAAGAATTCTAGAATATCGAGAAGACCCTTTGCTGAATGAACCTTTGTTTATTCTAGGCTTCTTGCTAAAAAAGAAAAGGTATTGTATAGACTATCTAGAGTTGCTGAATGAACAGAGTAAACTTTGAGGGAATGGCAATTAAAGGTGTTTTAAGTGGAAGAAAATGATGAAAGAAAAGACGAGAAAAGGCGAAATTGAACTGTGGAGGAAGAAGAAGATAAGAAGGGTGAAGAGAGAGAGTGTAATTGCATTGAAAATGATTTTGATGATTATGATTACAAAATAGTATCTGAGATCACTCCATATTACAGAGCGACATGGTGACAAAAAAATGAATGATTAAAGAAAACTTTTATAAGAACCTCCTAAACGGCCAAAAAGGAGACACCCGATTGCGACGTTTCTAGTTTGGCAAATATTTAGATAGATTCGATTTTTAATTTTATTTATAAATTTTGTAATATTAAATTTTAAAATATTTAAAATATCAATTGATATAAATAAAAAAATTTTAAAATTTAATTTTAACTACAAAATCTATAAAAAAAAGTTAAAAATCAAATTCTACCTAAATATTTTCTTTCTAGTTTTGGTGTTCTTGTGTTTTCACTGATCCGGAGACTTCTTCAATAGGTGGTATTGGTAATGGTCGTTCCATTACTCCCACTCAATCCACCTCCAGGATTCCTATTGGCACAAGGAATTATTGAAGTACTATTATAATTTTAGTTTTCCAATTTTATTTGTTACATTTTTCTTTGGAGTTAATTATAAAATATCTTCTTAAAATAAAAGGGATAATATGAAAGAATTATTGGCGATAAGAAATTACTTTGGTATTGAAATGTTCTCGATTTCATTCTATAGATTATTATTTGTACTCACGATTATCAAAAGTAATATTTAATTTAAAGTGCAAAATCTAAAGCTCAAATTGCCATCATTGTTCATATTTCGATTGAATTCTCATGATTTTTTGAAATAATTAACTAACTATAGCTTAATTTTACATTGCCTATACAATTTTTCTGGGTTTTTATTCCTAATCAAGCCAGACCAAACCGTGTAAGAGTTCTAACGTATTATTCTCTGATATTTTGGGTCTTCCAAACAATTCGATTAACCATTGTTAAAAGGTTGTAGAAATAACTATTCTAATGTCAAAGAAGCGACAAAAGAAATGCAGAAATAATCATACTCCGTAGAACCACAATTAATATCCTGAAAGACCAAAACCAAACAAACCATTTCCTTACATTATTACATAATAGTTGTAGTTTACAAATTATAACATATTTTATAAACAATGTTCCTATCATCCATGACTTATTTGTGGATAAAATCCTACAAAAATAGAAGTAAAAACAAGCGTACCTCTTAAGTGTTAATAATATGGTAAATCATAACAGCCACCCCACATGTAGTATCACATATTTTACTTTAGCCCTAATTTTCATTTTGTGTCACTCACTATCGTTGTTGGACAAATTAATTTACCACTGTTTTTTAGATATTCTGTTTTTATGTTTCCACTGTTTTTTTGTTCTCTCATTTCCTTATTTTTTTTTTTTTTCTTTCTCTCTCTTTCTTCCTTCCTTTTTAGATTGAACAATAACAATACCTTTGTGACACATTTTCTAATTCACAGTTTTTTTTTATTTTATTTTTTTCTAATTTTCTTCTTTCCTCAAAATCATGTTCAAATACACAAATTATAAACCAAAATGATCCTCAGGAAGCAACATAACTGAATTTTGCAAGCAAGTATTAAAAAAGGAAAAAAAAAATCATTAGAAAAAAAAATAAAGAAGAGACAAATAGGAAAGAAAAGGAGTTCAAAGAAAAATAGAGTCTCAAAATTGGACAGGTTTTGTTGTCCAATAAAGGTAATGAGTGAAAGAAAATAAAGGTTACGGGATAAAGTAAAAAATGTTAAAAAGTACCAAAAAAAAAAAAATTTTGTAGCATAATGTGCAATTTGTTCAAAAAAAAAAAAAAACCACTAACAAATATCTACTTGTAAAACTTATATAAATATTATTGACCTAGACTAGATTGATACAATTTAATGTGCTATAAATAAATTTATAATAAGATCGAACTGGACTAGATTGATAAAATTTATACAAATAAAATTCTAAAACTTGTATGATATTTGACAGTGATTTATAGTTGTTCCTAGAAAACGTAAAGAAGCAAATTCTCAATGCTTTATACACATCTAGATCAGATTATAAGTGGAATATGTAGAAAGACAATGTAGCTGACCCAAGTCAACCAAATAATTGAGGCTGGTAAACTTAATTAAATACGACATTTTTCTTTTCTTTTTTTGTTTATGACAGCAGTCAAATTAAAGTGGAATTCATACATCTCATTGATCAATTGTTTTCAACTGATAATGTCCAATTTCAAACGTGCCGACATTTTTCAAATAATGCATTTACTTAACTATACAAATTTAAGGCCCTGTCAAAAAAAAAAAAAATACAAAATTTAACTTGTACAATATAAATGAAACTTTTTGAAGCTCAAGAGTGAGTTCTCTATTTCATTTTTTTTTTACTAAATTAAATTGTGCATATACTTTTAAAATTTTGAAGTATACAACATTAAGCTGTGTTTGATAACTTTAATTAAAATTTGAAATCTGAATACTGAAGATTAATTACTGAAATTTTAATTTTATGAATTCATTAAGTCGTATCTTTTTAATAAGCAATTGAACTTGACCACTAAATTGAAATGGTTTACCTTATGTATATTATATAGTTCGATGATAATATTATATTTTACTTTTATAGTAGGTTAATTTTTTAAATATTATATTTTTAATACAAAGAAATAGTTAACGATATAGAGTATGTGTGCAAGAAAGAGAGAGATATTATGTGCAAGTGTATATTGATTATGGCTGTCAATCATGTCGTGTCGCAAGTAATCATATCATGTCATGTCATAATCATGTTCGGGTCGAGAAATCTCAATTCTAACCCTACCCAATTAATAATTGATTCATATCATGTTGAATCCATTTATTATCGTGTGTGTCGGGTTCAACCCATCTAACCCATTTATATTTCACTAGTCATTTTGTAAATTTGTATAATTACAAAATTAGTACAATAAATAATAATAAGGTAGATAGATTTTTATTGATTTTGTTTTCATTCTTTTTCAACTTCTAAAGTGATAATTGTAACGACCCAACCTTTTAAAGTAGGATGTAAACTAGGTGTTGCTCTAACTTTGACTAAGTAATAACTTAAGACAGTTATAAGTTATAATTTATGTACAAGAGTTTCATATATTGTGATATAAAAAGAAAGACAGTTCCTTTGTCTAAGAAAACATACCTTAAAATCCAAACTTATTAACTAATAAATCTACAGAATATCAAATCCTCAACATACTAGATTCATATGTAGATTTGAATAATTTTATTCAGTAATGCAAATTCCAAACATTCTTAATGAAAACTTGCAATCCAAACATAATCTGCCAAGTTCATTCAACCTGCGTATCTAAAAATTTTAAAACAATCGTGTGAGCTATTAAGCCTAGTGAGAACTGTGTGTGCACATGTATTTTTTTTCTTAATTATTCCGTTAAGAGGATCAACTTCTCATATTTACATTTAGTTTGTCTAATCTTGAAAATTTTATTTTAAAATTCTATTTATACAAGTATTTTGTTATCTAATCCTAGAGTACCTTAACAATTTGAATAGAACATTTTTTTTTTCCTTTTGTAATATATAACAAGGATAATACTATACCACAAATAAATTAAACAATTTTAGGTAACTAATACTCAAGTATGTTGGACTAGAAATTCAGCCTTACGTTAATATGAAATGGAAGAACCTTGCTCAATCATTCTCGACTCTTCCAAAACAGTAAGTTTAAACAAAAGGATACATGATATTCCTAAAACATAATAAGATGGTTCAATGTGTTTGTGCTTAAGTTCTAATATATATAAGCTTATAATTTCATCAAAATATTTTACTTAAAATCCTAAGACTCAATGTTTATACAATAGACAATTTGCTCTCTAAATATTGTTTCTGAACTCATCTTTTTAATTCTTCAGTATTCTCCCAAATTTGTTACTAAAATGATAATTTCTTGTTATCTTTGAATTCTAAATCCAGAATGCCACATATGCTACAATCTAAGTACGTGTAACAAATTACTAGAAAAGCAATAATCACAAAATTATATCTATTACTCACCAACATTCTTATATAACAATTAAGCTAATAGCCACGTTACAAGCAGATAGGTAAGAGAATCTAAGAAAAGTTTAGTAAAAAGGTAGATACCAAAGGCTAACTTCTATCGACTCATCTCGATGAATATTTATTTAGTAAACTAGTTATATTTAAGCAGCATTAAATATTTAAATTTTCTAATCTAGATAGGCAGAAAAATTAAGAACAATTCACTAATATTTCTCTAGAATAATAATTATACCCAACAAGCTACGGGACACTTGTCAGTTTCTTCCATCATTAGATTTAACCCTATTTGATTCAAATATATCAATTCTAGAGTATCGAATAATCCTAGCTATCATAGTTCTCAAAATCATTGAATCACAATGGTCCATCAATCTAAATACTACCACCACAATCACATATACCTCAAAGGATTCAAAAAGTCAATACGTCTAAATATATCCTAATTGCAGTGTCTTTCCTAAAATGGATTTATAAAATGTCCAACGTTGGTCTCAAAGCATGCAAACATAGTGAGTCATCCATTCCACAGTCTAAGAATCTTATCCCAAAAGTTCCGATACCATTTGTAACAACCCAACCTTTTAAAGCAGGACATAAACTAGGTATTGCTCTAACTTTGACTAAATAATAACTTAATACAGTTATAAGTTATAATTTATGTACAAGAGTTTCATATATTGTGATATAAAAAGAAAAACAGTTCCTTTGTCTAAGAAAACATACCTTAAAATCCAAACTTATTAACTAATATATATACCGAATATCAATCCTCAACATACTAGGTTCATATGTAGATTTGAATAATTTTATTCAGTAATGCAAACTCCAAACATCCTTAATGAAGACTTTCAACCCAAACATAATCTATAAAGTTCATTCAACCGCATATCTGAAAAATTTAAAACAATCATGTGAGCTAGTTAAGCCCAGTGAGAACTGTGTGTGCACTTGTATTTTTTTTTAGTTATTTTTATGTAAAAATTAATTTGAACATTGAAATAAAACTAGATTAGTTTTATAATAACTATAAGAATTTAACCAAAACATGACAAATAATATATATAATCCACTCAAATAAGGCAAATTCATAGAATTGTCGTAATCAACAAAATACCATCCTTGTTACCCTTGGCAAAGTTGTGTGCATGACTTGTTCAATCTCATCACACCAATTGTCATCTCAACACTTAACCAAATTAGAATAAATTCGGATTTCAAAGTACCCATTCCGAATAGAGTTAACCTCCTAACTCTGTAGTAAGGGTACGTCAAGGTAGATTTAGATCCACAGTCAGACCAATACTTTCCCGGTTGATCTAAGCTAACACTTAACAAGGGCCCATCCTTCCCAAAATTTTAATTTGGGTTCATAACCTCCCCAAATTTTAGTTTGGGTTCACAACCTCCCTGAATTTTAACTTTGGGTCTCTGATATCACGACACATTTGTTTCACATAATTCTCAAATAATCATATGCCAAAATAAACAATGAGAAGACATACACAAATTCTTTCAAGTAGCATATTATCAAAATTCATGTACACTTATGCTTGCGACTTCCAAATAACATATAATCAAATATTTAGATACACACATCATATGTTTACTATCAAAATGTAAGAAACTTTTCATTTTCCTACAACCTATAATTACGAATATATAATTTAATTCTTTATAGAACTAACTGCACTATTTATTAGTTTGCTTGATTTTTATTGTTGTCCATGCTTTCTTATGTTCAATTTTAATGTCATGTCATTCTAAAAAATAATGTAAAAAATGTAGTAGCAAGTAAGAACTGCACTTGCATATGAAATCTTGGTGGTGTTTAAGTGTTAGTAAACTTCTTTTATTTCTTTTGTTTTGCTCGGGCCTAACAAACGCTAAGTTTGGGGGTGTGATAACTCTAGTAACCTAGAATTATTTCCCTCTATATGGCATTTTGATAATGTATATCCCGAACTCAGGGTATTAATTGATAATTTTAATTAATTTCTTGCATATGTGTTTATATCTTTGTTCTTGTTAAAGAAGTTAAGTTTTTATTAAAAATTTTGCTTAATTAATGGCTTCATTATGTTAATTTGGTGCAGGTAAAAAATAGAAGTTGGAAGCTGGATTAAACAAAGCTTGAGGAACCAAAATACAATAATCAAAGAAAAGAGAGGCTGTTGGAAGAGAGTCTAGATCGCGATCTGGACTTGGGAAGGTCACTTAAAACATTATCGAGTCGAGATCGCAATCTTGACTCGTGAATGCTTAAGTATGGAGGGCAAATTTGTAATAGATCAGGGACTACTTTCTAGTTTTTACTTGTACTATTTCAACTACTTTTAGAGGATTGAAGTAAGGAAGTGTATAAAGTAATAGTAATTAGTAAAATAGATTTTAGGATAGATTAGGATTTCTTGAACCTTAAGTTTTGCCTTTAATGAAAATTCGCTCTTTAATTCTCTTTTAGATCTTGTTTTAATTTCTTGTCAAGTTCGAATTTTGATTAGATATTCGTAGTGGGTTAATCGCAAGCTTCAAGTAGATATAATTTTTACGTGCTTTCTAGTTTAAATTATTAAAAATTTCTTTTCTTGCAAATTAGGTTTCTTAGAAAAATTAGGGTTTTTGTTAAATTTTTGCTTTTTAGTTAAGAATCTTCCATTTCTTACATTAAGTTCTATATAATTTTTAGTGGGCTTTCTTAATTTTTACCAAAAATCCAAAAATGTTTTGATTTCAAGTTTAACTCTTTCAATTTCAAGTTTAGAATTGGTAATTTCTAGCTTAGCAATGTCTTTTTATGGTGATTTTATTGAGTTAATTTACTTGCTCTTTAATTTTAGTCCTATCTCAATTAGTTTAGATTAGAATTAATTGCTTTCTTTACTTGCTTTTACTAGAATAGATCAAGTAGTTTCTCAATTTCGTAATTATTTAGTTCACTTACGTATTTGTTATTGCTTTAGTAGATAATCTAGCTTAAACTTAGGTTTAATTGTTTGCATTGAATTATGATTTTGAGTAGAGTAATCTCACCATCCATTGATTGATCTTGCTTAACTACACAAAGACTCGTAAAACTTGGTAATTGCCTTCCAACAATCCTTGTGGGACGATACCCACTCATCATATACTACTACCAACTCCGTATGCTTGTAGAAGTGAGGTAGAGTGTAGTCGTTTTGTGAGGTTCTTATTATTTGTTTGTTTTAAATTAATCTCTACCTAAGTAGATAAGACAGTTCATACAAAAATAAAGTATCCATTCATGGAATTATTTTTAAAACTACAAAAAAAAAAAAAAAATTACACCGGATATCATATTTACCTATTAAGTTATTATTCAATATATATACATTTAAAAGAAACATGTAAATCTTGAATATTATATTCAATCATATGAAAATTGTCAAAATAGAATTTGGAATCCAATGTCTTATATTGATGTCATACAACGCGATTCAACAAGCCTTAATATTATGATGATAAAAGTACAAAATAACATAGAAGATATTGACTCAAACGAGAAATCATATCAATGTACTTCTAATATCAAATTTCATTAAGCAAATCTTTATGAAGATGTTTCAAATATTTCTTTTTACAAAACAAACAAAAGAATTCTCACCTATGGATGATTCCAAGTTGCAGTAGCTCTCACGACATCTATTCTTCTCTCTAACTTCCTTTCTTGAATATCATTTCTCTCTAGTCTTCTAACAACCCTAGGCTAATTTTATATAGGACCACTAGTCTTTCCCCAAATCAATATTGGAAAACAAAAAGTTTGCAACTTACATAATAATTTTAATATTAAAATCTTCCTAATGACTTGGATTAAACCTATAATAAATGAGGATGTTGTAAAATTATTTAGCTTCCGTAACATTAATAAAACCTTTCTACTTCCCCAACTATTAATTCCTTAATGACTATTCATTACAAATAAATGTCCTTTAGTATTTCTACTAATTGTTTTATGTGTTACAAATCTTTTAGTCTCCTTACCACTTACACACAATTATTTAGATATAATAGTATACAATTAATAAATATACTTCCTACCTCTACTAATGACAAATCTAAAACCTTGGTAAATGTTCCCTTAATTATTCCAATAGTTAACTATTTTTTTTATCATTCATTTTACCTTCAGAATAGAATAGTAGAAAAATTTATAAGCCCTTAATAACCCATTCGATTTACTTAAATTTCAGTTATAAAAGATAGTACCTTTTTTTGTATTCACTACTAATTACACATGTCAAAACACCTGAAATGTCTTCAAATTAATATGAAAAACTGTTGATTTTTCAGGATTTCACAATATTAGTGTATTAGCAACTGATAAAGCATATTTACTATTTAGTATATGATATTTGAATGCTGATTTCGAGTATAACTCCTATACTTGATGGCTAAATAAATTATTCTTTAACAAAAGATACAAAATATGACTATTCAATTAGTATATATTAGTGATACTCGTAACTATTCTGTATAATAGACTATTACTCTGCAAGTGTTAGAGTGACAAAAATATTTAATTGCTTATCTTTTTACGTGAAATGGTTGGTTGGATAACCAAATTGTCTACTATTACGTTATGCCTAACGTAACTAGTGCAAAATTAATAATTTCATGTAAATAAGAAAGGGTATGATGAATGAACTCATTATATATAAGACCAAAATACTACCCACCAGTATCCTTGATAATCAACTTTATGTTTGAATCACAAAAATGAATAAATTATGACATAATACATATGAAAACTTTTAGCCAATAAGTTATTAGGTTACTAGGGTAACCTGCGGGTCAACCCGACCCAACCCATTTTTTTTTGCGTCTCATAAATCGATCAACCTGTTTACAACCCGAATCCAATGAGTCCAACCCTAACCTACTAATTTCATGTCATGTTTATGTTGAGTTGTCGTGTCGTGTAAGAAATTGACACTCCTAGTACTGATATGTGAGTGAAGAGAATGTATATAATGTGTGTAAGTGTATGTTTTTTGTGTGGTAGAAGAATTATACTGTGTGCAAGTGTATATTTATGTATCAGAGAAAAGAACTATAATGTGTGGAAGTGCATGTTTATGTGTGAAATAGAAGGAATATAGTGTGTGTGTGTTTGTGTGTTTTTATGTGTGAGAGAAAAGAAAAATAATGTGTGCAAGTATTTGTTTATGTGTGAGAAAGAAGGAATATAGTGTGTGCAAGTATTTATTTATGTGTGAGAGAGAAGGAATATAGTATGCGTAAGTATTTGTGTATGTGTGAGAGTGAAGGAATAAAGTGTGTGCTAGTATATGTTTATGTGTGAGAAATAATGAATATAGTGTGTGCAAATGTGTGTTATGTGTGAGAGAGAAGGAATACAGTGTGTGCACGTGTGTGTTATGTGTGCGAGAGAATGAATATAGTGTGTTGCCAGTGTGTGTTTGTGTATGAGAGAGAATGAATATAATGTGTGCAAGTGGATTCTGTGTTTATAAGTATGTTGTATATGTAAAAAAGTGTATAAATGTGAAATAAAGAAAAATTGAGTGACTTTTGATACACTAGTAAAGAATTCAACAAACTAAGTGACAGGATTTTTGCTTAAAATTTTGTGAAGCAATTAAGTGGCACTTATTGTATTGAGAAATTAGAGAATTTCGTTATCAAACACAATTATTACAAAAAATACTTAATGAATTAAATTTAATTACTTAATGGAGTTATCCAATAACCCCTAAGTTGTAGAAAAATTAATCTTTACTATTCACTCTACAATTTGGAATGGGTATTTTAAACTTTTGGCTGATTGAAACATAATAGTATCCCTAATTTTCAATCATGTCAACTACTACTTTACATTCTGAATAGGGACGAAACTAGAAAATTTTTTAGTGGGGCCAATCTTATATAATTCAATGATAATAGTTCAATCCTCATTCTGGTTTTTTTTTTTTTCGATAGTCCAAATTCCTTAAAATTTGGAAAATTTTATGAATTCCTATCAAGAATCATCTCATTATACTTTTGAGGTTTGTGCAGTATAATACATTTTATTTTAAAAATTTGTATTGTACAAATCATAAAATACAACAGAGTGGTTTCCTAACAAGACTGTATAACTTTCTTAAATTTTTTTTGTTTTGCAGAAACAATAAAATCCAAGTGATGTTGAGATATAATTTATACAAACATAAAAAATATTAATTTACATAAGAGTTCCAATTTAAAAGAACTACATTAAAATTTGACATATAATGCTTATGATGAATGTGTCTATCGCTCTACATGTACTTGTTTGAAAGCATTAATTAGAAAAATAACCTTAGAATTTACTATATCATCTTGACATTATAGTTATTAATTGAAGTCTGAAAAAATAAGCTCCAACTTGATAGTTTTTAGTTTATAATTAAATTATTTCCTTATCAATCAACCATAATTACTAGATTGTATGAAATTGCAGAAACATGATTATTTTTATTCATTTATACTATACTAGGGTAAGGTGCACGTGTGATGCAGATATTGACCCATGTATCTGTTTTTGTTATCCTTAAAAAATATGTTCTCTCAATTTCTCTTAAAAAGATATTTGGATCAAATAAAAGTATTCAAATTTTGGAAATAAAAGTGCATCATATATTTTTTCTTCTAAGAGGTAAATATCTTAAATATCATTACTACACAAATGTCTTTGATTTTTTTTTTCCACTAAATATTGTTTTAGATTTTATTGACTTTGGATTTTATCTTTACCTTTGTACTCATAATTTCATTCTTTTGTCTTTAATATCATAATATACAATTATACTGTTAATTTAACTTATTGAGTTTTTTCTTATACCACGACATATATACAGTTAAAGATCTATTTAATCTCTCCATTCTTCTCTTGTTAACTTATCACTATTAATCACCATTGTGTTTGATTTACTATTGTCTTATTAAATAACTATCATCTATTGTGTTTTATTTCTCATTTTCGGGATTATAATTTTCTTTTTACGCGGCAAATATGTCACAATGTATTACTATTTCGCTTTGTTGTGTGATATAGAACTTATAAACTTAAGTTTTGTGTTGCCTAACTCTTAACGATTATTCCTACATTAATAATGTCATAAAATAAACTACATAATTTTCTTGTATTCTTCTATCCATATTAATGCTAGTAGAAGTTATAATTAATTGCTTAAGTTGTGAATGGCTTAATGTTTACTTTACATGATCACTTGATTTTTTTTTATGCTAAATTGAATAATTTTAATCCTAGCATTTCAGTATCCCTATGTACATTTGAGATTAAACATTTTATTCTTGCTTTATTATTTATTTTGTTTACTAAATTAAGCAATTTATCCAAGTATATACAGAGAAAATAATGCCAAATAGGTTAGGTTAATTATTGAAAACAAATATTTGTTAGGATATATAGGTGATGTCACTAAAGGCCATTTTCACTTAATAATAAATATAAGAGTGGTACGCACTACTACAAAATTCACCTTTAATTATATAAAACACAAAAGTTGGGGCACTATTAATAAAAGTGTAGTATTATTTACATGTTGGGACACACGAAGCTAAGTGTCATGTTACATTAACAAAAACGACACCGTCAAATCAAATATAAAGCGCGAGATGCTTTGCGGGTTTTTTTTTTTTTATCAAATAAAATCACTCTTTAGCGGGTTAATACTTAAAATTTTCCGAAAAAAATTCCCCAAACCCATTCATTCTCTCTCCTATATCACTATTTTCACAAACACAAAAACACTCCACTTACTCAAATACAAAAAACCCTCAATATATTTTAATCATATACGGAAAAATAGTTTGATGAATTGAAGAATCACCTCCACAACTCTCTGCATCTCCAAGTTTTCATGTTGTCAAGGTAAGATAATAGATTTTGATTCTTGAATTTTATTAGTTTTTATTTCTTAAAAACTTGATGGGATGAAATTTTTTGGATACTCTCGTGGGTGGGGTTTGATGTGTTGAAACCTAATATTATTTATTCTTATGGGTAAAGTGAATGGCTGTAATAGATTCATATGGCTGAAATTCTCATAGGTGGTTTGGGTTTCTTTATCAATCAATGAAACATTAATTCCTTATAAGAAAAATTCCCAAAGTTACGAGAAATTGATTGAATAGTTGGCTGCAATGGTCCTTATTTACTGGCATGAAACAGTTGCATCTAAAAGCATTAGGACGCTTCATTACTCTTTTTTTTTTTCAAGGAATTTTCAGTTTATTATAATATTTTTTTAGATTAAGATCACTTACTAGAATCCATTTTTGCTTTAACAGACACAAATAATTTTGGTTCTTTAAGGCCTGCTTGGACTTAAATGATTATTTAATTTTGGTTTTGGATGTTTGGTTCACCAAAGAATGTCTTTTTTTATTGGGATTCAACTCGTACTAGTTTATGTGTTGAGAGTTTTTGGTTTAATCAAAGTTAAAAATCTTTTCTTTTCTTTCTTTTTTTTTTAAAAAATCACCCCTTCTGTTACTTCATGATGATTCGAACCAATGGAGATCATAGGGGATTCATTTAGATACTTATTTATGTACTGAGAGTTACTGGTTTGAGCAAGGTTAATTTTTTCCAGCAAAAAAAAAACCCTCCTACTACCATTGGTGACTTGAATCCATGTCCAATAAGTCATAGGGGAAGTCTTACCACCTAAATTGCACTTCATTGTCTAGAAAAATTAAAAACCTTTCAAGACTTATTGATAATGTACTAGAAGTAATTAATATTTAGAAGGACTTTAAATCTTCATTGCTCTTTCAAATGGCTGCAATAGACCACCTCTTGTGTACGTGACTGAAAAATGTTGGGCATAATGGCTAAAATTACTTCATTTCAATAATTTCATTCTATAAACTTGAAAGAATAAAATATTATATTTTCTACGTAAATCAGTTATACTTCAACACTTGTCCTGAATTTTTAATTCTTCAATGTGTTTTTCATCTGGACATCTATAATAGCGTATAAGGAAAACTAATAATTTTTTTCTATATATATATATATTACTTACTTTCTTTTAGCAGGTTTTGTGGCCTCTTTGTCATTAACCAAGACTTGTAAAAGATTAGCTGAATCAAATTTTCACATATTAGCAAAATACTAGTCTTTGAATTTTTAGTTTTCACCAACCTTATTAGGTACCTTACAACAAAAAAAAATCATTTATTGGTTCATAATTCTACTTGAATTTACTAACAACAGTAATTCAATCTTCTTTATTTTAAGATTTGTTTTCCTATTAGACTACTTCACTTTCAATCTTAAGAATAGAAATATGGATAAAAGTTGGATGAAGTTACCCAGAAACAGCAATGCCTATAAGAAAGGGATGCAAGATTTTCTTGATTTTGCTTTTTTGCATTGAAGCATAGATGGAATGATCTGATGCCCCTACAAGAATTTTAAAAATGGCATATGCTTGAGAAAAGAAGATGTAGAAGTGCACCTAAGATGCACGGGGTTCATGAAGGGCTACACTCAATGGATTGCTCATTGGGAATTATCTTCTTATAGACTGCACATTGTATTGGGGTGAAGATGCAACAAGGAAAGATTGTGAGACATGTAAGTGCACTAGATGGGTAGTTTCTAATGATGATCCTACCGGTGAGAAGAGAAAAATTCCTCAAATGGTGTTGTGGCACTTTTCTTTGAAGCCTAGATTACAACGCCTGTTCATGTCATAAAAAACAACATCTTTCATGAGCTGGCATTCAGAAAGTCATCCTAAGCATGGCAATTTGAGACATCCAGCAGATTCTCCAGCTTGGCAGTACTTTGATTTTAAACATCCAGAATTTGCCAAAGATCCTAGAAATGTAAGGTTGGGATTGACATCTGATGGATTTAATCCATTCAAGAATATGAGTACAACACATAGCACATGGCCAGTAATTTTGGTGCCTTATAATTTACCACCATGGATGTGCATGAAGCAACCCTATTTCATGCTCTCATTTCTTATATCTGGCCCAAATGCTCTAGGAAATAATATAGACATATATTTGAGGCCTTTGATTGTAGAACTCGCAAAGGAATTATGCGATGTGGGTATCAACACTTGGATGCATAAAGTAAGAAAAACTTCCAGATACGGGCTTTACTATTATGGACAATTAGTGATTTTCTTGGTTATGCAACTTTATCGGGATGAGAGTTTGCATGTCCTATTTGTCATAAGCATAAATATTCACAGTGGTTGAAGCATGGTGGAAAACATTGTTACACGGGTCACCGTTGGTTTCTAGAAAGTAACCATCCGTTCCGAAATGAATCTCAATCATTTGATGGTACTAAAGAACATAGAGATCCACATCCTAGATTAACTGGATCCATCATTTTAGATGAGTTGAAGGGATTCAATATTAAATTTGGAAAATTGGTTGCTGATAATCCAAAATTGCCATTTAATTGGAAAAAAGAATAGTATATTTTTTGAGTTGCCATATTGGAAGGATAATTTGTTGCCCTATAATCTTGATGCTATGCATACTACAAAAAATATTTCTGAGAGTATTATTGGGACGTTGCTAAATCCATTGGATGGAAAAACTAAAGATCATCTTAAGGCATGACTTGATTTGAAGGAAATAACCATTCCGTCATCTCTTTATCCTGTGGAGGATGGATCTCGTAAAATATACTTGCCTCATGCATGCTTTACATTAGACATGAAAGAGAGAGAAATTTTCTACAACACATTAAATGTCAAAGTTCCCAATGGTTATGCGTCCAACATTTCCAAGCGTGTGCGGTTAAAGCCTTCTAAACTTTCTAGCCTTAAAAATCATGATTATCATATTCTGATGCAACAACTTTTGCCTTTATCATTGAGGAAAACATTACCAAAGTCCGTGCGCACTCCTTTGATGAAGCTGAGTCAATATTTTATAGAATTGTGCTCAAAATTTCTTCTACCTCAAGCTTTAGTTCGAATGGAAAAGGACATTGCCTTGATATTGTGCCAACTTGAAAAGGTATTTCCACCATCATTTTTTGATGTCATGGTACATTTAAGTGTACACTTGGCTGCTGAAGCAAATGGAATAGCCGGTCCGGTTCATTATCGGAGGATGTATCCTATTGAAAGGCGATTTATCAATTACTTTTTTTTCTATGACATTCACTATGTCTCACTTTTCTATGCCTTATATACTTGATTACTATAAATGACCTTAAGTTACAACCATACAGGTATTTATGTCCATTGAAGTCTTATGTGCGAAATAGGGGACGACCAGAAGGCTCTATTGCAAAAGGTTATATTGCAGAAGAATGCTTAGCATTTTGGGCATTGTATTTTTTTGAAGGGGTTGAAACAAAATTCAACCGCTCTAGTAGAAATGATGATGACATTGATATAAGCACAACAGGAATAAATGTTTTTTCAACATCAGTTCATTTTCTTGGAAAAAGAGATGCAAAGTTGCTAGATGATAAAATATTAAGAGAGACACATCAATATGTGCTTTTTAATTGTGACTCCGTTAAGCCATTCATTGAGTAAACTGTGTTTTATAACATTAATTATATGTATTTACAAATTGCTATCAAGTGACTTATATATATATATAGACACTAAAATTTGTTTTATATAGTTAATCTTATCTTATTTATAACATATGTAGGGAACACTTGAAATGGTCAAAAATGAACTTCAACATTCTTCAAAACATGAAGTTGAACGGAGGCATAGTGAAACTTTTTCATCTTGGTTTGCTCAAAAAGTAAGAAGTATCATTTAAACTTTTGGTTTAGACTATTTTTATTTTTTATTCATAAAATAATATTTTTTTTGTTGCATTTAATTGGTTGAAGAATTGCAAATGGATGGTGATGATCCTATTTTGAAGGATTTAAAACCTTTAGCCAAGAGACCAAACTCTGTGGGTGGACATTATGACAAGTGTTTGGTGAATGGCTTTAGATTCCATACAAAAGAAATAGAAAGGAAAAGAAAAAGTTAGAATAGTGGAGTTATAGTTAGTACAACAACATTGAGTTTTTCAAGTTCTAAAGACAAAAATCCTATTTCAAGTGACATAATATATTATGGGGTGTTAAGAAGGACATTGTTCAGTTAGATTACAAGGGTGGTCGGAAAGTTATATTATTTGAATGTGATTGGGTTTCTCAAGGAAAAAGATTAAAACAAGATGGAGATGGGTTTACTTTGACAAACTTTACAAATGTAAAGCATCACAGTGAACCCTTTGTTCTTGCTGTGCCAAGCAAAGCAAGTATTTTATGTTGAAGATCCCACAGAGAAAGGATGGCACATTGCTATTGCAACAATATTTAGAGATGTCTATGATATGGATGCAATAGAAGACTTTGGGATGCACTTGCAAAGTGAAGTTTATAATGTCCAAATAGGTGAAGTGGTTGAAGATATCAGTCGGTCGTGAGGGTGCCCCAGGCATTACTATAGAAGATTCAATTCGGTGACATGGTTTAAAATTAATTATTCACTTTATTTTCGTTACAAGTTTAAGTACTTATGCTTTCTATGTGCCCTTACTCTTGTAATTGTGGCTTTACTATATGCGTCGTTGTCTATATAGGTAAATAAAATTATTTTTATGCAATTTCATATTCTTATTGTGTTACTATAAAAATTATTTTGCAGCTATGGCTCTTACAACTCAAAAAGGAAAGGGCAAAGAAATGAGTCTGCTATGAATAAAATACCTAAGACTACTAGAGGGCCAACTAACATGCCAGGAATCTGGGCTCGAAATTCCAATCTACTGCGGTTACCTATTTCATGCAACAAGAAAGGTCAACCTGTTGGTGAGAACAAAAAAGTGCTAGTTGGTTTCTTGGGTACATTGTCAATAAATGGTAAATATGATCTAGGTAATGTTATTGATTGGCATGAAATGCCAAAAACTCGAACTGATGAGATAGTTGACTTAGTAAGGGTAAAAAAAAATTGTCTTATGTTCTTTGGTTTAAAACTTATTTTACCAAGAGCTACGAATACTTTTGTAAGTGCTACATTATGTATAATTTTTTTTAGGAAAGGTTTGATATTCCCGCTGGTATGGAAAGCTGGATTTTGAGCTCTATAGGCAAGAAATGGAGAAACTGGAAATGTAGAATCAAAGCTTAACACTATGATCCCAATTGGTCATTTGATATGCAGATTCATAATAGATCTGCAAGATATTTAGAAGATCAATGGAGAGGAATTGTAACTCATTGGAATTTAGATGACACAAAGGTATGCACATTTCTTTTTTATTTTTTGTTTTTCTTTTTAATGGCATTTTTTATTTTTATTTTTCTTCATGACATTTATTATTTTCAGAATGTTAGTTTGACAAATAAGGAGCATAGACAATGAAAGACCGTGAACCAAACTACAGGGAAACTAAGCTTTGCTGAAATTAGTGAAGAATTAGTGAGTTAATTTTTTTACAATACATATTCTTTGAGTATCTAAATGAAGCTTTCAAGTTATTTACTATTCACAACAATTTATAGAAAGAAGAACTGAGTCGCCCTCCATCGCGAGTTGAACTATTTGAAGCCTATTATACTGATTCAAATGGTAATCCAAGAAATGAAACTGTTGGGGGTCCGAACTTGTAAGCAACACTTATATAGTTCTCTTCTATAATTTTGTACTATTTATACATGTGCAATTCATTCTGTAGTTAATCCATTTGTTGTAAAGATTTTATTTTGAATTTTCTAGGTTAAAATGAAGGACTTTCAAATTAAATTGCCACATGGATCACTAGACCCTGTAGGTCTGAATGACTCATTTTCCAAAGCTAGAGGAAAAGTTCGACCAGGTAAAGCTCGTATGTTAGGTTGGGGTGTAAACCAATCTGATGTCTGGGGTGAAAAACCTGGTCGGAATACATGCCATCGCATAGTTTTGGAGCAAAATACAACCATGTCAAGATTGGAAGAAAAAATCAATGAGCAATCCAAGCAAATTAAAGAATTACAATCAAACATCCCAGAAAAATAGAACAATGACTCTCCTGGTACATCTACAACACGTTCTTTACTCCTCGTGAATCGTTAAACTCATTAAAAACTATCATATCTCTTTAGGTGTTCTAAATTACACTTGAATAACTTTCTTTTTTGGCATTTTATAAACACTCTTATTTTGTTTATTTACCTAATTAGCTAGGATTTTAATTATGCATTTTCTTGATGATTCCAGATTGGTAGTTTAGTTGTATTAAAGAGCATGTTTGACCTCACAAAAATGGTTGCAAAAGGGATTTTACGAAGCATGGATTCAACCAAAGATGTTGGAGGACAACAACTAGGAGCCAATTGGTATGAAATACAAGTAATGGTCCCCGTTGAATGGGATGAGGAGTTGATTAGGCCATATTCACATTTAAAAACACTTGGAGATGCATTAGGAACATCTGTTGCATGGCCTTGCCACTTGGTAATAAATTTTAATTTTTGTTTGATTGAATCATTTTTGTTTATCGATTTGGTACATTTCAATGTTTGGTTATTACTGGTAGTAATAACTGTTTGTATTTTGTCTTGTCCAATATTAATAGTTGTGGTTAAGTTCTCTTTCTTGAAAATTTTGGGTTAATTTGTATAGTTCTATTATAATTTGTGCAACCTTAAAATTCTTATCCATGGATAATTTATGTGTGTGTATTTTTTCCTATGCACATAAATACACAATATGTGCAGATGATTCCTCATATTTCTAATTGGAGTAGTTTTATGTATTTATGTACACATGATTCCTCATATTTGTAATTGGAATAGTTTTAATCTTGATGTCTACATTGATCTACTCATGAGCTTTATATAGATTAGTTTTCATCTATTGATCTTGGTATCACAATTATTCCTAATATTTGTACTGTATTTCGTGTCCCTTGTTACAGTAGTTCAATCTAATACCTACTTTAGTCACAAGTTATATTACACTTAATAAACTTGTATTAATATCCTTTGATATATTTGTAACATTTCTTATTGTTGTGATTTAGGTGACTAATGCTGATGATTGAGAAAAGTTTTTCATTATATTTGGCAAGTTATTCCAATGTTGAAGAACTTCTGCAGTTGTTGCTTGAAGATGTTTCTTGGGGTTGACATTTACACTTGAAATGAAAAAGGATAGAAAGTTGATATTCTTGTTCTGTGTTGATGTTGTCTTATCCTTTTTTATTTTGGTATTATTATTTTTTTGAGAGGTTGGACTAGCAAGCCAAACACTTTGTTGTCTTCTACATTTTTTTTTTTTTTTGGTCTAATACCTTGTTTTTATTTTGAATTAAGGACTTATCTACTTGTTGAATTCTTAATGTTATTGGTTTAGTTTGGAATTAGCAAGTTTGGACACTTTTGCAGTACCAAAAAAAAAAATGCATAATCATTATTTAGCACAAATTGGGTCAGGTTGCAAGGAAGAAGTAAAGTTTGTTGGGGCACTTTAAGGTGTTTGAAATGGTATATTTTTTGTGATTCAAGACACATTATTAGGACACTTTGAAGTGACTTGATACAGTTTATTAAGACCCCCCAAAGTGATGGATTAAGGATACAAGCTTTGCAGAAAATACAACACAAATTTGGTGTCTTATTAGACAAACATCTATCGAGACACCTTTGAGTGTTCATTTGTCTGTTGACATGCTGCAACGGAAAAATACACATCGCTTTCATTAAGTGCCTCATTTCACTTTGTGCCTCATTACAGTATGTATTAGGACACTTTAAAGTGCCTCAAAAGGGTGCTTTTTGTAGTAGTGATGGTACATACAAATAGGAAGGAAAACTAATAAACTACATCAAAAGTCAAAATAGAACACCTTTAGAGGCTACACAATGCACACTTCTTAGCAAGGGCAATATTTTTTTAAGTACTGAAAATATTTTCCTACACTGGAGGCATGATAAAAATCTTTTTTTTCTGAAAAATTGTGTTATAATGTCAAAGTACATAAAAGATTGTATTCTATAAAATTCCCTAGACTATGTTTAATTGTTTAAAGCTAACTTGAATGTAAACTTATTACCATCTGAATTTGAATGTAAGCTTGTTACTTATTAAAGCTAATTTGAATTTAAACTTATTACTCTCTGTTATAAGCCTTGTTGTGGTGATTGTTAAAGAATTACACTCTAAAATTGAAGATTTTTTTTTGAAAAAAAGAAAAAGAAAAGAGGATCAATGATAGATTTCTACCTAAAGAAGATGGTTTATAATATGAAAAAAATGCTTTCTATCATTAATCAAAGAATGATTACCACACATCATATTGAAGGAATTGAATAAAATAAAGAGACAAAAAGATTATCTTGGCTAGAATTTTTAGCTTATCCAATAATCTATCTGCATTAATTAGAGATTTACTAAATCAATTTATTTCAAATATTATTATCAAAATATATTTCGTGAGCAAAACCAACCCATTAAAGTTTGTTCTCTAGCCTCCTTCTGATGACAAATCCTCAAAACTACAAGAAATTTAGAAAAGAATAATTAAAATATCATGTACATAATACGATAAAGACTATACAATAAAACCACAAAAATCTTATGAAGTTCAAACTTCAATAGCTAAATAGATTTGATATAGTACGTAAATGAAAAGATTAAGCACATGCATTGTGTTGACAATACTCGTATTATTACGGTTATTATTATTATTATTATTATTATTATTATTATTATGTTTCCTACTCCCGTTTTTTCAAACCAATTAATATGCTTACTCAACTCAATTAGTACAAGATTCTACTAAATACAACAAAAGGCAATTGTAATATAATCCATATTTACTTTTTGATTAGTTTCCATCTTGCCAAAAAAAAACAAAGTAGTAACTACATGGAAACAATGGAAACTATACCCAAAAAAATACATGGAAATAATAGAAAAGTTTAAAGAATTTACCCTGATGAACTTCCTTATGAATGACATTTCTCTTATAAGGCTTTCTTCACAGGTTATTTACTCGACTCAAAAAAGGTCTCTTCAATGTCACTTTTTTTTTTTTTTTTTTTCTGGTAGACGCAATATAGAATTATAATTGATACAAAGTTCTACTACTATTCTAATTTTAAGACTTGATACAAAGATCATGTACAGCTATTCTTCCTTGGTCAAGTCTTTGCTGTTGAGGAAAATTCTATATTGAAGTGAATGTTGGAGTAGATTACGATGATTGACTAATAAGGTAGAGATCTCTCAATATCTTTCCACATTCCACTAATTAGAATTAGATTAGATATGATTAAAAGAAAAAAAAAATAGCATTACCTACGATTAAGGATTAACTAAAGTAGGTGGCGTGTTTACATATTTGCTTACATAAATACATATGTAATTAAGTTATAAATTATTTAATTACGGGCAAATTAGATGGATCAAAAAAAGGAAGAAACACCTAAAAGAAAAACACAACTCACGCTTTTATAATGATATAGATTGTTACTTGTTAGTGGGGATAAAATATTAAAACTATTATATTTTTCAAATTTCCAAAAAAACATTATATATTTAATCAAGAAGAAAGGGAAGGCAAGTGAGGGTAGTCCCCACTCCCCCACTAGCCTTCTTCTTCTTCTTTTAATTGCGAAGCTAGTGACACATTCTTACTCTAACTTATTTCATTCTTCGACTCTTAAATTAAATTGAAGGTAATAATCTTTAATCTTTATTTAATTTTTGCGTGTTGATCTTAATAACCTATATTGTTTGCATTAAAAATATTTTTATATCAAGAAAAAATATTTTTAATTAGTACATGTTATTTATATAATTCAAGGTTTCATACCATTTTACGATTAGTATTATTGTTAAATATATATTAGCCCCTACACAGAATGAGATGTTTCGCGCGATTATATATATATATATATATATATATATATAGACAATAATATATTGTTTGTATGTTGCTGAAGCTTTTCCTTCTAGAAAAAGTATCAAATACCTACGTTCATTTAATCTTTTCTTTTGTGTTTTATTGTTGGCGTAAACTGATTAGCCTCTCTTTTAATTTCACCTGTTGTTTGTGCCTCTACCTACGTTACGAGAATTGAAATTGAAATAGGAATTATAAATTTTATTATTAATATGTGTTTATATTATTTTCTTTTACTTGTTTGGTTAAAATAAGGAATGAGTATAATTATGTTGATAAACTAATTAACGAATTTTGAAACTCAAGTCACAAATGAAGAATAAAGAAAGTGAATATTTTTTAACACTTTTCATTCTTTTAGACTAATTCTGATAATAATTAACCAAACAATATCTTAATATCTTTTCTTCGTACCCATAAACCAAACAACTCTAAATATATATTGTTTTAGTGTTCTTTAGAATTGATTATCTGGAGATCTTTTCTGAACTCCTGACCTGAAACTCTCCTTTCTTTATCTACATTACCTCACCAACAAACCCCACAACATTGTAACTTATAAAGACAATTGATGTGTCTTTTATGAATTTTCCTTCGAATAAGTTTAAGGATCAAGACAATTAAATGGTAATCAATAAGTCATCTCTTTGTTTTACTAGCCAAGGGAAAAAGAAAGAAAAATGCAAATTGTTAGTAATTGATCCCAATTTTCAGTGGCTAGAGTCCTTGCATTTCATGCACTTAGTAATTGGCATCCTTATTAGTGAAGACAAAGGCTAGTACAAGAGTTTGTTGCATCACTTATTATATATTTTATGTATCTTATAATTCTGTTCTTTTTCAGATACAAATTTGATTATGACGTCTACAATTCTTCAAACCAAACAATAGAGCTCTAGATTCTTGTTAGTCGATCAAATTCCAGGCTACGCTCTTGTACTGTTTTCTTTTCGTGAAATTATCAGTTTCTCCGATAATAATTTTGAAAAGAACTTTTGAAAAAATGTTTCAAATTTTAGCAGAACAAAAGTTTAACATTTTTAATCTCCTAGGTTCGTCTATACAAATAACCGACTGAATTCTAATGATTTATTGATTATGATCGTCCAGTTTAATGGTAAATTGTTCTGGGCATAAATTTGAAAGATAAAATGTAACATTTCTTGTGCCTCAGTTTAAGGACATTAAGGAGTATATGGACTGAAATTTCTGCAAATTTGACTAATTAAATTGATAAACGTATACAAATTTTAGACCAGGAAAAGTTTGGGGCTCTAGGAGATAAGAAATAACGAATTACTCTAACTCGTTTATTATTTATGATCATTTCTTTTTCTTACCCAAAAAAAAAAAAAAGAAATAAGTAATTGTGGGTAAAAAAAGAATTTATTTTGCCAAAATGAATTTTTGGGCATCCCCTTCCCATTGTATATTTTCGTCTTCAAAATTTTCATCTCAAATATGTCCCACTTTGAGCTTCCATCAACAATCAAATTTAAAATTTTATCTTCTGAGAATTTTGGTTGTAATTTTATTAATAATCTTGCTTGTGTCCTTCCTCTGTGTGCGTGTTGTGATATAGTGGAAAGTATCTCAATTTATAGAGTAGAACAATTTCTGGCTAATGATTTTGCTACTCCAAAATTAACTTTAGGCACTACATCTTATTTTTTCATAAACCAAAATAACATGAATAATTTACAAGATTACTCTTACATTTTTAAATTTTTTTGACTTGTGCATTCGGAAAAAAAAAATCTTTTAAGTATTATATAAACTAAACTACTAAGTACATTTTTTTAAAACCCATCTTGCTTTCTTTTAAAACCCATCTTTCCTTTACCCCTTAATAATTCGAACTCATGACCAATAAACTATAGGAGAGGCATCTTACCACCTAACCTGTAGTTTGTTATCAATTATTATGTACATTACAACTCTTGAACTTTCTTTAAGTAATAGTAATTAGCAAACCGATAAAATTCTTTGCAGATCTCGTTAATTTTCTGGAAAAGTATGTTACTCATAAGAATTTAGAACTAATCAAATAAACTATTTGGACAAGTCTATTTTTTTAAGTATTTAAAAAGTAGTACTATTCAAAAAGTACTCTCTTTGGCTTTTCAAGTATTGTTCAAAAAATTACAATTTTTCTTTTTTTACGAATATAATGCAAAAATATTTAGTTGAATAAAAGATAAGCTTCAAGTAGTTTGGCACTTTTTATTTGAAAATCTAAGTTGAGGGTTTTTAAGTCAGTTTGATTATTAAAAATAACGATAGTGTTTATAGTTAAGTGTGGAGTGCCTAAATTATTGATTTTAACCTAAGGAGGTGTTTGGTTCATATTCGGGAATCGAAATCGGAATCATAAACTCTACTATTGGTATGGATTTATATTATTCTCTCTTACTTGTTTGGTTTGAAATATGAATGAGTTACTCAATTTGAAACCCATGTCACAAGTAGGGAATGAAAGTAGGTATTTTCTAACACTTTCATTCTCATAGAATGATTCCCATAGTACTCAACCAAGCAACGTCTTTGGGTATCATTAACTTTGATTCCCATTTCCCCTCTCATACCCATAAACCAAACACCTCCTAAGTTTTTATTTGAAAAGTAAGATACTGCGTACTTCAAATTAAGGTTTATCTTTCCTGAAAAATATTTCCTTCATCTTATTCAATTTTTCATGGTTACTACTTTGGTTCCACCCAAAATATTTGTAATGATTAAATAAAAACTGACAAAGAACTATTTATCAAATTCACCTCCCATAGAATTTTCAATGCAAGGACTTTCGAGGGGTAAATTCATTAATTTAGGAGTTTAAATTAAACTGAAATTTATTAATTGAATTTGTAAGGGATTTATTCTCGTGTTGATTGGTTTCGTTATTAATTTCGAAATTAATATTGTGCGGGATTATAGCTCAAATGTGATGGTTAAATGTTTAGATTAATTTATGTCCATTTAAAGATATTAGTGGCTCATTATTCAGTTGAGAAAATTGATATTAAAGATTGATCAAATAAAATTTCTCCTCCCAAAGTTCCGTCCAATTCCGTCCGCTTTGTCCTCTCCATGCTATCATATATTAATTTTTTGTGAGAAATACGAATAACTCTTCATCGTTTTGTTTCTTTGGAGCCTTTCCCCTAGTTTTTTAGTTGGTTGTAAAAAGCCTAAAGGCTTTGGTTTGGGATTAGGTCAACAATTGTTATTTGTCGCTCCTACAGCATTGGTCAAACTTTTCTTACGTTGTTTGCAATATTATCATGTCAAATAAAAAAAGAGAACACCTTTATGCATTAGGTCATTTCTAAATTGAATATAATTTTCTTTTTTTGCTCAACAATCAAATGTAAGCATTAATACAACGATGGTAACAAAAAGAACTAAGTTAATTTGAGGCTTTAATTTCCAAAATGCTTGATTGATACTCCTGATCTGATTGAACGGGACACTGTGATTTTTACTATCCTTACATACCATTTACCATATTATCGTCTCATATTTAAAGCCGTTGACGGTAGATTTGATTTACTAGCCATATTAAAAGTTTTCCCAATCAAGTAATTAGGCATTACTTCCAACTAAAACAAGAAAGGTGTCATTAATTTTTTTTAATATGTTATTAACAATTTAGTTTTAATATTTCAGATCAGTAATTTAGATCCAAAAAATCTAAGTCAAACTATTAATTATTAACAACTAAAGTATATAATTTTGAGTGTTTACTAACCTCGTATCTCAATTTCGCTTGACATAGAGTTTTTCTATGTATTAAAGTACTTACCTCGTATTGTTAATTGGCTTGACTTAGATATATTCGAAATGTCCATTATTAGGCCGCCTAACAATAATAAAAGGAACTCTTTAAAACTCAATTCAGAACAAAAGTACAAAAGAAGTAAAAGAAGGATTTACTTCTATAGCACAATTTTGCACTGAGTAGAATTATGGGAGTATGATATTTGTATTTTAAAACTTGTATTGTACAAATACTTAAAATATAATGATATGTTAGTCTAATCGGACTATAAAATCTTAATTATATATATATATAGAAAAGTGTGTAAATATCACTCAAAAATAATTCAAGTACACACCTAAAATCTTTATTGACTTCTTTTGAAATTTTGGGGAAAAAAAAAATAATGTGGAGCGACTTTTAACCACTTCCGCCACACATGACTGGGCATTAATGAAAGAAAAAATAATTTATAATACAATAAACTTAAAGTCATTTGTCAAAAATAATATTCTACATAAAAAAATCATATTGAATCAATAATCCTTAATTTTAGATATTTAATCGAATTCGTTTATTCTTCTACGAATCTAGTGTGTATATATCAGCAGTTTTGTCACTTTGTAGAGATGAC
This sequence comes from Cinchona pubescens, assembly GCA_025175665.1. NCBI lineage: Eukaryota > Viridiplantae > Streptophyta > Magnoliopsida > Gentianales > Rubiaceae > Cinchona > Cinchona pubescens. The sequence continues at coordinate 1,718,986 of JANKKI010000232.1, forward strand.
TAGAATGAAAGTTCTTGAAATTAGTTTTTTTTTTTTTTTTGGCCAAAGTTCTTGAAATAAGTTAATGAAGCTTCAAGAATAATCTTTCAGTTAATGGCGGACAAATTAAGCGAATTCAAGAATAATGTGTAATTATGAACTAAAACTAAAATTTTATCTTTCCTAAAACCAAAAAGAATAAGAGCTACTCATGAAAAATTAATTTGTTATTAGTTGAATAATCCAAGATCTGTATAGCAACTGGTCTAGAAACCCATGAGAAATCTGAATTCAGACAGTACGTTCATCTAACGTGAATAAGGTGGATCTAGGTAGGCCTGTCAATGGGTCGGGTCTAGACCTGGACCCGACCCGATCCGGACCCGTTTATTCGGGTCTGGATCTATGACAAATTTCGATTACTCGGATCCGATCCGACCTGTTTAGCTATTATAATAAACGGGTTGGATCTGGATCTTGGTGTTCCGACACATCCGATTAAGACCCGGATCCGATTAAAATATTTAATATATAATAAAATTATTGTATATTAGTGTTATTTTATATGTATATATACATATATGTTGTGTAAATTGCCCATGTGATTTATATTTAATATAAAATACATGCATAAATATTAATTGTGAACTCAATACTTTTGTATAATTAAAAAAAAAGAGAAAATTTAATAAATTGTAATAGTTTTACATATAATTTTTAAAAAAATTATTAAGACCCGGATCCGGATCCGACAAGACCCAACGGATCCGACAAGACCCAACGGATCCGAATCCGAATGTACTTTTTGGAGACCCGTCCGGATCCGGATTCGGATCCGGAACTAGTAATATTAAACGGATCCGGGTCTGGATATGCCAGATCCGACCCGGATCCGACCCGTTTACAACCCTAGATCTAGGAGTGGAATCTCATTTATTTGCCGCGTAAAAAACGAGACTCCTTTCCTTCTAAATTCTAGTGATTGATTGAACCAAGAAATAAAATTTGGACCAAGCCTGCAAATTGAAGTGCTTGGTGAAGGACAGTGGAAAATGTTGTCTGATAGGGTGCATGCCATTAAGAAATTGATCAGGTGAACTCGAGTCAACCATAAGTAGAGAATAACATGTATAAATTTAGCAAAATTCAACGATATCTTTTAAGAAAATATTTTTTTATATTTTAAATGTTTATATAATATAATATTATATATTTTAAAAATTTACATCGTACAAATTTTTAAAGTCAAGAGAATAATTTTTTAAAAAATCTCTAAAATTTTCCGTAAGTTTAACTCTATTTGAAGCTAGGATTCATCTTAATTACATGTTTATTATCCTATTACAAGAAAATGCAAAAGCAACCAAATTAGTGAAAGTGTAGTTGATACCATATAATCCTTCTCGTATTATTCCAACCCCAAAATACTCGAAAAAATAAATAATCTTAGTCATTATCTTCTCTTATTTGGGAAAAGAAATAAGAACTAAATCAATTATGTCCCATGTTAAAAGAAATGGAATTAAACGATAATACTCAATTAGTATTTAATGTAAATTATCTCGAGAGGTTTAGTTAGGCAATCAGGTATACACTCTAGATGTTTTAATTAATTGCGATTCAAAATCTATCCAAGATACGATCACATCAGAGAAAAAATAAATTGGTATTGATAATTGGAAAATATTAATATAGTTTCGGTCTTGAACCTTATTTTTAGATCTTTTGATTAAGATTAAATCTTATTTATAGCAAATGATATCATAAATTTTACAACATTTAATTTATACTTCAAATTTTATAAATAGAATTAAAAACTAGATCTATCTATATATTTTGCTTAGTAATTAGCTTTATATTGTATATGGTGGTGGCATTTTTTGAAGTCGTTTTCGCAATTAGGTAGGAATCAGATTAACAAGTCGAATATTTAAAATGATGGTGCAGCAACTGATTAATTGGAGTGAAGACATGTTTGTCATTTTCCTATTAGGACAGCTTGCTTTAAAGACTATCTTTGCAGATCTAAGAATTTAATTTCCAACAACCACTTCTAGTAATTATTATTTTTTACCTCATGAAACTACAACTTCACATATCTTCACATATTTGGTAAACTGTGATTAAAAAAAAATTGTAGATTATTAAGACAAATGATTTGGAACTCTATTAAAATTTTAGACACTCCACAATAATTCCTTCTTAACCAACTGACAACAGCACTCTTGAACTAGATTAGGTTAACAATTTCAATATCATATTTACACTAAATTTATATTAAATTAAGCAACTAATTACTTTTCTGTAATGTTAAAACTCTAAATATGCTATAACATAAACACTTGCAATTAATTTTAATATCTAATATATAGACACAAATTATTTACACATAACTAAACGAAAAATAATTTGCCTTATCGTTACGTCAAAGAAAAAATTTATTCAGCCAAGTACAAGATACAACGGGGTTCATAATATTAAAAATATGTAAAAATAAAATATTTCATATAAAAAAATTAATAAAAGTCATATAAGGACAAATCTCTATTTTACAATGTTTAAAATTTTCTCTAAATAATTAAAATTTATAGTAAATTATAATTTTTTTTCTATTTCATGACACGTAGGAGATCTTTGATATAAGAAAATATTTTATTATTTGGATAAATATTGAAACAAAAAGGTAAAGGGCTTTATACTAATTCAATATTAAAAATAAAAAGAAAAAAGAAAATCAACTTGTAGACACAATGTGAACATTTTAAATTTGATAAGTTTCAATGTACGGATTTTTTATTATTTTTTTTATTTTTTTGAGTAACCACCTATTCATTGGTGGGGGACCTCACTCATAATTTTATTAATAAGTAAATAAGTTTTAATTTATAGAATAATAGAAGAAAATTGAAGTAATTGTAACCCAGGAATTAGAAGAAAAAATCAAGAGACAAAATGAAGTAGAAAATATTTTCCTCTAATTTTAGATATAGCAATAAAAGGTTAAAGGATATTATTGGCTCTATTTAAGTATTTAGTCCCTAAGTATTTTTGTCAAATTAGTAAAAAAAATAATAAATGTAGATTTTGGAGTGTCTTAACCTTTCAGTGAATTGTCAAAATCAGTAGCCATTGCTAATTAATACTTTAAAACCAAGATTGAAGATGGAGGACTTGAATGTAAATAGCTTCAAAATCAAGTTCAATCATGTAAAAGTGGTATCTAATTGCATAAGAGTGTATATATTAGCGTAACAAAAGTTATTATTAACCATCAAGCTTATTGGGCTGTTGGCAATTTCGCCTAGGTTAGAAATCTTGGAATTAAATGTTGATACCTGCAGTCAGTATCAAGGACAAAGAAGGAACATCAATTGAGGGGGGAAAAAAAAAAAAATATTCAAACAATAAGAAATTAGTAGGTTGTTTGCTACTTCCCTTAGACTGGAAGTCTAATAATCAAATCCTAACACCTGCAATCAAATTAAGCAGTCGGCCTCGTGGACAAGGAGTCTCTATTAGGAGAAAAAAGAAATATGTTAGAATCTCAAACAACAAGCAACTAGCTAATAGAAATCAAGTGTATAAGAGAAAGTATCGATATATAATATCACTATATATGAATTTGATTCTAGTTAAATATTAGTATTCAGCCCACTATATATGTCATGGTTATTAATTGTATTAAATTTCATCACGTAATCATAGAAATATAAATATAAAGGTTTCTTAAAAAAGAATTAATTCTTGAAAGGAGGTTAACCAACATTTAAAGAGTATTAATTGTCTTTAAAAAGGAAAAGCAATTTTACAGTTACTTCTCAAAATCAGTTTTTTTTTTTTTTTTTTCAAGCTTAAAGTGATTAAAAACAAGAAGATAAAAGTACATAAAAACATATCAAATAACTTTTAACTTGAAAAGTCACCATTTGCTTATTTGTAATCAACATATAAAGCTTAGCAATTTCATGTAGAGAAAGAAATCTGATTAAATAAGGAGACAATATTATACGTAAGTAACTTATGTCGTCTTAAAATATTAGAATTTGCTATCTAAGAATTATTTAATCATCATCCTCCCAATCATTGTCATTAATTAGGAACGCAAACTATGATTAATCTCTCTTTATTGGACACCTGAAATTAAACAAATAATTCAATAACTAATACCATTAATTGCACAAACAATTATGAAATAAATTTTATGATTTCGACAAACTCGCATTTTATGATCTTTAGAAAAATGTTTAATTAGAATTTGCCCCCGTAAATAGGGTTTATTGCAAATTACCCTCTATATTAATTTTACCTACAAATTGCCCCTAAAGCTTAGTAGGTTAATTTTCCATCCAAAACTTTAAAAAAAAAAATGTTGAAATGTCATAATTGCACTCAAATTTTTAGTTGCACTTTGCCACCCTAAAATTAGGGTAAGTTGGACTTTTGACCCTAATTTTATTTTATAAATAATTTGTCATTTGAAACCAATGGGATTAATTTTTTTTATCCAGCCTTGTTATAAAATTTTTTTGTTATCCTTTATTATTGAGTACTTGAATTAATTTGTTATTTTATTTTTTCTAGTTCATATCATTTAATGACATGCCATCACATACTTATTCCGTTACTTTATATCTAAAGTAAAGTATTTTACACATATTGTCACATTCTTTTAATGAATTTTTTACTTTGCTTTTGAATTATGACATTATTTATTCTTCACTTTGTGTTTAAAAATTACATTATTTGAGTAAATATGTTACTTTGAAACATAATATATATATATATATATATATATATATATATATGTTATGTAAACTTAAGTTGATCAACCCACTCACTTAAACTCAAAAAAATATATATATATTTGCAGCAAATTAAAATCAAGAAATAAATTTAGTTATTTCCTTTTCATGTCTTAATAGAAGAATTTTAGCAAAAGAAAAATTCATAAAAATCAATTATTAGCATAAACCACTTCTAAAAGAACAAATTTTTAATTAAAATTTGATAATATTGATTGACTACGTTATTACCAAATGCATATATTAAATCTGTCATAACAAAAATGAAAATAAAATGGATTTATGTAATAAACTAAAAAAATTAGTCTAATTATATAAAATATAAGAGAAAAGAAAAGGGATGAAAAAGTGGTAGAATGAAAAATTGAAACAAGAAAAAAAAGGGGGAAGTTTCTGCACTCAATAATGAAGTGTAAAAAAAAAAAAGTTTCATGATAAGGTTGTATAGAAAAATTAACCACCGTTAATACACATCTAATGATGTGTATAACTTAAATAATAACATCAGGTTCAAAGTGCAACTCACCCTAATTTAGCATGGCAAAGTGCAACTAAAAGTTTGAAGGCAATCATGACATTCCACCACTTATTGGGATGAAAAATTTAATTTGTTAAGCCTTAGGGAGCAATTTGTAAATAAAATTATTACAGGGGTAGTTTGCAACTGACCCCTTTTACAAGAGACAAACTGTAATTAAGCCTTAGAAAAATAAATCGAGCCAATAAGGACATTAATTTACGCCAAAACTTTCCCGGTGGAAAAAATTCTTATATGGAAATCTTATTTTGACGCCCCTTCTTTCAAAGACAAGACGGGTTATTCACAATTTTAACTAGGCCATGGATTTCTTGATCCATGTTTCTCCACATCATTCATTTAAGTTATGTGAAAGATCATAGAACAAGAAATTCATGACACTATACCATGAATCTGATCCATATAAATTTCTACGGTGGGGCCAGGATGGAGAAGAGATTAGGTGTAAAGTGCACCCATACTTGTTATGCATGACTCCAGACAGCCACTACCAGAGCCCACACGGTGTGAGTCTGTTTCAACTGTGTACAAAGTACTTAAATATAACATGTTTGTTGCGACGCCATTCACACTGGCTTAGATCTTAGAGGGAGATTCTTACATGGGGTCTATGACATAGTGCCATGGACCCCTTGGTCTATGTTGCTCCACATCACCCCACATCACTTAAATAAATGATGTGGAGCAACATAGACCAAGGGGTCCATAGCACTATGCTATGGACCCGGTCCATGCAAGATTTTCCGATCTTAGATAGATATCTCCACCATGGACTCCAAATCTTGCGAATAAATTTCCTATATTAGTCGATCATGGTGTTTGTTTCAAACATTAACTAAAATGTTAAAATAAAATTACTAAAAAGTAGGACCAATTATCAATTTCATAGGTGATATTAGTTTTCTAGTCTCTTTTCTTAGACAAATTAGAAGATTTGAGATTAGAGATAATATCTAATAGACCTAGTGAAATTCATTTTATAGCTACTATATGATTCACCACCAAGTTGCCTAAGGCAAGATCCTTATCATCACTTTGATTTTGTTTTTGTTTTTGATTTTGTTTTTAGTTAGTACAATTAATAAATATCCCATATGATATGTCGGTACTACAACTACATTTATAAGCCACTCAAAACTATCCCATTCTGCGGAACGACTTTGAAGGCTCATATGTTACGTACTTCATCTATTGCACTAGGATGCTTGAAAATGAAAAGAGCAAGAGGAAAATAATAGACATAACGGGTGTGTTCGTTTGGATTGAAAATATTTTCCTGAAAATATTTTTTAGAAATTTTTTTGGTGCCAAATACCGAAAAATTATGTGTTCGTTTGGATTGAAAATATTTTTTAGAAATTTTATTTGTGCCAAACACCGAAAATAATTTTTCAGTGTAAAATATTTTCCAATTTTCCTTTCTCTGGCTGAAAATAACTTACGAAATTTTTTAGCGTAAGTTATTTTCCGAATAATTCAAGCGTGACATTAAATTTCAAATACTTACTTTTAGAATTTCGTTTGCTAAAGTTTTTTTTATTTTTAATTCTTTTTCATTCGCTTTTCTCTCAATTATGGGTCCCACACTAATATAACTATTATTATGCATATTTTACTACTATATTGTACTATCATTTAATTTTGAACAAAATCATTTTTTTATTAATCACAATTACTTGTAAGATATGTATTACCATTGTTATAAGTTTTTTTAACTTGTATCTATAAAAGTAAAGATAAAATCGTTAAAATTTTTAATTTCAAAATATTTTTATTTTGTCAACGGAACACCGAAAAATTGTTATGGAAAATGAATTTTTTCATGTAAAATATTTTCCAAGAAAAATATTTTTCTCAAGAAAATATTTTCAATCCAAATGAATACACCCAACAACACAAACTTCATGTGACAGTGTTGTACAAATGCTTTACACCTTGAAACTTTTTGGAGAAATCCCTTCTCTTAATTCAATTATTGGACAGATAGCGTTGAACATAATATCTATGAAGGTACATTTACTTATATGTACATTCATACGTCAAACTTAAATAAAAATAGCAGAGAGCGATTTTGGTTATTGATTACAACAGAAATGTTTCGATTCTGATAAGATAATAAAGGATAATAGTAGAAAATCCGTGGACTGTGAATTACAATCATTTATACTTACAGCACAACTGCATTCCTAGGGGGTTTGTGTCTTTTTCTTTTCATGTGGTTGTAATGGTCGTGTCATTTTTTAAAGCAGTGGGATTGCACATGTTACATGCTTCAACCTGATTAAACAAGAATGGATACTACGTGGGATCTATCTCTGATCATTCTAGAAATTTTATTGTCCTCTTCTCATCCTACTTCTATGATCTGTGACATATTCCCTCGGAACAATCTTTCGCAACACGCTTTTGTTAGAATTTTATATGCCTCAAAATTTTTGATTGATCGAATTTTGGTTTCCTCCATTTTCACTCCCTTGAATTTGAATTCTTTTTTTTTATCCCACATTGAAAACTAGTAGGAGATTTTTCCAATATATGTGTGAGTGGTATTTTAACTTTGGTGTTTCTAATTGGCAGCCAAGACTATACACGGCTCATAGTTTGGAGGAATTTTCTCATACCACACAGGCGTAGTCTGACCATTATTAGAGTTTTCTTCTTTTATTTTTAATCAAACTCTAAACTAACTTAGACTTGTGTTTCCAGTTGCTTATGGAACACTGCTACCATGTTCAATTGATTGTGGAATTGTGCAATCTTTGGTATTCGCACTAGTGTTCACACTACTACTTTGGTGTGCACTTCCTTGTAGGCCAACTACTTTGTTCCTTTCTTTCCTCCCAAGTTAGATTGGTTGTTCTCAAACTCATGCTGAATCCTTCCCTATAAATACATGCCTTTGAGTTCTCTTCTTGCTTCTGCTCGTTCTCTTGTTCTTAGTACTGAGTAGTCTGGTAGTATCTCACGACCTTATTTGCAAGTGCACGTGACGATTCTACTGTTATATCCTAAAGAGTGACCGCCCGAAAATCTCTTTTGCACCATTGGATTAAGATTCCTCTAGGGGGTAAAATCACTTTCAAAGATAGTGAATATACGCCTCAACTCTGTTCTTGTTCTAGTGTTTGATTGTTGCAAGGTGGTTTTGTTCATTTATTCTAACAACTTGAAGTGATTTATTTATTCTGTTGCGATGGCCAACGTAGGTGTTCTTGACATGTCCAAACTGCAACTATTCGACAACAACAAAAACAAGCCCTAGTCTGAGAAGGTTCTATTTTATCTGTAGACCTTCAAAGTGGATTACAGTTTGTTTNCATCCATGGTGATCAAGAACCTGAGGAATCCACTAGAGTTTACGCAACGTAGGTGTTCTTGACATGTCCAAACTGCAACTATTCGACGACAACAAAAACAAGCCCTAGTCTGAGAAGGTTCTATTTTATCTGTAGACCTTCAAAGTGGATTACAGTTTGTTTGGTGATCAAGAACCTGAGGAATCCACTAGAGTTTACGCTGCTATGGGTCACGTGTTGAACTTCATGTCTGTCGCCTTTTTTTATCATCGCCCGTATAAGTCTGCTCAAGAAATATAGGTGACCTTAGAGAAGAAGTGACGAGTCGATTTCCCTACACTGTAAGTACATGAGATCGTAAGTATATAGAAATAAGTGAGTATCATTCCCACGAGAACTAAGAAATATGCACAGAAGTTAATAGTTTTAGTACTATTCAAAAATCAATTCTTAAGAGATTCAATTATCTACACTACCAAATTAAAGATTAAAATAAATAAATAGTAAATTGAGATTAATTCAAGAGTAGATCTCAAAAAGCAATAGGTTTCTTGATTTCACCATTGCTAAGTTTAAACACCGTTCAAATCACACTAGGTTAACTTTCAAGATTGCTAGTTGAATTTTCTATTTTAGTTATCACCCATTGGCCATGCAATAATAACTCTATTTTATTAATTTATTTGTTTGTCACCAAGCAAAAATAATTAGAAGTAAATGTGCTTTTGGCTAGAATTAGGAATTCTTATAATGACCACATATCTCACAATAATGTGTGACTAGACATTCGCTTAATTCATGGAAATTGCTAATTGGTCAAAAATATGCAAATTACATGGATAGTCTCATCACATATTTATGAAATCATTCATGTAGTGATAAAGTATTTGAAATCATTAATATCATATTGAAAATATCAATCTTTAATGGAAATTTACCATTAATATCAAAAGAATAAGTGTTTAAGCCATTGCAATGGCTACATCTTGAAAACCCTAACTAGGAGCTTTAGAACCTGAGAAATGATAAAAGAGACAATAAAAACATAATTAAATAGCTTAAGAAAGGTTTATGACGGTTTAAGAATGCTTCTCTAATGAAGAATTGTAAATTTTTTATCCAAGATTATCAATCTTGAACTTCTTCTTCAATTCTTCATGAAAAACAAAGAAAATCCTAGTTTAAACTTGTAGGCCCCAAGGGGCAATGAATTACAATTCATATTTAGGTGTTATAAACACTTATTTATAGGGTTCTAAGAGTTAAAAAGTTGTAGGGTTTAGAATAAATTTTGAAACACACCAAACTGGACCCAAAAACGAATTCCGAAACCCTAAAATATGTCAAAAGTCGCGAGCTATGCATTGTTGTCTTGGCCGGTGCTGCCAACTGAGTGGCTGGGCCCTGGTCAATGGCTGGATGTTGTGAGTTGCTTAGGCTAGTGTTGGCAACACCAGGACTGATTAATACTCTACGATTTTTATTTGTTTTCAACATTTTCTTATATTTCTCAACTCAAAAAAGTCTCGAACCTCTTGAAACAACCTTCCAAACACATTAAAACATGTACTAAAACATATAAAATCACACAGGTACTAAAACACATAAACATATTTTTTCTTTTTTTCCTTTTCTTATTTTTTCCAAATTAAACAACATAATCTATAGGATTTTGAACACAATGAAGCCATATACTTAACTTCTTCTCCCAACAAACACAACATCTTCCTCAACCATCCATCATAATCATTACAACCATAGCATTGATAACAGAAAAAGAAAAAAGACCAACACTAGGTTAGGTGATTGATAGAAGGAAAGGATAAACCAAACAAAATGGTAAATCGATTAAATAATAGGGTTAAAATAGAAAAAAGTAGTCAATTTAAGTTTAAACAGTCCAAAGAGGCTTAAATCATTTCCAATGTTTAAGTTTCATTCATATGTCACAAGCATGAAACTACCTCAACAAATATCACAAGTTAAACCAAATCTCAAGACATAGTCAGATTTTCACTCAAAGAAAATAACAAAGCTCTCATACTTCCTTAACATCACACATATAAATTTCATATATGTTATACATTCTTTTAAATCAATAGGGTCAAAAATCAAAGCAACTATACACTCTTTTGATTCCATGATCCATCACAAGTCATATTAAAACACTTTTAAATTATTGATACATAGTCACAAAAATTAATCCATACATAAAAAAACTTAAACACACAAAATATTTTTAAAAAAATTTCAAAAATTTTCTAATTAACTTTTCAAAACACAATAACACCAACAAACACATAAGCAAACCACCACAAAGTTACAAACACATAATTACACCACCAAGACAAAAGACAAAACACCTCAACTTTAATGAAACATTGTCCCAATATTTCCAATTCACACAGTAACACAAAATAATGAAATCCTAACTAAATATTTTTTAACACTCTATAGTACTTTTATTACCCCAAAAAAAACACTATTGTAATTCAAGAAAAGAGGGTATAGAAATCTTGAAGGTTGTCGTCCGATAGCTAGGGAGTCTTTTAAGACAAAGTCCATTAGTGATAATGCCTGAGCTAAAATGTTAATGCCAGAGAAATTTTTGAAAAAAAAAATCCAAATATATCCTTCACAAGTCAAACACAAATACTCCCATCAATTTTTAGGGGCTCACCTGTCTTGTTTCTGCCTACTAACTCATACAACTTTCCATCTTCTTCCTTTCAATACTTTTTCAATTTTCCTTCACCTTCTTCCTCATCCAAGCTCCTCGATTTCGTTGTTCATCATCTCTCACTCCTAAACTCCACCCTCGCTTTCTGTCTCTCTCGCGTAATTTTCACCTTTTATCTTTGTTTCTTGTTGTATTTTCTAATTAAGTATTGTGTTCTTATTGTAGAAAATAATTGAAAAACTAAAGAAAATAGGGTAAGTTTTTCATTCTAATGTTTACACTAGAGATTTCAGGAATTTCAAATGTTAAGTGCTTGAAAAAAAATTTCACAACCTTCACATTTGTTTTAACAAGAAGCAATCTGGTAATATTCATACTTGATTGGATGTTTTAATAGCAACACTTTTTTCTTTCGCTTCTGATTGTCAATCCTTAGTTTTCTCATTGTGATTGTTTTGTTGGGAGTATAAGTTGAGTTTGGAGAAGAAAGTTCTAGATAGGTTTTTTTGTGATTTTAAACACGAAATACCTAAATGATTTTTTCTTGTTTATTGATGAGTATCGTTGGCGAGTGTCTAGTGGATAAGGCTGCAGCTTCTGCATTTTGATGTGCTAAGCCCCTGCATTTTGAACATGAGGTGCGAAGCAGTTTGTTGGGATAGAGTTTTTGTGGTGGGGCCATTAGATTTATGTGAAAAAATTGAATGTTGACTTGGAGAGTAGTTTTGATATTTAAATTAGTATTGCTCAGGCATTAACATTTTTCCTATGGCAATCATTTTCTGTCTTTCAAACAGCCAGATCCTCAAGACTGAAACTCTCTACCACAAAGATATAATCAAAGCAAAAATAAAGGAAAGGGAAAAAACTAACTAAACGAAAGACTATAACAACAAAATATGAAGTTGAACAAAACACAAACACATAGACACTTACACATAGATAAACATTACACTAGTGAACTGCTTATATATATACTTGAATAACCATAAAGCTCTAATAGATGAGGAATAAAATCCACACAAGGTGAATTTAATGCTACATAATAAGCACAATATTCAACTTGAAAACTATGTTTTTACTTCTAATCATAAAAGCACCCGCAAAATACACTAAAAACTCTACCAAGTGTTAGATCAAATCGAATGAAGTCATACAAATACAAGGCTTAATCAAGAATGCAAAATCTAGGAATCTATTATCCTTTCTCGAACGACATAACAAATCTAAGTGAAAGTAATTGGGACTTTACAAGGTTCAAACAATTCAAGAAAAAACTAAAAAGGCTGATAACTAAGGTTAATGGGATTAAACACAATACAAAGTTCACAAACGCTCAATTCATCATCCCAACTTAATTCTGCAACATTAATTTTCAAAAAGGATTCAGTACAAAACACAAGGAAAGGAAAGGTGAAACCAAACATCTATATAACTACTATCAGAGTACTCAAATATCAATAAAGAAAAATGCGTAAAAAATAGTGACTTCTACGATCATGAACAAAACCTAGTCTTTTATTCAATTGAAAGTTTCATGACTGCATTTCATCCAGTAAGCATATGATTCTTCTACTAAATTAGACTAATTTTCCATCAGTTAAACATAGTATCCAAGCATAATTAAAAGTAGTTCACAACATAAAATACATAAACCTTACTAGTCACGAGGCATCAAGCCTTTATTATCGCTCCGAGTTCTTAAACTAAAGCATATCAAACATAAATAAATAAAGAGTAAAAGAGAGCAGCCAAGGTGGCTTAGTAATGGTAGTCCTTCAGAAACTCACGATGGTGCATAGGACATCCAAAGCAATCTTGAGCTATGGGAGCTTTGGAAAGTCGTGGAAGGCTCTTAACTACCCTCTAGCTTTGTCACTTTTCTATCTTATCTTCTCAAGATATCCATTGATCCCTTGATATGCACATTGTGCATCAAACAACTCTTCACGCGTAATCACCTGATCATCGTCTCCCTTATCATGCATTGACACCACTACACAATCTTCCATTGGCAATTGCCATGCTTTTAACCTGCAAGTATTAGTTAACCCAAAATCAAAAGAATCGATGGAAAAACCATCTTTTACCTCACTTAGTAATGCAATTTGAAACTCTTCAACAATTTGTTTGGCAATTTCCCTTATTTGACTCTCCAAGCTCCAAAATGGGCTCCTCGTCTCCTTCATGAATTCTATGAATATTTGGTAAATATTGCCAGGACATCCTCTAAATATGGTTTTGACGCATGGGGTGTGAGAGAAGATGAGTCATATGGATCATACCCCCATGTCATTCCAATAAAAATTTGAGTGGTTGCAACATCTTGTGTTGGAATCGTAGGAGTATGGATCACACAGAGATGAATAATTCCAACATACAATTCAGTCATTGCAATCACATCAACTGCCAGTGGATTGAATTCAACCAAGTAATATATACGAAATCAATTTAAACAGAGTAATAAATCGAAATTAGTAGCAAAACTAGTTGATATCAATGATATGTAATACCATCACCAGCAACGTTAAAAACTTGACAAATCAATTTCCCTACACCCGCATGCGCAATAGATTGTATCAAGTAATATAGAAGTGAGTGAGTATCTTACCAATGAGAACTAGGAAATAAGAACTAAAATTAATAGTTCTACTACTATTCAAAAAAATCAATTCTTGAGATATTGAATTATCTAAACTATCAAATTAAAAATTAAATTAAGAGAAATAGTAAACTAAAATCAATTCAAGAGTAAACAAGTTTTAGGGTTTCTTGATTTCACCATTGCTAAGCTTAAACATCATTCAATTAATTCTAGGATAACTTCCAAGATTGCTGGTCAAATTCACTATTATAGTTATTACCCATTGACTATGCAATATTAACTCTATTTTCACTAATTTGTTGGTTTATGTGTGACCTCTACTAAAAAAGGATTATTTACAGCATTTTAGTTTGGGTTTTATTCAATTTTTGAGACGTCGTACTTAGAAAGTCGGGATATTTTACTAATTTTAGAGTTTTTGTGTTAAAATGTTAGTTTATGTGTTTTAATGTTCAAAAACACTTATTTATGTGTTTTATGGTATTTTTATGTGGTTGAAGTGCTTCGGTGGTCAAATGGGATGAAAACAGAGCAAAACATACGAAAGTAGAGCACAAACGAAGCAAAAATGGCAAGATTGGGCGAGGAGGCTAGGTGCAGCCATGACCCTGGTACATCAAAAATGGGAAAAAAATGTGTTTTACGAGTTTAGTACTTCTTAGGGGCATTTTGACCTACAAACTTCTAAAACGCTATTGAGCACTATAAATAAGTGTCTTAGGGTGTTAGAAACATAATATAGAGTAAAGTATAAGCAGAATAAATGATATGTAGTTGTAATAGGAAAAATCATCAAATGATCAATGAACAAATCTCTAGAGGAGACACTTATTCATCGAGGTGAAGGAACGAAGAACGCAACTAAGCATAGTTTTTCTTCTTTTCTCTTTCTTTTGTGGTTTTACACTATATGTTGGTGGTAAAAAAATATTTTGATATATTTATACTCTATAATTATGCACTAATTATTTAACTAAGGTTTTATTCAGATTTTACAATGATAATTGATTGTGAGATTTTATGTGTTCTTTTGATTTCTCATGTGTGTTTTCTTGTTTGAATTGATCTTAATGCCTCTAGATGTTTGATCACTCTCTAGACTGAATTATAAACCTTAATTGGAATTGACAGAGGAATTTTAGTATTAGGACTATTTTAGATAGCCTTTGTTGGAACATTCAATGATTGATTGAACCATTTTGTGGGTAAGGATAGACATATACCTATTCACATTAGGCAATCAAGTTAGGGTTCACTAATATCAACTAATCATGGATTGAATTCACATAGACATATAGTGGATTGGTCGGGAATTAGTAAATTTGCATGAGTGTTGATGGAAATCATGCAATAACATCAAACCCTAGATTAGTAAACAAACTGAGATATCGAAGGAGCGATAAATCAAATTAATCGGATTGATAAATGAAGAACAAACCCTCAGTCTAATATTAATTGATTTTCTATCTATTTGTTTAGTCGAACATTCCTTTATTTTTACTACAATTTCTTCATTGCATTGTTTAAATGGACTATATTGCATGTGTCACACAGGTAGTTTGCAACCTAGTCAAGCATGGTTCTCATGGGAACAATCTCTAGTTACTCTATATTATTTGATCGATACGTGCACTTGCATACATGAATCGTGTCTATAACTGAACACGGACAAGTTTTTTGTGCCATTGGCAGTGATTTTATTCTTAACGTTGTATCTTTTGCCAATATCAAATTAAGTATTCAAACTCTAGTTTAAATGTTTTTTTCTTTTATTTTATTTTGGTTGTTTTTCGTTTTGCAGGGTATTTCATTAATTTTATGCCCAGAAGGTCGAAGGGAAGCTTATTACTTCCTTTTGACATAAAAATCGAGCGTACAACTAGCCATTTGAAAAGGAAGGCAAGTAAAGGTTTCTGGCCAATCTTTAAAATGGCTAAGGGTGATAATCCTATTAATCCAGTCGTACAAGTACTACCAAACCAAGATGAACAAAGATCTCTTAGGGACTTTACCATACAAACTGTAGATGGTCTTTAGTCGAGCATATTGGAGGCATGAATTCAGGAAAATAACTTTGAGTTGAAGCCACAAATCACTCAAATGCTGTAGGTATCAACTATGTTTGGTGGGTTGCCGAGTGATGACCGAAATTTCCAAATCTTCAACTTCTAGAGATTTGTGACACGTTTCAGCATAATGAAGTTGTAGATGATGCCATAAGGCTACGGATTTTCCTATTCTTACTAAGGGAATAGGCCAAGGCCTGCTTAATTTCTGAAACTCTAGGTTCCATCATGACCTGGAACGATCTTGCACAAAAGTTCCTGACTAAATTCTTTCCACCATAGGTGCAACATGATAATGAGCCATTGTTCAAAGCATGGGAATGATTCAAAGACTTACTAAGGTTGTTCCACATCATGGTCTTCTAGATTGGTTGCAAATTTAGACATTATACAATAGGTTGCTAGGGCCAACTAGAACCATCGTTGATACAGTTGCAGGGGAAGCCATTATGAGTAAATCATATGATGATGCAGTACAGATGCTAGAGTATAAGTCATTAAACAACTATTAGTGGTCTAATGAGAGAGCTGTAACACAGAGAATGATAGAGGTTTATGAAATTCATGCTTTAACACCTTTCACAACATAGTTAGCTGTGTTGACTAAGAAAATAGACAGTACGGGTGTTCAAGGAAGACAAATTCAGATTCCTTTTATTTGTTATAATGTATGCCAGGAGGGACATTCCAAGAAACGATACCCAAACAATAAGAAGACAGTAAATTATATTGTCAACTATAATAGCAATCAAAACAATCCATATTCCAACATATATAACCCAAGTTATTAATTTGGAGGAACCACTCAAATTTTTCTTGGGACAATAACCAGCTGGGTGGACAATCATTATCCATGAGTTCACAAGCTGTACCAAGGTTTCAAAATCAACAAAGACCTCCACAAAAGGAGCCACAGAAAAGGACAACATGAAGGAGTTACTGAAACAATACATGGCCAAAATGATGCAACACTCCAAAGTATGAATGAATTGCTGCAAAGCAATACAGCTTTAATCAATAATCTAGAGAGCCAAATGGTGTAGATAGCAAATTCAATCAAAAATAGGCCCCAACGTACCCTCTCGAGCAACATATAAGTAAATTTGCAGAGAGCGGGCGAAGAGTAACACAAGGAAATTACACTTAGGAGTGGGAACAATTGGTAGAGGATGATAAACAGATGAAGGAACAAGAATCAGAAGTAACTAGTGGGAAAGAAGATTAGTCTAGATGAAAGTTCACAAGAAAAGAAGCAGAACATTGAATTGATATGTCTACGTGTACTATACATGCAAAGACCTAATCTCCTTGAAAAATCAGAAGTCAGATACCCAATTCAGGAAATTTATGAAGTTTTCAAGAAACTTCATCTAAATATTCCTTTTTCTGATGCTTGTAGCTGATGCCAAGCTACGTGAATTCATGAAAGACATCTTTTCAAGAAAGAGAAGATTGGCTAACTTCAGGACAATTACTTTGATGGAAGACTGCAGTGTGATCCTATAGCAAAAACTACCCCCAAAGATAAAGGATCTAGGCATTTTTACAATTCCTTTCACGGTTGGAACTCAATTTATAGGTAAGCCTCTTTGTGATCCGGACGCTAGTATTAATTTGATGCCTCATTCTATTTTTAGAAAATTCAATGTAGGTGAAGTCAAATCAACATCAGTGACCCTCTAGCTTGCAGACCGCTAATTGGCACATACAAGATAAGTCATTGAAAACCTAATGGTAAAAGTCGATAAGGTTATATTCCCTGTAAATTTCATTGTACTAAATTTTGAAGACAATGTAAATATTCCCAAAATTCATTCTGTCTTTTATTGTTAGACCATTCTTAGCAACAGGTCAGAACCCTCGCCGACAGGCAAAAATGAAAGCTAACAATAAGAGTACATGATGAGGAGGTAAAGTTTAATGTTTTTCATGCTATGAAATATTTGACAAGAAGAGGAATGTTTTACATTGAATGTAGTATCGGGGAATGACAAAGAGGTGGCATCTCAACGAGTAGATTTGGACGGAGCATTCAAGGAAGATGTGATTACAAGTGTAGATGAAGAAGCTGAATAGTTTCACAACTACATTAAGCGCATGATAAGGAAAAGAAACTCCAAGGCATCAGTCAAAGTGAATTATAATAGAGACAATAGATCAAGGAATCTTGTAAGAATTAGGACGATGATAAAATTGAAGAATAGTAAAAAAGTGTAGTGAGATGATTCTTAGAAAACTACCTCATAAAAGGAGAGATCCAGGTACCTTGTAAAATAGGTGTCGTTTCAATTGATGAAGCTCTTTGCAATTTAGGAGCCAATATAAATATAATTATAAACTTAATGTCTTTATCTCTTTTCAGGAAAGCTAATTTAATAATCACTCATAAGACTAACAAGCCTATCTAGCTAGCAGATAGAAGGATGAGGGATACGCAAGGAATGTTAAAGACTGTGCTAATTAGAATAGAAAAGTTTATTTTTCTAGTGAACTTTGTAATTGTAAATATGGTGGAAGAAGACACAGATGAAAGTTCAATAATCTCAGGAAGGCCATTTTAGCTATTTCCAGAGCGTTAATTGATGTAGAACAAGGAAGGGTAGTTTTAAGGGCTCACAGTAGGAAAATCTCGTTTTGTACTGTGCAAGCAAGGAAATATCCACATGAGTACTTAAATTGCTTCATGGTTGATGCAAAAAAATAAAGTTGATGGTTCTAGCAATGAAGTTTCTGGAATTTATAATGCATAACCAAGTCTAGTTATAGACGTTAAACAAAGCGCTTCTTAGGAGGCAACTCAACTTTCTAACCTAGCACTAATTTAATTCTAACTTTTGTTTGTTTATGTATTAAATAGGTGTAAAAATAAAGTTTGGAGGTGATTTGAGGCACAAAGTTTGCATAAGGATGAAAAATGTTCGAAGAATCGACAAAAAAATCAAGCATGTTCTAAGCAGCCCAGGCCAACACAGCCAAACCTGGAAGAGCTCAACCACAATGGCAGGGCACGGCTGCACCCTTGGCTCCTCAACCACACCTGGGTTGTAGAGTAAAAGGGCAAGGGCTGCAATTTGCAGCCCATTTAAACACCCTTTGTGTCATTCCTACCTTCAAAACACCTACAAAAATCTTCAAAACTCTTCCAAAATTTTCCTATTACAAAACCCACTTGATTTATATCTTTAATCTTGCATAAATTACACAAAGAACTCACATTTTGTCTGATTTACAGCATTAAAGAAAAAGAAGAGGAGTTCTCAGCAAGAACCTCAAAAAGGCTCATTCTTGGGGGTTTCTTCTTAGGAATCAATGAGGCTTCAAGGAGGGATTTTAAGCAACTAATTGGGTGATTTCTTTCCTCCTATTTAGCACTTATAAAGTTAGATTATTACCTTTGACTTTGGTTTGATTGGTGAAATTACTTGGTTGGATCCGAAGTTCTCTAGTTGATTGTGTTTTTGTATGTGCATAAGAAGAATTTGGTTTTTCTTGTTGAATTAAATTTATTGGTGTTCTTTCTCTTGTTCGTTGCCTATTTTAAGATTAATTGAGCTTGATAATTGAGTTGAAATTATTGCACCTAAAAGGAAGAATACATCTAGAGCTAGTAGTTCTAAGCAAAAGCACAATAAAGATCAAACCTCTTCAGACAGTTTATGAAAAATTTAAAGCTAGTTCCAATGATAAAAAGTTAATTCTTGAAAGAGGATTCTAACTTTATGTTGCACTGAGACTTGATAACCTCATGAAACAAGCTGAACAAATAATCGAAATGAGAGGTTGGGCTAAATTTTGAGTACATCATAAGTTTGCGATTGAACAAGTTGTTAGGAAATTCTATACAAATGTGCTTGATCATGCATAAGGGTATGTTTTGGTCAAAGAAAAGAAGGTTTCTTGCACTCGTGATTCTTTAAATGATTATTTTGTTGTTTCATCTGTTGATAGAGATGGATATGCTGAGCACCAAAAGCAATATAATTCGGATGTAATAATGATGTCTAAATTTCTATGTGATGGTGTTGATGTATCTTGGAAAATAGCTAAAAATGCTTTGCTAACGAAGAAATATTTTCCAACAAAGTTCTTGTCCCCAATTGCCAAGGTTGGGTACAATTTTATTAACACTTGAATAATTTTGGATTTGCATGCAAAAAATGTGACTAGAGATAGAATTGTGTTTCTCTATTGCTTACTTAAATGGAAAAGCATTAATATTGGCTGTGTGATTCATGTGCAAATTTTTCGTACGACTAGAACATAAAGTAAGGAACTATGGTTTCCTTGCTTAATCACTCAGTTGTTTCTTGATGCAGGAGTTCGATGGGATGAAAAGGAAGACAAGAAAATTGCTACCAAGAAGCCCATTGATAGTAAGGCGGTCACAAGGATGCAACCAAGTTCAAAGCAGTTGTAGAAAGAGAAAGTATCAAGCTTAAGCAATCATCCAACCATCAAAAAAAGTGTAGAAAGCCGATTAGTCAAGGTTGAAAGGCAAATGGAGCATCAATATCAATACATGAAGGCTATGAAAAATCTAGTTCAATATATTGGTGAAGCCTCAAGTATTGATATGACTGCAACTCCAACGTTATCGGCTATATCAAATTTAAGGAGGTTGAGCAATCAGAGGATGACACAGGTGATGGATCGAATAAAGAGTCTGCAGTGATGAGAAGGAAGAAGATGAAGAGGATGATTGACCAAGCCATAGCTACAACCAGGGGAATATTGTTTTGTTGTTTGTTTAGTTGTTACTATGCTGAATATTCCCATATTTTAGTTAGGGTAAGAAAAGTTAGGAAGAATGTTTAGTTTTAAGTTTGGGAGTGGTGTTTGTGTTTTGTTTATGTTATGTGTTTGTATTTTGTTTTGGTGGTATGAAATGATGCTGCGTTAGGGTTAGAATGTTGTTGTTTATGTTTAAGCATGATGGTGTATTTGTTAAAATTTAGGGGTTTTGTTTTAAAATTTAGAGATATTTTTGAAAAAAATTAGAAAAAAACCACAAAAAGATTTTTTTTTTTAGAAAATTAGGTAGTTTTCATCGATCTTGAGCATCTGACTGTATAAAAGAATCCCTAACTATTAGATGGCAGCCTTTAGGATTTCTATGCCCTCTTTGCCTGAGTATTGTAAATGGCTAAACCAAAAAGAATTTCCATTTGTAGTTGTATTTTATGTGTGTTCTTTAATTTTTGTGATATGTGTCATAAGTTTAAAAATATTTCTAAGTGGAATTATTTTTGTTAGAGTGTTTGGATTGAAAGTGTATATAAATTTTCTTTGCTCTTTAATCCCTTTGAATTGTGAAGTGTTACTATTATACACTTAAGTATATTCCCTTGAGTGACGAGATAATTTTCAATGAGTGTGTTAATCATGATTACCTTGAGATATTTGTTTAATTTATTATGTTTATTGGAATTGTGTGTGCTTTAATGCTTGCAAAAATAAAGTGAATTTTGAGCCAAATAAATGATTTAAGCAAATTCTTTGAATTGTTTGAGCCAAAATCTACCAATTTGAAATTTTATCCCCAGTGTCATGATGCACACATGATCCAAGGAACAAATGATGGAGTCGTGCAACAAACTCAAGGAGTGGATCCAATTCAAGTTCCAATCGGGCCAATCATGAGGTCGAAGGCCAAGAAGTTACACCAAGCCATGATGGGCTTTGTCAAGGAGATTTTGGACCAACAAGCAGGGGCAAGGAATTCATTCAATCTCAAGTTGAGGGGCCTGTGCATGTTTTAGAACAACTCCAAGAAGATCCAATTCCAAGAATTCCAAGAATTGAAGAGCTTCACGAAGGGTGCAAAAAATCCTAATTTAGACCAAGGCTCTATTCGACCATCCATTCCTAATTAAATTAGGATTATTTAATTTTTAGCATTTGTTTATAGGATTTTGTTTTATTTGGGGTGAAAATATCAGCCTATATCAATGTTAGTTTAGACAATTTTATGTCTAGTATTCCAATCTTAAGTCTACTAGGATTTGGCAAGGTTGTTTCTTATTAGTATTAGGCCTATTTTGTTGGGTCTGTCCAGCCCCTTGTTATGTTAAAAATACCCCCAACTGATTAGCCATTCATCAATTTTTTGAAAAAACTTTATGAGAAAATTCTCCAACTTGTCTTTCAAAGACTTGGTTATTTGCAAGATTGATTCTTACGACTACCTATCTTAATCACTATCGGTTCTTTTCTCGTTATAGACAACAAGACAATATCTTCTACAGTCAAGAATAGATAGTTCAAATTCTTGATTTCTTAATCAACGTCTTTGAATTCGTCAAGTCAGATTTGTTTAGGCATTCTTGGGTTCCACATCGATTCGGGTCTTGTCAGTTTGTTTGCGAGGGTCACATCAGAATGGTACCAAAAAGCTTTGGTTCCTAAACACATTTGTTTTCCTGTTTCATACATCTTTAAATTGTTTTCTTGTTGTTTTGTTAGTTTATTTATAAAAAAAATTCTTATTGTTCATCGTTACTGTTCAAAGTTACTGTTCATCTGGAAAAAAAAAAAATCAGCTTGTTCATAGATTGTTCATTCTTGTTGTGTTCTTTTGACCAAAAAAATGCGATTCAAAAAGAAAAATCCTAAACCATTTGTTCAGAGTTTCGCTGGTTGATGCTTTGTTCTTGATTCTTCCCATCGATATTTTTATGCGAATTTTGTTGGGATTGGCTTCTAATTTTGTGCATATTTCTCTATGAGAAAATCCAGAAAAAAAATCCAAAAAGAAAATCGTTTAACCTTAATCGTTTCTTGAGTTTCCTTGTTTGCGATTTTCTTGTGCTTCGAATTTTGTGGCTGTTTGGTGCCAAGTTTTGGAGGTATTTTCTTGCTGGGAATTCGTACTATAGGCTGTTAAAAAACAGCCGAGGGAGAAAAAAAAAAGAGGCCGACTACCTTAGTAGAATTGGGTTTCCAAGTCCTTCTTGCATTAGAATTTTGTGCTAATTTTTGTTTCCTATTCTTTCATATTTTCAATCCTTGTCTTAGTTGGAATAAAAGATTCACTTGAATTCTTGTTCCACTTGGATTACACTAATTCTCATTTTCAACTAGGAGTAGTTCTAGTCTTTTTCCTATTGGGATTTGAAGTGTTGCAATTTTCCTACTTTCCTAAGGCATAATTCTCAACTAAAATTTGATTATATTCTTTTCAATTTTTGTCCACATTTTGCTTAGGTTACATAAAAAAAATTTGTGAAATACCAGTAATACCCTTGCTCCCTCAAGTTAATTCTTTCTAGCCTGAAACCTTGTTTGTTTGACCTTCTTATTGTTTGACTTTCTGAAGTGCGTAGTGTGCATTCTTCGTTAAATCGATCTGCCATTACTTTGTTATTTCTTTGCTTCATTAATCTATAACTACTGATTGTGTATCTAAGTGTTGGTAATTGTTTGTGTCGTTCTTGCTTTTTTCTTTCAAGTTTGCAAAAAACTTTGAGCAGAATTTAAATGAGAGGAAAAAGGCAAGAGACGTGAGTTCATTAGAGGGTATAAGCCTTGGATTTTAGTGAAACACGAGTGAAATTGTGTGACATCTTTTATTTGAGCGTAAACACTCAGGAAGTGTCATGAGATCCTTCTTAGTTCTTACTAAACCTAATTCTTGAATTCTTTGTGTTGTCGCTTATTTTTTCATATTTAACATGTCTCAAGAAGGGGAAATTTCAAGGGTTAATGCCTTAGAATCCCGTGTGGCCGAAATACCAATATCTCTTGAGGGTATTCAATGCTTTCTTGAGATATAAGCTAAAGGGAGGATTAAGACACCTCTGCAAGCTGGTCAAGCTGAGTCTCATGCTCATAGAGCCCCACAAGCTCATCAAGGTACATATGTCAATTACAATTCTAATTCGTATGAGCCTGACAATGAGATATAGTGATGAAGGAGCAAGGTCGAGGGCTCGACGCCATGTGCGAGAAGGTGGTAAGGTTGATGATGATACCGGTAACGTTAAATTGACTATCCCTATATTTCAAAGTAATCTCAATTCTAATGTTTATCTCGAATAGGAAAAGAAGGTAGAAATTATTTTTGATTGTCATAAGTACTCTGAACGAAAGAAAGTTTAGTTAGCTATTGCATCATTTAGTGGTCATACTTTAGAGTGGTGGAATCAAGTTTAAACCAGTAGAATTAGGTGTGGAGAGCTACCAATTAATGATTGGACATCTATAAAAGCTGCATTAAACAATAGATTTGTACCTTTTATAGATCATTGTGATTTGCATCAAACTTTGCAAACCTTAAGGCAAGGTAGTAAATCTGTAGACGAGTACCATAGGGAGCCACAAAGGTGTCTAATGAGGGCTAATTAGTTGAGGATAGAGAAGCCACTATGGTTAGATTCTTATGTGGGCTTAATAGGGAAATTGCCAACACGGGCTTGTAGAGTTGCATCATTACATTGAATTACAAAATATTGTTGAAAAAACCATTAAAGTGGAAAGGCAACTAAAAATGTTGGTAAACCTAGAGTTAAGTCTAGCACTAATTGGCATAGGAATTGGTCTAACAATAATTCTTCTCGGCCTAATCAAGTTCAAAATAGACCAACTAATCCTAAGACTAATGAATCCGAACATAAACCTATTAGACATCCTATGGATTCCTTAGTTAAAGGAACATCTTCTAACACTTCCAAATATACTCGTGATATTAAGTGTTATCGTTGTTTGGGTGCAGGTCACTATGCGAACGATTGTCCCAACAAGCATGCACTTTTCATGCAAGGGATTGAAGTAATAAGTGAAGAGAGTAACGATGAAGATGACTCCATGCCAGTATTGGTAGGCCATAGTGATGATGAAGAAGAGTTGTAGGATCTTTCTTAAATACCTACCGTGTAGTATTGGGGGCACTTCGTACGCACACCAAGGATGACCAAGAATGAAATGAAGTACACCGTGAGACTATTTTCTTTACCAAATGTGTTGTTCAAGATTGTGCATGTGGGTTAATCATAGATGGTGATAGTTGTGTCAATGTCGTGAGTGAGTTAATGATTGACAAATTGAGTTTTCCTTGTCTAAAGCATCCACGTCCATATAAATTGCAATGGCTTAATGAATGTAGTGAGGTCAAAGTAACTAAACAAGCATTAATTTCATTAGTTATTGGTAAGTATAAGGATGAAATTTTGTGTGATGTTGTGCCAATGCAAGTGTGTCACATCTTGTTAGGTAGACCATGACAATTTGATAAAGACACTAACCATGTTGGCCATACTAACAAGTACTCATTCTTTAAAGATGGCCAAAAGATTGTATTTAAGCCACTACCTCCACATCAAGTAAATAAAGAGCAATTGTACAAAAAGAATTCATTTCATGAATACTATAAGGAAAAAGTTAGACTTGGAAAGGGTAAGCAAGTGGAAAACCCTAATGACACATCAACCTTAAATCTACAAACCCTAAAGGTGGGTTGGTTAAGTGTGAATATTCAAGAGAAAGGAGTTGAAAAAGAAAGCTAATTTCTTTATAGGGTTCGAATACGAGTATGGATAGGCTAAGGATGTACTAAGTTCAAGAGATGAAAACTGGAGCAAGTTTGGACTCAAGCTCACCAAGATTGGAGCATATTTATGGTGTTATGATCAAGTTAGATTGGATATCCTCAATTCATTAATACATAAAGTCCAATTCTTCAAAGTGAAGCACAAGTGGCCAGATAAAGTCCAAGTCCAAGAGTTTTCGAGCCCAAGAGTTTTCGAGCCCAAGAATTAAAGAGTTCCAAGAAGGGTTTGAGAAACTAAAGGGTACGAGAAAACCCTAATTCAGCCATAGGCCCTATTCAGCCGTCCATTCCTAATTAAATTATGATTTATTTTTTAACATTTGTTTATAGAATTTTTTTTTTATTTGGGGAAAAAATATCAGCCTATATCAATGCCAGCTTATGTCAAACTTACTATTCTAATCCTAAGCCTGTTAGGATTTGGCAAGGTTGTTTCCTAGTAGTATTAGGCATCTTTTGTAGGGTTCGTCCAGTCCCTTGTTACGTTAAAAAGGCTTCCCATAGCCGATTATTCATTCATCAATATAAAGAAAAAACTTTGTCAGAAACTTCCCCAACTTGTCTTCCACAGACTTGGCTATTTTGCAACATTGATTTTTGCGATTACCTATCATGAACAGTATCGGTTCTTGTGTTGGTATAGATAATGGATCGATATCTCGTACAGTCGAGAACAGATGCTTCAAATTCTTAATTTCTTAGTCAACAAATTTGAATCCGTCAAGTCAAATTTGTTTAAGTGTTCTTGGGTTCCGCATCGATTCTCAGTCTCGTTAGTATATCTTCGAGGTTCGCATCAAGTTCAAAGAGGTTCAGTCAGCTATGAGGTTAAATTTGCTAGTGTTTTTACTTATTTTTAAAGAAAATTATTTTGTGCAATCTGACCTTGACCCGACCTTGCTCGACCGATCTTTTGTTTCTCTTTTGTAGTAGTTCAAGGATGTATTCCTTGAAGAGATTCCCCTTGTTTTACGACCTATCAGGGGTATTGAGAACCAAATTTATTTTGCCCCGGTCATGGTCATCCCTAACAAACCTACCTACAGAGCCAGTTCGGAGGAAACGAAGGAAATTCAAAAGCAAGTTGAGGAACTAATGGATCAAGGGCGTGTGCTGGAGAGTATGAGTCTGTGTGCTGTATCGATGATTCTAATACCAAAGTAGGATGGGTCATGGCGTATGTTCATAGACTGTTGCATGGTAACCACATTACAGTAAAGTATCGCCATCCTATTCCTCGTCTTGATGACGTGCTAGACAAATTATATGGTTACAAGATTTTCACTAAAATTGATCTAAAAAGTGGATATCACCAAATTTGCATGAAAGAAGGGGATGAATGGAAGACTACATTTAAAACCAAATTTGGTCTTTATGAGTGGTTAGTCATGCCTTTTGGTTTAACAAATGATCCACCAAGTACTTTCATGAGATTAATGAACCATATCTTACGTGCATTTGTCAAGAAATTTATTGTGGTTTATTTTGATGATATTTTGATTTACAGCAAATCCTTAGGTGACCATCTTGTGGACATATGTCTAGTACTTGAAACTATAAGAAAAGGAAAAAATTATGCTAATCTGAAAAAGTGATCATTTTGCATGAATGAAGTTGTTTTTCTTGGTTTTGTTATTAGTTCGATAAGTATTGAGATTGATAGAGAAAAGATCAAGGCCATTAGTGATTGGCCGACTCCTACTAACATATTTGAAGTGCAGAGTTTTCATGGTTTAGCAAGTTTATACCGCAGGTTTGTGAAGTCTTCAGCATTATAGCTGCCCCTCTCACTAAGATAATCAAGAAAGAGTCAGGTTTTAATAGGGTGAGGCACAAGAGCATGCTTTTCAGACGCTCAAGGTTAAGTTGTCTACTGCTCCTATTTTTATTTTTACCAGATTTTTCTAAATTTTTTGACGTCAGAATGTGATGCTTCTAGTATTGGTATAGATGCAGTTTTGTTGCAGGATAGACATCCAACTACGTACTTCGACGAGAAGCAGAATAGAGCCACATTGAACTACTCAACATATGACAAGGAGCATTAAGCATTGGTGCGGGCCTTGCAAAATTGGCAACATTATTTATGGTCTAAAGAATTTGTAATTCAGACAGCCCATGAGTCGTTCCAATTTTTGAAGAGCCAAGGTAAGTTGAACCGACGTGATGCACAGTGGTTAGAATCTATTGAAATGTTCCCTTATGTTGTATAGCATAAACAAGCAAAAGACACTGTACTGGCTAATGCATTGTCTCGTCGATAAGCTTTGATTTCAACATTAAACACTAAATTTCTTGGTTTTGAACATATAAAAGATTTTTATACTAAAAACCTTGATTTCTCAAATGTGTTTGAAGCATATAAGTCGATTGGTTTTGATAAGTTTTATCAACATGTTGGTTATATTTTTTGTGAGAATAAATATTGTGCATTCTTAATTGCTCATTACGTTAATTACTTATTAGGGAAGCATATGTTGGAGGTTTCATAGGTCACTTTGGTGTGGCTAAGACATTAGATATGTTTAAAGAACACATTTTTGGCCAACATGCACAAATATGTAGAACGTGTGTGTGCTAAGTGTCTTAATTGTAAGAAAGCTAAGTCCAAAGTTAATCCATATGGTCTTTACATGCCCTTGCCTATTCCGAGTCACCTGTGGTTCGACGTGTCCATGGATTTTGTCTTAGGATTCCCAAGAACTCCAAAGGGTTGTGATTCAATTTTGTGGTAGTGGATAGGTTTCCTAAAATGGCACATTTCATACCATGTAATAAAACTAGTGATGTTGTGCATGTTGCAAACTTGTTCTTTAGGGAAGTTGTTCGTTTGCATGGGGTTCCTATGCCTATAGTTAGTGACCGAGATATCAATTTTTGAGTCACTTTTGGCGCATCTTATGGGGAAAATTAGGAACTAAATTCAACTGCTATTGAGCTATTTTCTACTACATGTCACCCTTAAACTGATGGCCAAACTAAAGTGGTCAATAGAACTTTAGGAACTTTATTGCGAGCCTTCTTAAAGAAAAACTTGAAGTCTTGGGAGGATGGTTTGTTGTTTGTTGAATTTGCTTATAATCATGCAATTTATTCTTCAACTAGTTTTCTCCGTTTCAAGTTGTTTATGGGTTTTAATCCACTAACAGCTTTAGATTTGATTCCTTTGCCTATGAAAAAACTAATAAGTTTTGATGGATAGGGCTGAGTTAATCAAATCTATACATGAGAAAACTAGGCAGCAAATGCTTAAACGAAACCATAATGCCATAAAGGCCAATAAGGGTAAAAAACAACTGGTCTTCCAACCAGGGTTTAGGTACATTTTTGCACGGAAAGATTCCCAAACAAAAGAAAATATAAATTGGATCCTCATGGGGATGGACCTTTTCAAGTGCTTAAAAGAATTAATGACAATGCCTACAAGATCAACCTTCCTCGCTATTGGTAAGTATAATGTTAGTGAACCATTTAGCGTTACTGATCTCTCTCCTTTTGATTTTCATGAAGCTAGCGATTCGAGGATGAATCATCTAAAGCGGAAGGGAGATGATGCACACGTGAGCCAAGGAACAAGTGATGGGATTGTGGAACATGCTCAAGGAGCGGATCCAATTCAAGTTCCAATAGCGCCAATCATAAGGTCGAGGGCCAAGAAGCTGCATCAAGCCATGTTGGGCTTTGTCAAGGAGATTTTGGACCAACAAACATTATAATTTACAAATGGGGGCCAATATTTCATTCAATCTCAAGTTAAGAGCCCCGTGCATGTTTTAGAAGTCCAACTCCACGAAAAATCAAGTCCAAGAAGTTCAAGAATTGAAGAGCTTCGCAAAGGGTTTAAAAAATCCTAACTTCCACCATGGCTCTATTTGACCATCCATTCTTAATAAAATTAGGATTTATTTTTCAGCATTTGTTTATAGGATTTTTGTTTTATTTGGGGTGTAAAATATCAGCCTATATCAATGTTAGTTTAGCTGATTTTA
Organism: Cinchona pubescens; assembly: GCA_025175665.1. Taxonomy (NCBI): domain Eukaryota; kingdom Viridiplantae; phylum Streptophyta; class Magnoliopsida; order Gentianales; family Rubiaceae; genus Cinchona; species Cinchona pubescens. The sequence goes on from JANKKI010000232.1 coordinate 1,748,485, forward strand.
TGTCTAATATTCTAATCCTAAGTCTGCTAGGATTTGGCTAGATTGTTTCCTATTAGTATTAGGCCTATTTTGTTGGGTTTTTCTAGCCCTTTATTACGTTAAAAAAACCTCTCCCAACCGATCATTCATTCATTGATATTCAAAAAAAAACTTTGTAAGAAAATTCTCCAACTTGTCTTCCAAAAACGTGGGTATTTTGCATGATTGATTCTTGCGACTACCTATCTTGAGTACTATCGGTTCTTGTCTCATTATAGACAATGGGTTGATATTCGTACAGTCAAGAATAGATACTTCAAATTCTTGATTTCTTAATCAATGGGTTTGAATCCGTCAAGTTGGATTTGTTTAGGCGTTCTTGGGTTTCGCATCGATTCCGAGTCTCGTCAATGTATCTGCAAGGTTCACATCATGTCCCTTCTTGAGCTTTGCTTCCATGTCCATATCGCAATATGGTTTCTCAGATACAACTTAACTTCCATATTGAGATATAGAGCTCAATGCCAGCAATTGAAATTCCTCTTTTGCCCTTCTTCGTTTGAGAGCTCCAATCCTTTGCACTGCATATCCTTTATTCTAGACCTAAAAAACATAACATAAAATAAAATAAACAAAAGAAACTAATAAATATCAAATTAATCTAAATTAACATTAAAATGATGATATTTACACGAATGTAAATGCAACAACTAAATGCAATAAAACTCAACAAAAACACATATATCTACCCTAAAATCTAGAAAATACTAATAAAAAGTTAGTTTTAACAAGTAAAATAACTCTAGTTTACTAGAGTCATCAATATATTCTTGGGTTTGGAATCTAATGATGTTATGAAAGCTAAAGGTGCTAAGAATTCTTTTAGAGATTTTCTCTCTAGCTTCTCTCTACGTTTTCTTTCTCTAAACTCTCTTCACATTGGCTGCCATTGTAGTACCTTGGCTGAAGGTTTAAAACTCTCTTTCAAAGATGATATTTTGCTAGAAAAAACAATAGCAGACTACAAATCATTGGCTTTCAAAGAGACTGATCAACTAAAACCACTTCAATATCATAAAACAAAGCTAGCTACTTTCTTCAATGAGGATGAGGTTGAATGTTAGCAAAGCCATTTCAACTAGCACTAGTTGGTAAGTTTCCACAGAGTAGTTCAAACATGGAGACCTTCAAAAAAGCTTTCACACAATTGGCTTTAAAGGGGAATTTACATTGGGTCTTTTCGATTCCAAACATGTTTTGATCCACTTTTCCTTAGAAGATGACTATTTAAGATGTTGACAGGGGAACACATGGTTCACCAATAGATACGTTATGCGACTTTCTAAGTGGCATCCATTATTTCATCTAGATATTGAACCATCAATAGTCCCAATTTGGATCACTTTGGAAGGTTTGCCTTGTGTCTTTTGCAATAAGTACTCGGTGTTTTATCTACCACAAGCTTTTAAGATTGATTTGGCCATGGCCACTTTTTTGATGACCTAGTTTGGTGAAAGTGTGTGTTGAGGTGGATTTTCTTAAATCCTTGCCTTCGTGTTTATGGCTTGTGGTGGGAAAGGAAGGTCAATGAATAATTTTTTTTTTCAATGGAAAAAGATTACTTATGAAGAGCTACTAGCTACCTAAATATTGCACTAAATGCAATAAGATAGGCCATCATATCTCTAATTGCATGGAAGGGCTTCAACAATCAGAGGAATTCATTCTCAACAACAACAAAAACATCAAACGCAGAAATCATCAGTTGTGCATAAACATTGGAAACCTAGAAGCAACAGTCGAAGCAAAAAGATCAAACTGAAACTATCAAACAAAAAAGATGATTGTTGGATCTAAATAAGGGATTTTAAATTCAAAATGGAAGCCAATTCAAAACAAGAGAGCAGCCCTTCAGGAATGACACATGAAAATAATGAAATAATTTTGAATTCTCATTAACTCTTAGCTGGCCATACACAAATTATTCTACCAACTTAGACAGATTTTTCATGTTGCAGGTAGCAAAAAAAGGTTACTAAACAATAGTTTTTTATGAGCAATTAACTATATATAATCTAGGAGAATTCAATTTTGCAACATCTAAAGACTCAAGTGAATGAAACTTTGGAGGAACAACTAGGGTTTGAAGTTCCAGAAAAGAATAACATCCCTAGTTCTATCATGGATGATCATGCTAATGTTTTTAGACCCATGTGAAGCAAGGTAGTAGTGAAGGATGACTGTCTTTCAGAAAATGACAAGGTTGAGGACTTGTAGAACTTCTTTTATTGAAACCTTGATACGGTTCTCACATTAATTGGCAAAAGAGGTGATTCCTCCATATGAGGAATTTACTCTTGTGGTGAAGAGATCAAAAATGAAGAAACCTTGCTCAACTGGATCAAATATTGTGACAAGGTGAAGTTTAAGTCACACAATTTTTTACTTTCAAACATCCTTACTTAATGAAGATATTAATTTGGAATATAAGGGGGAGAGGTGATAACCTTCTATTAGGCAATTGAAGAAAATATTCACGATGAATGATATTAATTTTGTGCCTATTATGGAATGATGTTGAGGGTGAATCAAATTGCTAACTTGCAATCCAAGTTAGGCTTTTCGCACTGTGCTTCCAATAATAGAAATCTATATGGACTTTTTGGTATTCTTATATTTCTGCTCATATTCTCCCTCAGGAGGAACAAGTTATATACCTTGCTTTTGATTGCACTAAGATTCATGAACCTGTTATGGCTTCTACAATGTATGCCAAATGCACTATGCATGGGAGAAGATTGCTTTGAACCTCTTTGAGAAACTTAGCAGCTAATATTTCATGCTCTTGGTTTGTGGGAGTTTATTTCAGTGACATCTCTGATTCTTCAAAATATATTGGTGGTTCTCAACCAAATTTCAAGAGTATGTGTGAGTTTAACAATTGTTTAAAGCACTCTTATAAAAATCCTTTATTCGAGTTCTAAATTTACTTGGGCATGCAAGAGGCTAGGGCATTAGGAATTTCTGTTGAATCACTTCGAGAATGTCTCTATGACTCATCTTAATAGAAATTGGTCTGATCACTCTCCTTTGGTCTTTTTCTTGTTGTCCAGCCAATTTTCTACACCTAAGCTTTTTAGGTTTTTGAATGTGTTGGCTAAACATGAATCTTTTTTGGAAGTAGTTCAATCCAGTTGAAGCCAATTTTGTCTTGGTAATCCTTTGCAAAGGCTATCAACTATGCTCAAGAGGTTGAAGTTTGACCTTAAAAGCTAGAATAAATTGCGGTTTTCGAATACTTTTGAAAGCGCCAAGTAATCTAAAGCGGTGAGACAGCAAGCATTGTTGATGGAATCCTCACCAACCATAGATAATCAAGTTGAGCTGGCTAGGCTTCAAGCTTTATTGGTCAAGAGTTTGGCTGAAGAAGAATCATATAGGAAACAAAAAGCAGGTGTTAAATGGACCAAGGAAAGATATCATAACACTAGCTTTTTTCAAGCTCAGTTGAAAGTTAAAAGAAATAAATTTTAACATGCATTAGGACTTAAAAATTCATTAGTAGATTAGATTAAAAATAAATATCAACTACAAGTAGAAGCCATTGATTTTTTTTTCCATAGCTTATTTACTGTTGAGAATACTTCTCATGATGATTAATTGATGTCTGCCATTCCTCACTTGATCACCTAAGAAGATAATGGCAATCTCTTGAAGGAACCCTCATTGGAGGAGCTGATTGGGGTGGTGTTTTCAATAAATTATGAGGATACTGCAGGTATTGATGGATTCAATGGCACATTTTATAAATCTTTTTGGGAGATAATCTCTGAGGATCTTCTGGAAGCTACCAAGGCTTTTTTTAGGGATAAAATCTTCCTAAAGCTTTAACAGCTACATCGGTTTGTCTAATTCCAAAGGTGGAGAATCCAACCACCTTTAGTGAATTCAGTCCAATAAGTTTGTGTACTTCTGCAAATAAGATTTTCACTAAGATTTTGGCTAATAGGTGGCAGGAAGTTCTTCCTACAATTATATCTCATATATAAAAGTGAATTTATTCAAGGAAGAAATATTTCGGACAACATTTTGTCAGTTCAAGAGCTTGTAGAATTCATTGACAAAAAGACTAGAGAGGGCAACATGATTCTTAAACTTGACATAGCCAAAAATTTTGGTAGAGTATGTTGGGGTTTTCTTTATCAGGTGCTGCAGAGATTTGTATTTTCTTCTCAATTTGTCTCTCTGATTGCAAATTGTGTGCAAGATAAATAGTTTATTATTATATTGTGTAATGGGACTCCTTCTGGATTCTTTCATTCTACAAGGAAGGTTAGACAATGAGATACACTAATACCATGGTTGTTTATCATTGCTACTAAGGTGTTTGGAAGGGAATTGAATCTTGAATTTAATTCTGGGAATATTCGATATTATTCCGTTGCTAGATAATGTAGCCCTATCACTATTTATCCTATGCTGATGATGCTATTATCTTCCTAAATGGATCCAAGAAATATATTACTAGCTTGCTAAATTTCATATGAAAATGCAGATGAAGAGATTTTAGGTCAGCTAATTAATAAACAAAACAGCAATTTTTATTTGTCCTCTAGAGCTCTTTCAACAAAATCCAGACTGATTTTAAGGCTGACTGGTTTTGTTCCCAAGAGTTTTCCTTTTGTTTATTTGGGAGCAACTTTGAAGAATGAGAGGAATACTAGGTCTCTTTTTCAACCTCTTCTAGAAAAAAATACATCTAAATTGGCAGGTTAGAAATCTATAGTTCTTGCTGCAAGAGAAAGACTACTGCTTATTAAACATATTCTTCTAAAATTGGCAAGTTGGAAATCTAAAGTTCTTTCTGCAAGAGGAAGACTTCTATTTATAAAACATGTTCTTAGTTATATTCCAATTTACTTATTGTCTATTTTAAAGCCTCCAAAGTCAATCTTTGTAGACTTTGGAAAGCTTTTTTCTGATTTCTTTTGGAGAAATTCAGAAAATGGAAGGAAGTTCTATTGGTTGTCTTGGAATAAACTATGTAAACCATAAGAAGCCACCAGAATGGCCTAGCCATTCGTAGTATGATTGATATGGTAAAGGATAATATCGATGAAATTGTGGTGGTCCTTTAGGACATGAAATTATATTTCGCGTTCTTTCCTGAGGCAAAGATACATTCATAAGGACAGTCATTTTTCCTAGCTGGTCTTATTTCCAATTCTTCGTAAAATTGGAACAAAATGTTATCAGTTAAAGGCTTGGTGGAAGATCACATTGTTGTTTTTCCAAAGGCACGAAATGTTTCTCTTTGGTTTGACAATTAGGATGGTGAGAATTTGAAGCAAATTGATGGCAGTCCATTACATGACTTGACTCTTATGAAAGCTTGGGAAGAATACTTATTGGAATGCTATTATCATTTGTGCTTGTTGTCCTTCCATTAGTTTGAATTGGTTCAACAACAAAACATTATGTTTGACACAAGGAGAAGACAATCTTGCTTGGCAACTTACCTCTAGTGGAAATTTCTCCATTCTTCTTCTGTTAAATTATCAAGACTATGGAAGGGGATGGTAAATTATTTTCCAAAAAGATGAGATGGGACACAAGGGTGCCAACTAAAATATCCATATTTACAAGGAGATTGGTGAATAATGCTTTGCCCTTAGACGATGTTCTGAAGAAAAAAGCTTTAATTTGCACTCCAAATGTTAGTTCTGTGCACAAAAGAAAACTATTGATCGTTTCTTCTTCTTTTGTTAGATTGCTCAGTGAATATGGAAATACTTTCAACTTATTATTGAAGATGACTTTGGTCGCATTTCTTCCCTATAATGAAAAGTACTTGAATAACTGGTGGTTAGCTTCAGGGGGTTCTACTGCTTCTAGAATGCTACACAAGTTACATCCTAGCATCATCTGCTGGGAAATGTAGATGCTCAGAAACAAGAGTTTTTATCAAGATGCTAAGGGTGATAGTAGTTTAGTAATACTTTTCTGTGAATCATTGATACATCAACTATCCATTGCATATCCTTTTTGTTTGGATCCTTAGTTACATTGGGCTCAAATGCATACTAGATCGTTTGCTCTCCTACTCATGTTCCTAGAGTACAGGTTGTGGGCTGGTCTTCTCCTCTTAGGCATTTTAGCAAGTTGAATATTGACGGTGTATTTAGAAGAGAACCTAGAATGGCAGTAGTAGGGGTACAATTCAAAATATAGAAGGAGAAGTGATTTTTTCTATTTCATCCTATTATCCTAATTTTGGTAATAGCTTGAAAGCTGAATCATTGGCTCTCCTAGAAGGAGTTCATTTGTGTTTAGCCTTTCCTTGCAGCTTGACAGCATTATTGTTGAATTGGATTCCAGGATTTTAACTAAGTTTACCCAAGGAGTTTCAGCAATCCCATGGCAAATATTCAACATTGTACAGCAATATCTACAAATATCAAGGCAAAAGCCTTAAGTATTTCAACACGCTACAAGGAAGGAAACAAGGTTGCAAATTGTTTGGTAAATTTAGGATATGATTTCAAATTGTTGGCCCCAAAGAACAACCTAAGAGAATGGTGAATTGGCTTTCCCATCTAGAAGGTTGTCTCTAAAAACAAACCTTTTACTTTGCTTAATGAAAATGCAAACTTTGAGTAACAAATAAACAGTAAAGGACAAATGATCAGAGATAAATATTCAATCAATTGAAGCTCAAAGACAAATAAAGAGATTGAGAATATCAAACGAAACTCCCAAACTAACCAAGCTCGGAGTACATCCACTAGTAATGCATCTTCAAAGAAGGTGAGGCCATAACCTTCTTGTACACAAAGTAGGCTCACCCTTGCACCAACTAAGTCTCTCTAGTTGAGCAAAAGGGTTTTACACTACAACCTCACTTTTGTACACTTGTTATCCCTCCACTCTTACCCTTGAAGATCACTCACTAGTCTACTCTTGCTCACACTAATCCCCTCACTTTTTTCCATGTATTTACAGACTTGGGGGTATTTATAGATGCCCAAAAACTGCCTCCAACAATTCTCCAACGACTATTTTCTATTTACTGGAAAACTAGCCGTTAGATCTTTCCGATGGCCAATCTGCAGTAAGTGTGCGTCCGAATGAATTAGCCGTTGGACCTTTCGGACGGCCGCTACTAAGCTTTTGCGTCCGATGCTGAGTCCGCTCCCTGGATGGTGTCCTGTCATTCGTCCGAACTTGCTTTCGTTCGATGGTCAATGACTACTGGAATTGATCGGACGCTATCCTTTGTCCGAGGCTTCAGGTTCTTCGTGTCGGATGATTACCATCGTCCAAGGCTACATCAGGTACTCTATTTCGGATGATTTTCATCGTCCAAATTGTCTTCCTTTCGAACAATCATCAACGTCCTTAGAGTTCTACTGGTTGTTTTCTTGATTGTGTTCAGACGATCATTTACATCCGAACGTTCCAATTTTTCTGCACACTTGTTTTTTAACCGTTAGTACGATTTGGTCATCATCAAAATATGATGATCATAAATGGGGTCCAACAATCTCCCCCTTTTTTGATGATGACAAATCAGTTGGATAATTTTAAAAACAACCATAAAATATAAAGCATAAGATAAGAGATTTTGTCCAATATTTTCTACCCCTTTTGGCATCATCAAAACATAAGAAAAATTAATGCAATTTAAATTCCCCCCCCCCCCCTTTCTTTTGCAAATAGTGATTAATATAGACAAATTTAGGGGTATCCAAGAAATCATATTATCAAATGAAAGTATATTCTTGAAAAAATATTTTAAATGTTACCCATATCAATGTCATCTTAGCATATATGCTTTGAACACCCTCCATTGATGATCCATCTTGAATCCCTTGGTGCTCTCCAAGCAAGCCTACATGCAAAGTTAATAACAACTTTTGGTACCCAAACTTTCTTGGATCAATTGGATTAGTAACATGCTTAAGCACGCAAATAGAATTTATTCCCAACTTTTTATTTCTTTTGACATAATAATCCCTTTTTATATGTCCATCTTGACAACAATAATTGCATACACTATTTTTGTTGCCATAAAAAGAAGATTTAGATTTAACAAAACACAAATCGTCTTTTCAAAAGGCGACAAAATTTTTGTTGATATGCATAATTCTAGTTCTTTTCTTTTCAAAATATTTTCATTTTTCTGTTGCAAAAGTACATCAAGATCATCTAATATCTTCTTCAATGAAGCTTGGTCGTCCTTGATCTTGGTTTTTCCAACAAATTTTTTCTTCAAAGCATCATTTTCTTTTGACAAAAAATTATTTTCATGCACAAGCTTTGAGTTGGCACTCAATAAAGTATTAACTTTAATTTTTAACTCTTTGTTCCTAATATAGGATTCTTTCAAACATTCATGCATTTTAAAAATAAATTATTCAACATCATCACAAGAATCATAACTAGAGGATACCTCATTATTGCCATGAGCTATAAAAGCCATTTGATCCTCCTCATATTCTTTTTCAACTTCTCCATTTGGATTGCAATCATCTCATGTAATTCGGAAGTTGCTGAAGTGAGGCTTCCTTAACTCTTTCTTCTTCTTGGATGGACTTTCATTTGCAAAATGTCCCACTTGGCCAATATTGAAGCATCTATTATTTTGAGAAGCTTTTAATGCTATGCTTCTATTGGCCCTTGCTTCCTCCTCATCTTGTACCTTGTATTTCAACTTCAACTCAAAGGAGGTTAGAGAATTGATCAATGAATCAATAGGCATAGAATTTAAATTTTTAGACTCTTTTATGGAAATGGATTTAGGTTCCCATTCCTTAGGTAAAGCATTCAAAATCTTTCTATTCTTTTCACCCAAGGAATATTCTTTATCTAAACCTTCCAAATCCTTTATAATATCATTGAACCTACAATACATCTTGTCAATGTTCTCATGACGTTCCATTTTGAAAGATTCATATTTTGCCACAAGAAGTGACTTCTTTTGCTCTCTAATATCTTCATTTCCTTCATGGATTTCTTTCAATTTGTCCCATATCTCCTTGGCCGATTTGCAACCTTTCACTTTAGAAGACTCATTTGCATCCAAAGCATTATACAAAATATACATGGCTTTTGCATTTAAAGATAAGCTCTTATTTATTCTATCTTGTTTATTTAACTCATATCTAGTCTTTGACCTTAATCTATGAGTATTTTCATCAAGAATATTGGACTCAAAAGGACCTTCATCAATAATGTACCACAAATCAATATCAATTGATTGTATGAAAATTTTCATTCTTTTCCTCCAAAAAATAAAATTAATGCCATTAAACATGGGAGGTCTAGAAATGCACTGCCCCTCTAAAAACAAAGCATTATTGGTTGCAATAATGATCTTTACTCAAAGGTGATTGAACCAATACAAGAAGAGACCAAGCTCTGATTCCAATTGTTGGCCCCAAAGAGCAACCTAAGAGGAGGGTGAATTAGGTTGTCTCTAAAAACAAACCTTTTAATGTGCTTAATGAAAATGCAAACTTTGTGTAACAAATAAACACTAAAGCACAAATGATCAAAGACAAATATTCAATCAATTGAAGCTCAAAGACAAATAAAGAAATTTAGAATATCAAACCAAACTCCCAAATTCATCAATGGAAAAACCGTTTCGAGTACATCCAATAGTAATGCCTCTTCAAAGAAGGTGAGGCCATAACCTTCTTGTACACACAGTAGGCACACCCTTGCACCAACTAAGTCCTCTAGTTGAGCCAAAAGGTTTTACACTACAACCTCACTTTTGTACACTTGTTATCCCTCCACTCTTACATTTGAAGATCACTCACTAGTCTACTCTTGCTCACCCTAATTCTCTCTAGTTGAGCCAAGAGAACTACACTACCCAAACCAACACAACCCACAATATTTTAGCCTATTTCTCCCCAAATAGCTCTTACAAATGTTTGTATTGAATGTGGTAGTTCCTCACTTTTTCCCTTGTATTTACAGACTTGGGGGTATTTATAGATACCCAAAAATTGCCTCCAACAATTCTCTAACGACTATTTTCTATTTACTGGAAAACTAGCCGTTAGATCTTTCAGACGGCCGATGCAGTAAGCTTTGCGTCCGACGTGCATCCGTTTGAGGTCAGTGACTACTAGAATCACTGATCGGACCCTATCCTTCTTTCGAGGCTTCAGGTTCTTTGTGTCAGATGATTACCATCATCCGAGGCTACTTCAAGTACTCTGTGTCGGACGATTATCATCGTCCGAATTGTCTTCCTTTCGAACAATTATCAACGTCCCTAGAGTTTTACTGGTTGTTTTCTTGATTGTGTTCAGACGATCATTTACGTCCAAACGTCTCTGTTTTTCTGCACACTTATTTTCAAACCGTTAGTACAATTTGGTCATCATCAAAATATGATTATCATAAATGGGATCCAACACAAATGTAATTTGGTTTTTGATCAACACAATTTGTTTAGCTTAGCTAAGACTCAAGCTCATTTAGATGGAGTAGGATGTAAAAGTTTGATATTCTTTGCTTAGCTCAGTAGGATTAGGGTTTTTAAGTATTTAAGCTGGGGGTTTTGGTTTTATATCTCTCTCCTTGTACTCTATTTTACTACATTAATAAACAAGTGTCTGACCTCCCTACCAATAGACAGGTGTGAGTCTTATCAGTTTATCCGAAAAAAAAAAAAACTAAGGAAGTTTAATTCTTTGAGAATGTTTTCCCAATGAATAAAAATTTTGTAAAAATACTATATAAGAAATTCAAGACAGAAGAACTTGAAAACCAAGAAACTTAAGAATTGAGAAGAAGTAAGAGAGAAAGGGTGGAAAGTAAGCTTGGGCTTGATTTTGTAACTATTTTCCTATCTGAAGAAGATCAAAAAAATATATAAAGAGACAATGAATTCAATAGATGCAAGTTTTTGGAAAAATGCAATTAGAAATGAACTAGAGTCCATAATGAGTAATCTCACTTGGAAATTGGTAGATTTGCCAAGAGGGTGTAAGTAGGTGTTTAGGAAAAAAATTAACTTTTGACGGTTCTATAAATTTAAGGCACAACTAGTGGCCAAGGGATCCACAAAAAAAGAAGGCAGTGGTTACTTTAACATTTATTCATCTGTCACTAAAATCACTGCCATTAGGATGCTTGTTGGTATTACTTCTATATATAATTAATTTGATTGTTCACCAAATGAATGTAAAAACTACTTTTTTAAATGGTGATTTAGATGAGGAAATATCGTGCATCAACATTAATAAACAAGTGTCTGACCTCCCTACCAATAGACAGGTGGTTTATTCGAAAAAAAAAAAAAAAAAACTAAAGATGTTTAATTCTTTGAGAATATTTTCCCAATGAATAAAAATTTTGTAAAAATACTATATAAGAAATTCAAGACAGAAGAACTTGAAAACCAAGAAACTTAAGAATTGAGAAGAAGTAAGAGAGAAAGGGTGGAAAGTAAGCTTGGGCTTGATTTTGTAACTATTTTCCTATCTGAAGAAGATCAAAAAAATATATAAAGAGACAATGAATTCAATAGATGCAAGTTTTTGGAAAAATGCAATTAGAAATGAACTAGAGTCCATAATGAGTAATCTCACTTGGAAATTGGTAGATTTGCCAAGAGGGTGTAAGTAGGTGTTTAGGAAAAAAATTAACTTTTGACGGTTCTATAAATTTAAGGCACAACTAGTGGCCAAGGGATCCACAAAAAAAGAAGGCAGTGGTTACTTTAACATTTATTCATCTGTCACTAAAATCACTGCCATTAGGATGCTTGTTGGTATTACTTCTATATATAATTTGATTGTTCACCAAATGAATGTAAAAACTACTTTTTTAAATGGTGATTTAGATGAGGAAATATCGTGCATCAACATTAATAAACAAGTGTCTGACCTCCCTACCAATAGACAGGTGGTTTATTCGAAAAAAAAAAAAAAAAAACTAAAGATGTTTAATTCTTTGAGAATATTTTCCCAATGAATAAAAATTTTGTAAAAATACTATATAAGAAATTCAAGACAGAAGAACTTGAAAACCAAGAAATTAAGAATTGTATAAGAAGTGTATAAGAGACAAGGATATAGGACTAATTTATCTAGTCTACTAGGCTTGTAACTACTTTTCCTATCTGAAGACAGGATCTCGACATCTAGTGTATAAAGAGACAATGAATTCAATAGATGCAAGTTTTTGGAAAAATGCGTACTAATTAGAAATGAACTAGAGTCCATAATGAGTAATCTCACTTGGAAATTGGTAGATTTGCCAAGAGGGTGTAAGTAGGTGTTTAGGAAAAAAATTAACTTTTGACGGTTCTATAAATTTAAGGCACAACTAGTGGCCAAGGGATCCACAAAAAAAGAAGGCAGTGGTTACTTTAACATTTATTCATCTGTCACTAAAATCACTGCCATTAGGATGCTTGTTGGTATTACTTCTATATATAATTTGATTGTTCACCAAATGAATGTAAAAACTACTTTTTTAAATGGTGATTTAGATGAGGAAATATCGTGCATCAACATAAGGGGTTCATTGTTGAAAGACAAGAACATAAAGCATATAGACTTGTATAAGTCCTTATATGGTTTAAAATAATCTCCTAAACAATGGCATGAAAATTTTGATTCAACTCTTATTTCTATTGCCTTTAAAGTAAATGAACAGATGTGTCTATAATAGATTTCATGGAAATGTTGAAGTCTTGATATAGCTTGTATGGTAATGATATGCTTATTTTTGGAACTGGTGAAACTGTTGTTAAATAAATCAAGTCTTTCGTTGGTTCTAATTTTAATAAGAAAGAGATGCGTAGAGCTGATGTTATTTAGGTTTTAAATTGACTAAAATTAACAATTATTTCGTGCATTCTCAGTCACGCTAAAAAGTTTAACCTTTTTTATTTAGGTTGTGTTAGTACACATATGATCCTAATGTGCATTTCAGAAAGAATAAAGATGATAGTGTCTCGCAAATTGAATATGCCAAAATTATTAGGAAGTCATGTATTTGATGAATTATACTCATCGTGATATTATATTTATTGTTAGTAGATTTAATAGATACACATATAATTATGATAGAAATCATCAAACTGCATTATCTAGATTCCTTAGATATTTGAAAGGTACATGCATTTAGCACTTTATTTTCTAGTAGTGCTTCTATGCCACAAGTTTATTGTATTACTAATTGGATGTCTGATAATGATGAAATTCTAATTCTACAAATGGTTACAACTTTACTCTTGCTGGAGATACTGTTTCTTGAAAATCATCTAAGACATGTAATGCTAAATCTACCATGGAATATGAGTTTATTGCTTTAAAATTGGCATGTTCAGAAATGGAATGGCTTCAAAATTTATTGACCAACATTTCTTTGTTGCCAACGCCTGTATCTTCTATTTCTTTGCATTGTGATTCACAAGCAGAAATTGCCAAGGCCGAAAGAAAGCTTTACAATGGGAAGAGCTATCATATCTATTTGAGACACAATATTATGAAATAACTCATAAGTAATGGGATTACTACAATGAACTTTATGAGTTCTGAAAAGAATCTAGCTAACCATTTGACTAAAGAACTAAATAGAAATTTGGTCTAACATACCTCGAGGGTAATGGTACTTAAACTCATTGATGGGAATTGAATTTTGATGGCAACACTATCTACAATAGTGGAGATCCCATGACGTAGGTTTAGTAGGTTATAACAAGTCTCAAAGATATTCCATCAGCAAAATCATAAGAGGTCCTTCCTTATGGTGCAGATAGTGCTTACGATCTGAAATTCTGAGTGATGAGTCAACGACTCTTAATGGGCTTATATTTTTTATATTTGGTGAATGGCAGTAGACTAGATAAATTCACCTATATGATTGTGGGAATGAAGGTCACTTCCTATGACATTAACAGGTATATCTCTAGAGCACTCATGAATATCCAAACTGGGTGCATGGCCTAAAAAGCACTAAGTCGAGAGCCTACAATAGATTGAAGTCTAATATGAGCTCAGCTATAGAAGTGTACATTAAGGAGGAAGGTTCAAAACCTTGGTCTCTTGTCTTCCATATACTTCTTTGTTGAATATACTAAGTGTGATTCAAGTCTATAAGACACCGTCATTTATGTGTTAGATTTCTTATGTAGTACCATTTCGTATTTTTGAGTCATGTGGGGCATTATTACAATATTATATACCTCAAAATTTTTCCTTGATTGAACCATTTTTGTTTCCATCAATTTTCACTCTCTCCAATTTAGAAATCCCTTATCCCACATTGGAACTAGTAGTGTATTTACTTTACATATATGTGAGTGGTGTTTTGGCTTTGGGCATCGGTAGTTGGGAGGCAAGACTATGCATGATTAGTGGTTTGAGAGAATTTTCCTATATACCGTGTGCGAACGCCCACCCCGGTGCAATGCATGCGTGTGAATCTTTAGAGTTTTCTTCTTTTATTTTTAGTCAAACCCTAAATCGACTTGACTTGTGTTTTTAGTTGCTTATAGAATACCACTACCCTATTAGTTGCTTGTTGAACTCAGCTATCTTTGGTGCTCACACTAGTGTTCACATTGCTACTTTAGTGTTCACATTGCTCCTTTAGTGTTCACTTCATTGTAAGAAACCCTTCGTTCCTTTCTTTCCTCATAAGCTAGACTGGTTGTTCTCAAGTTCGTGCAAAATGCTTTCTTATAAATACAGCCTTGGGGTCCTCTTTTCTCCAAAACACTGAGTTATCTTCTTACTTCAGTTTTTTTTCTCTAATTCTTGGTACTGAGTAGTCTAGTAATAGCTCGAAACCTTGCTTGCGAGTAGTGCACGCGACTAAGGCTGTCATCGTATCCTGGAGAGTGACCGTCCAGAGATCTCTTTTGTACCAATGGATTATGATCCTGTGGCGGGGTGAAATCACTTTCAAGGATAATGAATACATGCCTTGGCTCTGTTCTTGTTCCAATGGTAGTTCTATCTGTTTATTGCAACAACTTTCAGGTAAATCTTTAAGTTGAAGTCTAAAATAAATGTTAAAAAACATGGCAATTGATGTGATTGCATTTGGATCATTTTACTTGTAATTTAGACTTGTTATGGACCAAAAATTTTTGTTAGCGGTACTTATAAAAGTGATGAACGTACTCCACATCAAACAATATATGTTAACTTCGGCCAAGTGATTGGAAGTTCTCTGTCCCACTATCAAATTATATTGAGAAAATTTACAAGAATTTGTCAGTAAGGGGGTAATGGAAGAATTGATGTTTAGAAGAAAGGAGAAAGTTTTGCATAATATGAGAAAATTTACAAGAAGGGTAATGGAAGAATTGATGTTTAGAAGAAAGGTGAAAGTTTTGCATAATACTTAGGCTTATCTCACTTTGCACCGTAAAACTTGCACTTGATTCTTACTTTACACCCTAGACTTATCTTTTAGACATGTGCACCCTGAACTCTCATATTTACCCATTTCAATCCAATTTTTAGTACCTTTAACAAAGCTAACAGATGTTCTAACTATGAACGTCAAGCTAACAAAGCTAACAGAAAAATAGAAGGTCAACAGAAGAACTGCACAACTAGGAAAAAAGATAAAATGATACTAAAAATAAATTCCAGACTAACAAAAAAAAATTGAAATAAATTAAATGAATCACTTCGCAACAACGGCACCAAAAACTTAATACGTTCTAGATACGCTATCAAGTGCACTATTCAATCAAGTAGTAAAGTGATTTAAAGAGAAGTAGATATCATTCCTACGGAGACTAGTATAGGTGTATTTAACTTCAGTTCTTGCTCTAAGTTATCTGAGAAATATTTAGATAGTATATTAAATAAAAGTAAACAAGGAAGCAAACTGTAAAACTGCTAGGGAATTGACCTCATTGACAACTATGCACCTATGGAACTAAACTGCTAGGGAATTGACCTCATTAACAACTATGCACCTATGGAACTAATATTTCATAAAAATTCAGTGAAGAACAATCATAAGTTGGCAAATTCCCTACTGAGCACAGTCTTTCTCAAGTTATTACTACTCTTATTATATTCAATTTCAATCAAGTCTTTTTAGAATTAAACTTGGCAAACTTCTCAAGTATTGACACGATCAGTAGAACCACATACGGTTAGTTCTCTAGGGAGATTACTAAACATGACACACAAATTAATTAGAATTCCTTATTTTAAGATAATCCTAACGGTGTGAATTGATATCAACTAAATTCAAGGTTCAATTCAAATATACGAATAAGAGAGCTGTAAGGATTAATTCTTCACAGAGTATAATTAAACCAAATTCCACAAATCACATAAAAGAAAATAAACCAACAATTCAAACACTTATGGATGAACCAAAAGAACTGAATTTTTAGTACAAAAAAGCATGCATAAGGCAAAGTTGTGACTATATGAATCCCTAACAAATAAGACTACTACATAACTACTAAAAAAATCAACATCAATTCTTTAACAAGAATCATGCATGGTAACAATAATAACATAAAAACAAGGCAAACTCTGAAAAAGTTTAAAGCTATGCTTCCGAATGAAGAATGCTCTTCTCTTCTAAGTCTTGGGAGCTTCTCCAACGGAAAAAAGATAAAAGATGGCTAAAATCTATGATACAAGACTATGTTTTTATGGATCCTAACAAGTCTTATTTGAAGTTCATAGGCATCCCGTAGGGTTGGGGTGAGTTTGAGGTCAAAAATCCTTCATTCATGCCTAACATTGGAGCCCAAAATTACGAAACTCGCAACTGTAAAGCCCTAATAAGGAAATAGGCGTAATGCCACAATGCCAAGATTGCTCTTTGACTTAATGCCGAGACACTTTGGTCCCGGGTTCTCTAAATTCCTGTATATTTAAACTTAATCTTAGTTAAAGTTGTCTTCTTTGATTAAAATTATGCATTTAATTATGTTAGTCGTGGTTAATCACATTTTTATTTTTCTTTTATTTAGACTAAATATGAACTAATTCTCTATGGTTTAGGCCTAAATCAGATCAATTTTTGCTGGGTTTTGGTTAATCTTGGATAATCACTTGATTTGGATTAAATTAATTGAACAAATTGGGCTAATTGTTAATTGACAGAATTGGTCGCTCCTTTAGTTAATTTAGGTGAGAATCAAGAGATGAGTTTTAATTTAGACGAGAAGGTATATGAATTGAGAATATGGTGAATCTAGAGATAGGGTTCCTACCCAATTGGTCCTTTTACAGATTTCCAAGTAGAATTACTCCATTTTAGTCAATTTTCATAAGGTTCCTAGAGATATCTAAACTTCGAATTGGAAATTTGATAGTACCTTTTCATTGAGAAATACGGGATTTACATTCAATTAATTTGACTTTTAACTAGGTGATTGGTCTAGGTGAGCCTACTTTTAGAAATTACGTGACGGATGCCTTAAACTCCTTCCCTCAAGTGTTGGAACCTATCTTTACTTTCCTTGTTATTTGCTACGTGCTATATCTTTCCTTTATCTTTCTCCTTTAATTAATTAGTTTACAACTTATAGTCCTTAGGGGTGCGTCGTTCATGATCAGGAATTGGAATCGCAATCATTATAAAAATCATTTTATGGGAATGAAAGGGTTAAAAAATATTCACTTTCATTCTCCATTTGTGACCTGAGTTTCAAATTTGTTAATTTATCAACATAATGAAACACATTCCTTATTCAATCCAAACAAGTAAAGTGAATGACATAAATCCATATTGATAGTAGAATTTATAATTCTCATTCTGATTTCGATTCTCCAATGTTGTTTTCGAACCAAACACCTCCTAATCCTTTATTTTTAACAACTATAGGCTTTTAAAACAACTTGAAAGTGTTATATGGTATTTAATGATGAAGCACAACGAGGTTACACTCCCCCAATTTTCTTCTTTTCAAACTTTAATCATTCCTTGTCTGTTGCAGTTCGCATCACTTACTTCTAGTTCAGAGTAAAGAAAACAACATCAAACAAAATATTTACCCCTTTTGCTCTATGGATTATGTCCTTGTAGTAACATATTGCTCTTGTGTATTACCGATTGTTTAAATTGTTACTTATTTTATGATATATAGGTTAACATCAAAAGTGCCATGAAATGAGATACACACATCAAAATGACATTTTGGTCTCTTAAAATTGTGTAACACGCATGGTTCAAGTATCATTTCACATTGGTTTCGATATATTGATCGCATATCAAGCGATATGTATATTTTATTATATACAAGATCTAAAAAATTCTAAAAACAAAACTAAAACTAAAAAATATACATCTAGACAAACAAACAAATCAAATCTTAATCCCACTAAGTAGGGTCAGCTGTATAAATTCTGTCTCACCATTGCGTTATATCATTGACCATATCCTCCTCAATTCCTAATTGGGTTATATATTTCTTACAAGTTATCCACCAAGTCTTTTTCGGTCTTCCCCTAGCCCTCTTATGTTGACTACTCTCTCTAAAATCTACTCTCCTGACAGGCACTTCTACTAGTTTTCTTAACACATGACCTACCCACCTTATCGTGTTTTTCTCAACTTCTCAACAATAGATACTACTCCAATCCTCTCACGAATATGCTCATTGCATATCTTGTCTATCCCAGTGTGCCTACACATCTATCTTAACATTTGTATTTTTGCTGCTCTCATATTTTGCTCATGTGTGTAATTCACTGCCCAACACTCAAACTCATAAAGCATCGTTGGCCTAATTGTCATTCCATAAAATTTACCTTTAAGTCGTAAAGGAATTTTGCGGTCGCATAATATTTCCAATGTCCATTCTCCATTTAGTCCAACCCACTTGTATCCGATGTATAACATCTCAATGTATACCACCATCACTTTGAACAACTAATCCTAAATACTTAAAATTTTCACATCTTGATCTCCGATACTAAATTTTCACTTATGGGTATTTCTTGATTTCTGATACTAACCCCTAATATATTCTTATGTGCACCCTTGCTAAATTTAAATTCCATATATTTTATTTTTGATCTACTAATTCTAAACCCTTTTGTCTCAAATGTCCCTCTCCAAATCTCGAGTTTAGCATTAATCTCATCTTTTGTTTTATCTACTAAAATAATGTCATCTTCAAATAACATACACCATGGTATTCCTCCTATATGTGCTTTGTAAGTTTATCTATGACCAATACAAATAGATAACGAATTAGAATTGAACCTTGGTGAAAACCTATATTTATAGGAAACTTTCGTGTCAACTCTCTTGGTGTTCTCACACTTGTAACCACATCCCTATACATCTCCTTTATAGATGATTCTATATATGCTACTCTAACTCTTTTTTTATAAAAAAAAAAAACTCTCCACATAACTTCTCTACAGAATCTATCGTATGCCTTTCAAGATCAATAAAAATAATATGAAAATTCTTTCCTTTTACGATATCTCTCAACAAGACTCCTTAAGAGATGTATGATTTCAGTAATTGATCTCCCTGGCATAAAACCAAACTGATTATTTGACACCTTAGTCTTGTTTCTTAACTTTCTTTCTATCACCATCTCCCAAAGTTTCATCATATAGCTCATTAACTTAATACTTCTGTAATTCGCATAATTTTGTATATCTTCTTTGTTTTTGAATATAGGTACGAGAGTACTCTTCTTCCATTGGTCAGGCATCTTTCTATTCTTCAATATTTTATTGAAAAGATTGGTAAGCCAATTTATGCCCTTCTTTCCTAAACATTTCCATACCTCAATTAGAATATCATCGGGGCAAATTGCTTTTCTTTTTTTCATCTTCTAAAAAGCCTCATCCACTAAAGAATTCTGATTCCTGAATCTTTCGAATTAATACATTACATTTTCATACTCCCCAAACTTACCTAACTCTCTTAAAATGATATCGTCTCCATTGCCTTTATTAAATAGTTGATAGAAGTATCTCTCCCACCTTTCCTTAATTTCCTTATCTATTACTAGCACCTTATTATTTTTATCCTTGATGCATCTGACTTGTGTTAAGTTCTTCATTCTATGGGCTCTTGCTTTAACAATTTTATAAATGTCTCGCTCTCCCTCCTTAGATTCTAATTTTTGATAAAAATCTTCAAAAACCCTATCTCTTAATTCACTTACAGCCTTTTTGCCTCCTTTTTAGTAAACTTATATTTCTTGATATTTGGTCACTTCTACAACTATATAGAGCTTATAGTTAACCCTCTTAACTTTGATTTTATCTTATAAATCTTCATCCCACCACCAAGATTCCTTGTTCATTGGGATATAATCTCTTAACTCTCCAAGTATCTTCTTAACCAGTGTTCTCACTCTAAGATTTGCCATGTCATTTCATAAAATGTCAGATTCTCCTTGTAAATCCCAAATACTTTGCCCTAACAAATCTTTCTTAAAAATTTCTTCTTTTTCCTTCTTTAAATTCCTCCACTTAATTCTAGGTGATCTAAGTAGGTTCCTTTACCTAGATGTGATGTTTAAGTCTCAAGTCCACCACCAAAAGCCTATATTGTGAGGTTAAACTCTCTCCATGTATGATTTAACAATTTACACAAACTCTTCTATCTCTCTTTTTTTTGAGGAGAAAGTCAATTTGTGACTTTGTTGTACTACTTTTAAAGGTAACTAAATGTTCCTCCCTCTTTTTGAAAAAATTATTGATAATTCAAAAGTCGAATGCCATTCCAAACTCCACGATTGATTTTCTTTCTTCATTTCTTCCCCCATAACCATATCCACCTTGCACTTCTTCATATTCCTCATTATCTCTTCCCACGTGTCTATTTAGATCACCTCTTATATGTTAGACCCCAATTATGATAATAAGATAGATACTATTTTGATGATGACCAAATCATACTAACGACTTGTAAACAAGTGTGTAGAAGAACAAGGAGATTAGGACGACGAAGACCACCCGAGAGAAAGGAGCTCAGACACAAATGATTGTCGAAAGACAGAGCTTCGGACGATGGTAATCGTCCGACACAAAGAACCTGAAGCAGTCTCGGATGAAGAATAGCGTCCAATCATATTTTCAAAAGACATTACATCGACCGGATGCAGGTTCGGACGCATCCTCGGACGTCTGAACGAATACCCTCAAAGAACGGACGCAGCATCCAACGCAGAGTTTAGCAGCGGGCGTCTGAAAGGTCAAACGGCTAGTTCGTTCGGATGCACACTCACTGCATCGGCCGTCCGAAAGATCTAACGACTAGTTTTCAAGTAAACAGAAAATAGCCGTTAGAGAATTGTTGAAGACAGTTTTTGGGCATCTATAAATACCCCCAAGTCTGTAAAGGAGAAAGAGTGAGAGTAGTACTACTGCATTCAATACTCTTAAACACTTGTAAGAGCTATTTGGAAAGAAATAGGCTAAAATATTGTGCGTTGTATTGGTTTGGGTAATGTAGTTCTCTTGGCTCAACTAAAGGAAATTAGTGTGGGCAAGAGTAGACTAGTAAGTGATCTTCAAGTGTAAGAGTGAAAAAATAACAAGTGTACAAAAGTGAGATTGTATTGTAAAACCCTTTAGCTCAACTAGAGGGATTTAGTTGGTGCAAGGGTGAGCCTACTTTGTGTACAAGAAGTTTATTGTCTCACCTTCCTTGGAGAGGCACTACTAGTGGATATACTCCAAACTTGAGAAGTTTGGGAGTTTGGTTTGATACTCTCAATTTCAATCATCTTATATTTGTTCTTTGAGTTTCAATTATTGAATATCTTTTGAATTCATTTGTGCTTAAGTGTTTATTTGTTGCATAAAGTTTGCATTTCTCATTAAACACATTAAAAGGATTGTTTTTTGAAACAACCTAATTCACCCCCTCTTAGGTTGCTTTTTGGGTCAACAATTGGTATCAGAGTTTGGTTTCTTCTTGTTTAGGTTTAATCACCTTTGAGTAAAGATCATTATGGCAACCATTAATGTTTTGTTTTTAGAGGGGCATTGCATTTCTAGACCTCCCATGTTTAATGGCATTAATTTTATTTTTTGGAGAGAAAGCATGAAAATTTTCATACAATCCATTGATTTTGATGTGTGGTACATTGTTGATGAAGGTCCTTTTGAGGCCAATATTCTTGATGAAAATACTCATAGATTAAGGCCTAAGACTAGATATGAGTTAAATGCACAAGATAGAATAAATTTATCTTTAAATGCTAAAGTCATAAATATTTTGGATGCAGATGAGTCTTCCAAAGTAAAATGTTGCAAATTGACCAAGCAGATATGGGACAAATTAAAAGAAATCCATGAAGGAAATGAAGATATTAGAGAGCAAAAGAAGTCACCTCTTGTGGCTAAATATGAATCCTTCAAAATGAAAACTCATGAGAACATTGGATAAGGAAGAAGAAAATAACAAGATGTATTGTAGGTTCGATGATTTTGTAAAGGATTTGGAAAGTTTATGTAAAGAATATTCCTTGGGTGAAAAGAATAGAAAGATTTTGAATGTTTTACCTAAGGAATGGGAACCTAAATCTATTGCCATAGAAGAGTCTAAAAATTTAAACTCTATGCCTATTGATTCATTGATTAATTTTCTAACTCCTTTGAATTGAATTTCAAATATAAGGCACAAGATGAGGATGAAGTAAGGGCCAATAGAAGCATAGCACTAAAACTTCTCAAACTGATAAATGCTTCAAGTTTGGCCAAGCGGGGCATTTTGCAAATGAATGTCCATCCAAGAAGAAGAAAGGGTCAAGGAATCCTCACTTCAACAATTTTCAAATCACATGGGATGATTACAATTCGGATGGAGAAGTTGAAGAAGAATATGAGGAGGATCAAAAGGCTTTTATGGTTCTTGAAAATAATGAGGTATCCTCTAGTTATGATTCTTGTGATGATGATAATGCGATGATATGATATTGAATTATTTATTTTTAAATTGCATAAATATTTGAAAGAATAATATGCTAGGAACAAAGAATTAAAAATTAAAGTTAATACTTTTTTGAGTGCCAACTCAAAACTTGTGCATAAAAATAATTTTTTGACAAAAGAAAATGATGCTTTGAAGAAAAAATGTGATGGAAAAACCAAGATCAAGGAAGAACAAACTTCATTGAAGAAGAAAATAGATGATCTTTATGTTCTTTTGAAAAAGAAAAAGGAAAATATTTTTGAAAAGAAAAAAACTAAAATTATGCATATCAACAAAAATTTTGTCACCTATAGAAAGGTGGATTTGTACTTTATTAAGTCTAAATCTTATTTTTATGGCAATAAAAATATTATTTGCAATTATTGTCATTAACATGGTCATATAAAGAAAAATTGTTATGTTAAAAGAAATGAAAAGTTGGGAATAAATTCTTTTTGGGTACTTAAGCATGTCACCAACCCAATTGGACCCAAGAAAGTTTAGGATACTAAAAATTGTTATTTAACTTTGCACGTAGGTATGCTTGGTTTGCACCAAAGGATTCAAGATGGATCATCAATGGAGGGTGTTCAAAGCATATGAGCTAACATGATTATTAAAATGGGTAACATTTAAAAATTTTATCAAAATTGTGCTTTCACTTGCTAATGTGAACTATGATTTCTTAAATATTTTTCAACTATGTGTTTAAAATTGTTTCAAATGATTGGGTACAAGTATTCCCAATTTTTGCTTATAATAAGTCACTATTTACAAAAGTAAGGGGAAGCATTCTCTTTTTTAATGGATTATTTTGCATCACATGTCACATATGCTTTTATTCTTTTGATGATGCTTTTGAGTGAAAAAATGTCTTAATGCTAATTCTTTTCATGAATTCCCACATATCTACTTGAACACATTTTTTGAAGGGAAGAAATGTTTTGCACAGTTTGACTTATTCCCCATATACTCACTTGAATTACATTCACCTTTTAAGGGGGAAAATTCTGTTAAACTTAGGGGAGCTTAAAATTGCATTATTTTATATTATGTTTTGATGATGCCAAAAGGGGTAGAAATAATGGATAAAACTTCTTGTCTTCTGCTTCATATTTTATGGTTATTTTTAAAGTTGTCCAATTGATTTGTCATCATCAAAAATGGGGAGATGTTGGACCCCAATCATGATAATCATGTTTTGATAATGACCAAATCATACTAACGGCTTGTAAACAAGTGTGCAGAAGAACAAGGAGATTCGGACGATGAAGACCGTCCGAGAGAAAGGAGCTCGGACACAAATGACTGTCCAAAAAATAGAGATTCAAACGATGGTAATTGTCCGACACAAAGAATTTGAAGCAATCTTGGACAAAAAATAGCGTCTGATCATATTTTCAGAAGACATTGCATCGACCGGACGCAGGTTCGGACGCATCCTCTGACGTCCGAACGAATACCCTCAGAGAACGGATGCAGCGTCGGACGTAGAGTTTAGCAGCGGCTATCCGAAAGGTCTTGATGTGTCAACGGATAGTTCGTTCGGACGCACACCCACTGCATCGGCCGTCCGAAAGATCTAACGGCTAGTTTTCCAGTAAATAGAAAATAGTCGTTAGAGAATTGTTGAAGACATTTTTTGGGCATCTATAAGTACCCCCAAGTCTGTAAAGGAGAAAAAGTAAGAGTAGAACTACTGCATTCAATACAAACACTTGTAAGAGTTATTTGGGAAGAAATAGACTAAAATATTGTGTGTTGTATTGGTTTGGGTAGTGTAGTTCTCTTGGCTCAACTAGAGGGAATCAGTGTGAGTAAGAGTAGACAAGTGAGTGATCTTCAAGTGTAAGAGTGGAGGGATAACGAGTGTACAAAAGTGAGGTTGTATTGTAAAACCCTTTGACTCAACTAAAGGGACTTAGTTGGCGCAAGAGTGAGCCTACTTTGTGTACAAAAATGTTATTGTTTCACCTTCTTTGAAGAGGCACTACTAGTTGATATACTCCAAACTTGAGAAATTTGAGAGTTTGTCTTGTTTGATATTCTCTATCTCAATCATCTTATATTTGTTCTTTGAATTTCAATTATTGAATATCTTTCGTATTCATTTGTGCTTAAGTGTTTATTTGTTGCATAAGTTTGCATTTTTCATTAAGCACATTAAAAGGTTTATTTTTTGAAACAACCTAATTCACTCCCCTCTTAGGTTACTTTTTGGGCCAACATTATAAAAATTTGCTCACCTTAGGGGACACTACCTGTCATTTTATCTAAATCCTCCCAAAACTTAGCCTTAATGGAGTCATCTAGACTTACTTAAGGCACATAGATACAAAAGATATTATTAGTTTCACGTCCTAAAATTAGTTTGAGGGACATAATCCTATCTCCTTTCTAAGTCACCTACACTACATCGTCCTTCATCAATCCATCTACAATAATAGTTACCCCATTTCTAGTCATCTTTACTCCTGAATACCAAAGTTTAAATCTCGAATTATATAATAGTTTAGCCTTTTCTTCTACCCAACTAAATAGTTAGTTTTAGTTGTTTATTATAAATAGAGAATGTTAAACTGTAGCACTATAAAATACTACAAATATATTATAAGAACGTCATATATACATTTCATATTAAAACATATATTATATTTTTCTTTTAATCATTTTAAAGTTGAGATTAAAGAGTGATTTAATTTACTTGTGCCAAAGTATTAATGTGAAATATAATATATGGTAGAGTTGAAAAAAAAACAACACATCCCAAAAAAATGAAAAAGAAGGTTCTCTAGATATATATATACATTGTACAAAGTTTAAAAACTTGTACAGTATAAAATTTTAAAACATATGATATTATATTATACAAGTATTTAAAGTATAAGAAAATTATTCCTAAAAGAAACTGTAAAATTTTCCTAAAAGTTATCAACATTAAGAAAAAGAATTATAAAGGTTATTACAGTTGGCCGTGTCCCTCAACGACGAGTTGAAGAACTTGGTTTCAAGGCTTTGTCTAGGCTAATCACGAAGGAAATATTTTATCTTCCACCAATTTAACATAATAGCCACCAAATTCTCCTTCAATTTCTCCTCCTCTTCACCTGCCTCTTCTTCTTTTTATTCTCCAATAATATCTCCCCCAATTGCTCTCCCAATTTTTCCCCCAATTTTTCCCCTAAATTCTTCTATGCTACTATGAAAAATTAATAGATGGCTTGAAATCACAGACAATAAGTCTAATATTTTGTTGGATGATGAAATTGGCAGATTTGATGCTTTCCGGTCTCCCTCTTCCTCCTCCTTTTACATTTGAGATTTTACGTTTGAAGAACGAGTCGGCTCACTGGGACTTGGATGACTTAAACGATTTAACGCCTTAACTGCCTGAAGCACCGAGGATCGTACGAGTCCATCCATTCCAATGTCGGTTCCGGCATCTCCAACATATCTCGAATTGAACTCGTATCGGTGACTTTCGTTTTGATTCCGATTCAACCGAGTCAACTCAGACTTGACTGAGTCTTTAAACCATGAACACTTTTATATTTTCCTACTACCGCGACGAGAATTAGCCATTTAGATTGGTTACCTGTCGATATATCATGTACTACAAACTTATAGATTTCAAATTGTGCATGTGGGCATGTGTGTTTACAAGATAAGAAGATGTTCTCTGGATTAGGATGATGTTAAAAATACCATCCAATTTTAACATAATTACATGCACTCTCTCTATACATACAATCAAAGACCTAGTACATCCACCTCAGGTCTATACAATAAAGCACTTTTACAACTATCTATCTAGACTCAAAAGAACTCTGTAAATACACCACTTAAAAGGTATTTTTGATAAACTCACTCAATTTCATAATACCCTCACGAAAAATTCTTTGTAAATACTCTTTAGAGTCGGATTCCTTTATCCTAAATTAGATTATCCTACAATTACCAACTTAAGCAGTGGAGTGGCTCCGGAGTGCAGCCCCCTCCTCTTCTTATATGATTTGGAATTAGCTCATGCCCAAAGTCTAGTAAACTACATTTTGCAAATGATCCTTAGTACCATTCTGTGGCATCAATATCTAGTGTTGGCTGAGAGAAACGAACAAACATATTGAAGCCTGCACGCTCTCACGCTAAGACACTATCCTAATATTAGTTTTTGGAGATTCCTTTCTACTCAAATCAATGCAGCAATGGTTTATGCCAAAAGATCTGGCCATGGCCATGCTTTTGCAGAGTATTTGTTACATATAAACCAAGCCTAATTAAAATTTATAAGATTTAATATAACTAGTTTGGGATTTGTTAGTAATATTGGTTTAGGAAATTAGTAGTTGAATTTGTAAGGGATTTACTCTCAAGTTTATTTGGTGGGATTGATTAAGGATTTAGATTAAATTGTGCCTATTTTAAAGATCTTAGTAGTGTAATAAAAGTAAATTATGTAAAACACAGAGAAATTTAAAATTTTTACTTCCTTTCACAAATCATCTTAATTAATTTATACGTAGTAAAAGAGGAGTCTAGATATTATACCTCAAAACGCAGTGAGTCAATATCCGATTTGACAAGCCGCATAGATGTCCGACCTCTAATGGTATCCACACAGATGATTATCTTAGGATTCTCACACAATTAATTCACCCAAGCACGGAGTGCTAGCTCTTTTTTTTTTCTTTTTTTCTTTTTTTTTTTTATTCTCTCACGTTTTTTCAAAACGTAATTTTTTTATTCTTAAGTTTTTTTCTTTACCCGTAGGTGTGCTTGGGAGTGTGTATGCATATATATATATTTATATGCACATAACCCTAAGGACTTTATGATAAACAAATAACATTTATAAGTATTATTAACTTTCATCCTCATTATTTTTTCTCATACATATAAACCAAATATCTTGTTTTTTTTTTTTACAACATTAATGTGATTTTTTGTTTACCACATTAGGGCTCTAGCTTAGTGGACTTGAGGTTAGGAAATTGACCCCTCAACTTTGGAAATTTTGCAAAATAACTTATAAAATTTTAGAATTTTTTAAAATAACCTTACAATTATCGGCTCTTAAATTTTAACATAAAAGGACAAAAGGTCATACAACCCACTTAACTTTCACATATAACTAAAATTGCACACTCAACTATTTTTGTGGCAGAAATGATCACTCAACTATCAAATTGATCTTGTAATGGCCCTTCCGTCCATTTTGATTGTTAAGTAGAACATTAGTGTTTGAAATGTGCCATTCATGTGATGTTTGAAAGGGCATATTCATCCAACCACAATTTACTTCACGCTTTTGCATTTTAAAAGTTAAAATTTAAAGAGACATTATTTTGAAGGGCAAAAATGTCAAAACAACAATACTTATAAACCCACCACCATTCCCCAAACCCTAGTCACCACCCTACTCCACTAGCCCACCCCTCCCATTGCCGCCGTCGACAATCACCCTCCCTGTCATCCCTCCACTCTGACCTCCTTCCCATTCCCTCTTATCCCAATTCCTTCCCCGTTCCCTGATCCCTTCTTCTCCTCCTCATTTAATCTCGCTTCTTTCCCATTCCCTTTATATCGCAACAATTGGATTCAAAAATTTACAACTAAAAATTTACAACTCATAAAAAATAAGATTTGTGAATTTTGGCCCTGCAAAATGAGATTCACGAATTTATACCTTCCCAAGTTTCTTGTCACTGTGGTGTTGTGTCTTATTTGTGTTGGGTTTTATATGTTTAATTACTGTTAAATCTGATATGATATGAAAAATTATTAGTAGATCTGAAAGAATATAATACCGAAAGTGGAGCAGCAGTGCCAGAGGGATTGAAAGAGTGTTGGTAGTGGGACTAAATGGGGAAGATTGAGGAGCGAGTGGCAATTGAAAATGATGAGTCAAAAACAGAAGACTGGACGGGGGATGTTGGAGACGAGAAGGTAGAGGAGGCGAAGGTAATGGTAGAAGAGGAGATGGATGGTGGGAGAGCAAGAGACGGGAAAATGTAGTTGAAGAGGAGGATAATTTTTTAAAATTTCAATTTGACCCATTAATTGTTTATAAATATTAGTTTGACCCGTTAAATAGCTAATTTAAGACGTTTTTACCCTTTATAAAACCCATGTGCAAATCACGTTTTGTACTTAACAGTCACTTTAACGTCCAAAATTAAATGAGCTGTACAGCCTCTTGCTCTTCTTAAAATGGGTCACTTTTCATGCACAGTCCCCTTAAAAAGCCAAAAGATGTTTAATTGCCCTTTTTTTTTTAAATAAAAATGTATAAATATTTCATGTACAAAATTTGCTACTTGATCATGAAAAGTTATTCAAATACATAATTACCATAACTAAATATTTATTATAACTTGCTTTAGCATAAATTCAATTGAGTTCTAAGTTATCAAATTGGTCAAATTGTTTTTGTATTTATCGTAAACATAATTTTTCACCCCTACATATTAAAAGTATTTTGCTCCCACTTATTATGGGATCCTAGCTCCGTCCTTGCACCACATAATGTTTGTTTAAATTTTAAATATTATTTTGCACATGTATGAGGTATCATCAATCTAAAACCAACATAGGAAATACCGCCGAAACATTAATCCAAAAAGTAATTATAACTCTTCTGAAGTTACAACTATTTTGAAGTACTTGTTTGATTTGGGGTTCTAGTTTTAGAAAGTTTGTTCTGAAAAGCAACTCTCGAGATACTTTTGGGAACTTCTACCAATCAAAAATTTAAAAAAAAAAAAAATACGTTCAGTATTGCAAAGATATTTTCCATAATCAATTATCATTCATTGGCTCTCAAAAAGGCTCAATCAAGAGCAGAAAGGGCCCTCACATGACGCTCACACATATGCAAGCGTGTTTTTCTCGATGTTTTATAACCAAATGCATGAGTTTAAGCCCAATCCTATAGAATCAAGAACCAAATCAATGGGGGGTCCAGAGAAACAAAAGCAATAAAATGGATAGAAAGGTATAATACGAGAAAATGGAAAGATTAGTTGAATGATCCTGTAAAAGATTCCTGGAGGATACTCTTACCTCAGAAGATTGTTGAACACCCGGATAATCACATTCAAAAAGTCCATTGTCAATTGGTAACATCATTTGCAGGCTCTGTCTTATCTTCTAAAACAAAGCCTGCCTAAGGCCATTATGACACTGGAATGTGGTGGTTAGATTTCCACACGACAAATTTATAGGTTTGTGGTGGGAAATGACTTGAGGTTTGTCATTATCAAGTTTTCATGTGATAACTTAAGATACAGTTTAGCCCCACCAAATGATTAATCTCAAGGCAATATCAACCACCAAAAAAAATATAAAAAGTTAAATGAGAAACCCCCCACTACCAACTAAGAACAGAAGAAAACAAGTGAGAGAATCAAATACCATTATTTGAACAGTATAGAAATGCATCAATCAGGAAAGGCAGCAAAATGAAATTATTGATGAGGGAAAAAATAAATAAATAAATAAATAAAACACTAGAGTAAAATTAAAAAATGTGCCATAAAATGTATCTGAACCCAAAATTACCATCCGGAAAGCTAAGAATCAAAAGAACAATATTTGAGAGGAAGGCCAGTTATGAAATCAACAAGGAAAAACAGCTTCGGCCTAGAGGTATTCTGTCAAGTTTCAACTAAGGAAAAACAGAATTACCAAAGAGGGTCATGATGTTGGTGTAAAAGAAGACGTTGTACTCTCAGATTGCCTAGAAATCTTTACCTGTCATCTTGAAATACTTGAATTATTAACCTATCATTTGCAGCTGTTTGGACATTTTCATGTGATATCCTGAGAATTCTGGCAATTACTTCAGATTAATGTCTTTCTAAAGAAACAAAAACTTTACAGAAGCTTGAGTTCCAAAACAATGCTAATGAAGTAAATAACTATCAATTGCCCTTTCTATGAATAGATAAGGAAAAGAAATCTTCTGTTGATGCCTCTTATACCATTCCAATTTCCATAAACCGTCAAATTTAACTTGCTGACTGACTATAAAATTACAGTCAAAGGCTCAAATTTGACGAATAGTTGAATGCTGATGAGGGAATTAATGTACACAGCATTTCAGAACTTGACTGACAGAATACACCTTTTAAAGCATTGTAATCAAACCACTTAAACAGCAAAGAGATGCATGGTATCATCCAGGTTCATACAGATGTAGGAAATAAAAAGGTAGGAACAATAACCACATGCAAGACAGTAAAATTTTTTGCAAGATCTAGTTAGACAAGTATAATATATGAAGTCAATTAAGATTTACCATAATTTACAGCAGAGAACAGCTCAGAAGGTCTATTCAAGAGGTGAGACTGAGATGTTAATTTCAAAAGACCAAGCTGGACATTAAAATAAGCTTATGGTGGCTTTCCACCATGGAAAGCCGCTGGCTTGTGTTTGTGTGCATCCTTTTAGCTGAAGAATGAGGCCCATGTTGGAAAGTTCTCATACTCTATGGATCTGGGGGAAGAGCTGAAATATGCTTTGTAGCTTCTCTACAATTTGCTATTTAACTCGTTAGCGGATACAAGTAGAACAAAGAGATCATGAACCTGTCACCCCAGGAAAGAGTTCTGATACTAAGTGCCTTAATTTCTTGTTGAAAACATCCATAACCTGGAAATTAGAAGACAAGGCATCAATGCATTCCTCCAACAAAAAACAAGGGTTGTAGTAGAAGCAGCTTCAGGGGAAAGCGGCAGGAAAAATACAGTAACATGTCAACAGAAATAATGCAGAGAGGAATATGAGATTTGACACTTAAAAGATTATTGTTTCTGCCAAAAGAAGCGAGGTAAAAAGTCATGGGAAGGAGAATAGATCTCTAAGAAAAAAATAAGAGTACCCCCAACAGTACATGTTTCTAAGAAAATTTCAAATTACCTCCTTGTCATTTTGATATTTGGCAATACTCAATGGATTCTGAGAGCACTGTTAGAAGGACAAAGTGTCAGATGTTATGCGAAAGTACTGTAAGCCAGGGTAAAACAAACTGAAAAAGGAAATTCAAACCAACTAAAAAAGAAGTAAAAAGTAAAAGGAAGAGGGGAAACATGGTACAAGTAGTGCATACTTCCATGATGGCTGCTTGAACTACTTGACCTTCTCTTGGATTTTGAAATGCCATGGCAACATCAGGATTGGCCATAATTTTTGAAATGACTTCCTCCGGAGTGAGCCCTATTTGATCTGCAAATGTAGGAAACAGAAAATTACACTAGAGAATCACATATAAAGTGCAAAATATACCATGACCAACATGGGCAGAGTCAATAAATTGACTAGATTTGGATGTTTGTCAAAACTGATGTTTTGCATGTATCTTTTAGAAAGAAATTCTTAAACCCCATGTAAATGACATCATAGTCACGAGGTCAAGCTTTTAATTGGAAGTGTAGGAAAATGCCACTCACAAACTTATCGCACTAGGCCAATGTATCAAATGAACAGAAAGCAAAAGCTCAACTATATTCCTAAATCATGAAGTTGTACAGGCAACCAATTTCTCCCATATCAAAGACCAAAAAGAGCATAACAGCTAATAAGATAACTATGGTTTCTTTCTTCCTTCACCAATCTTCTTCAAACTTCATAGTGAACAGAACTTTTATGAGAAAGCCTCCACAGTTCCCTTTCCTTGCTCCAATATAGTATTTTTTTTTATCTTCTTCTCAATGCTTAAGTCTCTGCATTCCATTATCTCTTACACAATGAACTCAAAATTAGCCATCTCATTACAAGTGCAACCCCAACCAAACAACACCAACCCCACCACAACCCCCCCCCCCCAAAAAAAAAAAAAAAAACAAAAGAAAAGAAAAAAGGAAGCAGGAGTAAGATATGCAGATCACCCCAAAGCATTCTCATGATGTCCTCATTAAGGAACCAGCCACACTATTGGAGACGAACAAAGAGGCATTGATAATTTGTCGTACCATATATGATAGTGGCATAGCCAGGAATTTCAAGTAGCAGGGGCGAACTTTTTCTCCTTGGGACGAAGTTATATTGAGTGTAAGGTTAATTTAGTTCACTATTTTTACTTATTTTTATATGTTATATGTTATATATATGGGCACAATTTTGGGCCTTCTGTATTTATCTTTCCCAAAAAAAAATATTATATATGAATATACGAAATAAATATTAACTTATTCATATTGAATGGGTACATCTTTTTCAAAAAATTTATCCTCCATTTTGCTACATTGTCATATTATTTTTTTTTTTTTTTAATTATTAGTTGATCAAATTTTGAAAAAAAAAAAAAATTATAGTTTTTTTAACCCATATTGGTTTTGAAATATTAAGTTTTTGTATAGTAATTTATGCTTAAATTTCCAATATATTTGAAATATTTTTTGAAAAGCAAAATATATCAAATTGGATGTGACTTATACAAAAGATGTGTTTTGCTCTAAAAGACATAAGTTTATATGACTACCGAACAAAAACAGTACTGATAAATTTGTTTTCTCGTAAGATACAATTACCAATATAAAATAGTATTGTTTTCTCCTTCAATAAAACTAAAAAATGATTTTAAAAGAAAAGGTATTACTCTCAAATGAAAATTCTTCCTCCTATAATAATACAATAAGTATATTAATGTTTTTCATGATCACTTGTGATCGAAGAAAATGCAATGAATTATATCAAATGAATCAATTAGAGATTTTTTGACATATTTATAAGAGATTTAACTTTTAAATTAATTAGATTTATGAAATCTATATCATATAATTAAGTAGAATATTGCCTTAGAGCAATAATAAAATAAAGCCTTCCCAATGTTATCACAATCCCCCATGCTTGTGTGTCTCAACGTCCAAAGGATGAA
Source organism: Cinchona pubescens (assembly GCA_025175665.1). Taxonomy (NCBI): domain Eukaryota; kingdom Viridiplantae; phylum Streptophyta; class Magnoliopsida; order Gentianales; family Rubiaceae; genus Cinchona; species Cinchona pubescens. The sequence continues at coordinate 1,782,251 of JANKKI010000232.1, forward strand.
TCTTTTTCACAAACTAAGAACAAATTCAGAACCTTTTTGCAGACATCCTAGAAAAGATTTACCTCATGGTCTTCTTAGTGTCGGGCCTCCCCAAAAAATTCTTTTATTGTTCCAACCCACTTGTCTCAACGTAGCTCTCATCAAGGACAATGGTTTGAACCATAGTTATCAGAAACACGGTATATTAGGAAATGCGGAATGGGGATGCGATTCATCACATTTTAAAGTACTCGATACGTAGGAGTAGGCTTAGTCGATATGTCGCAGTACACCACTTTATAGAAAAAAGTGCTACATACAATGATTAGGAGAAAAATCCGTAATATTTTGTGTTTACAAGAGACGGCGAGTAGGAAAAAAGGCTAAACTATTAGATAATTCACGATTTAAACTTTGATACTCAGAAGCAAACAGGACTAGAAATGGAGTAGGTATTATTGTAGATGGGTCGTTGAAAGACGAAATAGTGCAAGCAACTAGGAAAGGAGATAGGATTATGTCCCTCAAACTAATTGTAGGACATGAAACTATTAATATCTTCAGTGTCTATGCACCTCAAGTAGAGCTGGATGAGTCCATTAAAGCTAAGTTTTGGAAGATTTAGATGAGATGATGGGTAATGTCCCCCAAGGTGAGCAAATTTTTATAGAAGGTGATCTAAATGGACATGTGCGAAGAGATAATGAGGATTATAAAGAAGTGCATGGTGGATATGGTTATGGGGGAAGAAACGAAGAAGGAAAATCAATCTTGGAGTTTGGAATGGCATTCAACCTTTGCATTATCAATACTTGTTTTAAGAAGAGGGAGGAACATTTAGTTACCCCTGCTTCAAACGTGGTTCAACAAAGTCACAGGTTGACTTTCTCCTCACAAGAAAGAGAAATAGAAGGGTTTGTAAAGATTGTAAAATCATACCTAGAGAAAGTTTAACCTCACAACATAGGCTTTTGGTGGGGGACTTGAGGCTTAAACATCACATTAGGCGAAGGAACCTACCTAAATCACCTAAAATTAAGTGGAGGAATTTAAAGAAGAAAAAAGAAATTTTTAGGAAAGAGTTGTTAGGGCAAACTATTTGGGACTCAAAAAGGGAAATCTGACACTTTAAGGAATGACATGACAACTAGAGTGAGAACAATGGTTAAGAAGATACGTGGAGAGTCGAGAGATTATGCCCCCATGAACAACGAATTTTGGTGGTGGGATGAAAGTGTACAAAATAAAATCAAAGCTAAGAGGGCTAACTATAAGGCTCTATATAGTGGTAGAAGTGACAAAAATATTGAGAAATATAAGCTTGCTAAAAATGAGGCAAAAAAGGCTGTAAGTAACTATCAAAGGATAGGGCTTTTGAAGATTTTTACCAAAAATGAGAATCTAAGGTGGGAGAGAGAGATATTTATAAAATTGCTAAAGCAAGAGCCCATAGGGCAAAGGACTTAACCCAAGTCAAGTGCATCAAGGATGAAAATAATAAGGTGCCAGTAAGAGATGAGGAAATTAAGGAAAGGTGGAAAATATACTTCCATCAACTATCCAATTAAGGCAATGGAGACGATATCATTTTAGGACAGTTAGCTAAGTCTGAGGAGTTAGATTAGCATATTTAGAATCAATAATGGAGATGTATAGGGATGTGGTTACAAGTGTGAGAACACCAAGAGGGTTGACACGAGAGTTCCCTATAAACATAAGTTTACACCAAGGTCAACTCTAAATCTTTATCTATTTACATTGGTCATAGACGAACTTACAAGACACATACAGGAGGAAATACCATAGTGTATGTTATTTGCAGATGACATTGTTTTAGTAGATGAAACAAAAGACGGGATTAATATGCTAAACTCGAGACTTGGAGAGAGACACTTGAGGCAAAAGGGTTTAGAATTAGTAGAATAAAAAGCAAAATACAGGGAATTTAAGTTTAGCAAGAGTGCACATAGGAATAGAATAGGGGTTAGTATCGAAAATCAAGAGATTTCCATATGTGACAATTTTAAGTATTTAGTATCAGTTTTTCAAAGTGATGGTGGTATAGATCGAGATGTTACACATCGGATACAAGCGCGTTGGACTAAATGGCGAATGGCATCAGGAATATTATGCGACAGCAAAATTCTTTTACGACTTGAGGATAAATTTTATAAAACAGCAATTAGGCCAGAATGTTTTATGGGTCTGAATGTTGGGCAGTGAATTACACACATGAGCAAAAGATGAAAGAAGCTGAATTGCAAATGTTAAGATGGATGTATGGGTACAATAAGATGGACAAGATACGCAATGAGCATATTCGTAAGAAGATTGGAGTGCACCTATTGGTGAGAAAATGAGAGAAAAACACGGTTAGAGTGGTTAGGTCATGTATTAAGACGTCCAGTAGAAGCGCCTGTCAGGCGAGTTTAAATTTTAGAGACAGTAGTCAACATAAGAGAGTTAGGGGAAGACCGAAAAAGACTTGGTGGGTAACTTGTAAGAAGGATATAGCCCAACTAGAAATTGAGGAGAATATGGTCCATGACAGAGCGCAAAGGCGTAGCAGGATTTATGCAGCCGACCTACTTAGTGGAAATAAGACTTGGTTTGTTTGTTTTGTTTTGTATTAGAGGGATAAGAAGATAAATATTTAATTTTTAGTGACTCGAGAAAAGAAAATGCTCAACTTTCAAGAACCATTATACTTAATCAAATAGCTCTAATTAGGTTAATTTAGAGAGTATTATCTCATTTTTTCAATAAATAAATTAAAAAAAATAAAGACACATGTAGGAAAAAAAAACAAATCATCCTTGTGCTAATAAAGATTCGCTACTTTTGACATTTTGAAACGTGAATCACCACGTTTCGGGACGCTCAAATGGATCGTGTTTCGATAAACATGAATCAATACGAAGTAGGGGTAGGGAGAGTTTCTAGTAACTATGGTTTGAACCTGTGAGGAAAGTCTTCAATCTCACAGCTTGTGCTGCTTATCTAGTAGCTTTGATTTACAAGTCTCATAACGGTATTATTTTAGACCATGGAATCACCATTAGTGTCCAAAAAAGGCTGTATAACTAGATAGTCAGCAGTCAGCACTGATGCTTAGGTTGCACCTCCTTGGTGCCTGCTTTACTAAACTACTTTACCTTTTCAAAATAACAAAAAATAGAAAAGCAATGAGCCCTTAAAAGTCTCTAAATTTCTCCCTTTAGCCTTTTTATATCAAGAAGATGAGAGAAATGGGGCATATAGCTAGCACGACAAGAACATGTTTTACATCTTTGAGATGACCTTCAGGTCTGTCAACCATGAAGCATTGTAGTCTATGCCCTAAGCCCTGACAACACGAAGCATATCACTTTCCTTTTACAGCAAGACCTTTAGTTTGAGCTAGGGTAACCTCAATGCTCAGAGGGTCAGTTACATCATCAACTGCAACACCTTTCTTACTTAATTGTGGCCGAAGATGAGAAAACATCTCCCTGAACATCAATATACAGCATAACCTTTTAAGGTAATACTCTTCTACAGAACAAATCACCATATCAGACCCTGATCACGTGTAAATAATTCACTTGCAGGGTGTTATGAACATACTTTGATATACATTGACATGATTCAGGATTAAACTTCTTTTCTTCGAAGGGGTAGTAGCTAGGTGACTTGAGAAGCAATATAGTACATATCCAGATACTTCTTTATTTTTGTTTATTCATCTATGTTGGATACCTTAAGCTTGTAAAAATATTATAAGCCTTTCTTTTTGGTGTTACTGAGTTCTGAGAAACATGTAATTCCTTTTGTTCTTTTGGCGGCTGGGAAACACACTTAATGACTACTGACAAGATTTTGCAAGAGAATTTAAACTCAATCACGAATTCAAACTCCTTTTGAAACCAAATTAATAAAAGTTTCTTCCCAACCAAAAGTAATTCTCCAAAGTCATATGAAAAGTTGTCCAGCAAAACAATCCCAGACATTACCTCACGCAATGAACAATAATGCAGCGTGCATACATGCATGTATTTTCTAATTCAACAGAAGGAGAGTGTGTTCAAGGAAGAAGTGTGAAGGGGAAGTGGTTATGCAAGATTTTGTGCAGCCAAGTGGCCAAGTGCCTTTGGTCCTCGTCCATAAACAACCGTACATGTATGCAGCATAAATAAATTAATATATGTATGTGCGCGCGTGCACACACACACAGAGACGCACACATACATATATGTGTGCGTGCGCAAGCGTGTGTGCGTATGCATGGATGTATGTATGTGACAACAAAGTGCTGCTTATGTGATAAGACGTTTCCCCTATGACCTATTGGTCACGGGTTTGAGTCACTGGAGGGTAGGGGAGAGGTGGGTTAAAAAAAAAAAAAAGATTAAAAAAAGAATGTATGTATGTATGCTTGTATGCATATATGTATGTATGTATGTATGCTTGTATGCATATATATATGTATGTATGCATGTATCTATTTCACAAGCATTCAGTCAACTTAATTGCTTAAAACAATATACGGCCTAACAGCAAAAGAATGTTGTATATAGCAGTACACCAAGCAACAAAGGCAAACATCATAAACTTACCAAACTGCTGCTTGACCTCCGGACTGTCGAGATCAAAATTTTTCAAGTTATCCATCATGCGGTTGTCCCATTCAGGACTTCCACCCATGTTGTTCCTATAAGGACAAACAAAATGAGAAAAAGGCAGGTAACCAAACAAACAAGCATTCTGAAAGTCTAATGAATTATATAGAAGTTGAGAAGAAATAAATGTAGATTAAAGCAGAAAATAATGCAGGTTGATAAAGTTTCTCTCCCAAACCCCCCCCCCCAAAAAAAAAAAAAAGAGAAGAAGAAAATGGGGGGCAACCCAAACCAAAGAACTTTGATCCGAAAAACAATCCTATGTTCGAACAATAAACACACACTGAACATAGGCAGAGAAATAATATAAAAATAAAGTTGTAACAAAATTCTAGCACCAAAATGAGAAAAATCTGTCTCATTCTTAAACGGCAAAGAAGCCAATTCCTATGAAGCTTATTACATTTCCATACAGATCACAATGTTAAACTAGTAATCATGAATACCATAAATGCTAACCTGATAGTCTAATAGGATTAACACAAAGAAACACAATGCTAACAACAAATCCCTCTAACAATACCACAATTCACATGTTAACAGAATTTTTAAAATTACAAACAGATTTAACTCATAAAAGTTCAAATTCCTCTAGCAAAAACAGAAATATCCAAAAAAGATTTGTTAAAACTATTGAATCCTGGTCATAGAATTGAAAGATACAAACATATGCAGCGATACATCTGAGGCAAAATGAAAGGTCACAGCTACATAAAAGGACACTTAAGCAGAAAATTTGCTCACAGCAATTCATGTCTTGCAATTGCTGACGGTACACTGGATTCTGTAACATCCCTGTCAAAATATGCAACAAAATTCGAGGCTTAGCATAGTTACTTGAAGAGAGTTTTCATGCTTATTTCAATGGCACAAAGTGATCACCAGAGAAGGTAAGTATTGGAATTACAAATTGAGCATAAACAGAAAAAAAAAAAAACAATCATGTGTTCCTCAAACAACACAAAAAAAAACTCCAGAAACTAGAAATAAGTGTGCAGTAAACCAAAGGAAAAAAACAACACTGGCAACAGATTGTTGCATGCGAAAACGATAAAAAATTATTGCAAGTTTTTCATTAGAGATATCCACTGACAAAAGCCAATTAATCTAAAACTGTGTTGATCCCCTCACATGAAAATATGTAAGCAAGGATTTGGCTTTTCAAGAATGTTTTATTAACCCTACAGACTACTAAACTTTCGTGTTTGTATATTTTGGTCCTTCAACTGTTAAGAGTCTCACTTTACCCACTGAACTTTTTTCTAAAATGTATAATATTGGGACTTCCGTCAGTTTCATCCTCAAAGCTGGCGGAACTAGCTGCAAGCACAGTGCACAGGTTAAAAACAGAGTTTTGCTATCATCACAGCAAGCCAGGGGGAGCCCAACTTGGGATTTTTTTATTCAACAAAAATAAAAACCAAATAAATCATGTATATGGAATCTCCTTGACGTCAGGAGTTTATTGGTATAAAATATTGGAGGTTTTGATGTCGATTGGGACTTGAAATAGAAAGAACAACCATGGTAGTAAAGTCGTATCATACAAATTTGTAGGTTTTGGTGCCAACTATTTGAACTCTCCTTGCTTCAAGGAACATTTGGGTATAAGATTCAAAAATTTTGGTGAAAGATTTGTGAAATGGTGGTAGAGCAGCCATATTTGACTTCAGGTCTAGCCTTACCCCATAAAATTGAGTTTAGACTCAGAATCTACACAAAGAAATAAAGTTTAGAGGTGTAATTTTGTCAAAATTTGACACCGGTTGGAGAGTAGTGGTCAACTGTTGGTCAGCAACTGTAGAGCGGCGGCCAGCACTTGCAGCAGTGTTCAGACTTGGCTGGAGGAAGATGAAGAATGAAACTATGTTGTTTTGAGATAAGTTCTGTTAGTTTTAACGCTGAAAATAGACAGAAGGCCCAAAGTTATACATTTAAAAAAGTTGAAAGATTAAAGTGAAACTTTCAATAGTTGAAGGACTAAAACTATACAAACTTAAAAGTTCAGTGGCTTATAGGTAATTTGCCCTTTCAAGAATCTGTTTCACCGGGGACATCAAGGCTCTACAGAACTGGTGAATAATGATTTCTATTATTGCTAACCAAATTTAGCTTATAGTTGGGAAAAGCAATGATATACTCACATTTGAAGGTAGTAGGGTTCCTCATCTCCTCAGGCAGATAGCTGGAAATTTTACAACAAGAAGCAGAAGTTCCACATGTTAAAATAATATAGTAGTATGATGGCACCCAAAAGGATTGATTTAGATATTGAAAAAAAGGATCTTGAAGCGAAGAAACCATTAAAAACTTGAAAAATTATAGCCAAAGGATCTCATTACAAGTGATATAATACAGAGAACCACAATTAGAGATTAGTTCATCTCAACGTATTCTCAAAAAGCAGCACGACCAACACAATTTGGTAAGACTCAAAATATCAAGAATCCAATGTCGAAAAGAACAACCAAACTCAATCCTCACACAAAACTGGCCTGATCGAACCAGTACTGCCAGCTAGAAATAAAAACAGAAGTAGAAGAGAAAAACTTACAGCGTTAACTCCAACTTTAAGATCTAGTTGAATATCGTTTATTAACATCGACTTGTTCTTTGGCTAGTCCTTCACGCCTTTAAGACACATTTTCTCCTTGAGTTCAGTTAAGCTCAAAGGAATTTAGTTCCTACATGTATGGGTGTTTGAGCTCTTTCTTTTCTCTAAAGCTCTAAGTCACTTTTCACAAATTAGTATCTTTCAACTTGAATAAAAAAAAACTGTTATAACAGTGGGTATGTATTTTATTCTGAAATTGTCAAGGAGCTTATACTTATAGAATATTATTACACCATGAAAAGTATAAAAGTTTATCAAACTACACTAGCTACTAAAAGAATTACAAATAGTTAAAAAATTCAAAGCCATAATCAATTCCATCTTACGGATAAACCATTTTTTGTACTGTTGGGTCTTCCATCATTTGCTCCAACGCTTCAACTGACAATAACGGATTCGTTTTTCCTGTCAAGTAAATGAATAAAACCTTCTTAGGCTCTTTCAGAGTGTAAAAACAAATAAACACGACACAAATAAATGTCCCAATGAACAGAACTCTTCAGAAATGGAACTTGTATCCCATTAGCAGGCTAGAATGGTGTATGCAATTAAGACCTCATTTAAAATCATCATCACAAATCCTGTCACTTGAGAGTAAATCTTTGCTATAGAAAGAGATGTACCAGTCAAAGTCCAGAAAGACAATTAGCTATATCTTTCGACCATGCCCAAAAAAGAAAAAACAACAAACCAAAAATAAAAAAAATAAAAAACAACATAAAAAATTCTAAAGCAGTTGGTCAGGTCCACAAATCTTTAACTTACTGGCTGAGGAAGAAGCTTGAGAGGCATTTTCTTCCGCCGTTGAAGCAACACCATTTTGAGAGACCTTCATAACAATACGAGTTATTTATCAATCAATTTGAATCATTTATCACTCTCCCAGAAATATATAAACAGTGCAAATGATTGGTAACACACATAATTGACAATGAGAGGATCCTTTGACGAATCTGACTCAGCTGATTCATTGTAGCTTTCAAAAGCATTCTTCTGGAGAGTTTCTTCTGGGGAAACATCTACAAAAGCTGCCAGAAAAAAATTGATAGGGATTTAGAGTATTTACATTCATTTCAGATAGGACAAACCAAACTAGTGGCCCATTTATAACATGAAATGACTAATTTATTTTATGAATTATATGCAAATATTATAGAAGTTTCACGGGGATATGCTAGTGCAAAACATGTACCACTATCTCTGCAAGAACTCGTATAATCAACATATGTGGAAAAAATTTAAACAGAAGTGAGCTGGTTGAATGGGATGCTCTAAAATCATTCCAAAATTAGGTCGTTAGTCTGCTCAACCTCCTCGTTAAACTAGGATTATGCTAAAAATGGAGGAGAAAGGTAACTCCTGTAACTCAAATAAAAGATCTGGTTTAATATGGTAGAAGCTTCATGAAGAAGGGATGGAATGCATTGCAGGGGTAAGATGAAGTAATAACCAATAAGGGCAAGTTACTTTGAGACCATCTACACAAAGAAAAACATTCGTGTAAAAACTGGTTATTTTCTGGCAACTATTGGCAGAGAAGAGGCATTCTTTGGAACTCTCAGATCTAGGCAGTATAAAGACACTGAAGACGTGATAAACAGGGAGATAACAACCAGGCTTGTACATTCTTGATCTTTCACAATAGTACAAAAGATCTCCAAAAATCAAAATTTGATCTAATCTGTGCACTGTCAAAGAATAGGTTCTAAATTCTGATGAATGTCTTAGTATATCAATAAAAATTTCCATCAGCATCTGCATGGGAGACAAAGCATGCATTATGCATAAGGCCAAATAAAGGGATATGAAATTAGTACCATATTTCTTTGGCTCCTTTTTGGGCTCTGGGTCATCTTTGATGTCCATAGCTGGAGGTTCCACAACTTTGGTGGCAGAGACATCAACAGTCAATGGTTGAGATGATACTTGTGGTGGCGTGGTTGACGTACTAGATGCTTGTGGAGGTGCATAAGGGAAAGGTGATGTACTAGATGCTGGTGGAGGTGCATAAGGGAAAGGCGAACTGGAAGAAAAGGCTGCATTACCAAATTGATTATTTTGTGTATTCACCTGTCCCACTAATGTCTGGAAAGCTTGTTGCATTGCATATTTCTGCAAGAATAAGACCATGATTTCCAGACAACAGTCAAAAGCAAGCAAAGTACATTTAGAAAAGGGTATCAGTTTTTTCTTTACAACATGTTAACGTAAATCATTCTCCAAACAACATGTTAACGTAAATCATTGCATATTTCTGCAAGAATAAGACCATGATTTCCAGACAACAGTCAAAAGCAAGCAAAGTACATTTAGAAAAGGGTATCAGTTTTTCCTTCAACATGTTAACGTAAATCATTCTCCAAAGGACCTTTTTACTTGATAAAATTAGACAACAATCAAATGGAAACTAGTAAAACTGCCTTGGAAGTTTTGAATGTTAAAATGAGCTGAATTTTTTCTTAGGAACTAATACTTTTTATGGTCAGCATTGTAGTCAATAAAACTTGATTCAGAATTCCACATTAACACATGTCTGCTACCCGAAATACATTTTGAGATATGGGAAAGGACAGAGTAGCCATTTTCAGGTAAATCTCAACCAGACCAATGAAAGAATTGCTATGACTATAGACAATCATTTCTTCCACAAGTCCCCTACAGTTAAATTGATAAAGATATAACAGTAAGCAAACACACAAAAATGCATGAAACAAGAACAAAGATAAATATGGAAAGATACACGAAGAGAGAGAGATAGCCTCATGAGAATTAGAAAGAGCATGAAGGAAGAAGTAATTATGGATTCAAATAGGTTCCGTCGATCATAGGTCAAGCAGAAGAATGAAACTGTTGTTCACAGGCTTTTACTTTTAACACGAACCGAAAACTACAAAGAGGAACTTCACCATTTATAAACTTTTGCATGACTACAGAAATGTATTCTGATTTAGAAGGGTTTCGCATGCAACATAAGTTGCCTTTCTCAGAAAAGAAGGATGAATGAAGTTGATTTTAATTTCACAAAGCTTCAGATTGTCTAAATTGAAAGGTTACATAAAATATTTAAAAGTTAGAAGTAGAGGAAGAATAAAATAAATAAATAAACTAATCAAGACAGGGAGATCAGATCATGACAGCAGAAGAACTTATGACAAGTACAACAATAGTACAGGAACACTAACATTTTTCAACCGGAATGCAGGAGTTCTGCAGATTTTCATCACCTAAAAATCAAAGAAATTGGTCTCCCATACTAACAGAAATTCTTTTCAAAAAAAAAAAAAAAAAAGGCAATTCAGTCAATGATTCCCTTTGATTATCTTGTTGATTTAAAAAATAAAAAATAAAAAAAAATGGTGCACAAATATCTTGTTGACTTCAAAAACAAAGGATGCATAATGTTATTCTTCACCCATTGATTCCTAACAGTTTTTTCTATTGACTAGCTAATCAAAATGGTTGTCTGCTTTCACCCCAGCTCCTTTTCTTCTGTTTTATGCTAGAAACTTGGCAGCTTAATCAATAGATTCTCGAAATCTTGGTCCATGCACTCGGCTTATTCTTGCATGTAACTGCTAAACCATGATTGCTTAATTACAAAGTTCTAATCTGCCGTGCATTCTGGCACTTTGCTTCAATATGGTATGCCACACTATGGACTATGGACTATGTGCTTAGCCCTGGGAATCCTTGAACCGTGATGTGCCTATGCAACCTTGACTGCTATATGATGACATCAAAGGGCTAAAAAGACCCGGAAAAACATAACTAAGATAATCTAAATCTAAGAACATTAACAAGCTCAAGCAATCATTGCGCAAAGATAACTACAAGAGTACACTTCTTTGGCAAAACAAAACCTTAAGTAGGGAAACATTTGCACCTTCAATTTTCAATATCCAAATTAAGTAATCATTCTCAAATAAAACCTCCATCACTAGACAGTTGAGCAAAGACCTAATAATACTACACGAATTCTCACATGAGGTACTCATTCGTTTTATAAAAGTATTTCTATCACAATGAACAGCCCAAAGGAGTGTCATCTCCACCATCATGATGTGCATCTCGAGATGATCCATGTTACTTGGAGTCAAGATACAAGTGTAGGTAGAGGCTAGACCCAAGACAAGTATCTTCAATTTTAATAAGTCTGTTCCCATATAATATGATCTTAGTTAAATATCATGGCTATCTGAGACATGCCATCACACAGATATGTCAAACAAAATATTGAAGTGCAGGTCACACTGGACACGATTGAGAAACAAACTCTCCATTAAAAGCAACAAACAGTTATGTCCATGTTACCAGACAAGCCAAAGAAATGTAGTGCACTTTTCGAGGGGGTAAGTTGAGTATTCACATCTCATTTTTAATTAGAGGACCTCATCCATTGGAGTCAAGCTAACACAGTTTGGTCTGAAGAAGAGGTTTAAAAGTGGGGGAGATAGGAAACCAATCTAACCTTCAATATCTTTTGAACTGAGTAGCATGGTGCAAATAAAAACTCCACTTTTTAATCAAGATAAGCATTTAAATCACCAAGACCAAGTTTGGCATCAACTACATTGCATTGGACAAACTCAAAAATTCTTGCCACTAGAACTTTGCTGGTGTACTGTATATATTCATTTCAACAACATTTCACTGGTGGAAGAAAAAATTCACAACAAACATATGATCCTTATAGCCTTTCAGAATAATACAGCCTTATTTACTTATTAGATCGACTGTTACCACTTGGTTTGCACAAACGACTCTGTAAGCACTTTTAACACAGGAAGTCAAACCTTCAATCCAAAGGCTACTCATCTACCAAGGACATGACACATGACCTTGTCCTAAACTGGAATAGATATTTCAGATAATTCAGGACAGTCACAATTTGAAGACAGAATTTCAGTTAACTCAGGACAGTTCCAAATGTATACATGATAGCAATCATGACCTAATAATGTTCAAAGGTGGGGGAGATAGGGAAACCAATCTAACCTTCAATATCTTTTGAACAGAGTAGCATGGTGCAAACAAAAACTCCACTTTTTAATCAAAATAAGCATTTTAATCACCAAGACCAAGTTTGGCATCAACTACATTGCATTGGATGAACTCAAAAATTCTTGCCACTAGAACTTTGCTGGTGTATTGTATACATTTGTTTCAACAACATTTCAATGGTGGAAGAAAAAATTTACAACAAACATATGATCTTTACATTAAAATAGCCTTTCAGATTATACAGCTTATTTACTTATTAGATCAACTGTTACCACTTGGTTTGCACAAACAACTCTGTGCCTGTCTCTTAACACAGGAAGTCATACCTTCAATCCAAAGGCTACTCATCTACCAAGGACATGACACATGACCTTTGTCCTAAACTGGAATAGATATTTCATATAATTCAGGACAGTCACAATTTGAAGACAGAATTTCAGTTAACTCCGGACAGTTCCAAATGTATACATGATAGCAATCATGACCTAATAATGTTTAGGAAATTGTCAGCTCAAGGAAAAAATCTCAGCCATCTCAAAGTACTAGACCAAGTATAAGACTGAATTTGAGAGACTTAAGATAATCCAAATTGTCTAAAGCCATGACCAACAATGATTTTCACTTCAGATATACTTTAGACGAGTGAAAAATCAGATCCAGTATAACCAGCCAGGTTGTTTAATTAAAACAAGAAGAACCAAAAGAAATGAGAAACTAGAAAGTAGGGAAGGATACTTCAGTTAAATAAGAACAGAACATAATAGTTATTTTTTGTGAAGTCACAACTTCTAAATTGGAGTGCACGAAAAGTTTTGGTTCTGTTTCAAAATGAATATAGACTCCGTCATTGATTTACGGTTCATATAAATATGAATACTAATGTTCTCAGCCAAAATGAGAATTAATCATGCATATGGGTGAAGATGAAGAATAAGGATTTTGAAATATTATTTCAATTTTTAGAAAGATTTGAATCAAACTAAAAGCATTGATATTTATGAAATAATAAGAAGAAACAAGTGTCATGGACTCTAAAAATGCAGAACTTCCCAAGTTACAAGCATTTCATCTACCATATTATGATTTAAATGCTAGGTGACAGATTGTGCAGTATATCAACAAAATGCTTTTTTTTTTTACAGAAAACAGAGTTAGGCTTCCTCCAGACTCTAATTTGTAAAAGACAAATTTCATTTCCTACTGCCTCAATAACAAAAACAAGTCATCAACATATTCTTAATATACTTAATCATGAACGCTTTAAAGTGGTTTCAATTACTATGTCCTCCGTCCTAAAGACAATAATATCTTGTTCCATTAACAAAACTACTCACAAGTTGAACAGACATTTCCTCGCCTTTTCAACATTGAAACACAAAACAGCTGCACAACCTGATATCATCCTGTTTTGCACTAACTTATAGTCTTAGGAAATAGAAATTGATTTTGAATAAATTATAAAACCATAATAGAATCTATTTCAATAAACTAGACTTGCATGGGATATAATCTACCCATTGAGAGTAAAACTCACCTTTAGATTTGTAGCCACCTGTCATTAATTCAATCAGTCAGAAAAACAGCGGCAAGCATAAAAAAAATCTGAAAAAAGATGAATGTCAAGCAAAAGTGTAAGTCATCAATTTTCTCACCCATGAGAAAACCGCCGAGAGCCCAACACCGACTCCAATCCAGAAAAGAGGAGACCCCCTAATGATTGTGTGTGTGTGTGTGAGAGAGATATGAGAGAGAGTTATGTTAACATCTTCACAAAATCGGAAAAGAAAAATCTAGGATACAAAACCAACAAAACAAAGAACCTGTAAGCAGTGAGTACTAAAACTTAAAACCAAATTATGTAATTACACAGTAGAAGGAGGCGGTTGCACGGGCAGTGGATTTACACCAACTGAAGATGTCTTTTGGCCATTTGAAGAAATGCTTGCAAAATAATCTCTGCTTATTTTTGCGAGCACTGAAAAAAAATGTATCAGACAGAGTAAGCAGCAAGTGAACAAGCAGGAAACATGAAAAGAAAATGGTGATACAACATTGATAGTGAACAAAACTCTAATATTTTTACACCCACCCTAATGAACTTTGAGAAACACCCCACAATGCAAATTTTAGTGATACATGATATTCTTCACAGAGCATAGATGATGAAAGTATATGTAAGTCAGACTTAAATTTTGTTCTTCTGGATAAACAAAAATGATGAAAGCAAGAGAAAATTGTTCATCTACTAAGTAAAATTCGAACCAAAAAGAAAACAAGATATTCATACATGATTCAGAAGTAACAGATACAATGGTTATCCCCAAAAGTCTGGTTTCTTATCTGTTTATCCCCAAAAGTCTGGTTTCTTATCTGTTTATCCCCAAAAGTCTGGTTTCTTTTCTAAACTCTTTCACAGCTTGTCATCCTTCATTTTCTTTTCTTTTTTTTGAAGATTACATGCATCTTACATACTTCTACCAGCTAACATTTCAGGTCAGTGTGATAATATTTGCTGTCCTTGTTAACTTTTTATCATATTCCAACAAGATCTACTTTATTTAACCATAATTCATTCAACTCCTCAGAGGAATTATCTTTGAACCAATTATAAAATACACACATATATCTTTAGTCTTTCCCCAATTTCTCCTATTAATCATCCTACATAGGTCTTAAGCCATTTCTAAACTTCAAGCACCCCATACTTTGTTAACAAATAATAATAATAAAAAAATAAAATAAAATAAAAGATGTCCTGATAGAGATGACAACCATGTACCACTGATCAAATTTACCATCTGCAATCTTCTCACCAACAATATCGTCAGACAAACTCGTAACTCTTGTATTATTTAACACCTATTTCTGCTTATTTTCATTGTCCTCCTTATAAGTGAAAACTCTTAAATGCACTGCCGAGTGCTTACAACTGGTCATATACAACTGGTAAGCAAAAGCACCAAAAGGACAAATCAAAACACTTCCTAGCTAAACATCACATATGCTAGAACACACACAACACACACAGAATCAATCTATCAATCGATACAAAAGGTGATTCATATGTGTGTCTTCGTAAGTATGATTTATATACACACACTCACTTTAAACCAAATACAGCTATGCCAGCATTCTCAAGAATTTTACTTTATTTCTAAAATGTATACAAATAATATATTAGTCGTTATTTACACTTGTGAGTTTTATGCAGCATTATTGAGTGTATAAAAAAGTATGACTGCACATAGGGAAAAAATAAATAGTAAAAGGAAGGAAAAATTACCAAGGTTTTTGCCTCTTTTAGGGCCCTGCAGATAAGGAAAAGGCAAAGGGGAAGTTGAAGGCCTACCGGGATTGCTACTACTGCTGGGTTTATTTGGAAAACCCAAAAAGGGTTTATGTAAAATTGAATTTTTGGGGTTTGGAGAGAGACCCAGAACCATTTTAGGTGAAGAAATCAGGCTAAGAGTTTCCATTTTATCAAATTCCAAAACCAATCTGTATAAGAAAACAGCTTCTTCTTCTTTTTTAATCTATTTTACACTGATATCGAACAGGTTCTGATTTGGGTTGAAGAGAGAAGCCAAGAAGGGACAGTGATGGTAGTACCAACTACCAACAATTGGAGGATTGAAATGGGTCGGGTTAACTCTGAAGTTATGGTTATTTGGGTACGATAGGTATTCAATTTTTCAGGGTAAAACACCTTATTAAACACGGCTCAACCCGGCCCGGTGGTTCAACAGGTCAATCCTATGAACTGACTCGGCCACTTAACCAGGTCTGATTACTGAAATGATTAGACAAGGAGGTCATTCATTGACTTTTCAACTACCCAACGATTGAATCGAAAAAATTAGGTATTCGACCAATTCAACTACGGTTCATTGGGTTGTTGATTGAAGATGCCTCCAACCACTAGACTGCACCCTAGATGGTGTTAAAGTCATCATTTATTATATTTAATTAATATATTTTTTATCCTCTATTAAATAAGATAGCCACTAACTTAAAAAAGTAATAAATATTTAAATACGAAATATATACACAAATAGCAAAACAATAGTATATTTTTTTACAACAAAAAAGTAATTCACAAAACATTGTACCACTCAAACTTTGTGAATGAAATATAGTATAAAAAATCTAAACAAACTTTTCAATCTAAATATAATATTATAGTAAAGTCACCATTTAATAAATAATGAAAAGATCATTTTCTATGCATTTATTCATATTAAAATTACTTCTATAATACCTTAAAATTAAATAAAGACTTCTATTTTCACATATTAATTATAACTTTTAGCTAAATTATTCATAATTAACTAAAAAGTTTATATGACACAATTTATCAATATTTTAATTTTAAAACATTATATATTAATAAAATAATATATTTTAGTAACCCACAAGTTGAACCAGTAACCCGACAGTTGAATCACTAACCCACCTCTCCCACCAGGTTCCTTCCCGGGCCTGGTTTAATAACGATCCTTATAGCTCCCCAAACTTAAGTTTGCATTCTTTCAACAATCGAACTATTAAATGTATTCTTTTGACTATTGAACTTCGAGAAAGATTATGGTAGTTATTAAACAACTAATTACTCAATAACTAATGGAAGGGAGTCATTTGTACAGTATAGCCCATTTTATTGCAAATTGGAAGGCCATGTTTTGTCCAAATGAGAGCCTTTCATTGGTTTTTGAGCAACTACTAGGATGCCAAGTAGTTGCTCAATGACCACAATAAATTTTGCCTTTGAACTGCAGCAGTTAATCTGATTAACCATAAATGTCAAACAAGTAACAATTTTAATAAGAATTTTAATGGAAGTGCTAATTATGTTTCTAATACCTTCAACAGGAACAGTCTATGTAGTAGTACATATAAATTTGGTTAGAGGAATTATTCGATTTTTCATGGAGTCGTAATCACTACATATGAGAGGACCACCTTTAGGTTTTCGGCAAAAGCTAGGGGAGAGATAGCAAAATGAGTTTAAACCAGCTTTAGAGAAAGTGTTGTCTAAATTCATTAAATCTGTTGATGCTTGAATGAACATTCAAGAAGCATCACTAAGGAATTTGGAAGCACAAATTAGACAGTTAACCTACATAATATTTTGACATTCACAAGGGTTACTTTCCAATGACACTGAAGGAATCTTATAGAGCAAGCTAAAGCAGTAATATTGAGAAGTGGTCAGTAAATGGAGGAACTAAAGCTGGCTTTGACAAATTCTGAAGAAAATAATGATGAAGAAAAGAGTGAAGGGAAGTGTGAATAAAGCAATGAAAAACTATAAAGGAGAGAGTTAGAGAAAACGAAGACGAAGTGTATCAATTCCTGAAGAATTTTTAAATCTTCAGTATTGTCTAAAATTTATACAGGAAAAATTGGACAAGCAAGTTTCTAAGTTTCTAGAGATTTTTAAACAATTGCATATTAATATTCCATTTTCAAAATCTTTACAGCAGATCCCAGTTATGCGAAATTTTTAAAAGTGATTTTGCCTAACAAAAGAAAAATTAAAGAAACTGGAATTGTGAAGCCAACGGAGTACTGTAGTGCTGTTTTTCAAAGTAGGTTACCACCAATCAAAAAGATCCAAGGAGCTTTACTATTCCTTATTCTATTGGTAACTATACATGTCCTAAAACATTATGTGATTTAGGTGCAAGTATAAATTTAATACTTTATTCTGTTTTTACAATGCTTGGACTAACATCGATAAGGGACACTGAAGTACTTTTGCAATTTGCTAATCAAACGTATTAAACAAGCTGTAGGAATTTTGGATGGACGTATTGGTTAGTGTAGGGAAATTAACTTTGCCTACAAATTTTATAATTCTTGATATGATTATAGAGGGGGACGTCCCTATCATTTTAGGTAGACCATTTCTTACTACAGGACGGACCCTTATTGATGTGCAAAATAGGAAACTGATTTTGAGAGTGAACAACAAGAAATTAACTTTTGATATGAATAATGCTTTGAAAGAGCCATCTAATTTCTCATCATATTTTGCGGTGATTGAGTTTGACAATGATGCTAACATGAACTTTCAGAATGAACCCGAAGAACTAAAGGAAGATCAAGCATTGAATCAAGACATGGAGGATAATGAGTTAATTGATGATGAAGATGAAATAGAGAAGTTAAAGGAGCCATCTAATAATGAAGAGAAAGACAAGACTCCTAAAACTGAACTTAAACAATTACCTTCTCATCTTAAATATACTTTTCTAGAATCTTATTCATTTTTGTTATAATTTCTTCAACGTTAATAGATGAAGACATGGGAAAGGCAACGTTGTTGAAAGTTCGAGAAAGTACAAAAAGACAATTGGATGGACTATAGATGATATTAAAGGTATACTGCCTTCAATTATATGCATAAGATCCTCGTGGAGGATAATATCAAGCCAGTGATTCAGCTACAAAGGAGGTTGAACCCTGCATTAAAGGAAGTACTCAAGAAAGAAGTCATTAAGTTGTTGGATGCAGATATAATCTATCTCATTTTTGATAGTTCATGGACTAGTCCAGTGCAAGTACCCAAAAAGGTAGGATTACACTTATCAAGAATGAGAACAATGAATTAATCCCTCATGCACAATGGCTGGTTGGAGGATTTATATTGACTATGGAAAGTTGAATGAGTACATTTGGAAAGATCACTTTCCGCTTCCTTTTATTAATTAAATGCTTAAGCATGTTGTAGGTCATACTTTTTATTATTTTCTAGATGGTAATTGGGGATATAATCAGGCAGTTATAGCTCTAGAAGATCAGGAGAGGACGACATTGCCACACTTGTCCTTATGGAACATTTGCATACAGGAGGATATCGTTTAGACTATGCAATGCTATTGCAACTTTTCAGCATTACAAGATAGCAACTTTTACTGATATGAATGAAAATTTTTTGAAATTTTCATGGATGATTTTACTTTATTTGGTGACACCTATGATAGCTATCTTGATAATCTGTCAGTTGTTTTGTAGCGTGTATCCTTGCAACTAGCAGATAGGAGCATAAAGTTTCCAATGGGGATGGTAAAAGAAAGGGCTGTAAACAAGTTGAGTTGAGCACGAAGCTCAAGTTCGAAATTTTTTGAGAGTCTTAGCTCGAGTTTGAGATCAAATGAACTTTAAAATTAGAACTCAAGCTCAAGTTCAAAAAAATTGATTAAGCTCGAGCTCAATTCGAAATCACTAAAAAAATAAGTAAAACGATCTCAAATTCAAGTTCAAACTTGAATAGTTCAATTTTTAGGGGGTAAAAGATGTAATTTTCTAAAGAGTATAGACATTTTAGTAATTTTATATATAATAAAAAATTAAAAATATTGTATACGTACCCAAAAAGTTCAATGAGCACTTGAGCATAATATATATATACTCAAGATCGGCCCATCAAGAGATTCGAACAAGCTTGACTCGAGCTCTTCTAGTTTTTAACCTAGCTGCTCGCGAACTACTTGCGAGTAGCTTAGTCAGTTTGTGAGTAGCACGATTCGTTTACGCCTCTAGTAGAAGATATGATAATTAACTTCGACAAGCTATATCTCCCGGCATACTTCATTGTGCTAGACATGGGAGAGAACAAAAAATGTCCATCATTCTTGGAAAGTCATTCTTGGCTATCAGACGTGTTCTCATAGACGTCCAAGAGGGAAAGTTAGAGTTTAGGATTAATAATGAAATTATTGTTTTTAATGTATTTGATTCCCTTAAACTGCCTTCTATTTATGATGATAATATGAGAATTGATGTGATTGATCAAGCAGTCAATGACTTTTGTAGGCACAATATGGCTAATTTCATATATCCACGGGAGAAGGCACTTGTGGATTCAAATGAAGAAGATCAACATGATAAAGAGACATAAGGTTGAACCTAAACTTGTGCCTCCATATTTGCAATATGTGTTCTTTGGAGATAATGAAACTCTTCCCATGATTGTGAGTGCATACTTGACTTGTGAGCAATAGTTGAAATTAGTTGTGCTTCAGATGCATCATAGTGCCATAGCTTGGAGCATAAGGACATAAAACATATTAGTCCCTATTATCTATATGCACAAGATTTTGATGAATGAAGGGTATGAACCAATTAGACAACCCCAAAAAAGATTGAACCCAACTTTAGAAAAGGTTGTGGCAAAAGAAGTAATGAAGTTGCTAGATGTTAGTATAATCCATTCTATTAGCGATAGCAAGTGTGTAAGTCCAAGCCAAGTTGTTCCAAAGAAAGGGGGTTTTACAATAATCTTTAGTGACACAAATAAAATATTCCATCTAGATTGGTAACTGTTTGGCAAGCATGCAATATGATGTCTAGACTTTAGGAAATTAAATGAAATCACCCGGAAAGATCATTTTCCTTTATTCTTCATTGACCAAATGCTAGAGGATTTGCAAGTTTTGCCTATTATTGTTTTCTTGACGGTAACTCTAAGTATTTTCAAATTGTAATATCATCGGAGGATCAAGAGAAAATGACATTTACATGCCCCTATAGAACGCTTGCATAATGCCTTTTGAGTTATATAATGCTCTGAGCACATTTCAAAGAGCATGTTAGCCATTTTTCATGATATGGTGAGGTATTTATGGATGATTTGAGTGTATTTAGCACTTCATTTGATGATTGTTTGTTGAATTTGTTCAATGTGTTACAACGTTGTGAAGAGACTAACTTAGTTCTTAATTGGAAAAGTGTCTTTTCATACTACATGAGAGCATAGTTTTGGGTCATAAAGTGTCATCAAGGGGTATTGAGGTAAATAGACAAAAAGTGAAAATTATTGAAAAATTACCCCTACCTTCTAATGTTAGGGGTCTCTATGTAAGAAGCTTCCTTGATCATGCAGGTTTTGATACGGGTTGATGCCCAGGGTATGTAGAACTTAGTCACAACCGTAGGGTTTATATGCACAAGCGAAAGGTAGTTGTTAATAGACCTCCTTGATTAGCCACAAGGCAATCTTTTAACTATGAGCAAGGTAGTTGTTAATAGACCTCCTTGATTAGCCACAAGGCAATCTTTTAACTATGAGCAAGGAATTGATCCAAAGCCTAATTGGCAGAAAATCAATACCTGGTGTTGGTTATAACCTCAAGTGCTCAATCTTGAAGCCCCAGCTAGATTCCTAGTCTAGACAAGACTAAAGAGAATCTAAAATTCTAATTCACTCGTATGAGAGGAAAAAGAAAAACTGAAATCTTATTGCCAAAATTCCTTCTTCAATTGTGTACAAGACCCCTCTATTTATAGTTGAGGGTGGAGGATTCTAGGACTAAATTATTCAATGTGGGATAGCTAGTTTTAATAGTTGGGCTGGATCCTACAGCCCATTAGCTTTTAAACCCAATTCTTGCACACTTAACTAATGGCCGAAATACATGGCCCAAAAACAAATAATTACGTCTTGAAACCAGCCCAATTAAACACACTAACACTTAAAATAATTGGGCTCAAAATAAAAGACTAGACAACTAAATAAAAAGAATATTCCATGGCCGAAATAATGAGGCTAAATTTCGGCCCTTCAGCTTCTCATCCTAGGCTTGATCTTCAATGACTTGGACGTCCATTACTAAGAACATCTTAGACTCTTTAGTGGATTTCATCTCCAAAAGGTTTGTGAGCTCTTCTTGATCTTCAACAACTTCAACTAAGCCCAACATAGCTTCATTGAGGTTCTTAGCTCTTGATCTCGTAATTAGACCTTGTGGAACTTGAAGTGCCGATTCCGTGAGCCTATATCGAGCCTTTGTGGACAATTGATCACCATCAAGTCCTTGGGATGTATCAGGTTTTATCACAAGTTCATAAAAAAAAATTCACAAATGCTATATTATGATCTCTTTGTTCTCTATTGCAAAAAGATTGTTTATATGTCTAATTTTGATTATACTTGTTTGAAATCTTTCAATGTGTTAAAATGAGCCCTTGTAATCATATATTTACTATGCAAGGTAGACCTTGGAATGAAACTCAAATGAACCACTCAACAATCGAAAAGAAATTACTTGATATAATATTTGCTTTTGATAAATTTCGATATCATTTGATAGGTTCAAAAGTGATTGTCCATATTAACCATTATGCCTTAAAGTACTTATTTTACAAGCAAGATGCTAAACCTAGATTATTAAGATTCTTCTTTTACACGGGTTTGATTGGGAGGTTGTAGACAAGAAAAGAAGTAAAAATGTCGTTGCAAACCACCTTTCAAGAATTAAAGGAAATAGACTTGTTATTCAAGAAGATATACCAATTCAAGAAGAATTTTCGGCAAAAAAATTACTTGTAGTCATAAAGAACCATCCATGGTATGCGGGCTAGATGAACTTTGTTGACGATGTATGGCTAAGGTGGTTCCAACTACATTGAATTTAAATCAAGAAAGGAAGTTCTACTTGGAAGTGAAGCAATATTTTTGGGATGAACCATATCTCTTTGGCCAATATAATGACCAATTCCTTAGGTGCTGTGTTCTGGAAGAGAAAATTGAAGATATCTTGATACATTGTCACTCTTACCCAAAAGGTGGCCGCCACAGAGTCAAAGAACCGTGGCTAAGGTGTTGCAAAGTGGCTTTATTGGGAAAAAATCTCTAAGAATTCATGGAGTTTTGTGCTTAAGTAT
Organism: Cinchona pubescens; assembly: GCA_025175665.1. Classification (NCBI taxonomy): domain Eukaryota; kingdom Viridiplantae; phylum Streptophyta; class Magnoliopsida; order Gentianales; family Rubiaceae; genus Cinchona; species Cinchona pubescens. The sequence goes on from JANKKI010000232.1 coordinate 1,805,171, forward strand.
GATGAATGCTAAAGAGTAGGTAACATTTCAAGAAGACATGAGATACCTCTTAATAGGGCCCTCGAGCTTGAGGTTTTTGACGTTCGAGATATTGATTTCATAGGACCTTTCCCAACCTCCTACTCTAACAAGTACATTTGGTCACCGTTGATTATGTGTCAAATGGATGGAAGCAGTTGTTTCACCAACAAATGAGGCTAAGTTGGTTACTAAGTTTCTAACTGGAAGAAAATATATTCTTATTTTCGAGTGCCACGGGCAATAATAAGTGATAGAGATTCCCACTTTTAGAAAGCTCAATTCGAATCTTTGATTTCCAAGTATGGGATTAAACATAAATTGGCTTTCGCATATCACCCCCGAACTTCGGGTCAAATGGAACTATCCAATAAAGAATTGAAGAGAATCTTGGAGAAGACCGTCAACAAGTCAAGAAAGGATTGGGCAAGAAAGTTGGATGACACTCTTTATGCATACCGCACTACGTTCAAGACTCCAATTAGAATGTCCCTTATAGAATGGTTTATGGCAAGTATTGCCATCTCCCGGTAGAGTTAGAGTACCGAGCTTATTGGGCAATTAAGAGTTTGAACTTTGATTTGAATGAGACAAATGAAAAATGGCTCTTAGATTTGAATGAGCTTGATGAGTTTAAGAGAGATGCTTGAATTCAATGATTTACAAGGAAAGAAATAAAGCTTGGCATGATAAAATTTTGAGGAAAGACTACTCAATCATGGAGATTAAATTTTGGTGTATAAATCAAGGTTCAAGTTATTCCCCTGGAAATTCAAGTCAAGGTCAAAAAGCCCTTTCGAGGTTATTCAAACATTTTCATAGAGCCGTAGAGTTGAAAGTAGCCACTACTACCTTCAAGGTTAACAGACATAGGTTAAAGCTGTACCATGAGAACCCAAAAGAGAATGAGGGGAAACCGTCCTTTATTGAGACACTTGAAGCTCAACCATGTTACAGTCAAACTAATGACTATAAAAAAAAATTCTCTTGGGAGGCACCCAAGATTTTCTTTCCTTTATTTATGCTTTACTTTGATTTTCATTTCATTTATTCGTAATTATTTAATTAGGTTTGAATAGGTTGAAATTAGTATTATTATAATTAGTTATGTTTCTTTAAGTGTTTTTATAGGAATGTGGCTGAAAATTTTCTCTAAAATGTGATTTTGATGTTTGTAAATGATGGATAAAGTGTTGGGAACAATTGAACAAAAATTGGTCTAGTATTGAAGGTTTTGATACTGTAGTATGGAATTTTAATGAACTAATCGAAACTGCATTATCAAACTTTTAGGGGTCTCAAATACAGTCGAGAACGTGGTATCAAATTTGAAGAAGAAAAAAATAATATAGCAGTATGGAGTGTTCATAGAACACTTTGGTATGATGCGCGGTATCAAACTTCTAGGGAAACTGATATTAGTCAGTATTGGGGTATCAAATTCTTGAAGAAAAATTTGATAACACGGTCAGAAATCTTCAACTGGCAAAGTAATTATACTTTTTGACCACGTTAAATGATAGCGTGTTCCGAATTCTGGTAAGGGTATAAAAGCCCCATTTAGCCAATTTTCAGCCTCACAACTTCATTGTTCCCAATTCCTAAAACCCTAGACTACTTCTTCTTTCTTCCTACATAAATTTTACCTTCTTTCTCACTAATTCCACCAAAAATCCACCCAACCTCAATTTTAACTTCATCAACATAATAGGACTTCTTTAATCAATAAAGAGGACTCAAAAGGACAATCAAGGGGTCGATTTCAAGGTTCAATGGTTCATCCAACTTCTAATTTCTCCAATAATATTGTTCCAAATTCAATCTTCTACAGTAAGTTTTTGTGGCTAATTGTTTATTAGATACATTTTATGGTCAATTAGAGCAATTTTGTGAATATGTGCTTGGGCTTAATTGTTTGAAAAATTGGCTTGATTGGACTGCTTTATATTGGTTTAGTGGACTTTTTGGGTTAATTATTGCTTGAATTGGTTGTTTGCACCTTTAGAGGCCAAAAACAGAAAAACCAGGATGGGAAAAGTGGAACCACTAAAAAGAAAGAGCCCAAATTCAATAAGAAACTTTTTTGAGTAAAAAGGCTACAGATTTGTTTAAGGCAAATGAAAAGTATGATGTAATACAAGAAAGTGTTTTTGACTTGTCTAGTAATTGGATGAGAAAATTAGGAAGGAAATCGAGGTTCAAATAAATGGACATTATTGGAAATTGTTTGACTTCATAGAGATGTTGAGTTGGGTTACATTAATCTTATAAAAGAATTTCATCGTGTTGTGTGATCTTGTTGATGGTAAATACAAGGTAAAGGGTAAATTGGTTGATTTTAGTGAGGCCAACATCGATGCATACTTTAATGTGCAAGCCAGTTATAATAGTGGTTTCAAGAATCTTATAGCCAACAATCCAGATTATGATAACATTAAAAATCAATTGTGCTTTGCAAATGTGGCTTGGCAAATGAATGCTAGAGGGAACAAATATTTGAGATTCCCTGTGAGCGGTCTTCAATTGTTATACGAAATCTGGTTTTATTTTGTTAGGTGCCATATTTGGGGTTTGAGCACCGTGAGCTTTGTTCAGAGTGAAAAGGCTTGCTTGGTCTTCGCCATTTTAGAGGGTTTGTCTATTGATTTGGGTAAGATTATTCGTTTGGATTTCTTGAGAAATGGAAGATTGGGATGCATGGGTTTTGTTTTGCTAAATTTAGTATATAAACTTTATTTGGATGATGCAAGTTGTAAGATTATTCCTGGTGAGCCCTTAACATTCCAAAGAAGGCATATTGACAGCCATTATGTGCACAACATTGTCAAGAAGTTTGAGAGGCACCATAGAGGAGATGAGCAACCAAAAGCACCACCTCCACAAGCTCCATACATCAAACAACCACTTGAACATATCTTCAATCATCCATAAACCAAAAATGAGAGGGATGAAATGTATGGGTATTGGACCTATAGTCAAATGGTCCTACACAACAACCTCGCACTCATTGGCCAAGCCCTTTAAAGAACAATACTAAACACTTGGATTCATCTGCACCCGCCTCCCATTTGGCATTATGGACCTTAACGAGGACAACCATTCTTCCAACCACGAGATGAGTCAATGCAAAAAAGCCACAAAGCCAAATTGGTGGAAAAGGAGCCGTTTTGGAAAACTTTTAAGAGAGTCAAGTTGATGGAGATAATGAAGAGGTCGATGATGACTCTAGTGTCAAGGATAAAGAGAGGAATCCAAGTAAGAAGATGGCAAGGATTGATGATTTCTCACTTTGAGAAGACCTTTTTTCATATTTCTTGCTTACCCCATTTCTCCTTATAATTATAGAGACATGATCAATGAGCGTGTTTCTTGTGATTGTCAAATGGGATAGTACAACCATCCAAATTCTTTTTCAAAATATCAAGATTATTCTTCTTGTTATCCTACTTATATATAGCTAACATATGCACAATAGAGCCACATTCAAGAGAATTTCTTTGACCTACCAAACATCATAGAAGGGTAATGGTGAAAAAGCTCACATGAACAACTATTACTCACCAGCACCTATGAAACAAACGTAAGTTTTGGATGGTTGGCCTTCATGGAGATTCTTTTGAGTGCTACAGTTGTGAATCACTTGGTCGACTTAATAAACCAAAACCTAGACATTGGCTAACCAAATCCTAGCCCACTCAAAACACTTTCTTAGTCTTTTGGATTTAGTTTTAGTTAAACCTTTTCTAAGTAGTTTACTCAAACCCTTCAAATAGCTTTCTAGCCAAATAATCAATATTTGAACACCACTCTGATGGAATGATACCTATTTACTTTTTACTACTTCACAATCCGTATACTTGTAGTGCATGCAAGTGTTTAGCAGTTAAATCGTGGTAAGAATTGGAATTTGGCTTGCAACACTAAGTAACTGCATTTCATAGAGCCATCAGATGATTCTTATGGTAGATTCCACTAGCAACACCGTCTAGTGCCAAAGTCGAAAAAATTTGTCAGTGACCAAATTTAAATTCAAATTTTCACCAAGATTATAATTATTGCAACAAAACTAGTCAAAAATTTGTTGGAAAGCTATTGAACGAGAACGACCTATGACGACGCTCTTCCCTTACACATGCTTTAAACATGCACAAATCCCGCACAAAATTACATTAATATGATTCTTCGGGATTATAGAATAAAAATAAAGTAACAATTTCGCCAATAAAATAAGAGAACATACGTGAATTAAAATAAATTCTAATACCTACTTTAAAGCTCAAATTATGTTAATTTCTATTCTAAAATTTTTAAACGGTCTATTGCAAATCATAAGAAGGATGATGAAAAATGAATTAATATGTTAATTAATCAGCAAACGCCAAAGATCTCATGGAGTAAGAAATTTATCATCGAGCATTTTGTTTTACTGTACATGGGTAAAGTAGGAATTTGGGCATTATAGGAGTAAAATATAATTTTGTATCATTATAGAGGGTAAACTCTAACTAATGCTAAAATTATATGAGGGTAATTTATAATTTTATGCCATTCTCTAACTGTTTGACTAACATTTAACTTTGACCGAATCAGATGAGGCTAAATCTATATAAAATTTTCTCAGGGGCCAAATCAAGACACATATAAGTTTACAAGGGTGTAAAGTATAATGAACTATTAATTTTTTCATCCCATATTGTTGAAAAATATTTTTTACCCTTCTTATTAAGTGCATGAACTAATTTTTCTCCTTTTCTCCCTTTTTAAGTCTTATTTTTTATTTTATTTTATTTTTTTGTAGTTTTGTCATGCCTTCACTTTCATCCCTCTCCCCTACTCTCTCTCTTAAAAAATAGGGCAAACTCTACTTATACCTCTATGTGATTATGTTGTTTTTCATATAACCACCCTGTCATTTAAAAGTCTCCAAATACCCCCTTGTGTTTATTGTAAAAGTGTCATTTGGACTAAAAAACAATTTACTAATCGAGCCGTTATAATGGACCAAAATACCATTTCCTTTATCCTTCAACTAACTCATGCAATTAATCGCTATTAGCGCCATCCCGATTGTGGTTTGCTTTGTATTTTCATGAAAATTGTGAAATTATTTTTAGAAATCTCCAAATCAACCCAAAATCCACTAGATTTACAGTAAAAACATTCAAATCTACACTAATTTTCCTAGATCTACAACTAGAGAGAAGAAAGGTGGCCAAGAGAGAGGAAAAAATATGACAGAACGTAGTGGATTTGACCAAAGTAGGGCTGAATAAGAGAAAATCTCCAGGGAAGAAGGCGGGAGAAAAAGTGGTGGGGTTGGGGGAGCGGGATGGAAGAGTGTTGGATCTGATTGGAGAAAGGTTACAGGATAGGGAAGTAGGGAGTTTGAAGGTGGCAAGGATGGGGAGAGGGAAAGGGAAGGAAATGGGGGTAGATCTGGCTAAGAAAAGGTTGAACCATTGAAGAAAAGAGAGAGAGAAAGTGGAGGGGGTAGGCGGCGGGCTGGGGACGGGAGGAGTGGAAGGGGAAAGTGAATCTAGATGGAGGGGGAGTAAAAAAAGGGGTGGCGAAAGTGGGAATGGATAGTGAATGGCAAAGGGAGATGAAGGGGTAGTGGAAGGGGGCTGGGAAGGGGGGGAAGGGAGAAGGGTCTGGCAAGGTCTGGGTGTATGAAGGAGTGGTAGAAAGCTAAGAGGGATGAAGGATTGGTGGAGAAGGGCTTGGGAGGGTGAAGGAAGAAGGGATGGCAGGGCTGGGTATAGAAGGAGATGGTGGATGGCAGAGAGAGATGAAGGGGTGGCAGGGGAGGTGGTACTAAAGGTGGAGATCGAGATGAAGAGTCTAACCCCCTTTTTTCCACATTCTTTTTATTTTTTTTAAAAAAAATTATAACAATAAAAAGGTTCATTGTTAAATTATTTTTTTTTCTTTTATTTACTAAAATGTGAATAGGGGTAAATTGGAATGAAATTTCAAAAATCTCAAAGATGTCGAAAATTTTAAAAGAAGAAAGCGCGTGTGAATTAACAACCATTACATAGTTGATTTTCTATCCAAGGGACACTTTTACTGAAAAACACAAGGGGGTTATTTGAAGATTTTTAAATGATAGGGCTATATGGAAAATGATATAACCACATGCACTATATGTAGAATTTGCATTAAAAAGTATTTCCTCCGTCCCATTTTATTTGTTGTTCTTTATATTTTAGTTTGTTTCAAATTATTTGTCACTCTTTAAAAAGCTAAATAAATAAATGTTAATTTGCCTAATTTACCCTTCATGCAAGTTCCAAAAAAAGAGCATTATTGTCATATTTTAATATTAATCATACTCTTATAAAATATTTTAAAATTTGAAAACTAAAAAGTAATTAATAAATTTTGAATTTTAATTGAGAGATAATAATGAAAAAATAATTCTACTAATTGGTCAAATATCAATTATTTTTAAATTGTGTATAAAATTAACCATACCAATCAAAATGAAACGAAAGAAATACTAAGAGTAAAAATTAAATTATAATATACATGTAAGTGTTAAAATAAAATAGAAAAGAAAAAGAAAAACTTGCTAATGGCAAGCGAATAGTTTTCATTGGCAAAAAATGGGGATACCAAACCCATATCCATTATCCATTATCCATTTTCCCACAAAACAAAAACGTAATCATTTTTCTTTCCTTTCGTTTCTATCCCTCTCTCTTTACTTTCCCATTTGCGATAAATCCGTCCCCTTTAGGGCTCTCAATTACCCTCAAAACTACATTAATTTACATCCAAAACCCGATCTTTCTCTTCCTCGATTTAGATCTCCTAACAAATAACCAACATGAGATCTTTGGCGTTTTGGAGCGAAACCACATCTTCGAAGGTAACTCTTTTCTCTCTGTATGTATACAAATGCGATGTCTGTGTGTTTATATACAGCTGAAACTGACTGGGTTCAAAATCGATTCTTATGGATATTTATGAATTCAAGCACTGCACTATCAACTGGTTATACTAACTGAACTGAATTTGTTCAATTAGAGTGATTGGTAAATTTACTTACTGATGTTGTAAATATGTTAATTGAAGCAAATAACCATCTGGAATTTACTGCATTTTGTAGATAATAATCCTCCATTTTTGGAATGTTTTTGGCGATTTTTTTTTGGGGGCGGGAGGGGGAAGGGGGGGAACAATCAAGATAAGGTGTTACTCATGTGGGACTTAAAGGCGAATTGAAAGTCAAGGAATCGAGTTGAAGGTGAAGGAATGGCAAGTTTGGGACTTTAGTGCGGTTGTTTTGTGGAGAGGGTATGGCTGAGCTGGGATTAACTCAAAGAATACCAAATTCAAGTCATGCCTTGCCAACGGATGAGAGTTTAGTAATGGGCCAAGAGTTTGCAAATGTTGATGCTTGCAGGAGGAATATGGCTGAGCAGGGTTTTGCAACAATGGCACAGAATTCAGATATGGTGTTGGCAGATCAGCCTTTAGTGATTGGACAGGTGTTCCCAGATGTTGATACTTGTAGAAGAACTTTGAAAGACATAGCTATAGCTATGCATTTTGAAATTCGGATTGTTAAGTCAGATAGGAGTAGGTTCATAGCTAAATGCTCCAAAGAGGGGTGTCCATGGCGCGTTCATGTGGCGAAATGCCCTGGAGTTGCTACATTTACGATTAGGACACTTCATGGAGAGCATACATGTGAAGGGGTTCAAAACCATCACCACCAGCAGGCGTCCGTGGGATGGGTTGCAAGGTCCGTTGAAGCGCGTGTGAGAGATAACCCGCAGTACAAGCCAAAGGAGATTTTGCAAGATATTCAAGATAAGCACGGCGTTGCTGTGTCATATATGCAAGCCTGGCAACCGTGGGAAGGAACGGAGCATGGCTGCACTGCATGGTACTTTTGAGGAAGGTTATCGGCTTCTTCCAGCATATTGTGAACAGATAAGAAGGACCAATCCGGGGAGCATTGCTTCAGTTGTTGCCACTGGACAAGATAATTGTTTCCAAAGGCTCTTTGTTTCATACCGCGCAGCAATATATGGGTTTCTAAATGCTTGTAGACCGCTTTTGGAACTTGACAGAGTTCATCTGAAAGGCAAATACTTGGGTACAATACTATGTGCTGCTGCAGTGGATGCTGATGATGCTTTATTTCCATTAGCAATAGCTATTGTTGATGCTGAAAGTAGTGAAAGTTGGATGTGGTTCATGTCTGAACTGCGGAAGCTTCTTGGAGTAAACACTGACAGCATGCCAAGACTTACAATTCTATCTGAGAGAACAATGGGTATGGTGGAGGCGGTTGAGACGCATTTTCCAAATGCGTTTCATGGCTTTTGCCTACGTTATATTAGTGAGAATGAGTTTCGTGATACATTTAAGAACTCAAAGTTGGTGAATATATTTTGGAATGCAGTTTATGCACTTACATCGGCTGAATTTGAAAATAAAATCACTGAGATGGTGGACATTTCACAAGATGTTGTGGCGTGGTTTCACCACTTCAACCCCCAGCTATGGGCTGTGGCTTACTTTGAAGGAGTACGATATGGCCATTTCACATTGGGAGTAACAGAATTGTTATATAACTGGGCACTGGAATGTCATGAGCTGCCCATTGTACAAATGATGGAGCACATTCGCCATCAGATGACATCATGGTTCAGTGATCGTCGTAATATGGGCATGAGGTTGACCTCAATTCTTGTACCATCTGCTGAAAAGAGGATTTCAGAAGCAATTGCAGATGCTCGTTGCTATAAAGTTCTTCGTGCAAATGAAGTTGAATTTGAGATTGTCTCAACAGAGCGGACAAACATTGTGGACATACGGAGTCGTATTTGTTCCTGTCGTCGATGGCAACTTTAGTCTATGGGCTGCCATGTGCACATGCTGCTGCTGCACTTATCTCTTGTGGCCAGAATGCTCATTTATTCGCTGAGCATTGTTTCACTGTACACAGCTATCGTGAAACGTATTCACAGATGATATATCCTGTCCCAGATAGAAGCCTCTGGAAGGAGCCTGGTGAAGGAGCAGAGGGTGGAGGTGCCAAGGTAGATATTACTATTCATCCACCCAAGACTCGCAGGCCTCCTGGGAGGCCCAAAAAGAAGGTTCTCCGCATAGAGAGTTTCAAACGTCCAAAGAGGGTGGTTCAATGTGGTCGCTGTCATATGCTAGGACATTCTCAGAAAAAATGCACATTGCCAATTTGAACCTTTACTCTTCTTTTTCTTTTGTTCTTTTGAATTTTTAGCGCTTAAGAATAGTCATGTCTTTGTAAGTTATAATGTATTTTTGGAACAATTAAGTTACTGAATAGGTACATGGCTTCCATGCTGTAGTATCACTTGTTCCTGGCATGTATGATATATCAGCAAGTAATGTTCCTTGTACTATACAATTATAAGATTAATTGCTTTCCTTCTTAACTATATCAACGGAAGCGCTTCATTCTTCTGTTATTGTTCCTATTTATGTCACTGTTTCAGCTACCAAATTTCATCTCCCATTTCTTGTAATACTGATGTTCTGTCATATATAAGTTCATCTGTTTTTGATCAGTGGTCTGTCCTGGTAAGTAAGCTAATGAAGGAATAATAATTTCATTACACTTATACTCTATCCCGATACTGTTCTTATGACTCTGCAATCTTGTCATCTTGTGAAACAAATTAAAAAACTGTAACTCTTAATATTGGTTCAAAGAGAAATCATTTATCTATCATGCTAATTTGGCAAGCAGGAATGATTTCAATTACTTACATATGTTGAGTTGTTTCAATGGAATATCTAGCTCTATATATGCTACTCATTGATTGTTCTTGTTGTTCTGTTTAGTAGTACAATTATGGCTGAAGAATTTCTCAACTAAGCTTTCAATGGATTGTAGATGCCAAAAGAGCAGGGTTGCTTTACTGGTTGAAACAAAATCTGAAGGTGCGAACTTATAAAAAGAAGTCTATTCTTCTTCTGACTAACCTCTCTTTCTTCGTTTTAAGTTCATTCAATGGCATTCCCCTTAACAGACCTTCTTTTGGTTGTTTGCCCCTAACAGATACAAGCACTATATTCCAAATCGAGGTATTGCTTTGCTAGTGTAGATAATTGCTACTGTAATGCAGCCAATGAAGTTTTGCAAGTTGTTTTCCTCTCCTTTCTTCTTGCATGGAATCCAAAACACAGTTTCGTCATTTGTTAAAATTGTGGAAAACATCAACACTTGAAGTAAGCCTGGTTGCATTCATTGCCTCAAGTATTGCTACAGATATTCCTCTAGTAAAATCCTTTGGCACCACCTTTGAGTAGATGGATAGTGCTCAGTGAAAGGAAAACTGTATAAAGCTTAAACTTCATGTGTTGATGGACGCAGCAAACTGTGGTAGTTGTTAGGCTGGGCTAATACTTGGTTTGGCTGTGAAATTGCAGATGTTTGCCTTCGAACCTGTGCGCTCATAATTCTACATTTGTGTTCTTTCTTTTATTTGCCAATAACCAAATTATGTATTCTCTGTTATGTATTCTTTTGTTCTCTTTCATTTATGTTGGTAGCTCTTTTTGTTCATTGCAATAAATAGTAAGCATCAATCACCACTAAGGTTAGCCTGCTCAAATAGTGCAAATTGGTTCAAACTACCAAATAATGAAGTCATGCTTTGTTCCAATAGGTAATTTTAGCCGGGCCCAATCTTTTTATGTCATGGAAAGACTTGAAAGTTACAAAATATTGTGAAAGTAGCATAAAAGATGTTCTTTTAAAAAATGTACCAATAAAGTGAAGTTGGGGTACCCGTTATTTAAGAATTTGCATTTCTTTTAGCACGCTAAACAAAAGAGATGTAGTTTGAGTGTCTAAAAGAACAATCTTAGAATTTAGTCTTCCGGTTTCGAAATTGGATCTTAGGTATTGGAGAAGGATGTTTATCGGACAAAAATACACAATTTTGGGAAAGTGACGGAGAAAAGTACAGATATAGGAAAGTTTTATTTGAGGTGAGTTTACAACCAAATAATAAATAAAGGTTTGGTTGCTGAAATACAATAGGTATTTGTTGTGAGCAATGTTTTCATGTTCTAAAACGGTTACTGGATTTTCGTGAAAGTTGGAGGTCAAGAATTAGTCCTTGGATATTGGAATGCATGGGTAATTGAAGTTGGTAGGCTACATAATCAATCTTGGAGATAATCTGGAATGGATCACAGTATCTGGGAGCCAACTTCTAAGAACTCCTGAAATGGACAGTTTGCTGCCTGCATGGTTGAAGTTTAACATAGACCTAATCACCCACTGAAAAAATTCTGTCAGTCCTATGTTTATTAGCCGGCTGCTTCATCCTGTTTTGAGCCCTTTGTAAATGAAACTTCAACAGCCTTATCATGACTTCTAGGATCGAGTTGTCAAGCTTATGTCCACTTGCTCATTGGGTGAGGTACTTGATAGGTAAGGAACATGGTGTGGGGGTGGCTGTCCATAAATGATTTGATAAGGTGTGAAACAAGCAGCTGATTGTAAGATGGAATTATACCACCATTCAGCCAAGGGAAGCCATTGAGACTATTTCTTAGATTGATCCCCAGTCATACACCTCAGGTAAGTCTCTAAACATCTATTAAGGACTTTAGTTTGCCCATCACTTTGAGGATGGTAAGCAGAAGAAAAATGAAGTTGGACCTGTTGTAAAGCAAACAACTCCTTCCAGAAGTGGCTCAAGAAGATTGCATCCCTATCACTCACAATACTTTTAGGCATCCCATGCAGCTTAAAAACATTATCCAAGTAAGCTTGAGTGACATCAGCAGCTGAATAAGGATGACCAAGAGCCAAAATGAGCTGATTTGCTCAATCTATCAACAACTACCAATATTACAGTTCTACTTGCTGAATTTTGTACCTTGCCTTCAGTAAAATCCATAGCTACATCCATCCCTCCCTCTGGAATAGGTAAAGGCTGAAGTAAGCCTTGGGAAGCTATAGTTTCATACTTGTTCTTTTGACACGTGTCACAAGCCAAGATGAAGGATTTGACCTAAGACTGTAATCCCTTCCAGTACAGCAAGGAAGAAATCCTGTGATAAGTAGCATGTGTACCAGAATGCCCTCTTGCAGCTGAGGAATAGTACAACTTGATTTGCTTAATTCTGAGTTCATCATTGTCCCCTACAACCAACTCTACCTTCCTTGTGAGTTTCCCTTGGCTCCAAGAATAATGAGGATGTTTAGAGGAATCTTACATCTTACCCTGAATAATATTCTTTAGTTTAGTATCAAGTTCCCAAGTTTGCTGAATTCTCTACAACAGATCAGTGTTGACCATGCTTAATGCCTTCAATTCCCCATCCATTAACTGGTACTGAGATCTTCTAGAAAGAGCATCAGCGGCCAGGTTATCATGCCCTTTTTATTTTCTATAGATAATTTCATAATCATACCCCATGAGTTTAACTAACCATTTCTGCTGTGCTAGGGTAGAAATTCTCCGATCAAGCAGGTACCTCAAGCTCAATCATTTCTTTCTCATAAATAGATAATGCTAAATTCTTTGCAAATAAAGCTTTACTCATGTAAGCTAGAGGTTTTCCCTTCTGCATTAGCACTGCTCCCACCTTAGCTCCACTAGCATCAGTTTCCAGGACAAACTCTGTAGAGAAATTTGGAAGAGCTAAAACTGGTGCAGTAGTCATCACCTCATTCAATTTGACAAATGTTGCATCAGCTTGCCATACAAATGCTTCTGTTTTAGCAGGTCATGTAAGGGCCTACAAATGGAACCATAGTGTTGTATGAACCTCCTATGATAACCAGTCAAACCAAGAAAACCCCTGAGTTCCTTTTGTGATTTTGGCATAGGCCATTCCTTCATAGCTACAATTTTTTTAGGATCTACAGCCACCCCTTCAGGGGCAATGATGTGACCCCAAATATTCTATCTACTGTACTTCAAAATTACATTTACTCTTCTTAACAAATAGGTTGTTCTGCCTTAATACTTGCAAAGTTTGCTCCAAGTGTAGAGATGTTTTTCCTAAGTCTTACTGTATACTAAAATATCATCAAAGAAAACTAGAACATGCTTTTGTAGTTGATCCTTGAAGATGGTGTTCATCAGGTTCTAGAAGGTTGAAAGTGCATTAGTTAAACCAAAAGGCATAACCAAGAACTCATAATGCCATTCATGAGTTCTAAATGCAGTTTTATGGATATCCTCAGAGCTCATTCTAATCTGGTGATACCTAGATCTTAGGTCCAGCTTAGTAAAGAACTTGGCTCCAAATAGTTCATCCAGCAACTCCTCAATGACTGGAATAGGAACTTATCCTTAAAAGTCATCTTATTAAGTTCTCTATAGTCAATACACATTATGCAGCTACTATCTTTTTTCTTTACCAATACTACTGGAGATGAGAAGGGGCTAACACCATTGGTTGGATAATTCCAAACTTCAACATTTCTCTCATCTGATTCTCAATCTCATTTTTTTTTTTTGCAAACAAGGGTGTCTATATGTCCTGACATTCATTGGTTTTGTTCCATTCTTTAGAGGTATATGGTGATTATGAAGTCTTTATGGGGGGTAATGAAGTTGGTTCGTCAAATAAATTAGCATATTCAGCAAGTAATTGATCAAGTTTAGAGGTTTGAAGCTCAGTTACCTTTGATGGTAAGGTATGAATTCCTTTAGTTCCAATGAGGTAACATTCTTCCTATTCAGTTAGCTCTATGGAACATAAATAGACTTGGTCAATTTGATGAGGTTTACTTAATGTTTTTTTGCATTTGTTTAGCAGAATCCAACTTCAAGAAAGGTTTAGTTGATCCTCTCAGCACCACCTTTTGTTGCTTAACCATAAACTCTATTCTCAACAGTGAATAATTCCATTTAATGTCCCCTAAAGTCACCAACCACTAGCATCCCAAAACCATTTCACATGTTACATCCCCCAACTGGAAACACCCTCAAATTAGTATTAAATTCTACCCCTTGCATTCTCCATTTAAAGTTCTTACACTCCTTCTTGCTGACCAATTCCCTTCCATCTGCAATAGAGATCTTCATGGGAGAAGCTGGCTCAATCCTGCATCCCAATCTTTTGGTTGCATACGGTGTATAAAATTGTGGCTACTCCCTCCATCAATCAAAATATGGACCAGTTGTTTATTTACATGTCCAGTCACCTTCATGGTTTGGAAATGGGGGACTCTTACCAATGCATGTAAAGAAATGGCAGGCACTGTCTCTTGTACTTCTTGTGTTTCTTGATCCTTTCTTCCTTCACATTTTTCCCCTCTTTCTTCTGCATCCATGAATTACTCTTCATCCTCATGCATTTGAATGGTAAATAATTGCCTCTTTTTACATTGGTGGCCAAAGGTATATTTTTCATCACACCAAAACGTAACCCCAAGGCCCTTTTCTTGTCCATCTCTACAATAGAATTTTCTCTTGGTTTTAGTAGAAGAATTTCCAGTGTAAGATGACTGTCCTTCTCTTTGGGGCTTGTGAGGTACAATAACCTGAGTGCTTGGAAGATTCTTGGGCTTAACTACTCCCTTACTGGTCATACTTGGGGTTGGTAACAATGACTGCTTGAACCTCAATTTTGGTCTCCCAAGATTAATATGATTTTCCTCTAATCTTGCCAACTGCATGGCATAACCCAATTTTTTGGGCATGAACATTCTTACCCCAGCTTGAATCTCAGGTTTCAGACCAGTCAAGAAGCAGCTAATGGTATATTCTTCAGGCAAGACAAGTCTATTGATTACTTCTTCAAATTCTTCAATGTAGCTCTTGATAGTGCCAATCTGCTTCAGTTTCATCAAGTCAGACATAGGATCATCATAGATATTATCTCCAAACCTCTCTCCCAATTAGGAAATTCTCTGATTATTCTGGTTTTCATGACAACTTGGTGCCACTGTAAAGCCTTCCCTTCTAAGTGGATCACCACCAACCTTCTACTTTGGCATGATTAGGGGTCTCATCCACTTCAAAAAATTGTTCACATTTATACAGCCATTCCCTAAAGTTTTCTTCTCAAAACTTTGGAAATTCCACCTTGGAAAAACTAGAGGGAGCAAAGTAAGGATTCTGTTGTTGAAAGTTCTGATTTTTGTCCTCACTGGATGTTGGTGATTGCCTTTGATTTTATTGCATCATTTGGTGCCCCATCTCTAACACAAGATTTTTCAATTCTGACATCTCCTTTTCTTTCCTTTCTTGGTAATCTCTCATCATATTCTTGAAAGATTTTTCCAATTTTCTCACATCTTGGGACCTTGTTCCATCTGCTATGGCTGCCAAGGATGAGAAGCTCTGATACCACTGATAACAATGGCAATTTCTGGTAAAGAAAATGACAGAAATGTAGAACAGAAAAATGAAGAATGAAGTGTGTAATTGGTAGTGAGTCTTTATTAATGTGGTGAATTTGTACAACCAGAGGATCAAGAAAAGAATGATCCTGTCTTAGAAGTTGTACATTTGAAGTTGAGATTAGGATTAATTCCCAATGGACTATTTGATGATTACGCATAAATTGAGAAAGATTACATCAAATTCAGCTTGAAAACAAAGCTAAATTCTCCCAACTCCTTTATAGATTGTTCCTATAACTAACAAACTAACTACTTGCTAAGCTAGCCATCTTCTACCGACTTTAGCTATAATCCGTCCAACTAATGCATCTGCTGACTTGGCCACTTAAATCCTTCTGCTGACTTGGACCAATTATATCCCATCGTATCAGAATGTCATGGTATGTTAGGATCCTTGATAAAATTCAAAGAGCATTAGAACATATGGTTGTATTCAAGACACCAAGGACCTAGGCAAGAGCATATACGAAACTAGTTCTTTTAGGTACGAGTGAAAATGTAATATTATGATTCTCTACTCATGACTATTACTTGGTTTCAGGTTCTTCATTGGAGCATGGAAATATCTGGTTGAATGGTGGATTTCGTGGATTATGTGAACCGAATTGATTAAAATTTCTGATAGCTAATGACAACTAAGGAGCAATAAAAAAAGCTAAATGGTTTTTTTATACAATTGGAAGCCCTTTGGTTCGCATTTGGGAAACGTAATTGGTATGGGAATTATAAATCCAACTATTGTTATAAGTTTGTGTCATTCCCATTGCTTGTTTTGTTTGAGCAGGAACGAGATTCATTATACTAATAAATTAATCAATTTGAAATCATATGTCATAAATGCCCAACCAAACAACATCTATGGATGTCATTCAAATTGATTCCATTCCTAAATTATTCAGGCATTTGATGTCTAGAACCCAATTGCTGCCGTTTCAAGATCTCTAAATGGTTTAGTAGTCTTAATCAAGAGTCTTCACCTACTTTAGTTCTTTTTCTTTTTGATAATCTATTAAAGGTGTGCTAATCACTCTTTATTCTTGGTCTGCCCTAAGAGTAGTTGGTGTGACATGGTTTCATGTATTTGCCTTCTGCGAATAAAATACATATGTGTACCCCAATTTGTCCTCCGAATATTTGATTGATTGAAAGATGTTGTTCGATCCTATTATCTTACAAAGCCAAAATTTTTTGAAATCTCATCATTTAGAGTTGTTTCTGAGCAACTAATTTTAGTTTAGAATTGTTTACATGCATCTCTATTGACATTAAGTCATGGTCTGATGACATTCGAGAGTGTTTTTGTGAGCCATAAGGCTTAATTGTTAAAACAAAAACATAAAGCGAATGATGTGCAAAGATACTCTAATAAGGAAAAGAATTTGCACATGATTTTTTTTAAAAATGTATACAATAGAGTCCTTGGGAAATTATGCGGAGAATTTTAGAAAAAGAAAGAGTTAGAATAGCATATATAGAATCAATAAAGGAAATATATACGAATGTGGTTACAAGTGTGAGAACACTAGGAGAGTTGACATGAGAATTCCCTATAAATATAGGTTTACACTAAGATTCTGCTTCAAGTCCTTATCTATTTACATTGGTCATAGATGAATTTACTGGAGATAAGACACATACAGGAGAAAATATCATAGTGTATGTTGTTTGCAGACGACATTGTTTTAGTTGATGAATGCTAAATTTGAGATTTGGATAGAGGCAGTTGAGGTAAAAGAGTTTAGACTTAGTAGATCAAAACAGAATATACGGAATTCAAGTTTAGCAAGAATGCACGTAATAATAAAATAGGGGTTAGTATCGAAAATCAAGAGATATCTATAAGTGAAAATTTTAAGTATTTAAGATCAGTTCTTCAAAGTGACTGTGTTATAACTTTAGAAGTTACATATCGGATACAAGCGGTTGGACCAAATGGAGAATGACATTCAGAATATTTTGTGACCACAAAATTCTTTTACGATTCAAGGGTAAATTTTTTAGAATGGCAATTGGGTCAGTGATACTTTATGGGTGTGAATGTTGGGTAGTGAATTACACACATGAGCAAAAGATAAGAGTAGCAGAAATGCGAATGTTAAGATGGATGTGTAAATACATTAGCACGAACAATTTGGATACACAATGAGCATATTCGTGATAAGGTTAGAGTAGCACGTATTGATGAGAAGATGAGAGAAACATGCTTAAGATGGTTGACTCATGTGTTAAGACGGCCAGTAGAAACGCTTATCTAGCTAGTAGAATTTAGAGAGAGTAATCAACATAAGAGGGGTAGGGGAGGATCGAAAAAGACTTGGTGGGTAACTTGTAAGAGAGATATAGCTCATCTAAGAATTAAGAAGGATATAGTTCATGATATAGCACAATAGTGTAGTAGGATTCATGTAGACGACATTATTTAGTGAGAATAAGGATTGGTTTGTGTGTGTATGGATGATGTGTAAAGACCTGGAAGGATACAAATAGTTTGCTTTTTTACAAGATTTTTTTTTAAAATTTTTTTACTTGACTAGTTTTTCTTTGTATTGCCTTTTTTCAAGTTGCACCAACTTTTGATTAACTTCCCATTTCCAATATTTCGAGAAATTTCTAAAGTTGTGCTTCTTTTGAAAATCTTTTTTTTTGTCTATCATCAGGTGTTGATTTAAAATTGAGTTTTTGGCAATGTGGAACTCGCATTTATTCAATGCGAGGTCATGCATTGGTTTTTTTTAAATTTTTTTTCATGACCTCGCATATGTTAAATGCGAGATCTGAGGATTTTTTTTTAAAAAAATCGGCTGACCTAGCACTTGAGAAATGCGAGATCTGTCCTCGCATTTGCCAACAACGGTGATTTTGGGGCAAACAACAGTGAATCTCAGATGCAAGAGGATATTCCCGTTTATCAACCTAGAGGTATGGCATTTTACAATGATATTGGTAACTACGGTGACAACGATCCAATGGACCATAATGATAAAGATGAGCTGATTTACTGGAACAAAGAAAAAAATGATATTCGGCTGCATATGTGCTTTGATAGCAAGGAGCAAGTTAGTAAGGCAGTTAGAATGTGGTCTGAGCTCAAAAATGGGAATTCAAAGTGGTAGAGAGCCAGAAGAGGACATGAGTGGCTAAATGCAAGACTGCGTCCTCTAGTAGATTATGAGCTCCCGGAGAGTGTGATTAGAGTATCTGGGTCCGTGGCAATGAATTCCTTAATGTGTGAAAGGTTAGAAAGTGATAAAAGATCACGTATATCTCAGAGAAATTCTCGAAAACAATAGAAGAAATCTAACATTCGCAGTCATTGCTAACCAAATAATGCACTTAGTTGAAAATTATCCTGGGCACAAGGTCAAACAAATTCAAGCATACATTAAGAATAATTTCAAAGTTGACATTACATACAAGAATGTTTGGTATGCTCGCAGGAAAGAGATGTGCTTGTATATGGAAGTTTGGCATCTAATTTTTAACAATTACCCTAATATGTTGAAGAAGTACTCCGCTCTAATCCACCAACTGTGGTGCAATGGCTGCATCATCCCAATAGTAGTGAGCATGTCAAAATATTCAAATACATCTTTTGGGTATTTCGGCTAGTGATTGATGCATTCCACAAGTGTAGACATGTCCTATCTATTGATGGCACCCATCTGCAAGGGGAATATCTCGGGATAAATTACTTATTGCTGTGGCTTTGGATGCTAACAATCAAATTTTACATGTTCCCTATGCAATTGTTGATGAGGAAACAATACAAAGTTAGGGTTGGTTTATGGAGCAGTTGAGACACCATGTTGTGCGTGACTTAGAGACTGTTTGTATAATATCTGACCGGTATCATGGCATTCTTCATGCTATGAGTGAGTCCCCTTTATGGTAGGAACCATTTGTATATCATAGATTCTGTCTACGTCATGTTCGAAATAATTTGATGACCAAATACAAGAATGTGGAAGTGAAGAAGTTGTGTTGGTCTCTTGCTGTCAATATACATATGCGGAAATGGAATAAGCACCAGCAAACGATAAAACTTCAAAGTCCGGAGGCTTGGACGTATCTGGCAGAGATTGGCCTTGACCGTTGGTGCCTTGCTCATGATGAAAATCGCAGGTGGGGAATACATATTACAAATACTTCTGAGAGTTACAATTATGTCTTGCGATGGGTTAGACGGTGACTACTTCCGATCAGGCTATAATTGATAGTACATTCCATCATTAGGTGAAATTATTTGTTGATAATATTGCAAGGAGTGAACATTGTTGCACATCTATTACACCAATGAATTGGAAAAGATTGTTGGCGGCAGACAAAAAAGATGGAGGACACACGATTTTGGTTTTTGACTATTCCACTGGTATTTATAGAATAAGACACCCCATCGTGTGACTGGTCGTGGTGGCAATGTACAAGTTGTCAATCATGTACAGAAGACATGTACCTGTGGTAAATGGAAAATATACAGGTTCCCATGCTCGCATATGATGGCAGTTTGCAGGTTTAAGGGTGATGAACCCACATGAAAAGTTGCCGAGCAGTACACCACTCGCATGTATTGAGAGCAGTATATCATTAATAGATTTGTTTCGCAATCCAATCTTGAGGAGTTGTCTCTTCTTCAGTGACAGATACGTGGTGAAGACAGTATGTTCATAGACCGCCAAGCAAGCCGCGTACGTGCAAGGCGCATCCAGAATGAGATAGATATTAGGGATCCCCATAAGCCTAGAAGGTGTACGAGTTGTTATCAGTTCAGGCATAATCACGGGAGTTGTCTTTCGCGACAACAGTGATTTGTCTTTTCTATTGTGTTGTTTATGTACTTGTTGTATTGTATGAATGTAGTTGTTTGCTTTTTATTTATTCAATTATCAAAAACTTTGCATTATCAGTGATTACGAAGACATGACTTTTAATGTTTGTATTTGACTTTTAAAATGTATGAAATTAAATTCCTACTATCTATGGGGTTAATTTTTCACTCTTTCCATATCAGTTTGTTAGGTATGAATGATCAACCATGCGAGCTTGTTTATCCTGGACCATATATAGATGATATTATATCACCTACGACGCAGCATAGGGTTAGATATATTTTTTACGATTTTATCGATAATTCCACACTACAGGTTAAGCGTTGTGATAGGAATTTTTGGGATCATAGACCAATACCAGATCGGGTATGACATTATATTTTGTTTGGTAGGTTTTGAGGGTGTCACATCTTTAGGACGTATTTCAATGGATCATGTTTTGATCACTAGTCTTGTCGAGCGATGGCGACCTGAAACACATTCCTTTCACCTGCCTGTTGTAGAGGCAATCATCACACTACAGGATGTAGAGGTACTTTGGGATTTACATATTGATGGACCACCTATGGCGGGTAAAGACACTACTCGTTCTGCAGATATTTGGGGCCAGTTGTGTTTTGAGTTATTGGGCTTTATGCCTACCAGATCAGATATTGACGAAGGTTGTTTGAAAGTGGGATGTTTGTCTGCGGCATTAGTCATCCCCTCCCCGATGATGCAACTGAGACATGTGTCGACAGATGGTACGTATATATTTACTTGTACTTATTGGAGGTCTTTTATTTTCAGACAATTCAGGAAACAAAGTGCCATTATTGTATCTATCGATGCTTCGGCACTTGGAAACTGTAGGACATTATAATTGGAGATCACTAGTCTTAGACATATTGGACTCTGTATCGTAGCATGTGTGATGCTACCTCACCCACCGCTAGAAATATCTACGAACCAGTGCTATTACTACAGGTATATTTCAATACTTTACATTCATTTATTGTATACTTCCTTCACAATTAATAGAATACATACTAATTGATAATTACAGTTATGGGTTTGGGAGCGCATGCTGACTCTACGGCCTAATCGGTTAGAGTCGGCACAGCCGTATTATAGAGCATATGGATCTCGGTATATATTTTGTTAAACTCTTTAATTAAACATGTTTATATTGGACTTGATATTTATTAATTTTTATTGACGGTGGGATGTTGGATTTGATTTGCGCAATGCGTCTAGGCATGTCTTATCTGTATTTCGGGATCAGCTACATAGTTTGCCACCCAATTAGGTATATCCGTCGATTATATTTCTTTTACACTTAGTTTTCGTCATATTTTGTTAATTTACTTACTTTTTGTCGAATTGATTGGTATTAGTTTATATGATAGCCATACCCTGACATAATGAGGTACTTGATATGCTTCCGCATTATTGCACTGCTGGTCGTGACATATGGCGTACAGTTACTTATTTGATATGTTAAGAGATAGTGGAATGTTATCTACCTCATTGGGTTATGCGATCGTTCGGGCTGCATCAACCCATACTAGATCAGAGATTGATTGGGAATCAAATTACACTTTATTTGATAGATCGTCGTGGTCGGGCAAACAATGATTGGGAGTTGATTCACCGAGTTTATATAGACACTTGGGTGGCAAGAAGGGACGTAGTTGAGGTTGGTCTTCCATGTGCTGATACTACACATGTATCACATGATTATATGCAATAGTACCGATCGAGGACGGTGGTCTACATATCTAATCCGAGTCATCACCCTACTTTTTTAGAGGGGTATTACGGTGATAGTGTGCGTGCAGATTATCTAGTAAGTAGTTATTCATTTTGTTACTCTTTTCATTTTCAAATGACTTAAGTAGTAGTACTAATTTTAACTTTTATGGTAGAGAAATGAACTCTATGGCTAGATTGTACTACATGTCCTTGGACCACCTGACTGAGGACGATGATTCGGACACCAGTACTTGGGCACAGATCAGACATTTCGCTTCTGAGTCACTACATGCAGTAGGCGAATCACGTCGTCTTGATCTTCGGCCTCCGTTAGTTCCTGATTACATTCGACATCCACACCAGACATAGGATCCACATAGAGTAGATCGAGCTCTGCGGCGAGAGGGCAGCACGGTGGTGGTCGTCGCCGTCGTCGAGTTCCATCGCCTCAGCCTCATGTAGATGTTGGATCCCCTTATGTTAATATGTAATTCGAGGGTGATACTTCATAGATACTTTCGTCAATATGCACTCCGGTGGTACCATCATCTTTTAGACTGTCGTCCAGTGGTCTAGATCCGGATCATATTGGTTCTAGTGTTTCAAATGAAGAACATGAACATGAACATGAACAAAACATAGTTTCGCAGTCGTAGATTGCTCACCCTACTCAAGAGCGAGCCACATCACAATGAATTTATATCTGTCGGTTGAAAAGGGTTCCTAAACCTAGAGAGTATAGTACTCGGGGAGGGAGATTTGGAGATTATAGACATTGACATGTTTTATTACTTTTGGCAATCATGTGCGATTGATGTTTGTTATTTGTATATTGTTGTTTGCCATTGTCGGGTGTTTTTTATATTATTGTTGGATTTTTATTTTTGTTTTTAGTCCTTGTCAGGCTTTTAATGATGTTTTTTACCCTTGTTAAGTATGGTTTTTGGCAGGGAGAATGTTCATAAAATAGGGGAGCTTAGGCTAAAATTTTATCAAAAAATATGATAAATTAATAAATTTGCTTTCTTACAAAATTTCATTCGTGTAATATTTCTTTAAAGTTAGAGTTTATGGTTTGAAAATAACATTTTAGTGTTTCTATATATGGTATTAGAATAAGTGTTTAGAATTTAGTCTTTAATGTATTTTTTGCCTTAGAGTCAAGTCCTTTTTTAAATAACAAAAAAATAAAGCATTTTTTTTTTTGTAATAAGTGCAAAAAAAAAAAAAAATTCCCCATACCTCGCATCGCATTTGTTAAATGCGAGGTCATGGAAATAATTTTTTTTTTTTAAAAAGGCGAGGTCATGGAATTTTTTAAAAAAAATCAAAAAATAAAATTTTCCACACTTTGCATTTAACAGATGCGAGGTCAATGCGAGTTCCACCTTGATGGAAATATAATTTCAAATCAATAGCCAAAAAGAATGATTTTCAAAAGAAGAACAATCTCAAAAAAAATTTCCAATATTTCCTCTGGCAGATTACACCAGGTATGTGGTTTGGAAATAGTGGTATTCCTGGGGAGCCTACTGATATTCTTGTGTAAGTTGAGTTTTTGGTTCTTTTTGTACTCTTTAGCCGCTCAATTTAAAATTGTTACAAGTCCAGCATGAATTATTCTTTATTCTATTTGTAAAACACATAATTGAGGATATGATTCTGCATCCGGTATCTGTTAAAACTTGAAATAGGATCCACTTTTTGCTCAACACCTCAATTTGTGTACTGTCATGCAATTGGCCAAACTGGAAAATTGGTTCTTTGGTCCTTAAAACATGGAAAGTTACTCTAGGAATCAGATTCTTCCTAGTACTACTGGAGTTCACGGGCAATCATAAATGAAGAAGTCTGATTCTTTTAAATCAGGTAAACAGCAACTAATGAAACTCGAGGGGTTGTGGGAAATCAGTTTCCATTTTATGGGTGTTATCATTCTCAGGATAGTTAATCCTAATGAGAAAGGGTATGCCCTTCCATTCACTTTTATTTCTGATAAGCAGTGAAATCAAGCTTTGTTGCCAAATATTTAAATGGTGCATTGCCGATCACATTCAAGTAGTTTTGACCCTGTAAAACAGCAACTGCTCCATAGAGTTAGAAGTTCAATTGTTGCTTGGTGTTCAATTGTTTTTTGGCAAGATTTTCTCTGCTTGGTGTTCCGCTCAATCTCTTCCGGTAGCTCTATCTGTTTTTGTTGACTTCTCATGTGAAGTGATAGAAACGAGTTTCAGATTCACAGTGGATGCGGTAGTCTTTAATAGCATGGTTTCAGTAACTTGAAATTGGCCATTTACATTAATAATGTTGTAAACTGTGGCACTGTTTTCTACTGAGTGGGAAGTGGACAAGCCTTTGTTCACACTTCAATCCAGATTTGCTCTCCTCATCACCGAGAATTGCTATTTATTTGACTTTTTATTAGGAATACCATGGTTTAGAGGGAAAACAATTACAACCTCTTGGGAAAGAAATGGAGAAGTCGAAGTCTACCATGGACATCCAGGCATCAACACTCAAAGAGAGAAAGCAACGTGCAAATATGGAAAAGGAGGCAGTGGAGAAAGATGTGCAGGAGCTATACCAAAATCGGAAGTGGTAGAGAAGAAGAACACACAGAAAAGTGACGTAAACGGAAAAGGGACCTATTGTAAAAGATAACCGCAGATATAAGTCAAACGGAATTCCACCGGGATTCATTGTTAGTGTTCTAACTACAATAATAACTCCCCATATATATATGTGTATATTACCAGATAAAACAATATTGACATCAAAATCGCACCTATCTTGAAAAACAAGCATGCTGTAGAACTAAAACTAAAACGCTCAACTAGGTCACGCACTTCTCCCATTCTTTCTGCTCACAGACTCGCATAGCCTACACGGTAAAGTGTCTAAACTTGCTGCACGCGTTTTCCCATACTTACCTAATACACCACATCTCCTCCATGCATGATATTCAGCATAAGCTACAGGATCATTAGCGAGGACTTTAACATATGAAGCCAGTTCCTCAATAGAACTGAATTTTGACCCGTCTATTATTGAATGTGGGGGGACAAAGTCCCACACATTTGGTGCGCCGAAGTAGATGGGGACTGCACCAGAATCTAGAGCATAGAACAATTTCTCTGTCACATAGCTCTCTTCCATAGTGTTTTCAATTGCGAGCACAAACTTATAGTGGGACATGGCACAATGCAAGTGATCCCACCATTTAGGTGTTTCACCTGCATCTGCTTGGTGCATGCTGGATACAGGGAGAGGGCCGTGTCTAAACCGCCAACATTGTTCAAGCACTTGCCAAATGAATGGTGAGGCAACAGGCTTAGTATGCGTTTCGCAAGCTCATTTCTTTGAGAAAGACAACGTGATGAAGACCAATAAACCAAAGTATCCTGGAAATTCACAAATCATGAAGATAAAAACAAAGATGGTGAGCTGATGGAGAGAAACAAAAGGTAATCCCTCAGAAACATGAGAAAAAACGAAAAAGAAAAGAGAAGAATATGGAAGAAAGAAAAATATGTGGGAAGAAGGCCAGGAAAGTACAGAAATACTTGCATTGTTCTTGTAACGAGACAAATGATAATTCCGATTACTATGAAAAAGTGCACCAGCATAAGTTGACTGGACATCATCTTTAGCATGATAACTAATAAAAATATCTTCATATCCTGATCTTTTCCTGCCAACTTCCAGATCCATATACACACGAAGTGGTTCGCCTTTGCGCCTCTGAGTATACAGATCAAAAAAAAAAAAAAAAATACTTTTAAAAACTTGTGTACTCAAACTGCAAAAAAGTCGTATTGTATCTAAACTTTCTATTGTGGGCAGGTGGATACATGGGGCAAAGGGGTGGGTGTGAAGAGGGAGGAGAAAGAAAAAAAATTGAGAATCTGAAATTTCATTTCTTATGCATCACAAATAACATCCTCAGCATGCCACTATAATGCCCAAAGAAAAGTAGGTGATACCTAAGCAAAGACAATATTAATTACAGAAAAGTATCAATCAGAGTAAAACACAAAACAGAGTTACTAATATCTAAAAAAAAGAAAGCAAACATACAACAAGTGAAAGAAATTACAAATACTTCATTTACACTGTGGAGAAAGAAACGTTTTTCTTCCTTTTCCTTTCTTCTTTTTTGCTTTGGGTTCAGAATCTGGTCACAGAGTTTGGCACGAAAGTAATTAAATGAATTTGATAGAATAGTTACTTTTATCTTATTCAGAACATTTGCATGCAAAGATTTCTTCAGGATGTAAAGCTTTACCAAATCACTGGTATATCAGTACCATATGCTACATACCTCCCTCGAATACTTAATCGAGTCCAGCATTAAGTAATAATACCAACACATAACTAAATGGAGGCATGCAAGAACCCAGTACATCATAATGCAAGATCAGTGTAACATGGATCGCTCTTTTTCCTTGTGATCCGCGTTCCAGGAATAGCAAACGATCCAAAACGCGGTTTTGAGCGTTCCCAAAGAGTTGTGAGAGAGAGGGAGAGTAAGAGTCAAAAAGGATAGAGAAAATAATAGAAACAAGAAGTTTTGTACTTCTCAACTTCTTTTAAGGAGAGTAGGAGTCATATAGGAAAGAGGAAATAATAGAAACAACAATTTAAATACTTGTCAACTTCTTTTTATAGACAAGAATACAGTTATTTAATGAGATTAGGAAATTGTAGGTAAACTTATTAGTTATCGGTACTTATAATTTTTTAACTACTAAATTCTGAGCTAAATATTACGTGTAACGATCCTAAATAACGAATTTCGATCCTAAAAAAGCGACCCACCTAAGCCTACCCCTCCGTACCGCGTACTTGTACCCGGACCACGTACCAATCCGTACCACGATCCACGCAACTAGTCCACCTTCACCGAATACAATCATCTCCTTATCAGAGCATTACTTAATAAATTAAGGCAGTCGTGGTAGAAGAACGAAGATACAGATCAGCAGGGTGCCTTGTCTCTCTTACTGCCATAGACGTGCAAGATTGAAAGTTGGGTTTGATAAATAAATTGTGTCTCAACTGTATGGAGCAAAAAGCCTTAGCTGCAGATTCTGGCCCTTTTGCAGGTATTTGTATCATCCAAAGGAATTTTAAGATGATTCTTTCTTGAATTAATATTTTTCTAGTTAAGGATGAAAAAATTAACTTACAAAATTTTCAAAAAATAATACTTCAGAAAGCCTTGTCGAGAGAGAAGGAATTCTTTTATGCAAGTGTGCGTTTATGTGTGAGAGAGAAAAAAGGAATATAATGTGTGCAAATTGCAATGTGTGTTTATGTGTGAGAGCGAAGAAATATAGTATGTGCAAATGTGTGTTTATGTGTGAGAAAGAAGGAAAATAGTGTATTGAAGTGTGTGTTTATATGTCAGAGAGAATGAATATAGTATGTGTAAATATATATTTGTGTGTGAGAGAAAAATGAATATAGCGTGTGCAAGTGTGTCTTTATATGTGTGAGAATGAATCGAGTGTGTGTAATAGGGTGTGAATGTGAAATAAAAAAAATTTGGGTGAATTTAGCTAACTAGTAAAGAATTCCACAAATTAAACGATAAACTTTTCACTTCAAATTTTGTTTAGAAATTAATGGTACTTAATGCATTTACAGGTAAGAGAATTTTATTATCAAACACACTTAATACAAAAAGCACTTAATGAATTAAGTTTAAGTACTCGATGGGAATATCAAACACCCCTAGAGTTCAAAAACAAGAAAAAATCATGTTCACAACATTTTCATTTCCTTTTAGCCACTTAAAAGTTCCCAGTATTAACCAGGGCCTAAATTTCCAAACATTGATACTAAACTAATTGGGGACACAAAATTGCTATGTATCCAGAAAACAATCTCAGAAATAAATGTATTAGCAGCAAAATCTATATATATATAAAAAAAACAAATCTTTGCAAAACAAAAGCAGAATCTAATTGAACCAAGATTGATTAAGGGAAGAACCTGAAGAGGAGGAGTAGTAGTCTCAAACAACAATGCATCAGGCTTATCAGCAAGAACTGGAGACTTAGTCCACAAACAACTCAACCCACATCGGCAAGAATACAAATTATCCAAATTATCAGGAATCCAAGTCCACCCTTTGACCAAAACACTCACATGATCGATCTTCAACTCCCTACACTCCAATTCACCATCCACATCTTGCAAAGAAGCCGAAGATGAAGCAAAAGATCCATTTGTTACCGACCCTTTATATTTCTCCCTAAATCGATGACAACCAACTTGAGTTTAATCCCACCTTCTGAAAGCACTAAACAAATCCGTAAATGGGTCTGACATAGACTTTGAAACGGTATTCAAAATCGGAGAATCTTGGGGTGATGGGATGGAAGATTTGGCATATGGGAATTCAAGAAAGCCAGAAAATAGAAGTATAAGGAGAACAAACCCCAACATGACTGCTACTGCAAAAGTATTGATGGATTTCAATGGCATAATTGATGACAACAATTGCATCTGTACATAGATTTACACGTATATTCAGTAAAAGATATGATTTTTTCTTTTTTGGCAGCACCCCTCTTTCTCTTCTGAGAGGGGAAGATTGAATCTTCAAGAAAAAGGGGAGAGGTTCATGTAATTATATTTATGGTTGTTGGGTCAGAAATGTTTTACGTTTATGGTTAGGATTCAGGACAAAGAGCATCATGTGCTCAGGGAAGCATGATTACATGGTTGGGTTGCACAACACTTTGCTTCCAGCCAAAGTAGGATGTAGCAGTGTTGTACAATGTGTCGTGTGTTCCGCCGGCCTTATAATTTTCCTTGCTTCTGTTCACTTTTATAGCTTTTACCATTCTTCTTCATTATTACTTGAAAATTTTATCTTTTTATTTTTTTGGTGAATGGTTAAATGCACAAAATTCACAGTTTTCCCCTCGTCTTATTTAATAAATATTTTATTCTCTCTTTTATATTTTGAGACAAAATTATTTTTATTAATTTTAATTATTATTATTATTTTTTCTTCTTATTTATTTTATCTATCTTGTTTTCCTTCTTTTTTTTTTGCACTATTCTCTATTGCTACTACTAAACAATTATATTACTTTTAATAATTAATTAATTAAAGTTCTAACGTTTCAGATGTACCTAAACAATTTAATTTATAAATTAATCGTACTTTAATACAATAAATATATATTGTTGTAACATAAAGTTTGTGTAACTGCAAATATTTTTTTTTATGATTAACTATTAATAATAAGATTAACAAATAAAAAATAAAATATTTGAGCCATACATAAATAAAATTATAAAATGAAAAATGTGTACAAAATTTTATTTATTATGTAATATCGGTAAAATATAATAAGAAAATATTATGACTGTCTAATATGAGGGTGTTTGGTGTCATGATAAACTCAACAAAAATATGATACGCGAACGATATTGCACAAAAAAAATTTTGTTTGCATACTTAGAATATATATTTTAATTTTTCTGACAAATTATTTTATCTTTTTAGAGTTTTTTATCTGTTAATTATGGCAATAGTAAAACTTACAAAATTCATATTATACTATTAAAATATATGTTGCTTCTATTAGAAAACTTATTTATTCTATAAATTATTTTTGTACATGTGAAAAAATTAGAACTTTTAACAAACCAACTACTAGTAGTATAATAGTTTAGCGGTAGCAAGAAATAATGGGTAAGAAGATAAAGAGAAAAAATATGAGAGAGAAAATAAATCAATTGGTAAGAAGATAGGGGAAAAAAAAACAAAATCATTAAAATAGTACAAGTAATTTTGTCCCAAATAAGTTGAGAGGAAGGATATAAGTTTAGGGGGTTTCTGCATTTAACCTTTGGTAAAATAAGACAGCCTAACTATTAAAATTCCCTAATATCTATTCTGGTTGTTCAATGACCATTTTACCTTCATAGTTTTCATTTTAGTGTTTAGGTAACGTATCAAATAAGGTTGGGACTAAACTGAAATTTTCTAAAATTCAACGTTACTTATTAAGATGGAAATTAAATACTTCTTCAATTTCCATTTCAATTAGCCTAAAACTACTTCTAAACATAGTTTTCTCTCAATCCACATTTTACTACTATTGAACCCCTAGACTAGAAATCAAGGAAACCAAGTTGAATTGGAAGTAGAACAATGTTGAAACCTGATTTTCCAACTTTGTAGGTAAGTTTTTATTGAATTAATTGCATGGTTTTTCTACTATAAGTTACCTAGCTTTTTTCAAGAATCATAAATGCCTAAATCTTGTTGTTAATCATTGATTCTTCTGGTTGCCAAATTATTCTCTACTTTGCCCAACCTTGATTAATTTGTGGTTAAAAACACTTCTTAAACATGGATATTTTAGGATTTTTAGAATTGGGTGCTGCTTGGACAAATTTAATATGTTCATGGTGTTTAAATTAGAGTTTTCATGTTTGATTAGATTTGTACTTGCCTAGAACTTCTACAACTTGTTCATACATGTTTTAGTGTAGAACAGGTTCATTTTAAGTAATACAATAGAAAGTAGGGTTGTTGTACCCACGAGAATTAGGAATAATCACTGAAATTAGCAACCTCGCCACTATTTGAAAAAATCGAGTAGATGAAGATTTAGCTAAACCAAAATTAATAACTAACTAATTAAACTAGGCAAACTAATAAATTAGAAGAATTCAAGATTAAAAAGATGTTAGGTCACTAGATTTCACCAATTGTTAGGCATATAAACTTATTACAAGCTATTCTAGATAGATTTCTAAGATTGACGGTAAATTTCATCTTTTCAGGTATTCCCTAATAGTCATGCGATAATAACTTTATTTTCACTAATTTATTTGTCAGTAGTCTAGCACAAATAATTAACAGTAAAGTAAAGTTGATTTAGAACATGGAATTTCTATGTGATTACACAAACTGCGTTAATGCTTGGTCTGACATTCACTCAATTTATGGTGTTTGCTAATTTGTCATGAACCTGCAAATTATTTGGTTCGTCTCATCACACATTTACAAATTCATTTGAAGATTGGTCAAATATGGAAAGCATTAACTAAATCTTTTATGAAAATCAACCATAAATTACCATAGAACTTATTTTATGACTTCACAATTGGCAACATCATTATAACCCCAACTAAGAAAACTTTGTTCATAATCATATAAACATAAACAAAAGAAATTTTAAAGTACTACATAAGAAATTTAAACAAGTACTAGAATAAGTTAAAATAACAAAAGAAGTTATAGGTACGAAGAACCAAGGTCTTCACTCTTGAATCTTCAACGTCTCAATCCTCTGATAAAGTAGTGCAGGAAATAAAACTAGACTATTAAGAGCTTGAAACTACTAAAAAAATGACATAACAGTAGGTCTAAGGGTGTGTTCGTTTCGACTGAAAATACTTTTCAGAAATTTTTTTGGTGCCAAACACCGGAAAAATTTTTCGGTGTAAAATATTTTCTAATTTTCCTTTTTCTGGCTGAAAATGACTTACAGAATTTTTGAGCGTAAGTTATTTTTCGGATAATTCAAGAGTGACATTAAATCTCAAATACTTACTTTTATAATTTCATTTGCTAAACTTATTTTCGTTTTCAATTCTTTTCCATTCGTTTTTCTCTTAATCATGGGTCCCACACTAATATAACTATCATTATGCATATTTTACTACTACATTGTAGTATCATTTAATTTTAAACAAAATCAATCTTTTATTAACTACAATTACTTGTAAGGTATTTATTACTATTGTTATAAGTTTTTTTAACTTGTATTCATAAAATTAAATATGAAGGAATAACCGTTAAAAAATTTTATTTCAAAATATTTTCATTTTGTCAACCGAACACCGGAAAATTGAATAAAAAATTAACTTTTTCATGTAAAATATTTTCAGTCCAAACGAACACACCCTAAAAGGTCCTCATTTGTAGTCTTAAAGGTGGAGAAAGTTTTAGGGTTTAGTTAGCTTTGAAAAAATTCTATGACCTCGCATTTGTTGAGTGCGAGAACATGGAATTTAAAAAAAAAAAAAAAATTTCCCATACCGCGCATCGCATTTGTTAAATGCGTGGTCATGGAAATAAATTTTTTTTTTTTTAAAAAAAAAGGGCGAGGTCATGGAATTTTTTTTTTTTTTTTTTATAAAAAATCAAAAAATAAATTTTTCCACACTTGGCGTTCAATAGATACGAGTTTCACTTGACAGAAATACAATTTTAAATCAATACCTAAAAAGGAATGATTTTTAAAAGAAGCACAACTTCAAAAAATTTTCCCAAATATTTCCTCTGCCAGATACACGAGGTATGTGGTTTGGAAATAGTGGTATTCCTGGGGAGCCTACTGATATTCTTGTGTAAGTTGAGTTTTTGGTTCTTTTTGTACTTTTTAGCCGCTCAATTTAAATTGGTTTCAAGTGCAGCATGAATTATTCTTTATTCTACTTGAAAAACACATAATTAAGGATATGATTCTGCATCCGGTACATGTTAAAACTTGAAATAGGATCCATTTTTGCTCAACACCTCAATTTGTGATGCAATTGGCCAAACTGTCACTAGCTTCATGAGAGAGAATGTAGATATAAACAAACTTTGCCCTGCAATAGTTGTGGGCAATTGAATTGATAAACTTTTCTCTCTGTCAATTTTCTCATTATGTGTATGAAAATTGGTTCTTTGGTCCTTAAAACATGGAAAGTTACTCTAGGAATCAGATTCTTCGTAGTACTAGACAGTTCACGGGCCATCACTGAATAATGATTCTTTTAAGTCAGGTAAACACCAAGGATGAAACTCGGGGTCTCTTATACACATGACAAATCAGTTTATAATTTAAGGGTGTTATATTCTCAGGATAGTTAATCATAATGAGAAAGGACAAAAAAAGGTATGCCCTTCTATTCACTTTTATTTGTGATAACCAGTAAAATCAAGCTTTGTTGCCAAATATTTAAATGGTGCATTGCCGATCATTCACGTAGTTTTGACCCTGTAAAATAGCAATTGCTCCATAGAGTTAGAAGTTCAATTGTTTTTTGGCAAGATTTTCTCTGCTTGGTGTTCAGCTCAATCTCTTTCGGTAGCTCTATCTGTTTTTGTTGACTTCTCATGTGAAGGGATAGAAACCAGTTTCAGATTCACTGTGGATGTGGTAGTCTTTAATAGCATGGTTTCAGTTACTTGAAATTAGCCATTTACATTAATAATGTTGTAAACTGTTACACTGTTTTCTTCTGAGTGGGAAGTGCACAAGCCTTTGTTCACACTTCAATCTAGATTTGCTCTCCTCATCACCGAGGACTTGAGAATTGGTCTATTTATTTGACTTTTTATTAGGAATACCATGGTTTAGAGGGAAAACGATTACAACCTCTTGGGAAAGAAATGGAGAAGTCGAAGTCTACCATGGACACTCAGGCATCAACACTCAAAGAGAGAAAGCAACATGCAAATATGGAAAAGGAGGAAGTGGAGAAAGATGTGCAGGAGCTTTTGGCTTGGGTATGCACTATTTTTCTTTTCATTTTTCTATTTGGTTGCGGTTATTCTTTCATGTTTACTATTTGAAATTTTGACATGCTACATTTTTCCCTTTAACATGAAGGGCATATTATAGTAACAAAACAAGAAATGACTAATACACGAGTTGGATTTGTGCATGACGAGTTCCTTTGTGTTTAACATTTCATTCTGAAAAATATGACAGACTGATATGATAGAAGGCATGGATGATACTCAACTGAAAACCTATGTGAAGAATAGGCCAAAACACTTGAAGACTGCAAAAAGAGAGAAAGTTGGAAAGAGCAGAAGGCCCGTATGCAAATAAAATGTGTGGACTAAATTCCAGATGTAACAAACAGCCTCTTATATATTCATAGACTCGAGCTATAGTTGACAAGTTGGAAATTTCTGCTTTACTTTGCAGTTTAAAGGGGTGGAAAATTGTAAAAGATCTGGTTGTAGCGGAATAATGGCTGCTGTTTGGAAGTTTCACAAAGAAGGGGATGCCGGTTCTCTCTAGTTCACATTTACTTCAATCTAATCAATCAGTTGTGTTTTCATCTACTTCTTGTAGACCTAGAACATCTTGCTTGTAACATGAGACTGGCATCAAATTCACATCTCTTATCTCCTTTATATCATTGGTGTTTGTTGTCCTGGAAACAGGAAAATTATGAGTAATATTTCTGTTTTAACTCTGCATCACTTAAATATCACCAAAATGGCTCTAGTAAATTGGAGGCTGAGGCGTATATTTCCTTGGCCTGTTTTCAAAATCGTGAAATTTCAGCGTGCCATGGACATCAAATTGACTAACTCAAATTGTGAACCTCTTTATTTTTTGCAAGTGTTGTTCCAGTGATGTCAATTTGCCATTTCTGTTCAAAGCTGTTATGAAATTTACCAGGACTATATCTTTTGATATACGTAAACATAATCTCCCACCAACTGGAGAAACCTAACCGCTCTATATTAGTACATGATATGATACAATCTAATAAAAAATCCTCTAATTTTTCTTTAAAGTTTTCAGTTTTCTGTTAAACAGGAGGGCCTGGAAAAATATATGAGACAACTCTTGAGAGCTTTATGAAAGGATAAAAGAAGAACAACAGAGAAGTAAAAATAGCCTTAATGAACATCTACGGCACCATTACATCTGATTTCACTCGAGGGGCTTGTCCATGGTTGTTCATAACCAGTGAATCATAGTTTAGTTGAAGATATAATCTGTTTTTGAAGAAGGATAGCGGTAGAATTAATTATGCTGTCTACGCTTGTGTAAATTTGTTAGTGAGTGCATTTTGCTCACCAATTCCCTTCAGGTTCTTCCCCCATTCAGCTACTCCAGCCCTTTACATCTTTCTATAATTTTAAGTGCCTGTCATCTGAGTTATATCACAACAAATAGCTATACCAAAATCGGAAGTGGTAGAGAAGAAGAACACACAGAAAAGTGACGTAAACGGAAAATGGACCTATTGTAAAAGATAACCGCAGATATAAGTCAAACGGAATTCCACCGGGATTCATTGTTAGTGTTCTAACTACAATAATAACTCCCCATATATGTGTATATTACCAGATAAAACAATATTGACATCAAAATCGCACCTATCTTGAAAAACAAGCATGCTGTAGAACTAAAACTAAAACGCTCAACTAGGTCCCGCACTTCTCCCATTCTTTCTGCTCACAGACTCGCATAGCCTACACGGTAAAGTGTCTAAACTTGCTGCACGCGTTTTCCCATACTTACCTAATACACCACATCTCCTCCATGCATGATATTCAGCATAAGCTACAGGATCATTAGCGAGGATGAATAACTTTAACATATGAAGCCAGTTCCTCAATAGAACTGAATTTTGACCCGTCTATTATTGAATGTGGGGGGACAAAGTCCCACACATTTGGTGCGCCGAAGTAGATGGGGACTGCACCAGAATCTAGAGCATAGAACAATTTCTCTGTCACATAGCTCTCTTCCATAGTGTTTTCAATTGCGAGCACAAACTTATAGTGGGACATGGCACAATGCAAGTGATCCCACCATTTAGGTGTTTCACCTGCATCCTTGGTGCATGCTGGATACAGGGAGAGGGCCGTGTCTAAACCGCCAACATTGTTCAAGCACTTGCCAAATGAATGGTGAGGCAACAGGCTTAGTATGCTTTTCGCAAGCTCATTTCTTTGAGAAAGACAACGTGATGAAGACCAATAAACCAAAGTATCCTGGAAATTCACAAATCATGAAGATAAAAACAAAGATGGTTAGCTGATGGAGAGAAACAAAAGGTAATCCCTCAGAAACATGAGAAAAAACGAAAAAGGAAAAGAGAAGAATATGGAAGAAAGAAAAATATGTGGGAAGAAGGCCAGGAAAGTACAGAAATACTTGCATTGTTCTTGTAACGAGACAAATGATAATTCCGATTATTATGAAAAAGTGCACCAGCATAAGTTGACTGGACATCATCTTTAGCATGATAACTAATAAAAATATCTTCATATCCTGATCTTTTCCTGCCAGCTTCCAGATCCATATACACACGAAGTGGTTCGCCTTTGCGCCTCTGACAAAAAAAAAAAAGTACTTTTAAAAACTTGTGAACTCAAACTGCAAAAAAGTCGTATTGTATCTAAACTTTCTATCGTGGGCAGGTGGATACATGGGGCAAAGGGGTGGGTGTGAAGAGGGAGGAGAAAGAAAAAAAATTGAGAATCTGAAATTTCATTTCTTATGCATCGCAAATAACATCCTCAGCATGCCACTATAATGCCCAAAGAAAAGTGGGTGATACCTAAGCAAAGACAATATTAATTACAGAAAAGCATTCTCAATCAGAGAAAAACACAAAACAGAGTTACTAATATCTAAAAAAAAGAAAGCAAACATACAACAAGTGAAAGAAATTACAAATACTTCATTTACACTGTGGAGAAAGAAACGTTTTTCTTCCTTTTCCTTTCTTCTTTTTGCTTTGGGTTCAGAATCTGGTCACAGAGTTTGGCACGAAAGTAATTAAATGAATTTGATAGAATAGTTACTTTTATCTTATTCAGAACATTTGCATGCAAAGATTTCTTCAGGATGTAAAGCTTTACCAAATCACTGGTATATCAGTACCATATGCTTCATACCTCCCTCGAATACTTAATCGAGTCCAGCATTAAGTAATAATACCAACACATAACTATATGGAGGCATGCAAGAACCCAGTACATCATAATGCAAGATCAGTGTAACATGGATCTCTCTTTTTCCTTGTGATCCGCATTCCAGGAATAGTCGTTCCGGAACATGGATCGTTTGCGATCCAAAACGCTGTTTTGAGCGTTCCCTAAAAAGAGTTGTGAGAGAGAGGGAGAGTAAGAGTCAAAAAGGATAGAGAAAATAATAGAAACAAGAAGTTTTGTACTTATCAACTTCTTTTAAGGAGTAGGAGTCATATAAGAAAGAGGAAATAATAGAAACAACAATTTAAATACTTGTCAACTTCTTTTTATAGACAAGAATACAGTTATTTAATGAGATTAGGAAATTGTAGGTAAACTTATTAGTTATCGGTACTTATAATTTTTTAACTACTCAATTCTGAGCTAAATAACGATCCTAAATAACGAATTTCGATCCTAAAAAAGCGATCCACCTAAGCCTACCCCTCCGTACCGCGTACTTGTACCCGGACCACGTACCAATCCGTACCACGATCCATGCAACTAGTCCACCTTCACCGAATACAATCATCTCCTTATCAGAGCATTACTTAATAAATTAAGGCAGTCGTGGTAGAAGAACGAAGATACAGATCAGCAGGGTGCCTTGTCTCTCTTACAGCCATAGACGTGCAAGATTGAAAGTTGAGTTCGATAAATAAATTGTGTCTCAACTGTATGGAGCAAAAAGCCTTAGCTGCAGATTCTGGCCCTTTTGTAGGTATTTGTATCATCCAAAGGAATTTGAAGATGATTCTTTCTTGAATTAATATTTTTCTAGTCAAGGATGAAAAAATTAATTTACAAAATTTTCAAAAAATAATACTACAGAAAGCCTTGTCGAGAGAGAAGGAATTCTTTATGCAAGTGTGCGTCTATGTGTGAGAGAGAAAGAATATAATGCGTGCAAATTGCAATGTGTGTTTATGTGTGAGAGAGAAGAAATATAGTATGTGCAAATGTGTGAGAGAAAAGGAAAATAGTGTATTCAAGTGTGTGTCTATGTGTGAGAGAGAAGGAATATAGTATGTGTAAATATATATTTGTGTGTGAGAGAAAAATGAATATAACGTGTGCAAGTGTGTCTTTATACGTGTGAGAATGAATATAGTGTGTGTAAAAGGGTGTGAATGTGACCAAATAATAAAAAAAATTTGGGTGAGTTTAGCTAATTAGTAAAGAATTCAACAAATTAAACTATACACTTTTCACTTCAAATTTTGTACAGAAATTAATGGTACTTAACGCATTTACAGGTAAGAGAATTTTATTATCAAACACACTTAATATAAAAAGCACTTAATGAATTAATGAATTAAGTTTAAGCACTTGATGGGAATATCAAACACCCCTAGAGTTAAAAAACAAGAAAAAATCATGTCCACAACATTTTCATTTCCTTTTAGCCACTTAAAAGTTCCCAGTATTAACCAGGGCCTAAATTTCCAAACATTGATACTAAACTAATTGGGGACACAAAATTGCTATGTATCCAGAAAACAATCTCAGAAATAAATGTATTAGCAGCAAAATCTATATATATATAAAAAAAACAAATCTTTGCAAAACAAAAGCAGAATCTAATTGAACCAAGATTGATTAAGGGAAGAACCTGAAGAGGAGGAGTAGTAGTCTCAAACAACAATGCATCAGGCTTATCAGCAAGAACTGGAGACTTAGTCCACAAACAACTCAACCCACATCGGCAAGAATACAAATTATCCAAATTATCAGGAATCCAAGTCCACCCTTTGACCAAAACACTCACATGATCGATCTTCAACTCCCTACACTCCAATTCACCATCCACATCTTGCAAAGAAGCCGAAGATGAAGCAAAAGATCCATTTGTTACGGACCCTTTATATTTCTCCCTAAATCGATGACAACCAACTTGAGAATCCCACCTTCTGAAAGCACTAAACAAATCCGTAAATGGGTCTGACATAGACTTTGAAACGGTATTCAAAATCGGAGAATCTTGGGGTGATGGGATGGAAGATTTGGCATATGGGAATTCAAGAAAGCCAGAAAATAGAAGTATAAGGAGAACAAACCCCAACATGACTGCTACTGCAAAAGTATTGATGGATTTCAATGGCATAATTGATGACAACAATTGCATCTGTACATAGATTTACACGTGGATATTCAGTAAAAGATATGATTTTTTCTTTTTTGGCAGCACCCCTCTTTCTCTTCTGAGAGGGGAAGATTGAATCTTCAAGAAAAAGGGGAGAGGTTCATGTAATTATATTTATGGTTGTTGGGTCAGAAATGTTTTACGTTTATGGTTAGGATTCAGGACAAAGAGCATCATGTGCTCAGGGAAGCATGATTACATGGTTGGGTTGCACAACACTTTGCTTCCAGCCAAAGTAGGATGTAGCAGTGTTGTACAAGTCGTGTGTTCCGCCGGCCTTAT
The DNA here is from genome assembly GCA_025175665.1 of Cinchona pubescens. Classification (NCBI taxonomy): domain Eukaryota; kingdom Viridiplantae; phylum Streptophyta; class Magnoliopsida; order Gentianales; family Rubiaceae; genus Cinchona; species Cinchona pubescens. The sequence continues at coordinate 1,844,311 of JANKKI010000232.1, forward strand.
AATTTTCCTTGCTTCTGTTCACTTTTATAGCTTTTACCATTCTTCTTCATTATTACTTGATTTTTTATCTTTTTATTTTTTTGGTGAATGGTTAAATGCACAAAATTCACAGTTTTCCCCTCGTCTTATTTAATAAATATTTTATTCTCTCTTTTATATTTTGAGACAAAATTATTTTTATTAATTTTAATTATTATTATACACATCTAGATGTGTATAAGATGGTTGCATTCCTTTTTTTTTTTGCACTATTCTCTATTGCTACTACTAAACAATTATATTACTTTTAATAATTAATTAATTAAAGTTCTAACGTTTCAGATGTACCTAAACAATTTAATTTATAAATTAATCGTACTTTAATACAATAAATATATATTGTTGTAACATAAAGTTTGTGTAACTGCAAATATTTTTTTTTATGATTAACTATTAATAATAAGATTAACAAATAAAAAATAAAATATTTGAGCCATACAAATAAAATTATAAAATGAAAAATGTGTACAAAATTTTATTTATTATGTAATATCGGTAAAATATAATAAGAAAATATTATGACTGTCTAATATGAGGGTGTTTGGTGTCATGATAAACTCAACAAAAATATGATACGCGAACGATATTGCACAAAAAAAATTTTGTTTGCATACTTAGAATATATATTTTAATTTTTCTGACAAATTATTTTATCTTTTTAGAGTTTTTTATCTGTTAATTATGGCAATAGATTTAAAACTTACAAAATTCATATTATACTATTAAAATATATGTTGCTTCTATTAGAAAACTTATTTATTCTATAAATTATTTTTGTACATGTGAAAAAATTAGAACTTTTAACATAACCAACTATTAGTAGTATAATAGTTTAGCGGTCTCTAGCAAGACATCTGGGTAAGTGTATAAGAGACAAATAATAGTTAGGATGTCTTATTTTAAATAAATCAATTGGTAAGAAGATAGGGGAAAAAAAAACAAAATCATTAAAATAGTACAAGTAATTTTGTCCCAAATAAGTTGAGAGGAAGGATATAAGTTTAGGGGGTTTCTGCATTTAACGTTTGGTAAAATAAGACATCCTAACTATTATTGTTCCCTAATATATATTCTGGTTGTTCAATGACCATTTTACCCTTCGTAGTTTTCATTTTAGTGTTTAGGTAACATATCAAATAAGGTTAAAATTGAGGGACTAAATTGAAATTTTCTAAAATTCAACGTTACTTATTAAGATGGAAATTAAATATTTGGTCTTCAATTTCCATTTCAATTAGCGTAAAACTACTTCTAAACATAGTTTTCTCTCAATCCACATTTTACTACTATGGAACTCCGAGACTAGAAATCAAGGAAACCAAGTTGAATTGGAAGTAGAAAAATGTTGAAACGTGATTTTCCAACTTTGTAGGTAAGTTTTTATTGAATTAATTACATGGTTTTTCTGCTATAAGTTACCTAGCTTTTTTCAAGAATCATAAATGCCTAAATCTTGCTGTTAATCATTGATTCTTGTTGCCAAATTATTCTCTACTTTGCCTAGCCTTGATTAATTTGTGGTTAAAAACACTTCTTAAACATGGATATTTTAGGATTTTTAGAATTGGGTGCTGTTGCTTGGACAAATTTAATATGTTCTTGGTGTTTAAATTAGAGTTTTCATGTTTGATTAGATTTGTACAGGTTCTAGAACCTCTACAACTTGTTCATACATGTTTTAGCGTAGGACATGTTCATTTTAAGTAATACAATAGAAATTGTGTAGGGTTGTTGTACCCATGAGAATTGGGAATAATCACTGAAATTAGCAATCTCGCCACCATTTGAAAAAATCGAGTAGATGAAGATTTAGCTAAACCAAAATTAATAACTAACTAATTAAACTAGGCAAACTAATAAATTAGAAGAATTCAAGATTAAAAAGATGTTAGGTCACTAGATTTCACCAATTGTTTGGCATATAAACTTATTACAAGCTATTCTAGATAGATTTCTAAGATTGACAGTCGAATTTCCTCTTTTAGGTTTTCCCTAATAGTCATGCGATAATAACTTTATTTTCACTAATTTATTTGTCAGTAGTCTAGCACAAATAATTAACATTAAAGTAAAGTTGATTTAGAACATGGAATTTCTACGTGATTACACAAACTGCGTTAATGCTTGGTCTGACATTCACTCAATTTATGGTGTTTGCTAATTTGTCATGAACCTGCAAATTATTTGGTTCGTCTCATCACACATTTACAAATTCATTTGAAGACTTGGTCAAATATCGAAAGCATTAACTAAATATTTTATGAAAATCAACCATAAATAACCATAGAACTTATTTTATGACTTCACAATTGGCAACATCATTATAACCCTAACTAAGAAAACTTAGTTCATAATCATATAAACATAAACAAAAGAAATTTTAAAGTACTACGTAAGAAATTTAAACAAGTACTAGAATAAGTTAAAATAACAAAAGAAGTTATAGGTACGAAGAACCAGGGTCTTCACTCTTGAATCTTCAACCTCAATCCTCTGATAAAGTAGTGCAGGAAATAAAACTAGACTATTATGAGCTTGAAACTACTAAAAAAATGACATAACAGTAGGTCTAAAAGGTCCTCATTTGTAGTCTTAAAGGTGGAGAAAGTTTTAGGGTTTAGTTAGCTTTGAAACAGATCCAAACGGTCCCATAATGGATTCCTATCCAAACGGGAAAGTGGCAACCCACCACTTATTCGTACAAGGGGAAGTAGCCTCAGGCCTGGCGCTACCAGTGCCAAACTAGTGTCTCCAACAACTATTTTCTTTGCCCATTCATCCTCGTTTTGCATGCTAATCACTCGATTGACTCTCAAAAGGTATAGAATCTGTAAATATCCATAAAAACAACTAACACGCAGTTAAACACAGAAAATAATAAAAGCCCTATTTCACATGTAAACCGTGATGTAACTTAAAAACACTCAGCATTTGTATAAAAACTTAACCAAAGACACATAAATAGCTCTCTTTCTAGAGAGTTATCATTTAGCATTTGTGTATAAGTATTTGGAGTGATTTTTTATCATCAAAGTGAACTGCATCATGGGTTGGTTGGAGTGACTAACTAGGTTATTCATATTCAGCAACTAGCTTCTTCATGTTCAACAACTAGCTTGATCATCCCAAATTTCCTTCTTGTTTTTGCTTGTTTTTTTATCCAACATAGTACCCCAAGGTGTACTCTAATATGTGGTATTACCCTCTCATGGTTTTAGAAAAAAGAGTGATAGTAAGGTTCCAGCCAAGGGAAATTAGGGTTCCAAAAAGGCAAATCGCAAGGTAAGTAGTTCTTACACCTTTATGTTGAGTATTTGATATATTTCTTTATGTGTAATGAATAAGATGAAATGAAGGTAAGAAATAATGGTTTTATAAAGGTTTGATTAAAAGTTATGCAAGTGGTACTAGGCCTTTAAATTTATATTGAGTTTTGTATTAGTAAATATTTTGTGCAAGTTATGGATTCATATATTTATGTGAACTATGAGTGGTGAGTGGTGTATTCTTTGTATAATCTTGCAAGATTCCATAACTAAGAATTATTTTTATTTATACATGTGTTTGGCATCGCATGCCTAGACTTAGTCCATTTTGGTATTTTTTGAGGATAGATATGCTAATCACCCATGATTGAGTATATAGGATTATACAACATTGTATTAGTGACCATTGTCTTGTATATGTGACCTTCTAATTTGCTTTCTTGTAAAGGGTTAGAGTTGGTCTCACAAGCATATAAGCCACATGAAACCTTGTTTGGATATCTATAAATATGTTAGTGCTATAAGTTTAGTAAACCTCACCTTGTCGTCCATAAGTAGAGTTATTGTCATAAGATTGGTAAAGCATAGAATTGACATTCATATATATTGGTTATTGCTGAGTTGTACATTGAGGACTAGTACTGAGTTATGATAATCTAACATTGTAGTATTCTTGTGATTCAATCAAGATAAGTATGAGCAACTATGTATATTTAGGTGTTATTTGTATAAATAACTTAAAATATTGTGATCATGAGTGTTGTTATTAGTTTATTGGTTCTTGAAAATGGATGTAATTTATGTTCTATTTCTGTTATAGAGTCATTTGGGATGATCTATTTAATTGGCTTCATTATTTAAATTCCCTTTCATATGTTATTGATACTAATTGTTCATGATATGCAATTATGCCTATAGAAAGACCCTCTAGTGCTCTCCATACAAAACCTTATAGAAGGGTCTTACATTGTCATTATTATCAAAGTCTTACATAAATGTTTATAATAATATAATATTGATTGTGGTGAACCATCTTTATAATAATGCTTACAAAACTATGTTGTGTGATTAAAGAATAGAAGAAGACCTTACTAGACTTGTTATCAAGGCATTACAAAAGGAACTTAATATATCTTGTACATTAATTTCAGATATGAAGTTTGTTATATTCACAAAGCCCTACTATTAGAGGTTTACTATCCAATACTCTGATCTATGAAAATGAAGAGCAATTTTTTAATTGAGTATGACGTACATATTGAGCACTGTATTAGTTTTATGCTTTACATTCAATAGTTAGGTTTAAGTACTATTTATTGGGCAATATTTTGCTCATTCGATGTTGTTAATTTTATTTTGTAGTTGAATATTATTAGTGTTTTTTGCTGCATTTACATGTGGACTTGAGCGGGAAAAGGATCATGGTATAGGCTCTAGCTTCTAGAGCCAGGGTTTGTTTTATTTTGTTAATGAATGTGACCTGTATTTTTACCCTTTTGTTTTGCCTTACATGCCAGTATAGTTGATTAGGGTTTGTATCATTTCTTGACAACTTGTTTAATGTTCAGATACCCTAGTTTATAAAAATGTAAACTATGCTTTATTTATGATAATTGGGAGTCTATACAATGATTGTGGTGAATAGTTGCTCTTTGTACAATGTCTAGTACACCTGCGAAAATCCTTAGGTGCGACTTGTCATTGTCTCAGTTTTAGGGCATGACACTTGTAATATGTTGGTTTTGTTATAGTAAGTTGATTTTTTTTTTTTTATATGTCAGGTAGAATAGTCCCTCAACTCACTATCCCTATATTTGGGGCACAGGAATAGTTTAGAATGAAAATGCAATTCTAAGCAGAATATAGGTAGGAATGTGTAAGAAAGAAATTTATATGTAGCACAAGAAAAGTATAGAGATTATACTTTGAAACCGTGGTAAAATCTCCAATCTGTTAGAGATGTCGATCCACAAGCCGTACAAATGCCCAACCTCTAATGATATCCACACAGATAATTAATTCAGTATCTTCACAAGATTGATTGACCCAAGCCGTGGAGCGCTAACTCCCTTTTTCCAATGTTTTCCCCAAAACGTTTCTCATACGTTTTCAAACATTTCATAAACATTTTTATTTTTTTTTCTCGTGAACTATTTATGACAAATTTTCACTTTTTTTTTTATGTAATGGCTACTTGGGCTTATTTTATATATATATATATATATATATATATATATATATATATGTATATCACTTAATAACTCTAGGAACTTATATGTCATTACATATTAGCCCCTAAGATTTATGATTTATTATAATTAAGTCCAAAAAGATAATTTATCTCATAAATTAACCCATAAGTAACTAATACTTATCATATAATCAATTTAATCCCGAAAAAATCATTTTAAATTATGTGACCCTTAAGGTTCCCATTCACGTTTGTAATAAGTACAAATTATAATCCTAAGCTAATTAAGATTAGAACCAAAATATAATCCTAAAATAATTTGTATTAGATAAATTAAACAACTATTTTATCATTAATTCAGTAATTAATTAATTTATACTTATAGATCAAGATTGGCTTCTAGCAAAGCATCATGACCACCCAAGTATTGAGATATTCGACTTCACCTATCCGTGATTTAGTTACCTTGTAATTATTATCCTTTCACCATACTATATCTCGATTAGTTCAAGAGTATAGATATAGTGCAAACTCTCATTGTACTAATCAATTTACTTCTATCCAAAATACAAATCACTTAAAATAGAACTTAAAAATACTTTTAATTATATTTTCACTTTGCGCAAAAATTTCTGAATCGTATTTCAAGAAGTGACCATACTTGAACGTACTCTCTCATTATAAGGAGTGGTAAATCCTATATCGGTCATATCTTATCTTATTATGATTCATCCTGTATCTGAACTCTATAGTATTTGCGACTCCTTAAGAGTAACAACTAATACAGGCAAAGTATAGTAATTTCACAATCAAGATAAACTTATGACTTTAAGTTCAAGGATCATTACACTACTATCACAAAGAGATTAATCCACTGGCATTCAATGATAATTTGTGTGGAATACTCTTAGCAGGTCAATCTAATGCACTTATTTTCACTAAGCATCCATACAATTACGTGCTAATCTACTCGTGTGAAATACTATGATTAGCAATATTTACGATTAAAACACAACTATTTAGAGAAACACATTGTGATAACTATTTATGATTTTTCTTATATATGTCTTATTCAAAAGACTTTATCATAACAAATAGATAAAGAATGTCATATTACAAAACATGCATAAATATAAAAGTGTAATTTGTCTCTAAAACAAATTGGCTTTAAGGCATATACTAAGAAACTCCCACTTGCACTATAGCCAATCATTCATGTACTCAAGACTGGATGAGTTAACATGACTCACATGTTTCTTTTGGGACAAAGCTTTAGTGAATGGACCTGCAATATTATCATTAGTATGTGGGGAACTTTTTTCTATCTTTACTTCATTTCTATCAATGATTTCTCTAATCAAATGATAGCACTGTAACACATGTTTGGATCATTGATGAGACCTGGATTCTTTTTCTTGTGCAATAGCTCCATTGTTATCATAATACATGAGTATAGGATCACTAATGGAAGGAATCACTCTAAGTTTAGCTACAAACTTCTTGATCCAAACCGCTTCTTTTGCTACTTTTGTAGCTGTAATGTATTCGGCTTCTGTTGTAAAATCAGCTGTGGTATCTTGCTTGGAACTCTTCAACTGATTGTTCTACCATTTAGAGTAAATACATATTGTTGGTCCCAAAGCAACCTAAGAGGGGAGGTGAATTAGGTTTCTAAAAATTATGCTTTCAGAAAATAGTAACCTTTTTAAATTCAAATGCAGATATAATAAATTTACTAGAACAGTAAAGTAAAGAGAGAAAAATTGAACAAACAATACTTCCAAGCTAGCAAGCTTGAAGTATCAATTTTCTTGAGAATGCTTCACACACTTGGTGAGCCAATAATCTTTACAAAGTTGGTAAGTTCTTGCTCACACTAAAACTCTTTTAGTTGAGCCAAGATTCTTACTTACAACCACACTTTCATACAAGATTATCACTCCACTCAAAGTTGAATTGCACTCACAACTTCACACTAATACAACAAACCACTATAGTCAATTTGCACTCAAATTACTCTTGTCTTAGGCTTGTATTCAATGTATTAGATGACTTTTTTAGGTTCTTAAATCACCTATTTATAAGAGCAATAAATAGAGCTTTCAACTACTTCCTAACGGCTAAGTAATAAATGCACAAAAAATAGCTGTTGGGGTTTCGGACATCTGAGGAGGATTGAATGCGTCCGAGGAAGCGTCCGATCTTCTTTCAGTTTATTGAGATGCTTCGTTCGGACGTCCGTATATGCGACCGGTGTTAATCGTCCGACAGAGGTTCGGATGGTGATCAGCGTCAAGAAAAGGCGAGACTTCCATTCTTTCTGCCAATTTGTTCGGACGATGCAATACGTCCGATGAGCTTTTGACCTAGTTCGGACGGTTCTGTGCGTCCGAAAGAGCTGTTCCTGCAAAAGCTTGTTTTACAGAGTTAAGTGTTTATGTCATCATCAAAATAAGGTTTGGAAAACATCAATCTCCCCCTTTTTGATGATGACAAACCTCATTTGGATATGACTAATCAATTTGCAATATCACATTATTGGATATCAATTATCACCATAACAACCATATCAAAGCATAAAATATATCAAGGCATAATTGGATATCAACATAACAACCATATCAAAGCATGACATATAACAATATAACTACTCCCCCTTTTTACATCAATCAAAAAAGGCTCCCCCTTATATTATGCAGGTATTTTGACAGAAATGAAACAAGTTTAATACATTCAACTAAAAGGATTCAAAGGTGCAAGAGTCAAATACATAACCAATCCACAGAGTTGCTAAAAAACAAAAGAAATACAATGGTAAAAGAACTAATGAGAGTCAGCTTGCGCTTTTTGGAGCGCTTCTCAGTTTTTTGTCGTTTGGATGGAACATCTTCGGTGGCTTCACTAAGAGACTTCTCCCCGGTATGACGTTGCATGATAAACTCAAATGTGTCGTCAATATCTTCATCATCGTTATCATCGTCATCGGCAGCTTCCAAGCAGCTTCTGCATTGTCGTCACGTGTATGTTCATCTTCTCTTTCATCACTGTCAGAAGATGACTCCAATAAGATCATGCAATTTCAAAATGAAAAGAACCGGACTTGAGCCGAAGGAATCTAACTCCCTAAGTTGGCACTGTCTCTTATACACATCTAGATTTGTGTCTAAAGACAGTTTTAATCTTCCGATTTGTGCTACTTATACTTGTTTCATTTCTGTCAAAATACCTGCATAATATAAGGGCTGTCTCTTATACACATCTAGATGTGTATAATGATACATATGCAGATGTGAGTGGAGGTGGTTGATGAGTCTTTAGAACCCGGGACCAAGTCAGTTCACTAAGGCTGCCTTATGACACATCTAGATGTGTATAAGAGACAGTCTTTTCGTTCCGTTATCGGTACTAAATGGGTGTTTAGAAACAAATTAAATGACAAAGGTGAGATCATAAGAAACAAAGCTAGACTTGTGAGAAATTTTCCAAAAGGAATGATTAGAATCTATCCGCATGATTCTTGCATTTGCATGTTTCAATAATTTAAAATTATTTCAAATGGACACGAAAAATAAGTATAGTTGCATTTTTCCGGCTCGACGATGCCGTCGCTTGGCAATAAAAGATTTGTGACAAGGGGATACAGAATATTAAGTTCAGGGGCAAGCAAAGTAGTTTTGGCTTCCGAAGCCTGTTTGAAATGGAAGTTAAACATGGCTCGAACTTCATCTATATCAAACTGAGTATCCTCAGCGGGCCATTTATCTAATGAAAAGAAGTAGGAAAAATCAGAGGGATTTGAGATTTCACATTCAAAAATAGTGTTGATGTCTTATGTTCGATGAAATCTCAAGATCAGTGTTGTTAACACGAGAAATGAGGGTGCGAATAGTAGGACCTTTTCGAAGATTGGCCGTAAATTGAAGCACCATATCATGATAAACAGTATCTAGATGAACTAAATGACAGACCTAAATACATCTGTTTTGCAAAACACTATTTCATAATTCAAATCTTTATTGCAAAAAAAAATTGTTTTTAGACAGCAGGGACGTTGAACAATGATGGATTTACTGAGAAGAGAAGTATACCGTTCGGATGCCTTGGCATCGATAAATTTGGATAAAGTTGGAGTGGTGGAAACTTGAGGATTTGCCGATGATTCTCCTCGCACAGAGCCTTCCCTTTAGTTTTGTGACCCCGAACTGCCGTAGAGGAACCGCCACGAGATTTCACCATTGTAGTGGAAGAAGAAAAAATTGAAAAAATTAAAAAAAATTGAAGATTGGTGAGATTTTGAGGAAATGAGATAGTGAATGGGGAAAATGAGATGTGATTTAGGTGATTGAAAGGATTATGGGTAGGATGATTTTGCAATCAATTTTGGAAGAGAGAGTGGGAATTTGGAGGGGGTGGAGGAGAGAAGAAAAATCGCCAAAGGGTTTTCGGGGGTAAGGGTAAGTCCGAAAGGGGGAATTTGGACGGTATTAATCAAACAGGGGTACCGTTCGGACAGCCGAATGTTTAGTGTGCGTCCGACACAGCGTCCGAAAGCTGAAGAACGGACGGCCGAAGGATGAGCTAGTGCGTCCGAAGTTCTTTCGGACGACTCTGAGCGTCCGGAAGATTTCCAGAGAGTTTAAGAAAAAAAAGGAATATCGTTCGGACCAATATGAGCGTCCGAGAGGTAACAGATGCTTTCGGACTATCCAGAGCGTCCGAAAGGAAAATTGTTCGGACGAAGGAGTGCGTCCAAACTATGAACCTATGCCAAATTTATCTGTAAAATCCCTAAGCATTTTCTGAGTGATTCAAAGCGATCTAGAGCTAAGGGTTTTGTAAAAATATCAGCCAATTGATCTGCAAGTAGGCACATAATCAACACGAATTTTGTTTTTACAAACGAGGTCTCTAATGAAATGATGCTGTGTATCAATGCGTTTGGTGAGATTAATTGCACTAGTGTTGTCACATAATATAGGAACACAATCAAAAATTACACCAAAATCTTTCAGAGTATGTTTCATCCAAAGAAGTTGAGCACAACAATTTCCTGAGCAATGTATTCGGCTTCAGTAGAAAGAGAAATGGAATTTTGTTTTTCTGAACCAAGACACAAGACAATTTCCCGAAAATAACACATTCCACTGGTACTTTTTCTATCAATTTTACACCCAAGCAAAGTCAGGCATCGAATGGTATCCAAAGTCTTCTACTTTGGATCTTATAGACCACAGGTCCGTTGTTCTTTTTACATATCTATGGAATTCTTTTATGGGTACATCAAATGGCATCAATTAGGACAAGATTGAAAGGTAGCACATAAACAAACTTGAAAACATGATATCTGGTCATACTGGCAGTTAATTATGTAAAGGAGACTTCCGATCATACCTCTATAGTGTTTTTCATCAACACTATTACCTTCTTCATCTTTATCAAGTTTGGTTGAAGTACACATTGGTGTACCAACTTGTTTGCAATCTTCCATACCAAATCGTTTGAGCAGCTCCTTTGTGTACTTGATTTGTGTAATAAATGTTCCTTCCTTAGTTTGATGAATTTGTAGTCCGAGGAAAAATTGCAACTTGCCCATCATACTCATCTCAAACTCTTTTTGCATTAGTTGTGAAAAATCCTTGCACAAACTTTCATTAGTTGCTCCAAAAATAATATCATCAACATAAATTTGAACAATTAACAATCCTTTCAAATCAGTTTTTGTGAAAAGTGTGGTGTCAAGTATACCTCTTTTGAAACTATTTTCTATCAAGAAGCCACTTAATCTTTCATACCAAGCTCTTGGAGCTTGTTTCAAACCATATAAAGCTTTGGAAAGTTTGAAAACATAATTTGGAAGATTCTTATTTTCAAAGCCCGGAGGTTGTTCGACGAAAACTTCTTGGTCGATAAAACCATTCAAAAAAGCACTTTTGACATCCATTTGAAATAATTTTAAATTATTGAAACATGCAAATGCAAGAAACATGCGGATGGATTCTAATCTAGCCACGGGTGCAAAGGTTTCATCAAAGTCAATACCTTCTTCTTGAGCGTAACCTTTTGCAACAAGTCTAGCTTTGTTTCTTATGATCTCACCTTTGTCATTTAATTTGTTTCTAAACACCCATTTAGTACCGATATGAAGATGTGAAGAAGGTCTTTCAACTAAGGTCCATACATTATTTTTCTCAAATTGACTAAGTTCATCTTGCATAGCATTAACCCAAGATTCATCACTCAAAGCAACATCTATATGTTTGGGTTCAATGTGAGAAAGTAATGCACAATTATTATTCAAAGGTTTATGAGAACGAGTAGTTACCCCATCGGATAGATCACCTATGATTAAATCTTGAGGATGATTAGAGATCCGAATCTCCAAGCTTTCGGAAGATCGTTTTGAGCATCCTCATTCTTTTCATCATCAATTTGATGGTTGTTGATATCAACGCTTGATGTAATCTCTTGATGATCTTTATGAATAACGAGCTTTTCGACTCCTTTAAAATACCTGTATCTTCATTTTCACATAAATTCTTTGAGATAACATCATTAGTTTCATCAAATGTAACATGCACAACTTCTTCAATTAAAAGCGTTCTTCTATTGTAAACTTGGTATGCTTTCTTGTCACTAGAATATCCTAGAAAAATTCCTTCATCCGATTTTTTGTCAAAATTTCCAAGGTTCTCTTTGATTTTCAAAATAAAGCATTTGCAACCAAAAACTTTGAAATAGCTCACAACGGGTTTTCTACAAAAAATGAGTTCATAAGGAGTTTTATTTAAAGAAGATCTTAATAAAACTCGATTCATGACATAACAAGCCGTGTTAACCGCTTCGGCCCAAAAGTATTGTGGAAGGTCACACTCACTAATCATAGTTCTAGCCGTTTCTTGTTCAAGAATCCTAGAGTCGTCCGAAAGATTTCTCGTGTTAACAACTAGCTCATCCTTCGAGCCGTCATCGAACATACGGCTCGGACACTATGTTAGTGAATGTGACATTTAAATTCTGCACCATTGTCACTCCTTAACCGAACAATTTTTGTATCCAATAAATTTTGAATTTTGGAAAACAATTTTACAAATTTTTCAAATGCTTCATTTTTGTGAACAAGAAATAATACCCAAGTAAACCTAGAATAGTCATCTACGATAACAAATGCATATTTGCAACCACCTAGACTAGCATATTGAGTGGGTCCAAATAAGTCTAAATGCAACAATTCTAAAGATTTATGAGTAGACACAAAATTCTTAGGTTTGAAAGAAACTTTGACTTGTTTACCAAATTGACAAGCATCACAAATTTTATTTTTCAGAAATTTCAATTTTGGCAAGCCTCTTACCAAATCTTTCTTGGCTATTTTTTCTTAAAATCAAATCCATATTAAAATAACAAAGTCTTCTATGCCAAAGCCAAGGATCATCTATGGAAGCGGTAAGACATTTTACATTGCTATTGCTAATTTTATCAAGATAAATCACATAAACATCATTGTGCCTAGTGCCTTTGAACAAAACAACATGATTTTTATCAAGGATAAGACATTCATGCTTGGTAAAGAAAACATATAAATTTTTGTCACAAAGTTGACTAACACTTAATAAATTATAGTTCAAATTATCAACAAGAAGTACATTCTTAATCAAGGTTTCACCATTTTTACCTACATCACCAATGCCGATTGATTTTGCTTTGTTGTTGTCTCCAAAAGTGAATTTTCCACTGTTTTTGGATGTAAGGTTTGTGAAGAGAGAGGCATCACCCGTCATGTGCCTTGAACATCCACTATCTATGAACCACTTAGAATTGTTGGCGATGTTAAGTACCTATACAATAAATCAATTGATAACTTTTGGTACCCATATCTTTTTCAAAAAGGGTCCATGAGTGTTAGTGAAATTGCTTACTATCCATGCAACTTTCATTCCAAGTTTTTCATTTTTCTTGACATAACACATATTCTTAGTATGTCCATGTTGTTGGCAATATCTACAAACAATGCTTTTATTACCATATAAGGAAGATTTTGGTTTTACAATACATAAGTCATCCTTTCTAAACATGACAAAATTTTTGTTGATTGCTACATTTCTATTTCTTTTCATATCAACAACATTTTCTTTCTTTCTAGCTAAGAGAGCATTCAAATCATCCATTCTTTTCCTCAAGGAGGCTTGTTCTTCCTTGACCTTTGATCTCACATGCATTCTTTTCTTCAAATCACGATTTTTTTGTGATAGCCTATACACCAAATTCACATGATTAGTTACACATCTAATGTGTATCTTGACTTTTTTACTAACTCCTTATTTCTAGCATATGATTCTTTTAAGCTATCATGCAATTTTAAAATGAAAGCTTCAAGATCATCTTCATCAGCATTTTCATCATTAGAATCATAGTTAGAATTTACCTCATCATCTCCAATAGCCATAAAGGCCATTTGTGCCGACTCCATTTCTTCTTCAACTTCTCCTCGGAGTTGCAATCGTCCCAAGTGATTTGAAAGTTGTTGAATCTTGGTTTTCTTCCTTCCTTCTTTTTCTTGGAAGGACACTCATTTGCAAAATGCCCGAGTTGACCGCATTCAAAGCATTTGTCATTTTGCTTCTTTATTTCTAGTCTTGACTTCCCTTTGAAATTATTTGTGTTTGCAGCTCCGCCTCTTCTCATTCTTCGTTTGTTGATGTAATGTTTAAGAAATCCTTTGGTGATGAGTGCAAGATCTCCTTCATCAAGATCTTCATCTTCTAGATTGATGGAGCTGTTTTCATCTTCCTCTTGAGAGGTCTTTAGAGCAATGCCCCTTCTTGGCCTTGCTTCTTCATCATCTACAACCTTTGACTTTAGCTTGAATTCATAAGATGTAAGAGAATTGATAGAAGTAGTGATTCAATAGGCATTAAATTTAAATTCTTAGCTTCCTCTATGGCAATTATTTTGGCATCCCATTCTTTGGATAGAGCATTCAGGATTTTTCTATTTTTCTCACCCAAAGAGTACTCCTTACTCAAGGCTTCAAGATCTTTGATAATGTCATTGAACCTGCAGTACATTTTGTCTATGTTCTCATGTGGTTCCATTTTGAAGGACTCATACTTGGCAACAAGTAGAGATTTCTTTTGCTCACGACATCATCGCTCCCTTCATGAATTTCCTTCAACTTATCCCATATTTTTTTAGCAGAACTACAACCCTTCACGCGAGTTGATTCATTTGCATCCAAGGCATTATATAATACATTCATGGCTTTTGCATTTAATGTCAAGTTTGCCTTGTCTTGTGGAGTGAGCTCATTTCTTGTCTTTTCTCTTCTTCTATTTGTGTGATCATCAATGATAGAAGCTTCAAATGGACCTTCATTGACAACATACCACAACTCAATGTCAGTAGACATAGATTGCCGAAATATTTTCATTCTATCTCTCCAACTAATAAAATTTGCCCCATTAAACATGGGAGGCCTAGTAACCGATTGGCCTTGAAAAAACAGAGCATTGTTGGTTGCCATAGTTCTTTTCTCAATAGCAGTTTAAGCAATATAATGAGACCAAGCTCTGATACCAATTGTTGGTCCCAAAGCAACCTAAGAGGGGAGGTGAATTAGGTTTCTAAAAATTATGCTTTCAAAAATAGTAACCTTTTTAAATTCAAATGCAAATATAATAAATTTACTAGAACAGTAAAGTCAAGAGAGAAAAATTGAACAAACAATACTTCCAAACTAGCAAGCTTGAAGTATCAATTTTCTTGAATGCTTCACACACTTGGTGAGCCAATAATCTTTACAAAGTTGGTAAGTTCTTGCTCACACTAAAACTCTTTTAGTTGAGCCAAGATTCTTACTTACAACCACACTTTCATACAAGATTATCACTCCACTCAAAGTTGAATTGCACTCACACAACTTCACACTAATACAACAAACCACTATAGTCAATTTGCACTCAAATTACTCTTGTCTTAGGCTTGTATTCAATGTATTAGATGATTTTTTTAGGTTCTTAAAGCACCTATTTATAAGAGCAATAAATAGAGCTTTCAACTACTTCCTAACGGCTAAGTAATAAATGCACAAAAAATAGCCGTTGGGGTTTCGGACATCTGAGGAGGATTGAATGCGTCCGAGGAAGCGTCCGATCTTCTTTCAGTTTATTGAGATGCTTCGTTCGGACGTCCGTGCATGCGTCCGGTCCTTCGTCCGACAGAGGTTTCGGACGGTCCTGAGCGTCCGAAGAAAAGGCAGTAGACTTCCATTCTTTCTGCCAATTTGTTCGGACGATGCAATGCGTTCGAGGAGCTTTTGACCTAGTTCGGACTGTTCTGTGCGTCCGAAAGAGCTGTTCCTGCAAAAGCTTGTTTTACAGAGTTAAGTGTTTATGTCATCATCAAAATAAGGTTTGGAAAACATCACATAATCATCTCGATTGCGATTTGCTATCACCCTGTTAGATTGAAAGCTAGCATTTGTGTATTCGTGAATTGTCAATTCTTGCCCACTGTAAGTCAAGAATAAATCTTTAGTCCTTCTTAAGTACTTAAAAATATTCTTGACTGCAATCCAGTGGCCACTCCCTAGGTTAGATTGAAACTTACTTGTAAGACTTGAAGCATAGGTCATATCGAGTCTAGTGCATAACATAACATACATTATAGATCCTATAGCTGAACAATATGAGATCTTATTCATGTTATCTCTTTCGACATCTATCTTAGGGCACATATCTTTAGAAAGGTACACATCACAAGACATCGGTAAATAACCCTTCTTTGATTGATCTATGCTAATCTCTTTAACATCTTGTCTATGTACGTTGATTGAGTAAAACCAAGCAGATCTATCTCTATAGATTCTCACTCCTAGAATTTAGATTACCTCTCCTAAATCTTTCATGGAAAAAATCCCAAACAACCATATCTTTACTAAGAACTTTTGAAGCATAGGTATGCCATTTTCTATCAATAATATGTCATCCATATAAAGTATCAAGAAAATAATGGCGCTGCCACTAACCTTCTTGTATACACAAGGTTCATCCT
Source organism: Cinchona pubescens (assembly GCA_025175665.1). Lineage (NCBI taxonomy): Eukaryota > Viridiplantae > Streptophyta > Magnoliopsida > Gentianales > Rubiaceae > Cinchona > Cinchona pubescens. Next base: position 1,860,856 of record JANKKI010000232.1, read on the forward strand.
CATTTTTGATAAAATCAAACTCTTTGATTGCCTCATCAAAACGGATTGTCCATTCCTAGAAGCTTGTTGTATCCATAAATAGACCTTTGTTGATTGCATACTTTATTAGCGTCTGTGGATATAAATACTTCAGATTGCATCATATACACCTCTTCTTGCAGATTTTCATTAAGAAATAAAGTTTCTACATGCATTTTTTAAATCTCATAATCATAATATGTAGTTATAGTAAGTAAAATCCGAATGAATTTCAGCATTCCAGCTAGTAAGAAAGTTTCATCAAACCCTTTGACACCTATTATGCCTTATAGTAATCACATTATCATCCATGTCAGCCTTTTTCTTAAAGACCCACTTACACCCTATGGGTTTAATCCCTTTAGGTGGTTTGACACTTAAGGTCCAAACCTTATTGTCATATATGGAATCCATCTCAGACTTCATGGCTTGTAATCACTTTTGAGAGTCTTTATCAGATAGTGCTTCTTCGTAAGATGTAGATTCATCATTCGTAATGATTAATACATTATTATGGTCACTTACAAGAAATTCATATCTCTTTTTGGGCATGACGTACCCTAGTAGTCCTATGAAAAATTTGTGTATCATTAACTTCATTTTCTATCACATCATAATGTGATTGAAGCTCTTGTTTCACTTGTTGATCAATGCCAAATTGTGTTTTTTGAATTTCTTCAATATCTATTTTGCTCCCACTTGCCTTTTCAAGAATAAACTCTTTTTCTAGAAAGGTGACTGTTTTGAGACAAACAACTTTTGCCTAATGGGATTATAGAAATAGTATCCATATGTCTCCTTTGGATAGCCCACAAATAGGCATTTGTCTAACATAATTTCAATTTTGTCAGACTCTACCTTCTTCACATAAGCAGAGAGTCTGCAAACTTTCAAGTATGAAAGTTTAGCTTTCTTTTCAAACCATATCTCATACAAAGTGGAATCAACAACTTTTGATGGAACATAGTGTTGGCCCAAAAGTAACCTAAGAATGAGGTGAATTAGGTTGTTTAAAAACTAATTGCAACTGTTGAGTAATAAAAACTTAAGTGAGATGGATCCAATATAATTAATGATCAAAGCAATAAATGCACAAGTATAGATAAAGAGAGACAAATAATGAGATTTAGAAAAATCAAACCAAACTCTCAAGTTTCACAAGCTTGGGATGTAATTCCGCTACTTTGTGCCTCTTTAACATAAGTGAGACAATAATGTTTTTGTACACTAAGTAGGATCACTCTTGCTCACACTAATTATCTTTAGCTGAGCCAAGAGTTTTACTCACAACCTCACTTTTGTACAATAATTATCTCTCTACTCTTTACAATTGAAGATCACTCATTTTAACACTTGGCTAATACAACACTATGGAAAGTCTATAGTTTTACTCAAATAGATTTTGTAGATGCTTGTATTCAATGTGAAAGTTGTTTTTCATAAATTCAAATTGGTTGGTATTTATGGATATAACAAAACAGCTTCCAACCACCTTCCAACGGCGAAATAATAAATGTTGAGTGACTAGCCATTATAGGTTTCGAACGTCCAAATTCTTTTTTGAGCGTCCAATCATCAATAACATGGAGGTTGAAATCTACGTTGGGACAGCCGAGATTGTGTTCATTCCTACGTCCGAAGCTGGTAGGTTGTTGAGTTAGGTCTACGGACAGTGTAGTGCGTCCAGAAGGTTTCATGCTATCCAAATGTTGATCTGTCTAAGAACGATTAGGTGTGTTCGATAGAATTTTCTTTATACAATATTGAGTGTTTGTTGTCAACTCCTTAGAATCTTTTCTCTCTGCCTGACCTTTTGGACGGTGTATTACGTTCGAGAAATTCTTGTTTGAACGAATTCCTGCGTCCGAGAAACTTAGTTCCATTCAAACGAATGATGAGCGTCTGAAGCTCTTTCATTTTGGACGATGTGCAGCGTCCGAAAATCCTGTTGTGTCAGATATAGCAAAATTGTTGCACAATTCATGTTCAAACTATTAGATTATGTTTGGCATCATCCAAACCAAGATTGTAGGTCAACAATCTCTTCCTTTTTGATGATTACAAATCACAGGACAAACCAATCATAACCAACCATAGCTCAAACAATCAATCCATAATCTTAATCAAACAACCATAAATTACAACTACATTTTCCCCCCTTTTGGCATCATCAAAATAAAACGAGTGAAAAGCTCCCCCTGAGATTATGCTTCTCCTTACTCAAACCACCGAGAAACAAGTGTGAGCAATAAATGATAAAATGCAGGTAAAAAAAAAACATGAACATCATAGAATATAAACTAAATATTAATAAGTTCATCAAAGGGAAGAAATTACAGCAACAACCAAGTTCAAATGAAACAAGTTTAATCCTAAAAAAAACATAAACTATGTGGTAGAATAAGAACATGTCTAAATCATTTTTCTTCATTGATCTTTGGTAGGCACATCATATCCATAGCTTCACTATCATGCTCGCTAACCTCTTGAGTATGATGACACTGCATGATGTAATTAAACGTGTCATCAACATCTTCATCATCATCAGCATCGGCGTTTAGAGTAGTAACGTTTTCAAGATTTGATACACTAGCTGGATCTTCATGAGCTTCTTTCTGTAGGTTGGAGTGTTCGACATCTTCAAATTCTTCATTGTCACTGTTAGAGGAGGACTCAAGAGTGTATTGTGACTAAACATTTGCAAATTGTACTTGAGCGGAGGCAGACATGCCCAAACTTACAACTTCCTAGAGGATAGTCAACTTGGTTTCCAACCTTTTTAGTTTTTGAAGGATTTTGTGCTGAAATTTGGCCATTTGATTCCCCAGATTGGTGACAAAGGTGCACAATTGGGAAAGTAGGGGTTCGGCGGAGGATATTTGTGAGGGATGGGTTGGTAGAGGTATGGATGAACCGAGGGTTGAGGAGAAATAGGATGAGGATGTGCTTGTCCTAAACTCGAGGCATGATTCTTTGATTTTTCAATTTCGTATTTAGCTTTAGTGAACCATTTTGTTTGAAAATTGAAATCCTTTTGCGTTCAATATAAACTTTATTAAAATATGGAGGATATTGTTTTTTGCCAATGAAAGGAATGTCAAAATGATAAAAAACTTTTGTTAAAAATTTTCTAAATAGGATGTTCCTTCGAGTACTAGTTAGGAACAATTCCCACAAGGAGCAAAATAAATATCCAAAGTCAAGTTTAATTCCTTTAAAAACACAATAAACAAATACAATTGCATTTTTTCTGACTCAATACGATGTCTATCAGTTGGTAATAGCAAGTTTGTAATCAATATGTACAAGATATTGAGCTTAGAACTAAGTAAAGTGGTTTTGGCTTCTGAGGCTTGTTTAAAATCAACATGAAAAATTTGTTTCACTTTCTCGATATCAAATCGAGTGTTAACAACAGGCCATTTGTCCAGGCAAATGAAGTATGAAATTTTATCAGAAGGAAGAACACCACATTATTTTAAAGTGCCCGAGTTGACTACGTTCAAAGAACTTTTCATTTTGCTTCTTAATTTCTAACTTGGTTTTCCCTTTGAAGTTTTTGGAGTTGATTGCTCCTCCTTCCCTCATTCTCCTTTTGTTGATGTAGTGTTTGAGAAATCTTTTGGTGATGAGTGCAAGATCACCTTCATCAAGTTATCCCTGTGAATTATCTAAATTGATACAGTCATTTTCATCTTCTTCTTGGGAAGTCTTAAAGGCAATGCTTTTTTTTGGTTTTACTTCTTCATCATCCACCACTTTAGCCTTGAGCTTCAATTTATAAGATGTAAGAGAGTCTATCAAGGATTCAATGGGTATGGAATTTAAATTCTTTGCCTCCTCTATTGCAATAGATTTGGCTTTCCATTCTTTGTTTAGTGCATCTTTCTATTCTTTTCACCCAAAGAATATTCCTTACCCAAGACTTCACAAATAGACTCTCAATATGAGATTCTTAATGATATCATTGAATCTACAATACATCTTATCAATATTCTCATGTGGTTCTATCTTGAAAGATTCTTACATGGCAACAAGCAAGAATTTCTTTTGTTCTCTCACATCATCACTTCCTTCATGAATTTCTTTCAATTTATCCCAAATCTCTTTAGTCGAAACACAAACTTTGACACGAGTAGACTCATTAGCATCCAAGGCATTGTACAACACATTTATGGCTTTAGCATTCAAGGTCAAATTTGCTTTATCTTGTGGGGGTAAGGTCATCCCTAATTTTTTCTCTTCTTCTATTTATGTGATCATCAATAATAGTGGTTTCAAAAGGACCTTCGTTGACAACAACCACAAATCAATATCAATAGATTGCAAAAAGATTTTCATTCGTTCTTTTCAACTAATAAAATTCACCTCGTTAAACATTGGAGGTCTAGTGATAGATTGACCTTCAAGAAATAAAGCATTAATGGTTGCCATAAAGATTTTTACTCAATACACACATCATTATTCAGTTTAAGCAAAATAAAGAGACCAAGTTCTGATACCAATTGTTGGCCCAAAAGTAACCTAAGGAGGGGTGAATTAGGTTGTTTAAAACTAATTGCAACTGTTGAGTAATAAAAACATAAGTGAGATGGATGCAATATAATTAATGATCAAAATAATAAATGCACAACTATAAATAAAAGAGAGACAAATAATGAGATTTAGAAAAATCAAACCAAACTCCCAAGCTTCAAAAGCTTGGGATGCAATTCCACTACTTTGTGCCTCTTCAACATAAGTGAGATAATAATATTTTTGTACACTAAGTAGGATCACTCTTGCTCACACTAACTATCTTTAGTTGAGTCAAGAGTTTTACACACAACCTCACTTTTGTACAATAATTATCTCTCTACTCTTTACAATTGAAGATCACTCACTTTAACACTTTGCTAATACAACACTATGGAAAGCCTATTTTTACTCAAATAGCTTTTGTAGATGCTTGTATTCAATGTGGAATTGGTTATTTTTCATAAATTGAGATTTTTGGTATTTGTAGATGCAATAAAATAGCTTCCAACCACCTTCTGACGGCTAAATAATAAATGTTCAGAAACTAGCCGTTATAGGTTTCGGACATCCGAAATCTTTTTTGAGCGTTCAATCATCAATAACATGGAGGTTGAAATCTACGTTTGGACGGCCGAGATTGCATCCGTTCCTATGTCTAAAGTTGGTAGGTTGTTGAGTTAGGTCTTCAGACAGTGCAATGCGTCCGGAAGGTTTAATGCTTTCCACGTGTTAGTTTGCCTTCAAACGGTCAGGTGTGTTCGATAGAATTTCCTTCGAACAATATTGAGCATCCGTTGTTAACTCCTCAGAATCCTTGCTCTCTGCCTGACCTTTCAGACAGTGTATTGCGTTCGAGAAATTTTTGCTCAGATGAAGGAAATTTAGTCCTGTTCGGACAATGTTGAGTGTCCGAAGCTCTTCCATTTCAAACGATGTGCAGCATACGAAAACCTTGTTGTGTCAAATATATATAACAAAATTCCTGTACAACTCATGTTCAAACTATTAGATTGTATTTGTCATCATCAAAATCAAGATTGTAGGTCAATGCACAGTTTATTATATGGGAGGCAGTATTCGGAGTATAGTCCCAAAATGATTTAGGGAGGTTTGGAAGACTTATCATCAATCGAATCATATCCAATAGAGTTTGATTACATCTTTTAGATACACCATTTAGTTATGGTGTATAAGGAAGAGTCCATTGAGATAGAATCCCGTTCTCCTTAATATAATCTTGAAATTCTTGGTTAAAGTATTCCCCACCTCGATTCGATTGAAGAATTTTAATACTTTTACTAAATTATTTTTCAACTTCATTCCTGAATTTTTTAAACTTTTCTAAGATTTCAGACCTATACTTCATCAAATATACATAATCATATATTGAATGGTCATCCATAAAGACGATAAAGTATGAAAAAGCTCCTCTAGTATGGATTGACATAAGACCACAAATATCAGTATGTATTAGCGCCCTAGCAATTTATTAGATCTATCAACCTTACCAGTAAAAAGTGATTTGGTCATTTTACCAAGTTAACAAAATTCAAATATATCATATGATTCATAATCAAATGATCCGAAATAACCATGATTGTGTAATTTGGTAATGCATTTCTCATTTATATGATCAAGTTTACAATGCCAAATGAAATATTGTTTCACATTATCATTTTAGATTTTTTTAGCTTTATGTCGAAAATTGGATTTTCCATGTCTAGATATAAAAATTGTTGAACCCCAGTTATGATAATCATGTTTTGATGATGACCAAATCGCACTAATGGTTTGAAAACAAGTGTGCAGAAAAATAGATAGGTTCGGACGCAAATGATCATCCGAACTAAACAACCAGAAGACTCCTCGGACGCAAATGACTGTCTGAAATCGTCCGACACAAAGAATTTGAAGCAAGTCTCGGAAGAAGAGTAGCGTCCGTTCATATTTCCAGAAGATTTTGCTTCGATCGGAAGCATGTTCCCGGACGCATCCTCGGACGTCCGAACGAATACCCTCAGAGAACGGATGCAGCGTCGGACGCAGAAGTTAGCAGCGGCCGTCCGAAAGATCCAACGTCTAGTTTTCCAGTAAACAGAAAATAGGCGTTGGAAAGTTGTTGGAAGCAGTTTTTGGGCAATTATGAATACCCCTATGCCTGAATTAAATAACAAGAGACTTCCACATTGATTACAAGTAATTCTTCAGCTATTTGGGAGAAATAGTGGGTACAAGTGTTGTAATAGTGTAGGTAGTTTTGTGAAAAGAGCTTAGAAGTGTAAGAGTTCTTCAAGTGTAAGAGTGGAGAGATAACAATTGTAACAAAGGGAGGTTGTGAGTGTAAAACTCTTAGCTCAACTAGAGGAAATTAGTGTGAGCAAGAGTGATCCTCATTTGTGTACAAGAGGTTATTGTTTCTCCTACTTTGAAGAGAGTTTTAGTGGCTAAACTTCAAGTTGTGAATTTGGTAGTTGCCTGGTAGGAAGCTCTTTACTCATATAGTTGTGAGCTCCAAGCTTGAGAAACTTGGGAGTTTGGTTTGATTCTCTTAATCTCAATATTCTTATTTGTTCTTTAAGCTTAAATTGTTGAATATCTATTGTATTCATTTGTGCTTAAGTTTTTATTTGGTGCATAAAGTTTGCATTTTTATTAAGCACATAAAAAGGTTTATTTTAGATACAACCTAATTCACCCCCCTCTTAGGTTACTTTTTGGGCCAACAATTGGTATCAGAGCATTGGTCTCTTTATTTTGCTTAAATTGCATTAGAGTAAAGATTATGGCAACCAATAATGCTTTATTTTTAGAGGGGCATTCTATTTCTAGACCTCCCATGTTTAATGGAATTAATTTTATTTATTGGAGGGATAGAATGAAAATTTTTGTTCAATCTATTAATATTGAATTGTGGTATATTATTTATGAAGGTCCTTTTGAGGTAAATATTCTTGTTGAAAATACTCATAGATCTCATAGATTAAGGCCTAAGACTAGATATGAGTCCAAAGCATTATAATTAAATTTAAAGATAAATTGAATTTATCTTTAAATGCTAAAGCCATTAATATTTTGTATAATGCTTTGGATGCAGATGAGTTTTCTAAAGTAAAAGGTTGCATATTGGCCAAGGAGATATGGGACAAATTAAAAGAAATCCATGAAGGAAGTGAAGATATAAGAGAGCAAAAGAAGTCACTTCTTGTGGCTAAATATGAATCCTTTAAAATGGAACCTCATGAGAACATTGACAAGATGTATTGTAGGTTCAATGATATGGTAAAGGATTTGGAAGGTTTGGGTAAAGAATATTCCTTAGGTGAAAAGAATAGAAAAATTTTGAATGCTTTACCTAAGGAATGGGAACCTAAATCCATTGCTATAGAAGAGTCTAAAAATTTAAATTCTATGTCTATTGATTCATTGATCAATTCTCTAACCTCCTTTGAATTGAAGTTGAAATACAAGGTACCAGATGAGGAGGCAAAGGGAAAAAGAAGCATAGCATTTAAAGCTTCATGTTCTCTGTCTCAAAAAAGAGAAAAGACTCAAGGATGCCTCACTTCAACAACATCCAAATCACTTGGGATGATTGCAATTCGGATGGAGAGGTTGAAGAAGAATATGAGGAGGCTCAAATGGCTTTTATGGCACTTGGCAATAATGAGGTATCCTCTAGTTGTGATTCTTGTGATGATTCATGTGATAATGATGATGATGATGTTGAATCATTTGTTTTTAAAATGCATGAATGTTTGAAAGAATCATATGCTAAGAACAAAGAGTTAAAAATTAAAGTTAATACTTTATTGAGTGCCAATTCAAAACTTGTGCATGAAAATAATTCTTTGACAAAAGAAAATGATGTTTTGAAAGAAAAATTTGTTGGAAAAACCAAGATAATGGAAGAACAAGCTTCATTGAAGAAGAGAATAGATGATCTTGATGATATTTTGAAAAAGAAGAAAGAAAATGTTTTTGAAAAGAAAAGAACTAGAAATATGTTTTTGAACAAAAATTTTATCATCTTTTGAAAAAATGATTTGTGCTTTGTTAAATCTAAATCTACTTTTTATGGCAATAAGAATATTATTTGTAATTATTGTCATCAACATGGACACATAAAGAAAAATTGTTATGTTAAAAGAAATGAAAAATTGGGAATAAATTCTATTTGGGTGATTAAGCATGCTATTAATCCAATTGGACCCAAGAAAGTTTGGGTACCAAAAGTTGTTACTTAACTTTGCATGTAGGTATGCTTGGAGAGCACTAAGGAATTCAAGATAGATTATCTTTGAAGGGTGTTCAAGGCATATGAGCTAAGATAATATTCTCTTATACACATCTAAAATTTTGTGTGCTTTCATTTATCAAGTTGAACTATGTTCTCTTGAATATTACTCATCTATATGTTTGAACTTGTTTAGAATGCTAGGAAATATGTATCCCCAATTTTTGTCTATAATAAGTCTCTACTTGCAAAAGACAGGGGGAGCATTCTCTCTTTTAAATGGATTTTTTTTTTCAAAAAATAATATGCATCATACGTGCTTCATTGTTTTGATGATGCTTTTGGTAAGGAATGAGCGAAAATTGTTTTGGTCCTAATTCTTTGCATGAATTCTTTCATTCAATATGGAACACATATTCTTGAAAGGGAAAAATTGTTTTGCATAACTTGACTCATTCTCCGTGGACTCATTATATTCATCTTTCAAAGGGGAGAAAAAACTTAGGGGGAGCTTAAATTGCATATTTATCTTATGTTTTGATAATGGCAAAAGGGGGAGAAATAATGGACAAATTCTCATGTGTTGTACTTCATATTTTATGGTTGTTTTTTGAATTGTCCAATTGATTTGTCATCATCAAAAAGGGGGAGATTGTTGAACCCCAGTTATGATAATCGTGTTTTGATGATGACCAAATTGCATTAATGGTTTGAAAACAAGTGGGCAGAAAATAGGTAGGTTTGGACGCAAATGATCCTCCGAACTAAACAATCGGAAGACTCCACGGACTCAAATGACTATTCGAAAGATAAGAGCTTTGGACGATGGTAATCGTCTGACACAAAGAATTTGAAGCAAGTCTCGGACGAAGAGCAGCGTCCGATCATATTTCCAGAAGATTTTGATTCGATCGGACACATGTTCGGACGCATCCTCGGACGTTCAAACTAATACCCTCAGAGAACGGACGCAGCGTCGGACACAGAAGTTAGCAGCGGCCATCCGAAAGGTCCAACGGCTAGTTTTTCAGTAAATAGAAAATAGGCATTGGAAAGTTGTTGGAAGCAGTTTTTGGGCAATTATAAATACCCCTAAGCCTGAATTAAATAAGAAGAGACTTCCACATTGATTACAAGTAATTCTTGAGCTATTTGGGAGAAATAGTGGTACAAGTGTTGTAATAGTGTAGGTAGTTTTGTGAAAAGAGCTTATAAGTGTAAGAGTTTTTCAAGTGTAAGAGTGGAGAGATAACAACTGTAACAAAGGGAGGTTGTGAGTGTAAAACTCTTAGCTCAACTAGAGGAAATTAGTGTGAGCAATGTGCTGAGTGATCCTCATTTGTGTACAAGAGGTTATTGTCTCACCTACTTTGAAGAGAGTTTTAGTGGCTAAACTTCAAGTTGTGAACTTGGTAGTTGCCTTGTAGGAAGCTCTTTATAGTTGTGAGCTCCAAGCTTGAGAAGTTTGGGAGTTTGGTTTGATTCTCTTAATCTCAATATTCTTATTTGTTCTTTAAACTTAAAAATGTTGAATATCTATTGTATTCATTTGTGCTTAAGTTTTTATTTGGTGCATAAAGTTTACATTTTTATTAAGCACATAAAAAGGTTTATTTTAGATACAACCTAATTCACCCCCCTTCTTAGGTTGCTTTTTGGGCTCAAAAATCATTAATCATAGCAACAATTCCATATAAAATGCTATCACGTGAAAAAGAATAATATTTATTCTTTTGCATAATGACAAAACTGTCAATGTCTAAACAAGAAATAGAAATAATATCTTTAATAAGAGATAGAGCATAATAATGGTCTTTAAGTTTTAAAACATTGCAGAGACCACTGGGCAAAGAAATATTATGAGTCCCTACGGTTAAAGCAGTAACACTTGCTCCATTTCTCACGTAGGTCCACTTCTCCCTTAGCCAACATTTTACGTCTCTTTAGTCCCTCTATATTTTTACAAATATGAGATGCAGATCTAGCATCTAATACCCAAGAATTTAATTTAAAAGTAGGAATATTGATCTCAATCATAAACATACTTGAAGTAGAAGCTTCACCAAACATCTTCTACTTCAAGGTATCTAGGTAATCTTTACAATTCCTCTTCCAATGTCCATCCTTTCCACAATGGAAGAAAGTGCTCTAAAGTATATCCTTTTTAATCACAAGTATTGGTTTCACCCCAGACTTGGCTTTCTTAAAGCCAACCTTAGATTTCTTTTTCTTCCTATTGGAAGAATCAATAACCAACACTTGTTTCCTTTCCTTTTTGATGGTTGTCCTGGTAGTCTCAAGTATATTCAAAAATTCAAAAAGAGTTGATTTCACTTATATGATGCTCATCATGAACTGTGAAAAACTTTCAAGTAGAGATTGCAAGATCAAGTCAACATTTAACTTATGATTTTGTACAAATCCCAATTGTTCCAATTTTTTTAATCAATCTGATCATCTTCAATACATGAATAGTTACTGAAGTACCCTCTGCCATTTTACAACGAAAGAGCTCCTTAGAGGTCTCATACCTCTCATTGCTTGACTCTTCATCAAACAACTCCTTGAGATGATGAATCATAGATGGAGCATCTTTCTTCTCATGTTGTTTCTGCAATTCAGAAATAATAGTGGCCAACATGATACAAAGTGGTAGTATTGTTTTCGTCTATGTGCTACGATAAGCATTCCGAATTGCTTGATCAGGATCATCTACTGGTGCATCAGGAATAGGTTGATCAAGAACATAACCAATTTTCTCATGTTTGAGAATAATTCTCCAGTTGCATGCCAGCCAAGAAAATTTGGCCCAGTAAATTTGTTATTATTCAAAATGGGACGCAAATGAACAATTAATTGCTATTCATATTCTACAACATGTAAATAAAGACAGAATAAGAAATTACTATTTATGCATAAACAAAATCAAAATATAATATGAACTTCATTTAGTTTTGTTTTATTTCCACTATTTTAATTCAAAACAATAACCTTTACATATTTCAAGAGCTCTCATAGAACCCCTAGTAGGATAGGATCCCATCTAGTTATTTTGATATTGGGTGTATCCAACAAACCAAAATAATTTCGAAAGGTAGGTAACTCTTACCAATTACAATATTTTGTAATTCCTAGATAGTTAGGTATCAACTCTTGATAGTACATCTGATATGACTCCTAGCCTTTGCCTCAAAGATAAACAATCGTGAGTGTGCCTAACAAATTATATGCCTCCATTAAGTCATACCTATTATTCAGAAATCTCATCTCATAGTTTAAACATATTCAATGTAGAGTAACCTTGGGTTATCCCAACAAGTTATATCTAAGAAGAACTCTCATTTCTCGCTATATTGTTCTAAAAATGGAAGACAACTTATTTATTGACTTAATATTGATTTGAAGAATTTTTCCTTTCAATTATTTATAAGGCTCATCAAATTGCACGTAATATTATCATATCAAGATATAACAAATAAAACATGCACAAAACTATGGATGATTATTGAGTTTTACGAAACTAGTTGCATTTAGTCTCAAAGGAAATAGGTTGTCAAATTCTAAAGGTAATCTTCAACTCTTGAGAATTTCCTTTGTGGTTGCACTTTGTACCATCTCCATCATTTTGTACATTACAAATGTAATTTTATTTAAACATTTTAGATATTCAATCGTATCCCTAACTTCTCTTTACATACATTACATGATTGATCAAGAAATCTTGAGTTATATTCGAAGGGATTGAGATGAGAAAAGAATTATATCTAGAAAATAGAGAAAGGCAGGACACGAAGGTCTTATTTAAAAATTGACAACCATTGAATTTCAAAAAAGTAAACCATACACAATCACATTGGTCTTAAGTCCATAATCATCCATCATTCTATTATACAATTAAATAAAAGCACAAAAAATCACATTTAGTATCCAATCATGAATCACTATACATCATAATCCCAATCTCATTGAAATTATCATTATTGAATTATTTATGAAAATTTTTTATGGAGAATTATTGTTTTCCAATCTCATCAGAAAATAAACACTTAAAATAATACAATTTCAAAAATTTTATTAGAAACAATTTCCAAAATTTTTTGAATATTTATTAATTTCCAATCTCGTTGAAAATAAATAAATTTCTAAAATTTGAACAAATTATCTAATTCTAATCTCATTAGAATTAAACAAATATTTTCAAAGTTATTTTACTTTCTAAATTTTAATCAAATTAAAATAAAGAGAGTTTTTAAATATTAACAATTAATTTTAAACAACATTTGTCAAAAATTAATTAATAGTTCAAAAACAAAATTTAGGAAAACCTTTTATTTGAAAATATAAATTAAGTGTCGCTAAAAGAAATTTACAAACTTATTAAATACTTTTGGCCATAGAAAGCATAAGTGTCACTAAAAGTGACAAACAACATGCAATCAAGATGACGTCACCAAGTTGACATTATCAACATGTTGAGCCTTCTTGTTGTGAATCAAAATGACGATTAATTCAATTTCTTTTCCTCCAATATTTTCAAAATAGCATCAAAAAATTTATATAACTTGAACAAATTCAATAGTATGACAACTAAACATATCTACATTATAAATTAATCAAGAGTGGCTTCGATACCACTGTAAGAAAGTAAATCGTACAACATGCAGTGGAATTTAAAATTTCTACTTCTTACAACGGATCACTTTGATTAATTTATACGTACTACAAGAAAAGTATAGTGATTATATGGTGTGCAATAATATGATGCAGATTTGCAATGCCGTCGTAGGCACCCAAATTTAACAACTCTCAATATGTAGTAGCGGTGAGTACAGGTCGTCTCACAGAGAATAGAGTTTATTCTCATGCTAAATGGAAAATATAAAGGGGTTTTGAATGCTTTTAAACTAAAACTAAAACAAGAAAATAATTGAAGAAAATTTGATGTAAGAAAAGTCTTTGTTTTGGTCATATCTACCTCGGCAATTTCATTAGTCGATCCTTGACATATAAGATAATTCAAATTTCATATCAAGCACTAATTGAAGAATTAACCCGAATGAATACCAATTCAAAGTTGATTCTTATTTCTTTATAAAGTTGGTTAATTTTCAGCACGCGGTCCAATTAACCATAACTATTAATTTAACCCAGACACACGCCAAAGATTAATTAATAGAAGATTTAAAATCAACAAGAACAATTAGGCTAATTAAATATAAACACACGCGGTTATGCCAATTAGATGATTAATTTCACTAAATTCAATAGCACTAATTGAGTAATTATCAAATTCAATTGCTTCACAGATTGAATTAAACACACGAGGTTAAAACCATCTAGCAGAAGATTAATTCGAATAACTTAATATTCTGCAGCAATAATATTAGTTAAAAAGAACAACAATAAAATTAATTGCAGAAAAATAATCAATACTTGAGATATAAGTGAATAAATTCAAGCACAAGAAATCTCACAACTTTGTAGAATTGACCATGGTTTCAAATCCCTCTACCAAGAAAACAGTTTAGGCACAAAGTGCCATAAAAGAATAAAGAAGAATTTCTACTGCTAAAAACCCTAGTCAAAAGAAAATAAAAGCGTCGATCCTCCTTTTCTCACCCTAATTGGGGTATTTATAATGAGTACTTATAGTTACAATTAAGGTCTACGGATAAGAACGTGAAATTGGGTGAAAAAGAGTCCAACCAGACGAAAAAATCTGTCAAAAACTAAAAAATACGCAATTTTGCTGTTTCGGGTGCACATGCGCTGCCTATTTTGGGCGCATGTGCACCCTAAGCAGTGCTGAAAAGTTCTCAGCACACATGCACTGCTCAAACCCAGCGCATGTGCATTGGGTTGCACTTTCAGTTTCGATTTTGACCTTGATCTAGCCTTTGGAATTTGGAAAAACTCAAAACATGAAAATTGTAGCTCTGTGTCTTATCTTTCCAAAGCATCTTAAATCACCTCAATTGGAGCTCATATAAGAATGTTATACTCAATCTACCAAACTGTATCAGAATCGCTCCTTGCAAGTATACATTTTCCAACTTTGCAATTTTGAACAAGATGCCTATAGAATCCTAGAAAATTCAAAACATAAAAGTTGTAGAAATATTCAATATATTTCCAAATAATCTAAAATAATCTCAATCGGAGCTTGGACTTGAAAGTTATGCTTCAAATACAAAACAGCATCCAAAATGGCTTCATACTCGTGCATGTTCCGCCCTTAGCATGTTCTTTCATCTTTTCCATCATTTTCAGCTCTTTTCACTTTAACCCTACAAAAACTAAGAATAACCAAATTAATCTCAATAATAACTCAAATCTTGGTTACAACACATAAAAACGTGGTAATTGACACATAAAATATAGCACAATTATGAATGACTTATCATTATACCTTAAAATTGTTGTAAAATTTTCAATCTGTTAGGGATGTCGATCACAAGTCGCACAAATGCATGACCTCTAATTGTATCCACACAGATAATTAATTCAAGATATTCACAGGATTGATTGATCTAAACCGAGGAGTTCTAGCTCTCTTTTTGCAACGTTTTTACCAAAATGTTTCTCAAATGTTTTCAAGCGTTTCATAAACATTTTTATTTTTTTCCCCATGAACTATTCACGACAATTTTTCTCCTTTTTTTTTGTTTTTTTGTTTTTATGTTATGACTTCTTGAGCTTAATCATACATACATACATACATGCATCATACATATGTATGTATGATTGATTAAGCCCAAGCAGCCATAATGTAAAAAAAAAGAAAGAGAGAAAAATTGCCGTGATTAGTTCACGGGAAAAAAAAAAGTTTGAAAACATTTGAGAAACATTTTGGAAAAAAATGTTGCAAAAAAGGAGTTAGCACTCCGTGGCTTGAATCAATCATATCGTATATAATTTATCATATATATATATATACACACACACATGTACATATAACTTAATAACTCTAGGAACTTATTGTTATTTTATATTAGCCCTAAGATTTATGACTTATTATAATTAAGTCCCAATTTATCAATTTAATTCAAAAATAATCATCTTAAAGTAATGTGACCCTTTTGGCTCCCATTCACATTGGTAATAAGTATAAATTATAATCCTAAACTAATTAGGATTAGTTAAAATATAATCCTAAAATAACTTAGATTATATAAATTAAACAACCTTATTTTATCATTAATCACTAATTAATTAATTTACACTTATAGATTTAGATTGGCTTCTAGCAAAGCATGGTGACCACCCAAGCGTTGAGATATGTCAAGTGGTTCGACTTCACCTATCCATGATTTCGTTATCGTTTAATTACTATCCTGTCACAATACTATCCCAATTAGTTTTAGAGTACATATATAATGCCAACTCTTATTGTACTAATCAATTTACTTCTTTCCAAAATCTTGTACTAAACAACTCACTTGAAATAGAACGTAAGACACTTTTAATTCTATCTTCACTTTGCGCAAAGATTTCTGAATCGTATTTCAAGAAATGATCATATTGGGATATACTCTTCCATTATAAGGAGTGTTGAATCCTATATTAGTCATATCTTATCTTTTCATGATTCACCTATGCCTGGACTCTATAGTATATGTGACTCCTTAAGAGTAACAACTAATAGAGTCAAAGTATTATCCATAATCACGATAAACTATGACCTCAAGTTCAAGGATCATTACACTACTATCACAAAGAGATTAATCCATTGGCATTTAATGATAATTCGTGTAGAATACTCTCAGTGGGTCAATCTAATGCACTTATTCTCAATAAACATCCACATACAACTATATGCTAATCTACCCGTGTCTAACACTATGATTAGGCGAATAAAATATAACTGTTTAGAGAAACACATCATCATATCTATTTGTGATTTTTTTAATATATATTTTATTCGAAAGACTTTATCATATCAAATAGATAAAGAATGTCATATTACAAAATATGCATAAATATAAAAGTGTAATATGTCTCTAAAACAAATTAGTTTTAGAGCATAAACTAATAGAATGCTTATTAATTCTCATTCTACTATTTGATAATTTAGGTAATTAATTTGTAGAAAATACTAATATTTATACTAGAGTCAATTTCACATTCCTTCCCCGAGGATTAGCATAATTAGAGAAACATCCCCTCTTGTTTAAAAAATAACACTTCCCTTAATACATTATCATTACTATCATAACCCTTAAATATACTTTCTTCCATCCCTCTCTGTTTTTTTTTTTTTTTTGTGGGTTCTCTCGTTTCGCTTTCCTGAAATTTTGGGAGATTGTGTATAAAGTTTGGTCCCCAAACTATGGGTAGTGCTCAAATTTGCTTCCTAATCTATGCAAAATTAGTTTTGGATACGGAAATAGGGCAAATAACAGAAAGTGCAAATACCTAACATTTTTTGTCATGTGTAGTATTGCATGGTCATTAACTTCAAAATTAAAAAAATTCAATGCAAGTTTTAACAAAGTTCATGCAATTGTGGCAAAACTGGTCCTTGATCTTTATGGATTTTAGCTAAATAAGTCTCCATTATAGGATGGTCTGCTAGATTATAAATGAATCCATCCAACGTATATATTATACAGTACAACAATAATATCTTAATACAAACAAAGTAAAGGGACATAGTCTTACATAGATAAAATTCACATTCATCTATTATGAGAACTAACCCACAACCTAAACCCAAATGAATCTAGATGAATGTCACTTTGTCCCAACTACTACAATGTTCATTTGCAGCATAAGAAAGTTTTGTCTTTCCATAACCCAAAATTGTTACTTTTTGGCCACCAGCAAATCAACAACAACAATTACAGAACCACAATCACAACAATTTTCTTCTTTGCCTTCTTTTAAGCCTTTCAATTAAAACTTCCTTTTTATTCATGCTTCTTAGCAAGACAAGGATAATAATGTATTATCTTGATCGCTGGCACATGATTGGAGATGACTCGAAAAATCCACACCACGGCCTCGCTTCAAAATCAAAGATTCAAACATTATTTCTACATACTAAAACAAATTCAAATTAAACTAGAAACTTGAAAATTTAGAATTTAAAATAACAAAATGAAGGTTTAGGATTTTCTTTGATTCAAACTTTATGTTTTTGTTAGAGGATTCACCAAATAACCGGTTCAATACATTTTGATTCATTTTTTAAGTATTATTAAGTATTGAAGATGTCATACATTCTAATATATAGATTGAATAGTGTTTGTTTAACTCATTTATAATCTAGCAAACCATTCTAAAATGGGGATCTATTTAGTTAAAATTCGTAAAGATTGGAACCACTTTTGCCATAACTGCATGAACTTTATCAAAGTTAGGATTGATTTTTTCTTTTTGGAGTTAACAGCCATGTACGCCGCACATGACCAAAGCTATTAGGTATTTAGACTTTTCCGTTATTTGTCTAATTTTTGTGCATAATTAATAGTTTGGGGACCACAACCACAATTTTTATAGACTGGGGACAAATTTTAATTACTATCCATAATTTAGGAACCAAAACAGTAAATTTCTCTGAAATTTTTGGCTATTATAAGATGCCACCATAATAGAGATTGTGATAGCTTAATTTGATTCATACAGCATGAACTCAAACAAAAGAAAATACAATCGAGATGAAAACTAAAATTAATAGAGAAATGGGAGAAAACAATATATTTTTTTATAGGTGCTATTGACCTTTTTATTTCTTATTTAGTGGTACCAAATTGGTCTATTTAATTCTTTGCTTTCTCATTTCTTTGCCTTTAAATCACAAAAGTGCACTTTTTGCCTTCCCTTTTGCCTTTTTTTTTTAGCATGTGCATATGGTCAATCATGTGTTTTTTGTTTACTATATGTGAAAGTAATGAGAAAAGAATATGGATTGCTATGTACTGTATGTGGTTGGCCTATGCTAGTGGTCTAAAGATTTAATCTAGGGTGGGATAAAGTGGTGATGAAAACAGTTTTTATTCAAATTACAATAAGGGTATTTTAGGATATTGAAAGAAAAATTGTGATGATGTTATCATTTTGGGTTGATTTCGTTATATTAAAAGTTCAAGTATTGGAGGTAAGTGTAATTTTTCATACTTGACCAAAGGTTTTGCAATTAGATTAAAGCTTAAGGAAGGAATGTTAAATTATACCTTTATACTATGAGAAGAAAAAAAGATTTTGGGATAAAATTTAATAAAAATTGGATAAACTTGAAATCACATAATTTTCTCTTTATAAATTGAAGTTGGAAATGACTTTACTCAACTTTTTTTTTAAGAGAAATAGGGTTTCCAAGATTTAGTTGGAATGTTTTTCTTGTGAGATGACATTTCTAACTTAAACTTTTTCATACCAAATACGACATGGAATGCATAAGTGAAAAGGGCTTTCTATTCCATATTATTATTGTGTATCAAACATGAGGTATGTAGTAGTGCAAAAAAATGGAAGTTTAGGCTAAGCGGGGATATATATATATATATATTCCTTTGCAGAGAGCCGGATGAGTGGGACCCAGCATATAGGGCTTTGGCCCTACTATAGCACTTCACTAATGCTTGGCTAAGTCTTGAACCTTTGCTCTGACCTATATTAGCCATTCCTGATCCCTATTGAAAAAGAAAGCCATAAGAAGCTTTGCAGTTAGAACCAAGTAAGTAGCTAGAGCGGGGCAAGTGGTATGGATAGGAGGAAGCACAAGTTCCAAGTAAGCGGCTTTTAAAGTCTTCCCTTGGCTCCCATGACCCATCTTTCCCAGCATAGCTACCAGCCGAAAAAAAGAAATTTCATGTCAGCGTAAAGGGGCCTTGCCCTCTTGACTTGATATGTCAAGAAGATTACAACCGATAATTTTTCATCTTTTGCTTAAAAAGGCTCACGCAACTGATGGGTCCGATAAAAAACCCTATTCCTGGTATCCAATATCATTTTTTTCTTCTTTGTTCAGCTAGACTAGTACTAGAATGAAACCAAGCCTACATCCTTTAAGTAAGCTAATAAGGAAGGACAGCTCAGCGGCAATATTAAATGCCCAAGAGGGGCTTATTTAGGGGCTCATGGCTTATTTAGGGGCTTATGTATGTATGTGAGTGTTGGAGTCGAATCTAATTAGCAAGTGACACATTGTTTGCAAAACAAAGTATCTTTTGCTTCTAATCTACACAAGGAAAATAGTAGAGTTATAAACTATAATCATACATGCACGCTTCCATATTATCCAAACACTTTACCACTTAATTTTTTCATGATAGACTATCTTTCCCACCTCCTTTTCTCCCTAAAATTTAGGAAAATAACCAACTTCCTATTTTGTAAATGCTAAAGCTATAAAGTAAAAACTTCTCAATAGAGTTATAACTAAGAGAAAATATTTCATACATCATTGGTGTACAAATTTTTTTTACAGATTTAAATACATGATACATATACAAAAATAACTTTCAAAATTTAAACAGTGATAATACACATGTGTCATGTATTTGGATCCGATAGTATAAAAATTTTTATACACTGATAGTACATAAAAAATTTATTCTATAACTATACTTTTAAGTTATAACTTATAATTTATAATTGTGTTTATTTAGGTGCCTATGGCTTTCAAAATAATAATATTTCTTATGTACCTTCACTGAGTTACATGATGTACTCTGAAAAATGCTAACAGAATCCACATGAAAAAGAATCTTTCATTGTGCAAATTACGTCGTTACTGTTGAATTGAATTATAATCAGGAATGTTTATCTTGCCCCGCCAATTTGAAAAGTCAACTAATGTGGTCTATCTGACATGTAAAAATAGGGTATACGAATCGATTTATATAAGAGATTTGGGTAGCAGTCGGGTCTTAAAATTATTGAGTCATGTAGCTGGTCAAGAATCTGCGGCTCGGCAGGTATCTGACCCGATCTTTATACAGGGTTAATTAAGCAATTTTATTCATTATTACCTAATATTAATGGGTGTTTCTCCCCATTCCTATTTACAAGAGTATTTGTCCGGTTACAAATAATTTTTGTTTTATTTTTTTAATAATCTTAATCTAAAAAATAGTATAATTGGATAGAGTTGCGTATCCGGTCATTCGACCTACTTTTGGCGAATACTTGTTGATTTTTTATGACCCGATATAACCGGGTCGAGTCAGGTACTAGCTTTATAGACCAATTCCCGATCCATAAACACCCTCAACTATAATTACTATTTTTTGAATCGAGTATTCAAATCAATTTTTTCCTAATCCAGTAATAATCGGGTCGTGTCGGGTACTAACTTTGTAAACCAGTTACCCAATTCATGAATACTCGTAATTATAATTATTATTTATCAGTGCCTTATGGCTTTTAAGGCGTTTAACTAACTTATTGAGAATTTGAACATCTAATCTGGGAAAATGTTAATAACAACGTGAAATATAATTACATGGAGAAATATTTTGGGGTAGAAAAATCATTTTGTAAACCATAAACTTAAAGATGTAAGTCCATTTGTTAAAATCAACTTACATGACAAAATTATATTAAATTATTAGCCTTTAATATATTTTATATATTGGTCAGATTTTATTTCTTTTTTCCGCAAATTTAGTGACATCTTTATCATTTTATCATTTTATACAATAATGTTGTATAATATATACCTAAAGAACAATTTGTATTACATAAGTCTTGAGAAGATGATCAGCGTAAATTGTTTAGCGAAGGATGATTCCAAATTTTACTCTAAAAGAGGTCTGGATGAATACATGATAATACAAATGAAAAGCATTGTATACTACTCCCTTCTTAATTATGTTATTAATTTCTCCTCATGCATACAATTATCTATGCCATTTTCATGACACTAATTATATGTGTCTCCAATTTTTTTGAACAGTTATGTAAGGTGGAGGTATCTAAAATCCTGATATATTCCAAAAGTTAAGTACAAAATTAAATAAATGTATTATCAGTGCTATGAATAGTGTTTTTTTTTTTTTTGGCTCAATTGTAGTAGTATTTTAGACAATTGTACTGGGTGACGCACTGCACGCGACTGTGCTCAGATTTGGGTCAGTCTAGTACATAAAATTTCAGAGACTGGTGAAGTATTAAGGTCAATCAGTCGAACTAGTTCATTCAAACCATCAATACAAATTATACAATATCATCATAATGCATATCAAAAGTATACTCGAAAAAATTTAGGTAGATTTAATTTTTAGTTTCACATATAAATTTTGTAATTAGAATTAAATTTAAAAAAATCTTATTTATATCAATTGATATCATAAATTTTTTAAAATTTAATTTACATTACAAAATTTATAAATAGGATCAAAAACCGAATTTATCTAAATCTTTGCCTATTGAAATTGCCAAAAGAATCGTGAAAGCAAATAAACGAAGATATGCTGAGATAAAAGGTAAATATTTTGGTAGATTTAAATTTTTACTGTAGATTAAATTTTAAAAAGTTTATAATTTCAGTTAATGTAAGTAAGATTTTTTAGAATTTTAATCTTGATTATAAGATCTATAAATAAAAAAAAAAATCAAATCTACTTAAATATTTTTTCAAGATAAAACTTGCACGCAACAACAAATTAATTAATGCACCTGCACGTATACATTGATCCGACTTTCCATTTGCTTTAAAGAAAAGTTCTAACATGATAGCTACACCAGTAGTATAGAGTATAAGTAATCAAAAGTCACTCCTACCATGGTAGATGTATAATCAATGGTAAGTAATAACAAATTTATCCTTTCCTTAATTACTTTTCTTTCTTCAACTCCATCAAGATATTTTACAACCAAAATAACCAGAACAATGGTGAGTAACCAACTGAAATAAGATTCCAACTAATTGCTTATCAGAAACATGTTAAAATAGTGAAAAACTCCAATTATATAACATTCTTTGCAATTTTCCTTTCACCTTCATAGTTTGCATCATCATCCATTACTAGTTTAGATCCCTACATCATGGGAACATAAATTGCAATTAGATGAATGCTGTCATGTGAATTGAATGAACCACTGTATTTAAATTCAGAAACAAAATTCAAAAAAGAAGGATTCAAATTATTGAAATTAGACCAAGCAAAATATTTCCCAACCAAAAACATATATTCCAACCAAAATGGAATAGCATCCATTAATAGATTCTTGTCTTCCAGAAGTGTGGAAACTTCACGCTCATCATCATTAATCCCGTGAACACTACTCAAACTGATTATTCAGACTATATCTCTGTCAGCATCTTTGCCACTATATCTCTGTCAGCATCTTTGCCAATTCAGTCTAGGCATGCACAAACATACACAAATCACGAGTAAAAAACACATACAGGATACACCCCAACAACCTATAAATTATCCTTGTTTTATCCGTAGAACAAAAAAAAAAAAAATTAAATAGCCACACTACATCATGTAATATCTCTAATATTACAGGAAAATATTAAGGTAGATTCGATCTTTGACCTCACCTGTAAATCTTGTGATCAAGATTAAATTTTAAAAAATCTCTTACTTACATCAACTGATGTTATAAATTCTCTAAAATTTAATTTACACTATAAGTGGAACCAAAAAATTAAATCTATTTAAATCTTTGCCAATATCACATATTTGATTGGGTCATGTAAGTTTTTTCCCTCATGTAATATCTCTGGTATCACATATTTGAGTCGGCTATATATGGGTAGACCCTTAAACCAGGTCCAACCAACTATTTTCCAGCCTGGTACAACTGAATTAAGCCCTCTTCATTTTTTCAAGTACAACTTGGTACATTAGAACAGCAAGACTTTATGGTAATTCACTTCAACACACCAATACCAGACTTTTTACAAACAAAATAAGGATAATTTACAGGTTGTTGGTGCGTGTATGTGCATGAATGTTAGTGCAAGATATAGTGAGAAAAAAGATGGCAAAAATTAGGGAAAAAGATCAATTTAATTCTTTATTTGTGAAATATCGATTAATTTGGTTCTTTATTTATCATAACAGACTAATTTATTATCTTAGTGTATTTTTAAAATAATTAATCAATCTAAGACTTACGATGAAAATCATGGACAAATTAATTAATCAAACCATGTTATAATCTCGTAGATATTAACTTACTATAGATATACTGTCAACAAGTTTGCTAGTTGTCTACATTTTCCATTCCAAACCTTAAATTGATTAATATTTTTAAAAATAAAGGGTCAAATTAATCTTTTTGATAAAAAAAAAATTACATTAGTCGATATCTTAAACATATGAGACCAAATTAGTCTATTTTTTTTTGGCAAAAATTATATGAGGGTAAAAAATACTTAAACGAGTAATAGATAGACAATTGAGTAACTCACATCTAATTATATACCAATTTATACCCAAACCTATTGAGGAATATCTTCCTTTACAATCAAGTTCAGACAGCTCAAAGGTAAAGTATCAACCCAAAAAAAAATATCAAAGAAATATTTACATCGATTTGTGCACAATTAACTCCAACATTTAAAGTTGATTCTGGAACACAATTTCTCATGAAAACACGTTAACACACATCTCAACTGCCTTGGTTACATACGCAAACAGACATTAAACCCTTTCCACCCAAAAAACACATAAAGATAAGGTTTACAGTAGTCATTAACTAACTAGTAAATTTTAATAATTGATTAATAATCAATGGAAAGAACTTATTTGAATTAGTTAGTCGTACTTTAGTAAAAAATAGGTAGGCCATGTTTTTCTAAATGAGAGATCTTTACTGAATCTTGAACAATTAAGATACCTAATAATTGATCAATGATAAAATAAATTTTACCAAATGCAAACACCTTCCCCCAAAAATGCAAAAAATACAATTATAGATAGTTTCTTCAAGTCAAATATTACTTCTGCAATATAGTATCCCTTTCACTTTCACTTTCACTTTCTAATAAAGGATGGATTTTTACCGCAAATTGTCCACAGTAAATGCTGAAACTACCTTAGAGCACCTAAGAAAAAAAGAAAAAAAGAAACTATCTAAGCGCTTTCATAATCTTAATTAAACAATTGAATATGTTGTGCCCACATAATAAGACTAGTACTTTAAGATATGTACAAGGAGATCCCTAAATAAACCAAAATTCCGTAACAGCTAACGTGATAAATACTTTCGTTTCTACCATAAGTCCAGAAGAATTTAGTATTTAAACGGCCTAATAGAGCATAATTATTTCCTTAACTCGTCAAAAAATAAATCAACAAAGATTTTAACAACTTACAGCCCAGTAATGTTTATTAGTGATGTTTCATCCTCTAGTGTACTTGTTTAACCCATCCAATGGATCGTTTTTGCAAACCATCTTTGTAGATAATATGGAATGACAGATTCAAAGGAGCCTCATCACTAATTCCAACAATGGTAGAATTCTCAACAAGACACCTCTTCATCATCCAAGTCAGACCACCCATAATTATTTGAAATTTACACATTAATGATGATGCTAGAATTAGATTCTAGGATGAGAGAGAAAGTAGAATATCCGAGCTGCAAGTGTGTGTTTGAATTATCTGAATTGTGATTAGATTCTGAATTGTCTCCGTTTTTAGTAGCACTCAAACCCCCTATTTATAGATTTACACGAGGAGGCTTAAGGCTATCTCTATGCTAGCTCACACGAAGCTCAATTACATACTTGCCCTTAATGAGGGTGCCACGTAAGCATTTTTAGAACAATCTAGGTAAGAAGCTATGAGTGTTACTAATTCACATTATCATTAGTCCCCTTGGCTTGGTGTCAAGCCTAGTGGAGAGGGACCGAGCCGAAAATGGCTGTTCGCAGTCCCCAACCGAAGATCAAAAGCAAGAGTATAATACCGACCCGAGGTGAAGCCTTCGGGACAATTTCCGATCCGAGGTGAAACCTTCGGAATAATTTCGGATCCGAGGTGAAACCTTCGGAATAATTTCACAACCTCTGCCGATCCGAGGTCATACTAGCAGCATTAACTCTCAAGGGTGACGTTTTCGTTGAGTCCCCATGCACTAATTTCACATTTAATGTTCTACATTATTTGCTCCGATTTTGCTGCAGAACGCCTCGCACTACGCGCCGTAACGCCGGTACCACGTCCCGATTTCCACGCCAAAACTCCTCGTTTTACGCACCGTAACGCCAGACCATGTCTCGATTTTCACGCCAAAACGCCTCGTCTTTCCCACCTAAAGCCTTTTTTCATTTCGAAACCATCAATTTTTCCCCCTAGAAACACAGAAAATTCTGGGTGAACTTTCTCCTATTTATACCCCCAAATCTCCTTTCTTCTTCTTCTGGGTGAACTTTCTCCTATTTATACCCCCAAATCTCCTTTCTTCTTCTTACTTACCTTCCTCTCACCCCCTTTTACTCTATTTTGTCCCAGAGACTTACACTTCCTCCTTCTTCCTTTCTGCGCTCATCCCCCAAAAACTTATATAATTTCCTCTTCCTCTTCCTTTACCCTCCGCCGTATCACCGCTGCCGGTTTCAGTTTGCCGCTCTACGCCACCATCGGACACCACTCGGAGCTCTTTCTTAAAACTCATACACCACACGCTCCCAAAACTGAAGACTATGGCCGGTACGTTTACTCCCACCTCTCTCATTAGCATACCGGTTCCTCCTTCTCCGGTAAACGCCGTTGACAGGATGCTAAATCCTTTCGACGAAGCGCTTCTGGCAGCAGTGCCATTAAACTTTCCTCCCGATCCGCTCTTTTCCGAACCTCCACAAAATGACCACCCTAACCTTCAAACCCAAAACATATCGAACTCTCTCGACCCCGAGGATATCAAAATCCTTAGGGATCGGTGCCGTTTTCTGAAAAACGTGCACATCAAGCTCCCGACCCCCGAGGACTGAGGCCATTTGCCTCCACCTGGTTACCTAACGGTCTACCCGGAACAACTCGAGGCGGGGCTGAGGCTCCCCATAGCCCCTCTCTTAGTCAACCTTTCAAACCACTGGGATATCAGCATATGGTTAACCGATCCCGAACGCACTTCGGGTCATTGCTGGCTTCACATTCTTATGTAGATTACACAATATTCCCCCTTTTTTAGACACATAGATTTAGGATGATGCTGAAATTATCCCCTACAAAGGGATTTTTTTACATCTCCCCCCGAATTGCGGGCAAACAGCTCACTTCGGGTAACCCATCATCTATTCATGACTGGAAAAAGTCATTTTTCTTTGTTCGGTACCTCGACCCTCCGATGCCTCGGGGTCCATGGAACCTTATAAAAGAAAACTTAAAAACCAAGAATGTCTCTCCACCGGACTCCCTTTATGCCCAGAGGCTCGTCGAGTCAAACCTCCGAATAAACTTCAATAACCAACCGGCCATCCTTTCAAACAACATTCTGGCCTGGGCAGGACTATTTCCTTCCCATGACATCCTGCCAAATTACGACCCTCAACAAGGTCATTGTCATTTTTCTTTACTCATCATTTCATTTCATTTTTATTTTTTATTTTTTTTTATGTGCTGACCCCTCATCTTATGCAGAGCTCGGAGCATTCCTTAGGGGACTGGTGTCCGCCACACCTGCGACCGGTGCGGACACCTCGAACCAGCCCTCCTGATGGTCATCATCAGCAAGTGGATCTTCCTCTGCGACCATCAACATCCCATCAGGGAGTGCCGAGGCCACTACTTCTACTGAACCCCTGAACCGAACCGGGGCCTCCAGTTCGCCGGAGAGGCAAGCCAGAGAAGTTACTCTGGCTATCCGCCCCACCGAACTCGAGCCAATTCGGGTTACAAGGAAGAGGACTAGGGAAGCTGCTGGCCTTAGGGAGGGTCCTTCCGCAATGACCCTCCCTTCCTCGTCATCGCCACCGAGGTCCAATATTCCGGTGGCAAGGGTTTGGACCCCGGGGACTGGCTCGGGCAACGCCCCCCTATCCAAACAACTCATCACCTCACATGGTAAGTACAACTGGACCTCATTTGTTCCCCTTTCTTAACCTTTCTTCAGTGTTGTGAGTTAACACTTAGATTTTTCAGGTGATAGGAAATACACTCCCGAGGAGGAGAGAAAATCTGCTGGGTCACAGGATGTGCCCTGTGGTCGGCTGTCTGTTGACCCTCTGCCAGTTCCTTCGACCTCGGGGATAGCTCCGACTTCCGACCCACCCTGTCGATCGATGTTAATGATCGGGCCCAATTTCCCAGGATGGCTCGGGAGCAGGCCAAAATGGTGGCTTTGCCTCGGGATGTGGCCTATGTCAAAAGGCTCACCCCTCAACAGAGGATGGACTTACTTCTGCCTGATGAACGTCCGACTATCTATCCACATGTGAATTTTGCTCCCCGAGGTACCTCATACTTCAACTCACACAACTAATCATAGCCTGTGCTTGCAGACAGGTTCTACATCTATGCTTGACACCGAGCCTTGCTGTCGGTCTCTGAGCTACACATCTAGAACTCTATAAAGCAAGAGTTAGCCCATGCGAAGTCCAGCGTGACCCAGGCAGTGAAGGAGGCCGTGGACGCCAATGAAATGAAATGCAACATCAAGGCGGGCAAAAAATATGATGAGTGGAAGGAAGAGCTCACCGAGGTGAGGGACAAGCTTTGGCAATCCGAGTTGGAGAAGAAGACCCTCGAAGTGGACGTTGGCGACCGAGACACGTCGGCCAAAAGGTCGCAGATCTGGAGCAAAGGGTTCTTCAACTTCAAGAAGAAGCTCAGCTGGCCGACGCAAAGCTCGCGTCTCGAGAAATAGAACTGCGGGTCGAGGGGAGGAACCAATTCGTGGCATCGGCTGAAGCAGATGGGATGCTGAAGGAGTTTACGAAGAAGGTCTTCTCCATGGGGTTCACACTCGCCTGTGACCACTTGGTGAAGAATCCTGCTTTGTACGAGGGGCTACCGTATGATGCTTCCGTCACCGAGGAGGTCATAAACGGTCTTCAAGCCCAATTCAAAGCTCCTGCTCCGATTCTCGAAACTTCTGGGGCGACTCTGGTGATCGAGGGTCCGGACCCCGAAGTTGAGGCCGATCCCACGAACTAGGCTTCCACTTCCAACGCCGAGCCTTCTACTTCTGATGCTCAGGGCTGACGTAATTTTGCTGTAGTAGTTTAGAACCTCTTCTGTAATAGTTAGGAACTTCTTCTGTAATAGTTAGGGCCTTTTAAATAAAATGGTTATGTTCAACGGATAACTTTGTCTCCTTGATAAGAGCCTCGGCATTCTTTGTTCTTCTCTTTTTACTTGCTTTTCAATCTCTTTATTTCCTGCATTTAAAACAAGAGTTTTAAGATATAAGTAGGCAAACAACTTTCCCTATTTAAGCATTCCAACATAAAAAATTGTTTAAGGAATGTTTTCATTTTGAGCTTAGGCTCTGTTTTGACCCTTCTGGGCTGAGGCAAAAAGGACCAAATTTGGCTCCTTGTTTTTGCCTTAGTCATTTAACTTGAGTCAATCTTTTCAAAATCCCAAAAGTAAGGTTTTGCTTCAGCAGGTCTAGCAGGTCACCCAAGAACCTTTGCGGATTGGAAATTCTTCCATTTCATTTTGCATAAAGGGGGTCGCTTAGTTTCTACCCGTGCGGGGAAACTGTTCAGCCGGGGCTCCCAATGTTGCTTTTTTATTGGACTTTGTTTCGAACTCCCGGGGACTGTTAAGCCTCGGTCCTCAATGATTTGCTTTTTTTTTTTTGATCAACCGGATACTGAAACTCTTAGAGTCGGAGCAGCTAGAACATCTGATAGTGCCTTGTCCGAACCTCTGAGGGTTGGCGCGACTTTGTCTTGCTTGGGGGGGCTACTAAGCCTCGGCCCTTGAGGGGGGACTGCTAAGCCTCGGCCCTCAATCATTTGATTTTTTGTTCAACTAGGTCCGAAACTCTTAGAGTTGGAGCAGCTGGAACATCTGACAGTGCCTTATCCGAACCTCTGAGGGTTGGCGCGACTTTATTTTGCTTGGAGGGGCTGCTAAGCCTCGGCCCTTGAGGGGGGACTGCTAAGCCTCGGCCCTTGAGGGGGGACTGCTAAGCCTCGGCCCTCAATCATTTACTTTTTTGTTCAACTGGATCCGAAACTCTTAGAGTTGGAGCAGCTGGAACATCTGACAATGCTTTGTCCGAACCTCTGAGGGTTGGCGCGGCTTTGTTTTGCTTGGGGGGGCTGCTAAGCCTTGGCCCTTGAGGGGGGGCTGCTAAGCCTCGGCCCTTGAGGGGGGACTGCTAAGCCTCAGAACCCTCAATCATTTGCTTTTTTGTTCAACTGGATCCGAAACTCTTAGAGTTTGGAGCAGCTGGAACATCTGACATTTGAGAAGGGACTTTTATTATATTCCTTGATAATATTTTTTCAAGTTTACAATATTCCATATTCTGGGTATAGGATCCCCTTTCATGTCAACCAACTTGTAATAGCCCGAGGTGTGAGCTTCTATTACACGATAGGGTCCTTCCCAATTCGGATCTAACTTCTTTGTCTCCTTTACACGGCTGGCTTCGTTCTTCCGAAGTACCAAGTCTCCGGGCCGAAGGTAGCGATGCTTTACTTTAGCGTTGTAATGTTTAGTCATGACTTGTTTGTACTTGACTTCTCGGATGGATGCATCTAACCTCTTTTCCTCAAGTAAGTCAAGATTAGCTCGCAGAGCCTCATCATTCAGTTCCAAATCACCGAAGGATACTCGAGCCGTAGGTAGCCCAATCTCGGCAGAGATAATAGCTTCGGACCCGTAGGTTAAACTAGAACGGAGTATTTCCGTTAGCCGTTCGAGGTGTGGTCTGGTATGCCCAGAGGACACTGGGCAATTCCTCAATCCAAGCGCCCTTGGCTATTTCAAGCCTAGTCTTGAGTCCTGTCAGCAAGGTTCGGTTGCATACTTCAGTCTGTCCGTTAGCTTGAGGATGAGCGACCGAGGTGAAGTGCTGCTTGATACCGAGGTTAGAGCAGAAGCTCTTGAAAGGTTCTCCTTCAAATTGTTTTCCATTATCGGAAATAAGTACCGCAGGGATACCGAATCGACAGACAATGCTTTTCCAAAAGAATTTTTCTATTGCTTTTCCCGAGATTGTTGCCAGGGGCTCGGCCTCGATCCATTTAGTGAAGTAGTCAACCGCTACTACTAAAAACTCAAGCTTGCCTATCTCTCAGGGAAGTGGGCCCAAAATATCAATTCCCCACTGAACAAACGGCCACGGGCTCTAAATGGGACCATATCCGAGCTGGATCTTCGTGGTATCGGAGCATGTACTTGACGTGACTGATGACACGCTCGAACCAAAGTATCTGCGTCAGAATGTAAGGTTGGCCAGTAGTACCCAGTTAGCAAGACTTTGCGAGCTAAACTCCGAGGACCGACATGACTTCTGCATATGCCCTCGTGTACCTCGCGTAGAACATAGTTAGGTTCGGATGGAGTGAGGCACCTCAGCAAGGGCACAGATATGCCTTTTTATATAAGATTCCGTTAATAAGTGTATACTTGGTGGCACTGTATTTGACCTTTCTAGCTTCGGCATGATCCTCGGGGAGCTTCTCATCATTCAAATAACTTATCAGGGGTTTCATTCAACCGAGGTCCGGTTGGATACAAGAGTTCTTTCGGAGATGTCAACAGATCTTCGTTCTCGCAGTTCTACCAAAATCTCTTTCGTTAAATGCGAATATATTACCGAGGCTAGTTTTGACAGAGCATCGGCGTGCGTATTTCTCGTTCGGGCAATCTTGATGATGTCTACTTTTTTAAATTTTTTAATCCAGCTTTTTGACCTCGGCTAGATACTTTTGCAAAATCACGCCTCGTGCCTCGTAATTTCCTAGGCTTTGATTCACAACCAGCTGAGAATCATAATGAATCTTTAAGGTTCGGGCACCCATCTGGTGGGCCATTTCCATCCCACAGATAAGGGCCTCATACTCAGCTTCATTGTTGGTTGCCTTGAATTCGAATCTGAGGGCATAAGTGAGATAGTCCCCTTCTGGAGATTGGATTATTATCCCTGCCCCGGCTCCGGACTCACACGAAGCTCCGTTAACATGAAGTTCCCATGCAAGGTCTTCCCTCATTTTTTGCTCTTTTACTGGATCGGTTGTCAGAATGAGATCAACCTTTTCGATGTCACAGCTTTCTGCAATGAAATCGGCGAGAGTATGAGCGTTGATTGCTGTCCGAGGTCTGAATTCTATGTCAAACTCAAACAACTGTACAGACCACTTTAGCATTCGACCTGACGCATCTGGTTTGTTCAAGATATTTTTCAAAGGAAGGTTGGTCAAAGATTATTATTTTGTGACCATGAAAATAAGGTCTCAGCTTCCGAGCCGACACCACTAACGAGAAGGTGGCCTTTTCAATAGGAGTGTAGTTCTTCTCTGGACCTTGAAACACTTTGCTTACGAAATATACAGGGCACTGGTTACCCTGTTCGTCTTGCCTCAATAGGACCGAGCTAACTGCTGGTTCGGCAATCGAGATATACAGGTATAGCGGTTCGTCTTTCTGAGGAGAAGCGAGCTTCGGTAAGGTACCTAAATATTCTTTAACCTCCTCAAAGGCTTTTGAAGCTTCTTCGGTCCATTGAAAACCTTTAGTCTTATTTATGACTCGGAAGAATGGTAAGCCTTTCTCTGCTGATTTGGACAAAAATCGATTTAGGGCAGCCATTCTACCGGTTAGTCTTTGAACCTCCTTCATCGAGCTAGGGGTTCTCATGTCAATTATGGCTTGCACCTTTTCAGGGTTTGCCTCAATTCCTCGGAGATCTTCCAGGTGTAGACACCTATATTTTGTCCCTTAAGTTGTCCCCTATTTTCCTTTTAATTTCTCTCTCAATTTTCTTTTAATTTTTGCTTTTCAATGTCTTTTTAACCTGCACTTTGATTTTCTTTTAATTTACCCTTTAATTCCTTCTTAATTTATGTTGTGATGTTTAATTATTCTTATGCATTTTATGTTTTTGAAATACTAAGAATAAGTTCTAATATTATTGAATTTTTAGATTTTTAAAAAAAAAATTAAAATTAAAATTAATTAATTAATTAATTATTAATTAAAATATTATTAACTAATTAATTGGTTTAAAATTTTATAAAAAAAAAAAGTTCAGCTCGTGAACAGTACCGCGCGTACTGTTCACGCGCCGAACAGTCTGCGACAGAGCTGTTTGGCCACGTTTTCTCTACGTTTTTCACCCATTTTTCACCAAAAATTTGGATATGGCCATACTCCCCACATGACAAGGAATGGTCTTTGACCATTTTTACACTCAATCCAATTCGTTAAAAGCACAAAAAATCAGTCTAAATTTGAACTTTTGGCCAAAATTTCGGTGATCGGAGAGGAATTAGACTGAACTCAAAGAAGAAAAATTTTAGAGGGTTCCTGGGATAAAACTTCTATTTGAAATTCTTAAGCAAAATCGTCCATTTAGAGGGTCCAAAAAGTGGTAGAAAACGGCTGTTGGTCCAGAGGATTTTCCAAAAAAATTTCTGAGTCTGGAAAATTTGATCCGCATACCAACTTTGAGCCAAAATTCCATACTATCAGAGAGGAAAAAGACTAAAGTCAAAGAACAAAAGTTGTAGAGGGTACCTGGAACTACAACTTCTATTTTGAAACCCAAAGAAAAATCGTCCATTTGGAGGGTCAAAAACGTGGTAAAAAAAGGCTCTTGGTCCAGAGGATTTTCCAGAAAAATTTCTAAGTCTGGAAAATTTTCCAGAAAACCAACTTTGAGCCAAGATTTCAAGCGATGGATGAGGATGGAACTGCTGGATCTGGAGTAAACTCAAAGAATAAAAGTTATAGAGGGTTCCGGGAGCTACAACTTTTATTTTCAAACCCGAAGCAAATTCGTTAATCTGGTGGGTCAAAAGCGTGGTGGAAAAAGGCTGGTAGCCCACCAAAATCTGCAAAAAGAAAAGAAAGGTTAGAAAATTTTATTTCCATTTTACTCCTCCAGATTTCAGTTTTTTGCATTTTAGCCC
This sequence comes from Cinchona pubescens, assembly GCA_025175665.1. Classification (NCBI taxonomy): domain Eukaryota; kingdom Viridiplantae; phylum Streptophyta; class Magnoliopsida; order Gentianales; family Rubiaceae; genus Cinchona; species Cinchona pubescens. The sequence continues at coordinate 1,894,626 of JANKKI010000232.1, forward strand.
GAGAATATTTTCTTAAATTACATTTAGGCCCTTCTGATAGGGCCCATTTGGTGCCACGTCAGCGATGACGTGGCACCTCCAGATTGCGCCACGTCATCGATGACGTGGCATTTGTAAAAAATCCAAAATTTCAGAAAAAAAATTTATTTACTTTTTGGCCCTCCAGATTTCGGATTTCTGCATTTTTATCCATCAAATAATTTTTTAAAATTAATTTAGATCCAGGAGGGATAAAAGTAAATTAGAGATTTTTTCTGTCTCTTATACACTTCTAGATGTTATAAGAGACATGACGTCTTATTGAACCATTTTTACTTTGATTTTCTAAATGGCATTTTAATACAAATAATTCCCATTTATTGTGAAATGGCTGTTTTGCCCTTATAAGTAGGCAACCAACAATAAATTGTAAATAGACTTTGATCTTTGCACATATTTTTGATTAATTGCTTTTGTGATGATTGGAGCTTTATTTTAATGTTTGTTGGTCTCAGTATAATATTTATGCCTTATCTTACTTGTTAAATTATGCGAATTTACTCTTTTGCCCTCAAATTTTTGATTAGTTGCACAACTAGACGTTAAATATTTGAATCAAATTCAATTTAGCCCAGGACTTAATAATTGTATCAATAATATAAAATTGGGCTAGAAATAAACTCCGGCGTGCATGATAAATGACTATTTTGCCCCTTGGGAGTTAAAGGGCACTACAAGCTCAATGTGTGCGACTTTTAATTGGACCGGGCTAAATCTAGGCTGTCGAAATGTTAATATTTACTATTTATTTTCGTTTCCTCATTAACATGTACATCTTATTTTATTACTTTTAAACTATCTCAAAGCACACGTATGCTACAAAGCCGGCAATAATGAATACTAAAATTGAAAAGGGAAACGCGATAAAATCACGCAACCGGTCCAACGCCGGGTAAAGTGGGTGCCGAGGGAAATTCAAATCAACCCCAAACCTTCCCATTTTACAATAGGATTCCCGAACTCATTTTCTTGAGTTACGTGGGCCAGGAGTCAATCTAAACTAGGGTTTATTTTCTTTTTAAATTTTGATGTATTTTTTGTGTCCCGGCGCACCAACACACCGGGTGGCGACTTCAGTCTTGTTTTCCCTATTGTAGCATGGTTTTTATACAATTCATAGTCACATTGAAGGCCCCGTTATGTAATAGTGAATAGGTGATTCATTTAAATTTGTAATAGTAAGTAGGTAATTTATGTTTGTAAATTGTAAGTAGGATTTTTGCATTCAATCACCTATTTCACGAGCACCACACGTTGGCGACGGTGCCGGTCCCACCGGTGCCGGCCAGGGGACCGCGGGTCGGTAGGCGCGCGGTAAAAGGGGGCGCGACAGCGTGGCGACTCCACTGGGGACTTTGAGAATCCGGGCGCACGATTTTAACGCGTTTCTCTCAATTTTACCCCGTTCATTTTAAACCGGCTAATTTTTACCCATTTTTGTGTGCTATGTTACTGGCTCTATACCTCATTTTGCGTGCCATATGCTATATGTTACTTTATTTGTTCTTTTCAATTAATTTGCACTTGTTTTAACGTATTTCACCATTTTTGCTGTCTTGTATGCCGATTTACGGATTTTAGGTCTCGTTTTATGTGCCACATGTTATATGTTACTTTCTTTGTTCTTTTCAAATTATGTTACACTTGTTTTACTGTATTTCACTATGTTTGTTGTCTTGAGTGCCAATTTGCTCGATTTAGGTCTCGTTTTAAGTGCCATATCCTGTCTACTTATGGTGTGATTTGTTCTTGCTTTATTGTACATGTTTTAATATATCTTGCTATTATACCTGTTTGTGATTAATTTGGGGGAAATTTTTGGGGTGTTGCGGTGCATCAAACCTTTAGAGCCAAACGCGCTAAAATGTGTGAATCTTACCGCCTCCAAGTGAACACAGCATAACACATGTCTCATTTATTGCATGTCCTATTTTTGTGGGTGTCGTTCCCACATTCCTGTAGGAATTAAGATGATCTACCCAGATATGCGGTCGTGACACAATGTGCACGTAACGGTATCTGTGGCGATCACCCAACCACCGACGATAAGGCCCATTGGAATTGACGGATTTTATTTTTGGGCCCAAAGTCTGAAGGTTCGGGAACCAAGCCTATCTAGATTGCATTAGTTAGCCTAGCCTCATAGTCATATAGCTTAAACCATAGGGCAGAACCGTGTGGACCTTGTTTAGGACACTAGACACGAGGCGGTAAGACCCACCCATTTATCTGGCTTGTAATAGTAAATAGCCTTACAATTTTTGCTATGTAATAGTAATTAGTTTTTCTGATTCGTATGATTTATATTGGCCTGTAATTTGTATTTACTTCCCGCAAGAGAGACATCTTTTCAATTTTTGCATTGCATAAGCCTTAGGTAGGGTCAAAGGCATATGGTTGTCAAGCCCTAACAGGAGACCCTTCCCTACAACATGTTTCAAAGTTTTATTATCCCTTGTGTGCATGTAGGCTAACCCCACCGATGTAGGGCCACCGTAGGCTACTTATTACATATCACTAGCCGTAGAAGGGATACCTTATCGGATACCCGTACATAGAATTGCATACCTATCCCTAGGTACATAACCTACAATGGGATTTGCAAGATTGTGTGTTCATTTTATAAAGGCTCTAAAGGGGTACCATTTCAGGAAAAGGATTTAACATGTATTTCATGCAGATGAATTCCGCTCGAGTAATTGGAAAGGCGACCAAAGTGCCCTATTTGCTACGGGAGTGGGAACGAAACATGCGGTTGTCGAATCGAATGCGATAGCTGGTTATTTGGGTCACCTGAACGGGGTCTGCGGGATCTGTCTCCAGATACACATAATAGATGCTTTGGTAAGAGACAGGTATCAAATCGGCAGCTGTGTCCAGTTCGGGAAGTTTGAAATGTCTGCCCACACTAGAGAAAATTGCAGGATTTCTCGGACTGGACTTCAAGGATCGAGCTGTTATACTACCGTCCCTAGGTACTACAAGGGACTTCTCTTTGTTCACCGGCATATCCGAGGCCACAATACCAGGAGGACCCGAGCTAGTTCGGTTACTTTGATGTTTTTACACGAGCACTTTGGCACAAAACAAGGATTTCACAGAAACAAGACTCATTTTTTGCATCCCACTGAGGAGTCCTGGGCCCAGAAGCGAGTCCAAGTTTTTGCTCTAGCACTGACCAGTGCATATATTTTTCCGAGATCGGATGGGAGGATAGCATTTAGATCGGTACGGATGTTAGAATGATTTGATACATGGCGTCGGTGGTCAGAGACCTTACCATAATCCCTACTATTCTAGCTGACATATTGGTAGCTTGTACAAACTGCTCAGAATGGAGTCAAATTTTTCAACACATCTAGATGTGTATAAGAGAAGCTGGGGCTCCAGCATGATAGGCGACCCAAGATCGGGCGTCATGATTTTTCTGGGGTCCCCTTGAATTGTACAAAGTCACAATCAATGCATCAACCGGGCGAAGTTACTGAAGGACAAGGAGAAGTACATCCGCTAGTTATCTTCATTGAAGGAGTTAGACATACAGTGGGTTCTACAGTGGGTACCCTGTCATGCACCGAGCCTACAGTCTGCTAGCCTTCCATTCATACCCTTGATAGGAAATGAAGGCATTGTTCCCTACATGCCTTTCCGGGTCTTACGTCAGTTTGGGAGGATTCAAACAGTACCTCCAAAATCAGTGACTGATCGGCTCAATATTATGTTCGACAAAGGGATGCGGCCCGAATCAATACCAGAAAAGGCGAGTATTTTGTCAGCGTGGGCATCCAGACGTGCATGTCAGGAGTCGTTATACGATCCACAGCAGCGTGGAGAGATTTCAGCAACCACACCTCAGTATGATGCATGGCTGGAACATTTGCTTAGCCGACAACCGCAAGCCGTAATAGACCCTTCAGAAGAAGTTGCTCGATTGACCCCACTATTGGAGGCTAAGGACAAGGAAATAGTAGAAAAGGAGATAGCTCTAGATAATCACAGGCAAGCTTACAAAAGACTTCAAGAACAGCAATCCTGTATTCGAGAGCAGGAATACAACCGAAAGAGGGCATGCACTGAGATGGCCGATGATCTGGGACGCCTAATGCACAATGGGGCTGTTGAATCAGCAAGTAGCAAGCTTCTGCGGTACAAGGAGCAAATAATGAAGATACGAGACCATCTAAAGGAGCTCGCCTAATAAGTTCAAACGGGCTTCATCCCCATTAGAGTTTTTTTTGCTTTTAGGGTTCCTGGGGAAGGAACCACGTTTTATGCTGTAAATTTATGTTTATGTTTGTTTATATATCTGAATTTTTCTTTATATTTTAATATGTAGGTCCTATATCTTATACAAATACAGTAATGCATTCTACAATTAAAGCAAAGTCTCTTATGCCACACCATCAGAGCTGTCGGATGCCCCACACACCTGGATCGTAGTGGCTACAGGCTCTCAAGATTCCTAACCCCGGCATGGGGATGCCGCTACAAGTGGTGAACCACAGAATCAACCTCCTCCAACTCCCGTGCCACCACTGACAGATCCAATTCCACAACCACCACCTCCTCTTGAGCTGGAGTACACCCCGGAAGAGGAAGCTGAATTAATGCCACCACCACCCATTGTACCGACTGTCAATGATGCCCTATTGAAAAAGATGGAGCGGTTCGATAGTTTCATGAAGCAGCAACAGGGGACAGATAAATTTGGAGTGAACAGTCACGAGTTTAACCGCGACCTAGAGCCAGACCGTTTTGCTCTGATGAACTTAAAGAAGAAGCCCTCAGAGGAGTACCGTGAGTATGTGAAAAGATGGAGGGCGTTAGCTGCCAGAGTGAGCCCACCTATGACTGAGACTGAGATGGTCAAACTTTTATTGATGCACAAGAACCTCCTTACTATGAAAAGTTGACCGGGTCTATTGGCAAATCCTTTTCAGAAATCGTCCAGCAAGCAGAGGAACATAAACTTGACATTCAACATATCCTTTCTAAAACACCCCGAGGAAGAAGCTTGACAAGAAGGAAGAGGAAGTGACTTTTATTTTCAACCAACCCAACCGCCAACCACCACGCAATTTTCATCAATATCAAAGACCTAACCCACAACCCTTTTATGCACCACCTCCACTACCACCTCAATACTATCCTCAACCCGTATACCAAACACAAGTACAAGTGCCCGTGCCTAATCCAAAGCTCCCATATTATAATCCAAGACCACAACCCTCAAACAGTCAAATACCCAACCAGCCAAATAACTTCTCTCTACCAAACCCCAACCAAGCCAGACCACATGACAGACCACCCCGCAATTTCACCAACTTGGGACGGCCCATCGAGCAACTATATGAGCAATTGAGATCAGCAGGGAGATTGAATCCTATAGCTCTTCCTCAGTATCCGCAGATGTGTATAACCCTGTCAGTTCCCAGGGCATTCCACGGCTAATTGTTGGACGTTGAAGAATAAGGTGCAAGACATGATCAATGCACGAGATATTGTCATTAGGAGGCCAGAACAAAGGGCTCCTGAAGTAAACACTAATCCACTGCCACGACATGAGCCTCATGTTGGGATGGTTTGTATAGAAGCGGAGATCGAAGAGGAAGAAGGAGCAATCAAAGAAGTGACAATGACTCAGATCAAACCGTTTTATTTGGATTCGGAGCCATCTGAGCCTTTTATCATAGACGTGGATCTGTTTGAGGTAGAATCCCAAGATCCCGTTGTGATTGAACTACCAACACAATTGCCAATTGAGAGCACACATGCAGTGCCGTGGAATTACCAACTCTATCAGCTGTGATAGTCGGTGGAAAGTCAGTTTCTGAGGAGGAAGTGTCTGCTGTCACGAGGTCAGGCCGAATCACAAATGACAACAGTTTTGAAGTCGGACAATCCAGTAAAGGTAAAGAGCCTATGCAGGCCCCTAAGGTCAGAATGACAAAGATGTGGAGGACTTTCTAAGATTGATCAGAAAAAGTGAATATTCAGTAGTGGAGCAGCTGAATAAGATGCCCTCACAAATTTCTATGCTCAACTTATTGTAAACATCCGAGCTACACAGGGAGGCAGTATTGAAGATTTTGAGTGAGGCCCATGTGTCTCGAGACATTCCCACTGACAAACTTGCTGGGTTAGTGGGTAGTGTGCTGGCATCAAACCAAATTTGTTTTTCTGATGATGACTTAACTTCTGAAGGGAGCGACCACAACAAGGCTCTATTCATCTCGATTAGATGTGAGGGGCGGCATTTGCCTAAGGTCATGGTTGATAATGGGTCTGCTTTAAATATTTGTCCTTTGAAGACATTGGATAAGCTGGGAATCTCTCATGACCTGGTCAAGAATTCATCCATGGTGATCCGAGGTTTTGACGGGGCTCGAAGACATGAAGCCATCGGAGAGATAAACCTTGTTTTGGAAGTCGGTCCATCTGCTCATCAGATCACTTGCCAGGTTCTTCCAATTGTTGGGGTATATAATTTACTGTTGGGACGTCCCTGGATCCATTCTGCTACGGCTATTCCGTCATCTTTGCATAAAGGGTTAAATTCATTTACGAGCTTAAACTGATTACTGTGTTTGCCGAAGACGACCACGCCATGATGGTCAAGGAGGAAGTTGGAGAAAGCAGCGACACTCCGGTGCCTTTCCTAGCTTATGATGTGTCTCTTCAGCCGAGGGCATCTAGAGCAGTCATCAATGAAAGTTTTCTGGGATAAGGAGAGTGTAATGATTGCAAAGGAAATGCTGCGTGGAGGATATCGCATCGGCCAAGGTTTGGGGATGAATTTGCAAGGCATAACACACCCTATTGATTTACCAACGCAGATGAATACATTTGGGCTCGATTTTCGCCCGAATGCCAGGCAGTTGAGGGAGATTAAGGAGCTGAAGAGGACAGCAGCTGAACAGGAAGGTCGAGCATTGCCTATTGCCATTCCACCTCTTAAGATTACTTTTTCACGTTCTGTCGCCATTCTGGCCCCTGATGCAGATGAGGCTGAAAAGGAGGACCTTATCCAAGGGATAGCCAACAGAGACAGCCTGTAATCTTAAGAGGTGGAATAGGATGACACTGAGCTGCTCACCTGCTGTTCATTTCCAACTGCACAATTGGACATCTGATGATCTCCCTATTCACAGTAAGTTTCTTGTAAATTTGAAAGGATATTATTTTTAGTTTTGCTCATTTTAATTTCATCTTTGTATGTATGTTTTGTATTTTTTAAGCTGTTTTGTTTATGCCATCTAGTCAAAGAATAGGTGCATGCACAGCATTGTATCTCATGATACATCTCTTCATTTGTTTAAGAGATGAATCTTGAAAACAATTCAATTAGTAAGGCAAGTACAAGATGATCTGCCTTCATGATTCATCTTATTCATCTTTTTGGAGATGAATTCTGAAGACAATTGATTTTTTTTAGGATGGCCAATGAATGTTAAGTTTATGTTCTCTAGGATCACTTGTACAAATTTGTGATTAATGAGACAGGTCTTCTTCAAGGTACTGGCACCATATTGGAAATCCTTCTTTCATTTCATACTTTATTTTCTCCCAGATGGCCCAAAATCAATGCTTTTGATCCTTCGGATACTACCATTTATGAGATCGATGAGTGCAATTTCGATATCACACCTGACCCTATTTCTACACAATCTGAGAGTGATGAGGATGAGTGTGATATTGAAAATGAATTCGGGCGACATGAGGAAAAACCAAAGCCTAACTTGGAAGAAACAGAAACGGTAAACATTGGGACAGACACGGACGTAAGAGAGGTTAAAATCAGCATATATTTGACTAGAGGGCAGAGAAAAGAGATGATAGAATTTTTGATTTTGTTCCAAGATGTCTTTGCCTGGTCTTATGATGATATGCCTGGCATTTCAACAGATGTAGTGGTTCACAAACTGTAAAGCAAAAGCCAAGAAAGTTTAAGCCGGAAATGAGTTTAAAGATCAAAGAACAAATTATCAAGCAGTTTAATGCCACAATCATCATTGTATCCCGGTATCCTATTTGGCTTTCCAATATGGTGCCAGTACCGAAGAAGACTGGGGAGGTCAGAGTTTGTGTTGATTATCGAGATTTAAATAAGGCCAGTCCCAAGGATGATTTTCCGCTGCCAAACATTCACATCATTCTAGACAGTTTTGTCAAAAGCCTGCTGACAATCATCATTCCAGTATTGATATTTCAGGGCAACACTTTCTTGTTGTAGGCTCCACCTCCTCGGATGGTTTCAACCTCAGACAAAAGAGACCGATCAAAGTACTGCGCTTTCCATGGTCTTGGTGCAACAGGAATTAAAGGGTAAATTAAAAGAAAATCAAAGTGACATGTTCGAAGAGATGGAGGTCTATGTCGATGATATCATCATCAAATCCAAGATCTAGTGAAGGCAGAGGATCACTTGACCAATCTTAAGAAGGTATTTGAGAGAGTGAGGAAATACAATCTAAAGTTGAACCTGACAAAGTGCGCCTTTGGAGCTCCTTCCGGAAAGTTATTAGGTTTCATTGTCAGTAAGCGGGGGATTGAGATAGACCCAGCAAAGATCGAAACTATCTGTGATATGCCTGTGCCAAAGACTCAGAAGAACGTAAAAAGCTTCTTGGGTAAAATAAATTTCATCGGTCGCTTCATTGCTCAGCTGACAGCTACTTGTGAACCTTTGTTCAAACTGTTGAGAAAAAATATGCCGATATACTGGAATGATGATTGTCAGCAGGCTTTTGACAAAATCAAAGATTATCTTTTGAACCCTCCTGTGTTGGTCCCCCCAAAGCCAGGGAGGCCATTAATCATGTATCTGTCGATTTTGGACGGATCCATGGGTTGTGTCTTGGGGCAGCTGTGACAATTCGGGCAGAAAGGAGCAGGCTATCTATTATCTAAGCAAGAAGTTTACAATCCATGTTGAAACCAATTATTCTTTTCTAGAACGAACATGTTGTGCATTGGTTTGGATCTTGTTGGGGATTTGTTTTGGTCTGGGTCATACCACTTATCTCATTTCCAGGTGTGATCCCCTTCGCTATCTGTTAGAGAAGCTTATGCCTACTGGACGCTTGGCTAGATGGCAGATGTTGTTAGTAGAATTTGATATCATCTTTACTACTCAAAAGGCTATCAAAGGACAAGCAATAGCGGATCATCTTGCTGAGAACCCAAGGGAGAATGATTATCAACCCTTGCACACATACTTCCCGGACGAAGACATCTTATTCATTGGCACTGCCGAAGACATGAAGGTCTTATTGACGAGGCGCTGATAGGTAGCTCTGGCATTTTTGAGTCCGAAGGGCATCATAGTGTAGCAGTACGTGCCTCGGTCAGTGATGAATAGTAGTACGTGCCTCGGTCAGTGATGAAAGAGGTTTTCTCTTCGTCTTCTCTAGCCATGTATATTTGATGGTAGCACTTTAAATGCATCTAAGAAATGTAAAATGTAAAATTCAACAAATGAATCTACTACTGTATCGATCCGGGGGTACGAATAACTGTCCTTTGGACAAGCTTTATTTAGATCAGTAAAATCTTGGCACATTCGCCAAGAAGAGTCTGGTTTTGCTACAAGGACAGGATTACAGAGCCATGTGGGATACAATACTTCTCTAATCAATCTGGCTATTAAGAGTTTGTCCACCTCGGCTTCGATTATTAAGCTGCGCTCTGGACCGAAGAGGCGCTTCTTCTGCTTCACTGGTTTGTATGCCGGGTCCACTCCAAGTTTGTGCTCAATTATATCCCGAGGGACGCAGGGCATGTCTTCAACGGTCCAGGCGAACACGTCCTTGTATTCGGCTAAAAGCCTGAAGAGAAGGGCCTTAAACTCGGCTGGGAGAGTAGCACAGATCTTGATTTTTCGATCAGGGAGGCTCGGATCTAAAGCTATCTCCTCAATTTGAACCTCGTCTTGGGTCTCGATCGCTTTGCCTTGCCCTTTCCTTTATGCTCTGGAGGTTCGGGGATCTCAGTTGCTCGCATCCGGGGCTGCCCTATCTCTTTCCTCTCTTTCTGACTGGTCTCAGACTTTTCAAAGCCATCCCAGGGGGATGAAGCATCGAAGGTTTCCAAGTAAGCCTTGTCTGCAATGGACATCGTTTGCGATTGGGACCGCAAGGACATCATATAACAGGCTCGGGCTTCTTGTTGGCCGCTAATGACCCATCCCTCAACATGAATTTTATCCCAATGTGGAATACGGAGGGAAGGATTCTGTAGGTGTACTGCGTGGGTCGGCCAATTATCATATTGTAGGAGTTGTCCCTTTTGATGATGATAAAATTGGTCATTTCAATTCTGTGCTTCGGGGGACACAGGAGATGAGTGGAAGCATTATTTGTCTCTCTGGCACGACCGAGTCTCCGGTGAAGCCCACCAGTGAAGTCTTGAAAAGTTTTATTAAAGAATGATCCATATGCATTTTGAGCCAAGCACCCCAGATTAAGATTATATCCGCCGAACTTTCGGTGTCCACGAACACACGGTGCATTTCATATCCAGCCACATTTACGTGAATTACCACGGGGTCATTGTGTGGCATTCGGCTGGGGACTGGGTCTTCGGAGGTGTATCCGAGGCTCATAAATGGCCTTAGTCATTTTTCCCGATCCTCTCCTGAAGGAAAGTTCCTGGCATACTTTTTTCGGGCATTGTTTGAGTTCCCGGTCACCGGACCTCCAGCAATTGTGTTTATCACCCCGACTACGCGAATTTGTTCATCTTGATTAGCCGCGGGGTTGTTTCTGTTCTCGCCGCCCCGGATCTGTTGACGAGGTGGCGGTCGAAGTTGCGCCGGATTTCTTTGGTTGGCACTGTTCCTCTGGAACTCTGCCGCAGTTCGGCAGATGAACTGCTGCAAATGACCTTCCTGGATGGCCTTCTCAATTTTAACTTTCAAATGATTGCTTACCTCGGTATCATGACCGTGTTGACCATGGAAAGCGCAGTACTTTGATCGGCAATGCAGAAAGAAGTCTGAGGCTGAAACCATCCGAGGAGGTGGTTCTAGAAGACCTAAGTGTTGGACTTGATATAATATTTCTCTCCTCGTCACATTGAGAGGTGTGAAGTCCGCGTCGGGATGGCTCCTTGTTCGCGGGGGTCGGTTCCCGATGTTATTGTTCGGGAAAACCACCCGGTTAGCCATGGGTGTGGCCCTGGAATAGCTCAGTCTGTCTACGACTCTTAGCTTTTTTGAGGAAGAGGGGTTCGGAGTCTTTAGGACTTTTTCTCTTTGTATATCATAGAGTTCCCTTTTTGTCCTGTTTGACTCTTCACTCCGGATAAACTCCGATGCTCTTTCTAGAAGCTCTAAATAGGAATTTGGCATTCTTTTGGCTAATTCGGCGTTGAAGACACCTGGTCGGATGCCGTTGCAGAAAGCAGCAACCAGAATTCTTTCATCAACATTTTTTATTTGGACCACCTCATCATTGAAGCGGTCTACAAATTTATTAAGTGACTCATCGACCTCTGCCGGATAGACAGTTCATGAGGTGGGATGTGTCTTTCTACAATATTGATTTACTCCTGAAGTGGCTCAGGAATGACTTTGCCAAGTCGTGGAAAGTAGCAATTGAGTTCGTCGGCAATTCCTGGAACCATTTTTGTGCCGGGCCTCGAAGAGTCGTTGCGAACAACTTGCATCGAGTTGCGTCGCTGTAACCATACAGGCTAGTGATTGCCACCATGTGTTGTAGGTGATCTGACGGATCAGATTCTCCTTTGTAGCGGTCTAGGTCCGGCAACTTGAATTGTGTTGGAAGAGGTTCGATTTTGATAGAGATTGTGAACGGATCTCTATCAATCTCTGTCAGAAGAGGAGTATTCAGGAGCAAATTGTTCTTCTTCAAAATCTCTTGGATCTTGTTTTCGAGGTTCTGCTCCTCGAGTTGTTTTAAAACAACCGAGGAGGGTCCTCGCGATCCTGATTTTCTTGAAGAGTGTGCGCCGAGTCTCTCGCGCATCAGTAATTTTTCGCTTGTCGATGACCTGACACATGTGACTCATCTGATTGCTCATTTGAGCGCGACTTTATTAATTTGTGTCGCAGATCGGCTGGGCTCACGGCATCGACCGGCTCTTTGCCAGGTCGTCGGCTGGGATCACGCTTTTGTTCAGCTTGTTGAGCAGCCACTCGGTTCGAGCGCTCGGATGGAGTTTTGCTCTCGCGTTGTTCCACGAATGCTCGAAAAGACTCGAAGTGATCAGCAATGTACTGCAGAATATCATTTTGCTTTTGTTGAGCCTCGGTTGGTGCACCGACGTTTTCCAGTTCATCGATTTGCACTACGAGGCGCTGATCGCTCGTTTCGGCGTCGTTGCTGGCAGTTCGTCGTGTTCCACGGTTCTTCATCCTTGCAAAAAAGAAAACAATTCAGATGACTGAGAATTGATTGAAAGTGATGGAAATCAGTCGATTCCCACAGACGGCGCCAATTGATGATGCTAGAATTATATTCTAGGAGGAGAGAGAAAGTGGAATATCCGAGCTGCAAGTGTGTGTTTGATTAGTCTGAATTGTGATTAGATTCTGAATTGTCTCCCTTTTTAGTAGCACTCAAACCCCCTATTTATAGATTTACACGAGGAGGCTTAAGGTTATCTCTATGCTAGCTCACACGAAGCTCAATTACATACTTGCCCTTAATGAGGCTGCCACGTAAGCACTTCTAGAACAATCTAGGTAAGAAGCTATGAGTGTTAGTAATTCACATTATCAATTAACAAAATCTCACTTAAGAAATTGCAATTCAGAACATAAGAAAATATTGGATTTTCACTATATCAAATTTTCCTCTTTTAGTCCTTTGAACAAAAACATAAAGACCTATATAAAACCAAAAACTTCTCCTTGATTTGTACAAAGTCATGGTCCAAAAATGTATAAATTCAACAAATTTCTCAAAGTCAACATCAACTTCATAATATAGCCAACAGAAGAAGTTAAAACATGAATTTCAATCATAAAAATAAGAAAACACTGGAAAAAAGGACGAAGATTTAAAGCATAATTGTAGAACTACACATCTGTTTTCCTTCTCTAGTGGTGGAATCGAGACACCGAAGACTGAAACAACTACAAAACCAAAGCAGCAACAACTTCAACCAAAAGGCAAGTATTTATGATCAGCAGTGAATCTCCAGCTAATGCAACAATAAAGATCAAAGTTGGATAAAATTGAGGTGAGATATACTTCACCCCATAGACTTTATGAATCCACAAAATGGTCAATAACATGATTAGAGGTTCAATTTAATCTAATCTTCCAATACAAATATAGGGAGCCGTGATAAAAACACTTTAAGTTTGATCTTCAATTCATCTTTGTACTTCTGTAAATAACACCAATACAAATATGAATCAAAACACAACATTAAATATGTTGAAAATTGCATAGTTACTAAAAACCAAATCTTTAATACCAATAAACATAAACTCGACCAAAAGAAAAATAAGAATAAATTAAAACTTGAAAAGTTCACCTGAAAACCTATTGGAACAATAGAAGTCCGTGTCTTGACCTTGTTGATTGACAAGAATCATAGCTGTGGCTAATGCTGTTTTACCGGTCTGTTTGTCTCCAATAATTAATTCTTGCTGGCCCCGTCCTATAGGAATCATCGAATCAATAGCAATACAACTTTTAGCCCTTTGAATTATGGGAAAAATGGTGAATAAAAACAATTTGGAATTAAGCCTGAAAAAACCCAATCTATATTTGTACTGTAGCAGTTACTGTTCAGGTCCCCAGCCGATGCATCGATATCCCAGGTAAGAAGAAAGTAGGCGATGCCATTACAGTCCAGCAATTTACCCACTACCCTGTTGAACCCTACCTACGATTTGCATGCAGATTTCCAATTTATTTTCCAAATGAAAAATTATTGATCAACCAAAATTTAAGTTATATGCCTCTCTGCCCATTCTAAAAAAAATAAAACCGTAGTAAAAATTTCTTCCCCAAATGAGAAGGCAAAGAGAAAGCGGATGAGAAAAGTGGAAGTGAAGATGCTGAAATTCGGTGAGAAGAGAAAAATGGGAGAGAAGTAGACTGTAGTGGAGAAACGAGCATCGGATGGAGAATTCTAGGAAGCTGCTAAGATCGAGACTCATCCACTAACAACCCAATTACTAAATTGCCCTCCACAATGTTTTAATTTGCCAATATACAGATGGGATAAAGTACACTAAGGGTCTGTTATATAACTCAACAAATGTTGAAAATTAATTCAATATATTTGATAACAGAATTATCTTATCATTTCAGTACTATTTAATTTGTATTCAAAATTTTAAGTAAAAATATTTTCACATAGGGTGTGTTCGTTTGGACAGAAAATATTTTTCTTGGAAAATATTTTATATGAAAAAATATATTTTTCATACAAATTTTCGGTGTTCGGTAGACCAAATGAAAATATTTTGAAATAAAAAATTTTAACGGTTTTATTTTAATTTTATGAATACAAGTTAAAAAAAACTTATAACAATGGTAATATATCCTTACAAATAATTGTGACTAATAAAAGATTGATTTTGTTCAAAATTAAATGATCGTGAACAATATAATAGTAAAATATGCATAATGATAGTTATATTAGTGTGGAACCCATGTTTGAGAGAAAAATGAATGAAAAAGAATTGAAAACGAAAATAAGTTTAGCAACTGAAATTCTAAAAGTAAGTATTTGAGGTTTAATGTTACTCTTGAATTATCCGGAAAATAACTTACGTTCAAAAATTCCGTAAGTTATTTTTAGCCAAAGGAAGGAAAATTGGAAAATATTTTACACCGGAAAAATTTTTTCAGTGTTTGGCACCGAAAAAATTTCTGAAAAATATTTTCCTGAAAATATTTTCAATCTAGGGTGTGTTCATTGGATTGAAAATATTTTTCTGTGGAAAATATTTTCCTTGGAAAACATTTGACATGAAAAAGTTCATTTTTTATAGAATTTTTCAGTGTTCGGTTGACAAAATGAAAATATTTTGAAATAATTTTTTTTAACAATTTCATCTTTAATTTAATGAATACAAGTTAAAAAAACTTATAACAATGATAATAAACTATCTACCTTACAAGTAATTGTGGTTAATAAAAGATTGATTTTGTTTAAAATTAAATGACAGTACAATATAGTAGTAAAATATGCGTAATAATAGTTATATTAGTGTGGGACCCATGATTAAGAGAAAAGTGAATGGAAAAGAATTGAAAACGAAAATAAGTTAAGCAAATGAAATTATAAAAATAAGTCTTTGAGGTTTAATTTCACTATTGAATTATCCGAAAAATAACTTACACTCAAAAATTCTGTAAGTTATTTTCAGCCAAAGGAAGGAAAATTAGAAAATATTTTACACCGAAAAATATTTTCCGGTGTTTGGCACCAAAAAGATTTCTGAAAAATATTTTCAAGAAAATATTTTCAGTCCAATGAACACACCCTAATCTGCTGAATTTTAAATAAATGTACAAACTCATAGTCTAACACACACATACTCTCTCTCACACATATTCACACACACTTTCTCTCGTTTGCGCACACACACTCTTACACAAACACATATTCCCTCACATACACACAAAAACACACACTCCCTCACATATCACACATATACACACTCTCACACATTCTCTCTTATACTTTTTCATACTCATATTCACTCACACTCACACACGCATATTCTCTCTCATTCACATACACAGACTCTATCACACATACAGTTTCTCTTTCACACACATACATACTCTATCACACATACACATTCTCTCTCATACATATTTATACCATCATTAATTATTCATTTTCTTTTCTACGCATATATGACAATTATTTATAATAAATTAATACATGTATGAAGTGACATATTTAATTCAGAGATTGAATTCAGTAGATTATCAATAGAAATAAATTTATTAATTCAATAATTAATACTTCGGAACTTACAATTCATATTACAGAATTCAGTATTCAATATGAACAAACACCCCGAAATGTGTGTAAGTGTCTCGTTTATATATTGTAGATTTTAGATACTATAATTTTATCATTTCTGAAAGGGGAAAGATGTAACAAAAAAAATAAGAGTATAAGATAGTGAGGATGAGGGTACACCACAAAAAAAAAAAACAAAAAAACAAAAAAACAAAGATAGTAAATGTTGATTACTCGTTCGAGTAAAGTTATTAATTCAAATAAATGATCAAATAATACAAGTAATAAAAACTGCACAAACAGTTAAGCTTTACCTTTACGTCCGTAAGTATATGGGATAGGTAAATAGCAATTGGTAAGTAGGTATCATTCTCACGAAAATTGTTGAGAGAAACAAGTACTAGACTTTGAAAGCCATAGTATAGTTAGGCAAAATCAAATCAAAAGAAAGATAGACAACTAAATCTAAAAAAAAGCTACTAAGTTCATGCAATTGAATTACTTAAACTAATGAAAGCAAGTAACAATTACCAACCATGTATTTAATCACAATAAAGCAAGTAAAAGCATTTACATATAAAAGAAAATAACAACTACACTAAAGAAAGTAATTAAAGACTAATTTAAATTTACCCTAAGAAAAGAAAGTAAAAATATCATATAAATTACCTAAATTAAGAAAGCATGGTTAAAATTTTAAGCAATTAAACCTAATTTGATTAGAGGAAGCATTAAGAAGGCTTGAAATGGTAGAAATCCTCATTTTTATATCGTGATATGGAGGCTTCTCCAACAACTTGAAATCTCATTTTTGTCTTCTTCTCTTAGAAACCTTAATTCTTTAAACTCTACACCTTTTAATCTAGACCTGTAAAATACTAATAAATATAATAAGTAACCATTTAAACTAAAATTAAAGCTAAAATGATAGTATTTGCACAAATACAAATGCAAATGCAAATACTAAATGCAATAAATCTAAACAAAAAACACATAAATCCACTATAAAATCCGAAGAATATTAACAATATGCTTGTTTAAACAAGTAAAATAACTCTAACTTCCTAGAGTTATCAGTGAAGATAGAAAACTTGTTTTGATAAGAAATAAGAATTTTGTTACTACTGTTTACTCCATTATACTCTAACAAAAAGGGTTTTCAATAGAGATAAATCAACTTTTGACTCGAATTCAATTAAATAATCAATTTCTCGACTAGATTTTGAGTCATCTTCTAAGTCAATCTATTGACCAAATAATTCAATTAAATAATATAATACAAGATATTAATATATAATATCTAAAAAATATCCAAAAGATATTAAAATATGATGTAATACTGATAATTCTAGTAAACTAGAGTTATTTTGCCTCTAAATCATAGTATTTTGTTTGTTAAAATCTCGAATTTTGAAGTTTATTTGAGTGTTTCGGTTAATATTTACATTATGTGTTTCTATTTTTAGTAAATATTATTTGTATTTCTATTTTTACATTATTTGTATTTCTATTTTTAGTAAATATTATGATTTTTTATTTAATTCTTAGTTAATTTAGAACATTTTTTAGTTTAATATTATTCAGGTTAATAATTGGAAGTTAGGAGACAAAATAAGCAAAGTTCGAGGGCCAAAAAGAGATTAGAGAAGAATTGAAGACTTTTATTGAAACAGTATCATGTGATGTCGCGACATCAAACTAGATGTCACGACATTAAGGTGTAATTTGGCTTATATAATTATAATTCGATGTCGCGACATCAAAGTGTCCACCAAATGTACTAATGGTATTTTTGTATATCTTGGTTACCAGATTCTAATTATTAGCTTGTGTAATACTCTAACTATATGTAGGCTATTAGTATGTGTTAGTACACAAACTAGAGTAGAGTAGTTTCTAGATTTTCACATAGTAGTGTAGTTAATGTAATCTAAACTTCAAGCCTTTTAGTTTAATACAATTTCTCTTTCAATTTTCTTTAGATCTTATCTGTAATTTCTTGCAAGTTTTAATTTTGATTAGATAATTTTAGTGGGTTAATTGTTAGCTTGCATTAGATATAATTTTCACTTGGTTTCTAGTTAATTTTCTTTAAAATCTAGTAATTTATGTTTCAAGTTTCTTTAGGGTTCTTGCTAATTTAGTGATTTACAGTTAAAAATTTAGAAAATTCTACAGTCCTTTAATATTTAGGAAATCATTTCCTTATACTTTAAATGCTTGTACAGTACAACATCATATACTTTAAATGCTTGTACTGTACAAGCTTTTAAAGTTAAGGGAATGGTTCCCTAAAAGGGACTGTAAACTTCTCCAAAAAAAATTTATGTCTTTATTTTAATTCCTAGTAATTTTTATTGGGCTTTCTTTTATTAATCTAAAATTCAAAAATATCTAGTTTAATCTTATTTCCTTTGCAAATTTTAATAGTTCAATTAGTAGAAAAATAGAATTTACTTTGGCTTCGCGCTTTCCTAATTCTTATTTTGATTCATTTAGGATTAATTACCTTTCTATTCTAGTCTAGTTCTTTAATATAGTTTATTTAGAAATAGTTTTACTTATTTTCCTAGTAATATTTATTGGGCTTTCTTTTATTAATCAAAAAATAAAAAATATCTAGTTTTATTCTTATTTCCTTTGCAAATTTCAATAGTTCAATTAGTAGAAAAATGGAATTTACTTTGGTTTCATGCTTTCCTAATTATTATTTTGGTTCATTTAGGATTAGTTGCCTTTCAATTCTAGTATAGTTCTTTGATATAGTTTATTTAGAAATAGTTTTACTTACTTTCATTTACTTGTTTCCATTAAACTAGATTAGTTAATCCTTAAACTAGTAGTTCAATTGCTTCCTTTACTTTCTTTAGAAGATAAATTAGTTTTTAATCTTGAATTACTTGCTTGTTTAATTCATGTCTTCGATTAGGTTTAGTGTTCGCTCTCATTTTGGGTTGCCTAACTATACAATGGCTATTAAATCCGACTAATTGCCAACCAAACGATCCATGCGAGAATAGTGATTGCTTCGTTATGTAGAATTCAAATTGAAGCCATGGTCAATTCTACAACGTTGTGAGACTTTTTGTGCTTGAATTATTCAATTATATGTCAAGTATTGATTATTTTTCTGCGATTAATTTTATGATTGTTCTTTTTAACTTATTATTGCTGTAGAATATTTAGTTATTGAATGATGCTTAATTTACTGCTATTAGACATTTTAACTGCGTGTGCTTAATTAAATCTGTGATGCAACTGAATTTGATAATTACTGGATTAGTGTTATTGAAATTAGGGAATTTAATCATCTAATACACATAACCGATGTGTTTATGTTTAATTAGTCTAATTGTTTTTATTGATTTTAATACTTCTATTAATTAATCTTTGGCACATGTCTGGGTTAAATTAATAGTTAGGGTTAATTGAATCGCGTGTTGAAAATTAACCAACTTTAGAAAGAAATTAGAATCAACTTTGAATTGGTATTCGTTCAGGTTAATTCTTCAATTAGTGCTTGATATAAAATTGAATTATCTTATGTGTCAAGCATCAACTAATGAAATTTCCATGGTGGATATGACCAAAACCAAGACTTTTTTTATATCGAATTTTCTTCAATTATTTTCTTGTTTTAGTTTTAGTTTAAAAGCATTCAAGAAAACCCCCTTATCCATTTGGCACAAGAATAAACTCCTTTCTCTAATGTGGGACGACCTGTATTCACCACTACTACATATTAAGAGTTGTGAATTTTGGGTGCCTATGATAGCATTACAACTCCGCATCATATTATTGCACACCAGAGTCCTTATCTTTGGTATCCACTTTTGGTTCCCAAATTTGTTCAAAAAGAGGTCAACAAGTTGATCAAAACTTCTTATGTCCCCTTTTTTCTGAACTAATCCGAAGCTGCACCCTTAAGGGTTCCAGGAAATCCTCTGCACAGAATAGCATCTGAAGCACTTTCCAAACACATTTTAGCTTGATAAGCTCAAGATGCTCCCACGGATCTGAACTTCCATCATAAGAGTCAAAATGAGGTGTTTGCCAACGCCTTGGAAGGGGTTCTTGCATTATTACAGTAGTAAATGGCAAGGAGTACTTGTATCTTGCAGCTATACCTTCCTTGTCATCCATCTTGTCTACCCGAGCTTGGACCTCCTCCAACTTTCTTTTTAGCTCTTCTTCTCGCTCGGGAATACGCTCCAAAATATCTACTTATTGCTCCCTTTCATGAGGTCTTCCCCTTTCCCTTGCTACTGAGGCTGCCTCGCTTGGGCTTCGCAGTCTAGCTTTACTTGTTTTGGAGAGGCTTCTCTTATAGACTCGTGCCGGGCGGACCAGCCTTCACGTTCTTGTCGGGTGGACCGACTGGAGTTACATCCCTTCCTCCTTGATTCTTCCTATAGATTGCACGAAAGTGTTTTTCATCCAAGGGGCTATGATGCGTAGAGTGGACAACCCGGGAGTTGCCATCAGATTTGTGCGAATATTCTTCTCCACCTTCACCACCTTGTTGCTCATGTCGATGTTTCATGAGAAGCTCCCTCAACATGGCATTTTGTTACCTTAGCAATTGTATCTCTGTAACTTTCTTATTATCTTGGGGACCAGGATCCTCAGCTTGCCCCTCCAATCGATCAAATACTCTAATTGATCGATTTGACTGGTGTTGGGACATAACCATTTTTTCTCTATCTAGATTGTGGCGGTGGGTGTTGCGTGTACATGGGAGCCATAGGTAAAGATACAAGAATGGCTTCTTGTTTGTTTCCCACAAACAGCGCCAAATGCTGATACGTGAAAAAATTAGCACCAAGTGTAAAATAAAATTCGAGTTCCTATAGTCCAAATCCTCCTGTGTTATGGCAAATTGCGTGCGTGTACCCACGTTTTAGGAAACCTGCAACCGATACAAGAGCGGCGGGACTATGTCCCCCGAGGGAAGCTCTGGCACTCAAATCAGAATTGGTGATAGGGAGAGAATTGAGAGTGAAATGAGAGCCATAATTAGTAAAGTGTGGAGTTGAGAGAATGAAGTATGATCAACTAAAGCTTAAAATGCATATTCTTGTGGGACCAATGACTTTTGAAGGCATTCACGTGGCAAGGGACTAAAAATGGCTTGGACAACTTTGTGTTGGCTTGGACAACTTTTTATCTTTTGGGATCTTAGAATGATAAAATAAAGCCATGTGGAAAGGCTTCCCAAGAATTCTCAAGCAAGAATTCTCTGAATGCGAATTAAGTGTGAAGCTCACCAACAAAGAGCCTCGAATAGGATTTTTCGAACACAAATAAAAATAACAGAGTCTCGGATGCAGTCTCATACGAGGACTCACATGAATGAGCAAAAATAGCTAAGTCCCGAATCGGGAGCTAGTTAATGATAATACATTCAAGTGGGGACTTCAGTTAAGAGAGTTTTACTTCGAATCAACATATTTAAAATGGAAAATTTTAAGATATTTGTCAGTTCAGCTCTGAATCAAAATTCAGTCTTGACCTAAGGGGACTATTGATGATGGTAAATATTATTCCTCACATGATTGTACCATTTGTCAACCTCGTTATGGGTATGAATATAATTACACATATGATTAATTTAGGCTATATAAATTAAAACCCAAGTAAATTCTATAAATAAGGGTTCATCCCTAACAATTGACAATCTTATGTCAAATAATAATACTCAAATCAATTTCTCAAATCTTTTTAATTTCCTTACTTTCTCTCCACCAACCGATTTCATTATTCATCAGATTACAAGAGATGACCCATGATTTTTGGTGCTGGTGGGAAAAACTCAAAAAGCAACAGAAAAGGAAAGTGCAAGATATCACATTGACCTCTTTCTACATATACAGTGAAACGTTTGGAAAGCTAACTAATGACTACCAATTGAATGGAATATTGCATGCTAGAAGGGGCTTAATGGACTAAATCGTGAAGGAGTGGACTAAATTCAAGGAAAGGAACAAGAATGACAACTAGCATTTGACCTCAGTTCCTTAGCAAAATGACAATTCATCTTAGATCCCCTACAACAAGAATTGTGTGAATTAACACAGATGCTGCATGTAGTGTTAGATGGAATCCAGCATCATAGAGTAGTGGGTAAAGATTGGCAGGGACAAGTTTTTGCCACTTGGGCTACTCCACAAAATGTTTGTAGGGATACTCTGGTGGAAGAACTACTAGCTATCATAATGGCTCTTCTGAAAGCTAAGAAGGATGGGAAAAGATCCAGATGTAATCACAATCCTATTATAAGGGTGCAGTAGAAAAAAATCAAGAAGAAATAATACGATGGCCAACCAGTTAGGGATCATTTTAAAAAACATCAAAAAACTGAAGATTTCATTCCAGGATTGCTCTTTCTGTTTTATTATCTGAGTAGAAAACAATGTTAGTCATTTGTTAGCTAAATTTGCTGAAAGACTTCGTCGTGAAATTATGTGAAAATCTAATTTCTCCCTGTGGTTGAAGAAGTCAACGCAGGCAGATTTGTTGGGTAATTGCTTTGTGGTATTCCAATACTTTGTAATGTTGATTATATTATATAAAAATTGTTGTTTAAAAAAAAAATTAAAGCATGATTTTTTTCTTATAAAAAGAATAATAAAATGATAAAGTATTGACATTGTCACCCTAGAAAATGTGACTCTATCCTATACATAAAGTATGGAAAATTTATCATTTTAATCCCTTATCTTTGGAGTGTGCCTCAATTTTGTCCCTTAGGTATCCTAACAAGTCATCTTTGGCAAGCAAAATGTTAGCCAATATAGGACTTTTGACAAAAAGTTGGACAAATTAACGGCGAAAGTCACATAAAATCACGTCGTTAAAATACATACATATTGAGGTTAAAAAATTTCTATTCCTTACTACCCCAATATTTTTTTTCCATTTTTCTAATTTTAATTTTATCCTATCTTCTTCAAACTATCCTCAATGATAGAAACTAATGAAGCAAATTTCATCATGTTTAGGCTTTTAACCTCTAGTCTTTTGTTTTTAAGGCCACGTGATATTCAAGTGGCCTCCACAATTATTTTATCAAACTTTTCCATCAAAAGCCTTATATTGGTCATGGTTTTAAATGATAGGGGACTAAATTGGCTTGTTGTAATACATAAGGGATCAAATTAGGAGACATTCCAAAGATAAGGGACCAAAATGATATTTTTTCCCAACAAAGTAACTAGTAATGTCATGATGAAAGAAAGAAGGGTTAATTACATTTACCTCGCCTGAGATTTGACCAAATAGAGTACCAAAAATGACAAAATTACAATCACTTATCTTGAATGTTCAAACATTTTAACAATTGCCTCCGTACCTACGGTCAAACAAATTGATGACATCATCCATGAATGATTTTTAAATTCAAAAAATACCTTTCTACAAATTTTAGCCTTTAATAAAAATGAAATTCCCCAACCCCTAGTCCTCCCCTCCATCTCGCTCACCACAACCTTCACTCCTGCTCATTCCTCTCCTCCCTTTCTCCATTTATCCCTTCTACCTCTACCTCTATTTCTCCTGTTCTTCTCCCCCTTCTCCTTCCTCTACGTCACTCTTCCATCCAGCTTTCCCTTCTCCTTTCTCTCCCCTTCTCTACCTTCTTCTTTTCCTTCCCATTTTCTTCACTCTCCTCCCCTCCCTCCTATTCCCCTAGCCCTATTTTCTCTCCCTTCCATCCTTAGGCCCTATCTTCGCCCTCCCACAGCCCATAGATCCTTCACTTCCCCTATCCTTCTTTTCCTCCTCCCAACCCACAATCCTACCATTTTCGGGTAGACCTTCCTTTACCCTGCGCCACATACCTTTCCACCTCTCTTAATTCACCTCCTCAACCCTTATCATCAAAGCCATTGTAATCAATCGTGTTTTTCTGTTCAACGGTTTCATAGTACTTTTCAATTCAGTCTTAGTGAGATCTTAGTAGTGGCAGAATCTTGTATTAAAAAAGGGTAGATCCTACTTTTGTTTGTTACTAGTTTGTTGATATTGATATCTGAGAAATTGAATTCAGATCTTCCATCTTCAAAGATCGAGGCAGGATTTTTTATGATATTTGAACCACAGTTATTAAAACCAACCCGACTTGCCAGTGAAGCTAGTTATCTCGGTAAACTGGCCATTGGTCCAGGATGGGTTGCACATTTGATCGGATAAGCATAAAACCTGTTGATTTTTCAACAACTAGGTGATTCAATCGGGTAAATCGGAAACCCGTCTAGTTGAACCGTCTAATCAATACGGTAAGCTGTCTAATCTTTTGGAAAATAAAAATTGAGTAACTCTTATTGTCTTCTTGGGAATTAGTGATGTATATGCCACCAGCCTAAAGCATATATATGTGCAAGACTTAGGGCAACTTATTATTTATTCTTTCCAACTCCATCCAAAAAAATCTTTTAAAACCCATTTCATTTTTCAAAACCATTTCCTATTACTATATTTTCTAATACAAAATGCACCCATTAACACTTACCAATATTTTATACTAAACATTTAATATTCTTAATTATACAATCATTACCAACAAAAAAAAACTATGTAAGAAATAGCAAAAAAATAATTTCTTATATGTTACATTTACATTATTATTTATCTTATTATAATTAGTTTTAAAATTACATCTGTATAGGAACTTAAATTAACTATTTCAATATTTTTGTTATAGTTTATAAAGGAATTAATTATTTTAGAATTTATTTACGATGATTAAAAGTTTGATATAACATTATTTTATCAATATTTTTACCATATTATTTTTTCAATATTTTTACCGTGTAGATATGTCATGTTTCTACTACTTTGAATTTATTAAATATTAATAAATGTATATAATTCAGTAACCCACCGGTTGAACTAGTAATCCACTGGTTGAACTAATAACCCATTGACCTACCTTTCTAGCTAGGTTCCTTACCGTGTCGATTTTAATAACTACGATTTGAACTAAATTTGTTCTATCAGTCAATGGAAAATCCAATGTGTAAATTTGTTTTAAATTTGTAGTCAGATGGGCATTATGAAGGGTAGGGTGTTGCCAAATCAATCAGTTCGTGAGCCTCTCTCATACGGTTTGTTAAAATGCTCGGCTCGATATTGATCGAACTTGAGCGGCTTGATTAGGCTAACAAGTCGAGCCCGAGTACTTCTATGTTCGGCTCGTGAGCTTGTCGAGCCTAATTGAGCCTCATGTATATAATATGTATTTTTTATTTGTATACATAATTACAACTATAGTCAAGGAATTTTACATAATTTCATATTTACCTTCTATCAACGAAAAATCCTTATCCAACGGCAATATAGTCAAATTACAATATAAATCAAGCCTATGCGAGTCGAACTTGAGTTTATTATATTTTGACGAGCTCAAGCTCGAACTCTAAATGAATTGTTTGATCGATCTTGAGCTCAAACTTGAACTCTTGTAAATATGTGGAGCTCAAGCTCGAACATGTAAAGGTTCGATCTCGGCTTTACTCATTTACACCCCTAGTAGAGGAGGTGGTAGAGGATGGTTCATGGTAGAGGAGGTAGTGTTTCTTGTGAAGGAGTAGAGCAACAATTTGTTATAGAATTTTTGTCCGATGAATAAATTGGCTAAAAGTGAAAGCTTTGGAACTATTTTTGAAATATAAAAAAGTTGATGGACTAATTAAGCAATATAAATTAAGGGTAATTTAGTCTTTTTAACAAACTGTTGGTGAAAAAGTTATTGATAGGAGGTATTTGTAATTTTGCCAAACTACAGGAGACTTTTGGTAATTTGGCCAAACCTTAAGAGAGGTAATCATGTATCCAAGAAAGAATGCCCATTTGGCTAGAGGAGTAAATATTTTTACATCAACATTGAACCAGCTAGAGAGGCAAGGACATAGGTGAAGCATATAGCCAAGAAGCTTCTACAATTAACAGTAATTCCAACTCTAAATAAAGGGAAAAAAACATAAAGTACATATTGTTAATGCTGAAATTTGCGAATTGATAAGTCCATGTGTAATCAAGTCCAATGCTAAGTTAAGATCTCGCACATATTGGTCACGTCCGGAAAACTGAGAAAACAGAGAACGGGGCTTTGTCCCTCAGAGAAAGTTCCAATGCTCATGTTATTTACTTTAGCCGAGAGGAAAATTTAGAGTGAATTTAGAGTTTCTGCAAATATGAAAGCAAATATTGATTTTGACCTGTTGCTTTTCTATTTATACTTGGGTTTAGTAGGTCTTGAATGACTGACAAGCTAGCCAATAATTTATCAAACCCAAGTAGGCCTTTTGTGCCATTTAGGCAAAAATTACCAAAATGAATCCCTGTCGAGCCCAAGCTTAGGCCCAGAGTCACATGAAAGCCATTGATTGACTATAACTTTTGGGCATAATCATTGTTTCTCACTCTCATGTCAAAATTTTCCAGGTTTAGCATAGTAATACTCTGTAATCGTATCCCAACCCGAGCTGTATACTTATCTAGCAAAATTCAGACCTTGGCTGATGAGCACTTGACCGAAGTCAATTTTTTAATTCTGTAAATTTATTTCTTGAAGGGAAAAAATCCTTTAATTTCAAAGTAGAGTCTTGAAGCCATTTGAATAAGAGATGGAAGAGTAAAAAAATTCCACTTACATTGGAACTCAAGCGTTTAGCAAATAAAATAGTAAAAGAGGTGGCCAAAGCCAAAAAGGTGGTTCCCCATCTACACGCAGCTAGACATGGTACTTCCTAGATGTGTTCACAGCTGGGCATGGTGCTAGATGTGATGCTTCTTGGTCATGATGCTTCCCGAACGGAGATGTAGCTCGGCGTGATGCTCCTAGGACGCTGGTTAATCAGAGCGCAGCTGGGCATGATAATCCCATGATGAAGGCCCAACTACTCTGAATATCAAGATTAACTGGCTTGATGACTGGGTAGCGAGAGGAGGAATTTCTTGCTCTAACACTTAGAAAAATTTTAACGAAAAAATAAATATCTCAAGGCATGAGTTTGCTCTTCATAAGGAACAAGCACTTCTTACTCTTAGAAGTGAGACTTATCCTGAGATTTCACATATGAAGCGTTAGATTTGGCTTCAGAGTATGTAAGGAGAGCATTATCTCGGAGGGTGCAAGTAAGGTTCAATCCCGAAAGTCGTGAGTAAGAGTTCTACCCCAGAGGATGTGAGCAAGGCTCTACTATAGAGAGTGCAGAATGCAACTGCTGGTGTAGAATGAGGAGTGCGGATACACAGGTGAGCGAGTAGGTGCTTGATCCTGAAGGATGCGATTTTGACGCTCGAAAGGATGTGAACAAGAGTTCCACCCCAAAAGGTGTGAACAAGGAACGATCATGAAAAGTGTGCTTGAAGTAAGGCGTAACCCTATAAGGTATCAGCTAGGCTGAAGCCTGGAGGGTGTGAGTTGGTACCAACCCTAGAAGGCGCAAGTAAGGCGTGACCTTGAAAGGTATTAGGTGAGCTCAACCTCAGATGATATAAGCAAATGACTACCCCAGAGGGTGTGAGATGGTAGCAACTCTAGAAGATGGGAGTAAGGTATGACCCCGAATGGTGTTAGGTGGCGTTAATCTCGGAGGATGTGAGGTGAATTGGTTGCAACCCTGAAAGGCCCAAGTAAGATGTAACCCCCAGGAGTGCCGAAAGGGTTTAATCCTAGATAAATGAGTAGATGTTCTATCTCGAAGGACGTAAGCAAGGCGTGACCCAGAAGGGTGCCACCTGGGCTCAATCTCGGAGGGCCCGAGTTAGTGTACTACCTTGAAGGGTATAAGTAGAAAGAGACTTTAGAAGGCACGAGCAAATTGTAACTCCAAAGAATGTTAGCAGGGTTCAGCCATAGAGGGAGTGAGCAAGAGTTTTGTCTAATCTGGAGGCCGTGAGTAGAGAGTGACCTTAAAAGATGCGAGCAAATCGTATCCCTAGAGGGTGTCAGCAAGGTTCAACCCCGGAAGGCGTGAGTAAGAGTCTACCCCAGAAGGCATGAGTAGAGAGTGACTCCAGATGGCACGTGCAAGTTGTGACATAGGAGGGTGTTAGCAGGGCTCAACCTTGGAGGGTGTGAATAAGAGTTCCACTTCGAAGGGCATAAATAAAGCGTAACCCCGAAGGGTACTATTAGGGCTCAATCCTAGAGGAATGAGTAAATGTTCTACCCTGGAGGGCGTAAGCAAGGTGTGACCTCGAGGGTGCTTGTTGGGCTCGATCTCGTAGGGTGTGAAAAAATGTACTACCATAGAGGACGTAAGTAGAGAGCGACCCTGGAAGGCTCAAGCAAATCATGACTTGGGATGATGTCGCTCAATCCTTGAGGGCACAAGTAAATTGTGACCCCGAAAGGTGTCAACAGGGTTCAATCCCGCAGCTAGTACTGAAGAAACTGTTTCTTTGCCTTCGTCAATGTTGCTTCGGTGAGTATTACACGTGTTTGGTTCTATGACTTCTGATAACTTTTAGTTCAATTTCTTACAGATAGCGCCAAATATTGATTTTGAAATTAGCTAAGTGCTAAGTCCAAGTGTAATCAAGTCCAATGATAAAGTTAAGATCTTGTGCGTAGTACCCACGTCTAGAATACCTGAGAAAACAGAGAGGGAGGCTTTGGTCCTAGAAGAAGTTCCAATGCTCAAGTCAATCACTTTAGATGAGAGAAAAATTTAGAGAGAATTTAGAGTTTCTGCAAATATGAAAGTGAATATTGATTCTGACCTGTCGTCTTGTTATTTATACAGGGGTTTGGTGGGCCTTAAATGACTAACGGACTTGCCAATAATTTATCAAGCTCAAGTAGGACTATTTTTACTTCTAGACTAATTACCAAAATACCCACATAGGGGCTCAGAGTCACATGAAAGCTGTTGATTGGCTATAATTTTTTAGCTAAATAATCACATATCACTAAAATAACCATTTAAACTTTTAGGGAACTAGGAGCAAGTAGAAGCAAACTTTTGAGAAAGGAATAAATCTAGATTTGTGCTTTGCTCTTGAACTTCTTGCTACCATCAAAGTGAAGCAAATCTCAAACCTAATTTTCTGGAAAAGCTTATAGGAGTACTTATTTATGCACACACCATCATTGATTGACAGCCTCACATAAACCCTTATAAAAATACATTCGTGTACCTCATCAGCTTGATATTCCCTCAATAAGGAACTTATTTTATCACAGTTCGACGAAGGGAACCTTATTGAGGATGAGATGTTGGAGTAAATTTTCCTGGAGAAGTTGGGAGATGTAGGAAATCACAGATTATTTATTCTCCATAATGGTTCAGTGATATCCTACTGAATTTAAAAGAGCCATTCACCAAGGAGATCGTAGCTTCGAATCCATCTGCACTTTTATTTCCTTTTCTCTTTGGGATATTGGATTATCCAAATAAGATCCAATTTGCAATGGCCTCATTACAATAAAGAACAGAAAGTATCAGCATTCTAAACCATCAAGTTATGAAAGATGAATATCAAAAGTACTTTTTATTCGAGAAGCAAGATGCAAGTCCTCGAAGATAATGTACACAAAACCAAACTTAAATAGGAAACTACCATGACAGAAGTTGCCAAAGAATTAGTTTCTTTTGTAAAGAAAGGAAATGTTCTCTCACCCTTAGTTTTTCTCTAAATAATTTTATGCGTTTGTCTCACTTTTCTCAGCTTTGTCAGTATGTCCACGAGGATGATCTCTTAATTGGAGGTTTCATTTGCTTGTCCTCTTCTAGAGAGATCATTCCCAAGTGTGAAGGATCTTCTAACATCATCTTAGCAACCAGATATCCGGCAATTGACCATGTCTGGTATTTCCTAGCTTGTTTACCAATATATCTACCAAGTTTGCCATCATAGTATTCGGGCCAACTGTCCTTGAGCAAACGGCTCTCAGCAAGGCACATCAATTGCCCGTCTAGCAATTTGTGGACGTCCAGTCTTGATGCATGCAGCCGTTAGCAACCATAAAAGCACTGCATATGGCATATAGAAAAGGTCGTTCCAGTAGAGAAAAGGGAGTTGCATATAGCATAAAGAAAATAACCAGTTCATGGAAAGAAGGAAAACAGAGGAAAAGAATTAGAAAAAGTTTGCAGCTTCAAAATCTCTGATATGTATCTTAAACGGAAATAGCAATAAAGCAAATAAATATAAGCCAGTGTATCCTATTTCTTTTCGGTAGGAGAATAGGCCCGAGGTAGTGAAATCCAATCAACTTCAAACAAACAAGTGAGCTATTTAGTGGTTATGTAGTCCATGACCTTTAAATTTCAGCAAAATATCACCAAAATATCACAAGTATGGAGAACTGCTGAGTCTGCTCTTTACATGATTGCAGGACAAATGACGTATTGATCTTCCCATGGAAATATTTGAAATGAAGTTAATTACTATTCTCTAGTGTACTTACTCTACAGATTGATTCTAGGAGGCAATAAAAGAAAAGTAGACCTAAATGATGAGAAAAAGATGGAAGAACCTGGCCAAGATCCACCATTATGGTAACTCCATCTTGTATTCTTTGGATCACAACCAGTAACAATTCTCCACTCATGACTTTCTATTGCAGGATAACATATTTTTAGTGGCATTTCCCCGACAAGCTCTTCCCAACGAGCTTCTATTAGATCCATAATGGCAGAAGCTTGCTCAGTAGTGGCAAGACAAGACAAAATTGCAACACAATTTCCTAGAGCAAACCATCTCATATCCATTCTTGCTGGACTAACGTTGCCAATAAAATAACCACCACGTGTTGGCATAAAATCAAACACCCAATCTGGAATTGAATCTGGAATAACATTAAACTTATTTACGGCAGTGTGTGAATATTCTTCAGTTTTATAGCGATATATGTCGTTTAATTGTTGAAAGTCAAGCCAGAAATAATTTCTCATGTGAAAGATCAACACTGATTTAACTTAAGGCATGCAAGCGCTTTACTATTCTCTCAATGAACTCTTTCCCTTCAGCGTCATGCTTCAACATTACCAAAGCAGATCTCAATGCCATAAAGAAGAGAGCTTGGATCTCAATAGGATAACCATAGATCCCCTGCAACATTAAAATAACCACATTAAGACCATGTAAATGTATATCATTATTAACAAATGTGAAATAGGATGAACTTCAATTAAGTAGCTCGGTTACACATGCAGCACAATAACAGCTACGATATGAGCCCAGTGGTAGTCTAATTCTTTTTACTTAAAAACTTCCCTATATCATATCAAGGTTGGTCATAGTATATATCTTTCCAGTAGTTGCAATACATACAAGTATTTCTTTCTCCCAGGAATATGTATTACAACTAATTTTCATCAAGACAATAAGCATCCAACAATGATCAACCAAACAAAAAGGAAGAAATAAATGGATGCATTTCAAATTGAGCAGAAAAAGATAAACTGTACCTTCTTCACAATCTGTATACTCAGATGTAGGACAAAACTGTATACCTTAAGATGATGATAATTTCTAGATTTCAGTGAGTATGAAAGCCTACACTGGCTTATGTCAAGTGTTTTGGCTTGTAAATAACACATACACTGAAGAAACTTCTTGACGATTACAAGGCCAGATACAACATTTATTATGGTTAGCTTCTTGTGTAACCGAAAGAGTACCAACACATGCTACATTTGTGTGCTAAAAGAAAAGAATGTATGAATGAACAATTACAGAAAACAGCCATCATTAAGCAAAACTATTTACTAGACACTCTCCAAAACATCAAATTTAGTTTCCATGACTTTTGAGGTACTGATGAACAGGTTAAGTTTGCTGATTAATTTGCATAATAAGGTACAAAATTCATTCAGTATGGCTGTTCAATACTCCAAAAAAAAAAAAAAAATGGTCAGTCAATATTCATCATCTACTTTCACTACTTATCAAATCTAAAGACTCGTAACTGATTGAGATTTTGACAGGTGAAAATACAGGATATCTTCTTTATTGCCGTAGCAAGTAGCTACAAATTGAGGTTTTGAGATGGATCACATTTAGCAACATGTCACAAAGACGGTGAAAATGGTATGCGGTACTAAAATTTGGCAGATAAATGAAAAAGGAAACCTCAAAGAAAATGATAGAACCAGTCAGGCCAAAAGGATTGATGCAAATATTTTTCTTTAAGAAGGATAACGTAAAAGCATGCTGCTCACTGGAGAAGCACTTCCCAAAGCGTCATTGATGTTGCAGAATCAGATTATCAGATCATATATCTATGGTGGTCAAAGAAAGCTTGAACGAGCAGAAATATTAAAAGAACTTGAGAGAAAAATTGGACTAGAAAAAGAAAATTGCTGTCCCACAACTTCCAGGCTACTGGGCTACTCTTAAAAATTTACTCAGTAAGGTAGAATTTGGAGCTGGTATGCCGAGGCTAAAACCATTTTCTGAAAAGGAAATGAAAAATAGCACATGATGATGAAAAATGTCTAAAATGGAAAAAAACACATATAAGACAAAAAAATGCATTCCCAATGGCCAATTATGCCACCTATTTGAAATAGCTTAGAAAAATTAAACAAATGGAGTTGCTTGGTCTAAGCAAATTGCACACTTATCAGTCTTCAACTACAAAACACAAGAACAGTTGTATCTTATTCAGAATCTGCTAGTCACTACAGGTCCTAAATCAATCAGAAAATTGATATAGTTCTGCTATAGGCCATCAATAAGTGGTTGAAATTATACATATGCAAACAGGGCATGTGAAACTTAAACAATATTACAGGAATATATGGTCTAATCTCCATGAAACCACCCTGTATTTTTCTAAACCTACATTGAGCAAATTGTCATACATAGGAACAGTGCTCAATGAAAATGACACAAAGATTAAAACAATTCTATCTCAGATTTTCTGTTCTAGAATACCCATCATCCTCGTAAAGCAAGATCACCTTTAAAACAGTTGCTGCAGTCATTAGCGCTATAACTGTTTTATTCTCTTTCATTTTCTCTAGTCAACCCTTCCATTTGTCATTTCCCTCTACCCTTTCAGCAAACACTCTCCCTTCACAAGATGGTACATGCATTCTAGCACTAGTCAATCTAGTGAAGAAGGACATTTCAATGACCAATTCACTCATAATCATCCATAAAAGAGGAATATTTATTCCGATGGAAATATAAATGGTTAATCATATATGCAAGTTTAAGAGTTGGCTGTATCAAAGTCACATTGCTGTAACAGTTTTATTGTGAACCCAACCTAAACGATTTAGTAAGTGTGAAGTATGAATTATACTCTAGTCCTCTTACTGCAACACCAGTTTACAAAAAAGATTAGCAACTAACATGGCAGCTAGAATAACAATTGTCAAGCAACAATGACCCCTTGTAGCCAATCTTGATAAACCGATGCAACTAGAAGAACAGCAAACACATTGTTGTTAATACCATTCAAAGCAATCCATGCACCACATACTCGGATTGCGTTATTAATTATGGAAAAATGTAAAAACTTAGTGAAGCAACTTTCAACGTGAATCCACCTTCTTGTTCACCTAGTTTACCTAAGTCCCTCTCGATATATATATATATATATTTTCCAATGTCCCTCTCAGCTATATACTCAACTTTTTGGACTATCATGTACAAACAGGTAATTAGACAGCCATTTCATTAAGAAGAACCTGCCCACATAAAAAAATTATTCATACAAAACTTGTTGCGAGAAACATCAAGACACATCAGATGCTACTTGATAGTGTAATAGACAATTAAGGCTAGTCGTGGGAAGAGTAAAAAAATTAGCAACTTTCTGTGCCCCCAACTTTAAAGGCCTCTTACACTACAATGGGGTCTGCTACTTCACTAGTGAGTATGACTAAAGGTAACAGAGGCCGATGCCTAAGCACTTTCATGGTCAACTGACATATATTCATCTTTTTAGTTCATTTCAGATTTTACATCAAAGCAAAGCAAGCAAATTGGTGTCTTGGGTCACGNACACAGTAAGAAAAATCCAAAACTGCCTTAATGGGAATTAGAGAATCTTTACCATAACTAATTCAGTTTGCCAGCATTGAACTGAAACATATTTCTCCATTGTAACGAAAGCGCATCTTTCCATCTCATAATCGATTTTAATATACAGGAAATACCCTATTTGAACTTGCAATATCACCAATTTTGGTGCCTCCAAACGTAACAATCTTTATTTCATAGTTACAATACGCAGCTTCTAGAGCAGATAAAAAACACCCAAACATTAGCATCATCATTCACAATGGTAAGAATTTTTTAACATTTTCATTAAGGTATCTAGACAAGAATCGTACCATTCTCCTATCAATCATTGAGCATCCATCAGCACACAGCAAAGTTGGAAAGGTATCAAATCCTTCAGACAAGCACAAAGTCAATATAAGCCTCATCCCCTTTTGGCACTCTGGTGTTTCAGCCAGTGTTAGGTCTCCAGTAGATTTAGTATACGCACGTAGAAGAATAATCCACCAAGTTATAATCCAGAGTCAACTGGAGCAACTCTTCCTATGGCACTCTCACCAAAATCAGCTACTATTGAATCAGTCTTACGAACTGGGTCATGTAGAACTTTGAAACTAGCTGGCATGGCCCCTTCCCCAAGCTTGAATCTGTCAATTCTTTTTTCCCAGCCTTGAAGCTGAAGTGTCTTCAATAGAAAGTTCTTTACTATTTCAGGCTCGCCATTCATTAGGAATGCCAGAGCACTTGGTACAAAATCTCGAACAAAAACCTGAATATCAGACAGTACTATTAACAAATGAACAGATCCAGACACTAACCCAAATTGCCCAAAAACATAACTTGAGATTTTTCTTTCTAGCTCTCAACTTAAACCCAATTTCAGCAATAGTATCTCACAAGTCACAACTACCAAT
Source organism: Cinchona pubescens (assembly GCA_025175665.1). Lineage (NCBI taxonomy): Eukaryota > Viridiplantae > Streptophyta > Magnoliopsida > Gentianales > Rubiaceae > Cinchona > Cinchona pubescens. Next base: position 1,929,512 of record JANKKI010000232.1, read on the forward strand.
GTGTTCACAATAATTTATACAAGTGTAACATCTGATCACTGTGTAATAAAACTATTACCAAACTCAGATACAAAATGTACAATGATAAAACAATATAAAAGAATCATCTTAGATGCTTAAGTAAAGAAATTCACCTGATCATAATTTAGGACCTCCTCAGAGGCATGATCATAGGCTGCAATTGTGCCAACGGGTTGGTCCCGAAAGTACACCAAGGATCGGCGTAGAGCTTCCCAAGCCTCAGCAACCATAGGGTGTGGATCAAAGGAGTTCCGAGCTGAGGAAGCCGGGGTGTCTAGCGCTGACCGGCCAGGTGAGTAAGCAGTCTCATAAGTGTCCAAAGCTCTAGATAAGCCAACAGACAACTCGCTCAATGACCTCTCGTCAAAGGATCTCTGCCTTTCTATGTTTAATCTTGGCTTATCCGCCTTATCAAGAAGCTTTGAGAGATCATAATCATCCATTTCGGAGATTGAGCAATGAGAACTCACATTCTTAAGTTGATATTCTTTAACACACTCCATGCTAAACCCTCGGACCTTCAACCAAAAACGTACTCTGTATCAAAAAGCAATCTTTAGTTTCAGACAGAAATGTTAGACACAATCACTCCAATATTCACACAGAAAAGTCAACATAAAGATCAAAGAGGATTCTAACAAGTATGATTCCAAACAAAAACACTTAATATCCAAAAAGATTGTTCTTTTTGAGGAAAGAAATACATAGAAATATAAATGCACCTAGTAATCTATGTAGGCATACAAAAAGTCAAACTCCATAAAACATTATGCATAAAAAACCCAAAATGGAAATTCAAACAATAGAAGAAGATAACACATAAAAATATAAAAATAACAAAGGAATAACAATAGCCAAAAAAAAAAAAAAATGTAACATCACCCTCACCTAATTTCTTTTGTTTTAGGCCTTTATCAATTCTTACAGACATAAGAGGAAAATTACATAGAAAGAAGCTACTCAACTTATAGTTAAACTAATGACATCCATGAAAGAGAGTCTTTACTAGTAAATTGAATATTCGGCAACCATATTTTCAAAGGGAAAGAACAAAAGAATGGCATGTAGTATTTTAAGGTACATCAGGACAATTCTTCTTATACACTAAACTCGGAAACATATAATTCTTAAAAAAGGCCAAATCCTAAGGTTTATAACACAAACTGAATAACATTACCAAATCCACATATTAAAAATACTAGCTAAAAGTTTCCCAAAAGGAGAAAATTCAAGATCCCAGTAAAACTAAATAATAATGTGTAAACCCAAATAGAAAAACAAGTTATAAACAAAAGGGTCTAGGAAAAAATCATCCAAACAGTAAAAGACAAATCAGATCTAACCCTCTTTCTTATGAACACCAAGAAAGAGAAGAGAAAAAGGCAGATGGAAGGAGAGAGAGAGAGGAAGAGACCTCAAAAGGGAAGAGAGAGACAGGGGGGACTGTGATATTCCGGCGAGAAATGGGTAGGACGGCCGGCGAGATTGCCGGAGGGGAGAAGTATAAGGAGGAGAGAGATCCGGAGAGAGTGGAAAGTGGAAGAAGAGAGGAAAAAACGACCATGGTGGCGAAAGGTTATATTTATAGGCAAAATGAGAAAAGAAAGAATTCTTAATGAAAAGAATGGGAGTTGCCAGTTCGATAGGGGCAATTAGTACAATGACATAATATTACAACCAACGGACCGTTACAGTTATTGTAAGAAGATCTACCGGTGTTAGCCGGTTAACAATACTTTTCTATTATATTATCTGATTAATTGTAATATTAACTTTGCCTCACTTTATACCTTAAAAATATTTAATCAACACTTTGATCCTTTAACTAACAGTCAAATACTTAGTTTAACCGTTAACCAATAATAACAAAGGATTAAAATAAACATAATATTTAATTGATAGATTATTTTAGCATTTCGGAGTGAAAAAGCTTTCTTGTTTTATTATCATCACTCTATTAGAGATAAAATTGAAAAAAAACGTTACATGAAAGGGGAAAAAAACAAAGTGAGAAAAAAAAGCCTATCAAATACAAAATAATAAAAACAAAGTTAAAAAACAGTTTGTGTGTTAATGAAATTGTGCTTCAAATATGATAAAATAGACTTGTATATATACAATAAATCTACTAACTCTTATAATTTTTTCCTACACTATTTTATACTAAAATAGAAGTAGTGTGCTGACCAACTGCCATTGACTTAAAATTTACCCATGTAAAATTTAGAGAATTTTCTTTTATTTAGTTTTCCTCCTTTTGTATGACAAATAATTAAATCTTTTCTTTCTTTTTTTTTTCAATTCACATATCATACACAAGTTAATTTTTATTCCGAAAGACGAGTTAATGAAAGATAAATATTTCTTTTGGCATAAAAATGGTAAAAGTAGTCAACTAAATATCAGAGGTTATTTTAGTTTTTTGTACTCCATTTGTCTAACTCTTAGACTAACCTTTTCTTTTGATAGTTAGTTATAGGGGCAAAGTGATAAATAAATTTTTACAGGGGTAAGGTAAAACAAAGTTCACATTATAGGGGGACAAAGTGTAATTAACCCTGTATTATATTCTAATTCTAGTTTTTTTAGGGTTAAATGCACTAAACACCCTTAACTTTACCCTCATTTGCACTTTATCCCCTCAAACTTCTTTTATAGATATTTAACCTTACTTAATATTTTTGGACAAGAAACCTTACTGTCTTGATTATTTTTATTTTTCTTTGTTCCTTGTTTATTTGCCATTGTATTTTCTCTTTCTTTCTTCTCAATTTTTTCTTTATAGTTCTTTCTCCTCATATCTTGCTACAAGTCTATTTTTCCCTTTTCTTTTAGTATTATGGCATATTGAGAATCTTTAAATTTCTTTAACTTTTTTGCCTCTATTTTTATTGTGGTTTGTTTTTTGACTCAATTTAACTATTAAAAATTCAAAGCAAGTTCAATTAATATACAATTTTTTTCTTACACTGTAAAGCATATTTAATCTAAGTATTCAATTATTTAAAAAATAAATAAACACATTAGAACATATAATTAATCAATTTTTAGGGAAAAAAAAAGAATAAAGTCAACTACTTTTTTGTTTATTTTTTTACCTTTTAGTAATTATAGTTTATTAACTTTTATTTTTATATATTTTTTTTTCAAAGATAGCTTTTTATTATTTAATTGATTACTTGTAACCTCTATGCTTCTTATATATTTTCAGTGTAAAAACTTAACATTACACAAATATACTTCGCATCGTGCATAACATGTGTTTTCTGCAATATAGAGTTTGTAATATTAACAAGGAATATAAATAAATACACAAATTGTAATAAATTAAAATAATGAATTAAAGCAGATTAATAATTATTTTATGTACACAAATAATAATAACAAAGGAAAAAATTAGCTATCACATAAGGGAAGGGATAATAAAGGAAACAAAGTTTAAAAGGAATAAGAACAAATGGAAAAAAAAATGACAACTAAAAAATAAGTAAGATAATAGGGATACTTTTATTCTAAAATATCAAGGAGGGTTAATTAGGTGCCTATGAAAAATGTTAAAGGGGGTAAAGTACAATTGGTACAATTGAGGGTATTGTTGAAGGAGTTAACTTTATATAAAATACGAATTTAATAAATTTACGGTTAGAATTTCAAGTATTAAGATTACTTAAAGTTCATATGAGTTTTTGATATTTGGTAAACAAACAATTCGAATAGTTTTCTCAAAAATATGCTAGAATACCTGTTACCAAATGCTAAACTAAATAATTATTTCAATAATATTCATAAATGTTACCAGTTAATTCAGACCCTGTAAATTTGAATTTTACAAATACAAAATAGTCCCGTGTGAATTCCAAAAAAAATGGAGAAGACTTACTTGAGCCTAGTGTAAGTTAATTGTGTCTCTTTTATATCTTTTCTTTTCTTCTTTCCTTTTAAGGATTTTGGATAAAGATGCGGAATGGATTTTTAAGGATTTTGGATAAAGATGTGGAATGGATTTACTTTTGGATCTTGATCCTTTTAGCGAATGCTAACAATTATATTCTTTTAACCCTAATTACATCCAATTAAATTTGGAGTGTGATATATAATCCTTTTATCAACATATTTATTTATATTTGACACCCTTGGGATAATAGTCAAAGTTATAGAAAAGAAAGAGAGAAGATGGAGAGAAAATAAACTCTCTCTCTCTCTCTCTCTATATATATATATATATAAAAGAACGCTTTGCCTTTTCTCTAACTTCTCTCTTTAGACTCATGATCTCTTGATTTTCGTGCATCCATGGCTATCCTTCAGTCTTTGACTGAAGGCAACCCTCTCCTCCTAATCGCTATTTTGCAAATGTAGTAGCCGCTGCACACCAACCAATTGCTTTGAAGGAGAAATCACAATATGAAGGTGAATTGGCGGTATTCTTCAAGATTGAGGATATTCAACACTTACCATTACCATTCAAATTTGCCCCGATAGGAAAATTTTTTAAGGGCAAGCCATCAATAGTAAGTTTGCGCAAAGAATTCCAAAAAAATAGTTTTAAAGGGGGTTTCAAGCTAGGGTTTCTGGATTATCGTCATATGTTGATTTGTTTTAATTTGGAAGAGGATTTTCTATAAAATGCAAGGGTTACTGGACTATTCTTGGTTATGGAATGAGAATCCTCAACTCTATAAAGATTCTGGATTTTTGCCCTAATGTAGAATCGCCTATGTTTCCGACATCGATTTTCTCGACTGATCTTCCAGTTGTTTATTTTGAAAAGATTTCTTTGTTTTCAATTGCTCAATTGGTCGGCAAACTATTGAAATTGATACATCCACTACTACTCTCAAATAGCCAAATGTGGCTATAGTTTGTTTGTATTGAGATATCTCTAAGCCTTTCTACCTCATGTTTCAAAACTCCTGAACTACCACTGATCCCTGATCCTAGGTGAAAGAGAAAAGGCCAAGTTGGAGCTCCTGAACTGCCATTGATCCCCAATCCCAAGGACAGTTATCCTTTACCTCGGATTAATATAGTAGTAGACATATTTGTTGGTTTTGAAATTCTACATTTTTTAGATGCCTTTAAAGGCCATCATTAGATATATATGGCAAAGCAAGATGAAGAAAAGACTTCCTTCATCACTGACCAAGTCACTTATTGTTACCGAACCATACCTTTTAGATTGAAGAACGCCAGGGCAATATATCAAAGTCTAGTTAACAAGACTTCTAAAATATAGATAGCTCGAAATATGGAAGTTTATGCTGATGATATGGTTGTAAAGAGTAAAACATATTTTGAGACCATTGAAGATATAAGAGAAATATTTGATAATCTGAGGTCCTTCTAGATGAGGCTGAACCCCAAGAAATGCACCTTCGGGGTCTTCTCAAGTAAATTTTTGGGAATCATTGTCTCCTATCGTGGCATAGAGGTTAATTGTAAAAAAATCAAGACTATCTTGAATACGAAGCCCCCTATTTCATTAAAGGGAGTTTAGAGGTTAATGGGTTGAATGGCTTCACTAAACAGATTCTTCTCAAAGTTTGTTGAAAGAGGCATTCTATTTAAATAGTTAATCAAAAAAGTAGACAACTTTCGACGAAAGAACCTCGAAGGTCTTTTATGAGTTAAAAGAATATCTGGCAACTGTCTCGAGGTTAGTTTCCCTACAACGATGTAAACCTTTGTATTTATATTTGAAGCATTATCCATCTCAAACCAAGTTGTCAATTCAGTTTTGTTGAGGGAGGATAAGAATGGAAATCAGCTTCCAATCTAATATATGAACAAAGTGCTTCAATGTTGGAAGAGAATTATTCACTTAATGAAAAAGTAGCCTTTGCTTTCATCACCCCATCTCGAAAGTTAATACCAAATTTCTAAGGCCTTAAAATCATAGTTTTCACCCATTTCCCAGATGAACATTACTTCACGTACACATTGAGTTCAAATTTCAATCAACCAATAATGAAGCGGAATATGACACATTAATTTTGAGGATAAGGCTGACATAGAAGATGGAAGCTCGGCCACTTCAGATCCATAGTGTTTCACAGTTAGTGGTGAATCAAAGCCTCGAAAACTATAAAGATTAGGGAGTAATCCTAAAGAAATATTTGGAGAAAGTTGAGCAGCTATGTTCCCAGTTCAACAATGTAGATATTACCAAAATTCCTCGAGTGAAAAACACACATGTCGATTCTCTTTCACAAAATTAGCTTTTGCAATATATTCTCACCTTACTCAAGAAATCTCGGTGAAGGTTCAACCAAGGAGATCAATTGAGCTTTCTGAAGCAATTATAGATGTGAATACCAATCTTGGTTGGATGGAATTAATAATTATTTGTCTACTAAGCAGCTTCTTGAAGATAAGATCAAAGCTCAGAGAATTAAAGCTCGTGCCTTGAAATATGAATTGGTAGATGAGGTGCTCTATAAGAAATATTATTTGTGTGCTCTATTCCGATGTCAGCCGAGGCCAAAAACGTTCTAAGGGAGCTTCATGAAGGAATCTATAGAAGTCATGTTAACCCAAGGAGTTTGGCTTGGAAAGCATTGCTAGTATGTAGGCTATTATTAGCCAACACTCCACTTTGATACGGATAGTTTGGTTCGAGCCTGTCACAATTATTAGGTTCACACACCCACACCTTAGAGACTAAGAATTGACATGGTCCCCATACAAAGCCATGGCCCTTCGGTCAGGAGGGGATGTAGAGTGACTTACTATGCCTGCTACCAAAAGTTTTAGAATAAATAGAATACTTGGTTGTTAGCTATTGACTACTTCACCAAGTGGATTGAAGCTAAACCTCTGGTATCCATAATAGGGAAGTCCATAGAGAAGTTTTTCTAGAAAAAATTTGTGTGCGAGTTTAGGATCCTCTTGGTTCTTATCTAGGATAATGGCAAACAGTTTGAGAGCGAACCCTTGGCTGGCTTTTGTTTGGGTTTAGGTATAAACAACACTTCACTTCGGTGGTCCATCCTCAAGCAAATGGAAAAAATGAAGTGGCTAACCAAACGTTGTTACAGGGCCTAAAAACTTGGACAGAGTAAAGGAAAAATGGTAGAGGAATTGCCAAGTATTTTATGTGCTTACCAAACGACACCTTGGGCGGTCAATAGAAATACACCCTTTAGCTCAGTTTATGGTTCCGAGGCAGTAATACCCATAGAAATTGGGATGCCTACCCTCAGCTCAAACAACCCCGTACGAGCCAACGAACATTATGAAGAAGCCTTGTTGCTAGACTTAGATCTTCTAAGGATAGCAGACTTAATGCATCTATTCAAGAGGCTACGTAAACAATCCATGTCAAATTACTATAATTTGTGGGTTAAGCATTGGTATTTGAGGTACAGCGACTTGATTCTTCAGAAGAATGAAGCTAGCCTAGTTAAAGGAACTAAAAAGCTAGATCAGAACTGGGAAGGCCCTTACAAGATAATTGAGGCCCATAATTAGGGTATTACAAGCTCGTTGCCATGGACGGGGAGCCTATGTCTCAGATATAGAATATAATAAATATTGAAAAATATTATCCAAGGTTGTAAAGCTCGAATAAAAGTATTAATAAATTTTCCTTTTCTTCAAAAGAAATTAAAAAGAAAAAAAAGACAAGGGTTGAGACCTAGAAGTCTAGCCTAAAATAGAAAAGATTTGCCTTGGCCCGCTTAAGTACTCTAGTAGCCAGGATTAAGCTCAAAAAAAGCAAATAAAAGGCAAGGAGCTATCTTAGCCAATCTGGTCTACTGAAGTTCTCAAGAGGCCTAAGGCTCAGAAAAAAGAAAAAGAGAAAGAAAAGAAATGAAAGAAAAAAAGCCACGCAAGACCGCCGAAGTGCTTAAGAGTCTAGAAGCTTAGAAAAAAGAAAAAAGAAAGGAAGAAAGGAAAAATGGTTGAGACCTTAGTGGTTCCTCAAAAAAAAAGAAAGGAAAAAAGCCACGCTAGTCCCCCAAAGTGCTCAAAGTCCAGCGGCTTAGAAAAAAGAAAAAGAAAGAAAGAAAGAGAAAGGGGTTGAGACCTAGAGGTCCCCTGAAAAGAAAAAAAGAAAGAAAGACAGCCATACTGGTTGCCGAAGAGCTCAAGAGGCCATAAAAGAAAAAGGAAAAAAGAAAAATAAAAATAAAAAGAGCTATGTAGGTTCGACGAAGTGCTTAAGAGGCCAGAAGGTTAGAAAAAAGAAAGAGAGAAAGGATAAAAGCTGAGACCTCAGTAGTTCCTATTAAAAAGAAAAAAGAAAGGAAAAAAGCAAACATGCTGGTCCGCTGAAGTACTTAAGAGGCCAGAGGGTCAAGAAGAAAAAATGTTTAAGACCTAGAAGTCACCCCTAAAAAGAAAAAGAAAAAAAAAGAGAAGAGAACCACTTTGGTCTACCGAAGTGCTCAAGAGGCCAAAGGCTCAGAAAAAAGAAAAAGAGAGAGAAAATTAAACAAAAATAAAAGAAAAAAGAAAAGTTAGAGCCACGCTGGTCCATCGAAGTGCTCAAATGGCTAATGGCTCAAGAAAAAAAAAGTCTTCGAGTACTACTCTCATATTGAAGGCATAATAAAGTTATATTTGACTTGGAGGCCGGGAGCTTGCAAGTCTTGGCTAAAAAATTAGGCTTTACATAGTACTGTTCAAGAAAGGAAAAAAAGAACCAAAATATGAGACATAAGATGGAAAGAAAAATTTATTTTTCATTAAGGGATTTTTCTAAGAACAAAAGGGCTTTTATCTATTACAATGGGAAGCCTATTCTAAGAGGAGCTAGATAATGAGCACTTCTCATCTTGATGTAGTTTGAAGGGTCTTTAGCAACAAGTTCAGTTGCCCGAATCAAATAATGAATCAATTTTAAAACTGGCCTCAGAAGTCTGGGCACTAAAGTCAAACGATGACAGGTCAAAAGGAGGATTCAAACCTCAAGTTGTGTCCTCAAGGCCTGCTCTAGCCTCCTGAGGTTTTTTGCTTGCTAACTAGGTTCTCATTCTCAGGAAGCTCGAGTATTGGAATGGGAGCCTTGAATGAACCTCCAATTTGTTAAGCCTCTGGAGGGTGCACTTGGTGTTATAAGGAGTGCCAAAATAGAGGTTTGGAACTTTAACGAACCTATCACAAGCCGTAGTGTATCCTATGATGTATGCTGCCTTAGCGAACTCCTTCAGTCCATTGGTCACCTCATCCGAAGCTAAGAACCCATTTCGACCCATGATCCTTAGTTGAGCTTCGCGGGTCTGAAGGCTCTTTTAAAGGGCTTCAACCTTAGCTGTTGCTTTGGCCTTGACCTCGATAGTCTCAGCCGAAAGGTAAGAGGTGCTCTCCAACAAGTCCTCACATCCTGTTCGATGTTGGATAATTGTTTCTAGAGTTCCTCGACCTTAGCCTGAGCCTCCTTGGAATCCTTTTCTAGAGTGACCTTGAAGGTATTAGATAGATGAAGCCTGTTTTTCAGCTCATTCATCTTTGCAACCCACTTATCATACTCTACAGCTATTGCTTTTTGGTATTTGAGGTCCTTAGCTTTAACGGTTTTCTCAATTAAAGACCTAGTCTGAGCCTTGGTTTTGGGCTTCCAGTGCTTTATTTTACCCTACAGCTTTTCCACCTCTGTTGCATGGACTTGTTCCTTCTCGTCTCCAATCACCATCATGTTGATCATTTGTATGAGGAGAAAAGCATAGTTATTATAAGAAATGCCAATAATAGTTAAAACAAAGTACACAAGAAGTAGAGAATTTCAACTTAAATTAATGGCCAAGACGTACATCTCATCATATCTCTCCCTGGACAAGAAATGCTTAGCATATTGTCAGTTTCGGGGAAGAATTGTATTCTTCGCCAACTCTTAAGACACACAAGCAAACTAGGCCTGGCCATTTATATCCAAGGACGAGTAGGGTCAAAACTTTGTGCTACCTGAACTGGATGAGCTGGGCAGAGACCCTACTACTCGGGCTGCCTATGGCAGGTCTTAGCTTCTAGCTAAAGTTCTCTCCTCCTTGGGAGTGTATTGTTTTTCACCAATGCAAAGTGCCATGCAATCATGTTTGGATTCTTGGGAATGCAAAAATTACCATTCGAGCCCAAGGATAGAATCTCTCACCTCGGCTAGTTATGTACTAAAGCCTATGGTTCTTTTATTCTTGCCCTTCAAAGTGCTGGAGACCAGTTTGGAAAGTCGAGGTGCTGGGCCCTGTTCTAGCCGAGGCTCCTGCAAACAATGTCAGTTAGTTTTGAGGAACCTCTTCAATATTCGACACAAGCCTAAGAGATACATTTATTAGGGTTTGGGTCCTCTTGCGAGTGGATTGGATAGGAACGAATGAGGACATGCCTGGTTGAGGAAGATGAGTCTAAGCATGGATGATGGCTCTATCCATGTCGATCAAGATGGATAATGGTTCAGCATCCACCGCATCAAGTAGGGGTTGAGTAATGTTTGCCTCAGCTGCACCAAGAGGAATTTCTATCTCTATTGGGATAGAAGCTGAGGCTGTAACTGAGCTGATGTAGGGCAGCAGCTGAAGAAGGGGTATTAGCTGAGGCTGGGACAAATGCTGTGATTGGTGCTGAAGTTGAGGTAGAACGAGTGGATCCAGAGGTATCAAGTCTGCTGAGAACGTTGCGAAGAGCTCCTGCAAGGAAAAATAAAAATATACATAAATTTATGCAATAACAGAGGACTCAAATGGAAAACAAGAATAAGACCTGAAATAAGGTCAAAGTCCTCAGGAACACTCTATCTAGGTAGCAGTTTAGACCAGGCTAGAAGGCTATTATTTATGATGAAATTCTAGTCTCGAAAATCAATATAGTTTTTGGCTTTAAGACGGAAGCCAAGTTTTAGAGACTTATTGGTGTTCGAGGACGCTGCATTCCTAGCTAGTATAGATTCTTTGAGCAAATTCCATTGCCATTGAGGCATATGTGATGATAGATATCTGACAAAAAGGAATGTTTTCTTCCAAATATGAATGGTAGAAAGGTTCCCTAGGACTAATTGGCCCAAAGTTGGAGAGGATATATAGAAGAATCCATGGTGAGAACTAAATTTAAAGTAGACTCGGAAGGAGTTGAGTCGCAAGGAGCTAGTAGGGTTTGCACAGTATGCAAAAGCTTGCTAGGGTTCAAATAGCATTTGGGATCAGTTGGGAAACACTAACTTCTCTACTAATAAAATTTGGTAGAAGATTGGAGGAACATGAAGGCAAAGCACAACCAATAACTAGTCCTCGTAAATAGTTATATACCTTACCAGAGGATTATGACCTCTGTCTTCAGGGCAAGGAAATTTAAGATGGTCTTTCTAAGGAAAGTTGTACAGATCCCAAAGCTTCCTAATCTATCTACTTAAGTAGGAAGGGTATTATGGAGTGAAAGAGTGTGTACGATTAGATACCTCTTAATGGGAAGAAAAGGTGTAGGAGAGCTCTTCTCAGAAAAACTAACGGGATTCCAGCCAAAGAAGATGCCTTAGAAGGGTTCAAAATGAGGTCTATGGGGTCTCTAGAAGTGTTATCAGTAGGAACTATTGGTGTGTATGGTTATGGTTGGTGATGTGCTAATGAAAGAAGAAGGAATAAACATACCGGGATTTCTTCTAGAGGATATGTTAAGAATGTAGGTTGCAAGAAGTTAACACTGGTAAATAAAGTGAAATTGAAAACGGAGTGAAATTGGAAAAATTGAGAAGTACTGCTCGAACAGGATGGCAATGCTTAGCATCAATGAGGGGGCTATTCAAGAAATCACAAGAAATGAGCTGCTATAAATGATCGAGATTATTGAGAATTGCTCAAGTATTGAGAGAATGGCTTAATTTGGAGAAAGAATTTGGAGAAACTTAGGGTTGTCAAGGAAGAAGAAAGCAAAATGAAAATTTGCCCAACGAAGAAAGTAAAATGAAAATTTGCCCAAGTATGGGAATTTATACTAGAGGCAATAATAGGCCATGAACCCTAATATTCAGAGCCTGATACGGGGCAGTTACTCAGATGCATGGGTCAGTTACTTGGAGTAATGGGATGGATTTAAGGAAATGAATAGTAAGAAGTGGTATGGTGACTTTGAAAGTAGTGAAAATATAGGGAACAGAGTAAGAAATTAAATGCGGGAACAATTTATAAGAGAAGTAATGATTTGAAATTGAATAAGGCAAGCTAAAGCGACATAAAATGGAGATGAAAGATAAGTAATCATTCAAATTGATCTGAACCTCGGGTCAGAAGACTCAGTTAAGTTTGGCCACAAGTCTTAGCTTGAAAGCTTAACCTCTAGACTCGACTTTTAATAAGTTACAAGACTCTTAAGAAGTTTTAACTCGGAGGCCTTAGTCCAAAAAAAACAATAATTCCTAAATTGATTAGAGGGTTGAACCTCAGAATGGGGACTACAACAAGAATGAGACCTCAGATGGGAACTTTAACAAATATTAGTCCAGTCTTGTGGTTGTGCTCATCGGACTGAGAGGATTATTGATGATACATAATATGTACTGCCTACATGATATAACTCATTAATGGCATTTATGTAATTAACTACTATGCTTAGATGGCTTAGGATAGCTAGGGTTCCTCTATTAATATCTATACATAGGGGGTCCTTAGGCTAAAATGGTATCACATTTATCTTACTTTCTAATAAATCATACTCAATCTTAGGCATTTTATCTACTTTCTCTCTAGCTTCCTATACCATCACAAAGTGCTACTCCTTTTCTCGTGTTATTATTGAAAAAATCAAATTGTTTTTGTTGCTTCATGTTATTTTATTTTCTAAATCTCTTTTTCTTTTAATTAATACCCACACAAAAAAAAAACTTATATAATATCACTTATTTCTTTTTTCCCCTTTACAAGTGCTAGCTTATTTGATACTCTCAAACTAGTAGGAATATTTATGGGCCATTTTCTTTACCAAAATATATGAAACTTAAGCCTTTCACTAAGAGTGGGGAGAAAAGAAAAGGAGAGACAATAAAAACTAATCAAAATAGCATCCATCATTGCTAGCTTAGTCCCTTTTATCCATTTTCAGCTGCAACCTTACAATCTTGAATTCAATAAATAATATTTTAAGAGTAGAAGGACAAAGAAATTTTAGTTTTTTTGTGAAAAAAAGTTGCAAATTGTCAATATGGATGTTTAAGCTAGATCATGTGTATGATGAATGCCAACTAACTATTAAATTGAATATCTGCCTGCAATATTTCTATTGATTTATAAGTTAATGAATTACAGGGTATGATAATATGAGCTAAATGATTGAAATGAAACAATCTAAAAAAAAAATTTATTTTTTTTTCTATTTTGTTCTCATAATATGTCAGCCCATATAAATTACAGTTAAATATGCAGATTTGCTTTCAATAGCCAACATTTTAAGAAGTTCATCACTAGCATTTGTGCCAATTGATGATGATTTGGTGAATTATGATGCTAACATTGAATCAAGACCGCAAAGAGATAGACTTGGGAGGTCCAATGAAAGGGTTAGCAGCCGTTCTCTATCAGTAGACTAAGTTGAAGTAGCTCCCCGGTAGTTCTCAAAAAGACCATATGAGAGCTGCATAATGAAATTACAATAAAACAATAATAATAATAATAATAATAATAATAATAATAATAATAATAATTGTTGAAAAGTTCTTATAAAAAATTAATTTTGGTAATTGTGTTTAATTTGAGTAATTTAGTTTCTAAAGTTCTATACCATTACTAAAATATCCTATCATATCTAACTTATTATGTAGGACTCAAATATGCACAGACTATTCTGTTGGTCCCAAAGCAACCAAAGAGGGGGGGTGAATTAGGTTTCAAAAAGAAAATACTTTTTGAAAAATTAATCTTATTAAGATTTTTCAAATAAGAACTGATATGATAGAATCAATGAAATCCATCAGCGAAGCGAAGTAAGAAAGAGAGAAAATTAAATAGCCAATACTTCCAAGCTAACACGCTTGAAGTATCAAATCACTAAAATGCTTCACACACTTGGTGAGCCAATAATCTTTACAAAGTAGGGAAATTCTTGCTCACACTAAAACTCTTTTAGTTGAGCTAAGAATCTTACTTTCAACCACACTTTCGTACAAGTTTATTACTCCACTCAAAGTTGAATTGCACTCTAAACTGCACACTAATACAATAAAGCACTATAGCCAATTTGTACTAAAATTGCTCTGTTCAAAGGCTTGTATTTAATGTATTAGATGATTTTTACAGAATATCAAAGCAGTTATTTATAGGAGCAATTAATGGTGGTTGTAACTACTTCCTAACGGCTAAATAATAAATGCAGAAAAAATAGCCGTGGGGTTTCGGATGTCCGAGATAAGTAGGATGCATCCGACACAGTGTCCGATCTCCATGCAGTTGGTGAAGAACTTCATTCGGACGTCCGTGCATGCTCTGTCCGTTCCATCATCCGAATGGAGCTTCGGACGGTCATGTTCGTCCGACAGAGACTTTGTTCGGACAGTTGTGTGCATCCATTGGAGAAGCAGTAATATCCTTGCTTTCTGCCTGTTGGTTCGGACGGTGGAATGCATCTGAGAAGCTTGACATAGTTTGGACGGTTCAATGCGTCCGAACACTCTGTCTTCAGCAAAAACAAGTAACAGACCTGCACAACTTGTTTACAGAGTTAAGTGCTTATGTCATCATCAAAATAAGATTTGGAAAACATCAATCTCCCCCTTTTTGATGATGACAAACATTCAAGGAATAATTATGTAAGATCAATCAGATATCAGTCATTTTGTAATTACTACATCCAATTATTTTCATTTTGCAATATAAAGTACTACTCCTCCTTTTGACATCATCAAACAAAGCTCCCCCTGAGAATGTGCAAATATTCAACAGAAACAACGCAAAAATTCATATAAAGGTTAAAGCCCAAGTATTCATATAATGTGCAAATGTAAGATATTCAATAAAATGGACTAGTTCAAAATAATACATAAACTGGGTAATCTGAGAGCAATTCTAACTAAGCAAATACACAAACGAGAAATGCCAAAAACAGATTAGGAAAGGAACTAATTTGAGTCATTTTTATTCTTGTAGCGCTTTTCAATCTTTTGTCGTTTGGAAGGAGCATCATCATCAGTGGCCTCACTGTCTTCATGTTCTTCAGTATGGCGTTGCATGATGAAATTGAACGTGTCGTCAACATCCTCATCATCGCCTTCATCTTCATTGGCTGCACCTTGATTATTTGTGTCCTCTTCATCATCCTCACGAACATCCTCATTTTCATCATTGTCATCACTGTCGGTAGAGGAGTCGAGTGGATATTGGGATTGATGTTGGCAAATTGAACCTGAGCCGAAACAGACATGTCCAGGCTAAGTGCCTCTTGGAGAATCACCTGACGAGTTTCCAGTCGCTTTAACTTACGATTAGTGCGACGTTGAAAGGAACTGACTTGAGTGCTCAAGGAGGTGAGAAGGCCGTAGATATGAGAAAGTGAGGGTTCAGAGGAAGATGGATGAGGATCATGGAATGGCAGAGGTGTTTGAGAAGAAGGAGAATGTGGAATTGCCAAACCACAGGTAGAGGCCTGAGATTTTGAACGTTCAATATCAAAAGCTACCTTAGTTAACCATTGATCATTGAAAAAATGGAGGCCTTTTCGTTCAATATAAGATTTGAAGATGAAATAAGGGGGAAATTGTTTGTTGCCGCTGAAAGGGACATCAAGGAAATCAAAAACTTTGGTGAGGAATTTACACAAAAGGAATGTTTTTTTGGGTATCAGTAAGAAAGAGTTCCCACAGGGAGCAGAAGAGATACCCAAAGTCAAGAGGAATGCCATTGAAAACACAAAAAAATAAGTAAAGCTGCATTTTTTTGGGCTCAGTGCGATGCCCATTGGTTGGCAATAGCAAATTCGTGACAAGAGTGTACAGAATGTTTAGTTCAGGAGTTAGCAATATGGTTTTGGATTCTTGCGAGGCCTGTATGAAATTGATGTTAAAAATAGCCTTGACCTCATCAATGTCAAATCAAGTATCAATAGCGGGCCATTTATCTAAAGAAAAGAAATAAGAGAAATCATTCAGATTTGAGACTTCACATTCAAAAATAGTGTTGATGATGTTGGAGGAAATCTCAAGATTGGTGCTGTTTACACGAGAAATTAATGTGCGAAGAGTGGGGCCTTTCTGAAGATTGGCTATGAATTGAAGTACCATGTCATGATACACGGGTAAATCAATATGCACTAGGTGACCCCAATTTTGTTTTTCAAAGCATGATTTGACAATGGGAAGATTATATTCATCAAAAAGACTCTGAGATGCAGGACATTGAACAATTATAGATTTGCTCAGAAGAGATGTATACCATTTGGATGCCTTGGCATCGATGAATTTTGGTAAGGTTGGATTTGAGGAGACTTGAGGATTAGCAGACGATTCTCCACGCACTGGAGCTTTCCGTTTTATTTTTCGTCCACGTGAAGTTACTGTAGAAGAACTTCCGCGGGATTTAGCCATTGTGAAGGAAGGGAAGGAAGAGGAGAAAAAAATTTAATTTTTTGAAAAATTGGTGAGAATTTGATGAAATGAGATAGTAGATGGGTGGAATTAGATGCAATAATGGTGAGGAATACTTTGGAGATGACAATTTTCCAATCAATTTGGGAAGAGAAAGAAGGAATATGAAGGAATTTTTGGAGAAAAAAATTCGCCAGAGAGGGTTTCGGGGGTTAGGGTGAGTCCGAAATGGGGGAAAATAAACGGTTTTAATCGAACAGGGAGACCGTTCGGATGGCTGAACGATTGGTGTGCGTCTGATGAAGCATCCGAAAGCTGATGAACGGAAGGCCGATGGAAGAGCCAATGCGTCCGATGTTCTTTCAGGACGTTGGAAAGCGTTCGGAAGAATTCCAGAGAATAAGGGAAGAAAATGAATAACGGTCGGATGATTATAAGCGTCCGATGCAAAGATGAGCCTTTCGGACGATATAGGAAGCGTCCGAAAGAAGGTGTTGTTCGGACGAGCGAGTGCGTTTGAACAAAGAGATTATGCCAAATTGATCTGTAAAATCCCTAAACATTTTCTGTGAGATTCAAAGCGATCTTGAGCCAAGGGTTTTGTAAAAAAATCAGCCAGTTGATCTAAAGTAGGCACGAAATCAACACGAATTTCCTTTTTACAAACAAGATCTCTAATAAAATGATGCTTAATATCAATGTGTTTGGTTCTAGAGTGCATAATAGGATTTTTTGTGAGATTAATTGCACTAGTGTTGTCACATTTTATAGGCACACAATCAAAAACAACACCAAAATCTTTCAGAGTATGTTTCATCCAAAGAAGTTGAGCATAACAATTTCCAGCAGCAATGTATTCGGCTTCAGCCGTTGAAAGAGAAATAGAATTTTGGTTTTTGCTAAACCAAGACACAAGACAATTTCCCAGAAAATGACACATTCCACTGGTACTTTTTCTATCAATTTTACACCCAGTAAAGTCTAGCGTCAGAATAACTAATTAAATCAAATGTAGAGGACTTTGGATACCACAAACCAAAATTCATTGTACCCTTCAGATATCTAAAAATTCTTTTTACAGCTATTAAGTGTGATTCTTTAGGGCAAGATTGAAATCTAGCACATAAACGAATAGCAAACATGATATCTGGTCTACTGGTTGTTAAGTAAAGTAGGATTCTGATCATACCTCTATAGTGTTTTTTGTCAACACTAGTACCTCCTTCGTCTTTATCAAGTTTGGTTGAAGTGCACATAGGCATACCAACTTGTTTGCAATCTTCCATTCTAAATCGTTTGAGTAGCTCCTTTGTATACTTGATTTGTGTAATAAACGTTCCTTCCTTTGTTTGGTGAACTTACAGTCCGAGGAAAAATTGTAACTTGCCCATCATACTCATCTTAAACTCTTTTTGCATTAAATGTGAAAAGTCCTTGCACAAACTTTCATTAGTTGCTCCAAAAATAATATCATCAACATAAATTTGAAGACAATTAACAAACCATTTAAATCTATTTTTGTAAAAAGAGTGGTGTCAATTACACCTCTTTTGAATCCATTTTCTATCAAGAAACCACTTAATCTTTCATACCAAGCTCTTGGAGCTTGTTTCAAACCATAAAAAGCTTTGGAGAGTTTGAAAACATAATTTGGAAGATTTTTATTTTCAAAGCCTGGAGGTTGTTCAACGAACACTTCTTGATCAATAAAACCATTTAAAAATGCACTTTTGACATCCATTTGAAATAATTTGAAATCACTGAAACATGCAAATGCAAGAAACATGCGAATGGATTCTAATCTAGCCACGGGTGCAAAAGTTTCATCAAAGTCAATACCTTCTTCTTGAGCATAACCTTTTGCAACAAGTCTAGCTTTGTTTCTTATGATTTCACCTTTGTCATTTAATTTGTTTCTAAAAACCCATTTTGTTCCAATTACGGGATGAGAAGATGGTCTTTCAACCAAGGTCCCTACGTTATTTTTCTCAATATTGACTAAGTTCATCTTGCATGGCATTAACCCAAGATTCATCATTCAAAGCAACATCTACATGTTTAGGTTCAATGTGAGAAAGTAAACAATTACTATTCAAAGGTTTATGAGAACGAGTAGTTACCCCATCGGATAGGTCACCTATGATTAAATCTTGAGGGTGACTAGAGACGAATCTCCAAGCTTTCGGAAGATCTTTTGGAGTATCCTCATTCTTTTCTTTTTCATCATCTATTTGATGGTCGTTGACATCATTGCTTGACGTGATCTCTTGATGATCTTCATGAATAGTGAGCTTTTCGATCTCCTTTAGAATATCTTCATCTTCGTACAAATTCTTTGAGATAACATCATTAGCTTCATCAAATGTAACATGCACAACTTCTTCAATCAAGAGCGTTCTTCTATTGTAAACTCGGTATGCTTTCTTGTCACTAGAATATCCTAGAAAAATTCCTTCATCCAATTTTTATAAAATTTTCCAAGGTTTTCTTTGATGAATTTTTAAAATAAAACATTTGCAACCAAAAATTTGAAATAGCTCACAACGAATTTTTACAAAAAAGGAGTTCATAAGGAGTTTTGTTTAAAAAAGATCTTAATAAAACTCGATTCATGACATAACAAGCCGTGTTAACAGCTTCGGCCCAAAAGTATTGTGGTAAGTCGCATTCGCTAATCATAGTTCTAGCGGTTTCTTGAAGAGTCCTATTTTTCCTTTCAACAACACCTTTTTGTTGAGGGACTCTAATAACCAAAAATTTATGAAAAATACCGTTGTGATCACAAAAATAGGGAAAACCTCCAAATTTGAATTCGGCACCATTGTCACTTCTTAAATGAATGATTTTTAAATTCAATAAATTTTGAATTTTGGAAAACAATTTTACAACTTTTTCAAAAGTCTCATTTTTGTGAACAAGAAATAATACCCAAGTGTACCTAGAATAGTCATCTACAATAACAAAGGCATATTTGCAACCACCAAGACTAGCATGTTGAGTAGGTCCAAATAAGTTTAAATGCAACAATTCTAAAGGTTATATCAGTGGACACAAAATTCTTTGGTTTAAAAGAAACTTTGACTTGTTTACCAAATTGGCATGCATCGCAAATTTTGTTTTTCAAAAATTTTAGTTTTGGCAAACCTCTTACCAAATCCTTTTTAGCAAGTTTTTCAATCAAATCCATGTTAAAATGACAAAGTCTTCTATTCCAAAGCCAAGGATCATCTATGGAAGCGGTAAGACATTTTACATTGCTATTGCTAATTTTATCAAGATGAATCACATAAACATCATTGTGCCTAGTGCCCTTGAATAAAACAACATGATTTTTATCAAGAATACGACATTCATGCTTGGTAAAAAATACATATAAATTTTTATCACAAAGTTGACTTACACTTAATAAATTATAGTTCAAATTATCAACAAGAAGCACATTCTTAATCAAGGTTTCACCATTTTTACCTACATCACCAATGCCGATTGATTTTGCTTTATTGTTCAGATGTGTCTCCAAATGTGACTTTTCCACTATTTTTGGATATGAGATTTGAGAAGAGAGAAGCATCACCCGTCATGTGCCTTGAATATCCACTATCTATGAACCACTTAGCATTGTTGGTGATGTTAAGTACCTACACAATAAATCAATTGATAACTTTTGGTACCCACGTTTTCTTGGGTCCATTTGAGTTAGTGAAATTGCTATCAATCCATGCGACTTTCATTCCAAGTTTTTCATTCTTCTTGACATAACACATATTCTTAACATGTCCATGTTGTTGGCAATATCTACAAATAGTGTTTTTATTTCCATATAAAGATGATTTTGATTTTACAAAACATAATTCATCCCTTCTAATCATGATAAAATTTTTGTTGATTAATACATTTCTATTTCTTTTCAAATCAACAACATTTTCTTTCTTTCTAGTCAAGAGAACATCCAAATCATCCAATCTTTTCTTCAAGGAGGCTTGTTCTTCCTTGACCTTTGATCTCACATGCATTCTTTTCTTCAAGTCACAATTTTCTTGAGATGGCCTATTATTTTCATTACAAGTTTAGTGTTAGCATTCAATAGAGCATTTGATTTCTTCACTAACTCCTTATTTCTAGCATATGATTCCTTTAAGCTATCATGCAATTTCAAAATGAAAGCTTCAAGATCACTTTCATCATTTTCATCATTAGAGTCATAGTTAGAATTTGCCTTATCATCTCCAACGGCCATAAAGGTCATTTGTGCCGACTCCATTTCTTCTTCGACTTCACCTTCGGAGTTGCAATCATCCCATGTGATTTGAAAGTTATTGAATCTAGATTTTCTTCCTTCCTTCTTTTTCTTGAAAGGGCACTCATTTGCAAAGTGTCCGAGTTGACCACATTCAAAGCATTTTCATTTTGCTTCTTCATTTCAAGCCTTGTCTTTCCTTTGAAATTATTTGAATTTGTAGCTCCACCTCTTCTCATTCTTCGTTTGTTGATGTAATGTTTAAGAAATCCTTTAGGTGATGAGTGCAAGATCTCCTTCATCAAGATCTTCATCTTCTAGATTGATGGAGCTATTTTCATCCTCTTCTTGAGAGGTCTTCAGAGCGATGCTCCTTCTTGGCCTTGCTTCTTCATCATCCGCACTTTGGCCTTCAACTTCAATTCATAAGACGTAAGAGAATTGATTAGCGATTCAATAGGCATTGAATTTAAATTCTTAGCTTCCTCTATAGCAATTGTTTTGGCATCCCATTCTTTGGATAGAGCATTTAGGATTTTCTACTTTTTTCACCCAAAGAATACTCCTTACCCAAGGCTTCAAGATCCTTAATGATGTCATTGAACCTACAATACATTTTGTCAATATTTTCATGTGGTTCCATCTTAAAGGACTCATACTTGGCAACAAGTAAGGATTTCTTTTTCTCACGAACATCGTCGTTCCCTTCATGGATTTCCTTCAATTTATCCCATATTTCTTTAGCGGAAATGCATCCCTTCACGCGAGTTGATTCATTTTGCATCCAAGGCATTATATAGCACATTCATGGCTTTTGTATTTAACGTCAAGTTTGCCTTGTCTTGTGGAGTGAGCTCATCCCTTGTCTTTTCTCTTCTTCTATTTGTGTGATCATCAATGATAGTAGCTTCAAAAGGACCTTCATTGACAACATACCACAAGTCAATGTCAATAGATTGTAAAAATATTTTCATTCTATCTCTCCAACAAATAAAATTTGCCCCATTAAATATAGGGGGCCTAGTAACGGAGATGAACCCTCAAAAAATAGAGCATTGTTGGTTGCCATAATAGTTCTTTTCTCAAAAGCAGTTTAAGCAATAAAATGAGACCAAACTCTGATACCAATTGTTGGTCCCAAAGCAACCTAAGAGGGGGGGTGAATTAGGTTTCAAAAAGAAAATACTTTTTGAAAAATTAATCTTATTAAGATTTTTCAAATAAGAATTGATATGATAGAATAAATGAAATAGTGAAGTAAGAAAGAGAGAAAATTAAACAGCCAATACTCAGTTCAAGCTAACAAGCTTGAAGTATCAAATCACTAAAATGCTTCACACACTTGGTGCGCCAATAATCTTTACAAAGTAAGGAAATTCTTGCTCAAACTAAAACTCTTTTAGTTGAGCCAAGAATCTTACTTACAACCACACTTTCGTACAAGATTATTACTCCACTCAAAGTTGAATTGCACTCTAAACTGTACACTAATACAATAAAGCACTATAGCCAATTTGTACTAACCTTTATAAATATTAGACTTTTTAATACTTAACCTTTATAAATACACATAACAAATATAGGTCCTCAAATATTTTGGAGAGGCCGCTACCATCACGCTTTCCCAATTGTCCATCACTTGAAAAAATACAAAAAACTTGTGTTTTTGGTGGTACAGTCAAATAGGAATCAAATTGGTTACAAATATTTAATTGAACGACTAAATTGATTAAATTAAAGTTGATGGACCATTTTAACTTTAATGAAAAAGTTGAGAGACTATTTAGGTTGTGTTGAAGATATTATACAAAAATTTGAGCTTAAGTTAGCCCGCATATAGTATCGCCCAAAGTAAAGGTTGAGTATCACACGCAGTACATACGTCTGGATCACTTGAAAATAAAAAGGGTGAGGCTATGTTCCTCGAATAGGCTCCAACGCTCAAATCAGTATCTAGACCAGAGAGTAAAATTTAATAAGAATTCAAAATTTATGAAATTAGAAAAGTAATTAATTAACCTAACTTACTATTTTGATATTTATACCTGCGATTATTAGGCCGAATCGATTTGAAGGTAGAACATTTATTATTTGACTCGTTTAGACTTATTTGGATCGCAAAATTAAAATTATTAAAATACCCGTAATGGATACGGATTGAAATCATGTATAATATTGTCATTTGGTATATTGTTTTGGGGCAATGATATTGCCACAGCAACAATCTTATTGCCACGACAATTTTTTTCTAAAATACCAAATTACCCTTCATCTCTTTGATAGATTATTGGCACAAAACCCAATCTGATCGAAACCAACTTTGCTTTCAATGCCAAAATCAACAAGCCTTTTGGGTTTTGGCAGCCACAGCATTATCAAGTTCAAACAAGAAGTTCAAACAGCCCCAGTTGTGGTAGAGAATGAATATTTACCCACCAACATCATGCCACCACCAATGGAGAAAGCCACCAATAAAATTGAAAGATCCAAAATTACACAGCGCTAATCTTGTTTAGCTTCCTACGCCGTTCAGTGGCTTCCAATACAACAGAAAAGTATTACGGCAAGGCCTTCCTAACCACCCATTTCTTCTGGTGCTTATTGTTTGCCGATCGCACGTAATTTAGTAATCAAACTTAAATTTTAAAAAAAAATCATCAAATCTTTGGAAATAGTGACCTAAATAAGAGGAAATAAATCCAACTATTACCACAAATATGAATTAGATACAAAAGTTTGATCCAGCGATTACATGTGAAAATCAAAGAAAGAAGTAATTACAGGAAATTTGATTAAAGAAGCATCTGAATTGAGAGGATAGGGTGGAGGAAGAAGAAGATGGGGAGCAGTGGGGAAGAAAGACTGAGCCTAGAGCAAGGGCTAGTTAGGAGCCAAGATGGTAGTTTTTGGGGGTTTGGAGGACTTGATTGACCATAGCGGAGGTAATATTGACATTTCAACGAAATATGTTGTGGAAATAAGATTATTTCTGTAGCAATATCATTGCCCATTGTTTTGACATCATCGGGTAGTTTACCTAACTGATGTTGCTTTTGGGAAATGATTGAACACAATTTTTAAATTTTTTCTTTTTGAAGTAAAGTGGTACAGTCTAAATCCATGTGTTACCGGCACAGCCGATGATATTGTCTAGGTGAAGGAAAGTAGATACAGTAACGTCTTCCGTGATTGACTTGCTACACGGAACAGTAGTGATTGAGACCGAGGAGCACGGGAAAATTGTAGGAGTCCCACGTTGGCAAAACGACACATTCTGACGTGTTGTCTGATTTGAACAGCTTTTCTTGTTATTTGAGACTACTTGTAGAGATGCTATTGAATAGATTCTTTGATCGATAATAGCCCACTCATCATTAGAAATTTATTTTAATAGTTTGAAATTATGAGAGTGATTATAAAGTAAAAAGATTCATAGCAAATTCTATATATTTAAGAATTTTCCATTCCTAATTTACTACGGATTAATTTTTGTCTTTCACTTAGCTAACATCTCGTTATAATCATGTTCATGGCTGTCCTCTTTAGACTTTTAATTAATCTATTTCTGGATAAAATTTTGATGAAAAAATACTAAATTTATGTTTGAATTTTGATGTGATTTTAAGAAAAAGTTTGACTTATCTATTTACTCATAACAATATTAAGGATGTCGTGGCAATTGCTTTAGGCCAAGGATTTCGAAAATCCTCATATCTATGCTTAACTTTTAATAAAAGATGACATAAATACCCTCATAGCATTTTAGGTTAAAAAAAATTTTCTTTTAAAAAAATAATCTCTTACTCTTTTGTCAAGGTGCTAAGATTTTTAAAAAACGTGAAAAAAATAATAATTCATTAGTTAAAATGGTGATATTTCTTAGTATAATTTAGATAAGAAATCTTTATATAGTAAATGTGTTTTCTTCAACGGATTTTGTATATTTGATTATTTTCTAAATTTTAACACCTTTTTCGTGATTATTTATATATTAGCAAATATTTACAAAGTTTATCTATTATGACTTTGGGTAGTTTTGATATTGATACAAATTATTTGAGCATGAGTGTTTAGATCATAATTGTTTTGAAAAGTACGAGTGAAGTATTAGAAGTTAATTATGAAGTATCAAAATCAATTGCTTTTTTACTAGGACAATATAAGATATAATGTATTTTCTTTTGGTGTGTATACATATGCACACACTTATTTTTCTTTTGTGTTGCTAGTAAAATTGATGGGGGAGGGTCTCTTATACACATCAATAACCAAGTAAATTTTTATAAATAGGGAAGGTATAAGTAAAACAAGTTGTTCTTGCAATTGCTTGTTTGTCTCAAAAAGTACTCTCTGGATCTTACCTTCTCCTCGAAAAAGAGAAAAAAATTGAGTAAGTGTTATTTAATCGAATTATAGTTGTTTTATTGAAAGCATGATGTCGTACCATATCTCTATTAGTGGAAAAGGCACATCTTATGATTTTTAATTTGTTTTAAAAAAAAAAATCACAAAAAATTTCCCAAAAAAAAAAAGAATAGGCAGCGAAAATGTTAAAAAAACAAATTATATAAAATATAATAATATAGAGAGTGGAGAGCGGGAAAGAAGCTATAGGTAATTATAGATTTAATAAGGGTATTATTGAAAAAGATAACGAAATGCTGTTTAGGTGGTAAGAACTTCTTCTATGACTTGTAGATCATGAGTTCGAATATATATATATACACACACACACACACACACATATATATATGTATGTATGTATACCACTTTCCTCTATGATATATAGATCATGAGTTAGAACATATATATATATACACACATATACATATATATATATGTATGTATGTATGTATGTATATCCTATATATAGTCTTGTTCATTAAACGTTCAAGTTGCACTTCCTTTACTCATTTTATCTATCATTTTATACAACTTATTTTGTGTATGTGTCACTTTAAAAAATTAAAGAATATTAAATAAAAATGAACTTTATCCTTAGCACATAAGTCTATGTATTATACTCTTTCATCTTCTATCTCTCTTTCAATCACAATGGTCAACTAGTAGTAATTGCAATATCAACATTTTAATAATTTTTCATCTTTGAAAGTTCATTAATGGAGGAATATTCACAAAAGATGAATTTTTCAAGAATACTTCATCCATTGCAAAATAATTGTCACCTTTGGTTGGTACACACGGATTAAGAAAATTATTAAATTGCATTAATTTTACAAAAACATTGTTCAAAGTGACTAAATTACACTTTCGCATTAATATCTCAACTATATAATCCCCCTTCATTAATGTTGTATTAAGAGTAAAAGTTGAAAAATATCATTTAATACTTCATCGATTTTTCAAATTGTACTCTTGTGACAGATAATATAGAACATAACAAATTGTCTAAAGTGACAGTTATTTTAAAAGGAAGAGAGTATTATTTTAGTACCATATTAATGGAAATGAATGATTGTCTCACTATGGATGTTAATTTGAAAGGTTAATTAAATAATTTAAATTACATTTTTGTGAAATTAAGGTAATTTAATAGTTTTTTTTTTAATTTTTTTAGTACTAATCTAAAATAACAGATAAAGTGAAATGGACCGAATATATGGAATTAAAATTAGTTTTATGTGTACCATCACTAGATGAGTACAGTACAATTTATAAAGAATAAAAATCATGAAATGTAGTATAATTCTTTTTTTTTTAAAACAAACACATGTGGTACACAATTAACAATTAATAAATTGCAAGGATTTCAAAAGTCTAATGATATGCCCTAGATTTTTCATCAAAATGGATGAACAAAAAAAATAAACAAAAGGCAATTAATAGAAATAAGGGAAAATAATCAAAAGCATCCCTCACATTTCATAAAAAAAAATATATTTTTTTATTCCTTACATTTTAAAAGATCCAAATTCATTCCACACTTTTTTAAAATGTACCAATTTTGTCTCTCACATTTATGAAATATTTTTTTGCGTCCCTCAAATTTAAAACAAGCAAATTCATCCTTCACATTTTTAAAACGTACTAATCTCATCTAGCACCCAATTCGATTAAATTTTTTCCTGGCAATTGTAATTTGATTTCTTATCTAAGAATTTGTTCAAATAGC
This sequence comes from Cinchona pubescens, assembly GCA_025175665.1. NCBI lineage: Eukaryota > Viridiplantae > Streptophyta > Magnoliopsida > Gentianales > Rubiaceae > Cinchona > Cinchona pubescens. The sequence goes on from JANKKI010000232.1 coordinate 1,956,398, forward strand.
TTGCTCAAACTCTAAGAAACATGCTTATATTATTTAATTATAACTATAACTAAATTTGAAATTCCAAAGAAAAGAATTTTATTTTTAGGTAACTAAATTTGGCTTTTTTTAGCTCATTTCTTTACTTAATTAGGTTTTTTAAATGTCTACGTCCTCCAAGATAGATTTACAGTTTGGATTTCGCAAAGAATCCATGCACGAAATAGGTTTTGATCGCTTGTGATAGTTTAAGAACAAATTTTAACACTTAAATAATACTTGAATTGATATTTTTACTCTCCAAAACTTGACCACATATTTTTTCTCTCACTATTGCTACCCCATCCACTTCCGCCCCCCGCCAGATCACCACCACCCCGCCAGCCTTACCCTCTTCTCTTCCGCTTCCACCACCTTCACCGACCTCCTCATCCTCATCCATAGCTTTTCTTTGCCTTCCTCCTCTACCCCTACAGCCCGCCACCGCCAACCCTAACCGCATTACATATTCCCTATCCCTAATCCACCACCTTCCTCAACAGCTACCTCCATCCATTCCCCATAATCTGGCAGCCCTTGCATCCTTACCTTAGATTTGGCATCCACCTCCCTTCCTTCCCCATCACCTTCTTCCCCACTCTCACCTCAGATCCAATACCCACCCCATCCCTTCCCGTTACCTTCATCCCCATCCCACCCCCATCCCGGATTGATAGCCACTCCACTCATTCTCTAACCCATCACCTTCCTCATTACCTCACCCCAGATCTAGAATAAATTGGTTTAGATTCGTGTTGTGGTTTTACTCTTTTTTGTTTTTTTTTTTTTTTTTGAAATTGAAGTTATTTTGGTTTTTTTTCAAGTGATTTTACTGGGGTATAGAGGGAGGCTAGGATTCAGAGAGGGAGGAGGAGGATGGTGAGAGGGGAGGCTAGAAAGGGAGATCGGTAAGGGAAAAGGAAGGGGTTGGCTGCAATAGTAGGATACTGGTGGAGGCAGAGGCTAAGGTGCTGGTGGCAGTGGTGGTGGTGGGTGGTGGGTGGTGGTAGGGGTTGGTTGCTACTTAGAGAAAGGAAAGGAAGCGAAAGAAGTGTTAGGAGTTTTTCAATTTTAATTTGACCCTTTTTTATTTTTAATTTGATTCTAAAACTTTTTAATCACTTTTTTATTTTTAATTTGACCCTGAAACTTGTCAGACACTTGAATTGGTTAGGAGCATATATGACATTTCACAAGTTAGTGTTAGTTTAGACGATTTCCATCCACTATACAAAAAATAAAAAATAAATAAATAAAGCACAAGGGTATCTATAAATGCACATTTGATAACCACAAAGGGTTAGAGTGCTTATTCCCTTTTAAAAAGAAATAAAGTACGAAGGGGTCAAATGCACATTAATAACCACAAAGGGTTTAAGTGCTTATTCCCTTTATTACAAATGAGTTATTTGTATTTTACCCAATTCTATAAATTTTAATTTATACCACATGATACATAAGTAGGATCATAATTCGGAGTCCTGAGTATTTGCCTTAATTAAGACACCAGAATTAAATTTGGAGTAATACTACTAGTAATGATGAAATCGTAAGCATCAGTGGTTGCAAAAAAAAAAAAAAAAAAAACCGTTAGTATTAGAATCTCTGGAAACCACTTGTACTCCCAACCTAAAAAATCCCTTCGTCCGACCTCTTCCAATTTAACTAAAAGTATAATTGCATATAAGAATATAATGTTACGTAAGTTGCTAATACTAATAATATAAGTATTATAAAACTAGATAATGTAATTTATAGGTAAAATTTAAATAACTAACAATAAGTTAAATTGGCATAGGCAAATACCAATTTAATTATGTATAAAAGTTCATGATTTAACGTATAAAAATATAACATCGTATGTTTTGAGTTAAAAACTAAAACTAATTATAATATTTTATTAATAAAATTTATTTTTAATTGAATGACTACATTTACATTTATGTATTACCGCTTCAATTTTTAAAATTGTTTAAATTATTTGAACTATAACATTTCATTAAAACTACCACATGATGATGCCAAAATAATACATTCAATGATAATATTACATGTGGCTCTAGACTTGAGTTCAATAGGGGTTTTTTAGTAATTTTATCCATCCAGTCCAAATTAGCATAAATGGTTCAAGTATTAAATATTTAGCTCCGGATCGATCCAATCCAACAACTGTTGGAATAAATATTGAAATGACAAATCAAGTTCAAAAATTACTTCCCTAATTATTTTAACCCTAGATTCTCATTAAATTAAAAATTCTTACATAGATCTAGTCCTAGGCGGATGTTCACATAATTTTAATTGATGTATGCTAATGTAAGAAAGTAAGGTTATGACTCTTATTTTAATCACACGATCAACAGATAAGACCATGAATTGGACATATAAGAATTTTTTGTGGTTTGTAGAGGAATTTAGATTAAATGGAGGCAAATGTATAAAAAGAATAAAATAGAATAGGATAGAATGGTAAAAAAGTTGAATTGGCATAAGGGAAGAGGTTAAGTGTGTTGGCCCAAAGCAACCTAAAAGGAGGTGAATTACGTTGTTTCAAAAAATAAACCTTTTGATGTGCTTAATGAAAATACAAACTATATACACCCAATGAACACTTAAGCACAAATAAGCACAAAAGAATAAAATAGATGTTCAAAAATTGAAGCTCAAAAAACAAATAAGAAGATTGAGATTAAGAATATCAAACCAAACTCTCAAACTCCTCAAAGTTTGGATTACATTCACTAGTAGTGCCTCTTCAAAGAAGGTGATGTAATAACCTTCTTGTATACACATAGGATCACCCTTTGAACCAATTAAGTTCCTCTAGTTGAGCCAAAAGGTTTTACACCACAACCTCACTTTTATACACTTGTTATCCTCTACTCTTACACTTGAAGATCACTCACTAGTCTACTCTTCTTCACACTAATTTTTTCTGGTTGAGCCAAGAGTTCTATTCTACCCAAACCAATACAACCCACTCTATTTTAGCTTGTTTCTTCCCAAATAGCTCTCATAAGTGTTTGTATTGATGTAATAGTTCTCTTTACATTTTCAGGCTATGGGGTATTTATAGATCCCCAAAAACTACCTCTAACAACTCTTCAATGGCTATTTTCTATTTATTGAAAAACTAACCGTTAGAACTTTTGGACGTTCGATCCCAATTTACTACGTCTGATAGTCCATCGGAACACTTGATGGATTCTTGTCTTGCCTTTGTTCAGCAGTCCAATCTTACATCCGATGCTAGACCAGTAGTTTCTAAACTTTTTCCCTTGGTCATTTGAACGACATCAATCTTTGTATGAAACTTGGAGATATAAGATTTGATTTTTGCCTTTCGAATGCTACCTAGCATTCGTTCTCTGAAACTGACACCTTTTCTAATTTCTTCCTGAGACAGTCATTTTCTTGTGAAGCACTATCCTTCGGACAGTTATCTATGTCGAAGATATGTTCTTCTTTTAGTGTCTCTGGTTATGTTTTGTACGCTCCCTTGTGTCCTAGCCTTGTTCCTTCAGACGTTCCTCAGCGTCCGAACTACCTGTTATTATGGATGTCAATTGGGTTTTGTGAGTCGATCTTTGCAAAGCTCAAGCTCGGTTTACAAAGGCTCGAGCCTAAATTGGGCTAACACAAGCTCACAAATGTGAAGCTCATACTTGCCTCACAAAATTATTCGGTTTTGGGCGTTAATTGGGTAGACCGAAACTCACATTATCCAATAAAAATTTTTATTTTTTATTTGTTAAAATTTTGTTTTTTTATACCCGAACAACACAATATGGAATAGTATGTCTACTACTTATGTTAATAAACAACTATTAACTATATTGTTGAACCATAACATTTCAACTAAATTGACTAATGATGTCGGATTATTATTTTTAGTTACCCGAATTTAGTAAAGTTAATAGAATACTATAATCAATAATCATTATCCACATAAAATTAAATAGTATTATTTAATTTAGGATAAAATTAGTATTATACATACACACACACACACACACATATATATTCGGGTCAGGTTTTAATCGGGCCGAGCCTAATAAAGCTCAAGATTAACTGACAATTTAATTGTGCCTAATATTTAGTCCAAAACTCGGCCCAACTCACTTTAATGTAAGCTTCGGCCTTTTGTTTTTTGGGCCAGGTGGGCCGAACTCGAGTGGGCTCTGCCCCATTGACAGTCTTACTTGTTACTATAAGATCTTCCTACACACTCAACTTTAAACCATTAGAAAGAATTTGTCATCATCAAAACATGATTGGGATTCGACAAAGTGCTCAAAAACTAACATCAGGGATACTAAAGTCTTAGTGATTCTAAAGTTTAAAGGGATAAAGTAAAACTAATTCCTGGGTATTTTGTCTATTTTGCCAAATTTTCTCACCCTATTAGAGTTGACCATTAGGTCAGGGACTTTTGTACTCAAAAGATAATGTTAGGGACTAAACTGTTTGTAACACAAAAGTTTAAGGGGGTAAAGTGTAATTAACTCTAAAAAAAGTCTGAAGTTTAAGTTGGCCTTAGGCCTCTTAAATTATTGAGTCACTGATTGTATTGATGTCATCATGGATGAGCAAGAATTTTGTTATTTGGATTTGTAATCAATTTTGGATTAAATTAGGTTAATAAATTTAGTTAATTTTGATTTCATTCAAAAATTAACTAACAAATTTCAAAAATTTGATTAATAAATTTGAAATTAATAATAAAATTTTTTAACTCTGTTTACTGATAATCGAATTTATAAATTGAAAATATGCCTTTTATATGTTTTGATATATAAATAATACATCAACGACATATTGTGTACTGTACTTAAACATTACATTTATAAGTGTAACAAAATATGAATAAACATAATTTTATATTTCACTAATTAAGTAGTGTTGATAAAAAAAAATAAGATTGGGCTAGCTCTGGTACAGTATCGTCCAAAGCTTTAGCACTATGCATAGTACCCACGTCTCGAACACTTATAAAAAGGGTGGGACTTTGTCTCCCGAAATAGGTTTCGACGTTCAAGTCAATACTTTAACAAAAGCATCAAAATAATACACTATCTTTTCTTTCTTCTTTTTAAAAGTAATTTTTATATTATAATGGGAACAAATTAATTTAAATAATAAAAGTTATTTTAAAATTGTGTACTCATGGTATATTAGTCCATTTAATTGAAATTTCAGGCTAAAAAGCCATTTTCGATGAGAACCATAATGTGGTTTTAATTGACATCAATATAGGGACTTGAAATGTTTGTCATATTATGTCATTTTCTTCAACTATTTCTAGCAAAAGACTGGTAAATATGCTAAATTCATACATACTTCTAGCATTTATTTAGAATTAATTCTACATGAATCTTTCTCTTGATGAAGGTTTCTAAAAACTTTTGGTACAAAAATAAATATGATTCTTGAACAATTTTTTTGAGTATTACTTTTTAGTAGTTTTTAAATTGTTGAAGTAGACAACAATAGTCCCTTGGTCTATATATTTAGGAATGTTGAATTTGATAATGTCATGTCCCAAAATAGGGATCTCAACACGTCGTGTCCTTACCTCCCACGAGGACACCGACTCAAAATCTCAAATCTCTAATCACTTGTCTTACAACGAATGCCTTCAAAGCAATATAATATAATGGGGCAAGCAAACACTTGCCTACTAAGTAGCCCATAACTTCTTTTGGCGAATTGAGTACTTTACATAGAGATAACTTTACAAATAATGTTTCACACACTAAAGCATACATATACACATATAAGTACAATTTTATAAAAATCACAAGTTCCAAACAATTACATATATGTAAGTGACAAATATGAAATTCTTAGACAGTGAACATTTTATATCCATAACATAGAGCAAAATCAAAGAATAATAATACACATCCATCGTACATACTTATATCGTTAAGAATAACAATCCACATCCATCATACATACTTATATCATTGGGCTCAAGGGTTTCATAAGGCTTAATCGGCAACCTGGATATCCAGTGCTAACTGTCACACCTGTTAGACAAGGGCCAGACATAGGCCAACCACCTTCTGCTGGGCGGAGTCAAACATAGGCCAACCACCTTCCGCTGGGTGGAGTAATAGGGAACTAATTCCCACCGACGTCATCAAAGTTATTCCAAGAGCTAAATCATTTTTCATACCAAAATAAGAAAACATACATCACACAAGCATTATATTCAGTCAAAGTGCCACTTACTAAATTCATATTAAGAAACATTAAATTAACTATACTCAATCCAAATTTAATACGTAACATAATATTTTTCAAAAATATAATTTCCATAAAAAGACATTGTAAAATATGAAAGAGTTTTGTAACCACTTACATTCCAATAACCCGAAGCATTATAGTTTAACTTAAGTAATCTGAAATACGCGATTCCTTGCCTACAAAACAACCAAAATATCTGAATTCTATTTCATAGAGACTTTATGGGGCCTATGTGAAGTGACTATAAAATTTAGGGACTTTTCTATAAATTTAAAAATACCTTCAGGGACTATTGTGGTTATTTCAAAATCATTTAATCAAAGTATAATTTTCAAAACTTGAAAAAGACCTAGTCTGATACATTAAAAACCTTTGGGGCTTTAGTAAAAATCTTACAAAAACTTAAGGAACTGATTTATAAATATCATAAAACACCATCAACTTCATCATCCTGGCACGTTCCTGCTCAATCGTTTGTTTTGTTTTGTTTTGTTTTCTTTTCTTTTTAAGAAAATCTGTTTTTCCTTTGTTTTTAAGAAATTTTTTTTAAGAGATTTTTCCCTTTGTTTTTAAATTTTTTAAAACTCCAAAAAGTATTTACAGAAAAATAACTTAAACCGAATAGTTCTTAATATATTCCACTTTTTCAAATTAAATGCATACGAAATTAACTCATAAAAATATACAATCTTGACCTACCAATGTATTCCTAATTTCATATTATTTGGAAATCGAAAGTACTCCAAAAAAATATATTATTAACCCATAAAAAGTACGTAAATAAATCCTACTATTAAATCCATACTGTCCCTAATAATTCACGATAAATTAAAGCCTAAAATAAAATGAAGAGTTATGAAAATTCATGCTAATTAAAATAGAAGAAAGCTTAATTTTTCTTTTATGGTGTTGGAAACATCCTTCTCTCCTTTCGTGATTCTCTTCAAAATATGTCGTAATTTTTTTACCCTAAAACCCAATATTTATACACAATTTAATCCTAAAATTTCTCCTATAATTTAGGTTAATCCCCAAGAGGTGATTAATACATTACTGTTCCACAATTATTTTCCAACTCAAACTGTAGTCTTTGTAGTCTTCCAAATATTTATATTATTGGACCTTTTCCATTTTTGTTTAACCAAAAAATTGCGGGTTTTACAGATAAACTATGCTTTAAGCTATGCAAGTGTCGCGTTTATGAAAGTTGGAATGATGACAAAGTTTCATATTAATACTTGATTGATATAAGTTGAAGTCCATGAAATCAACAAATTATATGTTCAGATGCTAGTGGATTGGGATAGGCCATAATTGTGTCTTCATTTTAGTGCCCGAAGGGTAGGGTATTTGTGATAACAAATTAATGTTGCAAGACAATGACCTTTGTTTGAGTAAATTGGCCAGTGAAGCAAATAATGAATACAAATTAACAAGACCTAATATTAAGATAGGATCACAGATCATCACACCATAAATAAAAGTGAAATCAGCCAACATGGAGGTTGACACAAGTAGGTTGGGATCCTCTCCATTTTATTTTATTTTTCCAATTTCTCTTCATGATCATTTATATTTAAACAATCAAAATTCCTAAAAATTATCATATTATTTCAATAAAGCATGTTATATAAAATTAGAAAAAAAGAAGTATAGGGATGTGGTTACAAGTGTGAGAACACTAGGAGAGTTGACACAAGAGTTCTTTATAAATATAGGTTTACACCAAGGTTCATCTCTAAATCCTTATCTATTTGCATCGGTCATAGATAAACTTACAAGGCACAAACAGGAGGAAATACCATGGTGTATGTTGTTTGCAGACGACATTGTTTTAGTAGATGAGACAAAAGATGAGGTTAATGCTAAACTCGAGGTTTGGAGAGAGGCACTTGAGACAAAAGATTTTAGAATTAGTCGATCAAAAATAGAATATATGAAATTTAAGTTTTCCAAGAATGCACGTAGAAATAGAATAGGGGTTAGTATCAGAGAGACACCTATAAGTGAAAATTTTAAATATTTAGGTTCAATTTTTCAGATTAATGGTGGCATAGATCGAGATGTTACACATAATGCAAGCGGGTTGGAATAAATGGAGAATGGCATCGGGAATATTATGCGACTACAAATACCAACATACCTTTACCACCTAAGGGTAAATTTTATAGAACGGCCATTAGGCCAGTGATACTTTATGGGTTTGAATATTGAGCAGTAAATTACACATATGAGCAAAATATGAGAGTAGCAGAATTGCGAATGTTAAGATGAATGTGTGGACACACTAGAACGGACAAGATATGCAATGAGCATATTCGTGATAAGATTGGAGTAGCACCTATTAATGAGAAAAATAAGATAAACATGCCTAAGGTGGTTAGGTCATGTGCTAAGACGGCCAGTAGAAGTGCTTATCAGGCAAGTAGAATTTAGATAGAGTAATCAATATAAAAGGGATAGAGGAAGACCGAAAAAGATGTGGTGAGTAACTTTTAAGAAAGATATAGCCTATCTAGGAATTAAGGAAGACGGTCCATGACAAAGTGGAATGGCATAACAAAATTCATGCAACCAACCCAACTTAGTGGGAATAAGGTTTGGTTTGTTTTGTTGTTTTTTTTTTTTTTTGAGTAGATCAACATGACGGTTCTTTAAGGCTAAATATATTCAAAAATGTTTGTCACTCAATTTGCTCGAAACATTTGATGGTATAAAATGGGTCAAAATCAAGACAAAAAATTTAAACATTTAATCAAACGAAAAAAATTAATCCATTTAATTTCAAATTTATGTATAGAAAACTTATAAAATAAAATATATTTTGAACGATTGTGATTTTCAAAAAATAATTTTAAATTATATTTAGTGAGGTGTATTGGAAAGAAGTTCTCTCCATTAATGGAGAAGAGCATAATCCGATACAAGTATATGTCAGTAAAACAAACGAGAATCATGGGTTTCAAATAGGGTGTATTTATAACAAACTATTATTATCAACTTAGCACTTTAGTACCTTTATACTATCATTTTTTTTTGTCACATTATTAAATTTAGCATTTTTTAAAATTATTTTTTAGAAATATTTTACTTGAGACAATTGAGATGTTTCTCTATGAAGATCTTTTTTTCTCAATTTGGTGACGTAGTATGTTCCTGAAGGTATCGTAACTTAAAATTAAAGGGTATCAGTTTTTCGTACTTCCATTTATTTTTTTTGTTTAACTTATCAGCAACAATCATCATAATATTTCTTGGAGGCTTATATCTCTCTATTGGTAAAGTTTGATACATACACAAGAAGTGTTGAAATCTTTTATTATGACTATTTATTCACTTAGTCATTAAAATGCATCCTTTATTTGAATCTTTATCAAGATTAGAGCTTTGTGCCTTTAAATGTGCATTCTGAAGTTGGTTGTCACTTCTTGAAATTAGATGTGAATATATCTATATGGGCATAAGAGATATGGGTACTCAAAAGTAACTCATCACTACTTTTGCCTGTAAATTTGCTTCCAATATCCTTTTTCAAGAGAATATTGTAAATGTATAAATTAATATTTATTAAACAATATTAAGCTCTTTTAGTTTTATTCTTTTTCATTTTTTTGTATTGCTAGAGGGATTCATTTTTCCTTTTTCCATGTTAATGTATTATGTGGTTCCATGGAATATTGATTTACGAAGCTAGAAATATAGGACCACTAATTAAAATCAGTCCACGTGACAAAATTATAATGAATCACGAATCCCTTAATTTTAGATAATAGGTTCGATTTCATTCTTCCTTTCCCCCATTTTTTTTGTGAACTTTTTTGTCCCTCAAATATTTTCCAAATCTATAGTGACCTTACATTTTTTATTTACCTCTTCAACCCCTCAACATTTTTTCAATATTTTGATAGAGGGAAAAAAACTTGAGGGACTTTTATGGTATTATTAGAATATTCGAGCGACAAAAAAAACTTGGGAGTCCTTGATAGAAAAATAGAAACTTGTAAGGACCTTTGTGTTAGATGATTACTTTGATAGAGAAAAAAAATTGAGGAACCTTTGTTGTATTATTACAAAAGTCGAGGACAAGAAAGTTTAAATAAATTTTTGGAGAACTTATTGAGATTAGCGAAAAATTTGGGGAACTTTAAGATAATTAAGAGATGGAAAATTGAAAATTTCTCTAATTTTGGAGCTCCATAAAATTTTAAAAATAGTTAATAGACTAAATTTTCTATTCTTCCAATTGTCTCTTAATTTACTCTATCACATAAAGGAAACAATGTTTTAAAATTAATTTTATCTTTAGATATTCTTTTAACATTCTGTTTATAAATAACTAACTATTCAATATTGATAGATATTATTTTTTGACAAGGGTATAAACACATTATCTTAAAAACTAATTTTAATACTATTTCTTCTCTAGTTTTTTTTTTCTTTTTTTTTTCATTTTTCATGTCATCAAACTTATAGGTCTGCTTTACACGCTATGGTAAAATCAATTATTCGAATCTATTTTTTTTTTTTCCATTTAGATAATATGTCAAACTATCATTTGTATTCCACATAAATGTGGTATTTTATTTTTTGTAATTTTGGTAGAATCAAATACTTATTGAGATTTTGATCTTATATTCTAAACTAGAATTTTTTTATTTCTTTAAGTTTACTATGTAATATTTCAAAATTTATTTTATACCGATTCTAAACAAACATGAATTATTAAAAGATTGTCATATATATGAAATAATATATCTGATTAAGTAATGTAGATAGCAATTAAAATTCAACAATATATTTCATTATGATAAGAATATAACAATTTTAATTGCATATAGTCTTCTCTGTTTTTTTCTTTAATTTATAACATTGTAGAACTTATTAATTAATTTACTTAGTTATTTGTTTTATTTAGTTAATTAAAAGTTTCAAATATTATTCCACTAATATTAATTTATTCTATAATTCAATATATTTATCTTCTTGCACATAACATGGGTTATCAGCTAGTTGTCGTATTAGGTGAACATTGAAAAATGGTACTTTAAGTATATAAAAATGGAGTAGTGTGAAAGAAGGGTTTTTAGTTTTTTTTCACTTAATAAAAAGGGATAGAAAAATTATGTAAAAGATTTTTAAGAGTGTGCAAATATCATTTGACACTTTTTATTTGGTACCACCCATGATAATGACCTTAGTTTCGAATTTGACAACAAGTTGCATAAGTGATCAACTAGGTGTCCTTACTGGTAAGATATATTTACTTTGGAAATTATTGATAAGATAGTGATCAACGTATAGTGTTCACTAAAAGTTATTGGTATGATAATCATGGTGATCAACTGTCATTATTGAGATAACTATATCCACGTACACTGAATATTTGAACATACTATACTATATTATTTAAAAAATTATATTATACAAGTGTTTAAATTTACAATAGCTTTCTCTCAAAGAAATTGTCGAATTATATTATTCATGTTTATCTAGAAGTAGAAAAGCTTTATTATATCCACCTATTCTAATTTTTCTTTGGGTTAATTACCCTTTGTCCTCTTATAAATTTGTTTGTATCTCGATTTGCCTCCTAAAATTTTTTTTTTATACATTTTATCCCCTCTTACTAACAATCAAACCCAACCGTTAAGCAAAAGTTTAGGAACTGGTGCAAAATAACTAATTTGTCCTTGTATAATTTTAAGGTTAGTTATATCATTTATCCCATGTAATAGTATAAAATTACATTTTATCCTTTATAATCCCTAAAATTTTTACTTTACCACATGTAAAGTAGATAAAATGTCCAATTAAGAAATTTCCTACCCTAACGATATTTAACAATTCAATTAACATATTATCAATTTGTTATCATATTTACGATGATTCTAATGGATCATTTAAGACTTTTAATATTGAAATTAACATAAATTATGTATTTACTAAAATTTTTACTTTATATTTTGTTTTAGAATCCCGAAAATCATGTTAAAGTAATTTTATGTGGGATTTGTACATGTTCTAAGCACGTACAAAGAAAGAACATCTTCACAGGTCTCTTCCTATTTTGTGATTCTCCAGTCATTTTTGACTAGTCTAGTTACTATAAATATAATCATGTTTGAGTATGGATTTAAGCATCGAAATATTTTTTGGTTAATTATGTTTGCCCCCTCATAGGAGGAGACCCGTGAAAATGTTCTTTCTTTGTACGTGCTTTCGACTTACTTGTCAATGATCCAATAATATCATGATTGCGTGGATTGGTCCTTTGACTTATAGTGTTATGAACATCTTATGCTTGAATGTATGATATTCATGGTATATAATATTGTACTCTTTTTGGGTATAATATATTGATATCATATATTTTAAACATGAAGAGGTTATATATCACGTAAGAATACATTACTCTTAAGTAAAAAGAAAAGACGGTGTCAATGATATGATAATGACAAATCTTAATAAGGAAATTCTTGGCCAAGGTAGTTGACGTATGAAGGAAAGAGTTTCCTAATTAAGTATACATGATAAGATATGCACAAGTCACTTAAGAGATCGCTAATTGGCTTGACAAAGAAACCATGGCCATGATCTAGATTGGATGCCAAAATGGAAGAATTTTACTACATGGTAATCATGATATAAAGGTTTATGATGAATTCCTCTCATTCATATTCTATTGATAGCCACGATATGTTGCTTAACATCACTTGTGACATCAGGGGCAATTTGAGAGTTAAGAGCTAATATCTCCAAAAAGATGCTTTTAGGGTTCTGATGTCGATTATGAGGTAATGGACAAAACCCTTGGCCTAGTTAGTCATTATAAATTTATTCAATAATCATCCCGATATCATTAGGATCAAGAACTTAGTTGGTGATACACACAAGGGCATGATAATCAATTAACTTCAAACTAACAGATGAAAGTGAAAGAGTTGCACAATGTGTATCGTATTGTATGATGATGTATGGATATACTAATTAAGCCTTAAAAGTGTCTTAGGCTATTTTTAGAGATGAGGTAATATGTTCATTGATTTAAAATAATTTAAAATTTAATAATACATATAACAACATTTTGTATACGAATTATTGAATTTGTGTCTTTAGTTATCGTATTTTAGTCGAGTAGAGACTTAGGTTTAAAATATGATTTCATGGGAAATAAATAACATATATGGATGGTATAATTAATATCAAAAGTCCATGTTTAGTTATTGTAATAACCCAAAGATATGCAATTATCTCGTGGAGAAAAATTAGAGTTTTTAGCTCAACCGTATTAAATCGGGCTCCACAAAATTCTAATTTCCTTTAAATGGCATAAAAATACTCACTTAAGCTTCCCGTGTCAAATGAGGAGTATCCTTTAACTTAAAAATCATGGAGAAAATTAGTTATAACCTTTCCTTTACAAATTGTCTATCTATCTTTCCTTTTCAAGTGCTTCTAGGATTGGGGTTTTTGGCCAAAAAGTGAATTCTTTCACTTGCAAGTTTATTTGTTTGAGATCTGTTCTAGAACGGGCTATTAACAACTATCAGAGAGGGGAAGGTGGTTGATCGAGTACTAGAATGGACTGCTAGAGACATTATACGTTTCACGTTCTTCTTCTTTAGCTCGGGACTTCTTCAGTTTACTACAAAAATTTAATTGTTGAGGTAAAGATTTCTTCTTGACTGTTTGGATCATAGCCTAACAATAAAGTTTGTAGATAGATCACCATGGATGAGGGGTTTTATTTTATTTATATGATTGTTTCTGCTGCATTTAAATTTTAAATATCTGTTTACCGTAGTAACCTCATCGTGCATGAAACTCCTCATTTTGGTTCGACAATTAGTTTAGAAAGAGAAGTGTCTTGGAAAGTTTAGATGAAATACTATTTTTAGACCTTAGAATTAACCAAGTATTTGTCAATATATAGGGATGGCACCACTCTATATAGGATCTTCTCGAAATAGAACTTATGCAAAAGGTTCAACAATCAAACATTTTTCTTTCACACGGTGAAGATAAGAATATTTGGAACCTAACAATTTCTGGAATTGCTTTTGCCTATTCTCTTGAGAAACAACATAGATCACATTTAGCATCTGGATAATATATATGGAGTGCAAAAATACCATGGAAGATTTCAATATTCGTGTGCAAGCTCCTCAATCAAAATTTTGCCTTTTCCAGATGTTCGAATGTGTTTAAGGTACTGTCAAACCCTTAGATCAGAGGTCAAATTAAAATAAACAAGTAATAACAAACCTCACAAAATCATTACACTCTACCTCACTTCCACAAGTATACGGAGTTGGAAGTAGTATGGGGATGAGTAGGTATCATTCCATGAAGATTGTTTGGCAAGCAAGTACTGAGATTTACAAATCTTTGTATATTTAAGCAAATTAAATAATAGGAGATGAAACTACACTAATTAAAACCATAATTAAACTTAAGCAATTGAAATCTAAATTTAAACTAAATTATCTACTAAAGCAAGTAAATGGAAATAAGCAACTATGAAATTGAGAAACTATTTAATCTACTCTAATAGAAGCAAGTAAATAAAAGCACTTAATTCTACTCTAATTTAACTAAAATAGGATTCGAATTAAAAAGCAAGTAGTTAACCCAACTAAAGAGACTATAAAAGAGGTTATAGGCTAGAAATTACCATTTCTGAACTAAAATTTGTAAAGAGCTAAACTTAAAATCTAAATATTTTTAGATTCCTCTTTGACAATAGTAAAGAAAACCCACTAAAAATTAACTAGAAATTAATGCAAGGAATTGAAAATTCTTAACTAGAAAGCACAAAATCAACAAGAATCCTAATTTCTATATGAAAGCTTGAAATCAAAGATTTTCACCAATTTAAACTAGAAAGCAAGTAAAATTTACATCTAATTGAAGCTAATGATTAACCCACTACAACTATATAATCAATATTTAGACTTGCAAGGAATTAAAAACTAGATCTAAAGGATAATTAAAGAGGACTTATATTTAAATATAACTTAAGAGTCAAGCTACCCTATACTACTCTAAACTAATCTAAAATTACTAACTACACTCTTTACTCCCTCTCTATTACACCCCTAAAATAGTTTAAATAGTTGAGTATTACACAAGGCAAAATCAGAAACTGGCTGCTAGAATATTACAGAATTGTCGTTACTACTTATGCTGAAAACGAGTCCACGTCGCAATCTGGAATAAATGAGATCGTGACATGGACCATTGTCAAATTATATTAATCCATTTTCGTTTCTAGATCACAATGTGGACCCTTCTTCTAGCAACTCTTCAATTCCTCTTAAATTGCATTCTGGTCCTTGCACGTTGTTCATTCCAACTTCCAACCTCTAATTTAGACCTGTATAATATTAAACCAATTAAGTAATTAATTTAACTAAAATTCTAATAAAAACTTATCATATTTAACAATAGCAAAAATATAAATACATAATAAAGAAGTTAACTAAAATCTTCATTTAATTAACCAAAGTTGGAAATTTAAACTATCAAAATGCCATAATTTAGAGTAAAATAACTCTAGTTTGCTAGAGTTGTCAAGTACATTGGTGTAGCATGCCATCAAAATGTTGTTTTTGTAATTCTCAAGAGGAGATTGATCATTATTTTGTTGGTTGTTATTTTGCACAGGAAATCTAGAATTATTTCGGCACACACTTTGTTATTCCACACATAGGAAGGAACCTTCAATCTTGGTGGATTCACTTGGGAAGTACAAATAAACTGATTTTGGTGTTACCCTCTATTATATGTTTGAAAATATGGATTGCTCAAACTCATTCTTACTTGTCAATAGACAACTTACAACAACTCAAGTCATTGGACAAATCTTGGCTATGATTTTAAATTTGAGCTTTGGATCATCATTTTGAGTCTTGGATGCAAGTTCTACTCAACACATCCACAGTTTAGTTTGTGACACCTAAATGATTCCCTCTATGGCAATTTCTTGGATTCGGCCATTGATGAGAGAATTCAAATTAAACATAGACGGATTATCCTAACGTAATCTAGGTTTATCGGGCGTATAGGACGTAGTTTAAGGATATTCTAGTAACATAATCTTGGGTTTTACTCAATGTCTTGTACTAGGTGTAATATGGAGGCTGAGACTTATGCTTTTCTCAAGGGGTTGCAACATTGTCAATGGGGAGGTCTCCTTCACATTGAGATTGAATCGGATTCGGAATTAATTTGTAAAATGTTGCTAGGTCGTCTTGGTTCCATTACTCAAATTCCATGGAAAATTGAAAGCATTCTTTGTCAAGTTCCCCTTTTCCTCCAAGGTTTCACTTTTTAGATTACTTGTGTATTTCAGGAAGCCAACTTCGCAGCTGACTCTTTTGCAAAATTAGCTAGTTCGGATCCTCTTTGTAATCTATTTTTTTGTCTCTATTAATGTTCCTAGCTGTATTTTTAGTTTGGTTAGACTAGATTTTGTTGGCTTAGTTTGATTCTCGCTGAGGAAAATCCTATTATGGTTAAGTTTTTTTTTTTCTTCAAATATTTTCATGTAATTTATTGGGAGGTTTTTGGCTTTATGTACCCCTCCTTGTATCGCTCGCATTGATTAATAAAAACAGGTGCATGACCCAACACCAATGGACAAGAGATTATTATTTTTTAAATAATAAAAGGGTTAATTTTTGACGTGCAAATTCCTACATTCTTGCAAGTGCATGAGATCGTATCAAGTTGTATAGTAATGAGTGAGAATCATTTCCACGAGAACTAGATATTAGATAAGAACTGAAATTGCTAAGCCTATTACTGATTGTGGTTAATTAAATTAATGAAATAGCAAGAATTAAACTAAAGCAAAAATTAACTAACATGAATTCAAGATGTTAGGGCTTCTCGATTTCATTAATTACTCAGCTTAAACTCTGTTCCAATTATTTATACTTAATTTCTAAGCTGGTTGAATTCCCATTGATAGTTCTTACTCATTAATCATACAATAATAACCTTCCTTGCTACCAGGTTTTTTGATTTGGTTGAGTATAGGTAATTTAGACACAAACGGTACCTTTTCCTACCAAATTATTTATCTTTGATCAAGTATAAATAACTAATAGCAAAAGTAAAATAATTTAGAATATAGAATTCCTATGGTGAGCACAAACTAGAAATTAACCCTTATTCTGGTAGTAATCTCAAATTCATGGCAATTATTATCCAATCTGAAGATGTAAATCACTTATTAAGCCTCTTCACACATTCATCAAATCAATTCAGATGGTACGAGCATTAAACACATAATAAATACTCAGTCTCATGGGAAAATCAATCATAAATAACTTAAGAACATGAGTTTAGCCATCACAACTACATCATGAAAACCCTAACTAGGAAGTTAGAACATGAAAATGGTAAATAAATCATAAAACAAGAATTAAATAGCATGAGGAAGGTTTAAAGAAGTCTTCTCTAATAAAGAATCACAAGTTTTGGGTCCTAGGTTGTCAATCTTGAACTTTCTCTTGAATCCTTGTTACAAAAGAGAAAAAGCCCTATTCTAAATTGCAGCCCTCGAGGTGAATGCTAAACAAGAACATGTTTTCAAGTCCTAAACATCCATATTTATAGTTTTGAAGAGTTATAAATGTAGGGCTCTAAATTAGCTTCAAAACATACCAAAAAAGCCCCAAAACAAGTACATGATGCCCTAGAAACCCTAAAATCGTGAGACTGTAGCTGCTATCATTTTTTGTGTGTCAAGGCTCTTGCTAGACACTACAGTGCTTAGCTGGTCAAAGAGCTGTCTTTCTAGCTACCATGCCCAACTTTTGTTCTGAAACTCATTGATTTTTGTTCTGATTGCTCCAATTCACATGCTAATAAACCATTTGAATCCCAATCCATGAAAAAAACCCATAAAAACACATAAAACACATTAATACATGACAAAAAAAAACTTAAAATAATAACCCTAAACTAAAATCCTAATTTACTTTAAATTACTCAAAAACACTTAAAAACCTAAAATAATAAAGAAAGTAGTAAATATTTTCAACAAAATTTAGCTTAAATATATGAAAATAACACTTATTTTAGAGAGTTATCATTACCCCAACTTAGATTTTGCTCATCTCGAGCACAACAAAACGAACAAAATACAAAACACATTAACTTTATTCAATGCATCAATGGTCATAACAATGAAACTTAAGAAATTGGAGGCATAAACCGAACATGTATATAAAAGACCTTTGAAAATCAACCCCAAATCATTATGAAAGTGTTATTCTCTACCACTCATGAAAATAGATAACACTCAGCTCACTAATCAATGAAAAATCCATTGAACTAAAATTTAACAAGTGGCAACAGTTGGAAGAAATTAACACACAACACTCTCTAATAAAAATTTGCCCGAACCAAGGATCAAATAGGTTTTTTAAGCTTTTAACTTAGGATAAGGGATAAATATGGAATATATTCAAATATAAGTCACTCATATCACCTTAATTAGATACGATAGTAATCAACTTGGAGCGCTAATCCTCTAGATCATTCCCGCACACTCCCATATCAATTAACCAACTACAAATGAAGGCTAAAATTTGACCTTTTTATTACACAAGAAGGAATTAACCTCCTTTATTCATAAAAACTTCAACAATTTTTTTCTTTTTAGATTTCTTCTTCTTCTTCTTCTTTTTTGAACTAACATAACATAAGATAGGGGATTATTGCAAACATTAAACTCATAAATGTGACTTTTTCCCAAATATAACACTTCCTTTCCAAACTAATTTATCCACCACTGCATCATGTCCATATTATTAATGTTCCGCAACACCAACACTAACAACGATGATGGGCAGAAAGAATGGTAAAATAAAAAAATAAATTAGTTAATATAATACGGCTATCAACAAAATAAGGCTCATACAGCTAAAAGGGATAACTAGGGATAATGTTTCAAACAGGAAGGCAGTTGACTCAATCAGTCCAAAGAACTTACCTAAATCATCTCCTTGGCTCAAGCTTTACTCACACTTCACTAATATAAAAACACAATCAATTCCTACGAATGCCACAAGCTAAACAAAAATTGCAAGACAATCACGATTAATACTCATACAGAAGTATCTAAACTTTCATATCTTCACTTAAGAGAATATATAAATGTAGATTGATAACACTTCCACAACTTAAAGGGTTCAAAAAACAAAGAAAACTTATATATACTTTCAATCCAACAAACTCCCTTTGAAACATTTTTAAACTCTTGACAAATAAACAAAAGTTAATGAAAACACTTTCCTAAACTACCAAAAATATAAAATCTTTTTCTTTAACCCTCTACAATACTTCAGACAAAGAGGTATAGAAATCCTGAAGTCCGCCATCTGATTGCTAGGGAGTCTATTAGCCATTAAGATCCTGAAAACTGAAACTCTCTACTACTATGACACAAAGAAAATAAAAATCTTTTTGAATTTTTTCATGATACAAACTAACCCTAAAACACAAAAGATTACACCACCAAAAACTCAAAAACAACACATAAAAACATTCCAAACATATACACAATGACACCATCAAAACATAAACACAACCCCAACTTAACCTAAACATTGTCTCCAATGTTCTCAAAAACACATAATAAATAAAATAAGAAAATTCAAAATTAGAACAGGAAACTTCACTAGTAGAGCCAAGGAGGCTGCTAGTTTGTGATAGTCCTTGAGAAGCACTCTGTTGCGTGTAGCACATCCAAATCTTATGGCAGGGATTACTTTGGAAAAAAAGGAAAACTTTTGAACTACCACATTAGCTTAATAGCCCAATCCACCTCAAACTTTTAGGAAAATTCATTCTCCATTGATTGCCCAATTGGTGCCACATATTCTTCCATCTAGATCACTTCAATCGTTACATAGTTGTCTTTTATGTCCTTGTTCCCTTCCATGCCTTTCTCATCACTTCTAAAGTTTTGAATATCAACTTGTGACCAAGGAGTAGGAATATGATTATCTTGAGGCCTTTTCTCTAGTTGTTGTGAGATCTGCTCAAGTTGAGCCTCCAAGTTTTTGATGGAAATCCTTGTCTCTTACATGAAATCTATCAATATTTGCTCAAGAGTGTTAAATTCATCCAATATGGTCCTAGCTGTTGAGGTAGCCAAGGAGATGATTCATATGAATCATACCTCCCTTGATCACACTAATAGAAATTTGAATGGTCACACCATTCTGTATTGTTGTTTTTAGATTTTGGGTCACATCGCTCCAAATGATTTCTGCATATTATTGCAAGAATGGTCATTGAAATATGAAACACCATATAAAACAAAAACAACAACAGTAAATTAAAATTTAAACTAAATCAAACTTAGTAATAAAATTAGTTGGCATCAACATTATTCTATGCCAGTTCCTAGCAACAATGCCAGAAATTTGATGTGCAAATTTCTACACTCTCACAAGTGCATGAGATCATATCAAGTAATATAATAGTGAGTAAGTATCATTCCCACGAGGACTTTAGATAAGTACTGAAATTGCTAATCCTATTACTACTTCAACAATCAAATTTAAGTGATTTTGGTTAACTAAATTAGCTAAATAGCAAGAATTAAATTAAAGCAAAAATTAACTAATACGAATTCAAGACATTAGGGCTTCTCAATTTCATTGATTACGTAGCTTAAACTCATTTCCAGATATTTATAATTAGTTGCCGAGATTGATGGTCGAATTTTCATTGATAGTTATTACTCATTAATCATGCAATAATAACCCTCCTTGCTACCAAGTTATTTGACTTTGGTTGGGTACAAACAATTTAGCAGAACACAAAGGATACCTTTTCCTACCAAATTATTTATATTTGATCAAGTACAAATAACTAGTAGCAAAAATACAATAGTTTAGAATATGGAATTCCTATGATGACCACAGAAACTCAAATTAACCCTTGTTCCGGTATTAGTCCCAGGTTTATGACAATTATTATTCAATTTCAGCATGCAAATCACTTATCAAATCTCTTTAGGCATTCATCAAATCAATTCAAATGGTGGCCAAGTATTTGAAAGCATTAAACACATAATAAATACTCAATTTCATGCAAAAAATAATCATTAATGACATAAGAACATGAGTTTAACGATCACAATCCACTATATCTTAAAAACCCTAATTGGGAAGTTAGAACATGAAAAATAGTAAATAAACCACAAACTTAGAATTAAATAGCATCAGAAAGGGTTTAAAGAAGTCTTCTCTATAAAGAATCACAAGTTTTTGATCTAAGGTTATCAATCTTGAGCCTTCTCTTGAATTCTTGTTACAGAATGAGAAAAAAAAAAAAACTAGTTTAAATTGCAGCTCAAAGGGAAAGGTTGAAAAAGAATGTGCTTTTCAGTCCTAAAAACCCTTATTTATAGGTTTGAAAAGTTACAAATGTAGGGCTCTAGATTTGCTTATAAACATACCAAAACATGCCCATAACAAACCCTTGGAGCCCTAAAAACCCTAAAAATTGTGAGACTGCTATTGTTGCCATTTCGTGGGCATGTTGAGGCTCTCGTAAAGTGCCACCTTTCTAGCTAATGCTGGGAGCGACCAGGTCTTGTTGCATGTTTTCAGCGCCCAGTTCTTGTGTTGGAACTCATCGATTTGTTCTGATTGCTCTAATTCGTGTGCTAATCGACCATTTGACATGCAAACCTCTAAAAATACATAAATACATGACCAAAAACACATAAAATAACATTCCTAAAAAACCCTAGTTTACTCTAAATTATTTAAAAAAAAACACTTAAAATGCTAAAATAACATAGAAAGTACTCAAGGTTTGCTACAAAATTGAAATATAGCTAAAACACACGAAAATAGCACTCATTTTAGAGAGTTATCAATTTTGTTATCAATTTATGCTAGCACCATATTTCATTTGTTGACAGGATCATTCTGATATGGAACTTTTTTATGATTTGATACATATTATTCCCCACCAGATTTGTTTTCAATTCTACCCTAAAAAAATGAACACGTGAGATCGCAAGCATTTTTCCACCCAAAATATTGATGAATGTGGTTCGAATCAAAATTACACATTCTAAAATTGTGAGCACTAAAATTTCTCATTCAAAATGTGAGATTGATAAAACAAAAGTCAGATTTGTATAGACTAATTGTATTATTTTTCCTTTCTTTTTAAAATATTTAGTAAGCTTTACACACACCCCAGCCACATATTGGCCAAGGCTGTCGATTGTCAAACTCCCCAACCCATAACACTATCATTCCATAGCTGCCAGATCGGTAGTGAATTATTAATCTCACGAATAGGTTGGAAAATACTTCAACAAAATGAGTCTAGACTATCATGTTTTATCATTGTATGTTAAGGGAAGAAAATAGAAACAATTAATTGTTACTTTTCACGACAAAAGAAAAAGATAAAATTTTAGTGTCAATATGACAAAAGTCAGTAATTTTCTTACATTAGGTTTTGTTGGTAGAATATAAGTAGTGTTTCTAGTAAAATTTACTTGGGTCCAACTTATGTTTTTTTTTTTTACAAAGAAAAACACTCTAATACTTAAGTCATTAAGAAAAGCAAATGATGGTAGAGGGCCACGATAATAGAAGGCTGGGACCTTGTGGTTGTGTATTTTCTTGTGTCAAGTTATGAAAAATCATACCGTATTTACTAGAGACATAATTGACTTACTGGGTGTGTGGGAATGTTGAGCCTAGTTTAAAAACCCAAGCCTACTAAGCGAGGAAAATTGAATACACCTAATTTGTGAAATCTATGCCACATGTTGATATTCTATTAACAAGTAAATTATATTGTAACAAGTATATTTTGCATATTATATTACTGAATCAAACCGAAATAGTTTCCTGAAAATTAAAATAAAATTGTCCAAATGGAAAATTTTTAATAATTTTCTAGACCAGTTTTGCCAGAGGAGTTCCCACAATCAGTTTACTTTCCATGAAGACGGTTTGTGGATTATGTATAAAAAAATTAAAAAGAAAATACAGTAGAAAAAAAAATTTGTGGAACTTTTCTCTGATTCTGTTTTGGTTTTCGAACAGAGGGTAGAACAGAATATTCATAATGAAAGCTGAACTAGTGTGTAACAGAAAGAGATATCCAGCTTATCAGCTTCACTATTTTACTGTCTTTTGTCATTTATTTCTACACATTATTGGTTTCAACCACAAAAAAGATAAATGCAAGAAAGTAAATACTTAGGTAGACTCGATTTTTGGTCCCATTTATAAATCTTGTGGTGTAGATTAAACTTTTGAAAATCTATGACATCAGTTGATGTAAGTAAGTTTTTTTAAGGTTTAATTCTAATCACACGGTCATTTACCAGTGAGGTCAAATATCAGGTCTACCTAAGTATTTTCCATAAAAGGAGGGATAACTTATTTCAAAAAAAAAAAAAAAAAGAAGGGATAACTCGACAGTTTTAAGTTTGTTTTTGGAACATTAAATCGCAGCAGTTTTGTCCCCCTTGGTGTTAATTTTCCACCACAGTTGCCATTAATTAAGTGATTCTTTGACATTACTGTTGGACTGAGTTGTTTTACTCTAAAAAAGGCAAATGATAAAGGAAGCTCGTGTTGTTTTGTATATACGTTGCCATTATTAGTGTAAACAAACATTACACACCAGTATAATCTTTAACACATACTTGTTAAATAAACTTCTTGTGGATTTATATTCAACGAAAGTTTAACTTCTTCCTACTAACAATGAAAATTTTTGTCTATACAGCATAATTAAAAGGAAAATTCTATAAAATTTCTAATTTATATATATTTGAGATGTATCTATTTTGACTTTACAAATCCCTCTAACAAATGGGTAAATTTCAATAAAAATTTCCTAAATTTATCAATCGAAACACAATATTAAAGAACATATTGTTATATTCTACAAAAATTTAAAATATTAACGACATGATTTTACTAAAGGACTATTGAATTTTCCTAAAGTTTATTGTCTAGGAAAAAGTCAAACTTTTGCTACAAATTACTTGATGACATCTGAGGTTGTCTTTTGTGGAAAAATATTTAGTTTGACCCGATTTTGGATATTTAGATATTATAGTTAGAATTAAATTTTATAAAATTTTATTTATATCAGTTAATTTTATTTATTTTATAAAATTTATTTTATACCACAGAATCTAAATAAGATTAAATATCAGGTCCAACTAAATATTTGAAAAAGTACCTAAAATGTATAGTACTGCAAACTTGTTCAAGAAAAGCATTGGGCAATTAAAATTTAGAATTATTCCAACAATTATTTTTATGCTGATGATTTATATAACTCCAGAAATAGTTACCAAATCTTTGTTAAACTGACATTATATAGCAAAAGAAATTCGATTACAAGTGGTAACCTAAAAATCCTTGGCTTTGCTACTTTGTGGCTTGATTTGTTGAATATATTCTATCCACTATTTCTTTTAATATACCAATAAATATAATGCTACCTTTTCTTTTCTTTATTTATTTTTATTACAATTCATACAAACATGCTTTACGAGATCCTGTTTTCATCGCATGTTTATGTAATATGGAAAATATTACCATAAATTCCGTCTTAGATCTCACATGTACATCTCGCGGTCAAAATTAAATCTTATAAAATCTTATTTACATCAACTGATGTTACAAATTTCATAACATTTAATTTATACCACAGGATCTACAAATAGGGCCATAAATCAGATCTACCTAAATCTTTCTCATGTAACATTAATAGGCCACTCTTTCATGATGGGTGGTTGGATTCTTCGTCCCATTTCCAGCCTCTCAACGCACATATTGGACAATATGAACCACGAGGGAGATCGATCGGTCGATCTAATAATTGATATCTTTATTAACAAATTACCACAATTTTTTCCTATATGAAAATAATAGTTAAAAAAAAAAAAAAAAAAAAAACCCCTTTTTCAAGTGATGCATTGTGATAAATTAATTGATAAGGCCCCTTTTCCTTTCTAGAAAACCCTGTATATATTGTTTAACCCGAGTTACATATTTTCGTAGAAAATGCAAAATTAAGGTGTAGTAGCATATATAAGCATGTTCTCGATAGGTTGAGTTAATATTTGTTTAACAGGAAACATGAAGTTTTGGTTTCCAATGTTTAAGAGGGAGGCCAAAATTTCCCAAATTTGTAATAAAAAATAAATTTGGTTTCTAATATTTCAAATTTTGGTAAAAAAACAGCAATTAATAGATATTCAATAATAACTAACGATCAAACTCAAATTTATGTCAGTCAAACATTTGCCTTTGCATTTTTTGTCTCAAATTTTAGAATTTGGAGTAATATAGTTTCATAATTTTCTAATAATTATAGTTAGGATTTTAAAATGATTAATGAATTAAGAACTGAATTAAATATATGCCATATATATACAAGGATTCCAAATAAATGAAAATATAAAAAAATTGATTAAACCTTATCTTGATCGTATATACTACCTAATAGATATTAAGATCATGAATATGACAAAAGTACCAATATAATAGTGATACTTAAAAGGAGTTTTTTTTCCCAAAAAATCTCAACAAAAAAAAATTCTAAAAATACTTCACATCGATATAAGATTAAAATATAACTTATTATTAAATTAGGTCCAATGATTAAAAATACGTACACAACGAATAAAAAAAAAATAGTAGTATCACAGTTATTAAACCCAATCCGGACATCAATTTGACTAGAGGACTGGATCAATGGATTACTAGTACATTCAACCAGAAGGGTCACTGGTTTAACTGACACGTTCTAAATAATAATGAAATAATATATTAAAGTTCTATTTTTGTCCAAAGTATAATTATATTATGAAATCACAAGATACAACCTATTTATAAAATAAAATCAAGTTTAAAAAAAAAAAAAATCAAGCCTTGTAGAAGCTAACATAAAAATTTAAAAATTTTGTCTCAATAAATATAAAAATCAATATTTTGTCTTGCTTTATTAATCATGATTAAAAAAATTAACAAATGTACATTTAAGTATTACTAAATATTATTAAACAAAATTTAGAAAATATATTCAATATTTAAGGTTAACAAATCATTTATGGTAAATTTCTCAATTCCACCAGATTTTAGCAAACACGTCTCGTATCCTAGTTCAACCACCGAGTTTCACCAAGCATCGTTAGGTTCCTTCTTCATCTGATCATTTTAGTAGACCAGACTAGTCCCATAGCTAGTTCACCAATTCAATCATCAGGTCGAGTTGGATTTAACAACTGTAAGTAGAATAGAGAAGAATTATTGTTGTAATAGTGTGATTTTATTTTAACTATTATCACTACATAAATTCTTATGTGACTAGTAGACACAAATTTCAATTGGTTGGATTTAGGGTTTGTGATACGTAATAACTAGTGTGAGTAAGTGTTACATAGTTAATTATACCAATGTGAAGTGTTTTTAAAATTTCTTTTGTATTTTATTCTCTTTCTATATTATTAAAAAATAAGGTACCAATAATAAAATTTTAAAATATTTCTTTTCATGTACGTGTCCACTAATGATAGGGGCCAAAGCTAATTAAGATCATAGGGGCCAAAGCTAACTAAGATCAAGAATAGTGTAGGGAAAAATCTCGCATGCCTATTAGTACTTGAATATTTATCCTATAATATCAATCATTGTCCTTCCACTTTTTTTAGAATTCAATTGATAAAGATTTAAGGGGTGTTTGGTTTATGGATATGTGGAGAATGAATGAGAATCGAAGTAAATAATACTATAGAAGTTGTTTGGTTGATAATTATGGGAATTATTCTATAGGAATTATAAATGTTTTAAAATCTCCAATTTCATTCTCTACTTGTGACTTGGATTTCAAATTGATTAACTTATTAATTAATGACTTTATTCCATGCTAACAAAAATTTCCCCACAGTTACACTATTTATAATTAATAACACTTTACCCCTCTATCTAAGGATAATACACTGTATCCCATAAAATAAAAATAGTATAAACTTTAACACCAAAAATTATTTATATTATAATTAAATTATTAGTACAAAAAAAATGTCTAATATTTTCTTCATTGACAGCTATAATTTGTTCATTAATTTTTCTTTCTTTAAATAGATTGGGAGCATTGAAAACTAAACATTAAAATTTAATATTAACTATAAAATATACTAGAAAAAAAAAAACATGTGATACATGAGGTAACACATAGGGTTATATTGTTACAAAAATTTAAAAACGTAGAAATAATAAATGGAACAATAAAAATATGTTTTAACAGTTGAAACTAATAATCTTCATCAAACATATAATCATCTAAAGCATAATAAGAATTTGATAGGATAGTAGCAACCTCTGAGTTAGTTAGCTGGTGGTTTATTGAAGCCAGCTGGTCACAGACCAACTGTACAGAATGATATCTACAAATTCGATTGAACATGAGGTTGTTTTCCTTCCTTATAAGATGAACAGCCATCTCGTATTCAATTCTATTCCTCCTAGACCGGAGAAAGGAATAACGCTTTAGGACAGAAGCATTGAGACTTTGTAGTGTAGCCTTGAGTCAGTCAGATTCTTGGTAACGAAATGCCCATTCTCATCGAACTCCCCAGTTGTATTGTTGAGGGTCATACTCATGACACTCTTGATAATCATCTTTGCATTCTTGTAGCAACCATATTTTCTTTTGAATGAGAATAAGTAATTGTATTTAGCGTATACTTGATGGTATTTATAATGCATGGAAATAATGGACATGGACAAACTAAACAAGAACATGTGATTATGTTGTCTATTTATGATGTTGAGAGTTCATTTGGATTAGTGTTGTGTAGTACAAAACTTTTTGTCTTTTCTTTGCCAGTGCTACATATATGGACGCTTTGGTTGCATATCCCAATGCCTATCAGTTAGACCTCAATGTGATGAGCTATTATATCTTCAGTACTAGCATAGGGTAGCGGCTATTATGGTATACATCTAATGGATGAACCGTTAAATATCATACGGTGCTAGGGTGATCATCATGGAGATGACGGTCTGTCACGGTTTACCATGATGACTCCTTGGCACACCCTACATGTATTTGGTTCAGGGTCTACATGTGATCACGGAGCTGGACCGTCACATTGTGTTGGACCTTCAATGGAGCTGAAACATCACATGGAGCTGAACCATCACATGGAGCGAGATCGTGTCACTTAGACCAACCAACACCTTCTAACCAGCCGATTTAGATTTTGATATTAACACTCCCATTTTTAGCGACAAAAATGATGATAATGGAGGGTACCAGGATGGTATGGATAGTGAGCACCACTATGACTAGCATGCACAGCCTATGATGATACTACGAGATAAGGTTACGAGACATAAGCATTACTTCTCCAATGAGCCGACCCCACATCTTCATGTCGATAGACGCCATCTTCGTTGAGGACCTTTAGCTTTGTACTCATTTATTTTACTGTTTTATTATGTTTATTGTTAAAACATTATGTATAAAAATGGTTTGACTTCTATCAGAGATATTTTTAATTATTTAAATTTAATTGTTGTTAAGATATATAATATTTCATCACTTGTTCGCATTCATACACACAAAATACACATATTAATTCGTTATTTCACCACTTAATGTTTGCATTCACACGCAAAAAACACACATATTAATTTTTTATTTCGCCACTTAATGTTCGCATTCATAGGCAAAAAGCACACATATTGATTTGTTATTTCACCACTTTAAGTTCACATTTGGAACTAGCAATTATTTATATTATAAATACAATTTGTAACGATTCTTTTACCACAGAGATTGAAGTACATCCATCTTGATATTTTTTGAATGGGAGATACATTTCCGGTGAAATTTTGGCCTAGTTAGCTTTTTGAGATGCTAGGCCACAATCATGAATTGTGGAATGATAATTTTTAGTACTCAATGGATCCTATTGACAGGTACTCTGATGAATGGAATGTCACAATGCAACAAGAATGAGAATGGCATTTGTTTGACCAAGACAACCTAAAGGGAAAAATAGATAAAGTAATTATTGACATAGCCGTTTTTCTTGATGGTTGGGACAACAGGTTAAAGTTGCAACTTCCAAAATTACAAGCTATGACAATGACAAAATCAACTAATGCTGAACTTGAAAGAGCTTGGTTTTGAATTCAAGAAAGAAAATAATCATATAGCTTTGTGTTTGATACTAGGTGAGACCTATCATTACTATATAATAGTTAGACATCATGAAGACAATGACTAGGCTAACATGGCCTTTGATGCTTGGTCATCACCAGCCTAGAACAGCGATTATGATATGGTAGATGATGAATAAGGATGTGTATAATAATTTAGCCCTTTTGGACCGCATAATAAAATAGCACTTTTGGTTCTCTAAATGCATTAGCACTTTTGGAGTCACTCATATCAAAATAGCACTTTTGGTGTTGGATACCAAAAATGTAATGTTTGAGTTGTATAACATAATAGCACTTTTCGTGTCTCTAAATGCATTTTTAGAGTCTCATAACAAAATATTACTTTTGGTGTCGTATAACAAAATTGCACTTTCAGGGTCGCATTAAGAAAATGCAATCAATGGCGTATATAAAAGCACTTGGGAACTCACATTTTGAAACCATCTAAGTTTCATTCCTCTTCGTTTCTCTTTAACACAAATTCCCAATATATTTCTTATACAATGTCTTCTAATAACTCATTAGATTTTGTTTTACTGGGGTGGGAAAATTGTCAACCTACTTCATTGTGGTTTGAGTTATGATCCACAACGTGCTAACAAGTTTGTATTAGTGCATCGACGCATATATTTTTCTGAGCTACAATCTAAGTTTTTTGGGTACATGGAGCTGGATTCGAGTTCATATAAGTTCAGGCTAACATTATGAATGCCTCAATCTGATAAACACATGGCTAGTATACTTGGTTTGGTATTCCTTTGGAAGACAATGATGATTTAGAAATAGTATATGACTTAAAATCTGAAATGCCAAACTTCCAAGCAAAAATTTATGTCGAAACTAAACAAATCCAATAATTTCCTAGGTGAAGCACATCTCAGTTAGATTTGAATATATCTTATACTAGGCCGCAGTTTTATGGAAGTCAATTTGGGTCACAAACTTTTGACCCGCCTTATACCGATTATGAATAGTATAATCCATTTAGACATAAGGCGTCAGGTTCTTTCCAAAATTTCGATATTGGTCAAAGTAGTCACCAACCAACTCAATCCTCTATAGTAGTTCGATGTATATGTGATGGTGCAAGCCCTGTTATTCCTTATCACAGCCCAATTGTTGAAGATACCGGTAACACTATTCCCAACAAATTTAATGGCGATTCTAACTACAACTTTAAAAAAACCGCCTATTGATGACAGCCAATCTGATAGAAGTTCTACCATTAATCTGATAAAACACTTCCGGAAACCACAACCATGTATGGCCCTTCTACCTCTAATAAGCCAATTAATGATATTGCAGTACCATCAAATGTGCAATGCAGACTCGCTTTCTACTCAGATCTTGTCAATGCTCTTTCTTTTAACGCTACAGACCGAGAATATATAGATCATATGAATTTGTGGAGTGATAATAACATAGAACTCCGCTTGGGCATGATTTTGGAAACCAAGAAGCATCTTAAAAAGGCAACCAAGTTATGGTCCATCAAGCACAATAGAGAGTTCATTGTAACTCAAAGCAAGCAGAACACATGGGTAGCCAATTAGGAGACAATTCGTATAGATGATCATTGCAATTGGATGCTTAGAACAGTGGAAAATAGTGCTCATAAAATGTGGCAGACAACAAAATTTGTTGACGCTCATTCATGCATAGGAACAAGTAAAAACAACGATTACAACCAGTTGAGCCATGAGATCATTGCCGAAAACATAATATATTTCATCGAGTTCTCCTAGGAGAACCTAGTAAACTTGTGAAAGAAATTCAAGCTCATATCGAGGATAAAATGCACGTGGACATCTCATACAAGAAGGCATGGTATAGTCGACATAAAGCAATCAACATAGTTTATGGGGATTGGCCATCATCAGTTAAAAAGCTGCCAAAGTACTTCAAGGACTTGCTTGCACAAAATTGTGGCACTGTTGTAGAGTGGCGACATCATCCACAAGACCACCGGTCCAAGAAGATCTTTTATGTATTTTGGGCATTTGCACCTTTAATTCAAGCTTTTCGATAGTGTAAACCATTCATATGTGTAGATGGCACATTCTTAAGGGGTGCTTAAATTTGGAAGCTGCTAGTCGTGATCAGCAATGATGTAGGAAATTACTAATTTACACTTGCATAAAGACTTGTGGATGAAGAAACCAATGAAAGTTGGAGTTGGTTCACGACCCAACTAAGGTTTCATGTTTGTCGGGATGTATACCTTGTATGTATCATATCATATCATACATAAATCGCTACATAGGTATCATCAATGCGATGAACAATCTAGACTTTTGGAAACCCCCGTGTGGGGTGCATCATTTCTGTCTATTCCATGTCAGGAGTAATTTCAACAAGAAGTTTAGGAATCAAAAGTTGAAAGTCCTATGTTGGTTATCTAGGAGTGCTAGATAACCGCGGAAATTCAATTGGTACATGGAGAAAATATGCAATATGAGTCAGGAAGCTTATGATTGGCTTATAAATAGGAATATCCGATGTGGGCTTATTGTCATGATGGCGAATATCGTTGGGGTATTTTATTCACAAATATGACAAAAAACTAGAACAAAATCCTCAAAGATGTGTGCTATTTGCCAATCAAGGCTTGTGTTGATTTCACTTTTCACAAGGCTATTGAACTATTCAACAAGCACAGTACACTTGCGAGGCAAGCTGGATTTTACTTACCAAAGCGAATTTGGGAAAAACACATCAACATTGAGAATACTACACGTGGCCATACAGTTTAAAAGTTTAGCTGATCACCAATGTGGCATAAACAACATTATAACTACATTTTGTCTTGATGGGAGGGGCAGAAATGTGCAAATTGTTAATTTACAAGAAAGAACATGTACTTGTGGGAAGTGGATAGCACTTCAGTTTCCTTGTTCTCATGTTATGGTAGCTTGTTTTAAGTGAAGCATCAATCCAACTTCACTGGTTGGTGAAGTACACACCAACCAAACTTATCTTCACATGTACTCTGTTTATTTCAAGTCGCTCCGACATCAAGATTATTGGCAAGATGCAGATTTCACTCTAAGCATCTTTCGTAATAGGTTGGCACCCAAGAAGTCAGGCAAAATACAAAGTGCCAGCATTCACAATGAAATGGATACAAGGTATTCTGATGCTTCCCGGAGATGCACCAATGTAGTATGATCGATCACAATGCTAGGAATTGTCCAAACTCAAGGTGTTTTGGCTAGACAAAATTTTTTTGTGCTTTTAAGCATTTTGTCTACTTTTAAATATTTTAGGTGTTAAATACAGTAAACCTCCCAAGATTTCCATTTTCATGTGAAGATTGCTAAATGATGCACTGCATGTGGACGATCAACTAAAAAGGATTGGGGTTTTCCTTTGCTTCAAAATGTCGTTTCTGTTGTTCAGAGGAGACATTGCAACATCTGTTTATAGAGTGCATCTCGACAAAAGAAGTGTGGGGATATTTTGACCACTAGCTTAAATTTCATGCACCTATGTCTATACTGAAGCAGTTCCTGAATGCTTGGTGGCTACAAGCTTCAGATAACACTTTTTATGGAGTTTTGAGAAGGTTATTACCAATCCTAATTTGCTAGGAAATATGGAAAGCAAGGTGTCTTAGCCTTTTTGAGGGAAATCCCTAAACTCCGTGACAATTATAGAGGTCGTCAAAAGTTACATAAGGCTCATTTTTCAAGCCTTTCCTATTGCAACTGCTGATGGAACTAGTTCACAGACAAGTTCTCTCATTCCATTGCATGTTCCTAGGACGAAAATGCTATTTTGGTCATGTGGAAACCTCCTCAGCAAGCCTACTACAAGCTCAACACAGATGGGCAAGAAGAAATCCAGGATGGACAGTAGGTGGATTCAACAAGTAATCTAGTGGCAACTTTCTCATCATTTTATGTGCAAATACAAATGAACCTCTTTCTAGAGCTTATGGCTTTTCTGGATGGCTTGCATCTTTGCAAAAAGCTAAACATGTAGAAGGTAATAATAGAAGTGGATTCGACAAGTGGCAATGCAGATTATCACTGGAATGCACGAATCTCTCTGGCAGCTAGATAGGATCTTTTTGCTCATCAAACAGGAACTGCAAGCTTTCGATTATCTGGTAGAACATGTCTTCCGAGAAGGCAACAAGTTAGCAGATTATTTAGCTAATTTAGCATGTGATGAAAAATGTAATCTCCATTATGATTTTACCACGTTACCTAGATTAGCTCGAGGTATTCTTAGGCTGGATAAGTTTTCTTGTTCTTATCTAAGGGCCTCCAAAGCTTTGTACTTGTTGAGTTAGGGTTCTATTTTAACCCTAATTTATAGGAGGTTTAGGCTTTCGTCCCCCTCCTCATACATATTTTCATATCATTAATAAAAGAATTGATTTTCTTATGGTTAAAAAAAAAAAAACCTTAAGGATTGAGCTATTTTGCACTAAACCCCCTAACATAGTCGGCTCTTTCCCTCAAAAAGAATGGAAGTCAGATTCGCTAGCCTTTGGGCTTAAAGAATCGCTCTTTGCTAATAGATTGGACTGGCTTAGAATCCATGCTTTGACCGCTAATCCAAGACCTCTTGCCGATTCCCAGACCTGGTTCACTCTTAAAAGCCCGTTGTAGCTGCCTCTTTCTTTAGACTTGACGCCACTACCATTGGAAAGCGTCCAACAAGCATGAGTTCCATGCCTGGGAAGGCTTATTCACCGACTAAGCGTTCTACTAACTCGACTGCAAAAAAATTTTCTCACTTTACCCCTTTTACTAATAGTCAAATGTAACTCCACCATCTAAGAAGTTTTTCAAAAAGACAAATTTACTCCTAAAGGTTAATTGCAGTAAAACCCTTTAAGATTTAAGTAAGATTTCACTTTGCCCCATCATGTGAATTTTGTATCATATAATACATTGGGATAAAAATAAAATTCAATAATGTTGTTAATATTGTTAAAAATATAAATATGATCCAAATTAATTAATATTTTAATTATCGAATTGTTCTTTCTTCAATATATAAAATTTAAAAATACGGTGAAATAATTAATTTTAAAATTTTGATGAATTATTAAAGCTATTTCATCTAAATTATTTTAATTTGAGTTTTTATTTATATGTATAAAGTTACTTCGTATAATTTATGTGATAGTTTAATTATATTAACAAAGGAAAAAAAAGTATGAAGAAAATCATTTTAAATAAACATAAAGAAAAGAAAAAAGAAAATAAAGAAAATAAAGAAAATAGACTGATATAACTTTACTAGATAATAATGAGTTTGGTATATTTAAAAATTTATTTTATTAGATGAAAATAAAAATATAATGAACAAATTGAAAATATCGATAGTGTTAGGAAATTTTTGTATTTAAATTTTTTTCCATACTGTACTTTTAAGTTCAATGGTATTGGTGGGCATCATTATATCTTTTAGTATATTTTGACAATATTTTTATGTTGAAAGAATGACTAAAGTAATTATTGACACAAAATTAGAATTAGGAACTAAAATGACAAATATAATAAACTTTAAGAAGTTAATTTTATGTTTTTTTTTTTTTTTTGTAGTGTCTAGGGATAAAAATATCATTCTTGACTTTCTAATAGTCAAATTTGCTAATGTGTATTAATGAAAAAGGCAAAGTAAGAAAAAAAAAATAACATTAGGGAGTTTAGTACTACAAAACAACCCAAACTTTAAGGGGGTTTACCATATTTAACCCAATATTTTATGTACTTTCTAAATCTTATAATGTTCCATGTTTTTTCTTTCTTCTATAACCCTAAACTCAAATTCCAAACCACAAAAATGAAAGAAAAACCTTAAAAAAAAAAAAAAAACAAATCAATCTAAATACAAAAAAAAAGAAGAAGAAGAAGAAAAAAAAAGACAAATCAATCTAACTAACTATAATAATATGTGTTTAAAAAAAAAAAGAGTCTGACAATAGGTTGTATTTGGATAAAGCAACCTAAAGGTCGCTTTTACTGAAACGACCCTAGGTTGATTTCACGGAAGGTTGCTTTTTCCAAATACAACAACTTTTCCACTTTCAAAAAACCAAAAAAAAAAAAAAAAGGCTTCACAGTTTAAGAATTTTTTTTTTTTTTTTTGGGCCTTCATAGTTTAAGCAATTAGTCGTAGAAACTTGTCCAACTGGGAAGGATGAAGGGTTGTAATGCATTGCAGGGTTTGTTCGGGAAAAAAAATGGAAACAAATTGACCAAATGACCTATCTTAATTAAGTGATATAGAACTCCTAATTTCCTTATATTTGATTATTTTTTTTATTTGTTTTGTGCTAAAAGATTTAGTATTTCAATTGTTTTTTTGTATAGAAGTATTTCAATCGTATAGTGCAAAAATCAAAATTGAGAAAATTCTGACATGAGATTCGCAGAATTATATCTTCAGAAGAAAATGGTTGTTATCCTACCAAAATAAACTTGCTCAGTTGCTCTAGTATTAGAAACTATTCCATACGTAGCATTTTTTTTTTTTTTTTCTCATTACAATAGTATAAATATTTATAAGCAAAAAATTGACTATGATTTACGAATTGAGGGATGCACTAAAAACAATGAGTGCACATCATGAAAGGGGAAAAAAATACGTAACTAAAAATGAAGACTTTCTAATGAATTGTTCACCAGTTTGAAAGTTGAAAATTAGACAAAAAAGACTTTCTGCTCAAGCACTATCTTCCCCTCCTTTGCCCGGCATAATATTCAAAATGTTCCTTTCTTGTATTAAATATCTACTGAAATTTTGCGACAGCGAAATTGAAAAGACAAGTTTCAAATCCATTATTATGGTTATGTAAGGATGAAGTGGAGATCTTATACCACATGGTGACAAAGAGCTAATAACGATTAAATTTAAGTAGGGTTAGGTTGAAGGCTTGAAGCATGTCTGCCTGACCTCACTTCCGCGAGTACGTTTATAGTGAGTGTGTATATATGTATATATGTAAGGTAATAATACGTTTATACTTATTTAGTTTTTATTTTAAAATTAGAAAGTAAGAAAAAAAAAAAAAAAGTGTTACAAAGGTGTGGAGCTCGATTAATTTATAAACACTAGTATGCAAGGTACACTTTACGGGTATGTAATTAAAAAAAAAAAAATTACACAGTTTTTTTAAAAATAATAGTGAGTGGAAATTCTAATAAAAAATTAAAAGGATAATATAGAGAGTAGAAAGTAAAAAGTGGGAAGAGAGTTATAGAAAATAAGTCATCGGTAGTTAATTAATGAAAGTATATAAAGAATGTGGGGAGGGTAAATTTGACAACACATAATATGATGGATACCAAAATCTTTCCTCCTACTTTATATACAGTATAGATAAACACACTTAGAAGAAATGTGTTTCTAATAAAATTTGCTTGGGTACCGGATCATTGTTCCTGCTTGTGTTTCTAATAAAATATGAGACTACCCAGTCGGTAGCTCACAAAAATCACAAAGAGAATTTGTGGTTATATGTTTTCTTGTATTGAGTTAGGAGTGTTCAAAAATCACTTAAATCGAACTACTAAATCGAGTCAAGACGAAAAAATAAATTTATACTTGACTTGTTTAATTTTCGATTCGATTTTGACTTTTTATCAATTAACTAAAAGAATTTTTAATTCGACTTTGATTTCAACATCAAGTCAAATTACTAATCGAATATCGATTTACACATTGACTGGTTTGATGATTTACCGGTCGACCAAGTCGTTCGACTTTGCCGGTCAAATAAGTCGAACAATTATATCTTTTAATATTTTATCATATATTGTAATAATATATTATTGTCTTTGTATGCATAATATTTAGTCATAATATTCTTAATTTTTAATAATTAAATATATTAATACTATTGATAATATTCTTTTTTATGTACTAATACATTAATATAATCATACAACTTATTAATGTAACACTTTTATTTTAATATATAATTAAATAGATTTCTAGTTTTCTTTTAATGCATATAGACACTAGAGTTAAGTAATTATATATATTTTAACACCTATGAAATATCTATATATAATATATTTGTACATACATGTTCTTACGTTTGTATAATAAAATTCGTATAATTTACACATGTAATAATATATATATATATATAATTTATATATTTATGCTACGTAATTTATTAGTGTAACATTTTTATTATTAATAAGTATATATTAAATGCATTACTGACTTACTTTTAGTATAGATATAGTTAGGTTATCTAGTATATTTCTATATACTTATAAGACATTGCTTACCATGGTTAAAGCTTGCTTTTGCTTTTGGATAATGTTGTGATTGTAATTTGGTTTTGTATTTTTCTTGTATTATCTATAAACTTGTAGTATTATCTTGTATTTCTACAATGTCACATTTTGAGTTTGTAATATTACATGGAATTTGTTGGACAACGAAATACAATTTAGATAGTAAAATATTTTCCCTATGACCTAGAACTCATGGGTTCGAGTTACTACAAGGGTATGTGGGAGAGGTGAGTTTTTTTTTTTTTTAATGGGAATTTGTGGATTGATATGCTAAATTTTATAAATTAGAATATGGAACTAAAGAGTATTTATGTTCAACTTATTTGACTTATTCGACTTACCGGTCAAATAAGTTGAATTCAAACAATTCGACTTTAATTGATTTTGAGTTTATATAACTTGGTTTTAGCTTTGAGATTTTCAAGTCCAATATCAAATAAGTCAAAAAGTCAAATACCGATCGAATGAACACGGCCTAATTATGAGAAATCATACCGTATTTATAAGAACTATAGTGTACTTAGGGTCTAAGGAGATATTGGGCGTAATTAAAAAGTTTAATTCTACTGAATGGAGAATACGGAATATACCAAATTGTATATTGTATAATCTAGTAATCTCTACTTGACGGTATTTTAGTGAGAAAGTAAATTATATCATAACAAAATGTATTCAACCTATGCTCCCTTGTATAAAAAGAGTCTATTATATGCAAGGTGGAATACAGCACATGACTAGCTCCATACACAGAAGAACACAAACAATTATTCCATCTAGGCTGACGATCAAAGTTTAATTTCTTCTCTCAAATTAACAAAGTCGGTGCTTATTTAATTATGTGGATAGCAGTCCTAAATGAACAGCTATAACAAATATTTTCGTGTTTACATGCATAAATTGAATTTCTGCCCACATTAATTTTGACTTTTGAGCATACATGTTACCTCGATCACCTAAGAGAAGATTGGATTTGACTCGAACAAAGCCAAGAGCAAAACCTACCTGAAAAGTGCATTTGCTTTGCATATCAATATGTGATCTATTTTGTTGTGATGTCTTTTTCACAAAATAAATAAACAAAAAAATGTATGACTATTGGCCGTTTTGTGTAGAAAAGAATTATTCCACATTGTTACATAGCGCATGCTGCCCCCACGAGTCCACGAACGTGATTTTGAACGTTTCGGTCTACGTAAGGGAACATTCCCAGCATGTTTGAAGACTTTGTTAGCCAATGATGCCTAATCCCTTTTTTTATACACATCATGAATTTCTAGATAGCTAATACTATCACACATTTGCTCAATTATCCTTCTTGTTTTTAAGAGTAATGAGAATAAAAAAGTCCATTTACAGTGAGATATTGAAATGGTCAAGTCATACACGGAAAGGATTTGAGCCATAGGATGTCTTACTTTTGAAACATCTATGACTCTTTCATAGCTATTTTGCACCCTCTAACATTGGACTGAGGTCTTATTCACTGTAAAATTGGCACTACTGAAGTAGATAGAAGATGTTCAGCTTCTGAGGCCATGGGCCTTCTATTGACAATTTCCGTCTTAGGGTGG
Source organism: Cinchona pubescens (assembly GCA_025175665.1). Taxonomy (NCBI): domain Eukaryota; kingdom Viridiplantae; phylum Streptophyta; class Magnoliopsida; order Gentianales; family Rubiaceae; genus Cinchona; species Cinchona pubescens. Next base: position 1,995,764 of record JANKKI010000232.1, read on the forward strand.
GTTTGATACAACTAAAATCTGAAATTTAAAATGTGAAATTTTATCATTAAGTGTTAAAATCTAAATTTTCTATATTCATTAAATTGTATCTGTTTGATAATTAACTAAACTTGAGTATTGAATTGAAATATTTTATTTTATGTATTATATAGTTTGAAAATAATATTATATATTTTTATTTTTATAATAGGTTAATTTTTTAAATATTACATTTTTAATGCAAATAAATAGTTAATTAATATAAAATATCTACGAGAGAGAAGTATGTGCAAGTGTGTGTTTTTGTGTGGGAGAAGAAATATATTGTGTGCAAGTGTGTGTTTATGTGTTAGAGAAAAAGACTATAATATGTGCAAGTATGTTTTTATGCGAGTAAAAAGGAATATATATATAGTGTGTGTAATTATATTTTTATGTGTGAAAAAGAAGGAATATAGTGTGTGCAAATATCTATTTATGTGTAAAAAAGAAAGAATATAGTATGTGTTAGGTGTGTTTATGTGTGAGAAATAATGAATATAATGTGCGCAAGTGTATGTTATGTGTGAGAGCATATTATAAGGAATACATATAATATATGCAAATGTATGTTATGTGTGAAAGAGAATAAATATGGTGTGTGCAAGTGTGTGTTTATGTTTGTAAGAGAATAAATGTTGTGCATTTATTTGTGACAAATAAAGAATATAGTGTATGTAAGTGTGTGAGAGAGAATGAATATATTGTGTGCAAGTATGTGTTTATGTGTGTGAGAGAATGAATATAGTGTGTGCAAGTATGTGTTTATGTGTGAGAGGGAATGAATATATTGTGTGCAAGTGTATATTTATGAGTATGTTTGTACAAGTTAAAAGTGTGTTAATGTGAAATAAAGAAAATTGAGTGAGTTTTGCTATATTAGTAAAGAATTTAACAAATTAAGTGATAGATTTTTTACTTAAAATTTTGTATAAAAATTAAGTGACACTTTCAGAGGTATGAGAATTTCATTATCAAATACATTTAATTCAAAAATTACTTAATTAATTAAATTTAAACACTTAATGGGGTTATCAAACTGCATTGCCCCTTAAACATGATACTATATGTGTCACAAAAGCTGCTTAATTATATAGATTCAGTTGTTTTGTCCTCTAAAATTGGCACAAAAATAAAGGTTTGGAGTTCCTATGTGTGAATTTTTAGACACGAGAGCCAGAATCGAAACCATACCAAATCATTTCATTTGGATTTGTAAGTCTCTTGTGGGGGCTTTGAAATAATGAAGCTTTCAGCCATGGCACATTAATTCACAGTAGAAATTCAGGTCCATGCTTTCTAAGCAGTAATTTCATTTTATTCAGTCCGCTATGTTCAAATGTCCAACCACATATTTTTCAGGGAACCACAAAAGCCATGCTCTTTGTGGAGGCTCAAAATAATAAAAGAGAATTCTACAATTTCTTTTAAGGAACTATTTTTTTGACTTTAAAAACTTGTACAGTACAAACTTTTAAAGCAAATAATATTATAGTGTACAAACATTTAAAGTATAAAAAAATGATTCATTTATAAAAAACTATAGAATTTTAGACCAATAATAAAAGCCCAACGACAGAAATAAAGTAGTAGTGCACAAAAAGTCATTGCTTAATACTCGAATGTTGCTTGAAGATTTTCATTTCCAGGAAATTATCATCATAAATATACCGCACAGGTAATTCTACACTAAAATTCTTGAAACTCTGAGCACAACTCTAACAAAAAATTGTGCTTCCTCATAAAAATCCGATGACTAAATATTATAGCCAAATGCTTCCAAAAGCTTCCTCAAGTGCCCTTTTCTTGCTTAGTTCTATACTCCATCCTCCTGCCCTTGCAGCTTTTCCGCCTCGCAGTTTCATTGTTTCTTCATCTTCATACTCATACATGGACATATCAGGACCAGATCCAAGTGGGACAGGTTGGGGTGCCATGCCTGTTGGACGTGGTTGAGCAATTGTTCCTCCAGCAATTGCTGGGGCATATTGGCCCTGTGTACCGCTACTTGTACCTGCTTGGGTGCTTTGGCTCATGAGCTGCATCATTGAAGACATAGCAGAAAGCTAGTCAAGAATATCTAGCAAGCAGAAGAAGATAATAAAAACAAGAAGAAACACAGAGGACAGCATTCACAAGCCACCCAGTCTAAAGTACATAGAATGAAAAGGCAAAATTTTCATCAATGAATAGGCAAAGTAACAAGAAACACTCACAACAAACAAAATAGCTCGAATATCATTTTCAGCATCTGATAAACCAACTTCTTTGGCTCAAAAAGTGATACACGTGGTAGTTTCATCATCTTGAAGATGACAGAATAGTAAGGTGTACTGATAATGTGGTGGTTTCGTCACCAAATAAACCTTCTTAGCTATAATAGTACTTAAAAATGGGTCCACACAAGGAATTTGGAAAATGAATGGACAAATAGAGGCTTATTATCATTGTCATAAGTTTCATCAGAAGCAGATAAATCGAGTTACTTCCAACCAAACTGCCTACACTTGCGTTGTAACAAAAGTTACTGCCCAGCTGTATTGTAAGACATCAGATTTGGATGGATCCAAGATGATTTCTCCTAATAACATAGTTTGTTGTGAACTGTGAAAGTAACCAAAGCATCCTTGGATATCCAGATGCACTAATTTTGGCAACAATTAATGCCACCAATGCCGCTCTTTAAATGAAGAAGGGCCCCCCATGCTGCACTTTAATCATGCAATCAAGTTATGGAATAGTTAAAAATCAGGGGTGGAGGAGGCTTTGAAGAAGATGAAGAAAGGAAAAGTAGTTGGCCCCGATGATATTCCAATCGAGGTATGAAAATGCTTAGGAAAGAAGGGCATAAGTTGGCTTACCAATCTTTTCAATAAAATATTGCAGAGTAGAAAGATACTTGATCAATGGAAGAGGAGCACTCACACAAACATATTCAAAAATAAAGGGGATATACAAAATTGTACGAATTACAGAGGTATTAAGTTAAAGACCCATATGAAACTTTGGGAGAGGGTGATAGAAAGAAGGTTAAGAAACAAGACTAAGGTGTCAAATAATTAGTCTTAGTTTAGTTTCATGCCAAGGAGATCGACTTCTGAAGCCATATATCTCTTAAGGAGACTTACCGAGAGATACTGGGTTAAGAAAAAAGATTTACATATGATTTTTATTGATTTTGAAAAGGCATACGATAGAGTCCCTAGAGAAGTTATGTGGAGAGTTTTAGAAAAAAGAGGAGTTAGAGTAGCATATATAGAACCAATAAAGGAGATGTATAAGGATGTGGTTACAAGTGTGAAAACACCAAGAGGGTTGAAATGAGAATTCTCTATAAATATAGGTTTACACCAATGTTCAGCTCTAAGTCCTTATCTATTTGCATTGGTCATAGATGAACTTACAAGGCACATACAGGAGAAAATACCATGGTGTATGTTATTTGCAAATGATATTCTGTTAGTAGATAAAACAAAAGATGGGGTTAATGATAAACTCGAGATTTGGAGAGAGACACTTTAGGCAAAAGGACTTAGAATTAGTAGATCAAAAACAGAATATATAAAATTTAATTTGTAGCAAGGGTGCAGGTAGGAATGGAATAGGAGTTAGTATCGGAGATCAAAAGATACCCATAAGTGAAAATTTTAAGTATTTCGGATCAGTTTTTCAGAGTAATGGTGGTATACATCGAGATATTACATATCGGATACAAGCGGGTTGGACTAGATGCAGAATGGCATCGGAAATATTATGCAACCGCAAAATTCATTTACAACTTAAGGGTAAATTCTATGAAATGGCAATTAGGCCAGCGATACTTTATGTGTCTGAGTGTTAGGCAATGAATTACACACATGAGCAAAAGATGAGAGTAGCATAAATGCGAATGTTAAGATGGATGTGTGAATACACTAGGGTGGACAAGATACGCAATGAGCATTCGTGAGAAGATTGGAGTAGCATCTATTGATGAGAAGATGAGAGAAACATGCTTAAGTTGGTTAGGTCATGTGTTAAGACGACCAGTAGAAGCGCCTGTCAGGCGAGTAGATTTAGAGAGAGTAGTAAACGTAAGAGGGGGTGTAGGGAAAGACCGAAAAAGACTTGGTGGGCAACTTGTACAAAAAATATAGCCCATCGAGGAATTGAGGAGGATGTGGTCCATTACAGAGGGCAATGGCATAGCATAATTCATGCAGCCGACCCTACTTAGTGAGATTAAGACTTGGTTTGTTTTTTGTTTGCTCAAGTTCCTTCTACACTCGCTATACTCAACGAAGTTTAACTAGAAACCAGTGTCAAAACATTGATACATGCCGTTGACATCTAACAGAAAATAATGATTTGGTAATTTCAAATCTTAACAAATGAATTAATACTACTGATTGTAAATATTTCGACATAAATGGAGCTTTAATTTTCAGTACAACTTCATTCACCTAGCTGGTAACAAATTCCATTTACAGGTTCTCTGCAGGACAGTACTGCTTACATAGCTTTGTGATTCGATTGATCATTTGTAGCTTTATCATTGTTCTCCAAAACATTTCAAATTGGCTTTTATTTATTTTTTAGAATGGGTTCGACCTGAAACCAGTTTCGCACATTCAAGATTTACGTGGGGCACTGAGCCCCTCATACCTATTATTCTGTCACAAACCCTTCAAGAAAACAGGATTGAATAAGCAGCAGATTGTGCAGATCTTTCGTCGACAGAGTTGAATATACAAGATTTACACCCTTGTCTTCTTACACACCAACAACCTCAGCAATGCCAACTTAACTGCATTGAAAAATTCCTCACTACCGACTCCCAAAAGGCAGAAAGCATTAAGCCTAACCCACTAGGATTAGCACATCCAAATAGAAATCAGTGTATCTCACCAAATTCGCAACAAATGGCACTCTCCCTCTCAAAAATCTCCCGATCCCCCTCTTCTTCTTTACCAATAATTTCCCAAAAACTGCACCCCTCAAAGATTACCTTCCCTAAACCCCAATCCCAACCTACTTTCACAAAATTAATAAACCACATCGCAATAATGACCACACCTACAAAATCCCGCCACATAATTCTCAAAGCCACCCAAGAAATCTACAAATAATAATAACAATACTACTTCAGAAGCTGAAACAAAAAGACCATAAAATGAAGCAGAAAATTCATCAAACAGTGATGTAGTATCTCCGTTTGGATTGAACATAAAATAATTTTTTACTTCCTCCTAAGTTCTGCAATATAGACAAAGAAAAGGATGTGTGATGTAGGGACAATTATGTCGATATAGGATAAGGATAAAGCCAAAAGAGTAAACAACTCAACAAGATTAAGATTTTGGAGACAAGGATACGAGTGCCAAATAACTCTATTTATATTAGGATTGTAGACAAGGATTAGACTTCTAAAATGTACTGTAATTCAGTTTTTTAACATCTATTGAAACATTGTTGTTTCTTTTGAGTCAATTCAAGGGTTTCCTTGGTATTTCTCAAAAGTCAACCTTTGATCATGGATCAAAGTTATTATCCGGAAAAAATGTAGTTATCCTATTTAGTACGCTTCTGCCTGCATCATTTGGTATCGGAGCTAAATGCAATCTAGATCTCACAACATTGCAGTGGGAAGTAGAAGAATCAAGGAACAAGTTCAATGGCTGTCCCAAAGGCTTGATAAACTCACAAATCAAGAAGACTTTGAAAACCATAAGGAGGTTCAAGATAGCAACCGTACATCTTCAGACATACCAGAAGATAGTCATGGAGAAAAGATTTTACTGATGAATAAGAGGTTGATCTATGGGAGAAGAATGTTCCAAGTTGGAACTCTCTTCCAGCCTATGATGTGTACCAGATGATAGTCTAGTCTTAGATGTCAACATAGTTGTCTGTGAAGACTTAGGTTTGAACCAGCTGCAGCCATTATTTCAATCTTCTAAATATGGAGTATGCACCTAGTGTTTGGCAAAAGTCCAGAAAGAGCTGCAGTAAATGATAGTAATAAAACTGAACAAATTGTGTTCAACAAAAGGCCTGACCATGATGATTCAAACAGTAGTAGTCAGTTTGAAAATTCAGCAGGTGGCAGTTTATGGGTGTTTCAATTATCTTCCTAGAGAATTCCATTCAGTTAAAGGCATTTTTCAGAATGATACATATTTTTCCAACAATAAAATTTTGCTTGTTAGTACTAATGGTGTTTGGGATTTTGATGATTTGACATATAGTAGCTTCCAAGGTCATCAAAGATACAAAAGAGCAACATCAAACATATTGAGCATTTTCCTTCCAAAAGAGCCAGAAACTTTTCATTGAAGCACTTGAGGCAAGTTTTCCCCAACCCAACGAGTAGGACAAGGATAACCAAAAGTTACAGATCAGCTACAAAAAACCACAATAACTATGTAGCTTCTAGGACAATGACAAGAGGTCATATGTACAAAAACTACATTCAACCAATTTTCAATGAGTAGTAGACTTGAACAACTCCAATAGTTAACCAACCGCTCTAAATGTGTGAACAAATTTTAAGATAACTCATACTCCCTCCGTCCCACTTACATTTTGGGATGTCCCAAAATGATTGCCATATTTTAAAATTTTGATAGTTACTTCCAATATTCTCCCTTGTTTGAACTCTTTCCCTTAGTTATCATGTGATACTTTGCATTCAACATTCAAACTTTATGAGCAAGATGGTAAAAAAGCACTCATACACAATGAAGACAATACTGCTAAAAAGTTGGATTCCCAAAGACCGACTCTCTTTCTGGGACGGAGGGAATAATAAATTTCTACAACCTCTTGAAAAAAGATTTAAGAGATGTAGGTAACACCATTAGTGGATTATGGTTAACTGAATTTCTTGTAGGATATAATTCCAATGAATTATAATGATCAAGGCCAAGAGATTATGCTTTAAAATTGCTCTTTGTTGAGATTAAGTTCGTGCAAATTACCTTAGACTAAAACAGAACTTCTGTCTTTGAAGCCAAAGTTCGACATATATGAAACAGTGCATTACAAAGTTTTCCAAAAAGGTTTTAAGGAGCAAGTCTTTACTTTTGAGAAGGTTTTGAAAAACTCAAATTCGCAAAAGGTAAATGTCAAAATTTTCACAACTTGAGGGCAGCTGCACACTCCCAGCCCCTTCCAATCTTTTCTGTGTCAATTATCAGAGATTTTTAAGCATGTGGCCGTCAAGAACGAAGACAAACAACTAACTATGTAGCTTGTAATAGAGTTCTACTAGTGTTGTCTACAATTCTTTTTTCATTCTCATTTCACATATATGATTTCACTAAGTGCTTAGTTGAGCTCTTCCAGATTCCTCTCACACTATCTTACTGTCAATCTTTCGGCCAACCTGACTACAACGGTTTCTTTCAAGTTGCAGCTGCTGCTCATGGATTATCACCTCACAAATACTATACTAAGATTCTTTATTCTGATTCCTTTGTCAAGAATTTATACATGTTATCTGGCTCATTGTTTCTTGTCCATGAAAGAAATATGGTTTTGGTTTATTTGAACCTGTTCTGAGTTTAAGCTGATGTTTCATGCTATATCTTGGTCTGGCACCATGGCTAATTTTATTTATGGGTTTCGGGAACAGATTAGTGATCCAATTTGTTTGAACTTGCTCCATAATCACTTCATCCTAGGCTCTGATTGCTTATGTTGCTGCTTTGAGTTCTTGGATTACAGACAAATAAATTTGCTTGGTAGGCTTTTTTAAATTAGAAGGCCTTAAAGATTCTTATATAACTATGGTTGCACATGCATTGCACAAGAAAAACATTTAATTTAGATATAACGACAATTTTGATTTTTGGGTCGTGTAAGGAAAAATTGGCATAATGATAGATTCAAGTACCTTAGGGTGTGCGCTACAATATGGATATACCATGTAGCCATTAGTGATGCATACACCAACATAGATTACATACGTAAATGCTAGTTGGGCCATTAAAATCTTGTAATTTATGTCTATATTTACTAAGTTAAGCAAGTTTTTTTTATAATTTTTCATTCAAATGCTATATTTCATGACTTTACATTATTCATATTATTTTTTTTTTATTAAATTTTTGATCGAAAAACAGTATTAAACTTACGGCGACACAGAACTTTTATATTACGAGTATTTAATGTCAAATATTGTAAATTTAAGTTAAAGAAAATTATTTTGTGATAAATATTAAAATTTTATATATTTTGTATAAGTTTTTATTGACTATTAGCTTCAAAAATTTTATTAAAAAAAAAGAAGTTGTGTTTCTATGTTTTTGGTAGGAACTTGCGATCCTTTGATCCAACCAACGATCCGATCCTACAACCTTCAAAATGATCACATGAAGGATCCCGATTCTATAAACTTTGATAGGCTATACCCCAGCAAGGAAAGGGGAACAGTTAAAGAAGACCCATTTTTCATCATTGCCCATGTTATTTAAGGCACTGAATCCCATTAGTGAAATTTGCAACCGTGAATAGTCAAAAAGGGAAATTATACAGCCAAAGAGAGGTAACAGACTATCTTGCCCCTTGAAACTACAACAGTCATCAAGAAAAATTAAAATCTGAAGGGGACCTTAAGCAACATAAAACACATAATTACTAAATTTTAGCTCTAGTCAAGTGTGCGATTCAAACATACATACCACATCACATGCCACTATACGGTGGGATTAGTTTGGAGAACAAAGAATTAATCATTACAACTTGCATAAGATTCAAGATATCCTATAAACAAAAATATCATACAGAAGAAGCCAAGTAGCTATCACGTTATTTAATGAGTGAACCATAAACAAAGCTCATTGTTTAATGTCCCATGCCATAAAAATATAGAATTATCTTCAAAACAGAGAACTTATTTATATAAATAAACACAGAACCTTTTATATATCTCAGGATAAACCGAGTTAAGATTTTTTAAGAAACTGAAGTATTTCTTTCTGATGTTAGGGGACAAGAGGAAGCAATAAATCCTACCCTCCACCAAGGGAAAAAAAAAAAAAACCAAACCAAACCAAACCAAACCAAAACAAAACAAAGGAAAATTAAATGTAAGAGACACATGATGAGCATTGTGAGATCGACCAGTATTCACATGCAATCGTCAATGTCTAAGGCAAAAGCAAGGTAATATACTAATCTCTTGACATTATAACTATCAATAACGCAAAAAAGTTTGGAATGCGGTGAAGCTAAATTCAGCTATCACCAGTGGATGACAGACAAGAAACATTCAGGAACAGAATTTATCTAAAACAGTGACAAAGATAGTTAGAAAAGTGATGAACAAAAAAAAATTAAAATGAATCTAAGTCAATGAGAAAACTCACTGTATCATTGTCAGTTTGTGCACTCTGCCCCTTGCTCGCTGCGAGAGCTGCAGCATATTCTTCAGCCTACAACAGCAGAGAGTCACAAAAGAGAGAACATAAATCACAAACTAGGGCTGTAGACGCACCAGAAGCAATGTAAGCACCAACCTTACGAGCTTGGGCAATCATGATTTGTTCAGCATTTTCTCTTTGGTATTGTGCAATCTTTGCTTCAATAGCAGGAACATCGATTCCTTCAATTAAATTAACTACTGCAAAAAAGAACAAAAATAATCTTCAACAAAATAGATCATTATATTGAATAAAGTGAAAGAGAAACTCCCTTGTAAATAAATAAACCAGTAGAGACTAACTTACCCATATCCTCCACTTCTTCCAAATAATCATTATACTCCCTCAAAGTAGGAAAATCTTCTTCTCTTTTATTAAATCTGAGGCATTATAAGATCAAATTATTGTAAATTAGGGATATAAATGACAACCAAATAGATGAACACAAGAGTAATATCATGCTGTGGGAAAGAAATGGAATGGAAAATAACAAAAGAACTGATCTAGGTTGTTTGAGACCAAAATCTCCATCCTATATTACTATATACATCTTTTTCAACTGTTTCATTTTCTTTTTCTCTTTGGGAGGATAAATACAATTTCAGATTAAAAAAAATCCCAGAAGCACAAAAATGGGGGAGATTGGTGCAGATATCATGGGTTTCAATAATTAACTAATCTAGAATCCTGCTTTCAAGCCCATTTACATCCCGATGAAATAAATTACTGGGGTAGATTTCTAAAGGTCTTTCATCTTGGTAGGAACCTATTTTTAGCAATCTAGTAACAAAATGATACCATATTTCATCTTCTTAACTTCTATATCAGGCCCCTTTGTTAACTCTATTACTGAGATCCGTATTTTTTAGCAGACAATTATGCAATATATCTGATAATGCTGAGCATTTAAAAACTTATGCGTGAAATCTCAGTCAAACACCTTATAGCTTAGCAGAGAAACAGCTTTCTTTTGTCTGCTAACAGCTCAAACTGCTACAAATTTTCTAGAGCTTTACATAAGTGATTTTCCCTTTATTTTAGTGTGCTGAAACCAGGAAACTTACAAATCAGACTTCCACCAATCAATCAACCTTACAAAAGTTATTTCATCAATCGATCAATTCCCAAAAAAAAAAAAAAAAAAAATTAAAAGTCCAAAAATTTTCCATATCTCCTCGCGAACAAAGGGGAAAAAAAAGATAGTGCAATTACAAAACCAAATTATTTAAACAGCTTAACCAACAAAACTATTGAATTAAACTAGCGAAGAATTAAAAAAAAAAAACACACTGAACATTAGAAATAGATCATCAGAGGAAGAAAATAAAAGGTTTTGAGGTTACATGTTGGAAATGCGTTTTCTGATTGACATTTCCTTAGCAAAGGCATTAGTTCCAGATGCCACCACCATTATAACTTACCACTTTCGATTCTTCTCCAGCGCTTCACTTCACTATAATTTTTTATTTCTTTCTTGTTTTTAAGATGGTATTATTTCAACAAAAGAATCCATTGTGATTAGAGGGAGTAGGCGACACGACGCGGCGGTGGGAATACCAGAGTGGTTGGTTAATTTGTGGTGGCTATTCAAGACCAGAGGTGGACTTCAGGGGGCAGATTGTGGTGGGAGAAGGGAAATGTAAACGGACAACCTCTAGCAATCGGCCTTTCAGTCCTTTTAAGCACTAAACCGTGTGATAATCCCGTGGCCTAAATACAATACGTAATATACAATACATTTGAGAAAAAAAAAAAAAAACTTAATTTTGACTCGAAATCTTGATTAAATAATTAATTAAGTTACTCCTCAATTTGACAAATTATCAATCCAAGATTTAGCAGTCCAACGAGTCGTTCAGGTTTACTAGTCAAATATCGGTCAAATAATTGAACAATTATTTTTCTTTTAATATTTTAACATCTATTGTACTAATATTTTAATGTATTTATGTACATAATATTTTATTCATAATATTCTTAATTACTAACAATTAAATATTTTAATAACTCATAATATTCTTTTTGTTCTTAATATTTAAAGATATTTTCTTTATATAATTATTAGAGTTATCAATATAATATTTCACATTATGTACAATTTATGCACTTATATATTAATATAAGTGTACCACTTATTAATGTAATACTTTTGGATGGATTATAATTTCTTTTTAATACATATACACACTGGAATTAAGTAATTATATATATTTTAATATTTATTCAAATATATATATATATATACACACACACATACACATATACATACATGTTCTAATGTTCATGTTATATTAAAATTTGTATAAGTTATATTTGTAATAAAAATATAATTTACACATCATCTAATTTATATACTTATACTACATAACTTATTTTATTATCAACAATTATATTAAATGCATTACTAATTTACTCCTAATACAGATATAGTTAGGTAATCATGTGTATTTCTATATACTTATAGGATATCACTCACCACAGTTGAAATAGTAATTTGGTTATATATTTTTCTTGTATTATCTATAAATTTATACTATCTTGTATTTCTACTATATCATATTTTGAATTAGTAGAATGATATAAAATTTGTGGAATAATGTACTAAATTTTATAATTAGAATATAGAATGAAGAGGATTTATATTTGACTTATTTGTCTTATACCGGTCAAATAAGTCGAATTTAAGTGATTCGATTTTAATTGATTTTCAGTTTATATAGCTTAACATTGACTTTGAGATTTTCAAGTTGAAAATCAAACAAGTCGAAAAATCAAATATCGGTTGAGCTAGAGCACCCATAAATATATAGATGTGTCATTAACACCTCTATTAGTTTGTCACACTTTTTATCACACGTTTTAGATTGTTTAATTTTTTTTAAAATGGGAAATCCAAAAAATAGATAAGGAACCAAATTGGTCGATGTCCAAAAAATAAATGACTAATTTGTCTTTTTCCACTATTTTTAAAGCTTCATGGAGGTTCTCAAGTTTAGTTTTAAATAAAATTATATAATAGTCATGTTTTGAATATTTGTACAATATAATACTCCGTTCTTTTCAAAATATCTGTCACCTTTGATTGGTGTACACGGATTAAGAAAGTTATAAAATTGTATAAATTTTGCAAAAAGATAGTTTAAAGAGACTAAATTATCCTTTAGCATTAATATCCGAACAACATAATCTTCCCTTCATTAATATGGCACTAAGGGTAAAAGTTAGAAAAATATAATTTAATAATTCCTTTTTTTTTTTTAAAGTGATAATAATATGGCACAAGACCAATTATTTAAAGTGACAGTTATTTTGAAATTGAGGGAGTATCATTTGCACAACAAATTCCTTAAGAGCACAACGGATTCCTTTATGGGATAGTAAAATTTCCTTAAAATTTACACATTTATTTCCTAAACTTTTATTTTTGTACTACACTTCTATTTTAGTTTCTAAACTTTTAATTAAGGGTGTGCTTTTTTCTGGCGAAAAGAAATATATGGTTCTCACATAGAATTGTTGAAGGGGCGAAATTAGTCATGATCACAGTTTCGGAACTGTTAGTTCTGATTTTGAAGACAGCTAGAATCGGAATCAAACTTTGGGAGCCAATTCCAATTCTCGAACTGGCAGTTCCTACCAGTCCCCTGGTTTGTTCCCGGTTTCATTCACGATTTTGATTTTGAATTTTTGAAAAATAAAAAATTAGAAATTATAATACTAAAAGAATTAATACAAGTTAAGATGAGAAACAAAAAATTGCATTTTATTTAGATTTCAATTGTAGACTTTATTTTTTGGAAAAAAAAAGTATGACACATTTTTATATTTATTGAACCATTAAATACATTTTGGATAATCTATACTAAAACATAATCTAAAGAAAAATTAAATGTATCAATTACATTGGCCTATAAGACTATACCAGGCTAAAATCAATAAGAATTTCTTTAACGTCTGATTTTGTACCACTTGAAGAAGCAACTATAGAACTCTTATCACTCTCGTTATATCCGCTTCGATCTTAATCTCGATATCCTAGTCCCTTATACTCACGTCATACAAATCTATTAATAATGCTTGAATCTCCAATTGGTCGAGCTACATTGAAACCGCCACTTGTCCAAAATGCTCTCTCTTGCACTGAAAGTTTGTTTGACTGCTACAGTTGATGCTGATGTTACTAAAATCTACTTTGTAATAAGAGAAAGGATGGGATAAAGTTTTGGCTTATTACCCCACTATTCCACTGCCGAGAATTCTTTGCCTCCTCCTAGGTCTTCGCTATCATCATCTTGAAACTCAAAAAAAGTGGTTAGACTCCAAATAAATATCAAGTTCCGTACTTTTAATGCCGCCCCTTGCTTTTTTCAAAGTATGCAATATTTTTTAGATGAGGGATATTTATAGTACTAGTAATATTAGATAGTAGTATTCCATGGACTACTACTAGCACTACTACCGTACTAGTATGCGAAACTTGAATTTGATAATTACTATATAATGCACGAATGCACTCTTTAGTTATCAACAATTTCAATTGGATCTACTACGCCGTCTTTCAGAATAATATATTCTGATATATTATTTAGTATACTATAATATGTTTCCAAATATTGCATCAAACCATCAATTTTAATACAAGGATCTATATCTGAAGCAACTAAATCAATACGTGAAATATGGTAATAATAATAATAAAGTTATTTTTGTAACATATCAATAACAGCACTTTGTAAAATAATGTCATTTACAGTATTTTCTAAACTACTAACTATATCTTATGCTTGGAGTATAAATAAATGAAATATAGGAAAATAAACACTAGATAAAAAATATACAAGTGGCAGTTTTAAAAACACGCAAAACTTCTACCATTTTTCTACAAGTTTTCCATAGACAAGGATGCAAGTCAAAACTATTAGGATATCTGTTTCTAAAAAATTCGTATAATAAATCATTATATTTTAAAGAATTATTAAGTAAGTAATAAGTTGAGTTCCAACGATTAAGAACGTCATGAACAATTTTTTTAGCTTTTTTCCTTTCTCAATACAAAATTTAGCCCATTTTTTCATTATTTTTGGGTGGCCAATTAGGTAACTAATTGCATCTTTAATAGGCTGAATCGAAGCATTAACTGTTTTCAAACCATCTCGAACACTTAAATTTAAAATGTGACATGCACTCCTAAATATTAAAAAATTTACCATCTATTTACAGTTCACAATAATTTTTTAAATCTCTAATCGGTGCAATATTATTCGTAGTATTATCAAAACTGATTGAAAGAATTTTTTCTACCAAGCCATATTCGTCTAAAATCTCTTTAATTATATTATTGAAAATTTATGACTATGTGACTTTCATTAAATATACGAAAATCAATTATTCTTTTTTGCATAATCCAATTATCATCAATCTAATAAGCAGTTACACCCATGTAAGATTTCTTATTCCAATTGCCACTCCAAATATTACTACATATTGAAATTCGAACTTCTAATTTTGAAAAAGTATGTATCAATTTTTTTTTTGTTCTTTATAATATTATACAATTTCACATGTAAAAGTTATTCTAGGCATTCATTTAACTTATGGATTCACATACGTTTGATAAAAATGTATATATTTCTTTTTTTACCCAAACCAAAGAGTAAAAGTTCTTTGCAAACAAAATTAATTAATCCAGTTTTATATTATTGATCAGAAAATTTAAATATAGGATTAGAAGATGAAGATGCGTACCAGGGCATTTAAGTTTGCGTCTTGTCAATGCTAAGTTCTGTCATATGTTCCTTCGTCAAGTGCTTTGTCAGTGTTCCATATTTGCTCCATTTTTTTTTCCATCTATAGTGCCTTAAAGAATATATGGGTTTCCATCTTAAAACCAATTGGTGATAAGTGGGGTAGCCTATGAACGTTATTAATTAGTCCAGAATCTCTTGGCTAGTCGATGTGGGATATTTGAACTTTAGCACCCCTTTTCACACATACCTCGGGGTTGAAATAAGGAAATTGGAGGGCTAGCCCAAACCAGTGAACAAAGATATTGACATGACTGATACCCAAGAAGTCAAGTCCAATACCATAACCAGGAAAAGCATTGCCTTGGTAGAAACCCACGAAACCAAACCCAATGCACAGAAGAGTTCGAGTTATGTGTGGATGGGCAAAACACTTGAGGCTAATTCTGATACCATGTTAAAGAACATGGGCTTCCACATTAAAACTACTTGGTGATAAGTGGGGTGGCCTATGAACCTTATCAATTAGTCGAGGATCTCTTGGTTAGCCGATGTGAGATTTTGAAATTTAACATATAGCTAGCCTTGCAATAATTACACACTGCATTAGTAGGATTTTTACTCTTCGTTATCTAATTCTTTTGTAAAATGTTTCATAAACATTTCGGCCTTTGAAACCTTAGAAATAGGAGGTTTTGTTGATTTACTCCCGGAATTGGGAGTTATTTCAACATCATCTCTAAGATTAATAAAAATTTCATTGGAATTTTACTATACATTTGAAAATATTAATTTAAACTTTTGAAGAAAAATATTATAAAAATAACTAATAGAATTTATGAAAATTAGAGAAAATAAATGACACTTGAAAATAATATAATAATAAATAAATTTGAGATTATAAATAATGGACAATAAATAGAAATTGATAAATAATATTAGAGATTATGAAAATTTTGAGAGTAATTGAGAGAATTAAAGGGATTGCATTGAGAGAATTGTGTTTTAAAAATGGTAGGGGGAAGGGGTATTTATAGATTAAATTTTGGAAATTTTTTTTTTAAAAAAAAGGAAATGGCCGTTGGATAGAATCTGGAGAAATGGTCATAAGACCGTTACCAACAATCTTGACCAGTGACCGTTAGTGTGTTATTGGTGGCTGGTAGGCCAACAACCACACCAATGACCCTTTTTTTTTAAAATTTACTCGGTTTTGGTTTTGAAATCGCCAGTTCCAATTTCAAAAGTGAAGAATCAGAACCAAAACCTTGTACGGTTCTGATTTCGGTTCCTAGAACCGAATTTGATGGTTCCAGTTCTGGAACCGTCAGTTTTTGGCTATCCGATTTTAGCAGTTTTGATTCTAGAACCGGAACTATGGTCACCCTAGGCGCAATTGTCAGTGCTCAACAAGACTTCCCTATTATCAAAGCAAATGTTAATTGGAGTATTTATCAATTGGTTATTAGTTATTCGATTTAATTTTTTGACATTTTTTATTTTTGATACACTAACTTTTGTTCGACCATGTATCAATTAATTTCTTTTGGGTTTCAATTTTCAACATAACCAATTCACAACTTTACTATTTAATTGGAAATTTAACCGTACAATTAAGTATAAAACCAAACAAAACTCGAACAAAAAAGATTAGCAAAACTACAAATATAGTCATAAATTATTACCGTAGTTTGCTTTTTTATCACTTAACTATAGGAAAATATTATATGGGTTAATGCTATGGACCCCTTGATCAAGAAAGAAATACATCACTTACTTAGGTGATGTGATTTGATGTTAGATGATGTGTTTCTTTCTGGACCAAAGGGTCGCCATGAACCCGATGCATATAAGAATTTCTCCTTAATTATTATAGTAGTATGGTCCCTCAACTCCCAGAATCGATGATTATAAATCACTCTAATCCATATAACACGTTAAGTTTGCAGGTACCAAAATTTTTACATGGTAATTAGTCAAGAAATTAAATTAATTTTTCTTGGTTGACTAAATTGAAATGTAATTCAAGTCATGGCTCAATATTTACTAATTGAATTTGGACTCAATTTAATAAATGAATTAAAATTGATTAAGAGTTTATTAAGATGTGTTGAACTATGTCATTTAATCTTTAACAATGGGTGACTTAGGTCATAATAAGTAACCCATTAGTGTAGAAAACACAATATTTACCCATAAATAAGGATGCATCCTTCTGTAGACAAGAGGTACGACATACAAGAGAGAACAAAAAAAGGGAGATGACATAAGAGAGCTACCGTAGAGATCAAGTCTTGCATGATCTTTAAGTTCTTCAAGTTCCTCAGTTGTTAAATTCTCGAAATCTGGCAAGTTCTTCAAGTGTTCAATCAAGTACTGATCAATTCTCAAGTGTTCAAATCTTCAAGTACTGACAATCTTCAAATTCTTAATAGATCGTGAGACGTTCTTCCTTGAGGTCTACTCAAGTAGTCGAATCTTCAAGCGTTGATACATATTCAACTTTTTTTGTAGATCGAGAGATTCCTCAAGATCTACTCAAGTGTTTTCCTATAAACAAGTCTTCTTTCAATTACCAAATTATTATGAAAAGATCTGTTATCTACTTAGGTTCTAAATTTGTAATCCAAAAGAAGCAAGAATCAAGGGAGTATTTTTTATTAAAAATACACAATAAAATCAGAGTTGTGTACCTTTTTTTGATTAAATCAATAGAATTGACCTTTTTAATTATTTGTTGTTGATTTTCAGTATCATTTCCGTATTTAAAATTTGTGTGAACAAGGTCAAATAGAAAGTTAGGTTTAAATTCTTCAAAACAAATTGAAGAAATGCATAAACTCAAATGGCAACCACCAGATCGGAGACCTCTCTTCAATCAGTCTGCAAACTCTTTAGTTACTCATAATCATCCCAACACTCTTTCCCAACCCCCAAAAATCCCTGGCAACTACCTCACAATCCCCTACCCTCCGTTTAAATAGCTCCAACTCCTCTCCAATCACCCCTTGCAACTCCCAATCTCCAACATCCTCGAAGATGCTTTTATGTTAAGTAGGTATCTTTTGATTTCATTGCTAGAATTCCCAATATTACTAAATACTTGTACTAGTAAGAGATATATTCAACACCTACTCAAATTCAAACGCTTTTCGCCACCTCCCTTTTCCCTTTGCTCTTATACACAGTTGAACAGATCAAAACTTCATTTCTTGCAAAATGAAGATGCTTATGGTCTTAGGAAGCCTAAGCAACAGGATTACCAATTAACATGATGCAAAATATGGATGATTGACAAAAAAAATAGACCCCATATAGAATTCTTTAACCAAGAATGCAACTCAAAAAGAAAAGTTGTAACTGAGAAGTTTGGAGAAGAAAATAAAATTTTTAAAATTGTAATTAATCCCTCAACTTTTTCTATTTTTTGTTTGGTTGGTAGGCAAGTAAAGTTAATCACGATTCTAATTACTCAGAATGTTATTCCACAGAAAAATATTCCTTTATCATGTTTGGATACTCTCAAGAGTTTTTGACAGGAGAATTGTATGGATTCTTTTTCCAGTATTTGGTTCAAAATAGAATGCTATACAATGTATTTTGAACTTTTACTAGATTATCAACAATATCCTTATAAGCATAATATGTGGATAAAAAACTTATGAAACAATTTTGCATTGTAATACAAGTAAACAAAATTTAGATTAAACAATAAATATTCCATTTTTGTTTCTTTTTTCTTATGTTATAAAAAATTAATTTATATGTTTGATTAAAGCACAAGTAATCAATACTTTTTATACAACTAATTTTTACAAACTATTAAAAATCATGGCAGCATGCATAAAATATATTTGACACATTTTCTTATGAACAACTTAGTAAGAGATCAATGTTTTAAAATGGCATTATTAACAAAGACATGGTTACACTGTCATGAATTTTTGTAAAAAAAAGAAAATAATTAGAAATTAGATCAAAGACAAAGTATCAAAATAAATAATCAAATAAATCCTAATCAGAAGCAATTCCTATCCTATAATAAATTAAATTAAATCCAAGACAAAACACTAGTAAGTTTTAAACAAGGCCAAACAATTTAATTCTAACAGATTTGAGAATCGAAACTAATTGTCCTTCAAAACTTGCTTCAGAAAATGTTCTTTTTGAGAATCTTTAGCAGTGAAAAAATAATTCAATATTAAATTAATTTGGATCACGAACAAGTATCATTCCAACCTTGTTTTGTTCAGAAGTTGATATCTCTTTCAATTTTCGAAGTTCTCCACTAAACTTGTGATTATTATCACTTCTAAGCTATTCCGGATCTACAACAGTTTCTACAAATTTGGCCATTTGCTCGCTATTTTCTTTCATGTGAGGACTTAGCACATTAGTCTTGTGCTCTAAGCCCAAAACCAAGCTATTAGTACTCCTTTCCTTTTTGCGATGCATTTTCTTTAAACCTCCTTTACTGTGAGAATCACCTGTTGGTTTTTGGGCATTTTGAGGTTGAACATCATCTCCATCAGATCCTTCAACCTCCTCATTCATGTTATCGTCCCTATTTATTTCTAACATATTTGCAAGTGCTTCGGCATTCTTTCTAGTAGCTCTATCTTGTCCCGAAACAAGAGGTAATTGATTATGGTAGAGGAATGGCTTGTTTCTCATAAATGAGTGATCCGGATGACTCTATAGTAAATTCAATGCTATTGAAATTCATTAGCATATAATTTAATAGTAAATTTAAAAATATAAATAAAAGAAAATAATGAAACAATGCTAATTACCTTTAGGTAATCATCCTACACAAGAGGTTTTGTCGTAGCACAAAATTTGTTTTCATCTCAACCAAAGCTATTTGTACTTCTCACATCACAAATAGCACGATACTGCTTTTTCAACAATTTACAATGAGATTCAAGATGTGGCTTTTCCTTGAAACCTTGTCTTGGTTACTTTTGCTCTAGTATTCTTTTTTATATCCTTTTGATACCCTTTGCTTAATCATTACCATTTTCACCATCAAATTTCCACTTATTTTTAGGTCAACCATTGTTTCCACTAATTTTTCATCTTTGACATTTGTCCAAACATGATTACATCTTTTACCTCGACGAAATCCAGAGGTACGTTCCGTATCTACAATAAGTAAAATATTCTAACATTCATAGCCATTATCAGATTAAGTAAAAATAAGATGTAGATAAAAAAAATATTAAATTTTAAACGTAAATGGTATAAATCTCCATTCAAAAGCTATTGCATGGACCATTGATGACATCAAAGGATTTAGGCCAACTCTTTGCATACATAAAATTCTCATGAATAAACGGCATAGGCAGATTAGGCAACCTCAAACGAGGTTAAACCCCATATTGAAAGAGGTAGTTAGGAAATAAATCTTGAAATTACTTGATGCCGATATTTTCTACCCGATTATTGATAGTGAATGGGTTACCAACCCAAGTCATCCCAAAGAAAGGTGGCATTACTGTAGTGCTTAGTAACACAAATGACCTTCTTTCTTTAGATTGGTCACTGGGTGAAGACTATGCATTGATTATAGGAAGTTGAATGAGGTCTCCTGAATAGACCATTTTTCATTGCTTTTCATTGGTAAAATGTTGGAAATATTAGCCAAGTTATTATATTATTGTTTTCTTGATAATTGCTCTGGGCATTTCCAAATAGCTATATGCCTGGAGAATCAAGAGAAAACTAGTTACATTCACATGCCCTTACCGTACATTTGCATGTAGAAGGATGCCTTTCGGGCTATGTAATACCCCTAGTACATTCCAAAGGTGCATGTTTGCAATCTTTCATAACATGGTTGAAAAATGCACATGTGTTTATAGATGACTTTAGTGTTGCCATTTTATGGTACAAAAGGGCATTGTGTTGGGATATAAAGTATCATCAAAAGGAATAGAGGTAGATAGAGCAAAGGTTCAAGTGATTGAAAAATTGGCCCTGCCTACTAATGTTAAAGGGGTGAAGAACATGAGGGTTTCTACCATAGATTCATTAGAAAATTTTCCTATATTGCTAAACCCCTACGTTACTTGTTGCAAAAATATTTCTTGTTTAATTTTGATGATTCTTGTTTGAAGTCCTTTATGAATTTAAGCATGCTCTTATTATCGTGCCCATAATCATTGTCCATAATTGGTCACTACCATTTGAATTGATATATGGTGTTAGTGACTATGCTATAGGGGCTGTGGGATTTATGCTAAAATTTAACAAGGTTTTGCAAGTCATCTACCATGCAAGTAGGACCATAAATGAGGCTCAAATTAATTACTGAATAACATAAAAGTAATTGCATGCTATACATAGTATTTATGTTTGACAAATTCATTCATCTTTGATTGCTTCCAAGATTACTGTCTATATTGATCATTCCGCATTGAAGTACTTGTTCTCTAAGCAAGATGAAAAACCTAGATTACTAATACAGATAATTTTTTTGCAAGTTTGATTGGGAACTTGTAGAAAAGAAAGGGTACAAAAATGTGGTTGCAGATCATCTATCAAGAATTGAAGAATCAAGGCTTGTGGGTCAAGAATGAATCCCCATTCAAGAAGAGTCTCCAATAGAGA
Organism: Cinchona pubescens; assembly: GCA_025175665.1. Classification (NCBI taxonomy): domain Eukaryota; kingdom Viridiplantae; phylum Streptophyta; class Magnoliopsida; order Gentianales; family Rubiaceae; genus Cinchona; species Cinchona pubescens. Next base: position 2,017,542 of record JANKKI010000232.1, read on the forward strand.
AACTGTTGTGGAGGACTAATTGGCAGTCTTATCCAATAACTATGCATTTCATTTCTCTCATCATCGGTCTGAGGGGGATTCTACACATATCCACTAGGCTTGTTAATGAAAAGAGATTATGGAACCTTCCACTTGAGGAAATGGTCCACCTGGTTGCTCAACAGTTGGATGATGCCTTTGGAACTCCTTTACCATATTTTTCACATAAGCCTTATCAATGCCAGCTCTTTGGAAGACTTACTCCTTGTCAAGAGCAACCACACAACGTGTTTCAACGAACATTGTCATAATAAGACTAGACAATACAAAAGTTTGCCTCCCCAACTGTGCATTCATTAAAAAGTCTGCTCAAATTATCTTCCCCAAGTCTACACTCAACCCCTACATGATAGCAAAAAATAGGCATGCTTTGCCCCTCTGAAGAAAGCTAACAATGCTAGTCTCCCAAATGCTGCAACTCATGATGTAGAACCCATATCTTTAGTAGCAATTGAAGGTATTGTTTATCGAAACCCAAATATTTGGTACTGGCAATGTTCATGCTCCAAATGGGTTACTGAAGCACAAACGCCTTGTGATATTAGTGTAACTGGGTCTAGACTAGAGAGTAAAATACAATAAGGATACAGAGACTATATGAAATTAAGAAAGTGATTAATGAACCTAACTTGCCATTTTATTTATACCTGAGGTTGATGGGGCAGATCAATCGTGGGTTGAATATTCAATACTTGACCCATTTGTCCTATTTGGATCACGAGGAAAGAATTACTAAAATACCTCTTGTGGACTCAGGCCTAGATATACGTGTAACGTTGTAATTGACTATATTATTTTGGCATCATCAATTTCCATTGATAATTCAAACATAATTAGTCTCATACTTACTTATTATATTGTCATATTAAACTTCCTATTAGTGATTCCTATGCAAATATTAGGAATTAGATGTTTATTTAGGTCCAATTGGACACATAGTCAAGCAAACATCCCTCTTTCCAAATTGGCAGTTTGTGCGTTGATCTTCAATAATTTATCTAAGACATTTCCTGCATGAATGAGTATATCTGTACCATAATATTCAAGAAGCAATCATTGTAGCCTTACCCTGCATGTGGTTTTGGAAAAGATTTGTTTGTAAGGAGAAAAATCTAGTTCCCACAATCTAATAGAAACATAATGATTATTTAAAAGTTTAGGCTCTCCTAAAATAACTGTGATGAAGTCTTCATCCAAGAACTTGATTACAAATTGATCCTTGCACATGTTAACAATACCTGTGTTTCTACTCAATCACCAAATCTCTCTAATCTTAAAAACAAATTAATTGAAGCTGTTGTTTTACCAATAACCATAGCAATCGTCTATATGATTATAGCTTTCTCCTTCTTGGATGTCCTAATAGTTGGAATGGAATCCATGCAATGTGATGAGTTCAAGAGATCTTCCATAATAGAATAAGTAATTGTACTTTGTGTATAAGGTGTACATAGGCTTTAAGTTTTAACTAACTTGTGCTTTTAAGAGATGAGCTGTAAAGATTTTATTTAGATCGTCAAGTTCTTCCAGTAATTTAGGTGGTCTTGTGGAGAAGACATCTAGAGAGATACTTGGTACTTAACTATGTTCTAGGCAATTCTAAGAGACTAAAACTGACTCTCTCTCTCAATAATTTATAGGAGAAAGAAGACTGGCATAGTTTTTGGTGAGATTTTTTCCCTTCACATTAACAATTATAGCTTATGGGTGTTCATAGTTTGGTTTAACCGAACAAACTTGACTGAATATGATAGTTTGGTTTTCAATCCTAGAACAATCAGTTTTTGGTTAAAACGAATAACAATTAAACAAGGAAATTGGATTTTATGAGTTGAATTTGGTTATTGAAAACCGATAACCCAATATGCAACCAAAATTTAGCTTCATTAGTTTTTTTTTTTTTAAGCTTTTAGTAAGTCATTCCATATTTTAGTCATTCACAGTTTGGGATTATTTTATTTGAGCTAACAACAAAAATAGTCATTAAACTATTAAAATCGTTAAAACACCATAAACAAATAACAAGAGTATAGTTTAAACATAACAATCAACCTTTCAAGTTGTCCACAAGCCAAGAAGGCATTCACAATTACAAAATAGGTTTCATAATCATCCAAGATACACATATTGTAAATGCGAGGGAAGAGGTTTAAGCGCAACGTTGAGGGATCATTGGTCAGAGACTCTCCTTTACCTATATCCTTTTCACCACTTCTATCTTCTTGCATCGGACCATTTTCTTCTAGGAGATTCAAGCACTCCATTGTTTCTTCATCATCTTGGATAAATTCAATTGGGCTCATCAATGCCTTTTTCCATGGGGATTTTGTCAACATGTACCTACAAAAATCATGATCTAAGTCATTAATCACATTAATATTCTATTAGGTCTTCATAAGTAGAGGAGAGTTTTGATGAATTAAAAGTATTAAAAGTAACGATCTCATTGTTTATCCTAAATTCTAACTTCCCCTCTTGGACGTCTATGAGAGCACGTCTGGTGGCTAGGAATGGTCTTCCTAGTATGATAGGCATGTCTTTATCTTCTGCCATATCCAACACCATCAAGTACGCGAGAAGATAGATCTTTTCCACTTTGATGATGACATGCTCAACTAGAATTTTTCTTGGAATTTGATACTTCATTATGCAAGTAAAGAGACATTTGTGAGCTTCAAATCCCTACCATTGAGCTTCTTGTACACTGAAAAATGCATTAGGTCAATCGAGGCTTCCAAGTCACATAAGACTCTTTCAAAGTGGACGCCTCCTTTATCACAATGTATTGAGAATGAACCCGCATCTTTGAGCTTTGGAGGTAAATTTCCTGTGATAATAGCATTACACCCTTCCATTAGACAAAGGATTTCATCTCTATGAAGGTTCCTCTTTGAAGAAAGGAACTGCTTCATGAAATTGTCGTAGTCTGGGCATATTCTCTAGGGCCTTTATGAACGTGATGTTGATCTCAAACTTTTTGAACAACTCTAGAAATTTCTTGAAATTTTTAGCCTTTTCATCCCCCTTCAACCTTTTGGGAAATAGAATCTTGACTTGCTTTATCAATTCCATCATTGGATCCTTGCCTTCATCACTCATCTTGTGTTGATTAACGGACTTTGGCGGCTCATCAATCATTTTGCCATTGCCCTTTAAAGACTCCACTTTAACTTTCTCAATTGGACCATCATCATTCAATTCTTTTACATCCCTCCCATTTGTCAGAGTTAAATCAACCCCAACATTATCATCCAACCTTTTTCCACTCCTAAGCATGATAGATTGAACATTTTCACATGCTTGGTGGTCTCATAGGTTTGGGATAGTATCGTTCGGGAGTGAACCATTCAATCTTTTGACCACTTGCATAACCACTTAGCCTACTTGGTTTTCCACATTCCTTGTGGAAGCACCTTGGTTCTTTAGGACTGCTTCATGGTCCCTTTTTAGGTTCTCATATTTCCTTCTCATCATTTCCATCTAACTCCTTAACTCTACAAGTTGAGCATACACATCCTCTGGTTCTCTTTGAAAATGTTAGTTTTGGGATGGTTGATTTTGATTGGAGGGGCTAGGTTGATATGAGGACCTTGGTTGGAATGTTGAAAGTTAGATTGATATTGCCTTTTACTGGGTGTAGAGGTTGATATGGTCTAGAAAATGATGCTTAATTATAGTAGTTGTTGGGTAGGTAATGGTTTTAGGAAGCTTGACCACCCATGAGAAATTTTGGTGGTTCCTCCAAGATGGGCTGTAGGTGTTCCCATAGTAGTTGGGACTGCTTCATGGCCCCTTTTTAGGTTTTCATATTTCCTTCTCATCATTTCCATCTAACTCCTTAACTCTACAAGTTGAGCATACACATCCTCTGGTTCTCTTTGAAAATGTTAGTTTTGTGATGGTTGATTTTGATTGGACAGGCTAGGTTGATATGAGGACCTTGGTTGGAATGTTGAAAGTTAGATTGATATTGCCTTTGGTGTAGAGGTTGATATGGTCTAGAAAATGATGCTTAATTATAGTAGTTGTTGGGTAGGTAATGGTTTTAGGAAGCTTGACCACCCATGAGAAATTTCGGTGGTTCCTCCAAGATGGGCTATTGGTGTTCCCATAGTAGTTGGGTTGGGTTCTGGATTCTAGATAATGAGGCTTGGTTGCTCACATTGTTTCCTTGCTTATTACCCCTAGGTATCCCATCAATTGAACATTGTCCATTTCGGTGATTACTCGAACAAAAGTCAGACACCGATAGTATTGGAGGTTGAAGTGATCAATGTTCTCCATAGCCCTTATGAGGTTGTCTATCATATTTGACATCATGCTATTTTGAGCCAATAATGAATCATTGTGATCAAGTTATAGGACTACTCTTTGACCTTGAGATGGGTTCGAAGGTTGTGCTTGTTGTTATTGTGCCACCGGGCCATGTTGGTAGTAATTTTAGGCCATAGTATTGAGTAGCCCTTGTACCTCTTCCAATATCTTGAATGACAGTGACTCTCTGGCTGATGCATCTACAATCGACTTGGTCTCTTGGTAAAGACTATTGTAAAAAGGTTGAATTTGCAACCACAATGGAATGACTTGATGTGGGCACTGATGAAGCAACTCTCTATACCTTTCCCAATCCTCTCCAATCTTCTCTCCGATATCTTGCTTGAAAGAAGTTATCTCATTTCTCAATCTTGCCATTCTGGATAGTTGGAAATACTCTGCAAAAGGAACTCTTGAGCTAAACCATTCCACGTAGTAAACGTCCCTTAATCGTAGTTGTTCAACCAATACTTAGCTCTATCTCTCAAGGAAAAGGGGAATGCCCTCATCCTCACATAATCTAGGTGTACTCTGTTGAATTTGAAAGTGTCTAGAACCTCCTCGAAGTTCATCATGTACGTGTAAGCATCCTCATTTGCATTGTCACCAAACATAGAGTGAGTTTTAAGAATTTCTAAAAGCTCCAATTTTATCTAAAGGTTGTTGGCATGTATTGGCATCCTTACTATTCTCAAATTAGCCCAATCAAGATTCAACATTTCATAGTCTATCAATGGCCTATCATTTTTGTTGATCCCATTTCTGTTGCCATGTCCTTCGATGCCATTGTTAGCCATTCCTTCTTCTTGATCAAAATTCTTATTATTCTCGTCCCCCACTCCTCCATTATTTTGTTCATTCGCCATTGTGGATCCTTCTTGTGTTTGTTGTAACCATTTAGCTTTATGAATTTTCCTTAGTGTTCTTTCAAGTTGTAAGTCAAGGGGTAATAGAACCTTTTTCCCAAGAACCATGCACTACAAGAACTACAACAAGAAATAAGTCAAATCCCCAATAGAAGGCACAAAATACAAGAGTAGGGTGATGAGAAGAATTGACTAAGTACTATTAGAATGAGAATTAACTACTTAAAAATCTAGATTAGCCTAATCCTATTCACCTAATATTGCCATTTTTCATCCATGCAATAGTGCCAAAAACTTGACGTGGCCTAGTCTAAAGATCTAATTTCAACCGTACACTATCAAGTAATAAAAATCACCTAACTCACTTAGACCACAATCCGCACTACCGCAAATATACTGGGTAGATTAGTAGCTAGCAGTAAGGGTATCGTTTCCACAAAGATGGTATGGCAATTACTAGGATTCCTAAGTTATATATAAGTACTAACTAGACAACCGATTAAGATGTTATTGAACAAAAATGTCAAGTAAATAATTGAAATGACAAATTAACAACTAAATTAACAAGTAGGTTAATACGAGTAAACAAGAGGGATTGAACTACGACTATGATTCCTTTACTAGGTGGGGTCTTCTAGTGAGATGATATTCAATGGGTATATTTGAGATTTTCTCTCCCAACTATGAACCAATCTCTTGACCGAACTAATGGTTTTAGTCTAATTTACTCACAGAGTTCTAGGAAATAAGTAAGGAAGTTAGCATCTTGGCCTGACTACTGACCGACCTAACCATGTAGTAAACCTGTCTAAGTTTTAACACGCAATACATATGTGGTCTTAAACTCACAAATGTGGTTCAAAAGTGGATCTTTTCCCTCTCACCAACCATTCCAATAATTTACTACAATGCAAATGTCCATTATTTACTAGTCTATGCACTTAGAATCACCCGCACATGTATAAAGTTCATATTTTCATAGCCCAATCCCCAAATAGTTTAGCTACATATGCTTAAAGGAATACAAAATAAAGAAATATATAGGCAAGTTATAGCTACTACTAAGGAAAGAACTACAAATAACATCAACATAAATGTGCTAGTCATAGTGCAAGAAATATAAATGAGCATGAAAAAAGAGAGATATTTATACCAAATGAAAGGTAATAAAGAGGCTAGAAACAATTGTAAAGGAAGTTCTAACCTTGCATTAACTAAAGAGAATAGTTTTAAAGATAAAAATGCTGAAAATTGTAGAAGAAGAGTAAATACTACAATTTTTACTAAAAATGGCAAAGTTTTTCTACTCCTAAGGGAACCTTATCTAGTCTATCCTAAACTAAAAATCCAGCACCTTTTGCAATGTGTTTCTAGGTGTAAACTTTAGGCCTCGTTTATTTCTATAGTAAATACTACAAAATTTTCTAAAAATAACAAAGTTTTTCTACTCCTTAGGGAACCTTATCTAGTCTATCCTATCCATTAAAATTCCTGCACCTTCTACTATGTGTTTCATACTAGTCTATTTCAAATAATTAAAATGCACAGTGACAAAAATACATCATAGATAAATAAATTAACATGAAAAAATGAAAAATAATCAATTCAAAGTTACAAATATTATAAATAAGTTGACAAACTATATTACAAATAAAAAAAAGTTAGGACTTAACCTCGTTGACAAGGAAAATAGGAGAATTATTTAACTTAGAAACTCTTTTTCTAAAAGCTGTATTTTTAAATGAACAAATCATTTGAGTATGTGAAAATCACAAAAACTACCACAAAAATGTAAATATAAAGAAAATACTAATAAGTATTAAAGGCCATGCTTTGTTATGAACGTATAGAATTCTGGCACTATTGAGGTACAACAACATGTGGCCTATAAGATGTTGATGATTTATTTTCCAATATTTCAGTCAATTGATTCCCAATTATTTGGAGAAGTTGACTTCTCCCAGAAATAATGTAATTGTGTTATCTATAGCACTACCAAGGGCACATGAAAGTGAAATTTATATGGGAACCCAGATGAAAGATATAAAGTATTTTATTCAATAGTGATTATTCTTACACAACTTAATTCAAGACTTGCTAGGTGAAACACTAACTCCAATAGGAAATATCATATTTCTTTTCACAATTTCTTGTTACTCATTGCACTAGAAAGTCACCAGTTGTATTAATTTGAATTTGGGTATACATACACTACTGCCATCAAGCAAGCTATTAGTTCGTATTTGTTTTCTTCCCATGAATAGTGTTCTTATAATGAAACAATTCAATTAGCAGTATAAAATTTGAACGACGAAAATTGGGATTAATTAGTTATTTTGAAAACCAAATTAGCTTTTTTATGGCTAGATATTGACATTATTCAATTATATTATCTACAAATTTTATTCGTCAATGTTCTATCTGCATCTAAGACTTATTTAAGAGAATACTTCAAGAAAGGTTTGGAGGAGAGATAAGAAGGTTAAAATGTATCATGAGTGTATTTTTAGATTAAAATCCTAAGGAAAGTAAAAAGAATACGAACAAGAAAATGGTATTTAGAATCCTAGTTTTTTTGCAAAATTTTTTGTACTTTTGAGGAAAGTTTTTATTTTCCTAATGACCTAAAATATGAAACAAACAATGGAATTTAATTTTTGGAAAAACGAATACTTTCTCTGGCTAGAATCCTTGCCAACCAAACGAGGCCTTAGGGTTACTTGAAATCCCGCAGCCATGCAAAAAGTGGCACATTCCTTTTGTCTAGAATCTTGTTCAGGACTGCAGTTACGAGATTTCCTTCATTGATTTCATAACCACAGTGTCGAGCTTGGTTTGACTAGAGTCTTGGCCAGTTAGTAACTGTAGTGCCAAATTTACTTCTTGTGACTTCATAATTACGGGTGTTCACACTTGAAGTCTTGAACGGCTTGGTAAGCGTAGTTGAGGGTTTTCTTCTTTGGAATTCATAACCGCGGTGTTGAAGCCCTCAGCAGCCTTGGATTTGGTTTTCAATATTCTTCTAATTGCAGCTCTGGTTCTTTGCTTCTTCAATTCTTCAAGTTGCTACCCCAATTGTAAATAATCCCTATAAATATACACCTAAAACTAGCAAGTAGCATTTAATCATCAATTGGTGCATAAATACTACCAAAAGGCCTAAGATTACTCTAACACTACTAATATTACTACTAAATATAATATTCAAGTAAAAACACATAAAAGCACCTAATATGAGGCTAACATATTCAAAATGTCATAGTTTTTAGAAGTAAAATAATTCTATTTACTAAAGTTATCACTCTCCCAGTGTTACTATTCCCTTTCCTATCCTCTACCTCATTATTAGATCTTCGTTTGTAGAAAATTCGACACCATTTTTGTGATCTCCGACACAATTTTATTTTTCGAAACATAGTTACTGGAAACCTTCCTCTCCCGTGCGAAATGTATACTTATTCATACATATCGAAACATGATTCATTTGCATCTCGAAATGTTTATATGATTCACGTTTTGAAACATAAAAGGTAGGGAATCCTTATTAGGATAAGGATGCTTTGTTTCTTTTTCTTTTTTTTTTATATGTTTCTTTATTTTTTATTTATTTATTAAAAAAATGAGAAAATACTCTCGAAATTTATCTAATTAGAATTATTTGGTATTGGCTTGAGGATAATGATTCTTGAAAGTTAAGCATTTTCTTTTCTCAAATTACTAAAAAATCAAAATTTATTAGAAATTTAATACTATCTACTACTAATTATTCCTATAGTTGAGTAATTTATTTGGTAAGAAATGGCATATCACTGACTTATCGACTAATCCTACACCTTACATGTTCGAATTTTAAAGAGTGATCACAGTTCTGGTAACTATGGTTTGAAAGCATTGATATCTCACTCTAGAACTTTTCTCCAATCTCTGCGAAATCATTCTAGATCCCCACTATTCCCACTTGCTTGGAATCTATTTGATCATCGACCAAGCTAGAACTCAATTTAGCATTGGGTAGATTTTTGTTCAAATCACTTGCTTTTCTTTCTGAAACTCACCGGAATATTGGAAATTGCCAAGCCAAAATGTATCTCTTCTAATGGCAAATCTCCAATATTTTTTCATAAACCCACCAAAAATCTATCCATTTTCTCACTAATATTATAAAATATTTTGTTAGTGCAAATAGATTCAAGAACTTCAGGCTTATATATAAGAAGAGAATGAGGTAGTTGAAGACATAGTGTGTCTATGTTAAGAAAGGAAAGAAATAAAGAGGATTGGGGAAGAAAGAGGTGGAATTGTCACAATCATTGAATTGACCTAGAATTTTTTTTCCTAATATCAATAAAACCCTAAATAAAATTTAAGTAGCATCATATTATTTTGTGAAATACTATAAAAATCATAATTGCTTTTAGTTTAACCTCAAATTTCAAACCAAATTAGTTTAAAACCAAACAACTCACTAGTTGAATATTAAATCCTCAAAGATAAAATATTCCATTGTCCATTTTAATTCTTTAGAAAAGTACAATTTAATCTCCAAAACTTGATAAATCTCAATACTTATAACCTTAAATTTGAGTTCATGGGGGTATCACATAACTTAAACACATCATTATCAACAAATAAACTGTGTTACTGGAACATGTATATTGCCAAGTTCATACTTGATTACCTCAGAATTTAGAGTTAATTTACTATTCTTTTGGATTTAGTATTGATGCCTTTAGTCCCAATTCGTTTGTTTTATTAGTTTTATTTAGTAATGTTGGTCTAAAATGGGTTTTTATGTGTTTATTGCATTTTTATTAGTTTTTGTGTTTAATTAGGACTAAAATGGGTACTTATGTTTTGTTTGTTCTCTTTGTGCAGGTTAAGGGTAACTATGTCCACTCATAGAATTGAGATGCATGCAATATCGGAATTACAAAATTATAAGGAACCTAGAATAAAGTTGTTGGAGGACCATTGTCGTGACAAAGGGTACCAGGAAGAAAGGGCTCACCCGATGAGCCTAGCAAAATTAAGAAGGTCGGATAGAAGACTTTCTCGATGCGATGAAGGTCTCCTCTTATTACTTGTTCAACAGAGCAAGGTGCCAGCAAGAGTTTTGAAGTCGATAAATATTTCTTTTTAGTAGCCACTTAGGGCATAGTCAATTATGGTAGTTTTTAGAGCAGCCATTAGGATTTCTCTCAAGAGATATAAAACACTCTTTTTACACTAAATCTTAGAGCCTTTCGTTCTCAGATTCGTAGTTCAAACTAATAGATGTAAATTTGTTCTTCTTAGATTTGCAGATTTTTCTGAAGATCATTTGGGGATCTTTGGAGGATACTTTCGCCATTATAGAATTGGTTATTTTCCTTATTTCATTTATTTGCACTTATTATTATTCCGTTGCTTTTATTAATCATAGAAAGTTTACATCTTTTTATTTAAATCTGAAGTTAAATCTAGTATAGAGGTTTATTCATTTCTTCATTTTAGAGTAATAAAGCATTAATTTTAAATAGCTCTTTTTAAATTTATTCTTGTTTTTCAATGCTCTTTAATTTATTTATTAATTAGATAAATTTAATTGCTTCCAAATTAATTTTTATATAAAAAACCAAAAAACACCGTCAATTACAATAATCTAAATAGTAATTAGTACTAAACATTCGGTGGTTGCTTGTTTTTTTATCCTCGTTGGAACTGTTAATGTTTATGTTCACTATAATGATTGTCTAAATTCATTGTATAATTTTATTATTCATTAGTACCTAGATTTATTTACAATTACATTGATTAGTACCTATATTTATATATAGTTACCTTATTAGTGAGTTTCTAGATACATTTTATAATCTAAATTCATTGTAACTATGTGCCTATAAATATAGGCCATTGTATTATTTATCAGTATACATAATCTTACCAACTCAATTTATCTTTCTAACATGATATCAAAGCAATATTATTAATTTTTGTGGTGTTATTCCTATTTCCAAAATATGCATTATCATTCCGTTTATGGCTTCTTAGTGTACCATTTTGCCTACAGACTATCTTCATACTTTTTCTTGTTAAGAATGTATTGGTTCTTGAATCTTCACGATACTATAACCCGAACTTTCACGCTATCCATGTCTGACCTTGTAAATATTGTAATTAGGTTATATCTCGTTGAGATACCTTATCTTCCTCATATCTTTTTGCCATATTAGGTAATAGTTCTTGGCTTATCATTTCTGGTCGTTTATATCATATGACCTCTTCTTCTTCTATTTTTATTCATAACCAACCAATGTGTAATGCTCCACCAATTCATATTGCTAATGGATTTTTTTTAAAAATATTATTCACACGGTTCTATCTCTAATAAACTTTGTCCCTTTTTTATACTTGTGCCAAATTTATCATATAATTTACTTTTAGTGGTCAATTTTGTGATCTTAATTTTAATATTTACTTTTCTAATAATGGATGTGTTATTCAGGATTCTAAGACTGGGAGACAGATGGGACCGGTTGAAAAGTTGGACATCTATTTACTGTCACCTCTTTACACTTACCTTTTTCAGCCACTATAATTGCTAAAGCTAGCCCTGTTACATCGCTTCAACTTTTTCATCCTTGTTTAGGTCATGCATCCTGTGTCCATCTACTAGTTTTTACTGGTCCTTAGGTCATGTCAAAATTGAATCATTTGATTGTGTATCATGCCAATTTGTTAAATAACATGCTCTACCATTTTATTTAAGTGACTATATTTCTTCCTTATCCTTTGAAATTGTGCATTCTGATACTTGGGGCCATCTCTTACTCCTATTATGGGTGTATCTCATTATTTTGTTATCTTTGTTGATGATTTTTACCATTTTACTTGACTTTATTTGATGGAATGAAGATTTCAATTTTACAAATTTATTGTAAATTCAAAAATATGTTTCCATTTTCCAAAATCATCAAAATCCATTATGATAATCCTGGCAAATACATTGTTTATTTCTTTTTGTCAATTCTTAAAGATGATGGAACTATATCACAAAGATCTTGTCCATGTGCAAGATGTCAACAAAATGGTCGAGTTGAAAGAAAACACCAATATATTTTAGACACCACTCGAGTATTATTGCTTTCTACTAACATTCCTGAATCATTTTAATGTGAAATTGCTCTTACTATTGTTTATGTTATTAATGGAGTCCCTTTTCCACTTATTCAAATCAATCTCCTTAAAAGCATTTTTATGATAAGCCTCCTAAATATCACTCAAAGTCCTTGGCTGTGCTTGTTTTGTTTTACTTCAAGCACATGAATGTACCAAACTTGAGCCTCATGCTCATTTTTATTGTTTTGTTGGTTATGGCATTCAACATAAGGGCTATCATTGCTATTATCCTATAGCTAAGCGTTTTAGAATATCTCGTCATACCTTATTTTGAAACATGTATTCCTTTCTCGTATATCCAATTTCACATCCCTTCATCAAGTTCCTCACGTTTCTTCATAGATGAATTGACCAATCTTTTCTCAAATTATCTAATGCAGGTACATCAATCTCTTTAGCGTACACGTTCAAGATAATTTGACTATGGTCCCTCCTCAACCTGTTGCTCAATCCTCTGATCTTATTGATCCTTTGGCTCCAAAAAACCTCCTTTCCCTCGTCATTCTACTTAGGTGAGGGTCATTCCTTCTCATTTGCAATATTATCATTATTATCCTGCTCTTGCTACCCTATAGAAGACTTAGTCTTTTTGTGAGACTTCGTCTAACCTTTTATGGAAGAAAGCTATGAAAGAGGAATTAGATGCTTTGGTACGTGCTCATACTCGGGATTTTGTTGACTTACCCTCTAAAAAAATTATGAGTGGTTGTAAATGATTGTGCAAAATCAAGACGCTTTTCAATGATTTTTTTTAGTGCTATAAAGCGAGTCTAGTTGCCAAGGTTACACTTAGGAGTATGACGGTGCTTATGATGAGACTTTTGCTCCCATTGCCCGTTTTACAACTGTTCATGCACTACTTGTTGTAGTTGCTGTCAACATTGATCTCTTTTTTGAATGGATGTTAAAATATGAGTGCTTTTCTCAATAGAAATCTTGATAAAGAAGTATACAAGTTGTTGGACCCCAATTATGATAGTCATGTTTTGATGATGACCAAATCACACTAACGGCTTGTAAATAAGTGTGCAGAAGAACAAGGAGATTCGGACGATGAAGACCGTTCGAGAGAAAGGAGCTCGGACACAAATGATTGTCCGAAAGACAGACAAAGAACCTGAAGCAGATTCAAAAGAAGAATAATGTCCGATCATATTTCCAGAAGACATTGCATTGACCGGACACAAGTTCAGATGCATCCTCGAATGTCCGAACATATACCCTCAGAGAACGGACGTAGCGTCGGACGCAGAGTTTAGCAGTGGCCATCCAAAGGTCTGATGGCTAGTTCGTTTGGACGCACACCCATTACATTGGCCGTTCGAAAGATCTAACGGCTAGTTTTCAGGTAAACAAAAAATAGCCGTTAGAGAATTGTTGAAGGCAATTTTTTGGGCATCTATAAATACCCCCAAGTCTATAAAATGCAAAAACAAAAGAGTAGAACTACTCCATTCAATACAAACACTTGTAAGAGCTATTTGGGAAGAAATAGGCTAAAATATTGTGGGTTGTATTGGTTTGAGTAATGTAGCTCTCTTGGCTCAACTAGAGGGAATTAGTATGAGCAAGAGTAGACTAGTGAGTGATCTTCAAGTGTAAGAGTGGAGGGATAACAAGTGTACAAAAATGAGGTTGTATTGTAAAACCCTTTGGCTCAACTAGAGGGACTTAGTTGGTGCAAGAGTGAGCCTACTTTGTGTACAAGAAAGTTATTGCCTTACCTTCTTTGAAGAGACACTACTAGTGGTTATACTCCAAGCTTGAGAAGCTTGGGAGTTTGGTTTGATACTCTCTATCTCAATCTTTACATTTGTTCTTTAAGGTTCAATTGTTGAATATCTATTGTATTCATTTGTGCTTAAGTGTTTATTTGTTGCATAAAGTTTACATTTTCATTAAGCACATTAAAGGTTTGTTTTTTATAAAACAACCTAATTCACCCCCATTCTTAGGTTGCTTTTGGGCCAACACATGTAACCTCTACCAGGTCTTGATCATCTGTCTCAAAAAAAATGTCGTATCCTCTTGCCCTATATGGACATAAACAATTTCCTCGTGCTTGGTACACTAAATTTAGTTCTACTATTACTTAGTTTGAATTTCTATTCCATCTCTTATGATTTTGCTCTCTTAATTTAACGAACAACTACTGGTACTATCTTATTGCTTCTCTATGTTGATGACATAGTTATCACTGGGGATGATGTCACTGGTATCCAGCAGTTCAATCAATCTCTTAGTCAACAATTTGAAAAGAAAGGTGTTGGTTCACTCAACTATTTTTTTTGGGTCTTGAGGTATCCTCCGATGCTAATGGTTACTACTTGTCTCAAGCTAAATATGCATCTGATTTTTTAACTCGTGCTAGTTTGACTAATAGTAAGATTGCTTCTACCCCTATTGAACCAAACACTCATCTCACTCCACGTTAGATGATTCATTGTTAGACGATCCTACTTGCTATTGTCAATTGGTTGGCAATCCTGTCTATTTACAGTCACTCATCTTGATATTATTTATGTAGTCCATATTGTCAGTCAATTCATGAGTGCATCTCACTCCACCTGTGTTACGCAGTAGTTTTTTAGATCAAAGGCACTATATTCCATGGCTTACGTTTTTTTTTACATTATTCACTTGAATGACTTACGTGCATACTCTGATGTTTTTAGGTTGTGAATCCTATCGATTGTGAATCTACTAAAGGATTTTAGTTATTTCTTAGCATACTCTTTGATCTCTTGGCGTAGTAAGGAACAATCGTCACTGCATGTGACGCCCCAAGTAGAACACTAACTCCTAGATCCTATTTGAGTGCCTGCCTAGCTCTCGCCAGGACTAGGTGTTACATAAACTTATAATTTAAGAACTAAAAGAAAACATCAAACATAGGTAGTACATATAAACTTAAAACAAACTTAGTGTTTAATACATAACGGAACAAATAAGACCGAACTCGGCTTCAAGTATAACTTCTATGCTAATACAAACTACTACAAACTTATATTAAAAAACAAAAACTAGGATTTATATACATTAAGCTATTCATTACATTAGTATAAACAAATATGAATAGAACAAAAACTTCAAAATATCCAGCTTATTCTTTTCATGGAAACTCCAACTCTGTAAGGAAAACAAATTTTAAAATATTATGAGCTTATGCCCAGTGAGGTCTCGCCAACTAAACCAATTCATACTTTTCAAAAATGAAATGTATAAAGCAAGGAAAAGTATATAAGACATATGAAACAAGTAGTAATCACATAAGGGTGGTTACAGTTGGCCTCGTTTTGAGACCAAGTCTCTTATTCTCCAAGATAATAATGGGCTCCAAAAATGAGCAAATCCTCCAATAGTAAACCTCCAACAACAAATCCCAACACCAAGTGGTCACACAAGATAGGTAAACTCGAGAATACCAAAGGAATATCACACGCCCAAAACACCTGACGATCATCCCGTCCAAGGTGCTTGGGTTGCAAAGCCATAGAAGGTAGACCGTTTCGACCAAGTCCATTACCGGCTCGACGTGTCTACCCTACATATGACAAGGGCCCAGTTCCCCTTCCGGTGCGATAAAGTACACAACCGGGGGTACATCATGCACAAGTAATTTTGTAGTAACAAGTAAAGCAAATTTGAGCATTCAACGTGAACAAGTACAACAAGTAAAATATGTACTGTTGAAGTTGTCAAAAAGCACATAAAGTCATCAAAATTCCAGATTTGGCATGAAATCATTATAAGCATACGTATTAGAATTAAAAGCTAAAGACACTCACCAATTGATGGTAGATTACTCAAGCTTTCTTTTCCTCACTTCTTTATTTCCTAACTTGTTCATTTAACCAAACACACTGGGTTTAGATTATTTTCCCCATAAAGCTTAGGAAATAAGATGGGTAAGTCTAAACTACAATCTGAGGTAATGTATTATACATAAGTATTTTTTAGAGTTGGTTATCTCACTTTTTCAGATTGTATAGGAAACCTTAATCCTAATCATCCTAAATTAAGTAATTAGAGTTATACTAGGCTGGAAGTTAATTCCAGCAATTACACTACAAAAATTAAACTCCAATTCTACATGATTTTAACATTTTTCAGTAATTCCTTTCCAAAATAAGTGGTCTTTTGTGTTAAATACAAACTAAACTTCAAGGATTTCCTACAAATTATGCAGCCGGTTGCTTATTCTTTAGCATGAACGCAAGCAATTACCTAGTTGTTACAAAGTTTAAACATGGCAGAACTTTTAACAATCTGTTTTTAGCCTATTAGGATGTTGGAATGTTACCTCCTTAAGTGTTTTTAGGCCTTACTCCTTCTTCTTCTCCACTATTTTGCCCCAACTCCCTATCCTTTCTTTTTGGTTCTTTCTTGCTTTGGTTTCTTTTGGCTATTTTCTCTCAATCTCACCAGATTTTTATTTTTGTGCTACTTCTTAGGGTAATTCTAAGTGTTTAGTTATGCATATAAATGTAGTACAAGCTGGGGTTATATGGGTTGCAACATGGACGAATTTTAGGGATGCTTGCTTAGTCCTTGTCATGCTTGCAGCCATTTGGACATTATTTTATTACTTTATTCAATTATCTACATATTTTATTTAGTCTAGGTTAATTACAACACAGCCCCCTCTAATCCAAGTTTCTCCTAATCTCATTTTCCTCCCCACACATTTAGCTAGTAGGTAAATAAAACCGACCAGCTTGTAGGTAATTATAAAGGTGAATTTTATAAACTACATTTGATAATTAGCATACAATTAAATAGATTTAGGTGTATCGTCACAGTCTTTCCCCCTTAAAAAAAATTTTGTCCTCGAAATTCTCACCTTGAGGTGTAAAAAGTTTTGGATATTTGGCTTGCATTTCATCCTCAAGTTCCCAAGTCGTCTCGTCTATTCCATGGTATTTCCACAGAACCTTTACCAAAGGAATCTCTTTGGTCCTCAGCACTTAATATTTTTATTTTACGATCTGTTATCAGTATAGGCTTTTCTTCAAATGAGAGGTCATCTTGTAGCTCCAATTCTGCATGTGGTAAAATATGTTGAGGATCTAGATGACATTTCTTCAACAACGATACATGGAAAACATTTTGCGTTCTTGACAAGTTTGGTGGTAGGTTCAGTCGATAGGCTACTTTCCTGACTCGTTGTGATATGGTAAATGGTCCCACATACCTAGGGCTCAGCTTTCCACCCTTCTTGTACTTGATTATGCCCTTCTGGGGTGAAATTTTAAGAAATACCTAATCCCCGACTTCAAACTCTAAGTTCTTTCTCCTATTGTCTGCATAACTCTTTTGGCGACTTTGAGCGGCATGCATTCGTTGCTGGATGAGCTTAACTTTTGCATAAGCTTCTAACCCATGTTACATTAGCTGCATTAATAAATTTTTGGTCGCCAACTTCATCCCAATATATTGGTGAGCGACACTTCCTCCCATATAAAGCTTCATAAGGTGCCACATACCAATGGTGGAGTGGTAACTATTGTTGTAGGCAAATTCCACCAAAGGAAGATGTTGATCCCAGCTACCTCCAAAATCAAGGGTACAGGCTCTAAGCATGTCCTCGAGTGTTTGAATAGTCCTTTCAGACTGTCCATCGATTTACGGATGTGCTGCAGTACTGAAGTTGAGCTTAGTACCCATTGCTTGCTGCATCTGGTTCCAAAATCGTGAAACAAATCGAGGGTCCCTATCCGAGACGATGCTTACTGGTACCCCATGTAATCTTATGATTTGATCGAGATATATTTGGGCCAATTTCTAGAGGGAATACCGCACATTAACGAGAAGGAAATGTGCAGATTTAGTAAGCCTATCTACAATAACCCAAATCTCATCATGAGCTCGTTGGGTTCTTGGCAGTCCAGACACAAAATCCATGGTAATGTGTTTCCATTTCCATTCAGGTATTTCTAGAGGCTGAAGTAATCCTTATGGCCTTTGATGCTCTGCTTTAACTTTTTGATCCTATTCCAAGTTAAACAAGTAGCAATAAAGTGTGCAACATCCTTCTTCATGTTATCCCAACAGTAAGCTTGCTTTAGATCATGATACATTTTATTGCTTCTCGGATGGATAGTATACCTAGATTTATGTGCCTCCTCAAGGATTTGCTTTTTCAACTCTGGCTCTTGTCGCATATAAATTCGACTTTGAAATCTCAATACTCCTCCAGGTTCAATACTATAACCTGGTAATTTTCCTTTCTGTGCACAATCTCGACGTCGTTGTAACATGGAATCCCTTTCCTGAGCTTCCTTAATCTGAACTAACAAAGAGGATTGAGCAGTAATATTTCCAAAAATCACTCGCCCCAGGGTTTGTCTCGGATGCCATTCACAAATGTCTTCAAGTAATTTCCATTATTTTACCATAAGCCTAGATACTTGTGCTCTCTTACTCAAAGCATCAGCAACAACATTCACCTTTCCTGGATGGTACTGAATACTACAATCATAGTCTTCTAAGAACTCCATCCCTTTGATCGGCGTTGTCGCAAATTTAATTCTTTCTGAGAGAATAAGTACTGAAGGCTTTTATGATCAGTGTACACCTCAAAAGTTACCCCATAGAGGTAATGTCTCCACTTCTTTAAGGAAAATACAACATATGCCAATTCCAGATCATGAGTGAGTGGGGTAATTTTGTTCATAAGGTTTTAGTTTTCAAGAGGCATATGCCAGCACCCTTCCATCTTGCATTAATACACAACCTAAACCTTCCTTAGAAGCATCTGTGTATACTACGAAACTCCCATTCTGATTAGGTAATGTTAAAACTAGAGCAGTGGTTAAACGGTCTTCAACTCCTGAAAGCTAGTTTCACTTTTATCATCCCGAATGAATTTAACTTGCTTCTGGGTTAATTTGGTTAAGGGACCAGCAATCTTTGAAAAATCTTTCACAAATTTTCGGTAATATCTTGCTAGTCACAAGAAACTCCGTACCTCTGTTACATTTTCTGGCTGCTTCCATGTCACTATTGCCTGTAAGTCTACTTTTGATGGACCTACAGCAATGCCTTCTTCAGATATAATATGCCCCAAAAATGATACCTTATCCAACCAAAATTTGCACTTACTAAATTTAGCATAGAGCTTGTGCTCTCTCAGCGTCTGCAATACTACCATTAGATGCTCTTCATGCTCCTTTTGTGACTTAGAATATACCAAAATATCATCTATAAATATCAACACAAAGTGATCCAAATAAGGACGAAAGATTCTATGCATTAAATCCATAAAAGCTGCCGGGGCATTAGTTAACCCAAATGGCATAACCACAAACTCATAATGTCCATCTCTAGTATTAAAAGCAGTCTTAGCCACATCCTCCTTCTTAATGCGCAATTGGTAAAACCTTATTTCAGATCAAATTTAGAGAACACTTTAGCTCCGTGCAATTGGTCAAACAACTCATCAATAAGGGGTAAGGGGTACTTATTCTTTATGGTAATTTTATTCAACCCTCGATAATCTATACATAATCTCAAACTTCACCATCTTTTTTTTTTTTCACAAACAATACAGGTGCACCCCATGGTGACACACTGGGTTGAATAAATCTCCGTTCCACCAAATCTTGTAACTGTGTTTTTAACTCCTTTAGCTCCGCTAGGTTCATACGATATGGTGCTTTCAAAATCGGAGCTGATCCGGGTACCAATTCAATTGGAAACTCAATTTCTCTTTCTGAGGGTACATAAGTTAATTCCTTGGGAAAAACATCCTGATAGTCCTTCACAATGGGTATTTCCTCTATCTTAACCCTATTCATGGGTTTATTAATCAGATAGGCTAGAAATCCTTTGGCTCCCTTATATAAAAATTTTCTAGCGCATGCACCCGAAATAAGTGCAATAGTTCCCATCATCTTTTGTGTGTCAAACTCTAAAATGGGTTCCCCAGGTAAGCAAAATTTGATAATTTTTGTTCAGCAATCTAACTGAGCATGGTACCTGGATAACAAATCCATCCCTAATATAACATCATGGCCTTGAATAGGCAAAGAGCACATATCAGATCCACTGGAAATTTGCTTCCACTTACTTGAACATCACAGTTCTTGTAAAAGAATTCCGTAACTATCACATGGTCTCCCATTGGTGTACTAACTTCTATCTGACAAGGTAATTTTTCTACTTGCACACCAACATCATACATAAAATCAGGTCTCACATAAGAATGTGTAGATCCAGGATCTATTAAAATTTTAGCTAATCGATAAAATATAGGGATCATACCTTCAGCCACATTGGAAACTTCTGGCACATCTTTCTTGTCAATCGCGTAAACTCTTGCGGAAACTTTTGGTTTATTGATCTCTTCCTCCGGTTTCTTTTGACTGGGTCTACCTTGTCGGCGAGCTACATTTCCTTCTTCTCGTATACTAGGGCAGTTACTAATTTGATGCTCAGTACTCCCACAACGAATACATTTCTTCGCTTAGTCCTTGTCATGCTTGCTTAGTCCTTCCTTGTCATGCTTGCAGCCATTTGGACATTATTTTATTACTTTATTAAATTATCTACATATTTTATTTAGTCTAAGTTAATTACAACACAGCCCCCTCTAATCCAAGTTTCTCCTAATCTCATTTTCCTCCCCACACGTTTAGCTAGTAGCTAAATAAAACCGACCAGATTGTAGGTAATTATAAAGGTGAATTTTATAAACTACATTTGATAATTAGCATGCAATTAAATAGATTTAGGTGTATCGTCACACTGCATGTTCCAGTTTTGAAGTTGAATATCATGCTTTAGCTGATACTTCACAAGAATTAGTTTACATTCGGTGGTTACTTGAGGATATGGGTGTCGTTCATCACTTTCCCACCACTGTCTATTGGGATAATTATACTGCTATATAAATTTCTCAGAATAATGTCTTTCATAAACGTACCAAACATATTAAAATTGATTGTCATTTTGTATGTCAACATCTTATCCATGGTGTCTTGTGACTCTATTTTGTCTCTTCCTTGGATCAAGCTGCTGATATCTTCATTAAAGCTCTCAACCCGAGCGGCCAATTTCACGACCTCACTTACAAACTAAAGTTGGTTTCTTCATAACCACCTTGAGTTTGAGGCGGCATGTTAATGCCTAAATTCATTGTAGTAATCATCTAAATTCATTGCACAATTTATTATTCATTAATGCCTATATTTATGTATAGTTACCTTAATTAATATCTAAATTTATGTACGGTTACCTTATTTATTAGTGTTTAGGTTCGTTGTATAGTATAGATTCATTGTAACTATATTATTTATCTATACACACAATTTCACCAACTTTGTTTATCATTCTAACAGGAATGATCTCTATTGTTTTAAACTATTATGGGATCCGCATACTTGCATAAACGAGTGAGAGTAATTTATTAATAGTGGTGGATAGATTTGACACATATAGTATTGTTGGAAAATTTCATCATTACAAGTGTAGCTATAAAATTTGAGATGAATTCGGACTAGTACAGGTGCTCCCTTAATTTGTTCAAAGTTTGAAATTTATAATTTTACGTAGTATACATTTGGCTTCTGTCCATGTACATTAACTGTGCACTTCCAAATGTCAAATATCTCTTCCACAACCATACCAAGCCCCTCTGTACATGCTCTACTACCCAATATATATGTATTATACATCAATTACCTATCTTCCATTATTTTCTAGTATAGAAACCTCAAATTACACAAGTACATTGTGAATTTTTTTTCGTATGAAAAATCACCCAAACTAAAATTGTAACCATAAGATTGTAACCTATGAAACAAATATAAAATCCATATTATAACATACTCATTTAACACAAACTCAAATTCAATCAACCAAAGGAAAAAATGTAATTTTATTCCTCAAAATTTGGGTCGTAGTTCATTTTAATCACCAAAGTTTGATGCAAAATGCATTTAGTCCTCAAACTTTCCAAATTCTACTAATTTAGGACAAATTTGAAAATTCCGTCAATTACAAACAGAAAAAGTTGCGAACAAAGCACATGACTATTAAATCTCAAGTTCCAAATGTGAAAACAAGGTAAAATAATACTTTTAGCCTTCAAAGTTTGGGTAATGGTCTATTTTGGCTCCCCAAAGTTTCAAATAAAACACATTTAATTCTCAAACCTTTTAATTTCTACCAATTTAGGACAAATTTGGAAATTTTATCAATTACAAACCAAAAAAGTCACGTGTATTGCACGTGATTGTTAAATCTATCCTAGGATATAACACTTCCCAATCAATGTCAACCCATTTAGCCATGTTTTCACTTTTTTCTATAAGTTTCAACACCTAACCATTCGCTATTCTTGTCTATATTTGTCGCACCCCCCCACAACCCGCGGTCTGGCCGGCACCTTTGGGACCGGCACCGTCGCCAATGTGGTGCTCGTGAAATAGGTAATTAAATGCAAAAATCCTATTTACTATTTACAAACATAAATTACCTACTTACTATTATCAATTTAAATGAATCACCTATTTAATATTACATAACGTGGCTTTAAATGAGACTATGAATTGTACAAAAATAATCTAAGCTAGGGAACAGCCCACAGGATTGGAGTCGCCACCCGGTGTATTGGTGCGTCGGGACACAAAAATACATAAAATTTAAAGAAAAAATAAACCCTAGTCTAGAATGACTCTTGGTCCACGTAATTCAAAAAACATGAGTTCGGGAATCCTATTGTAAAATGGGAAGGTTTGGGATAGATTTGAATTTCTCTCGGCACCCACTTTACTCGGCGTTGGACCGGTTGCATGATTTTATCGCGTTTCCCTTTTCAATTTTAGCATTCATTATTGCTGAATTTGTAGCGTACGTGTGCTTAAGATAGTTTAAAAGTAATAAAATATGTACATATTAATGAGGAAATGAAAATAAATGGTAAATAAAAATATTGACAGGTAAATTTAGCCCGGGGTCCAATTTAAAGTTGCACACATTTAGCTTGTAGTGCCCTTTAACTCCCAAAGGGCAAAACAGTGGTTTGTCATGCACGCCAGAGTTTACTTCTAGCCCGATTTTATATTATTGATACAGTTATTAAGTCATGGTAACTAAATTGAGTTTGATTCAAATATTTAATGTTTAGTCGTGCAACTAAACAAAAAGGAGGACAGAATTCTAAATTCACATCATTTAACAAGTAAGAAAAATCATTAAATATAAAGGAATCGATTGTCTTTAGCTACAAAATAAAGCACAAATCATCACAAAAGAAACTAATCGAAAAATATGTGCAAAATCAGAACCTATTTACAATTTAATACTCATAAGGGCAAAACGGTAATTTCACAATCAAAGGGTAATTAAACATATTAAAATGTCAAACAAAAATCAAATTAAAGCTTGGTGGTTATTGTCATTAAAAATGTAACTTAGAAGAAATTTGAAAAGAAAAAGAAAAAAGAAAAGAAAATTAAGTCATAAATAATGTAAAAATAGTAAGATAAGCATTTTGTCACCAAAACAATCGATTCAAAAGCCCATTTAACTCACCTCAACCTTAGGAATGTGGTGGAATTGGTTATGCTTGGCTTAAAGTGCGTTTGAGCCGAATTTGCTTTCGGCATCTCCAAGCTTCCGGTTGATGAACCGGCCTTCTTCCACCACGTTTTTCACCTACCAGATGAACGATTTTTTTTGAGATTTACAAAGAGAAGTTGTAGTCTCAGGTACCCTCTACAACTTTTATTCTTTGAGTTTAGTCTAATTCCTCTTCGATCGCTTGAAATCTTGGCTCAAAGTTGGCTATCTGGAAAATTTTCCAGACTAAAAAAAATTTCTCTTTTTTTCTACAGATTTTCTTGGCCACCAGCCTTCTTATACCACGTTTTTTACCCTCCAAATGAATGATTTTTCTTAAAATTTACAAAGATAAGTTGTAGTCCCAGGTACCCTCTACAACTTTTCTTCTTTGAGTTTAGTCTAATTCCTTTTCAATCGTTTGGAATTTTGGCTCAAAGTTGGCTGTTTGAAAGATTTTTAAACTTAGAAAAATTTCTCTCTTTTCTTTTCTGCAGAAATTTCGTCCCCCCTTCTTTTGGGCTGAGTTTTTTGCTCTTTAAAACACGAGGTGGATTGAGTGTAAAAATGGTCAAAGACCATTCCTTGTCATGTTGGGAGTATGGAGCATTTCAAATTTGGTGAGAATGGGTGAAAAAATGCAGAGAAAAACGTGGCCAAAACAGCTCTGTCGAGCTGACTGTTAGGCGCGTGAACAGTACGCGCGGTGCTGTTAACGCGCTGATTTTTTTTTTTTTTTTTGAAAAATCTAAAAACTTAATAATATTAAAACTCATTCTTAGTATTTCAAAATGCATAAAACACATAATAATTAAACACCATAAGACAAATTAAGAGGGAATTAAAGGATAAATTAAGAGGAAATCAAAGCGCAGGTTAAAAAGAAATTAAAAGGGAAATTAAAAAGAAAATTGAGAGTCAAATTAAAAGGAAAATAGGGGAGAACTTAAGGGACAAAAATAGGTGTCTACAGCTTGCCCCTCTTTGCCAGAGTGTCGAAGAGGATCGAAGAAACTCTAGGCAAAGATTATAGACACCGCATGACTGGATGATTCCAATCATGTATCAACAAAATTTGCCACATGACAACATTAAGCTCATGAGGTCATGAAAGAGGAAATTCACCATCTTGACAAACACACCGGGGAGATTAGGTCTATCTATTCATCCAGAGCGGAAAAGTTTTCATTGGGGGAAAGAAGTGGATAAAAAGACGCCCAGTGAAATGAACCATAAGAGACATAAATGAAACTTGAAAACAAGAATGAAATCCCGATCTGGTGTTTATCGGGAGCACAGGGACTTAGAATGAAACGTAGCTGTGAATGACAAAGAAAACTAACTTGCCATAACATGCAAACGCCACTGGTGATAAAACTCAGCAAACAATGTGAATTAAAAGCCCGACTTTGTACCATCAAGGCAAGGGTATGTAAACACAAATGAACACCTGACTTTATGTCATCGGGGTAAAGACATGTAAATTAAAATGAAAACCCGACTTTGTGTCATCGAGGTAACAAGAGTGAAATGAAAACCCGAACGGTGAGTTTGTCAGGTAATGCAAACTTGAAATGAAAGCCGAAATTCGTTTATCGGTTGATGCAGAAATGCAAACCTGAAATTCGTTTATCAGGTTAATGGAATAGGTTAATAGAATGGAAACCCGAAATTCGTTTATCGGGGATGAAAATGTAAACCTGAAATTCATTTATCAGGTTATGAAAATAGAAATGAGAATCCAAAATTCGTTTATCGGGAGTGCAATTGCAAACCTGAAATTCATTTATCAGGTTAACGGAGATGGAAATGAGAACCTGAAATTCATTTATCGGGTGATGCAGAAATCCAAACCTGAAATTCGTTTATCAGGTTAATGAAGATGGAAATGAGAATCCGAAATTCGTTTATCAGGTGAAAATGCAAACCTGAAATTCGTTTATCAGGTTAATGGAGATGAAAATGAGAACCCAAAATTCTTTTATCGGGTGTTGCAGAAATGCAAACCTGATAAACGTTTATCAGGTCATAATCATCTCCATTAACCTGATAAACGAATTTCAGGTTTGCATTTCTGCAGAAAACCGTTAACCACTGATATTCGAATTTCAGGTTAATATTTCTGGAAACCCGAAATTCTTTATCACATAATATAAAATGCATTTGAATAAAATTCGTTAAGTGAATTTGAAAAAACATTGAGAACCCAAAATTCGTTTATCGGGAATGCAAATGCAAACCTGAAATTCGTTTATCAGGTTAACGGAGATGGAAATTAGAACCCGAAATTCATTTATCGGGTAAAGATGCAAACCTGAAATTCATTTATCAGGTTAATAAATATGGAAATGAGAACCCAAAATTCGTTTATCAGGTGATGCAGAAATGCAAACCTGAAATTCGTTTATCAGGTTAATGAAAATAGAAATGAGAACCCGAAATTCGTTTATCGAGTGCAGCAATGCAAACCTGAAATTTGTTTATCAGGTTAATATAAATGGAAACCCGAAATTCGTTTATCGGGGATAAAAATGTAAACCTGAAATTCGTTTATCAGGTTAATGAAAATGGAAATGAGAACCCGAAATTCGTTTATCGGTGCAAATGCAAACCTGAAATTTGTTTATCAGGTTAATAGAATGGAAATCTCAAATTCGTTTATTGGAGATGAAAATAAAAACCTAAAATTCATTTATCAGGTTATGAAAATGGAAATGAGAACCCGAAATTCGTTTATTGGGTGAAGATGCAAACCTGAAATTCATTTATCAGGCTAACGGAGATGGAAATGAGAACCCGAAATTCGTTTACTATTTGATACAGAAATGCAAACCTGAAATTCGTTTATCAGGTTAATAGAATGGAAACCCGAAATTTGTTTATCGGGGATGAAAATGCAAACCTGAAATTCGTTTATTAGGTTATGAAAATAGAAATGAGAACCTGAAATTCGTTTATCGGGTGAAAATACAAACCTAAAATTCATTTATTAGGTTAATGAAAAATGGAAATGAGAACCCGAAATTCGTTTATCAGGTGAAAATGCAAATCTGAAATTCGTTTATCAGGTTAATGGACATGGAATTGAGAACCCAAAATTTGTTTATCGGGTGTTCGTGCAGAAATGCAAACCTGAAATTCGTTTATCAGGTTAAAGAAGATGGAAATGAGAACCCAAAATTCGTTTATCGGGTGAAAATACAAACCTGAAATTCGTTTATCAGGTTAATGGAAATGGAAACCCGAAATTCGTTTATCGGGGATGAAAATGCAAACCTGAAATTCGGTTATCAAGTTATGAAAAATGGAAATGAGAACCCGAAATTCGTTTATCGGGAGATTCAGAAATGCAAACCTGAAATTCGTTTATCAGGTTAATAGAATGGAAACCCGAAATTCATTTATCGGGGATGAAAATGCAAACCTGAAATTCGTTTATCAGGTTATGAAAATGGAAATGAGAACCCAAAATTCATTTATCGGGTGAAAATGCAAACCTGAAATTCGTTTATCAGGTTAATGAAAAATGGAAATGAGAACCCAAAATTCATTTATCGGATAAAATGCAATAAGTATGATACATACACGGAGCCATGTCATGGGGCTTACCCATGAAATGAAGTATTTAAAAGGCAATTAGTAGTTAACCCTAATCATGACTGGATTGTAAACGGGGATATTAAGCTTTAAACAGTAAATGACAGCATTATTTAAACTGAGAGATTTGACTGGGAACTCAGTGTACCATCTCCCAAGTGGCGATCACCTGTGAGGTTGATTGCTTCATTAGGGGTTGGCGTGAATCACCCTTTTCAAAATGTGAATAAAGACCGTTGGGTATCAAGACAACTCTCAGGATTAGTGTATCCCTTGTTATTTATAAAGGATATCCAATTAATAAAATTTGCCCCAGTGTCGTGGATTTTAGCATCCATTTTATTTTCAGGAACCTACAGGTACTCAAAACAATGTGATATCAAGCAAAGAAAACTCGAATTGGTCAGTGCCAAAACATACGAAATGTCAATCTTAGCGAACATTTCTATAAGCAAAGTGACCGAGCTTGCTAAGAGCTGCCTACGTATCCCACCACAGAAATCAGGTCGAACGTAGTTCAATAAACAGATGATTTTCACTTTATATATTTGACAACTAAAACATCAACAACAAGAAGAAGAACTACAAACAAACTAAATGGCAGCATGTGAGTTTGATAGAAGTACATGAATAAATAATACAGGCACATGGGAGCAATCTTAGTAAAAATCATGCCATCACCGTATTAACACCGCTTTGACTTTCATTCCAAGTGATTTGGACCCGATCAGGCAATGCTTTGGATCTATCGGATACGTGCCTTTTAAAAACCAATGACTGTGTTGAGAGAACGACATCGAGGCAACCAATAAGCCTAACTTCGGTCAACAAATTTCAGTTGAACACTTTCCCAGACTTGGACCCAGAGAAGTCGTCAACCAGATTTTGACCATTTGCTCAGTTTACCCCTTCCTCAGTGCCTTTTCAGGTTTTCACTAAGGTTTCCCTCCCTTTTATTTATTTATTTTTTTTTTGCATTTTTTTTCACGCACTCTCCTTTGGCCTAGGCCGCCCCGTAGGGTTTTCAACCAAGCCTCTATTTTGCTCTTTTTTTTCNCTAGATTTTTTAAACAAAGGTGTCCTTTCCGGGTTTTCACCTATGAGGTCCAAGTAAACGGCAAGGTGTGGGAGTAAACGGAAGACGTCTGGCTAAGTAATCGCCTTTTCCAATGCATGCGAACTTTAGTTTTCAAAATTTTTCGGCATCAGTAAGGCTGCCTTCCCTGTAATTGGGATATCATCTTATACACACTTAAGCAAGAAGTTTACAGTCTATGAAGCCAATTATGTTTGTTGGGCATTTGTTTTGGTCAGCCTCTCAAACTTTTCCATTTTTTTTTTTTTTTGCCAACCAAAACAACAATTTGCCCCAACATTGCAAATGAGCTCAGTTCCAATTTGTTTTTACAGCAAAGGATAAGGACAAAGCACAATTGAAACGAAAGATAGGCAAATAAAGAGAAGAGATATAAAAGTCCTTAGTCCGGATGTGTATGAAAAGGGAAAGAAAACAACAGGTAAAATTCTATCAGACGTTCTGCAATGACTTAAAGGTTTATAGTCTGCCAAATCAGATGAAAAACTTTTTGACCATGTCCGCATTTATCGGTTGGGGGAAAACCTGTCCATCCATCTCCGTAAGGATAAGAGCTCTTCCTGATAATACTTTGTGTACAATGAATGGACCCTGCCAGTTAGGAGCAAACTTGCCCTTTGCTTCGTCCTGTATTGGCAATATGTGTTTCAAGACTAGATCGCCAGCCTGAAAATGTCTGGGCTTGACTTTCTTGTTGTAAGCTCGGGCCATCAGCTTCATCAGTAGTCAACCATCTTTCGAATAATTCTCTTAAGATTCTTGTTAGCTGCTTCAACCGCCCCATTCATTTTTGGCCTGTAGATGGTGGAATTCCGATGCTTAATCTTGAATTGGGCACAAAGACCATCTACCATGTCATTGTTCAGGTTCTTGGCATTGTCGGTAACCAATGTATCCGGGATCCCAAAGCGGCAAGTGATGTTCTTTTGGATGAACTCCGCCACTACCTTCATTGTTACGTGCTTGTCAAGGATTTAGCTTGACCCACTTAGTGAAATATTCAATCGCTACCAGAATGAAGTGATGACCATTAGAAGCTGGCAGCTCGATCAATCCAATGACGTCCATTCCCCAAATTGAACAGGGCCATGGAGTAGTGATGTTGTGCAATTCAGTTGGTGCTGCCCTTATCTCATCCTCGTGCATTTGGCACTTAACACACCTGAGGACAAATTTGATGCAATCATGCTCCATAGTAAGCCAGAAATAGCCTGCTCTCATTATCTTCTTAGCTAATAAGTGACCGTTCATGTGTGGCCCACAAACTCTCCTATGAACATCCTCCATAATGTAAGCGGCCTCTTTCTTATCAACGTACCTCAGAAGACCCAGATCTATCGTCCTTCGATAAAGTACATTGCCATTTAAAAAGAACTTAATTGACATTCGGCGTAGGAACTTCTTATCTGAAGTACTAGCCCTTAGAGGATAGCTACCTTTGTCCAGAAACTCCTTGATATCATGAAACCAAGGAAGTGCTAGGGGCCATCAGATTTTGCCTCAAGAGTGCAACAGTACCCTGGCTTTTCCAGTACCTGAATGGTAATGGATTCTATCACTGTGCCGTCTGGATGACTGATTATTAAAGATAAGGTAGCCAGAGAATCGGCAAATACATTCCTGGATCGGGGTATGTGAGTGAATTCCAAAGCATCAAATTGTCGACCTAGTTTGAGAATACTACAGTGATATGGCATGATTTTAGAATCCCTGGTTACCTGATGCCCCAGTGTCTGATGGACGAGCAAATCTGAATCGCTAAACACAGCTAACTCTTTAATACTTATGTCCAATGCCATTTTCAGACCAAGTATGCAAGCCTCATACTCTGCCATGTTGTTCGTACACGAAAACTGTAACTTGGCTATTGCTGAGAAGTGTCTACCCTCTGGTGATATCAAAACTGCTCCTATGCCCGCACCAAAAGTGTTGGATGCACCATAAAAGAATAGCCTCCAATGTGGACATTCATCTTTCATGTCTTTGGCAGTGCCAATGAATAAGATGGGCTATAAGGACAACATCTGCCATCTAGCCAAGCATCCAGTCGGCATAGGCTTCTCTAACAGATAGCGAAGGGGATCACACCTGGAAATGAGATAAGTGGTATGACCCAGTAGATAATGCCTCTGCCGTTGGGAGGTCCAAACCAATGCACAGCATGTTCCCTCCAAAAAAGCATAATTGGCTTCATAGACTGTAAACTTCTTGCTTAGATAATAGATAGCCTGCTCTTTTCTGCCCGAATCGTCATGCTGCCCCAAGACACAACCCATGGATCCGTCCAAAATCGACAGATACATGATTAATGGCTTCCCTGGCTTTGGGGGGACCAACACAGGAGGGTTCGAAAGATAATCTTTGATTTTGTCAAAAGCCTGTTGACAGTCATCATTCCAGTACATCGGTGCATTTTTTCTCAACAGTTTGAACAAAGGTTCACAAGTAGCTGTCAGCTGAGCAATGAAGCGACCAATAAAATTGATTTTTTCCAAGAAGCTTTTTACGTCCTTCTGAGTCTTTGGCGCAGACATATCACAGATAGCTTTAATCTTTGCTGGGTCTATCTCAATTCCCCGCTTACTGACAATGAAACCTAATAACTTTTCGGAAGGAGCTCCAAAGGCGCACTTTGCTGGGTTCAACTTCAGATTATATCTTCTCATCCGCTCAAATACCTTCTTAAGATTGGTCAAGTGATTCTCGGCTTTCTTGGATGTGATAATGATGTCATCAACATAGACCTCCATCTCTTCGTGTATCATGTCATGAAACAAGGTGGTCATAGTGCGTTGATATGTTGCACCAGCATTCTTGAGTCCAAATGGCATAACTGAGCTTAAAGATCCAAGAAGTAATGAATGCTGTCTTTTCCCTGTCTTTCTCGTCCACTAGGATTTGGTGATACCCAGCAAAACAATCGACAAAAGTCTCCATCTCATGGCAGGCAGCACTATCTAGAATGATGTGAATGTTTGTCAGTGAAAAATCATCCTTGGGACTGGCCTTGTTTAAGTCTCGATAGTCGACGCAAACTCTGACCTCCCAGTCGTCTTCGGTACTGGCACCATATTGGAAAGCCAAATAGGATACCGGGATACAATGATGATTGTGGCATTAAACTGCTTGATGATTTGTTCTTTGATCTTTAAGCTCATTTTCAGCTTAAACTTCCTTGGTTTCTGCTTTATAGGCGGGCATTTAGGATCGGTGGGGAGTTTGTGAACCACGACATCTGTTGAAATGCCAGGCATATCATCATAAGACCAGGCAAAGACGTCTTGGAACAAAATCAAAAATTCTATCATCCCTTTCCTCTGCCCTTTAGTCAAATGTATGCTGATTTTAACCTCTCTTACGTTCGTGTCTGTCCCAATGTTTACCGTTTCCGTTTCTTCAAAGTTAGGCTTTGGTTTTTCCTCGTGTCGCCCGAATTCATTTTCAATATCATGCTCGTCCTCATCACTCTCAGACTGTGTAGAATTAGGGTCGGGTGTGATATCAAAATTGCACTCATCGACCTCATAAACTGTAGTATCCGAAGGATCAAAAGCATTGATTTTGGCCATCTGGGAAAAAATAAAGCATGAAATGAAAGAAAACAAAATGAGCTAAAACATCTTGAAGAAAAAGTTCTCATTAATCAAAGATTTGTACAAGTGATCCTAGAGAACATAAACTTAACATTCATTGGCCATCCTATAAAAATCAATTGTCTTTAGAATTCACCTCCAAAACAGATGAATCATGAAGGCAATATCATGATTGTACTTGCCTTACTAATCAAATTGTTTTCAAGATTCATTTCCAAAACATATGAATGAGATGAATCATGAATACAATGCTGTGAATGCACCTACTTCTTGACTAGACGGCATAAACAAAACGACTTAAGAAGTACAAAACATACATACAAAGACACTGAAATTAAAAGGAGCAAAACTAAAAACAATATCCTTTCAAATTTACCGAAACTCTCTATGACTAGGGAGATCATCAGATGTCCAGTTGTGCAGTTGGTCGATCTGGCTCAATATCCCGCAGACATAGTAGGTGACCCAAATAATCAGCTATTGTATTCAATTCTGGCAACTGCATGTTTCGTTCCCACTCCTGTAGCAAATAGGACACTTTGGTCGCCTTTCCAATTACTCGAGCGGAACTCATCTGCATGAAATACATGTTAGCCTTACCTGAGGCTTGTACCCCTTCAGAGCCTTTATAAAACGAACGCGCAAGCTTGCAAATCCTATTGTAGGTTATGTACCTAGGGATAGGTATGCAATTCCATACACAGGGTATCCAACAGGGTATCCCTTCTACGGCTAATGATATGCAATAAGTAGCCTACGGTGGCCCTACAACGCTGGGGTTAGCCTATATGCACACAAGGGATAATTAAACTTTGGAAACATGTCGCGGGGGTGGGATATCTCCTATTTGGGTCTGGCAACCATATGCCTTTGACCCTACCTAAGGCTTATGCAATGCAAAAATCAAAATTTACTCTTTCTTGCGGGAAGTAGATACAAATTACATGGCCAAAGTAAATCATACGAATCAGAAAAACTAATTACTATTATATAACAAAATTGTAAAGCTATTTACTATTACAAGCCAGATAAATGGGTGGGTCCTACCGCCTCGTGTCTAGTGTCCGAAACAAGGTCCACATAGTTCTGCCCTATGGTTTAAGCTATATGAATATGAGGCTTGGCTTACTAATGCAATCTAGATGGGCTTGGTTCCCGAACCTTCAGACTTTGGGCCCAAAAATAAAATCCATCAATTCCGATGGGCCTTATCGTCGATGGTCAGGTGATCGCCACAGATACCGTTACGTGCACATTGTGTCACGGCCGCATATCTGGGTAGATCGTCTTAATTCCTACAGGAATGTGGGAACGACACCCACAAAAATAGGACATGCAATAAATTGAGACATGTGTTATGCTGTGTTCACTTGGAGGCGGTAAGATTCACACATTTTAGCGCGTTTGGCTCTAAAGGTTTGATGCACCCCAACACCCCAAAAATTGCTCCCAAATTAACCACTAACAGGTATAATAGCAAAATATATTAAAACATGTACAATAAAGCAAGAACAAATCACACCATAGGCAGACAGGGTATGGCACATAAAACGAGACCTAAATCGAGCAAACGGGTACTCAAGACAGCAAACATAGTGAAATATAGTAATACAAGTGTAAAATAATTTGAAAAGAACAAATAAAGTAACACATAGCAAGTGGCACATAAAACGAGACCCAAAATCCATAAACCAGCACACAAGACAGCAAAAATGGTGAAATACGGTAAAATAAGTGTAAAGTAATTGAAAAAGAACAAATAAAGTAACACATAGCATGTGGCACGTAAAACGAGACACAAAAATCCATAAACCAGCACACAAGACAGCAAAAATGGTGAAATACGGTCAAAAAACAAGTGTAAAGTAATTGGAAAAGAACAATTAAACTAACACTTTGCACATGGCACGCAAAATGAGGCATAGAGCCGGTAACATAGCACACAAAAAAATCGGTAAAAATTAGCCGGTTTATAATGAACGGGGTAAAATTGAGAGAAACACGTTAAAATCGTGTGCCCGGATTCTCAAAGTCCCCAGTGGAGTCGCCACGCTGTCGCACCCCCCCACAACCCAGTCGGACCGGCACCTTTGGGACCGGCACCGTCGCCAATGTGGTGCTCGTGAAATAGGTGATTAAATGCAAAAATCCTATTCACTATTTACAAACATAAATTACCTACTTACTATTACCAATTTAAATGAATCACCTATTTACTATTACATAACGGGGCTTTAAATGCGACTATGAATTGTATAAAAATAATCTAAGCTAGGGAACACAGGATTGAGTCGCCACCCGGTGTGTTGGTGCGCCGAGACCCAAAAATACATCAAAATTTAAAGAAAAAATAAACCCTCCAGTCTAGATTGACTCCTGGTCCACGTAATTCAAAAAACATGAGTTCGGGAATCCTATTGCAAAATGGGAAGGTTTGGGATAGATTTGAATTTCTCTCGGCACCCACTTTACCCGGCGTTGGACCGGTTGCATGATTTTATCGCGTTTCCCTTTTCAATTTTAGTATTCATTATTGCCGACTTTGTAGCGTACGTGTGCTTAAGATAGTTTAAAAGTAATAAAATATGTACATATTAATGAGGAAATGAAAATAAATGGTAAATAAATTTTGATGTATTTTTAGACAGACACCAATTTAAAGTTGCACACATTTAGCTTGTAGTGCCCTTTAACTCCCAAAGGGCAAAACAGTTGGTTTGTCATGCACGGTAGAGTTTACTTCTAGCCCGATTTTATATTATTGATACAGTTATTAAGTCATGGACTAAATTGAGTTTGATTCAAATATTTAATGTTTAGTCGTGCAACTAAACAAAATTTGAGGACAGAAGAGTAAATTCACATCATTGTTAACAAGTAAGAAAAAGCATAAATATTATATCGAGACCAACAAACATAAAAAATAAAGTACAAATCATCACAAAAGAAACTAATCGAAAAATATGTGCAAAATTAGAACTTATTTACAATTTAATACTCATAAGGGCAAAACGGTAATTTCACAATCAAAGGGTAATTAAACATATTAAAATGTCAAACAAAAATCAAATTAAAGCTTGGTGGTTATTGTCATTAAAAATGTAACTTAGAAGAAATTTGAAAAGAAAAAGAAAAAAAAAAGAAAATTAAGTCATAAATAATGTAAAAATAGTAAGGGAATTAAAGAGTAAATTAAGAGGAAATCAAAGAGCAGGTTAAAAGGAAATTAAAAGGGAAATTAAAAAGAAAATTGAGAGTCAAATTAAAAGGAAAATAGGGGAGAACTTAAGGGACAAAAATAGGTGTCTACAATATTATAATAATTTCCAATTGGTTTTGACTTATTTAGCAACAGATTTAGCAGTGAATTTTTGGCTAAGTCAAAATCCATCACTAAACAATTTAATGACGGATTTGTCAAAAGATTCCGTCCATTGGAAATTCCTCGGTGGTATAATCTAGCAAAGGTTTTACTGATAGAATTTCTGTGACGGATTTTTCCATCGACAAATCGGTTACTAAATTTGGTTTTAAGACATTTTTGAAAATCTTAAATTTGCGATAGTTTTTTGTCTAAATGTAGCGACCGAAAATTTCCTTGTTAAGAATAATAGTTGGGATGAAAAAATTCGTCAGTAATTAATATTTTAAAATATTTAAAAAAATTATGATCGAAAAATCTATCGTTAATTTAAAGATATCATAAAAAAGCTTAGTTATGAGCACATGAATTACAACTTTGAACTTATATATTAATGATTTAATATTATTCAACATTAATAACTAAATATCAAACTCTCATTTACTATGCCAAATTCAACAAACATTGCAAAGATCAACATCAACAATTGAGTTCCATTATACAATAAATAAAGTATTATTGTTTAGAAATATTAAACCTCAAAGATTAATCTTGAATTAAATTATTATTTTAATTTATTAGTGAATTATTATTGTATTATTATTACCCTTTCTTTGGATATAACTTTTTTAATACTAGATTAAATGGGTTGAATCAGTTGGGTGTTATAATCCAAGTTAGATTTAATAGTCACGTGCATGAGAAGTGTTATAATATAGACAAGAATGGTGAATGGTTATTCGTTGATATTCAAAGAAAAAAGTGAAAATATGGTTAAATAAGTTAAAATTAGTTAGGAAGTGTTATATCCTAGGGTACATTTAATAGTTATGTGCAAATGTGCAATACACGTGACTTTTTTCGTTTGTAATTGACAAAATTTTCAAATTTGTCCTAAATTGATAGAAATTAATAGTTGACCATAACCTAAACTTTGAGGGCTAAGATTGCATTTTCTCATGTTTTGAACTTGATATTTAATAATCACATGCTTTGCAAGTGAATTTTCCATTTGTAATTGATAGAATTTTCAGAAATTGATCCTAAATTTGTTGAAACTGGAAAGTTTGAGGACTAAATGTATTTTGTCTAAAATTTTGGGAACCAAAATGAACCATGTCCCAAACTTTGAGGGTTAAAATTGCAATTTCCCCTTTAACCAAAACCTAGCTACTTTGTTAAATTTAGCAAACAACATTGCAAAAGTATTACTCCTTTAGTCCCAATGTTATCGTCAACCATGGGTGGACACTTTCTTAAAAAACTCAAATTTTGTTGTATATACCTATGCTATAGCTCATCGTTGAGATAAGAAAGTTGAAAAGTTGCAGTTTAATTAAGCGTTCATTAAGGGTAGAATTGAGATATAATATGATAAAATAATGACTTTTTTAGAAAGATAATATTTTAATTAGGACCTCTCAAAATAAAAAAAGAAATGTGACAACATAAATAGGACAGAGGGAGTACAAGTAATTGTGTTATAAAAGTTAAACTCAAAATTTGAAAATTTAAAAAAATGTATGGAACTAAGCGAGAAAAGAAGAGAAAAGAAATATAGAAGACTAATTAGTCTATTATTTTATTTCTCATGTAATGTATATATTTATAGGAGTACAATGACCCATATAAGTTACGTTACACAAATAACGTAACATGTCTCTACACTTATCAGACTGTTAGATATAGAAAAACTTCCACCAGGAATCATCAACATACATAAATAGGCATTTACTGTGATACATAATTTATAACACTTCCCCTTGGATGTCTATAATAAAACAATGTACCTCGTTAAAACTTTATTAGGAAAAATCCAGTGAGACAAAAAACCCAGTTAAGGCAAAAAAGTATAGAATGTTTGTAGTACACTTTTGCATGCTGCTTCATTAAAAACCTTACCAGAAAAACCCATTAGGACAAAACTATGGTGAAGAAAACAAGAGTACAAAGTGTATTATGACTACCCCTCATGGAAACATCACTTGATATCCTTGAGACAATGCATTTTTTATGTCAAAAACTAACTTCTCAAATATTGGTATTGATAGCGCCATCTTATATTGTGAATAAATTTGCTAGATTATCACATGAGCGAATTTGTTAGATATTAATATCACCATTCTTCTGAAGATCATGAGTGCAGAAAAATTTTGGAGAAATATGCTTTATTCTATCTCTTTTCTTTTGATATAATCTCCCTTTAACTGGGCTGCGTATGCTGTATTGTTTTCATATAATATTGTTAGCAGTTTCTCTTCGAATGTTGAACCACATATCTCCTAGATATGTTGGGTTAATGACCTTAGCCAAATGCATTCTCTACTTGCCTCATGTATTTAAATTTATTCTGCATGATTTGAAGTAGCGGCTAAAGTTTGTTTTGTTGAACGTCACGATATGACTGTATCTCCACATGTGAATAAATAACCAATTTGAAATCGAGCTTTATGTGGGTCATAAATATTCAGGATTTGCATAACCAATTAACTGTAATCTAGATTCAATTGAATAAAGTAAACCACTATCAATAGTCCCTTGGAGGTATCTAAATGTTGAATACCATTCCAATGCTTCATGTTGGAGAAGAACTAAATCTTGCTAACAAACTTATAGCAAATGTTATATCAGGTTGTTTAGCAAGATACATTATTGCTCTTACAGCACTTAAGATATATGGTATTTCGAGACTAAAAAATTCTTCATCATTATCCAAAGGACTGAAAGGATTCTTTTTCACATTATGCGATCTTACAAATATTGGGGTACTCATTGAATGTGCTTTATCTATATAGAATCGTTTTGATACCTTTTCTGTATAAGTTGATTGATGAATGAAAATTTCATACATTAAGTGCACAAATTGTAGAACTATACAAAATTTAATTTTGCCCAACTCTTTCATCTCAAATTATTTCTTTAAACAATTCATTATATTTTTAAACTTTTCAAGGGTTTCAATAATATTTATATCACCAGCAAATACAGTAATAATCACAAACTTTGATTTTGTTCTATTTATAAAAATACATGGACAAATTAGATCGTTTTTGTAACTCTCTTTCAAGAGATACTCATTTAGGTGATTATACCACATACGTCCAAATTACTTTAGTCCATCAAGAATTTAAGTAATTTTATTGAATAATTTTTTCGAGAAACTTTATATGCTTCGGTATTTAAATCCTTCAGTAATTTTCATATAGATATCAATATCAAGTGAGCCATATAAATAAACTTGTAATAACATTCATTAGACACATTTTAAATTTCTCATAAACTGCCATTTCCCATGAATTGCCAAACTGATAAAGTATCTAAAAGTGATTGCATCCACCATAAGGAATTTGTCTCTTCACAATCAATATCGGGTCTTTGCAAAAAATCTCGTGCAACAAGGTGTACTTGGTATCGTATAATTTTTTCATTTTGTTTTCGCATAAGCAATTACGAAATTGAGAAACTAACTACTTTATCCTAATAAAAGCAATTAAATAAAAGCACTTAATTCTACTCTAAATTAACCAAAATAAGACTAAAATTAAAAAGCAAATGATTAATCCAATTGTCTCAATAAAAAGACAACATAAAAGAAGTTTCGAAGGCTAGAAGCAACCATTTCTAAACTAGAATTTAGAAAGAGTTAAACTTGAAATATAATATTTTTGGAACAGGATACAATAATAAAGAAAGTCTAAAGATGTACAAATTAACAAGAAATTAATGCAAGGAATTGAGAATTCTTAACTAAAATGTAATAACTCAACAAGAACCCTATTTCTCTATGAAACCCTGGAATGAAAGCAAAGAGATTCTCACTAATTTAAGTTAGAAAGCAAGTAAAAATTATATCTACTTGAAACTAATGATTAACCCACTACAACTATCTAATCAAATTTAAACTTGAAATGAAATTAAAACTAGATCTAAAGGATGATTAAAGATAATTTTTCATTAAAAGGAAACTTGAAAGTAAAGCTATTCTAACCTACCCTAAAAATTACTAACTACCTACTTACCCTATTCCTATTTACTCTCTATTACATCTTTAAAGTAACTTAAATAGTAGAGTTTTACACATTCATAGGCAAAATCAAAAATTGGTTGCTAAAATATTACAAAATTACCCTTACAAGTTAAGCTAACTGCGAGTCCATATCACGATCTGAAATTTGAGATTGCGATATGGACTGCTAAATAACTTGAGTCATTTTCCTGAGTCCAGATCGCGATATGGAGGAATCCAGATCACGATCTGGAAGAGGGACTCTCTTCCTAGCAAGCCTTCATTTCTTCTATAATTGCATTCTGGTCCTTGAACTTTGTTCATTCCAACTTTCAACCTCTAATTTAGACCTGCATAATATTAACCCAATTAAGCAATTAATTTAGCTAAAATTTTAATAAAAACTTATCATATTTAACAAGAACAAAAATGTAAACTCATATGAAATAAATTAACTAAAACTTTCAATTAATTAACCAAAGTTCATAATTTAAACTATCAAAATGCCATAAATTAGAGTAAAATAACTCTAGTTTACTAGAGTTATCACCCACCAATTTATCTACCTCCATTTTCTCTGACACATCTAATGCATGCCTCCTGCCAATTTCCCTACTTCCCCTTCCCTTACTCTCGTAATTTATGCCTACTCCTTTCTTTCTTTCACTAGATTCATCCTTTCCATCTTTTCAATTTTAAACCAAAAAATCCTAATCTATCTATTTTAATTTCAAAATTAGTCTTAATATATTCTATTTCCAATTCTCTTTCTAATCCTATCTGATGTTTTTCAAACCTTATTTTGATGATGACATAAACACTTAACTCTGTAAACAAGTTTTTGCAGGTCTGTTATTTGTTCTTGCTAGAGACAAGACTTTCGGACACACTGAACCGTCCGAACTGGCTCAAAACTTCTCGGACGCATTGTACCGTCTGAACGAACAGGGAGAAAGAAATAGGATCCTACTGCTTCTCTTTACAGAAAAACATGACCGTCCGAAGCCTCTATCGGACGAAGGAACGGACGCATGCACGGACGTCTGAACGAAGCTCTTCAACAACTGCATGAAGATCGGACGCTGTGTCGTTAATGAGACGCATCCAATATGTCTCGGACGTCCGAAACCCCAACGGCTACTTTTTGTGCATTTATTATTTAGCCGTTAGGAAGTAGTTGCAACCACCATTTATTGCTCTTATAAATAACTGCTTTGACATTAAGTAAAAATCGTCTAATACATTGAATACAAGCCTTAGAGAAAAGCAATTTGAGTACAAATTGGCGATAGTGCTTTGTTGTATTAGTGTGCAGTTGTGAGTGAAATTCAACTTTGAGTGGAGTGATAATCTTGTACGAAAGTGTGGTTGTAAGTAAGATTCTTGGCTCAACTAAAAGAGTTTTAGTGTGAGCAAGAAGTTTCCAACTTTGTAAAGATTATTGGCTCACCAAGTGTGTGAAGTATTCTAGTGATATAATACTTCAAGCTTGCTAGCTTGGAAGTATTGGTTGTTTAATTTTCTCTCTTTACTTCACTGTTCCATTGATTTTATTATATCAGTTTATATTTGGAAAATCTCAATATTTCTGAAAGTATAAAATTTTTTAAGAAACCTAATTCACCCCCCTCTTAGGTTGCTTTGGGACCAACAATTGGTATCAGAGCTTGGTCTCATTTTATTTTCTTAAACTGCTTTTGAGAAAAGAACTATTATGGCAACCAACAATGCTCTATTTTTTGAAGGTCAATCCGTTACTAGGCCCCCTATGTTTAATGGGGCAAATTTTATTAGTTGGAGTGATAGAATGAAAATATTTTTGCAATCTATTGACATTGATTTGTGGTATGTTGTCAATGAAGGTCCTTTTGAAGCTTCTATCATTGATGATCACACAAATAGAAGAAGAGAAAAGAAAAGGGATGAGCTCAGTCCACAAGACAAGGCAAACTTGATGTTAAATACAAAAGCCATGAATGTGCTATATAATGCCTTGGATGCAAATGAATCAACTCGCATGAAGGGATGCATTTCCGCTAAAGAAATCTGGAATAAATTGAAGGAAATCCATGAAGGGAGCGACGATGTTCGTGAGCAAAAGAAATCCTTGTTACTTGTTGCCAAGTATGAGTCTTTCAAGATGGAACCACATGAGAACATTGACAAAATGTACTGTAGGTTCAATGACATTATAAAGGATCTTGAAGCCTTGGGTAAGGAGTACTCTTTGGGTGAAAAAATAGAAAAATCGTAAATGCTCTATCCAAAGAATGGGATGCTAAAACTATTGCTATAGAGGAAGCCAAGAATTTAAATTTAATGCCTATTGAATTGCTAATCAATTCTCTTACATCTTATGAATTGAAGTTAAAGGCTAAAGTAGTGGATGATGAAGAAGCAAGGCCAAGAAGGAGCATTGTTCTAAAGACCTCTCAAAAAGAAGATGAAAACAGCTCCATCAATCTAGAAGATGAAAATCTTGATGAAGGAGATCTTGCACTCATCACCAAAGGATTTCTTAAACACTACATCAACAAACGAAGAATAAGAAGAGGCGGAGCTACAAATTCAAATAATTTCAAAGGAAAGACAAGGCTTGAAATGAAGAAGCATCAAAACGAAAAATA
The DNA here is from genome assembly GCA_025175665.1 of Cinchona pubescens. Lineage (NCBI taxonomy): Eukaryota > Viridiplantae > Streptophyta > Magnoliopsida > Gentianales > Rubiaceae > Cinchona > Cinchona pubescens. The sequence goes on from JANKKI010000232.1 coordinate 2,059,764, forward strand.
TTTTGAATGCGGTCAACTCGGACACTTTGCAAATGAGTGTCCTTCCAAGAAAAAGAAGGAAGGAAGAAAACCTAGATTCAATAACTTTCAAATCACATGGGATGATTGCAACTCCGAAGGAGAAGTTGAAGAAGAAATGGAGTCGGCACAAATGGCCTTTATGGCTATTGGAGATGATGAGGTAAATTCAAACTATGACTCCAATGATGAAAATGATGAAGATGATCTTGAAGCTTTCATTTTGAAATTGCATGATAGCTTAAAGGAATCATATGGTAGAAATAAGGAGTTAGTCAAAAAATCAAATGCTTTATTGAATGCTAACTCTAAACTTGTGAATGAAAATAATAGGCTATCACAAAAAAATCGTGATTTGAAGAAAAGAATACATGTGGGATCCAAGGTCAAGGAAGAACAAGCCTCCTTGAAGAAAAGAATGGATGATTTGAATGCTCTCTTGACTAGAAAGAAAGAAAATGTTGTTAATTTTTCAAAAAGAAATAGAAATGTAGTAATCAGCAAAAATTTTGTCACGTTTAGAAGGGATGACTTATGTGTTGTAAAACCAAAATCATCTTTATATGGAAATAAAAATATTATTTGTAGATATTGCCAACAACACGGACATGTTAAGAATATGTGTTATGTAAAGAAGAACGAAAAGCTTGGAATGAAAGTTGCATGGATTGTTAGCAATTTCACTAACTCAAATGGACCCAAAAAAATGTGGGTACCAAAAGTTATCAATTGATTTAATGTGTAGGTACTCAACATCACCAACAATGCTAAGTGGTTTATAGATAGTGGATGTTCAAGGCACATGACGGGTGATACTTCTCTCTTCACGAATCTCACATCCAAAAATAGTGGAAAAGTCACTTTTGGAGATAACAATAAAGCAAAATCAATCGGCATTGGTGATGTAGGTAAAAATGGTGAAACTTTGATTAAGAATGTGCATCTTGTTGATAATTTGAACTATAATTTATTAAGCGTTAGTCAACTTTGTGACAAAAATTTATATGTATTTTTTACCAAGCATGAATGTCTTATCCTTGATAAAAATTATGTTGTTTTATTCAAGGGCACTAGGCACAATGATGTTTATGTGATTCATCTTGATAAAATTAGCAATAGCAATGTAAAATGTCTTACCGCTTCCATAGATGATCCTTGGCTTTGGCATAGAAGACTCTGTCATTTTAATATGGATTTGATTGAAAAACTTGCTAAGAAAGATTTGGTAAAAGGTTTGCCAAAACTAAAATTTTTGAAAAATAAAATTTGTTATGCATGCCAATTTCGTAAACAAGTCAAAGTTTCTTTTAAACCAAAGAATTTTGTGTCTACTCATAAACCTTTAGAATTGTTGCATTTAGACTTATTTGGACCTACTCAATATGCTAGTCTTGGTGGTTGCAAATATGCTTTTGTTACTGTAGATGACTATTCTAGGTATACTTGGGTATTATTTCTTGTTCACAAAAATGAGGCGTTAACATTGAAAAGTTTGTAAAACTGTTTTCCAAAATTCAAAATTTATTAAATTTAAAAATCATTTGTTTAAGAAGAGACAATGGTGCCGAATTTAAATTTGGAGGTTTTCCCGACTTTTGTGATCACAACGGTATTTCTCATGAATTTTCGGTTGTTAGAGTCCATCAACAAAATGGTGTTGTCGAAAGGAAAAATAGGACTCTTCAAGAAACCGCTAGAACTATGATTAGCGAATGCAACTTACCTCAATACTTTTGGGCCGAAGCGGTTCACACGGTCTCTTGTTATGTCATGAACAGGTTCTTTTTTTTTATTGAGATCCATTTAAACAAAACACCTTATGAACTCCTCTTTTGTAAAAAACCCGTTGTGAGCTATTTTAAAGTTTTTGGTTGCAAATGTTTTATTTTAAAAATCAAAGAAAACCTTGGAAAATTTGACAAAAAATCGGATGAAGGAATTTTTCTAGGATATTCTAATGACAAAAAAGTATACCGAGTTTACAATAGAAGAACACTGTTATGACTTGATTGAAGAAGTTGTGCATGTTACATTTGATGAAACTAATGATGTTATTTCAAAGAATTTATGTGAAGATGAAGATGTAGGTATTCTAAAAGAGCTCGAAAAGCTCGTTATTCATGAAGATCATCAAGAGATCATATCAAGCAATAATGTCAACAACCATCAAATAGATTATGAAAAGAATGAGGATACTCCAAATGATCTTCCGAGAGCTTGGAGATTCATCTCTAGTCACTCTCAAGATTTAATCATAGGTGATCTATCCGATGGGGTAACTACTTGCTCTCATAAACCTTTGAATAGTAATTGTGCATTACTTTCTCACATTGAACCTAAACATGTAGATGTTGCTTTGAGTGATGAATTTTGGGTTAATGCCATGCAAGATGAACTTAGTCAATTTGAGAAAAATAATGTATGGACCTTGATTGAAAGGCCATCTTCTCATCCCGTTATTGGAACTAAATGGGTCTTTAGAAACAAATTAAATGACAAAGGTGAAAATCATAAGGAACAAAGCTAGACTTGTTGCAAAAGGTTATGCTCAAGAAGAAGGTATTGACTTTGATGAAACCTTTGCTCCCGTGGCTAGATTAGAATCCATTCGCATGTTTCTCGCATTTGCATGTTTCAATAATTTCAAATTATTTCAAATGGATGTCAAAAGTGCATTTTTAAATAATTTTATTGATCAAGAAGTTTTCGTTGAACAACCTCTGGGCTTTGAAAATAAAAATCTTCCAAATTATGTTTTCAAACTCTCCAAAACTTTATATGGTTTGAAACAAGCTCCAAGAGCTTGGTATGAAAGATTAAGTGGTTTCTTGATAGAAAATGGATTCAAAAGAGGTGTAGTTGACACCACTCTTTTTACAAAAATAGATTTAAATGGTTTGTTAATTGTTCAAATTTATGTTGATGATATTATTTTTGGAGCAACTAATAAAAATTTGTGCAAGAACTTTTCACATTTAATGCAAAAAGAGTTTGAGATGAGTATGAGCTTGGGCAAGCTGCAATTTTTCCTTGGACTACAAGTCCATCAAATTAAGGAAGGAACGTTTATTACGCAAATCAAGTACACAAAGGACCTACTCAAACGATTTGGAATGGAAGATTGCAAACAAGTTGGTATGCCAATGTGCACTTCAACCAAACTTGATAAAGACGAAGAAGGTAATAGTGTTGATGAAAAACACTATAGAGGTTTGATCGGAAATCTACTTTACTTAACAGCCAGTAGACCAGATATCATGTTTGCTGTTTGTTTATGTGCTAGATTTCAATCTTGCCCTAAAGAATCGCATTTGATATCTGTTAAAATAATGTTTAGATATCTAAAGGGTACAATGAATTTTGGTCTGTGGTATCCAAAGTCCTCTACATTTGATTGAATTAGTTATTCTGATGCTGACTTTGCTGGGTGTAAAATTGATAGAAAAATTACCAGTGGTATGTGTCATTTTCTGGGAAATTGTCTTGTATCTTGGTTTAGCCAAAAACAAAATTCTATATTCTCTTTCTACGGCTGAAGCCGAATACATTGCGTCTGGAAATTGTTGTGCTCAACTTCTTTGGATGGAACATACTCTGAAAGATTTTGGTGTCATTTTTTATTGTGTTCCTATAAAGTGTGACAACACTAGTGCAATTAATCTCTCAAAAAATCCTGTTATGCACTCTAGAACCAAACACATTAATGTTCAGCATCATTTCATTAGAGATCTTGTTTGTAAAAAGGAAATTCGTGTTGATTTTGTGCCTACTTCAGATCAACTGGTTGATATTTTTACAAAACCCTTAGCTCTAGATCGCTTTGAATCTCTCAGAAAATGTCTGGAAATTTTACAGATCAACTTGGCATAGGTTCTTAGTTCGAACGCACTCGTTCGTCCGAACGACTCTATCTTTCGGACGCTCTGTTTCGTCTGAAAACTGCCTATCTTCCTCGGACGCTCATAATCGTCCAAACAATATTCATTTTCTTCACTAAAATCTCTGGAATTCTTCCGGACGCGTACCCCCTTCCGAAAGAACATCGGATGCACTGATCTTCCATCGGTCGTCCGTTCATCAGCGTTCGAACGCTTCATCGGACGCACACCAAATGTTCGGCAGTCCGAACGGTCTCTCTGTTCTATTAAAACCGTCCACTTCCCCATTTCAGCATCACCCTCACCCCCAAAAACCCTCTGGCAAAAATTGTTCCTTCAACACCCCCTCTAAATTCCTACCCTCTTTCCCAAAATTGGTTGGAAGGTTATCCTCTCCAGAGTATTGCTCACCTGAATCATATCAATTTTCCCCCATCTGCCATCTCATTTCATCAAATTCTTACCAATCTTTCAAAAAAATTAAAACTTTCTTCCTCTTCCTTTCCTTCCTTCACAATGTTAAATCTCGCGGAGGCTCTTCTACAGCAAATCGTGGACGAAAAACTAAAGGAAAAGCTCCAGTACGAGTAGAATCATCTGCTAATCCCCAAGTCTCCACAAATCCAATCCTGCCAAAATTCATCGATGCCAAGGTATCCGACAATGTATAAGATATAGGTGCAGTAAATCTTGAAATCGTTCAACGTCCTGCATCTCAAAGTCTGTTTGATGAGTATAATCTTCCCATTGTCAAGTCATGTTTTGAAAAACAAAATTGGGGTCACCTAGTGCATATTGATTTACCTGTATATCATGACATGGTGCTTTCAATTCACCGCCAATCTTCAGAAAGGCCCCACTGTTTGCACCTTAATTTCTAGTGTTAACAGCACCAATCTTGAGATTTCATCCAATATCATTAACACTATTTTTGAATGTGAAGTCTCAAACCCAAATGATTTCTCCTATTTCTTTTCTTTAGATAAATGGCCTGCTATTGATACTCGATTTGACATTGATGAGGTTAGGGCCATTTTTAACATCAATTTTAAACAGGCCTCGGAAACCAAAACCACATTGCTCACTCCTGAACTAAATATTCTATACACTCTTGTCACAAATTTGTTATTGCCAACTGACGGGCAATCGTCGAGCCAAAATCAAGAGGCAAATTTTACACTGTTTTCTGTGTTTTCAAAGGCATTCCTCTTGATTTTGGGTATCTCTTTTGTTCCCTACTAGAACTCTTTCTTACTGATACCCGAAGAAACATGTTCCTTTGGAAAATTCCTCACCAAAATTTTTGATTTTCTCGAGGTTCCTTTCAGCGAAAACAAACAATTTCCTCCTTATTTTAACAAATCTTATATTGAACGAAAAGGCCTCCGGTTTTTCAACTATCAATGGTTAACTAAGGCAGCCTTTGATATTGCACATTCACAATCCTATGCCTCCACCTCTGATTTCTCTATTCCCCATTCTCCTCCTCCTCAACCACCTCCACCATTCCATGATCCTCATCCATCTACCTCTGAACCATCACTTTCTCATATCTATGGCCTTCTCAACTCCTTGAGCACTCAAGTCAGTTCCTTTCAACGTCGCACTAATCGAAAGTTAAAACGACTTGAAACTCGTCAGATGATTATCCAAGAGGCACTTAGCCTTGGCATGTCTGCTAGTCGGCTCAGGTTCAATTTGCCAATCTTCAGTCACAATATCCACTCGGCTCATCTTCCGACAGTGATGAAAATAAAGATGGAAATGTTCGTGAGGACGACGAAGAAGCTGCCAATACTCAAGGAGCTGCAAATGACGATGAAGATGACGATGAGGATGTTGATGACACGTTTGATTTTATCATGCAACGCCGCACAGGAGAAGAGGAAGACAGTGAAGCCACTGACGAAGATATTCCATCAAAACGTCAAAAAATTGAAAAGCGCTCCAAGAAGAAAAATGACTCGCATTAGTTCTTTTGACATCTGTGTTTAGTTTTTAGCATTTCTCTATTTTTTAGGACTTCCCGTAGATTTACCCTTCTATGTATTTCCTTGAATTAAGTACTGTTAAATTTTTAAGTTGAGTATATGAAGCTTTTTGTTTATGAATTTTTGTTCAATACTTGCATGTTCTCAGGGGGATCTTTGTTTGATGACGTCAAAAGGGGGAGTAGTCATCTATATTGCTCAGATGTTTAAGTTGAATCTAGAGAAAGTCAACTGTATCCTAACGAAGCTCTTCAACAACTGCATGAAGATCGGACGCTGTGTCGGACGCATCCAATATGTCTCGGACGTCCGAAACCCCAACGGCTACTTTTTGTGCATTTATTATTTAGCCGTTAGGAAGTAGTTGCAACCACCATTTATTGCTCTTATAAATAACTGCTTTGACATCTTTTAAGTAAAAATCATCTAATACATTGAATACAAGTCTTAGAGAAAAGCAATTTGAGTACAAATTGGCTATAGTGCTTTTGTTGTATTAGTGTGCAGTTGTGAGTGAAATTCAACTTTGAGTGGAGTGATAATCTTGTACGAAAGTGTGGTTGTAAGTAAGATTCTTGGCTCAACTAAAAGAGTTTTAGTGTGAGCAAGAAGTTTCCAACTTTGTAAAGATTATTGGCTCACCAAGTGTGTGAAGTATTCTAGTGATTTAATACTTCAAGCTTGCTAGCTTGGAAGTATTGGTTGTTTAATTTTCTCTCTTTACTTCACTGTTCCATTGATTTTATTATATCAGTTTATATTTGGAAAATCTCAATATTTCTGAAAGTATATTTTTTAAGAAACCTAATTCACCCCCCTCTTAGGTTCCTTTGGGACCAACGCTATCTGGTATAGTATGATTGGAACGTGACTTATTCTTGCTCGTACGGCTCTCCTACCAATTTCTCTATCTCCGAGCATTTTCTCTCATCTAATGCATGCCTCCCGCCAATTTCTCTAGTTCCCCTTCCCTTACTCTCGTAATTCACGCCTAACCCCTTCCCTTCTTTCACTAGATGCATCCCTTCAATCTTTTCTATTTCTAACCAAAAAATCCTAATCTATCTATTTTAATTTCAAAATTAGTCTAAAAAATTTTCTTCAAAATTTACCTCCTTTATCTGGTCATAATCCTCCCTCTTCAATTCCTATATATATATACATAGATATTTATATCTCCATTTTTAGTTTCAAAAGGTGATTTCAGTATATCCGAGTGTAGATGGTATGGATGAATATTCTCTGTCCTGCCGCGACCTCCTCACTTCCTTCTCAAATTTAGATGAATTAAAAAGAAAAGAAACAAGAACAAATTTTTTTTGTTCCTGAAAACCAGACCAGGTTGTGGCTGTGGTGGTTGTGATGGGGTTGCATTGGAGATTCAAAATGCTTGATGGCATAGATCAGGGCTCTTTCCTTAGTTGACGATGTGTATAATTCTATCCTACTTTTACCCTTTTCATTTTTTTATTTGATTTTTGAAGTTGCGGCTCCTACAATGACTGATTTATACAACTATATTATAATTTTTTTTAAGTCATGTTTTATTCTTTTGAATTTGGCCAAATTCTATCCAATTATCCTTTTTCAACTTATATCAGGTTTCCTCTACCTTGAACTTTGTTCAATCCGCAATTATAATCAACTCTAGCATTCTACTAATCGGGGAGAAATTTCTAACACGACACTATTTGTACAAAGACTTCTATAGCGGTGCCGGTGTTGAAGGGGTTTTCTATCAGGTGTAGTTTGCATTTTTGGAATACGAACTAGGCTTAATTCGCATTTCATAAATGCGAGTTAAGTCAAAATTTTCAATTTATTATTTAAAAAAAAAATAGATTAGTTTGTATTTTGGGATTACGAAGTAAGGTTTTTTTTGTATTACTCAAATACAAACTAAGCTTTGTTCGTATTCATTGAATATGTATTATGCTTTATATCCCCTAAAAAACCTCATACCCTAAACTCGTCCCAAAAAACCCTAAACCCTTAACTCATACCCTAAACTAAACCAAAAAACCGTAAACCTTCAAAAAATAATAACATAAAATCGCAAAATAACCTCAACATAAAATATGTACATATTTAGAGATTTTTTAATGTTGCTTTTGACGATCAACTGTTATGATAAAAGTGTTGTAAGTTAATAATATTATATTGTCAATACTTGTGAAATTAATTTAGAAATAAAAAAACTTAAGTTGAAAGAAAACCTTGTAGCAGTAATTTGGTCTTTTATTTAATCATTACTTTTTTGAATAAATTTTGACAGAGTTTTCCCTATTTGTTAGAGATTCTACCTACCAGCAACCGTGCCCAACAAGAATTACCAATATAAATAAAAAGCCTAACAAGGGCAACACATACAGACAAAAGTAGACAAATTTACCCTAGTAGTAATACAATAATCAATAAAACAAGTAATCCTATACTAGTAATACAACAATTTATAATCAGTGCCTATGCCTCCCAAGTCTCCTACCAGTGCTATAATCTTTCGTCTATGTATCCTCTTTGACCGGAAAATATAAAATTGTGATGTGTCACGTACTCCGGTGAACTATGCTTGAGTAAGAATGACGCTAGGGCTCCCAGAACCAAGCTATGACCGATCTTCATAACCAGTTCCCTGTGACATGCCATCTAGGCCACGGAAAGGTAATAATGATGATGACTTGACCAGGAATGGTGTCTTGTCAAATGAACTGCTTACTAGAAAATGGCATACACGTATGGAAGGACCTACCAGAGAATGGGATGGCATAAGTAACTGTGAATTCTCATCATCTTCATACATATCATGCAATCCTGCATCTGCACAAGGCTTAGGCTCAGGTGACCTAACTCTGTATAGGCGACGACTTCCACCATATTGTCATCTAGGTCGAGAGGTGCGCCGTACCTTCTGTGGATGTGGAGTTGGTTCTAGATGGTTATTGTGGACAACTACACGAGCAAGTAGTTCTGAACATGAAGACGTCCCGCCTTTCCTACTTCATATAAAGACTGAGCCACAAAATCTTTGAAATGTGTACCAATAGTTCTAACCTGATCATCGTCATCCCCAATCAAGTCTATGGTCACGTAGTACATTTGATGCATGTGATCCATCTACATAAACATGAGATAGAATAAATTAACACAATAAGGAAAAAGGCTTAGAAAAAAATAAAAATAAGGAGACCCTTACTAGATAATTTACTTGTGCACTATCACCCTGGTAGGCCTCAGGAAAATCAATGCGCCGACTCAAATTAGATATATAAATAACTGTCCCTTGGCAGTACCAATGCAAGTAGTCCAAAGATGCATTTGCAGTATCTATACATGGAATATCTGCCTCAACTGTGTTCGATCGTGCTGTCCAAGCATCAACATAAACTTGATGAGCCGTAAGCCAATTAGTATTAGGCCTACCACGATGACCCATCGCATGAAATATATTATGATTAACAACTAATCTTTCATTCGGACTATGGATAGGCTAGTGTATTCCAAATTGTCGCAAAACATGATGAGGAAGGTGGCACTCCACGACTTCCCAACATATAAAATATGTAACTGATTGCCATATTTGATGATCAATAGTGCAATAATGGGTCGAGCAAGTATATCATCTCTGTATAGCTACCATATGAACTGCAAAATAAAAAATTGATTAATGTTCAATTAAGTAACATTAGAATATGACGATGAAAATCAAATTCATCAATACCTTTGTAGGTTATTAGCCATGTAGCTGATCTTGAAATGTAGGTAAGACATGTCTCACTATTTTACGCAAATCAAAATTCTATCCCACCTATTGAACAAAAAATTCATGGCAAGTTTAATATTAAAGAAATAAATATTTTATGAGATGAAACTAAACTACCATTTGCCAAAGTATTTATCCAGAGAGGCATATGCTCCACGAAACTCCTGCAACGGCTCCAATCATCAGGCCACATAGTTAGTATGCACTTCCAAACCCAAAACTGTCATCATATGGTAATTAGTATTTATATAAAATAATAGGAATAATAGTAATAACATTTTATGTAAAGCATAAATAGTACCTGTATCAAAAGAGAAGCACCACAGATACCCTTCGTAGTAGATGAAGTAGCATTACACAATCCACGATTCAAAAGTGTAATGACACCATGTTACCTGAATGATCAGGAAAGAAAAGTCCACCAGGTAACAAAAGTATGTACATGCATGTATGCTATCTACAGATCTTTTCTGCTACATCGTCTTGGAAGTATTAATCAAATGTAGTAGATAAACAGGAAACTTTTAGGTGGCCTTTCTTTATGCCTATCCTACTAGGCATAGTGCCCAACAACTCCTGGCACAACCCTACCCATTCATTGTGTGTATGAGAAATGTCCCTCCCAGAAACTGGTGCTCCATCAATGCACAGACCCCACAAGACCTCAATATCTTGTAGTGTGATCGTTGTCTCTCCTACCAGCAAGTGAAAGGTATGAGTCTTGGGTCACCACCACGATCCACAAAATTAGTGACTAAGGCATGATCAACTTGAACACATCTAGACAACGTAACACTAGCAAACCCAGCTACAGATATATAATCTATAACTCGCTCATGAATTGGTCTATTATGCCAAAATGCACCATCATAACACCTAACACCTAGTGGTACGTCAGAGTAAATATGACCATCAAATATAGCCCGTGCTCTATGCTGCGATGTAAGGGGTATAATATCATGAATATATGGTCCAGGATTAACACCCTCACATTGCTGATCATCCATCACTAACAACTAATATACAAAGAGAATAAGTGAGCAAATATTCTAAAATTATATGCAATTAGACGAAGAAAACAAATGCATTAATATATGTAATGTCAAGAAATTGCAAATGTATCAAACGTACATTACCCAACATATGCCTAACCAAGGTCAAATTACACAAATAAGATAGTTTAACAAAACAATAAAAAGGCCAATCCCACTAAAATACAATGTAGGAAAAACAAACAATGCGGAGGGACATTTTAAGCAGTTGTGCCCCTGCTGATGACATGCTACACCTTCTTGGCTCACTGAGGTTCCTGACATCCATCTTATTCCGAATGTGGCTTGCGTGCACTTGCTCTGCGATAAACAAAATATTTTCTCCTCATAACTCCCAATCTACATTTCACCACTTAGCTGGGTCCAGTATAGGATCAAGTTTACTAACCATGAGCTGATGATGATATTTGACAGTAGTATATTGATGATATTTGATAGTAGTATATTGATCATCGACAATACGTGTAGGTTCATCACCCCTAAACCTGCAAACTACCATCCAATGCGAGTAAGGGATCTATACATTGCCATTTACCACAGGAGCATGTTTTGTTTAAATATTTGACAATTTGTATATTACCACCAAGTCCAGTTACATGGTTGTATGTCTTGATTTTGTATATGCATGTAGAATGATCAAAGGTCATTACCTTATGTCTTCGGCCTTTTTGGTCAAGTTCCTTTAACCTCTTCACATACAATATATTGGCATAAGAGGCATGCGGCAATGTTCAGCTCTTGCAATATTGTCAACAAACAATTTTATTGTTCGATGGAATGTGCAATCAATTAAAACCTTGATGGGCAGTTGTCTAACCCCTCGCAAGACATTATTCCAACTCTTAGAAATATTTGTAGTTGCCATTCCCTACCCGTGGTTGCCATCATGCTCAAAACACCATCGTTCAAGGCCAATGTCATTAAGGTATGCCTATGCCTCTAAACTCTTGTGCTACAAACTTTCTTTGTACTTATTCCACTTGTGCATCTATACATTAGCACCAAGAGACCAACATAACTTCTTCACGTGCACTTTCTTGAACCTGGTCATCACATTGCTCTGAACATGGCAAAGACACAACCTATGACAGGCCCAAAGTTCACTCCACAAAAGGGACTCGGTCATTGAATGAATAATGCCACGACGTCTATTAGATATATAACAAATAGTCTCCATATCCCCTACAACATGATATCTAAACGATTTCATAAGAGCTGCTCCATGAACTAACCCCAGCTTTCAATTGTTTCTTCATCAATAAGTGCATATGCAATGGGTATTATACTATTGTTTGCATCCCTAGTAACAGCAACAATCAATTTCCCTTGATATTTTCCCTCTTAGATGTGTACCGTTGATGGATACAATGGGCCTACACCTATGAAATGCATCAATCGAAGGCCTAAATGCCTAGAATATGTATTTGAATATCTTCACATTATCGCTACTCGTGAGATGATGCTGTCATTGTACCAGTGCTTCATCAAATTGTGGTAATTGTGCAAAATTAGTCGCCCAACTTTCATAAACAAGTTGAATTGCTTTTCTCTGCGCATGCCAAGCCTTCTTGTATGTAAAATCAACCTTCAATTTGTCCTTGATATGCAGTTGGGTTTGTTTTACCTTGTGACCAGGATAATTTTCAACTAAATGCACAATGTGACTTGTAATAACCGTTGATGTTAAACTTTGGTTATGTTTTCGGTGATGTCCCCTTCGGCACAAGTGATCATCCACCCACTTTGTGACCTTCCAAACATCAAGTGATTCATTATGAAGAGCTCGAATGCACCAATCACAACCCGAGGTGTTAAGTTGTTGGACGAATAAGACTTACATTTAGCATACCATGTTCTCAACCTGCTTTCCACCACTTTAAATTCCCTATTTTGTGCGACGGACCACAACTGACAGTTTTACTCAATTGTTCCTTGCTAACAAAACACATATTTAACCAAATAGCATTCTTTTTCTCATTCTAGTAGAACATCCCATCTTCATCACTGCGATCCATTGGGTCATATTGCTCCATGTTTCCAATATTATTGAAGAATGCTAGTCATCTTGAAACCATCGGAGTTGTGTTGAGAATCATCATCAGAATCATGCTCCAATACATCCTCTAATTCTGAATCTGACTCATAATCTTCATCCGCCTAATGCCAAGATGAGTCACTATCATTATCAAAATCACCCTTCAAAACATCTAGCATATCATGATCACTCCTCAAAATTCAGAATATAATTGAACCCATGCACATAGCCCATGTCTTGTTTGGCTTTGACTGGATAGAGGGTACTTGGGCTTTCATTTATAGAAAAGCCTTCAGTTGTTGAGGGTCCTTCACCTACTGAGGCACCAACAGCATGATCAAAGGACATTGAGTTTGACATTGCAAAGGAAGTTGTACAGTTGCCGTGTTCAACTAGCCAATGGTAATAAAAAAAACTCTGTGTGTAGGATTGCCGTTGCACATGGTCCATACATGAATGTATCAAAGATGTCATTTACCCAATCCCATATATCCTTAGGTGGTTATTGGATTCAAGGAACTGAGAGATTGTCTCCCTCTCGATGTACACCTCGGCAATGAGCATAGGATCTCTTTCAAACGTATTAAAAATATTCTCCATGCTTTCATCATCCTCCAATAAAGTGGTAAAGCGACCGCATGGAAGTCTAAACAAGATATTCAACTTGCATCGACTCCTACCAACCTTTATGAACTCATGAATTAGATGTTGTCAACCAACTCCATAAACTCAATCCTAAGACGGATTTGAAACTTCTCACCAGACGGTAATAAATAGTCCCACATTCATCAATTATTTTCCCTCCCCAAAAGAGGGCAATATGATAGGGCCTATCAAACTTCATGCCTCTGTATATATGAACATATTTAGTCCCCTATTATTGAGTATTTAAAAACCTTTTAAAAAAAAATTGAGTATAGTTTCCTCTATTTCTAGAATAAATTCCTTGCACCAACCAATGCCCAATAAGGGCTACACATACACAACCACTCAATTATGTGATTTGGAAACAAAATCTTGAATTTACAAGCAATTTTTGTTCAACAAACTACAAAATCTTGACTTTATAAGCATTTTTTGTTCAACACAACTAATCAACTTGCCTAGTACTACTATAATATAACCCAAAGGAAAGGAGAATGAGATCAATAAAGGATATCTGACACAACAAACCATTTTTAATTTGTATTTGAGAAATACGAAGAAAGAGACCTTAGTTCGTGTTTCTAGAATACCATCAATTTGGGAATAAAAGTTTCATTTCTTGTGGAAAATGAGGAAAATGAGGAAATGTGGAAGGGTCCTCTCCTCACTCTCTGGCCATCTGAGGAGCCTCTATTGTCTGCTGCCACGTAAACTGATATTGCATAAACGAATCAAAACGTTGGCCCATCCGCTGTTGTTCTGCCAAGATTTGATGTAGAAGCTCCTTCTGCGATTGCTGCGGAGCAGGTACCTGCTCATCATCTGAATCCTCAACTTCCTCTACGTGTGACGTAGAAGTTTGGGACCAAGTGCGTTTAACCAGAGCTCGTATACCCTCCATTGCAATCATCTGGCCTGGCCTCAATTTTTCTTCAGAAGGCTCAATCACCACTCTACTTTCCAAACATAAAGTCATAATCAGATGGGAAAACCATAATCCTAGTTGCCTACTGTAGCAGAGTGGCAAATTTGTTGACGTATGAGCTGACCGACATTTATGGCTTTTCCGGTATGGCAATACAATACAGCAATTTGACCTTTTCTATAGTGACATGGGTGAGATGGTTTACCAGTAGAAGGCGGCCACAAAGAAATTTAAACTAGACAAACCATGCTGGTTTAAGTTTATTTGCGTGGAAATGCCAAGCCATCATGCCATCTACCGTAGAAGTCCAGTCTACGTCTCTGTAACAAAGACCGCTTGTGATCTGTTGAAGCTCTACGTTGGCATTACGGGTGTCGGCCCTTTTATTGTTACGAACACGAGTGACCATCAAAACTCTGTTGATTTCATTGCCAGAGACATCCACTTATTTTCCCCGTACATATATTTTGGTGGAGCTATAATGATCAAAATTAGAATAAAACTCACGCACAATGGCTAGCTTGATTTCTGGCACCCCCGCAAATGGCCCTTGTATGCCCTTTTCCTTAATTGCGGCCCGTTTTGAGATATAATTGTCATATTTCTTCTTGGCTGCCGCAGTTAAAAAATGTAACCCGCCACCAACTCTTGGTTGTGGAAGCCCCGAATGATGAGGATTCTCCGGTACCCTTGCCTGTGGCTGATTTCTTTGCTGTTCTTCCCATTCCTATAAAACATAAACATGCATCATGACTCCCACAAAAAATGTCAACACCCCACACTTAAATAAAAGGCCATTCCCCCAAATCATAAGCCTTAGATTATACATGAAAATCCAAGCAAAATAATGCCTAAAACTAAGGCTTATATACAATGCATGAACATTCCTATGCATGAAAACTAATTAGAAAGAATTCACATGACATAATCAATGGCCTAGGAATTAAATTCGTGCATCAATGCCTTGTGTTTGAACATTTTTATTCATTGAGACATATTATCGAACACATGGCATGCATAAAGAAACAGGAAATTTTTGGGTATATTATGAACATGCAATCCATCCTCAATCAATAATCCATACAATAATCACACCAAATTTACGTTTGAAATTCAATCCATATGAGATTTTATCAATCAAAGCATAAAAAGACTCAATATATCCTCTTGAAAATTAATTGAAACCCATAAGGAAAAATTGTAGAAAGAGAGAGAAATTCATACCTTGATTTGATTTTCTAAGAAATAAAGAAGAAGAAATTTGGGTGTAAAATTGATGGAATTGAAGTGAGTTTTGGAAAACTTGAAGTGGGGGATTTTAGGATTTGAGAGGAAGTTGAAAGAGAAGAGGAATGTGAAGAAATAATGGGATTAGGAACGGTTGAGTTCCTTTATTCCCGTCGCGCGCACGTGCGCTGCTTCCGCGAGGCAGTGTGTCTGTGTCATACTCGGCCCCGCGCACATGCGCTGAGATTTTTGGCATGTTTGGTTGTTTCGAATTCTTTATGGGAGGTTGGCATGTTTGGTTGTTTCGAATTCTTTATGGGAGTTTGGCATGTGCACGCGAGGCAGAAGCTAAAAATGTAAGGGGTCTCAGCGCATATGCGTTGAGCTTTTAGCACGCATGTGCGCTGAAGGCGGAACAAAAATTACATATGTTTTTTTTTTTTTTTTTTTGCAATAACACAAGCATTCCTAAATCACTCTCATAAAACATAAACCCCTCAAAGATCTATTTTATCATTTTAGCCTCTTAATGCAATCAATTTCCCAATTAACTATGAGATTAAAATATGCTGTCCTTTTAAACTAAAATAAGCAAAAAGAAAATTGTAAATATTAAATAACAAAATAAAATTGAAATGGACATGGGTTAGCTCCCATGCAGCACTTTTGTTTATTGTTGTTGGTTCAACCTGATACTCTTTCACCAATCAATTAACTCCCATGTTGAGGAGTCCAAGGATCTTCCGTTTCACTGTTTTCACAAATGATGGATTCAATCCCCTTTGCTCTTTCAGAACCCGAACAAGTTGCTCTTCTTGCGAGTTGCTAAGTTGACTTGAGATTATCACCCTCTCCTTATCCTTCAAAAATATGTATTTAAGGTGAACAAGAAGGCGATTATAATCTGAAATTGTTCCCTACACAATAGATAACTTCAATTTCTCGTTAGAAAGTAGTAAAGCATTAGAACTTCCATTACTTGTTTGTTGCAACAAGTCCTTGTTCTTTTCCTTAAGATGTTCTTCACGGTTCGTTCCACCTCTTGATTATTGGTATATTCATGAATTTCCTATATTGGAGGCTTACACACATCGATTACAAAAACAAGTTTAGTATGATCAGATGGTTCAACGTCATCATAAATTCTAAAGTTAACACTTTTATCTCCAAATTCCATACTAAGAGTGCCTTTCTGAACATCTATCTTTGTTTGGGAAGTAGCTAGAAATGGTATTCCTAATAAAATATGAGCACTGGAATCACCTTGTTCCATTTCTAGAACATAAAAATCAGCAGGGAAAACCAAACTACCCACTTGAACTAATATATCCTCTACGATTCCCTTAGGATAGGCCAAAGATCTATCAGCCAACTGAATTACTATACCATTTTTATTCAATGGTCCAATTTTCAATGCATCATAGACAGAATATGACATTACATTAATAGATGCACCTAAATCCATACAGGTGCTACATAGTTTTTTCAACATATGTATTGCCTATCTTGCAAGGAATAGAGAACATACTTGGGTCCTTGTGCTTTTCAGGTAGGGATTTTTGAATAATCGACGACACATTCCTCCCAACCTCTCCCTTTCTAACTTTCTTATCCTTTTTCTTTTGTTTGTGGGTACAGAATTCCTTCAAAAACTTAGCATAACGAGGTATTTGTTTAATAGCATCTAATAAGGGAATATTTACCTCGCATTTACAAAAAGTCTCGTATAACTCTTTGTTGGGATCTTCTTTGAAAACTCTTTCAATGCCTCGAAAAATGGGGGTTTGGGCTTATCTTCGGGGCATACAGGAATAGCTTTATCTTCATTCCTGTTGCTTTCCTTCTCGCATGGTTCAACCTTTTTTTTGACTGTGGCCTTCTTCTTTTCAACCTTAATATGTTCAGGAACTAATTTTCGCTGAACATCAACCTCTTTACCACTCCTAAGCATAATTGCACTCACATTCTCCTTGGGGTTGATCTGATTGACAATTTCAAGCTGTTGTAGGATAGACGGCAACTTCTCGGAGCTCTGCGCTTTCAACCTGCTAATCGCGTTCGCCATTTGTCCCATTTGATGTTGCAACTGCTGAATACTGGCCTTTGTATCCTACTGGAATTGAATCGTATTTTAGTTAAAATATCCAGTCATTCCTCTAAAGACTTACCGGACAGATTATTTAGATTTGCTTGTTGTTTTTGAGTTAATGGCGGCCTATATGGTTGGAAATTCTGTCGATTTTGTTGAGGCTGATTTTGGGCTGGGTTCCCGTATCTCAAGTTAGGATGATCCCTCCATCCAGGATTGTAAGTGTTCGAGTAGGGATCATAACTTTGTCGTGGCTACCCTGGGAATTCTTCGGCTGCACTTATTTGATCTTGACCTTCATCTTGTAATGTGGGACACATATCTGTTGAATGTCTCTCATTTGAGCAGATACTACATGGTTGTGCAGTCGGTGTGGTACCTGAAGCCAACTGTCGAACAAAAGAAGTCAAACTAGCCATTCGACTTTGTTGTTCTAATGATGAAACATTTACCTCGTTAACACGCTTGAGAGGTTGATCGCGTCGTGTCCCGAACTTTTGAGAATGCGGGCCATATTTGATATAAGCTCATGAGCAACGTCTATGGTCAAATTATCTAACGCCCCTCCACTCGCGGCGTCGACCATGTTCCTTTTATTAGGCAACAACCCTTTATAAAAATATTGAATTAGCAAGGAGTCACTTATCTGATGATGTGGACAGCTTGCACACCATTTCTTGAAGCGCTTCCAATACTTATACAAGGATTCTTCATTAAACTGCCTTACTCCACCAATTTCTTTGTGAATATTTGCAGTTCTAGAAGTTGGAAAGTATTTAGCCAAGAATAATCTATTCATCTACTCCCAAGTTGTGATACTACCCGAACGCAAATCGAATAGCCAATCATTTGCTTCATCATTGAGTGAGAATGGGAATGCTTTCATCTTGATATACTCATCTGACACCCCGGTGGGTCTCATACTTGAGACATGTGCAAACCGCATGGAACTCCTTAAGATGCTTGTTTGGATCCTCACCTGGCAATCCATGAAAAGAATGTAACAAATGGATTAGTCTAGATTTTAATTCAAATGTGACATTAGCATCTAATTCTGGATATGTAATGCATAAAGGTTGTTGGCTCAGAGTGGGCGCGGCTAATTCCCTCAAAGTCCATTGTGCCATGTTCGTCTCTTCCTGTTGTTCCTGATCACCTGCAAAGATATAGTTGAACAATTGTTCTTCTCCTAACTGTCGTTCTCTTATCTCTTTTCCCAATCTGCGTAATATTCTCTGTATTTCTGGATCAAATTAAAATTCAACTTGTCCAGCAGACTGGGTCACATGCATACACAATTAGCGGAAGAATTATAATAAAAAGAAAGAAAAGGAAAAAAAATGAAATAAATAGCACAAAAATAATTCAAATCGTTCCCCAGCAACGGCGCCAAAATTTTGGTGTGCAATAATATGATGCGGAGTTGTAATGCTGTCATAGGCGCCCAAAATTAACAACTCTCAATATGTAGTAGTGGTGAGTACAGGTCGTCCCACAGAGAACGGAGTTTATTCTTGTGATAAATGTAAAAGGGGGTTTTCTTGAATGCTTTTAAACTAAAACTAAAACAAGAAAATAATTGAAGAAAATTCGATATAAGAAAAGCCTTGGTTTTGGTCATATCCACCATGGCAATTTCACTAGTCGATCCTTGACACACAAGATAATTCAATTTTATATCAAGCACTAATTGAAAAATTAACCCGAACGAATACCAATTCAAAGCTGATTCTTATTTCTTTCTAAAGTTGGTTAATTTTCAACACGCGATTCAATTAACCTAACTATTAATTTAACCCAGACATGCACCAAAGATTAATTAATAGAAGCATTAAAATCAATAAGAACAATTAGACTAATTAAACATAAACACGCGGTTATGCCAATTAGATGATTAAATTCCCTAATTTCAATAACACTAATCCAGTAATTATCAAATTCAGTTGGTCATCACGTATTGAATTAAGCACACGTGGTTAAAACAATCTAACAGTAGATTAATTCTAATAACTTAATATTCTACAGCAATAATAAGTTAAAAAGAACAATCATAAAATTAATCGTAGAAAAATAATCAATACTTGACATATAATTGAATAATTCAAGTACAAAAAAGTCTCACAACTTTGTAGAATTGACCATGGCTTCAATTTCCTCAACCAAGAAAAGGGTTTTAGGCACAAAGTGCCAGAAAAGAATAAAGAAGAATTTTCTACTGAAAACCCTAGCCAAAAGAAAATAGAAGTGTCGATCCTCTTTTTCTCACCCTACTTGGGGTATTTATATTGAGTATTTAGGGTTACAATTATTGCCTATGGATAAGAACGTGAAATTGGGTGAAAAAGAGTCGAACCGGCCGAAGAATCTATCAGAAACTCAACTTCACGCCTCCTAGTTGCCTTCCGCGCACATGCGCTGGAGTCTTTGCGCGCATGTGAGCACAAGGCAGTAAGGTCGGACCCAGGAATGTTCTATCCTCGGCGCTCATATACAGGGACCCTACCGTGCATGTGCGCACGAGCCACTCATGAGATTTTGCTTCTGGACGCGCATGTGCGCTTGCTTCCTCAACGGTGCTCTGCCTTCGGCTTCGATTTTCACCTTGATGCTTGCGTAATTTGAAGTGTTAAACACAAAAGTTGTATCTCTATCCCTTAGCTTTCCAATACATCTTAAATCACCTCAATCGAAGCTCGGGATCAAAAGTTATGCTTGAAATACAAAATAGTTTCTAGAATGGCTTCACACTCGTGCATGTCCCGTACTAAGCATTTTCTTTCATCTTTTCCTATCTTTTTTAGCCCTTTTTCTCTTTAACCCTACAAAAATTGAGA
Source organism: Cinchona pubescens (assembly GCA_025175665.1). Taxonomy (NCBI): domain Eukaryota; kingdom Viridiplantae; phylum Streptophyta; class Magnoliopsida; order Gentianales; family Rubiaceae; genus Cinchona; species Cinchona pubescens. The sequence goes on from JANKKI010000232.1 coordinate 2,080,218, forward strand.
ATAACCAAATTAAGCTGAATAATAACTCAAATCTTGCTTACAACACATAAAAACATGGTAATTGACACATAAAATATAGCACAATTATGAACTTATTAGACTCACTTACTTACTCTTAAGCAATGGCCAGACTAATAAAGAAGAATCCCTTCTCGATTACGTGGATCGGTTCAAGAAGGAAACCATTGGGATTCAAGGAGTTATGAAAGATATGCAAATCATGGCGTTTCAAAGTAGGGGTTAAGCCCAGAAAGTTCTCATTTGATCTTAATTTGAGGTTACCCTCTACACTTAATGAACTTTTTCGTAGAGCCGAAGAGTTTGCTCAAGCAGATGAAGGGTAAAGAGAAAAAAGGGAGTTCGAGGATGAAAGCGGGGGAAGAGAAAAGCAAATGGAGGAGTTAGCGGAGCAGAACCTCCAAAGAAGGTCAGTGTGAGGGATAGGTTATCTGTAATCGTTCCTTATAGGAGGAGTCCCAACCCTCCTAGAGTTTGTACCCCGCTCAATACGCAACCTTCAAGCATTTTGGCTATCATAGAGAAAGAACCCTTTGTCAAGTGGCCTGGGGCCATGAGGAATGACCCAAAATGGTGCAATAGGAACAAATGGTGCTATTTCCATAAAGATCATGGACATGAGACTAAGGTCTGATTGTATTTCTCTCAAAAATTTGATTGAAGACTTGATAAGAAGGGGTTACCTTAAGCAATTCATCCAGGGGATGGATAGAGGAAGATCACTCATACGCCAAGCACAAAACCCCGACAAAGGAGATCGAGATCTGCCTCAAAGAGAAAGAGTAGCGGGGGTGGAAACTAAGGTAGAATCATCATTCATACTATCTCTAGGAGGCAACAAATGGTGAATCCGCATCATCATGCAAGGCCTATGCTCGACAAATCAACTTGTTCCAATTTAGCATGAAGAAAGCCAGGTTGTACCAAGACATAATATTCACCGCGGAGGAGGCGGCTCAGGTGAGTCACCCTCATAATGATCCTTTGGTAGTGACCTTACCCGTTGCAAATTGTAATGGAAGAGAACCTTGATTAACAATAGAAGTTCCATGGATATTCTTTTTTATGAAGCCTTCAAACAAATGAAATTGGAGGAAAAAGACTTGAAACCCGTGACTTCACCCTTGTTTGGGTTCCCGTCGGGAAAGTGGATGAATCCCTTGGATACATTACTCTTCCTGTCATGTTTGGTACACTCTCTCAAGATGTTCAACTCATGATTGATTTTGTAGCTGCCAAGGCCTCTTCGCCTTACAACATCATCATTGGCAGACCTACGATTGGAGCACTTGGTGATATTCCATCATCCCATCACATGAAGATGAAATTTCTAACGGAGAATGGAGTAGGCGAGATAAAGGGAGATCAAGTCACAGTGAGACAATGCTATATAGCTTCATTGAAGTTGAACATAATCCAATGGTACCTCTAAGTTGAAGACCAAGGATGGGAAGCTCGTACCTCGCACTTGGAATGCCCAAAACTTGAAAAAGTTCTATTTTAAAACTTTCTTTAGGTTGCTTTTGTTTTTTGTAATTCCCTAAGCCAAGCGACACCTTCCGAGGTGAAACAAGCATCTGCAACTTGTAAATATTCGCTTTTGATATCAAATAAAATTTCTAAGTTTTTTGCCTTTGTATTATGGCTCATAATTATGCTTAGAATAGCGATCCTATCCTCTACTCAACCTCCAAGTGCAAAACCATGACTCTCCGGGGTCACTTATTCCCTCTGCGGAACATTCTTCATGATATCACGACTCTCCGGGGTCACTTATTCCCTCCGGGGAATAAAATTAAAAACCACTCTTCGGAGTCGGCATAACCCTCCGAGGGCAAAAATAAGCTTATCCTTGGAGAAGTAGTTCCTTGGTAAAGTAGGCTCAAAAAAGCGAACAAAGCCCTTCCGGGGGCAAGAAGAAAAATTTTCCTAGGAGATTTGTGCCTAATAAAACTTTAGTAATAATACTAAGGCCTTACTTGGGAGATTTGTACCGAGAACAACCCCTCCGGGGGCCAAAAAAAGCTTATCCTTGGAGAAGTAGTTCCTTGGGTAAGTAGTCTCAAAAGAGTGGCCATAGCCCTTCCAGGGGCAAGAAGTAAATTTTTTCCTTGGAGATTTGTGCCTAAGAAAACCTTAAAAGCAACACTATGTCTCGAGGCTTTACTTGGGAGATTTGTGCCTAGGACAACCCTTCTGAGGGCAAAAATAAACTTCTCTTTGATTCGGCGAAAGAGCCAGGGTTTACCCTCCGGGGATAAAACACATTTGCTCTAGCATAGCAATGAAAGCTTAACCTCACAATCTTAGACCCTTGAAAAAAAAAATTCAAGTGTCTAAGGGGGGGCGAAGGAGTATGTAGAAAAGCTTGAAGAAAAATAAAATCACAAATTGTCGCAGGAAAGCCATGATATCATATAAGCAAACGAAAGGCATAATTTAGGTGGAATTGGTACAAAGAAGGCCCCAATTCAAAGCCAAGCAACAAACGCTAAATACTAAGGAAAACAAGTAACATAATACTAGTTGAAGATGGAGCCCGTACATATAAGAGATCTGAGCTCTAAGTCTCTAAAAAGGTAAAATGGCTAAGCAAAAGGCTAAACTTAGTTGCTCCATCCTCAGGGGAAACCCCCGAAGAGCTAGAGTGAAGAGAGGTAAAAGGAGACACAGCCTTGAAGCAAGTCTTCAATATCCAAGCTTGGATATTTCTTTTTCACATAAGATAGGGCTCGATCATAACTTTCGTCGAAATACCCCATGCTACAGTCTTCTATCAAATCCTCAAACTCGGGGCTAGCACGATAGTCTACAAAATGCTTGTCCATGTGATCCTTGTAGTCTTGAGAATCAAGGAACTTCAAGATGGAAGAATCTCTACTCTTCTTTTCCATGGTTTTAAGCTCCTCCTTGTGCAACACGCAAAGCTCCTTTACCTCATTTTTATGAGATGCTCGAATCTCCTTAACCTCATTTTTATGAGAGGCTTGAAGCTCTTGGTTCTCTTTTCTCAATTTGGAGATCTCTTGGAGGTTCTCTTGATTGTGTTTAGATGCAACACACATAGCTTGGAAGTGTTATTCTTTTGCTTCTTCAGACTTTTTAAGCTTAGCCTCCAAAGCTCAAATTTGAGAAAGATGGTATTCTTTAGCTTTGTTCAAGTGGTAGTAATGTCTAGATCGCCAATCTAAAAATCATGAGAGAACGATGTTATCTATAAGTATAATAAAAAATACTTAGTCAATTTATGAAAAGAAGAAGGAGCAATTTACTTGAGCAATATGTTTAAACATGGCGTCGGCATTGGCGACACAAGTAGAGCTTAAAATTTTCCCAAATCTCTCATTCCGCGACTTAGGCAATGCTAGTGCCTCCACCAATGGGCAACTCACTTCTTCCCAAGAAGGAGTATAGATCATGCGGGAACAATTAGAGACCTCAACCCGTGGGGGAACTTGTTCTTGAGGTAGATTTGAATCAAAACTTAGTGAGGTTGAAGTTTCTTGAGTAGAAGCCTCTACTTGAGCAAATAGTGTCAGAGTATCCTCTTTGTAAGGCATTGTCTTCTTTTTAGGTGAAAATAGCGCAAGAGTTTTTTGTGCCGGCTTCTTAAACCCCCAAGATCCCAAAGGTAGATTTCTTGGGAATTTAAGATGAACCTTCATGCCTTGCTTGTCTCATTCCAATTCAAAGCGCGCTCACAAATGGTATCCTTCAAAGCATCCACTACAAGATCAAGAATAACAAATTAAGGTCAAGTTGAATAAAAATTGTTGAAAAAAATACTAAGTAAAATGCATATGCATGGCAACCTAGAGGGACAAGAGGATCAAGATCGGCTGGGCTCAACCCCACTAATACTAACACTTTTTCATCCATCACTTTTTGCCAAGAAAGTGGTTTGGCCTTCATAAGTATTGCAGGATTTCCGTTCTCGCGCCCACTAAGAGGAGGAAGCTTGTTGATCTTTGAAAGCATTAAATTATAGCTCCAAGTGGGAAAATTCCATTCGGGCAATCGTTGGATAAAAAAGTAGTATTTCTCCAATCAACTAGCTTGGGTGAGCTTCTTCGGCCAATTTTCTGTTAGATCGCCAACTAAAGGTGTACCTCACTCCACTCGGTGCAAGCCGAAAAAATTCCTTAAAGGTGCCAATTGAAGGTTTTACCCCAAGAGCGGCACAAGTGATATCCAAATATGCATTGATGTGGTGGATGGATTTGGCTTGTAATTGTCCAAGCCCCACTTGGTAATGCTCCAACACCTTGTGGAAAATCAACGGCAATGGGAATCTCAATCCTGCTTCTAGTTGCACCAAATACACGGACACATATCCGGAAGACTTTATGCATGGTCTATGGTCGAGAGGAGGAACTTTCACCTTATAAAGATTAGGAATGTGATTTTTCTCCATCCATTTCCTAATCAACTCCAAATCAGCAAGCGAACGAGACAATCGAGAGTACACATATGTGGGGTCATTAATATCACCCTTAACTTTCTTTTTTTCTTCATGTGTGGGGAAACCTTTGATCATTTTCCTCTTGGGTGGAGGAGGAACCACAACCTCTTCATTAGAAGGCTCATTCTGATGTTGGGGTAAATCATCTTCATTAGAGTTTTCCCACTCAAGGTGTTGCCCTCTAGCCCGAGGTACTTGAAGAAGTCCCGATGACATAATTGTAGATGGACCGAACCTCTGTGGTAGTTCTACTCAAATTCACCCTCACATTGGAAGATGGAGCACCATCAACCAAGGGTCTACCCGCAAACATACTTTGCCAAAATTTTCTTTGTTTTAATATCATACCAAGGTCATCTTGAACAAAATCCAAGTCCAAAGCTTCATGCAATGGGCTAAGTAGCTTACTTAGGATTTCACGCAACTCACCAAATACATGTTCAAGGATATCCTCTACCTCATTCAAAGAAAGTTCCCCACAATCATTAGCCATAGCGATATTGTGGCATGACTTGTCAACATCTCTTTCTTGTGCACAACCCATTTCAACATTATAGTCAAGTTCACAATTACTTCTATCAACCCCATCATTATTGGCACAAGTATCATCATTTGTTGGGATAACAAGAGTTTCAATTATTGGAGCATCATGTGATGAGTTAGGATTCATGAGATCATCATCAACATCCATGGAATAATTGTCAAGAGCATTTTTAGTTGCTTGCATATTAACTTTGCCTCGTTAAGAGTGCCATCATACATGATCTAGAGGTTATTTTCCTAACTTTCCCTATCTTTTCAGTCCAGAGCACAGTTTAATAATTGAAGCTGAGGTGGATAAAACTCTTAGTGGTAAGATTGATTAGAGAAGTATTGTATCCCACTTGGCTTTGTAAACCAGTCCTTGTAACTAAGCAAGATTCTTCTTGGCGAATGTGTCAAGATTTTACTGATCTTAATAAAGCCTTTCCAAAGGACAGTTACCCGTACCCACGGATCGATACGGTAGTAGATTCATTTGTTGGATTTTACATTTTGCACTTTTTAGATGCATTCAAGGGTTACCATCAGATATACATGGTCAGAGAAGATGAAGAGAAAATCTCTTTCATCACTGACCGAGGCACGTATTGCTACACTACGATGCCCTTCGGACTCAAAAATGTCGAAGCTACATATCAACGTCTCGTCAATAAAACCTTCAAGTCCCAAATAGGACGAAACATGGAGGTATACATTGATGACATGGTGGTCTGACTAAGAGCCGAACCTATGAGGAAATCCTGAAAGATCTCAGGGAAACATTTGAGACATTAAGATCCATCCGAGTAAGGCTGAATCCTAAAAAATGTACATTTGGAGTCCCCTCGGGAAAATTCTTGGGATTCATTGTCTCTCATCGGGGAATTGAGGCGAACCCTGAAAAGGTGCAAGCCATAATTGATATGAAAACTCCCACCTCGGTAAAGGAGGTTCAGAGACTCACCGGTAGAATGGCAGCCCTGAATCGATTCCTGTCCAAATCAGCAGAAAGAGGCTTGCCGTTCTTCCGGCTCATAAAGAAGACTGAGGGCTTTCAATAGACTGAAGAAGCTCGTAAAGCCTTTGAAGAGCTTAAAGAATACTTGGGCAACTTGCCGAAGCTTGCATCTCCACAAAAAGGAGAACCGCATTACCTGTACATCTCAATCACTGAATTGGCAGTCAGCTCGGTTCTACTGAGGCAAGATAAACACGGCAACCAATGCCCTATCTATTTTGTAAGAAAAGTGCAATTCAAGGTCCAGAAAGAAACTACACCCCTATCGAGAAGGAAGCTTTCTCATTGGTGGTGTCGGCTTTGAAGCTAAAACCTTATTTTCATGGCCACAAGATAATTATTTTGACCAACCTTCCTTCGAAAAATATCCTAAGCAAGCCAGACGTTTCGGGCAGAATGCTAAAGTGGTCTGTGGAGCTATTCGAGTTTGACATAGAATTCAGGCCTCAGATAGCAATCAAAACACAGGCTTTCGCAGATTTCATTGCAGAAACCTGTGACACCGAGAAGGTTGACCTCATCATGGCGATTGATCCAGCAAAAGAACAAAAAATGAAAGAGGATCTCACATGGGAACTTCATGTTGACGGAGTTTCATGTGAATCCGGAGCCGGGGCAGGGATAATAATCCGATCCCTAGAAGGGGACTATCTCACTTATGCCCTAAGGTTCGAATTCAAAGCAACAAACAACGAAACTGAGTACGAAGCCCTCATCTGTGGGATGGAAATGGCCTACCAGATGGGGGAGCCCGAACCTTAAAGATACATTTAGATTCTAAGCTAGTTGTGAATCAAAGCCTAGGAAATTATGAGGCTCTAGGCGTGATCTTGAAAAGGTACCTAACCGAGGTCAAAAGCTGGATTAATAAATTTAAAAAGGTGGACATCATCAAGATTGCCCGAATAAGAAACACGTATACGGATGCTCTGTCAAAGCTAGCCTCGGCAATATACTCACATTTAACGAAAGAGATTTTGGTACAACTACGAGAGCACAGGTCTGTTGACTTCTCTGAAAGAATCTCTTGTGTTCAACCAGACCTCGGTTGGATGGAACCCATAATAAGTTATCTGAATAATGAGAAGCTCCCCGAAGACCCTGCCGAAACTAGAAAGATCAAGTACAGAGCTGCCAAGTATACACTTATCGACGGAATCTTGTATAAAAAAGCATATTTGTGCCCCCTGTTGAGGTGCCTCACACCTTTCGAAGCTAGCTATGTTCTACGAGAGGTGCACGAGGACATATGCGGCTAAGTCACACCGATCCTCAGAGCTTAGCTCGCAAAGTCTTATTGGCCGGGTACTATTGGCTGACCTTACACTCTGACGCAAACACCTTGGTACGGGGGTACCATCAATGTCAAATACATGAGTCAATACCTTGAAAACCCGGATCGGACATGGTCCCTATTCAGAGCCCATGGCCATTTGCTCAGTGGGGAATTGACATTTTAGGCCTACTTCCCAGAGGGATAGGCAAGCTTGAGTTCCTAGTAGTGGCAGTTGACTATTTCACCAAGTAGATCGAGGCTGAGCCCCTAGCTATAATCTCGGGAAAAGCAATAGAAAAATTCTTTTGGAAAAGCATTGTTTGCCGGTTCGGTATTCCTGCTGTGCTCATTTCTGATAATGGGAAGTAATTTGAGGGAGAGCCTTTCAAGAGCTTCTGCGCTAACCTCGGCATCAAGCAGCACTACACCTCGGTCGCTCATCCACAAGCAAATGGATAGACTGAAGTATGCAACCTAACCCTACTGATGGGGCTGATGTGTATGCATACTGATACAAGACTCGACTTGAATGAGCCAAGGGCGCTTGGGTTGAGGAATTGCCTAGTATCTTATAGGCATACAGGACTACGCCTCGAATGGCTAACGGAAACACTCCGTTCAGCTTGATTGACGGGTCCGAGGCTGTTATCCCTGCAGAGATTAGGCTACCTTCGGCTCGAGTGTCCTTGTGTGCCTTGGAATTCAACGATGAGGCCCTGTGAGCTAACCTGGATCTACTTGAATAAAAGATGTAGGATGCATCCATCTAGGAAGCCAAGTACAAGCAGGTCATGGCTAAACACTACAACGCCAGGGTCAAGCATCGGTATCTACGGCCCGGAGACTTGGTGCTTCAGAAAAATGAAGCAAGCCGTGTAGAAGGGACTAAAAAGTTAGACCCAAACTAGGAGGACCCCTATCGTGTAATAGAAGCTCACACTTCGGGCTATTACAAGTTGGTCGACATGAGAGGGGATCCTGTTCTTAGAATGTGGAACATTATAAATTTGAAGAAATATTACAGCTCAAGGAATGTAATGAAAGTCCCTTCTCAAAAGATAGATATTCGAGCAGCACCAACCCTCAGAGGTTTGAATCCAGTTCACACAAAAGAAATGATTGAGGGCTTATGCTTAGCAGTCTCCCATCAAGGGCAGAGGTTTAGTAGCCCCCCAAGAAAAATCAAGGTGTACCAACCCTCAGAGGTTCGGTTCAAGCACATCAACATGTTCGAGCTGCTCCAACCCTCAGAAGTTCAGATCCAGTTCAACACAAAAGCAAATGATTGAGGGCTGAGGCTTAGCAGTCCCCCCTCAAGAGTAGAGGCATAGTAGCCCTCCCAAGTAAAATCAAAGTGCACCAACCCTCAGAGGTTAGGTTCAAGCATAGAAAACAAATTCGAGCTGTTCCAACCCTCAGAGGTTCGGATCCAGTTCAACAGAAGTGCAAATGTTGAGGGCCGAGGCTTTGCAGTTCCCCCCTCATGGGCAGAGACTTGGCAGCGCCCTCCAAGCAAAATGAATTTGAGAGGATCCGATGTTTCCTCGAAGAGGCTCGATAGCCCTGCTCAAGCAAAACATTATTCCTTTGACCTTGGAAGGTCTGATTCGAATTAAATGGCTAAGGCAAACATAAGGAGCTAAGCATAGTTCTTTTGCTTCAGCTCGGAAGGGTCCAAACAAGGCCTAAGTTCAAAATGAAAAGAAAACTTAGACAATATTCTATGCTGATATTCTTAAGTGTTATAAGCTTATTATCTATTTTTTATCATGAAACTTTTGCTTTGAATGCAGGAAATAAAGAAATTGAAAAGCAGGTAAAGGCCAGAAGTAAAGAAAAGTCGAGGCCCTTATCGAGAAGACAAAGTTTTCAAAACTTAAGAATTTCATTGAAAAATTCTAACTATTACATTAAAAATTCCTAACTATTACAACAGAATTACTTCAGCCTGAGCAGCAGAAATGGAAGGCTCGGCAGATTCTGTGGAAGCTTGATTCACAGGTTCAGACTCGGCTTCGGGATCCGTACCCTGAATCAGGAGAGTTGCTTCAGAAGCTCCGAGGGATCGATACAGGCGGTTTAAATTGGGTTTGTAGGCCATTGATGACTTCCTCGGTAGCAGAAGCATCATATGGCAGCCCCTCGTACAAATCAGGATTCTTCATCAAGTAGTCACAAGCCAGTGTGAACCCCATGGAGAATACCTTCTTTGTAAACTCCTTCAACATCTCATCTGCTTCGATCGAAGCCACGAACTGGTTCCTTTCTTCGATCCACAGTTCCACCTCCCGAGAAGTGAACTTTGCCTCGGCCAGCTGAGCTTCTTCTTGAATTTGAAGATCCCTTTGCTCTAGGTTTACGATCCTCTTGTCACGATCGCTGACATCCACTTTGAGGGTCTTCTTTTCTAGCTTGGATTGGCGAAGCTTGTCCCTCACTTTGGTTAATTCGGCCTTCCACTCATTGTATTTTTTGCTCGTTGGCTTTAACAGCCTCCTTCACTGCCTGATCCACGATTTGGAGTCAGCCAAATCCTGCTTCATGGAGTTAACGGCGAAGTAGAAGGAGGACTGGCTATAGTCCCCTTAGCGATGGCAGGCAAGATTGTGATAGCCTGTAAAAGAGCAAAAGTGTGAGTTGAAGTATGAGGTAAAAAAAAAATTGAAATTTCAAGAAGGGTTAGTCAGACTTACGTTCATTAGGCAGACGTGAAACTCATCTAGCCTCTGTTGGGGGTGAAGCCTCTTGACATAGGCTACGTCCCGAGGCAAAGCAACCATCTTTGCCTACTCACGAGCCATCCTCGGGAATTAAGCCTGGTAGTTTATGTCGATCGGGGGGGTGGGTCAGATATCAGTACTTCCCGAGGTGAGGAGAACTGGAAGATAGTCGATGAACAGTCGACCCCAGGGCACATCCTGTGACCTTGCAGATTTCCACTCCTCCTCTGGAATGTATTTTTTAGACCTGAAAAGAGAAGAGTTTCAGCTCTCAACTGGAAGAAAGAATAAGAAGTGGGAGAAAATGAGGCTTGGCAGCCCTTTCCATAAAAGGTGATGAGTTGTTTCGACAGACGGACAGTTCCAGAAGCTGTCCCTGGGGTTCTTATGGTCCCACCCCTCACCACTGGAACGGAGGGCCTCATGGACAATGACGCAGAAGAGAGGGTCATTGCCGAGGTGGGACCCTCCCTGAGGCCAACGGCCTCCCTTGTCCTTTTCCTAGTAACCCGAGTCAGCTCGAATTCGGGGGGCTGAAGAGCCAGAGTTACCTCCCCTGCTGGTCCCTCCGACGTGCTGTCGGCCTCGGTCTGATTCGGGGGTGCGAAAGTTGAGGGTGTGGCCTCAGCACTCCACGAATGTGTGTTGGTGGTGACGGATGAGGATCCGCTTGTTGATGAAGAGGGCTGGTTGGAAGTGCCTGCACCAGTAGCAAGTGTGGGAAACACTAACCCCCTGAGAAATGCTCTGAGCTCTGCATAAGACAAAAGATCAGTAAAAAAAAAAAAAAAAAAGGATGACCTTGTTGAGGGTCGTAGCTAGGGAGGATGTCATGGGTAAGGAACAGTCCCGCACAGGCAAGGATGTTGTTGGATAGGATGGCAGGTTGGTTGTTAAAGTTTATTCTGAGGTTCGATTCTACTTGAGGTTCTAGATGAGCCTCTTGGTGTGTACGGAGTCCAGGGAAGAGGCATTTTTGATTTTGAGGTTTTCTTTGGCGAGATTCCACGGACCCCGAGGCATTGGAGGGTCGAGGTACCGAATAAAGAAGAAACACTTTTTCTAGTCATGAATGGATGAAGGGTTACCCGAAGTGAGCTGTTTGCCTACGGTTCGGGGAGAAATGTAAAAGAATCCCTTTGTAAGGGATAATTTTAACATCATCCTCAAGGCGTCTAAAGAAAGGGGGATGTTGTGTAGTCTACACAGAAAGGAGAAGTCGGCAATAAGCCGAAGTGCGTTTGGGGTCAGCTGGGATACGTTAATATTCTAGTGGTTGGATAGGTTGATGAGGAGCGGTACTATTGGGAGCCTCAGCCCCGCCTCAAGCTGCTTCTAGTAAACTGTTAGGTAACTTGGATGAGGTAGGTGGCCTCGGTCCTCTGGGGCAGAGAGTTTGATGTGCACGTTCTTAGGAAAACGGCATCTATCCCTAAGTATTTTGATTGGAAATTCTCGGGGTCGAGGGAGTTTGATATACTTTGCGTTTGAAGGTTGGGGTGGTCGTTTTGAGGAGGTTCGAAAAAGGTAGGTTCGGGGGGAAAATTTAGTGGCACTGCTGCCAGAAAAGCTTCGTCAGAAGGATTTAGCAGTCTGTCAATGGCGTCTGTAGGGGAAAGGGGGACCAGTGTGCTAATGAGAGAGGTGGGAGTGAACTAACCGGCCATGGTCTTCTATTTGGAAGGCGAGTGAGATGTTTTGGGAGACTTCTGGTGGTATCCGGCGATGGCGTTGAGCAGCGGTCATCAGTCAGCAACGGATGAAATCGGAGGAAAGGGGAGCAGGAAGGTGGTGGTGAGGGAATGAGCGTATGTGAGTTTCTGGGGGAGCAAAGGAGCAAAAGGTAGTGAGGACTGAAGGAGGAGTTGAAGGAAGAAGGTAGTAGTAAGTTGGAGAAATGATGTAAAATGAGTAGGGGAAAGAAAAAAGATTTGGGGGAGAATGGGGGGTATAAATAGGAGGGCAATCTTCCAGAATATTCAATGGATCTGGGGGGAAAACTGACGGTTTTGAAATGAAAAAAGGCGTCTAGGCGGGAAAAGCGATGTGTTATGGCGTGAAAAAAGAGGCATTTTGCCGGCGTTACGGTGCGAAAAATGAGGCGTTTTGCAGCAAAATCAGAGCGAATAATGCAGTGCAATAAATGAAAATTCAGTGCATGGGGACTCAGCATAAACGTCACCCACGAGTTAATGTTGCAGTTACGTGTTGCCGAGGATCCCATGGGTTGCTACAGCCTCGGATCGACAAGACAAGTGCGAGAGTGCTCCATGATTTTGCACCTCGGATCGGTATAAAAAGATTGGTTGTCATCGTCTGGAGACTGCGAACAGTCATTTTTCGGCTCGGTCCCTGTCGTGAGGCTTGGCACCAAGTTGAGGGAACTATTGATGATGTTGATTAGTGACACATAGATTTTTTCCCAGATTGTTCTAGAAGTACCTACTTGGCAGCCTCATTAAGGGCAATTATGTAATTTAGCCTCAGGTTGAGCTAGTATAGTGATAGCCCCATGTCTTCTCATGTACATCTATAAATAAGGGGATTTGGTGATACTAAAAAGGGATCGAAACTCAGATAATCAGACATACACTTTCTACTCAATTCTTCCACTTTCTCCCTTCTCCTAGAATCTAATTCTAGTTTTGTCACATATAGAGGAGCTCCAAACTCCAAAGCAGACATATGACCATATAAAGGAGATCATCTTCCTCTACCATGACCTTTATAGTCCACCGATTCATTGTATCGTCTTATTCGAAGTAATTTTTGCCTGAATTATTGAAGTTGGAAACATGCCTGATCTTTCATCTCTTTGGAGCTCATCACTTCGTATGGTAGCGCTGATCTTTCATTATTAATTATTAATTTTTATTTATTCATTTTATTATTATTATTATTATTATTTTTTTAAAACATGAATCTCGAGCTTCGGCCAGAACCTTGGGTCTTCATCTAGGGAGCTTCGGCCATAATTGAAGTACTATTATTTTTCTTCTTTTGCAAGACTCAAATGGCTCCCATTTACTCTCATTGAAACTGCACAGTCCTCCTATCTTTATTGTTCAAATAGCTTTAGCTGAGATCGCATCTTTGGCTTGATTGAGAAGATACCATAATTGTTATGTACTCCTCGGAATGAAAGATTCTTCACTTAGCTTACTTATGTTGACCCGCATAATTTTAAATTCTTTGTTCGTTTTCTGCTCTATGAGACTCGGTTAACCCGTAATGCACCTGGGATTAATGTGCCTCGTATCGGCTTCGGACAATACGTTTATGCCTTTACCAAATTAATTTGGCTTCGTCCAATTTCTCTTCAAATGACTTTGCCTCTTCCTTGTTTTCGAGAGCCTCTAATCAAGGCTTTGGCCTTGCAACTTCTGCTAATGTTGAATTATTATTGGCTTTATATTGTCCGAATGAGGCTGAAATCATCCAAACTTGGAAGCGGAGCTGTCCGAACTTCAAAGCTGACACACAACCAGCCTCGGCGAGTTTTTGCAACACACTGAAGCCTCGGTCAGTTGCCCGAAGTAGTTTCAGCAAGTGTCAAATCTTCGAAGCTAATCTTTTCGAAGTTCGATGATCAAACTCGTTTGAATTCCCATGTTGAAATTATTTTTGCATTACAGCAAAACTTGTCCGAATTCTCATGTTGAAATTATTTTTGCATCAAAGCTAAATATAAGTCCAAAATTTGAATATCGAAACCGATCTGAACTCGAATATAGACCGCCATAGCTCAACAAACTCATGTGATCCAAACTCAAATCTAAACCACCAGAGCTCAACAAACCCATTTCATGTAATTAAGCATCTCGTCCTTAATTTTTGTTTTCATGTTATTATTATTTATTTTTTATCTGAGATTCTAGAGCTCTCTAACCCGAACTAAACTGGACACCGGGTCACCTATACGACTGCTTGTTGATCTTCCAAGCTTCATCTGTAATGTACGATGATTCTTGTCAGATTATGATGATTCTTGCCAGATTTCAAAGTTCATGAACCAAAAAATTTAATTTGTAACAAAACATCTGAACACCAAAACTCATTTGAAGTTGAAAATATATTCTAACTCCGATTTGATGAGTTTATGTCCCAACCCCGAATCTAATATTTGACGAGTTTACCACTTCGGATAGCAGCTCGGATGCTCTCCGTCCTTGGTGAGTTTACCAAATTCTCCCAAACTTCATTTCTTATACTGAGCAAAGCTTATAATTTCCAGTCCATGTAAGGATCAATTTGAAATTTGGATCGCTTCAGATAGCAGCTCGGATGTTCTCCGTCCTTGATGAGTTCACCAAATTCTCTCGAACTTCATTTTATGACTGAGCAGAGCTTCATTTCTAGTCCATGTAAGGATCAATTTGAAATTTGGATGAAATTACTCTCCACATCCGAAGTAATTTCTGCATTTGAAGTCGAAGATACGACCGAACTCCAAAACCAAACTTTTTTTTTTTTTTTGGATGGGGAACCGAATCTGAGTTCAAACATGCTCCGACTCACTTCATGCATGTTGGATTTAATTTCTTGACCCACTTTCAGCGCAGACAAGCTATGATGTAATCTTCAGCCTCAGATGAGTTTCAGATAATTTGATTTGAGCTTGGAGCTCGAACCAGCCTCACCTCAACTCAACCTACACCGATTTGCATGGGCCTCAGGCATTTCACGTCAACATCGGCCAAGTGACTTTAGCTTTGGTCATGCTATTTTGGCTCTAGCCGATTTGGATCGACTTCACATTGACTTTAGCCGATTAGCTTCAACTTATATGAGTCTTGGCATTTTATGCAGTTTGCCACTACGAAGTTTAAACGACTATAGAATGAGGTACTTCTCACTCATCTTACATACACTTTGAGAAGAACTTCATTTGGCTTTATGGACATTTATTTTGAAAGTTGATTTGTCTTCAGTTTGCTTTAGTTTTAAGGAGCTCTTTGGTTCGGCTCAGATTTGTTGATTCAACCACTTTGCCTCGCAATGGTCAAATTGCCTTGGCTAAGATGTTTCGGCCAATTGGTTCAGATTTTTTTTGGGTAAACCTGATCGTGACCTCTTTAGCATTTCAGCAGGTCTAGGGCGCTCATCATATTGAGAGGGGAACCATTCGGTCTCTGCCCTCCTAGAACTCATACTTTTTTCATTTCATTTTGCTTTTTCTTTTTATTTTTTTGAACGTGATTCGAACCTCTTTAGCAAATCCGTGGGTCGGAGCGATTTATATATTTTAAGGGGGACCACTAGGTCTCTGCCCTCCTAACACTCATGCTCTTTTTTTTTTTATTTCATTTGATTTTTCCTCTTTATTTCTATCCTAATCTGGACCTCTTCAGCATTTCAACGGGTTGGAGCGATTCATCATTTTGAGAGGGGACCACTAGGTCTCAGTTCTCCTAACACTCATATTTTTTTTATTATTTCATTTGTTTTTTCATCTTTATTTCAAACCTGATCCAGACCTCTTAAGCACTTCGGCAGGTCGAAGCGGTTCATCATTTTGATGGGGGACCACTAGGCCAGAGAATAAGAGCTCTTCTAACATTTTTTTTTTAGCTTGATTCTTTACCACTTAAGCACATCGGTGGGCTTAGGGCAGCTTGATTTTAATTTTCTTTAGCTCGATCCTTTAACCACTTAAACATATCAGTGGGTCTCGATGTAGCTTTAGGGGGAACCCGTAGGTCTCGACCTTTTTTCTTTTCTTTTTCTGAGTTTGATCCTTGCCACTTGATCACTTCGGTGGGCTTAGGGCAGCTCCATTTTAATTTTCTTTAACTTGATCCCTTAACCACTTAAGCACATCGGCGGGTCTAGGGGTAGCTTTATAGGGGACCCATAGGTCTCGACCCTTTTTCTTTTCTTTTTGTGAGCTTGATCCTTGCCACTTGAGCACTTCGGTAGGCTTAGAGCAGCTCCATTTTAATTTTCTTTATATTGATCCCTTAACCACTTACGCACATCGGTGGGTCTTGGAACAGCTTTAGGGGGACCCGTAGGTCTCGACGCTTTTTCTTTTCTTTTTCTGAGTTTGATCCGCGGAATTGCCACTTGAGCACTTCAGAGGGCTTTGGGCAGCTCTGTTTTAATTTTCTTTATCTTGATCCCTTAACCACTTAAGCACATTAGCGAGTCTCCGGGCAACTTTAGGGGGGACCGCTAGGTCTCAACCCATTTTTTTAATGTTACGATACAACCTGCAGCCAATCTCCGTTAAATTGACAAAATAATTCTGCTTCGGTCTTTCCTAGACAGCTTCGGTCTTTTCTAGAGAGCTTCGGATTTTTTTCGTTAGCTCTTCGTATGAATCACATATATCTAGAACCAATCTGAACCGCTTAAAGATGGATATTCACATGTTCATTTGAAGGAAACTTTCACGTGACTTTGAAATGCTCACCTTTTGACAAATGGCTTCCATAGTCATCCAGGGACAAGAATTTAATGAACATAGGTACTCTCATGTCCATAAGTAGAAGTCTTCTTGATTTACCTTTTGACTTTATCCATGTGCTTGCTAAGGTAGAGCTTTCATCCGAAGCCTTTTTTGTATAAGTGGAATCTCAGATTTTTATAGTCCCTTGAATTGTTCTTTTACTTTGGCTTCAGATTTTATATTCAGCTTCTGATTTTGTCTCCACACACCAGCATTGTTATAAGAGGCTCCTTTGGGTTCTGAGTCTCATCCCAACTTCAGCTTCGGCCAAGTTAAGAGACTTTTGTTAATCATCACCACTTTAGTTTCGATGACGGTCAATATTTATTCTCTTTTGAAGTTCATATATTGATTATCAGCAATTGCCTTTCGAACTCCACGACGACTCCAAAGAGGCTAAAAGTGAGATCTGATCATAATGAAGCCTTACTCTCAACAAGTTTCAGAGTTGAACTTTTGAGCTTTTGCTCATTTTTTTTATTTATTTATCTGATCATAAAAACCAACTCTGTTTTGCAGCTCAACAAGCTTAAAGCTCTTGGTTATTCTCATAGTAAAATTGAACCAAGCTACTTCAAGCTCATCCAACTCATATTTTCAACTTTCTCCACCATTCGAACAGCAACCTCGGCATTCGATCTCCGATGAACTTGTGGATCCATTTATTTTAGATTTTAGCTCGGACACCTCATACATCAATAAAAAGATAATGGAATAAACGTGCCTTACATCCAAAATTTAGGAGGTGTTTGGTTTATGGGTATGAGAGGGGGGAATGGGAATCAAAGTTAATGATACCCATAGATGGTGTTTGGTTGAACACTATGGGAATCATTCTATGGGAATGAAAGTGTTAGAAAATACCTACTTTCATTCCCCACTTGTGACATGAGTTTCAAGTTGAGTAACTTATTAACATAATGAAATCCAATCCTATGTTAAACCAAAAAAGTAAGGGGGAATGATACAAACCCATACCAATAGTGGGGTTTATGATTCGCATTTCAATTCCGATTTCCGAATGTGAACCAAACACCTCCTTAGTACTTCATATGCAATTCCATTCAAGGGTCGACTAGTGCCATGCATTTAGAACATCAAGTCCATGCATTGTCAAAATAAAGTATTAATAGTAGTACACACCTGTACTAATTGGGCACATGAATTTGAGTTATTAATTTTAAAATCAGTAACTTATAAACTTAACTTTTGATGGTAAATCAACTGGATCCTATTTGGGATTTCACACTTCTCATTGGCTCTTTGGAGATTTAACTTCAGGATATGTTGAAATCATCTGAGTTTTCTTTCATAGTTAGATTGAGCTTCTTCTCCACTTCGGATAACCAAAAAAACCCCAACGAAATGAAAGAAAACATGACTTTTTTCTCATGATTTCCACAGACGGCGTCAAATGATGAATAGTGTAATTGGTTGAGAGAGAAAGTAGGGAAATTAGAAAGATTTGGGGAATTGATTTGAGTATTATTATTTGACATAGGATCGTCAATTGTTAGGGATGACCCCTTATTTATAAATTTTACATAGGTTTTTAACCAACATAGCCTAAGCTACTCATATGTGTAATTACATTCATACCCTTAATGAGCTTGACAAATAGTACAATCATGTGAGCGATGAATAATATTTAGCATCATCATAATCCATCCCACTATACAGATACTAGACTCCATACATTTTGGCTTCTAGTAATAGAATAAGCCATGCTCAATTATCTCCATCTCTTCTGCATAGTTCATACACCTTCTATCTCTCTCTTTGGTTCTTCTATTGATAAATTTATTTACAGGAAGTATTCTATAAAGAAATTTCAAATAATGTGCTTCATCTTATTCTCAATATTTAGACCGCATAGGAACTTCTATGCATCTGAATTCTATATATCTCTACTGCTTTGTCCTAGCTGCATGAAGCAACCTCCTTTCTACCATCCTTTGCACATGCATAACCAGATTTCACAGTGTAATTTCATGAACCTGCTTTTTTCACCATAGTTTATCTTTGCCTCCATGGATACTGAGTGGTATCTTTCCTACCTCCTCTGCCTTCTTTTCTGAGAATAAGGTCTGTAGCAGATCTGTTCTCCATTTAACTCCCACAATAAGCGCACTAATCTTGATAATATTAATTCCACAATTTACATGTTTCTATATTTTGATTTTTCCATCATAATTTCCTGAAACCATTTTTCTTTGCTGATTCTGATAGACATTCCATCCCCAACTCTCTTTCTCGAACGTTCCTCAATCATGTCCACTGTACTATATAAACTTTTCCAATCCCATGATGCACTATTTTTGCAGTTTGTTATGAATATGGATGGTTGAGAGAAATGCTTTGTTTTAAGAACTTTGTTTACTAACAAGTTTGGATTAGTAATGATCCTCCAAACTTGTTTTGCAATCAAGGTAGTGTTGAACTATTGTAATCTTTAAAACCAAACCCCTCTTTCTTTTTTTCTTCAGATAATCTACTCCAACTCATCCAGTGTGTTTTGTATTCTTGTTCCACATTACGCCACTAGAATTTAGCCAAAATGTCACAGATCTCTTTTCACAAACCTTTTGACAACTTAAAGCATGACATGGCATATGAAGGCATAGCTAAAGCTATTGATTTGATTAATATACCTCTTTCCTATTTGCTTGAGCAATTTACCTTTCCATCATTGTAATATACTCAACTTTACCCTTAATTTCAAAATCAAAAATAAAATGTATGGTTCGATTATGTAATTGATTAGGCCGGGACACCGGGAATAACAATTAGAAAGGGAATAGTAATTTGTAAATGACCAATTACATACTGAGCAAGTCACAATTCCGACACGATGTGATCCATCCTATGTAGCAACAGGAATTTATTGAAATTGAAAAGGCCAATACTCAATGTTTAGCAGTATAAAAAAACTAAAAAGTAATCAATGCTAAATTTTAATTAGACATGATTGGGTAAAGGCAAGAGTGTTTAAGCCACCACAGCCACCATGTACTATCTCTAAAGGGAAAGGGTTTTTTGACTGAGGATACGAATTGTCTGGGTACAAAACCAAAAAGAAGATCTCATTAAGTTGCTTCTTTTTTATTCTTAATTTTTCCCTTCTTCTATTTTTTTTTTTTTTTTTTTTTCAATTTTTCAAAATAGAAGAAGGGAAATCTGGATGTGATTTTTTCTTCGCATTTTTTGAGCAACAATCAAAACAAACCAAAGTTCCTCTCGAATAGTTGGATAAAATTGTATTAAGACTAATTTCAGAGGAAAAAAAAAAAGAGAGAGAGAACAATTACTACTAGAGTAATTGTAGAAATACAAATTAAATAGTTTCAATGAAAAGCTGATTTTCTGAAACAGTTCTCTAGGTGTTTTGAGAAATAACATTTAGCATTTAAAATAGTTAATGCCATTTTGGCACTCCAAATTATGTAAAATTGTAAATATGACCCTCTAAATTGAAAAAGTTTTAAATTTGGGTATCCAAACTGAAAAAATGTTTCAATGTGGCCCTTTAAACTAAAATAGTCTCAATATGGCTCTCCAAATTGAAACATGTGTTCCAATAAGAGTTCCACTTAAAATTTCAGTTAGTATATAAAACCTAATAGAACAGTATTCCAATTTATCCCTTGGCTTCAATTTTATTTCGGCACATTTTGTATTTTTAGACCTTAATTCTACTAGATAATAAACGTGAATATTAAATATTTTTATGATTTGGCTAAAAATATTCAAAAGTGTTCAAAAACATTTTGGAGTAGACACATATAATTCTACCAAAAAAAAACAAGTACTTGTATATTTGTATTAGAAAATTATTAACTTTGAGAAAATCACCCACATTAACAGAATAGAATCAAAACAAACGGCTATAATTAGAATAATTTTTAGTTTTGAGGGCCAAATTGGAACTCTTTCAATTTAAAAGGTCACATTAGAATACTTGTTTCAGGTTAGAGGGCTAAATTGAGACTTTTCAGTTTAGAGGGTTACATTGAAATACTATTTTTTTTTTTCAGTTGAAGGGCCAAACCTTTTTAGTTTGGAGGGCCATGCTAAGACTTTTGCTCGGTTTAGAGGGCGAAATTGACATTAACCATTTAAAATACTTAAAAAGTAAATTTTATGTTTTCAGGTTCTTTAACCAATATTTGGTATTTTAATTTTCATAACGACAACTTCAAAATATCTTTAAAATATAAAGACTTTTTGGATCAAGACCTTACAAGTCTTGCTCCAATACTCCAATATAATAATAGAAGTGCTCCAAGGAAATACAAGCAAACTAGAAAAAGGGGAGAAAAGGAACTATTATAGCCCTATTTGAATCCAGCATATGATAAAACTATAAAATTCTATGACGTCATGCAACTACACAAATGTTCAATTCCTTTAACATTTATTTAAGAAAAAGATATACGTCATGTTGGATTATGCCAGCAAAATGCACTTTGAATGCAATTTTCTCTCTATTTTTGTTTCCTCCTTTATGATAGCCGTTGTCCCAAGATAGACGAAATTCTATCTATTTGACGTGCCATACCTATCTTTTCTCTCAAGACATACTTCCAAACTCTGGCCGGATTGAATATATAAATAGAGGCCTTGAGGTCCTCTTTGAAACACATCAAAAAAGCTCTCTTTTTCTGCTTTCTCTATTTTCCTTTCTCTTGGTATTGATTGGGTAGTCTTGTGTTAAGCTCGAAGTCTTGCTTGTGAGTGCATCTGACCGAGACTATCGTTGAATCCCGGAGAGTGACCGCCCAGTGATCCCATTTGCATCAGAGGATTACGATCCTGTAAGGGATGAAATCACTTTCAAGGACAGTGATTACACACCTCGACAAATTCTATTCTAGTTTCAATTGTTTTTACATCCAGATTTGCCAACAATCTTGAAAGTGATTTTTCTATGCTGCTGCAATGGCCAACATTGGTATTCCTGACATGTTGAAATTACAACAGTTCGACGACAAGAACTATAAATGCTAGTTTGAGAAGCTTCTACTTTATCTACAAACCCTTAAAGTGGATTACATCCTATTCGAAGATGATGTCCCTTTCGAATCTACTAAGGTTTATGCTTATGATAACCGAACTACTAGGGGTCATGTGTTGAATTTCATGATCAATGCCCTATTTGATCTGTGCTGCCTATATATGTTTGCTAACGAAATATGGGTAGCCCTGGCAGAACAAGTACAATTCTAAACATGCTGGAAAGAAAAAATACATGGTTGCCAAGTTCCTGAATTTCAAGATGGTGGACGACAAACCAGTCATTGACCAAATCCATGATATCAGAATATTATTCTAGACATCACTCATAAGGACATGAAAATTAATGATGCCTTCCAGGCTGCTGCATTGATTGAGAAACTGCCATAGTCTAGGAAGGAGTATAGGAATATGCTAAAGCATGGAAAAATTGCCATGACGCTTGTGAGGTGATATCTCACATCCAGATCGAGGAAAGTAATTATCTAAAAGACAAGTATGATTTGGATTATGAGTTTGCAACCAAGGTGAACCTT
Organism: Cinchona pubescens; assembly: GCA_025175665.1. Classification (NCBI taxonomy): domain Eukaryota; kingdom Viridiplantae; phylum Streptophyta; class Magnoliopsida; order Gentianales; family Rubiaceae; genus Cinchona; species Cinchona pubescens. Next base: position 2,102,234 of record JANKKI010000232.1, read on the forward strand.
GTGGATAGCACCCCTGAAGGAGCTTCTTAAAGGTTCAAAGGCAAAAGTCGTGGATCCATGAAGGGGTGGAACAAAAATTTCCAGAATCAAGATAGCAAGCAATCTGGTAAGTTTAAAAAGTTCAATAATATTAATAAAGTCTAAAGGACCTTGCAATGTCTGCAGACGTTATGTGTCACAAGACAAACAACTGCAAGTTTTGCAAGGGACAAAAGCAGGAACTAGCCAATCAAGTGAATCTTATTGAAGGTGAAAATGAGGCAATGGTTGCTATTGTTTCCGAAGCAAACTTGGTCTATAATGTGACCAAATGAATTGTGGACATTGAAGCCACAAAGTATATCGCTATTGACAAATGTCACTTCCTTGAGTATGAAGAAGTAAGTGATGGGGAGCAAGTCTTCCTTGGAGATGCTCGTGCTACTCCAGTTCTAGGCAAGGGAAAAGTCCTTTTGACTCTTACCTCTAGAAAGGCTCTTACTTTGACGAATGTGCTGCAAGTGCCATCCATGAGAAGAAATTTAATTTCTGGTTCTTTGCTTAATAGAGCTTCTATGAAACTTGTTTTTGAGGGTGATAAGTTAGTTTTGACTAGGAATGGGGACTTTGTGGGAAAGGGTTTTTACTGTGGGGGCTTATTTGTACATGATGCTACTTGCAATGGAATGCACGCTAAGAATGCTACTTTTGCTTATATTGTTGATTCTATTGATATAAGGCGTACTAGATTAGGAAATGTGAATGCTAACTCCACAAGGACAATGAAAAATTCATACTTTATTCTTAATCTGACTGATCATAAGCTCTTAAAATGTGAAATTTGTGTGGACGCTAAACATCACAAAAACCCCTTTAAATTTGTTGAAAGTTTTAGTAGTCTTTTAGAGTTACTTCATAGTAATCTTAGGGACTTTAAAAATAATGAGTAAAGGTGGAATGAAATATTATATCACCTTTATTAATGATTACTCAAGATACACTAAATTATATCTCCTAATTCAAAAAGATGAAGCCGAAGAAATGTTCATTAATTTCAAAAATGATGTTGGAAATCAACAAGAGAAAAAGATTAAAAGACTTAGGTCTGACAGAGGAGGTGAATATGATTCCAAACTACTCAAGAATTTTTGTGAATAAAATAGAATAATTTACGAGACTACTTCACCGTACTCGCCTCAATCTAATAGGATTACAGAAGGGAAAAATACGACTCAAAAACATGATGAATACAATACTAATAAGTTATGGGTTACTTACTAACATGTACGGGGGCTTATTTTACCTGCTTGTCATATTCTTAATAGAATCCCTCACAAGAAAACTTTAAAGACACCTTATGAACTATGGAAAGGTTATGCTCCTAACCTTGGGTATCTTAAAGAGTATGAGTGTCTAGCTAAGGTAGGGATGTTGAATAGTGCCTTCATTAGGTATGCACATCATAGTGTTTCCTATAGGTTCTTGGTTTTGGAGTCTAATCATGTTCTGAAAACTAAAGATGCTGAATTTTTTCAGAATATTTTCCCAACGAATAAAAATTCTATAAAAATGTTGTCTCAAGAAATTCAAGATTGGGAAGAACATGATGATGAAGAAACTCAAGAATTGAGAAGAATTTAAAGGGCAAGATTAGGAACTAATTTTGGGCTTGATTTTATAGCTGCTTTCATAACTGAAGAAGTAAATCCAAAAACATATAAAGAGGTAATAAATTCAATTGATGCTAGTTTTTGGAGAGACACAGTTAAAAATGAACTTGAATCCATAATGAGTAATCACACCTAGGAATTGATAGATTTACCTAGTGTCCGTAAACCCATTTGGTGTAAGTGGGTGTTTATTGATAAATTTAAGGCACGTTTAGTAGCCAAAGGTTTACACAAAAAGAAGGCATTGATTACTTTGACACTTATTTATCTATTACTAGAATCACTACCATTAGGGTGCTTGTTGCTATTGCTTCCATATTTAATTTGATTGTGCACCAAGTGGGTGTGAAAATTGCTTTTTTGAATGGTGAATAGATGAGGAAATTTGCATCCATCAACCAGATGGCTTTATTGCTGAAGGATAAGAACATAAAGGGTGTAGACTTGTTACATCCTTGTATGGTCTTAAACAAGCTCCTAAACAATGGCATGAAAAAATTGATAAGACTCTTGTTTCTAATGACTTCAAAATAAATAAAATCTGATAGATGTGTCTATGGTAGACTTCATGGAAATGTTAGAGTCTTGATATGCTTGTATGTTGATGGCATGCTTATTTTGATCTGATGAAATTGTTGTTAAAGAAACCAAGTCTTTCCTTACTTCTAATTTTGATATGAAAGACATGGGTAAAGCTAATGTTATTTTGCATCTTAAATTGACTAAATTTAACAATGGTTTCATGCTTTTTTAGTCACAGTATGAGGAAAAAATCCTAAAAAAGTTTACAATGTGTCTCAGTCACACTATGTTTCTTTGCATTGTGATTCATAGGCAACGATCACTAGGGCCAAAAGTAAAATTTACAATGTGAAAAGCCGGCATATCTTTTTAGGTACAATATTGTGAGACAGCTCATGAGCAGTGGGGTCATAGCCATGGATTTTGTGAGGTTTGAAAAGAATTTGGTTGATCCTTTGACTAAGAGATTGAACCGAAAGTTAGTTAAAAATACATTGAGGGGGATGGGACTTAGACCCGTGAGTTACGATGGGATTCAATGTGATGGCAACCCAACCTATATTCCATGAAGTAAGTTCAATAGGTAATAACAAGTCACAAAAATTTCCATTTGCACAGTCAAATGTGGTCCCACCCTATGGTGTTGATAGTGTTTACTGTTTATAAATTATAAGGGTTGAGTCGATGACTTTTAATGAGCTTATATCCTTTATAGGTGGTGTGTGGTAGTACACACTTGATAAGCTCACCTATATGAGTGTGGAAGTAGGAGCTGCCCCTATGAAACTAACGAGTATGTCTCCAGAGTAGTCATGAATATCCAGGTGGGGTGCATGGCTCGAAAGGCACAAAATCGAGAGCTTATAATGAATTTAAGTATAACATGTGCTTAGCGATAGAAGTGTGTATTAAGGAGGAAGGTTTAAGACCTTGATTACCTATCTTCCGCGTACTTCTCCATTGAATGCACCAAGTATGATTCATGTCCATAAGACATCATCATTTTTCTTTACTCAGTATTACTTCTGTCATATTTTTGAGTCATGTGGGGATTGTTAGATTTTGTCTCCAAAATATAGTTTGAATGAAATTTGATTTCCCTCCATTTTTCTTCCCTCCTTTGTAGTAGCTTTTGTCCCACATTGCAAACTAGTGATGGATTTCTTCAACATATATGTGTTTAGTGTTTTGCCTTTGAGCAATACAACTTGGGATCCTAGATTATGCATGGCTGTTCGTTTGGGGATTTTCCTCAAACGAGCGCAGTTTCATGAGGTGCATGCATGTGATTCATTAGTATTTTACTCCTATACAAGTTTTTCCTATTTTTGGTCTGTTCTTATTCGAATTTGTTTACCAATTTTGTGTGAAACTTTACTTGTTAATCTCTATCCGATTTTAGTGTTCATATTGGAATTGGTTGTTCGTTTGTATTCAAATACTTGTTTTTCCTACCTTTTCTCCCAAGGTAGACGAAATTCTATTTGTTTGACATGCCATACCTATCTTTTGTCTCAAGGTAGTGTTGTCACTGAGATCCAAACTCAATCCTGATTGAATACTATAAATAGAGCCTTAAGGTCCTCTTCGAAACACATTCAAAAACTCGCTTCTTCTGCTTTCTCTATTTTCCTCTCTCTTGGTATTGAGTAGTCCTGTCTTGAGTTCGAAGCCTTTCTTGCGAGTGCATGCAACCGAGATTGCTGTTGAACCCTGGAGAGTGACCGCCCAGTGATCCCATTTGCATCAGTGGATTGTGATCCAAAGGGGGGCAAAATCACTTTCAAGAATAGTGAATACATGCCTCGACAAATTCTATTCTAGTTTCAATTATTGTTCCGTCTAGATTTTCCAACACCTTATGCTAATGATAAAAAGGAAAAAAAAAATATATGTTATGCTAATTACAGGACTACTTTTCATATTAATTTATTGAGTAAGGCTTTTAGTGAATACAAAATGGTGTTATTTAAAGAGCAAGTGGGTCTGGTAGGATGGAGAGTTGATTGATTAGTGATTACCAAGTCTTGAAAATGATTTTTGTTTAAGAAAATTTCATATCACAACAAAAAGGAGGAAATTAAATAATATTAGACATTGGAATGTGATGTTTGGTAAATAAGAAACAACGAGTTTGAGTTGTGATGAGCTGTTTTTGCTGGTGAACGTAGATGTTCCCATAGCCCTTAATCTTCTTAGTTGACCAGATATCCTTACTGATTCAATTGGTTGAATTGGATTTCGATCATCTTCATTTTCTCATTTTTGTTTGCTTGTTTCTACCTATATCAATATGATTAAAATTTGGAAAAAAAAAATAGAGTATTCCTAGTATATCATTTAGTTTAGGATAAATTCCACTTACACTGCCTATAGTTTGGTTCTTATCCTCATACATCTCTTGTGGTTTAAAACCTCAAAACACTCTTGGTACTTTTGATTTAAGTATTCAACAGATGGAAAAGTACGTCATTAACATAACTGTTAGTTTGGTCAGTTATACCCTTGTATTATTTGCTCTATTAAATACTATATTATATTCTTTTTTGAAAAGGTAAATAGAAAAAAAATGGAAAATGTTTAGATGGAATAAAAAATATATAGAAAAAGAAAAAATAGAAAAGAGAAATAAGAAAAAGATAATAAAAACCATAAAAACTTTCCCTACGTGAATTTTTGCAAAATACAAAAGAAGTCAAAATTAAATTAAAAAATGCTTATAAAATTTTTTTAAAAAATAAATAAAAGCAAAGATCGTTCCCCTCCCTAACCCTTTCTCTCTAGTAGCTTCCTCTCTTTCCCTGCCAACCCTTTCTTCATCTCTCTTCTCCTCCTCCTTAGACACGCCACTTCTTTCCCTTCCTATCTCTGGCAGCCCTTCCTTTTTACCATCCTCATCAACCATGCCACCTTTTCCCTTCCCTAGGATTGGCAATTTCTTACACGACACAAACACCACATGACTTAAATCTTATTGAGTCATTATTTGGTCAACTTTTTCCAACACAAAAATTAACAGGTTGGGTAGGGTCAACCCGTGGATTGACACGAAAACTTATTAAGTTTGTTGAATGAATAGATTTTACCAAAGTGTTACCTTGAATTTAATATAATATATTTTAATATTTTGAATAATAGTTTTAATGTATGATTATTAAATCAAACCTAATAATTATTTTAAATATTATTGATGCTACGAGATTTTACAAGCAGGGAGGTGAACGGGATACTTTGTCGAAGAAGAATGTGAAATATTTTATTTGATGCTTATATCTTATATCCTCTATTGTACAAATGAAGGATAACCCCTTATTTATAGGTAGTTAGTTGGTGGACCACATAGTATTATGCCTGATCAATCTAGTGTAGCTCATTTATGTCTGAACGACGTATGTTCGAATGACTTGTATTATCTGGACTTATGTTAGGTTCAAACCGACCTACTTGTACTGAACCCAAACTTCCAGAGTTTGACCTACTTATATACTAATTATACATCGGTCCCCGAGGAGCTTATTACGTGCCGTGTGTGCTTAACATATTGGACGGTTATTTTTTGCATTATCATAATAGCCCCCTCGAAGGGGTTGGTATTATAGATTGACCATCCATTGGTCGAACAATCTCTTCAAGTGCCCTAGTGAACTTTTAGGGTACATATTCCAATGTCTTCATAAACTGAGTATGCCAGTTGTCACGACTTTTCATGTTGGTCTCTTTTTCAAATTTAATGCTTAAACCCGTTTGGTATGGGTCAACTCGGATCTAGTTTATCTTTTCTTCTTCCTTTGATAAATACTTCCCCTTTGCTTCTTTCTACACTTTTTGGCCAAATTTGTGATTAGAAATCTCCTTATTGAGAGAAATCTTTTGTTTATTCTTTCTTTTGTAGAATCACTTTTTGAGTCATTCCTGTTTAAGATTATGGTTTTTCTTGTTTCTTCTTCTTTTCCCCGTTTCCATACTGCTTTATTGTAATCAATGGCTTCCATGTACGATCAAGGTTCTGGTAACAATAATACTCTGGTCGGCGAGGCTTCGGGAGTTGACTTGGAAGGAATCATGATGGTAGAGATTGACACTCAAAGTGATAAAGAGAGTTCGTAAAACTATTACTGTTGAAAAAAAATGACACGGGCACCGAAAGTTGCCATGTCAAGTGGGTCAAGGGCATCTGTCTTTATTTGACCTATTGTAGTTGGTATCCTGTAGAGCCCCCAGGATTGAGCCGAGGGAAAGCAATTAGTTCCTTGAAAAAGGAAGGCTACGACTGTCCCTAGTCAATCCAAGGGGCAAGTCAAATCCCACGCCAGTCCTATCTCTCCAAAAGTTGTGCTACTAGGTTCTGAGGCAGGACAACCGATGCCCAAGCCAATGAAGTCAGGTGCTGATGAGGTTGGTGTCAATTCTTATGACTAGGGAAAAGGGATTGTCGAGCTACTGAAAAAGTTCGTGCTCGATTGGTCGTTGACTATGAGCGACATAATAAGCTATATGAAGATGCCTTAGAATTTTTGGAGTTGGCATTTCATCCTCAAGATATAGAAATTGCCAACGCGTTCAGATGAAAAATTGGTTGCCCGAGGGGCAATGTGTGTTGGATCATTGAGGGTTGCACATACCTAAACATATTGAGGCACTGCAAAGAAGACTGATGAAAGTTGGTATGGCACACAAAGAATTGGAAAAAACAAAGAACTCATCAGCCAAGTGGATGTTAGTTTTCGAGCAAACTGAATGAAAAAGGCATGCAATAGAAATAGCTGAGCTTGAACAAAAACTTGATGCTAAGGTTAAATATCAAGATCTACAGGCCCCATTTTTAGCTGATCTAAAGAGGATGAAGGAGGATCTGACCAGGAGACAAAAAGTTTGTCGTTGAAGTAGAATGAACTTGAGACTGACCAGGCAGAGCTAGTAAAGGTTAAACCCAAACTTGTCCAGTTTCAATCATCTCTCCGATAATTGAAGGACCAACACCCCTTCAAATCATAAACAAGTTCTTGGCATCCAAGGGACTGGATGATGACTTGTGCAAATTTTGTAAAATTAGCGCAAAAGTAGGCTTCGAGAAGGCTCTGAGAGATATTCGTGAATGATTCATGAACTAGCTATTGACTTTGATGATAACAGCTTTTCATACTGCAATCTTGAGGCCACTTTTCAACGAATAACCAAGCTAAGGATAGAGTTTATGAAGCCAAGATCTACTTCTACTCTGGGGTCGAGCATTCTTTCTTTGAGGCCTACTCTAGTAATAGAAGTGGTTGAGGAGGAAGAAAAGAAATAGGGACAGGAGACCGATCTGGCTCCAAATCCCGAGGTAAACGTCTTAGAGCTACTTGTCTCTATTGAAAGCCCAATTATGCATTCTACTTTTGACACTGGCCTATTTAACATGGACTATGACATACTAACTGAATTTGATTCTCCTGATCAGGCTTTCATGGGGACTCTTACATCATTCAGAATTCCTCCTTCTGAGCAGCTAGTTGAATATCAATATCAAGAGCCAAAGAGTTAACTAGAATAGGATTTTGTAACTTTGTTGTTCATTGTAGATCAGCTGGTTCAACGTTCTGAATCAGAACTTGTATTTTTCCTTATTTCATTTTCATTTGCAGATCTTATAATATAATTGTTTTTTTCACTTTCCACTATGTTATTTATTTCATGGACCTATTCTTCTAACATGATCGGGCATTCTTTGTATAATGTTATGGTATAGGTCACTTAAAGAAATTCAACGAACCTTGTTTATAAGGATTCCGAGCCACTTAATATGCTTTGGAAACCCCATCCTTTCGATTTTCAATGGGCTTTTGACCTATTTGACGCTGTTCAACAAGTTAACCTGTGTCAATTTGAGATTCTGATATGGTATCAAGTCATTCATGAGCTAATAACCTTTTGTGGATTCTCCACATTGTTCACCGACTCACTTCAAATTTTATTTCAAATTTTAAAAGTTGATTTCATAAAAAGTCGTGCTCATTGATGAAGCACAGTTCTTGAGACGACAGCTAGCAAATGACTCGATTGTTATCCGTTTCTAGGGAATTTGAATGGTTTTGACCCGACCACGGTGGACTCAACAGTCTAGAATTCCCTTTATAAAGGTGCTCCTATTTCCTTTCATTTTGTAGCTACTTTTTTTTCAAATTCATTCTTTGCTTTTCTGTGCTTTCTCTGCCATTTTACATTTGCTTCCTTTGTTGTTTAGCCAGGATTCCCTGACTTCTTTCTCTTTTTGAGAATTTTACTCTTTTCTTGAAATTCTTTTTTCTTTATCAAAAGATTTCCTTATCCAATGGCTGATTTTATAGGAGAAGCTAGCATTCTGGCGGGTGGCTCCACTGGCGACAAGGGGAAAGCCGTCATCTATGGTCTTGATTTAGAAGAAACATTATGTGAATAGGGCCAAAACATTGTTTTTCCTCCAACAGAATAGCAGAGTCCTCCCACCTTATCCCTCTCCTAAAGGTCGTCTCCCGACTAAAGATATTATCTACACATTGAGGGAAGAAAAGGTACGTCGCCTAAGCTCAAATTATACTATTCCAAAATCCGTGCTGGTCAGGGTTTCGAGCCCAACTGACCGAGCTTGTAGCACTCTTGAGGGCTTCGTTACAATGTTCAACTGGGAGTTCAGTGGAAGCGAGGTCTTTATTTTCTAATGCATGAAATTTTCACAACTCTCTGCTCGTTCTTCAGGATTTTATATTGTAGTTCATTATGGAGAAACTAGCTGAGTGAGCTAGCCTAGTAGCAGGGTTTGATATAGGTAAGTCGTTCGCCAACCTGATGATTCTTTATTTTATTTGTATAATGGGACAGATTCACAATTTGTGTTACGTAGAAGCTACCTTGGAATTCATACTAGTAGTTCCTCAGAAGGAAAAATGTGAGCCCATCTCTGTTGAGCCTATTCAAATGGTAGAACCGACTCACCCATTAGCCGAAGTTGCTCCCCACCTAAAGAAGTAGTTCGGGAGCAACCTACAAAAAGAAAGGCTCCCATGACCGATGCTCTGAAGAAAAAGAAAGCAACATCTTCTTCCACCTCGATCGTGTCTAGTTTAGGGAATGAGACTCAAGTTGTGCCACCCGTTGAGGCTCAGCAACATAAGAAGAAAAGATCTTCTCTAGTCTGTCATCCCTCTTCTGCCACATGTTGCCTCTAATTCGATCTTCTTCTACTATTCTGCCAGTTTCAAGTGTGTTTTTCTATCCCTGGTCTAAAAAGCCTCAAGTTTTTCCATGGAATAATTGGATAGTTGTTTGGAATGCAGCTCTTGGGGCTCAAAATTGGACTTCAAAAAAGGAATGGGTGGCTAATGGCTCTCAAGCCCTGCATGGACATACAAATTGGTTTGACCATTCCGAACTGATGATGGGGAGCTCAATCGAAAGGCCGTCAGACCCAACTGGTCCTTAATGATTAATGATAGGAGGTAGCATGGTTGGGTAGCTAACGAATGGATGGACAATGCTTTTTTGCCTCAAGACCAAATATATATTTCCAAACAAACAGAAGAGCAGCTCTAGTTGGAAGTAAACCAAGTATTTTACACAGTAGCTTGATATGATTGGCATGATGTTTTTTCTTGGTACGTACTGAAGTTTGAAGCATGACCTTCTTTGATTCATTGGTTTAGCTAGGAGCAACGCTTTAGAAGTAGAGTACCACCGATTCTTTACTACCTGAAAAAGGTTTCTTGCAATCGAGAAAGATTCCATGCTGTGGAGGATGCTAAGGTTGCTAACAAGGCAGTATTTGTTGAACCCCAGTTATGTTAATCATGTTTTGATGATGAAACAAATCATACTAATATTTTGATAACAAGTGTGCAGAAAAACAGGTAGGTTCGGACGCAAATGATCGTCCGAACAAAAACAACCACAAGAGCTTCGGACGATGGTAATCGTCCGACACAAAGAAATTGAAGCAAGCCTCGGACGAAGAACAGCGTCCGTTCATATTCCAGTAGACTTTGCTTCGATCGGACGCATGTTCTAGATGTGTATAAGAGAAGGATACCCTCAGACAATCGATGACTCTTATCACACTAGATGTGTTCAGCAGGCAGTTCGAACGGTCCAACGGCTAGTTTGTTCGGACGCACTCTTGCTGCATCGGCCGTCCGAAAGGTCCAACGGCTAGTTTTGCCAGTAGACAGAAAATAGCCGTTGGGAAGTTGTTGAAAGTAGATATTTGGCAACTATAAATACCCCTAGGTCTGAATTAATTAAGGGCAGACTTCTACATTGATTACAAACAATTCTTGAGCTATTTGAGAGAAATAGTGGGTACAAGTGTTGTAATAGTGTAGGTAGTGTGAAAAGAGCTTAGAAGTGTAAAAGTTCTTCAAGTGTAAGAGTGGAGAGATAACAATTGTAACAAAGGGAGGTTGTGAGTGTAAAACTCTTGGCTCAACTAAAGGAAATTAGTGTGAGCAAGAGTGATCCTCATTTGTGTACAAGAGGTTATTGTCTCACCTACTTTGAAGAGACTTTTAGGGGCTGAACTTCAAGTTGTGAACTTGGTAGTTGCCTTGTGAGAAGCTCTTTCTAATTGCAAGCTCCAAGCTTGAAAAGCTCAGGAGTTAGGCTTATAGCTCTTAACCTCAATATTCTTATTTGTTCTTTAAGCTTAAATTGTTGAATATCTAGATTGTATTCATTTGTGCTTAAGTTTTCATTTGGTATACAAAGTTTGAATTTCTATTAAGCACATAAAAAGGATTGTTTTTAGAGACAACCTAATTCACCCCCCCTCTTAGGTTGCTTTTGGGGCCAACAGTATTGAGGAAAAAGCTCGAAAATGAGAAAGAGGCCATCTTGGTTGAGCTATAACACAAGCTGTTAGGCGATCCCTCTCTGCTTGCCCAGATAGAGAGAAAACATTTTGCAGAGATCGAAAAGTTGAATAAAGAAGCTTGTTAGCTTGCTGAAGACCTTAGTGACAAAGAAGAAGTAAATAAATACAAGGCAGAGGTCGAGCAACTTAGGGCCAGCAAAGCAATTGACTTCTAGGTGGATAACATCAACAAATTCATCACCTCAAAAGCTCTGAAAGGGGACATAGGGACGTTTTGTCTCTATTCGGGCCATTTGGCCTTTAAAGAAGCCTTGAAGGAGATTTAGGCTAAATATCTAGAACATCCTGTAGACCTTGCCTATTCTTTCAAGAATACGATCTCGACGTGACCCGTGAACTAATTACATATTTAAGGAAAAAGATCGTCGAGCCTTGTACAGAGAAAGACATTTTGAAAGAGGTTTTGATTGATGATGAAGAAAAATGAGACAAACCTAATAGTCAGAGCTCTGTTGGATAGTTTAGGCCTTTTTCTGTAATAGCATAGAAAGCTTGTGTAATAAAACATTTGTTAATTAAACAAATTTTTTGATCAGACAAATGCTATTTAATTTTCTTTATAATATTTTTTTCAGATTTACAATATTCCACATTCTAGGTAATAGCCTTCCTTGTAGGTTGGCTAACTTATAGTAACCTGACCCGTAAGCTTCAACCACTAGGTAAGGTCCTTCCCAGTTAGGATCTAGCTTATGTACCCTGCCAATTCAACCCATTTCATTTTTTTCATAAGACAAGATATCCAGTGTCATAACATTTGTTGATTCTCTGCTTGTAGTTAGCTTCTCATACGACTGTAGCTAATCTTCAACATTCTTCCAAGAGATCTAAGTTGATTATCTTGGCCTCATTATTGTTTACTTGACTTATATCATAGGTTCAAATTATCCGAACCCCAACTTCAAGGAAAATATCAGCTTCAGTCCCATAAACTAGACTGAAAGGAGTCTTGCCACGAGGCGTTCGACGAGTAGTTCAATAGAACCATAGGACGCTTGAAAACTCTTTTACCCAGTTTCCTTTGGCCCGATTGAGTCATGTTTTCAACCCTACAATCAAGGTTTTGTTCGAAACTTCTACTTATCCATTAGCTTGGGGATGACCTACAAAGGTAGTATGCTTTCGAATTCCAAGCTCCTCACAAAATGGTCAAAAAATCCTTCCAACAAACAGAGTACCATTATTCGAGACAAGGATGTGTAGGATACCGTATCGGCAAATGACATTTTTCTAGACGAACATTTTAATAATTTGGCCAGTAATGGACCTCATGGTTCAACTTCTATATATTTGGAGAAGTGATCCACAACTCGTATAGCGATCTACTTGGAATTCCTAGCACCCTGATAAATCTAGAAAACTAGAGTTATATGTACCGTAAACTTGGAGGTTTGGCTACTAACATCGAGCATTTTTAGTGTTTTCGTGTGTGTTTTTGTCTATTTTGCATTCATGTGATAGAATGTGGTAATATGTGTTTATTATGTATTTGAGTACTTATTTAGGTCATAATTAGCATATTTTATTTGGTTCTTGTATATAGAGTTGTGTCGTGTCTTTGACTTAACTTTGTTGGGAGTTAAGTTTTCATTCGTCTTTGTTTGTCATTAATTTTTTGGGCTATTTTGTGAGAATTTTATTTATATATTCAGTTATTATTTTAAGTTTTTATTATAGATAATAATATTCTTGAATGTATTAGAGTCGCAAGAAAAAAATGGCGCATCGATCGGACTTCAGATGAAGATTTTCAAAGCAAAACTGTGAAGTGCTGCATTTCAGCAGTTTCAATCCATATCGTGATCTCAAATTTCAAATCAGCGATCTGGAGATGGCTAGAGCAAAAATAACTTTGTTCGGAGCTGATTTTTGCTGAACTACTATCCCACAACCCTAGCACTATTTCTACCCCTTTTAAGCATTATTTGAGGCATAGAAGATCCATTAGAAAGCTAGTAGAAGTAGACAAGATTAGAGCGTAATTTTCTTCCTTTTTTCTACCCATTTGGTGAAGGTTTTCTTAGATTATAGTAGATTAAGACTTCTTTTTCTTGTAGATTTCAAATCCAAGCTAAAGATTTGTTGGCCCCAAAGAGCAACCTAAGGGGGGGGTGAATTAGGTTGTATCTAAAACAAACCTTTTTATGTGCTTAATAGAAATTCAAACTTTATGCACCAAATAAAAACATAAGCACAAATGAATACAATAGATATTCAACTATTTAAGCTAAAGAACAAATAAGAATATTGAGATTAAGAGAATCAAACCAAACTCCCTAGCTTCTCAAGCTTGGAGCTTACAACTGCAAAGAGCTTCTTACAAGGTTCAACTACCAAGTTCACAACTTGAAGTTTAGCCACTAAAAGTCTCTTCAAAGTAGGTGCGACAATAACCTCTTGTACACAAATGAGGATCACTCTTGCTCACACTAATTTCCTTTAGTTGAGCGAAGAGTTTTACACTCACAACCTCCCTTTGTTACAATTGTTATCTCTCCACTATTACACTTGAAGAACTCTTACACTTCTAAGCTCTTTTCACAAAACTATCTACACTTTTACAACACTTGTACCCACTATTTCTCTCAAATAGCTCAAGTATTATTTGTAATCAATGTAGAAGTCTCTTCTTTTTAATTCAGGCTTAGGGGTATTTATAATTGCCCAAAAACTGCTTCCAACAACTTTTCAACGGCTATTTACTGTTTATTGGAAAACTAGCCATTGGACCTTTCGGACGGCCGCTACAAACTTCTGCGTCCCACGCTGCGTCCGTTTTCTGAGGGTACTTGTTCGAACGTCCGAGGATGAGTCCGAACATGCATCCGATCAGAAGCAAAGTCTTCTGGAAATATGATCGGACGTTGTTCTTCGACCGAGACAACTTCAAATTCTTTGTGTCGGACGATTTGTCTTTCGGACAGCCATTTGCGTCCGTGGAGTCTGCTGGTTGTTTTGTTCGGACGATCATTTGCGTCCGTGGAGTCTGCTGGTTGTTTTGTTCGGACGATCATTTGCGTCCGAACCTACATGTTTTTCTGCACACTTATTTTCAAACCATTAGTGCGATTTGGTCATCATCAAAACATGATTAACATAACTGGGGTTCAACAAGATTGAAGCTTTTTAGTTGGAAGTGCTTTGTTTATGTTAAAACTTCTTTAGTTAAGCTTTAATTTCATGTTCCTTTAGTTAATTAGTTTAATTGCTTTAATCTAATTGCTTCTTTTACTTGTTTTCTTAGAGTAATTGTTAGATTAGTTTCTGGTCTTTAAAATTGCATTTTTAGTGATAATTTGTTGTTTAGATTGGTTAATTAGGATATATTAGTTTATGATTGGGCTTTTCATGTAATTGCTTTCTTTACTTGCTTTCCTAGTTTAATTGGTAGATTAGTTAATGGGTTTTCCTTAATTGTGCTTTCTTAATGTTAATTTGTAGTTTAGGCTAGTTAATTGTTTTCTAAAAGTGCTTTCTTTTTACATGCTTTCATAGAATTGTTTATGGGCTTTCATTAATTATGATTTCTTAGTGATAATTAGTAGTCTAGATTAGTTAATTGCTTCTTTAAGTTATTTTTCCCTTTTAATTGCTTTCTAAAAAATGACTTCTTTTACATGCTTCCATTTTACTTTCTTTCTTAAACATGCTTTCTTAGTGTTAGTCTTTACTTTAATGCAATACATAGTCTTTAAATTGCTTTCTTAGTTCTTTAGTTCTAGTTTTAGTTAAATCTCTCTTAATCAATCGCTTCAACTTGTAATCTAAACAAATAACCGGTAATTATCGACCAATCCTTGTGGGTACAACGATCCCCACTTCCCTTTGCTACTAGTTGATGAAACCCTATACTTGCGGGATGCCACCTAGTTAGTAGTAGGATTTAGGTGTTTTATAAATTTATAACTAGGTGTGTAAAGAATCAAGTTTTTTGGCGCCGTTGCTGGGGATTGGTTTTCGGTAATATCGATATAATTTGGTTAGAATACTAGATTGAAGTCTTTTGTTTTCTTGTATTGTTGTTTCACCCATTTGAAAAACCAAAAAGATTTTCATTTTGTAGTTGTGTTCTTATTTTCAAAAATCCAAAAAGATTTTCTTTGTGATGGATGGTTTAGACTAACTAGTAGTCTAAACTTTCCTAATTTTCTTATTTGTGTTGTTTTAGATCATTTTCTTGTTTTTATTTGTGTTGTTGATTGTTCAAGAACATGCAAGAACCTAATTGGAATGATTCATACCAAGGAGACTACCATTTTTATGGTAATGGACGTATGCCCAATGAGCATAATTCTTGTTATGGTTACTCTTCTTTCTCCTTAGATTATCAAGTAGGATGGCCTACTTACACCATCAATACGCTTATGAGAGCCACCAAGATTATCAAATGGGATGGTCTAGCCATCCATATCCTTATGAGAGCTATCAAGAAAATTCCTACTCTTTCCTTCCATCATAAGAGCCTTCACATGATCAAATGGAGTCATATTTCCTTCACCAAACAACTCAAGAAAGTGAAGACATAAGAAGGACGGACAAGTGGATGCAAATTCAAGATTTTCTAGAAGAAATAGCCCAACTTCTAGACGAAAGGGCTCAATTTTGAGAAATTATGGCCAAAGAATGAGAAAAACTTGCTCAACTTCAAAAAGAAATAGATAGACTCCATGAAGAGCAAGCCATATCCAACAATCGGTTACAAGACCAAATTGCCGAGATTCAAGGAATAGCAAATGGTGAAGAACAATGTATTACAACACCTCTACCAATGGATGAAAAACCAATTCAAGAAGAACAAATTGAAAATGTCTTGTAAGAAACCAGTTCTCAAGAGCCTCATGAAGTTGAAGCTACAACAATCGAGACACTCAATACTTATGTAGAGGAATCACCAACTTTTTCTTTGCATGAGTGTGCGTTTCTTCCGATTACAATAAAAGAGGTTCTGTTTTAGGTGTTCGTGGAGAAAGAGCCGGTTCTAGGAGGAGTGGAAGAAAAAGGATACATTTTAGAGGGGATTAGGGAGACACAACCTACATATGCCGAAGTTCATTTCCTTGGAGATTTCAGAGGACCTAAGAATTGGTGCAAATTTTCCAAGGATTACAATATCCTTGGGAAGCTTCCTTGGTGTTGAGGGAGTAGTTCTTTCATTTTTCTTTATTATGCTTTCTTTACTTTACTTGCTTTAGTTTAAATACCTCGTTGGGCTTGTAGCTTTGTGCTTAATTTAGTTGTGTTGTGTTATTGGCAAATGATTTATTGGAATCTCTTAGTCAAATATGGTTGTTAATGAGAATGGTGATGACAATATATGACTTCTTGTGATTTGTGAACGATGTACATGATCCTTAATTGGTTGAACTTGGATATGGTTTTATCTTTTGATTATGGATATTCTAGTTGTTGATACATTTCACGTGCTAAATAGTTGAGCTTATTTTGCGAAAATCATATGAATGCTTGATTTGGATTAAGAGTACTCTCTGTGATTGAATGTCTTTTTTAAACTGATTATGTGTGAAACTAAGTTTCGGGGGGATGAGTGGGCATTTAGATAATCTTTTCGTTGTGTTTAACCTTGTTACCCTTATATGTGCTTTTCCTTTTTTTAAAAGAAAATTGTTTGAACCCCGTGAAACCCCGAGAACCCTTCCTTAGTATAATCATAATTGGTTGTTGAAGAAAAATCAATTTGTAGGACTCACGTTTAATTGAAAATTGCATTTATATGATTTTCTTGACATTTGCTCATTACTTAGCCTTGATAAATGTTGTGTTCAATGTTGGTGAAGTCCATAATTAAAGGGTAGAACTCTTGTTGTTATGTTCAATTTGAGCTTACTTGATTGCATTCATATTCACCTGGTTAATATGTTGTTCATCTTCTATTTTCGCTTTTTGATTGTCCAAGTGTAATTCAAAATCATTGCCTAGTCTATTGTTTTTATGCTTTCTAGTAGTACTATTATATGTTTGTTGTATTTTCGGTGAGTGATAATACAAGTTTGGGGATGTAATTTACTTGTGTTGGAATGGTTTGTTTTTGTGAATGTAAATATTTGTGTGGTGAATTTTGGATGAAAAATTGATTGATTATGGTACTCGATGATGATAAATGACTTGTAATATCATACGATTGAGTTATTTAAATTTGACCTTCTGCGAATTTAGGTGTGTTTAGTTCTTTTGCCACAAAAGAATTTCAAAAGCCATGTATTACTATGTTCAAAAAGTGAGGCATTCACATTTTTGTAAACATTGTTTTTTTACCAAATCAATAGTATTACTTTGTTGGTCAATTCATCTTTTGGAAAAAAAAAATTGGTTTAAAGGGAATAGAAATGATTTAGGTCATTTTATGTCTGTTTGCATAGGGAGTTTTCTTCTAACCTGTGAGTCATTGGTTTGAATATAATCTTGGGTACGTTTTACTCCTCTTCCTTGGTTTAGGGCAGCGTAAAAAAATAGGAAAAAAAACTTTGATTTTAGGAATAAGGAGAGTACAAGATTCCGACATGTACCCATGTTGTTTCTCCGAATTAAACCATTAGGAATTACCTTTTAGTATACCAACAAGTTGAGGAGGAAATGTTTGCAATACTCATCATTCATAACATACTACTCACTCCTTGATAGAGAAATATTCCCAATTGTGTGACATGTGCATATTAGGTGGACTCCTAATGATCTTTTATTTCCATGTAGCCTTGTCAAGATGGTTGAAAAACGTTGTAATCTTTTTTATGTGAAAAAACCTATGTTTAGATGAATGGAACTTGTTTTTCAAAACCTTTTTTGATGATGGTTAATACTTGGTTATTTGAAACCATTTATTGGCATTTAAATTTGTTTCCTTTAGAAAACTTGGAGAAACATGATTGGTTAAAATAGTTCAATTGTCATATGTTATTTCAAGTCTCTTGAGAGATCTCCTAATTATTCAAAGTACATCCATTATTCACCTTTTGTGTTGTCATCTTGGTGGTCTCTAATGTGTTGTGTCTTGTGTCTTGCATCATATGTTTTGCGTTATTCGTTTTTGTTGTTCTTTTTTCTTGTCTTTTATTTTGTTCGGGACAAGTAAAAGCTTAAGTTTAGTGGTGTGATAACTCTAGAAAACTAAAGTTATATGTACCCTAAACTTGGAAGTTTGGCTACTAATTTCGAGCATTTTTAGTGTTTTCGTGTGTGCTTTTGTCTATTTTGCATTCATGTGTTAGAATGTGGTAATATGTGTTTATTAAGTATTTTATTACTTATTTAGGTCTTAATTAGCATATTTTATTTGGTTCTTGTGTATAAAGTTGTGTCGTGTCTTTGACTGAACTTTGTTGGGAGTTAAGTTTTTGTTCGTCTTTGTTTGTCATTCATTTTTTGACGGCTATTTTGTGAGAAGTTTCTTTATATATTTCGTATTATTTTAAGTGTTTATTATAGATACTAATATTCTCCAATGTTTTAGGGTCGCATGAAAAAAAAAATGGCGCATCAATCGGACGTCGGATGAAGATTTTCGAAGCATAACTATGAAGTGCTGCATTTCAGCAGTTTCAGTCCATATAGCAATCTCAAATTCCAGATCGAGATCTGGAGACAGCTGGAGCAAAAATGACTTTGTTCGGGGTTGATTTTCGTAGCACTATTATCCCACGACCCTAACACTATTTATACCACTTTTAAGCATCATTTGAGGCATAGAAGACCCATTAGAAAGTTAGTAGAAGTTGACAAGATTAGAGAGTAATTTTCTTCCTTTTTCCTCCCCATTTGGGGAGGGTTTTCTTTGATTAGAGTAGATTAAGACTTCTTTTTCTTGTAGATTTCAAATCCAAGCTAAAGAGTGAAACTTTTTAGTTGTAAGTGCTTTGTTTATGTTAAAACTGACTTTAGTTAAGCTTTAATCTCATGTTCTTTTAGTTAATTAGTTTAATTGCTTTAATCTAATTGCTTCTTTTACTTGTTTTCTTAGAGTAATTGTTAGATTAGTTTGTGGGCTTTCTTTAAAAATACTTTTTAGTGATAATTTGTAGTTTAGATTGGTTAATGGGGATAGATTAGTTTATGGGCTTTTCATATAATTGCTTTCTTTACTTGCTTTCCTAGTTTAGTTGGTAGATTAGTTAGTGGGTTTTCCTTAATTATGTTTTCTTAATGTTGATTTGTAGTTTAGGCTAGCTAATTGCTTTCTAAAAGTTCTTTCTTTTTACATGCTTTCGTAGAATAGTTTATGGGCTTTCATTAATTATAATTTCTTAGTAATAATTAATATTCTAGATTAGTTAATTGCTTCTTTAAGTTATTTTTCCCCTTTAATTGCTTTCTAAAAAATGACTTCTTTTTACATGCTTCCATTTTATTTGCTTTCTTAAACATGCTTACTTAGTGTTCCAAAGTCTTTACTTTAATGCAATAGATAGTCTTTAAATTGCATTCTTAGTTCTTTAGTTCTAGTTTTAGTTAAATATCTTCTCTTAATCAATCGCTTCAACATGTAATTTAACCAAATAACCGGTAATTATCAACCAATCCTTGTGGGTACGACGATCCCTACTTCCCTTTGCTACTAGTTGACAACTGTATACTTGCGGGATGACACCTAGTTAGTAGTAGAATTTAGGTATTATATAAATTTATAACTACGTGTGTAGAGCATCACACCCTTTGGTAGAGGCCCCATGATATCAATTCCCCATTGAAAGGGCCACGAACTGATAAGCATAGTTAGGTTGTAGCTAGTTTGTGCGAAATTGGAGCATGAAGCTAACATTTATGGTAACAATGCACCAATTGATGTTCATTGTTTTCCATGATTGGCCAATAGTAGCCCATTAGGATGGCTTTTCAGACAAGATTTCGAGCTCCTGAATGACTTTTTGCAAATTCCTTCTTGAATTTACCAATACGAAGTACGTACTCGGTCTCTCTTGGAGTTAGGCAACGGAGCAGAGACATGAGACAAGATCTCCTGTATAAGATTCCTTGATATATTTAATACTTTGTCACTTGGCAGGATTCCTTGCTATAAATATTCCATAATAAGCGTGATCCAACTCGAGTTGTCATGTATTTCCAAATTTCAGGTTCATCGATTGACCTTTGAGCTTGTACTTCTACTAATACTTCTTTTGTGAGATGAGAGTATAAAATTGAAGCTAGCTTTGAAAGAACATCTGGATCAATGTTTTTGGCCCAAGGAATCTTGATGAACTCCACCTTTTCAAGTAGCTGTTTGAGTTTCTTAATTTTTGTAGGTATTTTAGCAAGATAACTTCTCAAGCTTCAAAATTTTTGAGGATCTGATTGACGACCTCCAAAGAGTCACCGTTGATCAGGATACCTCTTGCTCCCAAGGCATGTGCAATTTTCATACACATGATGACAGCTTCATATTCAGCTTTGTTGTAAACTCGGTAGTTTGAAATTAAATCATATGGCATAGGTGAAACAATCCCCTTCAGGAGATCAGATAATGATCTTGGCTCCTAATCCAAATTCACAAGAGGTCCCATCTACATGCAATTCCCAAATAGAGTAATGGACTTTTTATAGATTAGACTTGTTAGTAACTTGCAACAATTTTCCTTTGTCAACAAACTAAAAGGTACTTTCTACATGGAAGTCAGCTATGCTTGTATTTTGATCGCAGATCGTGGTTCGAATTGAATGTCGAATTCAACCAATTCGACTAACCATTCTAACATTCTTCCCGAAACATCAAGTTTGGCAAGAATAGTCTTCAAAGGGCAATTAGTGTTTACAACAGCTTTGAAAGGGCCTCAGCTTTCAGGCAGCCACAACAAGTGCAAAAGCTACCTTCTCAATATCAAAATAGTTAAGTTCGAGTCCCTGTAAGGCTTTGCTTATGAAGTAGATCAGTCATTTTACCCTGTCCTGTACAGAAATGAGGACAACACTACTACAGCTTTATCAGAGGCTGATAGATAAAAAATAGAATCTCTCCATCCTTTGGGGCAGTTAAACTTGGAATGTTTACCAAGTATTGCTTCAACTGGTCAAAAGCCTACTGACAGGGCTTAGTGCATTTAAAATTTTTTGCTTTCTTCATAGTTTGAAAGAATGGGAGTCCTTGCTCAGCTGATTTGGACAGGAATTGATTGAGGGCAACCATTCAGTCAGTCAAGCATTGAACCTCTTTAACTGAGTTGGGAGGTTTTGTGTCCAATATGGCTTGTACCTTTTTTGGGTTAGCCTCAATACCTCATTGAGATACAATGAATCCTAAGAACTCTTCGATAGGAACTCTGAACATGCACTTTAGTAGGTTAAGCCTGATGTTGACACTTTTCATAATCGTGAATACCTTCCTCAGGTCAAAAATTGTGTCTTTATGAGTTCCATTCTTTACTACCACATCATCCACGTATACTTCCATATTTCTTCCAATTTGATGTTTAAACAACTTATTTATTTCAATCGTTACTAAGAGGCCCCTGCATTTTTTAATTCGACGGCATGGTTTGATAATGAAAGGGTTTTTTGTTCATCCTCTTTATTGAGGAAGATCTGATGGTACTCTTCATATGCATCTAGAAAATAAATAATGAAGCCGACAAGTGCATTGACTAGAAAATCAATCCGAAGCAAAGGACAATTGTCTTTAAGACAAGCTTTATTAAGATCTGTATAGTCAACACACATTTGCCAGCTTAAGTCTAACTTTTGCACAAGTATGGGAGTAACAAGCTAAATAGGGTACAAAACTTCTCGAATGATTCGAGCAGCGAGCAACTTATCTACTTCAACTTCAATGGCTCAGCTTCGTTCAAGTCTGAAGAGCCTCTTCTTTTGTTTGATTGGCTTGAATATCGGGTCTATACCTAGCCTATGCTCGATAATGTCACGAGAGATGCCAGGCATTTCATTAGGGGACCAGGTGAAGATGTCTCGATATTCATAAAGCAGCCTTAGCAATCGGTCGTAGCTTTAGATGTGAGGACAAAGTTGCAAATTCTGATTTTTCTATCTGGGGTTCGAGATCGAAGGAAAATTCCTCAACAAGTAACCTAAACTCAGTTCTTGGGATCTCTTTTGACGACTTTTGTTTTGAAGTAGGAACATCGTCAGTGTCAGATGGTTCAGTCGTTCGACATGTGCTTATAGAAGGATTATGTTCCGAGCAATTGGTTAAAGCATATCTTCAAAGAGACAACATGTAACATTCTTGGGTCTCTTGTTGATCTCCCCAAATATAGCCTTCTGTTCCATCTCTTAAGGAAAACATTATCCCTAGGTGATATACCGATGGCAGAATAACAAATAAGTATTGAGAAGGCTTGCCAAGAATCATATTACAAAAGAGGCCCGCCAGACTAAAATGAAATTGATCATTTCTATTGAGAGTAAGAGGGGCTCTTCGAGAGTTAGTGGCAATGTAATAGAACCTTCAGTATGAACAAATTTCCTTGTGGAGCCTTCTAGCGGTGAACTATAGTCAGATGCATTCATTTCGATGTAAATCTTTTCCCACGCATACCAATAAATGATATAAACTAAACTGCCACTGTCGATGAAGACCTTGTGGACTTAGTAATTGCCTAGTTTAGAATGAATAATTATTGGATTGACATATGGGTATCAATCGAGGACTAGATTGTTGCTAGTAAAAGGAATGTTTAGATGTGCCTTAGTTTTCTTGGATATCACCTCACCAAGTGGGATCGGTCGAGCATAGCGTTTTGTAGCATTCGTAGAATTTTCACTTGTGCTTCCGCTAGCAATAATTTTGATAACCCCAGCCACATCATTATTATACACTGGTGGCCCTTGGCGATTGTTCACCTGAGGCCTTTGATTTTGACAGTTTGAGTAGAGAGGTCTATTGTCATCTCGAGCTAGTGAAGGTCGTCTCTTACTATACCTGAAGTTGTCAGTGGCAGGAAAATGTACTCTCGCAAATGTACATCCTTTATTGCTCTTTCAATTTTGATCTTGAGCTAAAATTGAAAGATCGTTACTGTCTTTTGTATCATGGCCATGATTCCCATGGTGGGCACAATATTTAGTTTGATCCCATAGATGAAATTTGGAGCGAATTGGGGACGGTGGCTATATGATTCTAGTATGTCAAATTTGATATAGAATTTCCTTTCGAGGTGCATTGAGGAGAGTAAAATCCTCATCAGGCAAAATTTTAGTTCTTTGGTATCCAGGCGTCTTAGGGAAAGTAATACGATTAGCCAAAGTGATTAAACGTGTGTGTTTATCAATCTGAGAATAGGATGGTCCCTCGTTTGGTCGTCGCCCTCTATCTGCTTGTTTTCGATCTAGAAAATGGTTGACTAGCTTTTTAATTTTTTTTTGGGATCATTCACTTCTCTTTTTGTGTGATTAGATTCTTTTCCACGAATATAATCGTTAGCACGCTGAAGGTACTCACTGAATGTCTGAGGAACTTTTGAGGCCAAATCAGCATTAAATGGTCCTACCTTAATTTCGCTCATAAAGGCAGCGATAATCAAAAGAGTCTCATACATGTTTTGGACAAGAATGGCTTTGTCGTTGAATCTTCCAATGTAATTCTTTAGAGACTTGTCGGGCCTTTCATGAAAATTTAGTAAGTGCGATGCCTCTTTTTGAAGCATTCATCGACACATAAAATGGCACAAAAACTTATCAGCAAGTCGAAAAACAATCCTACCGAATTGGAAGGCAATTCCTTGAACCATTTCTGAGAGGATTATCTCAAGGTAGTGGTAAAAATCCTGCATGTGGTTGCATCTGAGTATCCATATAGCTTTGTAAGAACCGACACATGGATAACATGATCTGAGCGGCCGTACCTACCCTTGTACAAGTCAAAGTCAGGCTGCTTAAAATGAGATGGTATGGGTTCTCTTTGAATAGCCGACATGAATAGATCTTTATAACAATATAAAGGGCCATTGAGTCCGATGTGCCTTTCCTCATCAATTCCTGAATTATTTTTTCCACTTTTGACATTAAATCTTCTTCTAAGAGAGGCATGAAGGGCATTGATAGGGTCATGATTGGCTCAACTTTCTTCTTCGGATGTGGCCCGATTCAGCTGAAAACATATCCTTATCGTCTCAGGGCATAAGTTAAAATCGGTGTGGGTCGACTTGAACTGCTCATAGTTTTCTCGTTCACTAGCCTCTAGCTGGAATGACTCACAATTGGATGTTGATTCTCCAAAAAAGCCTTAAAGGT
Organism: Cinchona pubescens; assembly: GCA_025175665.1. Taxonomy (NCBI): domain Eukaryota; kingdom Viridiplantae; phylum Streptophyta; class Magnoliopsida; order Gentianales; family Rubiaceae; genus Cinchona; species Cinchona pubescens. The sequence goes on from JANKKI010000232.1 coordinate 2,126,477, forward strand.
TTGGAAATGATCAAAGAGAAACTGCAATGCCTCTTCTTTTTGTTACATTTCTTGCCTCTGAGAGACTTCATCTTCAGGAAGTCTAAAAATGTGCCTAGAAGTATGCGACATGGATTCACGAGTCCTACTGTGCATTTCATTATTATTTGTCCTTGTTTTACGATTCTCCGTCTTCATTTTAGCAGTAGAGGATGAGATTTTTCCTCGAGGTTTCAATATATGGCACCAATTGATGCTACAAGATTTTGCAAATAGGGAGGTGAACAGGATAATTTATAGAGAAAAAATATGTAATATTTTATTTGATACTTATATCTTATATCCTTTGTTGTACAAATGAAGGATAACCCCTTAGTTATAGGTAGTTAGTTGGTGGGTCATGGTATTATGCTTGATCGATCTAGCGTATCACATTTATGTCTGAATAACGTATGTTCGAACGACTTGTTTCTATTTGGACTTATGTTGGGTCTGAACTGACCTACTTATGCCGAACCAAAATTTTCAGAGTCGGACCTACTTATATACTAATTATACATCAACCCTTGAGGAGCTTATTACATGCCACGTGTGCTTAACATATTGGACGGTTATTTTTTGCATCATCAATGATCTAAAAATTTTCAATGATTTTAATAATTTACTCTAAATTTTTAGGAGAACAAGATTAGCACTAATAATTGATTAAGTCATTAAAGAATTAAAATTTGAGATTTTAATTCAAATGGATCATATGTTATTTAATTTGTCTAGTAGGTTGGTACATCTCTAATAGGAGTAAATAGGTTAAACGGGTTAGATCTGTTCTATGAACACAACACGAAATAAATTTGTCAGGTTTGAACATGACACGATAAGAAACAGGCCTTACACGACACAATACGAACGCGACACGAAATAAAAATGGGTCAGACACAACGCGATTTATTGCAACGCCATCCCTTCCATTCATTCCTACTTCTTTCTTGCTTCTCCGTTATCTTGTTCCCACATAATAGCCAGCTCCACGACCTTTCTCCTCTGCTTACCAAACTATCAAATCTATTACCTCCCTTCCTCCCTCCCTCCATCCCTCTCTCTCTTGATCCTATCACCCCTCTCCATCCATTACCAGCTACCCTACCAACCCCATCAAATCCCCTAATTCATGTGGGTTTTATTGTAAATCTGAAAATTTTGGTATAGATCTAGTGTTTCAACTTAAGATCTAGAAGATTTTGGGTTTACATATATAGATACTTTGACTTTAGATTTGTAAGAATTGGGATTAGATCTAGACATTTAGGGTTTAGATCTATATGTTTTATGTTATGCTAAATTCATTGATTTTTTTTCAAATTTCGAAGCTATGGATGTGATTTTTATTAAAAAATTACCCCCAAAATATGGTGCCCGGTAGTGGTAGTATGGCATTGTTGGGAGCAATAGAGGTAAGAGAAGAGGCAGAATGGCAGGAGGGGACGATCAGGATGGGGGTCGATGGGTGATGGTAATGGGCACTAATGGTGGCAATGGACACTGGTGGTAGTGGTATGGTGGTAGGTGATTAAGGTTGGGAGAAAGATTGAAGGGAGAAGAAAGATGGTGAGTTTTGTTTTCTTATTTTGACCCTAAAATTTTGTTGAATTCTATTTTGTTTCTTAATTTTGATAGGAATGCACTTCATTAATCCAAAATAAATTAAAAGGGATATTTAGAGTAGATAAAAGTTAATGTTTAGAAATCTCATAAACAAGCACATGCTTGAGGCGTGTGTTAGTCAACTTCTGTAATTGGAGGTATTTTCCATCCGTTGGACACTTTAACCAAAAGCAGAATAGGTGCTTTGAAGTTTTAAAATCATACGGAGTGTATGTGGACAATAGACAATCCACAAGAGATGTGTGTGGAGTGTATCCTTTATTTTATCTTAAGGAGTACAACATACAATAAAAAATTACTTTCATTTCCTTAATTCCATTTACTTGTTTATGTAGGGCCTATTCCATTTTGCATCGATTTTCATTTCACCTTATACTTATTTTTCGACATTTGGCACCCTGAACTCTTAGATTTACCCATTTCAATCCAACTTTCAGTTATCAAAATTAATGGATATTCCAACCATGCGTACCACACATCTAAAGTGAAACATTGTCAAATTTTTTAACACTATCAAAAAATTGACCGAAGTTGGACAAATCTAAGGGTTATGTGTGTAATTTATACAAAATTTTGTTGGGGTGCAAAGTGTGAATTGATTATAGGCTAAGGGGTACATAATAGAATTAGTCATTACTACATCTACTGATGCAATATACCCATAAACAAGCACGTGATATGCACATACTTAGTTAGCATCTGTTAACTTTTGGTAATGGTGTTAATAATTTGGTTGAAGTGAGATAAATATAAAAGTTCAGGGTGCAATATTATCCAAAAAAAAGTATAGGGCGCAAAGTGAGGATCGGGTAAAAGTTAAGGGTGCTAAGTGAAATAAGGCTGTTTATGTATGTTTAAATCATTAAAACTTTAGACATTAATAATCTGAATACACTATTAATCTTAGTATAATATGATTTAGTACGTTTATATAAAGTGAAAAATATAAAGTGATAAATAAAAAATAAAAAAAAAATTCGACTAAAAATCTAAAATTAGGGGAATTGTAATTTGATAAAATCTTGTCACGTAAAATAGTTTTGACAAGTGTCTAAAAATTTGTGCCTTTGTAAATGATTTTTCAATATGTTTAAAAGTAAGGGGGTGTTCGTTAATGCTGAATACTGAATTTTGAATTCTGAAGTCTGAATAATAAGTTCTGAAAGTATTAATTGCTGAATTAATAAATTTATTTCTGTTTGATAATCAACCGAATTCAATTTTTGAGTTAAATATGTCACTTCATATATTTATTAATTTATTATAAATAATTGTCACGTATGCGTAGAAAAGAAAATGAATAATTAAGGATGATATAAATGTGTATGAGAGAGAATGTGTGTGTGATAGAGTATGTATGTGTGTGAGAGATAATCTGTGTGATAGAGTGTGTGTATGTGAGTGAGAGAGAATGTGTGTGAGTGTGATATGAAAAAGTACAAGAAAGAATGTGTGTGAGAGATTAAGTGTGTATGTGTGTGAGAGAGACAATGTATATATGTGAGGGAGTGTATGTTTTTGTGTGTGAGAGAGTATGTGTTTATGTGAGAGAGTGTGTGTGCACAAGCGAGAGAAAGTGTGTGTGAATATGTGTGAGAGAAAGTATGTGTGTGTTAGACTATGTGTTTGTACATTTATTTAAAATTCAGCAGATTAAGTGAAAATGTTTTCACTTAAAATTTTGAATACAAATTAAGTAGTGCTTAATGAATGAATTAAGTGATAAGAGAATTCTGTTATCAAACATGCTGAATTTAAAAATCTCTTAATCAATTAATTTTTAGCATTAAGTTCAGTTATCTAACAAACCCTAATCTACATCATAAAGTATTTTGCTATTCCATTGGATGCAATTATTTAAAGGCGCAGTAATAATGAAATTACGAAACGCTAAAATGGTTAATGAAAGGGTTATTGGTTAGTTGATTTTGTATACCGCATTTATCAACCATCTTTTTTTTTTTTTTTTTTTTGGTGCTTGTATCTGATATGAAATAACGTCTAAGTGGGTTTTATTGAGGTAAAATAGTTTCAAATTTCTGTTGTTAAAGCAAACGTGAAAGTTCTTGTGTTTTTTCAAGAGGGTGTTAATCTGGTTATCAATAGATACATTTTGTTCTTAACTGCAGTCAGTAGTGTACATTTTACATTTCGTTCAAACCACTGTCTTCTTTTAATTTCTTCCAAAAGATGTCATCTTCGATGATATTTATCCGTTGAATACATGCATCATTTTTCCCGTTATACACATATATTTGCAAGTAAAATTGAAGTGATTCATTTTTGGGAAATATTTTTCTTGCTTCTCCTTTGAGTGCAAAATCTTAATTTATTCCCAAATTAAAAATAAAGTAAATTTATTCCTCAATATTTTAAATTTATACCACACCGGTCTTAGATGCAATTGAAAAACCAAATTTCTTATAGGAACGAACACCACATTTTGTAATCTTACACCTTTTAACATTTATCTTGTTACATCTATAGCTCAAATTTTCTCCAACAAGCTGTCATTCACCTCTTCTCAACCCTAAAATTTTAGATATAACTACCACTATTTTTTAGACACATGCGATAAAACAAAAACTCATCCAGTAGAATTATAAGTAATTTTTGGTTGATTATGTGATTTTGACAATCACAATATATGTGATGTTAGTATTACTCTTGGTTTTACACATAAAAGCATGCGATAATATCATGGGTTTTCTATATCGTATGTCATAGATTTGATTTACCAAAGAAATAGGTGGAGATTTGCTACAGATTTTTCTTCTTTTTTGAAAAAAAAAAAAAGAAAAGGCACACGATACTGTCAACAATAGAGAAATCTTCCAGTTTCACCCCTAGTAAAAAGGCCCATCTGAAGTGCTTGATTACATGATAGAAATTGATCCTCCCTTATAAATAAGGTTAACATGGTTGTGCCCGTCGGTTGGAAGAATAAGGACTGAATTGCGTAGTATTATACTTTAAAAAAACCAATTGCAAAAGGTTTAAGGACTAAACATGTAATTTACTTTCAGTTTATCCATTGATTGGTTCCTGCCCAAAAATTAATGGGACCAATCAAGTAGTGGACAAGTCACTAGGTGGGGGACCCTATTTGGCTGGCTCCTGTCTCCTGCCCAATTTGCTGAATTGCCACACCTTCTGAACTTTTTTTAATTGTTTGTCCTTGTCGCAGTCCCCAGTCTCCAGGTCCACTATTATTCAAGTCTTGTTCAGAACGACTACTCTCTTTCCATGTCCCCCCAGATTACATCTTTAGTGATCACTTTCTTGTTTTGGTCCCTCTACTGCATTCCGTACTCATCTACTAGCTGTACACACATGCATATGATAAATATTTGGAAAAGAGGCTGGAGCAAGAGATAGTGGATGAATAGTATTTTTTCTGTTGGATAGATGATATTGATTGGTCCATAGTAAAACCACAAGGACAGAGATTTTGATTATTGTTATTATTATTATTATTTTTTTTGGTTCAATAAGTTTATGAATCTAACCAAAACCAATAGATCAAAATTTTAAAATCTTCAAGTTGGTCATTTTTTTTTTTAACCTCTGTGATAAGAATCCTGCAAGAGCTATAAACCCGTCCAGACGTGAGCTCAGTGTTCATGTGCTTCCGCTTTCATATTACTTGATTGACTTGGGCTCGTGTGATCATGTCCAGTGGTGAAAGCATAGAGGAACGAGTGAGAAGATGTTCTACAAGATTCTATACAGTTAAACGTTGTTATGGAAAATGATTTTAATAGTTTATTTTATTTTTTTAATTTTTCATATTTAAAATAATATATTTTAATCTCTTATAAATTTAAAATGTACCCTTTTAATTATTTAATACAATTATGAGTATATTTTAGCATATTCATATGTATATTAAATGTAAGATATTTAAAGATAAAATTGATAAAATATAATTTTAAATATTAAATTATCCCTAAAATAAGAGAATTGGACCTATTGGAGTAAGGATGTCGAAGAAAAAGTAGCGAGGAAAGAGAATTAAGGTGGTGGTGGTAAATAAGAATTTTGGGAGTGGTGGATGATGTTTTATGTAGCGTTATTTAGTATTTAAAATTTATGTGTTACCAATTTTTCCTATTAAAAATATAACATTCAATACGTATGCGAGCATTTCAACCTAAAATATGCCTGTAATTATATTGAGGGACTAAATTACTGCGTTTTAAATTTGTAAAGGATTAAAATACCTCATTTTAACTGTGAAAAAACTACACATAAATCTCTTAAAAAAGTATAAATATAAAATGTGAGAGATTATTAAATATGTTTTCTCTAATTTTTCCACTGAAAATTAGATACTATAATTTAATTAAAGAGTCAGGACTTTGACATTTTTTTTTTTTCCCAAGAAATTCGACTCTTGCATTACCATGTATTCCTTTAACTTCCCATGTGGCTTTGTTTATCATCCTGTCGTATAGTAGTGAAATTTGTGCATATAACATTCAATTGTACACGTACTTTGGAGTGAAGTTTGTGCGTATAACATTCAATTGTACACATGTACTTTGGTTAAACTAGCTCTTTAATTATGGAAGAGTGGTATAGAGTACCACCTTTTGATGTATTTGTTAGAGTTTAATGCCTCAAAATTTCCGATTGTTAAAATTTTGGTTTCCGGCTATATGAAGGATAAACGCTGTGACGTTAGACAACACACTGGGTTTCAATGTCACGGCGTTCATCGCTGTATTTCAGAGAATTCGGGATAAGAAAGACGTGACACGTCTGCTCAAGAGTATTTCTAGCACCACGGTGTAGCGCTGACTTTGGTGATCGATTCTTGTCAAACTCTAAACCAGCTTAATTTGTGTTTTTGGTTGCTTGTGGAATATTTCTTTTCCTGTTGAGCTGCTTGAACAACTCTTCTATCTTTTAAGTATTGACACTGGTGTTCACACTATTATTTTGGTGTTCACTTCCTTGTAAGTACTTAACTCTTTCCTTTCTTCTCATCCTAGTCAGACTGGTCATTCTCAAATTTTTTTCTATAAATACATGACTTAGGGTCCTCTTTTAAAAAGACGAAATCTCTTCTAAAATATGTAGTTTCTTCCATATTCCTAGTACTGAATAGTCTTGTAGTAACTTGAAACTTTACTTGTGAGTACATACGACTGAGACAACTATTGAATTCTAAAGAGTGACCATCCGATGATCCCATTTGTATCAATAGATTATGATTCTATGGGAGCGAAATCACTTTCGAAAACAATGATTACACACCTCGATGCTTTTCTTGTTCTAATTTTAGTTGTTTTTCTTTCCATTTATTCCAATAATCTAAAAAGTGATTTTTTTTAAGTTGTTGCATGGCCAATGTTGGTGTTCTTGACATGTACAAACTATAATTGTTTGATTGCGGAAACTACAAATGCTGGTCCAAAAAGGTTCTGTTTTATCTGTAGACCCTCAAAGTGGATTACATTTTGTTCGGTGATCCTGACATGGCCAATGTAAAAAGTGAATTTTCTATGTTGTTGCATGGCCAATGTTGGTGTTTCTGACATGTCCAAACTGTAATTGTTTGATTGCAGAAACTACAAACGCTGGTCAGAAAATGTTCTGTTTTATCTGTAGACCCTCAATGTGGATTACATTTTGTTCGGTGTTCAAGCACCTAAAGAATTCACTAGAATTTATTCTGATGACAACCGAACTGCTAGGGTTCACGTGCTGAATTTCATATCTAACACCCTATTTGATTTGTATTGCCTATATAAGTCTTCCAAGGAACCTCGGATTTGGGTGGCCCTGGAAAAGAAGTATAACTATAAAAATGTTGGAAAGAAGAAGTACGTGGTCGGCAAGTTCCAAGACTTCAAGATAGTGGACAACAAGTCCGTCACCAAGAAAATCCATGTGTACCAGAATATTATTTTGGATATCACTCAAGAGGGTATGAAAACTGATGATGCCTTCCAGGCTACTGCTCTGATCGAGAAACTGCACCATCTTAGAAGGAGCATTGGAATCTGCTAAAACATTACAAAATTGTCCTGACGCTTGACGAGGTGATATATGGCATCCATATCAAGGAAAGCAATTGTTAGAAGGACAAATGTGATCTGGACCGTGAGTTCACAACCAAGGTAAATCTTGTGGATAGCAAGTCCGAGAGAGCTTTCCAAAGGTTTAAAAGCAAACGATATGGATCCAAGAAAAACTTGAATTACAACAACAATCAGAACCAGGAAAGCAAGAACCAGTAATATGATAAGTTTAAAAAATTTGGTAAGATTAATAAAAAAGTCTATGAAAGAACCTTGTTATATTTATGGAGTTGTAGGTCACTAGACAAACAAGTACAAGTTTCACAAAGGACAAGAGCAACAACCCGCCATATTAAAGTGACCCTTACTGAAAGCGATGAAGCGATTGTTACTATTATCACAAAAGCGAACTTGGCTCATAATATGACCGAGTGGATTGTTTATACTGGAACTACAAAACACATCGCTATTGAAATAATTCACTTCCTTGAGTATGACGGAGTGAGCGATGGGGAGCGGTCCTTCCTTGGAGATGCTCGTGCTATTCTAGTTCTAAGCAAGGGAAAGATCCTTTTGACGCTTTTCTCTAAAAAGTCAATTACTTTAACCAATCTATTGCATGTTCCATCCATGAGATGAAATTTAGTTTTTGGTTCTTTGCTTAACAAGGTTTCTATTAAACTTTTTTCTAAGGGTGATAAATTAATTCTAACAATGAATGGAGATTTTGTGGGACAAGTTTTTCGTAGCAGGGAATTATTTGTAATCATGATACTACTTACTATAGAATAAATAAAAATACTACTTTTACTTATATTGTTGATTCAATTGATATGTGGCATGATAGATTAGGACCTATGAATGTCGACTCCATAATGAGAATGAGAAGTACAAACTTGATTCCAAATCTAACAGATCATAAAGTCATAAAATTTGAAATTTGTGTGGAATCTAAACATCATAAAAACCCCTTTAAATCTGTTGAAAATACCACTGGACTTTTAGAACTAATTCATAGTGATCTTAAGGACATTAAAATAATGAGTAAAGGTGGAAAGAAATATTATATCATCTTCATTCATGATTACTCAAGAGATACTAAATTATATCTCCAAAGTAAAAAAGATGAATCCGAAGAAATCTTCATTATATCTAAAAAAAATTAAAAATCAGTTAGAGAAAAAGATTAAAAGATTTAGGTTTGATAGAGGTGGTGAATATGACTCTAAATTGCTAAAAAAAAAAATTGAACCAAATAGAATAATTCATGGGAGATTATTTCACCTTACTCGCCTTAATGTAATGGGGTTATGGAAGAAAAAATAGGACTCTGAAAGACATGATGAATGCAATATTAATAAGTTATGTATTACCTACTAACATGTGGAGGGATGTTCTTTTGTCTACTTTTCACATTTCTAATAGACTACCTCACAAGAAAACTTAAAGACACCATATGAACTGTGAAAAAGTTGTGCACCTAACCTTGGGTATCTGAAAATGTGGGAGTGTCTAGCTAAAGTAAGAATACCAGAATTTTAAATAAGTAAAATTGGTACTAAAACTGTGGTGTCTTCATATAGCATGCACATCATAGTGCTGCCTACAAGTGTCACGCCCCAAAAACGGGACCGTAACATGCCGCGCTAATGGCACACCGGTCCAAAGCGCAAGGCACAAACGAACAGAGCAACAAACTTAACCGCAATGTAATAGAACCATCAAACCATTTCTTAACTATAAAACCGAATATTTCATTTTTACACAAAAATACGAATTAATGTTACGGTCCCGTTTTTGGGGCGTGACACTTGTAGGCCTGTCTCTTATACACATCTAGATGTGTATAAGCGTTTGTAGCTGTCTGACTATACACATCAATGATGGTCTCTTATAACTTGTTTCTAGAATTGTCATAATATGGCAGGTGATGATCTTATGCCATTTAAAAGTCAATAAACCATAATCATAATAGTTTCTAAAATGTATCAAGCCATTTAAACGTCAGGCATGTCCAAAACATAGTCTTTAAGATGACAATCATTTCAAAACATAGTATGCTAAAGCATAGCGAACAAATCCAAGTACAGTTTCAATCCGGAATCTTTTAGGCTCAAAGGTATGACCTATATAACTAGTCAGATCTAGTAATCTACTACACCTACTAGTCTGACTAGGAGGTCAAGTTATCCCATCACTAGACCCCGCAGTTAAAATCTTCATAATAAGTAGTCACCATGGCGTCCCATGGATGACTATAGAACCGGTTCTCCCCAAATCAAACATTTCCAAACACATCCAAAATTATATACCTAGGTCACCTATGAGCCAAAACAGTTATAAAATGCTTTCATATCAAAAGAGTTTGCAAACATATCAATTGATTAACATAAAATAGCTTGGATCCGATTTCATATGTAATAGTTCCAAAACTTGGTAAAAGTGCAGTTCCAAACATCATACACATTTTAAAATCCATCCAAACATATTTCGAAAGTCGTTAAACAAAATACAAGTGGAAGAGGGTCTATGTTACCCACCTATCAAAGCAAAACTGCATAAATGATCACTGAACGCGATCGCCGCGGTAGGTGGCGTGGTACCTAAAACAGATATAAGAGGACTCTTAGAAGAGATGTAGAAGTTAAAGAATGACTAGGGAAGCGAAAACGACGCGAATCATTAGAAAACGACACCAACAGCTCTTTGGTCAACAATGACCTCTTTCACAATTTCTTAACGACTTTCGAAATATGTTTGGATGGATTTTAGAATGTGTATGATGTTTGAGATGTGTATAAGAGACAGCTAGGAGATAATAAGCTCGTTTTCCGAAAAACCGAAAAACTTCGCCTCCCTAGGCTATAATTAGGCTATCCTCCCTGCCAATAAAATCCAATTCCAAGGTATTCAAGGGACTTTGGTTACAACCCAACTCAAAACAACATATTCAACCAACCAACAAAATCCATTTCCAAGGTATTCAAGGGACCTTGGTTACAACCCAACTCAAAACAACATATTCAACCAACAAAATCCATAAACGGAAAGATTCCGGAGCAATAGCCGGGACTATATCAATAGCATTCCACAACAATGGAAAACACCTCAAAACCATCAAAAGATCATTAAAGACCCTTTAAACATAACCAATTATCCAAATTATCCTAGTTGCGCCAAACTTCCGCTTACTTACAAAATGAAGGGAAATCAATTCCACTTGGTTTCAAGTCTCAATTCCTATCCAAACTAACCTTAAAACACTCCTAAAACATCATTATGTGCATAGACATAAGCATTCATAGCATAACACTCTAGGCCACATATGGAAGACAAAACCCTAACTCATAATCTTAAAATTTGTAATCTAACCATGGAAAGTTGTTAAAAATCAACCCCAATCACTTCCCAACCTCCAAAACACTAAAAACAACCCATAACATACATAAATCAACACATATAAGGCTGCAAAGAGGGTTTTCTCAGCCATAAAGAATCCTACAAAACTTGAAATTAAAGCTTGGATCATAAAGCCCATAAGCCATAAATGCTAAAATATATAAAATCTTACCTTCCAAGTGATTTCTACTTGAAATCCAAGAAAATTTTTGGTTTAGGGAAAAATGGAGAAGAGAGTTCGGCCAGCAGCTAGAAGAAAATGAAGAAGAAATAACAAGAAGAAGACTTAAAAAGAATTCCAAAGTTGACTCAAATAGTACCCATTGACCAAATAGTCTCCAAGTTGACTATTTAACCCAAAAACTAATTTTTGCTACTAAATTAACATTTTAAATCAGCCATCAAACAACACTCACACACCACAATGCACTAATTACACTTAGTCCAACTTTTGACCCGTTTACCCGCCGGTACCGAAATCACGTAAATCGAAAAATTTTCCGAATTGAAAACCGAATAAGTTGAAGTACTTTATGACTAAAAATAATATGAAAAACATTTTTAAACCAATTAAAATCAAAGAACAAGGCTATTAAAATACTGGATTTCACAACAAGTTCTAGGTTTTGGAGTCTAATCACATTATGAAAACTAAAGATGCTGAATTTTTTAAGAATGTTTTCAAAATGAATGAAAATTATATAAAAATACTGTCTCACACATTTCGAGAAATTCAAGATTTGGAATTTCATGAAAACCACGAAACAAAAGAATTGAGAAGGAGTGAGAGGGAAAGCATTGGAACTAAATTTGAGTTGTGACCAAAGTTCTGGTTCCACAACAAGAACCGCAACGCCGGAAATTGACAATTCCAGAATCAGAACCAAAACCATCATTGATGGTTCCAGGAACTTCGATTGAACAGTGTACAAGGTTCCTATTGCTCCCAAAGCAATCTAAGAAGGCGGCTGAATTAGGTTTCTAAAAAATTAATTTGCAAATAATGCACAATTAAAATCTCTTGCACTTAACAAGTAAGATGATAAAAATATAAACAATTAAGTACAAAATGAATAGAATGAATAAAGAGAGGCACGTTAAACAAACAACACTTCCAAACCAGCTAACTTGGAATAGTAGTCTACTAAGATGCTCCTTCAAATTTGGTGAGTCAGTTATCTCAAATGTACACAAAGTAGGATCACCCTTGCTCATACTACTTCTCTTTAGTTGAGCCCCAAGGATTTTACATTCAACCTTACTTTTATACAAGATTATCACTCCACTCAATGTTTTTGAATAGCACTCTTAAGTATACACTAACACAATATCACTAAAGAGATAATTTGCACTCAAATTGCCTTTCTTCTTGCTTTTATTCAATGTGTAAGATGCTTTTTACAAAATATAGATGGGCTGGCATTTAAAGATGTAATAAATCAGCTCCCAACCGCTTCTTAACGGCTAGATAATAAATGCTAAACAAGTAGCGGTTATAGGTTTCGAACGTTCGGGATCTTTATTAAGCATTCTAACAAGCGTCCGATCTGTGACATCATGGAGTTGAAAATTCCATTTGGACGAGCAAAATTCCATTTGTTCCTTCGTTCGAAATAGGTATGTTTATGAGTCTAGTCATCGGACAGTGTTGTGTGTTCGAAAGGTTTAGTGCTTGACCAGGGTTGCACTTCCTTCAGAAAGTTAGGTACATTCGATAAGATTTTCTCCGGACAGTAAGGCGACACCCGTTGTAGGGGCCTCAAAATCTTGCTATCTACCTGACTTTTTAGACGGTGCGTTGCGTCCATGGTAAATTTGTTCGGACAGTTAAGCACTTCCGGTGTAGGTGCCTCAAAATCTTGACCTCTACCTGACCTTTGGGACAGTGTGTTGCGTCCGTGGTAAACTCGTTCGGACGTTCTTGTGCGTCCGAGTAACTTATTGATGTTTGGACGACATAGATCGTCCGAAAACCCTGTCATGATTAAATGAAATAGAATTCCTGCACAATTTAAGTTTAGATTGTTAGATTGCATTTGTCATCATCAAAACCAAGATTGTAGGTCATCAATCCCCCTCTTTTTGATGATGACATATCATAGGGTAAATCAACTCAATCATAGCATAGATAATTAATGCAACAAACATAATCCATCAACCATGATCACACAATTAATTATAAATACTCAAACAACTATATTTTTCCCCTTTTGGCATCATCAAAATAAAATACGCTCTCCCTAAGGGGATGCTCCCCCCTTACATAAACCACAAGATGGAATAACGGTAAAAAATTCTCCATTTAAAAAAGTCAAGAAAATACATCCAAGTTCAGCAAATGTATTTTAAACATATGAATCCAAGGATAAACATAAAGCAAGGGTTAAACACATGAAGCCAAGGAGAAACTAGGGGGTAGAATCTAAATCATTTTTCTTCTTTGTGCGTTCCTCACATTTGTGCTTTTTGGCGGGTAAATCATCATTCGTAGCCTCACAGTCTTGTTCACTCAGGTCTTGAGGATCACGGCATTGCATGATGTAATTGAATGTGTCACCAATGTCTTTGTCATCATCAGCATCAACACTAGGAACATTGGATTTTTAAGGATTGGTTGCACCAACTAGATCTTCACGGGCTTTGGGCTCAGGATTGGAATGATCAACATCGTCAATGTCATTGTCGTCGTTGTCCAAAGAGGACTCGAGAATGTATTGCGACTGAATATTGGCAAATTGAGCTTGAGCTAAGGCAGACATTCCGAAAATTAGACTTAATGCTTCTTGAAAATGGTTTGTTTGGTCTCTAGTCTTTTTAATTTCCAAAGTGTGCGGCGTTGAAATGAACTCATTTGATTGCTGAGATTGGTGACAAGTGTACACAGGTAGGAAAGGGAGGGTTTCAAAGAGTGAATGTGTGTGGAATGGGGCAGTGGATGTGTGGAAATGAGGGTTGAGGAGGAGGAGAGTGAGGTAGTGCATGTCCTAAACTTGAAGCATGTGTTTTAGACTTCTCAAGCTCATAATTTGCATGTGTGAACCATTGATCATTAAAAAAATGCAAACCCTTTCATTCAATGTAAGCTTTATTGAAATAGGGAGGCTATTGTTTTTTTCAAGAAAAAGGAATGTCAAAGTGATCGAAAATTTTAGTCAAGAATTTTCCAAAAGGGATGTTCCTATGAGTGTTAGTCAGAAATAATTCCCATAAGGAACAAAATAGATATCCAAAATCAAGTTTGATTCCCTTACAAACACAATAGAATAAATACAATTGCATGCTGTCTATTTTTCCTGGCTCAGTGCGATGTCCATCAGTAGGAAATAATAAATTAGTAACCAATGAGTACAAGATATTGAGTTTAGGACTAAGCAAAGTAGTTTTGGCTTCCGAAGCTTGGTTAAAATTAACATGAAAAAATTGTTTAACCTCCTTGATGTCCAAATGAGTATCTATAACAGGCCATTTGTCTAACAAGAAGAAATTTGAAATTTCATTAGGAGAAAAAACTTCACACTCAAAAATCGTATTAATGACATTGGAAGAAATTTCAATGTTGATGTGATTCACACGAGAAACTAAGGTTCGAACAGTTGAACCTTTGCAAACATTAGCAGTAAATTGTAATACTATATCATGATAAACGGGTAAATCAAGGTGAATTAAATTCTCCCATTGTTGTTGTTCAAAGCAATCCTTGATAAGAGGTAAGTTTAATTCGTCAAATAAGCTTTGAGAAAACAGTACGTTGCACTATTATGGATTTGCTAAGCAAAGAAGTGTACCTAGCTTTCCGATGCCTTGGCATCAATGAATTTAGGCAAAGTGGGATTGGAGGTGGGTTGCGAATTTTTTGATGTTTGACCTTGCACCGGAGCCTTTCCCTTCGATTTCTTCCCTCCGCTGGCTATTGAATATCCTCCACGTGAACGAACCATCTTGATTTGAAGAAGAAGTTGGAGAATGAAAATAATGAAAGTAAAGGTTTTTAAGGAAATTGAAGAAATGATGATGTTAATATGGTGAAAAGGAGTTTAAATGAGCTAGGTAAAGAGTTGGGAAAAAGAATTTCAGAAGAAAAATGACGAATTGAGGGAATTTGAAGGTTTTCTCCTAAATCGCTAGAGCTAGGGTTCGGTAGGGTTGGAGTGTCTGATAAGGGGGAAAGTGAAAGGTTTTAAATGAGTAGAATTGTCGTCCGGACGTTCAAACGATGGATATACCTCCGATCGTGCGACTGATCACAGATGAACGGACGGCCTAAATGCTAAGCAATACGTCCGAAAGGATGTTAGATGTTAAGTGGTAATCATCTGTTTGATTTTCCAGAGAGTTTGGTGAATAAGAAGATATGTTCGGACGAATGGAAACGTCTGAGGCGAAAAGTAGGAAAAATAAGGAGTTTGGACGGTCATTTTCGTTCGAGAGAACAAAGGACTTAGGATGCATATCTGCTTCCGAAAGCATAACTCATACAATTTTGAAATCGATAATGTCCAAGCAAGTTATGAGAAATTCAAAACGATCCAAAGGCAAATGTTTAGTAAAAATATCAGCCAATTGATCCTTTGTACACACAAATTCAACACAATTTCACTTTTGCATACAAGATCTCTTATAAAGTGATGCTTGACATCAATGTGATTGGTTTTAGAATGCAAGATAGGATTTTTAGTGAGATTGATTGCACTATCATTATTGCATCTTATTGGTACACAATCAAAAATAACACCAAAATCTTTTAAGGTATGTTTCATCCAAAAAAAGTTGAACACAACAATTGCCAGCAGCAATATATTCGACTTTGTTATTTTGCCGTAGACACAGAAATAGAATTCTGCTTCTTGCTAAACCAGGACACCAAGCAATCACCCAAAAAATGACACATACCGCTAGTACTTTTCCTATCAATTTTACAACCAGTAAAGTCAGCTTCTGAATAACTAATTAAATCAAAACTAGTGGATTTAGGATACCAAAGACCAAAATTCAACGTCCCTTTCAAGTATCTAAAAATTCTTTTTACAGCAATTAAATGTGATTCCTTGGGACAAGATTAAAATCTAGCACACAAACAAACGGCAAACATAATATCCGGTCTACTAGTTGTCAAATAAAGTAGGCTTCTGATCATACTTCTGTAGTGTTTTTCATCAACACTACTACCTTCTTCATCTTTGTCAAGTTTGGTTGATGTTCCGACTTGTTTGTAATCTTTCTTCCCAAAGCGCTTGAGTAGCTCCTTTGTGTACTTGATTTGTGTAATGAACGTTCCTTCTATTGTTTGATGAACTTGAAGTCCAAGGAAGAATTGTAATTCTCAAATTTCCAGCAATCCATCATACTCATTTCAAATTCCTTTTGCATCAAACAAGAAAATTCCTTGCACAAACTTTCATTAGTTGCTCCAAAAGTGATATCATCAACATAAATTTGAACAACCAGCAAATCATTAAGACTAGTTTTGGTGAAAAGAGTAGTATCAACATTATCTCTTTTAAAATCATTTTCAATTAAAAAGTCACTTAACCTTTTATACCAAGCTCTGGGAGCTTGTTTCAACCCATATAAAGCCTTTGAAAGTTTGAAAACATGTTTTGGAAAATCTTTATTTTTAAAACTAGGGGGTTGTTCAACAAAAACTTCTTGATCAATGAAATACACTTTTGACGTCTATTTGAAATAATTTGAAATTGTTAAAGCATGCATATGCAAGAAACATACGAATAAATTCTAAGCGAGCAACGGCTGCAAAGGTTTCATCAAAATCAATTCCTTCTTCTTGAGCATATCTCTTTGTAACAAGTCTAGCTTTATTTCTAATTATCTCGCGTTTATCTAGATTTAATTTGTTTCTAAAAGCCCATTTTGTTTCTATCACGAGATGAGTTGAGGGTCTTTCAATCAAAGTCCACACATTTTTTTTCTCGAATTGACTAAGTGCTTCTTGCATAGCAAGAATCCAAGATTCGTCATTCAAAGCAACATCCACGCATTTACGTTCAATGTGAGAAAGTAAGGCACAATTATTATTCAAAGGTTTACGAGAACGTGTTTTTACCCCATCGGATAGATCACCTATGGTTAATTCTTGAGAGTGATTTGAGACAAATCTCCATGCTTTTGGAAGATCTTTTGGAGAGTTTTCGTTCTTTTCTCCTTCTTCATCCGAGTGATAAGTATCGTCTTCATTAATTGCCTTGGTCTCTTGATCATTTTCATGTATAGTTAGCTTTTCAAGTTCCTTTTGTACACCCACGCCTTCATCTTCACAAACATTCTTAGAAATAACATCATTAGCCTCATCAAATGTAACATGCACAACTTCTTAAATTAAAAGAGTTCGTCTTCTACTGTACACTTGGTATGTTTTCTTGTTACTAGAATATCCTAAGAAAATTCCTTCATCCGATTTCTTGTAAAATTTTTCAAGATTTTTTTTTTATTTTTAAAATAAAGCATTTATAACCAAAAACTTTGAAATAGCTCACAACAGGTTTTTTGCAAAACAAAAGTTTATAAGATTTTTTGTTTAAAATAGGCCTCAAAACAACTTGATTCATAACATAACAAGCCTGTTAACGACTTCGGGCTAGAAATATTTTGGTAAGTCACACCCACTAATCATAGTCCTAGCTGCCTCTTAAATTGTTCTATTTTTTCTTTCGACAACACCATTTTGTTAAGACATTCTAACAACCGAAAATTCATGTGAAATACCTTTGTAATCACAAAATTCAAAAAAACCTCCAAATTTAAACTCAACTCTGTTATCACTTCTCAAGCGAACAATTTTCAAATTTAGCAAATTTTGTATTTTAGAAAACAATTTTACAAAATTTTCAAAGGCTTCATTGTTTTTGAACAAAAAATAGTACCCAAGTATACCTAGAATAGTTATCAACAATTATAAAGGCATAATTACTACCACCGAGACTAGCATGTTGAGTTGGACTAAACAAGTCCATATGTGATAATTCCAAAGGTTTAGAAGTAGATACACAGTTTTTTGGTTTGAATGAAACTTTAACTTGTTTATCGAATTGACATGCATCACAAATTTTGTTTTTCAAAAACTTTAATTTGGGCAAACCCCTTACCAATTCTTTCTTAGAAAAATTTTCAATCATATCCATGTTGAAATGACAAAGCCTTCTATGCCAAAACCAAGGATCATCTACAGAAGTAGCTAAACATTTTACATTGCCACTACCAAAGTTATCAAGATAAATCACATAAACATCATTATGCCTAAAACCTTTAAATTAAACAGCAAAATTTTTGTCAAGAATTAAACATTCTTGCTTGGTAAAGAATACATATAGATTTTTATCACATAATCGACTCACACTTAAGAGATTGTTGTAATTCAAATTTTCAATAGAAGCACATTTTTAATTAAAGTCTCACCATTTTTACCTACATCACCGATGCCAATTGATTTTGCTTTCATGTTATCCCCAAAAGTCACATTTTCACTATTTTTGGACATCAGTTTGGTGAAGAGGTATGCGTCATCGGTCATATGTCTTGAGGACGCACTATCTATGAACCATTTGGCATTTTTGGTGATGTTCATTACCTACACAAGAAATTAAGTGATAACTTTTGATACCCACATTTTTTTGGGTCCATAAGAGTTTGTAAAATGACTATAAATCCATTCGGTATGCATTCCAAGTTATTCATTTCTCTTGACATAGCAATTATTTTTCACACATCCATGTTGTTGGCAATAGTTGCAAATAACATTCTTATTTCTATATAAAGAAGATTTTGATTTTACAAAACATAAGTCATCCCTTCTAAAAGTGACAAAGTTCTTGTTGATTAACATATTTCTATTCTTTTTCATATTAACAACATTCATTCCCCTTTTTTATGCAAGAGAACAATCAAATCATTCAATCTTTTCTTCAAGGAGGCTTGTTCTTCCTTGATCCTTCTTTTCACATGCATTCTTTTCTTCAATTCAGCGTTTTCTTGTGATAACCTATTGTTTTAGTTCACAAGTTTAGAGTTTGCATTTAATAAAGCATTTGTTTTTTTGACTAACTCCTTATTTCTAGCATATGATTCCTTTAAGCTATCATGCAATTTTAAAATGAAGGCTTCAAGATCATTATCATCATTAGAATCATTAGAACCATGAGTGGATGTTACCTCATCATCACCAATGGTTGTAAAGGCCATTTGTGCCGATTCCATCTCTTTTTCAACTTCTTCTTTGGAGTTGCAATCATCCCAAGTGATTTGAAAATTGTTAAAGCGAGGCTTCCTTCCTTCCTTCCACTTCTTGTAGGGACACTCATTTGCAAAGTGTCCGGGTTGACCACATTCAAAGCATTTTTCATTTTGCTTCTTAATTTCCTGAGCTTGGTCTTCCCTTTAAAATTATTTGAGCTGCTTGCTCATCCTTTTCTCATTCTCTATTTGTTGATGTAGTGTTTGAGGAATCCGTTGATGATGAGTGCAAGATCACCTTTATCAAGATCTTCATCCTCTAAATTGATGGAGCCATTTTCATCTTCTTCTTGAGAGGTCTTCAAAGCTATGCTTTTCTTTGGTCTTGCTTCTTCATCGTCCACCACTTTAGCTTTAAGCTTCAATTCATATGAAAGTGAGAGAGTTTATCAATGACTCAATAGGTATGGAATTTAAGTTCTTTGCTTCCTCTATAGCAATAGTTTGCCTCACATTCTTTGAAGAGAACATTCAAGATTTTTATTCTTCTCACCCGAAGAATATTCCTTCCCTAAGGCTTCAATATCCTTAATGATATCATTGAATCTACAATACATTTTATCAATATTTTCATGTGGTTCCATCTTGAAGGACTCATACTTGGCAACAAGTAAGGATGTATTTTGTTCTGGACAAACATCATCGCTCCCTTCATAAATTTCTTTCAATTTGTCCAGATTTCCTTAGCCGAAACACATCCTTTGATAGGAGTTGACTCGTTAGCATCCAAGACATTGTATAGCACATTCAAGACTTTAGCATTTAAGGTCAAATTTTCTTTATCTTGTGGAGTGAGCTCATCCCTTGTTTTTTCTCTTCTTCTATTTGTATGATCATCAAGAATGGTAGCTTCAAAAAGACTTTCATTAACCACATACCACAAGTCAATATCAATAGATTGCAAAAAGATTTCCATTCTATCTTTCCAACTAATAAAGCTCACTCCATTAAACATAGGGGGTCTAGTGATAGATGGACATTCAAAGAACAAAGCATTGTTGGTTGTCAGAAAGGATCTTTACTCAAATGCAATTTAAGCAAAATAAAGAGACCAATGCTCCGATACCAATTGTTATTCCCAAAGCAACCTAAGATGGGGGTGAATTAGGTTTCCAAAAAATTAATTTGCAAATAATGCAGAGCTAACAATTAAAATCTCTTGCACTTAACAAGTAAGATGATAAAAATATAAACAATTAAGTACAAAATGAATAGAATGAATAAAGAGAGGGACGTTAAACAAACAACACTTCCAAACTAGCTAGCTTGGAGTAGTAATCCTTCTAAGATACTCCTTCAAATTGGGTGAGTCAATAATCTCAAATGTACACAAATTAGGATCACCATTGCTCACACTACTTCTCTTTAGTTGAACCAAGGAATTTACATTCAACCTCACTTTTGTACAAGATTATCACTCCACTCAATGTTTTTGAATAGCACTCTTAAGTACACACTAATACAATATCACTAAAGAGATCATTTGCACTCAAATTGCCCTTCTTCTTGGTTGTATTCAATGTGTAGGATGCTTTTTACAAAATACAGATGGGTTGGCATTTATAGATGCAATAAATCAGCTCCCAACCACTTCCTAACGGCTAGATAATAAATACTAAAAAAGTAGCCGTTATAGGTTTCGGACGATCCGAGATCTTTATTAAATGTTTGAACAAGCGTCCAATCTGTGATATCATGGAGTTGAAAATGCCATTCGGATGGCCAAGATCGCGTTCGTTCCTTCATCCGAAACAAGCATGTTGATGAGTCTAGTCATCGGACAGTGTAATGTGTCCGAAAGGTTTAGTGCTTGACCAAGGTTGCTCTTTCTTTGAACAGTTAGGCATGTCTGATAAGATTTTCTTCGGACAGTTCGGCGCGTCCGTTGTAGGTGCCTTAAAATCTTGCTTTCTGCCTGACCATTCAGACAGTGCATTGCGTCTGAGGTAAATTCATTCGGACAATTAAGCGCGTCCGTGTAGGTGCCTTAAAATCTTTCCCTCTGCCTGACCTTTCACACAGTACGTTGCGTTCGTGTAAATTTGTTCGAACGAGCTTGTGTGACTGAGTAACTTAGTGCTGTTCAGATGATGTACATCGTCCAAAAACCCTGTCATGAACAAATGAAATAGAATTCCTGCACAGCTTAAGTTTAGATTTTGTTAGATTTCATTTATCATCATCAAAACCAAGATTGTAGGTCATCAGTTCCGGTTTCGGTTCTCTATTTTTTGAACCAAAATCGGGTAGAGAAGGATTTTATACACACACACACACACACACACATATATATATAATAGTCTGATACGCTTATGTAATTTGATGCATACAACTTTTCTTTAGATTATCTTTTAGTATAGATTATCCAAAATAGATCTTTACTTTAATTGTTAATGGTTCAATAAATAATTCAATAGTCTACCTTTTTTCCAAAAACAAAGTCTACAATTGAAATATAAATAAAATATAATTTTTTGTTTCTCATCTTAGCTTGTATTAATTTTTTTAGTATTATCCAAAATATATCTTTGCATTAATAAAATTCAAAATCGGAACTGAGGAACCGACTGAAACCGTTGGTTCCAAAACTGGTTACAAGATTTCGATTCCAGTTCTGGCTCTCCCTGAAATCGGGACCGGGATCGGTGATTTTGGAACCGTGATCATATGAACATTTGAGCCTAATTTTGTAACTGCTTTTATAACTGAAGAAGATCCAAAAATATAAAGAGGCAACGAATTCAATAGATACAAGTTTTTTGGAAAGATTCAGTTAAAAATGAATTTAAATCCATAATGAGTAATCACACTTAGGAATTGATAGACTTGCCTAGAGGGTGTAAATCCATTGGGTGAAAATGGCTGTTTAGATAGAAATTAATATCTACCAGTTCTTTTGATATGTTTAAGATACATTTAGTGGCCAAGGAATTTTTACAAAAAAGAAGGCATTGATTATTTTGATACTTTTTCACCTGTTACAAGAATCACCACTATTGGGATGCTTATTACTATTGCTCGCATGTACAATTTGATTGTGCACTAAATGGATGTGAAAATTAGTTTTCTGAATGTTGATTTAGATGAGGAAATATGCATTTATCAACATAAGAGGTTTGTTGTTTAAGGACAAGAACATAAAGTGTGTAGACTTGCTAAATCTTTATATGTTTATGAAAACAAACTCCTAAACAATGATATAAAATGTTTGATAAGACTCTTATTTCTAATGATTTTAAAGTAAATAAATCTTATAGATGTGTCTATAGAATATTTCATGGAAGTATTGGAGTCTTGATATACTTGTATTGCTGACGACATGCTTATTTTAGAACTGATGAAACTATTGTTAAACAAACCAAGTCTTTCCTTGCTTCTAACTTTGATATGAAAGATATTGGTAAAGTTAATATAATTTTAGGTTTTAAATTGACTAAAATTAATAATGGTGTCATGCTTTCTCAGTCATACTATGTGAAAAAATTCTAAAAAAAGTTTAACCACTTTGATTTAGGTTCTGTTAGTATACCTTATAATACTAGTGTGCACTTGAGAAAGAATGGAGGTGATAGTGTCTCACAAACTGAATATGCCAAGATTATTGGGAGTGTTATGTATTTAATGAATTGTTCTCATCCTAATATTGCATATACTATTAGTAGATTGAGTACATGCACACATTAATCCTAATGGTAGTCATTGGACTACATTCTCTGGATTGTTTAGATATTTGAAAGGTACAATGTACAATTCATCTAGTACTTTATTGTTCTGGCAGTCCTTCTATGCTAGAAGCCTATTGTGATGCTAATTGAGTATCTGATAATGATAAAACTAACTCAACAAGTGCTTACGTCTTTACTCTTGCTTGAGTTGCTATTTCTTGTTATGATAAATCTACCGTAGAATCTAAGCTTATTGTTTTAGAATTGTCATGTTCAAAAATAGAGTGGCTTCAAAATTTATTAATTGATATTCCTTTTTGGCCAAGATCTATATCTTCTGTTTGTTGCATTGTGAATCATAGACATCAATCGCAGAGTCAAAAGTAAAATTTGTAACAGGAAGAGCCATTTGAGATACAAAACTATGAGATAGCTCATGAGCAATGGAGTCATTACAATAGACTATATAAGGTCTAAAATGGCACAAAAAGGTACCAAATCGAGAGCTTATAATGGATTGAAGGTGTCTAACACGTACTCAACAGTAGAAGTATGCATTTAAGGAAAAAGGTTCAAGACTTTGGTCAATATATTCCATATACTTCTCAGTTGAATGCACTAAGTTCAAGTCCACAAGACATTATCATTTATGTGTTAGATTTATTTACTCAGAACCACTTTCATATTTTTGAGTCATGCAAGGGATTGTTAGAGTTTAATACCTCAAAAGTTCTCATTGTCAAAATTTTGGTTTTCGGATACCAAAAGGATAAATGCCATGGCGTTATATAATACACTGGGTTCCAGTGTTGCTATGTTCATCATTATAATTCAAAGAATTCGAGAACCAAAAGCCACATTGTTCAATTCAAAAAAATTTCTAGTGCCGTGGTGTTGCACCAACTTTGGTGACTGATTCTTGTCAAACTACGAACCAACTTAACCTGTGTTTTCGGTTGCTTGTGAAATATACTTCTTTCCATGTTGAATTGCTTGAAGAACTCTGATACCCTTAAGTGTTCACATTCAGGAAGGGTGTTCACACTGTCATTTTGATGCTCACTTCCTTATGGGCAACTAATTCTTTCCTTTATTTTCTCTCAAGTCAAACTTGTTATTCTCAAACTCTTCCCTGTAAATACGTGCCATAGGTTCCTCTTTTAAATACTTGAAATCTCTTCTCATATATACAATTTCTCCCATATTCCTGATACTGAATAGTCCTGTAATAGTTCTAAACCTTACTTGCAAGTATACGCGACCGAGAGTGCACGCCTGGTGATCCCATTTGTATTAGTGGATTACAATCCTACAGCGAGAAAAATCACTTTTAATAACAGTAATTACACGACTCAATTTTTTTTGTTCCCATTTCAATTGTTGTTCTTTCCATTTATTCCAACAATATTACCAGTTTATTTGGCATATTTAAATAATGAATGAAAGTTCTTTGTCACCTCAAAAAAAAAATTATAAACTTGTTTTCAACAGCTAATTGAAAACTACTTATAACTTTTTTTTTAAATTGAAAAAAAAAAAAAATTTAAATATAAATTTTTGTTGCAAAAATTGAAAATTTGTTTTTGTTTTTCATATTTAGAAAAGTTATAAGTTATTTTCAAAAGTAACTCTGAACTTATACTTTTTCAATTTAAAAAAGAAAAAATAGCTTATAGCTTTGATAAGCATTTGAGAACAAGGCCTATATGCTATAGACTAATGCAAAATTGTATAGGGGCAAACGAGTTCACATTATAAAGAAAGTTTTGGCTAGCCATATTTGACATGTTCTGTGAAGGAAACATGTGTGTTTAAGTTCCGCGTATTGATAAATATTTAGGTGAATATGGTTTAATAGATCGGATCAGACAAAAAAGTAGGTCCCATAAGTGAGGTCTATTTTTTCGTTTCATCCGATCTATTAGATCGAGTCTACCTTAATCCTCCTCTGGCCCATTTACTGAATAAACAATTAAAATAAGTTAAATATTATTCTTAAGTCAGAAACACTTCAATTAGCTTAGAATTTCACTCCACATATGTCCGAGTAAATAAATAGGCAACACTAGCGGGCTAGCTTAGATAGTAAACAGTGGATAAAATCATGGACTCGCTACCCTCAGTAGTCGTTTGAGGAGCGATCTATACGATTATAACTACTAGTGTAAATTGATTAAATATGCATGATTACCCTGCCTGACTATGAAGAAAGAAATAATCTACCATCCTCTTATCTTTTATTACCAAAAATATAAATAAATAAAGGCAACTAGTCAGACACATTAATGGCAATAATATCGTAACTTTAGTTTGACTTATTATGCACATATAACCTCCCATCGTCTTGTATATAAAGTTATCTAGCTATCTTTTATATACTTGAAATAACAGTTCTTAGCACAAATCGGTTTGTGTCTTTAATTTGTAAGTAAGAGAGTAAACAAGTACTAATTTTATTATGTAGCCTTAACTTAAACCCAATTTCAACTTTAGAAATGTCTCCTTTGTCTCAATGTCGTTGGCTGTTTGACCTCCATCGTCTCTTCAGTCAATCTTATTTATTGGCTGACAGAGCTTCATTTTCTTAAGGCGTTACTTTACTTTACACATTTTATTTTGTACTGATTTTTATTTTGCTGTCTATAATTTTTAGATGTATTGTATCCTTAACTCTTAAATTTATCCCATTTCAATCTAAATTTTAACGTGATATTAAATAAGTGTATATCACGCGCTTGTTTAGGGACGTATTGAATTAATGAAAGTGGTCAAGACTAATTTCACTTTGCATCCACTAACTTACGATCAGTTCTCACTATACACCATCAATTCTAAATTTCGGATACATTACACTATTAATTCTTAGATTCATCCCACTTTGATCTAATTTTAATAGTGTTAAAAAAATTGACAAATGTTTCATTTTAAGTGCGTGGTATGCATGGTTGGAACATCTGTTAACTTTGGTAACGATGTTAAAATTTAAATTAAAATAAATAAATTTGAGATTTTAGGGTATAATAGGTCCAAAATAAGTATAAGGTGTAAAGTGAAAATCCCATGGATACAAGTTAAGGACCGCAAAGTGGAATAAGCCATTTTCTTAATGAAATCTTATTATTTTTGTTATCGGCAAAAAAATTATATCCAATTTTAACTTTAGATATCTTGTACGCCTAATACGTGGTCACAATACTTTGGGTGAACGAGCAAAGATTTTGTCAAGTTTGATGACACTACCAAAAATTAAACTAAACTAGGACGGATTGAAAGTTAGGGTACGAAGTGTCCCAAGCTAAAAGTGAGATGCAAAGTAAAAATTAAATATAACTTAAGCAGTGTAAAATAAAATTAGTCCAAAATATACATATATATAACTAGTATAGAAGAAAACATGGTAAATTAGTGTTGCAACCTATATGACTGTCACGTGAGTGCTCTATGTGAAAGGTTTTTAACAACCTTTCCTTTTTCAGTTCGGTTTTGTTTAATCTCTTCTCCCCTGTGGGCTTCATCAAGGCATTAATTAACTAAATAAAAACATATCTTGGGCTTTTAGATTAGTTGACGTACGTTTTTAGGTCTGAAAAGTTCGAATTACTTTTAACCGTTAAATAATGTAGAGTTTGTCATAAGAGCCATTTTGTGCAATAAATTGTGAATTAGAGTTGATTCTTTTCCAAACCGGCAATTACACCGCTTCAATTACTATAATCATTTGAACTATATACTAAAATCAATGTAATGTTGTTTGCTTGGTTGCTCTTAGTGGATGTTTGTAGGAAACTAAAAAGCCTGCATATCCATCTTCTCTATTATCCTGCTTTGCTTCGCTGTTGCCACAGTAAATCCAAATTGAAGCAGGGAAAACCTATTTGCTTGTGTCCTGTGTGTTTCTGTTTCTATTCCTTAGTTTAGATTAGTATCTATTAAGTTTTTTCCTAATTTAGTTTCCATTTCATCTGAAACTTAATATTTTCTAGATTGCCTTCAAATTTATCACAGCATATTTCTACAATTTCTTTACGTTTTCTGCATGTTAATCTTGGAGATGCTACCAACCTTGCACCCGTAATTCAACTGTCTATTTAACTTTTCTTAAGTGTTGAATCCATAATATAATCCTAACCCTCCCTAAACAAATACTGGCTTCCAATTTTGTTTACATACTTAACCAACCACATTTTACTTGATTAAATCACCCCCACATCATAACACAACAAACATTTCAATTAGGCATAGGTTGTATCCCATTCTGATGCTACTGTTTCCTTTTCATTGCCTTAATGGCATACTTCTTCTAGTCATAAATCGCTCAAATATCTACCTTAGATTTGAACAGCCAATAGAAGTACTTCCTGGTAAAGCAAAATAATTACCCAAAATACATATTGGAATTGTCCTTAGAGAGCACAGAGCCCACACTCACATAAACAAGAAGCTGAGGTTACAAAGAAAAAGAATCGTGCTCTCTCCTAACTCTAGAATTAGGTCGGCACAATTGAAATCGGTCTTTGAGGAAAGGTTAGTTTACAATATAAAAGTGGCGGTCAAGTAGCAAAGTCAAGTGAATAGCCCAACCTCTTTGTTTTGAAGCTTTGCCAGGCATATTAGTATGTTCATATCTCTTTTCATTCATTTCGGCCACATAGTCAATTATAATTATAGTTTCAACCTTGGGTTGGATTTGTTAGATAGATGGCATTTGGGGAAAACCTGAAAAGTTTGGGTAGAACCAAATTTAAGCTTTGGCTATCCTTCTCTCTACCAGTGGTAAGGAAAGAACTTTCTCCTTTATGGTAAGTGATTGAGTGCTATGTTTTGGCAGATTTTCTTTTGGGCAACTGTTCACCGTTATACTTTTTGTTACCGAGATATATCAAGGAGGATGAAGAAATAATAATAAAGTTTAGTAGTTCCTACTTTGAATTTCTTGGGATGAAGAAAGTAAAGTGAGATTTGGATAATCGGAATAGGGTAGGCTTCATAGAAGGGATTCTCACACACCAGATGGAGGGAAAGAATTCACTAATGAGCGAAGGAGATCCTCAAGAAATGGGATTCAGCCCCAACAAGAGGAAGAAACCTA
The DNA here is from genome assembly GCA_025175665.1 of Cinchona pubescens. Taxonomy (NCBI): domain Eukaryota; kingdom Viridiplantae; phylum Streptophyta; class Magnoliopsida; order Gentianales; family Rubiaceae; genus Cinchona; species Cinchona pubescens. The sequence goes on from JANKKI010000232.1 coordinate 2,154,544, forward strand.
AGATAGATGAAGATGCTTTTATCTTAGGTCCAGGCATAATCAACCATACCCAATAGGGAAAATAGCAAATTCAGTCCTCAAACTTATTTACTTTATCCAAATTAGTCCCCCAACTTTTATTTTAGCTACGTTAGTCCTTAAACTTAAATTTTTTAGCCAACTTCCACCCACGACGGAACCACCGAAAAAAGTTTCAAGTTCAACCAGATCAAGGCTAATTTAGTCAATTAATCTTTTGTACTAAAAAAGCTTCCACCAACTCTGCCATCAAACCTACTTTGGCCTACTCTCCTCAACCCTCTCGCCATCCTTTTCTCTTTCACCCTCACTCTTTTCTCCTGGCTCCGCTTACCGGCTTACGTCTACACTTTTCTAAAGGTTGCCAAGTTGAAAAAGAAAATTTAACTCTTACAATCCAATCTTTCCCATTTTATTAAAGTTGTCAGTATTTCAATATTGGTGAGGACGATGATATGGTTAACGAACAAAGACATTCTTTTGTATTAGCTACTCTTATTGGCTTGATTTTGCATTGAGTTTCGAAATTAATTGGGATCGGTTCATCAATTTTTCTGTTGATCATTTTCTCTTGTTATTCAAGATGGAACTTTATACTTTTATATCAGTGAGCATATAATTTGTGTACAATTGTGCTTGTAGCACTTTTTTTTTTTTTTTTTGGTGTTGTTCTTAATTGATTTTTGAGAATTTTTTTTTTGATATTTTGATTGTTTGGTAAAAAGAAAAAAAGAAAAAAGAACAAAGAATATATCTTTTAGGCTACAGTGATTTCTCAGATTGCTATTTTGCAAGAATACTAAGATTTGTTAGTTTCCATATATTGGTAACAAGCAATTTGTTGAAGATACCAATTTCATATTAACGTTTTTGAACCTGGGTTTCGACCTTTTTTCTTCCATATTCAAAACTCTATTCTATATAGAAGGGTTGGATTTTGAAGAGAAATTAGTCAAACTAAAAATGGAATGGGGAATTGATGGTAGTAAGTTTTTGTTTGAGGAAATGAAGGTTTGACTGAGTGCCATATTTCAAGATTTTCCTGATTGACTGCTTATCAGATTTTTATTTGTGACTATAAATTTACTGATGGGAGATATGTGGTAGATAACAATTGGAAAGAAAATGAAGTCAATTTGGTGTTTTAGTGCAATGGCTTATTGTATTAACTAAATTGCCCTTGTATGGCTGGGTGTTTTAAAAAAAATAAGAACTTCTGTGGTGGTGCGGCTGTAAAAGGACGAAAGTGTCTAAAAATTTCAAGTTAAAGGACTATACGGCTAAAATAAAAGTTGGGGGACAAGTTTGGCTAAAATAAATAAGTTGGAGGACTAAATTGGCTATTTTTCCTCTCCAATATTTGTATATAAAAGTGTAATGTTGTGTACCAAATGTACTGAAATGGTAATCACTAGCTGCAACCAAATACTTCTAACTTTTAGTGGGATTGGGAGAGGATTCGAGAGGTAATGGGGTGGAGATTATGGGATAGAACTTTTAGTAACTATACTAGTTAAACAAGTAATAAAGTGATAGAGTAAAGAACGTTTTTCCCACAAGGAAGAGTGGTTGATCCACAATCAATCACAACTCAATTGTGAACATTATGTAGCTAAGAAATCGAAAGAGAGAATAAATTATCAAACTAAACTAAATTAAAACTAAAGCAATTAAATGAAAAAAAAAAAGTATAAATAAGGACAAGAAACAAGAACTAATAATGCTAGAGAATTGACTTCACCTAACTACATATTCACAAGACTTAAATCAAACAAGAACTATTCAAAGATGCACCTACGATGGCGGAATTTCTGAATGTGTTTTAGAGTTTATCAAGCTAATAAGAATTATAATTATTTAATTTTTGAAGAAGTCTTTTTAGAATTAATCTAGGTGAACAAAACTAGAACTTCAGGATCTTTAGAATCTCGGGATGTTAGTACTCTTTCAAACTACTAAACGGACCATACAATCTATTTATCATCGACCTCCAGTTATGATCATAAACAAATCATTGTATCGAACGAACATTATGCTTGATTAATATTCAATAAGAATTTTTAAACATGATCAAATATCAATTCATATCGATAAAAGCATTAAGAACAATAACACATACTCTTACTGACAAATACTATGAAAAGATCGAATCTTTATTCAATTAAAATACTCATGAATTATGTAGTTGGCTATGTCAACTCCTAACATAAAACTAATACATAAAAATAAGAAAAAGAAATCAAACACTGGAAGTCATGGCAAGTTAGAGAAGGGAATGTTGCTTGGAGCCTCCAATTGGATGAAGACGTATGTAGTCCTTTGACAATCCTCCAAAATCTTCTAGATTTGTAAAACCTACGACAGAATTTATGCTAATCTATCCTACTACTCTAACAATACATTTACATGTTAAAATAGGTCGTTAAGGTTCTATTTATAGATACAAGGTGTCTTGGAACATAGGTTAGGGTTTTAGTCGATTTAGGTTCATATGACCCAAACCAGACTCAAAAGTTGAAGAAATGAGGCGAATTGACCCGTCCAGGAATTTGACGCAACGAAGCCATGCTAGTTTTGACTTTCAGCAAAACATTGCGCATTCTATTCAGAACCACAAACTTATTGATGAACATTATGGTGCTGAAATAAAACCTATTTCATAGCACTGTGGTGCTAAGCATTCAGAATTACTAGTCAATTTTAGCTCCAATTCACATTTTCTTCATGCATTTTAGTTACAAACCATTCATCAACCTACAAAACACATTAATATAAAAAAAAAAACACATAAAAAGATTGAAACACGAAAAAGTATGAAAACATACTCAAAAAACCCCAAAAAAAAACTTAAATCCCAGCCAAAATCTAAAACAAAATAAATGACAAATAACTCTACATTTTAGAATTATCACACCCCAAACCTAAACTTTTGCTAGTCCCAAAAAAAAAATAACAAACACATAAACAAAGAAACAAATAACATAAACAAGACTTTTTATACATTAAAATGGTAGTAACAATCAATGACAACGTAAAGGAAAAAGAACCACTCAAATTTATAGAACAATTTGATAAAAAATCCCACATCAATATTAAGATACCAACAATGAAATCCCTCAATAAAGAAAAAAAACAATAACAAAAGCTCACAACAAATACTCACTTAATAAATTTATCCAAATAAGACTATTATTGATTACAAGACAAAACAATGAACATCACAGTTGAAAGAAGTGATTCACCTCCACCTACACTAAGAAATTATTTCAAATCAATGATCAATTAAGACTTTTCAAACTTATAATGTAAGTCTAAGGTAAAATAAATAGGATATATATATGACTAACTACAATCACCTTAGACAAATACCGAAATACTGGACCGTAATCCCAATAAAAGGTCTCATAGTACATATTCTTTAACTGATACACAACGAAAGGCAAAATGCACCTTCTTTATTGTACTAAATATCGAATGAAACAATACACCTTTTTTATAGGATTGGCAATTTTTGACACGACTCGATCACATGACATGAATACGATACGAAATTAACAGGTCATAACGCGACCCAAAATTTATCGTGTCATTATTGGTCAACCCGTTTATAACACAAAATTAAATGGATTGTCTGAGTCAACTCATGGGTTGACACGATAACTAGTTATGTTATTGTAAGAATAGATTTTTTTAAACTTTTTCTTTATTATAATTTAATATTGTATACTTTAAAATTGTGAATAATAGATCTAATATTAGATTATTAAATCAAATATAATAATTATTTTAAATATTATCCAAAAAATTTCAATAATTTTAATTATGAGTTTTAAATTACTATTATAACAAGGTTAGTGTTAAAAATTATTTTAAGTTATTAAATAAGTAAAATTTGAGATTTTAACTCAAACGGATCGCAAGTTATATAATTTGTCAAATAGGCTGATACTCTCTGTGAATAGTAAACGGGTCAAATACGAATATGACACGCACCCGAACGGGTCAGACACGAACACGACACGATTAGAAATAGGCCCCACATAACACGACACATGAATACGACAAAATAAGAAATGGGTCACACCTGATAAAACACGATAACCTGACAATCTGACCTATTGACACCCCTATGCTTTTTACCTCTTCTAACAAAAATTTTTTTTTTTTCTTCTTTTTTATGCCTTTTTTTTTTTTTTTTTTGGCAATAGCAATAGGGACTTATTAGGAACAATGAAGTCATCAGATTTGGACTTCTTTCCCCACAAATAAACAAAACTCTCAGTTATCCATCATAAATACAAAAACACATATGACACTGGAATTCAAAGGGATCAACAATGGTTAAGATGATGGGTACAAAAGAGCATGAATATAAATGGGAAACAAGCTAAATAACGTGGTTTAATAAGAAAATAGGCTAATTCAATAATGACAATTGGGATAAAATCATAAAAGGGTAAGTAATTTGGTACAAATGTCCATCATTTTCAAGATTGAGTTCATTCATATTTCACTACAATGAAAGATCCATGCTACCCCAACCAATATCACAAATTTAGATCAAATCACACATATATGTTAAATAAGTACTCACACTCAGGAAGAAATAAATCACTTCACTAAGACACTCACAAAACTCACACACAAAAAACTGAACAAAGAAAAATAACAAGTCATGAATCAATGAGATCGATAGCTAAAACATTTTATACATCTAGCTATTCTCAACTTCAATACAAAGCGTCAACTGAATTATATTTAAACCATTGCAAAGAGTATAAAAGTCAACTAAAAATCAAGAAACTAAACATAAAAACATGACACAACCTATCACAATTAAGATAGAGTAAAAAGAAAAAAAAAAAACAAAACTTAACTAATATCTTTGTAACCCCATCAACTCTCTAAAAGAGAGTTATTTACATGTATTTTAGCTTGACTTTTAATCGGTTTTCAAAAGGTTTGTGTTTCATAAGTAGGAGTACTTTGGTCATTTTATGATTTTTTTTCCAAAATATTTATTTATGTGTTTTTAATATTTTTTTACATCATTAATGTGCTTTAATGGTGTCTTCATAGATTTTTGATTAATCAAAGGTCAAACAAAGCAACACAAATTAAAACAGAGAGACACCGGACACCCTTAACAAAAGTTGGGCGTTGGACGCACCAAGAGAGCTTAGCAGGGATGCCCATCCACTGGTGCTTGGACATTGCCAGTGTCAAGAGAGCTAGGATGGGCACCCAAGACCAATCAGCAACGTGTAGTCTCACGATTTTAAAAGTTTCTAAGGTTCCATGTGTCGATTTTGGGCCCATAATAGTGTGTTTCAAAGTTTATTTAGAGTTCTACAACTTGTAACTCTTTAAACCTATAAATAAGGATTTTTAGGACTTGAAAAAAAACATTCTCTTTTCAGTCTCCTCTCCAGGGGCTACAAATTAAAGTAAGGTTTTCTTATTTTTCAAGAAGAATTGAAAATGAGGCTCAAGATTGACAATCTTGGACCAAGATCTTCAAATTCTTTATTAGAGAAGCATTCTTAAACCTTCATAGATATTTATTATGCGTATTTATTTTTGTTTTATTGTTCTTTTCACATTTATCATGTTCTAGAGTTCTCTTGCCAGGATTTGAGATGTAGCCCTTTGTGATTGTATTAACTAATGTTTTATTGTTATTCATGATAGATTTTTATTAAAGATTGATGTTTTTGTTACGTTTTTAATACTTTCAAGTCTTTAACTAATTCTTGAATGTTCATGTAGATATATGATGAGACGGACCAAGTAATTGTATATTTATGATCAAGTTCCAAAAACTATAAATTGAGGGAATGCCAAACCAAGGATTGATGAGATGTGAGTGGTCACTTTAGGATTACCTTGTTCTTTGTCAAAGTCCTTTTACTTCTAATTGTTTGTGCTATACCAAAGACAAATAAATTAGTAAAAAAGAAAAAGAGTTATTATTGCATTACCACTGGGTAATAACTACCATAGGGAATTTGATCAGCAATCTTGGAATTCAATTTAGAATAACTAGAATTGAGTTTATATGAACAATTGGTGAATTAATCAAAATACCCTAACCCTGATAATTCTTGAATTTGTTTTAGTTGATTATTTACCCTAGTCATTTGTTAGTCTTTTAGATTAGTTAATTTAAATCTTCCAATAATTGTTTTTTTTTAATACTAGTGAAACTATCAATTTCAATACGTATTCATTTTCCTCGTGAGATTGATACTCTACTCACTTATATATTACTTGATACGATTCATACACTTTTGAGAGTGTGGGAAATTGCCCATCACATTTTGGCGTCGTTGCCGGGGACAGGTTTCGAATAACATTGATATCAATTAGTTTCATTACTAATTTGGATTTCTTTTTTATTCATTTATTTTTGTAGAAATTACTTTTAAATAATGTATAAAAACTCTTATTCATGGTCAACTAATGAAACTGCTTGTGCTTATTTTGATAACACGTTCAGAGGAATGAAAGTTCAATTAGAAGCATTAAATAAGAAGTTGTACAATGAATTGAAGAGCAAATAATCTATAATTTTTGTGATGTAAATTTTTAAAATCTACCTGAGCTTTGAATATCATACAGGCAACACATATAGTTTTTCTTCTTATGATTATGCTAATCATTCAAATTTTCTCAACAAGTATGCATATTCGTATGGTGATACATACAATCCTACTTGGGAGAGTATTTAGACTATCCATGCAACCCATATTAGTAGTACCACTCAAATCCATCGAATGAAGTAACACCCTATCCAGACAACGTATGATTTCATGTGGGAGCAAAGACATCCTTGCTGAGTGTTCGGTAAATATTTGTTAGACAAATCAATGTGCAAACAAGCAACAAAATCAACCCTACTACACCTAACCAACACCCACACACTCACAAGTATAGGAGGTAGGTTTGTAGGTAGTGGCAAGTAGGTATCATCCCACGAGGATTGATAGGTAAATACTATCCTATGCGAGTCTATGCACTAGTTAGACAAATCAAAATAGGGGAATTTCCTACTCTACTAATGCAATGAAAGATCAGAAATAAGAAGGCTTTAAATCATCTTAATAATCTGAAGAGTAATTTAGGCTATATCTAAATAAACTGGACAAATATTAACTTCAATAAGCATAAGAGAGGGCATATTAAACAAAAAGGAAACATAAAGTGAATAGCATAATTAGGAATTTCAATGGATGATAACTAAATGCTAAACTAAATTGATAAACTAAAGAGCAATAGGAATGAAAGAGTGACAACTAGCTAGTCAAATTTAACTACTAAACTAGTAAGTAAAATAAGGTAGAATAATGGACAATTAAACTCCATTATTACTAAACTATTTCATCCTAAAAAGGCAAGTAAACAATCATTAACTAGGCAAAAAAGCAATTGAATAGTAAAAACCACAATAAATACTACCTTAGAGAAGCATATAAATGTTAACTAGCTAATGAGCGGAGAATTATTGAGAGACATGGCCGAATATACTAAAAATGGAAAGTCCTACTCTAGATACTTGGATATTCTTCAATTTTTTTACTGTTTTTGGAAATAAATTAAAATGCAAGATTTATATATCTAGGTTAATGATTAGGTTAAGAAAATGAGATTAAATGCAAATCCACCATTAATTAAAGCTTAGAAATGAAGAAAATACTAGATTAAAGGCAAGATTAACAACTAAAATGGAGATTTAAACTAATTCTAGAAAACTAGTAAAAATGAACTCTGATGGAAATGCAAGAAAGAAAGATTAAAAGCTAGTAAAATGGATATCAAATTGGAGAGAACGAAAATCCCAATTTATTAGAACTAAAAGAGAAATTTTCTACAACTAAAATTAAACTTGGATTGAGTTGAAGATGAAGAAATGAAAAGAGAAGTTTGACAAGACTAGGCTACCATAACTAAGTTGGCTATATTAACTACACCTACTACTATGTGTTTGTAGGTGTGTTTCTAATTAATTCAATTCAACTGGTCAAAGTGCTGACTTTTTATCCACAACTGTGTCACCATTCTAACTATACAACTTTGGTGATTGGGATTCTTGAAATGTTTCTTCGTTTTGCTTGAAACCCACGGTTGTCAAATTTGTTCTTCTAATTCCTTGACTGTGGTAGTTACACTTTGAGGTTGAAGAGAAGGAAACCACGACTGTCATTCTCACATCTTGTATTTCTTAATCGCGGTTTTGAAACTGTTGACCAGACTTTGACTTTTCTAGTTAATTGCACTCCAATTCCTGACTTCTTTCGCTTTTTCAAATTGCAGCTAATCATTAAAATTACCTAAAAAAGCACCTAATATCATAAATGTCAAATTAGTCCAATTTAGTGCATATTTCTATCAAAAATCATAATATACATCCAAATTCCTAAAAGTCATAACTAAATATAAAATATAAACAAAAATGCACAAATTCAATCTGAATGGAATTAACATAGTCAAAATTATGTAAGAAATAAAGGTAAAATAACTCTATGTGACAGAGTTATCACATGCCTAAATCTAGCGTTTTGCTAGTCCCATACAAAACAAGAAAAAAAAAAAAAAGAACTAAGCACACCAGTACAGCCCAATGAAAATGAAAGCAAATTGACAAGAGAAATTAGGAGGCATTCATATGTGCAAATGGCAAATTAAGTCAACAAACTAAATATGTTCAACAACTTACTAAGTTCAAAAAATAAGACTAGTTCAAATGCACATCTCATGTTGACAAGTGAAATATTAAGAGAATGTCAATTCAACTCCAACGTGATCAAGAGTAAACACATTGAATTTCTTGAAATTTGGCTTCAAATATAGAAAGATCACTAAGACTTGTTTTGAGAAGCACTAAAATACAATTCAATAGGTAAGGATGTTTATGGACACCACAAGACTTAGCTAAGAACACTAATTACGGTAATGCTTCACTCCTATTAATCTCTAAATTCTTATAGTCTATATTAAGGATCCCATAGGACTTTCTAGACTTGTAATATAGGCTAAGGTTGAGGGTAGGATAAAATTTGGATAAAAGTGACTCAATTTCACCTTATCCCTTCACGAAAAACTCATAGACCTTAACCCGATTTATAAGGACAAAAATCTCCACAAACTCCACACATAAACCAATTTCTACTTGGAGCACTAAAACATGGTATCTACATCTAAGGAGATCTTTTTGGCTCTCCTTTATTATGATATATCTAAGGAGACAAATAAACTACATTAGTACTATACTATTCTATCCTAAGAAGGCAAGTAAACTATCACTAACTAGGCAAGAAAGCAATTAAATAGTAAAAACCAAAATAAATGCTACCTTAGAGAAGCATATAAATGTTAACTAGCTAATGAGTGGAGAATGATTGAGAGACATGGAGGAATATACTAAAAATAGGAAGTTCTACTCTAGATACTTGAATGTTTTTCATTCTTTTACTATTTTTGGAAAGAAATTAAAATGCAAAATTTATGGATCTAGGTTAATGATTAAGCTAATAAAATGAGATTAAATGCAAATCCACCACTAATTAGAGCTTAGAAATGAATAAAATACTATAATAAAGGCAAGATTAACAACTAAAATGGAGATTTGTAGAAACTAATTCTAGAAAACTAGTAAATGAACTATGATGGAAATGCAAGAAAGAAAAATTAAAAGCTAGTAAAATGAATATCAAATTGTAGAGAATGAAATAAGCTTTTAATTAATTAGAACTAAAAGATAAATTTTTTATAACTAAAATTAAGCTAGGATTGAGTTGAAGACGAAGAAATGAAAAGAAAAGTTTGACAAGACTAGACTACCCTAACTAATGTGGCTATACTAACTACACCTACTCCCCTCTATCGGTACTTCAAGAGCCATGCTTTTCCAAGGAGGTTGAGGTAAGCCACATAAAGCCACCAGTTTGTCGAGGAGATACCCTCATATATTTTGAACAATGTTGTGTGGAGTTACCATGAGGAGGCTAGATCACAAATTGAACACGAACATGACCATGAATATTTGAATATATCAAATCACCTTGGTTTTGTTATGGGTACTTCCTAATGAGCGACTAGTGGACATTCTCTAAAGATTCCTAAACCATCTTGGCTACCATGATTTTTTTCATGAGGAAAGCATTCTATGTCTTTAAATTTTCTTGTTCTTTTTTTTTTTTTTTGGGGTTGTGTTTTGGCAATAGTATTCATGTTATTTTTAGTTTTTGTTTTGTCATAGGTTTATGGTGGTGTGTCGTATTTGCTTTTGTTTGTGTTTTGTACACATTTATTAGTCTTAATGATCTAACTTCCCTATCTACCGGATGGCAGCTATCAAGCTTTCTATACCCTCTTTGCGTGAAGTATAGTAGAAGTTTAACAAAAAAGATTTTTCCTTTTTAATAGTAGCTTTTGTGTATTCATTAAATTTTGTGAATGTGTCATAAGTTTAAATATATTTCAAGGGGACTATGTTTGTTGGAGTAAATGAATTGAAAGTGTATATAAAATTTCTTTACTCTTTGACCTCTTTGAATTGTGAAAGTGTTACCACAATACACTTAAATATATTCTCTTGAATGAGGGTGTGAAAGTGAGCTAATTTTCAATGCATGGTAATTATGATTGCCAAAATATTGATATTTGTTTAGAATGAGAAATTTGTTAGATTGTGTGTGATTTATATACTTGCAAATTATGAGTGAATTTTAGACCAAGGAAATGATTTAGGTAAGTTCCTTAGACCATTTGAGCCAAAAAGCCAACTTAAATAACATTTATCCTTAATGTCCCTTTTTGAGTCTTATAAGCCTTAATTCTTGTTTAGCCATGCTATTTAGCCAAATTACTCTTTTATTCTATTTTTCTTTCTACCTATCACCTTAGTTAGCTAGTATTGGTGGTCTGGAACATCAATACTATAGGCATGATTTTATAGATGGTAACGTGTTTTTTGTTAGGGAAAAAAGTTAAGTGTATGACATCAACATTTACAATAATCGCCCATGTTTTGTAATGTTCTGTTGAAAAAATGAAAAACAAAAAAAAAGAAAAAGAAAGAGAAAAGAAAAAGAAAGACATGTTAAGTGTTATGAATAAAGAAGGACAATTCCTTCTAAGTTGTAATAAAGAAGGTATCCTAACTATTTTGCCTTCAAAAATGGTAGTTGGATAAATATTATAGTTGTATAGGGGATGTTATATAGGATTATGGTTTAAAGTATTCACTAATGTGTTTAAGGTTATATGTGCTACTTTTATCTAAATATATCTTACCTGTATCCTTTAGCCTATGCTTCAAGCTTAAAGACCTAGTTGATCCTTGGTTTGCGTTCATTTGTACCAGTGAGTATTGTGTGCGCTAATTTCTTCCAACATGTTTGGCACTTGCTAGACTTTTGTTCAATTGGTTTTTCATCGATCAATCAGTGAGTGATATCTGCCTTCATGAGTGGAAAGTTAACACTTTTATGATGATGATTAGGGGTTGATTAGCAATGTTCTGTTATATACAAGTTGAGTTCATTTCTCTACTAGCTTAAGTTTCCTTCATACGACTATTGATGCATTAATGATTAATGTCTTATGTGTTTTTTGTGTTTTTTTTATTTTACTCAAGACGAGTAAAATTTCAAGTTGGGAGGTGTGCTCTACACATATTAATTACATGCATTTTAGCTTGAGTTTTAATTGTTTTCAAAGGTTTGAGTTTCATAAGTGTAGACACCTATTTTTGTCTCTTAAGTTGTCCCCTATTTTCCTCTTAATTTGACTCTTAATTTTCTTTTTAATTCACCTTTTAATTCCTTCTTAACCTCCTCTTGGATTTCCTTTCAATTTACCCTTTAATTCCTTCTTAATTGGTCTTATGGTGTTTAATTATGATGTGTTTTATGTATTTGAAATACTAAGAATGAGTTTTAATATTATTAAGTTTTTAGAATTAAAAAAAATTAAAAAAAATAAAAAATAAAAATAAAATAAAATCAAAAATCATCAAAATTGAGCTCGTGAACGCGTACTGTTCACGCGCCGAACAGTCAGCTCGACAGATCTGTTTTGACCACTTTTTTCTCTACATTTTTTCACCCATTTTCACCAAATATCAGATGCTCCATAATCCCAACATGACAAGGAATGGTCTTTGACCATTTTTCCACTCAATCCCTTACTTCGTTAAAAGCAAAAAAAAATCAGTCTAAGGGGGCGACGAAAATTTCTGCAGGAAGAAAAGAAACAAAATTTTTTTCGAAGTTTAAAAATCTTCCAAACAGCCAACTTTGAGCCAAAATTCCAAACGATTTAAAAGGAATTAGACTAAACTCAAAGAAGAAAAGTTGTAGAGGGTACCTGGGACTACAACTTCTCTTTGTAAAGATCAAGCAAAATCATTCATTTGGAGGGTCAAAAACGTGGTAGAAGAAGGCTGGTGGCCAAGAAAATCTGCAGAAAAAAAAGAGAAATTTTTCTAAGTCTGGAAAATTTTCCAGATAGCCAACTTTGAGCCAAGATTCCAAGCGATCGAAGAGAAATTAGACTAAACTCAAAGAAGAAAAGTTGTATAGGGTACCTGGGACTACAACTTCTCTTTATAAAGTTCAAGCAAAATCATTCATCTGGTGGGTAAAAAACGTGGTGGAAGAAGGCCGGTTCATCAACCGGAAGCTTGGAGGTGAAGTACCGAAAGCAAATTCGGCTCAAACGCACGCCAAGCCACGTATAACCAATTCCACCTGAGTTAAATGGACTTTTGAATCGATTGTTTTGGTGACAAAATGCTTATCTTACTATTTTTACATTATTTATGACTTAATTTTTGAATTTAATTTTATAGTTCATAATGTTTAAATTTAATGTTTTTGTTGGCTTTAGAATATTTTTTGGAGTGTCTCTAAAGGTTTACACAAAAATTTTGTGGATGTTTTATGCAAGTTTGTGTTTGGTTCATATGCCCACTTTCACCCTTTGATTTATGTTTATGTAGTTGTTTATGTTAATTAATTGTTATATCTTCATGTTCTATGTAAAAATTAGAATTTTATGGCTATTTTCTTAGAATTTTTGGGTTAAGGTTTGAAGGTTTCACTTTTTGGGGTGGTTATGGAATTGGAAGAATTTTGAATGGTTGTTTACCGTTGGGGAAGAAGAGGAAGAAGTTGGGGGAATGTAGAGAAACTTTCAAGGTGTATAAATAAAAACAAACTAAACCATAATCCAAAAATGGCTTTGGGCTAGTGGTTCGACAGCAAGTATTACTCCATGGGAGCTTGGGTTCGAATCTCCTTGCCCCCATTTTGCTTAGGTTTTTAGTTTTTCCCCCTTGATGACGTGGCACACAAAAAAAAAAAGTTCAGAAAAATTTTTATTTGCGTTTTAACCCTCCAGATTTCAGATTTTTGCATTTTAGCCCTTAAATAATTTTCTAAATTACATTTAGGCCCTTAAGAAATTTTCTTTAATATTACTGTTTTTTCTTTTCAAATTTCTTCTAAATTACATTTTTAATGACAATAACCACCAAGCATTAATTTGATTTTTGTTTGACATTTTAATATATTTAATTACTCTTTGATTGTGAAATTACCGTTTTGCCCTTATGAGTATTAAACTGTAAATAGACTCTGATTTTGCACATATTTTTTGATTAGTTTCTTTTGTGATGATTTGTGCTTTATTTTTTATGTTTGTTGGTCTCTATAAGAATATAATATTTATGCTTTTTCTTACTTGTTAAATGATGTAAATCTACTCTTCTGTCCTCAAATTTTGTTTAGTTGCACGACTAGACATTAAATATTTGAATCAAACTCAATTTAGTCCATGACTTAATAACTGTATCAATAATATAAAATCGGGCTAGAAGTAAACTCTGGCGTGCATGACAAACAACTATTTTGCCCCTTGGGAGTTAAAGGGCACTACAAGCTAAATGTGTGCGACTTTAAATTGGACCCCGAGCTAAATTTACCTGTCAATGTTATTATTTACCATTTATTTCATTTCCTCATTAATATGTACATATCTTATTACTTTTAAACTATCTCAAGCACACGTACGCTACAAAGTCGGCAATAATGAATACTAAAATTAAAAAGGGAAACGCGATAAAATCATGCAACCGGTCCAATGCCGGGTAAAGTGGGTGCCGAGGGAAATTCAAATCTATCCCAAACCTTCCCATTTTACAACAGGATTCCCGAACTCATGTTTTTTTTGAATTACGTGGACCAGGAGTCAATCTAGACTAGGGTTTATTTTCTCTTTAAATTTTGATGTATTTTTGTGTCCTGGCACACGAACACCCCGGGTGGCGACTCCAATCCTGTGTTCCCTAGCTTAGATTATTTTTGTACAATTCATAGTCGCATTTAAAGCCCCGTTATGTAATAGTAAATAGGTGATTCATTTAAATTTGTAATAGTAAGTAGGTAATTTATGTTTGTAAATAGTAAATAGGATTTTTGCATTTAATCACCTATTTCACGAGCACCACATGGTGACGGTGCCGGTCCCAAAGGTGCCGGCCAGACCGCGGGTTGTGGGGGAGGTGCGACAATAAGCAGGGGTATTTTGATCATATTATGATTTGTGTCCAAAATAATTAGTTAATGTGCTCTTAATGTTTTATTATACTTACTTAAGTGTTTCAATATGTTTTTACAGGTTTGTGATTAATCAGAGGTTAAACGAAACAAAACGGGTCAAAATAGAGAGATCTGTCTCCTCGCAATTTTATGAGTTTCTAGGTTTCCAGGTGTCTATTTTGGGCTTGTAATAGTGCGTTTTGAAATTTATTCATAAGCCTACTACTTGTAGTTCTTCAAACCTATAAATAAGGATTTTTAGAACTTGAAAAACACGTTCTCTTTTCAGTCTCCCCTCTGGGGGGCTGCAAATTAGACTAGGATTTTCTTATTTTTCAAGAAGAATTGAAAATGAGGCTCAAGATTGATAACCTTAGACCAAGATCTTCCAATTCTTCATCAGATAAGTATTATTAAACCTTCATAGAGCTTTATTATTCATTTATTTCTATTTTTATTGCTTTTTTCTTCTTTATCATGTTCTAGAGTTCTCTTTTTAAGGTTTTGAAATCTAATCCTTTATGATTGCATGAACTCATATTTTACTGCAGTATTCATGATAGATTTCCATCAAATATTGATGCTTTTGTTATGTTCTTATTGCTTTCAAGTATTTGGCCAATTCTTGGATGTTTGTGTAACTATGTGATGAGAGATATCAAGCAATTTGCATATTTTATGATTAAGTAGCAAAAACCATAAATTGAACGAATGTTGAACCAAGGATTAATATAGTTTGTGCGGTCACTTTAGAAATTCCTTGTTCATAATCAAAGTCCTTTTACTTCTAAATGTTTGTGTTGGACCAAAGACAAATAAATTAGCAAAAAATGAGTTATTATTGCATGACCATTGGATAATAACTACAATACAGGATGCGACCAGCAATCTTGGAAATCAATCTAAAATAAATTGAATTGAGTTTATGTATGAACCATCGGGGAATCCAAAATACCATAACACTAATATTCTTGAATTTATTTAGTTAATTATTTGCCCTAGTCATTATTTAGTTTTTTAGATTAGTTAATTTAAATCTTTAAGTAATTGATTTGTTTCTGAATAGTAGTGAAACTATCAATTTCCATGCTTATCCACACTCCTCATAGGATTGATACTCTACTCACTTCTATATTAGTTGATATGATCTTGTGCACATGCTAGAGTGTGGGAAATCACCCATCAAACCCTCTTCAAGAAGGTATAGAAATCTTGAAAGCTATCGTTTGGTAGTTAGGGAGTCCTTTAAAACAATCAGATCCTCAAGATTGATAACACACAATAATTAATAAACATCATAACTGATAACTCTATTACACAGAGTTATTTTACATTTATTCCCTATGTAATTTTGACTGTGTTAGTCCCAGTCGGACTAATTTTGCGTGTTTTTGGTTAGATTTAATGTTTATTCATGTTTATTAGGAAATTAGATATATATTAGGATTTTTGGTAAAAATATCCACAAATTTGGACATAATTGCTATGTACTATGCTAGGTGTATCTTGATTCATAAAAGATTGTGTGTTTTGCAAGTAATTTCAAAAGTTTGGAATCTATTGAGAAGACCAAAAATAAGCTAAGGACTGGATGTAAATAGTTGAAAAGCTCAAAGAAGTCAACTATTTCCAGGCCACAATCCAGATTTACAAGCCTTGAAGTACAAGACTACAGTTTCCACCCTTTCAACTTCAGAGTGCACAGACCGCAGTTCAGTATCTACACATGCAAATTTGTAAACCGTGTTTTCCAAGTTAGAATGAGGACACTTATAAACCACGGTCTTCAAATTTGTAGAAGTGGAAAGGAAACCACGGTTCTGAAGAAAAAGTTAGCACTTTGACTTAGCTAAAAATTTTGAAATTACCCTAACAATACACCAACCAACACATTATAGTAGGTGTAGATAGTTTTGGATAGGATATTGTAGTCAAGTCTTGTCAATATCACTTTTCATATTTCCATCTTCAAAGCTAATGTTAGCTTAATCTTAGTTGTAAAAATTTAATCATTTAGCTTTAGTTTATTGGGTTTTCTTTACTCTACAATTTGATTCCATTTTACTTGCTTATCATCCAAGTTTTCATGTATATCCATTATAACTTAGTTTTTTTAGTTTCTTAGTTCTAGTGTAATCGTTCATTTTCGTGACTAATCTTGCATTTAAGCTAGTGTTTCCTTCATTACTAAGCATCATTTAGTAATAAGGCTTTCATTTAATCTTATTTTCTTAGCAAAATCCTTAATCTATAGTTCTAGATCTTGTATTTTATCACTTACCCAAAATAGCAAAATTTTAGAACATTCATACACTAGAGTGTAGAACTTTCCTTTTGTAAAAAATTCCTTCATTTCCCAATCATTATTTTAATCATTGCATAGTAGCACTTATTTTCTTTATAATGTTAGGGTTTAATGTAGCTTCCTCTTTATTGCTATTTAAAGTTTTACTTTCCTAGTTTGTTGATTTTCTCTCATCTTATTATAGTTGAGTAATCTAGTTCTACTTAAGCCTTAGTTAAATTATTTTCTAATTTTAAATCACCATATATTGTGGATTTGCTTATCCAATTACTATTAAACCTATCGTTAATTGAAGTGCATTTTAGATAGTAAAGCATTTTAATAATAATTTTTAAATCTAAATTTCATTACTTAATGTTCATCTTTAATTGTTTATTTGTATTTGGTTTAGCAAGAATCCTATAGTTCGCAGCATGCCTTTTTATTCTTTAATAGTGTTAATTTCGTTGTTCTTCTTAATTGATATCGTACTTCTTGTTATTGCATCAATAGCAAGTAGGATCATACTTCCCTTATTGTGTAGTCTAATTAGCACAAAGACCTCTTTGAACTAGTAATCACCTATCAATCCTCAAAGGAACAATACTCTCTCATCACTAGCCTACTAACCTACCTTGTATACTTGCAGGCGTGTGGGTGTTGGTTAGTCATTAGGAGTTAAAAAATTTCACTTGTTTGGTTTGATATTTGTGAAACTAATCAACCATTAGGTAAAACACAAACAATAACATAAAAAATTGAACAGATATGACACAGCACCATAAACCAATCACAAAAGAACTGAAATTAAACAAGATAAAATCTGAAAATAGCATAAACACTCATACGAAACACAAACACAACCCAAACAGTGATAGAAATTTAAAAAAAAAAAAAAGAATAATCCCCTCATGAAGCCAAGGCAGCTTTGGAATCTTTAGATAATTTTACCTAGTGCCCACGAAGAAGTTTCATGGCAAAGCCAAGATGGCTTTGCTCTTGTCAAGTAGTCATGGCCTTATTCCATTGGTAATCCAGCATCTCCATGGCTATTCGAATCATCATAAATCTTTGTTGAGTGCACCTTCATGAAAAATTCCAACGGCGTGTGGCTCACATCAATTTCATTGTCACATGTGGGCTTTTGAATAGCCAATGGAGGTGAGAATTCTTCCAAGTCAAATCCATTAAGAATTTGTCCTGAAGAGTTGAAACAAGATCATAATAGTCATTCATCTTGCAGTCCATAGTGTGACATCCCGTCCCACTTCGAAAATGAGAAGGGATATTGTATTGCATACAATACCTATGGGTTATACCAATAATTTGGTTTAAGCATTTTGTGCCACTTGTTTATGCTCAAAAGTTGTTGTGTCAGTCCAAATCCGGGGTGTTATTGTCGATAACATAGAGAATCTTGATAACTCTAGTAAACTAGAGTTGTTTTCCTCTAAATTATAGCATTTTGATAGTCTAAATCCCGAATTTTGGGTAAGTAGTTGAATATTTTAGTTAATTTCTTTCATATGTGTTTGTATTTCTGTTCTTGATTAAATATAGTTAATTAATTGCTTAATGGTGTTAATATTATGTAGGTCAAAATTAGAGGTTGGAAGCTGGAATGAACAAAACTCAAAGGACCAAATTGCAATAATAGAAGAAATGAAAAAAACAGAGAAGACAGTCGAGATCGCGATCTCAAACTCTCCATATCGCGATCTCGACTCGGAAAATTGTCTTAATGTATTAGAGTCGAGATCGCGATCTCAATTGTTCCATATCGCGATCTCAACTCGCTGAGAGTTAAATTGTTTATAAGGGCAATTTGGTAAAATTTTAGCCAACAACTCCTGATTTTTGTCTTGTGTAGCACTACACTATTTAAGCTACTTAAGAAATAGAAAGTAGAATTAGTAGTAGATAGTTAGCAGATTTTAGGATAGTTTAGGATATCTTAAATCCCAAGTTTTCTTCTTTAATAGAATTCTCTCTTTAATTGTCTCTTAGATCTTCTTTGAATTTCTTGTCAAGTTTGAATTTTGATTAGATAATTGTAGTGGTTAATCGCAAGCTTTGCGTAGATATAATTTTTACTTCCTTTCTAGTCTAATTTAGTAAGAATTTCTTTGCTTGCAATCTCGGGTTTCTTAGGAAAATTAGGGTTCTTGATAATTTCTTACCTTCTATTTAAGAATTCTCAATTTCTTGCATTAATTTCTAGTTAATTACTAGTGGGCTTTCTTTATTTCTATCAAAAATCTAAAAATACTTAGATTTCTAGTTTAACTCTTTTCAATTTCTAGTTTAGAAATGATTGGTGCTTTTAGCCTTCAAGATTTCTTATTTGTAGTCCTTTTAATTGTGTAATTTTCTTGCTCTCAATGTTAGTTTTAATTTGGTTAATTTAGGTTAGAATTAAGTGCCTTCCTTTACTTGCTTTTTCTAGAGTAGATTAATTAGTTTCTTAGTATCGTAATTTGTAATTTTCACTTACTTGCTTTTTAGTTAATCTAACATAAAATTAAGTTTTTATCGTTTTCATTTAATCATGGTTTTTACTAGAGTAGTTCCATCATCCATTGTTTGATTTCTCTTCACTACACAAATATCCTTAAATCTTGGTAATTGCCTTCCAACAATCCTTGTGGGACGATACCCACTGATCCTATACCACTATCAACTCCGTATACTTTTAAAAGTTAGGTAGAATATAGTGAATTAGTGTAGTTAATTATTTATTGTTTGTCCTTTCAAAGTTAAATTCTACCGAACGAAGCAATCAAATCTCGTGTGGTCTTTTAATGGGATAAAACTGGGCCAAATGGATTTGGCCCCGCTATATGGATATTGGGCCCTGACCCCAGCTGTGCGAGCATGCAAAGCCTTAAGAAAGGGTGAAGCGACGTCTCGTCCCATATCGAAAGTAGGAAGAAATATTGTATTGTATATAATGTCATGGATTATGGGCTACCAATAACTTGGTTTAAGTATTTTGAACCATTTGTTTGCCCTCAAAAGCTGTGAGCTAACCCGGATCCAAGGTGTTACGCATGGCGTCTTGCTCCACTAAATTGTCGAATTTTCCCTTTTCATCCATTCCATCGTATGAATCCATGCTTGTGATTGACTCCTCAAGTTGTATCAAATTTATCACTTCAACTTGCTCTATGGAAATAGAATCACTAAATGATGGTGGTTTTAGTACCTATCCCAAGATCAAAGTAACAAGTCGCTCAACCTGTTTCTTGCATTACTGCATTGTCCCTTCTCTCTGACTCATCCTTGCATCCGTTGAACTCATCAAGTTAATCACCAACTCTTAATGTAGTTGGACTTTCTCCTCATAACACCATTTATCCTCTAGTTGTGGCATGTATTCATTTTGTGGATCTATATAATTCTAATGATATAGGTACCATGATTTATCTGGATAATCCCCCAACTAGGATAGTATGCATGATACAGGTTGTTCACCTATTAAAGGAATTTTGGATATTAGCGTTATCATAAAACAAAAATTACTACATGTTGTATATGTATAACTCCAGTGATAGTCACCATATAAATCACAGGTATTTTGCATTTTCCGTGAGTTATCTTTCTATGTAATTTTTCAAACTGAACTACATTTTCTCATATTTCATCATCAATATAAGCACAAACAGTTCTATCTATGACCGTGGAAACAAATTCATATTCATAGTGATACTAAAAAATAACAAAAATAAAATTTACCAAAAACTCAGAGTAACAAATCAAGTTGCAATCAAAAGTAATCAATCGAACTCTTCTCCGATAACAGCACCAACAACATGATGCGTGCTAATAACACTCCAATCTATAAACAAGTACACTTAGTTGAACAAGAATAAAGTGATAGAATAAAGTATGATTTCCTACAAGGAAGAGTAGTTGATCCACAATCACAAACTCATCTATAGACGTTATCTAAGCAATTGAAAGAGAGAATAAGTTAACTAACAAAACTAAACTAGAAATATAGCAATTAAATAACAAAAGCATAAATAAGGATAAGAAAACAAGAACTAAGGAAGATAGCAAATTGATTTCTCCTTACTAACATATCCACGAGACTCAAATCAAATAAGAATAAATCAAATATGCACATAAGATGGCAGAATTCCTTAATTGGTAGTAGACTTTCTCAAGCTAATAACAATTCTAATGATATTAAATTTTGAAGAAGTCTTTTGAGAGTTAAATATAGGTAAACAAAGCTAGAACATCAGGATTTTTAGAACTAGTACTCTTTCAAACCACTAAACGAATCACACAATCTCTTTATTATCAACCTCCAGTTATGAATATAAACAAATTATGATATGCATTATTCTTGACTAATATTCAAATAAGAATTTCAAAACATGATCAAATATTAATTTATATAGAGAAAAGCATTAAGAAAAATAACACATACTCTTATGGACAAACAATATGAAAATGTCGAATCTTTATTCAATTAAAAGTATTCATGAATTAGGGTCCATTTGGTTCATGGGATGATGTAGGACTAGATAACTAATCCCATGTCATCCTATGTTTGGTTGGTTTTTTGACATGAGATTGTTATTCCAACTAACCAATTTAATCCCTTGTAGAAGAGACAAAATAGTACCATGGAAAAGGCGTTATTAGTTATCCTCTAACTCCTACATGGGATAACAAAACTTTTGACTAATTTACCCCTAATAAACTTTATGACCCTACATTATATGATGTCATGTTGATTATAGTGGTTTTTATGGATCGTCATTAGGTCTATATGCCAATGGACAACCCAATCCGATTTTAACGGGTCAAGTCAAAATTATACGATATTTAGGTCCTTTTACACATGTACTCGACCCAATATATGTATGACAATTTTGCGCTCCAAAAATAAAAAAATTTCACTACTAATTACACAAATACCCCTATAATTGAGTAGAATAAGAGAAAAAGTCATTTAATATTAGACTTTAATGTGTAAAATTAAAAAATTAATTTTTAAAATAAAAAGAATGTGCAAAATTAAAAAATTAATTTTAAAATAAAAAGACAGCTTATTATACATATACAACTGTAAATGAGAATAAGTGGAGTAAAAGCTCTTTATTATTAGGTCATAATATATAATTGACTCAATATATGCATTGGATCGGGTTATATTGGGTCGCAAATTATTAAAACTCTAATCTTATTACCTGAACTTGTAACATTAACTGGCTCGGATACCCAATTTTTATAGTTGAAATGGATTAGGCTAATAGGTTTTTTGGGTTAGTGTATCGAGATGAACATCGCTAATTATTATATATAACAATAATTTATTTAATTCTCACATTTATTTTTTCGTTAGAATATTAAAATTACATTAATAATATTTGAATATTATTTGTTGGATTACTAAAAATAAAGTATAAATTTAGGGGTATATTAATCAGTAAAATAGAAATCCAATCTCATTCGATTCCCAATCAAATGTAAGATGGTTATTATTTTTAAGATATCCCATGCAACTCAATATCAACCAAACACTAGATAATTGGACTAATTATCCGAGATGACTCATCGTACGATTAATTATCCGAGGATAAGACAATCCATGAACCAAACAGACCCTATGTAGTTAGGATACGTCAACCCTTAACATAAAACCAAAACATAAAAATAAGGAAAAAAGAAAAGGTAAACTCTAGAAGTCATGGAGAGGTGGAGAAGAGAACATTGTTTGGAGCATCTAACTGGAGGAAGACATGTTATCCTTGACAATCCTCCAAAATCTTGTAGAGTTGTCAACCTAAATAAGAGAGAATTTAAGCGACTCTACCCTACTCCTACTCCTAAAATATATTATATGTTAAAATATGTCCTTTAGATTTCTGTTTATAGAAACATGGTGTCTTGGAAAATTGGTTAGGATTCTAGGTCGAGTTAGGTCCATGTGACCCAAAATCGGACTCAAAAGTCAAAGAAATGGCGAATTGACCCGTACAAGAACTTGACAAATGTCATGGTGCTAGGTCTGACCTTCACCAGAATGTCAAGGCGTTCTTCTCTTAGAACCTCAAACTTGTTGACAAATACTGTGGCGCTGAAATAAAGCCTATTTCAGAATGCTGCGGCGTTGAGCTTGTATAATCACTAATCAATTATAGCTCCGCTTTGCATTGTCTTCGTGGATTTTTGCTCCAAACCATCATCAATCTACAAAAAACACAACAAAAACATTTGAAAAATATTGAAACATGAAAAGTAAGAAAACATACTTTTTTTTTCAAAAACCTAGAAAGTACTTGAATCTTAACCAAATCTAAACCAAAATGAATGACAAATGACTCTATTTTGTTCAGTTATCACATAATATTTATACATTTTAATGCAACACGACCATTAACTACAAACACATACTATATAAGCACTTACTAAACAATACAGATAACCAAAAAAACATACTACTAATTCGAATCGCTTTTCACTAAAATTGGATACCAAGTATGAATCATTGGGATTTCGTGGGGTTTCAAATAAGTAAAAATGGAAAGACACCAATAATTAAGGGTAATGGGTTTGTCACAACACAAAGGTCATACATGCTCAAGTCATCCTTCTAACTTAGTGTTGCACACACTTAACGTCAACAGACATTCAACAAGCCTTGTGTTAAGTTTAGTATATGGGTTTTACTATTGAGAATTATTATTTCTATACTTGGATTGATTTGGAATGATTAGAGAGAAAATAATGCTGAATTATATGACTTCTAAGAGATTGTGAATGTCATGCGGTTATAAAATAAAAAATAAAAAATAAAAAAAGAACATTCAACAACAAAAACTATTCCAAAGTTACACCAAGTATTCATATAAAATTGCGACCTCAAAAATAACTCAAATACTTAGTAGAAATTGTATCAATAACTAGAATTTCTACAACCAATTTGAAAAATTAAGTCAAAGTTCTTTGAAAAAATCACATGACAATCACAGTCTCTTAGAAGTCATATAATTCGGCATCATTTTCTCTCTAATCATTCCAAATCAATCCAAGTATAAAAATAATAGTTCTCAATAGTAAAACCTGTATATTAAGCTTAACAAAAGGCCTAAGGTTTTATCTAAGCCACACTACAAAACAACACACATTTAGCCATAGGGCCACGAAAATTTTACTAAAATTCGTTGCTATTGACCTCAGCCACGAACTTAACGATGAAAACCATTCATGGAAACATATATATGTCACTAACCAAAATAGCAATGAAAAAAAAAAAACATTCATCACTAATTAGCAAGGAAAAACAGTTTTGTTGAAAATTACCAGCGAATTTAGCCACAACAAAGGATGTTGGTTTTTCTTCAATGAGAATAATAACAAAAATCATCTACTGCAACAAACATAGCGACGACAAGATTCGTGGCTAAATAGCAATGAATTTGTGATGACGGGTAGCAAATATTCCTTCAAATTTCCAATAATATATATTTACTTTTGACAAAGTCTACAGTGAATTTAGCAACAAAAATTGGTGCAAAATGTTAAAGAAGTAGTCTTTCCCTCATATTAGCGACAAATTTAGCTATGAATTGTATTCAAAAATATTATATAGAAAAATCAGCAACAAATTTAGCATCGAATTTGAAGGCTTTAATTTTTTTTAAAGAAAAAAATTTTCTTGTTATTTTTCTATTTTTTATCAATTTACTTGGATCTAAAATTCCAGAAATAGAATTATGAAGAACAAAATTTAATGAAACACGAAATTTATTTACCAAAGAAATAATTATTTGTCAGGGCCCAATATCTAATCTTGGAGCTACGTAACGATGCCAAGCACCTGATGTAGCATCCTGCGCACGTCCTACAACTCCGTGTCCTAACACTAATGCTCCTTTCCTTGAACTCCATGAACTTAGACTGACTGACAACTCTAGAAGGAGATGGAGACGATGCTAAAGAAGTTGCAGAGGTGGCACAGGCCAAGGAATTTTAGAATTTGGCCAGCGAATCCATACCAAACACTCTCCAGTGTTGCCAACGGCTTTCACCCACAGTTGCATTTGGCCAACTGATGCCTAGGAGAAATGGCAGATGGTGGTAGAGGTTGTTTGTTGAGAACAAGTTACCGAAAGGTCTACAAACAACTTGTATATTTGCTGGGCCTGCTGTCCATTCCAATTATTATCCTATTTCTGATAACACTTGTTGAAGTTTTAGTCCCACTCAAACTCGTGGCCAAAAGACTTATGTGCGGGTAAAAAAATTAGGATACAATGAGTTAAAAAAATTATCCCTAAACCCTAATTAGAAAAAGGAGAATGAAAATATTTATTAGATACACCAAGTTTTCTTTGTGTTGTCGGACATCGATGAGACCATGTAGGCAGCACCAAATCCAACCCTGTTTTGCATTGTTTGTCAAAGCTCTCTCCCAATCCCAATCAGCCACAATCTGCTGTTATATCTCCTCGGGCATGAAATCCGTCTTTGTTTCATCTTTTTTCTTTATGATGTAGTAGTAGTACACATGCTCCACTTAGAGCAATTACGCCCTTCTTTCCTTATCTTAGTCAAGCTAGCTTTCACAAGAAAAGACATACGAAAGGTGAGCAAAGATTTAGACTATAGTCGAAGTACAAGGGTTTGAGAGAGGTTGGATGGAATTTAGGTTCTAACTAAGCAAAATGGATACTTTGTCCTTCTTCGCATTTGTCATCATGTTGCACAAATTTTGAAACTTGAGCCTAGCCTCCACCTATTGAAGTACTCGTTGGCCTTCTTCTTGAAGATCCGAAAGATTTCAGCAGTGTGTGCCTAATCCCACATGAAACAATACTACAAAAGTTCTAGAAAAGTTAATAAACAATAATTTTAGTTAATAAATATCCATTGTTTTGTTGGGAAACAATATAAATTCGTTACCCGAAATTCATTCTACCAAAGATCACATACATTCTATAGGGCACTTATCTAGCTGGGAAACTTCTCATGCCAATGGTGATAAAGCGAGTTAGGACCTAAACCACCTAATTTGCCAAGTTTAGGTTTATCCAACTAATTACCATCTTGGGCTGCCTCCTAGGGTTTTGACCAATAGCTTTCTGTCTTCCAGTTTTCGCTCTTCTTTCTAAGTGTTTTTTTTTTCATTCGAAACGTACACAAAAATCAAAAACATAAATTTAAACCATTAAAGTAATACCTAAAACCATAACGAAACACTTAAACACAAATTTTAAAAAAATGCTCCAATCGCACACATTTCAATATAAAAAGCTTGATGACTAATTTATACACAGTATGAACTAGGGGGAGAATGACCCTAATTTCTTAGTATTATCATCCAATCCTTTATCTTATTTTTTTCCTCATAACGTATCTTTTTCCTTTTTTCCTTTTCTCTTATGATTTATAGAAAGTCTTTTTCTTCGGTTTTCTCCCTCCCCTTTCTTCTCTGAGTAGTAGTATATATGAGGTGGCCTTGTTAAGATTTTTTGCCCACAAGCACATGCAGAATCTGTCGCCTTCTAACAATATTGCGGCCCAACCCACTACGTTGTCCACTAATTACTAAATAAGAATAGTATGGATGTCAAGACGTACGGGAGAAGAGATGTTGGACTTGGCAAGCGTCATCATAATCGTCATTATCAACAATGCATTAATCAATGAGCTACTAGTGAGAGAAAAGCCACACAATTATAAAAGAAGATAATAGGCTAAATGCCAAAAGGAGTTGAAATAGACTTTAGCAAAAAGCTTTTTGATTAAGAATGTCGACTCCCACGTTTTCCATTCAGTTTCAACCCTTTCACACTAGAAAATCTTCAGCATCCAAGGGCGTGGGCTTAATCATTATAATTTTATAATCATATGATGAGTAATTATCTCCAAACACATATCTCTATTTGATTTGTACCTTAGCTAATTAGATAAAAAAATTTCAAATTAGCTTATTAACACATTCTTTAATTAGGATTATCCTTTTATTAAAAAACACTCTTTTCTAATAAAATGTTATAGTAGTATTTTTTTATAAAAAAAAAAAGAAAATTTATTCAGATAATTACAATCCATATAGATCTAGACTCTTTGCAAGATTCTGAACCCAAGTAAATTAGAATTCAAGCTTGCAAATTTTGAATAAGCGTAAATGTTAAATCTCGTGTAATTTGGAAGAACAATAAAAGCATAAAAAAGTAGCATTTGTTTTAGTTTGTGGGTATGAAAGTCAGGAATTAAATTCAAAATTAATGACCATAAATGTTGTTTGATTAATCAATTGATATATAAATTATTTTATAAAAATTAAACAGTTAAAAAATTTTATTTTTATTCACATGATAAATATGATTTCATTTTGATTCCTATTCTTGAATGTGACAAAACATATCCAAAATAGTTTCCAAAGGCTATGCTGATCATTCTTAAACTTACAGTTTCTAAATTGTTTTATTACTGCCATTTCAACTTGTTTGTCTGTTGATCATTCTTCTAAAATTAACTTGTTTACGTATTCTATATAGTAATATTATGTGTTGGCTGTCTGACATCCAGAGTTTTGACTCGTACGTTCTAGCTGCTTACACATAATTGATTATGCAATGAAGCAAGTTTGCAAATAATGGGCAACATCGTCAAATATCATTTGGTCTACAAACCTTCCTATTTGGTCAGAGGATATAATACACAGATAATATTTTACATTATTCATATTTTATTTTATTTTTTTATATTATTTATTATTTATCCTATTCATTATTTATATTTTTAAATTCTACATTAATTACTTCTTTCTATTCATCAAATTAAGTGTTATTGTGGTTTTCTCCAATTGAACAAAATTGAAAATTTTAACTAGCTAATTATCTGATAACGACGTTGAATTAATTGCATAAATGAATCACACAAATGAATTAGCAGTGAGGATGTTAAAGAGTTAAAGTTAAAAAAAAAATTACTAGAGAACGCATTCTATCAAGCATTAAAGCTATAGGGAAAATCGTCAAAATAGTCCCTCAATTTTTTTACTTTAGTCAAAATAGTCCTTTAATCTTTTTTTTAGTCAGAATAGTCCTTCAACTTTTTTTTTAGCCAGAATAGTCCTTTAACTTTTATTTTTTAGCCAAGAAAGTCCTTTAATGGTGGAGTCACCATAAAAAAAAATTTCTTTTTTTTTTATAAATTTTACATAAAAATATTGTCTTTGCTAAAAAATAAAAATTGGATGACTATTCTGAATACAAAAAAAATTGAGAGACTATTAAATAAAAAAGTTGAAAGACTATTTCAGCGATTTTCCCTAAAGCTATATACACTAAAAAATTTGAATTGTCGAAAGTTGGAATTTTCAAACTGCATCAGCCGAGTGGAGTAAATGATGGGTTACTGTTATTAGCCAAAGACATATTAGAAAGGTTCTAAAATTGTACATGCATTAGGTTCCCCAAACTTCTTTAAACAAAAGAGCAAAAAAAATAAAATAAAATAAAATCACACAATTTAACTCCAACTTCTTAATATTAGAGATGTTTATTTTGACATGCCGCCCGAAAAATTTACTAATTCGGTCCATTTTAAATCGTAAATATAAGATACTCGAACCAATTGGAGTTAAAGGGCCGGGGACAATATTAGCATGTCAAAATTTTGAAATACGACGGTTATCCAATCCGGTCTACATACAGGATTAATTATGTAATTTTATATATTAGGCTATGATATTAATGAATTTTTCTCATCGCCATTTCGTTTTAAAGGGCATTTATGTATTTTTTTAGTTAATTTTTAATTTTGAAAATTTTTTAAACTCGAAATAATCATAAATGAATTAAGTTAGGTACTCGATCATCCGACTCGATTTTATTGGGTAGCTGACTGATCAAGTACCTTATGTACATGGACGGGTAATAGATTGATTTTTTCTTAACCCGATATAATTGAATAGAATCGATTAATGACTAAATAGATTAAGCACCTAATCCATAAACACCTCTACCAGATATATATTAAAAAAGATTTATCTTACAGTATTTTAATATTAATTGTGAAACATGTATTGTAAATTCAAATGGTGACTCAAAATAAAAACTATTTATATCATGTTATTTCTAAGTATTATTTTGAATATATACATATATCTCCTTATTTTAAAAATCAACGTTACTTATCAAATAATAAAAATCCAAAACTTTGATTGAAATATTATTTACCAAATTACACTTTTCCGTTACAAACTGCAAGATTTCTCAAAGTAGAAAGGTAACAGCGTGTTATGTGTGGCTATGGTGATAGTTGCGGTTCTTGAAGCCAGCTAATTAGCTAATTATGACATTCCTTACAAAAGTGACCCCACGAGCGGGCTTCCAGCTTCTGTTGTACATTCACTAATTGCATCCGGTCCCCACCTGCCACCACCGGTTGGACTTGGACCCCAAATCTCGACCCCACATACCTTCAAAATTACACAAGAGCAGGTTTATTATTCGCCAAAAAATTAGAGTAATATCTATTAATGAGAAAATAGAGAAATACGTTTAAGGTTGTTAAGTGATGTGTTAAAACGACCAATAAAAATGTCTGTCAAACGAGTAAATTTTATAGAGTAGTCAACATAGGAGGGGTAGGAGAAGACCGAAAAGGATTTGGTATATAACTTGTAAAAAATATATAGCCCATCTAAAAATTGAAGAAGATATGGTCAATGATAGAGCACAATAACATAGTAAAATTCATACAACTGATCTTGTTTAGTAAGATTAAAATTTAGTTTATTTGTTTGTCTTTTGGTCCTCATTTTAGAAAAAAAAAAAAAAAAATCCTGATATGAGGTTAGCTCCTAATTATTATTTTTAATACATTTTATAGTTTTGCTGTTCTTCTATTTTGATAGTATTTTGTGTTTGAATATATTACATTATGAGTAAATATATATTATTTGTAAAAATTTAAAAATACGTTAAAAAACAAATCACAACAACATTAAAGATTAATTTATGAGACTAAATTGAAACGAATACAAATATAACAGTGTAAATCTATTATAATTAGGGTCTAATAACCAAACCAAAACTACTTCAAAACATAAGGAATTAAAACAGGTATATTTTCCCATCTTTTATTAGCTCATTTATACTGCTGTGCTCTGTAGGCTCCCACACCTACTCTTTTCTTCTCTGTCACACACTCAATACACACACAAAGACTGAGAAGACAGTAGTCAACCACAAAAGAAAGAGAGGAAAGTAGGAAACAACCCCACTACTACTTCCACTTGGGCTTCAGTTTGGCTCAAAAGACTTGGCCAAACAGCAGCAACAACAACAACTTGATCTCCAAGATTTTTCTTCTCCTTTCTCTTTCCTTGTCTCTTTCTCTCCCTTCTTTGCTGTGCTCCACATCAAATTTTTTTGCCAATTGGGTTGGAAATGTTTTGAGAATCACCAAAATTCCTTTCTATCCTCTAAAGTCTAAACCTCCCCCACAGACAAAAACCAAGAATCTGGAATTTATGGAACCACATAGCAAAAACCAAGCTACTAGTAGTAGTGGCTCAGACCACCATGCACAACAACAACACCATACCCAAGACCCGGGGTCTAGTCAGGCCCCAGCTGGCCATGGTCCTTTCATGGGCTCCATTTCCATGCATTCAAGAAACTTGCTCTCTTCTTCATCTTCTGACCCTTCTACCACCATCACTCCCACCTCCACCGCTCTGACCACCACTAACAATAATTTAAGCGCCAATAAAGTCGTCAAGAAACCATCCAAAGACCGCCATACCAAGGTGGATGGCCGCGGCCGCCGTATACGTATGCCGGCCTTATGTGCAGCCAGGGTATTCCAGCTGACTAGAGAGTTAGGCCATAAGTCAGATGGTGAAACTATTGAGTGGCTGCTACATCAAGCTGAACCGGCAATCATAGCTGCCACCGGAACTGGTACAATTCCGGCTAATTTCTCGACGCTTAATGTTTCTTTAAGAAGTAGTGGCACCACCATTTCCGCTCCACCTTCAAAGTCAGCTCCCTTGTTTTTGCACGGCGGGAGCGCCGCGGCTATGCTGGGGTTCCACCACCAGCTCACCAACACAGGTTTTGGCCAAGACCCAGATGAGAATTACATGAAGAAAAGGTTAAGAGAGGATACAACCGGCGCAACCTGTCCTTCGGCGGCTAGGCCGGAAAGAACCGGAGTTCAAGATAATGAACCGGGTTCAGAGGTCAAACCCGGTTTGGCTCAGCCTTCTGGGTTTATTCCAGCTCAAGCCATGTGGGCAGTTGCACCAGCAGCCGCTGCAAGCGTAGGGAACACCTTTTGGATGCTGCCGGTGGGCGGTGGAGCAGGTGCTGGGCCAGCGATGTCGGTGGGTGGTGGAGGGAATCAGCAGGACTACCAGGTATGGCCGTACAAAGCACCTTCAGCTATGCAAAGAATTGGGGGTTATGATTTTTCGGGTGGAGCCCGGTTCACTCCGGTTCAACTCGGGTCAATGGTATTGTTCAGCAATCACAGCCGGCACAGCAGCTTGGGGTCTCGGAGACTAATTTGGGAATGTTGGCCTCTATGAATGCCTATAGTGGTGGCGGTAGTAGGGTTGACTTGGGCATGAATTTGGAGCAACATCACCATCAAAACCAGCCTCAAGGTAGTGATAGTGGTGATGAAAATCCCGAAGATTCTCAATAATTTCATGATGATCACTTTATTTTTCC
Organism: Cinchona pubescens; assembly: GCA_025175665.1. Lineage (NCBI taxonomy): Eukaryota > Viridiplantae > Streptophyta > Magnoliopsida > Gentianales > Rubiaceae > Cinchona > Cinchona pubescens. The sequence continues at coordinate 2,186,163 of JANKKI010000232.1, forward strand.
TTTTTTCTTTTTTAATTCGAGTATTCACATCCCCTCTCTCTTCTTTATTTTTCTGTTGAATGATTGTAGAATTTAATGTTATTATTAGGTGAGGATTGTGTTCACTGTACATTTTTAATTTTTGGTTTTTCCTTTTTATTTTTGTTGTGAAAAATGGTTTCAAATTCTGCAATTATTTTCACATGGTCCTAGAGCCAATTGGCGTGCTTTCGGGAGCAAGAGGGAGGATGTTGGTTTGGAATTGGAAAAAGGAAATTGTTTGAATTAGTGTTTGGTTGTATTCTATTTGTGAGTAACATGAAGTCCACTTTGAAGTGTAAGTACCAATTGATTGAATGAAGAATCCCAAACCTCCTTTGCTTTTATGATTTGTACATAATGGAGATTCTGTTCCTATTTATTTTCTTTTCTCTGTGATTGTTCTATTTTAATTCCCTCCTTCAATTTGAGTCATGAATGTTTCCGTCTCTTTTTTATTCTTTGGTATCCATGGATATCTAAAATTATAATCTACTTTATCTGTCATTTCTTTTAAGTGTTTGCTAGCTTTTATGCTATTTAAGATATATGGTTCTTACAAAACACTTAGAAAATCAGAAGATTTTTTTTTCCTATAATATCAAAAGCATAAAATTCCTTTCCAAAATGCCTTTTGAAAGTAGTTATTATTTTCAACATTTTCTTAGCATAAAATACATGAAAATTGTATGCCAAAAGCCAAGAATAGCACCTCCAAATAATATTTGCAAAACTAGAATCCTTTTATAAACAAGCAAATAAGACTGTCCAAATATACTTTATATTTATCTAAAGATTATGGAGTTGTTACACTAATTCTTTAAATAATATTACAAATACTCCTTCTATCTCATAATTTTTAACGTTTTTGGGAATCTAATGTATTAATAATAGTGTTTTGATAGTTATACTTGTTTAAATCTTTCTCATTTTATCTTCTAAAATTCAAATTTTGAATAGTATAGTATTTGTATCCACAAAAATACAAAGGATAAAAGTTTAAAAAGTGTACTGATTATATTTTGACCTTTTGAACATGACAAATATTTTGAGACAAGAAAAAATTACAAACATGACACTTTAAATGGAATAGAGAAAGTAACATCCTAAATAATGATTGTGCAAACAAGGGTTAAATACAGGAAACTCCCTTAAGGTTTGGATTATTTTATATTAAATCCTTTGACGTTATTTTTTTCTCAGTTTACCCCTTCCATTAGTTATACATCAGTAACTTGACTATTAAAAACTGAAGAAATATATTTTTACCCTTATACACTACAAGAGGTTAAATATAAAATTAACCTCTTAAAGTTTATTATATTTGTCATTTTATTCTGTAATTCTAGTTTTGTGCCAATTAACCTACTTTAGTCATTAATCTATATAACAATATTGTCAAAATAACTAAAAATATAATGATACCCACCAACACGAATGGTTCTTTAAAAATACTTATGAAAGAATTTAAATATAAAAATTCTCTAACACTATCAGTATTTTTTAGTCTTTTCATTATATTTTATTTTTATGTCAAAATAAATTTTTAAATATACGAGACCCATAATCATCTATTAAAGTTATATCAGTCTATTTTCTTTTTACTTTTCTTTATGTTTATTTAAAATAATTTTCTTCTTACTTTTTTTCCTTTGTTAATATAATTCAACTATCACCTAAATTATATGAAGTAACTTTATATATATAAACAAAAATTAAAATTAAAATAATTTAGATGAAATACTTTTAATAATTCATCAAAATTTTAAAATTAATTATTTCACCATATTTTTAAGTTCCAATTTAAATATTGAAGAAAGTATAATTTAAGAATTATAATATTAATTAATTCGGATCATTTTATATTTTTAACAATATTGACAATATTATTGAATTTTATTTTTATCCCAATGTATTAAATGATACAAAACTTACACGAAGGAGTAAAGTAAAATCTCACTTAAACCTTGAGGAGGTTTACCGCAATTAACCTTTAGATATAAATTTGTCTTTTTTTAAAAATTAACAGTAGAGTTATATTTAACTGTTAATCAAATGATAAAGTAAAAAAAAAATAACGTCACGAAATTTAGTGCAAAATAATCCAAACTTTAAAGAAATTTATTGTATTTAACCCTTAAAAAAAAAAAAAAAAAAAGCTCCCTCGTATTGATGATGGGCTGGCTAGTTTTTTTAATTGTCATTTTGTGTTTATTGTGCAGTGTAGGTAAAATCAATGTAACAGATAGAAGTTTGTTTCGCCTTTCTATTTGGAATTGACATTTATTTACTCACCAATCCTTTATGAAGAATTAACTATTCTCCCTTTCACAAACACAACCATTGTTAGAAAATTTGAGTCCCCAGCATAACAAAATGATGATATCACTTCAATTATTGGAGCTTCCACTTGCTCAATACATGCAAGAGCCAATTACACATTTACACTTACAGGGTAGGAATTAAAAAGGTGCGTATGGTCTGCTTGTGTTGCCTGACTTTCTTATAATTTAGAAAAGCAGACTACCACATATTTTCCAGTTTGCTTGATTCTTTCACCAAATTGAGTGAACTCTTTTTGGTAAAATGTTGGACATGTTAGTGATACTGTAGAAAATAAAAACATCAGTGATAAAAAAATAATAATAATAAGTCAGATGATATTCCATGTAAACAACCACCCACAAAGTTAACCAAAACCAAAATAAATTCTGATTTATTTACACCTTAACTCGAAATTAAAGAAAGATTCGGCTATGGTTACTGAAAAAGGATTTGCAAGAAGTAGACAATGTCTCAAGTACCAAAAATAGAAAAACCCAATGTTTCCTATGGCTCTAGAGAAGAGTCATTGCGCAATAATTAGTTCAGGAAATTGAACAAAATAAATGTTATTTTTATTTTCCAACATGCAGATCATAAAAATAAGACTTCCAGAAATGTGACTAATTGGTAGAGGATGTTTCTCTCTTTTTAACACCTACTATTCACCAAATTGATGTTCCAACTTCTAAGTTCTAACTACGGCTCGGTCAAAATTCAGTTCGAATTTTGCATTGTTTGAATTCGAGTAGTTCAATTAATTATTTGAACCCGAACTTGAATCCTTGTGTGAGGATCGAGTGTTCGCGAACTGCTCGCGAGCCCATATATATGAAAATTGACGTTCCAACTTCCAACTGCCGCTTGGTCAAAACTCATTTCGAATTTTGCATTGTTCGAGTTCGAGTAATTCAATTGACTATTTGAACCCGAACTCGAATATTTATGTGTGAGATTCGACTATTCGTCAACTGCTCGTGAACCATATATATTATGATAATTAGTGTAAAATGCCTATTATATCTATTATTTAATTATATATAATTTCATTAATTTTATATTACTTAAACTCGTTTAAGTTCAAATAGACTTGAATTCAAACTCGATTAATACTTGTCAAACTTACTCAAGTCCGAGCTTACTAAAAATTGTTGAACTTAACTTTCATTCATGAGCATAGTTCAAATTTTATGAACTCGACAAAATCGGACCTTAAATTTTTTACTTGAGTCGAGCTCACCCCTACTTCCAACCAACTGAACTTTGAAGACTTTGCCACGTATATTCAAGGACATCGAGGAAATTGGCCTTACAAAATTGTTCTCAATAAATTCCGTATTTAATTTAATTTTTCCCCTCGGTCACGGGGTCTTGGTCTGTCAGTCTAAGTTGCATCCGCTTCGTATATGCTCACTAAAACTGAATCTGGGCCTGGCTGAAATTGTGCAAGTGGTTTGAAGGTTCCGGATGCGTTCGGTTCGATTGGATTGAAAATGTGTATTATTTTTAGGAAAATTATTTTTTATTTTTTATATAATTTTTTAGTATTCGATTGTGAAAATAAAAATATTTTAAAATAAAAATTTTAACCTCAAAATTGTCCGTCATTTTGTTTTGTCCTCCTACTGATCAATGATGACTGCTCCCCTTTGGACTCTCAAATCCAACACCACCACTCTAATTTTTAATCTCAAATTCATCAGCTCTCCAACTTCGCCAAGACGACATTTTCTGAAATGGAGTTGGTTTTGGAGTCTCCAGTGTACCGGTAAATTGGGTAGGTGAAATGGAGTTGGCTTTGGAGTCGCCGGTGTGCTGATAAATTGGGTGGGTGGCGGGTCGCCGGAGATATATGCATGTATTAAGTTGCTGGCATGTCGGGTATATTTGAATTGTTGTGCTGGAGTAGATCTAGTTGGTCGTGGTTGGTGGTTCACCGGAGATTGAGTGGGTGGTGTGTTGCCGGAAATTGAGTGAGTGGTGGGTCGCCGATGGAAGGGATCCTTCCAATTTCTCACCACTGTCTCATCGTATCTTGCCCTAGTAGCAATTCTATGTAGCAAACATCCATGGAAAATAACTTCAGCAAATCCTTTGTGGAAGTCATTTTACGCTCGAGGATAATCATTTTCTGCCTGAAAACATTTTCCAAAACTTTTTTGCAACCAAACATGGGAAAATTTGGAAAATGTTTGAAAATATTTTCCACCCAAACGAACAAACTCTCTCTATCTTTTATTTTCTGTATAGTTGATACTTAACAAGAAGTTGAGAACTTCGAAACTCTTGCAGCATAATCCAAGACAAGAATAAATCCATAAAATTTATTAAAACAAAATGCCAAAAACTAACAGCATGGTCCAGCAAACATGAATACTCAAGTTCTTGAAGCAATAGATTCATGTCTACCCTCTACAGAAGGAATCAAGGAGTAGTTTCTGTTATTGCCGTGAAGGTAGTGAAGGTGGAAAATCAATAACTTACGCAGAAGCAGTCTTCTTTTGCTGGAACTATTTATGACAGCATAAACTGGGACTGCAACACCAATGCTGACAGCAGTAAAAACACCTAGTGTCATCTTCAGCCCCTGGTTCTTCATCCTGTCCAAGTTGTACATGTGCTTAGCATGAAGGTAGTATGGTTCATCATGACCGTGAGCATGCCCTCCACCCATTCTCTTAACACCAGTTGAGTGGAATCCTCTGTTCACTGTAACAACATTGAACATCATTTTCTGACATGCAAAGACTGTAAATTAGATATAGTAAAAGAGAAATATGCAAGGGAAGTCATGCTTCCACCAAGAAAAAATTCTTTAGTAATCATTATTCAGAATAACAAGATCACAGATAGTGCAAGTTGGGAAATTGTAAAGCTTGACAATTTAGTTGCCAGAATGTAACAAAGTTAAAGTCTTCAAGGTGTATTCAAATTTCCTAAAAAACAAGGACAAAAAGCAGCACGAAAGTAAGTGTATAGTCAATATTGAAGTGTGTCATGGTCAGTATGAACTATGACAATGACAAGTGGCTTTTCTTAGAACCAAGAGGAAGAGTAACAATTGAGTAGAACAGGAAGGAAACCTATATTCCAAAAGACATAAGAAAAGAATCAATGGCGACTAGGGGGCTGTTTCATACTCTTCTCATTTTTCTTTCTTCCCTTTTGCACATCATAAACAGAACAGAAATCCTATTCTGGGACAGAAATACTAACATGTTTGATACATATTATCATTTTAAGAAGCCCCGTATTCAAATTTCCTAAAACAAGGACAGAAAGCAGCACGAAAGTTAGTGTTTTGCCAATATTGAAGTATGTCATGGTCAGTATGAACTATGAGCTTTTCTTAGCACCAAGAGGAACAGTAACAATTGAGTAGAAAAAGAAGGAAAGCTATATTCCTAAAGACATAAGAAAAGAATCAATGGCGACTAGGGGGCTGTTTCATACTCTTCTCATTTTTCTTTCTTCCCTTTTGCACATCATAAACAGAACAGAAATCCTATTCTGGGATATAAGAAAATAGAATATACTAACATGTTTGATACATATTACCATTTTAAGAAGCACCCCCCTCCCCCCCCCCGAAATAAAAAAAAAAAAACCCAAAAAAAACACACACGCGCGCACACATTTTTTCTCACAATTTTTTCCTATCAACAAATAAAACTGCCCTACTCTCTTTCTTCCATTTGTATTCTTCTCCACACTTTTACACAGACAAAAACTCTCAATAGGAGGGATAATAGGAAATAGGACACAGAAAAGAGAGGTTAGTGGGAGCATATTAGATGGAGGAGGATCCTAAATCACTTCTCTTCATACTCACTTTTATTTGCAAAATCCCTTGAACACTGCAGTTAAAATAAGTCCCACAGCAACCCCACAATGCCAAAGAAAGTTCTGCACAGAAAAGTCTAGAGCCAACTCCTGAGAATGGATCCAATAATAAAAGTCAAAAACCAAAAATCAAGCTCTTAAAGGGCAAAATTAGGATGAACACCAGATACCCAGGAATACAAGAGGCCGTGACCGGAGAGGAGGAGCTGGGAAAGCTACAAAAGGGACGAGGGAAGTGCCAAAGGAGGATGGGAAGTGGGATGGACTAGTGTTGCAACAATATGTGGTTCGCTGTGGCATGTGATCCAGGTATCAATACGGGCTATGGTAGTTTTTATAATTCATAACACAGGAAAGTAGGCTTAGTTGGCACTCATTTTCTGTTCCCGATACGTTGTATTATTCTTATACGTAGTACTAGAAAATTTCGGAATATACTCTATTGTTGCTAAAGTTATCATGTATACAAATAAGTTATTATTACTTAATTGTACTATAATTTTTAGTTGTACTACAATTTTAGTTGCATTAGAATTTTAGGTATGTTTGCTATCTCTTGGCAACTGAATTTCAGAATGCTACTATGTCCGTGTTCATACTTATTGTGTTATTAAGCACGTACGAATACAGAAATCGCAGGCTGGAAGGGTGAATTAAGTAACACTGGAGGAACTGAAAATAAGTGAACCACCAGGGGAGGACAGAGAGAGAGAGAGAGAAAGAGAGAGTTCAAGTAATAATTTGTGATCTAGCTTTGGTAGGAATAAAACGCTCACCCGCAGGCTTATCAATAGTTAGAGTTCAACCATGTAATTTGTGTACAAGAAACAAGTCCTTTGGGCATTGACCAAATGTTTTCCTATTTAGTGAACTGTCACGTGTTTTACAACATTTTATGTAGAATTCAAACACAAAGACTTGATCAATAACTTTTTTTTTTTTTTTTTCCCTGTTCCAAAAAATGACAAACAGACAAGAAAAGAAAAGCAAACAAAAAGGTATAACGGCCACTAACAAGTCAATTAGGTCGCCTTACAATTAAGTAGTATCTGTATCCTCCATCACATGCACCAGGTTGGCAAGCATCAACAAAAGCACAAGAAACTGTTCTACACAGTACTCCAAAGTCCACCGGGTTCCAGATAAAAATATGTAATGAAGATTCCAGTTTCCAAAAATAAAAAAGATCCAGTTCTGGTACCTACTTGAAAGTGTACTTACCTAGAGTCCATCAGACTCTCTAAATGCAGATTTCCTCTGTAGCAGTAGCAGTAGTAGTAGTAGTAATAATAATAATAATAATAAAAGACTCTAGCTGCCGTATTCAAAACCTATCTTAAATACCCTTAGAGTTACATATGCACCAAAGCTTTCCCGATAGTAATCTAACAAATACAAGCAGCAAACTGCCAGTGTCATCAATAATTACGATATCTTTGCAGGCAGAAGATTAAAGAGATCCTTAACTAAACAAATGTTACGAAAACTAATTAACCCAGAAATTGATCCAATAACGAACTTGCCACAGTCAGAAATGTAGCGAGCAACAAGAACTCATATTACACACAATTAATATTTTGCTTAAAACCTTAATCCCGAAAAGTTTCAGGAAGTAAATATAGAAGGTAGTATTCCCTATAATCCAAAGCAGATCTCAACATTGGACCTAGCCTGGAGTTCACTTGAGTTTTGACCGTCAATAGCATGCAAAGATCAAGGTTATATATTGAAACATAAATGATAAAGTAGGGGAAATAGTGGAAGTCTCAGTACATTAGAACTTCTAAGCATGAAAAGATAAGACTGATGGAGTTGAATCAACTTTTTAGATCATTGAAGGAATAAATTTTTTTTACCATTTTAAAAGGTTTAGCATTAATTTCATTCTTGTAAAAAGAAGATGCCAAAAGCAGCTTAAAAGTATGGAGCATATACCAGTTTTGACATCAGTTAAAATACCACAAGAATTAGGAGATTACAAAAGGCTTTACATCTGATTAGAACTATGACATAAAGGAAAACAAGCCTAGTGTAAGAATATCCACTATAAGATTCTGCCAGAAGGTCAAAACATTAACACCACTAAACTTCATCTAAATCAGAGTCTAGACAAAACTAGTAGCGCAATGAAAGGGATGGAACGGAAGTTCACATCAATCTATTAACAAGAGTCAACACCATCCCAAACAACAAATTTTAAATAAGATATTCACAGAAGTGGCCTAAAATCTTGTGTCATGACAGACACAAACAGACACATGATGCATGAACACGAAAATTACAACCAATAACAGCCCCTTAGATTCTCAATCTTATCTTAAAACGACTCAAAGCTCAATATATTCTATAAAGAGACAGACATGAAGATGAAACAACCACATTCACCAAATGAATAAGTACTCGGTGGTTGGCGCATAAAAACAACAGATATACAAATAAGTCTTGAGAAAGTACTTACAAAAAACTTCTTAAGAAAGTATAAGGTAGTGTTTGGATGAAGGGATTTAGGTTATCCAAACTTGGGAATTTGAAATCCACTAATAGGTGAAGGCGATTTTAATGAGTAAAGTGAGTGCATTTCAAATTCACCCAAATTTCATCTCATTTCATATCCACTCATACCAAGTTCATTCATTTAAAATTCTTCCTACAATTCAAATCCACCCATCCAAATGCAACCTAAAAGAGTTTGCTTGCTAAAGGTTAAACCCAAAAAGGCTAGGACTTCACCCTTTACATGTACTTTAAATTTAGCATACAACTAAGCTACGACATGAAATTAAGCAGTATACTTGAATTAAATGGTCACAGTTCATAGAAATTAAGCCATCTCCAAAACAACAAAACTCATAAATAAATATGCTAGAAACCACAAAATTCAATATATTCATAAAACCAACAACCTCAAAACATGCTAGAAGGATAGGCATCAACCTTGACAACCCCAGTAAACATGATAATACTCTTATCCCAAGAAGAAAAACCATATTATTGAGAATTAGAGTGTTAAGTTCAGTTAAACATACAAATATCATAGTTAATGTAGGGCAATCCCCTCGCTTTGGTTGCATAACTAAGCAGCAAAGCGGACATGGAATCCCTGCATAAATGCTCAATTTACGCCATGCGCCACATTTAGTAACCTCTCTCCGTGGAATACCACACCACCTCTTCTTTTATGAGGTAAGCCCTCGGCCTAAGGAGCTGTAATCATTCCAAAACTCAACGAAGTTTGATACATTTCAATTCTTTTTCCTAAAATTCACATTTCACTAATCCTTTCCTTAGCTCATTCCACCCATTCTTCACCAAGAAAAGAAAATAACATAAAAAGAAAAAAAAATCCAATCTTTTTCCAGGTAATTCAAGAAAAAAGTCCAAATGTTAGTAAATACAGATATACATATATACACTAACATGCATAACAAATAAGTAAAATCTAAGGAAAAAGTGAAACCCATTAAGCAGATCTGAAGAAATCGCAAAAAATAAGAAACTATTGATATCAAAGCCTCATTAATTTCAATTTTCCATGTCATATTTTAGGCAGACAACCAAGATGGACTAAGGTACTTTTAAAAAAATTTTAAAAAAAAAAAATACTGGAGCTTACTGGACTTGGAGAGCAGAGATTCAGTGGAGGTGAAGAGCTTGGAAGCGCACGATCTCATTCCGTTGTTCAACGCCATCTTCACAATCGGTTGCAGCGAGCAAAAGAAGCACAAGAAAAGTAGAGGAACCGAGATTGATCGGCAGAAAGAAATGAATATTGACGACTCCAAAAGGGTAAAGAAAAGGGTTTCTATTCGTACGTGCGAAGGTGATGCATTGGCTCCAAAGGATTTCTGTTCGTACGTGCAAAGGTGATGCATTGGACTTAAATGAGGTGTGGACAGTAAAATTGGACTTAAATGAGGTGTAGACAGTAGACAGACCAATGGCAGAAAGAGGTGTACACAATAACCTACCGAGTAATTTTAATCCGTTTGGTTACAATATTTTATTTCATTATTAGTAATTAGTTTCATCGGCACATCTTGTGTATGTGAAATTGTATCAAAATCAAAAATTAAAATATAAATTAAATTAGACGTATGTGTGTACATTTTTAAAGTTAATTGAAGGAAGTTATTTTGGAGAGAATGAGAAATGAGAAGTTACAAAATTACACAAAAATGCAAAATTACATCAAAATGCAAAATGAATTATTAAAGTAACTAGCGATCGAGACACGCTCAATGTGTGTGCACAATCCCATTGAAAGGTTTTAGTTCGTCAATTACATGATTTGCATGGAAAATTTTTCAATGATTTATGTATATGTACCTAAGTAAATTTAACATTTTTAAAAAGTGAAGGAAAAATGTTGTCAATGTATTAGATGTAATAAATTGATAATGACGGTTGATGTAAATGTTTTTTTGTGATCATATTACTGTGCAATAATTTCCAACTTTAAAACTAAGTAAATAAAATCAGTAAATAAAATAATCAATAAAATTTAAATTGTGATAGAATCTATTGATGATTGGGAGGTATAAAATATTCTGAAAGTGAATGAAAAAACACATATAGGTTAAAGGCTTGTGACATGAATGAAAATTTTATGTTGGGGTCTTGAATTTGTATATTTTTTTCTTTTACCACAACATTAAAACACCAAACTTAGAGTCAAATCTAACTTTTTATTCGTTGTGCATAAAATTCAGAATGACTACAACGTTGTGTATGGCAACAAAAGCACATATATATACTTGATAAAAAGATAATGAAAGTACCTCAATACAAATTCATATAATTTGAGAGGGTTTTGAACATTTATGTTTCCTGTAATCACCACAGCAATTAAAATCCAAAATTAGAGTCAAACAATAATTCAGCAGTAAATGCAATTTTTTTATTTTTTATTTTTACTTTGAACTTACATCTTCAGCAAACTCATGAGAATGCTTCTTGAATTACTGAATTTAAATATATTGAAGTAGTGAATGTTAACAGTGTGGGACGGAGAGAGAATTGGTGAAGGAGTGTTTGAGTAGGAGATAGAAATAGATATACCTAATTAATTTAATGGTTAGTTTTTTTTTTTTTTTTTTTATTTAATAGTCAGATCGAGCTAATAAGAGAGTATGTGAAGAATGGGTTGATCGGGTGGTAGTGGGAGTGTTAGAGAGTTATTAGGAATTAGAGAGTTTTTAGGAGTAGTGGCAGTTTGAGTATTTTTCCCCTTGGAAGTTAGAAATTACACTAATTATACCAAAATGATTTAAAATTACCGAGAGTGTTAGAGAATTATTAGGGATTAGAGAGTTTTTAGGAGAAGTGAGTAGTTGAGTTTGATTAGTTTCCTTATAGAAATTACATTAATTACATCAAAAAGGAAATTTACACAAAAAAGGGCTAAAGCATTATATAAAGTAATAATAATAATTATTTGATTAAAGGAAGAATCTGGGTGATTAGTTATTATTTGATAATTATTTCTTGCAAATATTATTCATTATTTGTACTATACAAGTTTTTGTTTCATCCATTTTTTCTCCAATTATCTATTATTTATACCATTTAATATTCATCCTATGAGAAAAATATAATTTTAACCCTTAAAGTGGAGGTCGTAGTTCATCTTAATTTCCAAAGTTTTAGACAAAATACATTTAATGATCAAAATTTTCAATTACTATCAATTTAAGACAAATATGCAAATTTCATCAATTACATATGGAAAAAGTTTTGTGCAATGTACGTAACTATTATGTTCAAGATCATAAGGATCCGTTTGGTTCACAGATTGGATGAAATATGATGTCTTATTCTTAGACAATTAATCCTCAAATGAGTCATCCTCGGATGATTAGTCTAATTATCTAGTATTTGGTTGATATGGAATTGTATGAGATATTTTAAAAATAATAACTACCTTGCATCTGGTAGGGAATCAAATGAGATCAGATTACTATTTTATTGATCAATATATCCATAAATTTGCACTTTACTTTTAGTAATCCGACAAATAATATTCAAATACTATTATTATAATTATAATATGCTAAAAATAAATGTGAGAATTAAATAAATTGTACTACATAGAAAAATTAGTGGTGTTCATCTCGACGCGCTAACCCGAAAAACCTGTGAAACTGGTCCATTTCGAACCATAAAAGTTGGGTATATGAATCAGTTAATGTTATTGATTCGGGTATTAATATTAGTTGATTAATAGTTTGCAACTCAGTATGATCCGACTCAATGCATATATTGAGTCAATTATAGTAATTTTACATATTATGACCTAATAATATGGACTTTTACTCCATTTGTACTCATTTACAGGTGTATATGTATAATAAACTGTCTTTTTTATTTTCTAAAATTCATTTTATAATTTTACATATTAAGCCTGATACTAAGTGACCTTTTCTCATATTTTATTCAATTATATGGGTATTTGTGTAATTAGGTAGTCAAATTTTTTATTTTTAAAATTTTTTGGAACACAAAATTGTCATAAATATATTAGGTCGAGTACCCGTGCAAAAGGACTGAGTATCAAGTAATTTTCTCTTAACCTGTAAAAATAAGATTGGGTCATCCATTGGGTATATAGACCTAATATCCGATCTATGAATACCCTTATAATCCAATATGACATCATATAATGTAGGGTCATAAAGTTTATTAGGGGTAAATTAGTCAATATTTTTGTTATCCCATTTAGGTAGTTGGGATAACAATCCTACGTAAAAAAATCAACTAATATTATCCCACGAACCAAACGTTGACCCTAAATGTTCAAAGAATGGAAAAATATAATTTTAACCCCCAAACATTTTGTCGTGGTTTATTTTAGTCCCCAAAGTTCCAAACATAATGCAATTAATACTCAAACCTTTTTTATTTCTATCAATTTAGGACAAATTTAAAAATTCTGTCAATTACAGATGAAAAAAGTCAAGTGTAATATACGTAACTATTAAAATTTTCCAAGGCTATAACATTCTTCTAGCCGATTTCAACCCATTTAAACGGCTGTGGAAAAGTGAAAACATGGTTAAATAAATTGAAATCGACTGGGAGATATTATAACTATATTAGATTTAACAGTCACGTGCACTGTATGTGACTTTTTCCTTCTATAATTCACAAAATTTTTAAATTGTCCTAAATTGATAGAAATTAGAAACTTTAAGGATTAAATGTGTTTTGTTTATAACTTTGGAGACCATGATAGACCACTACCAAAACTTCATGTGACATTTAGACTTTATTTTGAGGTGTAGAAACTAGAGCTAGTATTAGACCCAATGCCGAAAAGAGGGGTAAACAATAAACGAGTAATTTTAATCTGTTTCGTTAATTTATTTCATCCCATTATTTACAATAATTATTTGGTCAAAGGAACAATCTATTAGGCTGATCAGTTATTATTTAGTTATTATTTTCACTATTCACTATTTATCTTATTCACCTTCATGAATAATAACTATTCATTAGTTGTAGTATGCAAATTTTTGTTCCATTTATTTTTTCTCCAATCATCTGTTATTTATCCCATTCATTATTTGTTATTTTCACATGCTATATTCATTATTTCAGCTATTCATATTTATTTGCACTACATTTAATTTGTGCTATTCATCCATATTTTGCACTGTTAATGTAAACATTAAGATGTCAAGAGATATTTTGCATTATAAGAAATTAGGTAAAAAGTAACAAATAAATAGTATGAATTATTTTTTTAGGACATATATTGTATTGGTATTTTATCCAAGATTAGTGATACGGGTTGATGCCCAGGGTCTTATGTAGAACTCGGTCACAAACGTAGGGTTTATATGCACAAGCGAAAAGTTGTTGTTAATAGACCTCCTTGATTAGCCACAAGGCAATCTTGTAACTATGAGAGGTAGTTGTTAATAGACCTCCTTGATTAGCCACAAGGCAATCTTTTAACTATGAGCAAGGAATTGATCCAAAGCCTAATTTGTCTCTTATACACATTAGTTGGTTATAACCTCAAGTGCTAATCTTGAAGCCACTATAACATCTAGATTCCTAGTCTAGACAAGACTAAAGAGAATCTAAAATTCTAATTCACTCGTATGAGAGGAATAAGAAAAACTAAAATCTTATTGCCAAAATTCATTCCCTCAGATTGTGTACAAGGCCCCTCTATTTATATATAGAGGGTGGAGGATTCTAGGACTAAATAGATTCAATAAAATTTAGATAGTTGGGCTGGATCCTACACCCATTAGGCCTTTAAACCCAATTCTTGTACACTTAACTAATGGCGAAATACATGGCCCAATAACAACTTAATTACGTCTTGAAACCAGCCCAATTAAACACACTAACACTTAAAACAATTGGGCTCAAAATAAAAGACTAGACAACTAAATAAAAGAATATTCCATGGCCGAAATAATGAGGCTAAATTTCGGCCCTTCAGCTTCTCATCCTAGGCTTGATCTTTAATGATTTGGACGTCCTTACTAAGAACATCTTAGACTCTTTAGTGGACTTCATCTCCAAAAGGTGTGTGAGCTCTTCTTGATCTTCAATAACTTCAACTAAGCCCAACATAGCTTTATTGAGGTTCTTAGCTCTTGATCTCGTAATTGGACCTTGTGGAACTTGAAGTGCGGATTCCGTGAGCCTATATCGAGCCTTTGTGGATAATTGATCACCATCAAGTCCTTGGGATGTATCAATTAGGCTACCAGTTATCAGCAATATTGAATGCGCTATTTGATCTTAAAATTTTTTGACTAAACATGTAAACTTATGCGAGATTACTAATGGACTATGTGGTTATCAAATGCACATAGTGAAAAGTGTGCTCGTGTTTAAGTTTTGCAAAATTTTGTTTAGGTACAATGTCTTTTAGCACAGAAATTAAAAAGTTCGAACATCCTAAGATAGGTTACATATTCCATCCGAACATATGACAGTGAGTGAAATCTTTGATATAAATATGGGAGTTCGGGTAGTTACAATGTCGTACATTCAAACCCCGACTAATACTTTACACAACTATTTGGACTATAACATCTCCCCAATAATTCTTACGTGGTTCAAAATCAACTACATCGTAAATTTAACACGCTCCCCCTCCTATTATTTGTCAACTTTGTAAAAAATTTAAAGACAATATTAGTAAGTTACTTTTTTTTTTTTTGCGAATTTGTAAAATTTAAAATATAAAATATAAAATATGCACACATAACGTTGGTTTGTTTTATATTTTTTCAATCATGTTCATCAAACTACCTATTCCAAATAAAGTTCATTTTATTTTGAATCTAAAAGCTTATTCCGTTTTTAGCAGCGAGAATAATATCCCATATTTGAAATATCATTCTATTATTTCACAACAATATCCAGTATTCAATCATTTATTTGCTTACTTTATCTTGTCAAAATAATTCCAAACAACAACTAAACTCCTTTGATCAAATAATTATCCTAAATAATACCGAATAATACATATCAAAACAGAGCTAACTTAAGAAGGCCCAATTTTTATTCCCACTTGTAGTCTTTGTGGTAATGATTAAATATCATGAAATCTTATTTATATTAGTTGATGCCATTTATTCAGTTTTAATTATATTATAGGGTTTACAATTGAGGCCAAAGGCCGAGAGCAACTAATTGGTATGCCTAGTAGTTGCTCTTAGATCAATGTCATCTCTATATGTGGGTGAATAACTCACGTCTTTAGAATTAAGTGTCCCTTATTTATGCCAAGTAGTTGCTTCAAATCAAAATAAAATTACTTCCAACAAAGGAAAATAGTGGATTTGTGGTCGTATTGAATCAAGAGAACAGAATACTAATATCGTTATGTATGTCACCAAATCATCAAGCTTACGTGTACTATTTGGGTATAATTCCGCACAACATGGTAACCAATTCATCATGCTTTTGTGCACTGTTTGGGTGTAATTTCACACAACATGGTAATGCTGTCTGAGAAGAGACAGTAGGAAAATGAAGTTAGAAAAAAAGGAAAAAAGATAAATAGAGAAAAAAATGTGAAATGCGGATGAATCAAACGTAGGAAACAACATCCCTAGTAATCAAACTGGAGCTAATTTCAAGTTAAAAGATAATCTGAATTCAATTGAGGATTATTCAATCAAAATTGAAGCGAAATGTTTAGATGATCATTATTTTACAATATTATTTGACATAAACATTATATCATATTTTTTTTAGATGTGATATATGTGAGATAAAAGGTAATTGAAAAATGTAGTCAAAGAAATAATAGAAAATATTATTTAAAAAATAATAGATAACATATCAGTACAAAGAGAGTTGGCAATTACATCTATATTCAATCAATTTCTAGTTCAACAACGTATATCGGGTCAACGTCAGGTGAAAAAAGTTCATTGTAAGATGTTACTTGTATTCTTAAGGTAACAATGATTGATTGTGTTTGTATCATATCAACAATTGTTTGTGTTTCAATACTTTCATGTTCTTCCCACAATTTTATAATCATAGGAAGAAGGCTTGTATTGCAAATTGTTTTAATATCTTTTGTTTTATAAGGTCGAACAATAATATATATCTTTCATCAATAATGATGACATTTCTGGTTGTTATTGAGCCTTTCTCATTTTTGGTATGAACATGAAAAGCAGCATCAACAACATCTGTACTTTATTATTTGAACAAAGCAGTTGTTTGTTGTAATGAACAAACAATAATATGATATTAGAATTGACATAGAATTTATTGTAAATATACCTATATCATTATTTAAGTTAATGTGATCATGTCTTTTCCAAATTTTTTTGAAATGGAAGATGTCTGGTATTAGTGATGGAATTGGTTCTTCAACTGCTTGAACAAGAGTTAAATTGTCTATTGTCTAGTTGCACTCTTTCTCACAGGTGCGATGAATTGAGCAAAAGAGTACTGAATCCTTGCATTTTAAGTACTTCCTGAAAAATGAATATAACCACCATTTATGAATACTTGAAATGTTTTTCTTGGCAATAAGAATATAAATTATTAGTTTTATTTATTATGTTATCATACAATTTGTTGTTTGGCCATCTATGACGATGATTTTTTGATAGTATTTTCCAACATTTCAAATTTAAATTTTGTGCTTGTCGAGTACTTGCATAAATAGAAGTCTAGTCTTGCACTCCTAGAGTTATTTTTAAAAGATAATTTTTGTTTATTGTAGCTTTCAAATAGTTCTACTAAAAAGATTGTTGAATGTCATTAAGAATATATTTTTATAATGTTATCTAATTGAGTGTATTATTAGTTGAAATAATTTACAATAATAAACTAAAATTGTCACATAGATTATCAAAAAATATAAAGGCTACCGCAATCTATTTATACTAAAATTCATATAGTTATAAGATATTTTTTTTTAATATAAAGCGATTTATAATTTATTAATGTAAAACAATATACTGCTTCACATATGAATAGCATCGAAGGCTTATTGGAATTGTTTCTGAAGCAAAATAGTGGGACAAACAGAAATCAATAATAGTTGAACGTAAAATATCACTCATTTGCGACTAGTATTTTACATGAAATCTAATAACAAGAGATTTACATTAGTTTAATTACCAATTCTGGAAAAGTTGGTGTGTCAACTATAAGGAAAATTGGAAATTATTTGATTACAAAACCAAAATGGAATGGGAAAAACAAACATAATGGTTAAAAAATAAATAATAAACCATTAAGATATCATATGATATACTTTGTACAATTATATTTCTAGATACAAAATAGGAAATAAGAACATTGATTATAGACATAATTATACTTTAGATGAGAAGAAAAAAAAATTAAAAAGGATAGTATTTAATTTGATAAAATAAACTAAGATGAAATGAGAAACTTTTTATATTTGATATGATTACATTTGCAGTACATGTTATAAGTCCATTGATTGTATAAGTAATTGCATTTTAAATAAGAACAAAAACAAATAAAGATGAATAAAGTGTTACTGTATATCCTAAAACTAATTTGTTTTAGAGATAAATTACAGTTTTATATTCATGCATATTTTGTAGTATAGCATTCTTTATCTATTTGATACGATAAAGTTTTTCTAATAAAATATATGAGGGAGAAATCATAAATAGTTATGATAGTGATATTCCCTAAGTAATTATATTTTATTCATAAATATCCCTAATCATAGTATTTTACACTAATAGATTAGCACATATTTATATGTAGATACATATTGAGAATAAGTGCATCGGATTGACCCACTAAGAGTATTCCACACAAATTATTGTTTGATCTCAGTGGAATTATCTTTTTTTAGTGTAATGATCATTGGACTTGAGATCATGGGTTTACGTGCTCTTGATTGTGGATTACTACACTTTGATTTTATTAGTTGTTACTCTTAATGAGTCACGCATACTATACAGTTTGGGTATAGTGTGAATTATGAAAAGATTTTACAAATTTTTCAAAAACTTCATTTTTGTGAACAAGAAATAATACCCAAGTATACCTAGAATAGTCATCCACAATCACAAAAGCATATTTACAACCACCAAGACTAGCATGTTGAATTGGTCCAAACAAATCTAAGTGCAATAATTCTAAAGATTTAGAAGTAGACACATAATTCTTTGGTTTATATGAAACTTTAACTTGTTTACCAAATTGGCATGCATCACAAATTTTATTTCTCAAAAACTTCAGTTTTGGCAAACCTCTTACCAATTCCTTCTTAGCAAGTTTTTCAATTAAATCCATATTAAAATGACAAAGTCTTCTATGCCAAAGCCAAGGATCATCTATGGAAGCGGTAAGACATTTTACATTGCTATTACTAATTTTGTCAAGGTGAATCATGACATAAACATCATTGTGCATAGCACCCTTAAATAAAACAACATGATTTTTATCAAGAATAAGACATTCATGCTTGGTAAATAACACATAAATTTTTATCACAAAGTTGACTTATACTCAATAAATTGTCATTCAAATTATCACAAGAAGCACATTCTTTATCAAGGTTTCACCATTTTTACCTACATCACCAATGCCGATTGATTTTGCTTTATTGTTATCCCCAAATGTTACTTTTCCACTGTTTTTGGATTTGAGGTTTGTGAAGAGAGAAGCATCACCCGTCATGTGTCTTGAGCATCCACTATCTATGAGCCACTTAGCATTGTTGGTGATGTTAAGTACCTACACAACAAATCAATTGATAACTTTTGGTACCTATATTTTCTTGGGTCCATTAGAGTTAGTGAAATTGCTATTAATCCATACGGCTTTCATTCCAAGTTTATCATTTTTCTTGACATAGCACATATTCTTGACATGTCCATGTTGTTGGCAATACAAGATTACAAATAATATTTTTATTTCCATATAAAGAAGATTTTGATTTTACAAAACATAAGTCATCCCTTCTAAATTCTTGACAAAATTTTTGTTGATCAATACATGGATTATTTTTTTTCAAATCAACAACATTTTCTCTTTTTCTAGTCAAGAGAACATTCAAATCATCCAATCTTTTCTTCAAGGAGGCTTGTTCTTCCTTGACCTTTGATTTCACATGCATTCTTTTCTTCAAGTCACTATTTTCTTGTGATAACCTATTATTTTCATTCACAAGTTTAGAGTTAGCATTCAATAAAGCATTTGATTTCTTTACTCCTTATTTCTAGCATATGATTCCTTTAAGCTATCATGCAATTTTAAAATGAAAGCTTCAAGATCATTATCATCATTGGAGTCATAGTTAGAATTTACCTCATCATCTCCAATGGCCATAAAGGCCATTTGTGCCGACTCCATTTTCTCTTCAACTTCTCCTTCAGAATTGCAATCATCCCATGTGATTTGACCCTTTCAAATGAAGTTGTTGAAGCGGGGCTTTCTTCCTACCTTCTTTTTCTTGGAAGGACACTCATTTGCAAAGTATCTGGGTTGACCGCATTCAAAGCACTTTTCATTTTGCTTCTTCATTTCTAGCTTAGAACTTTGAAATTATTTGAATTGGTAGCTCCACATCTTCTCATTCTCCGTTTGTTGATGTAATGTTAAGGAAATTCTTTGCTGATAAGTGCAAGATCTCCTTCATCAAGCTCTTCAACTTCTAAATTGATGGTGCCATTTTCATCCTCTTCTTGAGGGGTCTTTAATGCAATGCTCCTTTTTGGTCTTGTTTCTTCATTATCCACCACTTTGGCCTTCAACATCAATTCATAAGAAGTAAGTGTTGAACCTCAGTTATGTTAATCATGTTTTGATGATGAAACAAATCATACTAATATTTTGATAACAAGTGTGCAGAAAAACAGGTAGGTTCGGACGCAAATGATTGTCCGAACAAAAACAACCACAAGAGCTTCGGATGATATTATCAAAATTGGTAATCGTCCGACACAAAGAATTTGAAGCAAGCCTCGGACGAAGAACAGCGTCCGTTCATATTCCAGTAGACTTTGCTTCGATCAGACGCATGTTCGGACGCACCCTCGGACGTCCGAACGGATACCCTCAGAGAACGGACGCAGTGTCGGACGCAAGGTTCAGCAGCGGCCGTCCGAACGGTCCAACGGCTAGTTTGTTCGGATGCACTCTTGCTGCATCGGCCGTCCGAAAAGGTCCAACGGCTAGTTTTCCAGTAGACAGAAAATAGCCGTTGGGAAGTTGTTGAAAGCAGATATTTGGCAACTATAAATACCCCTAGGTCTGAATTAATTAATTAAGAGACTTCTACATTGATTACAAACAATTCTTGAGCTATTTGGGAGAAATAGTGGGTACAAGTGTTGTAATAGTGTAGGTAGTGTGAAAAGAGCTTAGAAGTGTAAAAGTTCTTCAAGTGTAAGAGTGGAGAGATAACAATTGTAACAAAGGGAGGTTGTGAGTGTACCTCACCTCTTACAATTGTAAAACTCTTGGCTCAACTAAAGGAAATTAGTGTGAGTAAGAGTGATCCTCATTTGTGTACAAGAGGTTATTGTCTCACCTACTTTGAAGAGACTTTTAGGGGCTGAACTTCAAGTTGTGAACTTGGTAGTTGCCTTGTGAGAAGCTCTTTGTAATTGCAAGCTCCAAGCTTGAGAAGCTAGGGAGTTTGGTTTGATTCTCTTAATCTCAATATTCTTATTTGTTCTTTAAGCTTAAACTGTTGAATATCTATTGTATTCATTTGTGCTTAAGTTTTCATTTGGTGCACAAAGTTTGAATTTCTATTAAGCACCCAAAAAAGGTTTGTCTTTAGAGATAACCTAATTCACCCCCCCTCTTAGGTTGCTTTTGGGGCCAACAGTAAGAGAGTTGATTAGTGATTCAATAGGCATAGAATTTAAATTCTTAGCCTCCTCTATAGCGATTGTTTTGGCCTCCCATTCTTTGGATAGAGCATTCAAGATTTTTCTATTCTTTTCACCCAAAGTAAGAATACTCCTTATCCAAGGTTTCAAAATCCTTAATGATGTCATTGAACCTACAATACATTTTGTCAATATTTTCATGTGGTTCCATCTTGAAGGACTCATACTTGGCAACAAGTAAGGATTTCTTTTGCTCTCGAATATTGTCGCTCCCTTCATGGATTTCCTTCAATTTATCCCAAATTTATTTAGTGGAAATGCATCCCTTGACACGGGTTGATTCATTAGCATCCAAGGCAATGTATAGCACATTCATAACTTTTGCATTTAAAGTCAAGTTTGCCTTGTCTTGTGGAGTGAGCTCATTCCTTGTTTTTCTCTTCTTCTATTTGTATGATCATCAATGATGGTAGCTTCAAAGGGACTTTCATTTACAGCATACCACAAGTCAATATCAATAGATTGCAAAAATATTTTCATTCTATCTCTCCAACTAATAAAATTTGCTCCATTGAACATAAGGGGTCTAGTAATGGATTGACCCTCAAAAAATAGAGCATTGTTGTGTTGCCATAATAGATTTTTTCTCAAAAGCAATTTAAGCAATAAAATGAGACCAAGCTTTGACACCAATTGTTGGTCCCAAAGCAACCTAAGAGGGGTGGTGAATTAGGTTTCAAAAATTACTTTTATAAAGATTAAACTTATTGAGATTTTTTCACTAACAAATAATATAATGAAGATAGAATCAATGAAGCTTAAGGAATGTAAAGAAAGTAAGAAAGGAGATTAAACAAACAATACTTCCAAGCTAACAAGCTTGAAGTATTAATCCACTAGAATGCTTCACAAACTTGGTGAGCCAATAATCTTTACAAAGTAGGACAATTCTTGCTCACACTAAAACTCTTTTAGTTGAGCCAAAAATTTTACTCACAACCTCACTTTTGTACAAGATTATCACTCCACTCAAAATTTTGAATTACACTCTAAGCTACACACTAATACAATATAGCACTATAGCCAATTTGCACTCAAATTTCTCTTTTCTAAGGTTTATATTCAATGTAACAAATTAGATGCTCCTTACAGAACAATAGAGCAGGTATTTATAGGAGTAATAAATTGTGGTTGTAACTACTTCTCAACGGCTCAATAATAAATGCACAAAAACTAGCCATTAAAGTTTCGGACGTCCAAGATAAAGATGGTGCGTCTGACACAGCGTCCGATCTCAGTATAGTTGGTGAAAGATGTCGTTCGGACGGCCGTGCATGCATTCGTTTCATCATCCAGACTGGGTTTCGGACGGTCCTGTTCGTCCGAAGCAAGCTTTGTTCGGACAGTTGTATGCGTCCATTGAGGAGTTTAGGATTCTTGATATCAATCGGATGAAAATATATGTCCGAGTGATATTTCCTTGGACGCGCCTTTGCGTCTGTTGCAGGTGCATGAAGAAATTTTCTTTTTGCCTGTCCGTTCAGACGGTGAAATGCTTTCGAGTGACTCTGTATCGGACGCTCCTGTTCGTCCGAGAAAAGTGGCATAGGTCGGACGGTGTACTGCGTCCGAACGACCTGTTTCCAGTACAAGATACAGGAAAAGATAGCAGACTTGCACGGCTTGTTTTCAGAGTTTAGTGCTTATGTTATCATCAAAATCAGGTTTGGGAAACATCAATAATTTATCCTTATCACCAACGTGACTGAAAACCTATAAGGTCATACATTTTAAGATGATTAATTTTGGATTAAATTGATTATATGATGAGTATGAGATACTTATAGGTAAATTTATGAGATAAATTAACTTTTGGCACTTAATTATAATAAGTCATAAATCTTAGGGGCTAATATGTAATATCACATAAGTTTCTGGGGATATTAAGTTATGTGTATGTGTGTAAGTGTCTATGCGTGTGTGTGTGTGTGTATGATCCAAGTGTGAAAGCATCACTTTTGAAAAGTTAAAAAAAAAAATGTTTTAAAACAAACATTTGAGAAACATTTGGCAAAAATATTTGGAAAATTGTTTCTGAAAAAACATTTAAGAATAGAGGAGCTAGCACTCCATGACTTAGGTCATTCATTCCTGTGAGGATTCTGAGCTTTCAAGTAATCATCTGTTAGGATACCAGTAGAGGGCCGACATTTGTGCGGCTTTTGGATTGACATCCTTGATAGATTGGGGATTTTATTGCGATTTTAAGGTGTAATCTCTATACTCCTCTTTTACTATACATGAATTAATCAAGGTGATTCATGGAAGGAAGAAATTTTTTTTAAATTCTGTTGCGTTTTGTATGATTTACATTCTTACAACGGTATTAGAGTTACTCTTGATTAATTTATGACGGAGTTGTGTTTAGTTGTCATGAATATTGAATTTGTTCAACATATATGAATTTTTGATGTTATTTTTGAAGAATATTAGAGGAAAAAACAATTTGATCATATGAATTTTGATTCACTTTGTTGCAACATCAAGTGTCAATGACGTCCTTAGATGACGCATCAGATGACGTCACCAGTGACACTAGCTGTCACTTTTAGTGACACTTATTTTATATTTTCAAATAAAAGGCTATTCTAAATTTAGTTTTTGAAACCACCAATTAATTGTTGACAAATTTTATTTAAAATTTATCGTTAATATTTAGAAACCTTCTTTATTTTAATTTGATTAAAATTTGGAAAGTATGAAATCTTTGAAAATATTTATTTAATTCTAATAAGATTAGAATTATCAATTTATTTAGAAATTTATTATTTTTCAATGAGATTGAAATTTAATAAAATTGTTTCTAATATAATTTATGAATTTTTTTATTTAAAGTATTTATTTTCTAATGAGTTTGGAAAATAATTTCTCCATTAAGTACTTTCAATGAGATTGGAATTATGATGTATAGTGATTCATGATTAGATATTAAATGCTAATTTTTGTACTTTTATTTAATTATTGAAAAATATAATCGCATGATAGATAATTATGAACTTAAGACCAATGTGATTGTGTATGGTTTACTTTGTTCAAATTCAATGGTTGCTATTTTTTAAATAGGGCCTGCGTGTCCTGCCTTTCTCTATTATATTGAATGTAATTTTTTTCTCATCTCAATCCAATTGAATATAACTCGAGATTAATTGATCAATCATGTAATGTATATAGAGGTAGGTTAGAGATAGGATTAAATATTTAAAATGTTTAGATAGAATTACATTTGTAATAAACAAGATGATGGAGATGGCGCAGAGGTGTAGCCATGGAAGAAATTTTCAAGAATTGAAAATACAGTTAGAATTTGACCACCTAGTTTCCTTGTGATTCAAAGAAACTAGTTTAGTAAAAGTTCATAATCATCCATGGTTTTATGCATGTTTTATTTGTTATATGTTAATATGATAATATTGCATGCAATTTGATGAGATCTAACAGAAAGAAAATCCGTCAAATGAATATTAAGTCAATAAATAAGTTGCTTTCCATATTTATAGTAAGAAACGAGGGTTCTTCTTAGACATAACTTGTTGGGCCAATCCAAGGTTACTCTACGTTGAACATGTTTTAGCTATGAGATGAGATCTCTGAAAAATAGATATGATTTAACGGATGAATATAATTTACTTGGGCTTACTCAAGATTGTATGTCTTTGAGGTAAAGACTAGGAGTCACATAAGATGTGCTCTCAAAAGTTGATACCTAACTATTTAAGATTACAAAATGTTGTAATTAGTAAGAGATACCTACCTTTCGAAATTATTTTAGTTTGTTGGGTACACCCAAATCAAAATGATTAGATGGGATCCTAACCCACTAGGGATTTTGTGTAAACTCCCGAATCAATATGTAAGGGTTATTGATTTGATCTAAAATAATGGGAATAAACTAAATTAAATAAAGTCCATATTATATTTTGGTTTTGTTTATACATAAGTAGCAAATTCTTATTCAATCTTTATTTATATGTTGTAGAATATGAATGGTAACATCAATCTACGTCCCATTTTAAATGATAAGAAACTCACTGGGCCAAATTTTCTGGATTGGCAATGCAACTTGAGAATCATTATGAAGAATGAGAAAATTGGTTATGTCCTTGATCAGCCTATTCCTAATGCGCCTGTGAGATAATGCTGACCAATCAGTTCAGAATGTCTATCATAAGTACATAGAGGACAATGACGCTACACTTGTATCATATTGGCCACTATGAATTCTGAATTATAGAAACAACATGAAAATATGAATGCTCCTTCTATAAGTCTTCATCTCAAGGAGTTGTTTGATGAAGAATCAAGGAATGAAAAGTATGAGACCTCTAAGAAACTATTTTGTTGTAAAATGGCAGAGGGTAGTCAGTAACTGTTCATTTACTAAAGATGATCAGACTAATTGAAAAATTGGAATGATTGGGATTTGTGCAAATTCATGTGTTAAATGTTAATTTGACCTTGCAATCTCTGTTTGAAATCTTTTCACAGCACATGATGAACTATAAAATGAATAAGTTGAAGACAACTCTTTCTGAACTGATGAATATGCTTAGATTACTAAGACAACCATCAAAAAGGAAAGGAAACAAGTGTTGGTTATTGATTCTTCCTATAGGAAGAAAAAGAAATTCAATGACATCAAATTTGTTGGCTTTAAGAAACCAACACATGTGATAAACCGAAGCCAAACTCGGGAAAAGTAGAACTCATTGAAAATCTAAAAAAAAAGCTCTTCATGCATTATGCCCTTCCATATGGCTATTCCATGTCCGATTCTCCTTCTTTTCGTCGGCTTCTGTTGAGATGGAATAAAAAGGGATAAGCTAATGGCACTTGCTTCCATTGTGGAAAAGATGGACACTAGAAGAGGAATTGTAAGGATTACTTGGATACCTTAAATCAAAAGTGGCTTCATGAAGCTTATACTTCATTTAGTTTATGATTGAGATCAATATTTCTATTTCCAAATTAGGTTCTTGGGTATTAGATACTAGATCTGCATCTCATATTTGTAAAATTATACATGGACTAAAGAGAAATAGAATGTTGGTTAAGTACCATCACATGAGAAATGGAGCAAGTGTTGCTGCTTTAGCCTAGGGACTTTTAATCTTTCTTTGCTTAGTGGTCTTGTTTTAGAACTTAAATATTGTTATTATTGCTCCATTTCTTATTAGAAATATTATTTCTATTCCGTGTTTAGACACTGATGGTTTCGTCATTATACAAAAGAATAAATGTTGTTCTTTTTCATGTGATAGCATTTTATATGGAACTCTGCTATGATTAATGGTTTTTATATTCTAAACATAGAAAATCCAATTTTCAATGTAAATTCTAAAAGGCCTAAAATTGATAATGTGAAACAATCTTTCCTTTGGTATTGTAGATTTGGTCATATAAATGAGAAACACATTACCAAATTACACAATCATGGTTGTTTGGGATCATTTGAATATGAATCATATGATAAATGTGAGTCTTATTTATTTGGTCAAATGACCAAATCACCTTTTACAGGAAAGAGTAATAAATTTAGTGAATTTCTAGGGCTAATACACACTGATGTTTATGGGCCCATGTCAATCCATGCTAATGGAGGTTTTTCAAACTTCATTACCTTTTCAAATGACCATTCCAGATATGGTGATATATACTTGAGATTAAGTATAAGTTTGAATCTTTGAAAAGTTCAAGAAATTTGGCAATAAAGCTGAAAACCAACTTGGTAAAAGCATTAAAATACTTTGATTTGATCGAGGTGGGAAATACTTAAACCAAAAATTTCAAAATTATCTTAAGGAGAATCGGATCTACCTCAATGGACTCCTCCTTATATATCACAACTAAATAATGTATCTGAGATACACAATCGAACTCTATTACATATGGTTTGATTGATGATGAGCCTTCCAGGCTTGCCCATATTGTTTTGGAACTATGCTCTTAATACTGCTTTCCATTTATTAAATTGTGTTCCATCAATAGTTGTTGACTCCACTCCATATGAGATATGATTTGGAAAGAAATCTAAACTTTTATACTTGAAAGCTTGGGTTGCCATGCTTATGTGAAGAGCGTGGAGTCTGACAAAATTGAAGCAAGTTAGACAAAAGCCTATTTGTAGGGTATCCAAACGAGACATATAGATACTATTTCTAAAATCTTCCATTAAGCAAAATGTGTTTGTCTCAAAACAAACCATATTTCTAAAAAAAGAGTTTACTTTTGAAAGGGCAACGGGAGCAAAATAAATTTGAAGAAGTTCATGAAATACAATTTGGCAATGATCACTAAGTGAAACAAGACCTTTAATCACATGATGATATGATAGAAAATGAAGTTAATGATACACAAGCTCTTCGTAGGACTACTACGATACGTCGTGCCCCAAAGAGATATGAGTAAGAGATATGAGTTTCTTATAAATGAGCACAATGATGCATTAATCATTATGAATGATGAACCTACATCTTATGAAGAAACACTATTTGAGAAAGACTCACAACGAGAAGGAGTTGACTTTGATGAAACTTTCTCACTAGTTGCCATGCTAAAATCCATTCGGATTTTACTTGCTATAGCTGTATTATGACTATGAGATTTGACAAATGGATGTAAAAATTGCATTTCTTAGTGAAAATTTGTAGGAAGAGATGTATATGATACAGGATGTGAAGGGTTTATATCCATAGATCTCAATAAAGTGTGCAAACTACAAAAGTCTATTTATGGACTAAAGTAAGATTTTAGGAGTTAGAACATCCATTTTGATGAGACAATCAAAGAGTTTGATTTTATCAAAAAATGAGGATGAACCTAGTGTATACAAGAAGGTTAGTGGTAGTGTTATTATTTCTTGATATTTTATGTGGATGAAATATTGTTATGGAAAACGACATACCTATGCTTCAAAGTGTAAAGGTATGGTTGTCCAGAAATTTTTTATGAAAGATTTAAAGAGGCGACCTTCATTTCAAGAATGAGAATTTATAGAGATAGATCTAAGAGATTACTTGGTCTTAATCAAAGTATATAGACAAGATGCTAAGGAGGTTTAGCATGGACTAATCAAAGAAGGGTTATTTACCAATATCTCATGGTATATACCTTTCTAAAGATATGTGTCCCAAGGTAGATGTCAAAAGAGATAGCATGCAAAAGATCCCATTTGTCTCTATTCGGCTATAGATTCCATAATGTATACTATGTTGTATACTAGACCTGATGTCTCCTATGCTCTAAGTGTTTCGAGCATGTTTCAATTTAACCTAGGGAGTGGCCATTAGATAGCAGTCAACAATATTCTTAAATACTTAAAAAGGACTAAAGATTTATTCTCCATTTAGATAGGCAACAGTTGATAGTTTGTGAATACACAGATGTTAGCTTTCAATCTGACAAGAATGATAGCAAGTCGCAATTTGGATACGTATTTAATTTTAATGGTGGTTTAGTCAGTTGGAAGAGTTCCAAACAAGATACCACGACTGATTCTACAATAGAAGTCGAATACATAGCAGGTTCAGAAGTAACAAAAGAAGCAATTTGAATTAAAAAGTTTGTGGTTGAATTTGGAGTGGTTCCTTCTATTAGTGATCCTATACTCTTATATTGTGATAACAATAGAGCTATTGCACAAACAAAAGAATTCAGGTCTCATTAGCGATCCAAACATGTTTTCAAGGTGCTATCATTTGATTAGAGAAAGCGTTGATAGAAATGAAGTAAAGATAGAGAAAATCCCTACTAATGATACCTATTTATTGGTAATCCATTCACTAAAGCCTTATCTCAGAAGAAACATGAAAGTCATGTAAACTCATTCGGTTTTAAGAAAATGAACGATTGGTTTTAGTGTGGGAGTTTGTTAGTGTATGCCCTAAAACTTATTTGCTTTAGAGACAAATTACACTTTATATTCATACATATTTTGTAATATTACATTCTTTAGCTATTTGACATGATAAAGTCTTTCAGATAAAATATATGAGAGAGAAATAATATATAATTATGATGATGAAATTCTCTACATAATTATATTTTATTTGTAAATATCCCTAGTCGTGGTATTTTACATAAATAGATTAGCATTAAAATTATTGAGAAGGGTTACAAAACCTTTTTCTTTCTCAATTAATGGAAATAGGAAATGTGATTGTTTTATAAAGAGGGGAAGATTTTAAGGATGCAACACATAGATAGTAAGTTGTGAATAAAGATTTGATGAAAGAATCAAGAGAGAGAAAATATTGTGAGTTTGAGTTTCGAGTTGTCATCAATCTTCGTATCATCAAAGGTAAGTACTCCTTTTAAAAATATATTTGTAAAATCGTATATTTTGCAAGAACTATTCTTGAAAATCATATTTGAAAATTGGAAGCATATGTTTTGAGAAACTTTTGTAATATGTGATAGAGAACTGTTTCTTTTCTTTTACCTTGTGTAATTTAGGGAATTGTTTAAGTCTTATTTTGTTTGAAATTGGAAGAATGTTGACTTTTAAAGTCTTTATCAAACTCTTGAAAAATCACTTCATCACTATCCAAATTGTTCTTCTTCATTTGCTTTAATATATTCATAACCTTATTTGAATACTTTAGTGAAAGGAAAAATGGCTTTCGGAGAAACTATACTTTTTACCAAAATCTATTTTTCAGCCAGGCTTTGTAATTTATGTTTGTTTATTTTGTGATGCAAAATTTGTATTTATTTTGGTAAACTTGGAAATAAATTTTTGGGAAGGCTGTGAACCCATCTTTATTGCGGAGGTTTTGGGCCTTGTCATGTTCTAACTTATGAAAATTGGGTATGTGTTGGGCAGACAATGAGTAATATGTTTGCTATGACCGTCTTTCCAACAAAACTAGGAGGATTGGTCTTGTACTGTTAGATGAATTTTTGTAGGGATATTCCGTATATCCCGGTCTATTGCTGGCTATCGTTTAGGCAAAATTTGGTGTGTTGAAGTTGTTTAAAGCGCGTACAATCAGTGAGGGGTATAAGGTTGGTATATGAGTTGGCTATGCCAATCAAGTATATGAAAATGTTCCTGTGATTCTCTAAGGTTGTAACTAACATATCTATTTGATCTATCATGTTTTCACTTTTTGTTAAGGATGCTTCCAAATGTGAAGCTTGAAAAGTTTTCAGTATCTTATTCTAACTTTTTATGAAAAAAATACAAAATTGAATATTGAAATTGTAAATGTTTTAAAATATTTTGGGTTTGGTATGTATTATGTGTTATTAAGTTAATATGCTTATCTTTGACAAGTTTTTTTTTTTTTTTTTTAAATTTTTTTGCAAACTCTATCACATTTTTGGAAAAGAAAATGATATTGATAAATTTTTACTTAAGTGTCAATTGCACACACAATAAATCTCACGGGTTTCACTCATCACAGTTTAAAAATTATTTCTAGAATGAAAGACTTGACTTAAAGGAGTTATCGGGATGATACCTAAGTGAAAACTACATTAGAAAGTTTAAGGTTTCATTCAAGAGAATTTGATCGATAGAAGAGGAACTGAAATAATCTACAGGAGGTGATGCCTTACACACCTAGTTATAAATTTATAAAACACCTAAATCCTACTACTAACTAGGTGACATCCCACAAGTATACGGTTGTCAACTAGTAGTAAGGAAAGTAGGGATCGTACCCACAAGGATTGGTCGATAATTACCAGTTATTTGAGTTATCTTTATATTACTACTTGAAGCAATGGACTAAGAGAAGAGATTTAATTAAAACTAGAACTAATGGAACTAAAGAAGCAATTTAAAGTAAAGATTAATCACTAAAAAAGTAATTAAAAAGAAGTATCTTTAGGAAGCAAATAAAGGGAATAATTAAAATGAAAAGCATATTAAGCAAGCAATTAGTTAATCTAAACTATTCATTATCCCTAAGCAAGTACAATTAGAGAAAGCCCCTAATCTATTCTAAGAAAGCATGTAAAAATAAAGTATTTTTAAAAAGCAATTAACTAACCTAAACTAAAAATTAACACTAAAAAGGCACAATTAAGGAAAACCCATTAATATACCAATTAAACTAAGAAAGCAAGTAAAGAAAGTAATTAAATGAAAAGCCCATAAACTAATTTATCCTAATTAACCCATCTAAACTACAAAATATCACTAAAAAAAGCATTTTTAAAGAAAATCCATAAACTGATCTAACAATTACTCTAAGAAAACAAGTTTTGTTTAAATCTGAAAAGAAGCAATTAAATTAAAGCAATTAAACTAATTAACAAAAGGAACATGAAATTAAAGCTTAACTAAAGAAGTTTTAACATAAACAAAGAACTTACCACTAAAAGTTTCAATCTTTAGCTAAGAAATTGTGATTACAAGAAAGAGAAATCCTACTCTAATCTAATCTAAGAAAACCCTTCCCAAATAGGGAAGACAAAGGAAGAAAATTACTCTCTAATCTAACATACTTCTACTAGGTTTCTAATAGGTCTTCTCTGCCTCAAATGATGCTTAAAAGGGGTATAAATAGTGCTAGGGTCGTGGGGTAATAGTACAGCAAAAATTAGTCCTTAACAAAGTCATTTTTTCTCTAGCCGTCTCCACATCGTGGTTTGGAAAATCCAGATCGTGATATGGACTAAAACTTCTGAAATGCAACACTTCACGGTTTTAATTCGAAAATCTTCATCCGACGTCCGATTGATACGCAGTTTTTTTTCATGTGACCCTAACACATAGGATTCGAATATTATCATCTATAATAAACATTTAAAATAACACCTAAATATATAAACAAAATTCTCACAAAATAGCCCAAAAAATGAATGACAAACAAAGACGAACGAAAACTTAACTCCTAACGAAGTTAAGTCAAAGACACGACACAACTCTAAACACAAGAGCCAAATAAAGTATGCTAATTAAGACCTAAATAAGTACTAAAACACTTAATAAACACATATTACCACATTCTAACACATGAATGCAAAATAGACAAAAACACACATGAAAATACTAAAAATGCTCGAAACTAGTAGTCAAACCTTCAAGTTTTGGGTACACGTAACTCTAATTTTTTAGAGTTATCACACCCCCCTAAGTTAAGCTTTTGCTCGTCCCGAGAAAAATAAAAGACAAGAAAAAAAGAACAAAAATGAACAATGCAAAACATACGACACAAGACACAAGACACAACACATTAGACACCACCAAGATGACAACACAAAAGGTAAATAATAGATGAACTTTGTTGAATAATTAGGTGACCTCTCAAGGGACCTCAAATACCATACGACAATTGAACTATTTTAACCAGTCATTCCAAGTTTTTCAACTTTTTTAAAGGAAACAAGTTCAAATGCCAACAACAGATTTCAAATAACCAAATATTAACCATCATCAAAAAAGTTTTTGAAAAATAAGTTCCATTTATCTAAAACATAGTTATTGTCAAATCTAAAGGATTACAACATTTTTCAACCATCTTGACAAGGCTACATGGAAATAGAAGATCATTAGGAGTCTACCTAATATGCACATGTCACACAATTGGGAATATTTCTCTATCAAGGAGTGAGTAGTATGATATCAATGATGAGTATTACAAACATTTCCTTCTCAACTTGTTGGTATACTAAAACGTAATTTGTAATGGCTTAATTCAGAGAAACAACATGGGTACATGTCGGAATTCCATACTCGCCTTATTCCTAAAAGCAAAGTTTTTTATTTTTTATTTTTTACGTAGCCCTAAACCAAGCTAAAGGAAGAGGAGTAAAACGTACCCAAGATTATATTCAAACCAATCACTCACAGGTTAGGAGAAAACTCCCTATGCAAACATATAAAATGACCTAAATCACTTCTATTCCATTTAAACGATTTTTTTTCCAAAAGATGAATTGACCAACAAAGTAATACTATTGATTTGGTCAAAAATAATGTTTCAAATGAACTACTATAAAAATGTGAATGCCTCACTTTTTGAACATAGTAATAAATGACTTTTGAAATTCTTGTGTCACAAAAGAACTACTCAACACACACCAAAATCCGTGGAACGCCAAGTTTAAATAACTCAATCATATGATATTGCAAGTCATTTGTCATCATCGGTATCGTAATCAATCAATTTTCCATCCAAAATTCACCACACAAATATTTACATTCACAAAAGAAACCATTCCAACACAAGTAAATAACACCCCCAAACTTGTCATTTTATTCAAGTGATGAGTACAACTCATCTTACCACTCACCCAAAATAGCAACAAACGCATAATAATACTACTAGAAAGCTTAAAACAAAATACTAGGCAATGATTTTGAATTACACTTGAACAAAAAAGTTAAAATAGAAAATGAACAACATACTAGCCAAGTGAATGTAAATGCAAAACCATTAAGCACAAATTGAACTTCAAAACAAGAGTTCTACCGTTTAATTATGGACTTCATCAGCATTGAGCACAACACAAATCAAAACAAAGTAATGAGCGAATTTCAAGTAGATCATATATATGCAATTTCCAATTAAACATGATTCCTAAAAATTGATATTTCTTCAACAACCAATAATGGTTATAGTAGGGAAGAGTCCTCAGGGCTTCACAGGGTTCAAACAATTTAAAGAAAAAGAAAAGCACATATAAGGGTAACAAGGTTTAACACAACAAATGGGTTATCTAAATGCCCAACTCATCCCCCAAAATTTAGTTTCACACATAATTGGTTTGAAAGAAACAATCAATCACCAAGACTACTCTCAATGCCAAATCAATCATTCAAATAATTTCCGCAAAATCAGCTCAACTATTTTGCACTTGAAATATACAACAACTAGAATGTCCAAAAGTAAAAAGTAAAAATCAAGTCAAAATTCATTCCATAAAGTATGTATATCATTCACAAATCACAACAAGTCATATATTGTCATCAACATTTTCATCAATGGCCATATTCATCCAAGTGTATCCAAATTCAATTGCCAACAACAAAACATAAGCCAAACTAATCACAAGGCTACAAGCTTTTATTACCAACGGGATACTTAAACTAAAGCAAGAAAACTAGAATAAAGCATAATAAATAAAAAGGAAAGAAATACTCCCTCAACACCAGGATGCTTCCTAAGGATATTGTAATCTTTGGTGAACTTGCACCAATGCTTAGGTCCTCCGAAGTTCCCAAGGAATTGAACTTCAGTGTATGTAGTAGGCACCCCCAGCCCCCTTCTAAAATGTATCCTTCTTCTTCCACTCCTCCAAAAACTGGCTCTTTTTTCTCCACAAACACCCCAAATAGAACCTCTTTTGTTGTAATTGGGACAAACGCACACTCATGCGAAAGGAAAATTGGTGATTCCTCTACGTAAGCGTTTAGTGTCTCGACTATTGTAATTTCAACTTCATGAGGCTCTTGAGAACCGGTTTCTTTCAAGACATTTTCAATTTGTTCTTCTTGAACCGATTCTTCACCCATTGGTAGGGGAATTGGAGTATGTTGTTCTTTACAATTTACCATTCATTGAACTTGGGGAAGTTGGTCTTGTAATCTAGCATGTTCTTCTCAAAGTATAGCCATCGTCTCTTTTTCTTTTTGAAGTTGGGCTAGTTCTTCTCGAAGTTCTTGAACTTCCATCCTTCTTGCCTCTTCACTTTCCTGAGTTGTTTGCTGGTAGAAATATAACTCCATTTGATCATATCAAGGCTCTTGTGGTGAAGGGAAAGAGTAGGAATTTTCTTGATAGCTCTCATACGGATATGCATGGGTAGATCATCTCCATTTGATAATTTTGGTGGCTCTCATGAGCATATTGATGGATAGACATCCCACTTGATAATCAAAGGGGTAAAGAGAGTAACCATAACAAGAATCATGCTCATCAGGCATACCTCTATTACCATAAAAATGGTAATCTCCTTGGTATGAATCATTTCAATTAGGTCCTTGCATGTTCTTGAACAATCAACAACACAAATAAAAACAAGAAAATAATCTAAAACAACACAAACAAGAAAATTCAGAAAGTTTAGACTACTAGTTAGTTTAAACCATCCATCACAAAGAAAACCTTTTTAGATTTTTTAAAATAAGAACACAACTACAAAATAAAATTCTTTTTGGTTTTTCAAATAAGTGAAACAACTATACAAGAAAACAAAAGGCTTCTCTCTAGTCTTCCAACCAAATTAAATCAATGTTACCGAAACCAATCCTCGGAACTGGCGCCAAAAACTTGATTGCTTGTTCTAGGTAGAGTTCAACTTAATCAAACAAGCAGTGTGAGAATAACCTCACAAGATCAATATACTCTACCTAACTTTTGCAAGTATACGGGATTGATATTAGTATGGGATGAGTGGGTATCGTTCTCACGAAGATTGTTTGGCAAGCAATTACCAAGATTTACAGATCCTAAATTCAAACAATATAAGATGAAATTACACTACTCAAAACCATAATTAAACTTAAGCAATTAAAATCTAGTTTTAAGCTAAATTAATCTACCAAAGCAAGTAAATGAAACTAGGCAATTATGAAATTCAGAAACTATTTACTATATCCTAATAAAAGCAATTAAATAAAAACACTTAATTCTACTCTAAATTAACCAAAATAAGACTAAAATTAAAAAGCAAGTAAGTAACCCAATCAAAAAGACTATATAATAGAAGTTTTAAATACTAGGAGCAACCATTTCTAAACTAGAATTTGGAAAGAGTTAAACTTCAAAATTTAAATATTTTTGGATTTTTGACAATAATAAAGAAAGCCCACAAAAAATTAAGCCAGAAATTAATGCAAGAAATTGAGAATTCTTAACTAAAAAGCAATAAATCAACAAGAACCCTAATTTTTCTATGAAACCCTAAAATGAAAGCAAAGAGATTCTCACTAATTTAAACTAGAAAGCAAGTAAAATTTATATCTGCTTGAAGCTAATGATTAACCCACTTCAATTATCTAATCAAAATTTAAACTTGCAAGGAAATTAAAACTAGATCTAAAAGATGATTAAAGAGAACTTTTCATTAAAGAGGAAACTTGAAAATTAAGTTATCCTAATAAGAATTACTAACTACCTACTTACTCTATTCCTACTTACTTCTCTATTACATCTTTAAAGTAGCTTAAATAGTGGAGTATTACACAAGACAAAATCAGAAATTGGTTGCTAGAATA
Organism: Cinchona pubescens; assembly: GCA_025175665.1. Taxonomy (NCBI): domain Eukaryota; kingdom Viridiplantae; phylum Streptophyta; class Magnoliopsida; order Gentianales; family Rubiaceae; genus Cinchona; species Cinchona pubescens. Next base: position 2,222,898 of record JANKKI010000232.1, read on the forward strand.
TTACAAAATTACCCTTACAACTTAAGCCAACAGCGAGTCCATATCGCAATCTGGAATTTGAGATCACGATACAGACTTAAAAAAAGTTGGCCTATTCCCGAGTCTAGATCTCAGTATTGTGATATGGAGGAATCCAGATCGCGATCTGGACTCTCCTCCCAACAAGCCTTCATTTCTTCTTTAATTGCATTTTGGTCCTTGAGTTTTTCATTCCAGATTCCAACCTCTAATTTAGACCTACATATATTAATCCAATTAAGCCATTAATTTAGCAAAAAAATTAATAAAAACTTATCATATTTAACAAGAACAAAAATATAAAAACATATGAAATAAATTAACTAAAACCTTCAATTAATGAAAAAAAGTTCAAAATTTAAACCATCAAAATACCATAATTTAGAGTAAAATAATTATAGTTTACTAGAGTTATCACACCGCCAAACTTAACGTTTTGCTAGTCCCGAGCAAAGCAAAAATTAAAAGAAGCCTACTAACACTTAAACACATAAACACCACCAAAATTGACAAAACACTTGATGAATTGTAGATGTACTTAGAACAATTAAAACCTCTCAAGAAACTTTCAATACTATATGATAAGTGAAGTGTTTAAATGAAGGAGTCAATCCAAAATTGCAATTTTTCTACAAAGAAGCACATGTTCATTTACTACACAAGATTCCAAGTCACCAAGAATTACTATTCTCAAAAAGAGTTACCAAACGTTTTAGTTCTATCCATTTAAAATATCATTGCTTCTCAAATCACAAATATTATGGAGTTAGTCAATTATCCCGACTAGGCGTTATGAAAATAGAAGTTCATTTAGAAAGCTACTTAAATGCAAATGTCACACATTTTGGGAATGAACCTCTAACAAGGAATAAATAATATGAGATCAATGATAAGTATTACAAACATTTACTCCTTAACTTATTGGTATACTAAAACGCAATTCCTAATGGCCTAATTCGGAGAAACAACATGGGTACATGTCGGAATCCCGTACTCGTCTTATTTCTACTCTAATGGTTTATTACAGAGAGACAACATGGCTACATGTTGGAATCCTATACTTGCCTTATTCCTAAAAGCAATTTGTTTTTTATTAAAGACGACCAGCTAATCTAAGGACAAGGAGTGAAATGTACTTAAAATTAATCTCAATTACTCACAAATTGTAAGAACGTTCCCTATGCAAACACACAAAATGTCCCAAAATTCCTTCTATTTCATTTAACTCAATTTTTTTTTTAAAGATAAATCATCTAACAAAATAATATAAGTGATTTGATCATAAACAATATTTCAAATAAATTTTCCTAAATTTTCAGTACTTCTTTTTGAAAAAATAGTAATGCCAAGTTTTTGAAATCTTTATGTTGTAAAAGAACTACTCACTCACACTTAAATTCATGAAATGACCCAATCAAATACTTCAATCATATAGTATTGTACGTCAAAAGTCATCATTATTGAGTACTAATTAATCACTTTTCTATCCATTATATATCAATTGACATCAATATGCACAAAATAACCATTCCCAACACGAAAAATAAACACCCTAAACTTGTCTCTTTTATTCAAGTTGATGAATAAATCATCCTTCCACTCACCCAAAACCATCCAACATAAAGACATGTCCAACAATAACAAAAACTACTCAAACTGCGACACAATTTCAAGCTAACAATTAAAACTGAGTAAAAGTGCTAAGTGTATTTAACCATGCCATACATCTCAACAATTAAGCTCCATAAAAATTCAACATCCAAATCAAGTCATCAACAATTGCAAACATGGCATCAGCTTAAGGCCCTTAGACATTTTATTATTTTTAATCAATAAAAAGTAATGACCAAAAACCACACCAAGTAGCCAACAAAGAAATTCTCAAAAAGATTTAGTCGATGAAGCATAAAAAAGATATCTACTTGGTGTCAGCTTAAGGCCATTAGCCAATCTACTAAAAAAAAACTAAAATATGCCGAATCAAAATACTGAAAATAAGAGTAAAGCCAAGGTGCTAAATCATTAAAAACAAAAAAAAATGTTCATCTTCAATATCCTTGCTTTGTTGTTCTTACGAGGAATTGGAAAGATGTTAGTGGTGAGTTATAATGGTTGAACTGATGTGCTTTGAATGGAAGAAAATGGAATTTTTTTTTTTTTTTTTTGGGATTGGGGAATTTTTTTTGTTTTTAAGAGAAGAAGGTTGAAATTTTTTGAGAAAAGAAGAAGGAGAGTTGAATAAGTGGTTGTTTCTGCTTACCGGCGATCTAGGTCTTCCATATCGCGATATGGCCTGATCTTGAGATCGCGATCTCGATGGAGTTGAGATTGTGATATTGAATTTGAGATCGCGATCTTGACTCGGGTGAAAAATAGCCTTTGCAGAAGTTTGAGTTTCATATCGCGATCTTGAATTTGAGATCGTGATATGGAACAAATGACAAATATACCCTCCAGAAGTTTGAGCTCCATATCGCGATCTGGAGGTGAATTTTTGCAAAGTGTATTTTTAACACTTAGCCAAAATTTCTCCACCCTTCATCACTTTTCTCCAATTCCATGCACAACCTACAGACACAATTAACAAGTTAAGATGACGATTTCCTTCATTCTTTAGCACCATTTATTCAATTCAACAAAACTTATATTTTTAAACTAAAATTGCAACCTAATTCAAATCAAATTACTCAAAATCAAACTAATTAAAAATCACACCAAAAGAAAACAATAACAACTAAATTAAAGACTTGGTTGCCTCCCAAGAAGCGCTCTTTTATAGTCACTAGCTTGACTATGGCATGGGATTCATTCCAAGTACTTGAGGATGATTGACCCTCCTTTTCCTTTTGATTTTCACAAAAAAAGTTTGATCCCTTTTTTCTTCATGAATTAAAGCTTGATTCTCGACTCTTTCGCGCACAAGTCCTTTCTTCCAAGCCTTAGCCATTGCTAGTGCCCCAATTAGAATCTCCAGTTGTTTTTCAAACCATTTTCTTTTCTTTTTGTGACTTTTCAACTTCTTGACATCACCAATTTGCCGATTCTTATAAAAAATCTCTTGATCCTTCGTGAACACACATCCCTTATCAGGTGGTTTTTCCTTTAATTCATTTCTTGGATCTCCTTTTATTTCCAACACTTACCTTCTCTTGAGCTCTTGCCTTGGTTAATTTCAATTTGCTCTTTGTTTGACCTAGCAAGGAAAGAATTAAGAGATTGGTTAGCTCATTTTTCTTCAACAATGGGAATATTATCATTATAACCAAACATATCAAATTTAATTGATTCATTTTCAACTCATAAAACCAACTTCCCTTTGTTCACATCAATTAATGCACGAACGGTCGACAAGAATGGCCTCTCTAGAATCAATGGAATTTCATTTTCTTAACCCGTATCTAGCACTAAGAAATCAATGGGAAATACCAACTTTTCAACTTGTACAAGTACATCCTCCAAAAATCCATATGGTTTTCTCTCAGATAAATCCGCCAATAGGAGTGTGATATTAGTTGGCTTGACATTGTTGATCCCTAATTGGTCATAGATGGCCTTTGACATTATATTTATGCTTGCCCCTAAATCATATAGAAATCGATGCCACATTTTCCCTCTAATATTTATCGGTATCATAAAACTATTGGGATACCTTATAATCTTCTTTGAGTTTAGGGGGTAACCGCCTTTGAACAATGGCACTACACTGAGCATCAAGGCATACCTTCTAATCATCATCCCACTTTTGCTTTCTTGCCAAAAGATCTTTCATTAAACGAGCATAGTTAGGCATTTTGGTGAGGACATCAATCAAAGAAACGTTGACATTAATCTTTTTCAACATATCCAAGAAGTGGGTGAATTGCTTCTCTTTTTCCTCTTTTCTTGGATTAATGAGCCTTTGAGGGAATGGCACTTTTAGTGATGAGTCCATCTTCAAAGGTTCATCCACATGCTTCTTCTTGGATACCTTGATCTCATCATTTTTGTTCCTTCTTGTCTTCATCATCAACAACTTTCCTTTCATTCTCAATTGCATTAGACTTTTGTTCCTTGCTTCCCTCTTCCACCTTTTTCTTCTCCTTGGGTTCAACCAACTCTTTTCCAGTCCTTGGGGTTTGGCATTGCATTGCTCCTTGGGATTTGAAATAGTATCACTCAAAAATCAGGCCCTTAGAGGTCTTTCATTATTCAGCCTTGCCGATTGCCCCAATTAAATTTCCAAATTTCTCGTTGAAACTTTCAAATTCTCATAATCTCTCTTCTGTTCTTCCTTTTTCCTTTCCAACTCTCTTCTCAAATACTCGACTTCTCTTTTCCAACTATCTTCACACACATTCTCTTTTGTAGCATATTTTTCATGATACATAGGTTGGGAAGAATTTGCATATTGGAAAGAAGGTCTTGGTTGTTGGTTTTGAAATGAAGGGTTAGGGAAAGATTGATGTGAGTTGGTTTGGAAATTTCTTTGATGTGACGGTTGATACGGTCTAGGTAAGGAACTTGAAGCTTGATTGTGTTGGACATTTTGAGGTGGGGGAATTTCTTGATAAGGAGGGCTGGATTGATTGTTGGTGTTGCTCCACGAAAAATTAGGATGATTCCTCCAAGAGGGATTATATGTGTTCCCGTAAGCTCCAGATGGGTTCCTTGGAAATGATGTTGATTAGAGATCATATAATTGAGTTTCTCATTGGACCCACAAGGTATCTCACATTGTCCATTTGCATAAATTCCTTTGTAACAATCACATACCATGCTTGGTGGGATTAGAGAAGAAGACGTTGCATTTACACTACTTGGTTTCCCTAAGTTCTCCAATGCCTTTGCAATGTTGTTCATCATACTCATGAACATACTTTGTTGTGCCAAAAGAGCATCTTGCATGTTCAAATTCATCACTCTACCTTGGGCATTATTTTGATTGGCTTGGTGTTGAGCCACCGGTGAAGTCATCGGTCCATGATAATAATGATTGTATGCCATCCTATTGAGCAACTCTTGAGCTTCCTCCGGTGTCTTGTAAGAGATAGACCCATTGGCAGAGGTATCCCCTATGGATTTTGTTTCTTGAATCAGGCCATTATAGAAAGTTTGGATTTGAAGCCACAAAGGAATCGCGTGATAAGGACATTTCCTTAGCAAGTCCTTGAACCTCTCCCAAGCTTCTCCTCTATAGCTTTCACCAATATCTTGCTTAAAGGAGTTAATTTCATTTCTCAATTTGCTAGTTCTTGCGGGTGGAAAATGCTTTGCCAAGAACTCTTGAGCAAGTTCATTCCAAGTGATAAACGTTCCTTGGGTGTGGGATTGAAGCCATGACTATGCCCTATCCCTTAGAGAGAAAGGAAACACCCTCATTCGCACACAATCCGGGTGTACTCCATTGAATTTGAACGTGTCAAAACTTCCTCAAAGTTCATGAGATGTGTATAGGGATCTGCATTGGGACCACTCCCAAACATTGCATGAGCTTGGAGCATTTGGATTAAGGCGGTCTTAATTTGAAAATTGTTAGCTTGCACAGAAATCCGTGCAATACTAGAGTTTGCCCTATCAAAATTTGGCAAGGCATAATGCCTCAATGGCATTCTATTCCCATTCATGCCATTTCCATTCCCGTAACCACCTATTCCATTATTTCCAACAACCTCTTCTTCATTGTTCTCCATGTTCAAGAGGAATGATTTGTTTGATTAGCAATAGCATTTGCCATTTCGATCCTTTCTTGCTCTTGTTGTACTCTTCTCAACTTTCAGATTTCCCTTAGCTTTTTTTTCCTTTTCTTATCCAAGCAAATGAACAGCCATTGATCTCTTCTTACCATGCACAACAACAAAACCAAAGCAAATAGTCAATTTAAGTGCCAAGTCAATTCCACAAGACAACCAACCAACATAAACGAATAAATAAAATTAACAACTAAATTAAACTAGGTGCTTAATCTACACGACCCGTAAAGCGCTTAATATTGCCAAATACCAAGGACAATCCCTGGCAACGGCGCCAAAAAATTGATGCCTTACACACCTAGTTATAAATTTATAAAATACCTAAATTCTACTACTAACTAGGTGGCATCCTGCAAGTATACGGTTGTCAACTAGTAGAAAGGGAAGTAGGGATCGTACTCACAAGGATTGGTCGATAATTACCGATTATTTGGTTAGATTACAAGTTGAAGCGATGGATCCTTAAGAGAAGAGATTTAACTAAAACTAGAACTAATGGAACTAAAGAAGCAATTTAAAGTAAAGATTAATCACTATCAGATTAGAGATTTTATTGTGATTTTAAGGTGTAATCTCTATACTCCTCTTTAACTACGTATGAATTAATTAAGGTGATCTATGGAAGGAATTAAAAAATTTTAAATTCCGGTACGTCTTGCATGATTTACTTTCTTACATCAAGAAAGTTAAAATGAGAACCATCAATATAATAACATAATTATTGATAACAAAAGAAAAATATAGATAGTAGATGAAGTGAAAAAGTATATCATACCTAAGGTTAATGGAGTACTGTATGGAAGATATATATGTCTGTGATGTGTGATGTGTGATCTGTTATGTACGATCTCTAGAATGTTCATTTTAATGTGAAGAATGCATATATGCATGAATACTATATATAACTTGCTGAATCTAGTGAAAAGGGATTTGAACTGGTTGTTGAGCAATATTTTGCTTACCCCACAGCAGATATCATAACATTTTGCAGGTATGCGTAGTTTCTCCAATGCAAGTGATAAGAGCTTACTGGTTTTAATCTAGTATCCTCAAGGAAAGGTGAGGATTCGGTGGTCACGGTTTCCCTTAGGAACGGGGTGTGACATCTAAGATTTCCCCTTACTTTTGTCTCCACAAATTAGTTCTCGTTAATGAACTCTTTGAAGTCCACAAAGCTGTTATCTCTTCTTTCTCTCCCACGCCACTTCTCTACATTACAAGTAATATCATTGAAATCACCAATGAACAATGATCACCCAATCTTCATCCCAATGTTTTTCTTTTCTCCTTTGAATAACTTTCCATTGCTATCTCCTAATTTTGACCTCACACCTTGCATAAATGCCAAATTGAAATTACCCATGAACAGTGATCATCTAATCTTGAACCCAAAGCTTTTTTTCTCCTTTGAATGACTTTCCACGACTCTCTCCTAATTATGGCCTCACACCTTGCATAAATGCCAATGATCTATACTAATTTTTCAAAATACAGCCCAATTGTAAAAAGTGTGTAGAATTTGAAGAGCTTTAATACACTCATACCACATCATAGTCATACCCCCAACTTTGTTGATAGATTCCACAATTAAACCAATATTAATTCAAAATATTTTTCACTTTCTTTATTCTTAGTTTCATTTACGAAAACTATACTTGAAGAATAGAGTTTATGGCACTCCTTTAGCTTGGGAATTGTCAAGGGGCTCTTCCATCCTTTGGCACTTCCATACTAGAACCTTCACTAAAACTTTGGGGACCATTCTACGATGGTTCTCTCCAACTTCCTATCTCCTTCAATCAATCTACTGAACTCACTCTCTTCCATTTTTCTAGCTAGCCTATGACTTCTTTTGCTGCCTTTTTCATTTCGAAGTTTGAATTTCCTTTTACCCATATCTTGATCCATATTAATCACACTAGTAATGTCTGTTAGAGTCTTCCTCTCACTCCTATTGATGATTTTTCCTCTATCTTCTACCTTTCAAAGACACTCCTTGAGGATTATTGTTCTTCATCCTATCCTCACAGATCTTCATAGGCATCTTGACCTTCTTTTCTTTTCTCTCTTCTCCATCACTCTTAATCCCCAAATCTTTAACATCTTCTATAAAGTCCTCCTTCATAATGTCCAAGTTCTCTTTTTGATTAGTAAATATCAACCTATCCTCTTTAGGAGTCTTAGCTCCTATCTTTAGATTCATTTTCTTAGTTTTTCTTAACATCCTGGTCAGATTATCAATTATGCCACACTTTCCTTTTTCTCCTTGTTTATGGTGGTTTTTTAAGCACATAAACAATCTTATTCATTTGCTGAAACCTGAAATGTGTTTTCAATTCCTCTTTTGAGATCCCGGCAAGTTGGAGCATATTTCTCTTAAAGCTTCCTCCTTATCATTCAGATTAGTCTTCCCAACAGTATCAATTTGTTTTTCAATCACCACTCTACTTCTCTTCTCATCAGGTTGATGGTTGTTTTCTCCCCTTCATTATCAGGCAATTTCTCTTTTTTAGGAGAGGATTGCTTTAATCCATAACTTTTATCCATGCTCCATATTGCAATTCTTCCATGCTTTTAAACAACTTTATTTTTTCAGTGCAAGATTTTAGAAACAAGACCTACCTTCCCACATCTATAACAAAAATTAGTGATTCTCTCGTGCTTAAAGTAAAGCCATCTGAAGGTCCTTAACTGTAGTTCTCCTCAAAAGGGATGGGGATAGATCAACAAATACCTTCAATTTTATATATTTACCCTCTTTCCCCTTATTTGTGAGACTTACCTCTTCTACAATAGGGAAAACACACTAATTTACATGCTAAATTCCTTAGAAATCCAATGCATAGGAAGGTTCCATACATGGATCTACATGGGAACTTCTCGAAAGGCATGTTCATCCCCGTCTGAGCCTTTTTTCCATTTCTCCAACACCAATATCTAATCATCAATAATCCATAGACCTCCACAGCAAACTTTATTAATTTCCTCTTCAAAATTAAAGCCGAACTAGAAAATGTTGGCTTTGATCTCTGTGATTTGGAGTCTGGACACTTTAGTCCAGACTGTAAAAGACAAAGTTTCTCATCCCTGTAAAGTTGACAACTTTCTCAACCAGAACCTTCCCACCTAGACTTTTCTTACATTCAAACACTCCTTGTTTCACATCCTTGTGCCTCCTTGTTCTTTATTTGTGAGTGCAAACATACTCAAAATCTTAGATAGTTCGTTTGGTGTCAAAACCTCTTTCCTACCGCAAGACCTAGAGATAAGTCAAGGAACCTCAAGCCTTCGTTGAATAAGAGTTAGATAGCAAGATATAGAAAATTTTTGATTGACTAATTGTAATAAATGTATAGGCAAAATGGAAAAAGTTAATAAAAGAAGAATGCACAAACTGGAAGACGAGGAGGCCTAATAAATTAAATACGTCAAAAGCAAATATTAGTAAAATAGCAATTAAAAGTGAAATTAAATATTCAATATCAACTTTGAATTCATTAACATATGTCTTGAAAAGAGTCCTAAATTTAAGAGGTATTGCTTGATTTTTTTTCCCGTAAATTTCAAAAGATTTTGAAAAGTTTCCCAAAAAAGCAAAGTATAGCTTTCATGAAGGGAGGGAAAAATATCTCATGAAGAGAGTGAAAATAACGTGTTTATGCATTACATGTAAGCTTTTCTTCATCACATAGATGTTTCTTGACTTATTCTGATTGATCTTCGACCACAACCTATCCGAAAGGAAGCATAAAAAAGTACCTTTTTTCATTCATATATGAAAGGAAAATACTTTACAAAATCACATTTTAAAGCCACTTTCCAAAGACAGTCCATGTGTCAAAATTTTATTAAATGCCCAACTCCCTTATTTTAGATCCTTGATCGGATTTCATTCCTTATTTTCTAGAACTAATGACACATCAGTGGTTTTTGTTTGTCACTTTATATTTGTCACTTTATATTTGTCACTTTGTATAGGTGCACTCTATATGAAATAGTTACTTTTGCCCCCGATGATATTTTTTTGTCTTTTTTCTTTTTTGCCTTTTTCTTTTTTTGGGTTTTTTTAACGGTTATTAGATTGGCACTTGATAAGCTTGTGATCAATATAGTCAACTAAAAATGGGAATTTAGAAAGTTAGAGAATCAATGTAGTACAGGAAACAAACTTGAAGTACAATAATAGTAGAAAGAAACTTAAGTGACCATCTTGAGATTTTAGAAGTAGTTAAAGGGATGAATATATGAAATTTTCCTTTTCTCTAAATTACTCTTACAAGCACCTTATTTTATAAGTTACTAACTTAACCAACCTAATAAATTACTAAATAAACTAATCAACTATTAGAAAATCATCAAAAAGTTAACTCAATTAAAATTATTAAAATTTAATATTAAAATTCTGGAAGTTTGGTTTATTTTCTAACAGTCTTCTAAATGTACAAGTATTTTTAGAAGTAGTCCTTGTTGGTCCAAAAGTAACCTAAGAGGGGGGTGAATTAGGTAGCCTCTAAAAACAAACTTTTATAATGTGTTTAATGAAAATGCAAACTTTGTGCAATAAATGAACACTTAAACACAAATGATCAAAAATAAATATTTAATAACTGAAACTTAAATAACAAATAAAGAGATTAAGATAAAAAATATCAAACCAAACTCCTAAACTATTTAAACTTGGAGTACATCCACTAGTAGTGCCTTTGCAAAGAAGGTGAGACAATAACCTTCTTGTATACAAAGTAGGCTCACCCTTGCACCAACTAAGTCCCTCTAGTTGAGCCAAAGGGTTTTACATTACAATCTCACTTTTGTACACTTGTTATCCCTTCACTCTTACACTTGAAGATCACTCACTAGTCTCTCTTGCTCGCACTAATTCCTTCTAGTTGAATTAAGAGAACTATACTACCCAAACCAATATAACCAACAATATTTTAGCCTATTTCTCCCCAAATAACTCTTATAAGTGTTTGTATTGAATGTAGTAGTTCTACCCATCATTTGCATGTCCTTGGGCTATTTATAGAGGATGAAGGATGTGTTGAAATTTGAGCTACTACGGTCAAAAACTAGCTGTTAAAAACTAGTCGTTAGGAGTTCGGATGGTGAGTTCGGACGTCCGATCATGCATCCTACGACTTGATAAATAGTGTCCCGAACGGTCATATGCGTGCTACAGCTTTATGAACAGTGTCTCAGACAATCATATGCGTCCTACATCTTTATGAACAGTGTTTCAGACGGTCATATGCGTCCTACATCTTTGACAAAAAATTTCTTCATTTCGATCTCCTTTCTTCAGATCGTCTTCAAGATACAATTCTTTCGGCTTTCAGATTTCTTGTTTCAGACGGCCTTTTGCATCCGAAGCACTGTCCTTCGAATAGTTATCTGCGTCCAAACGATGAATTCTTCTTCGGTATTGTCTGGTCATGTTTCGGATGCTCCCTTGCGTTCGAGTTTCTTTCTTTCGTACGCTCTTCATCATCCGTAAGGTGTTGTTCATATTTTAGTTGTTTTTCTTGATTGTGTTTGGACGATCATTTACGTCTGAACCTTCTTGTTTTCTGCACACTTGTTTTCAGGCCGTTAGTACAATTTGTTCATTATCAAAACATGATTATCATAACTGGGGTTCAATAATCTCTCTCTTTTTTATGATGACAAATCAATTGGACAATTCTAAAAACAACCATAAAATATGAAGCACAAAGACAAGAAATTTTGTCCATTATTTCTCTCCCTTTTGGCATCATCAAAACATTATAATATAGAACAATTTATACACACAATCTCCCCCTTAAACTATGCATGCAATTCAAGTCAATATATAGAGGATAATTCAATTTTAAAATATTTCTTCCTTTCAAGAATAAATAATCAAATAGAAACGAGGAAATTTATGCAAAGGATTAACATTACGACATTTTAAGGATTAACATCAAGGCATTTTTCGCTCATTCTTTACCAAAAACATTATCAAAACAATAAAGCATATGTGATGCAATTTCTTCTGATACAAATTAATTTCTAAAATATTTAATCCATTTAAAAAAGAGAATGCTCCACTTTTTTTGTGCAAATAGTGACTTAATATAGACAAAAATTGGGGATGCTTATACCCAAGCATTCTAAACAAATTCAATCACATAGTTAACTAACATTCAAGAGATCATAGTTCATATTAACAAATGAAAGCACATTAAAAATTTAATTGTTACCCATTTCAATGTCATCTTAGTTCGTATGCTTTGAATACCCTCTATTGATAATCCATCTTGATTCCCTTGGCGCTCTCCAAGCATACCTACACGCAAAGTTAAGCAACAATTTTGGTACCCAAACTTTCTTGGGTCTAATTGGGTTAGTAACATGCTTAAGCACCCAAATAAAATTTATTACCAACTTTTCATTTCTTTCGACATAAAAATCCCTTTTTATATGTCCATGTTGACAATAATAATTGCATACAATATTTTTATTGCCATAAAAAGAAGATTTAGATTTTGCAAGGAAAAAACCATCATTTCTAAAGGTGATAAACTAATTTTGTTGATAAGCATATTTCTAGTCTTTTTATTTTCAAAAACATTTTTCTTTTTCTTTTGTAAAAGTGCGTCAAGATCATCTAAACTCTTCTTTAATGAAGCTTGTTCTTCCTTGATCTTGGTTTTCACATCTAATCTTTTCTTCAAAGCATTATTTTCTTTTGTCAAACTACTATTTTCATGCACAAGTTTTGAGTTTGTACTCAATAAAGCGCTAATCTTAATTTTTAACTCTTTTTTCCTAACATATAATTTTTTCAAACATTCATGCATTTTAAAATAAAAGTTCAACATCATCATCATCGTCATCACAACAATCATCACAACAATCATTACAAGCATCATAACTAGAGGATACCTTATTATCTCCAATGGCCATGAAAGCCATTTGAGTCGCCCCATGTTCTTCTTCAATTTCTCCTTCCGAATTGCTTTCATCCCATATGATTTGGAAGTTGTTGAAGTGAGGCTTCATTCCTTCTTTCTTTTTCTTGGATGGACTACTCATTTGCAAAGTATCCCAATTGACCATATACATAGCATTTTTCACTTGGCTTCTTGCTTGTGTCTTTTTGTGAAGCTTTCAATGCTATGCTTCTTTTTGCCCTTGCCTCCTCATCCTCTTGTACCTTATATTTTAACTTCAATTCAAAGGAGGTTAGTGAATTAATCAAGGACTCAATAGGCATGAAATTTAAATAGTTAGACTCTTTTATCGCAATGGATTTAGGTTCTCATTCCTTAGGTAAAGCATTCAAATTCTTTCTATTCTTTTCACCCAAAGCATATTCTTTACCTAAACCTTCCAAATCCTTTACAGTATCATTGAATCTATAACACATCTTGTCAATATTCTCATAAGGTTCCATTTTGAAGGATTCATATTTAGCCACAAGAAGTGACTTCTTTTGCTCTCTTATATCTTCACTTCCTTCATGGATTACTTTCAATTTTTTCCATATCTCCTTGGCCAATTTGCAACCTTTCACTTTAGAAGACTCGTCTGAATGCATCCAAAGTTTTATACAAAATATTTATGGCTTTAGCATTTAAAGATAAATTTTACTCTATCTTGTGCATTTAACTCGTATCTAGTCTTAGGCCTTAATCTATGTGTATTTCATCAAGAATATTAGCCTCCAAAGGACCTTCATCAACAATGTACCACAAATCAATATCAATGGATTGTATGGAAATTTTCATTCTTTCCCTCCAAATAACAAAATTAATGCCATTAAATATGGGAGGTCTAGTAATGGAATGCCCCTCTAAAAATAAAGCATTATTGGTTGTTATAATGATCTTTACTCTAAGATGACTAAACCAAAATAAGAAAAGACCAAACTTTGATACCAATTGTGGCCCAAAAGCAACCTAGGATGGGGGTGAATTAGGTTGCTTCTAAAAATAAACCTTTTAATGTGTTTAATGAAAATGCAAATATTGTGCAACAAATGAACACTTAAGCACAAATGATGAAAGATAAATATTTAACAATTGAAACTGAAAGAAGTACAAAATAAAGAGATTGAGAAAATGAATATCAAACCAAACTCCCAAACTATTCAAGTTTGGAGTACATCCACTAATAGTACCTCTTCAAAGAAGGTGAGGCAATAACATTATTGTACACAGAGTAGGTTCACTCTTGCACCAACTAAGTCCCCCTAGTTGAGAGGGTTTTACATTACAACCTCACTTTTGTACACTTGTTGTCCCTCCACTCTTACACTTGAAGATCACTTACTAGTCTACTCTTGCTCACACTAATTCTCTCTAGTTGAGCCAACAGAACTATACTACCCAAACCAATAAAATCCACAATATTTTAGCCTATTTCTCCCCAAATAACTCTTACAAGTGTTTATATTGAATGTAGTAGTTATACCCATCATTTGAATGTCCTTAGGCTATTTATAGATGAAGGATGTGTTGAAATTTGAGCTCCAATAGTAAAAAAACTAGCTGTTAAAAACTAGCCATTAGAAGTTCGGATGGTGGTTCGGACGTCTGATCTTGATCGTCCTACAACTTGATGAACAGTGTCTCAGATGGTCATATGCGTCCTACAGCTTTATGAATAGTGTCTCGGATGGTCATATGCATCCTACAGTTTTGACAAAAAATTTCTTTATTTCGATCTCCTGTCTTCGAACGGTCTTCAACGTCCGATTCTTTTGGCTTTTAGATTCCTTGTCTTGGATGGTCATTTGCATCCGAAGCATTGTCCTTCAGACAATTATCTGCATCCAAAAGCTGTGTTATTCTTCGGTGTTATCTGGTCATGTTTCGGACGTTCCTTGCGTCCGAACTCCTTTCTTTCGAATGCTTTTCATCATTCGTAAGGTGTTGTTGATATTTTAGTTATTTTTCTTGATTGAGTTTGGATGATCATTTATGTTCGAACTTTCTTATTTTTCTGCACACTTGTTTTTAGGTCCTTAGTATGATTTGGTCATCATCAAAATGTGATTATCATAACTGGGTTCAACAATCCTACCATTTAATTCAATTCTATAAAATCTCATTATTTAACTCTTCACAAGCCAAAATAAGAAATTCCCTTCCTAGGAGAAGGAAAACGTCAAAATTATTTGATACTCAAAACAAGTTGGTTATATAAGAACTAAAAATAGATTCTGGTAATACAAATAAAATCAAGTCAAATCCAAACAAGGTATAATATTCAATAAGTTTTTGAACTCTCTTACTTGAAATCAACATGATGAAAATAATTTAAAACTAATAGATAAATAAATCAAGTTGTTCACTTTCGACTAGAATTGTTTAGAAAAAAACTCATTCATACTTGGCTCACTTAATATTAGCTCCAATTTAAATATATTACTCGTGAAATAATACTTTTTTATGGTTTTCTAACATAGTTTTCGACCACATTTTCTATATACATCACATTCCAAAAGTTATAACAAAATTTTTTCAAATAAGATACCAAAGAATGACTGGCCGAATGGAGTCTATCAAATCAAGTTCATATAGAGTTTTTAACTCATTACAAAATATAAAAGAAATCCATTGAACACTAAATTATTCCACTCATTTTTTACTAGATTACAACACTCCTCCCACTCAATCGATCCTATTTATTGACAGCTTATAAGGGTGTCCATAGTTCAATTTAATTGAAACAATCGATTAGTTTGATGTTTGATGTTCAGGTAATCAATATTCAGTTAAACGAATAAAACCAAAAAAGTAAACTAGTATTATGGTTTGGATTCGATTATTAAAAAAAATAAATGAACAACAGACTGAATAATCAAAGTTTTAGTTTTTAATAACCTATTTAATACTTCAATTCATACGTACGTTTGTTTTTAGTTTTTAGTTTTGTAATTTATTAGTTTGGTATTAGTTTTATATTTTGTTGTTTAATTAACTAATAAATTTTGATTGATTGGATATTGTAAATGGAAGTGAAAAAGATTCAGTTAACCAACCAACAAAAATTTAGTTTGAATTTAGCTTTGATATTCTTGCTGAAAATTGAAAAAAATCAAAATTTTTTGAATGATAACCATGTTCATCTTAGGGCTACTTGGTTAGAGGATATGGGAATTAGGAATTGGATTCATCCCATAATTGTTACTTGATTAATAGGTATGGGTATTAAAATTTTAGAATGAAACTAAAAAAATCTAACAACTCTCAATACCCAACTAAATTGGGGGTTTTGGTGATTTCAAAATATGATTCCAAAATTTGAAAAAAAAAAAAGCCAAATGAAATTATCTTAGTCTTTATCATTATTAATGAAAAATTTTACAGTCTTGTTGAAGAACCATTCTATTGTGCTTTAAAGACTTGTATAGTAACACATTATGTACTTGAAAAACTTGTACTATACAACCCTTAAAACCAATGGAATGGTTCCCTCAACGGGTATGTAGCATTCCCCATTACTATTATTATTATTATTATTATTATTATTATTATTATTATTATTATTATTATTATTTGATACCATACATATACCAAAAATATTTATCAAGCACCAATGATTTGAATGATACAAGTGTAAAAAATCTTTATTTATTTTTCATTTACGATTCCAATTTCATAAATGCAGAAAACCCCTATGAATTTACACCCGAGTTGCAGTTTGCCCTCCTCAATTTCGATTCCAACTTATGTATGATTTCAATTCCAATTCCAATTCCAATTCCAATTCCAATTCCAATTCCAAGATATGAACCAAGTACCCCTTAATAGTATAAAAATTGAATTTCAAATAAATTTGGGGTTAAATGTAGAAAACTCCCATGAATTTACACCCGAGTTGCAGTTTGCTCTCCCCAACTTATTTAATAAATAGTTAACCCCCACCTTTATGTTTTGGGACAAAATTACCCCTATTATTTTAATTATTATTATTTTTATTTTTTCTTCTTTTTCCCTTATATTTATTTTCTCTCTTGTTTTTCTTTTATTTTTTCACTATTCTCTCTTGCTATACTACTAAATAATTATAGTATTACTTTTAATAATTGAATAATTAAAATTCTAACTTTTCACATGTATCTAAATAATTTAATTTATAGATTCTTAATCATACATGAATACAAGAAATATATCTTATTGTAATATAAAGTTTGTGATTTACTATAAATAATAAAATTAACAAATATACAAACTACAGTAAAATTTTTTAACTAAAGGAAATTAATTTTTTTAGTATACAAATAAAACCGTGGAATGAAAAATCGTGTACAACCATATGTTACTAGTGTATAAAGGCAAAATGGAACAAGAAAATAATACGGTCAAAATGTAGCAAGAAAATAATACGGTCGCCTAATATAAAGATTTTCAAAGTTACAGTAAATTTAGCTAAACTATGACACACAAAAATTTTGTTTGCATATCTTATAATAAATATTTTAATAATTTTACTAATTCATTTAGTTTTTTGGTTGCTTTGTTTATTTGTTAATTATAGTATCAATAATTACTTATACTGATAAAATACATTTTTCTTGTATTGAAAAGTTTATTTATTCTATAAATTCATTTAAACACATGTAAAAAATTAAAATTTCTAATTAATCAATGTTAATATTAGTAGTATAATAGTTTATTAGTTGCAAGAAATAATAGTGAAAAAGAAAAAAATTAAAAAAAAAATATGAGAGAGAAAATAAAAAAGATTGTAAGAAGACAAAGGAAAAACAAAATTCTTAAAATAGAAAGAGTAATTTGATCTTAAAATATGAAGAAAGGAATAAAATATTTATTAAATAAATTGAGGGATAAACTATAATTGAGGTATAAGTTGACGGGGTTTTTTGTATTTAACGCATAAATTTCTTGCCTTCTACACTCCGCACTCCCTCCCAACCTCCAACCCACAACCCCCAAAAAGAAACACACTAATCTATGGCGTCCTCTTCGATTTCCCACCTCCACATTATCGACGACGACGAAGAAGTAAGTCCCCTTTCTCAATCCACTAAATTACCATTTCCAATAATTTTTTTGTAACATTTTTGTTTTATGCGTAAAAATGTATTTTTGGCCCTCGTGTGCAGGAATTTGATTGGGAAGCGGCAGTAAGGGAGATAGATGCGTGGCTTGTGCTCAAACCACAGCTTCTGTTTCTACTTTAAATCCAAAAACTGAAGAAACCCACAAAAGATTAGTCCCCAATAAACCCAATTCTTTTCCTTCTTCTTCTACCCGGCAATCCACTCTCGATAGGTTTATTGGGATTGCTTCAAATTCCAAGTGGAAACCCCAAGAAAATCTTAGTTATGGGTTTCCTAGAAACAATAATAATTATAATTATAAGAGTATTATTAGTAATGGCGGTGGAGAAGAAGTTGAGGGAAATGCTGAAGAAAGTGTCAGCTTTGTTAAGATTGATCCTGAGGCTGCTAAAACTTGGATATACCCAGGTTTGTTTTTATTGATTTTTCCAACTTGGTTCTCTATTTTTTGTTTTCCATTTTTGTTTTTTTCTCTGCAATGTCCATTTCTTGGTCTTTGTAATCCTTTCATTCGGTAGTCAAGCTTATTTCCTGTATCCTTGTTTTGATTCCTATTTTTTTTTTTTTTTTAAAAAAAATTAAGGTGAAGAAAGGAAATGCTCTCGGTTTTACCCCAAACCCATGGATGAATAAACTGTATACTTAATTTGTTTGATTTTGAAAATGCTGAATTTCTCTCTGGTTTTAGGGCAATCGTAGCCAGATAATACAAGGGAAAAAGGTTATTTTTATTTTTTTTGCCCTTGAGAGTTTGATATATTGATTTAGTTTTAAGTTTTTAGGGAATAAAGTCATGTTGGCATTTGTTAATTGTTACACTATCAAGCATCAACCTTTCAACCTTTCCCCTTTTCCCTTTTAGTTTTCCTGTAATCTTGGACCATTTGTTGCCTAAAGTTTCTTGAACTGGGAGTATTGTTGAACCTTATTGACTATTTAGTTAAACTTTTACATCCCTTGTTTCATATAATAATTGTGTAATAAGTTCTTACGCTTTTGTTTTATCTGTCATTTTGTTTTGGTTGCAGTTAATGTCCCTCTTCGTGACTATCAGTTCAATATCACGCGCACTGCTTTGTTTACCAAGGTACACCTTAGTAGCATTGCCTACAGGGCTGGGGAAAACTCTTATTGCTGCTGTTGTAATGTATAATTACTTCAGATGGTTTCCAGAAGGTGGAATAACTGTAGATTTTCCTTTATATCTAATCTTCAGACATGTTAACCAGTGGACAGAAATTGTATACATGAAGTTTCACCATCATCCTAGGTGTTACTTCCTTTATGTTAGCTGCAAATGCAATTTCACTTGGTTCATTGCTATAATGTTCTTTGAAATATCTTCTAGTAGCCTAAGTTGGTGCCAAACGATAATGAACTTGTCCGATTGTAGACTATATCAGTTGTCCTAACCATTGATTTACTAGCTGGATTGATTAATCAAGTGTTTTACTATTTTAAATGAAAAATAATTGCTTTTTTGAGTCATTTCTAAATTAATTCATTATTATCTTCTGTATGCAAGATATGCTATTAGGAATACTTGAATTTGTGACTCCGAAATTTGGCCTTTCAACATCCCATCATTTTTTGAACAATTTATTGTCAATTCAAATATTAATTGTTGATTTTTGGACAGTTTAAATAGTCTCATATGTATATTCTTGTGATGCTTCATTTTGTCCACATAAAAAAAAGTGCAAACGGGGCACGTTAAAATCTAGTTGGTCTCTTTCTATGCATCATGAAATTACTGATGCACATCTGCTTTAGGGAATTGTATTGGGAGGCTAAGTGACAGAAAACTGTTTTTGATGCTGGGACATCTATGGCAGGAAAAATTGTTTTTGCGGCTCCTTCTCGACCACTGGTACTGCAACAAATTGAAGCTTGCCATAATGTTGTAGGAATACCACAAGTAAGGCACTTATTTCATTTACCATGTGGTTATTCTCTAGAATTACTTTTAATAGGACGACTTTTTCGTTGTTTTTGACATATTTTGAGATGATTGTCACCAAACTGATTGCAGGAATGGACTATTGATCTGACAGGTCAAACAAGTCCCACAAGAAGAGCATACTTCTGGAAAAGTAAACGGGTTAGTTTTTTTCGTTACTCCCCAAGCGCTTGAGAAAGATATTTTCTCTGGTAAATACTCCTCATCCGCTTTTGGAGGCATCAACCTTGTCTTATAAGCAACTGCAATCTACTGTGATTGAGTAATGCCCAGAGAATAACATATCGGATTTTAGTGATCTGATTTGCAATCAGCATGTGGTTCAAGGCCCATTTCATTTTTCTTGACTACTATTATCTTATGAAGAAATAATACACATTAGATTTACAGAATAACGTTCTTGTGGAAATGAAGATCAACTGTAGTTCTGAGGACAATATTGTGTGAAATATAGTTATCTGATTTGTAAACATGGTCCTTACTTGATTGATTTTTCTTCATGCGGTCTCTATTGAATAAAATATAATTTAGAGATTTATAGATTAACTCTTCTGTCAGAAATTGAGACTATATAGATGTACTAAGAAAGTATTGTGTAAAATCAAGTGAATGGTTTTGTAAAGTTCAGTTCTAATTATCTCTAGTTAACAAGGATAATGATAGTTAATGCTCATTAGATGTACCCATTTTGGGGCAAGTTAATTTGAAGCTGACAGAACCAGGTACTGAAATGTGTTTGTTTTCGCACTATATTTAGTAATATTCTGGTAATTTTAATGGTGCAGAAGCTTGAGGTTCAAAGATTATAATACAACTTCTTGCTTCCAGAAAAAAAAATAAATAAAAAGAAAATAAGAGAAATGGTTGGGGATTGATTTGGCTCCATTTACAATAATTATCTTGACTCTTTTTGTGGTAGTTGAGAACAGATTCAACTTTGGCTTTGCCCCTCTTCTCCTTTTCTTTACTTCCTAGCCATCTCCCGCCCTAGATGGTATGTCAGGCTGAAAAAATTGGAAAGCTTTCTCTTGGATCACTTATTTATTGATCTCTCTTGGTACTATGTAAACGTCAAACTTCACTTGCTTTTCCAAGAAACTGGATATACTGAACTGATTCATGGATCATGCTAAGGAAGTACTATGTTGTAGGTTCTTGTCTGGTGAAGGATCTTGTCTGTTTGGTGATTGACGAGGCTCATCGTGCGACAGGGAAATATTCCTACTGCATAGTAGTTCGTGAGGTTTGGCGCAGATTTCTTACATGGATTGTTCCTTTATTTTAATCTTTATTTGGTAGGATCATGTTTTGTATTTTATCAAAGTAAATCTCTAATATGTCTCTGGAATCACTTGGTACGCTGAATTTGCTCCTTGATTGGGGAAAATCATGTAGAATTGTCATTGGTACTATATGATTTATTTAATCAAATTTTTGGATAATTGGCCCTATGTGCAAAAGTAATCCAGTTGGACAATTGTTCTCCCTCCACCCTTCTCTCACTAGAGGACTTACAAAAATAGTTAAATGTTTTTATTTTGAGCCCTTATGGACAAAGTTGGAAATGTCACCCTAATGTAAGAATTAATGAAGTATCTAGAGAAATAAATAGAAGTTTAAAGTTGGGAACATGATGTTACCTGCAAATCAGTACTATGCTTATGTTATTGGACAGCTTCAGGATGTTGTGTTCCTTGAAAGGCACATAATTTGACAGATATTTCTATAATTAAGCATGCTCTTAGGCCAATAAAGTATGATTTTGTTTAAAACGAATGTTCTAACAGACTAGGATTTGATCTGGTAAATTGACATGTTATTGGAGGTTTAGTTCCTTGTTTTGTTGTTCAGTTGTTTTGTCTCTGACAGGCTTGTTTTTTTCCCCTGCTTGTCAGAGGGCTATACTTGGTAGATTATTTTGGTTAAAGTATTTTACTGGGAAAATTTCCTAAAACTGAACCTTTTGGATTGCTAGCATCATATAGTCATTTCAATGTCTCATTCTATAGGATTTTATTTGCCTTACTATACCATTGTTCCATTATCTTGTAGCTGATGGCTGTTCTTGTGCAACTCAGAATATTGGCATTGACAGCAACACCAGGATGTAAGCAACTTATTGACCAAGCAGGCTTTGTGTACATGGATTTGCTATGCAAGTTCTTAGTTGTTCTTTACTGTGTTAACATTTCTGTAAATCAGCCAAACAGCAGACAATCCAGCATATAATTAATAACCTTCAAATATCTAAACTTGAATACCGAAGTGAAAGTGACCCTGATGTGATTCCCTATGTGCATGACAGAAAGATAGAACTAATTAAGGTACATGTCTGTTATTGTTGAAGTTTACTGTCAGAATCCCAGCTTATATTTATAAGATGCCACTCTAATGTTGCTAGGTTGCTATGGGCAATGACGCTGTTGAAGTAAATAATTTGATCTTGGAAGTAATACGCCCATATATGGCTCGGCTTTTTGCGCTTGGGGTGATTCAAAATAGAGATTTCCAAACTGTATGCTTCCTTTTCATTTAAGGATAGATTAGTTAGATTATTTTGCCTTTTTTTTTTTTCCAAACTTGGAGTTCTCGACTTCCTTCATATTCATTTTCTTAATCCATTAATTATTATTTTTTTTTTTAAAATAAATATTTTGGTCAAAGGAAGCTCTGTCAGATGCAAAGTCTAGTTATTTTTTCTCTTCTTTTTGATAAGTATGCAGAATATTCAGTCATTCCCATTATAGTCCCATTTGTCACATTTGTCATATTTGTCACATTTGTCACATTTGTAGTCTCAGTACTTATTTGTTCCATAATACCTATTGGCTTCATTTATACATGCTTATCAAACATGAATAAGTATCCGTTCCTGTTATATATCTTCTATAGTGATTAAGCTAACGCTTGTAATCGTAGAAAAATTTGCTTATTCTGCTTATTTATAAATAATGGCTTGCATGGGACTCGTCAAAAGCTAGTACCTTGTGGTTGTACCCTCTCATGTGTTTCAGGATCTTCATTGTGATGAAAAACAATATGCAGTGTCTTTTCGTCCTAAAATGCAAACTTTTTAAAGTTTCATATTGAACCTTTTTTGTATTTTTTTGTATTTTTTTTGGCAATTATAGGACAATAACTTCACCATCACTAGCAAATAGTTCCAATAATATAATTGACTTGACTTCCTTTATGAATTTCACCATGTTTTCATCCCTTTTCATCAATGATTTTGCATATCAGTTTTTTCAGTTCATCTTTCGTGCAATTGGATTCTACTCATTGTCTCCTCGCAGTGTATAACCTTCATGTTTCTCTCAATATTTCTTGTTTCTAATTGACAGTTAAGCCCATGTGATTTACTCAATTCAAGGGACAAATTTCGGGAAGCACCACCAGAAAACCTACCTCAGATAAAGTATGGGGAAGTTGAAGGGTATTTTGGTGCACTCATTACACTTTACCACATCAGGAAGTTACTCTCAGGCCATGGAATAAAGCCTACATTTGATATGCTTTCAGAAAAGTTGCAACAGGGGTATGACTATCTCTGACATTTTTTTCCCCTATAAAGAGGAAGCATATTCCATTTAATATATCTATCAAATCCCAAGTCAGCAGCAGTTCCAACTCTCAATTTAACAGGACAGTGGTTGGATCAAATATGCTTTTATTAAAGATATTATAATCCTGTGCATCTTCTGCCTAAAGAGGAAACAGTTGAGTAACACATACTATGTTTTATGTCCGTCAAAAACCTAAACTTGTAACAGTAATGGATTTTCCATCCTAAGAATATTTTCAATATTATTTGATGACCACAAATTTGACACCCGGCCTTTGCTTTAGGCTCTAAACTACTTGATCACATTGAACCTTGTAGGTTAAGTTGTATGCTTCATAATTTTCTTCTAATCTCTGGCGTATATGCTGATTCTGAAATGGAGATGCTTTCAAATCATTTAGTTAATGCCTCAAGGACTTTTTTCAAGAACATCCTATAAGATGCTAAGTGCCAACTTACAATTTAACCACAATTTTTTGCAGGTCTTTTGCACGTTTAATGAGTAGAAATGAAGTTCTTCTAAAAGCAAAACTTCTTATGCAACAAAATGTATCTCATGGTGCTCCCAGTCCCAAACTGAAAAAGATGCTGGAAGTATTGATTGATCATTTTAGTATGTGAAAACATGACAAACTGTTAATTCCTTTTTATCCTATTTTATTTCCACAATCAATTAATTGCTTTCCTTCAGCTTTATTATGTGGCTTGAGTTAGTTTGGATGTTTGGTCCATTTGGAATAGGATGAAATAATATCTTTGCTTTGGCATTGATGCTTGTATTATCTTTTGTTGATTTATTTGGGATAAACTGGTGACATCCTCTCAACTGCCCAGTGAAGCATAAGCGGAGGGAATAGCTCTTTCTTACTTCTAAATTTTTGTTGTTTTCCCTAGTAGTATCTTAGGTCTTTTTCCTGACCAAAGACCTATGTGAATTAGAAATTTGGGTACCGAAAAGACTTGGTGAACTTAAGAAAGTGCTCTCGACTAAATGGTTGTTTGAAAAGTTGATTGTTAGTTAGCAATACGATTAGTGAAATTTTGCATAGTTATTACGCCAAGAATTATTTGGAGAGAAAAAAGAGGAGTCAGACTAACATATATAGAATCAATAAAGGAGATGTATCTCAGGGATGTGGTTACAAGTGTGAGAACACTCTCTTATTGACACGAGAGTTCACTATGAACATAGGTTTACACCAACGTTCAATTCTAAGTCTTTATCTATTTGCATTGGTCATAGATGAACTTCTAAGGCACATATAGGAGGAAATACCATGGTGTATGTTGTTTGTAGACAAAAGGTTTTAGACTTAGTAGGTCAAAAACAGAATATATAAAATTTAAGTTTACAAAAATGCACGTAAGAGTAGTATAGGGGTTAGAATCGGAGATCAAGAGATACCCGTAAACGAAAATTTTAAGTATTTAGATTCAGCTCTTCAGAGTGATGGTGGTATAGATTGAGATGTTACGCATTGGATACAAGTGGGTTGGACTAAATGGAGAATGGCATTGGGAATATTATGTGATTGCAAAATTCCTTTAAGATTAAGGGTAAATTTTGTAGAACGGCCGTGGGTTGGACTAAATGGAGAATGGCATTGGGAATATTATGTGATTGTAAAATAGATCCTTTAAGATTTAAGGGTAAATTTTGTAGAACGGCCATTAGGCCAGCGATACTTTATTTGAATATTGGGTAGTGAATTGCATACATGAGCAAAAGATGAGAGTAGCAGAAACGCAAAAGTTAAGATGGATGTGTGAGTACACTAGGATGGGCAAGATATGCAATGAGCGTATTCGTGATAAGATTGGAGTAGCACCTATTGATGAGAAGATGAGAGAAACATGCTTAAGGTGGTTAGGTCATGTGCTAAGACGGCCAATAGAAGTGCCTGCCAGACGAGCAGAATTTAGAGAGAGTATTCAACATAAGAGGGGGAGGGGAAGACCGAAAAAGTCTTGGTGGATAACTTATAAGAAAGATATAGCCCATCTAGGAATTAAGGAGGATATGGTTCATGATAGAATGCAATTGCGTAGCAGGATTCATGCACCTACTGAGTGCGAATGAGGCTTGGTTTGTTTGTTTGTTTATGACGCCAAGAATTACGCCCTTAAATGCAACATTGTATCATCTTTGGGAGCTGCTTGTACTCGAGTTTTTCTTTGCCTCTTCAACTTGTTGATTTCTCATGTTAACTTGTTAAGATCTTTTACCTAATGAAAAATGTCAAAACATGGGTAATTTGACAAGCTGCTAAAGTAAGAGAAGTAGGTAAAACGCAACATGTTTCTCAATGTTGTAACTGAACACTTGATCATTAATCCAACATTGAACCAAGGTACAATCAGGAGTCAATGGATTGTTTCAAATTCATTTCCTCAATCCAAAGGAACTTTTTAAACAATCAGGGCCACACCAGGTGCATACGTGTGGTGGAAGAATTGCTTAGTTGGAGAGGATGATGGGTGTTTTAGGTGAGAAAAATTCCTACCAAGCTTGATGTACTAAATCAAATAACTTATTAATCACATGTTCTGGACTGGCTCATTGTAAAAGATTTATTTGGCCAAATGCATTTGGTATGCCACATTTTGATGTCTGCTTCAAATCATTCATTTTGTTCTAACCTGCAACCTTATACATCTATTCTTTTTCTGCGTTTTGATAATTGAACTGTTCCTAAGAATTTGAAGCTGTAATTTTAGGGGCTGAAACCTCACTTTTGAGGCTTTAACTGAAAATTTTGTGCTGAAATTTGTTACTAATTATGGGGGTTTGATTGGCCACATTCATGTTTTTGTTACATTATGTCGAAAGAAAATAAATCCATTCTGTTTTCAATAATCAGATAACTTTTTGTGCTTGAGCAGAAATGAACAATCCATCTGATTCAAGGGTTATAATTTTCTCAAATTTCAGGGGAAGCGTAAGGTTAGATAAATGTATGATAAAGTTGTTTTACTGTATATTGCTGATCTTAGACACGAAATCCAAGGAATATAATTTATTTTCTTGTATTTTTAACATTTTCTATATGTTGACTGTCATTCCAGGGATATAATGAACACATTGAAAAGCATTGGGGAATTTGTGAAAGCTACCGAGTTTATTGGTCAAAGCTCAGGTTTGCATTCTTGCTACTTTTGTTCATCAGTTACTTGGTTGTCATTGAGTACACATGATGCTTTTAATGTATTCACTTGTTTCCTTAGGACATCTCATCTTGATTTATGTTGGATACATGGTTATGCATCATTGAAAATCTTCTATATGCTTCCTTTTTTGCCTTATTTTTGTGTTGGCCTTTCTCCTGGTATCTGTTGCACTTTTGATTATCATATCTTTATTTTTGAAACTCATGTTAATAAAGCTATGGAAGTGCCTTCAGTTTGTTGCTTCATGCGACATTATCTAATGAGAATGTTTTCCAAACAAACTGGTATATAGAGATAACTGCACTATAATAGCAATTTTTCTTTCATTTTTCTGGGTGAAAATTTTCATGTTATGTTATGTAAAAGTGTTTGAGTTTCCTTGGACAAATATGTTTATATACGTAAATATACATGTGATACACCATGATCTGCTAATCTAGGCACATAAAAAAGCCGTGGATTTGCATTGGCGCACATTTACTCTACTCCAGATTTTTCTATACTACTCCCGACTTTTGGCCATCTCATACTGTTAGATCTCCATCCTTTGAGATAGAAGATGATGGCTTTGACCCTTGATACGTCAGTGTAACTGTACCACTATGGCTTTGGATGAAAGTTGGGAATATTACTTTAGAATTTAGACTCTGGGTTGAATAGACGATTCAAAACTCTGTTTTAATTACCAAAAAAAAAAAAAAACCTCTTGTTTCACATCTCCTCAGAAGCTTGTTTTCCATGTCACTGTGTAGGAAAATAGGAACTTAGAGTAAATTTAGGAACTCAATGATTAATCAAGTTGTTGGTTTCGGCAGGGAAAGCATTAAAGGGCCAGTCACAGAAAGTTCAACAGGCTGCTTTGGAGGTATTTTTCCTGTGTTTATTAGATGGTTCTTTGCATAGCACATTGGCTAAATTTTGAGATTCCCTATCAGAAATTTCGAGCAGGTGAATTCAATGTAATTGTTGCAACCTCCATTGGTGAAGAAGGTCTAAAGATATCGTGGAAGTTGATCTTGTCATATGTTTTGATGCTAACATCTCACCCTTGAGAATGATTCAACGAATGGGCAGGACTGGAAGAAAGCATGAAGGACGAGTAGATATCCTTGTCTCATGTAGTTAATTGGCTAATTATGTTTGCTCTATCTGATTTTAGATTGTGTAAGTTGACAAGGCTTGGTGTTTTCGGTCAAAGTTGAAAACATTGTTAGGAAGTAAAAATTAAGAATACTTTGGGAATTTGCTACTTAAACGAGAATAACGATATATGGTTTTTGTCGAACTACGTTTAAGTATTAAAATAATTCAAAAGTTTTCTGTCTAGGAGCAGTATCAAATATAGGGCATAGCATGTCATGTACAACTGGAGAAAGGGTGCATTTTCAGTTATGAAGTAATTGAAAGATAGTGACAGTTGTTACCGTGGACCTTGACAAACTCTACTGGTTTTAGCTTGTGAGGGGTCTGAGTTGAAGGGTTACATGCGAAAGCAAGGGGCAAACAGCAAGGCTGTTAATAAGCACTTGCAAAATGGGGGAACAAATAGCTTTCAATTTCATTCAAGTCCAAGGATGGTATGTTTCAACCTTACAGGTTGTTCTGTAGTTCTTTTGCAGCTATTGCTTCTTAATTTGTTTGATGTGTACTTATATATTGCAGATTCCCCATGCTATTAAACCTGAAGTTCAGTTTGTTGAGCTTTCCATTGAACAGTTTGTTCCACGTATAAAGAAAGTGAATGATGATAACTCTATCCAGTCACCTGATTATAAAACCAAGTTGACTGATGCTGAGAATGACCTAATAGCTAAATATTTCGGCAGTACCAGGGAGAACACCTGGAGACCATCACTTATTGCCTTCCCTCATTTCCAAGCAGTTCCTTCCAGAGTGCACAATGTGGTGCATTCACTTAGGACAGGGATGCTCGTACACACAATGCAATATTTACAAGAATTATCATCTTCCAGAAGTAAAGCTTTTCTTAATGAGGTCTGTCCATCCCTTTAGTTGTTTTATTCTTTTATATTTTGAAACATTGCTACTTGTTTTACTTCTTGTGTGTCATTCAGGATTGGGCCTCTTCAGAACCATATTCAGTGACTGGAGCTGTTGAACAGTGTAATGACAAAATGAAAGGTAACTTATGTGCTGAAGCATTTTTCTTCTTTAATGGCCTGTAAGCATGGGCGGATTTATAGTGGGGGCACTGGGGGGATGTGGCCTCACTGGCCCCCAAAAATGTAAATTATTGCATGTTTTATTATGCCTACTTTTGAAAATATTTAGTTTTGTGCCCCCATTAAAATATGAGAAGTTTGTTTTGCCCCTCACTAATTAATATAAAATTTATTTCCTCACTAATTAATAAAATATAGACTTATTTATTATGGTGTTCACTCTTATCTCCTAAAATAACTATCCATTTTTTTTTTCTATACATCACTTTCTTTCAAAAATTTCATCATCTTCTTTATCTTCACCATAATTTCTTTGAAAAATTATCGCAAAAAATTGAATTCAGCCAACTTCATCATCATCTTCACTCAAAAAACAAAATTTCAACTTCTTAGCTTAATTATTTCAAATCTATAGCGCTTCGCTTGCCTCGCCATCCAGAATTACACGACTTCTTGTATTACTAGTGCTCTCACTAAAAATTAATCCTGGCTCCGCCACTGCCAGTAAGTTATGTGCTGAACACTTGTATTGACAAATTTTAAAGGCCAATTGTTTCAAACTTACCATTTTTAACTTCACTTCTCAAATGAGAAGATTTCATGCAAATTTGCTGTGGTGGGCATCTAGAGGAATAAGAAATGCTACTTATGTGCTGAAACATTTTGAATTAGGACTTTTCTTCAGAAATGTTTTGCTATTCAAATTGTTTGGACTCATTCACAGTTGGATTGAGTTTCTTCATGTTTCATTTATCATACAATTTTTAGTTATAGTTATTGGGGATCATATATTGCTCTATATGAAATTGACCATTCTTTTGATATTATGTGTTACTTGTCTCTCTTTCTCTGATGCTGAGGTTTGGGATAAAAAAAAAAAAGCAGAAAGCTTCACTATATTTTTTAGTTTAGGATATGAATTTCTTGTCAATGTCAATCTCCTTCAAATGGCAATTAGAGCTGTTTTAATCTCTATTAGGTCTGATTTCCATGACAGATTAACTAAGTTGACCGGCTTTTGATTTCTCCTGTTTCATTCAGTTCATAAGTCATCAAGTTTTACAGTGAAACCAGACCAAGAGGTGTCCAATTCCGGGCTTATCTCTTCCACACATCTAGTTGTGTAGACAGGAAAAGAGGAATTGTTCATAAGTGATTCTGTTAGGATGAATGTCGTCATTTGTATAATTCCATTTGGGTGTCATACTAATGTCACTGTTGCGGCATGCAACTGGCTACGTAATTTCTTGAACAAAGCATTCAGTTTAGTTTGATTTTCTGGCTATTCTGGTTGTCCTAAGACCACATTGCCTGCAGACAATGATTGAGTGCTACTTATTTTCAGCCGAACTTTTTGGATAGTTTGAATTTTAATTGGTTTTGTACTTTTAACATTTGAATGTGCATGTGGATCTTAAAATGTTCTATAGTTCTTTCACATATGCCCCATAAGAGAAGCATTGCAATTACTCTGTTTTCCCACAATTTTGAAGATTTACATTTGAAGCTCTTGTTTCAGAATTAAGGACTTATGGTAATTTCGCTGAAAAAGATTGCAACAGAGAAGTTTCAAGGACTGATGTAAAACCAATAGAGAATGCAAGAACTAAAGAGGAGCCTTATATGGAAAATTCTCAACGGGAAAACTGGACCCATTCCTTCCTCTTTGGCTCTGAATTTGTATCAGTGGATGATCTTGGGAGAGTATTGGTTTTATCTGTACCACCATTTCCAGTGAAAGAATTTTCTCATTCTAAACGTATGACTGTCAGCAGAGCTACGCTTCTGTGTAATATTAAACAAGATTCTATATGTTTTCACATGACGGGGCAAGTACTAAAGATGTCTCTGCTTCCCGGATAAGATCCAGCCAAGATGACAAAGATTTTGCATCCAAGTTAAACAGCTGCAATGCATCGGGAGAGAAAACATTAGTAGAGGGAGTTCTGGAGACTCCATATTCCAAGCCAAAGTCAAATGGGGTTACAATTTGCAACAGTCCTCAAGATAGAGAACCCTTGCTGTTAGCTGATGAGGCCAATGATGATCCAAGAGAGGTTGAGTTTAGTCCCAGGCTTACTAACTTTATGGAGTGTGGTATTGTTCCAGAGTCTCCTATAAGTAGTAGTGGTACGTATCTTTGGTTCCTGAAGTATTAGGCTGTATTTATGTGCCGTGTCTTATTAGTTACACTAAACTCTCAGATCCAAATTATGGTGATGATCCTTTGTTGTTCAGGATTGACTGAGACTGAAGGAAATGAGTTCACAGTTCCCAATCTTATTTCAACCCTCAGGATGCAGTCAGAGTTGGTAGTCAATTCTTATGTGCAGTGTGAAGGGACAATTAATGACATTCATGGACATGAAACAAAAGTCCTGTCTTCCCTGATCAATGAAATACCTGCGAAAAATGTGAACAATGCTCCATCATACATTGCCAGCTTTCCAACTGTAGAAGAAACTCTATCTCCTTTGGCGAAAGCACAAGACACAAGCTTTAGCAAAGAGTGGCATATGAATACTGGAGACAAGTCAGATAGTGTTGAGCTAAAATGCAAGTTTAGAAGATTATGCAAGCACAGAGATCTCTGCAGAAATAGGCCTCATGAGTGCAAACAACAGACAAATGGCCCTTCCACCTCCAGAAACTTCACAAGCTCTTGTGCTCGTGTAGATCATGTTCAAATTCATCAAGGAAGAGGTAAATATCATCATTAAGTTCCAATACACTTTAGAGGATTTCTGAGCTATCAAAGGGTAGTATGGCATCCATAACTTTTGGGACTGTTGAGGACAAGTTAATACAGGACAATTTTTGATAGATCCCTTATTAATTTTACGCTTTATGCTGTTGCATGCAGGTAAGGAGCAGCAAGTCAATGGTGCCAAAATTTTTGTCGAAGAAGAAGCAGAGTAAGTATATAAGTGTAGTTTATATGCATATACACACAAAATTATTTATGTACAACCTTTTTTGGTTTTTCACATTTTCCCCCTTTCTGATGGACTAATCATGCTACGATAATTGGAGATGGATTTTCTGGCCAGTCACGTTTTTTGGGATGAAATGGGATGTTCACTAGAAAGGAATTTATACAGAAGTGCTGCATGTTGACAGTAGTAAAGAAGAAGCACCGGTGGGAGATGTAGGACAAGCTTGTATTCCAGACTTGATGAGTTAAAATTTTGTTACAATCCTTGATTAAGTAAATCTGCTAAAGAAAGTTAAAAACTAAAATTTATGGATCCCAAGTTTGAGTTTTTGCTTTTCTAACTGATACATTATGGTCCATGAATCTAAAGATAGAGGGTATCTCCTTGAAAGGCACCTTATCAATCTAAAATGACGTTGGCGTTGTCGAAGTTATGTTTTTGTTGCATGATAGACTTGAAGAAATCTTGGAGTGAGATATATTGTTGATGCAAATAGGAATTTGAGGAGGGAAACTTGGCAAATATG
Organism: Cinchona pubescens; assembly: GCA_025175665.1. NCBI lineage: Eukaryota > Viridiplantae > Streptophyta > Magnoliopsida > Gentianales > Rubiaceae > Cinchona > Cinchona pubescens. The sequence goes on from JANKKI010000232.1 coordinate 2,255,041, forward strand.
GTCATCTGTCATGATTTCTCTTTGGAGTCCATCTAGTATTTTGTTCATCTGGTCTGTTTTGCTGTTTTCTGTATGCTTTATTGTAAGAATAATTCAGTACCTTTTCATAGGCTCCACTAGTAAACTGCTGCTGCAGTAATGCATTTATTGTCTTACTGCACCCTTGTCTAGTTTTAATAATGATTTTACGAGCAGCAATTGCAATCCACCAAGTTTTACTTGGAGATCCTGTATGCTTGTCTCCAAGTCTGTTTACCCTATAAAATGTTTTCTTATTTCTTCTTTAAGTTCCAAAAAAATACATTAGGACAAGTGCAGATTACATGTATGGATTTTTAGCAGTATGCTTAGTTTGATGATGATATTTTCTGGCCTCTAAAATGTTCACAAGATTGATAGGTCTATATTGTTACTTTAGGAATTATAGGGCTTCTAGTTTAGAATTTGCATGCAAACTAAGGTATACTAAAGCCAAACATTGTGGATGAGTTACCATATGTTAGTAATCTTCACTCGTTTTGTTTTTTGCTATGATTTTAATGAACCTGTGCTAGTTTCGATACCACTAGCTTGCCATTCCAGACCTCAATTTGAGAACTAGAATGAGCTATCTAATGCAAATTACTAAAATTAATACTTGAAAAGTCTTCTTTCTGTAAATCATTTCTGTTCTGTGGAATGTGTTGGAAGCAAATTTGTGCACATTAAGCTTTTACTATATTGTTAGAAAATGTTTGAGAAATATTTGTTCTAGCTATGGGAAAATCATTTTTCTATTTCTATCTCCATGTGAACAAAAGAAGTGCAAAGCTCAGTATTGTTATGCCTTCTAATGGCTTTTCATCTGTAATGAACTCAAACAGGGGAACCCAATTCTTAATTGTTCGATCATTAGAGTGGATCTCAAATAGATTGATTGTGGTATTTTGTAAAACATACTGAACGAAATTTATTTCAGATAAAGGCTAGGAAGTCATAAGAATGATTCCTTTTCTGAAGTGGTGATGCAAGTCCTACCATTCCTCTTAAATCCAATAAAGAAAAAGAAATTGTTATGAATTTAAGCTCAGTATGAAGTGATAAGTTTTTATAATTTGGTAAGGGATAACAAATCCTTCAAGTGATAAAATTATTTAGCTTTCAACACAGTGACATTTTGTGTTTGTAATCTAATTGGATGGTGTTTGTTGAAAAATATGTCTTCTGTAGATCTAATGGGATGAAGTTTCTTGGAAAATGTGTCTTCTGTAGAACTTATCATTGTTGGACTGGTTGTACTTGTACAGGATACTTGAAACAAAGGATGGGTTTCTGTTGATCTGTTTATCTCTTTTCAACATTTTTCCCCAAAAGATTCTGCAATACTCTTTTATTTAGTTTATGAAAAGCTATTCCACAAGTAGACTTCTTCTAATTTTGATTTCAACTTGCCAATTCTTTTAGAGGTAGAGAAGTGAGTCGAAATAAAGCTCATTTTCTTGTCTGGGTTAAAAAGTCAACTATTACTATCCTTTGGTAAACTTAGCTCGCCCAGATAAATGCTATGAATGTTACTTTCCTTTGTAAACTTAACCCAATACTAAGTTTATTGATTTTTACTATTTCATCCCAGTTCCTTAATATCCCTCCAAGGATAAATTTACTTGAGCTCATTTAAGTTATATTAGAGGGTGGCGTGAATCGGTCTAGGACATGTTAACTCTTGGGATTACCTAAACTAAGCGTGTACTTATTCATGATTGAAGTTGAATCTACACTTTCAAGTTTCCCGTCTACATTGTGGACTAGCAGGTCAATTTTTCTGTAGTTTCTTTTTTATACATGTAGCTAGCCGCATTGCTGTACTGTTAGCCAATGGTATCTGTTTTTCTTATCCTTCTAAAGGCATTTGTTTATCTTTTTATATTAAATGGGGAAAGAGAGTGAGGAACAAATTTTGTTCAAAGAGAGTGATTTATCCAGCAATTTAGCTTCACATCCATTTCATTTTGTGAATAATTCTATGATGCCCTGTGAAACTAATAAAATTATGTCACATTAGCTTTTGAAGGCATGTGATATCAAAGCTTTGGAGTTGCTTACTCTAACCATATGCAACGTCACTCTCAGGGTATCTCCAGATGTTATGGTATCTGATGATGAAGATGAGCTGGACAACAATTCATATGATGATAGTTTCATAGATGATAGAATAAATCCTACAGCTATAAGTTCTCAAGCTGAAGAGGGTGGAATTGATATGATGGCTGTTTACAGGTTCCTAAAGCTTACCTCGATCTTGTGTTATTTGTTTGTGTTATATTTCCGTATGCCTTGCTTGCTTTCCAGTTTTGTATGCTAAACTATTTGATAACTGGCTTTTTTGTTTGCTACTAGAACCTTTTGTGGAGCTTGATCTTGTATTGCATAACCTTGTACTATCCAAGCTGAGGAAATGATTGCACGGGATACATTATTTAAAGATTAACTAGAACATTTATATGGAACTTTTCATGTATGTATAGCTTAGAAATCTCAAAATGCATGTCCAAGTTAGGTAATGAAAATAGAAATAAAGAACGGTTTGAAGTTGCTCATGTGCTTGTAATGGATTAAAAGAATAAGTCAGAAATATATGACATGTTTAATGACTACCATTTCTCAGTACCAGCAATCGAAAATGCAAGTAGCTGTATGGTTTCTTTTCTTTTTGTTTTTTCCGGCCTGTTTAGCTTCTCAAGTTATAGCCTTTTAATGACATGTAACAAATAATAATGTGCCTTTTAAACATTAGTATCTGGCACATCTTTGGCTCCATCAATTATATCCGCTGTAGTTCTGTTTCATAAACTGGAAACAGTATAATTCAGTGTTTCCTCTATCTTGTTTTATCTTTTCCCTTTTTTCTGGTTAAATCAAAGTTGCCAACTGGTAGAAATTTGTGGACCTATTCCTTTCATTGTGGACTTTAAGCTTTGTATTGAATTTATGTTTTTTCTTGTAATTTGCTTTGGTGGATCAGAGCAAATTACTTGCTCTTCACATTTCATATAATTTGAGGTAACTTTGGATAGTGCTATTTTTGTTTAAACTAGTTCCATCTTTTGATACAGGCGTTCCTTGCTCAGTCAATCACCACTAGAGAGAGTTCCGAACTTTAGTGCAGATCTTACTAGTTTTGAGATTCCAAGAAATGGAAGTGCAAGCACATGGGAAACAGAAAATAATTCCAGTAGAAAGTCTCAGAATGACTTGGAATCTACTGCCAGGAATTCAGCATCTGTTCACTTATATCCTGATAGAGTCCACTCAGATACTGTGCCGGCGAAAACTACGGATTTTCTAGAAGAATATGAGAGCAAGATGGAGAATCGCAAAAGAAAATTGAGTTTCTGTCAACCCTGTTATATACCAATACATAACTTAGAAAGGGAGTTTTTGTTTCCTTCTGTACCTTCAGGAAAAGACTCGATCTTGCATGAGCAGGTAGAGGAAATTCAGGAAAACAGCAAAAAGCTTCAGGAAAACGACTTTCCAGAAAATGGGGATATCTTTGATGACGATCAATTTTATGATGCAATTGATCTTGATGCGGTAGAGGAACAAGCCGCCAAACTACTTGGATACAAATCAGAGTGCTCAATGCAGAAACAGGTACCAATTCCAGAACCTGTGCCCGTAAATCCTGCTGTTCTCGGTTCTCCTTCATTTGATCTTGGGATTTGATTTTTAAGGCTATTACAACTTACAAGATAATTAATACTAGAAATACAGGATTTTCTCGTGTACATATAGATGTATTATGAATGTTGTATTTATCCTGTAATGAAAAGTGAAAGGTATAAATTTGTACGTGGAATCAATTTATTTATCTCATGGTGGAAAGCTCGTGTTGTGTGTTTAAAGCTTACAATAGAATCTTAATGTGCTACTTGTTCTTATCGGTTTCAAGAATAATTTGGTATTAAGGACATTATCATTACATACTGTCAAGTGATTGCAAATCCTATATCTGGTCGGTGGACAAATTATTGAATCACGCTGTCATACTTCAATTTGATGGCTTGCTGTTTCTAATAAGATGTGCCTATAGCCTTTTCAAAGGATTGTGTGTTTTTAAACTCGAACCGGTCAGTGAATCAATAGAGATTTCGTTTTATGATTTGACTGGTTTAACCAGTTGAATCGAACAGATCAATGATTAAAGATAAAACACTTGCTGGATATTATCAAATATCACAATAGCTCACCTGGTAGTGAAGTTTTGCTTATGAACTAATGTTCGAAATTCAAAACTTACGAATATCGCCCGAGTATGTTTCTGTTTTCCATGTTTTATTTTCTGCTCTTAAAACACTATCAAAACAAATGCAAAAAAGAAAAAATCTTAAAAAACCCTAATCTTTTATCTTCTCCCCTCCGTCCTCCCCGAGGAAATATCTCCTCTGCTCTTTTCCTTCTTGCTTCCTTCACTACCCTTTCTCTCCCTTTTCCATCTCACCCTCTTTTTCCTCTGGATACCCTCTTTCCCTCCCCTTCAATCTCTCCTTCCTGGCTCCACCACCTTCCATTCTATCATTGTCTTCTATGTGGACACCATCTCGGATTTGGGACTTTGGTTCAAGCCCTCAATTCTATCTTCGTTGATCTAAAAAGTGGCAAGATATATTATAGAAGAATATTGAGTGATTTTTGAGATAAAAATGGATGAAAATGGCAATGGGTTCATTGGAATCCATTAGTTTTTGATTAATTTTGGTTGAGCTGGTTGATTTTTGAGGAAAAATGGCTGCAAAGGGTTCGAAATCATCATCGAAGTAGGGGATTTGGAGATGGTGATCAAAAAATCAAAACCGACCATTACCGGTACGTGTCGGTTTGTTCCGGTTCGCCGTTTTATCAATTCTCTTTGATTTTTTAGTTTTTTTTTAGATATTACATGTGATCTGGTGGATCGACATTGTTATCGGTTCGCAATTAAATTAGTTGAATAGATCATCCGGTCCGAATTTAAAAATACTTAGAATTGTCTGGATGCTTGAAAGTTGAAATAAGTTTATTGGGTAGAATTTGTAATAAGTTCCAATAGTATGCCAAAGGTCAAACTATAATGGTGTTTAAACTTTACGAGAATTCTACAATTTTATTGAGATAATTATTTTATTGATTTTAAAATTTGTATGATACAAATTTTACTATATATGATATTATACTATACAAATTTTTAAAATACAATAAGATGGTTCCATTACAGACATTAGAATTTTTCTAAACTTTATTCAATAAGGCTTCAATTTGGCAATTTAGTATTGAACTCATTATTTTGAAGAAAAATTTAAAGAACGTGTACATATGAAGCATTAAAGGGTGTTCTTTTATTTTTTATTTTTATCTTTTTCCCCTTTCCTTTTTGACAACGGAAACGATTTTATTTACATTAGTTCAAAAGTATGACCTGTTAGTTGGAACATTAGAGTTTGTTCTTGAATTTTTGATAATTAGGTCAAGACATATATTTTCTTTATTCATAATAACAGTTGACTTTGTGCAAAAGCATAAGCTGTAAGTAACTATAGTACTGCGTGAAAATGAGATGGTTTGTTGCTAACATTTGTGCTTTATGAAGAGAAATGTATAGGAGATAATACATATCATTTCTTGAATGTATAGTTGAATTTAAGTTGGGGAAAACAACTTAAGGGGCTACTAAACTAATTCATTTTAAAGTTTTGATCACTAAATTTATTTATTTTTTTGGTCAAATCTCTCAACTACTAAACTTTTCATTTTTTTTTTCAAATGGTAATAATCTAATCTACTCTTATGTATTTAAATATAAGGTGAAGGGAGACCTAAGAATGCAGAGAACCTAATCTTTATTCTAAAAATATAAGGGAATTCGAGACTCCAATTTCACGTCCAAATAAAGTGTTTAGTGGCCAACTCATCTAATATGAGTTGGTCATTCCAATAACTACTCAATTTTTTATACGTATGTATTTACCATTGGAAGAGACGGGATTGATGGAATTTTTGTCAAACATATAAGTTTATATACTACCGTTCATTGTCTCCATCACTATATATATATATATATATATATATTTATCTAAGGATCCTCTAGGATTGTCAATGGGGTTAGAGTAGCTTGACAAATAAAGGGTTCAACATTATATTAAAATGAGATGGGTTGAAATTGGCCTAAATATTAGGTTCATTTAAATTGTGAGTCGAATTTGGACTTTATTAGGTTTGGCTCGATTAAATCTCGACCCGTGTATATATATAATACTAATTTTATCGTAAATTAAATAATACTATTTAATTTAATGTAAATAATGGTTAATGATTCTAGTATTCTATTAACTTAACTAAATTCGGGTAATTAAAAATAATAACCCAATATTATTAATCAATTTAGTTGAAATGTTATGATTCAATGATATAGTTAATATTCGTTTATTGACATAACTAGTAGTAATACATATTATTCCATATTATGTTGATCGAGTGTACAAAATTAAATTTTAATAAATAAACTATAAAAATTTTTATTGGATAATGTGAAATTGGGCCAACTCAATTAAAGTTCAAAACCTGAATAATTTTGTGAGGTAAGTATGATCTTTACATTTGTGAGATTGGGTTAGCCCGATTAAGGCTCGAATCCAAATAAATTTGTGAGCCAAGTTTGTGTTGAACCTCAGTTATGTTAATCATGTTTTGATGATGAAACAAATCATACTAAAAGTTTGATAACAAGTGTGCAGAAAAACAGGTAGGTTCGGACGCAAATGATCGTCCGAACAAAAACAACCACAAGAGCTTCGGACGATGGTAATCGTCCTACACAATTAGAAATAAAAAGCAAGCCTCGGATCTCACAGTGTCCGTTCGTATACAGTAGACTCTGTTCGTATCGGACGCATGTTCGGACGCACCCTCGGACGTCCGAACGGATTTCTAAGAATGATCGCAGGTTAGCTCATATGCCTTAGCAGCGGCCGTCCGAACGGTACAACGGCTAGTTTGTTCGAACGCACTCTTGCCGCATCGGCCGTCTGAAGGTCCAACGACTAGTTTTCCAAGAGAGAAAATAGCCGTTGGGAAGTTGTTGGAAGTCGATATTTGGCAACTATAAATACGGCTAAGTCAATTTAATATAAAAAAGACTTCTACATTGATTACATACAATTCTTGAGCTATTTGGGAGAAATAGTGGGTACAAGTGTTGTAATAGTGTAGGTAGTGTGGAAAGAGCTTAGAAGTGTAAAAGTTCTTCAAGTGTGAGAGTGGAGAAATAACAATTGTAACAAAGGGAGGTTGTGAATGTAAAACTCTTGGCTCAACTAAAGGAAATTAGTGTGAGCAAGAGTGATCCTCATTTGTGTACAAGAGGTTATTGTCTCACCTACTTTGAAGAGACTTTTAGGGCTGAACTTCAAGTTGTGAACTTGGTAGTTGCCTTGTGAGAAGCTCTTAGCAAATAATTGCAAATTGCATTGAGAATCCAAGCTTAAGATGCTAGGGAGTTTGGTTTGATTCTCTTAATCTCAATATTGTTATTTGTTCTTTTAAGCTTAAATTGTTGAATATCTTTTGTATTCATTTGTGCTTAAGTTTTCATTTGGTGCACAAAGTTTGAATTTCTATTAAGCACAAAAAAAGGTTTGTCTTTAGAGATAACCTAATTCACCCCCCCCTCTTAGGTTGCTTTTGGGGCCAACAATTGGTATCAGAGCTTGGTCTCATATTTTGAGCTTAACCGCTTTTGAGTAAAAATCATTATGGCAACCCATAATACCTTATTTTTAGAGGGGCATTCTATCACTAGACCTCCCATGTTTAATGGCATTATTTTTGCTTTTTAGGGATAGAATTTGTAATTGTTCAATCTATTAATATTGAATTATGGTATATTATTTATGAAGGTCCTATTGAGGCAAATATTTTTGATGAAAATACTAATAGATTAAGGCCTAAAACCAGATTTGAGTTAAAGCGTGCACAAGATAAAATAAATTTATCTTTAAATGCTAAAGCCATTAATATTTTGTATAATGCTTTGGATGCAGATCAGTTTTCTAAGGTAAAAGGTTGCATATCGGCCAAGGAGATATGGGACAAATTGAAAGAAATCCATGAAGGAAGTGAAGATATTAGAGAGCAAAAGAAGTCACTTCTTGTGGCTAAATATGAATCCTTCAAAATGGAACCTCATGAGAACATTGACAAGATGTATTTGAGGTTCAATGATATGGTAAAGGATTTGGAAGGTTTGGGTAAAGAATATTCCTTGGGTGAAAAGAATAGAAAAATTTTGACTGCTTTACCTAAGGAATGGGAATCTAAATCCATTGCCATAGAAGAGTCTAAAAATTTAAATTCTATGCCTATTGATTCATTGATCAATTCTCTAACCTCATTTGAATTGAAGTTGAAATACAAGCTACAAGATGAGGAGGCAAAGGGAAAAAGAAGCATAGCATTTAAAGTTTCATCAACATAAAAAAAGGAAAAGACTCAAGGAAGCCTCACTTCAACAACTTCCAAATCACTTGGGATGATTGCAATTCGGATGGAGAAGTTGAAGAAGAATATGAGGAGGGACAAATGGCATTTATGGCACTTGGCGATAATGAGGTAACCTCTAGTTGTGATTCTTGTGATGATTCATGTGATGATGATAATGATGATGTTGAATCATTTATTTTAAAAATGCATGAATGTTTGAAAGAATCATATGCTAAGAACAAAGAGTTAAAAATTAAAGTTAACACTTTATTGAGTTCCAACTCAAAACTTGTGCATAAAAATAATTCTTTGACAAAAGAAAATGATGTTTTGAAAGAAAAATTCGTTGGAAAAACCAAGATCATGGAAGAACAAGCTTCATTGAATAAGAGATTAGGTTGATCTTGATGTTACTTTGAAAACAAAACCAAGTATATTTTGAAAAGAAAAGAACTAGAAATATGTTTTTGAACAAAAATTTTATCACCTTTAGCAAAAATGATTTATGCTTTGGGCTAAATCTTCTTTTTATGGCAATAAGAACATTACTTGTAATCATTGTCATCAACACGGCCATATAAAGAAAAATTGTTATGTTAAAAGAAATGAAAAATTAGGAATAAATTCTATTTGGGTGATTAAGCATGTTACTAATCCAATTAGACCCAAGAAAGTTTGGGTACCAAAAGTTGTTGCTTAACTTTGTATGTAGGTATGCTTGGAAAGCACCAAGGAATTCAAGATAGATTATCTATGAAGGGTGCTCAAGGCATATGAGCTAAGATCATATTGAAATGGGTAACATCTAAAGTTTTGTGCTTTCATTTATCAAGTTGAACTATGTTCTCTTGAATATTACTCATCTATATGGTCAAATGTGTTTAGAATGCTAGGATACTTGTATCCCCAAAATTTTGTCTATAAATATCACTACTTGGAAAAGAAAGGGGAGCATTTTTTTAAATCCATTATTGCGTCCGAACAAACTAGTTAAGTTGGACCGTTCGGACGGCCGCTGCTGAACCTTGCGTCCGACACTGCGTCCGAATGAGTGCATCCGTTCGAGACGTCTCAAGCATGAATTCTACATCTCTCCGTGTCCTCATTTTATTCATCTTTTAAGGGGGAGAATAAACTTAGGGGGAGCTTTAACTGCATTATTTTTTCTTATGTTTTGATAATGCCAAAGGGGGAGAAATAATGGACAAATTCTCTTGTGTTTTCTGAATTGTCCAATTGATTTGTCATCATCAAAAAGGGGGAGATTGTTGAACCTCAGTTATGTTAATCATGTTTTGATGATAAAACAAATCATACTAAAAGTTTGATAACAAGTGTGCAGAAAAACAGGTAGGTTCGGACGCAAATGATCGTCCGAACAAAAACAACCACAAGAGCTTCGGACGATGGTAATCGTCCGACACAAAGAAATTGAAGCAAGCCTCGGACGAAGAACAGTGTCCGTTCGTATTCCAGTAGACTTTGCTTCCATCGGACGAAGGAGCACATGTTCGGACGCACCCTCGGACGTCCGAACGGATACCCTCAGAGAACGGACGCAGTGTCGGACGCAAGGTTCAGCAGCGGCCGTCCGAACGGTCCAATGGCTAGTTTGTTCGGACGCACTCTTGCTGCATCGGCCGTCCGAAAGGACAGCTAGTTCTCCAGTAGACAGAAAATGTCCTTAGAGAATTGTTGGAAGCTGATATTTGGCAACTATAAATACCCCTAAGTCTGATTTAATATAAAAAAGACTTCTACATTGATTACATACAATTCTTAAGCTATTTGGGAGAAATAGTGGGTACAAGTGTTGTAATAGTGTAGGTAGTGTGGAAAGAGCTTAGAAGTGTAAAAGTTCTTCAAGTGTGAGAGTGGAGAAATAACAATTGTAACAAAGGGAGGTTGTGAATGTAAAACTCTTGGCTCAACTAAAGGAAATTAGTGTGAGCAAGAGTGATCCTCATTTGTGTACAAGAGGTTATTGTCTCACCTACTTTGAAGAGACTTATTAGGGCTGAACTTCAAGTTGTGAACTTGGTAGTTGCCTTGTGAGAAGCTCTTTGTAATTGCAAACTCCAAGCTTGAGATGCTAGGGAGTTTGGTTTGATTCTCTTAATCTCAATATTGTTATTTGTTCTTTTAAGCTTAAATTGTTGAATATCTTTTGTATTCATTTGTGCTTAAGTTTTCATTTGGTGCACAAAGTTTGAATTTCTATTAAGCACAAAAAAAAGGTTTGTCTTTAGAGATAACCTAATTCACCCCCCCTCTTAGGTTGCTTTTGGGGCCAACAGTTTGGATTTTGCAAAGTTCGACTCACAAAACCCAATTGACATCCTTAGGATCGTCTATCTTGCTTCTTATTTCACTACTTATTCTCCTACCAAATGATCTGCTAAGATTCCTTTATTAAAAATTATAATAGGGTGTGGAATACGAAGTGGGATAAAAGATTGTGGGGCATTTTCTTATTTTTTAAAAAAAGTTTTCCTTCTTTTGCTCAAATATTGTCCAAATCACATAAAAGTTTAAATTTATACCAAAACAAACCGAGCGCTAAGCATGGACAACAATCCTCTCCATTTAAATCATGATCTATATAAAAGAATTGCAAAAAATCAGGGAAAAAATAATGGCATTCTACTATTTGATTAAGCTATTTTATATTTCATCAAAATATAAAAATTTCTACACCGTCTAAATATGATATATATTTTCTAGTGAAATTTTTCCGGATGAATTAATTTTTGTATATAATGATCTACTCGATGAGATAAAACTAATGGTATTTTCTTAAGTTTTATTATTTAAATACAGATAAATAAAAATAAATAGAGAAGATCCAAATTCCAATAAACAAAATACATATTTATGATAAGTTTCAAAAGCGGTTTCCAATGATCTTTTCTCTATCCTTGATAAAAAAAAAAAAAGGACATTTATCTTGTTCTTTCTTTCATGGCAGTGATGGTTGCCCGAATAAGTCTTTTGCGGATGTTTTGTTACATTTTGGTCAGAGAAAGTTCAAATATTAAGCCATTAAGTTTTTTGTTTTGTTCCAAATCGACATTAAATGAAAGAAAAAATAACTAAGTGTTATATTTCACTTTGCTGCAAAACGTTAAGTTTTAGTTTTGTTCCAAATTGGCATTAAATGAAAGAAAAAAGAACTAAGTATTATATTTCACTTTGATTAAAAAACGTAACAATATGATTTTATTATCTTTATAATATACATTGAATTTTATCATATTTATTTTATTCATGTAGTATTAGAAAAAGTCATAAAGAAAAATAGAATAAGTATATCTACACAATCGTTCATACAAAATGGTATTAACCCTCATTGCATATAGGTACTTATCGAGTATAGAATAAATTTGTTTCTCTTTGTTCCTATGAACAAAATTGTTCCATTATTTGAGCGTTAAATTCACTTTGACTCCATAAACTTATCACCATTTAATACATTATACTTAAACTAATTTTTTGATCACTTTGTCCCCTAAAGTTTTTGTTTTGAACTTGATATTTCACCTCAAATTTTGATGAAAACTATAAAAGTAACAAAATATTTGTGAGTTCTATGCACGTATTGTTAGTGTAATATCAAGAACCATAACAACATAAATTTGTTATGTTAAATACCATAGCAATACACTAATGACGTATGCATAGAACTTGCAAATTTTATTTTATTTTATAACTTTCATCATAATTTAGAATGAAATGTCAAGAAATAAAATTTTTTTGGGACAAAGTGATTAAAAAATTAGTTCGAGGTACAATGTAATAAATTGTGACAAGTTTAGAAGGTCAAAATTGATTTAACACATTATTTTATTACCAACACAAATATCAAAATATCCAATATTTCAAAACAAATTCACTGATTACCTATAGTTATGAATAGAATAATCAAGGAAAAGAGATTGCAATAATCTAAGTAGCAAAACAAGATAGAAATTGGCTAGTTATCATTATTAAGAAATCTAATTGTTATTTTTGTATTGGTAATTATGGAATATTCCTCGCAAAAGAAAGAAGAAAAAGAAACATCGATTGACAAAGGAGAACCTGCATTTTTATTTCGAGAGAGTGAGATTTTAGAATTATCCAAGCCATTTCAACTTGCTCTTATTGAGAAATTTTCACATGGTTGTCCAAATATGGAGGTTCTTAGGAATAGCTTTCTTTCGATCAGTTTAAGGGAGCGTGTCACGCCCCAAAAACGGGACCGTAACACGCCGCGCTAATGGTACACCGGCCCAAAGCGCAAGGCACAAACGAACAGAGCAACAAACTTAACCGCAATGTAATAGAACCATCAAACCATTTCTTAACTATAAAACCGAATATTTCATTTTACACAAAAATACGAATTACAAAATTCCTTCTTAGTACAAAAGATGCTACAACAAAAACAAAGTTCATCAATACAAAACTTATCTAATACACTACCCCTCTCCTGTCAAAAGAGACACATGGCAGATGTGTCCGTAGAGACCTACCAGTAATGTGGAATCTGGAGAAAATCCCAAAAGCACTTAATTAAACTAAAAATTAAACACAGCACCTAATAGATTCCTTTTGTAGTCGATATGTGGTCTGTCTCTTATACACATCTAGATGTCATAAAAGCTCTTCAAAAATGTGCATAAGAGATGAAACAAAAACATAAACCTAATCTCATTTGTGAAAACTATAGTCATGAAGCAGTTTCTAAAATGTCTCATGCCATTTAAACGTCCATAACCCATAATCATAAGTAGTTTCTAAAATGTCTCATGCCATTTAAACGTCAGGCATGTCCAAAACATAGCCAAAAAGATCCAATCATTTCAAAACATAGTATGCTAAAGCATAACTTAAATCCATCTAATTAAGTAAGAAGATAATAAACTAGCATGAGTAACTTTTAAGACCATATGGTAACTACCTATGTACTAGCCAGATCTAATAATCTACCATACCTACTAGTCTGACCTGGAGGTCAAGTTATCCCAGCACAAGACCTCGCAGTCAAATAGTTCATAACCGAGTCATAGCAGTCAAATAGTTCATAACAATCATAGCAGTCACCATGGCGTCCCATGGATGACTATAGAACCGGTTCTCCCCAAATCAAACATTTTCAAACACATCCAAAATTATATACCTAGGTCACCTATGAGCCAAAACAGTCATAAAATGCTTTCATATCAAAAGAGTTTGCAAACATATCAATTGATTAACATAAAATAGCTTGGTCCCGATTTCATATGTAATAGTTCCAAAACTTGGTAAAAGTGCAGTTCCAAACATCATACACATTCTAAAATCCATCCAAACAAGTTGTGTGGTAGTGCAATTTGTATTGTCGATTGCCAANAATACTCTTTGGTCAAGTCTGATGTCCTCATTCACATCTAGATGTGCATAAGACAGATGATGTATTAGCTCTAAATCTTCAAGGAATAGTGCTCCAGTTTTCATTATAGACAGAATAATTGCTTATTAAAACATATTTATCGTCTTGAAAACTTCGCCTCTCCCTAGGCTATAAGGAGGTTATCCTCCCTGCCAACAAAATCCAATTCCAAGGTATTCAAGGGACTTTGGTTACAACCCAACTCAAAACAACATATTCTAACCAACCAATGCATAAACGGAAAGATTCACCGGAGCAATAGCCGGGACTATATCAATAGCACCCCACAACAATCCATACCCCATAACCACTACAATTAACTCTATTACAACATTAGAGCAACAACCTATGGGTGGAATTCCTCTTTACTACCAAACTGAAATTTTTACCGATTAGCCACACGCATGATTCAAACATGCTTCCTATCCAAACTAACCTTAAAACACTCTTAAAACATCATTATATGCTCCATAGACATAAGCATTCATAGCATAACACTCTAGGGCCACATATGGAAGACAAAACCCCAACTCATAATCTTAAAATATGTAATCTAACCGTGGAAAGTTGTTAAAAATCAACCCCAATCACTTCCCAACCTCCAAAACACTAAAAACAACCCATAACATACATAAATCATAACATGTAAGGCTGCAAAGAGGGTTTTATTTTCAGCCATAAAAGAATCCTACAAAACTTGAAATTAAAGCTTGGATCATAAAGCCCATAAGCCATAAAGTGCTAAAATACATAAAATCTTACCTTCCAAGTGATTTATACTTGATATCCAAGAAAATTTTGGGGAAAAATGGGGAAGAGAAGTTCCGCCAGCAGCTAGGAGAAATGAGGAAGAAACAAAGCAAGAAGAAGACTTAAAAGATTTCAAGGTTGACCCAAATAGTTTCCCATTTGACCAAATAGTCTCCAAGTTGACTATTTATCCCAAAAACTAATTTTTTTGCTACTAAATTAAACATTTTCTTTTTTTTTTTCCTGAATAATTCAGCCATCATACAACACTCACACACCACAATGCACTAATTACACTTAGTCTTATACACATTGACCCGTGTACCCGCCGGAACCGAAATCGCGTAAACCGAAAAATTTGCCGAATTGAAAAACGAATAAGTTGAAGTACTTTATGACTAAAAATAATATGAAAAACATTTTAAACCAGTTAAAAATCAAAGAACAAGGCTATTAAAATACTGGGTTTCACAGAGCGTACTGATAACTCTAGTAAACTAGAGCTATTTTCCTCTAAATTATAGCATTTTGATAGTTTAAATTCTGAAATTAGATAAGTAATTGAAGATTTTAGTTAATTTCTTTCATATGTATTTGTATTTTCATTTTTGAATTAATTGTGATAATTTTTGTGTTAAATTTTTAGTTTAATTAAGTGCTTAATGGTGTTAATATTATGCAGGTTAAAAATTAAAGGTTAGAAGCTAGAAGGAACAAATCTCAAGGGACTAAAATTGCAAAACGGAGGAAGTGAGGATTGCTGGAAGGAGAGTCGAGATCGCGGTCTCGACTCGCTAAATGTTAAGTTGTAAGGGTAATTTTGTAATTTCCAGCCCAAAAACCTGATTTTTGCCTTGTTTAATGCTGCACTATTTAAGCTAATTAGAAGAGGAGTAGATGGGAGAGAATAGAGAGTTTTAGATAATTCTAGATAGATTAGGATAGCTTAGACTACAAGTTACTTTTTCTAATAGAATTTTCTCTTAACTTTCATCTTAGATCTTCTTTAAATTTCTTGTCAAGTTTACATTTTTATTAGATAATTGTAGTGGGTTTTTCGTAAGCTTCAAGTAGATATAATTTTTAATTACTTTCTTATCCATTTTAGTAAAAATTTCCTTGCTTTCAATTTAGGGTTTTTAGTAAAATTAGGGGTCTTATCAATTTATTGCTTTCAATTTAAGAATTTTCAATTTATAGCTTTAGTTTCTAGTTAATTCTTAGTGGGTCTCTTAAATTATTTCTAATCAAAAAATCAAAAAATATTTAATTTCCTAGTTAATCTTTTCTTAATTTCTGCTTTAGAAATGAATGCTTTAGTAATCAATTTTTATTGCTTTATGGTCTTTTTAGTTGATTCATGCACTTGTTTCAAATCTTAGTCTTAATTAGATTAAATTAAGTTAGAATTGAAGTTATAACTTTCATTAGAATAGTTCTTCCATCCACTAATTGATTTAGCTTAACTACACATTTACCCTTAAAACCTTGGTAATTGCAATCGACAATCCTCGTGGGAACGATCCCTACTTCCCTTGCTACTAGTTGACAATCGTATACTTAGTGATAGGATTTAGATATTTTCATTGATTTAAAACTAGGGTGTTAAAAGAGGCATCACGTACTCTTTGGGCTTGATGGATCATAAACATATCTTAATTCGATTCAGCTTGGAAGAGGACTACTTAAGATGTTTGCTCAAAGGGTAGTGGTTCATTGATGGGTTTCCAATGAGAACTAGCTATTGAGTGGGGTACTTTGTTTTAGATTGACTTTGAGCATGCGAAAGAAAAAGATTATGTAGTTTGGGGCTTCATGTGAGTGAGGATCAGGAGTTGGAATCACCATCAAATACCCCGAAGGGAATTATCTTACATATTCCCTTCAGTTCAAATTTAAAGTAACAATGAGTTGAAATGCAAACTTTGCTGACAGGAGTGAAATTGGCCAGAAAGATGGGAGCTATGGCACTTAAGATCATCAATGATTCATTGCTTATAGTCAATTAGATCTTGCAAAATTTTGAACCCGAAGGGGTGATCATGTAAAATACCTAAAAAAAGTGAAACAGGGTAAATAACACTTTAAAGAGGTGGAATTCGTTAAAATCTCCCCTGCCAAGAATAGTAATGTTGATACTTTAGCAAAGAGGATTTGGCCATTTGCTCAAATCTGACAAAAAAGGTGCAGACACAAAGAGTGACTAATAAGGTTGAAACCATGGAGATTGATAATGATCTGGACAGAGGATAAGAACCAATCATGGATTACTTGCTCCAAAGAATTTTTCCTAATGACAAGGTCGAGGCTTGGAGAATGAAATTTTGATCATTGAAATATGAGGTCATTGATAGGATAGACTATAGGAAGTTATATTTGTGGCCCCTTCTTTAGTGCTTAATACCAAACAAGGCGAACTATGTGCTGCAAGATATGTATGATGGCTGAATTTGTGGAAGCTATATTGGGCCAAGGAGACTAGCTAGCAAATGAACTTGGCAACCATGAATTTTGATGCAAATGAACTTGTGAGCCGATGTCACAATTCTCAAGTTCATGCACCAATCTCTAGAAAATCGGCAACTAACTTGACTCCAATATTAAGTTTGTGGTTGTTTGAAATTGGGGTATTGACTTGTAGAGGATATCAAATATTTGATAGTGGATATCGATGACTTTTCAAAATGAGTTGAGGCCGAACCACTAATTTAAATATATGATAAAGTGGTAAAAAAGTTCTTGTGGAAAAATATCATGTATATACCATCAATATGGGATACCAAACATTCTAGTGTCTGATAATGATATACAGTTTGTAGGAGAACCATTCAAGAGGTTCTAGGATGAACTCAAAAATACGATGCATACTACTTTACGTAATCATCATCAAGCAAATGGGTAGAACAAAGTCAGTAATCTGACAATTGTGTCTAGGTTGAAAGCAAGATTGAATCAAGCTAAATGTCAATGGGTAGAAGAATTACCAGTTGTCCTATATGCTTACTGAACTACTTAGCAAACAACTAATGGCTTTACACCTTTCAAGCTAGTTTCTGTTGCCAAAGTGGTTATCCCAGCTAAGATTGGTTGCCTACATCCAGAATCGAACATCATAATGCTATTGATAATCAGCAAGAGACAAGGGTGAACATTGATCTGCTTGAGGAACAAAGGATGGTGACATCTTAACGACAAGCCTAATATAAACAAAAGATGGCTAAGTACTATAACTCTAATGTTCAGAAAAGGTTTCAAGGTATGGTATTTGGATCTTAAGAAGAAATAAAATCAGTTGAGCCGAAGGAAATAAGAAGGTGGACCAAAACTGGGAAGGTCCTTACTAAGTGGTCGGAGTTCAAAAATCAAGCTCCTATAAGTTAGTGATTGAAATGGTACTAAAACACCACAAGTGTGGAATAATGTAAATCTCAACAAATATTTTCCAGAAATATAGTCAAAATGTTTCATTAGAATGTAAGAAATTTGTTTTCAAATGTTTTTCTTTTTTCCAAATAAGAAAGAAGTGGTTGATGAGCCCCTGAGAAAGAGTTCGAAGAGCTCAAAAAAGAATATAATGAATGGAAATAAAGAAGCTTCATGAGCTCAATAATTGCTTAGGATGATGCAGATTATTGATCTAAAAATAATAGATCGGTGGCCGATCTCAAAAGAAAGTAAGGTGTAAATGGAGTGATAAAAAATAAGTAATGATTGCATTGCAAGATCACTTGTTATTGATTCTCATACTTAAGCAAATATCTTACCAGAATTTGATATGTAAAGATGATCATGATAAGGAGAAATAAATTGATTGCATTGGACGATCGCTTGTCATGATCGAGTAAGTACGTATAAAAGAAAGAAAAATGTATACAAGAAAGATGATTGTTTAATTCCAATTTGAAAGATTACAACAAGAATCCTACTATTAAACCGATCAAAATTATTTTAATTTTCCTTCCACCAATCACTAGGGTTAGTAGTAGGCTTGATCTCTTGGTCTTTTAAAACAACATCTTTATTAATGGACCCTTTGGGCATAGTACCAGAAGAAACAATCTCATCGAAGGTTAATACTTTGTGAGGATTATTGATAATATCTAGAGTCCTCTGGCTATAGAAGACAAACCCTATTTCGTTGACTAAGTTGAATTATTGATAATATCTAGAGTCCACAGGCTATAGAAGACAAACCCTATTTCGTTGACTAAGTTCTTAGAAATTTTCTTTTTGTACTATAGGATTCAAACATGTCGATCTGATCTTTAGGAAACTCTTCAGTACTGGTACGTAAACCATCATACAAGAATATTGCAGAATCTGGTGGTGTCCTATTGGTAGCCCTTACTAGGAGTTGATTAACTCCTTTGAGATAAATGGTCGGAAGGTCGGCTTGGACACGTTCAAGCTCGTACTTCATTGATGCAAGCTCAGCTTTGCACACGTTCAGGTCAACGACCAGTTGCTCTTTTGCCCTTGTGACTTTGGCAAGCTTGGCAAAGTATTCATTCTCAAGCTTGGCATGCTGATCAAACTTACTCTGAAGGCAAGTCTAAAGCTCGGCCAAAACAGTGTTCTTCTCTGCTTCCATTTCCTTAAGAAAGACAAAGCTTTTTCTTTCAGCTTCTTATGATGACAAAGAGCAACATGTTGTTCAGTGCACTTGGTTGATAAGTCCTTGGACAACTTTTTCAAAATTTCGAGGTGTAGGCCGAGCTACATAATAAAGAGAATGAAAAGGACTTTGCTAAACTAGTTATGATAATGAAAATGGAGTCAAAATTAAATGATACAAGTATAAAATAGAAAATTATCAATATGTACAAGTGAGTTGCTTTTCTTGATTATCATCCAGAGAATAGTTCTCAAAACACACGACATCCAATAAGGTAAGGCATGATCGATGAACTATTGAGCTACGATACAAAATTGAAGTTGATCGTTAAATCAATCGACCAGTTAGGAATAAACTAAGCAGGGTCTTGGATGGCGTTTATTTTTGGAAGTTCAAGTTGATTGATTGTTCTTCAAGTCCAAAGAAGAACTTGATAGTTTCTTGCAGTTTGTTCCTTCTTAGAGTTCTATGGTTGGACCCTAGAGTTGCACGCCATTCAATAAGTTTGATATTATCGAGCACATAGAAAGCGCTCAGTTTGTGAGACCAAGGGGATAATGATTGACTAGGGTGAAAGAATGCTAGAGGGTCATTAGATTAGAGATAATGGAACGAATTGCTCAAAATAAGGAGATTTTCTTTTCTTCTTTCTACTCTTACCAATGATCATCGGGACACATTTCCTTTCAAAGAATTGTCTGATATGCACCTCATTGGTCGGTAAGGAGAGTTGAAGATGGTGTGGTATTTTGTTTCTTTCTAGTAGTAAATGAGGTAGTCATCTTTCTCTTTCATGCAAATCTCTTAGTTAGGCTTGTCTGTGAAGAACTCAGTTGAGGAATATCTACTGAACTGGAATTGGATCTTCATTAGGCATTTGAATAATGTTCGACTCATTTATTTTTCTGAACACTTGTGCTAGACTGAGCAACAACAGTGACATTAGGGGTAGGTTGGGTTTGTTCAAGTACCTACTACTAAACACTTGATGTAGTAATCGGTTGGGACATGCTTGGTCCAGATGCCTTCGTAGACTTGGAAAGCTTCAATTTTTGAGGTGTGATTAATTGCTCAAGCGGTGTACCTATCAAAATATTGTGAGTGATTAGTGAAATAAAATTAGCAGAGTAGTAATAAAAATAGCTTAAGGGTTTCACATGGATTATTGGCATCAAAGCCTACATGGGGTGGTATTGAGACAACGAGTTGAACCCAAGATAAGATGGGTTCCTCGAAGTGAAAATTCTTCATTATATAATTAACTACACTAGCAGAGGAGTTTGTTTTCTTGACTTTTCTACGATGAACTCAGACATGCTTGTTATGTCATTATATGGTGTAGCACAGTCCAAATTCTTGTTTGATTGAACCATGCTCATATCTTCTTATTTGAGAAAGAAGAAAGTTTGTTTTCACTTGTGGATCAAAGTAGGATATTCCTCGGTCAAGTTTTTATACCCTAATCGGGTTGGAAGTAACAAAATCCTAATTCTCAGCCAATGGTTAGCTTATTCAGAATCTAAAGGATCTGTGGGTTGATTGGATATTCAAAAGCTTGCATAAAATGCAGTATCTGACTACTGTCCTAATGGTATTCGGATTTAGTCGAGAAAGACTAATATACTAAATGCAATGTTTGATAAAATTGAAGCTCAAAGCAGCTGAAGATCGACAATCATCATTGCTAGTGGTCGACAGAAAAGTACCCTTGGGGTCACTGATGGGCTCGGTAAACAGAATTAGGACATCTAATTGCTATAGAGCTTGGGATGCTATATACATTTTGGAGCTTAGAAAGGTCAATTTTTTTTTAATTGTTCACATGCGACTAAAAAAATCAAGTCATTGGGGGTATGACAGATTTCCAAAGGCCTTGATAGAGCAGGTTTTGAAGCCAAACCAATCAACAATGCCTAGACAACCAAGGCATCACCAACATGATCCGCGTGACAATTAGAAGCAAAAGAAGTTGAAGAGGATTTATGCAGAGTTGGAATGGCTGCACTAATCCACAAGCTGAATGCCATACATGCCAGAGAGGGAGATCTGCCATTGAACTGTTTGTGCTAGGCTAATTCTGAGATGCCATCTGGAGATTTTTTCTAGTGAAACGGAAAGAGGATATCTTGAAATTATAAAATTTGATTGAAAATATGCACTAAAAGAAGATGTATTTTCTTTGTGTTGGCCCTGTCAAGACTTGACGACACCAGAAGTTGCTCAGAGAAGACAAATGGACACGTGCCAACATTTACTAATCTTCAGATTAAAATACCAAACAGCCGTTCTACTCGGGTTTGGCCTGCACACTCAATAGCTCGGATTACAAGCCGTTCGGTATAAGTAGATTGGCCTTCTAGTTGTTCAGTAGGTCGGTAGGTCGGATATGTAATAATAAAATAACAATACTCCTTATGAGCCCATTGTCCCTTGGATACTATAAATAGTTCACTCCCTTGCACTTGCAAAGGGCAAAATCAACACCTAATACTACATGCTAAGCAAAGAGTAATAATACTAATTGTCTTCCCCTTCGCACTCATCACACTTGCTCATTTTTCGATATTTTATTTCTTAAGATTTGCTCTTTCAATTTCATTTGATCAATACAAATTAATTTTTGTATCGTCAATTGGCGCCTTCTGTGGGAATCTTTGATACAAAAAGCCAAAAACTCTATCCTCAGTTGAAGATCATGGCCACTTATGCTAAAAAAAAAAAACTGAAATTGAGACTTCATTCATGAAATTGCGACCGCAGCATCTGCCTCTTCAGCGGCAAAAAATGCCATTTTTTCTCAAACAACTATCCCTCAAAGAGAAGAAATGTTCTAGTTTCTTGCCAACAATTTCCAAGCAATAAAAAGTTTTGTCGAAAACCAACAAAGGCAACAAACCACTAGAGATGACAGTGCCACTAGTTCTCATCGCCTTCAAACGGATTTATCTCTTATCCCACGGCAAGAAGGATATGTCTTTGACAGAATAGGTCCTATACCCCTGAGGGTAAGAAATTTGGTCGTTGAAGTCGAAGGTGAGACTTGCATGATGACGAAGTAAGGAAAAAGGTGGATCAACGCGTCCAGGAGCTCTTGGGAAAGAAACCTATTCCAACCCTTGACCTACTGATCGTTGGTAAAGATTCGTTCATTCCTATAATCCAAATTGAACAGATTCTACCTCATTTCAAACAGCCCGATCTGGATACATATAAAGGAACTATCGACCCCACCGATTAGATTGCCCATGTCTCTTCGGTGTCTAGGCTCTTATGGGTACTCTGACACCATCACTTGTAAATTGTTCGCCACCACGCTTAGAGAATTGGTCCAGAAGTGGTTTAAGGAATTGCCCCCAAGGTCGGTAGACTCGTTTACTGATCTTGCAAAAAAATTCCTGAGACATTTCATGAGTTGAAAAACCATTCAGAGAAAAGCCTCTCATATTTTGAGCGTTCGGCAAAGGCAAAATGAATCGCTAAAGCAATATATCGGACGTTTCAATGATGAGGTTATCCATATCCGAAATGCCGATGAGACTGTTTCGTAGCTTTCATGAGTGGGATTCGACCTGGAATATTCAACGCTGATCTCGTTTCCTTTGTACCGAAAACTTTTGGAGAGTTTCTATAGGATGCAGACGATTACATTCGCGGAGAGGAGTCAAATCATGCAAAAAGAGAGCTGCAAGAACCCCGAGACAAGCCTCGAAAGAGTCAACAAAAATATAGATTGCTGAACCAAACAAGAAAAAACGCACAGAATCCAACATTCTAGCCAACCTACCACGATTCCAAGAGACAGATCATCCTCCAATTTTGGTAAACCAGGTGTCTGAGATCTCTCCATTTCGACGAACCATGATTCTCCCCGATGAAGATTTCACTCCTCTTAATACCCCAAGGATGGAAATCCTATATCAAGTTCGTCACATAGGGATTATAGCCCCTTCTGCATCCATACGATCTCAATTTCATCGACGAGATCATTCCAAATATTGCGTTCATTATGGCGACCATGGTCATGACACTCAGGAGTGCAATGACCTCAAGATTGAAATTGAGAGTGCAATAAAGGACATTTGCAGGAATATATTCTCAACGCTACTGAACAGCTTTGCCACAATGAAAAAAGACCTATTTTCAATGAAGGACCTTCCCGGCAGAGGCTAACAATCACCGAGGACCTCCTCGGAACAATGATGACGTGGCTAGGGTTATAGCCACGATTGCTGAAGGAACTACCGCTATGTTCCGAGGTGGTGACTCCTCGAACGCAAGAGAGAGATAAGCTCGATGTTAGGCTTGGGAAGAGAGACTGCCCCAAAGACCGCGATATGGTCTAAATATCAATTTCACTGAGAATGACCCAATACCAGATCGGGTGCCGCATGTAGAGCTGATAGTTATTTATGTCAAGATCGGAGATTTTTAAGTTCACAAAGTATTCATCAATAGTGGAAGCTCGGTGGATGTCATCTACATGCACGCTTGGGAAAAAATGGAAATGGACCCTGCCCAAATTCGGCCGATCAAGACACATTTAGTTGGATTCACTGGAGATACAATCGAAGCTGAAGGGTCAGTCATGTTGCCGCTACCCTTAGGAGAAGCACCGTATTCCTGAATTGAAATGATAAATTTTATGCTAGTAAAAAAGAGTTCGGCTTACAATATGATTCTTGGTCGACCTTCTTTATACACCTTTATTATCCTGCCCTCGATATATCATCTCGGCATCAAATTTTCCCTTCGAGATGGTACGACATGACAGGTGTGGGGAGACTAGTAGGAAGCTAGAGAATGTTACATGATGTCTCTCCAAAAAAAAGCCATGAAAAGGTTCGAACGAGATCATCTGTCCGACCCAGATCACCAGTTTAATCTTGAGCCCACAAAAAGGTCACTCCAAAAAAACACTGATTCCACCGAGAGTGAGAAAGAAAAGTTGGCCATTGAAGAAATCTCTTTTGATGCTGAGTTTGTAAAAAAAACGTTGAGAATGTATGCCGACCTATCGGATGAGTTTAAAAAGGCACTGACAAGACTTATGCATGAATTTAAAGGTCTTTTTGCTTGGTCTTCTGAGGATGTTCCAGGGATCTCTCAAGAGATTATAGAGCATAAGCTTGGAATTGACTTGTCTCATAAACCCGTAAAACAAAAGAAAAGGCTCTTCGGGCCAGAACGAAGCAGGCTTATTGAGAACGAGATCGACGAGTTACTTGTAGCTCGGATCATTAGGGAGGTGTTCTACCTGGTTGTCCAATCCTGTATTAGTTGTTACCTAAGCTAGATACCAACTAGCGAATGTGTATTGACACGGATTTAAATAAAGCCTGTCCTAAGAACAGTTACCCTTTGCCTTGGATCAATATAGTGGTAGACTCATTAGTAGGATTCAAGATAGAATATTTCTTAGATGCATACAAAGGATATCATCAAATATTCCTTAGCAAAGAAGATGAAGAAAATCTACTTTCATCTCTGATAAGGGCACTTATTGTTACCAAACCATGCCCTTCTACCTAAAAAATATAGGGGCTATGTATTAAAGGTTGGTCAATAAACTCTTCAAAAACTAGATAGGGCGAA
Organism: Cinchona pubescens; assembly: GCA_025175665.1. Taxonomy (NCBI): domain Eukaryota; kingdom Viridiplantae; phylum Streptophyta; class Magnoliopsida; order Gentianales; family Rubiaceae; genus Cinchona; species Cinchona pubescens. Next base: position 2,279,904 of record JANKKI010000232.1, read on the forward strand.
ACATAGAAGTTTATGTCGATGATATGCTTGTTAAAAATCGGACATATGAAGACACTTTCTCGAACCTTCGAGAAGTTTTTTCCATAATGCGATCGGTCAACCTCCGACTAAACCCTCAGAAATGTATCTTCGGAGTTCTTTCAAGAAAATCCCTCAGATTCATGATCTCCGAAAGAGGAATCGAGGTAAATCCGTGAAGAAAATATGTGCAATCATTGACAGGAAACCTCCTCGATCCATAAAAGAAGTACAATGCTTGACCGGACGAATGGCTTCTCTTAATCGATTTTTATCTAAATCGACAGAGCGAGGACTTCCTTCCTTCCAAGCCATCACCAAAGCTAAGGACTTTAAATGGACTGAGGAGTGTCAAAAAGCTTTTGAAGAACTTAAACAATATTTGACCAAAATGCGGTGCCTAACAACACCTGTCAAAAATAAAATTTTGGCCTTATACTTATCAGCAACTTATTCTGCTGTCAGTGCCGTCCTAATATCTGAGCGAGACAAAGTTTAGCGACCCCTCTACTTTGTCAATAAAGTTCTCCAAGGACCTGAGCAGAATTATATTAACATCAAAAAAATGGCTTTCGACTTGGTAGTTGCTGCTCGAAAGCAAATGCCATATTTTCAGAGCCATACCATCCTGGTCAATACGAACTTTCCCCTCAAAGCCGTATTGACAAATCCCAATGTGTCAAGTGAAACGGGTACTCAAATTGTGTGTCGAGCTCCTTGAATACGATCTTAAATTTTAGCCGAAAATAGCCATGAAAGCACAAGAACTTGCTGATTTCATTGTTGAAAGTATCTTGCCTAACCACTCAGTTTTAAGCATTAACGAGAAAGATGAGGATCGTCCACTCTAAGAATTGTACGTCGACGGGTCATCCAATGAAGTTGGTTCTAGAGCAGGAATTGTTACCAAAACCCTAATGGGGATTGACTCACATATGCTATTCGGTTCGGATTCCAGGCGACCAGCAATGAAGTCGAATACGAAGCATTGATCACAAGAATGAAGCTTGCCCGAGAATTGGGTGCACAAAACCTTCAGATAAATAGTGACTCTTCAATTGCAGTTAACCAAAATCTCGGCAACTTCGAAGCTCGGGGAATCATACTTCAATTGTATCTTGAAAAAGTTTGACAGCTACGAAAAGTTTTCTTGGAAGTCGAATTTATCAAAATTCCTCGCACAAAAAAAGTATATGCAACTATGAGCTGATGCTCTGTCAAAGCTCGCCACAGCCTTATACTCCCATCTGACAAAAGAAGTCTTGGTTGAAGTAAAGGATCAACAAGTTATAGATGAGCAAGAAATAGTTCAAATTGATGAAAGACCGAACTAGATGACCCCCATTATTGAATATCTAACCAGTGGAAAAATCCAAGAAGACCGAGTTCAAGCAAGGAGATTGTGCATCAGAGCTATGAAATACAAATTGTATCAAGGTATATTATATCGACGCTTGTACCTCAATCCCCTTCTCAGATGCTTGGCACCCAAAGAAACAGATTATGTGCTTCGGGAAATTCATGAGGAAATCTGTGGGAGCCACATAAGAGCTCGGAGCTTAGTTCGAAAAGCAATGCTCACGGGATATTATTGGCCAACAATGTACCATGATGCAACTTAGACTGTCAAATATTGCCATAAAAGTCAAGTACACGCTCCTACCATTCGAAAGACCGCTATGGAGATGACATTTATCTCCAGATCCTGGCCTACCACTTCCAATAGTGGTGGCTAGACATTCTCGGACCTTTCCCAAAAAGAACCAACAATTTTAAGTTCCTCATCGTGGCAGTCAATTACTTCTGAAAATAGATTGAAGCCGAGTCGTTTCGATCAATCTCTGGGAAAAATATAAAGAAGTTCTTCTGGATGAATATTATCTATCGATATGGAATTCCCTGAGATATTATCACAGACAATGGAACTTAGTTCATCGGAAGACCTTTTAAACCTTTTTGTGAAGAGTTAGGGATCCAAATGCATACCACCTTGGAAGCTTATCCCCAAGCTAATGGGCAAGTCGAGGTCTCTAATCGCGTTTTGCTAGTCGGACTAAAACCTCGGTTAGATCGAGCTAAGAGAGCATGGGTTGACAAGTTACCAAATGTCTTGTGGTCCAGCCAAACAACTTCAAGGACTTCACACGGAGAGATACCATTCAGTCTGGTCTACAGTGAAGAAGTCGTCATATCTACAGAAATCGGAATGAGATCAGTAAGAAGTTTAAAGCTCGTTCCAAGTCGACAATGATAACACCTGAAAAGATTAATTGGATCTGCTAGAAGAACGGAGATTGATAGCCACCGCCCGAGAAGCTACATACAAGCAACATCTCAAGAAATATTATGACTCTAATGTTTGGTTGAGATATTTTCGACCCAGAGATTTAGTCCTTTAGAAATGAATTTAATCGGACAAAAGAAAGTCATAAATTTACTGTGAATTGGATGGCCCCTATCAAATAATAGAAGTTCATCCATTAGGGTATTACAGATATAAGATCAATTTGGGCGACCCATTCCTCGAGTATAGAATGTAGTCAATATAAAGAAATACTAATAGAAGCTCATCCATCAAGGTATTATAGAGGAATTTAAATAAAATAAATGAATTTTTATTCATCCTCGGTTTGAACAGTTTTTAATACGTTCTCCTCTGTACGAGGTTCTACAAAAATATCACCCAACTCGGTGATAAGAGCCTTTTCTACATTTTCATTGTAATCCCTGCTTGATAAAAAAGGGGAAAAATCTAAAGAAGGTCCGGATGCCTCCTCTTGACTTCTTCCAAGGCTTCTCGGTAACCCAAAGCACAAGCTTGTTGACAAAATGTCATCAAGTCACTCTTTAGGACCGAAGAACCCACATATTGGTTAACATATGTAACAAACTGAGAAGAAGAAGAAGAGAAGATGCGGCCTGTTCGGACTTCAGATGATCGACCTCTGACTTGTACTTATTATCTTCTTCTTGTTTCGATTTCAGTTGAGCAGTCGGGTTGGCCACCTGTTCCTTCAGATTTTCCAACTCTTCTTCTCGACCAGCTCGCTCTTCATCCGAGGAGGAGGATGTATCAGCTGGGCTCGAAACACCTTGAGACTGAAGTTTCTACTTCAAAGGCTCCTCATTTTCTAAAGTAGCTTTCTCAGTTGCTCGACCTATTTCTCTAGCCTTAGACAGCGTCGATGTTCCTCGCTCATTGCATTTTCGAGCTACAAGATTGAAATAGTAAACAAAAACTCATTACCTGATAAAAAGATTGAGCTTCATCTGATTGCAATTGAGCGGTCAAAAAATCAGCTGCATGCGACTGGTCTCATTCTGTGAATGCATTATCAAGCCAATCATTAGCTACTCAAGCTTGTTGGCCGCAATCATTCACAGTTAGAGACCACAAAGGGCTGAAAGGTGCAACATCAAGTTCGCCGTCAACATTCCTGATCGGCTGAACCGTTCTTCCTGTCCAAGGAAGATTTTGGTAGTCGCTCGATACCCATTCTTTCTGGAGTCCAGTTCGAGCCCTTGGACCAGCACACCAAGCAATCACTTCATTATTACCCGAAACACAAAAGACCTTAGATTTATGTGACCAAGGATAGAATGACCCACATGGAAGTGGCAGAATAAAAGGAGTTCGGATCAAAGGAACTGAGAAAAGAATAAAAGAAGAATTAGGGTTATCTCGTGTCTTAGGCTGAAGAGTAGCCAAGGGAGGAACCACAGAATCTTTCTCTTCGGCCTCGCCAACCTTGATCTAAGAAATTACATTTTCCTTCTCGGGACGGTGAAAGTAGGAGCAGCAGGGACAGCAACGACATGAGCCTTTCCCTTCTTAGCAACAGTAGCCGAACTACTACTATTTCCCGTTCCTCGAGTGGTCGTAAGAATATGATCTACTATTTGGACGGCTCGGGGATGGTAAATCGAGAATCTTTCTCGGTCAAAATAAAAAGTACCGACTTTGCTAGAGCTCCTTATTATAAGAACAAAGAAAAAGATGAGCCAATAAGGAAAGAAAAAGAACATACGAGAAGATCGAACAAAAATTACTTATGTCCATTAAAATTCTCGGGAAGAGTTGCCCCCTCAATCAGATCTGCCCAGATTAGAAGGTTGTGGTCCACGGTTGAATTTTTACCACCAAAAAGAACAGCCGACCCCGACTGATCGATTCTTGTCACCCCAAGGTAGGATTCTAGGTCCAGTTCACCTAAGGGGTCCGAGTTCAGAATGGGGTCTTGATCAGAAAATGACCATTTTGTTTTGACTTTCCCCACTCCTTATCAGCCTGAGCAGCAAAAAAGAAATTAGATTTCCAATTCTTTGTTGAGGTTGGCCTGTTAGAAGTAACGCTGGCCCTCTTGGAACGACCAGCAAAACAATAAAAGCCGAACTCCTTACCCTGCACCACGTTATAAAAATACCTAAACCTGCGTGCAGCGGCCCTAATATCCAAATACTTGTAGATTAGGGCATAAGCAACAAGGAGTTGGAAAGAATTCGACATCAGTTGAGACAAGCAGATGTCGAAAAAAGAACACAAAGACAAAAAAATTTTGCAAAAAGGGAATTGAAGAGCGGCCCTAAGCTGATCTTCAAAAACTATAATGAACCTATCAGGGAGGTTGTGCGCCCTATCTCCCCTTCGTCTGGGATTTGTATTGCTACGGTGTCCGAAATGTGCTGGGCAGCTTTTAGACAAGGAATGTCTTCGACTTGCAAGGTAGATCTAGTATCCATCATGGCAAGAGCTTGTTTAGGGGGGTGGAGTTGACGGAGCCGAAGCTTCAGACATGGTTGGAATGAAGTGATAGGGTCTGCACGAATCACTAGGGTGTTGGAAGAAGAAGAAGGCATCAAAAAATTGAAGAGTTGAAAGAAAAAGTTCGCAAGTAAGAATAAGAAATTGATAAAATTCACAAAGAAAGTATTTTGAAAGTGAGGTGAAAAAGAAACGATGCAAAAAAAGGAGCATTTATGGGGATATTTAAATTCTTGGAAGCTGAGGCGGTAGTGGGCAGGTAATAACTGGCCTTGTATTAAACGTGCATAATAATTAGGACACGTCTTTTCATAAAGGGTCATAAATTTGTGATGGCTCAATTAAAAAATAACGGTTCACTTGTGGTCAGAAAGATTAAAGGCCGACCTTCCAGAATACTTGGAATAGATTGGTCGAATGAGGGATTGCTCGCTGAAGTGCCACAAGTAGGTTTAAGTCCCTAATTTAATGACATCAGCTAAATGTCAGGTTCACTGAAGTGCCCAAGCAGCCATTTTGAATACGAAAATGCTCGATCACAAGGTAAAAAATTCGAGAAAAAAGTTGTTCTTTTATTAAAGAATAGCTTACATAAGAAAAAATTCGAGCAAAGAATTGTAAAAATTTTATGAAGATCTCAGGAAAAATACACCGAATAGAAGAATACATAGAAGAATAAAATCAAATATTTTTCATTTCATTCCCAAAAGAAGGTTACAAGATCCTATTCTATTTCTGTTGATTTCCATCAACCTGGTCTACTAAAGGGTTCTCAACTGAAGTGGAAGTTCTTGTTACTTCCTGATTATCAAAATAATGAAAAGTTAGAGGATCTACATCAAAAATCTCTGTATCAAAGGAGAAACAAGGTCCATTGTTTATTCTATCTAGCAGACCTGAAATATTTACCTCTTGTTCGGATATTCCTATTTCTTCTTCTTTCCACTCCACTACTTCGGAGAGTCCACTAAAAGTACACTCTGACCTAAAGAAGTAGCAGTTAAAAGTTCTAACCAATTCAATCATCATACCGAAAGAAGCCGTTGGGTCATAAAAATTTGAAGGCTCTCTTTTTCAAAAGCCAACTCGGGAAAGTGCACTTTGATGTCATCTAAGGCTTTATTGAAACCAACCCTAGCACTCATAGTGTAGAATTTTCCCCAAGTCTTTCCCCAAGGCATCCGACATAAAAAAGGAGTTCACACCTTGGAGGGAAAGTTTTTTCTTCAAGTCCTCGATTGAGGCCAAATGATGAGATATTTCGGCCTGCAACCTCTGGACCTCACATTGAGCGGCAATCAGGTCAAGGAATTTAGAAGAAAAGCTTTGAGAGATCTGCTAGTATTCTTCCCTCACCCTTGATAGTTTGGCGGAATGAAGGGCTTGGAGTTCTTGATGTTTCTGGTCATAATTTGCCTCCAAGTCGACTTGCTCCTTGAGAAGTTGTTCCTGTTCAGATTGCTTCACTTCTTCTACTTGAACAGCCTTTTCCCTGTTCACCGCCTCCAATAACCCTTCCAACTTAGCGATCTTATCCCTGTCTCCCAACCAGGAAAGCTGGATACTTCTGTCTACAATCATATAGTAGCCAGTTGAATACCAACCTGAAGCCTCTCGGATCGCCTTAATTTTATTAGAACAGGATTTAGTCTCAGTCTTATCCCCTCTTCGAAAAGGCAGCAAACAGATTATCAATGGTCTTCGCAGATCCTCCAATATGATCCCCCTCAAAGATCGGTAACTCAGGCATGAAGCATTGAGCTTCTGAAGAAGAAGATGCTGATGGCTCATTCTTAACCTAGGAGTCATGAACCATCACAGGTTTAAACTGAGAAGGATCCGAATTTAATAGCAAATTGGGATGCTCTAGATCCGCTGGCAGTTTCAGTTCAATGGAGGCTATTGTCCTCTCAGGAGATTGAATGCTTTTCACTTCTTATTAGATACCATCCCTGCATCTTGAACGGGTGACTCAGATCCGCACACAGGCTGAACTTTTGGGACCTTAGATTCGGAATTCCCAAAAGTTTTCCCTCCGAGAGATGGTTGATCTGCTGAGATTATTTATTTCTGGGCCTTTCTCACTATCTTCTTGGAGTGGCCGCCCAGCATTACTGATCCTAAATCAAATTTGTCCTCCACGGGAACATTCTCAGTAGATCCCTTTCTTGATTCAAAAGCCATAAATTCTTCTTGAAGAAGCAGAAAATGAAGAACAAGAAAGATTTTGGGAGTAAGAGGATAGAAGCTACTAGAAGGATTTGAGTGAGGGACATAATGTAATGCTTTGAAATTTAAAATGCATTTCAAACGTCAAAAAAGTGACGTTTAAGAAAAAGTACAACTACTCGCATTTAATGAGGATATCTCAAAAGACATGATAATTAAAATGTATAAAGTATCAAATCAATGTAGTTCAATCTATGATACGAAATGCATCGAGGGGGGCTTATGACGATAGTAGAAGTTGCTTAGATGGGACAAGTAGACACGTGGCAACATTTATCGTTCTTCAGAATAAAATAATGTCGACATGGGACCTGAACGAACAGCCATTCTACTCGGGTTCGGCCTGCCCACTCAATAGCTCGGATTATAAGTCGTTTGGTATAAGTAGGTCGACCTTCTAGTAGTTCAGTAGATCGGTAGGTCGGATATGTAATAATAAAATAACAATACTCCTTATGGGCCTATTGTCTCTTAGATACTATAAAGAGTTCATTCCCTTGCACTTGCAAAGGGCAGGTAATCAACAACTAATACTACATTATTAGCAAAGAGCAATAATACTGATCGTCTTTCCCTTCACACTTACTCATTTTTTGGTATTTTATTTTTTAAGATTTGCTATTTCAATTTCATCTAATTGATACAGATTAATTTCCATATCTTCAAGACTGAATGAGAGAGCTTGAAATTCTCAAAAAGGTAAAAGGAATAAATTAGGAAGGGGAAGGGGGGAGAAGGAAAGAGATAATATATATATATATATATAATGGACTTCAAAAGTTAAAAAAAAAGGGTTTCACGTAGGTCTAGAATCGGTTTCAAGTAAATGGAAGGACATAACCAATCAGTTTTTGGAACTAAATGACCTGCTCCACATGAACGAAGAATTACGGTGCCATGCGGTAATGCCCGATGGCATACACAAATCCAAAATTCAATGGGCCATTCAAAAGTTTGAACATAATGGGAAGCACTTTGGGGTTAGTCCAACCATGCAGACTGGGGATAGATGAAGATGGTCATGGAAATTGATCGTTAAGTGAATAAGATAGATCAGATTGATCTGATGACTTTTGGTTTCTGACGTGGCAAAGGGGGCTAATAATCCTAGGTATATCCACCAATAGATGGTTGACAAATGTAGAAACTTATTTAAGGCATAAATGTAATTTGGCAGAGTAAGCTGGTGGGATTGAACCCTGACCCCTATGTCTCGAAGTCCATAAATAGGAGTGGCCCCTATCAATTGTATAGTTCGTATTCATTACGCATGTATTCCAATACAAACTCGATTCAGTCCATCTGTCTAAACATTCTCTCTTCTTACTATACTATTTTCCTAGTTTGAATGAATTGAAACTAGAAAGATACAAGATGGGAACCTAAGAATTCTTTGAGGATTCTGGATGGGCTAAAGGCGAGGGTAATAGCAAGCTAAGGAGAGGGTACGAGTGGTGATGTACTATTTATTCTATGCATGGTGTAGCTAGGATGACTGGTGAATATTGGAAATTGAGTGAGATGGAGACAAGGCGACAACTAGAGTGACACTTTGAAAGAGATGAAGGTGATTGCGAGAGGGAAAAAGGTGCTAATGACACATAAAAGGAATCAAATGAAGACTTATATTTATTACATAGTGTTAGTCTTAATGGGAAAAATTATAGAGCACCCATAAATATTGACAAGTTTGGATTAATCATGCTTACACTGATAAGCACTGATGGTGTAAATTTTTTTTACCTTATCGAGTTGTAGATGCATGCTATATGGGTATAATTTAAATTTTAGATGTTAATTTTATATATGTAACATGTATTTACATTCGATACTAAAGAAATTTTTTTACATCTAACCTAATTTAAAATGCAAACTATCATCCAAATTAGTGTCTTGAAGCTGTATAAGACTTCAGTCAATATCCGAGTTGAAAATTGAACTCATTTTGATTGCCATACTTTAATTCTTCAAAATAGAACTATTTCACCAACTTGTCAATTCAATGGGTTGTTTTTTAACAGCCCAAAAAAGAGACAAAACATCCACATGGACTGCATCCTAGATCTCCTGTCTGCTCATGCTCATGGCCATGGATTACAGAGCCAGGATACAACCGAACACCCAAAATTCCACTGAAAACATGTTTTAAACCAAAAGATCAACTGAAATCGTCAGATCCTTATTCCACTAATCTCTGCAACTAAGAAAACAGCAAATGTAAAACATAATTTTACTAACTGTTTCAAACATTATAAGTTACAGCTTTTATTTTTTTTCTTATTTACAACACTAGATTATAGTAATATTAGCAATATGACTCTTACCGCGTTCCATTCAAATATTCCTTCAAAATTTCTCAACAATAAATTATTCTCTTTAAATGTTACTAAAAAAAGCAACTGAAAGTCTCAGAAGTCAGATCCCTCTTCCACTAAAAACAAACTTGTCACATAATAGAATTGCATAATGTACAATAAATTTTGGAAATATTTTTATAAAAAATTCTAGTACTATTCCATGACTATTACCGACTTTTATATATGATAAATGATTAATACTATAATAAACTAAGAAGACTGTTATGCCAAAACTAAAAAACTAAATATTCTAAATTCCATATTTGCACCTTTCTACAATACTCTTTTTTTTTGTGGTTAATAAAAACCTTCCTACATAACCACAACCCTTGTATTATTACTCTAGTATCCAATTAACCCCATAAAAACACACATTAATCTCCATTCCCACCTTAACAAATCAGGAAAAAGAAAACTCTTCTTCTTCCTACTCTTTTCTCTACTCTCCTACTACCCAAAAAAGAATAAAACTTACCTTTACACACAGTACACAGAGTAAATATAATAAAAACTCCATGAACAAAGGGGCATGTGGGTGTGATATATGTACCAGGTGATGCAAAAAATCAACTTTAGAAAAAGCCCTAGTCCAGGAATTTTATCTGTTGTGAACACTCCTTATTCGCTAGGGTTTTATAAAACCCAAATCCCAAAAATAATGTAGTACATAGAATTACCTTAATGCCCTTTATCGCTGCCACTTTTTACCTTTATATAACCACTTTTCCCACTCCATAATTGCTAAAGCTCTTTTTCTGCCTAAAACCCTAAACTCTCGCTCCCATGGCTACAGTTTTTGTACATGTTTGACTGACAGTAATATTAATAGTGTTGTCAATATGGGTTTGGTAAGGGCTTGGGTGGTTTTGAAGAATAATACGAAAAGTGGGTCATAGAAAACGTAGTCTAGGACGGTGGCAGCTGTGCCAGAAAAGGATGGCACTTTGGGAAAAAAAATGGGGAAAATGGATTGGAAACCGCTTCGTCTTAGGTGAGGGTTCAGAAAAGGCAGAGAGTAGCTAATGGAGCTGGAAGAGGAGCTGGAAGAGGAGCAGGTGGAGTTAGGACCTGTGTCACTGAGGTCTTTTTACTAGGGAGTTTGGATTTGCTGAGTATTCTGGGAGTTGAGGAGAGGAATTTAAGGAAGTTGGTGGAAAAGTGCTTTGTGTTGGTGAATCTAAAACTTTAATATCATGTCAACCAACATTATCATAACCTGAATCTTTTAGGTTTAATCATCAAGAATATAATATAAAGACTAGATGTAGAAGTGTACCTGAATTCATAAGAACGGATATGCTTCTTGATTACCCGAATATAATTTTTGATTCTACGGGTTTGATTATTGAGTATTGTGGTTTTTGATATTCTAAATCATGGCATATGTATTTTAGAGAATAGGGTTCCTATTTTTTTGAGGATAGGATGTTAGGAAAGTAACATATATAAAATTTGAGGACTATAACCTATATATATACACACAGTTTCTTTATTCTCCAAGTTTTTTCCCATCATACAATAGGAAATAAAAATTTAAGGTATCTACACATAAAAGCCTATGCTAATTAAGTGACTTATGCCCAGTTAACTAAATAAACCGCAATAGTTCACTTTAGATTGGGCCAATTAATTATGATAGGACATAATATAATTTAATATATATGTAAATATCCAAAACTCAGCATTCTCCCACATGGAGTATACATATAAATGTGTGTGTGTGTCACTGTATTACTTTAGGTGGTCAAAACCTTTTGCTATCATGACCAAAGTCATTTCCTAACAATCTCGTCCATTAATCACGTCAATATATGTTCGACATGATTTTCACAACTAAATGACATATATTAAGTATGGAAGTGTAGCATGAAAATTACATGCTTGTGATCCAAATGTGTCTATTTTCAACTGGTCGAACTTTATTCTTTATAGAGATCAAATTAAAACAAATCAGAGTAAAAAATAAACTTACTTTATTTTTAAAATTATCCATAAATATAGATGCTTCTTAAAATATAAAAGCCTATAAATACAAACTCTTGCTAATCTAGCATATCCTTAAAACTCCGATACAAGAGATCGACCTCGAAGTTCCAATAGTAGATTGACCGAATTGGTACAGAAGTTGTTAAGGATCAGGCGGAGAAGCTCCTAAACCAATCAATGCTCCTGTGAGCTTCTTGTTTGCTCAGGAAGTTCTCGGTCATTGATACCCCTCCTTTAATTAATTGCTAATCAAAGGACTGCGAGTGGGCCTACAAAATTCGACAGCCTTTTGCTAGCTCTGAATAACCGTAGATAGCGGACCGACCCCCATCTCTGATTCGTCACAAACCATTTGTTGGATTAAGGCGTAAAGCTCCCGCTGGAAATGTTAAAAAAAAGTTTTCCTCTCGCATCTCGGTCACTTTTACTTTTTCGTTATTTCGTAAGTTCCAACAGGAATGCTTGAGATAACGAACCTTGACCATTTAAGTAAGCCCAAAATCCAGACTTTCCTACTTAGCTAGATAGAGAAGATTTGAAATACATAACACCCATATGCGTAGTTTGCTCATGAAAGACCTTTGGTTGTAATGGCTTAGTAAGCGGATTCGCAATCATGGAGTTCACTATTGTGCCAATATGTTCTATAGATACTAAACCGCTCTGAAATATTTCTTTTACAACTAGGGACTTGATGTCTGTGTGCTTATACTTCGTTGAGCTTCTATTATATTTGGAATACAAAACTATGACACACACACACACTTATGATTGGATGCATCACAACATACTATAAATTCTGCTGCCATGGTGGAAGTAGCTCTGAGTATTTGTTTATTTAATACTCTTCTATGAGATGGCTCCAACAGCAAGTAGATAAATATAGCCTGAAGTAGATCTCTGTTTGTCTTGGTATGCAACAAAATCAGAGTAAGAAAATTCAGTGATCTCTAATTTATTCGATCTCCTAATGTTTTGTTCTCTAAAGATGTTGCATGTCCATTCCTTTATTGTTTAAATATCTGCCTAACATCTCAACAATGTATGCAATATTCGAATGTGTATAAACTTGAGCATACATCAAACTATGTACTACTAAATCATTGGGAATCTTTTGCATTTCCTTACTTTCAAAAATCATTCTTAGGGCATTGATCAAGATAGTTTTTGATCTCCCTTTGCAACAAGGGTATCTCTTGGTTTGCTATCTTACATGCCAAATCTCTTAAGTACCTTCTTGATACATACCTTTTGTGATAACCCAAGAAAACTCCATGAGTGATCTTAATATATCTGGATCCCTAATACAAAAGAGGCATCCCTAAGATCATTCATCTCCAATTTCGTTGATAGAAATTTCTTAGTTTCATGCAATAAGCCTATATTATTGCTAGTAAGCAGTATGTCATCAACATATAGAACCAAAAAATGTGCTTACTCTCACTGAACTTGTGATATACGCAATCATCAACCAAATTCATCTCAAAACCAAATGAGATAATAATTTGTGATACTATTGATGAGAAACTTGCTTAAGCCCATAGATGAATTTCTTTAATTTGCAAACTATATTCTTTGCATCTTTGGACACCATTGAGAAACATAGTCTTTACATCCATCTGATGTAACTGAAGGTCAATAAATGTGCCACTAAAGCCATTATTATCCTAAAAGAGTCTTTTGGTGAAACTGGAGAGAAAGTTTCTTTTTAATCAATGCCTTCCTTTTGAATAAAGTCCTTTGTGACAAGACAGGCCTTATGTCTTTCAACATTACCCTTTGAATCCCTTTTGGTTTTAAATATTCATTTGCAACCAATGGGTTTTGCACTTTTGGGTAGTGTGAGTTCTTATACGTCATTGTCTTTCATGGGTTTAATTTTCTCATTCATAGCATCAATCCACTTTTGAGAATTAGTACTTTGCATAGTTTGATGAAAGCTGATTGGATCATCTTCCACTAATCCAATGTCATCCTCATGTTCTTGGAGAAATACGATGTAATCATCTGAAATTGCACTTTTCCTTTTTCTAGTGGATCTTCTCAATGACATTTTTTTTGAGGTTGTTGAGTTTGTTCTTTAGGAATAGGCTGGTGTTCTTGATGGGAAAGATTTTCAACATTGTCTTGTACTTTTGGTATTTGCTTCTTGAATAATATTAGGAATAGAAGCTTGATCATTGTCGATAACAATCATAGGAGATTCCTCTTCAATGACAAAATGTCTAACCTTATTTCTGTTCCCAAACTCAATATCCACAAAGAACTAGACATTTCCCGTTTCAAAGAAGGATTTGGACGTGGGATCATAAAATTTGTATCTCTAAGACTGTTTAGTCTACCCAACAAAATAGGTGTTGACAGTTTTTGTGTCAGTTTCTTTTCATTTGGCCTGTAAGGTCTTGCCTCATTGGACAACCCTAAATATTTAAATACTTTATATTGGGCATTTTGTTCGTACATAGTTCGTAAGGAGTTTTGGTCGTTGCCATTGTTTGGACTCTATTAATGATATAAGCTACAACTTTTAATGTCTCTCTCTAGAGTGAATCCAGTTAAGTTGTATGACCAATCATACTCCTCACCATGCCCTTTAATGTTTTGCTCCGTTTATGCTAGGAGATCTTGAAATTGATGTACTATGGGAGATGATTCTATGCTCCTCTAGGAATTTAGCAAAAGGCCATGGTATTGTTCACTTGATCTATCGTATCTGCCATTTTATTCACCACCACGATAAGATCTGATAGACTTAATTATTTTGCTAAGTTGGTTCTCAACTTCGGCTTTTAAATTCTTGAACATGTCCAGTGACTAAGACTTCTTATGAATTAGATAAATGTAGCCATAATGAGAAAAATCGTCTATGATTGTAATAAAATATTATTGACCAGTCCAAGAAGCCGTAGGGAATGGTCTACAAATATCTATATGTATTACTTCCTAGACATCTGAAGATCTGTTGGCACCTAATCTCCTTATGTTTGTCTGTTTTCCCTTAATACACTCAACACAGACTTGAAAGTTTGACAATCAAATGGATCTATAATTTCATCTGACACAAGTTTTTCAATTTTTTTTTTAAGATATGTGACCTAAACGCTTGTGCCATAGTGAAGCGGAATTTTCATTGTTTAATATGCGTTTAGTACACTACATGAACTTATATGTAAGGTTTTATTATAAGAAGCTATAGTGTCAAGTAAATAAAGGTTATCATAAAAAGACAAAGAATTAGTACTAGCATTATTTGGATTTAGAAAAAAGACTTAAACTGACTATTTTCAGATGAACAAAAATAACTGAATTTGAAAAAAATAGAAATAAAAACCAAATTTGTTTGAAAGACGGTACAAAATATCTTTTTCAAATCCAAATAATTACCTATCTTTCGGTTGCTTCAACTTTAACTGGTTGTCATCACCCACATAAATGAATCTTTCAGCATTATTTGACTTTTGGCAATTCAGGCAAACTTGCATAAACATACTTATGTGAGTAGTCATATCGGAGTCTATCCACCTAGTGTGTCTAAGTACTGAAGCTAAATTAACCTTAGAACAATCTAAAATGAGAAGCAAACCTTTCTTTCCAAGTCAAGTGTGATAGTTGGTACGGTCCTCCATGTGTCTAGGATTCTTACAAAAGTAACAGCCAGAAATTCCTTAGTTTGTTTCTTTTGTTGTTTCTTTTGACGTGGACTATTGGCAACTTCTTTATCCTGTTTCCTTTTCTTGCTTTTGTCCTTAACGGTACTTGCCAAATGAGCACTTTCAATATTTTCTTGCTTCAACCTTTCATGTTCTTGCACACATGATGCATGAAAAGTTAAATTAACCAATTCACGGCTTCCCACTAATTTTGCAAATGCATCGTATCAATGTACTAGATAGAATAGGGATCGTTTCCATGTGGAAAAATTTTCAAACAAGTACAAAAATAGCCAACGATTTCTATCTAGACATTTGACAAGAGTGATTGGATTGTTCAATTAAAATACTAAATTATGTGAGAAATGAAAACTAACATGAATAAATTTTAAAAAGAGAAAATAATCAAGTATTAAGAAAATGGGTCAGCTACTAAAGTAGCAACTTTCCTAATTTAACTTAACGTGCCAAATCAATCAAGTCATTTGCATATTTTTGGAGGTTGTATTCAGATCCAGAAAATCAACTCAACCCCGATTGCTGGTGATGAAGAGTCCTATCGACTTGATTGTTTTTTATGGGCTCCTAGTCCCAATTAAATTGAGTAGTAAGTAAATAGAATTATCAAGAACCAACTAGAGATTCCAGTTTAATAACTATCTTTGATTTATGGGGGATGGTCGACTCCTGTGTTATCTTGGCCAATCTGACCAAGAATAGAGTTAGTTACTCTCATGAATTTTCTCATTTGTGACGATTATTACCCACAAATGCAATTAAATCATTTGATGATGATCAATTAAGTTGATTCATTGGAAATTGCATCGTCCGTACCTAATCCTAACAAAATTAGTTCTTGTTTAGTGAAATAGAAGAAATGAATGATAACACAAGAAAATGAAATAACCACTATACTAAGAATTGATTGAATGGATTGAAAAAAAAATTAAATAAAAATAAAAGCAATAACGAAAATTAGCTACGCAATTAAAAGAAAATACCAACAATTATGCTAAACTATCACCGGAAGTCTTAAATTGCTTGAACTAGTCTTTAATAGCAAATCAAGGTTTAAACTAAAGGAGTGCAATGAAAAACTAAGAAGAATTACAGAAGAGCTAAATGTCATCTCTTCCTAATTCTATGTATTACTAATCTATGGATCCCTAACAAGTCTAGGAAATCCCATTTATTTTCTACTTAACTCCTAAAAGTTAAGAGGTTCCTAATCAGATAAAATTTCCAAAATGAAAGCCTATTACAAGTGAAAGACTGAAATCCTGCCTTAGCAAAATGTTTCTAGAATTAGCCTTCTTGGCTTGGTTCACCGCAGTGAATGACTTTCTGCTTTAGGAGTTCACCACAACAAAAAATGCTTATGTCTCTAATTTTGACTCTTTCATGGTGGCGAATGGATAGAATGTGGCAACTTCTTCATGGTGAATGGGGCTATTGCTTCGCAAAATCTGGCTTTTCCACTTGATCTCGACTTCTGACTTGGTAAAATTACCTTTTTACTTGCATCAAAATTATAACTAAACGCAATAGCTAAACAAAACTTAAAATTGAAACTAAAATTACTTAAAAACACACAACTCATCCTAACTAAATATTTTGACACAAAACATTAACAAAACACAATAATACGATTCAAAATAGTAAAACCTAAGCCTAAAAAAACTTATTAATAATCTTAATTCTAAAACTATCAGACTCCCCCAAAGTTAGCCTTTTGTTCATCCCGAGCAAAAGAAACAAAAATAACAAAGTGAACAAACAAGTACACAATATAATTGTAATGGAACTGTATCAATAATAGTGAAATCATTGAGCACCCAAGTTAGATTTGTTTAATGCATAGGAAAATTTGACCCACAATCCCATTTCATCGTAAAAATGCCATACTCTTACCCCTACAAAAGGGAGTAAGAAGCAAAGCCACTCATCTTACCAATCTTGACAACTTACATCCACCAAGTTCCATCATATGACAAAATGGCTGGGCACAAAGTGTAATTGATGTAGAAAAAGTTTAATTATATATTCTATCTATATCTTTCTACTATTCTCTTCAAGTGCACGGTATCTGTGTAGTAGGATGAATATGGATCATTCCTATAGAAACTGCGTAGCCAAGTACTAAAAATCTTCGACAATTTCTCTTTAGACGATCACAGATAAGTGCTTTTGGATTTTTAAAAATAAACTAAAATAGGAATTAAATTTATGCAATTAAATAACGCTAAACTAAAAAGAAGTGTTTTCAAATAATGTTAAAAGACGGTTTAGGTATTGGGCTAGAAATTTTTCGGGATTACTCAAATTACCAATTAATAAGTTCAATTATACTAAATGGAAGTTCAATTCCTAATTATCAATCAAACCCCAATTCCTCACATAATTGGATCCTGTCGTAATTGGATTCTATCAAATTAATTGATTTAGGGGTAGATTCTTCTTTAATCTAATTTCAATTAAATTAGTTTTCTTTATATGGAATTTATAATGAACTAACTAATTAATCTTTTTAGTTAGGATCTCAAATATAAATTAGTTTAACAATTAAAACTGCTCTATGATGGGGGTTCGACTTTCATGTCAACTTGGCCAACCTAACCAAAATTAGAGTTAGATATTGCTCATAGATATAATCTTTCCAATTAATGGTTTCCTGAGTTAATTTGTAAAAATTTTCATTATCCGCGCCCAAACCTAATTAATTTAGTGCATCACTATTGAAATCAACACACAAGAATTAATTAAATAGCAAAACCACATTATTAAAATATAACTAGGGTTGTTGCTGAAATCAATATTTCAAGAAAATGTATACAAGAATATAACTTAAAATAAAGAATAGTAAGGAGGAACGAAATTTCCTAAAACATTCTTAGAATGATTAAAACTGCAAATAGAAATGTTGGATTCTCCCTAAGAAATAATTGTTCACTCTTGGTCTGAAACCTATTATTGAATTAAAAATCTAAAATTAGATGTTTGTTGTGCAAAGAAATAATATAATGAGTTTCTAAGCCTAAGAAAATAATAAAGAACAATCTTAGATGGAAGTTGGAGATTGTAAAATAATAGTTTTAATAGCCTTTTACCGCTAAGAGTTTTAGCATGGATAATAATCTTTAATATTCCTATAATGATTTAACAACTAAATTATCCATTGCCTCACGTTTCTCTTGACTCATGCTACCTCGCTTCAAGAGAGCATTTTTGCTTGCCAAGATCGCTCAAAGCGAGCTTCTTACTGCCATTACCCGCCTCGAGCAAAAAATTTAACTAGTTGGGCTCGCTTGAGGTGAGCACACTTTTCCTGCAGGCGAGCCTTTCTATCCATTCTCTGGTTCAAATTTCTTGCTTTGTTTACAAAATGACCATTTAGCCCTTCTAAGTCCTGCACACAAAATCAAAATAAAATAAATAACTATATTTCCATATTTGACCTACCAACTAAATGATTAATACATCACAAACCAATGAAGTGCTATAAACTAACTAACTAACACTAAACACTAAAAATTGGGACTAGAGTAACACATAATTAAGCACAATTGGAACATAAAATACCTCTAAATATAGAGCTATTAGCTATCATATTGTAATTATTATACGAACTAATCTGGACCAAGAATCAAATAGAATTCAAAAGATTGTAATGTAAAGTAAGGGATAGGGTAGGATAAATATAGGTAAAGTAGCTAAAATCACCTTAGACATATTACAATTTGACTTTGTGCTAATTCCTGCACCCTCAGTAAATACCACCATAACC
Organism: Cinchona pubescens; assembly: GCA_025175665.1. Taxonomy (NCBI): domain Eukaryota; kingdom Viridiplantae; phylum Streptophyta; class Magnoliopsida; order Gentianales; family Rubiaceae; genus Cinchona; species Cinchona pubescens. Next base: position 2,298,690 of record JANKKI010000232.1, read on the forward strand.
AACCAAACTAAAACTCGTAGTTAAAAGACATAGCCTAAACAATATAGCTAATGTTATAATGGCTGTCAAGAGGTAATGAACCTCTTACTCATAATCCTGTCAGCCCAAATAACAATTATTTAGGTGTGTATTTACACAAATATATATTTTTTAACAAAGAACACCAATGCCTCCTCATTTGTCCATCACACAAAATTATGAAAACAATGCATATATAGCATCCATGTCAACCAAGGTGATGGATAAAAGAGAAATTAGCATACAAAAACGGTCTAGTTTTTGGATAAATTTTCTAATCATATGGTTATTTCAAAGAAAATTAGGCAAATCAAGCTCAAAGGGGGACACTAGGGATATTATTCAAAAATGTAGGCAATTTAGCTCAAACTGTCCAAAGAAAATGGCTAAATCATTTCCAAGGTCCAAATGTTGCCCATATTTATCAAATAAAAGAATCCTTAGCCCATTGTCTCAAGTGAAACAAAGTTTTCATAAGCCATCAAGATTTGCAGTTAAGAAAATTACTACGCTCACTACTAGCTCACATCAGGCATGTATATATGGGAAAATAGTCAATGAGGTCACAAAGTAATAATTCTTATACAATTACATTTACCAATCCAATTAAATTGACTCATCATTCATAACCAAAGATACAAACTCAAAGGGCTACTGTGTGCACTTCATCACAAGACACTTAAGCACCATTAACATTAAAACACATATAAACATAGCACATATAGACATAAAAACACAACAATGAAACTAGACACCACTAATTTAAGTAGCAGATTTAAAAGTAAAAATAAAATGCAAGAATTTAAAAACACAAAACACAACCCAAAACATCACACAAAAACACCACCAAAACAACAATAATTATAAGAACGCCACCTCCAATCCCCCCAACTTGAACTAAGCATTATCCCTAATGCTTGCCAATATGGTAAAACACAAGTACAAGAAATTAAAAAGTAGAAATTGTTCATTTGTAGAAAAGAAACAAGGAAAGAAAAACTTCCTCAGGTGGCCCTAGATGGCCCGACCTTATCTTCCTCCTCACTGGAATCCTTCTTAGATTCTTCCTCATCTATTTTCTCTTTATCAGATTCCACTTCTTCATCTTGCGGGCCTAGTGCCAACATTTAGCTTGTGGGTCATGGTATTTTGAAGAGAGGTTGTAGGGATATGTGGTTAAGATTGAAGATTTAAAGGGGTTTTGGTGGATTTGGAATGGGGATTTGATTGGGGTTTCGAAAAAAAAGGAAAGAAAGAAAAAGAAGAAAAAGAGTTTGAAAGAATAAAAGGAAGAAAAGAAAGGGTTTTAGGAGAGATTGGGGATAGGAAGTAGGAAATTTCCAACTATTAAGGAGACAAAAGGCAAGAACAATTTGGGTGGAGTGCTTTTGAAATTCAAAGTCCCGATTCTTGGACATTCACAGTGGTGAACGAGTATGCCTTTAAAAGATTAGTCACGGCAAAAAATGCTTCTATTTCTTGAATTGGGGCGTTCACCCCGCTGAATGAAATTAACTTGGAAGGATTCACTGCTGTAAAAAATGCTAATATCCAACTTTTTAACGATTTTTCTCAGCGAATGGAATTCACTTGGAAATATTTGCTGCGGAAAAAAATGCTTTTGCTTAAAAATTTCATTGGTTCGGCTCTATGAATCAAAAGGTATGATTCATTCGCTACAACAAATTTTGCTTCTATCCGAATTATCGTAGATTTTTTCGAACAATCCCCGATGCTTTTTTGCTTCTTTATCATAAAATGGACAATAGATGGGATTAAACATATATTAATAAAATTACTAATCTCAAGAGAAAAAAGAAATGATGTAAATTTCTTGGATTGCCTTTCAAGTAGTACTTCTTTTAAGTCATTAACTTGACTTCATAAGTTGATCAAGCCCAAGGAACAGTATTGTGTCCCCCTTCTACTTCTCCACCATGATACAATTTGAATCTACTACCATTGACCTTGAATATGAAATCCTTACCCTTAATCTCGACCACTTTATAAGGGAATGCTTGCGCTACGTTATATGGTCCCCTCTATCATGACTTGAGTTTCCCAGGGAACAGTGAAGGCTAGAATTATAGAGCAACAATTTGTCACCTGCGTGGAATTCCTTATACAAAATGTTCTTGTCATGCCACTTCATGTTCCTTTCTTTTCCAAGCCTTGAATTTCCATAAGCTTTTCCTCGAAATTCTTCCAACTCTCAGAGTTCTAGTAACCACTTTTCACCAGCTACTTTATAGTCAAAATTAAAGGCCTTGATTGCCCAGAATGCCTTGTGCTTTATTTGTGATTCAACTGATAACTAACATGTCTTTCTGAAAATGAGCTTGTAAGGTGACATACCAATAGTAATTTTGAATATCGCCATATATACCCACAATGCATCATCCAGTTTATAAGACCAATCCCTGTGAGAAGCATTTACAATTTTTTCCAGGATCCTCTTGAGCTCTTTATTTGACACTTTCGCTTGCCCTAAAGTTTGTGGATGATAGGGTAATGAAACCTTATGTGTAACCCCATACTTTGACAATAAAGTTTCAAACAGAGTTTTCTTAAAATGTGTTCTTCCATCACTAATGATTGCTCACAAAACTCCAAACCTTGAGAAAATGTTGTGCTTGATGAATTTAGTGACCACCCGAGCATTATTAGTGGGTAGTGTTGCCGCTTCCATCCATTTAGAAAAATAATCTATGGCTATTAGGATTTATTTGTTGGAGAAAGAACTCAAAAATGGACCCATGAAGTCAATGCTCCAAATATAAAGTAATTCAACTTCCAAGATGATGTTTGAGAGGCATTTCATCCTTCCTAGATATATTTCTTGCTCGTTGACAAGTATCGCATTGCTTCACAAATAATTTAGCATTCGAAAATACTGTAGGTCAGTATAGTCCACTCTAAAAACCTGTTCGGCTATATGATGTTTTCCGTGATGTCCTCCCACAGGAGAAGATTGACACATTCTCAATACATTCTCCATCTCTTCTTTGGGCACATATCTTCAGATCATTTGATCTCCACACCTTTTGTGCAAGTATGGTTCATGACAAAAGTAGAACTTCAAATTAGAAAAGAATTTCTTTCTTTTTGATAATAATTCAACTTTAAGGAAAGAATTTGAGTCACCAAATAATTTGCCAAGTCAGCGCGTACCACAAGGTGACACTAACTGCCATCAATCTCTCTTCTAAAAATTCTTCCCTGATTAGCAACATTTCTTTCTTAATTTCTGGTGGTGGTTCTAATCTGGACAAATGATCAAGCCACTGTGTTATCAATCCCTTTCTTGTCAATTTGTCCATTTCCCAATTGAACTCCTACAATAGCAAAATCTGGCATCTTGCTTAGATAACAAATATTTCAATGCAGCATGAACTGTATGCATAATAACTTTAGAACCTATGAAATATGGATGAGTTTCTCAAAGGCAAAGACTACAACTAGCAATTCTTTCTTAACTGTAGAATAATTAATCTGAGCTTCATTTAAAGTTTAGCTAGCATAGTACACTATATGAAGAACCTTGTCCTTTTTTTTTTGGACAAAGGATTGCGCATCTACAGTGTACTTACTTGCATCACACATTAATTCAATAGATTTAGACCAATCAAGTGACATAATTATTGGTTTAGTCGCTAATGCCATCTTGAGGACTTCGAATGCATGAAGACATTTTTCATCAAAATTAAACACAACATCCTTTTGCAATAATTCACACAGAGGTTTAGAAATAAGGAAAAAATTTCGTATGAACTGCCAATAAAATTCAACATGACCCAAGAAACTTGTTCTTCTTTTTACGTTTGCTGGGCAAGGGTAGCTTTTCAATCTCCTCTACCTTAGCTTTGTCTACCTCTATACCTTTAGCAAATATTTTATATCCTAACACAATTCCTTCTTGTACCATAAAATGACATTTTTCTCAATTTAGAGCAAGATTTGTATCATCACAATGTTGAAGAATCAAAGACAAATTATGCAAACAGTCATCAAATGTGGTTCCAAACATAGAAAATCATCCATAAAAACTTCAATACTCTTCTTAATCATATCACGAAAAATAGCAAACATTTATCATTAAAAAGAGTTTGGTGCATTACAAAGGCCAAACGACATTCTCTTTTATGCAAAAGTACCATAAGGACAAGTGAAAGTTGTCTTTTCTTGGTCTTCTAGGGCTATGAAAATTTGGAAATATCCTGCATACCCATGTAAAAAGCAATAAAAACCATGACCAGTTAAATGTTCTAATTTTTGATCAATGAAGGGAAGGGGAAAGTGGTCTTTTTGAGTGGCCTCATTTAACTTATTTCTTGTAAGTAATGCAAACCTGCCATCCCGTGACTACTATAGAAAGAATTAACTCATTATTATCATTTACGATTACAATTATCTCTTCTTTTTTAGGAACTATTTGAGTAGAACTGACTCATTCACTATCACTAATGGCATAAATATAATTATGCTTGCATCTAACAATTTTATTACTTCCTTCTTTACAGCTTCTTTAAAAGTGGGATTTAACCTACAGTAGGGCTGTCTACATGATTTATAAGTATATACGTTAAAATTTAATGCATGCAGATAGAAGGGTTAATCCTTTTTATATCACTTAAAACTCTAGGCAATTGCAAATATATGCTTTCGTAAAACATCCAACAATTTTTGATTTGGTCATTGGACAAGTATACACTCACACTGACAGGTAATGTTTCATTATCTCCTAAAAATGCATACTTTAAATGAGAAGGAAGTGACTTAAACTCTACCTTGGGGGGTTCACTAGTCAGAGACCCCCTTACTTAATTCTTCGTGTGTAACGTTGACTCATTTTTTGTAGGATTTCCCTCCAGCGTCCTTAAGCAGGTTTTTGATGCTTCACATGCTTTTCAATATCTTGAGCTTGCATTAGAGCATTTTCTAGTAGAAGTTGTGTAACTTGACTCCTGCAAAAATCATGAGAAAGTGTATCAACTAAATTAATCATTATTGCATTATCACAAACAGAAAGATGTTTAAGAGAATCAAGAACAGAAAAATTGACAATCTGTCAATTGTAGTTTGCCTTCTTGCATATCATTAAGTGCTCTTCCAGTTGCTAAAAATAGCCTCCCAAGGATTAATGGCATGTTTTGTTTCCCTCCACGTCCGGGATAACTAAATTTGTTGACAGGTAGCATTTATCCACTTTGACTAAGACATCTTCTACTACCTCCACGGGATATTTGATGTTCTATCTACCAAGTGGAGTGAGATATTTGTAGGTTTGAACTCATTGGCATTCAATATCTAGTAAATAGAAAGTGGCATTAAGATAATTAAGGCTCCCAAATCACAAAGTGCTTTCTCAAAATCCATCCCTCCAACAGTGCTTAGGATAGAGAATGAACTAGGATCTTTCATCTTTTTGGAGGTAATTTCTTCTCAATAATAGCATTGCATCCTTCTATCAATGGAAAAACTTCGTCTCCAGGCAATTTCTTCTTGCTTAAAAGTAGTTGCTTCATGAATCTGCCATAGCTTGGCATATTCTCAAAAGCCTCCGTGGGTGGAATGTTGATTTCCACCTTTTGAAGAACTTTCAATCTATTGAATTTACTGTCCTTCTCTTTGGCCTTTAACCAATTTGGAAAAGGATTTCTAACTGGGATGTATATTGGTGGATTGTTAGGCTGACTATTAGGTTTCTTTCTTGGTGGAACCAAGTATTTCTCCTGTATATTTGCTTATTCTACTTTTTTTTTTCCCATCTGCTCGACTTTTTCCGTACCAGCTGTTTTCCCACTTCTCAAAGTTACAGCTGTTCACACAATTTTTGAAGTATGGAATATAATATGGAAAATAAGGAACAAACAATAAAAAAATTGATTTAATTAATTTAAGGGTGCAACTTTGATTTTGTATTTTTAATTTACAAAAAAAATACTCCCTTGATTCTTGCGTCTCTAAATTGTAGATCTAAGGATGATGGATCTTCTTGCGGTGATTTAGTGAATAGAAAAAATTTTTCGAACACTTGTAGAGGAAAAAAACTTGAGTAGATCTTAAGGAAAGACGTCTCTTGATCTATGCAAAAGTTGAAAACTTGAACACTTGATACGAACAACTTGAAGATTAATCAACACTTGAAGACTTGGAACGTAGATATTGTAGGATTTCGAGGACTTTACGGTCGAAAAACGTGTAGAGTTTCAAGGACTTGAGAGACTTGATGTATACAGTAAATCTCTAATGTAGTGTGTCTTGTCTGTGGGAGAGCACCTCTATTTATAGATTAAAATAGGATTTCCTACCCTAATGGATTACTTGGGACTTAAGTCACCCATGGTTTAAGGATTTCTCAGATGAAACAATAGGCTGGCCCATGACATAGTCCAAAATATTATATTGGACTCTTAGTCAATTTATTTAATTTACTTGGTCGAGCCAAAATCTAAAAAAAGTCCACTTGCATCCTAGGAATTATTGGATCTTGACTTGGACCTTTCATTTAAATTAATTAAGACAATTATTAGTTTTTGTCTCAATTAATAATAATTTAAAATTTTAAAGTCTACAAATACCCCCACTTCAAGGCTCGGTTAAAAATTCATTTTTAAGGATCGAATCGGGCTTGAAGTTCTTGATCCTTTTTTTAATGAAGAGCCAAACATTTTCTTCGACCAGATCATGCAGGTCTTCGTAATATCTAAGATTCAAAACACAAAATTAAGCCTGATGCAAGAGTCCATACTTGAAATGACATAGTTGGTGGTTCATGGTACACCACACACGTGAGATCCTAACACTCAACTTCCACATGTCTTCAAAATAAGAAACACTCAGAAGTGAATGTTTCTCGCTTTAGCACGATAGGTCAGTACTCAATAGCAGTGCTAATCCAGTTAGTACTCAATAGCAGAGCTCAAATTTTGTTTCGAAAACTGTCTACCAAGTACCCTTGTCAACTTAAGGGAATAAAAGGGAAAATTTAAAACTGCAACTTTCCCAATTTTCCAAACCACTTTGAAATTCCTTTTCTACTAATTCCAAACTTTCTGATTCTCTTCATACTATTCCCAACGAAAAATCTTTTTGTTTCCTTTTTTTTTTTTCCTGAAAATAAGACATAAGCATATGCAAACTTATAGGTGAACTTTTTTTTCCAACTTCCAATTCCAAAGTTGAAATTTTCCCAAAACAAAAGCCATCCAAGCTTAAGAAAGCTGCCAAATTATTCACGTTTCCTTAAAGAGCAAATAATTCAGGCCTAAACCACAGACTTGTAGCTCTTTTTTAATTGCAATTCCTACACCCAATTTCTTAACAATACAGCTCTGAAGAAACATCGCATTGTGCATAAGAAGTCTCAATCTCCAAACTTCATTCCTTTAACAAGTCAAGTTATAGGTAATTTCTCGACTTTTCACTCGACTTATATCGATCTGGGACATCCTTTTCCCTTGAACTAGAATCGTTTAAACAATCAAATAATAATGATGATAATAACTCTTGCTATGTGTTGTTTGTTCGCTAAAAATTTTGGTCCTCGAAATATTCAAATGTTGCAGGAATTTTATTTTTGTGTTAGTGCACACCACCAATTGTTCGTCAAATTTACCAAGAGAACTTTCACTTGAATGAATCATCCCCCCTATTAATATTAGAGAGCATTCTCCATCTTCAATTGGTTCAAGGGCTCTAGCCATTGATTTTTTTTCAAATAGCAGATCCCTACCGTGATTTTCAGCTACTTTGGCAACTTGAAACCCCAACATTTACAAGAAATCCAAACTCTAATTATTGACACCTACAAACATTACTATCCTTTTGCACGTTTTTCTAAGGCATCCCCGGCACAATATCTTGTTGAAGTACATAACTTTTGTTGTTCAGTAATCATCATCAAGGAGCAATTAATCGTAACCTCATTTTACTGTCGCACTTTTACTTTCCTGTTCCAATTCATTCTATTTGTTGGAGGAATTTTTGGCAACATGCAAATCAAGGATGGTGAATCTCCTAAACAATGCCTCCAACTTCTTGATGACAAGTGAGGCTTGAGTGCTCATGACTTGTCCCTACACGAACTACCACCTACTATAGGCAACTTTGCGTTAAAGATTGATCCTATAGACACGCCGTCTCATCTTCCCGAGTGGTTGACTAAATCTACAAAGGTGGTGATTGTTCCTTCTTCATCTCTTATAAGCAAAGAACTACACGTGTTGCTCTCTCATGATCATGGTAAGAAATAAAGTACCAACAAGTTTCTGCTTCCCTTGGCTCGAATCAATTCAGACAAAACTAGCCGGGATGCTCCAGCCTCTAATTTCGACGAAACTTGTTACACCACGAGCTATTGGGAGTAGGTCAAAGATGTCCTCTCAAGACACAAGAAGGACAAGTTCTCCTAGTTGCCGAGATCCATGATGCTGTCTTTACTCAGATATGAGTATTGCGACAATGTCTTGCATGCGTTCCTCAAACTTTGGTGTCACACGACAAATACCTTGTACTCATCTACTGGCGAATTGTCCATCTTACTTTGAGACTTGTGCAAGCTAGATGTTCTTCTAGTCTATGGCACTCTTTACAATGAAGTCATTCCCTCAGCTGATGAACTTTGTGGTACTAGCACTAATGGAAAACCCTGGCTACTGGCAATTCATCTATTAACTGCTTTTCATAAACTCACGAGAAGAAAAAAAGGTGTTCGGATTACTGATTGGATTCAATTTTGGTTTAAAGGACCAAGTAGATATCAACCGCCCTCTCTTAGAGTTAGTAGGCGAAGAATTTTGTCAAAGCCGTGGACTACTTACAATCCAAGTGGAATCATTGACAACAACTGTGCGATCAAGATTAATGACAAAGCCAAGTCGTTCCTTGACTTGGGAGTTGACGAGACTTCGACTCTAGGGAGATGAGACATAGCTTGTTCCATTTTTGTCCTGCTGGATTTGCAAATTCCTTTTGCCGAGTCACAGAATTGAGAACTTCCGTCCTAGTTATTTCAGTGGCGAGCTTGATGGCCCATGGGCAAAAATTTTCCCTTGCCATGCCGGTGTTATCAAGCATCTACAATGGCTTAAACGAAGTTGTCAATTCTTCAAAACTGTTGGAATCCACTGCTATTTCTCCAATCCACTCTTTGTATGGATGGATAGCTCATTATTTTGATGCCTACCACATTCATGGAAAGTTTAATTATGAAGCCCTAATGACTAAATTTGGTGGTGAGAAATTGGCCAAATTTTTCACTGATGACAAAGCAAGAAACCTCCTCCTAAAGATGAACCCATCAATTCTTCCTAGCTTATGCTTGGCTCAAGAGAACGATCATGTCTTGGTTGACAATAGAGATTTATCACCTTCATGGACAGACTATTTTATTAGCACTCATTCATGTTACTTGACTCTTCGAAATTCTTGAATAATGTTCATATTGTTGAGCTATATAATCCTTATAGGTTTAGCTGCCAGTTTGGCTTTTGTCAAGTATTCCTTACAACTTGAAAAAGAAGCTCCCTTCTTATTCATTGGTGGACATAGTGCAATTGTGGGAATCCTCCACTCGTATGGCAACACAGTCTAAAATAACTCTACTAGCTCAAAAAAGAAGTTATTTTTATTTTTATTTTTATAAAAGATTATGACTATTGGTGGTCGAGTAGATCAAATGATGCTCCTAAACATACCATCAAGATTAATTTGAAGAAGAGAAAAAGTATCCAGTCATGTGCACATTTGATATCTAAGGGTGATGTGGCTATTCATTCTTCAAAAGCGTCATTCTATGCATCATGAGATAAGAAAGGGAGATACTTCTGACACTTCAATCAAGACTTTCAAAGATACAAGGGAGACGATTATCAAAGATTCAAGTAAAGAAACCGAGATCATCCCCACTCAAAATTCAAAGAGCAACTTGACATGAAAAAAAGAGGTGACTACACCCAATGAGGAAAAACCATCGAAGACAGTGGTAGATGTGTTGGCAAATAGAGGAAAAACACCACTAGTCACTTTTTCACCCATGACTCTTAATGCAACGATTGGAGATTCATCATGCCATAACATTTATGATGAGGAAGATTCAAGTGACTACACATCCGGCTGTGATCGCCCTTGGAATCGACCCAAGAAAGGAAATAAAGGAAACAACGCATGAGACTTGGATATGGCTATCATAGACTCAGAAGCACTTATTTGAGGCATACCAAACTCAACAATACCATTAGAGCAACTTGCCTAGTATGTTGTTATTTCATTTAATACCTTTTGCTCTCATGTTCGTCTTTCCTCTTTGTTTTTTTTTTTTAAATGTTGATGACCCTATACTTATCCTTTTTTTTATTCTCTCTTTTCAGTTTGATGATCATGAGCACTTAGTGGACCTTGTAGATGACACTCTTGAAGAAATGAAGGTTTCAGTGACCGGGACAACATAGCCAGTTTGATGTTTTCAGCAATGTCATTCATAGTTCCTCTAATGACAACCTTAAAAAGAACCTTGAGGATGGAAGGAATGATGCCACGAATAGTCAAGCTAGAACTCAACCGGAAAACACCATAATGACATGGAGGACTCCACCCATTCAAATTACTTCGGTAGAAAGTAGCCACTCAAGATATTTAAAGCCCCAACTTGGCCATTGCCTCGAACTGTATCCTAGTTTCATTCGGAAGAAGTTATCTCAAACTGTCAACAAGAGTATGTATCCATGTTGTTGGGGAATCTTAAGCAAAAAATTTCAAAGACTTCCTTACAACACATGTCTTCTCTAAGCAAACATGCAACAAGATTTCTTGAAAAGATGGGGAGCAAATTGGACATCTCGGCTTTGCAAGGTCTAATAAAGACATTTTTGAGAATATAGAGACATATAACTATATTAAGGTATCACTTGATGGAAAGATGACTCAAGAATTCTCTCAACTGCTCAACAAGGATTAACCGGCACACCATTGAAATGCAAGAACAAGAACAGATAAAGAGTGTAGAAACTTAGAAGCACAAATAGCACAACTTAGCAACAAGGAAGTGGAGTTGAAGGAGCAACTTGGCAACCTATGTGCTTGGTGTCAGGAAAAAACCTTGGTTCTTAATCATAGCCAAGAAAGCCTTAAAAGGACTCAAGTTGAAGTTACCGAATTGAGAGAGGAGATCCAAAATATACAGAACACCCAATACCTATCTGTAGAAGATGCCAAGGTTCTAGGCAAAATGGAGTGTCTGCTTGAAGAGGATTGGAATGAACTTGCAAACTTCCATCTTTTCAAATAGCTCTCTTTTTTTTTGCAGCAATTTTATTTTGGATGAGTAGGAAAGGACTAGTCTTGACATGCTTTCACGTTAGCATTCTTGATATAATAAAGAGCATTTACAAGGAATAAAAATGTCCTATTCAAATTCGCATGTATCTCTTTCTTTCTCTCTCTGTTTTTTTTTTCTTGCAACTTTGTGTTGACAACTCACGCACCAACTAGTCTAAGTCAAAATGGAATTTTGATATTGATATGATTGAACTTGAAAGTAACTTCCAAACTTCCTACGTATCCCAAACAGAGGGAATCAAGTCATCACATAGTTCAAAAGATTTTAGTGCCCTCCATAGTTTTTTTTGTCCTTATTTTGCCTAGGCCATCTCTTGTGAGGTTTACAACCTAGCAGACCTTTTTTTTTTCCTCTTTTTTTCCTTATTTTTGCCTAAGCCACCCTGGCAAGGTTTTCAACCTAGTGGCCTTTTTCTTTTGGAATGCCATTCACAGTTTATACTCATGTGGGCCAGGAGTAATTTGCAGAGTCAACCTTCAAGCCTGAAATCGTTTTGAGAACTTCCTGTTGATTGAGAAAATCTTGACACCATCCATATCTACTAGTTTATATGCACCATGGGAGTAAACTTCTCGAACCACGTGAGGCCTATCCCATTTTGAGGTTAATTTATTTCCCATGCGATGATTGGTGACGCATAACAATTGGCCTTCTTATTGCAAGAACCAAATCTCCAACTTGAAAGGTTCATGGTTGCACTTTCTTGTTGAATGCTTTGCACATTCGAGCTAGGTAACACTCAAGTTGCTGTTGAGCTTGCAACCTCTTCTCATCAAGAGATTCTAGTTCTTCTAATTGGAAATGAGCATTGTCTTCGATCATAAGACCTTCTTGCATTGAGATTTGCAAGGAAGGTATTTGACACTCCAATGGTCAAACCGCTTCAACTCCATAGACAAGCAAATATGGCTTGGCTTGTGTAGGTGTCCTGAAAGTTGTCTTGTAGGCCCAAAGCACTTCACCTACTCTATCATGCCAATCTTTCTTGGATTTAGACACCACTTTCTTCAGTAAATTGCATAAGGTTTTTGTTGAAAACTTATGCCAAGCCATTCGTCGGTGCATTGTACATTAAAGAATTATGCTGCTTGAATTTAAACTATGCACACAATTGATTCATCAAAGTACTGTAGAACGGCTGATATGTTCCATTGTCTGTAATAATGTATCGAGGGAAACCATATGTGATCGAGGTCCTGATGAGAGCAAAAACATTCTCCTTCTTTACTGCTTTCAATAAAATAGCTTCTGCCTACTTAGAGAAATAATCTGTTGCTGCCAAGATGTAAAGATGATCCTGAAAAGATTTAGGTAATGGACCAACCACAACTAGACCCCATGCATCAAAAGGCCATGAAGCTACTGTGGGATGTAATGGTTTTGGCGGTTGATGGTTCAAATTTGCATGAAGTTGACAAGCCTCACATCTTCTTGCATAATTTAGACAATTTTTTTTACCGTTGTTGGCCAATAGTAGCCCATTCTCTTAATTTGAAAGTGAAGTTTTGGCCCAAAATGATGTGCTCCACAAAGACCTGAGTGCATTTCCTTCATGGCCTCGGTAGTCCCTATCCTATGCAAACAGCATTGGAACGTCATCTCATAAGATCGACGATACAACGTATCCTTGTAAAGCACGAATCTAGGGGATGGTGAAACCAACGCTGAATTTCAGCTCAATATCGAAGATCTTCTGGTAACATTCCATGCTTCAAATAATTGATTAATGGTTGTTTCCAATCATTTTCATCAATTTTAGAAATCGAGATTGTGCTTGCCTTCACTGTGAAGTACTCCGATAAAGTTGGAGCAATCCATTTGCAACAAATGGTAACATTGACTTTTTCATCATCAGACAAGGCTAGGGTTGTTGTTAGATTTGTGAGAGCATTTGCCATGCAATTTTCTTTCCTAGAGAATGCTCCAAAGAATTACTGTTGAATTGTCCCAACAATTGGGTAGCACAATTAAAGTAAGGAAGCAAGTCATCTTTCTTCACATCATATTGCTTCAATACTTTACACACCACTAACTTGGAGTCTCCGAACACTTCAAGCTCCAGAATGTTCATTTCTAATGCCATTTGAAGCTGATGATGAAGGCTTGATATTTAGCCACATTATTAGAGCATAACTTAGTCAACACCGTCGAAAATGGAAGACCTCATAAATCTTTTTGGTGAGACAAACACAATTCCTGCCCCTGCTCCAGTTAATCTAGCAGCACCATCAAAGAACATCATCCAAGGCGATAGAACTTCTATGAGAAAAATGTCCTCATTAAGAAAATCATCAAAGGGTTCACATTTAGCAAGAATAAGGTGATCAGCAAGAAAATCGGCTAGCGCCTGTCCTTTAATAGCTTTTTGAGGCACGTAAATGATTTCATATTGATTGAATATGAAAGTACAGAATTTTACAGGCTTTGACATAACAAACTTCACCGGATCAGCTCGTGAGATCAAATGAGCACTATATGCCTCAAAATAATGCTTCGACTTCTTTATTGCATAAAACAGGGCTAGGCACATTTCCTTGATAGGGAAATACTTGATCTCATTCTTAGTTAGTGAATGACTTAGGTAATACAATGCTCTTTCCTTTCCTTCTTCATTCTCTTGTGCCAAGCATGCACCTACTGACTTTTCATGTGACGAAATATATAGAAGATTAAAGGCTTTCCTAGAATAGGAGCTCCAAGTATAGGTGGGTTCAAAAGGTACTTCTTGATGCTCTCAAAGGCATTTGGCAAGAATTATCCCATCTAAATTTGGCATCTTTCCTTAACAAATGATTGAATGATTGACAAAGACCGATGAGATTAAAGATAAACCTTCGAATGAATGATAGATTACCTTGAAGGCTCCTTAGTTCTTGCAAGTTTCTCGGTGCGGGCATTCGTATTGTAGCATTAATCTTGCTTAGATCCACCTCTATACTACGGTGTCAAACAATAAATCAAAGAAATTTGCCCGAAGAAACGTTGAATGCACATTTGAGAGGATTCATCTTTAAATTGTATCTTCTTAACTACTCGAACACAATTCGAAGATCCTCTAAATGATTTGCCTTTTTCTTGGATTTGACAACCAAGTCATCTACATAACACTTGACTCTCTTGTGTAACATGTCATCGAAGCTATTCTACATGGCCCTTTGGTATGTGGCGGAAGTTAAACCTGCATTTTTTAAACCAAAGGGCATCACCTTATAACATATATCCCTTTAGGAGCGCGAAAAGTAGTACATTCCTTACCTTTTGGTGCCATTCTAATTTGAGTATATCTAGACGATCCATCTATGAAAAACAAGAGTTCATACCCAGTGGTAGTGTTAACCATGAGCTCAATGATAGGCAAAAGAAAGTCATCCTTTGGGCATGCCTTATTCAAGTCTCGAAAATCAACGCAAATGTGAATTTTACCATTCTTTTTTTTTAACAAGCACGATACTTGATATCCATGTTGGATATTTAACTTCACGAATGAATACAATTTCAATGAGCTTATTTACTTTGTCTTCAAAATGAGTGACAAGGTCAGGTCGAAACATCTGCTGTGCCTATTTTACCGGTTGAGCACCATGTTTAATTCTAAGGCAGTGAACTGCAACCTTTGTGTCTAAACCAGGCATTTCTTTATATGTTCATGCAAAAACATCTTTGTACTTTGAAAGTAGGTCATAAAAAATAGTCTTTCTATTCATTGGGATTCAAAAGTGCACTAATAAAGATTGGATGTGGATCATTTGGAGTTCCAAAGTTTAATTCTTTGTGATCATCAACTGTTGCTTGCCCCCCATCCTCTAGTTGTCGAAGTGCATCTTCAGTCTCATTTTTTGACTGATAGTTGGATCTTCTTCCGCTGAGATATGATGTAAGGTTACCATTTATTCTTTTTCATCTTCACCAACAGGGCTAGTATGAACAATTTTCTACCGATTGAGTATCAAAGAACGTTCAGTGAGAATTTCTCATGTTTGTTGGTGCTTCATGTGTGATGGGATAGCACCTTGGATTCCTGATCATTCTCATCCTTTAGAAAGCTGTCATATCAGACTCACGACATCTTTTCCTTAGCAAGGTGGACTTCCTTGCCCCTAGTCGATCAAATACAGAACCTAGTCTGTTAAAAACTGACTTGCGAGAGCCATTACTGCTACCATATTGAAGTTGTGAATGAGGCCCCATTACAATCTTTTAAGTACCG
Source organism: Cinchona pubescens (assembly GCA_025175665.1). Lineage (NCBI taxonomy): Eukaryota > Viridiplantae > Streptophyta > Magnoliopsida > Gentianales > Rubiaceae > Cinchona > Cinchona pubescens. The sequence goes on from JANKKI010000232.1 coordinate 2,314,253, forward strand.
AAAAATATGAAGACGGTTCTCCAATGTGATCAATGGAAGATACTTGAGCTTGTAACTTCTTTTGCATGTTAGTGCCATTGTTTTCTTTTTGCACAACAATGTGTTGGGTATTGGCTGTATTTCTTCTCTTCTTGATAGATATCCTCATTCGGTGTAAATCCCACTCCCAACCTAGGAGCATCAACATGGTATCCTTGTTCTTTCAACTTTTTCCGTGTTTCATTGAGTCCATGAATCGTTTCACCAGTCACTTCCGTCACTAGTTCACCTAACTTTGCAGGGTTTGAGAAATCATAACTAGACTTCTCAAGTAATTGTAAACTTTAGCACTCAAATCTTCTTTAACTCCTCTATTCGGAGGTGAACCGTCATACTTGTTGAGATTTTTGTGAGGGAACTTACAAAATTCTATTCAATCACTTGAGGAACCTTCTCTTGAATGAAGGGAGACTGTCATTCTTTTCATTTTGATCTAGGTATGTACCATAGTCGAAAAAGACATGAGAAGTTGTTGTAGCTTTTACTTTCTTTTTTTCTTTTTGAGGCGTCAAGGCAATTGCAATGCCCACAAATTTCTCTACACAACCATCCAAAGTAGCAGATACTCCGTCTGATCTTTCTTTTGTGTTGCTACCCCAAATCTGGCATTCATTCGAAGCAAAGGTCTCTCGTTCATTGTTGTAGTTGGCATACAATTTTGCGTCAGCAAAATATGACTTTGCTTTCATGAATGGTTTAATGTTAGCACAAACCTTCTCCACAATTCTATTTCTAATGTATTTAAAACATTGGTGAAGAGTCAATGGTACCACCAAGGCCTACCTAGCAACAAATTATTGGACGTCTTCGCATCTATCATATGGAAGAGAGTACTAGCCTTTAATTCACCAAAGATAAAGTCTAGATGAATCATCCCAATTGTTGGTTGGCCTTCTTAATTGAAATCTTGGATTGTTAAGCGACTTGCAGACAAGTCATCGAATGAAACACCAAGCTTTATGGCTTCATAGTTGACTTTGCATGATGTTGACAGAAGAACCATTATCGATGAGCATGTGATTTATCTTTTGCTCATTGACAAAACCCAAAATGTAAAAAGGATGATTATGTGACATCAGTTCTAGCAAAAGATCTTCGTTGGTGAAAGTAATGGTTGCACAACATACTTTTGGATACTACTCTTTGGAATAGGCTCTTTAGAAGTACTGTCTTTACCGTCACATTCTTGAAGAACATCTACGAGCAAGCGCCTTTCCTCCTGCAGAAGTTCGAAGAAACTATGAATAATTGACTCTACCAAATATAGATCCAAATCTACGGAAGGACCATTATCTATTGTCGGCTTTGCCAGAACCTCAACTTCTCCGGTCACATCCTTGTCCTCAATTTCTATCGAAGAAGTCATGTTGACATTTTTTGCTTGGTCTTCCCTAAAAAATCCTTTTGGAAAATATTATCCTGGTGTGACTAGGAAATACCATCTTTGTGTATTTTGATCACCTTTCTTCAGAAAGAGGTCTTAGTACGAACCATAAAATGTTAATGACGTGGTACCCAAATTTTTTTGAGTTGTCTACAAAAGTGGTGTTTGTTTTGAATGGGACTTTGTCATCCTTTCCTCCCTCGGGTTACAAGAATCCATTCTTCTTCTTCTTGGGCATTTGGGTCAAAGTTTCTCTCACATTTATTCCTTGACCTCTCCATACCTTAGGAAACTTGAACTAGTTCACCTTTCCTGAACTGTAATAGAGTTGTAGCCTTATGCAAAGGAGACACTGTAAGACTATCCATTGGTGGATTGTCAAGTCTCTTGGGTAACAAAACGCACTTGCAAGGTTTGATCCAGCTACATCTTCTATGTCGAGGATAATCCTTACCTCTCTAACCAATATCATAATTTTGTCTTTAAAGAGGAAACACTTTTGCTGACTATTCGATGGTACTTGCAATACTTTAGATCATTAACTTTTCCCACCTCTTTGAGGCATTTTGGTTTAGGTGACTCAATCAACTGGCTCTTCTTTTTTAGCAAGTCTTCCAGGATATCAGATACATCTGAGTCAGGAAAAGGATATTTCTTTTCTTCCATCTCTTTCAAAGTCACTCATTGTCTATTGAACGGGGGTCGCGGCCTACTATTCTTGTTATCTTATGCCAACAATGTCATTTGAGGAGATTCTATCTGGAGTTGCATTCACTGTCATAGAATCCTTGTTGTTTCCATTCTTTATAAAATTTTTCATTTTCTTCACATCCTTCTTCTTTTTTTTCTGCTCTTCAATTGGGACATTCATGCCATGATTAGTAATACTTAGCTCCAAGTCATGCACCTTAGTTGCTAATTTATCAAAAGTCACAGGTTGGATCCCTTAAGAATGTAGGATAGTCCACAATGCATACCTTGTATGCATAATTCAATAGCATAAGCCTTGGATAATCTATCTTTGCAGTTAAGGCATAGAGTGCGCCAACAATCAATGTCGTTGATAACAACTTCACTCTTCTGTTACCTTTTATTAGTAAGTTCAGTAACACATACTAATTGTTCGGCGTGTGCCATTGAAATGGTTCAGAAACTCACACTCCATCTGCTCCCAGTTGTCAATTAACTCAGGCTCTAAGTCTGTATACTAGTCCAAAGCATTACCCTTCAATCTCACAAACTGCTTCACAAAAAGGTCACCTTCAGTACCAGCATTGTTACACATATCTACGAAGTTTGCAATATGTTTCTTCGGGTTGCCTTTTCTATCAAACTGCTGGAATTTCAGAGGTTGGTAATTGAACGGCATCCTTAAACTATTTATTCTTTTTGTGTAAGGTTTTGGAATAAAGAATCGACGATTGCGACAGTCCACCAAATTGAGCTCTCATAGAATTAGCTATCATGTCTTGAAGTTGTTTGACTAAAAGATAGGCTACAAATATAGGTTACTCATCATCTTGAAAAGAAGAAGACTTGCGGGGCTTATCTTCAACATTTTTACCCGTAATGATCGAGTTGTCACCATTTTTGTGGATAGGCTCTCCTTCATCGAGGAATTTCTAACTTGTTCATCAACTTTACAATTTGCAGATCTTTCTTTTCAACGATCTTTTTCAAGTCATCGATCGTCTTGGACATGTCGCTCACTTGTTCTTCTAGTTGGGAAGCATTCATCACTATGTACGGCATAACATTAGACTGTTCAAAAGTGATGCCTGTAGAGTTGATCTCATACAGATCTACAGTTGGTACCTTGGAACTTGGAAGATTATCTGTGAATGAATCCAAAGAGTTGCCCCTACTAGAGGATCCACTGCACACACCATTGAAGCCTTCCTTTGTAGTGAATTGGCCATATGCAAGTAACTTTGATAAGATTGCATAGCACCGCTCACTTGTATATGTACTTGCAATTTTTTGTGGGCTATCTTTGAAGCGAGCGCTTTAACTCTAGCACGAGTTATTGGTCTAGACTATAACTTTTCAGAAAAAGTTTTGAATGAGATGTTCTCTTGGACAGATTAATTTTCTTGTGTAGCCATGACACTTTAAGAGAAGTAAAGATGAAGGGTAAAATTGGTCCTACCAGGCATGCTAAAAATTTATTCACACAATTTAAAGGTACACAACTCTGATTTTGTATTTTTCTTTTACAAAAAAACTCCCTTGATTCTTTCTCCTCTAAATTGTTGATTTAAGGATGATGGATCCTTGCAGTGATTTAGTGATCGAAAAAAAAAATTTGTCTAACACTTGTAGTGAAAAAAAACTTGATTAGATCTTGAGGCAAGATGTCTGTCGATCTATGAAAAGGTTGAAGACTTGAAGACTTGACACGAACAACTTGAAGATTAATCAGCTCTTGAAAACTTGGATCGAAGATATTGAAAGATTTTGAGTACTTTACAGTCGAAGAACGTGCAGAGCTCCAAGGACTTGGGAAACTTGATGTATGCAATAAATCTCTAATGTAGTGTGCCTTGTATATGGGAGAGTGCCTCTATTTATAGGTAAAAATAGGGTTACCTACCCTAATAGGTTACTTGGGACTTAAGTCACCCATGATTTAAGACTAACCTGTTTACTTCTTGAAACGTTGCGCTAGCCCATGACATAGTCCAAAATATTATATTGGACTCTTAGTCAATTTATTTAATTTACTTGGTCGAGCCAAATATAAGAACAGTCCACTTATCGCATCCTACAAATTATTGGACCTTGACTTGGACGTTTCATTTAAAATAATTAAGGCAATTATTTAGTTGTTGTCTCAACTAATAATAATTTAAAAATTCAACGTCCACAACAGCCATTGCTTGCTCACATGGATTTGGAATGGTGTCATTATGTAATGTCCCTAGTGGTCTTTCTGCTTGCATCTTTGCAATCTGCCCAACCTGAATGCCTAAATTATTACTTGAAGTTTCGTGACTATTCATCCTATAAGTAGCTGACTGTGCAGACTGGTTCATTGAATCTTTAAATTGTTGAAACTCTAATTGTAGTGATTGAATTTGGTTGGTTTACTGTTGAGGCTGAAATTGCTGTTGCTGAAATGGGGGGCCTAGGATTTGGATTATTTGGTTGAACACGTGTTTGGTTCTACTGATTTCTTTAAGAAAAATTTGGGTGATTCCTCTAAGTCTGGTTGTAAGGATTGCCGAACTGATTATTTTATGGTTTGAATTGGCTCTAGTTCCCCATATAGTTTACTTGCTTTGGACCTGCAGAAGAAGAAGTAGAATCATTCTGTGTACTTCATTTACCATTAGGTTGCTCACCAACACAGAAGTTGCAAATAAGTAACTGTGGAGTAGCCACGACATTTGCTATCATTCCATCCATTTTCTTTGCTAGTTTCTATAATTGATTTGTTATAAGCTTTTGTTGAGCCATTAATTCATCCTTGTTTATTTCAAGAACTCTGCGATGCTCCCTTGATTGAGAACTTGCTGAATGGTGATAATTAGTTGACATTTTGTTAAGATGCTCCTGAACTTCCTCTGGTGTCTTATTCTATGTCAATGATCTGTTAGCTAACAAATCAATTGCCTCTCATGTCTTTATGTATAAATTGTTGTAAAAAGTCTGAATTTGTAACCACCGCAAAACGGTAAACCATGATGAAGGAACTTATTCAAAAGATCATTGAATTTCTCCCATGCTTCACGAAGATTTTCCCCATGCTGTTGGTTGAAAGAAGTGATATCATTTCCAAGCTACCATTTTTTAGGGTGGAAAATGATTCCTCACGAAGGCTTGATTTAATCTCTCCCAGGTAGTGAAGGTTTCGTACTTGTAACCTTGTAAACAGAGCTTGGCCTTGTCCTTCAATGGAAAGGGAAATAATTTGAGTTTGAAAGCATCATCACTAACTCTGTTCTGCTTGCATATGTCACACATACTACCTCAATATTCATGAGATGATGGTGAGGATCTCACTAGGCAAACTCCAAACATCGCCTGATGTTGGAGCATGAAAATGAGATCAGGTTTGATCTCAAAATTGTTGGTTTGAATAGGTGGTGGGGAAATACAAGAATTTGAACCTCCACAAATAGGTAGAGTATATTTTGCCAGAGAATGATTATTCTTGAGATGTCCATTGTGTCCATTAGAAAGACAATCTCCAAATTCTCCATTATTCTCCTTGTCACCATTGTTTCCCAAGTTTTTAGGATTCTCTGGTGGTATCAACGGTTGCCTTGGTAGTCTTTCTTGAGCCATGCTTAATTCTGCTTCCTATTGTTGCTGTCTTTGCTCTCTCCTTTGATGTCTAGGGGTTCATTCAATATCAAGATCAAAATCTAGAACGCTTTGGGCAGAGCGCATAAACTACAAAACACACAAGAAATAGATTATGCTCACCAATTATAGGAATTTAACCATAATGAGAATTCAAACAAAGAAACAATTTTAACAAGGAATAATTAAACTCCTTGTGTCCTGAAAAGAATGTCGCATTTGGGAAGTTGTGCTTTTTATCAACAGTTGATGCACATGGGGTCTAATTTCGTCTTTTTCCAATTTAATCCTGCCTTCTGTTGTATCCAGTAGTAACTTAGAATTTGAAAGCTTCAGATAAGAGTGGTGGGAAATAGGACGAACAGGTAGGGTCAAGATGATTCTACAGCTATGAAATTTACAATCCCACATTGTAGCATGTATCACACTAATGCATACCTCAACTCTTTCATCTAGTCTGTACAAGTCACTCGCATATCTAAGCATTTAATGCATCCATGTATAAATAAATTTAGGGACCTACCACATTGAATTAAAGTCATTTTTTCTAGTTTGATGATGGGTAAAATTGGAAAAATAGGAATAATTCATTTACTACTTTTGGTAAGTAACAAAAATTTTGGGACAACCTAAAAAGGAAAGCATGCCACTTTCAATGGGACGAAAGGGGTACTAAATAAGAAAATAAAAAGAGAGAAAAATGTCTAGGAATTGTCTTGGCTTTTAATATTGCCTATCATAATCTTTTTTTTTTCGACAACAGCACCAAAAACTTGATGTGTGAAAAGTTATAATAACCTATTCATGGCTTCATACTAATCCTGCAAGTGCATGGTATCAATGTAATAGAATGAATAATCCAACGAGGAAAAATATTCAAAAAAGTACAATAAAATGACCATCAATTTCAATCTAGACGTTTGACAAGAGTGATTGAATTTTTCAATTAAAATACTACTTCCGTCTTATTGAAGTTGTTATTGTTTGACTTAACGGGTCAACACATTAAGTTTTTATAGCTCAATTTTATATAGATTTCTTTAACTTTTTTAGAATTTTATATTTGTATGTGTTAATATTTGATATAAATTTGACTTTTGTTGAATTAATTTTATTAAAATTTGAATAATGTTTTATAAATTATTAATTACAAAATTTCTATATTTAACAAAAAAGTCAAACTGCAAGAAATATATGACCGAGGGAGTACTAAATTATGTGAGAAATGAAAACTAACACAGATAGTTTTAAAAAGAGAAAATAATCAAGTCTTGAGAAAATGGGTTAGGTATTGGACTAGCAATTGTTCTGAATTAACTTAATGTACCAAATCAATCAAGTCAATTGCACATTCATGGAGGTTGACTTTTCAAAAATCAACTCAACTCCGATACCTCGTGATGAAGAGTCCTATCAACTTAATTGTTCTTTAGGGAAAGATTACTATAGGCCTTGTCCCAGTTAAATTGAGTAAACAGTATATGGAATTATCAAGAACCTACTAAAGATTCATATTGAACATGATTATGAATTATCCAGTTTGATAACTATCTCTGATCTATGGCAGAGGGTCGACTCCCATGTTAACTGAACTAATTTATCTAAAACTAAAGTTACCTACTTTCTAGAATTGTCACTCCACTAGGAATTGATTAAATGGATTGCAGAAAATTAAATAACAATAAAATAAATAACAAAAATTAGATATAAAAATAAAAGAAAATACCAACAATTGTGCTGAAGTAGAACTCTTGGATTGCTTGAACTAGTCTTTAATAGAAAATAAAGGCTTAAACTACAGGAGTGAAATGAAAAAACTAATAAGTAGGAAGAGCTGAATGTTATCTCTTCCTAATTCTAACTATTTCTAATCTATGGATCCCTAACAAGTCTAGGAGCTCATTAATAATCTCCCAGTTAGAATTAAGGTTTTCTAAACAGATAAAGTTTTTAAAATGAAAGTCTATTACAAGTGAAAGACTAAAATCCCACCTTAGCAAAATGTTTACAAAATTAGGGCTGGGTTCACCGTGGTGAACGACTTCATCCTTTAGGAGTTTGCCATGGCGAAAAATGTTTCTGCCTTGGATTTTGATTGTTTTGCCATGGCGAATGGATAGAATGTGGCAACTTTGCTACGGCAAATGGCATTACTGCCTTGTCCGCAAAATCTGGCTTTTCCACTTGATTTTGCCTTCTATCTTGGTAGAATTTTCTATTTACCTGCATTAAAATTAAGCTAAAATAAATAGCTAAATAAAAATTAAATTGCCACTAAAATTACTTAAAAGTACGGAACTCATCCTAACTAAACATTTTAGCAAAAAAATTAACAAAACACAATAATACGCCTCATATCTAAGCCTAAAAGGACATAATAATAACCTTAATTCTAAGGTTATCAAGACAATAAACGAAATAAATTCATTAAGAGACCATTTATCCTTTTGAACATTATATATGACCTTAAATTGACTAAATTATGCAGGAAGAAAAATCAAAACCAAATGCACGAACAAGTTCTCAGACAACTCTTACTTTAGTGTCTAAAGTTTTGAAGCAAGATGAGATATCTCTATGATGTACTCCCTTATGTTTCCTTTTCCTTTATATCTCATTGAAATCAAGTTCAACATAATTGTACTTGTTTCAGCCTTATCGTTTTTGACAAAACACTTTTTAATTTCCTTAACAAATTCCTTGGCAGCTATATTTTTAGACACATTGCCCCTGAAGGCTTTTGGAATTGCATGTTTCATGATCATAAGGCTCATGCGATTTGAATGATCCCACTTCTCATAGTCCCATTTTTCCCCTTTTGAACTATTATCTGTAAGAGGAGTAGATTGTTCAATCCTTAGTGCAAGGTCTAGATCCATGCAGCCAAGATTGATCATTGCATACTCTTTTCATTTCTGTATTAAAGTTGGTTCCATTCAACATAGTGACGGAATTGATATTGGAAGATATAATAGAACCAGATGCAGTAATCCGAAATAGAACAAATTAACATATTCACACAAGTTCCAAAATACAAAAAAATTAAATTCAAATAATGGTACGGCACATCACAAGATACTTAGCACAACATTAATATTTAGTCTCTGGATAGAAATATTAACTTGTAAGTGGTACTCTTGGCGTAGTATTCAATCACTAACAATAATCCTGTCAAATAATTGGTATATCTTTAGACTGACTTATTATTCATATGGAACACAAAATAATTATCACATATTTTTAGTACAAGTGTATATGTAGTTTGGCCAAATATTTCCTATGGGCTGGCAAATATGCGCATGAATTACATACCCACAATCATCTTGATGTTCCAAAACAAATTAACTTGCAGAAGAAAGACTATTTTGATAGCATGTTATTTCAATCAATATATTTTAGAACATTAACATCCAAATTATTTTTACCAACATTTGAATTTAAAAATTCTTAAAAAAAAAATTTTTGGCTGTTTGTTCATAACCTTATATCACCCATAATTCCTTAAGGTTATGAATTATAAGCTCATGACCAACCAACAAATTTTTTTTTTTGAATTCCCAACTGATATCAAAAGAATTGATACTCAATACGTATTATTCTTATGGTCAGGAACAATTAGTTCATGTCCATGATACGTGAAATATCTAGTTATAAAATTTATAATCTCCTAACCCAACTATTAACTAGATAACGTACCGTAAGTGTATGGGATCAATAGTATATATCAGAAGTAGGGGTCGAATCCACAATGATTGGTTTAGTAATTACCGGCTATTTGACTCAAATGCTATTTCAAAAAATCATTATGGAAGAGATTTGGCTAAATTAATCTAAAAGCTAAATCTATAATTTATCTATGAAAACAATAAACTACCATATCCATTAGTCCACGAAAGCAATTAAAGAAAATATTAAATTGAAGACATGGAAAAATATAACTTCTAAACCCCAGAAAGCAATTAAAAGGACAATAAAACTGGAATTAAATGGAGTAAAAAATATTTATAAATATTTAAGAATGCTTATCTACTGAAGATTAGCAAATTTTTAGTACAAGGTTGTCTATCTTGAACCTCTTTTCAACTTTTCTTGACAAATAAAGAAAACCCAAGTCTAATCTTGCAGCCCTAGAAGGGAATAGGGAAGAAAAACATGATTTTTAGGTCCTAAACCCTCTTACTTATTGTTTTTAAATGTTATATAATGTATGGTTCTGAATAAGCTTCGAAACACATGTTTATGGGCCCAAAACGGATACCTGGAGCCCTAGAAAGCACCAAAATCGCAATGTATCCCAACATAGGAGAGCACAATGCGTGCACATGCACACAGTAACTCACACATGTGCATGAAAAGATCATCCTGGAACTTTGATTCAGGAATTTGAGCACATGCATAAGGATTCTAGTGCATGTGCATGGTTTCTAGTGCACATGTAACATGAGTTCCACCTCAATTTTGACCTTGATGCTTATAGAATGTGGCAAAACACAAAACATAAAAGTTGTAGCTCTTCCTCTTAGATTTTTGAAGAATTTTGAATCACCTCAATCGGATCTCATACAAGAAAGTTATGCTTAAAAAACCAAATAGTGTCCAAATTCACTCCTTGCTTGTGAACGTTTTTCATCCTTTTGATTTTTCTCCAAATTTTTGGTTTTTTTGACTTCTTTTTCATTAAAAACCTACGTAAACTAAAAAAAAATCAATTAAGCTCATAATTAACTCAAATATTGCTTGCATCACATGAAAATTGAGATAAATGACACATAAAGTCTAAGAATTTATGAGCTTATCAAATACTTCATACTTAGCTTTTGATTGTCCTCGAGAAAAAATAAAATTAAAATAGATAAGTTCATAAAAAATTCACCCAACACATCTCAACAATTGTCCACATAAATGATCAAGCACCAATCCACCATTAGGAGTAGTAGATAAGCTTATAAAATGTAGTATATTTCATGAGTCGTTTACCTTTGCTTTCATGTAAATTGAGAAATAATTGAGTTAATTATGAGCTTAATTGATTTATTTTTATTTTTTGTAGGTTTGTATTGAAAAAGGACCCAAAAAGATCAAAAAGTTGGAGAAAAATCAAAAGGATGCAAAACACCGAAAGGGAGCGAATTTGGACACTGTTCGGCATTTCAATCATAAATTTCTTGTCCAAACTTCAATTTAGGAGCTTCAAGATGTTTTGGAAAGATAAGAGAAAGAGTTACAACTTTCAAGTTTTACATTTTTTAAAATTCTGCCAACATCAAGGTCAAAATTGAAGTTCAAATTGAAGCAGAGTACCGAGTGCGCACGTAAGCGAGCAAAGAAAAAAGAAATTTTGCTACTGAAAATTGTGCACATGTGTGAATGATGAGCAACTGGTGACATAAATTACTTTTTTTGGAAGTTTTCTCCACTCGATCGGACTCCTTTTCATGTTTTAGCATATTTTTATCATCTCAGGGGTCCAAAACGTTGATGTATCCCTTTAAATTCCCCATTATTAGGGTAGTTGAACATAGATAGTCATCATTAGTCAGGTTAGACATTAGATTAGGAAAATCATAGTTAGAGTTTTATTCTTCTTGTTCAAGGCTTCAAGCATATTAACTTTTGTTCTGGCTACGTTATTGAGTTTTATCTCTTCATTTAAATTCAATTCAATCTTAGTTTTTATTTTAATTCCATAGTTTCAATTTAACTTATTGCATTTACTCTTCTTGTTCATTAAATTGGAGTTTGCCTACGATAAATTTCATTGCTTTCTTTAGTTTTAATTAGTTTTGATAATTGTTCTTGATTTCTTAGTGGTTAAAATTAATTTATTTAGATAGAACAAAAATCTTGCAATTAATTTGTCTAACTAGTTTGTAGGTTTGTGAACCCTAGTACACTACCAATAGTTCTCATGGGATCGATCCTTACTCACTTGATCTATGAACATACCTCGTATCCTTACGTGAGTGTGTGTAGGTATTGATTAGGGTTGTTACGGTTTGAATATTACTTGTTTGTGACATGAATTACCCAATTAATATTTACTCGAACAAGTTTTTGGGATTGTTGCCAGGGACTACTCTTGGCAGAATATTTGGTTTAGTGAGCCTTACTAGATTAGACTTTCTATTCTTTTTTTTTTAATTTTTTACAGTTGCTTTTGGTTCTTTTTAATTTTTCATTTGGATTTTTGCTTTAATATTTGAACTTTGGTCTTGTTCATGTAGTTTATGGTAAATACATGTTCTTCCAAACAACCACTACATCCCAGGGATTGGAGATTGAATGAAATATACAACCAAAAAATGCAGGAAACAACAAAAATCAAGCCAAGGAGAGAATATAATGGCGAATCCAATCCATAATGCTGCGGAGCAAAAAGGAAAAGGATGGTTGACCATCGTTAAATGTTTACAATAATCTAAAGTGCCAAAGTCGAGCCTAAGACTATATAGAAGGGCATTGCATCAAAGGGAGGCAACCCATGTCCTTTTACATTATGTTTGTCATGTTTGTTATGTTTGTTACCCTTAAGAGATTAAATTTTTCTTGACTATTGTGGAATTTTATTCCTCGATTTTCTTGTTTTCTTAATTTCTTAATGGGTTTAATGTTTTGTTTTGTTTTAGTGTTAATGGTGTGTTTCAACTCTTCTCATGGATATTTATGTCGAGATACACTATGCCAATTGTTCTACATTACTGGAGAAGCTTTCCCTTTCCCTTTTTTTGCTTTTATTTTCTTTAACATTGGGGACAATGTTTGTTTCTAAGTGTGGGGTGGGGAGTTATCTAGTTGATATTTCCTTGGTGTAGTTTGCTCAACTTTTGCTTTAATATTTTAGCTTTTCTGTTGATCTGAGATCTTTTTAAAATTTTTGGAAATTTTTGTGCAAATTAGTGGAAATTTTTTAGATTTTCAAATTTTTTTCAATCGTTTAGCATGTCTCTTAGATTTTCTGCGTGATAGTTTTGAGAACTTGTCATTAATGGGTAGTCAATATTAATATTTTTCTTGCATGATTTCTGAGAATTTTTGAGCACTAATAGCCATAAATTATTTTTATTTTTGACACTTGGATATAATTATGAAGACTCACCTATATTGTGTCTCCAGGATTTGCTTTCTTACATTTTCGAAGCAAAATTATAGACAACTTAATTGCTTTAAAGATGAGGGTAGAGCATTTCTTTTGACGTTTGAGTCTTTTAAGCCAAAAACCCTTATTGAAATTTTTATCTTTAGTACCCTATTTAAGCCTTAATTCTAATGAATGGAAAGAAACACCATTCCCTTTCTTTCATTAAAACTCATTTTACCTACCTTAATGAGTTCAATAATTTCTTTGAATTTTCTATCCCAAAATGTTCCTTAAGAGCTTTAATGTGCACAGTTATTGGTTGAAGGGATAAGAGGGTGAAAGGTCATTAAATGAGGGTAAGGAGCTGTTTAAGTGAGTGGTGTACAATTATGGGGCAAAGACTTATTTGTGGAGGTATTGGAAAAAATTTTGAGTTGAGAAGAAAATTTTCGGCAAGTGCAGGTGGTGCCCATCACTGGTACCTGTCTTATTGTGATACAGGTAGTGCCTATCACTAATACTTGTATTTGTAGCTAGTGCCTATGACTAATACCTGTATTTGCAGCTAGTGCCTATCATTGGTACCTGTAGTGGTGTATTTGTAGCTAGAGCCTATTTCTGGTACCCGTATTGGGAGAGGACATAAAAAATTGATAAATAAATGTCCGGAAAAAGGTTGGCATGTTGGGTAAAAAAAATTAAAAAAGGAAGACTTTTTATTATGGTATGAAACTTTTCATGGGGTGTTTGTTGATTAGTGTGGGGTTACTTTTGTGAAGGATTGGTATTTAATGTGTTAAAGAGAAGTTTTATTTTGATGTGTGGCATGCATTGATGTAAATCTCTTTCTTTTGTCTTGTGATATCCTTATCCCTTCTTTGATTAGTCAATACCCTAACCTAACGTTACAAACTAAAAAGTGGCCTACCCGATTTAAATTGAATTAGTTGTCTATATTAATGGAGAAGTGTAAGAAAGTGATTCTGAGGTGTTTAGAAGAGCTCTAAGAGTTTACATGATTGGATTCGAGTGTCGTGAAAACTGAGTTTTTAATAAATGACTATATTCACACACGCACCGGATTTCATGTGTAGGGTTTTATTGGCATTTGAACTCTTGAGTTCTTAGATTACTTCTTTTGATACCATGGTTCTTGATTATTCATGTGGACAATTGTTGAGACGTGTTGGGTGCATTTGTGATGAGTTTAACTATTTTAATCTTATTTTTTCTTGAGAACAATCAAAAGCTAAGTATGGAGTATTTGATAAACTCATAAATATAGTATATTTCATGAGTTGTTTACCTCCATTTTCGTGTAATTTGAGCAATAATTGAGTTAATTATGAGCTTAATTGATTTATTTTTAGTTTGTGTAGGTTTGTAATGAAAAAGGAGGCAAACAAATAAAAAAGTTGGAGAAATGAAATCAAAAGGATTCAAAACATGCATTGGCAGGGAGCGAATTTGGATACTGTTCGGTATTTTAATCATAACTTTCTTGTCCAAATTCAAATTGAGACGATTGAAGATTTTTTGGAAAGCTAAGAGAAAGTGATATGACTTTCATGTTTTATGTTTTGCCAAATTCTACCAGCATCAAGGTCAAAATTGAGGTTGAAATTGAAGCATAATGTAGAGGAAAAGCTTATGCATGTGCGTGAGCCAAGAAAAAGAAATTTTGCTACTAGAATTGCACACATGCCCGAGAAAATGTTGTGCATGTGTGAACGACGAGTAGCTGGTGACGTAAATTGCTTGTTTTGGATGTTTTCTCCACCTGGTTGGACACCTTTTGTGTATTAGCATATTTTTATCATCTTAGGGATCTAAACCCTATGTCCCTATAAATACCTTAGTATGAAAGGAGTTCACCATAGATAGTCATCATTAGTTAAGTTAGACATTAGATTAGGAAAATCATAGCTAGGGTAATCTTTTATTTTTCTTGTTCAAGACTTCAAGCACATCAACTTTTGTTCCTCGTGGGATCTATACCCTTACTCACCCAATCCTTGCGAGTATGTGTAGGTATTGATTATGGTTATTAAGGTTAAATTATTACTTGTTCTGTGAATTGAATTAGCCAATCAATATTTACCCAAACAATAATCTAAGAACTCAGGTGTTCAAATGCCAATAAAATCCAAGACATGAAAACCAGTGTGTGTGTGAATTTAGCCACTCAATAAAAACTCAGTTTCAAAACACCTGGATCAAATCTTATAAACTCTTAGAATTTTTCAAAAAAACCCCATAGTTCACTTCTCTGACACCTCTCCACTAATGTAGACAATCGACTTAATTTAAATCAGGTAGGATTTTTAACTTGTAACGTTAGGATAAGGTATTAACTAATCAAAGAAGGGGTAAAGATGTCACAAAACAAACGAAAGAGCTTTAAATTAATACTTTCCACACATCAAAATAAAACTACTTCTTGTTACCTTTGGTGTAATATTGATTGGGTAATTCAATTCACAAACAAGTGATAATTAAGCCTTATAAACTCTAATCAATCCTACACACACTCGAAAGGATACGAGATGAGTTTGTTGATTGGGTGAGTAATGATCTTTCCCATGAAGACTATTGGTCAATTACTAGGGTTCACAAACCTATGAAATAGTTAGACAAATCAATTGCAAGAATTTCGTTCTACCTTTAACTACTAGAAACCAAGAACAAATACCAAACTAAATAAAACAAGCAAAAGCAACAAAAATTACCGTAAGTAAGCTTAAACTAATGAATATAAAAGTAAATCGCAAGAAAATTAAATTAGGACTATGGAATTGAGATAAGAATTGAAATTAAATTGAATATAGATCAAGAAATCAAACTCAGTAACATAGTCAGAACGAAAAGTTATTGTGCTTGAAGTCTTGAAGAAGAAGAATAAAACCCTGGCTATGATTTTCCTAATCTAACTAAAGGCTACTAGTTTATGGCCAGCTCAACTCCTTCATAATGGGGTATTTATAGGGGATAATGATAAAAATTTGTTAAAACTTGATAAGGAGTCTAACCGGGTGGAGAAAACTTCCAAAACAAGCAATTCACATCACTAGCTACTTGGCGTGCGCACATGCACAGCCTTTTCTTGCATACGTGCACAAATTCCAGTAGCAACAGTTCCCTTTTCTCTGTCTGTGCATATGCCAAGGATTTTCTTGCACTCGTGCGCAACGGACAGATTTCTAGCTTCAACTTCCACCTTGATTTCAACCTCGAAGCTGCTGAAATTGTGTACAACTCAAAACACCAAAGTTGTAGCTCTTCATCTTAGATCTCCAAAACATCTTGAATCACCTCAATTTGAGCTCGAACAAGAACGTTATGATCAAAATACCAAACAGTGTCTAAATTTGCTCCCTGCCGACGTATGTTTTGAATTCTTTTGATTTTTCTCCAACTTTTTGGTTTTTTTGGCTCCTTTTTCATCCAAGACCTACACAATCACTACTAAAAACAAAACATTTAAGTTCAAAATTAACTCAATTATTGCTCAAATTACATGAAAACAGAGGTAAATGACACATAAAATACACAACATTTATGAGCTTATCAAATATGCCACACTGAAATTTTGATTGTGCTTGAGCAAAAATAAAATGAAAATAGATAAGCTCATAGAAAGCACACCCACACATCTCAATAGTTGTACACATAGATAATCAAGAACCACTCCACCATTACGAATAGTCCAAGAACTCAAGTTCAAATGCTAATGATACCCTACACATGAAATCCAGTGTGTGTGAATATAGATAGCCATTCAACAAAAATTTGGTTTTCAAGACACTCGGATCAAATCATGCAAACTCTCAACATTTTTCTTAGCACCCTAGATCTCACTTTGCTTCCACATCTCCAATAGTATAGACAACTAACTCAATTTAAATCAGGTAGGAATTTTAGTTTGTAATGATAGGCTAGGGTATTGGTTAAACTAAGAAGGGGTAACAGGATATCACAAATATGAAAGAAAGAGCTTTAAATCAATGTTGGCCACATATTAAATAAATCTTTTTCTCCAACACACTAAACCACATATCTTTAGAGATGAACAACCCCACACTTAATCAACAAACACCCATAAAATTTTCATACAACAAATAAAAAGTCTTCCTTTTTCAATTTCAACCCAACAAGCCAACCTTTTTTCTGGACATTTATTTATAATTTTTTTCATGTCCGCTCCCAATACGGGTATCAGTGATAGGCACTACCTGTAATTACGGGAACCAGTGATATGCACTACCTGTATCACAAGAAGGCAGGTACTAGTAATAGGCACTACCTGCACTTGTCAAAAATTTTCATCTCAGTTCAAATCAAAATTTTTTTCTGGTACCCCCCTCTTTGCCCCATAATTAAACACCACTCACTTCTACAATTTTGTCCCTCATTTAACTACCTTTTCCCCTCTTATCCCCTAATAAATGTTTGCAATAAAGCTCTAAAGGGACATTTAGAATGTTAGAAAAATAAGAGAAATTATCAAGCTTATAAAGGTTGGTAAAATGAGTTTTTGTGGAAGAAAAGAATGGTGTTTCTCTCCATTTCCTACAAATTAAGGCTCAAATAAGGTACTAGGGATTAAATTCAATAAGGGTTGACTTGGAAGGCCCAAACGTCCAAAGAAATGCTTTACCCTCATCTTTGTTGACCTACAATCTTGGTTTTGATGGTGACAAATGCAATCTAAAAATTTGAACTAAGTTTTGCAGGAATTTTGTTTTGTCTACGCACAATAGGGTTTTCGGATGCTGTACATTGTCCAAATAGAACAAAGTTGCCCAGACGCAGAACTTCATCTGAACAGAATCATCTCGAACGCAAGACACTGCCCGAAAGGTTAGGCAAAGAGCAAACTTCTGAGGCATTTACAATGGACGCTTATTATTGTCCGAGGAAACTCTGCAATGTTCTGAGACACTTACAACTGTCCCTCATTATCGATCAAGGAAACCTTCTTCGGATCGCAAGCTTGCAATACACTTTTTGAAAGATAAGACAGAGAGTAAGGATCTAAGGTTTTGACAATGGATGCCCATTATCGTCCGAGAAAAATTTTATCGGACGCGCCTGACCGTCAGAAGAAAAAGCAACACTTGGATAGAATAAAACCTTCTGGATGCACTACTCTGTTCGAGGATCGGACTCATCAATCTACTTGTTTTGGATGTAGGAACAAATGCAACCTCAGCCGGTTGAACGAAGATTTCAACTCCAAGTATCGCTAATTGGACGTTTTTTCAGACACTTAAAAAGTATCTCGGACGTCTGAAATCTATAACGGCTAGTTTCTCAGTATTTATTACATAGCCGTTAGGAAGTGGTTGTGAGCTGATTTATTACATTTATAAATGCCAACCCATCTGTATTCTCAAAAAATGACTTACACATTGAATATAAGCAAGTACAAAAGCAATTTGAGTGCAAATTAACTCTTTAGTAAGATTGTATGAGTGTGTACTTAAGAGTGCTATTCAAAATTATAGAATGGAGTGATAATCTTGTACAAAAGTGAGGATGAGTATAAAATCCTTGGCTCAACTAAAGGGAATTAGTATGGGCAAGAGTTATCCTACTTTGTGTACATTTGGGATTATTGACTCACCAAATTTAAGGGAGCATCTTAGTGGATTACTACTCCAAGCTTTCTAGCTTGGGGGTGTCGTTTTTTTAATCTCTCTTTCTCTACTCATTCTATACATTTTGTGCTTAACTGATTATATTGCTATCAACTTACTTGTTTGTGTAAAAGATTTTATTTGTGCATTATTTGTAAATTGTTTTTAAGAAACCTAATTCATCCCCCTCTTAGGTTGCTTTGGGTCCAACAATTGGTATCAGAGCATTGGTCTCTTTATTTTGCTTAGATTGCATTTGAGTAAAGATCCTTTATGGCAATCAATAATGCTTTATTTTTTGAAGGTCAATCTATCACTAGACCTACTATGTTTAATGTGGTGAACTTCATTAGTTGGAAAGATATAATCTGGATTGAAAATCTTTTTGCAATGTATTGATATTGACTTGTGGTATGTTGTTTTTTGAACCCCAGTTATGTTAATCATGTTTTGATGATGACCAAATCACACTAATGGTTTGAAAACAAGTGTGCAGAAAAATAGGTAGGTTCGGACGCAAATGATCGTCCGAACAAAACAACCAGAAGACTCCATGGACACAAATGGCTGTCCAAAAGACAGAGTTTCAGATGATGGTAATCGTTCAACACAAAGAATTTGAAGCAAGGCTCAGACGAAGAACAGCGTCCGATCATATTTCCAGAAGACTTTGCTTCGATCGGATGCATCCTCGGACGACCGAAAGATTATCCTCAGAGAACTGACGTAGCGTCGGACGCAGGGTTTAGCAGTGGCCGTCGAAACTGTCCAACGGCTAGTTCGTTCGGACGCACACTTACTACATCGGCCGTCGTAAAGGTCCAACTTCTAGTTTTCCAGTAAACAGAAAATAGCTGTTAGAAAGTTGTTGGAAGCCTGAAAGATTTTGGGCAACTATAAATACCCCTAAGCCTGAATTAAAGAAGAAGAGACTTTTACATTGATTACAAGTAATTTTTGAGCTATTTGGGAGAAATAGTGGGTACAAGTGTTGTAATAGTGTAGGTAGTTTTGTGAAAAAATCTTAGAAGTGTAAGAGTTCTTCAAGTGTAAGAGTGGAGATATAACAATTGTAACAAAGGGAGGTTGTGAGTGTAAAACTCTTGGCTCAACTAAAGGAAATTAGTGTGAGCAAGAGTGATCCTCATTTGTGTACAAGAGGTTATTGTCTCACCTACTTTGAAGAGACTTTTAGTGGCTAACCTTCAAGTTGTGAACTTGGTAGTTGCCTTGTAAGAAGCTCTTTGTGGTTGTAAGCTCCAAGCTTGAGAAGCTTGGGAGTTTGGTTTGATTCTCTTAATCTCAATATTCTTATTTGTTCTTCAAGCTTAAATAGTTGAATATCTATTGTATTCATTTGTGCTTAAGTTTTTATTTGGTGCAATAAAGTATAAAGTTTGCATTTTTATTAAGCACATAAAAATGTTTGTTTTAGATACAACCTAATTCACCCTCCCTCTTAGGTTGCTCTTTGGGGCCAACATTGTCAATGAAGGTCCTTTTGAAGCCACCATCGTTGATCATCACAAAAATAGAAGAAGAGAAAAAATAAGGGATGACCTCACTCCACAAGATAAAGCAAACTTGACTTTAAATGCTAAAGCCATGAATGTGCTATACAATGCCTTACATGCTAATGAGTCTACTTGTGTCAAAGGATGTGTTTCGGCTAAGGAAATTTGGGAAAATTGAAAGAAATTCACGAAGGGAGCGATGATGTTAGAGAACCAAAGAAATCCTTACTTGTTGCCAAGTATGAGTCTTTCAAGATGAATCCACATGAAAATATTGATAAAATGTATTGTAGATTTAATGGTATCATTAAGGATCTTGAAGCCGTAGGTAAGGAATATTTTTTGGGTAAGAAGAATAGAAAATTCTTGAATGCTTTATCCATTGAAAAAAGAACGGGAGGCCAAAACTATTTCTATAGAGGAAGCAAAGAACTTAAATTCCATACCTATTGAGTCATTGATTAACTCTCTCACTTCATATGAATTGAAGCTGAAAGTTAAAGTGGTGGATGATGAAGTAGCAAGACCAAAGACAAGCATTGCCTTGAAGACTTCTCAAGAAGAAGATAAAAATAGCTCCATTAATTTGCAGGATGAAGATCTTGATGAAGGTCATCTTGCACTCATCACCAAAGGATTCCTCAAACTCTACATCAATAAACGGAGAATGAGAAAAGGAGGAGCAATCAACTCAAATAATTTCAAAGGGAAGACCAAGCTTGATATTAAGAAGCAAAATGAAAAATGTTTTGAATGTGGTCAACCCAGACACTTTGCAAATGAGTGTCCTTCCAAGAAGAGGAAGGACGGAAGGAAGCCTTGCTTCATCAACTTTCAAATCATATGGGATGATTGCAACTCGAAAGGAGAAGTTGAAGAAGAGATGGATATTCCTTCGGCACAAATGGCCTTTATGGCTATTAGTAATGATGAGGTAACCACTACTTGTGATTATAATGAAGAAAATGATGATAATGATCATCTTGAAGCTTTTATTTAAAATCACATGATAGTTTAAAGGAATCATATGCAAGAAATAAGGAGTTAGTCAAAAAAACAAATGTCTTATTGAATGCTAACTCTAAACTTGTGAATGGAAATAATAGATTATCACAAGAAAACAATGATTTGAAGAAAAGAATGCATGTGAAAACAAAGATCGAGGAAGAACAAGCCTCCTTGAAGATTGGATGACTTTGATGTTCTCTTGCATAGAAAAAGGGAAAATATTGTTGATATGAAAAAGAATAGAAATATGTTGATTAACAAGAACTTTGTCACTTTTAGAAGGAATGACTTATGTTTTGTAAAATTGAAATCTTCTTTATATGGAAATACGAATATTATTTGCAGCTATTGCCAACAATATGGACATGTGAAAAATAATTGTTATGTCAAGCTCTTGGAGAAATGAAAAGCTTGGAATAATTTCCGTATGCATTTGTAGTCAATTTACTAACTTTTATGGACCCAAGAAAATATGGGTACCAAAAGTTATCACTTAATTTCTTGTGTAGGTAATAAACATTTACCAAAAATGCTAAATGGTTCATAGATAATGGGTGCTCAAAACATATGACTGGTGATGCATCTCTCGTCACCAAACACATGTCCTAAAATAGTGGAAAGGTGACTGTTGGGAATAACATGAAATCAAAATCAATTGGCATTGGTGATGTAGGTAAAAATGGTAAGACTTTGATTAAAAATGTGCTTCCAGTTGATAATTTGAATTACAATCTCTTAAGTGTGAGCCAATTATGTGATAAAAATCTACATATATTCTTTACCAAGCATGAATGTTTAATTGTTGATAAAAATTTTGCTGTTTTATTTAAAGGTACTAGGCACAACGATGTTTATGTGATTTATCTTGATAATATTGGTTGTGGCAATGTAAAGAGTCGCATTAACTACTTCTATAGATAATTCTTGGCTTTGGCATAGAAGGTTTTGTCATTTCAACATGGATTTAATTGAAAATCTTGCTAAGAAAGAACTGGAAAGAGGTTTGCCAAATTTAAAGTTTCTGAAAAACAAAATTTGTGATGCGTGCCAATTTGGTAAACAAGTTAAAGTTTCTTTCAAACCAAAAAATTGTGTGTCTACTTCTAAACCTTTGGAATTATTGCATATGGACTTGTTTGGTCCAACTCAACATGCTAGTCTCGGTGGTAATAAATATGCTTTTGTGATTGTTGATGACTATTCTTGGTATACTTGGGTACTATTTCTTGTTCACAAAAACAAAGCATTCAAAAATTTCGTAAAACAATTTTCCAAAATATAAAATTTGTTGAATTTGAAAATTGTTCATTTGGGAAGTGATAATGGAGCCGAGTTTAAATTTGGATGTTTTTCGTGTTTTGTGATCACAACGGTATTTCGCATGAATTTTCGGTTGTTAGAGTGCAACTCAACAAAATGGTGTTGTTGAAAGGAAAAATAGAACACTTCAAGAGGCCGCTAGAACCATGATTAGTGAGTGTGACTTATCAAAATATTTTTGGGCCAAAGCCGTTAGTGAAATTGGATGAAGGGATTTTCGTAGGATATCCTAGTGACAAGAAAGCATACCGAGTATACAATAGAAGAACTCTTTTAATTGAAGAAGTTGTGCATGTTACGTTTGATGAGGCTAATGATGTTATTTCAAGAAATGCTTGTGAAGATGAAGGTGTAGGTGTACAAAAGAAACTTGAAAAGCTTACTATACATGAAGAACATTAAGAGACCAAGGTAAGCAATGAGAACGATGCTCATCACTTGGATGAAGAATGAGAAAGGAACAAAGATTCTCCAAAAGACCTTCCAAAGGCATGGAGATTTGTCTCAAGTCATTCTCAAGAATTAATCACCACTAATCCGTCCGATGGGGTAAAAACTCATTCTTATAAACCTTTGAATTATAATTATCTAACTTACTTTCTCATATTGAAAGTAAACGTGTGGATGATGCTTTGAATGACGAGTCTTGGGTTCTTGCTATGCAAGAAGAACTTAGTCAGTTTGAGAAAAACAATTGTGGACTTTGGTTGAAAGACCCTCAACTCATCCCGTAATTGGAACAAAATGGGATTTTACAAACAAACTAAATGACAAAGGTGAGATTATAGGAAATAAAACTAGACTTGTTGCAAAGGGTTATGCTCAAGAAGAAGAAATTGATTTTGATGAGACCTTTGCATCTGTTGCCCGTTTAGAATCTATTTGTATGTTTCTTGCATATGCATGCTTTAACAATTTCAAATTATTTGAAATGGACATAAAGTGCCTTTTTGAATAGTTTCATTGATCAAGAAATTTTTGTTGAACAACCTCCAGGCTCTGAAAATAAAGATTTTCCAAATCATGTTTTCAAACTATCAAAGGTTTTGTATGGGTTGAAACAAGCTCCTAGAGCTTGGTATGAAAAGTGTTATATGTGGTTATTTGATTGAAAATGGGTTGAAAGGGGTATTATAAATACTACCCCTTTCACCAAAACTGTCTTAATGATTTGATGGTTGTTCAAATTTACGTTGAAGATATTATTTTTGGAGCAACTAATGAAAGGTTATGCAAGGAATTTTCTTGTTTGATGCAAAAAGAATTTGAAATGAGTATGATTGGAGAATTACAATTCTTCCTTGGACTTCAAGTTCACCAAACAAAAGAAGGAACCTTCATCACACAAATCAAGTACACAAAGTAGCTACTCAAGCGCTTTGGAATGGAGGATTGCAAACAAGTTGGAACACCAATGTGCACCTCAACCAAGCTTGACAAAGATAAAGAAGGTAATCGTGTTGATGAAAACACTATAGAGGTATGATCGGAAGCCTACTTTATTTAATAGCTAGTAGAGCGAATATTATGTTTGCCGTTTGTCTTTGTGCTAGATATCAATCTTCTCCTAAGGAATCATATTTAAATGCTGTAGGGAAAGAAATTTTTAGATACTTGAAAGGGACGTTGAATATTGGTCTTTGGTATCCTAAATCCACTTGTTTTGATTTGATTAGTTACTCGGATGCCGACTTTGCTAGTTGTAAAATGGACAGGAAAAGTACTAGTGGTATGTGTCACTTTTTGGTTAATTGTTTGGTGTTCTAGTTTAGCAAGAAGCAAAATTCTATTTCTCTATCTACGGCAGAAGCCAAATATATAACTACTGGAAATTGTTGGGATCAACTTCTTTGGATGAAACATACCTAAAAATATTTTGGTGCTATTTTTTATTGTGTGCCTGTAAGATGCGATAATACTAGTGCAATCAATCTCACTAAAAATCTTGTCTTGCATTCTAGAACCACACACATTGATATCTGATGTTTTCCAAACATTATTTTGATGATGACATAAACACTTAACTGTGTAAAACAAGCTTTTGCAGAACAGATCTTTCGGATGCACAGGACCGTTTTAACTGTGTCAAAAACACCTCGGACAGCATTGCATCGTCCGAACAAACTGGCAGAACAGGCTGGAACTCTCTGCCTGTTTCTTATACACATCTAGATGAAACCTATGTCGGACGAAGGACCGGACGCAGGCACGGACGTCTGAACGAAGCATCTCAACAAACTGAAAGTAGATCGGACGCTTCCTCGGACGCATACAATCCTCCTCGGACGTCCGAACCCCCAACGGCTATTTTTTGTGCATTTATTACTTAGCCGTTAGGAAGTAGTTGAAAGCTCTATTTATTGCTATTATAAATAGGTGCTTTAAGAACCTGAAAAATCATCTAATACATTGAATACAAGTCTAGAAGAAAGTAATTTGAAGTGCAAATTGACTTTAGAGCCTTGTTGTATTAGTGTGAAATTGTGAGTGTAATTCAACATTGAGTGGAGTGATAATCTTGTATAAAAGTGTGGTTGTAAGTGAGATTCTTGGCTCAACTAAAAGAGTTTTAGTGTGAGCAAGAACTTGTACTTTGTAAAGATTGTTGGCTCACCAAGTGTGTGAAGCATTCAAATTTGATACTTCAAGCTTGCTAGCTTGGAAGTAGTTCTTTTTGTTCAATTTATTCTCTCTTTAATTTACTGTTTTATTGATATTATTATAACTGATTTTGTTATAACTGATTTCATCTTGAAAATATCAATATCTCTTAAAGTAATTTTTAAGAAACCTAATTCACCCCCCCTCTTAGGTTGCTTTGGGACCAACAATTGGTATCAGAGCTTGGTCTCATTTTATTGCTTAAACTGCTTTTGAGAAAAGAACTATGGCAACCAACAATGCTCTGTTTTTTGAAGGCCAATCTATTACTAGGCCTCCCATGTTTAATGGGACAAATTTTATTAGTTGGAGAGATAGAATGAAAATATTTCTGCAATCTATTGACATTGAATTGTGGTATGTTGTCAATGAAGGTCCATTTGAAGCTTATATCATTGATGATCTCACTAATAGAAGAAGAGAAAAGACGAGGATTGAGCTCACTCCACTAACATCAAGACAAGGCAAATTTGACGTTAAACGCAAAAGCCATGAATGTGCTATACAATGCCTTGGATGCAAATGAATCAACTCGCGTAAAGGGTTGCAATTCTGCTAAGGAAATTTGGGATAAGCTGAAGGAAATTCCCGAAGGAAGCGATGATGTTCGTGAGCAAAAGAAATCTCTACTTGTCGCCAAGTATGAGTCCTTCAAGATGGAACCACATGAGAACATAGACAAAATGTACTGCAGGTTCAATGACATTATAAAAGATCTTGAAGCCTTGAGTAAGGAGTACTCTTTGGGTGAGAAAAACAGAAAAATTCTGAATGCTCTATCCAA
Organism: Cinchona pubescens; assembly: GCA_025175665.1. NCBI lineage: Eukaryota > Viridiplantae > Streptophyta > Magnoliopsida > Gentianales > Rubiaceae > Cinchona > Cinchona pubescens. The sequence goes on from JANKKI010000232.1 coordinate 2,339,988, forward strand.
AGAATGGGATGCCAAAACAATTGCCATAGAGGAAGCTAAGAATTTAAATTTAATGCCTATTGAATCACTAATCAATTCTCTTACCTCTTATGAACTCAAGCTAAAGGCCAAGGTTGTGGATGATGAAGAAGCAAGGCCAAGAAGGAGCGTTGCTCTAAAGACCTCTCAAGAGGAGTGATTAGCAGATGAGAACAGCTCCATCAATCTAGAAGATGAAGATCTTGATGAAGGAGATCTTGCACTCATCACCAAAGGATTCCTCAAACATTACATCAACAAACGAAGAATGAGAAGAGGAGGAGCTGCAAACACAAATAATTTCAAAGGGAAGTCAAGACTTGAAATTAAGAAGCAAAATGATAAATGCTTTGAGTGCGGTCAACTCGGGCATTTTGCAAATGAGTGTCCCTCCAAGAAAAAGAAGGAAGGAAGAAAACCAAGATTCAACAACTTTCAAATCACATGGGACGATTGCAACTCCGAAGGAGAAGTTGAAGAAGAAATGGAGTCGGCACAAATGGCCTTTATGGCTATTGGAGATAATGAGGTAAATTCTAACTATGACTCCAATGATGAAAATGATGAAGATGATCTTGAAGCTTTCATTTTGAAATTGCATGATAGCTTAAAAGAATCATATGCTAGAAATAAGGAGTTAGTAAAAAAGTCAAATGCTTTATTGAAAAATGCTAACTCTAAACTTGTGAATGAAAACAATAGGCTATCACAAGAAAATTGTGATTTGAAGAAAAGAATGCATGAGAGATCAAAGGTCAAGGAAGAACAAGCCTCCTTGAAGAAAAGAATGGATGATTTAAATACTCTCTTAGCTAGAAAGAAAGAAAATGTTGTTGATATGAAAAGAAATAGAAATGTAGCAATCAACAAAAATTTTGTCATATATAGAAGAGATGACTTATGTATTGTAAAACCAAAATCTTCTTTATATGGAAACAAAAGCACTGTTTGTAGATATTGCCAACAACATGGACATACTAAGAATATGTGTTATGTCAAGAAAAATGAAAAACTTGGAATGAAAGTTGCATGGATAGTAAGCAATCTCACTAACACTCATGGACCCAAAAACATGGGTACCAAAAGTTATCAATTGATTTATTGTGTAGGTACTTAACATCGCCAACAATGCTAAGTGGTTCATAGATAGTGGATGTTCAAGGCACATGTGATTATACGGGTGATGCCTCTCTCTTCACAAACCTTACATCCAAAAACAGTGGAAAAGTCACTTTTGGTGACAACAACAAAGCAAAATCAATCGGCATTGGTGATGTAGGTAAAAATGGTGAAACCTTGATTAAGAATGTACTTCTTGTTGATAATTTAAACTATAATCTATTAAGTGTTAGTCAACTTTGTGACAAAGATTTATATGTTTTCTTTACCAAGCATGAATGTCTTATACTTGATAAAAATCATGTTGTTTTGTTCAAAGGCACTAGGCACAATGACGTTTATGTGATTTATCTTGATAAAATTAGCAATAGCAATGTAAAATGTCTTACCGCTTCTATAGATGATCCTTGGCTTTGGCATAGAAGACTTTGTCATTTTAATATGGATTTGATTGAAAAATTAGCCAAGAAAGATTTGGTAAGAGGCTTGCCAAAACTGCAATTTCTGAAAAATAAAATTTGTGATGCTTGTCAATTTGGTAAACAAGTCAAAGTTTCTTTTAAACCTAAGAATTTTTTGTCTACTCATAAACCTTTAGAATTGTTGCATTTAGACAGCATTAGATGTGTATAAGAGACAGAGTCTAGAGTGTATGTCTCTTATACACATCTAGATGTGTATAAGAGACAGATGCAACCTTGCTCACACAAAACTATTTTAATTTATGAGCCAAGAATCTTACTTAAAAATTTGTAAAATTGTTTTCCAAAATTCAAAATTTATTGGATACAAAAATTGTTCGGTTAAGAAGTGACAATGGTGCGAATTTAAATTTGAACTACTTCCCGACTTTTGTGATCACAACGGTATCTTTCATGAGTTCTCGGTTGTTAGAGTTCCTCAACAAAATGGTGTTGTTGAAAGGAAAAATAGGACTCTTCAAGAAACGGCTAGAACTATGATTAGTGAGTGTGACCTACCACAATACTTTTGGGCCGAAGCGGTTAACACGGCCTGTTATGTCATGAATCGAGTTTTATTAAGATCTTCTTTAAATAAAACTCCTTATGATCTCTCACTCATTTTTTGTAAAAAACCCGTTGTGAGCTACTTCAAAGTTTTTGGTTGCAAATGCTTTATTCTAAAAATCAAAGAGAACCTTGGAAAATTTGACAAAAAATCGGATGAAGGAATTTTTCTAGGATATTCTAGTGACAAGAAAGCATACCGAGTTTACAATAGAAGAACGCTTTTAATTGAAGAAGTTGTGCATGTTACATTTGATGAATCTAATGATGTTATCTCAAAGAGTTTGTGTGAAGATGAAGACACAGGTATTCTAAAAGAGCTCGAAAAGCTTGATATTCATATAGATCATCAAGAGGTTACATCAAGCGTTGATATCAACAACCATCAAGTTGATGATGAAAAGAATGAGGATGCTCAAAACGATCTTCCGAAAGCTTGGAGATTCGTCTCTAATCATCCTCAAGATTTAATTATAGGTGATCTATCCGATGGGGTAACAACTCGCTCTCATAAACCTTTGAATAATAATTGTGCATTACTTTCTCACATTGATTAAACAAACCCAAACATATAGATGTTGCCTTGAGTGATGAATCATGGGTTATTGCTATGCAAGATGAACTTAGTCAATTTGAGAAAAATAATGTATGGACCTTAGTTGAAAGACCTTCTTCTCATCCCGTTATTGGTACTAAATGGGTGTTTAGAAACAAATTAAATGACAAAGGTGAGATCATAAGAAACAAAGCTAGACTTGTTGCAAAAGGTTACGCTCAAGAAGAAGGCATTGACTTTGATGAAACCTTTGCACCCGTGGCTAGATTAGAATCCATCCGCATGTTTCTTGCATTTGCATGTTTCAATAATTTAAAATTATTTCAAATGGATGTCAAAAGTGCTTTAGAGCAACGCTCCTTCTTGGCCATCCTGTCTCTTATACACATCAAGGAGATTTGAAAATAAGAATCTTTGAAATTATTTTCTAACAACTTTCCAAAGCTTTATATGGTTTGAAACAAGCTCCAAGAGCTTGGTATGAAAGATTAAGTTGATTCTTGTTAGAAAATGGTTTCAAAAGAGGTATTGTTGACACCACACTTTTTACAAAAACAGATTTAAAAGGATTGTTAATTGTTCAAATTTATGTTGATGATATTATTTTTGGAGCAACTAATGAGAGTTTGTGCAAGGATTTTTCACAACTAATGCAAGAAGAGTTTGAGATGAGCATGATGGGCAAGTTGCAATTTTTCCTCGGACTACAAATTCATCAAACCAAGGAAGGAACATTTATTACACAAATCAAGTACACAAAAGAGCTGCTCAAACGATTTGGCATGGAAGATTGCAAACAAGTTGGTACACCAATGTGTACTTCAACCAAACTTGATAAAGACGAAGAAGGTAATAGTGTTGATGAAAAACACTATAGAGGTATGATCGGAAGTTTACTTTACTTAACTGCTAGTAGACCAGACTTCATATTTGCTGTTTGAATCTGTGCTAGATTGTACTCCTTTGAGCCTAAAGAATCACATTTGATTGCAGTTAAAAGAATTTTTAGATATCCTATCATAAAAGGAACAACGGATTTTGGTCTGTGGTATCCAAAGTCCTCTACTTTTGATCTAATTAGCTATTCTGATGCTGACTTTGCTGGATGTAAAATTGATAGAAAAAGTACCAGTGGAATGTGTTATTTTCTGGGAAATTGTCTTGTGTCTTGGTTCAGCAAAAAACAAAATTCCATTTCTCTTTCTACGGCTGAAGCCGAATACATTGCTGCCGGAAATTGTTGTGCTCAACTTCTTTGGATGAAACATACTTTAAAAGATTTTGGTGTCATTTTTGATTGTGTTCCAATATTATGTGACAACACGAGTGCAATTAATCTCACAAAAAATCCTGTTTTGCACTCTAGAACTAAACACATTGATGCTTAAGCATCATTTCATTAGAGATCTCGTTTGTAAAAAGGAAATTCGTGTTGATTATGTGCCTACTTCCGACCAATTGGCTGATATTTTTACAAAACCCTTAGCTCTAGATCGTTTTGAATCACTCAGAAAATGTTTGGGGATTTTTTACAGATAAATTGTGCATAAATTCATTGTTCGGACGCACTTATTCGTCCAAACATATTTCCTTTCGGACGCTCTGGATCGTCCTAAGCATGTGTTCTTTCTCGGACGCTCCACATTTGTTCTTTCTTTTCTTCCATAAACAATGGTGAAATCACGTGGCGGTTCCTCTTCGGCCATTCGCGGTAGAAAAACCAAAGGAAAAGCTCCTGTTCGAGGAGAATCATCCGCAACTCCTCACGTTTCCACCACTCCGACTCTGTCCAAATTCATCGATGCCAAGGCATCGGAGCGGTACACTTCTCTTCTTAGTAAATCCATTATAGTTCAACGTCCTGCTTGAGTAGTCTTTTCGATGAGTATAATCTTCCTATTATAAAATCCTGTTTTGAAAAACAAAATTGGGGTCATTTAGTCCATCTCGATTTACCTGTTTATCACGATATGGTGCTTCAATTCACGGCCAATCTTCGGAAAGGTCCTACCATTCGCACCCTTATTTCTCGTATTAATAACACTGATATTGAGATTTCATCTAATATAATTAACACCATTTTTGAATGTGAAATCTCCGACCCCTCTGATTTATCCTACTTCTTTTCCTTGGATAAATGGCCCGCTGAGGATACGAGTTGCTTTCTTCCTGTTTTCAAGGGTATTTCTCTAGACTTTGGGTATCTTTTTTGTTCCCTATGGGAACTTTTTCTAACCGATACTCGAAGAAATATTCCTTTTGGGAAATTTCTCACAAAAATTTTTGACGTCCTCAACGTTCCCTTTACAGGAAATAAACAGTATCCTCCATATTTTAATAAATCATACATTGAAAGAAAAGGTCTCCGGTTTTTTAATGATCAATGGCTTACTAAAGCAGCCTTTGATACTGCCAAATCACAATCCCATGCCTCCACGTCTGATTTTGCTATCCCTCATCCTTCTACCCCGCAACCACCTCCAATCACATCTGCACGTCATTCTCAGAGATGCACCCACTTGAGTCATCCTCTGACAGTGATGAAACTGAAGATGAACCTACACGCGAAGACAGTGCAGAAGCTGCTCAAGGAGCTGCAAATGACGATAACGATAATGATGACGATGACAATGACGATGAGGATGAAGATATTGATGCTACATTTGATTTCATAATGCAACGTCGCACCGGAGGAGAGGATGACAGTGAAGGCACTGCAGAAGACATTCCATCTAAGCGCCGAAAAACCGAAAAGCGCTCCAAAAAACGCCATGACTCTAATTAGTTCATTTACCTTTGTAGTTGCTTTCAGCAGGATCTATATCATCATATACTCTGTAGCTTGGTTATGTATTTGACTTTTGCAATATTGAATTTCTTTTATGAATTATTTCAAATTCTATCAAATTACCTGCATAATCTGAGGGGGAGTCCTTTCTTTTGATTAATGTCTTATGGCTATGCTTTGATATGATTGATTGCCTGATCTAAGGGGGAGTATTTTTTGATTGATGTCAAAAGGGGGAGTAGTTATATTGATATGCTGCGATATGCTTTGATATGTCTTGACATGTTTGTTGATAATTATGAGATATTGCAAATCAAGTAGTCATATCCAATTGAGGTTTGTCATCATCAAAAAGGGGGAGATTGATGTTTTCCAAACCTTATTTTAATGATGACATAAACACTTAACTGTGTAAAATAAGCTTTTGCAGGAACAGATCTTTCGGACGCACAGGACCGTCCGAACTGGGTCAAAAACACCTCGGACGCATTGCATCGTCCGAACAAACTGGCAGAAAAGAATGGAACTCTCTGCCTTTTCTTCGGACGCTCAGGACCAAGTCTGAGAAACCTATGTCGGACGAAGGACCGGACGCAGGCACGGATGTCCGAATGAAGCATCTCAACAAACTGAAAGTAGATCGGACGCTTCCTCGGACGCATACAATCCTCCTCGGACTTCCGAACCCCCAACGGCTATTTTTTGTGCATTTATTACTTAGCCGTTAGGAAGTAGTTGAAAGCTCTATTTATTGCTATTATAAATAGGTGCTTTAAGAACCTGAAAAAATCATCTAATACATTGAATACAAGTCTAGAAGAAAGTAATTTGAAGTGCAAATTGACTTTAGAGCCTTGTTGTATTAGTGTGAAATTGTGAGTGTAATTCAACATTGAGTGGAGTGATAATCTTGTATAAAAGTGTGGTTGTAAGTGAGATTCTTGGCTCAACTAAAAGAGTTTTAGTGTGAGCAAGAACTTCCCAGCTTTGTAAAGATTGTTGGCTCACCAAGTGTGTGAATCATTCAAATTTGATACTTCAAGCTTGCTAGCTTGGAAGTAGTTCTTATGATTTTAAGTATTTGTTCAATTTATTCTCTCTTTAATTTACTGTTTTATTGATATTATTATAACTGATTTTGTTATAACTGATTTCATCTTGAAAATATCAATATCTCTTAAAGTAATTTTTAAGAAACCTAATTCACCCCCCCTCTTAGGTTGCTTTGGGACCAACAATATCAAGGATCACTTTATAAGAGATCTTGTGTGCAAAAAGAAAATTTGTGTTGAATTGTGTGCACAAAAGATCAATTGGCAGATATTTTTACTAAACCTTTACTATTGGATCATTTTGAATTTCTTAGAACTTGCTTGGGCATTGCTGATTTAGAAAATGTATGAGTTATGTTTTCGGACACAAAAGTGCGTCCCAAGTCCTCTGTTCTCTCGGACGACAATGTTCGTCCGAACTACCTATTTTTCTAACTTTTCATCTCAGATGTTTTCCTTCATCTGAACTACTCCCCTTATTTACCAAACTCTCTGGAAAATTGAACGAACGATCACAACCGTTCGACATCCCTTCAGGACGTATAGTTTAGAACTTCGGTCATCCGTTCATTTGTGATTGAACACACGATCGGAAGTATCTCAATTGTTCGGATGTCTGAACAACTGCTCTATTCATTTAAAACCTTTCATTTTCCCCTTTCCAGACATTCTATCCCTACCGAACCCTAGCTTTGGCGAAATAGGAGAAAACCACCAAATTCCTTCAATTTGTCATTTCTTCTCTGAAATTTATTAAGAAATTCTTCTTCCTAACTCCTCACCTACCCCATTTGAACTCGTTTTCACCTTATTAACATCCTCCTTACTTCAATTTCCTAAAAATCTCTTCCTTCTCATTTTTATACTTTCCAACTTCTTATTTGATTCAAGATGGTTCACTCACGTGGAGGGTCTTCAACAGCCACCATAGGGAAGAAATCAAAGGGAAAGGCTCTAGTACAAAGCCAAACTTCAACAAATCCTCAACCCACTTCAAATCCCACTTTGCCTAAATTCATTGATGCCAAGACATTCGATGAGTACACATCTTTGCTTAGTAAATCCATTATTGTGCAACATCCTGTTTCTCAAGGCTTGTTTGATGAATTAAACTTATCTTCTATCAAGGAATGTGTTGAAAAACAAAAATGGGGGAATTTGATTCATCTTGATTTACTTGTGTATCATGATATGTATTGCAATTTACTGCTAATCTTTGCAAAGGTTCAACTGTTTCAACCTTAGTTTCTCATGTAAGTCACATCAATCTTGAATTTACTTCCAATGTCATTAACACGATTTTTGAATGTGAAGTTCTTTCTTCTAATAAAATCTCATATTTCTTTTCCTTAGATAAATGGCCTACTGTTGATACTCGATTTGACATCGAGGAAGTAAATCAAATTTTTCATATTGATTTTGAATAGGTTTCAGAAGCCAAAATCACTTTGCTTAGTTCTAAGATCAATAATTTGTACTCATTGGTCACAAATTTGTTATTATTTACTGATGGATATCGTATTGAGCCAGGACCTACTGATTGAAATCTGGACATCGTATTGAGCCAGAAAAAATGCAATTGTATTTGTTCTATTGTGTTTTTTAGGGAATCAAACTTGACTTTTTGAGAAATTTTTAACTAAAGTTTTTGATAATTTTGATATCCCATTTACTGGTAAAAAACAATATCCCCTATATTTTAACAAAGCGTACATTTAACGTAAAGGTTTGTGGTTTTTTTTTTAATGACAATTGGTTCACTAAGGCAGATTATGAAATTGAGAAGTCAAAAGAACATGCTTCCAGTTCAGGACTTGCACTACCCCACTCCACTCCTCCTCATCCTTCCTCTTCCACACCTTACTGCCCCATCCTCACACATTCACTCTTCGAAATCCTCCATTTCCCAACTGTGCACACTTGTCACAAATCCTAGCAATCAAATGAGCTCTTTTCAACATCGCGCACACTTTGGAAATTAAAAAGGTTGGAGATCAAACAAAACATTATTCAAGAAGCCTTAAGTCTCGGTATGTTTGCACCGGCTCAAGTTCAATCGTTGCCAACATTCAGTCGTAGGACATTCTTGAGTCCTCTTCGAACAACGACGATGACGACATTGAAGATGTTGACCATTCCAATCCTGAGCTCGAAGCCCGTGAATATCCCGTTGGTGCAACTAATCCTGAGAAATCCATTGTTCCTAGCATTGATGCTGATGATGACGAAGATGTTGATGACACATTCAATTACATCATGAAACACTATGATCCTCAAGACCAAAGTGAACATGACAGTGAGGCTATGGATGATGATTTGCCCGCCAAAAATCGTAAACGTGAGGAACGCTCCAAGAAGAAAAATGATTTAGTTTCTGCTTCCTAGTTTCCTTCTTTAGCATACCTTTGCTTCGTTTGTCCTTGGATTCGTGTATTTGAACTCCAGTTACATTTACTGAGCTTGGATGTATGTTCTTGATTTTTTATTTAATGATGCTTTTTTGACTATGTTTTATCCTTTGTTGTGGTTTGAGAAAAAGGGAGCATCCTCTTAGGAGAAGCTTGCATTTTGTTTTGATGATGCCAAAAATGGGAGTAATTTAGTAGTGTGTTTGATTGATCATAGTTGTTCATGGTTGTGTGTTTGTTTAATCATCGTTGTTCATGGTTGTTGGTTACTTGAGCGATATTTGGGTATAATTTGTATGCTTTGCCCGACAACGACTAGTTTCTCAGTATTTATTACTTAGCCGTTAGGAAGTGGTTGGGAGCTAATTTATTGCAACTATAAATGCCAACCCATCTGTATTTTGAAAAAATAACTTACACATTGAATACAAGAAAGTACAAAAGCAATTTGAGTGCAAATTAGCTCTTTAGTAATATAGTATTAGTGTATACTTAAGAGTGCTATTCAAAATTATAGAGTAGAGTGATAATCTTGTACAAAAGTGAGGTTGAGTATAAAATCCTTGGCTCAACTAAAGGGAACTAGTGTAAGCAAGGGTTATCCTACTTTGTGTACATTTGGGATTATTGACTGACCAAATTTGAAGGAGCATCTTAGTGGATTACTACTCCAAACTTGCTAGCTTGGGGGTGTTGTTTGTTTAATCTCGCTTTCTCTACTCATTCTATACATTTGTGCTTAATTGATTATATTGCTATCAACTTACTTGTTTGTGTAAAAGATTTTATTTGTGCATTATTTTTAAGAAACCTAATTCACCCCCCTTTTAGGTTGCTTTGGTGCCAACAATCTTTAAACCAAATTAAGCTGTTTATAGTTTCATTTTCAAAATATAATAAAGCAAGTTTTGGGATGCAATATAAATGAGTCTACATAATTATCTCAAAGTGTCACAAATAAAAATAATTTATGACGATCAGTGCTAAAAAAATTCTTAGAAATCATGAAAGGAAATTATTAACATTGACTACCCACTATCATGCAGAAAATCAAAGAGATATGCTTAGGATTGTAAAATTTTTGAAAATTTCAAAGATTTTCAGCTAATTAGCACAAAAAAGTTCTAAAATCTTAAAAAGCTCTTAGATCAAAAGAAAAGCTATAAATATTAAAGCAAAAATTGAGAAAACTACACTAGACAAAAGTGAACCCAAATGACTTCCCACCCTACACTTAAAAATCAACATTGTCCCCAATGTTATAGAGAATAGAAGCACAAAGATGGAAAGGAAAAGCTTCTTTGGCAATGAAGAATGGTTGGTGTAGCATGTCCTGTCATAAATATCCATGAGAGGAGTTGGACTTGTCATAGCTCTAAAACAAAAACAAATGTTACACCCATGAAGACATTACGATGATAAGAAAATCCACAAAAATAGGAAACGTAATCCTTTATGGGTGTACATAAATATCAAAACAAAGAAAGTGAAAATGAAACAATAACAAAAACGAAATCATCCTAATGTAAACAACAAAGATCAATAAGTCTATCTATAAGAACAAATCCCTAAGTGTTATCGCCACAAGAAGGAATTAGGACTCATCATCAGAGGAAGCTAGCTCTTGCAGAAAGGGGGAAAAGGTGGAAAAGTAGAAGAATCCTCGTCTTCCCTTCCTGGCTAGCTGTCGAAACTCCATCATCTGCTGCCATTCATGCTGATAATGAATAAACCTATCAAAGCGATGTCGCAGGCATCGTTGCTTTGCTAAAATCTGCTGAAGCAACTTTTCTTGATTGAGTCCTGGTTCTGGTTCACACATTGATGTGGAAGCATGAGCAGGCGTTCGACGAACTGGAATTCTAGTCCTATTCTCCAATGTTATAGGCTTATCGGGTTTTAAATTTTCTTTGGCTGGGTCAATTACAACACCATCATCAAGGCATAATAAAGTAATTAGGTGTGAAAACCACAAGCCAGCGGGCTTGACCACTATGGTATATCGAATATGCTGGCTAGTCAAGTGGCCTACATCCACTGGTTGACCAAAAGCAATTGCATAAAATAATTTGGCTCGCTCCAAAGTGACATGAGTTAGATGACATACTAGGAGGAGATGAGCATAATTAAATTTAAACCATACAAACCAAACTGGCTGAAGCTTATTGGTGTAGATGAATGTCGGGCAACTTCCTTAGCACCTGTTGTCCATTCTACATCTCCGGTGAAAATAAGATTTGTGATATCAGTCATCTCCATATTATTTTCTCGAATCGTCGGCCATTGATCATTGTGAACTTGGATTACTCGCAACAACCAATTAATTGTACTACTGGAGATATCTACTGATTTGCCCCGAACAAAGACTTTATACTCTGCATAATGATGCTTATGGGCATAAAATTCACGGATCACCGGGAGCAAGGCTTCCTTTGGAGTAGAAGCAAAAAAATTCAGGCCATTTGCTTTCATAACGTCACGAATTTCAAGGCCTCCGGCGGTAGGGATTTGTATACCTCTCTCTTTAATTGCCGCCTTCTTGATAATATCAGACTCATATCTTTTGTAGGCTGTGATGTTCAAAAATTGATTTAGAACTAGTTCCTCCTCTTATTTGGAAAGTTCTCGTTGTGTTGAGGAAGAGACTCCATTGCGTTTACGCGTCATGCCTTAGGAAAAATATACTCAACATTATATATAACACACGTAATAACAAGCCACCCCACACTTATTGCAGGACGCACCCAAACTAAAATGAAACTTAGTATTCACATAGCAAATACCGCATGAGAACAACCATTCTAATTTCTACATATTTTGAACCAAAACATTCCTAAATCCCCTTTTTGTAATCACAAAAATTGAATAGGAAGTAATCACATGACATATGGGAAGTTCAAAAAATCAAATTGTCCACAAACACTAAATGCTTTAACAAATTTCCTCTTTGAGACATTTTGTCGAACACTAGACGTGCATGAACAAATAGTGAATTTGAGATCTTGGTGTGCATTGATGAGGATATAGAGTGGTTTGCGGGTTGAAAATTGTGGGGTTGAGAGGAATTTGGAAAGAGAAGGGAATTTGAAAAGATATGTGTGGGTTTGAAAAGAAAAGAGAAACCATTGGTCCCTTATAGAGGCTTGCACACATGCCCAAGGTAACCTCGTGCACGTGCGCGAGTCGAGAACGGTGAAAATCTTTGACAATAGAATTTTTCCCTTCTGGAATATGCGCACATGCATACCAACTGGTGTTAATGTGCATAAATTAAGACCCAAAAACATACAAAAAGTTGTTTCCAACTATTCAAGCCAACTATAAAACAATGACAACACATTAGAATCCGTTTAATTTACATTTTAGGATAACATACACACAAATAACAACTATATGAAATAAAACCAAACATGCATAAAGAAAAAGGAAATCGTAAAAAGACATGGGTTACCGCCCACCCAGTGCCCTTGTCTATTGTTTTAGGCTGGACTTTGGCTTGTGAGATTAAGCATTGGGGAGGTGAACGGTTTCCCGTTCCTAGTGGATAATTCTACCATAGTAGCGCTTCACCTGGTGACTATTCACTTTGAAGTTTCCTTGACTCCCTTTAAGTCTGCCGAGCCATATGGGAATACTCGTATTACCTCAAATGGTTCGGACCATTTTGACTTCAAATTTTTGGGGAATAACCGTAGTTTTGAATTGTACAATAAAACATCCTTGTCCCTGACTTTAAATTCTTTCCCAGAAAGATGCTTGTCATGCCAATCCTTCATTTTCTCCTCATAAAGTTTTGCATTGTCATAGGCCTTGTGTCGAAATTCATCCAATTCGTTCAAGTCAAGAATCATTTTCTCTCCAGCTTCCTTTAGATCGTAATTTAGACTTTTATTGCCCAATATCCCTTGTGCTTGATTTCCACCGGAAGATGACAAGCCTTATCATAAACCATTCGATAAGGTGACATTCCTATTGGAGTCCTGAAGACTGTCCTATATGCCCATATAGCGTCATCAAACTTTTTGAACCAGTCCTTCCTCGAAGAGTTCACGACTTTCTCGAGAATGTGCTTCAATTCCCAAATTGACACTTCCACCTGCTAGAAGTTTTCGGATGATATGCTAGAGCTATCTTGTGGGTTATACCATATTTAGATAAGATGGATTCAAATAAAGAATTTTTAAAGTGTGATCCTCTATCACTTATGATTGCTCGAGGAAGCACCAAACTGGGAGAAAATGTTCTTCCTCACAAAATTCACTACCACTCAAGCATCATTGGCTTCTACCCACGTGGACACGTAATCCACCGCTACAAGAATGAATCTATTATTGTGCGATGGTGGAAATGGGCCCATGAAATCAATGCCCCCTACATCGAAAACTTAGCAAACTAATATATTATTCAATGGAATTTCATCTTTTTTATACAGGTTACCGGCACGTTGACATTCATCACATTGCAACACAAAGTCTCTTGAATTTTGGAATAATGTAGGCCAATAAAGCCTACTCTGAAGTATTTTTGCTGCCGTCCTTTGAGAGGCATGGTGCCTTCTTACCGATGAAGAGTGACAGTGGTATAACACACTTTGAATTTCGCTTTCCAGAATGCATCTCTGGTTCACTTGATCTTTTCATCGGTGGTATGGATAAGGATCATCCAAGATGTAGTATTTGATCTCCAAAAGGAACTTTTTTCGCTGATTAGAATCCATAGTGGAGGGGATAAATTTTACCTTGGCCACAAGGAAATTAACAATATCCGCATACCAAGGTGCACCACTGTCCATTTGCATCAAGTGCTCTTCTGGAAAGGTCTCATTGATCGGTAACTCTTCACCTAGTTCTGCCTTTGACTGCTCTAATCTTGATAGGTGGTCGGCTACCGTGTTCTCAACTCCTATCTTATCTATCACCTCCCAATCAAATTCTTGCAATAGTAAGATCCATTTGATTAGTCTAGGTTTTGCATTATTGTTTGTCAATAAGTATCAAATACAAACACTACTGCTAGCAATTCTTTTTCTGTAGTAGAATAATTCATTTGATATTCATTAAGAATGCGGATAGCATAGTAAATAACATGCAAAATTTTATCTTTCTTTTGACATAAATCCACCCCACAACATAATCACTCGCATCACACATTATTCAATTCCGAGCGACTATGATTGGTGTGATGATCAGACCTTTTTTCAACTTATCAAAAGTAGACAAACATTCATCATTAAAAATAAAGAAGAACATCCTTTTGCAACAAAGTACATAAAGGGCTAGAAATCAAAGAAATTTTTTTAATGAAATGTCAGTAAAATCAGGCGTGACCTTAAAACTCCTCACTCCTTTCACATTAATAGGAGGAGGTAATTTTTGAATGACTTCGACTTTAGACTTATCAACTTCAAGGCCTTTAGCAGAAATCTGATGGCCTAACGCAATTCCTTCTTTAACCATAAAATGACACTTTTCCTAGTTTAATGCCAAGTTGGTAGACTCACATCTTTCCAAAATAGAAGCAAGATTATCTAAGAAAGAATCAAAAGAAACACCAAAAAGGCTAAAATCATCCACGAAAAATCTCAATAACTTTCCTAATTGATGTTTTCCAAACCTTATTTTGATGATGACATAAACACTTAACTCTGTAAACAAGTTTTTGCAAGTCTGTTATTTGTTTTACTAGAGACAGAGTTTTCGGAGGCACTGTACCGTCCGAACTATGTCAAGCTTCTCGGACGCATTCTTAACACCATCCGAACGACCAGGCAGAAGGAAGAATCCTACTGGTTTTCCGAACGGATGAACATGACCATCCGAATCCTCTATCGGACGAAGGAATGGACGCATGCACGAACGTCCGAATGAAGCTCTTCGCCAACTGCATCAAGATCGAACGCTGTGTCGGACGCATCCCATCTATCTCGGATTTTCGTAACCCCAACGGCTATTTTTTGTGCATTTATTATTTAGCCGTTACGAAGTAGTTGCAACCACAATTTATTGCTCTTATAAATAGCTTCTTTGATATTCTGTAAAGATCATCTAATACATTGAATACAAGCCTTAGAGAAGAGCAATTTGAGTACAAATTGGCTATAGTGCTTTGTTGTATTAGTGTACAGTTTAGAGTGCAATTCAACTTTGAGTGGAGTGATAATCTTGTACGAAAGTAAGGTTGTAAGTAAGATTCTTGGCTCAACTAAATGAATTTTAGTGTGAGCAAGAATATCCCTATTTTGTAAAGATTATTTGGATGAATTTTGCTGGCTCACCAAGTGTGTGAAGCATCTTAGTGATTTGATACTTCAAGCTTGTTAGCTTGGAAGTATTGGCTGATTAATTTTCTCTGTTTCTTACTTCACTATTTCACTGATTTGATTATATCAGTTTTTATTTGAAAATCTTAATATTTCTAAAAGTACTTTTAGAAACCTAATTCACCCCCCTCTTAGGTTGCTTTGGGACCAACACTAATCATGTCATACAAAATAGCAAACATGCATGGCTAAAAAGTGCTAGGAGCATTGCACAATCCAAAAGACATACGCCGGTAAGCAAAAGTTCCATATGGACAAGTGAAAGTGATTTTTCTCTTGATCTTCAAGGGCAATGGCAATTTGAAAATACCCACATTTGATCAATAAACGACAAAGGAAAATGATCTTTCTTAATGGCTTCATTAAGTTTCCTATAGTCAATGCACATCCTCTACCCTATCACTGAGCCAGAGGGAATTAATTCATGTTTTTCATTTAAAACTAGTGTAATCCCCCCCCCTTTCTTTTGAACTACTTGAGTTGGACTTACCCATTCACTATCACTTTCTGGCAATTTCAAAATCTCCATTTTAACTACCTATTTTAAGGTTGGATTTAACTTTCTTTGAGGTTGTCTGATTCGCTTGTAGGTATCATTAAGAATTATTTTGTGCATGCACACCGAAGGGCTTATTCCTTTTATATTCTCAATGCTCCATACAATTGCTTCACGATGCTTTTTAAGAACAAAATCAATTTACCTAATTCAATATCTGAAAGTGAAGCACTCATAGTGACAAGATATGTATCATGTTCTCCAAGAAAAACATACTTAAGATGAGAAGGAAGTGGTTTGAGTTTAACCTTAGGGGGTTCATTAGTCTGAGACCCCCTTTTACTTTTACCATCCACTTTGCTTTCATTCTCTTCTTCCTTCAAGTCGTCATTTTGAGTGCTTTCTTGTTCACTAGAATCCATCACCTCTTCATGGAAATCTTCCATGTCTTTGGCGTCATCCTATACAATAGATTTCCTGTAAAAGTCCATAAATAAATCATTAATAATATCAATACTCATTACATAATCATTTTTAGACGGAAATTTAAAGGAATCAAAAACATTAAATGACCCAATATCATCATTGATCCTAAATTGTAAATTTCCATCTTGAACATCTATGCTGGCTCGTCTGGTGGCCGAGAAGGGTCTTCTAATAATTAAAGGGGTCACCACATCTTCCTCCATGTCGACAACTATGTAGTCTACTAGTAAGAGCACTTTGCCTACTTTGACGATGAGGTCTTCAACCACTCCTACCGGTTGCTGCACACTTCGATCTGCCACTTGAAGAGTTACGTTTGTTGGTTTGAGTCCTCCTCCACTCAACTTCTTATAAGTGGATGAGGCATAAGGTTGATGGAGGCACCCAAATCATAAAGGGCTCTTTGAAATGGCACCCCTCCTATCTCCCATGGGATGGAAAATGAACCAGGATCCTTAAGCTTAGGGGAAAGATAATAGCATTGACATTCTTCGTTTAAGGATAAAATCTCATCCCCTATTAACTTCCTCTTGCTCGATAAAATATGCTTCATGAACTTGGCATAGCTAGGCATGTTTTCAATTGCCTCAATAAAAGGAATGTTGATTTCCATCTTTTTGAAAATTTCCAAAAATTTCTTGAATTTCTTTGTTTTCTCATCCTCCTTCATCCTTTGAGAGAAAGGAACACTTACCTGTTTACTTGGTACAGTAGAGAGGTACTTCGTGTCACCTTGTTGGTTAAGAGCCTTGAAAGGTGAATCTTGCTCAACACTGCTCTTGGGTGCCTTTCCTTTTTCCTTTGCCTCATTCTTTTCCACGTTCCTCGCATCTTCCTTATTGACTTTCCTTGGCTTCACAGTTCTACAACTCTCCAAAGTAACTGCTTACACTTGTTCTCTTCTATGAGTGTTATTCCCTGAGTTAAGAATAGTGTCACCTGGCAATACTGATAACTCTAGTAAACTAGAGTCATTTTCCTCTAAATTATAGGTTTCAGCATTTTGATAGTTTAAATTTCGAAATTGGATAAGTAATTGAGAATTTTAGTTAATTTCTTTCGCATGTATTTGTATTTTCGTTCTTGAATTAATTATGATAAGTTTGTATTAAGTTTTTAGTTTAATTAAGTGCTTAATGGTGTTAATATTATGCAGGTTAAAAATTAAAGGTTGGAAGCTAGAAGGAACAAAGCTCAAGGGACCAAATTACAAAATGGATGAAATGAAGAATGTTGGAAGGAGAATCGAGACCTCGACTGTTCCAGACCGCGATCTCTACTCGGGAATTTGTTTCGGTATATTTGAGTTGAGATCGCGGTCTCAAATGTTCCAGACCGAGATCTCAACTCGCTAAGAGTTAAGTTGTAAGGGCAATTTTGTGAACTTCCAGCCAAAAATCCCTAATTTTGCCTTGTGTAATGCAACACTATTTAAGCTAAGTAGAATTAGTAAGTAGAGGGAAGTAGATTGTTTTAGTTAGTTTTTAGATAGATTAGTGATAGTTTGAAGTACAAGTTTACTTTTTCTAATAGAAATTTCTCTTAACTTTCATCTTAGATCTTCTTTAAATTTATTGTAAAGTTCAAATTTTGATTAGATAAGTGTAGTGGGTTCATCGCAAGCTTCACGTGGATATAATTTTTATTTGCTTTCTTGTCCAATTTAGTAAGAATGTCTTTACTTTCAAATTAGGGTTTTCTTAGGAAAATTTAGGGTTCTTGTTAATTTCTTGCTTTCTATTTAAGAATTCTCAATTTCTCACTTTAATTTCTAGTTAATTCTTAGTGGGCTTTCTTAATTTCAATCAAAAATCCAAAAATATTTAGATTTCTAGTTAACACTTTCCAATTTATAGTTTAGAAATGGATGCTTTTAATATTCAAAGTTTCTCTTTTGTAGTCCTTTTAGTTGGGTGATTTACTTGTTTTTAATTTTAGTCTTAATTTTATTAAATTAGGTTAGAATTAAAAATTATAGTTTTCATTAGAATATTTCTACTTCATCTATCACTTGATTTTGCTTAACTACACAAGCACCCTTTAATCTTGGTAATTGCTATCGACAATTCTCGTGGTAACGATCCCTACTTTCCTTTACTACTAGTTGACAACCGTATACTTGCGGGACGCCATCTAGTTAGTAGTAGGATTTAGGTGTTTCATTGATTTATAACTAGGTGTGTTAAAGGCATCAAATACCCCCACAGGTCTTTCATTGTTTTGCTGCACGAATTGTCCCATTTGCATTTCCACGTTCCCTGTGGTAGCTCGAAGATTCTCATACTTCCTGTGCAAGTTCTCAAAATCCCATGTTATATTATCCTCTTGGGTTGGTCATGATTTATTTGTGGAGGATAATTAGGATTTTTAAGTTGAGGTCTTGGTAGTGGAGGCTAGCATGGTTATTCGGTTGACACAGAAAGTTGTGGAAATTCCGTAGATGAGTTGTCTAATATGGTCGGGAAGATACTGCTTGATTGGAAAAATTAGATTGTGGCTACGATGGTTTAGAAGGATGAATTTTGAACATTACTTTGATTTCTCCGGGAAAAGTTTGGATGGTTGTGGCGAGATGGATTTTATGTCTTACCATATGAACTAGGCGGATTCCTTGATTTTGAATTCTAATTGGCAATGAATTGGACTTGCTCACCTTGTGGCATAGGCATTTTGCAAAGGCCATTTTGATGGTTTCCTCCTCAAAAATCACAAGTTAGAATTGCTTGACATGCTGAATCTATGGAGTTCACTAGACTTCTCCCAAAATTCTCTAGGGCCTTTGATAGATTGGTCATCGTATTCAATATCATGCCTTGTTGGGCGAAGAAGGCATCATTAAGATTAATTGTTCCTTCTTGTTGAGCACTGATTTGTTGGACTTGTTGTTGTTGCCCAACGGAAGGAGTGATTATGCCATGATAGCAATGCGTTGATGCCATCCTTTCCAACCGCTCTTGTGCCTCTTCTGAAGTTTTAAGAGGAAAAGTGCCTCCTGTGCTTGCATCGATCGATCAGTCTTGTCTCTAGAAACAATCCATTATAAAATGTCTGTACTTGTAGCCAGAATGGAATGGCATGATGTGGACACTTTCTAAGCTACTCTTTGAAACACTCCCATGCTTCACTTAGGCTCTCCTCAGTGATTTGTCAAAATGATGTGATGTCATTGCGGAGCTTTGCGGTTCTTAACGGTGGAAAGTACTTGGCTAAAATTTTTGTGCCAGCTGATTTCATGTCGTGAAAGTCCTTTGCTGGAATGATTGAAACGAAGCCTTCACCCTATCCCATAAAGAAAATAGAAAAACTCTCATTTAAATACAATCGGGGTGTACCCCGTTGTCTTTAAAGGTGTCAATGACTTTTTCGAAATTCATCAGATGAGCATAGGGATCTTCGTTTGGCCCACGTCCAAACATAACATGTGTTTGGAGCATTTGAATCAAAGATAGCTTGATCTCAAAGTTATTAGCCAGTATGGGTATTCGAGCAATGCTTGAAGTTGCCTCTTCAAAATTAATATGGTATGACATAATCTCTAAGGAGTGAGTGATTAGCATTGCCTCCATTGCCATTGTTACCTGCTACTTCTTCTTGATCCCCAATATTTTGATTTGGATTCTTCATTAAATTTTCCCCTTGGCTAGATTCCTGTAGTTTCCTGCGATTTCTATATATACTTCGTTCAATCTGCAACTCACCTAGAATTAGTGGTTGGTTGGATGAACGAGTATTTACCATAAACTATAAGAAAAAAACCAAAGTTCGAATATTAAAGTAGAAATCCGAAAGAAAAATTAAAAAGAACAAAAATAATTGTAAATAATTACAAGAACACAAAAAGTCTAATCTAATAAGGTTTGCTAAACCTAATATTGCACCAAGAAATTTTGTTTGGTCTAATATTGATTGGGTAATTCAATTAACAAACAAGTAATACTTAAGCCTTATTAACCCTAATCAATACCTATACACGCTCGCAAGGATATGAGGTGAGTTTGTAGATTAGGTGAGTATGGATAGTTCACTCCACGAAGAATATTGGTCAATTACTAGGGTTCACAAACCTACAAACTAGATAGACAAATCAACCGCTAAAATTTTGTTCTACTTTTAACTACTAGCAACCAAGAACAAATACCAAACTAATTAAAACTATCAAAAGCAATAAATTTTATCGTAAGCAAGCTTAAACTGATGAAATAGAAAAGTAAATCGCAGGAAAATTAAATTAGAACTATGGAAATGAGTTAAGAACTAAAATTAAATTGAATATAGATCAAGAAATCAAACTCAGTAACGTAGTCAGAATGAAAAGTTGTTGTGCTTGAAGTCTTGAAGAAGAAGAATAAAACCCTATCTATGATTTTCCTATTCTAATGTCTATTCTAACTAAAGGCTGTTAGGTTATGTTCTACTCTCCTCGTAATGGGGTATTTATAGGGGATACATCAGGATTTCAGACCCTTAAGATAATAAAACTATGTTAAAACTTGATAAGGAGTACAACCAGGTAGAGAAAACTTCCAAAACTAAAGCAATTCATGTCACTAGCTGCACAGCGTGCGTACATGCGCAGCCTTTTCTTTGTGCATGTGTGGAAATTCTGGTAGCAATAGTTTCCTTTTCTTGGCCTGTGCACATGCAAAGGATTTTCTTGCACACATGCGCAACAGACAGATTTCTATCTTCAACTTCCACCTTGATTGGACCTCAATGCTGCTGGAATTTGGAAAAACTCAAACATGAAAGTTGTAGCCCTTTATCATCTCTCAAAAATATCTTGAATCACCACAATTGGAGCTTAGACAAGAAATTTATGATCAAAACACTGAATAGTATCCAAATTCGCTCCCTGCCAACATACGTGTTGCATTCTTTTGACTTTTCTCCAACTTTTTGGTCTTTTTGGCACCTTTTTTATCCAAGACCAACACAAATTAAAAATAAAACATTTAAGCCCATAATTAACTCAATTATTGCTCAAATTACATGAAAACGGATGTAAACGACACATAAAATACACAACATTTATGAGGTCTTATCACTTCTTCAACACATTAAACAACATATCCTCATAGATGAATAACCCTATACTTAATCAACAAACACTTATAAAAATTTCATATTACAAACCAAAAGTCTTTCTTCTTCAAGTTCAACCCAACATGGAAACCTTTTTCTAGGACATTTATTATCATTTTTTATGTCCGCTCCCAATACGGGTACCAGAGATAGGCACTATCGGCAAACACACCACTGCAGGTATCAGTGATAGGCATTACCTGCAAATACAGGTACCAGTGATAGGCACTACCTATAATTACAACAAGGGAAGTACAGTGATAGGTACTACCTGCACTTTTCAAAGGTTTTTTCCTTCCTTCCAGTACCTCTTGCCGTATAAATATACACCACTAGCTCATACAATATACAGTTGTGTTGTATATCCCGACATAAATATCCGTGAGGCGAGTTGAAAGGCATCATTAATCACTAGAGAAAAAAAAACAAAATGTTAAACCCATTAAGAAACTAAGAAAAATCACTAAGGGAAGAAAATCAGGGAATGAGATTCCACGATAGTTAGAAAAAACTGAATACCTTAGGGGCTTATATAGCTAACAACATAAATAAGTCAAAAACAAAATAACAAAAAGTACGATATCATCCTAAAATAAGTTAGAAGGAAAGAAAAATAGAAAGCATCATTAAGTTCTTCTTCAACAATAATCAAATCCCAAGAGTGCATCAACATGAGAATTGGAATATCAAGACTCATTGTCAGAAGGTGCCAACTCTTCTAAAAATGGAGAAAAAGGTGGGAAGGTAGATGAATCATCACCACGCTCCCGGGCTAATCGACGAGCCTCCATGTTTTGCTGTCACTCATGCTGATAGTGAATGTAGGTATGAAATCGGCATCGCATGCACGGTTGTTCCTTCAAGATTTGCGTACACATCTCTTTTTAACTCAGTCTTGAAACTGGTTCACTGGTCGATGACTATGAAGTGGAGGCTTGAGAACGAATTCGTTTCACTGGGCCTCTTGATTCATCCTAGATGCAATGGAATAAGCTTACCAAGCTACAATATTTCTTCGGCTGGATCAATCACAACATCATCATCAACACAACATAGTAACCAAATATGTGAACCATAAGCTAGATTGCTTGACTACTATGTTATAATGAATTTGTAGTCTAATTAGATGGTCCACATCTATTGGCCTATCCGAGTCAATGGCATATAACAATTTAGCTCTCTCCAATATAACATGAGTAAGATGATTAATCGGGAGGATACGAGGACATAGAAACTTGAACCAAAGTATCAGTTCAGTTTAAGCAGATTAGCATTGAAATCTTGCACAACACCCCAAGCACCCATTATCCATTCCACTTCACCTATGCAAAGACATGTCATTAAGTGCCATATGGGTATCACGAATAGTCGGCCACTCGTCATTGCGAAGTCGGTTCAATGTTAACAGCCAATTAATCATTTTCCTTGAAATATCAATAGATTTCCCTTGACATATATCTTAGTATCCTCATACGCAATTAACTTTGCACTTTATTAGTGTAGAATTTGCGCACAACAGGGAGAATTGCATCCTTAGGTGTAGATGTGAAATTATTCCACCCACGCAACTAAATGACATCGCAAGTTTTCAGGGCTCCAGTAGTAGGGATTTGTATACCCTTTTCCTTAATAGCTTTTTTCATCAAAATATCAGATTCTTACCTTTTGTGGGTAGTGGCATTGAGAAATTGGCTCGGAATGTTCTCCTTCTCCGAATGCTCTTGATATTCTTGTTGTTGTTCCACAGAAGAAGAGGCTACGATTGTCCCTCAACCTGCCGATTGCTTGCCCTTGCATGCCATTCCTACCAAAATAAAAGAACTACTACCCCACACTTCTTTTTTATAACCCCAAACTAAAGTTAAACTTAGCATGCACATGATAAAATCAAACATGTAAGTGCCAATACTAAGTTATATGTATATGTTCAAGACACTCCTAGATCCCTTTCAACCAAGAAAATGAATAAGGAAGAATCATATGTCATCAGTGAAGTCAAGAGCTATGAATTGAATTTATGCACAAATTCTTAGTGTTTTAAGAATTTTCTACATTGAGGTATTTTATCAAATATTCGGCATGCGTAAACAAATAATGAACAATCCTCTATTTAAATACCACACAATCACTTCCCAATTCGATGAACAAGTCAAGAATCAAATACATCAACAATTGAATATACAATCTAACAGAAATAAGCACAATCAAATTACCAAAAATCAAAACTTTCCTCAATTCAATTGCAAACCCAAAAAGGAAAAAATATAGGAAAATCAATAAAAATCCATACCTTAATAGTGATTATGTTTGATTAAAGAGGAATTTGATGTGAAGAGAAGAGATCAACGAGTAATTTGAAGATAAAAAGTGATGGGGCTAAAGGGTTTGAGAGAAGGGGAAAATATAAGAAGAAGGGATTTGTTCGAGTGATAGGAAAGCAAAGCCGTTTGGGTTTTTAATTCGGCTTGTGAACATGCACAAGGTATTTCTCACGCATATGCGCAAAAGAAGCCGAGAGGGCGTATATAGTTTTACGTCATGTGCACACAAGTTGGAATATTGAAATTTTGGCTTCTGGAATTTGTGCACAAGCACACCAATTGCGCAAATTAAACCCTCTAAACATGTAAATTCCTTTCCTAACCACTCAAACCCTCAACAAGACCTTGAAACCACATTCTAGGCCGTTTAACTTGCAGTTTAAGATGATACGCTTGCAAATAACAAGGAAACTAAATAAAGTAAAAAACAAACATATAAACAAAATTATAAAAGGACATGGGTTGCCTCCCATGCAACACCCTTGTTTATAGTCTTAAGCTCGACTTCTGCATGTGAGATTAGGCATTAACGAGGAGAACGGTTTCCCCTTCTTTGTTGATGATTCCTCGATAGTATCGCTTCAGTCGGTGGCCATTAACCATCAAATTTTCTTGGCTTCTTTCGAGCTCCACTGCGCTATACGGGAATGTTTGCACTACTTTGAATATCCCACACCATCTTGACTTCAACTGAATTCCGTGGAACAATTTTAGTCTTGAGTTGTACAATAAATCCCCAATTTTGAATTCCTAGCCAGAAATATGCTTGTCGTTCCAAACCTTCTCTTCCCTTTATAATGTCTTGCATTTTTACAGACTTCTCTTCAAAATTCATCCTCATTCAAATCTAAAAGCCTTTTCTCCCCAGCCTCCTTCAAATCATAGTTGAGACTTTTGATCGCCCAATGTGTCTTGTGCTCGATTCAACCAAAAGATGACAAGCCTTAACATAAATTATTCTATAAGGAGACATCCCAATTGGAGTCTTGAAGGCAGTCCTCTATGCCCATATGTGTCATCAAGCTTTTTGGACAAATCTTTCCTTGAAAATTTTATGGTTTTCTCAAGAATGTGCTTCAACTTCTGATTGGACACTTCTAGTTGTCTAGAAGTTTGCGGACAATATGCTAGACTATCTTGTGGGTGACGCTATATTTGGACAAAATGGATTCAAACAAAGAGGTTTTGAAATGTGATTCCTTCGTTGCTTATGATAGCTCGCGGGACACCAAACCTCGAGAAAATGTTGTTTCTCACAAAATTCACTACCACTCTAGCATCATTGGTTGGTAGTGCCGCTGTTGCAACCTACTTGGACACATAATCCACCTCCATAAGAATGAATTTGTTATTGTGGGATGGTGGAAAGAGGCCCATAAAATCAACACCCCACATATCAAAGACTTCAGAAACTATGATATTGTTCAAGCGCATTTCATCTTGTCTAGACAAGTTACCAGCACGTTGACATTCATCACATTGTAGCACAAAATCTCTTGCATCTCGAAATAATGTAGGCTAGAGGAGCCCACTTTGAAGGATTTTTGTTGTAGTCCTTTGGGAGCCATGGTGCCTTTCTACTGATAAAGAGTGACAATGATATAGAACACTTTGAATTTCACTTTCCTGAATTCATCTCCTAATCATTTAGTCCTTACAGCAGCGGTATAGATTAGGGTCATCCCAAATGTAATACTTCATCTTCGAATCTAATGGAAGGAAATTTTACTGCTGATTTGAATCCATAGTGGATGGAATCACCTCGGCCACTAGAAAATTAACAACATCCGCATACCAAGGTGCACTACTATCCACTCTCATTAAGTGCTCCTCCGAAAATGTCTCATTAATTGGCATCTCTCACCTAATTCCGTCTTTAGTTGCTCTAACCTCGATAGCTGGTCTGCCACTCTGTTTTCAACTCCCTTCTTATCTACCACTTCCTAGTAAAATCCACCTTATTAGTCTAGGTTTTGCATCATTTTTTGCGAATAGTTATTTAAGAGCTATGTGATCTATATGAACAATCACTTCTTACCTATGGATATGACCTAAATTTATCAAATGCAAAAAACTATTGCTAGCTACTCTTTTTCAGTGGAGGAATAGTTTACTTGAGCTTCATTAAGGGTACGGCTAGCATAGTATACTACATGCAAAACTTTATCTTACTTTAGACATAAAACAGCTTCTGCAGCATAGTCGCTTGAATCACACATCATTAGCCCAAAAGGCAAATTCTAATTTGGAGCGACTATGACTGGTATGGTAATCAAAGCTTGTTTCAATTTATCAAAAGCAAACATAAATTCATCATTAAAATCAAAAGGCACATATTTTTGCAACAAATTACATAAAAAGGCAAGAAATAAAAGCAAAATTTTTTAATGAAATGTCGGTAAAAATTGGAATGACCAAGAAAACTTTTTACTTCTTTCACATTAGTAGGATGAGGTAATTTTTCCATGACTTCAACTTTGGACTTATCTACTTTTATTCTCTTTGCAAGGGCCTAACACAATCCCTAGCTTTAACATGAAATGATACTTTTCCCATTTTAGTACCAAGTTGGTAACTCACATCTTTCTAAAACAAAAGCAAGATTATCTAAACATGAATCAAAAGAATCACCAAAAACACTAAAGTCATCCATAAAAATTTCAATAAATTTCTCAATCACACCATGGAAGATAGCAAACATGTATCGTTGAAAAGTGTTAGGATGTGCACTCCACAACCCAAAAGGCTTACGTTGGTCAGCGAAAGTTCCATATGGATAAGTAAAAGTGATTTTCACTTGATCTTCAGGGGCTTTGGCTATGTAGAAATACCCTGAATAACTATTGAGAAAGCAATTAAAATGATATCTTGATAGGCAGTCAAGCATTTGATCAATGAATGATAAGGGAAAATGGTTTTTCGTAGTGACTTCATTAAGTTTTCTGTAATCAATGCACATCTCCAACCCCGTCACTAATCTAGAGGGAATTAGTTCATTTTTCTCATTTAAAACTACTGTGATTCCCCTTTCTTTGGAACTACTTAAGTTGGACTTACCCATTCACTGTACCTTATGGGTAAATGATTCTGACATCAAGCAATTTCAAAAAATCCATTTTAACTACCTTTTTAAAGTCATATTTAACCTTCTTTGAGGTTGTCTAGCTGGCTTGTAGTTATCATTGAGGAGTTTTTTATGCAAGTAAAGTGAAAGGTTCCTTTTATGTTCTCGAAATGCTCTATGCAATTGCCCCACGATGCTTTTTAAGAGCAAAAATCAATTTTCCTAATTCAATGTCTGAAAGTAGAGCACTCACAATGACAAGATATGCTTCCAAGAAAAAAATATTTGCGATAAGATGGAAGTGGATTAAGTTAAACCTTGGAGGATTTGTTGGTCGGAGACCTTCTTTACCTTTACTCTCCAACTTGTTCATTTCCACAAATTCCTCTAAGTCTTCCTTTTGATTGCTTTCTTGTTCATTAAACTCCATCTTCTCTTCATGGATGTCTTCCCTATCCTTGGTGTCATCTTCCATAGATTTCCTATAAAAATCCATAACCAAATCATAAAAAATGTCAACACTCATCAAATCATTATATTCAAAAGAAAATTTAAAAGAATCAAAAACATTAAATGACACAATGTCATTGAACACTCGAAATTGCAAATTTTCAGCTCGGGCATCTATAATGGCTCATCAAGTGGCCAAGAAAGGTCTTCCTAGAATTAAGCGAGGTCACCACATCCTCCTTCATGTTGAACATTATGAAATCTGCCTAAAGGAATACTTTGCCACTTTGACAATGAGGTCCTCAATCACTACCACCGGTTGCCTTACAATTTGGTCTGACATTTGAAGAATGACATTCGTGGGTTTCAATCCTCATCCATTCAACTTCTTATAAATGAAATGGGGCATAAGGTTGATGGAGGTACCAAAATCACAAAGGGCTCTTTGAAACGTCAACACTCAAATCTCGCTTGGAATGGAAAACAAGCCAGGATCCTTAAGCTTAAGAGGAAGATTCTTTTGAATGTTAGCACTACATCCTTCATTTAAGCATAAAATCTCATCCCCCATTAGCTTTCCCTTTCTTGGCCAAATCTGTTTGACATGGAATAGTTGCGCATGTTTTCAATAGTTTCAATGAAGGAATGTTAATTTCAATCTTTTTAAAAATTTCCAAAATTTTCTCTAGCTTTCTCATGCTCTTTCATTCTTTAAGGGAAAGGATGATTCGCAAAAAATATACTTACCTGCTTACTTGGTGAAGTTAAGAGGTCCTTAGGTAAACACATTGTTGGTCAAGAGCTTTGGTAGGTTCTTCATGATCATCAGTGGTCTTGGATGCCTCTCCTTTTTCCTTTTCCTCACTTTTCTCCACAATTCTAGCATCATCCTCATCAACTTTCCTTGGTTCCGCAGTTCAGCCATTCCTTAAGGTGACTGCTTGCACTTGCTCCTTCCTATGGGTGTTATCTCTTGGGTTCAGAATAGTGTCACTTGGCAGTTCCCCAACTTATCTCTCATTATTTTGTCGAGCTAGTTTTTTCAATTGCAATACCATGTTCCTTGCAGATCCTCATAAATTCTCATACTCCCTCCGTAAAGCTTGAAAATTCCTCCTGAAATTATCCTTAATGGATTGATCATGGTTTAAATATGGGGGATAATTGGGATTTTGAGGTGGGGTCTTGGTGGTGGAGATTGGTACTAGTTATTTGGTTGAGGCAGAAAGTTTTGAAAATTCCTTATGGTGAGGTGGTTGATATGGTCTAGAGGATGAAGCTTGGTTGGAAAAAATTGATTGTAGCTGGTTGGGTTAGAAGGATGGATTTTGAACATTGTTCTGATTAGTCCAAGAAAAATTTGGATGGTTTTTCAAGATGGGTTATAGGTGTTACCATAGGAATTAAGTGGATTCCTTGGCCTTGAATTTTGATTGGCAATAAATTGAAATTGCTCACCTTGTCGCATGGGTGCTTCACCAAGGCCATTTTGATAGTTTCTCCACAAAAGTCACAATTTAGGATTCCTTGAGGTGCTTAATCTATGGACCTTCATCGGATTCTTCCCATGTTTCGTACACATTTAATGAGACAAATTTGTCATCATGTTCAACAGCATGCCTTGTTGAGCCAAGAAAGCATTATTAAAATTAATCATATAACTCATTGTTGGGCTTCTTGTTGTGGTTATTGCCCAGCCAAAGGAGTGATTGTGCCATGGTAGTAATGAGTTGATGCCATTCTCTCTAGTAGAAATACTTCTTCGTGTGCCTCTTCACGAGTTTTAAAAAGAAAGGCGCCTCCTGCACTTGCATCAACGATAAATCTCGTCTCCGGAAACAATCCATTGTAGAATGTTTATACTTCTAGCCATAACAGAATGGCATGATGTGGACACTTCCTAAGTAGTTCCTTAAAGCACTCCTATGTTTTACTTAAACTCTCCCCAGTAATTTGTTTGAATGAAGTGATGTCATTGCGGAGCTTTGCAGTCCTCGATGGTGGAAAGTACTTCGCTAAAAATTCTTGAGCTAACTGATTCCATGTAGTGAAAGTACCTTGCTCAAAGTATGTAACCAAGCCTTTGCACTATCTCACAATAAAAATGGAAAAGCTCTTATTCCAATATAATCAGGATGTACTCCATTATATTTGAATGTGTCAACGATTTCCTCCAAATTCACCAAATGTGCATAGGGATCCTCATTTGGCATACCTCCAAACATGGCATGGGTTTGGAGCATTTGAATCAAGCCATATTTATCAGATCTCAAAGTTATTGGCTTGTACGAGCATTCGGGCAATGCTAGAATTTGGCCTCTCAAAATTTGGTATCGCATAATCTCTAAGGGTCTAGGATTAACATCTTCTCTATTGCTATGGTTACCTTCCATGTTGTCTTGCTCCTCAACATTGTGATTTGGATTCTCCATGGTATTCTCTCCTTGGCATGATTCTTGTGATTTCTTGTGGTTTCTGCATATAGTTCGTTCAATCTCCAAATCATCAGGATATAGTGGTTGTTTGGAAGAACGAGTATTTACTGTAAATTACAAGAAAGAGACCAAAGTTCGAATATCAAAGAAAAATCCAAAGAAAAAAATAAAAATAGAAAGCAATCGTAAATAATTATGAGAAAATAAGAAGTCTAATCTATTACAGATCGCTAAACCAAACATTGCGTCAAGAATAGTTCCCAACAACGGCACAAAAAATTTGATACACGAAATATCTAGTTATAAAGTTTATAATCTCCTAATCCACCTATTCACTAGATAATGCATTGCAAGTGTAAGGGATCAATAGTATATAGCGGAAGTTGGGGTCAAATCCACGTGAATTGGTTTAGCAATTACTGATTATTTGACTGAAATGCTATTTGAAGAAATTATTATGAAAGAGTTTTGGCTAAATTATTCTAAAAGATAAATCTATAATTATCTATGAAAACAATAAATTACCATATCCATTTGTCTACAAAAGCCATTAAAGAAAATATTAAATAGAAAACATGAAAAAATACTTTTAAACACTAGAAAGCAATTAAAAGGATAACAAAACTAGAACTAAATGGCATTCAAATATTTAAAAGGATTTAAGAATGCTTATCTACTAAAGATTAGCAAGTTTTCAGTTCCAGGTTGTCAATCTTGAACCTCTCTTCAACTCTTCTCGACAAACAAAGAGAACTCTAGTCTAATAGTGCAGCCCCCAATTGGAAGATGGAAGAACAACATGATTTTTAGGTCCTAAACCCTTTTGTTTATAGTTTTTTTGCAATAATAAATGCTACATAGTGTAGGGATCTGAATAAGCTTCGAAATGTATGTTTACGGGCCCAAAACGGACACCCAGAGCCCAAGAAAACATCAAAATTGCGTAGCAGCCCAACATAGCAAGCACAACGCACAGGAACTTGCACATGTGCATGGGAGGATCATCCTAGAACTTTGATTCTTGATTTTGCACACATGCGCTAGGATTCTCGCGCATGTGTGCTGTTCCTAGTGCACACGTACCAACTTCTACCTTTATTTTGACCTTGATGACGATAGAATTTGGGAAACTGCAAAAGATGAAAGTTGTAGCTCTTTTTCTTATCTTTTCAAAATATTTTGAATCACCTCAATCAGAATTTGGAAAATAAAGTTATGCTTAAAACACCGAATAGTATCCAAATCACTCCTTCTCGGTGCACGTTTTTCATGCTTTTGTTTTTTCTCCAACTTTTTGGTCCTTCGGACTTCTGTGTTATTATAAACCTACAAAAATTAAAAATAAATCAATTAAATTCATAATTAACACAAATATTGCTTGCATCACATGAAAACTAAATGACACATAAAATATAAGACATTTATGAGCTTATTAGTCTGTTTCTTAGTTTCAGTACTTTTTTCATTAATTCAAACACAAAATAGAATACAAAAAGAAAAAAAATTAAAATCTTGAGTCCAACAATTAAATTTGAATAAATATAAAATAATCATTGAAGTCAAGAATTTAATTCATAATATAACCACAATTGTTCTTAAATACAACAAATTAAATTCAAATAAAAATATGTCATATTCTAAATTTAGATCCATATGAAATTACATCATAAATAAAATTGAAAAAATAATTTCTCAATGATTTAATATGAAAATGCTCTGATGCAACTTCTTGTTAGATCTAAAACTTTAATATCATCACAGCCAACGTTATCATGATCTAAATCCTTCATGTTTAATCATCAAGAACATAAACTAATGACTAGATGTGGAAGTGTACCTAAATTCATAAGAACAAATATAACTGATTCTTGAATACTCGAATATGATTTCTTGATTCTACAATTTTGATTCTTGAGTATTGTGCTTATTGATTTTTCAGTTACGGCATATGCATTTTAGAGAATAGAGTCTTCACTTTTTTTATGATGAGATGTCAACAGAGTAACATACGTAGAATTTAGGGACCATAACCTATAAATATACACACACTTTCCTTATTCTCCAAGTTTTTGCCCATCATAAAATCGGAAATAGGGCTTTAGTTTATTTACATAAAAACTCAAACTAATTAGACGAGTTAGGTCCATGTAACATAAACTATAATAGACATTTTGACCAATTAATTATGATAGCACATAATACAAATTAATATATATGTAAATGTCAAAAACCTAACACTTTGTTGGTGTTGTTGAGTTGAAGCAACTGTATAAAGATAAGTTCTATCTCTTGAATGTTTTCACCTCATCCTTTTTGTGTTCACTTGTTTGTATTTTTAGCATTGGCTAATGTTGTTTTGTGAGTGAACATTTTTGCCTAGAAATGCGATATTTTGTTTTGAAATTGTCTTTTGCCGTTTTTCATGTATTAGTATTGAATGAGGTTTAAATGTCAAAAGATTTATTGGTGTTCACTATACAATGAAAATGAAGAAAATTGAAGAATTAGTTGATAGGAAAAACACAATTAATCCTCGAAGTCTGTATCGTGATCTTTCATAGTCCTCAAAGTTTCAGGCAAAACACATTTAGTTCTCAAACTTTTCAATTTAAACCAATTTAAGACAAAATTAAAAATTCTATCAATTACAAATGGAAAAAGTCACAAACAAATCACATGACTATTAAATCTCAAGTTGCAAACATAAAAAAAAAAAAAAAAATGGAATTTTAGTCCTCAAAATTTGAGTCATGGTCTATTTTGGTCTCCAAAGTTCCAAACAAAACGCATTAATCCTCAAAATTTTTAATTTCTACCAATTTAGAATCTAAAAATTCTATCAATTACAGATGAAAAAAGTCATGTACAATATTGTTCTTTAGGTGACTGTTAAATCTAACCTGGGATGTAACACCTCACAATCGATTTCAACTCATTTAACTAATTCTGCCATATTTAGTTACAAATATTGAACACCTTTAAATGATAATATATTAGTTCAAAGGTGCACCTCATGTGCTCATAAGTAACCTCTTTTCACATCATCATTGGATTAGTTTAGGAGTTTTTGAATTTATATTATCTCGTGAGATTCTAGTTGATCTTGTGTCTATCATTGAATTTTTTTAACTAGTTTATAACAGTCAAGGTTACTCGTTGGACAGCTAAAAATTTCACGTTTGATGTCTTCATTCTTTTCTTTTTCTCACCAAGGGTTACTCATTGAACACTTGAATCTTTGCTGTCTATGAAGAGGAAAAGGAAGACAGTGATGGTGATGACGACGAAGACGATGATGAGGAAGAAAGTGGTGAGGAGTGACTTTTACACATTATCTCATTGGATACTAGTTGATAAATATTATATTTATTTACTTTTATACCTGTGTTTCTTTTATTTTTATTCTTCAGATTTGGTTTCATAACAAATTTCTTATTACCGTTGCTAGTTTTGTAGTTGTTGTACAAATATTGAATGCATATTTTGCATATTTAGTTGTTGTTTGTTGGTTTAGAATTTGATGGTATTTTGATTCGGCTATTGTTGTTAGGTTTGGAATTTAATATTATTTTAATTTTTATTTTGTAATATTTTTAAATTAGTGACGAATTTTTCGTCGCTAATACTTTTTAAATATTTTAAATATTAATCACTGACGGATTTTTCCATCACAACTGTTATTCTTAGCAACAGAATTTTCGGTCGCTAAATTTAGCAATAAAAAAATGATGAATGGTTGGGCATTGATAGTAAGAAGAAAAAATGAAAATATAGTTAAATAGGTTGAATCGGTTGTGAAGTGTTATAACCTTGGTTAGATTTCATAGTCATGTGTATTGCACGTAACTTTTTCGTCTGTAATTGACAGAATTTTCAAATTTGTCCTATATTGGTAGAAATTAGAAAGTTTGGAAATTAAGTGTATTTTGTTTGGAAGTTGGGGACCAAAATAGACCATGACCAAATACTGAGGGCTAAAATTGTTTTTTTTTTTCACATTTAGAATTTGAGATTTAATAGTCACGTGCTTTGAACTAACATTTTTCGATTGTAATTGATGAAATTTTCAAATTTGACATAAATTGGTAGCTTTATAAACTTTCAGGACTAAATGTTATTTGCATAAAACTTTGGGGACCAAGATGGACTGCGACCCAAATTTCGAGGGCTAAAATTGCATTTTTCCCACTAGTTGTCAATAAGAAAGTGTTTGAGGAAGAAATTAAAGGTCAAATTTCAGAGTAACAAAGGAAGAAATTGTTTGTTTGATAATTAGCAAAAATGTGTCCAAACACCAAGAAGTACAGGGGGAAAAAGTGTTAGAGAGGGGTAGTTAGCTATACCAGAATTTTAGGATCATGGTTACGTTGATGGGGGAGTCGAGAGGTCATGTGAAGACATAGTTGATTAAGGTGAACATGAGATCATTTGAGAGTCAGAACGCCACTAAACATGGAATAAATGCAAGTAGAAGAGTTGCAGCCAATGCCCAGAACTTGTATTTGCCACTAACCAAAAAATAACCCTTTTTAAAACCAAACGGGCAAAGCTTTTATTAATGATTCAGATTCAGTTTTTACAACACCGAATGTAAGGGAACTTTTGAGCATCCAACCGCAATAATCCCTTAGCAAAGTGAGGAATTGTGTGCTGGTTATACTCAATATATGTCTCATTCTTTATGCCCTCGTTTGCAAGATTGTCCGCTACATGATTTGCTTCCCTAAATACATGTGAAAAAAAAGAAATCTTTCCTATTAGAAAGTTATAAATGAACTAAAGGGACGAGTTGATCTGCCAAGGCGGAGTTGCTTTGCCATTCAAGATGTTAATAATTATGAGTGAGTCCATTTCCACTTGGACCGATGAGAGCTGAAGTTTGGCACAAAGTTGCAAGCCCGTCCACCAGAAAGGCCCTAAGCTCTGCTTGAAAATTGGATTGGCTGTGATAGAAGCTCAAGAAAGCTCCACAAAGTTGGCCATTATGGTCTCGGATTGCTCCTCCTCCGGCTGCCTTCCCCGGGTTCCCTTTAGATGCACCATCTACATTAAGCTTTACCTTTCCATGAGGTGGGGGTGACCAGCTCACTGCCATTACTCTCCTCGGCTTTCGATGGATGAAACCTTGACCAAGAGCTCTAGATAATAGCAATTCATCTGCTTGGCAGTAGCATGCAAAAGGATGGATTGAGGAAATATTTTTCAAAGCAGCACATATTTCAGCAATGATGTGGTTTGAGTGGATATGCTTTCCTTCATAAATCAACGTGTTTCAAGCTTTCCATAGGGACCAGCAAATTGGACTTGGGATGATCTTATGAACTGTCTCCATTGTGGGTGAAGGGGTAGCATGCCACCACCATGAATTGAGCTGTGTGCTTGTTGTACTTCTTCTTCTTCTTGTTATTGTCTGTTATAGTCTTTGTCTCTCGTTTCAATTCTTAATCTTGTAAAAAGTACTATTAAGTGTATAAGTACTGCAATGAGTCAGTGGTTGGTTGGACTTTGACTGTAATGCACTTTGTATGATTTATGTTTGGTTTTTTTTGGGGCTCGCTCAAAATAGTTGTTGATGTTATCATTCGATTGTATTTGTTCTGGAAAAGTGATGATATAAAACTGTTGTAGATACCTTATTTGGTGTTTTTTGGTCTATGATTAATGTTAAGGTTTAAAAACGTTTAGAATATTTATGCAATATTGGTTGGAAAACAAGAAGGAATAAATTGAAAAGAACAACTTATCAACAAGAAAATGTTTAAGAAAGAACCAAGCGATATTTTTTGAGAGAATTAGAGACTTTGTTGTGTATTGACATTCTAGAATATCATTTTTGTTTTAACTAGAGTTTGTTTTTAGTGCAGTTTTTTGGGAAATCCAGTCAAATGATGGTCGAGTACTTACAAAGTGCAGCAGGATTCATTCACTCTTATACACAAAAGCCATTTTGAAAGCATAGACATACTTTAAGAAGACTCTGGATGAAGAGTTGAAGGAGGAATTGAATGATGTTAAGCGAGCCCAAAAAAAGTCTTTGACATTTGTGTTGAAGGGAATATCAGTTTTGGGAAGACAACATTCCTACAGAGAGTAGCTCATGAAACTATTGAACTCAGAGACCTGGTTGAGATTGTCCCTGAAACTGTTGATAAGTTGTAGAATGTTGGGCCAGATTACTTCAATATTCTCGATTCCTTTTATGCTAAGCCACGTTGATTTGTGGTATGTCTATACCTTCTCAGAAGTGTCTTTGTTGCAAGAGTTATGCAGGAGCAGTGGCAGATGTAGGCAGGGCGTGCAGGGCGGCCGGCACTAAGATTTCAAAAATTATTCTTTTTACAATAAAAAATTTTATTGACATCCTTATAAGATTTATATTTTGTCCCCTAAGATTTTTAAAAAACTCCATACAAATTTATGTCTATAATATCTTGTCCTCTTATGCTGCAAGAAGGCTCTGCGTCCGCCCCTGTGCAGGAGAGAGAATCTTCTAGATGTATCAAGCCTCTCCAGTTGATGGAAAGGAATGTTTTTCAGTGATAAGATGGTGCGCATCCTCTTCCTAACCATTTTATCTTCGTTCAACTTTTAAGCTTTGAAATGTAATTTTATGTGTCTTGATTTCGATTGCAATTACTCGACGAAACTAGTGGATATAATATTGGACTAATAGTATAATGGGAAGTTATGTTGTGAATGTGATCTCAGACACCAACTCGATGAGGTGTTTCATAATTTACTTGATTTACGGACCACGTCTAATTTCGAAGTATACAAAATCATGGTGAGATTTATTAGAGGTGACATATTCTCTTTTATTATGATTTGAGTTGGGTCTTTGTCAGAGCTGTTCATGAAGCAAAATGGATGAACAAGATGGAAATTAGCATTTATAACTCATGGTTAGATCGTGTGGTTTCATGTTCGCCTGGGTTTATCCTTGATGGGTTCATATACCTTAGAGAACAAGCCCTGATACTTGCCACAGAAGTATGTTGTTACGTAAAGAAGAAGAACAAGCTGGAGTCTCCATAGATTACTTGGTGACTTGTATGAGAAACACGAAAGTTGGCTTTTCCTATCTCAGAGTGGAAATCATGATGTAATTTCTATAAGATTCCCTAGCTCTTGGACTGTTCTTTACCTGCAAATATAAGTGACTTGCATTTTTTATTTAGATGGTGATGAGTGTGGAAAGTTGGAGAGAGAAAGTATACAAAATGCCTTAGATTGAATGTAATTTTAGAACGAGTTAGATACAATTTATGCTCAAAGACTCCCTATTTATAGATGTTGATGAGAGGTGTTCGAGCTATAGTAGGGCTAGCTAAGCACAGTGGCTAATTTACATAAATGTCCTTGATGAGTTTGACACGTAGGTAGTTTGTACAAATATTCAGTGCCATTTAAGTAACTAGTTCTAGTATCGTCAATAGTCCCTTTAGTTCGGGCTTGAGCTTAACCTCAAGACCTCAAAAAGATTGACTAATATTTATTTCTGACCAATTACTCTCAAAGTCCTTACTCTGAAGTTCTTCTGCATTTGGAGTCCCCGTTCTGAGGCTCCTAGTCTTTTGGTTCCTCTGAGCCCCGTCACACAAAGGTGTGAGTCATCAATTAAGCTGACTTTTATGACATTTTGTACTACACCTTCGAACCGAAGCCAGAGGCATCTTCATTTTCCCGCCGATACATGTCAGCCTTCTGATATGCTCAAAAACTGGATAATTATCCCTTCAAACACTAATGATTACTTTTCCTTGACAACTGTAAAAGACTTCATTGATTATCGCATTCGCATTTAATGCCATACTACCCCAATAACTATTTCATTTCGTTATAGACCTGGGTAAACCCACAACACATGGTTGATCTGGCCCATTGACGCCTCATACACCTAGTTATAAATTAATAAAACACCTAAACCCTACTACTAACAGATGGCATCCCGCAAGTATATAGTTATCAACTAGTAGTAAAGGAAAGTAGGGATTGTTCCCCCACAAAGATTGTTGGAAAGCAATTACCAAGATTTATGGGTACTTGTGTAGTTAAGCAAAATCAAGCGATAGATGATAGAACTATTGTAATAAAAACCATAATTAAATGAAAGCATTAAAAACTTAAATTAAATCTAGATTAACTAAAAAGTAAATAAGTGAAATAACTAATTATGAAATTAAGAAACTAGTTAATCTATTCTAATAAAAGCAAGTAAAGGAAAGCACTTAATTCTAACTTAAATTAGCCAAATTAAGACTAAATTTAAAAGCAAGCAAATTACCCAATTAAAAGGACTACAAATGAGAAACATTGAATACTAAAAGCTGTCTCTTTCTAAACTAGAAATTGGAAAGAGTTAAACTAGAAATCTAAATATTTTTGAATTTTTGATAGAAATAAAGAAAGCCCACTAAGAAATAACTAGAAATTAAAACAAGAAATTGAGAATTCTTGAATAGAAAGCAAGAAATTAACAAGAACCCTAATTTTCCTAAGATAACCCTAGATTGCAAGTAAATAAATTCTTACTAAATTAGACTAGAAAGCGAATAAAAATTATATCCATGCGAAGTTTGCGATTGACCCACTACGATTACCTAATCAAAATTTCAACTTGAGAAAAATTAAAAGAAGATCTAAGAGAAATTTCTATTATATAAGTAAACTTGGAGTTCAAGCTATCCTAAACTATCTAAAATCTAACTAAAACTATCTACTACTTCCTTTTTTCTAATTCTACTAAGCTTAAATAGTGCAGCATTACACAAAGCAAAATTATGAGTTTTTGACTAGAATTTTACAAAATTGCCCTTACAACTTGACTCTCAGTGAGTCAAGATCGCGATCTGGAACATTTGAGATCGCGATCTCGACTCTAATACATTAAGACCATTTCTCTAGTCAAGATCGCGGTGTGGAGAGTTTGAGATCGCGATCTCGACTCTCTTCTCAGCAATCTTCATTTCTTCCATTATTGCAATTTGGCCCCTTGAGCTTTGTCTCATTCCAGCTTCTAACCTCTAATTTTTACTTGCATAATATTAATCACCAATAAGCAATCAATTAACCTAGAATTTTAATAAAAACTTATCAAATTTAATAAGAACGGAAATACAAACACATATGAAAGAAAATTCGGGATTTAAACTATCAAAATGCTATAATTTAGAGGAAAATAACTCTAGTTTACTAGAGTTATCACACCCCTAAATTTAGCATTTTGCTAGTCTCGAGCAAAACAAAGTTTAACATTAAACAAACCTACTAACATTCAAACATATAAACACCTCCAAAGTTGACGCGACACCTGATGAATCATGGGTGTAATTAGAACAATTAAGAAATCTCTCAAGAAATGTTCAACACTACGTGATGTGTGAAGTATATGAGTAAATCAATCCAAAATTGAAATTTTGTTCTTCTTAGAAGCACACATTCATTCGCAACACAATATTTCACTTCACCAAGCATTACCATTCTCCAAAAAGAGTTACCAAAAGTTTTACAGTTATTTTTATTTAAAACATCATTACTTCTCAAATTACAAATATCATGACTGTTCATCAATTATCTCGACTGGGCATCATGAAGATAGAAGTTCAATTAGGAATCAACTTAAATGCAAATGTCACACATTTCGGGAATAAACTTCTAACAAGGAATAAGTAATATTAGATTAATGATAAATATTGCAAACATTTACTCCTTAACTTATTGGTATACTAAAAACGCAATTCCTAATGGCTTAATTCAGAGAAACAACATGGGTACATGTTGGAGTCCCGTACTTGCCTTATTACTACTCTAATGGCTTATTTCGGAGAAACAACATGGGTATATGTCGGAATCCCGTACTCGCCTTATTCCTATTTTTTTTTTGGCCCTAAACCAAGGAAAAGGAGTGAAATATACCAAAAATTAATCTCGAATATCAATTATTCACAAGTTAGAAGACCATTCCCTATGCAAACACACGAAATGTCCTAAAATTCCTTCTACTTCATTTAACTCATTTTCTTTCCAAAAGATAGTTCATCAACCAAATAATATAAGTGATTTGATAAGAAACAACATTTCAAATAAATTTTCCTAAAATTTCAACACTTCTTTTTGAAATATAGCCATGCCAAGTTTGTGAATTCTTTATGTTGCAAACGAACTACTCACTCGCACAAAAATTCTTGAAATGAATCAATCATATACTTCAATCACAAAGCATTAAATATCAAAATTTATCGTCATTGAGTACATAATTGATCAATTTCCCATCCAGTAATCATCAAGTGGCAATAGAATGTATAAAATAACCATTTCCAACACAAAAAGATAAACACCCCCAAACTTGTCTCTTTTATTCTAATTGATGAATAAATCATCCTTCCACTCACCCAAAATTAAACACAAGGACAAACCCAAAAAAACGAAAACTCCTATAATCATGATATAACTATAAACTAAGAACTAAAATTGGGTAGAAATGCTAAGAATGATAAACTGTACCATGCATCTCACCATTACAAGCTTCACACAAAATCACATTCAATTCAACTCATCAACTAATACAAAGATGGCATCAGTTTAGAGC
Organism: Cinchona pubescens; assembly: GCA_025175665.1. Lineage (NCBI taxonomy): Eukaryota > Viridiplantae > Streptophyta > Magnoliopsida > Gentianales > Rubiaceae > Cinchona > Cinchona pubescens. Next base: position 2,380,198 of record JANKKI010000232.1, read on the forward strand.
CCTTAGCCATGCTACTCTTATTTGGAAATAATACGCCAAGTATCTAGCAAGAAATTCCACGAAGATTCAATCCATGAAGCATCAAACTAATTAGCTACTTGGCGTCAGCTTAAGGCCACTAGCCAGATTACTAAAAAGAAAAATCAAATTACTTCTAAATTAAAAGACTAAAAATAAAATAAATTCATGGTTGAAGTGATTTTGAAAGGAAGAAAATGGTTTTTTTGTGACCGCTATCTCGCTTTTCCAGATCACGATCTGGCATATAGAGTTGAGATCGCAGTCTAACTTAGCATGAAAAATGCCTTTGCAGAAGTTTGGAGTTGAGATCGCGATCTTGACCAAATGACCATTCTGCCCTCCAGAAGTTTGAGTTTGAGACCGCGATCTCAAGCTCAATTTCTGCAAAGTGAATTGTCACACTTAGCCAAAATTGCTCCACTCTCTTGACCACTTTTCTCCATATGCAAGGACAACCTACAAACAAAAAAAATTCACAAGTTAGGATGACAATTTTCACTCATTCTTTAGCACCATTTATTCAACTAAATAAAACTTAGATTTTTATCTAAAATTCTAACCTAATTAATCTAAATTAAAACATATACTAACGGAAAGAAAAAACAACTAAATGAAAAACTTGGGTTGCCTCCCAAGAAGCGCTCTTTTATAGTCACTAACTTGACTATGGCATGAACTTCATTCCAAGTAATTGAGGATGATTGATTCTCCTTTCCCTTTTGGTTTCCACGGAAAAATTTGATCCCCTTTTTCTTCATGATTAAAGCTTGATTTTTGGGTTTTCCATGCACAAGTCCTTTCTTTCTAGCCTTAGCCATCGCTAGTGCCCTAATTAACATCTCCAATTGTTTCTCAAACCATTTTCTTTTCCTTTTCTGCCTTCTCAATTTCTTGACATCACCATTTTGCTTATTCTTTGCAAAACTCTCTTCATCCTTCGTCAACACACATCCCTTATCGGGTGGTTTTTTCTTCAATTCATTTCTCGAATCCTCCTTTATTTCCAACACTTGCTTGAGCGAATTACCTTGGTTAACTTCATTTTGCTCTTCATTTGACCTAGCAAGGATAAAATGAAGAGATTGGCTAGCACATTTCTCTTCAACAATGGGAATATTGTCATTATATTCAAACACATCAAATTCAATTGATTCATTTTCAACTCGTAAGATCAACTTCCCTTTGTGCACATCAATTAATGCATGAGTGGTCGACAAGAAAGGCCTCCCTAGAATCAATGGAATCTCACTCTGTTCACCCATATTTAGCACAAGGAAATCAACGGGAAATACCAACTTTTCAACATGTACAAGCACATCTTCCAACAAGCCATATGGTTTCCTCTTGGATAAATCCGCCAATTGGAGTGTGATATTAGTTGGCTTGACATTATTGATCCCTAACTAGTCATACATGCCCTTTGGCATTGGCTTGATGCTTGATATTTATGCTTGCCCCCAAATCACAAAGTGATCGATGCCACGTTTTTCCTCCAACACCGGTATCATAAAACTACCGGGATCTTTAAGTTTAGGGGACAAACGCCTTGAACAATGGTACTACGTTCTAGCATCAAGGCATACTTTCTCGTCATCATCCCACTTTCGCTTCCTTGCCAAAAGATCCTTCATGAAACGAGCATAGTTGAGCATCTTGGTGAGGACCTCAATCAAAGGAATGTTGACATTAATCTTTTTCAACATATCCAAGAAATGGGTGAATTGCTTGTCGTTTTCCACCTTTCTTGGATCAATGAGTCGTTGAGGAAATGGCACTTTTATTGATGGATCTATCTTCAAAGGTTCATCCACATGCTTCTTCTTGGATACCTTGATCTCATTCTTTTGTTCCTTCTTGGCTTTATCATCAACCACTTCCCTTTCATTCTCATCTACCTTGGACTTTTGTTCGTTGCTTCCTTCCTCCACCTTTTTCTTCTCCTTTAGATTCAACCAATTCTTTTCCACTCCTTAGGGTTATGGCATTGCATTACCCCTTGGGGTTTGGAATAGTATCACTCAGAAATGCCCCAATAGGTTTGTCATTATTCACCTTGCCCATTGCTCCAATTGAATCTCCAAATTTCAGGTCGAAGCCTTCAAATTCTCATAATCTCTTTTATACTCTTTCGCTTTCCTATCCAATTCTCTTCTCAAATACTCGGCTTCTCTTTTCCAACCTTTTTCACCCAAATTCTCTTTAGGAACATAGTGATCATGCTACATGGGTTGGAAAGAATTTGCATAATGGAGAAGAGGTCTTTGTTGTTGGTTTTGAAATAAAGGGTTGGGGAAAGGTTGATATGAGTTGGGTTGGAAATTTCTTTGATGTGGCAGCTGATAAGGTCTAGTGAGGAATTTGGGGCTTGAGTGCGTTGGGCATTTTGAGGTGGGGGATTCGGTTGGTAAAGAAGATTGGATTGGTTGTTGGTGTTGCTCCATGACATGGAAATTTGGGTGATTCCTCCAAGAAGGATTGTAAGTGTTCCCATAAGCTTCGGATTGGTTCCTTGGAAATGAAGATTTATTAGCCACATAATTGATTTGCTCATTAGCTCCATATGGCATCTCACAACTCCCATTGGCAATGTCACCTCCACAAAAATCACATGTCATGCTTGGTTGAGTTGGAGAAGAAGTCATAGCATTTACACTATTTGGTTTTCCTAGATTCTCCAATGCATTTGCCATGTTGTTCATCACACTCATGAACATGCTTTGTTGAGCCAAAAGGGCATCTTGCATGTTTAGATTCAACGCTCCACTATTTGCATTGGCTTGATTAGCTTGGTGTTGAATCACCGGTGGAGTTATCGGTCTATGATGGTAGTGGTTGTATGCCATCCTATTCATTAACTCTTGAGCTTCTTCCAGAGTCTTAGATGAGATAGAGCCATCGGCAGAGGCATCTACGATGGATTTCGTCTCTTGAAGTAAACCATTGTAAAAGGATTTGGACCTAAAGCCACAAAGGAATGGAGTGATGACGGCATTTTCTTAACGACTCTTTGAATCTTTCCCAAGCTTTCCCTAGGCTTTCACCAATATCTTGTTTGAACGATGTAATCTCATTCCTTAATTTAGCGGTTCTTGCGGTTAGAAAGTACTTCGCCAAGAACTCTTGAGCAAGTTGGTTCCAAGTGGTGCATGTTCCTTGGGCGTGGGATTACAACCATGACTTTGCCCTATCACAAAGAGAAAAAGAAAACACCCTCATCCGCAGACAATCCAGATGTACTCCATTAAACTTAAATGTGTCCAAAACTTCTTCAAAATTCATGAGGTGTGTGTAGGGGTCCTCATTTCGTCCACCTCCGAACATGGCATGGACTTGAAGAATTTGGATTTTAAGGCGGGCTTGATTTCGAAATTGTTGGCTTGCAAGGGCATCCGTGCAATGCTTGAGTTCGCCCCATCAAAATTAGGTAAAGCATACTCCCTCAATGGCCTTCCCTATTCCCATTCATGCCATTTCCATTCCTATAGCCACCCATTCCCTTATTTCCAACTATCCTAAACTATTTAAAATCTAACTAAAACTATCTACTACTTCCTTTTTTCTAATTCTACTTAGCTTAAATAGTGCAGCATTACGCAAGGCAAAATTAGGAGTTTTTGGCTGGAAGTTTACAAAATTGCCCTTACAACTTGACTCTCAGTGAGTCGAGATCGCGGTTTGGAACATTTGAGGTCGCGATCTCGACTCTAATACATTAAGACCATTTCCTGAGTCTAGATCGCAGTCTGGAGAGTTTGAGATCGCGATCTCGACTCTCTTCTCAGCAATCTTCATTTATTCCATTATTGCAATTTGGCCCCTTGAGCTTTGTTCATTCCAGCTTCTAACCTCTAATTTTTACTTGCATAATATTAATCACCATTAAGCAATCAATTAAACTAGAATTTTAATAAAAACTTATCAAATTTAACAAGAACGGAAATACAAACACATATGAAAAATACATTAACTAAAGTCCTCAATTACTTACCTAAAATTCGGGCTTTAAACTATCAAAATGCTATAATTTAGAGGAAAATAACTCTAGTTCACTAGAGTTATCACCCATGAAGTGCTTTTCCTTTGATCCTTCATTCTCTCTTTGGACCCAATGGCCCAAACCACCTTGGTATAAATGTCCTAACTTAGAAAGTTTCATTGCTTTCACTTTCACCACCTTGACTTTTCCTGCTCTCTCTACAAATTAAGCTATTTTGCAAATCCTTTTTCCTCTAGATTTACTGATTTTCTATAACTTTCCACAAATCTTTCATTTTCCCATCAGATCTGCAATTTCCAAACCCTCTCTTTCATTCTATTATTCTACCTCTTTCCATTTCAACTATTCTAACCTTATTACTCTTACTCACAACTTGAGTAAGTCCCTTTGTATGTTCTTTAACTTTTCCCAGCAAAAATTTTATTTATTTTTCACTGATATCCTCAACTTGGAAGGACAGATGGCCGGATAGATCTGATATGTTTATTTGCTCCACATTCATTAGCGCACCATAGCCCACACAAGTCCTAGGGACCATGTGGATTTATTATTAAATCCCAACGATGCTTCCTTTCTTGCTACTATTTCTCTAGTTTTCCCTAAAAAATTAGCACTTCAGCCTCCTGTTAATGATTATGAAAACCTATCTACTCACAACCTTCAAAATTCCCTTTTAGCCGAAGAGATCCGCCACCTTGTGTAGGAGTCCTTACACTTGTAAAAATTTAGTTGAATGAAGAATCTATTTTTGGACATATTGGTCTTCTTCTTTTCATTGTTTTACCTACGTTGAACTGTACACTTTCTATTAAAATGGTCCAACAACTTTTATTACATGAATAAAATTCCAAGTATAAAATTTTTTCTAAAAATTTCTAAGAGTAAAACACTACACTTATTCAAAAATTCTGAACAACTTTAAACATGAAGGTATTATGTTCAAAGTTATATTATGAACAAAATACTTGAAAAAGTATTTTAGATTTGAACCCTTATAGGCTCTTTCTCTCTAGCTTTTTCTTGCTCTTTTTTTTTTTTTTCCCCTTTTCCTGAGCTTGATCCTGGCTTGTTTTGCAGCTCGGCTGGTCTATGGCAATTCTTCTTATTTTAAGAGGGAACCACTAGGTCTCAACCCTTTTTTTTCTTTTTTTTTTCTTTTACTTTTTTGAGCTTGATCCTAGCCTCTCTGTCACTTCGATAGGTCTAGGGCAGCTTTTCTTATTTTAAGGAGGGACCATTAGGTCTCAACCCAAAATACAACGAAAAATGATAAAACTCTTAGAAAAATCATTGCCATACAAAACCCTTAAAGGAAAACTTCTAATTAAAAAATTTGACCAAAAAGCCTACTCTAACCACTATGAAAACATTACAATTCAAAATATATTAAATGAATTCCAGAAATTGCTTTAAAAAGTACTCCATAAATTATGAGAATTTGACAAAAAAATATATTGATATGTATTATATTGAAATATTTTATACTTAATTTTATNTCTTATATTTTTTTGTAATTATCACACCAATATCAAAAGTTGAAAACATGAAAATCAAAAGATAATAATAAGGGAATTTCGGTCATTTAACTAACTTTTCTTGCCGGCGTAAGTAAATAATAACGAATGAATAGTTAAATTGGGTAGAATGAAATTTTATTAGTTTAGAGAACAAAGTGTTATTAACCCTAAAAGGAACTTTAGCAAAAACAGACACATCCCTAAATAGGCTTATAAACGGGCCAGATCTAGCATATCCAGACCCGGATCTATTTAATATAACCAGATTCAAAATCTAGATCCTGAACTCGATCTCCGACGGGTCAACAAAAGCAGATTCATACTCGGATTCATCAAGTCTAGTCGAATCCGGATCGTGTCTTGATATTCTTTTATAATTTTTAAAATTATATAATAGAACTATTACAACTTATCGAATTTTCTCTTTTTTGTTAATTATAAAAAAAAATATTTAGTTCATAATTAATATTTATTCATGTATTCTACATCTAATTCTTAAAATATAAATTGCATGGGCAATTTACACAACACACACACACACATATATATATATATATATATATATATTTATATGTACATATAGAATAATACTAATATATAATAATTTTATTATATATTAAATATTTTAATCAAATCCGAGTCTTAATCGGGTTGAAATAATAAGATCCAGATCCGATCCGTTTATCTGGCATCAAACCAATTTTACAACCGGATTTATTTTTTAAATAATGGTGAATCTCATAAGCTACAAGCACATTATTAGTGTTAAGTCTGCCAAGAATGATGCGGGTTGGTTTTCAGAAATAATACAGGGAAGAATACAACGAATCCTATTAGCTAGAACTTTGAATGCCAACTTATAAACAACATTGCAAAAACTAATCGTCTTAAATTGAGAAATAAACTCCAGATTTTTTGTTTAGGAATTAGAACAATGTGTGTATGATTCATTCTACTATGCATGGCTCCAGAATTTAGAAAAGACCAAACATGATTAGGTAACATCAGGACAAACCATAGGCCAGTATTTTTGGAAAACATGAGGATTAAAACCATCAGGACTAGGTGATGTATAAGTATACATTTGTGAAGAGCTTTGGTTACCTCCTGCGAAGTGAAGGGGCATAGAAGTTTATTACTCATTTCATTAGTCATCTTTTGCTTCACCTTTTCCAAAACCTGTCTGAGATCATCCGTTATGGATTCGAGGAGGTAAAGAGTTCCCCATAGTGATCAATCACAATTTGTTCAATGTCCAGGACATTCTCACACCAATGACCATTAGCATCTTTGAGACCTATAATTGTGTTAGTTTCCTTTCTCTTACTCGCATGCGCATGAAAATAACTTGTGCTTCGGTTGCCTTTTTTGTACGAGTGTAATTTGCTCTTTTGCTTCCACATGGTATCCTCCCTATCCAGGACTTCATCTAGCTCATTTTGAGAAGGCCTAATTCCTCCTTGATTTGTCTTGTAAATGGACCACGATAAAGTTTCTCTAGATTCTCTATTTCAACATTGAAATCTTGTTACAATTATTCCCAAAACAATGTTTACTCCAACAAACCAGTCCTTCTTTGTAAGAGACTATTTTCTTGGCCGAAGAGTTATTTGAAGACCAGGCCGAAGAGTTGTTTGAAGACCAACATTGTCTTATCACTTGTTTACATTCAGCTGATCTACTCCACATTGCCTCGTACCAAAAAGTTCTAGGACCCCATCCTCTCCTGATAAAAGAATTGTTATCATGACTATTACTAATCGATACAAGGATTGGTATGATCAGAAGTATGATTGAAGAGATGGTTGACCGAAGAAGCTGGAAATAGAGAACTCCTACTACTTGATGCACAGGCTCTATCAAGACATGCCTTTACTATGTGTGGCTCAACTCTCTTCCTGAACTATGTGAATTTGAAACCTTTATAGCCCAAGTCATAGAGATCAGAGTCAAAAAGAGCTTCTCTAAAAGTGTCAATTTGCCATTGTGGTCAGCTCCAACCCTATATGAATTCAGACTGACTAAGAACCTCATTGAAATCTCCTAACTAAATCCAAGAAAGGTTTGATTTATGTTTCAGATTACGAAATTGTTCCCATGCCCTACGAAGCAAGGAAGTGTCCGGCTAACCATAGTAGCCTGTAAACCTCCAACTCTATATGCCATCTTGTTCAACAACAGCATTAATATATCTAGAGCAAAAACTCAGAATAGAGATGTTGACATCTTTCTTCCAGAAAATGGCTAGACCTCTAGAACGACCGTTTGCATCTAAAGCTATTCCAAAAAAATTAAAAGAGCTTTTCAACTTCTCTATCATGGTTCTTCCACATTTTGTTTCACATAGAAAGATTATGTGGGGATCTTTGATCCAGATAAGATCATGGAGTTGTCGAATTGTTCGAGGATTCCCAAGCCCTAGACAATTCCAGCTTATGAGATTCATTGTTATCGACAGGGTTGGATTGAAGATCTAACCTTTTGCCACTGGAGCATGAATTTCAGAATGGAATTTACTAATAAGCTCCACATCCTCTTTGGTATTCAGTGCTAACTTCTATTTCTTGATCGTTAGGTCTGGAACAAATTCAGGGTTATCCGAGCCTTCATCAACAAAGAGTTGGGTTTTATATTTTCCATGAGTTTCAATTGAGGGTGGATGGGTAGTAGGGTTCAAGGATGGTTGGGATATTGATTTCCTAGTATATTTTCGCCTTTTGTGTCTACAGTAGTGGGACAGACGCAAGGAAAAGGTTATTAATTAAGGTTGTAGTGGGCAGATTAGTCTATACACAGTCCTGTGGTTTTGCGGGAATGTTATCAATGATCATACTATCAGGAGAGTTGTCTTTTGTGGGGTTAAGTGATTTTATTTGCAAAATTCCGGAATTCGTATGCATAACAGAAATGTGGGGACTATCATTTGAGGGTGGCATAGGATCTTTTCCTTTTGCAGCAAGTGAATGGGAAGATGTCAGCAAAACATTTTCGAGATTGGGATTTTTGAAGTTGCAATTATCCACGTTGTTGATAAATTTGAAGACGAGGTTGAAATTCCAGTGACCTTAGCTGGATCAGAAGTTCAATTTGAAAAAGGATAGGTTGTGGTGGTGGCAACTGTGATATTGGAGTGGTTTGAATTTGAAGGAGAATTATTACTGGTGAGATTTTCTGCAATGCAAGAAGAATTTGTATTTGGGAGAGGATAGGGTTTATTAAGGTTATTCACATGGGAAGAGGGATTTGGATTTGAGGGGAGATAGGTTTTGCTGTGGTTACCTATAGAGCCAATAGGATTTGAAATTGAGGCAGGATAGGTTTTGATAGGTAGGACTAGAGTAATTTGAATTTGAAGGGGGGACCTGATTTGTGGGAAGAGTTCTGCTGGGTTTTGTCTGCAACTAGATTTCTGGTGGTGGTTGAGGAACGAGGAACACCATTGCTGGTTGGAGCTGATTTGTTTTCAACTAGAAGCCATGCACCGAACTCATTTTCAGACCCAGCTGGTGTGGACTGTGTGAGACATTCTCAAATATGAACGGCTCCTGTCTTTCACAGTCACGTTTACCATGGCTAATCATTCCACACAAAAAAATAGAAAGACAGGAGCCGTTCATATTTGAAATAAACTTTATGATTAGTGTCCTTATAATTGATGAACATCAACCTGCGAATTAGGCGCCTTAGTCTATAGTGACTCTTATTTGAAGAAAACGTCCCAAGATGAACCATTCAAATCTAAATCAACACATACAAAAGTTCCTAATTTGTTGGCAATCATCTCCACCATTTCCTTATTCATAATGTCCAGAGGAAAATTAAAAACATGAACCCAGAATTAGCAAGTGTTAAACAGAATATTGGGTATGGAGATGGTACCACCATAAGTAGAAAGGACCAAAAGATTTTTGTCAAAAGACCTGGGGCAACTTTCCAGAATTCTCTGCCTATTTGCTTTGTTGAAGAAATGGAATTACATAACATTATTGTCTAAAGAAGTACACAAGATACCATGAGGGGGATTCCAAATAAATTTCATCGTGTTCATCATTGCCTGCTATGTTAACTGATTTCAGAGAAATGACTTTGGATAGGAAGGATAGAGTGCCCTTCTCTTTATTGCTTCCTCCTCCTGGTGTAATAGGGATGACCAATTTATTAGTCTCCTCTTCTTTTAAAGATAATTTTGAGCATAGCTTCTCCAACTCCTTAGCCATCGTAATGAAGCCCAACCTAATAATGGAAAGTATGAGTAGAAAATGACTAATAAGATGAATAAAAAACTCCTGCATGCCCCTGCACAACCAGAGAAAATTAATCACAGAAATGCAATTTTAGAACAATATATAAAACAACAAATTTAAAGAGTTGAAAACAGAAGGAATAACAAAGATCGCCGGAAGAAAAGAAATTGGAGCGGAAATCGGGAAAAGAGTGATCGAGTGTAGGAAGATGCAAGGATCGAAGTGGGGAATATGGCACACTTTCTCCAGAGCAACTGAAGGAAAGACGAGTACTTGCAAAAGCAAGAGAGAAACCTATAGAGGAAAGCCTCTTTAATGGGACTCTAATTAGAATTGAATCGATGCAATTCATTTATTATAATAGTTATATAGATCGAAATCGGATTCGAATAGTCGAAACTTATCATAAATTCAAATTTAAATAAATAATTCGAATTCGATAGAATTCAAATTTAGAACCGATCCATTGATAGGCCTCTCCCTAAATCCCTTCCCACTCATGCCCATAACATAGCCATGCTTTGCCGGGAAAAGATACGAATCGTTACTCGGACAACACACCACCTTAAATTCCATTAAAATGTTAAACAAAAAGATCAACAGAAATTGTCAGAATAAAAGGCAAAGACAAAAACTTGCGCGTTCACCACTGCCTCACAATGGGTCTACATGTATTTCCTAGATAGACCTAAGATTCACATATTTTGTAAGACCGTGATTCGTCATTGTGATTTGCAAAAGAATTCATTTTAATAAAACTCGAATTCAATAATGACCTTGTCTCAAAAGTTAATGAGAAAGTTATAAATTTTTCTTTATAAATTAAAAAAAATCATTAATCACTTCCCGAAAATATGGTGCAGTTTTTATTTTTAAAAATAGTTTTAGTTATTCTATAAGTGAAAATAAAAAATATTTTAAATTTTGATTACTAATTTTTTTAAAATTTTATTTTTAATTTAAAAAACTATGAAACAATTTACAACGCCAGTGCAATGAAATTTTGCCAACTGTTGCCAATAATAAGTTACATGTTGGAATAGTACTCTTTACCATGTTAAACGCAAAATTTATACAACTAACAAAAATAACACATTCTTTTGTCAAAGATTGCACCTATATAAAGTGACAAACAATAGTTCAAATCGAAAAGAAAAAAAAAACGAAATCCGATCAAGAATTTAAATTTAGGAGGTTGGATATGTAATAGCATTTTAACACGTAGATTAGTTTTGGAAAGATGGCTTTGAAATGTGACTTTGTAAAGTATTTTTCTTTCTCAAAAATAAAATGCAAATAAAAGAGATTCTACATTTCCTTTCCTATGGAAACAATAATATAATATCTGAACCTAGTATGCATACATGAAATATATCCAAAAAAAAAACAGAGAGAAAAACTATTTGCACAAGAAGCGACACACCAATCTTCTATTTAAATATTCTTTCAAATTTTGTTAAAAAATTAATATTCTAATTTGAATATTATACTCAAAGAATTTAAATATTCGTTCAAATTTTCTCAAAAATAAAGTATTCTAATTTGAATATTATGGTCAAAGATCAACTAAAACTGTCGGATCCCTGTTCTACTAAAATCGAAGCTAGTACACAATTAGTCAAGCACAATGTACAAAAAATTTTGATGAACTTTTGTCAGCATTTTAAATTATATTACGATTCACTATTATTAACAATTTTTTTTATTTGAAAAATTGACCAAAACTATAAAAAATAAAAATGATGTTGTTGTTCCCATATATATATATACATATATATATATATATATGTATGTATGTATGTATGTATGTATGTAACAAATTAAAAATATTCTTCCTACCAAAATTAAGGGTTAAATGGATAAAAACCCCTGAACTTACATTCTAGTTATAATTGCTCCCCTCAACTTATTTAATTTGTATGTAACAAATTAAAAAGATTCTTCTACCAAATTAATGGGTTAAATGCAGAAAACTCCCTGAACTTGTCTCGTTACAATTTACCCCCCTAACTTATTGAATAAGCACTTTATCCCCTTACCCCTTGCTTCTTCTTGTTTTGAGACAAAATTACCCTTACTATTTTAATAATTCTGGTTTTCTTTTTTTTCCCTCTTCTTACCAATTTATTTATTTTGTCTCTCCAATTTTTCCATTTATCTTCTTACCTATTCTTTTTTGCTACTACTAAAATATTATACTACTAGCAATTAGTTAGTTAAAAGTTCTAATTTTTTTACACGTGTACAAATAATTTATAGAATAAATAAGTTTGTAATACAAGTAACATATATTTTAATAGTATACTATGAATTTTGTGAGTTTTACTAATGTTATAATTAACAAACACTAAACAAACTATAAAAAGATAAAATAATTAAAATATATATTCTAAGTATGCAACAAATTAAAATATATACTCTAAGTATGCAAACAAATTTTTTTGTGCCATATCATTCGTGCCTTATATTTTTTTGGTTGAGTTTACCGTAGTTTCAAAAACACTTATATTAGGCAGCAATAATATTTTTGTTGGTCCCAAAGTAACCTAAGATTGGGGGTGAATTAGGTTTCTAAAAATTAACTTGCAATAATGCTCAATTCAAATTTCTTACACTTGACAAGTAAGATGATAAAATATAAGCAATTAGATATAAAGTGAATAGAATGAATAAAGAGAGATATTAAACAAACAGCACATCCAAGTTAGCTAACTTAGAGTAGTAATCCACTAAAATGCTCCTTCAAATTTGGTGAACCAATAATCTCAAATGTACACAAAGTAGGATCACCATTACTCACACTACTTCTTATGTAGTTGAGCCAAGGATTTACACTAAACCTCACTTTTGATTATACAAGAATATCACTCCACTCAATATTTTTGAATAGCACTCTTCAGTACACCTAATACAATATCACTAAAGTGCTAATTTGCACTCAAATTGCCTTTCTATTTGCTTGTATTCAATGTGTAAGTTAATGAAACATAATACAGAAGGGTTGGCATTTATAGGTGCAATAAATCAGCTCCCAACCACCTTCTAACGGCAAGATAATAAATGTTGAAAGAGTAGCCGTTATGGGTTTTGAACGTCTGAGGTTATTATTGAGTATCTGAACTATCGTTCGATCTGAAATATCGAGTTGAGGATGCCGTTCAGACGGTCGAGATTGTATCCGTTCCTTCGTTCGAACTAGGTATGTTGATGAGTTCAGTCATCAGACAGGCAGTGTGTCCGAAAGGTTTGGTGCTCAACCAGGGTTGCTTTTCCTCCGGACAGTTAGCCACGTCCGATAAGATTTTCTTCTGACAATAAGATGCGTCCGTTGCAGGTGCCTCAAAATCTTGCCCTTTGCTTGACTNCTTCCGGACGGCGCATTGCGTCCGAGATAAATGCGTTCGGACGAGCTTGTGCATCCGTTGTAGATGCTCCAAAATCTTGCTTTCTGCCGGATATTTTAGACGGTGCATTACGTCCTTGGTAAATTTGTTCGGACAAGCTTGTGTGCCTGAGAAACATAGTGCTGTTCGGATGATGTACTTCATCCAAAAACTCTGTTAAAAACAAATAAACTAGAATTCCTGCACAGCTTAAGATTGTTAGATAACAATTGTCATCATCAAAATCAAGGTTGTAGATCATCAATCTCCCTCTTTTTGATCATGACAAATCACAGGGCAAATCAACTCAAATCAAGTAAAATCCAACGACCATGATCACCCAATTAGTTATAAACACTCAAATCGATATATTTCTCCCTCATTTGGCATCATCAAAGCAAAATATGTTCCCCTTAAGAGAATGCTTCCCCTTACGCAAGCCACAAGATAAATAAAGGTAAAAATAGTCAAAAAAACAAAAAACCAGATATATAGGCTTAATAGTGAAAAATCATATTCAACAACAACCAAGTGCAACAAATGTCTAAGTACAACAATTACAAGGAACTAAGGAAAAACTAGGGGGTGGATTCTAAATCATTCTTCTTGGAACGTTCCTCCCGTTTGTGCTTTTTGGCTGGTGCATCATTATCCGTAGTCTCACTGTCCTGTTCACTTGTTCACTCAAGTGTTGAGGATCATGGTGTTGCATGATATAGTTGAATGTGTCATCAACGTCTTTGTCATCATCAACATCAACGCTAGGAGCAACGGATTTGTCAGGATTGGTTGCACCAATTGGATCCTCACGGTCTTCGGGCTCAGGATTGGAATGATCACCATCTTCAATGTCATTGTTATCACTGTCAAAGGAGGACTCGAGAATGTATTGGGACTGGATATTGGCAAATTGACCCTGAACTGAGGCAGACATTCCTAGACTTTACGCGTCTTGAAGGATAGTTTGTTTAGTCTCTAGCCTCTTTAACTTCTGAAGGGTGCGGCGTTGAAAATGAGCTCATTTGATTGTTCAGAGAGGTAACAAGTGTGCATATGGGAAAGAGAGGGTTCTAAAGAGTGAATGTGTGGGGAATGGGATAGTGGAGGTGTGGAAGAAGGGTGTTGAGAAGGATGAGAATGAGGTAGTGCAAGACTAGAAGTGAAGGCATGTGTTTTAGACTTTTCAAACTCATATGTAAACCATTGGTCATTAAAAAAGTACAAACCCTTTCATGCAATATAAGCTTTGTTGAAATAAGAAGGGTATTGTTTTTTGCTAGAAAACGGAATGTCAAAGTGATCGAATACTTTGGTCAGGAATTTTCCAAAAGGAATGTTCGTACGAGTATCAGTCAAAAGAACTCCCATAAGGAGCAAAATAAATAACCAAAATCAAATTTGATGCCTTTATAAACACAGTAAAATAAGTACAGTTACATTTTGCCTGGCTCAGTGCAATGCCCATTAGTAGGCAATAGCAAATTAGTAACCAAGGAGTATAAAATTTTGAGCTCATTGGACTCAGGACTAAAATTAGTTACATTTTGCATGGCTCAGTAGGCAATAGCAAATTAGTTACATTTTTCCTAGCTCAGTGCGATGCCCATCAGTAGGCAATAGCAAATTTGTAACCAAGGAGTATAAAATGTTGAGCTCAGGACGAAGCATAGTAGTTTTGGCTTCCGAAGCCTATTTAAAATTGACATTAAAAATTTGTTTGACCTCCTTTGTATCAAAACGAGTATCTATAGCAGGCCATTTGTCCAATGAGAAAAAATAAGAGATTTCATCACGAGAAAGAACTTTATACTCAAAAATTATATTAATAACATTGGAAGAAATTTCAAGGTTACTGTTATTTACACTAGATACTAAGGTTCGAACAGTTGAACCTTTCTGAAAGATTAGCAGTGAATTGCAACAAAATATCATGATACACAGGTAAATCCAGGTGAATTAAATTTCCCCAGTTTTGTTTTTCAAAGCATTCCTTGATAAGAGGTAAATTCAATTCATCAAATCGGCTTTAAGAATTAAACAGGACGTTGAAAAATTATGGATTTGCTAAGTAGGGAAGTGTACCTATCTGATGCCTTGGCATCAATGAATTTTGGCAAAAAAGGATTGGAGGTGGATTTAGGATTTGATGATGTTCGACCCTACACCCAAGCTTTTCCCTTTGATTTCTTCCATCCGGTGGCTGTTGAAGATCCTCCACGTGATCGTACCATCTTGATTTGAAAAGGAAGTTGGAGAAGGAAAATAGTAAGAGTAAATGGTTTTTATGAATTCCTAAAGAAGATGATGTTAAAATGGTGAAAAGAGGTTTAACTGAGATGGGTAAGGAGTTGGGTAAAGAAATTTCTTTAGCAATTTTATGGGAAAGAGGACGAATTAAAGGAATTGGAAGAGGGACTCTTAAGTCACCAGGCTTAGGGTTCAATGGGATTGGGGTGTCCGATAAGGGAAAATGAAAGGTTTTAAATGAGGAGAACAGTCGTCCGATCGTGCATGCTACCCATAGTTTGTAAAATTGGAATAGTCTCTTCTACGTGGGATCGATTTGCTTCTGTCAGAATCGAATCATAGGATCGGATCGTAGAATCGTAAGATCCTACCAAAAGTATCCAAAATAACAAAATAAATTATTTTTAAACTAATAAATAACAAAAACCATAATAAAAATTATATAATTTGTAAATTAAGTATAAAAATATATCATTTTGACCTATTTCATGAATTGTATAAGAAAATGGATGTAGTGAAGTCGGAAAGAAATGAATTTAATAACAGAACCTCTATTTGTTCTACAATATTTTCAAACTAAAAATTTACAATTCTCGCATACATCACATAAAAAGAGATGTTACAGTACTATTTTCCAAATAACATTTAGAATAATATCCTAATTAATTAATAACTATACAAATAGAGAATATTTTAGAATAAGTTAGGAGACAAAAATGCAAATCAAATTATAGAACATATTTGTTAATAACATGAAACTCAGAGAAGATCTCAAGAAGCATCACTACTTTGGATTTATCTTAAAAGACAAAAGATTAGCTAGATTATCGTCAGACTGCTTGTATGAGGATTAGATCTTCTCATAGGGGTAATGCTTTTAAATCTATCTCATGTAAAAAATTTACAAAATCAATAAGAATTTACCTTTTCTGTTCTTTTTACATTAATCATAAGAAGATAAAAGTTCAAGAAAAAAATTAAAATAACCAATAGCACTAACTAATATACTAATACATCATTTTTATAACAAAATTTGTAGGGTAGATTTCTTAATCACGTTCTCTAAATATGTTTAAATTTCATTTTTTTAATATTTTATATACGTCACATTTTAAAAAATATTCTAATATTAACTTTTTAAAAGACTTTCTCAAATAGATGTTGAGTTCAACTGAGTTGTAGTTTTATTTATTTTACACCATATCATATTATATCCATCCAATTAAAAGGATAAAATATCTACTAAGTTTTGAAGATATAATTGGAAAATTTCCATTTTGACAAGGAAATTTTGCAATCCTCACAAGTCAAATCTAGATCTGTCATAGTGTTTGGAGTTTAGACTTTGGAAAAGGAATTTGGTGGTAGGGCTAATGCAAATAGGTCACAAAACAAATTTATCTCTTTTAGAACATAAAACAAATAAAACCCAAAAGTTTAGAAGGCCTAAAATATTATTTTTCGTAGGATCGTGGGATCGGGTAGGATCGTACGATCCTACCATACGATCCTACGATCCTACCCGATTCTACAAAGATTCCGATTCTAGTAACGATCCGAATCGTTTTGGCATTGTAGGATCGTACGATCCAAGATCGCGATATTAACAACCATGATCCTACCATAGATGAACGGACGACCAATACGCTACGCTGTGTGTCCGAAAGAATGTCGGACAGTGATAATCGTCTATAAGAATATCCAAAGAGTTTGAAGAGAGAGAGGTGAAGTTCGGACGATTGGAAGCGTTTGAGGAAAAAGAGAGGAGTTCGGACGTTCATTTTGGCTCGAGAGAGCAGATACCTTAGGACGCATATTTCATACAGTGGATTTTGTTGTCAATAATGCCCAAACGAGTTCTGAGAAATTCAAAACGATCTAAAGGTAAAGGTTTAGTAAAAATATCAACCAGTTGATCCTTTGTACACACAAATTCAACACAAATTTCTTTTTTGCACACAAGATCTCTTATACAGTGATGCTTGACATCAATGTGTTTAGTTCTAGAATGCAAGACAGGATTTTTAGTGAGATTAATTGCACTAGTATTACCGCATCTTATTGGCACACTATCAAAAGTAGCACCAAAATCTTTTAAGGTATGTTTAATCCAAAGAAGTTGAGCACAACAATTTTCAGTAGCAATAAATTCGGCTTCCGCCGTAGATAGGTGTCTAGTCCTTGGGTAGATATCAATTTAAAGAAAACAAGTAATAAGAAAACTCACAAAATCACTACACTCTACCTCACTTCCGCAAATATACGGAGTTGGTAGTAGTATAGAATGAGTGGGTATCGTCCCACAAGGATTTTTTGAAGGCAATTACCAAGTTTTATCTTCTGAGTTTTGTGCAGTTAAGCAAGATCAAACAATGGATGGTGAATTTACACTACTCAAATCATAATTCAATGCAAGCAATTAAAACCTAATTTCAAACCAGATTATCTACTAAAGCAAATAAGTGAACTAAATAATTACGAAATTAAAAAACTACTTAGTCTACTCTAGTAAAAGCAAGTGAAGAAAGCAATTAATTCTAATCTAAACTAATTGGAATAGAACTAAATTTAAAGAGCAAATAAATTAACCCAATAAAATCACCATAAAAAGACATTGCAAGGCTAGAATTACCAATTCTAAACTAGAAATTGAAAGAGTTAAACTTGAAATCAAAATATTTTTTGTATTTTTGGTAAAATTAAAGAAAGCCACTAAAAGTTATAGAATTTAATGCAAGAAATGGAAGATTCTTAACTGAAAAACAAGAATTTAACAAAAATCCTAATTTTTCTAAGAACCCTAATTTGCAAGCAAAGAAATTTTTAATAATTTAAACTAGAAATTGATAAAGTAAAAATTATATCTACTTGAAGCTAAAGATTAACCCACTACAACTATCTAATCAAATTTAAACTTGCTAAGAAATGAAAAGTAGATCTAAGAGACAATTAAAGAGAAATTTCTATTTAAGAAGAAACTTGATGTTCAAGATATCCTAAACTATCCTAACACTTATTATCTATCTAATAATAATCCTACTTACTTCCTACCATTGTTTTTAAAAGTAGCTTAAATAGTACAAGGCAAAATCATAAACTAGTTCCTAAACTATTACTAAATTGCCCCTATTACTTAACCATCTGCGAGTCGAGATTGCGATCTGTGAATTGAGATCGCGATCTCGACTTGCTAATGTTTTAAGTAATTTTTCTGAGTCGAGATCGCGATCTAGAGAATCGAGATCACTATCTGGATTCTCTTCCCAGCAAACTCTCTTTTCTTTGATAATTGCACTTTGGTCCCTCAATCTTGTTTAATCCAGTTTCCAACTTCTAAATTTGACCTGCAGCACAAAATTAACATAATTAAACAATTAATTAAGCTAAATTTTTAATAAAAACTTAACGTATTTAACAAAAACAAAAATATAAATGCATATGAAAGAAATTAACTTAAACCTACAATTAATTACTCAAAATTAGGGATTTATACTATCAAAATGCTACAATTTAGAGTAGAATAACTCTAGTATACTAGAGTTATCACACCCCCAAACTTAGCGTTTTGCTAGTCCTGAGCAAAACAAAAACTAAAAGGAACCTACTAACACTAAAACACATAAACACCACCAAAATTGACATGGCACTTGATGAATCGTCGATGCACTAAAAACAATTAAGAAGTCTCTTAAGAAACGTTCAATATTATATGATATGTGAAGTATCTAAATGAGTCAATCCAAAATTGAAATTTGGTTCTACATAGAAGCACACATTCATTCACTACACAAGATTTCACATCACCAAGCATTACCATTATTAAAAAGAGTTACCAAAAGTTTTAGTTCTTTCCACATTTAAAACATCATTACTTCTCAAATCACAAATATTATGAAGTTAGTCAACTATCTCGACTAGGCATCATGAAAATAGAAGTTCAATTAGGAATCAACTTAAATGCAAATATCACACATTTCGGGAATAGACCTCTAACAAGGAATAAGTAATATGAGATCAATGATAAGTATTACAAACATTTACTCCTTAACTTATTGGTATACTAAAACGCAATTCCTAATGGCTTAATTCAGAGAAACAACATGGGTACATGTCGGAATCCCTACTCGCCTTATTCCTACTTTTTGTTTCAATCGATCCTAAACCAAGGAAAAGGAGTGAAACGTACCTAAAATTAATCTCGAATATCAATTATTCACAAGTTAGAAGAACATTTCTTATGCAAACACACAAAATGTCCCAAAATTCCTTCTATTTGTTTTAACTCATTTCTTTCCAAAAGATAGATCATCTAACCAAATAATATAAGTGATTTGATTAGAAACAACATTTCAAATATTAATTTTCCTGAAATTTCAGCACTTGTTTTTGAAAAATAGTGATGCCAAGTTTATAAAATCTTTATGTTGCAAACGAACTTTTCACTCACACAAAAATCTGTGGAATGACTCAATCAAATATTTCTATCTTAGATTATTGAATGTCAAAATTCATCATCATTGAGTATCCAATTGATCAATTTACATCCTTTATACATCAAGTGACAAAATATGTACAAAAACCACCATTCCCAACACGAAAGAAAATAAACACCCCTAAACTTGTCCCTTTTATCCAATTGGCGAATAAATCATCCTTCCACTCACTGAAAATGAAACATAAAGACATGTTTATGCCATCATGAATACAATAGCTCACTAATTTGTGCCTCAATATCTCTTCTAACATCTTCAAAATCACCCCAATCATTGAAAGGTTGAAGTTCCTCTATCTAATTATCTCATGTTTCTCGTTATTCTTGTACAATTGTTTAGCCCAATCACTCGAGAACTGAGGTTCAGTATATGCTCACCTCCCACAATGGTTGTTTCGAACCCCCTTCTCCACTAGTGCCTTCTCCGGCTTTCCTCTTCCTCGAACCTACTCCTCTTTCCCTCATTCTTGCACTTCTTTTTGCACTACCGTAAATCCCCCTAGTCATTTTTTTTTCAATAGAAATTTCAAACCAATCACAAACAAATTCAATAATTCAAAGAATTGAACGATTCAGTATCAAAATTCTCCTAAAAAAATTTCGCACTAATTATTGTCCAAAATTCAACAAGTGGATACCACCAACTTCACCACAAATTAATCCACAAAACCCAACAATTATCTTTACCAAATTGACAATTGAAACTAAAAACCCCAAGGAAAGATGTTACTCGTCTTTCGGATTGAAATTTCCGAAAAATTCTTCTGTGTCAATTCTCCTTAAAGTCTAAATTTCTCCAAGAATTCTCCCACAAAATGCTAGCTTTGATGTTCCTAGAGGAAAATATGATGATGTTAGTGATGGGTGTGGGGTTAGATGAAATGATATTTAGTGAAGTGATGGAAGAATTTCGAGGGATTGGGTTAGGGTTTTCGGGTGAGAGGAGAAGAATAGAAAAAATTTATGAGGAAAGAAGAAGAAGAAGAAGTGGAATTTTAAAAACGTTTCTGTCTTTCGAGATCGCGATCCCAATTTCGAGATTGCGATCTGGCCTGACGTCGAGATCGCGATCTTGATTTCGGTATCGCAATCTCGACTCTGTGCAAAATTTACCTTTGCAAAAGTTTGGATTTGATATCGCGATCTCAACCAAATGACCATTATGCCCTCCAAAAGTTTGAGTTTGAGATCGTGATCCTTACTCAATTTTTGCAAAGTGTAATTTTTACACTTAGCCAAGATTGCTCAATTCTTCATCACTTTTCTCCTTTTGCAAGGACAACCTACAAACACAAAATGCACAAGTTAGGTGGATAATTTTCACTTATTCTTTAGCACCATGTATTCAACTAAATAAAGCTTAGATTTTTAACTAAAATTCTAATATAAGCCTAATTGAAACTAACTTACTCAAAATTAAAATAATGAAAAATCACACCAAGATAAACACAATAATAATTAAATCAAAGACTTGGGTTGCCTCTCAAGAAGCGCTCTTTTAAGTCACTAGCTTGACTGTGGCATGGCTTCATTCTTGCACAAGTTGGACGATCTCTCGTCCGCTTTCAATGATTCCTCCAAGGTAGGGTTTGAGCCGATGACCATTAACCTTGAAAGCTCCCTCTTTCCCTTTTATTTCCACCATTCCATGAGCAAAAGTTTAAACCACTTCAAAGGGGCCACTTCACCTTGACTTGAGTTTTCCCAGGAGTAACTTGAGCCTTGAATTGTAAAGTAGCACCAAATCACCAACTTTAAATTCCTTCCTTAGGATGAGTTTGTCATGCCATGCCTTAGTTTTCTCCTTATAGATCAAAAAATTCTCAAATGCTTCCCTCCGGATTTCATCCAACTCATTCAAATCAAGTATCCTCTTTTCATAGGCTTCCTTCAGGTCAATCAAAATTCAAGTTCTTGATTGCCCATATGCTCTATGCTCAAGTTCCACCGGCAAGTGACATGCTTTTCCATACACAGTACGATATGGGGACATGCCTATGGGGGTTTTAAATGCCGTCTGATAGGCCTAAAATGTGCCATCTAACTTAAGTGCCCAATCCTTCCTAACCTTATTCACCGTCTTCTGTAAGATCCTCTTCAATTCTAGGTTTGAAACGTCAACTTGACCTGACGTTTGGGAATGATAGGCTAAAGAAACTTTGTGTTTCACACCATACTTTTTCATCAAAGCCTCAAAATGTGAATTTTTGAAGTCAGAGCCCCCATTACTAATGATAGCCCGAGGCACTCCAAACTAAGAAAATATGTTCTTTCTAAGGAATTTGGTGACCACTTTGGCTTCGTTGGTTGGAGTGGTGATTGCTTCAACCCACTTTGACACATAGTCCACCGCAATCAAAATGTACTTGTTGGAAAATGAGACCGAGAATGGTCCCATGAAACTGTTCAATTCCCCATGCATCAAATACCTCCAACTCAACAATGCCGTGAAGGGGCATTTCATTTTTCCTTGAAATGTTTCCCACCCATTGACATTCACCACACTTGAGCACAAATTCCCGGGAATCCTTGAGCATAGTTGGCCAATACAAACCACTTTGAAGAATCTTGAAAGCTGTTCGTTGAGCCCCATGGTGTCCACCAATAGGAGATGAATGACAATGTCTCAACACATCGGTAATTTCACATTCTGGGACACATCTCCTAAGGATTTGATCATTGCACCTTCGGAACAAATATGGCTCTTCCCAAAAGTAATGTTTAAGCTCTGCAAAGAATTTCATTCTCTCATTGAAATTTAGCATCTTTGGTATTAGCCTTGCCACAAGATAATTCATAATATCCGCATACCATGGACTCACTTCCTTCACCTGAAATAATTTCTCAATTGACGATTCTTCATTGGTGGCTCCTTCTTCATGATTGACAAGTTTAGATGCTTCAATCCCTGATGTTATGAAACTAATGGTCGGCTACCATGTTTTCCACACCCTTCTTGTTGACTATCTCCCAATCAAACTCCTGCAACTAAAGTATCCATCTCAATAAACGTGGCTTGGCATCTTGTTTAGAAAATAAATATTTTAATGCAGAGTAATCGGTATGAATAATTACCTTTGATCCAGTCAAATATGATCTAAACTTATCAACTGCAAAGACTATAGCAAGTAGTTCCTTCTCTGTCGTAGAATAATTAAATTGTGCATCATTTAAGGTCCTACTTGCATAGTAGATGACATGCAACATATTATTCACCTTTTGACATAAAACGGCACCTATTGTATAGTCACTAGCATCACACATAAGTTCAAATGGAAGAGAACAATTTGGTGCTACAATGACCGGTGCAATCACAAGAGCATATTTTAACTCATTGAATGCTTCCGAACAAGAATCATCAAAATGAAAAGGACAATCTTTTTGAAGTAATAAGCACAAAGGTTTAGCAATATGTAAAAAATTATCAAAGAGACCCTAATGAATCTTCTATAAAGGCCCGCATGACCTAAGAACTTCTTACCCCCTTAACATTAATTGGAGGAGGCAACTTTTCAATTACCTCTACCTTTGCCCTATCAACTTCTATCCCCTTTGATGAAACATTGTGACACAAAACAATTCCTTCCGTCACCATGAAATGACACTTTTCCCAATTGAGAACCAAATTATTTTCTATACACCTTTCAACACATTGGACAAATTTGCAGGACAATCATCAAATGAGACACCAAACACACTAAAATCATCTGTAAAGATCTCTATGCTCTTTTCAACCATGTCATGAAAGATGAAAAACATACAACTTTGAAATGTGCTTGGTGTATTACAAAGCCCAAAGGGCAATCTTCTATATGCAAAGGTACCAAATAGGCATGTAAAAGTTGTTTTATCTTGATCCTACAGACAAATGACAATTTGGAGATAATCAAAATAACAATCAAAAAACAATAATATGCAAAACTGGCCAACCTCTCACAAGCATTTGATCAATAAAAGGTAAAGGAAAATGATCCTTTCTAGTGGCTTCATTCAATTTTCAAAAATCAATGCACATTCGCTAACCAGTAACCAATCTAGAAGGGAGAAGCTTATTGGTTTCACTTTTGATTACGGTAATACCACCCTTCTTTGGATCGACTTCAGTGGGACTAACCCACTTACTATCGCTAATAGGGTAATAATACCGGCTTTCAAAAGTTTGAGAACCTTTTTCCTCACAACCTCTTTTCAAGTAGGGTTCAATCTCCTTTGAGGTTGCCTTACCGGTTTATTTCTATCATTCAACAAGATTTTATGCATGCATATGGAAGGGCTAATTCCCTTAATATCATCAATGGACCAAGAAATGGCATCTTTATGCATTTTAAGCACCACACTCAATCTATCAAGTTGCTCACTTATTAAAGATGCATTCACAATCACCGGGTGTGTCTCATTTTCACCAAGATGTGCATACATTAGGTGAGTAGGAAGAGATTTAAGAAGTTCCAACCTAGGGGGTTCGTTGGTCGGAAACCCCTCTTTACATTTTTCTTGATTCTTCTCATCCTCCTTTTGCAATAAGGTCTCATCCTCCAAATGATTCACATGTCTCATCCTTTCTTCATCATCTTGATTTAGCGCATTTGACTCTAAGACCTCTTCTTCATTCAAAAATTTTCCATTGCATTCCTACAACAATCATCAATTAAGTTATTTACCACATTTATATTCATGACATCTTCAATTGAAGGAAGCTTTAATGAACTAAAAACATTGAATATAACAATTTCATCATTATTCGGAATTCCAACTTCTCTTCTTGAACATCAATAAGTGCACAACCGGTGGAAAGGAAAGGTCTTCCAAGAATGATTGTTATCTCTTCATCCTCTTCCATTTCAAGCACAATGAAATCGGTCAGAAGGTAGAGTTTATCAATTTTCACAATCACATCTTCAATGATCCTTTTTGGAAACTTTATGCTCCGGTTCGCAAGTTGCAATGAGAAGATACTTATTGGCTTCAATTGTCCTCCATTTAACTTCTTGAACATCGACAAAGGCATGATATTTATCGAAACTCCCAAATCACACAATACTCTCCCAAATTGTAAACCCCCAATTTCACATGGTATAGAAAATGATCCGGGGTCCTTGAGCTTTGGTGGCAACCTTTTTGTAAGGAGTACATTACAATTCTCTGTTAAGCATAAGATTTCATCCCCCTACAACTTCCTTTTTGAAGTAAGAACTTGTTTCATAAATTTGGCATAGGTGGGCATGTGTTCTCAAGTGCCTTCATGAATGGAATGTTGATTTCAAGCTTTTTGAAAATCTCAAGAAACTTCTTTAACTTCTTTGTTTTTTCTTCATCCTTTAGCCTTTGAGGAAAGGGCATATTAACATGTTTCGGCTCCTCATGCTTTGAATCCTTGCCTTCATTGCTTGGTGAGTTGGAGTTAATAGACTCATTCATCATTTTGTCTTGCCCATTTGAAGACTCCCCTTTTTCTTTCTATCTTCATCATCTACTCCTTTCTTTTCTCCACTTTTCAACAAAATTTTCCCAACTCTTTCTTCCAACTCCTTCTTCCAACTCCTTACTACTCCTAAGGGTGATGGCCTTGCATTGTTCCTTGGGATTTGGGATAGTATCATTTTAGAGAACCCCTAAAGGTCTCTCATTATTCATCCTCACCAATTGGCCCAATTGAATTTCCAAATTCCTTGTAGATGCATTCAAGTTCTCATAATCCCTCATGTTCCTCATTTTTCCTATCCAACTCTCTTCTCAAGTACTCGGCCTCTCTTTTCCAACCATCTTCTCCTACATTATCTCTTGAGGTGTATTGGTCATAATACATAGGTTGGGAGGAAATTTCATACTGAAAATGAGGCCTTGGTGGTTGGTTTTGAAATGAAGAATTAGGAAAGAATTGATATGAGTTGGGTTGGAAGTTCCTTTGATATGGCGGTTGATAAGGTCTAAGTGAGGAACTTGAGGCTTCAGTGTGTTGGACATGCATTTTGAGGTAAGGGATTTGGTTGGTAAGGAGGAGTAGATTGATTGTTGGTGTTGCTCCATGAAAAATTAGGATGATTCCTCCAAGAAGGATTATATGCGTTCCCATAAGCTCCGGATGGGTTCCTTAGAAATGATGATTGATTAGAAACATAATTGAATTGCTCATTGGACCCATACGGCATCTCACATTGTCCATTTGCATGACCACATCCACAAAAATCACATACCATGCTTGGCTTGGTTGGGTTGGAGAAGAAGACATGACATTTACACTACTTGGTTTTCCCAAGTTCTCCAACTTCTTTGCCACTTTGCTCAACACATTAATGAACATATTTTGTTGTGCCAAAAGAGCATATTGCATATTCAAATTCAACACTCCACTATTGGCATTGGCTTAATAGGTTTGGTGTTGAGCTACTGGTAGAGTCATCGGTCCATGATAATAGTGATTGTATGCCATCCTATTAAGCAACTCTTGAGCTTCTTCCAGAGTCTTCTGTATGAGATGGACCCATCGACGGAAGCATCCACTATGGATTTGGTCTCTTGAGTCAAACCATTATAAAAAGTTTGGATTTGAAGCCACAAAGGAATCGCGTGATGAGGACATTTTCTTAGCAACTCCTTGAACCGCTCCCAAGCTTCTCCTAAGCTTTCTCCAATGTCCTGCTTAAAGGAGATGATTTCATTTCTCAATTTGGCAGTTCTTGTGGGAGGAAAATGCATTGCCAAAAAATCTTGAGCAAGTTGACTCCAAGTAGTAAATGTTCCTTGGGCGTGGGATTGCAACAACGACTTTGCCCTATTCCGGAGAAAGAACGGAAACACCCTCATTCGCACACAATCCGTATGTACTCCATTAAACTTGAAAGTGTCCAAAACTTCTTCAAAATTCATGAGGTGTGTATAGGGATCTCTTCATTGGGACTATTCTCGAACATAGCATGAGCTTGGAGCATTTGGATTAATGCGGGATTAATCTCAAAATTGTTAGCTTGCACGGGGCATTCGTGCAATACTTGAGTTCACTCCCTCAAAATTCGGCAAGGCATATTCCCTTAATGGCCTTTCATTCCCATTCATTCCATTTCCAATCCCATAGCCACCTATCCCATTATTTCCAACAACTTTTTCTTCTTTGTTTTCCATGTTCACATTCCTTTGATGAGCATTAGCATTTGCTATTTCTATCCTTTCTTGCTCTTATTGTACCTTTCTAAACCTCCAGATTTCCCTTACCTGTCTTTCCCTTTCCTTGTCTAATCAAATGAATGGCCCTTGATCACCTCGTACCATGCACTAAAATACAACCAAGGAAAATAGTCAATTGAAATTCCAAGTAAATTCCACAAGATATCCAAAAAACATAAAAATACACAAAATTAACAACCAAACTAAACTAACTAAAGTACTTAATCCACACGACCCGTATAGCTCTTGATATTGCCAAAAACCAAGGACAATCCCGGCAGCGGTGCCAAAAACTTGTCTAGTCCTTAGGTAGAGATCAACTTTTAAAGCAAACAAGTAATAAGAAACCTCACACAACTACTACACTCTACCTTAGTTCCACAAGTATACGGAGTTGGTAGTAGTATAGAATGAGTGGATATCGTCCCACAAGGATTTTTGGAAGGCAATTACCAAGTTTTATGAGTTTTCGTGTAGTTAAGCAAGATCAAATAATGGATGGTGAATTTACACTACTCAAATCATAATTCAATGCAAGCAATTAAAACCTAATTTCAAACTAGATTATCTACTAAAGGAAATAAGTGAACTAAATAATTACGAAATTAAGAAACTACTTAGTCTACTCTAGTAAAAGCAAGTGAAGAAAGCAATTAATTCTAATCTAAACTAATTGGAATAGAACTAAATTTAAAGAGCAAGTAAATTAACCCAATAAAATCACCATGAAAAGACATTGCAAGGTTAGAATTACCAATTCTAAACTATAAATTGAAAGAGTCAAACTTGAAATCAAAATATTTTTTGTATTTTTGGTAAAATTAGGAAAGAAAGCCCACTAAAAATTATACATAACTTAATGCAAGAAATGGAAGATTCTTAACTAAAAAACAGGAATTTAACAAAAAACCCTAATTTTTCTAAGAACCATAATTTGCAAGCAAAGAAATTTTTAATAATTTAAACTAGAAAGCAAGTAAAAATTATATCTACTTGAAGCTAAAGATTAACCCACTACAACTATCTAATCAAAATTTAAACTTGCTAAGAAATAAAAAGTAGATCTAAGAGACAATTAAAGAGAAATTTCTATTTAAGAAGAAGCTTGATGTTCAAGATATCCTAAACTAACACTTACTATCTATCTACTAATAATCCTACTTACTTCCTACAATTGTTTTTAAAAGTAGCTTAAATAGTACAAGGCAAAATCATAAACTAGTTCCTGGACTATTACAAAATTGCCCCTATTACTTAACCATCTGCTAATGTTTTAAGTGATTTATCCAAGTCGATATCGCGATTTGGAGAATTGAGATTGCGATCTCGAACTTTCTTCCCAGCAACCCCTCTTTTCTTTGATAATTGCACTTTGGTCCCTCGAGCTTGTTTAATCTAGTTTCCAACTTTAAATTTGACCTGCACAAAATTAACATAATTAAACAATTAATTAAGCTAAATTTTTAACAAAAACTTAACGTATTTAACAAGAACAAAAATATAAATGCATATGAAAGGAATTAACTTAAACCTACAATTAATTACTCAAAATTTGGGATTTATACTATCAAAATGCTACAATTTAGAGTAGAATAACTCTAGTACTAGAGTTATCAATAGGGAAATAGAATTTGATTCTTACTAAATCAGGACACTAAGAAATTATCCAAAAAGTGACACATACCACTAGTACTTTTCCTATTAATTTTACAACCAGCAAAGTCAGCATCAGAATAACTAATTAAATCAAAACTAGTGGATTTAGGATACCAAAGGAAAAAATTTATTATCCCTTTCAAGTATCTAAAAATTCTGTTTACTGCAATTAAATGTTGATTTCTTAGGATAAGATTGAAATCTAGCACACAGATAAACATCAAACATAATATCTGGTCTACTAGCTGTCAAATAAAGTAGGCTTCCGATCAAACCTCTATAGTGTTGTTCATCAACACTATTACCTTCTTCATGTTTGTCAAGTTTGGTTGAGGTACACATTGGCGTTCTGACTTGTTTGCAATTTTCCATCCCAAAGCACTTGAGTAGCTTCTTTGTGTACTTGATTTGTGTAATGAACGTTCTTTCTTTTGTTTGGTGAACTTGAAGTCCAAGGAAGAATTATAATTCTCCCATCATACTCATTTCAAATTCCTTTGGCATGAAGCATGAGAATTCCTTGCACAAACTTTCATTAGTTGCTCCAAAAATAATATCATCAACATATATTTGAACAATCAACAATTCATTAAGATTAGTTTTGGTGAAGAGAGTGGTATCGACAACACCTCTTTTAAAACCATTTTCAATCAAAAAGCCACTTAGCCTTTCATACCAAGGCTTTGGGAGCTTGTTTCAATCCATATAAAGCTTTTGAAAGTTTGAAAACATGATTTGGAAAATCTTTATTTTCAAAACCAAGGGGTTGTTCAACAAAAACTTCTTGATCAATGAAGCCATTTAAAAATGCACTTTTGACGTCCATTTAAAATAATTTGAAATTTTTAAAGCATGCATATGCAAGAAACATTTGAATAGATTCTAAACGAGGAACGGGTGCAAAGGTTTCATTAAAGTCAATTCCTTCTTTTTGAGCATAGCCCTTTGCAACAAGTCTAGCTTTATTTCTAATTATGTCACCTTTATCGTTTAATTTGCTTCTAAAAACCCGTTATTTTTCTCAAATTGGCTAAGTTCCTCTTGCATAGCAAAAACCCAAGATTCGTCATTCAAGGCATCATCCACGCGCTTAGATTCAATGTGAGAAAGTAAGGCATAACTATTATTCAAAGGTTTATGAAAACGAGATTTTACCCCATCGGACGAATCACCTATGATCATATTCTTGAGGGTGACTTGAGACAAATGTCCATGCTTTTGGAAATTCTTTTGGAGAATCTTCGTTATTTTCTCCTTCTTCATCCAAGTGATGAGTGTCGTCCTAATTGCTCGTCTTAGTCTCTTGATGTTCTTCATATATAATGAGCTTCTCAAGTTTCTTTTGCATACCTACATCTTCATCTTCACAAACATTCTTTGAAATAATATCATTAGCCTCATCAAACGTAACATGCACAATTTCTTCAATTAAAAGAGTTCTTCTATTGTATACTCGGTATGCTTTCTTGTCACTAGAATATCCTAAAAAAATTCCTTCATCCGATTTCTGGTTAAATTTTCCAAGATTTTCTTTGATTTTTAAAATAAAGCATTTACAACCAAAAATTTTGAAATAGCTCATAACGGGTTTTTTGCAAAATATGAGTTCATAAGATGTTTTGTTTAAAATAGGTCTCAAAAGAACTCGATTCATAACATAACAAGCCGTGTTAACGACTTCGGCCAATACACAAAAATATTTTGGTAAATCACACTCACGAATCATGGTTCTAGTGGCCTCTTGAAGTATTCTATTTTTTCTTTCAACAACACTATTTTGTTGAAGTATTCTAACAACCGAAAATTCATGCGAAATACCCTTGTGATCACAAAATTTGGGAAAACCTCCAAATTTAAATTCAGCTCCATTATTACTTATCAAACAAACAATTTTCAAATTCAACAAATTTTTATTTTGGAAAACAATTTTATGAAATTTTCAAAGGCTTCATTTTTGTGAACAGGAAATAGTACCTAAGTATACCTAGAATAGTCATCAACAATTACAAAAGCATATTTACTACAACCAAGACTAGCATGTTGAGTTGGACCAAATAAGTCCATATGCAATAATTCTAAAGGTTTAGAACTAGACACACAATTTTTTAGTTTAAACGAAACTTTGACTTGTTTACCAAATTGTCATGCATCACAAATTTTGTTTTTAACAAACTTTGGTTTTGGCAAACCTCTAAAATTCTTGTACCAACTCTTTTTTAACAAAATTTTCAATTAAATCCATGTTGAAATGACAAAGCTCTCTATGCCAGAACCAAGATTCATCTATGGAGGCGGTAAGACATTTTACATTGCTACTACCAAAGTTATCAAAATAAATTACGTAAACATCATTTGCCTAAATCCTTTAAATAAAACAGAAAAATTCTTATCAAGAATTAAACGTTCATGCTTAGTGAAGAATACATATAGATTTTATCATATAGTTGGCTCACACTTAAGAGATTGTAATTTAAATTGTCAACTAAGAACATTTTTAATTAAAGTCTCACCTTTTTACCTACATCACCAATGACTATTGATTTTACTTTCATGTTATCCCCAAAAGTCACCTTTCCACTATTTTTGGATACGAGCTTGGTGAAGAGAGATGCATCACCGGTTATATGCCTTGAGCACCCACTATCTATGAACCATTTGACATTTTTGGTGATGTTCATTACCTACACAAGAAATTAAGTGATAACTTACTTGGTACCCACATTTTCTTGGGTCCATAAGAGTTAGTAAAATGACTACAAATCCATACGGTATTCATTTCAAGTTTTTTATTTCTCTTGACATAGCAATTATTTTTCACATGTCCATACTGTTGGAAATAGTTGCAAATAATATTCTTATTTCCATATAGAGAGGATTTCGATTTTACAAAACATAAATCATCCCTTTGAAAAGTGACAAAGTTCTTGTTGATCAATACATTTCTATTCTTTTTTATATCAACAATATTTTCTCTTTTTCTATGCAAGAGAACATTAAAATCATCTAATCTTTTCTTCAAGGAGGCTTGTTCTTCCTTGATCCTTGTTTTCATATGCATTCTTTTCTTCAACTCAGCGTTTTCTTGTGATAACCTATTGTTTTCATTAACAAGTTTAGAGTTAGCATTCAATAAAGCATTTGATTTTTTGACTAACTCCTTATTTCTAGCATATGATTTCTTTTAGCTATCATGCAATTTTAAAATGAAGGCTTAGGCAAGATCATTATCATCATTTTCATCATTAGAATCATAAGTAGAAGTTACCTCATTATCACCAATGGCCATAAAGGCCATTTGTGATGATTCCATCTCTTCTTTAAGTTCTCATTCGGAGTTGCAATCATCCCTAGTGATTTGAAAGTTATTGAAGCGAGACGTCCTTCCTTCTTCTTCTTGGAGGGACATTCATTTGCAAAGTGTTCGGGTTGACCGCACTCAAAGCATTTTTCATTTTGCTTCTTAATTTCCAACTTGGTCTTCTTTTTTAAATTATTTGAGTTGCTTGCTCCTCCTTTTCTCATTCTCCGTTTGTTGATGTAGTGTTTGAAGAATCCTTTAATGATGAGTGTAAGATCATCTTCATCTAGATCTTCATCTTCATCTTCTTCTTGAGAGGTCTTCAAAGTTATGCTTCTCTTTGTTCTTGCTTCCTCATCATCCACCACTTTGGATTTGAGTTTCAATTCATATGAAGTGAAAGAATTTATTAATGACTCCGAAATGGGTATGGAATTTAAGTTCTTTGCTTCCTCTATAGCAATAGTCTTTGCCTCTCATTCTTTGGATAAAACATACAAAATTTTTCTATTCTTCTCACCCAAAGAATATTCTTTCCCTAAGGCTTCAAGATCCTTGATAATATCATTGAATCTACAATACATTTTATCGATGCTTTCATGTGGTTCCATCTTGAAGGATTCATACTTAGCAACAAGTAGATATTTCTTTTGTTTTCTAACATCATTACTTTCTTCATGAATTTCTTTCAATTTGTCCCAAATTTCTTCGTCGAAACGCATCCTTTGACACGAGATGATTCGTTAGCATCTAAGACATTGTATAGTACATTCATGGCTTTGGCATTAAGGTCAAATTTTCCTTGTCTTGTGGAGTGAGTTCATAACTTGTTTTTTCTCTTCTTCTATTTGTATGATCATCAACAATGGTGGCTTCGAAAGAACCTTCATTTACCACATATCACAACTCAATATCAATAAATTGCATAAAAAGATTTTCATTCTGTCTTTCCAACTAATAAAATTCACCCTATTAAACATAAGGGGTCTAGTGATAGATTGACCTTCAAAGAATAAAGCATTATTGGTTGCCATAAAGGATCTTTACTCAAATGCAATTTAAGCAAAATGAAGAGACTAATGCTCTGATACCAATTGTTGGTCCCAAAGCAACCTAAGAGGGGATGAAGTAGGTTTCTAAAATTTAACTTGCAAATAATGCTCAATTCAAATTTCTTGCACTTGACAAGTAGGATGATAAAAATATAAGCAATTAAATATAAAGTGAATAGAATGAATTAAGAGAGAGATAAAAACAAATAGTACATCCAAGCTAGTTAGCTTGGAGTAGTAATCTACTAAGATGCTCTTTCAAATTTGGTAAACCAATATTCTCAAATGTACACAAAGTAGGATCGTCCATGCTCACACTACTTCTCTTTAGTTGAGCCAAGGATTTTACACTAAACCTTACTTTTGTATAAGATTATCTAACTCCACTCATTATTTTTGAATAGCACTCTTAAGTACACATTAATACAATATCACTGAAGAGCTAATTTGCACTCAAATTGCCTCTCCATTTGCTTGTATTCAAGGTGTAAGCTAATGAAACATAATACAGAAGGGTTGGCATTCATAAGTGCAATAAATTAGCTCCCAACCACCTTCTAACGGCTAGATAATAAATAACGAAAAACTAGCCGTTATGGGTTTCGGATGTCCGAGGTTATTATTGAGCGTCCAAACAATCGTCCGATCTGAAATATCATGGAGTTGAGGATGCCGTTTGAACAGCCGAGATTACGTCTGTTCCTTCAGGCGAACCAGGTATGTTGATGAGTTCAATCATCGGACGGTGTAGTGTGTCTAAAAGGTTTGGTGCTCAACCAGGGTTGCTTTTCCTCCGGACAGTTAACCACGTGCAATAAGATTTTCTTTTGACAGTTAGATGCGTCCGTTACAAGTGCCTCAAAATCTTGCTCTCTGCCTGACCTTTCGGTGACGGTAAATTGCATCCGAGATAAATTCATTCGAACGAGCTTGTGCGTCCGTTGTAGATGCTCCAAAATCTTTCTTTCTACTTGATCTTTCAGACAGTGCATTACGCCAGTGGTAAATTCTGTGCACCCGAGAAATATAGTGTTGTTCAGATGATGTACTTCGTCCGAACACTCTACTAAGAACAAATAAACTAGAATTCCTGCACAGTTTAAGATTGTTAGATTACAATTGTCATCATCAAAATCAAGGTTGTAGATCATCAATTTTCTTACTATATTTTGTCAATATTACACCGTAAATAAAAAGGTTGTACATATTTTTTCATTCTATAATTTTATTTGTATACTGAAATAATTTTTTTTCATTTCCTCTAACTCAAAATTTTATTTGTAATTTGTTAATCTTATTATTATAGTTAAGCACAAAATTTATATTATAACAAGGTTTATTTATTGTATTAAAATATGATTAATTTATAAATTAAATTATTTAAATATATGTGAAAATAAACAAAATTAGAACTTTAATTAATTTATTATTAAAAGTAATATAATTTTTAAGTACTAGTAAGAAAGAATTGTGAAAAAAAGAAAAAAGAAAAATAGACAGTTAGAGAAAATAAATAAAAGGAAAAAAAATGAAAAAAATAAGGAAAAATAATAATAATAGTTAAAATAATAGGGATAATTTTATCCCAAAACATAAAGAGAAATAAAGTATTTATTATAGAAGTTAAGGGAGTAAATTACAACTGAGATATAAGTTTAGGAAATTTTTTACATTTAACAAAAAATTAAAAAACAAAGTATTCCGAATTCCAAATTCCTTGAAGACAAATTCCCATGTTTCTACAACCTATTCACTAACCCCCATAAAAACACTAATCCTCACTCCCACCATACCAAACAAGGAAAAAGAAAACCCTTCTTCTTCCCGCTCTCCTCCCCTCCCCCATAGTCCCAAAAAGAAAATTGAAGTCACCTCTTTTACACACAGTAAACACACAGTATAATAAAACACCGTGTGGAAAAAGGAGGATATTAAGTGTTAGATATGCACCAGACTGATGCAGAAACTCTTCAGAAGAAGCCCTTGTCTAGGAATTTTAGAAACCCACCCAATTTTATCCCTTAATAAATCTCCTTTTTCTCTAGGGTTTTACAAAACCCCTTCTCCCAAACACGGCGTAGTACCCAAAATTACCATAATGCCCTCTAACACCGCCACTTTCCACATCCTTACCACCTGTTTCCCCCACCCCACCACCGTCAAAACCCCTTTTCCGTCTAAAACCCTAAAACCTCGCTCTAATGGCTGCGGTTTTTGCAAATGTTCCATTGACAGTAATATTAGTTGTGCTGTGACTGTGTCTCCGGTCAGGGCCTGGTTGGTTTTGAAGGAGAGTACTAGAAGTGGGTCCCAGAAAGCGTGGTTTGGGACTGTGGCGGCGGCCCCTCCGGAGAAGGATGGGGCTTTGGTGGAGAGTGGTGAAAATGGGCTAGAGGAGAGGGCTTCGGCTCAGGTGAGGTGTTCAAAGGAGGCAGAGAGCAGCTCCTGGGGGTGGGGGTGGAGGAGGAGGAGGAGCTGGGGCGTCTCCTGGAAGTCCGGATTTGTTGAGTATTCCCGGAGTTGGGCCTAGGAATTTGAGGAAGTTGGTGGAGAAGGGCTTTGCAGGCATTGCTGAGCTTAAGCAGCTATATAAAGATAAGGTCATTTTTGAATTTTTTTACCTCACCCTTTTTGTTCACTTGTTTGTCTGTTTAGCTGTGGTTAATTTGTTTTTGTGGGTACATTCTTGTCTGGAAATTTGATGTTAAAAGTATTACAGAATTCATCTTTTAGTACAGAATGAGATTTAATTGTTCAAAAATTTATTTATGTTGATTAACTAATGGAAATGAAGAAAATTGAAGAACTAAATGTCAATAAGAAAATGTTTGAGGATGAAATGAAGGTCAGATTTCACAATAATTGAAGGAAACTTCAGCAAGTATAACAAATTGGAACTAATTTTTAGGGTTTAATTAGATGAGGTTGTTTGATAATAAGGAAACGTGTGCTTAAACATGAAGAAGTACAGGGAAAAATGTGTTGGAGGAGAGTAGTTAGTTAACCAGAATATCACGGTCGTGGTGGATGGGGGGTGGGGAGAGTCGAAGATGTCATGTGGAGACATAATTAAGGTGAACATAACATCGTTTGAGAGTGGAGGAATAGCTGAACATGAAGTAGAAGAATTGCAGCCAAGGCCCTTGTATTTGAGTCTAACCAACAAAGCACCCTTTGAGCCCTCTTTCTTGTTGGCTGTGGCATTGCTGTTGTGCTTTTTGTACTTTCTGCTGCTGCTGTTGTCTGTGCTGCTTCATCTCCCATTTTAATTCTTAATCTTGTAAAAAGTACTAATAAGAGGATGCTCACTCACCAGGGTATTAGTACTGGGATGAGTTGGTGCTTGGATGACTTGCTTCAGTTTCTTTCCTATAGTTAAGAATATATGATTACACTGTCAGACTTTGTTGAGGGGAGGCAGAGAGGCAGTACAGAAGCTGAATAAGTGGGTTCATCGTGAAGTATCACATAATTAGAGTTTGATTGTAATTCATTTTGTATGATTTTTGTTTGTCTTTTGAGGCTCACTTAAAACGGTGGCTGATGTTCTCTTTTGGTAGTATTTTTGTCTGGAAAAATGATGACAAAACTGTTATAGATACCTAATTGGTTTTTTCATCGAAGATTAATGTTAATGTTTAAATGCGTGTAGAATCATTTATTCGAACTTGGTTACCAAACGAGGGGAGAACTGAAAAGAACAACCTATGAAGAAGAAAATGTTGAAGAAAGAACCAAGGGGTCATATTTTTAGAGAATTGAATGAGACTTCGTTGTGTACTTAGACTGTAGAATGTCATTTTTGGTTTTAACTAGAGTTTGTTTGTAGTGCAGTTTTTTGGGAAATCCAGTCAAACGATGGTTGAGTACTTACAAAGTTCAGTGGGAATCATCCATAGAAACCATGCTGAAAGCATAACTACATACATTAAGGATTGGAGTGTGGATGAAGAGCTGAAAGAGGATGGCTCCGATGTTAACCGAGCCCGGAAAAAGCGTTTGACATTTTGTGTTGAAGGGAATATCAGTGTTGGGAAGACAACATTCCTGCAGAGAATAGCTCACGAAACTCTTGAGCTCAGAGACCTCGTTGAGATTGTTCCTGAACCTATTGATAAGTGGCAGAATGTTGGGCCAGATCACTTCAATATTCTGGATGCCTTTTATGCTGAGCCACATAGGTATGCCTATACCTTTCAGAACTATGTATTTGTTACAAGGGTTATGCAGGAGAGAGAATCTTCCGGAGGTATCAAGCCTCTCCGATTGATGGAAAGGAGTGTTTTCAGTGATAGGATGGTACGCATCCTCTTCTTGACCATTTTATCTTCATCAAACCTTTAAGCTTGGAAAATGTGAATTTGTGCGTCTTAACTTGATTTAGATTGCAATACTCAGCAAAACTAGTGTATTGTGAATGTGATCACTGGCACCCAACCTGATATTGAATGAGATGTTACATAATTTACTTGATTCTATGGACCATATATGATTTCAAAGTATACAAACCATGAGGAGATTTATCAACTGATGTGTTCACTTTTGATTTTTGTTAGGTCTTTGTCAGAGCTGTCCATGAAGCAAAATGGATGAATGAGATGGAAATTAGCATTTATGATTCATGGTTTGATCCTGTAGTTTCATGTTTGCCTGGGCTTATCCCGGATGGTTTCATCTACCTCAGAGCAAGCCCTGATACTTGCCACAAAAGAATGTTGTTACGTAAAAGAGAAGAAGAAGGTGGAGTCTCTCTGGATTACTTGTGTGACTTGCATGAGAAGCACGAAAGTTGGCTTTTTCCATCTGAGAGTGGAAATCATGGTGTATTTTCTGTGAGTAAAATACCTCAGGTCTTTGACTGTTCTCTATCTCCAGATATAAGGGACCGTGTGTTTTATTTGGAGGGTGATCATATGCACTCAAGCATCCAGAAGGTGACTTCACAATTTGACTAATATTGTTCAATATTGTCATTATGATATATAGAATCTTACTTGGTTCTCTTGGCAATGAGCAGGTTCCAGCTCTGGTTCTTGACTGTGAGCCGAACATTGATTTTAGCAAAGATATCGAAGCAAAGAGGCAGTATGTCTTTTCTCTGATTTGTTCCATTTGGTAGATTGAGATACAGTTGATTACTATGTTTCACTGTATACTTACTATCGCTAGAATGCTCTAATAGTTGAACCTTCATTGATCTAGAAATGCTCTTTCCAGAAACATAGATTGTATACCAATGACATCTGTTGATTTAATGAGGATTGCATACAATCATGCGTTTAGGGACTATAGTCTGCAGCATGCTAACAACTAAGTTTATCAGATGGTACAAAAATAAAAGAAGTATTTCTGCAAGTTTATGATATTTTTCTCCTTGCTTCTCAAGAATTGCGACTGCTGCTTTTACCTTTATTTTCCTTTATTGTCTTCCTTTGATGCTTAAGCATGCATCTCTTTTTCTTCCTTTTCCTTCTTTTCTGGCAATTTGAATATTAATATCCTTCTGCCTTTTCACAATCTATTCTGTGCAGTTATGCTCGTCAAGTTGCAGAGTTTTTTGAATTTGTTAAGAAAAAGAAAGAAGATACAGTTTCACAAGTTAGTGAAGATGCATCAAAGGGTAATCAACCTCAGGTATTGCTGCCTCATCAAGGAGGATTGTGGGTACCAGATGCAAAACATCTCCCTGAGTCAGCGCTGAAGTCCTTGGATTTTAGACGAGCCATGTCATTGATGTCTCAACAGTGAACTTGTTTGACCTTGGTTTTGGATGTTTGCTTCATGTGAAAGTGTCCCAAAGAATGTTATTTCCGTTCCTCTGCTTGTAAAAAGATCAACGCATAAAACTTGAATAGTTAGAGTTGTAGAGCTAGTTGGCTTTTGTGGATGCTTGTAATATGCTTTTTAGTGCAGCTTCGTTTCTGTTGAAGGTGAAAAAGTTGCTGTATTATTGCTTTTTGATNCATGTGCGAGCTAGGGGTAGTTGTATTCCATTTGCAATCCCCTGCATTCCTACACTGGTGCATCT
This sequence comes from Cinchona pubescens, assembly GCA_025175665.1. Classification (NCBI taxonomy): domain Eukaryota; kingdom Viridiplantae; phylum Streptophyta; class Magnoliopsida; order Gentianales; family Rubiaceae; genus Cinchona; species Cinchona pubescens. The sequence goes on from JANKKI010000232.1 coordinate 2,419,294, forward strand.
CCATCAATCTTTGTATCTAACCAAGTTCAAATTTTAATCTGAATGCGTTCATATCTGATAGCAGCATCAACAGCTAATTGAATCCCAGCATTCATTTCAGCTCAACTGCAACAATGGAAGCATGGTCGTGCGAGTACCAGACTGTTTGCATACAAGAATTAATTTTATGCTGAATGAACTGCCACATTAGCCTGCTATAAAGTAAAGTTTTGCTGATTGTGAGAGTTATTGGATGTTCCTCTGGATTAGTACATTTATTTTCTGGTTTTTATAACTGGTGATATCGTGGGAATTCTTTCGTTTTGCCTTGTGATTATGAACTTAATAAGGAAGTAGAAATTCTAATGACAACCTCTAATATTTTAAAGACAACGCGAACTGATGGTTTTCCATCCAATGCGACTGAATTCGTTAGTATAACAGGGAATATTTGTTAAACAGACTTAAAGGCATGGTTAAAGAAGCCAGCCATCATCTTGTCATTCACCTATAGGGCAATCAAATGAGGATTAGCATTCTAGATAATATAGACAAGATTTCTTAGCACATATGATCCCGAGTACCAACAATGAAGAGTTTAAAATCATTTATCTGTTTATAAGTCTTCACATGCAAGTTGCAATCAATCATTTTTTACCGTCAAAAGTCATTAAACCCTGTACTTATCAATTAAGGGGCTAATAACACTTTGCCCTCTGAACTATAGGGTAATTACACTTTGCACCCTAAATTATAGAAATATATACTTTACCCCCATTCACATTACTCATCCTTTAAACTTTTAAAATATCAAAAAAAAAATATTTGGATGACTAAAATACCATTAGTATCAAATTTTAATTTTTCATGTATTTAATTAATTTTTGATAGTTATAAAAGAATTAGGAAAAAATAAAATATAATAACACATTGATATCTTGGATTTTAGGGAATAAAAATGTGAGAAATTGTTGAATTATATTATATCCAACATCGTAATTTGCACAGATTAAGCCAAATATTAAAAGCAAAAAATACTAAGAGATATAGAAAAAATCTCTACGTTTTATAGAAATTATATTTGTATACAATACTTTTATAGAAAAAAATTTTCACAGAAACAAGCTTATTTGGAAATTGTCCTACCACTACAAAAACTTTCAAATTTGAAATCTAAAAATTTTAAAAATTTGACTAAGAAATATAGTAATATATATTACATTGAAATATATATAGTTTATTTTTATTTATTTTTAAATAATTATCACATCCCTATCAAAAGTTAAATACATAAAAATTAAAATATAGTACCAATGATATTTTAATCATTTAACTAGATTATCTTAATAATTTTAATATTGGTAATAGATAAATAGTGTTTATGGAGGACAAATGTATACTTTTATAGTTTAGGGGTAAAATGTAATTACTCATATACTTCAGGGGAAAGTGTTATTAACCCCTATCAATTAATAAATGACAAAAGATTTAATTCTTGTTGCACATAAATTTTCTTAACAACCTCGAATTATATAGTGCTGATGATCTATAAGAAAAATAAAGACAAGTTCATACCATTCTTTTGTTTAAATTTTCTTCCTTTTCAGAAAGTAAATTTTCAGTCGATTGACAAAGGAATGTTTGGCGGATTCCTTACTCCTATTCAAGAAACTTAGCGATAATTTTCAATTTTTCTCCGTAAGTTTCACATAATTACATAAACCTTCTCTCAGATTTAAAACAATTTGCCCTCTTCGCAACCTTAATTGACTGTAACATCCTCAAGTAATAGTATATTTTATTTTTTTAGGCACTCAAGTTACAATACTTTTTAGACTTTAAAAAGAGATAATTTCATATGCCTCCGAGAGGTTTATCATAATTGCAACTACCTCCTCTCAGCTTTCAATAATTACACTTACCTCTCCTATTTTGATATTTTGTGCAACAAAAAAACCCAATTTAATGATTTAGGGAAAAAAGACATCAATTGAATATCCAAAAATACCCCTATTATTATTTTGGAAAAAAATAATTAAAACAAATATTAACTCAATTAATCCTCTAAACCCTCAAAATCCTATCTTGCTTTTTCTCTTTCCTAACTAGCCTCTAACACCGAAAAATCCCTTTTAGTGCTACCACCCCAAAGATTTACCAACATCTCAAAAGCTAAACTAGAAATCTAACTTAAACACACACAAACACTTTGCGATCAGGATTAGAAAAAATCGGGAAAGAGGAAACCACAAACAAAATTCATACTTTATCCCTCCAACATAAGTTAAATCAAATGTACAATCAATCACAAGAGCAAATCAAACTTCATAAATAATTAGTTGAACAACACTTCAATACCACAGTAAGACTTAGTAGGATTGAAGAATTTTTCCGCAAAACTGCAAATGATCTGCTCAAGTCTGATTCCTCAATACAATTTAAGAATTTAATCAATCATTTGTTTTGTTGAGCAATTCAGTAATTTGGTGGAGAGAAAATCATAATTATCCAGCCTCCACTAACTCTCCACAAACCTATAACAATCAGACTCGGTAATTTGATTGGCAAAGATTGTTGATTTCGGATCAAATTTGAGCAAATTGTGAGGAGAAAGAAAGAAATTTTTTGTGCCTACCTTGTATTTGTTAAAAGGCCCAAGTCAGAATCCTGTAATATGTTCGTTTATTGTGCCAACCTATTTGTGCTTAAGAAGGGATAGGAGGGGATATATAGAAGGAAGATGGATGAGAGAAGAAAGAATATGAAGGAGAGGAAGAGTGGAGAGGGGCAGTTGAGAGATGGGTGAGGAAGAATAAAGAAGGTTGAGGGAAGTTAGAGAAAATAATGAGTTTTGAGATGTTTTTGCATATGATTTCTCTTTTTCCTTTTTTTTACTTGTTTAATTTAATAGTGTGGTATTAATTATAACACAAAGGTTATTAAAGTCTTTTCGCACAACCAAGGGAGGTAAATGTAATTATTAAATTCCTCAATACAAATTTAAGAATTTAAGCAATCATTTGTTTTGTTGAGCAATTCAGTAATTTGGTAGAAAATCATAATTATCCAGACTCCACTAACTCTCCACAAACCTATAAAAATCACACAACTCAGTAATTTGATTGGGAAAGATTGTTGATTTTGGATCAGATTTGAGCAAATTGTGAGGAGAAAGAAAGAAGTTTTTTGTGCCTATCTTGTGTTTGTTAAAAGGCCCAACTCAGAATCCTGTATTATGTTCGTTTATTGTGCCAACCTATTTGTGCTTAAGAAGGGATAGGAGGGGATATGTAGAAGGAAGATGGAGGAGGGAAGAGAGAAGAGGACGGAGAAGAAGAAGGGAGAGGGGCGGTTGAGAGATGGGTAAGGAAGTTGGGGAGGAAGAATGAAGAAGGTTGAGGAATGTTAGAGAAGATAATGAGTTTTGAGATACTTTTGCGTATGATTTCACTTTTTCCTTTTTTTAGTTATTTAATTTAATAAGTGTGGTATTAATTATAACACAATTAGGTTATTAAAGTCTTTTGGCACACCGAAGGAAGGTAAATGTAATTATTAAAACCTGAGAGTAGGTAGCTGGAATTATGATAAACCTCATGAGAGGTATGTGAAATTATCCCTTTTAAAAAAGTTATAATATTTTATTTGATACTTAAAAATTTATGATAATAGACCAAGTTTTCGAGAACAAAAATTGAGAAAATAAACCAAGTACCTCAGTGGGGAGCCTTTCACATTGGTGGTAGCACTACTATTTTGGTATTTAGAAGAATAGCACTACAAAAGAACACGCATTTAACCATGTTTTTTAGCCATGAAAAATTAATGAAACTTTGTTGCTAAATAAGATAGCCACAACTTTAGCCACGAATAGAAATTCGTGGAATTTGTGCTTGTCAAAAATGAAATAGCCACAAAAGTCCTAATTTGTTGCTAAATTTGGCTTGAAAAAAATTTGATTCTACATTTGTTAGACATTGCCATATATTTAACCATGGATAATTCAATGCTAGTTGCCTCAAAGCAGCTTGGCATTGGAATGTTGAAAATAGGCACGAATATTGCAACATATTAGCCACGAACCATAGCATTGGATTTGGCAACAAAAATGTAGCAACAATTCCAGACATGCACAATTTTGTGATTGAAAGCAACATCCAATAGCCACAAAATTAGTGACAAAAAATTTGCAACAATGAAGGCCACGAATTTTTTTTGGCAAAGTAGCAACTAAAATTGTCATAAATACTTTTTCCATGTTTTAATATTTTTAGTGATTTCCAATGAATTTGGCCACAAAAGCATTTTCAAGAAATAAAAAAAATAGTTATGTGGCTAAAATTAGCAATGAATTTACCAAAAAAAATGTTGGGAAAATTTTTTAAAATATTTTTAGCCTCGAAGTTAGCATCAAATTTTATATTTTATTTACCATTCAAATTTTATAAATATTTATTTTACTTTTACCAATTTATTGGAATCTAATAGAACAATGAAGAATAAAAATGATAGAAATTATGATTTTATTTATAATAAAATAATTATTTTTACATAAAAGTCGTGTCCACATACAAAAAAAAAAGAAAAGAAAAGAAAAGAAAAAACTAGGTAGTGCACGGTCTGGCTTGGTCGTGACTAGTAGAAGCTTGACAAAAGTATCGTTGTTTGCCTCGAGTAGAGTGCAAACTAAACTGTGCAATAAATTAACCGCATTATGCATATTATTCTACCCTTACTCCTACAAGTATAAAGGGTAGGCAGTAGTATATGGCAAGTGGGTATCGTCCACAAGGATTGTTGGCTTTGTAATTACCAAGATTTAAAGGTTTTTGTATAGTTAGGCTAAGCAATAAATAAGAGAGAAACAAGTACTAAACATTGTCAATTAAGCAAGTAATTAACAATTAAAGGACTATATAAACTATTCTAATAAAAGCAAGTAAAATTAACTCTAAACCCACTAAATTAAATAAAACAAAATAAGAATTAGAAAGCAAGTAATCCTAAATTGACTTTGGAAAGGACCTTATTTTCTTAAAAGAGAACATGAAAGAAAAGAGATTTCCATTTTCTACTAAATAAAGTTATATAAATTTGTAAGGAAAACTAGATTAAAACTAAATATTTTTGAATATTTGATTAAGGAAAAGAAAACCCACCAATTGCAAAAAAATAAAGCAAGGAAATGAAAAATTTTGACTAAAAAGTACTAAATTAGTAAGAACACTAGAAACTTCAAAGAAAACTTGAAATAGCAGTAACTTGATTTGCAAGAAATTTAAAAAGAAAGCATGTAAAAATTATATATACTTAAAGCTAATGAAAAGCTCACTAAGATTAACTAATTAAAATTTAAACTTGCTAAGAATTGAAGACAAGATATAAAGGAGAAATAAAGAGGACTCAATTAAGAAAATAAGTCTTGAAGGTCAAGAAAGTTTCACTAATTTACTCTAAACTAAAATTACCAACTACACCCTAACTATGTGTTTCCTACACTAATCCCTACTTACTACTTACTTAGTAGAAGTTTAGTCTCATAATATAAGGATTAATAGAGTTTTTGAATTACAAAAGTTGGCAAAATACAATGTTGAAACTCATGTCCATATCGCGATATAGCACTCAAATTTTAAATTCCAACATCCATGTCTATATTACGATATCGAATCGATATTGCAATATCGAGTGCAATTTCAGTATCTTGGATTCTCCTCCTTTTCCTTTCTTCTCGCGACCGCTCCAATCTTTTACACCCAACATCCTTTGTCCTAAACCTGTAAAACTATTCAAAAACCTAATTAGTGACAAATTAAGTTATAATTAATACTAAAATGATGATATTTACACAAATGCAAATAAAAATACTAATGCGACAAAATTAAATAGAAACACATAAATCTATCCTAAAGTCAGGAAAATACTAACAATAAGTTAGGTTTAATAAGTAAAATACGTCTAGTTTACTAGAATTATCACATCTCCTAACTTAGTGTTTCGCTAATCCCAATCAAAACTAGAAAGAAAAAGAACCTTACTAATCAAATAAACACAATAATGCGCCACCAAAAATGATATTACAAAAGACGAACAATGGATGTACTTATGAACCATAAGGAAATCTCTCAAGAGACCTCAAATACCATTCGACAATTGAACTATTTCAACTAGTCACTCCAAGTTTTCACTTTTCTCAAAAATTCCAAATTCAAATGCCACACAAGATTTCCAATAACCAAACATTAACCATTCTCAAAAAGGTTTTCAAAAAACAAGTTCCTTTCATTCAAAATATAGGTTTTGCTCAAATCAAATAATTACCAAGTTTTCAACCATCCCAACAAGGTCACATGGAAATAGAAATTCATTAGGAGTCTACCTACATGCACATGTCACACAAGTTGGGAACATTAATCTATAAAGGAATGAGTAGTATGATATCAATGATAGGTATTATATACATTTCATTCTCGACTTGTTGGTATTCTAAAACATAATTCCTAATGGCTTATTTTGGAGAAACAACATGTGTACATGCTGGAATCCCGTAGCTCTTGCCTTATTACTATTGTAATGGTTTATTTCGGAAAAACAACATGGGTACATGCTGGAATCCCGTACTTGCCTTATTCCTAGATGCAAAATTATTTTTTTTAGCACGACCCTAAACCAAGAAAGAGGAGTAAAGCATACCCAAGATTAATATTCAACACCAATCATTCATCAGTTAGAATAACATTTCCTAAGCAAGCATACAAAATATCCTAAATCCTTTCTATTCCATTTAAACCAATTTTTTCCAAAAGACAAATTGACTAACAAAGTAATACTCATGATTTGATCAAAATCAATATTTCAAATGAATTTAGACAAAAATATTAGTCTCTCCTTTTTAAAATAGTAATGCAAAGTTTTTAATATTCTTGAGTCACGAAGGAATTACTCAACACACACTTAAATTCATCGAGTGTCCAATTAAAATAGTTCAATCGTATGATATTGCAAGTCAAGTGTCATCATCGAGTACCAAATCGATCATTTTTTCATCCAAATATCGTGTCAAACACAGATATACAAGTACAGCAAGGACCATTCTCAACATAAGAAAAGAACACCCCCAAAGTTGACACTTTTATACAATTGATAAGTTAAGAAAAAAATCCCATCCAATCACTCACCCAAAAATTCACATACAAAGACCAACATATGAATAAACTTGAACCATAAAATCATACACTAAAACTAACTCTAATCAAGACAATCCTAATAAAATAGTTACCGAGAGCACATTAAGACAAAATCATGTATCTCAATATGAGTTCACAAGAAGTCGATACAATCAATCAAATACCAACAAATAGTTTACTTGTCATTACCATAAGGCGCTCTCTGGAAACCACGCACATGTGTAGCTTGTATGTCGCGCGTGTGCGCGGCCTTCAACAACTGTGCATCATTTTCGACTTCGATTTTGACATAAATGCTCATAGAACTTGGAAAAGTTAAACCATGAAAGTTGTAACTCTTTCTTTTATCATTCCAACGCATCTTGAATCAAATGGAACAATCGAGATCGGACTAGAAAGTTGTGTTCAAATTACGAAACAGCATCTAGATTCACTCCATACTCGTGCACAATCGTCCTTGGAATTTCTCTTCATCTTTTTCATCCTTTCCTATCCATTTTCCCTTTAACCCTACAAAAACTAAGAATAACCAAGTTAAGCTCAATATTAACTCAAATCTTGCCTACAATCCACAAAATGCAATAAATGACACATAAACCAAATAGTTCAAAATAAGGCAAGTAAACAATTAAACTACACTAATCTAGCTTTTCTATCTATAAGAGAAAATGCTACTAGCTGTGAATGATAAAGCATTAAGTGCGATAATAATGTAAACTACTCTGGTTACTACCCCAAGAAAGCATTTAAAGTCAACAAGCTAATGATTGGAGATATGAAGGAATTTACTAAAAATAGGAGATCCTACACTAGAGTCTATGAATGTTCTAAAATTTTACTATTTTAGGAAAGTAACTTGAATGTTAGTTCTAAAAATCGTAAGTTAATGTTTAGCTAAAGCAATGAGATTAAATGAAAGACAACTATCTAATGCTTAGAAATGAAGAAAACACAAGATATTATGCAATATTAACCGCTAAAATGAAGAATTACACTAAGTAAAGAAACTAGACTAGAATAGAAATGCAAGGAAGCTAAAATAAAAACAAATAAAATGGATATTAGCTGGTACAGAAAAGAAAACCTAGTAAATTAAGACTTAAAGATTAAGTTTTACAACTAAAATTTAGCTAGGATCAAGGTTGAAGATGAAAATATGAAAAAAAAAAAGTTCTTGACAAGACTACACTACACTATCTAGTGGCTAACTAAACTACACCTACTACAATGTGTTAATAGGTGTGCTTCTAGGATAATATCAAAATTTTATTTTGGACAAAAGTGCTGACTTTTCTTCACAACCGCGGTCACCATTTTAGCTATACAAATTTGGTGAGTACGATTCTTGAGAGATTTCTTTGTTTTTCTTGAAAGCCGAAGTAGCTTCTCTCAAATTTTTTTTTTAGATTCATTGATCACGATTGTGGCACTTTTAACTATAAGAGGTGGAAACCACTATTTTAATCTTCAAGGCTTAAATTTCTTGACCACAGTTTTGGAGAAATTGACCGGACTTTGACTTTTTAAACTAATTGCATTCCCGTCCCTAGCTTCTTCAACTTTTTCCATTCACAACCAAACATCAAAATTACCTAAAAAATGCACCACAACACGTAAATTAAAATGCACCTAGCATCATGAATGTCAATTATGATGAAATTAGTGCACATATCTACTAAAAATCCTAATATACACCTACTTTCCTAAATAACATGAATTGACGTAGAATATATACAAAAATGCTCAAAACCAAACCGAATGAGACTAACCTTGTTAAATTTCAAGGAAATAAGGGCAAAATAACTCCATGCTATACAGTTATCACACCCCTGAACCTCGCATTTTGCTAGTCTTGAGCAAAACAAGGAATAAAAGAATTAAGCACACCACCAATATGGAGATGAACGCGAATAGACAAGATAAATTAAGAAGCTTTCAAACTTGTGCAAAGGGTTATTTAGCTCAACAAACTAAACATGCTAAGTTTGAAGATAAAGATTAGTTCAAGTACACATCTCATTTTGACAAGTGAAGTATTAAGAGAATGCCAATTCAATTCCAAGGCGATTAAGAGTAAATATGCCGAATTTCTCAAAAATTGGCTTCAAGTATAGAAAGATCACTAAGACTTACTTTAAGAAGCACTAGAATCCAAGTGAACATGCAAGGATGTTTATGAACACCATAAGACTTAGCTAGGAACATCAATAAAGGTAATGCTTCACCCTATTATTTTCTAAGATCCTATAGCCTAGATTAAGGATCCCATAGGACATCCTAAGCTTCTAATGAACGCTAAGGGTAAGGGTAGGATAAAATTTTGGATAATAGTGACTCAATTTCACTCAATCATTCAAGACAAACTTAAGGACCTTAACCCATGAAAAAAAATCCCCAGTTATATAACCGCTACAATTGAACCATTCAACAGTTGAAGCACTAGAACATTGAGGAGATCTTTCTGATTCTCCTTTATTATAAGAACATATAACAACAATAAAATAATTTTTTTTTTGAGATAAAAAAATGATACAATAATATTCAACTTTATTGTAGATAATTACAAAATCAAAATTGATAAAAGATTTCTAGCAATGATACTTCAATTTCCAAACTAAAGTGCAAAAAGGTTTACTTCATTGCATCATCATATCACACTTCAAGACTTAGGTACAAATTTGACTAAGGTGATAGGACAAAGGGATAGAAATTCAATAAAACGAAATGGTTGAATTGTGTGGTTGTCCAAGAAATAAGGCTTAAAAGCTCAAACAGGGACACTAGGGTCATAATAACATTAGGGTAGGCTTTTTGTCTGAAACGGTTCAAAGAAATGCTTAGTCCATTTCCAAAATCCAGCTTTGTAATAAATACGGCTACCTAAACTAATGTCCTAAACTAAACCTTACTAGCCCACAAAACATCCAATAATGGAATGCATGCAAAATGACCAAAGATGCTAAAATCATTGCTTTCTATAGTATCTACCAATTTCCAAAAACTTCAACATATTTAAAACCAATCAACTATGAAATGAATATGTCGTTCCAATAATACTTACAATCAAAATAGAGCATAGCTGATAAGCTCATAAATGTCTTATATTTTGTGTCATTTACCTCAATTTTTGTGTAATACGAGCAATAAATTATGTGCGTAATTGATTTAGTTTAGTTTGTCTAGGTTTGTAATGAAAAAAGACTCAAAAGGATCAAAAATTTGAAGAAATATCACAAGGACGAAAAACATACACTGACAAAAAAATGAATTCGGACACTATTTGGTAGTTTGATCATAACTTTCTTGTCCAATATCTGATCAAGTTGATTCAAGATGCATTGGAAAGCTAAGAGAAAGACTTACAACTTTGATGTTTTGAGTATCCCTAAATTTCATCAGTATCAAGGTTTAACAATTGAGATGGAATCTAAAGTAGAAGCACTGGAATTAGCGCACATGCGCTAGAAATTCATTGCGCATGTGTGCAAACCCCAAAGATGAAATTTTAGAAGCCTTATCTCACGCATATGCGCGGGGTTTTGTGTGCACTGTGCACATTGCAGTGAACTTTAGCATAAATTGTCATTTTGCCAGCTATTTTCACCTAGTTGGACTACTTTTCCTGGGCATTCAGGTTTCTTTCATTGGAGAAGGGGTTTAACCCTATTATCCCCTATCAATAACCCATTATAGAGAGGAGTTGGATGAATCATCATTAGTTGGAGTCAATCATTAGTTAGAGTAGAGAGATCATTAGATTAGGGTTTTATTTTTCTTGTCAAGACTTTAAGCTTCATCAACTTTTGTTCTGGCTACAATAATTGAGTTTTTTTCTTTATTCATATTCATTTCAATTCTAGTTTTTTATTGTTGTTCATAGTTTTAGATTTAATCTTATTGCGCTTACTCTTCTAGTCTACACATCTTAATTAGTTAAAGCATGATTTCGTTAAAGTTAATTGCTTTCTTTAGTTTTAATTTAATTTGGTAGTTGTTCTTATTTTTTAGCAGTTAAAATTAATTTAGTTAGGTAGAAAGAAAATATTTTAATTAATTTGTTGAACTAGTGAAAAAGTATATGAACTTTAGTCGTTGTTTCATAGTCCTCGTGGGAACGATCCTTACTCACCCAATCTACAAACTTACCTCGTATCTTTGCGAGTGTGTGTAAGTATTGATTAGGGTTATTAAGGCTTTATTTATTACTTATTTGTGAACTAAAAGACCTAATCAATTATTTACCCGAAAATAGCTCTTAAACTAGCCAAGAGAAAGCATTTGTAAACAAGTAGTAGAAAAATTGGTAGAATTTAAAGATTTAAAGACCATTTTGCACAAATAATGCATCCAAATTAACCACGTCAATTAATTCCATTCCAATCATACAAACCAACTAATGTATAAAGGACACCACCACACTTTCCATCACTTATCAAAAATGATGAGTACTACTCATCCTACTACTCACCATGAGCACAAGAAAGCAAAAGAAAGCAAGGAAACATAAATGTAATAATAATAATTCAAACATGGACTAAGCCGATAAGGCATCCAAAAGTACACGTCCGAGAAACAAACATAAGCAATAACTAAGGGTTGATCATTTCAAAATGGCCCAATGGTCACCCTTACGTTGAGGAGTCAAACCAATCAACATTCTAGCCACAACCCCCTGACCAAAAACATTATTCACACCAAAGCAAGTAAAATACTAAACTACCAAAGTATCCATCAACATGCAAACAAAAGAATGTAAAGGAAATAGTCATGAGAAGATATCTCTCTCTCTTCTCAGAGCAATGATCCTAGTAGGGGTAATGGGGAATAAAAGCATAAAAGCAGTAAAGAGTGAAGTGCTTCTTAATGCAGGGATTGGGATGGAGCTCAATCATCATCTTCATCCTCTCCATATATCACGTACATACTTTTGTCTATAGTATCCCTGAGTCCTCAATATTGCCCTCTCCTTTCACTTCATTGTTGCGCTCTCCTTTGCCGCTGCGTCGTGGTAGTTGCTATTCGGCATGTGGTTGGAAGTACACTTGGCCATGCGGTGGTCCAAAATGCTAACTCGGTGGTGGTCTAGGGTGAGTCCAAGAATTGAGGCAGGTAGTTTAGAGGGCTTGGCCAAGTAGAATCATGTTGTTGTGAAGGGCCATTTGATAATACGTCCAATAAGCTTGAAGTTCTTGCCGCTCAAGGTTAGTCTGTGGAGGATTGTGCACATAATCTCTAGTCATGGTAATGAACTGTGACTGGGAAGACGGAGATTGAGCCACCTATGAACCTAAACCAGAGATCTCTTGACTTGGATGATGTTGATTGAACTCATTCACCATGTTGCGGATGTAAGCCCCCATTGATTAGTCCCTTTGGGTGGATAATTTTCTCACCTATATTAATCTCAACACCTGCATCTAAAGACAGTTTAATAATGAGACTGGGAAGGGCAAAAGTGGATTTTGCTGAAGGGAGTCCTTCAAAAATTCCAGGTAAATGATTCTTCCCAAATCAATGCTCAAACTCTCAAGTATCCCAAACACCAAGCAAGCTTTTTTTTGACATAAAACTAAGTGTGGTAGTCCCTATTATCCTACAACAAACAAAGTACGCCAAAACCTTTGGTAACAACTGCAAGTTTTCTCTATGCAATCTCAAAATCTTAGTCTTGCTTGTATTGTATTCCCAATTGGGCTCACTACCACACAATCATGCCCAAATCTTAACGTAATCAAACCCCTCATGATCTGGATTCATCAAGTCTCTATAAGCTGTGCCATTGTTATCAGGAGCACTCAATACAAAAATAATTTTTCTTTCACTCACATGCACTCATTTACCTCGCACAAAACGTTATCATTCACCATTCCACTAAAATTGTAACGGAATTCATTCACAAGTTTCACATATCCAACCCCTATTCATTCAGTAAATTTTTCCCGGGTTCTCTTAAGTCAATTAATGTTCAATTTCCATCCTAACTCCCTCATATGCATCCCACCTCTCCAACACATCAAAACTACACTCATGTATCACACCGAATTTGACTCATCATTTAGATATGTTAGAAGCCTTAAGACTCACAAAAAATGTGATCATTATACTCCTCATTTCCTCATCTTTTATATTGCCTCCTGGGTCCCGTTTTACTCTTTTTGCTAGCCGGAGCCATAGACACTGCTTTACCCATGCCTTTATCTCTAGCCATTGTTTAATAATTCACAAGTATAGGCAAATAAAGACAAATTAAGTAAACAATTCAAACACAAACAGTCCAACCAATCAACGCTAATCAAGAATTTTTTTTGACAATTCCAAAACAATGTCGAACTTGAAAACTCTAGCACCACAAACTCAAAATAGCAATTTAGAACGAATTACCAGGTAGAAGTGTGGCTCCTTGATAATGCTCATGCTCAACTAGCTTTCTGCAATTTGTGGGATTATGAAGAGGATAGACTTAAGAAGTACTTGAAGAGATTGGGTGTTTGTGTGGGTAAAAGAGGGGAGGAGAATGAATAGAGTCGGCTAAGAGAAAGGAAGAATGAGGAGTTTCAGAAAATTTCTAGGTTAAAACTATTTATTCACAGAGGAATTAGCACTGCGGTTTTGCCTGAAAATTTTTGATCGCGATTTTGTGATATATCTAGGGTTTCATCAATTAATTGCATTTTTGAAAATTCCTTCTTTCAAAACTTAACAGCGATCTTCTTTCCTTAGAAAATTTTTTCAAAACAAAGACCTTAATTGCGGTTTTCAAATGTCATAAACTTTCCAGAGAGCCAAGTTAAGAATTAACCACAGTTTTGAAATTGGAAAGACTGGGACTTTGAATATTTAGAAAAAAAAAATTTCTTTTGAAACACTTTCCTTAACTGCGATTTTCATTTTTCCTCTTCAACAAAGTTATCCACAGTTTACAACACTTAGAAAATTTTTGTTAAAATTAGCACCCAACAAACCGACGTTCTGTGGATTGAAATGCAGTCAACTTTATTGAGACTCAAGCTGACTTTTTAATCACAGTTTTGAAATTGTGAAAATCTTAGTTTAAAAGACTTAGAAATTTTTTTTCACTTTGGAAGTTCATTTTGACCGTAATTTTCATTTTCCTCTTCCAAAAGTAACACAATGGTATAAAGTAGTTAGAAAATATTTTTCCACAAAACTCCTCACTTAACTATAGTTTTGAAATGCAGTTATCTTTCCAGGAACTCTAGTTGGTAGAGAACTGTGGTTTTCTATGCTTAGAAAAAAAATTTACTCCATTATTTCTCAAACTCCTTTCTCAAGCTCCCTATCACCTACAATCACAAAATATATGAGATTATAGTGTCATTCCACTACCATTTCAACCAAGATATTTCAAACCTAAGAATTACAAAACAAGAAACTAAACATACTTAAGCATGAAAAAACAAATTATAAACAAGCAAAAAAGGACAAGGAACTTGGGTTGCCTCCCCACAACGATCTTGTTTACTCTAGTAGTTGTTGGCTCAACTTTGGCATGTAAGATCAAGTTGTGGTAAGGTTGACAGTTTCCTGTTCCTCTTCAATCACTCTTCCAAAGTAGAGCTTGAGACGGTGTTTGTTGACTTTGAAATTTCTTTCGCTTCCTCTTAGCTCCACTACACCATAAGAAAACACATGCAATACTTCATAAGGTCCACTCAACCTCGACTTGAGTTTTCCAGAAAACAACTTGAACACTGGATGCCCGGCCTTGAACTCTTTTCTCAAGAGGTGTTTGTCATTCCCAACATTAGTTCTTTCCTTCTATATTTGTGAACTGTCATAAGCTTCTCTTCGGAAATCATCAAGCTCATTAAAATCAAGAAGCATTTCCTCACTCACCTCCTTCAAATTAAAGTTGAGGCTTTCATGGCCCAATATGCCTTGTGCTCAATTTCAGCCGATAGATGACATGGTTTATCATAAACCATCCTATAAGGGGACATCCCTATAGGTGTCTTGAAAGTAGTCAAGATATGCTTCAATAAGCCCAAAAGGCGTCATCCAGTTTCTTAGACCAATCCTTTCTTGGCGAGTTCACAGTCTTCTCAAGTATTCTCTTCAATTCCCGGTTTGAGTCCTCCACTTGACCTGATGTTTAAGGGTGGTTTACGAGTGCAATTTTGTGGTTAACTCCATATTTAGATAATACGAATTCAAACAATAAATTCTTGAAATGCATTTACCCATTACTAATGATTGCCTTGGGCACCTCAAATCTCGATAAAATGTTCTTTCTCACAAAATTTACCACTACTCGAGTATCATTTGTTGGAAGTGCAACGGCTTCTACCCACTTGAAACATCGTTCACCACCCCAAGTATGAATTTGTTGTTGTGCAACAGTGGAAATTGGCCCATGAAGTTGATTCCCCATACGTCAAACACTTCACACACTATTATATTATTCAATGGCATTTCATCCCTCTTGGTCAAGATTTCAGCACGTTGGCACTCAATGCATTGGAGAATGAAATTTCTTGATCTCCATCCTTGAATATTGTTGGCCAAGACAATCTACTTTGCAAGATCTTAGGCGTCGTACTTTGAGCACTGTGGTGTCCTTCCACTGGCAAAGAATGGCAATGATAGAGCACACCTTGAACTTCTTCCTCCGAAATACATCTCCGAATCACTTCATCCTTGAATGGATGGTAGAGGTACAGGTCATCCCAAATGTAGTACTTAACTTCCGAGAGGAACCTTTTCCTTTGATTAGAACCCATGGATGAGGGATCACCTTGGCTACTAGAAACGTGATGAAATCTGCATACCAAGGTATAGTTCCTCTAACCGTCCATAATTGTTCCTCCAAAAAATTTTCCTTAGTAGGCACCTTCTCACCTAACTTCCCCCATTAGATATTCTAATCTTGAAAGGTAGTGAGCCACGGTGTTCTAACTACTTTTATTGTCCACACTTCCAAATCAAATTCCTGCAATAACAATACCCAACAAACTAGTCAAGGCTTGGCATCATTTTTAGAAAGAATCAATACTTGAGAGCCGAGTGATTGGTGAGTACAATCACTTTATTCCCAATAAGGTAAGACCTAAACTTTTCAAAATCAAACACAATTGAAAGAAGCTATTTTTCAGTGGTTGAGTAGTTAATTTTTGCCTCATTTAATGTTTGACAAGCATAGTAAACCACATGCAACACTTTATCAATATGTCGGTTCAAAACCATTCCCACAGCACAATCACTCGCATCACACAACAATTCTAAAGGTAAATCCCAATTAGGAGCAACTATCACCAGGTTGGTAATCAAGGCATTTTTCAAATGATTAAAGGCATGCAAACACTCATCATTTTATCAAACGGAACACCTTTTTGTAAAAGAGCACATAAAGCTCAAGAAATAAAAGAGATTTTTTTTAATAAAACGCCGTTAAAAGTCGGCATGACCCAAAAAGCTTCTCATCCCCTTTACCTTAGTTGCAGGTGACAATTTATCAATGACTTCTATTTTAGTCCTATCCACTTCTATGCCCTACAAATCATTAGAAGAAATCCTATGACCTGAGACAATTCCCTCTTTGAGCATAAAATGGTATTTTTCCAATTCAAAGCCAAGTTTGTTTCTTCACATCTTTGAAGCACATAAGTGAAATTTTGCAAGCAAGAATCAAATGAATAACCAAAAATACAAAAATCACTCATGAAGACTTCAATGAACTTTTCAATCATGTCATGGAAAATGGTAAACATACATCGTTAGAACGTGCTAGAAGCATTGCACAACCCAAAGGGTATCTGCCAATAAGTAAAGGTTCCATAGGGACAAGCAAAGGTGGTGTGGTCTTTTATTGGTCTTCTATGGCTATAAATATTTGGAAATAACCCGAATAACCATCTAGAAAGTAGTAGAAAGCATGTCCCGAATGTCTCTCAAGCATTTGATCAATGAATGGTAAAGGAAAGTTGTCCTTCCCAGTGGCTTCATTAAGATTTCTAAAGTCTATGCATATCTGCCACCCAGTAACTATCCTAGACAGTGAGGATCAACTTATTATTCTTATTTACTACTACTATCATTTCCCTTTTCTTTACTACCACTTGCTTCTATCTCACCCACTCACTATCACTTATAGGGTATATGATTCCGACAACTAAAAGTTTAAATACCTCATTTCTGGCTACATCTTTCAAGGTGGGATTTAACCTATGTTGAGGTTGTCTACACGATTAAAAATCATCATTAATGAAGATTTTGTGAATACAAATGACCCCGTAATGTCATCAATGCTCCAAGCAATAGCCCCACAATGCTTTTTCAACACAAAAATCTATTTTTCCAATTCAACACAAGAAATCAAAGAACTCACAATAACCAGATAAGACTCGTCATTACCAAGAAAGACATATCTAAGATGGAAAAGAAGTGGTTTGAGTTCAACTTTGGGGGGTTTGTTGGTCAGAGACTTCCCTTTAACTATACTCAAAATTTGCTCTTCCATCTCCTTGTTCAACTTTTCATCATCATGATCCATGTCTTCTTGAGTGTCTTCACCAAGTTTCCCTTCATCTTTGTCTTGTATGCATGTAAAGCCCATGGAGTGCTCCTTGAATGTTTCCCTACAAAAATTGTCAACTAGAGCATCAATCAAGTCTACTCTCATTACATCTTAATTAATTGAAGGAAATTTTAATGAATCAAAAACATTGAATGAAACAATGTCCTCATTGACTCTAAATTGCAATTTTTCTTCTTGGACATCAATGATTGCTCTCCTAGTAGCCTAGAACAGTCTTCCTAAGATCAACGGGGTCACCACATCCTTATCCATGCCCTAGCACTATAAAATCAGGGAAAGGAACACTTTGACCACTTTCACTATGATGTCTTCCACAATTTTCACCGGTTGCCTTATACTTCGGTCCGCTAGTTGGAGGGTTACATTAGTCGGTTTCAAACACATCTATTCAACCTTTTGAATACAACATGAGGCATGAGGTTGATTAGGGCTCTGACATTACATAGCGCCCTATTAAAAGTTACCCGTCCAATTTACAATTTCACAAGGAATTGAAAGTGAGTCGGGATCCTTCAACTTTGGAGGGAGATTTTTCTGAATTATGGCACCACACCCTTCATTCAAGAACAAAATTTCATCCCCACAAGCTTTTTTTGCTTGTGACAATTTGCTTCATAAATTTTGCATTGCTATGCATATTCTTCAACGCCTCAATGAAATGAATGTTTATCTCAATCTTCTTAAAAAATTTTAGGAATCTCTTGAGTTTCCTTGCCTTTTCATCCTCTTTCATCCTTTGAGGAAATAGGACCTTAACTTGCTTGGCCAGTGATGGTGTGCGATCCTTGCCTTTATTTTATTGTGTAAGGGACTTAGCAGGTATTTCACAATTTCCAACCATGCCCTTTGAAAACTCCCCATCTCCATCCCATTATCTACACATTTCTCACCTTCTGCCTCATTTGAATTAGAGCTCACGACCCCTCTTTCTTCTAAGGCTCTCCCACTCCAAGTGACTACTTGTACTTGTTCCTTTCCATGAGCAATCCCACAAATTAGGAATGGTGTCACTAAGTAATGCCCCCATTGGTCTCTCATTGTTTTGACAAGCCAATTGTCCTAATTGAATCTCCAAGTTTCACATAGTGGCCCTCAAATTCTCAATCTCCTTTCATTGATTCTTCCTCAAGCTCTCATTTTCTCTTCTTTGATTTTCTCTCAAACTCTCATTCTCCCTCCTCAAAGCTTCCACTTCTCTCCTCAACCTATGCTCATGTGAATGATCATTATAGATATGTGAGGAATAGTTTGTAGGTTGGATAGGAGAACTTTGTGGTTGAGAGTGATATGGAGGGTTTGGTTAAGAATGGTAAGTTGGGACATTCCTTTGGTGGGGTGGTGGGTATGTTCTTGATGATGAGGTTTGATTTTGGAAGTTTGGTGGAGGATGATTGGACTGAAAGATGGATTTTGTGTGATGCTTGTGTTGCACCACAAAAGATTTGGATGATTTCACCAAGAAGGGTTATAAGTGTTTCCATGTGGCCTATTCTGGGAAGGTTCTTTGAGCTTGGTGGTTGGTTTGAGACAAATTGGATTTGTTCATTTGAATCCGTGGGAGCTTCACATCGGTCACTAAAATGATTACCACTACAAAAGTCACATGTGAAAAGTACTTGCAGGATCGTAGAAATGCCATTCACCATATTTTCTCTACCAAAATATTCAATCACTCTTGTCAAATTTGCCATTGCATTCATCATCAAACTTTGTTGAGCTAGTACTATATCATTTTGATTCAAATTCAAGATACCTTCTTGTTGAGCCTGGGCTTGTTGTGCTTGTTGTTGTTGGGCACCGAATGGGGCAGTTTGGCCATGATAGTAATAATTCAATGCCATACAGTTTAGGAGTGTTTGAGCTTCTTCCGATGTCTTAAAAGATAATGAACCTCCCACGGAAGCAACAACTATAGACCTCATTTACGGAGCTAAACAATTGTAAAAAATTTGAATTTGAAGCCACAATGGTATAACATGGTGCGGACACTTGACTCAACAGCTCTTTAAATCTCTCCCATGATTCACTAAGTCCTTCTCCCACACCTTGCTTGATTGATGTTATCTCATTTTGGAGTTTAGCGGTCCTTGATGATAGGAAATGTCTTGCTAGATACTCTTGGGACAACTGATTCCAAGAGGTGAATTTTCCCTGTTCAAATGATTAAAGCCACCATTTTACCCTATCTCTTAATAAATATGGAAAAACTTGTATCCTCACACAATCCAGGTGCGTGTCATTATGCCTCAAAGTGTCAATGACCTCTTCAATATTTATCGAATGCATGTACAGGTCTTCGTTTGGGCCATCCCCAAACATAGCATGCGCTTGGCACATTTGTATAAGAGCAGGCTTAATCTCGAAATTGTTTGATTGTATGGCATTCGGGCAAGCTTGAGTTTGCTTCTTCGAAATTTTGCATTCCATAGTCCATAAGAGGTCGAGCGTTGGCATTAGCCTCATGTCCAAAATTTCCAAATTCATCATTCATTCTCCAATTTTATACATTGCCATAACCCAATCGGTTTCCAAGTCCATTATTACCCACCACTTCTTCTTGATCATCATGGCTAATGCTCTCGTCAAGTCCCCTAATATTGAGTGGAGGATTTTCCATTTGAATATCAGATTCTCCTTGATGTGCTTTTTCTTTTAAAATCTAGTCAATGTAAGCTCGATTTCCTAATCAAATGGTCTTAAGGAACGCCTCCCAGTGACTATAAACTACATAACAAGAACAAAGTGTCAAATTTCTACAGAAAAAACCAAAAAGCAAGAAATTACACTAATCCTAGCTACAAGTAATTGTAAAAAATTAAGGCGTCTAATATAGTAAGACTCGCTAGTATCTAATATCACCATAGCATATCAAGATTTCCTGGCAACGGTGCCAAAAACTTTTTCGGTGAATAAAGGTTAGGAAAATTAATGCAAGAACAAGTGATAAAATAAACCCTACCCTACATTTTTTTTATTTTATTTTATCAAAACACCAGTGGGTGAGAATTTATTTAAAATAATTCATGATTTACAATGCCTTATATAAGGGCAACTTTGAGCATCCAAGCCCAGCAATCCTCTAAGAGATTTGGGAATTGTGTCTTGGTTATACTCTATATAAGAAGAATGAATAATACCCTCATTTGCAAGCCTATCCGCTACTTGATTAGCTTCTCTAAAAATATGAGAAAAAGTAAAATTCCTATCTAAAATAAAGGCTTTTATGAATTGCACTTGTTGATCAATGCTCCAAGGTGGTTGCATTTGACCCTTGATGATATGCGTTAGGGTTTGGGAATCAAGCTCCACTTGCACATCCATGAGCAGCAATTTCTCACAAAGTTTAAGGCCATCCACTAAGGCAGACGCTTTCGCTTGCAAATTGGTTAGAAGGTTGTAAGTGTTGCTAAAAGCCTTGACGAGGTGTCCTTGATGATCTCGAATGATTCCTCCTCCAGATGAAGGTCCTGGGTTTCCTTTTGAGGCTCCATCAATATTTAGTTTTGCAATCCCATGCGGCGGGGGTAGATTCCAGCTGACTGCCAAAACCCTTCTCGGCCGCGTTATGATAGTTTGATGGCAAAAATGTTGAGCTAAAAGGCTGTCATCTGCTAATCCAGCTTTGTAAAAAGGATGACTTTTGGAAATATATCTCAAAAGGGAGCAAATATTTGTTATGGTTCGCTGAGATGTGATGGAAAGGTCTTCAAAAATTACCAAATTTTGTACTTTCCATACAAACTAACATACCAGAGACGGTATAAGTTTCTGAACAGCTGCAAGGGTTGCTGTAGGAGGATCATACCCCCACCATGAATTAAGTTTTCCTAGTACTGTAGATGCCGGGGAAAACCGAACTTCAAGCCAAGATTCAAAATATGTCCAGATTTGGCTGCTAAAATCACAACTTGTAAAGAGATGGTCCAATGTTTCTTGGTGATGACAAAAGGGACATTTTGAAGCCAAAGAAACCCCAAATGTAGTTATGATATCGTCAAGTAGGAGTTTTCTGTTTAAGAGGCGCCACTTCAATGAAGAGGGAGATTTTGAATTGGAGTTTATTGTCCCAAATCATTCTTCGAGAAAGCGTGGAAACGTGTGAAGGAAGGGTGGAACAGATTGAAAACTTGCCATTAGGTGAGGAAGTCCATACCAGCACATCCGAGTCTTTATTTACTTGGAAAAATATCCCACAAAGAATCTTCTCTAGTCTTCTTATCTCAACACTTGAATAATGTTTTCTTAGTATTGCAAGGTCCCAACCATTTGCACTCCACAATTCTGCAACTGTGAGAGTTGGATCATATACTTGACTAACCGTGTGAAACAAAGGCCCTTGAGGCAGCCAAGTGTCATACCAAAAGGAGACTTGTCCATTACGTAATAAGAATAAAAGGCCTTTTCTGCCTTTTCTGCCTTTTCACGGCTTTTAAGCATGCATTTCCATATGAATGAATCACCATGCCTTTCATTTATTAAACAATGGTGGGAATGACAATATCTTGTACTCATGAAAGAGCACCATAAAGAGCTTAGAACACCTTTTCGAAATTTCAACCATAGTTTAATTCCCAAACCCTTGGCCAAATCTGAGAGAGACAAGAATCCAAGGCCATTGGCAGCTGTTGGCTTACATAATGACTTCCATGATGTCCAAAGATACCTACTTCTTGAGTCCGAATTATCCCAGAAGAAATTTGCAAAATGACGCTCCAACTCCTTGATTACAGCCTTTGGAGGCTGGAGTACCGTAAAAAGATATATTGGAATGCTAATTAAAACGTGCTTGATCAAAATTAGCTTACCCCCCCGGGAGAGAGAAATTTCAGTTGCCACCCAGTGATTTTAGAGGTAATTCTTTCAATCATGGGTTGAAAGAGTGACCTTCTTTTCTTCGCCTTTTGAATGGGACATCCAAGATATATGAAAGGGAGTGGATGTTTCACAAAACCTGTTCAGGATTGAACCATTTTGATCCGAGGTAATGGAGCATTTTTGGCCATGTAGAAGGAGCATTTGGACTTGTTAATAAGCTGCCCAGAAGAAGACTAGCAAACTGGTCGAGGAACTCCATGAGATTTTTGATTGATTTGGCTTCTCCTTTTGTGAAAATGACAATGTCGTCTGCAAACGCAAGATGAGTGATTGGTAGGCACTTCCTTGGCAATGCGTAATCCGAGATGATTCCCTCACAGAATTGTGCTCGTAAACCTCGTGAAAAGGTCTCCATTGTGATTTTGAAAAGGAGAGGTGACAAGGGATCTCCTTGACGAACACCCCTAGTGGATTTGAAGAAGCCTTTCGGAGAGCCATTAATAAGAACAGAAAACCAGCAATTTTCAAGCATGTTCTTGATGATAACATTCCACTTTTCACTGAATCCAAGCTTCCTCATGCCAGCATAGAGAAAAGGCCAAGAGATCCGGTCAAAAGCCTTTGCTAAATCAAGCTTGAAAATAAATTTTACTTTTTCTCATATTTTTAGAGAAGCTAATCAAGTAGCGGATAGGCTTGCAATATGTTATCAGTATTATCTCATTCTTCTTACATAGGCTACCTATTACCAAGACACAATTTTAGATCTGTTAAAGCTAACCTATTAGCCAATATTTTGGTGCAGATTTTATTAAAGAATGTACAAAGACTAATAGGTCTAAAATTATCAAAAGATGAAGGGTTTTGAGTTTTGGGGATCAATGCTATGAGTGTACTTGTGAAGGTCCTGGGTAACACCTCGCCTTTGAAGAAAGCTTTCACTGCCTTAAGGAGAGATCCTCTTGGATGATTTCCCAGCTGGTAGTAAAGAACACTCCATTGAAGCCATCAATTCCTGCTGCTCCATTTGGATTGAGACCAAAAGTTGCCTCCTTGAGCTCATGCAATGATGGCTCAGCAAGCAAAATTTCATTCTCATCTTGTGTGATTACCTACGTTATGGTAGTTAAAAAAGCATGATTAGTGGCCGAGTCATTTGGAGCTGTTAAAAGTTCCTGAAAGTATTTCACTCCCTCATCTTCAATAAGATGCCTATCCTCCGTCCAGTTCCCTTGCATCTTAACTTTCAGAATGTAGGAGGTCTGGCTTGTGCCTCTTTGCAAGGAGCGAAGAATGGAAAATCTTTTGAGTTTTGGTCTCCTTGAGTCAGCCATTTCATACCCAATTTTTGCCTCCAAAAACTTTCTTCATCAGCAAGGCATTTAGCGTGCATAGCTTGTGCATGGGCAAGAGATATTTGATTAGGTTGTGATGGCTGTTGCAAGCAAATAGCTTCACATTGTTTAACATGCATTTCAACATTTTTCACCTTGTCAAAAATGTTTCCAAAGATGGTGTGATTCCAATTACGTAGTTTAGCCTTTAGTCTTTTGAGCTTGGAAGCAAGAATTCCTAGTGGGCTACCTGAGCAAGGTAATTGCCAATTACTTTGTACCACCTTTTTGAAGTTGGGATGATTAAACCATGCGTTTAAGAACTGAAATTGCCTAGGTCCTGTCATCATTCCATTTGACATTTTGAGGTGTAGTGGAGAATGGTCCGAACATGTTTTAGGCAAATGGTCTACCATTAGATGTTGGAAGGTTGAACAGTAGGAATACCTGGTTGCAAACATAACGATCATGCCTCTTCCATACTAAGTTGCCGCACCTATTCCCACGCCACGTGAATTTGCATGCTTGATAAGAAATGTCCATCAGGCCACAGTCAAGGAGACAATCATTGAAGTCCTTCATGGCTCCAAGATCCAAGAATGAAGATCCTTTATACTCATCTGAAGTGGAAATAATGTTGAAATCACCCCCAACCAGCCATGGAACCAGGGATTGCACAGCTCGGAGCTCACTCCAGAAGCTGCTACTTTCATGTTTAGTGCTTTTGGCATAAACGATAGTGACTTGAATGCCGTGTGGGAGTTGGCTAGATGAGATAGAAAGGTGAATTAGTTGAGCTAAGTTTAGCCACGTTGGGATTAGCTAAGAAGCTATCAAATCCGAGCCTTTGCGCAAAGAAAAGAATTTTGTCATAGGTTACAATTGGTTCTAATACAGCAAGAATGCTTAATTTGTACTCTTTTTTCAACACCTTTAGTCTTCGAATTGAGGTAGTTTATTGTTGATCCCCCGAATGTTCCATACCAAGAAATGATCCACATTAATCAATGGAGGGAGAAGGTGGCTTGGACAATCTCGTCCTCATCCGGGGCATAGTGTAGGTGCGTTTCCTTCTTGGCTTTTTCCTTGGGGCAGATTTTTTGTCCAAAGGAACTTCCAATTCTTCAAGATGTTGAATCGTGGATGTTGCTGGTGCACTTGGAACATCCATGTCCGAAAAGTAGCACGGGAGTTCCTCCATTAATTAGAGTGCGGTGAGAGTTGAATCATCTTTGCTGGTAACGATGTTAGGCTGATCTTGTGGCTCCTTTGGTGTAGTTGGTAGTTTCTCTAAGTGGTTAAAATCTGGTTGTTGGGATTGAGATAACTCCAGATTTGGTGCTGTGCAAGTTGAATTGGGCAGCCCCTTATCCAAAAGGTTAAAATTTTCAATTGCATGAATTGTGGATGGGGTTACAACCACCTCATCTGTTGGGGAAATCAAAATTTGAATCTCCAGAATTGTTGGGAGTGGTTTATCCGCCTGGGAGGGCTGAGGAAGCGATTTCTCCGCCATGGAAATGGTGGTTATCAGCCCATTCTTTGCCAGAATTTCTGAAATTACATGTTCTTGGTGGGATGACCGATCTGCCATCGGGTTGATTGTTACCAGCCCATGTTTTAGCAAAATTTCAGAAGGTTCTTGCCTTTGATGTTGCACATCATCTACAAAATACTCGTTGCATATTCTGGAACTTGCTCCTTTGAAATGCCAGGAGGGTCCGACGCACCTTGTGAATTCTGGGTGTTCTCCATGCGTTGCTCCTTCATTTTTGGCTGTTCCACCACCTTTGATGCTTCATGTTTGTTAACTAATAATCCCTAGCTATTTGTACTGTCACCTTTTTCCATATGGTCGTTCGGCTGAGAATTTTCATGAGCTACACCAGCTGGACCGATCCATTCCTTGTAATGGGTTGCCATTGCTTCACTTCATTCTTTTTGGGTGGTGCTTGGATTGGAGCTGAGTTAGAGGTTTTTTGGCCAATACGACAATCTGCCTGGCTGTGTCCTATCTTGTGACATGTGGTGCAATAATGGCGGATGTCTTCATAGTTAATCTTCTGCCATTTACCTTTGTTTCCCACACCTAACCAAACTCTGGAGGGGAGGTCAGCTAGTAAATCGACTTCCACGCAGACCTTTGCCGTGTTAGGACGAGTGAAATTTTTCGTTGCTAGATCAAGTTTTAAGGGGTTTCCAACTGCTTGTGCAAGGCTGAAAACAGCATGTTTTGTGAAAAATGGTGCTGGCAATCCTTCAAGAGTTATCCAGATGGGCAGTATGGAAGGTTCTTTTCTGGAGAAAATAAAGGATGCCATTTTAGAACACGCATGTAGAAGCCATTGATGAACCACGTGTTCTTGAGCCAACAACGAAGATAGTCCTCCTCCAAGGCAAAACGAATAAGAACGTGTTTGTAGTCTAGGAAGCCGACAGAAAATTCACCTTTGAATCCAATTGTTTGGAAACTTTTCCTCACGAGCTTTCCATGTTGGGTTTGCCTCGTGGAAAATTCCCCACCAAGGTGAAACGAAATGGAGCAGCGAGCTTTTGGACTTCTTCTTAAGTGAAAAAGATGGCTGGTTCACCTTTGTGCGATTGGAGCATCTTCAATGGCTGATTTGATTGCTGTATGGGTGTTAGGGGTTGATGCATGCCCTTGAGTGCATCCGCAAATGATTTTGCTGGTTGAACAGCCAAGGACCGAAGAGTTTCCCCTTCTTCCATAATCGAGATTGATTGGTGACGGTTGCTGTAGTTTAGAGAGAGAAAAGTTAGAGAGAAGGAGGAGAAAAAAAGTAGATGGAAAGCTAACCCTACCCTACCTAACAAACACCCACACACTCGCAATTAAACGAGGTAGGTTTGTAGGTAGTGGCGAGTAGGTATCGTTCCCACGGAGAATTGATTGGTGATTACTAGTCTGATCGAGTCTATAAACTTGTTAGACAAATAAAAAGAAATGTTGGTTCTACTCTACTAAAGCGTGCTAAGGAATAAAGTAAACAATTATGTAAAAACTAAGCAATACTAAGAGTGAGTACAACTACACTAAGCAAACTAGTGAGCACGAAACATAATGAAGCAATTGAAAGAGCATATTCTACTAAGGCAAGACATAAAAGGCAAAAGATAAGTAAACAGTTAAACTACACTAAATTAGCTTTTCTATCTCTAAGAGACAAATAAAAATACTGCTAACTATGAAAGAGAAAGCATTAAATGTGACAATAATGTAAATTACTCTATTTACTATCCTAAGAAAGCATTTAAAGTCAACAAGCTAATGAATGGAGATATGAAGGAATTTTCTAAAAATAGAAGATCCTGCACTAGAGCCCATTAATGTTCAAAACTTTTGCAATTTTAGGAAAGTAACAAGAATGCTAGATCTAGAAATCTAAGTTAATGTTTAGCTAAAGCAATGAGATTAAATGAAAGCCCACTACTAACTAGTACCTAGATATGAAGAAAACACAAGATTTTATGCAATATAACTTAACCACTAAAATGAAGAATTACTCTAAGTCAATGAAAGTAATGAAACTAGACTTGAATAGATATGCAGGAAAGCTAGAATAAAAACAAATAAAATGCTAGAAAGCTAGAGAAAAGAATACCCAATTCATTAAGACTAAAAGATTAAGTTTTCACAATTCATTAAGACCCAAATCATGAAGCAGGTCCATCGGGAACGAAGCAAGTAACATCAACTACTCTTATTGACAAAGGGACGAATTTAATCAGCCATGCTCCACTTGATGTTGTCCAATCAGCTGTACACACGGTTGCTCCATTACCAGGTGTTTCACACGGTGCTAATGGCACACAAACACATGGTAGTTCAGCCCAAAAATAGCCACCAGCTGAGGCGGCGCCACCACTCGTGGAGGAGCAAACAGACACGGATAAGGGATTATCCCAACAACCTGCAGTTCAAAATTCAAATCCCAACAAACAAGGGATCATTTCAACAGCCCAGGATAAGGTTAATAATTCAAATCAGCGAGATAGATTCCAACCAACATGAGGATATCTTGGAAGCTCAAAATTTGAATCCTTTGGCTGGTGGGGCCACCTCAGTTTTGGAGGAGTTACATGAAGTTTCGGGTGTCCTAAAGGAAGTTGAAGATCAGCCAAGCATCCCCATATTCGAACCTCAAATAATCTTTCATTGGATGATTCCAACATTTCTCATGGTAAATTAATGGAAGAATTACCATGTTACTTTTCTGACAAGGACTCTCCTCATGCAACCATGCAACGACTGAGGATATTCAGCCATCTCTCCCCACTACACAACATGCCGGTAAGTCCTTGTCCAAAAAGAAAAGGCGGAAAAGAATTTATTCCATGCCAAGGCCAATGCGAACTCAGTTGGCCAGAATAATTACCATCTCGCCCTCCTCCCCTCAGTTTTAAATGAATAGCATCTTAATATGGAATATTCGGGGGATAGCAAATAAACCTTCATTGTGTAGGTTGAAATCACTCATCAGACAACGCCGAATAAATACAGATTCTTGCATTATTGGAACCAATGGTGGATAAAGCTAAAATTTCTTTCTTTTCCCAAAAGCTAGGTTTTGAATGTTGTGAATGTAATACAAATGGCAAAATATGGATTTTTGGAATAGCGAGCTAGGATTAACTCCCAACTTCAGTTCGGACAGCTCTTACATGTTTCTATTTCTTCTTCTTCTCAAAACACTATTTTGGCAGCATTTTTTGTATATGCAAAATGCACGAAATCGGAAAGGAGAGCACTCTGAGAGGATCAACGTGCTGTACGACCTCAAACTCCTTGGCTGGTTGGAGGTGACTTCAATGTTATCTCAATTTTTGATGAATACCAAGGTTCTTGCCCGTTGCACCTTGATGCCATGGGTGAATTCAATGATTGTCTTCATGACTGTGGCTTGATGGACTTACCTTTCCAAGGTTGTAAATTCACTTGGCGTGGGAATAGGTTTGGTACCATGGTATGGAAGCGGCTGGACAGATTTGTATGCAATGCAGAATTTATTCATGGCAGTGTTCCAACACATTAGCGTTGAACATCTCCTCAAGACGTGTTCGGACCACTCCCCACTCGATCTCAAAGCTATTCCAGCAATAACACCAGGTCTAAAGCCATTTAAATTCCTTAACATGTGGATTAAACACAAGGATTTTTTGCAGGTCGTGGGTAACAATTGGCAATTAGAATGTACTGATGCCCCCATTTTCATCCTTGCTTCCAAACTTAAAAGACTCAAAGCCTCAGGAATTGGAGTCATACGGTGTTTGGTAATGTCTTCACAAAAGTGCATAAGGCTGAACAACAAGTAAAGAGTAAGGAAGAAGCTCTCTTACTAAATCACAGCCAAAGTAATCAAATTGCTTTGGCCCATGCACAAGCTACTCATATGCGGTGTCTTGCGGAAGAGGAGACCTTTTGGCCGCAAAAACCAGGAATAAAGTGGCCAAAAGAGGGGGACCAAAACTCAAAATTTTTCCACTCTACCCTTCTAGCCAAAAGACAGCGATTGTGGTCATCTCTAGAATCAAAGTAGATGTGAATTGGACTGAAAATACGCATCTCATTGAAGAGGCCGGGGTTAACTTCTATAAGGAACTCTTGACCGCTAGCAATTCTGCAGCCTTAGACCCATCACTTCTAGACCACCTTAAGGGCAAAGTCTCGATTGAGGATAATCAGAACTTATTATCCGAGCTTTCCACTAAGGAACTGAAGGAGGCAGTGTTTTCTCTCAATCCAAACAGTGCAGTGGGCATTGATGGCTACAACGGGAACTTCTTTTCCACTTGCTGGGACATTATTCACCATGATCTTTTCCTTGCAGTGCGTGATTTTCTCAAAGGTCCAAAGCTACCCCGTATGTTCACTAGCACCCTTATTGCACTAATTCCAAAAGTAACCAACCCCAACTCCTTTAGCGACTTTCAGCCCATTAGTTTGTGCATTTTTTTAAACAAAATTTGCACTAAAATCATGGCCAATCGCCTTTCCCCTATGCTGCCTAAGCTCATTTCTCTCAAAAATGGAACAAGTGGCCTACGTCCAAGGAAGAGACATTGCGGATAACATCCTTCTTGTCCAAGAGCGGCTGATTCTATAGACCGGAATACAAGGGGAGGGAATATGATCATTAAACTTGACCTCGCCAAGACTTTTGACAGGCTTTCTTGGCCTTTCCTTTATGCAATACGACGGAAGTTTGGATTTGCAGACCACTGGATCTCTCTTATGCAGCATATATTGGAGGACTGTTGGTTTTCTATTCTCATAAATGGAGAACCCAAAGGATTTTTTAGGTCATCCAGAGGGGTTCGGCAGGGCGACCCCTTATCACCTCTGCTATTAACCTTAATGCTTGAAACATTCTCCCAAGGATTGAAGGATCATTTTCAAACAGACCAAAATAGCACTTTTCTCTCCCGAAGAAGTGCCCTATCATCTCTCACTTGGCTTTTGCAGATGATGTTGTCATCTTTACAAAAGGAGAAATCAAGTCCATCCGAAACCTCATGAACTTCATTTCAAGGTTTGTAAAGGTCTCTTCCGGGCAGCTCTTTAACAAGTCCAAGAGCTCCTTCTACCTATCCAAAAAGGCACCTCCAGCTCGAGTTCGGTTGATTCAAGCAAAGACCGGCTTTGTTCACAAATCCCTTCCTTTCACTATTTGGGCTGTCCCATTCAAAAGGTAAAACGAAGACGTAATATCTTCCAGCCACTAATAGAAAAAGTGGCCACCCGAATTCATGGTTGGCAGACGCCGTTCCTCTCACCTGGAGGTCAGTTGATTCTCATCAACCACGTTCTAAGCAGCATCCCAGTTTACTTATTGTTAGTTCTTTTACCCCCAAAATCAGTACTTAAAGAGTTGGAGGGTCAATTTTCTAATTTCTTTTGGGGTTGCTCGGATGGGGTGCTAAAGCGACATTGGATCTCATCGGCTACAGTATGTCAGCCTACATATTCAAATGGCCTAGGGTTCCCTCACTGGAGGAGGTGGTTTGTGGCTTTGGTATCAAACTTTGGCAGAAATTCCGGAAAGGCAAAGACTTTGAATCCTTGTGGTGTTCTTTCCTTCAAAGTCGTTACCTTAACAGTCAGTATTCCATGTTAATCTTGGCATCACCAGGTGACTCATATAATTGGAAGAGAATATTGCAAGCTCATGACGATGCAGAAAAATTACCGTTATTTCTCCCACGAAAAGCGGATTGCTCCTTTTGGTTCGACCCATGGTCTGAACATGGGCCTCTATCCCACATGGTTGAACAAGTCTATGATGAACAGCTCAAGGTTTCACATGTTGGGGGTCACAATGGCTGGAACCTTTCTCTTCTTGATGAGAAATACTCTAATGAGGAGTAACAAAACAGTGCAGCAATTCTCAGCTCAAGACCACTCCTTCTGACCGACGAACCGGACCTCATTGTTTGGACCCTCACATCTAAAGGTTCCTTCTCACTCTCATCCACGTACCCCCCTAAGGTGCGGATACTCTCTCGGCAAATGATTTGGGACAAGAGACTCCAGTTGAAGATTTTCATATTCATGTGGAAATTGCTGAGAATAAATGGCTACCGTTAGATGATATCTTACAGAAAATTAGATTTTTGTTGGCCTCTAAATGCTGGTTTTGTTGTCACGAAGAATCCTTGTATCAACTTTTTGCGGAATGTGAAATATCACAACAAATCTGGCGTTTCTTTGAAGACTGGCTGGAATTGCCTATTGCTCCATCTATGACTATCTTGGATAAGCTAAATTCTTGGTGGTGGGCTGCTATACCTTCATCTGCAATTGGAGTAGTTCATAAAATACTCCCTTACATAATATGCTGGTTCTTATGGAAAGCCAGGAACATGGCGGTTTTGGATGGCAACGTAAGTATTGCAACAAGGATTACCGCGAACATTTACTCTTATTTGGTAACTATCTCTTCAATCCATCCTTTACAAAGGTATCCACAGCCGATGACTTGTTACTGTCACGGGGCATTTGTAATCAACTCATCCAAACCAAACCAAAAAAAGTCCTAGCCGTCAAATGGGACTGCCCTCCATACGGGTTTCTAAGACCTCTAGATAAATTGAATGTGGATGGTGCTTCTAAAGGAAACCCAAGAATGGCAGCAGGTGGCAGCATCCTAAGGGATCACAATGGACAATGCATCCGGGCATTTTCCAATGGCTACCAACAACAAACAAACAAACAAACTTACAAGTTGAGGCATTGGATTTAGTAGATGGACTTCAGATGTGTAGCAGACTGAATGTGTACTCACTGGTTGTTGAGATTGATTCCCTTGTGTTAGTTAACACTTTGGTGGGCTTATCGGCATCGATTTGGATTATTGATTCCCAACTGCGATTCATCAACAGCTTTTGCACCGGGAAAGACATCAATTTCAAGCATGTATATAGGGAAGCTAATCAAGTTGCTGATAGTTTAGCTAATGAGGGCATTTCAAAACCTATGTATGTTGAATATGATCGCTACACCATTCCTTACACTGTTAAAGGTTTGGTTCGCCTAGATGCTAGGGGCTGCCCTAATATTCGGTTTTGTAATCAATGATCCCATCAATACTTGGGATATGAAATAGTTCGCTTGCATAAAAAAAAAATAAAAAGCTAGGATTAAGGTTGAAGATGAAAGGAAAAAAATTTCTTCACAAGACTACACTACCCTATCTAGTGGCTAACTAAACTACTACTACTATGTGTTAGTAGGTGTATTTTTAGGGTAATTTCAAATTTTCACCTTGGTCAAAAGTTCTGACTTTTTTTCATAACCGTGGCCATAATTTTAGCTATACAAATTCAGTGACCGCGGTTCTTGAAAGATTTCTTCATTTTGCTTGAAAACTGCGGTTCTCGAATTTGATCTTCTGATTCATTGATTGCGGTTATGGAACTTTTGATTCGGATAGGTGGAAACTGTAGTTGTAATCTTCAAGGCTAAAATTTCTTGATCGCGGTTATGGAGCAGTTGACCGGGTTTTGACTTTTCAGCTAATCCATTCCAGTCTCTAGCTTCTTCCACTTCTTTCCTTCACAGCCAAACATCAAAATTACCCACAAAACACATCACAACACATAAATTAAATAGGTGCTGAGATGCACCTAATCGTTAATGTCAATTATGTCTAAATTAATGCATATATCTGCCAAAAATCCTAATATACGCCAACTTTCCAAAAAATAATGGATAGACCTATAATATACACAAAAATGCCCAAAACCGATGAGAATGAGGCTAACACTGTTAAAATTGCATAGGAAATAAGGGCAAAATAACTCTATGCAATAGTGTTATCAGAGAGTCACAATTAGGGTTTAAGAATTGGGGGTGGAAAGAAGATGAAGGTTGAAAATATCGATTTAGAGGTCATTCTGTCCGTTTTGGTGTCGCGACATCAAAATCCATTTGCTTTCCATGCACGTCCCGATGTTGCGACATCAAGTTTCTTTTGTCGCGACATCAACTAATACATGTACCCTTCACGTGTTCAATGTCACAACACCAATTCTTGGTGACATGACATCAAAATAAGGGTAGATTTCTGTCTATCCAGAAGAATGCTTTTGGTGTCACAACATCAAAATGATTCTTTTGCAAAGGGGAATTCATTTTCAATAGTTAGCCTTGTTTTCAACTTCTTTCTCACTTCAACCTAATTATTTTCACCACCTACAAACATCAACAACAAGAGTATTAGAAAATCATTTCAGTTCATTCTTTAGCCCAATTTATTCAAATTAAAAGCAAAATTTTTAAACTAAAACTAAACTAAAAACAAACCAAATCACACCAAATCATAATTAAACATGAACTAAGACCAAAATTAAACAAAATAAGAAATTTAAAGCTTGGGTTGTCTCCCAAAAAGCGTACTTTTATAGTCACTAGCTTGACTATGGCATTACTTGTTAATTCCTGAACAAATTGAACAATTTCACATCCATCTTCAATGACTCCTCCAAAATAATGTTTGAGTTGATGCCCATTGACCTTAAAATTGGATTCCTTTCCTTCAAGCTCCACTGCTTCATAGGGAAAAACTTGAACTACCTTGAACGGTCCATTCCATCTTGACTTAGGCTTCCCCCAAAAGAGTTTAAGCCTTGAATCTTACAGAGCAAGACCAAGTCACCGGCAATGAATTCCTTCCTCAAAATGAACTTATCATGCCATATTTTGGTCCTCTCTTTATAAATCAAGGAATTTTCAAATTCTTCCCTCCAGAATTCATCCAAGTCATTTAAATCCAAGAGCCTTTTTCACATGCTTCCTTAAGATCAAAATTTAAACTTTTTACTTCTAATAGGCCTTGTATTCCAACTCCACCGGTAAATGATATGTCTCACCATAGACCATTCTAATTGGAGTTTTAAATGTTGTACAATAGGCCCGCAAAGTATCATCCAACTTGACTGCCCAATCTTTTCTTGAATTGTTGACCGTTTTCTCCAAGATTCTCTTTAATTCCCTATTTGATACTTCAACTTGACCTGAAGTTTGAGAATGATATACTAGAGCTATTTTGTGTTTCACCCTATACTTCGTCATCAAAGCTTCAAGGTGAGAATTCTTGAAGTGCGTTCCCCCATCACTAATAATGGTCTTCGGTACTCCACCCAAAAACGAGAGAAGATGTTCTTCCTAAGGAATTTGTTCACAACTCTTGCATCAGTGGTTGAAGTGGCAGTTGCTTCAACCAACTTCGATACATAATCCACCTCAAGCAAAACATATTTGTTGGAATATGATGTTGGAAAGGGTCCATAAAGTCGATACCCCATGCGTCAAATTTCCAATTCCACAATTCCATTAAGGGGCATCTCTTGTCTTCTGCAAATATTGTCGACCTTTTGGCATTCATCACATTCAAATACAAAATCCCTTGAGTCCTTGAAAATGCTTGGCGAATACAACCCACTTTGTAACACTTTAAATGCCGTTCTTTGTGCTCCATGGTGGCCACCTACGGGTGATTCATGACAATGATGCAAGATATCCTTCTTGCATTTGCATTCAACTTGCTCGGCACCACCTTTGCTATAAGGTAATTTGTAATGTTCGCATACCAAGAAATTGACTCCTTAACTTCAAACTATATTTCAATTGATGTCTCTTCTATAATGTGGCCTTTTCATCTTGGCTTACAAGCCTAGATTCTTCAATACTTGAAAGATAATCTGCTACAACATTCTCAATTCCCTTTTTTCCACAACCTCCAAATCAAACTCCTAAAAAAGAAGTATCCATCTTGGTAAGAATAGTTTTGCATCTTGTTTAGAAAATAAATAATACTTCATAGTTTTGCATCTTGTTTAGAGAATAAATAATACTTCAATGCTAAATGATCTGTGTGTACAATAGTCTTGGAACCAATCACGTAAGATCTAAACTTGCCAAATGCGAAAACTATAGCAAGTAATTCCTTTTCTATGGTGGAATAATTAACTTGTGCATCATTCAAAGTCCTACTTGCATAGTAAATGACATGCAATATTTTATCAATCTTTTGACACAAAACAGCACCTACTACCGCATAGTCACTCGTATCACACATAAATTTAAATGGAAAAGACCAATTTTGTGCCACAATAATTGGTGTATTAACAAATGCGTGCTTCAACTTATTTAAATGCATGCAAACAAGAATCATCAAAGTTG
Source organism: Cinchona pubescens (assembly GCA_025175665.1). Taxonomy (NCBI): domain Eukaryota; kingdom Viridiplantae; phylum Streptophyta; class Magnoliopsida; order Gentianales; family Rubiaceae; genus Cinchona; species Cinchona pubescens. The sequence continues at coordinate 2,454,865 of JANKKI010000232.1, forward strand.
AAAGTGAAATCTTTTTGAAGCAAAGATCATAAAGGTCTAGCAATTTGTGAAAGTTTCTAATGAATGTCCTATAAAACCCCGCTTGTCCAAGAAAACTTCTCACCTCTCTAACATTAATAGGTGGAGGCAACTTCTCAATTACCTCTACCTTAGACCTATCAACCTCTATGCCCTTTGATGAGACTCTATGTCCAAAGACAATTCCTTCTTGCACCATAAAATGACATTTTTACTAATTAAAAGCCAAATTGGTTTCAACACATGAGACAAGTTCAATAAACAATCATCCGAAGATACACCAAAAACTGTAAAATCATCCATAAAAATCTCTATACATTTCTCCACCATATCATGAGAAATGGCAAACATGCAATTCTAAAATGTGCTAGGAGCATTACAAAGCTTAAAAGGGGATTCTTCTATATCCAAAAGTTCCATATGGACGTGTGAAAGTCATTTTTCTTAATCTTTCGAACATTGGCAAATGACAATTTGAAGGTACCCAGAGTATCCATCTAAGAAGCAATAATATGTAAAAACGGCCAACCTTTTAAGCATTTGATCAATAAAGGAAAGGGAAAAATGGTTTTAGAGGTAGCTTCATTCGAATTTCTAAAATTAATGCACATCTACCATTCCATGTCCAATCAAGAGGGGAGGAGTACATTGGTTTCACTAAGTATAACAGTGATACCACCCTTTTCCAGAACAACTTGAGTGAGACTCACCCAATCACTATCACTATTAGGGTAGGTTATACCAAAATCCAATAGTTTTACTACCTCCTCCCTCACAGCCTCTTTCAAAGTAGGATTCAACCAACTTTGAGGTTGCCTTACCGGTTTATTCCCTTCATTCAATAGACTCTTATGCATGCACATGAAAGGGATAATTCCTTTAATGTGTCATCAATAGACCAAGCAATAGCATTTTTATGCATTTTGAGCACCACAACCAACATGTCTATTTGTTCACTAGTCAAAGGATGAAGTATTAACAAACACCGAGTAAGTCTCATTATCACCTAGATAAACATACATCGAGTAGGGAGAGGTTTAACTTCCACCTTGGAGGGTTCGTTGATTGGATTTGCGACTTTACCTTTTACATGATTTCCCTTCTCACTCTCTTGTATTAGAACATTATTCTCTAATTAGTGCAAACATTCCACCACTTCTTCATCTTCTTGGACTACATCACTTGGATTCAACAAAACTCGTTCCAATGGAGATTTCTCCAACTTGAACCTGCAATAGTCATCACTACATCATCCAATAAATTTATGTTCATAATAACTTCATAAATAGAAGGAAGTTTTATGAATTAAAAACAATGAAATTAATAATTTCATCATTAATTTGAAATGCTAACATCCTTTCTTGTACATCCATAAGTGCACACCCAGATGCAAGGAACGGCCTTCCAGGATAACAGGCATCTCCATATCTTCCTCCATGTCCAAATTATGAAATTCGCCAGAAGATAAAACTTCTGGCCTATCTTTATGATTACATCTTCAACATTTTCCCTTGGAAATTTAATACTCTGGTTTGCAAGTTGCAAGGATACGCTTGTGGACTTCAAATCTCCTCCGCTAAGTTTCTTGTAGACTGAATAAGTCATGAGATATATGGATGCTCCCAAATCACACAAGGCCTTCTCAAATTCAACACCAGCAATTTTGCATGGAATGGAGAAAGAACTGAGATCTTTAAGTTTGGGAGGCAACCTCTTTGTGAGCAATGCATCACAATTCTCCGTCAAGCATAAGATATCATCTCCATGCAATTTCCTCTTTGACATGAGAACTTGTTTCATGAATTTGGCATATAAGGGCATTTTTTCAAATGCCTCCATGAATGGTACGCAATTTCAATTTTTTTAAGCAGCTCAAGAAACATCTTGAATTTCTTTGTCTTTTCCTCTTCTTTCAACCATTGTGGAAATGGAACTCTAACTTACTTTGACAGTTGGTATGTAGGATCCTTGCCTTCATGTATGTTGCTCATTGGGCTTAGTAGGTTCTTTGATCATTTTACCTAGGCCCATTGAAGGCTATTTTTTACTTCCATTACCCGCAATTTTCTTCTTTTCTTGGCTCATTGATAATGATCCTTCCCTAACTCTCTCTTCCTCTTTACCACTTTTATATGTGATAGCTTGAACTCGCTCCCTGCCATTTTGCTCTATTGGATTGGGAATTGTTTCGCTTGGCAAGGCTCTCAAAGTCTCTCATTTTGTTGTCTAGCCAATTTCCCCATTTAAATCTCCAAATTTATTGTCATTGCTCTCAAATTATCATACTGTCTCCTTTACACATCTTTAGTTTCTCTTCTTAGACATCTCATTTTCCTTCCTTGATCACATTGCATTTGGAATTCATCACCTCTTTGAAAATTTTGAATGTAATTCAAAGGTGGAGAAGGGTTGTGCTGTTGAAATTGAGACCTTGGTTGGTTGTTAGGATAAGGAGGATTTTAATTGAGATGGATAAGGGTTGGCTTGGAAATTTCTTTGATGAGGAGGTTGATAAGCCTAGAAGAAGAAGTTGAGGCTCAGTTTTGAAAGTTTTATGGTTGAGAAATGTGTTGATAGGGAGGATTTTGTTGGTTATTTGGATAGCTCTAAGAGGAGTTTGGATGATACCTCCATGATAGGTTGTCAGTATTTTCGTGAACCCCAAGAGGATTCCTTCAAGATGTAGGTTGATTGGATACATAATTAAGTTGCTAACTTGAACCAAAAGGAACCTCACATTGCCCATTTTGACGTTTACCACCACAAAAATCACAAACAAGAGGTATTAGAGGTGAAGTAGCCACAACATTCACGGTATTTGATCTCCTAAAATTCTCCAAAGCTCTTTTGAAGTTATTCATGACATTCATAAACTGCCTTGTTAAGCTAGTATTGCATCATTTAAATTCAAAGTCAAAACACCTCCATGTTGGGCATTGGATTGATTGACATATTGTTGAGCCACCGATTGAGCAATAGAACAATAACATGATAGTAATAGGTAGATGCCATCATATTAAGTAGTGCTTGAGGCTCCTCCAGCATTTTAAAGGATACTAAACTGTCCACAAATGCATCAACAATTGATTTGATCTATTAAGTCAAGCCATTATAAAATGTTTGGATTTGCAACCAAAGAGGAATAGGGTGATGTGGGAATTTTCTCAATAATTATTTGAATCTTTCCCACGCCTCACTACAACCTTGAGGAAAATGTTTGGCCAAGAGGTCTTCGGCCAATTGATTCCAAATCATAAACATCCCTTGAGCATATGATTGCAACCAAGCTTTTGCTATATCTCTCAATGAGAAAAGAAAAACTCTCATGATCAAACAATCTGGATGGACTACATTGAATTTAAATGTGTCTATAACTTCTTCAAAGTTCATCAAGTGCGTGTATGGATCCTAGTCACGGCCTGCACCGAACATCGCATGAGCTTGCAACATTTGTATAAGAGCAGGCTTGGTTTAAAAATTATTCGCCTATCTTATGCCGACATACGTGAAATGCTAGAAGTAGCCCCATCGAAATTAGGCATTGCATAGTCTCTAAGAGGACGACCATTAACATGAAATTCATTGCCATTATTCCCAATTCCTCCTTTAAAGTTAGCTCGTATTCCATGATTTCCAATCCCTTCTACTTGATCATCATCACCATTATTACCCAATTTCTCATTCAACATTCTGGGATCTTGTTGAGGATTCTCCATTTGAAATCATTCCAACTCTTGTTGCACTCTTTTTGCTTTCCAAATTTCCCTTAATTCCTTCTCTCTTTTATCATCTAAACAAATCAAAGACTCTTTTTCTCTTCTAACCATGCAATAGGAAGAGCAATTTCAATCAATTAGTCACAAATGTCACTTCAACTCACAAACAAGAAATAGCAACGTAAACAATTAAAAGCTACTAAGAACTAAGATTATCTACTAAACAAGAAAAAATGCCTAATCTACATGAGCCTCAAAGCGCTTAATAATGCACAACTAAACTAATACCAAGAACAATCCCTGGCAACTGCGCCAAAAACTTGTTTGTGCTATGGAAAAAGATCAAGCAATACAAAAACAAGTCATAAAAAAAACCACACAAATCCTTTAAACTCTATCCTCACACCCGCGAGTGTACGCGTGGACAATAGCATAGGATGATCAGGTATTGTTCCCACGAGAATTGCTTGTTAGCAAGTACAGAGATTCAAGAGCCATTGTGTAGTTAGAGGAACCAATAAATTGAGATAATCTAACCTAAACGAACTCATGCAAACAAGTAAACTAAAGAACAATTTTAGTGACAAAGAACAAGGAAATCAAACAAGTAATTTCTACTCTGATTAAGGAAGTAAACAACTAATTAAAGGACTAAGTAATCTATTCTTATGAAAGCAAGTAAATTACTTATAAATCAACTAAATTGATTAAAGTTAAACAAGAATTAAAGAGCAAGTAATCCCATATTGACTAACGAAAGCAACAGAAAGCATGAAACAATGCAATTTCTCATTTTTTCTACTAAGGGAAAAAGATCAATTTAGTCCCTTATTTTTGGGGTATCGACTAATATGGTCTCTTTTTATATCACAATCGACCAATTTGATCCCTTATCTTTAAAAAAATTAACCAATCTAGGGCCTATGATGAAAATTATGGACAAATTAGTGGACAAAAACACATGATAATCACGCGCTTGTTAACATACAGTAGATGTATTATCAAAGACTCTGTTAGTTTGTCCACAATTTGCTCCACAAGCCTTAAATTAGTTATATTTTATAAGGGCGAAGGACCAAATTGGTCTTTTTGATAGATAAGGGACCAAATTGGTCTTTTTCCCTTTCTACTAAATTAAAACTTGTGAAATTTGCAAAGGGAACTAACTTTAAACTAAATATTTTTGTATTTTTTATTTAATAAAGAAAGCCCACTAAGAAAATTACTTGAAATTAAAACAAGGAAATGAAATTATAAGCTAAAAATCACTAAATTATCAAGACCCCTAAGAAAGGAGTTTGGAATGGAAGTAACTAGATTTTCAATAAATTTAACTAGAATGCAAGTGAAAATTATATCTGCTTGAAGCTAATGATTAACCCACTAAGATTATCTAATCAAAATTAAAACTTCCAAGGAATTTAAAGCAAGATCTAAGAGAACTTTGACTAAAAAGATGCTTGAGTTCTAAGTTAAGACTACAAGTATACTAATCCAAAAACTAACTATATTACCACTATGTGTACTATCACTCTCTGTATATGTTTGAGTGAATTACATGACACGAACAAAAATTTGTAGGCCAAAATTGTAGAAATGTCCTAAATACTAAAACTACTCGCGCTTAAATATCATGACATGGATTATTTGATGTCACAACATTGAGCTAAAAGATACGATATCAAATTCCGCCTCGATGACGCAACATCAAATAACCCACGTTGCGACATTGAGCTTTTATCAACTCTAGTCTTCAACTCTTCATCAATTGCACTTTGGCCCATGAAGTTTTGTGTTTTAGATTTACTTCCATCCTTCACTTCTTATCCTGCAAAACACTCAACTCAATGAGTTATTCTAATTAAACCCAAAATTAACAAAAGTTCATACTAATAACTAAATATTTAAAATAAAGCTAATGTAAAAATAAAATAAACACAATTAGATCAAAACACTCAATTAAACACCAAAAATATGGGTTAAACTACTCAAAAGCAATAGTTTAAAGATAAAATAACTGTTGTTTACTAGAGTTATCAATTTGATTGGAGAAAATGGTGCAACAATCGAACGAGAAACGAGCAAGATCAAGCCATCAGTGCTCGTAACCACGGTTATAAAATTGGTGATCATTGTTACCAAGCCTTTGAAGCTGTTGGAATTTTAACCACACTCCACAATAGCAGTTACAAAAGCAGGCATATCTGACACCACGGTGACAAGAATGAAGAATGAAAATTCATAACTACAGTGACAAAGAGAGGCTAACCCAAGCATTCGACACCACGGTGATGAAAACTAAGACTAAAGGAATCTCAAAACCATGGTGTTATGCCTTGGTAGAGTTCAAATCAAACCAAAACAAGTAATAAAAACCACACTAAAACCTTTAACTCTACTCTCACACCCACAAGCATACGTGGTAGGTAGTAGTATATGGTAAGTCGGTATCGTTTCCACAAATATTGTTGGATGGCAAGTACTAAGATTCAAGAGTCATTGCATAGTTAGATTAATCAAAATAGAGAGGAAATTAACCCTAAACAATTCCATAAACCAAACATTCAAATAAGTTAAAATTAAGTACTAGTTAAAACCACTAAAAGTAAGATAATTAAGACAAGAAACTATATTCTATTTAAGCAAGTAAACTACTAATTAAAGAACTAACTAAACTACCTTAATGGAAACAAGTAAAAGTGCCTCTAAATTAACTAAATTTACTAAAACAAGAAGGGAATAAGAAAGAAATTATACCTAATTTGACTAAGAGAAACATAGAGAAAGCATGAAAGCAAAGAAATCTACATTTCTTACCAACTAGAAATTTGTAAAGAAAACTAAAGTAAAACTAGAAATTTTTAGATTTTTTATTGATTTAAGGAAAGCCCACTAAAAATTACTGAAATCTAATGCAAGGAAATGAGGATTTTAACTAAAAATTACTACTTTTACAAGAACCCTATGAATTTCAAAAGAAATTGAAATTGAAGAACTTGGATTGCAAGAAAATTATAGAGAAATCATGTAAAAATTATATCTACTAGAAGCTAATGAAAAACTATCTAAATTGTGTTGGTTTATGTACTAAAGGCAACAGTGTTGGAATTAGAAATTATACTTATTGCCAACGTTAAATGAACCTAAAGGGTCACACACTAAGAGTAAGCATTGGGTTAAGTTAATTGTTGACTAAGTTCGTTGAATAAGAATTTGTGTCTAGATTCAATGAACGAGAATTATTTACTAATTACATTGGATTTACTGGATTGTCCAGTTAAATAGTAATTATAATAATTTGTAAGGAGCTTGTGTCTGTCCAGAGCAGCGCCTAAGGTCTGACGTGTTCTACGAATAGTTCGTGGTTGCCGTGGTGTCCAAATAGTGACCGTGGTGTTCAGATCGTGAAAGGTTCAGATCGCAACCAGGGTTTTGCTATCGAGCATCAAAGGTATATATATCTAAACCCTAGACGATTTAATCGGAACGCATGGATCCTCTTATAGGGATTTCTGGTGTTTTTCCGCTGCGTTGTTTTTATATTATGGCAAGGAAATCATCCCAACAAATTGAACTAAGAAGGCTTTAAACTTGCTAGAATTTAAAGACAAGCTCTAAAGAAAATTTGAAGAGAAATTTAATTAAGAAAAAGAAGTCTTGTTGAAGATTAAGTAAGCTCTATTAGTCTACTCTAAACTAAAAGTAGCGAAATACCAATTGCATACTAAACTATGTGTTTCTTAAACTATCTACTACTTACTGCTTGCATAGTACAAGTCTAGTACTAAATGGTTGAATAGAGCTTCAGGATTACAAAACTTGGCAAAATACATTTACTGAAATGTGTGTCTATATCACGATATCACATTTGATATTGCGATGTGGAGTTTAAAAATAGTCCTCTAATTCTTGCGTCCATATTGTGATATCAAATATAGAGCCAATTTCCAACATCTTGAATTTCCTCTTTTGCCTTCCTTCCTTTTATATTTCAATCCTCTACGCTTCATATCCTTCGTCCTAGACCTGTACAACATTCAAAACCTAATAAGTAACAAATGTTATTAAGCTAAAATTAATGCTAAATTGATGATATATTTACACAAATACAAGTGCAAATGCAACTACTAAATGCAATAAAATTTAAGCAAAAACACATAAATCTACCCTAAAATCTAGAAAATACTAACAATATGTCAGTTTAAACAAGTGAAATAACTCTAGTTTACTAGAGTTATCACATGGTGACGAAGTTGAGTTGATCACTGCGATTTGGAGCGTGCTTCGAGAATTCAAAGGGGCAAAAAGGTCCAGATCATAGCAAATTGTTGTTATGGCCATTTCTTCCAGCCTTAACACTATAAATACACCTTTTAAGTTTCTTTGGAAATTTTGTAGATATAGTTAGGGTGTGTTAGTAGATGTGGTTTTATGATAGAGGTAGTCTTCCTTTTCCTCCCCATTTGGGAAGGATTTTCTTTAGATTGGATGTTGTTTAGTGTAATTTCTATTCCCTTAGTTATGAATTGAAGACTCCTAGTACAAGACCTCTTTAGTTTATGTTCAGATAAGTTCATTTTCTTGTATCAAATTGTTGTAGTTTAGATTAATTGCTTTATGTATTTGCTTTCTTAGATTACTTGGTAGATTAGTTGGTTGTCTTCTTTAAATATACTTTCTTATTAGTAATTTGTAGTTAGCATATTTAAATACATACATAAAATGTTCTCTTTTTACATGTTTTCTTTAATTGCTTTCTTTAAGATGCTTTCCTTAGTGTTAATGTTTATTTTTATGCACTAGTTAGCATGGGTTAAGGTTTGATAATACCAATTTTTCATGGGTCTTGATTGATTGGTGAGTTCGATGGGTAACAATGATGGACAATTGGTTAGTAATGAATATTTTGTAATGTTGGTAAGAGGGATGTATCACCTTTGAACCATATTTGTAAGGTTTACACAACATACGAGCAATAAGTATTAATTCTTAAACTACTTTATTACTTGATTAGGAGGGGTAGTAGTCGAGACAAGATGTTAGCTTTTTCAATTGGTTCCTAGAACTCCACTTATATTAGACTAGAATCATGAGTCGAGACCAAAGGATTGATTCATTGCTGGGAGGGAACCTCCAATTAAACCGTTGAACTATTTGATCAACTAATTGATTAAATCCCGGGAATTGGTTAATCAAACCCTAACGCATTTTAAATCGCTTTCTTAGTTTCTATAGTTTCAATTGTAATAAAATCTTTTCGAAAATCAATCGCTTCAAATAGCAGTCAAACCAAATAATCGGTAATTAACAACCAATCGTTGTGGGTACGATCTTTACTTTCCCTTGTAGTACCCGTGTACCTGTAAGGCGCCATCAAGAGCATTGTGGTTTTTTATGACACAGAAATTTTCATCTAAGAATTTATTATATAGATTTGCGAGGATACAATTCTCTTAAGGGGAAAGTGTGACGATCCTGAATTTTAATGTTTGAGATTTTTTTAATAAACTTATATTTAAAAGGAATTCTGAATGAAATGATTGTTTTATAAATTTGTAAATTGGATTTACTGAAAATAATAATAAAGAAAGTTTGTGGGATCATTGAGTGATTTCAAACATTGATTACTTACCATTATGTATAGCTAAGAATTTAGGAGTTTAAGATGCAATTCTTGTTTTTGCCAAAAAATAAACAATAATTAAAACCATTGACCGCATATTCAAGTTATGACAAGTGGATGAAGTCTCACTACATTTACCCAAGTCCTACAAGTCTGATACCTCTATAAAAATCCCCCAACTCATTTTTTCTCTATTCTCCTTTCCTTTATATTTTATTTTATTTGTTGAAATAGAGTGAGTGAGATTATAAAAAAGAAAAACAGAGAGAGACAAAGAGTACAAGGAAGATGAAAGGCTAAGAACTTCAACAGTTAGGTGAGTTTAAAATCTTTTCAAAATCTAATATATTTTTTCTTGGTAAAAAAAATTATATCGTAAGCATGAACAATTATACTAGTATTAAATCTAATGCATATATCTAGAGTTGTTTTTCATATGTTTGGTTATGAAACAAGGGAGAGTTCCTATAGGTATAGATTATTGATCTATAAATGATTGTTTGAATAAGTGAGTGTTGAAAAATTAAGTAAAAGTTTTGCAGTTAAATACTATACTAGTTGGGAATTGTTGGAAAATATAAACCAAGCAATTTTTACTAGCTTTGTTTGTTTAAGTAGTTATAGGTGTCTTTTATTGTATTATGCCTAGTAGTTGTAGTGTCGCTGCCAAGTTTTCAGCATAATACTTGCCTTCATTTCCTTTCTCCTTGTGAATTTCTTTAGTCTTGATTAACACTTATGATTTGGGTTCATCTTGAATTGTAGGAAAATAAAAACAAATTAGAACTCAAAATCTTTTCGGATACTCTATTCTTGTACACAAGAGATGACTTTATGAATGGAAGGTTAATAGAGTCACCAAATGTAAGCGAGTTAGAGACTTACGAGGAGATGTGTACTAGCAAAGGAAATTAAAAAAAAAAAATCAGACATGGGTCAGAATAGTGCAGCGAAAGTATAGTAGAAATTAATAGGATTTTGAAGTTTGAACTTCCGAAAGACCCATTTAATTTGGGGTTAATTTCACTTTACACCTTAACATTTATGGTCATTATCATTTTAGTCCGTAACATTATTTCTTAATCACTTAAATCCTTCCGTTAAATTCAACTCAACATTCACTCTCCTTTTGACAATAATACCCTTACTCTCTATTCTTTGTTTTTTTCCATTTTACTTGATCCTTTTTTATTTCGTCTCTCCTATTTTGTTGAAATAATACAATAATATTTTTTTCATTCATCACTGTGTTAAATTTCATGAAACTCTTTTTATGGAAAGAAAATAAAATATTTTAGGTGTCATGGGAAAGATGCTAGAATTGTCATTTTAGGTAAAAATATAACCCTATTAGCTTTGACGGTAAGTTAAGGGATTTAAATGCTTAAAAGATAACATTAATGAACAAAATGATAATGATCCAAATGTTAAGGGGGTAAAGTGAAATAAACCCTTTCATTTATTAAATTGTGATTGACGTATAAAAAATTTGTGGTGTATTTATTTAATTATTTGAGATGTAAGCCTGAAATTTTATTTTATAAATGTACTTGATCCTGACTCAAGCATTCGACCGAAACTATGGAGGAGTCTGGTTGGGGTTTCTCACATACTAGCATTAAAGTATAAATAAAAAGATAAAGAAAAATAAATAAGAACATTTAATTAAATTTTTCATGTTTTTGTTTAGTAAGATTTTTGGTACATATCTGAAATTTATTTAATTCAATTCTTAACTCATTTCATCATAACATTTTAACTATAATGATTTGAAAATTAATTGATCATATTAAGTCCAAACGTTGGTGGCTATAAATGTAAAATCAAAATGTTTGACTAACGATGATTTAATTTTGACCGTTAATCTGAATTGAATTTTTGTTAATTTTTTGACAAAAATTGAAAATATTAAGGATCGAATTTATTTTTAGTGAAAGTTTGAGGAATAGTTTTGCTCTGCTCCCAACATTGGTACCAAAACTGTGAACATTTTTTTCTTTCAAGTAAGAACTAAGAAAAGCATTACATATATGGTAATTGGTTTTGATAAAATGAAAACGGAAGTTTTTTTTTTTCTTTGGGGTAACACCCTAGAACGTGGTTATTTTATTAAGGGTTAATAGCACTTTGCCCCCTAAACTAGGAAGGTAAATACACTTTACCCCCTGAACTAAAAAGACTACACTTTGTCCCCCTATTCACATGATTCATCCTTTAAAAATTTTATAATATCAAGATAATTTGATTAAATGACTAAAATACCTTTAGTATTATATTTTGATTTTTCATATATTTAATTTTGATTTTCGATAATTATAAAAGAATTAAGAAAAAATAAATTATAATAACAAACTTATATTATGATAAAAATTTATTATAATAATAAAATATAACAACAAAAGAATTAGGGAGTGAAAATGTGAGAAAAATGTTGAATTACATTATATTTGACATTGTGATTTGCACAGGTTAATCTAAATATTAAAATTATAAATTGCTAAGAGACATCAAAAAAAAAATAACAAAGTTTTATAAAAAAAAAATGTGGTCACACAATATATTTAAATAATAATTTTCATTAAAAAATATGCCCATTGGGAATTGTTCTACCATTATATTTAAACATTAAAATTTGAAATAATATAAAATGAAATAAAAAATTAAAAAATTTGACCAAGAAATATATTGATATGGATTACATTAAAATATTATATACTTTTTAAATTTTTCATTATTTTTAAAAAGTTATCACATCACTATCAAAATTTAAATATATAAAAAAATCAAAATATATCGCCAAGGGTATTTAAATCATTTAATGAGATTATCTTGTTGATTTTAAAATTTTGAAAGAATGAATAATATGGATGGGGGGCAAAGTGTATTTTTTATAGTTCAGGGAGGCAAAGTGTAATTACCCACCTAGTTCGGGGGGATAAAGTGTTATTAACCCTTTTATTTATAAAAGCATCAAGTTTTACAATGTCGAATGTACATGCAGCTTTAAGTATCGCAAGGGCAAGAATCCTTTTACACAAGAAGGAATTGTGTCATGATTATACTCAAGGAATGTAGCATATTGAATGCCCTCATTCGCAAAAAAACAAATTTGCAATTTTGTTTTCCTCCCTAAATACATGAGAATAGGAAAATATCTTTCCTATCAAAAAGCTATTAATAAACTAAAAATGAGAGTCATTGCTTCAAGGTGGCGTTGCATGGCCGTTCAAAATGTTGACAATAGACAATGAATCCCATTCCACTTGAACCGATGAGAGTTGCAACTTGGCACTAAGATGGAAGCCATGGACCAGCACCACGAACTCCGCTTGAAGATTGGATTGAATTTGATAAAAGTTTAAAAAAAAAACTCTTATGAGATGGCCATTATGGTCCCGAATAACTCCTCCTCCTACTGCCTTACCTGGATTCCCTTTAGAAGCACCATTGATATTGAGTTTGACCATTCCATAAGGAGGTGGAGACCATTGTACTGCAATTGCTCTGCTCAGTTTCCCGTATGAATGAATGAAAAATTGGCAAAGGTCCCAAGAAAGCAATAAGTCATCAGCCGCACTATATCTAGTGAAAGGATGAATTAAAGAGATGTTTTTTTAGATAGAAGCGTATTTCAGCAATAATGTGTTTTGATTAGACCTTCTGTCCCTTATAGAATGCCTTGTTTCTTGCTTTCTGCAATGAACAACAAATCAAGCTTGGAGGGATTTTATGGGCCGCCTCCAATACAGGTCAAGAGATAGCATGACACCACCACAAAGTGAGCTTCTCCAAAATATTAGTGGAAGGAGGGAAAACCAATTCCAGTCATGATTCAAAGAGAAGCCACACTTGGCTTGAAATACCACACATTGTAAAAAAGTGATCCAAAGATTCTTATGCCTCACAAAAATAGCATTTCGATGTCAGAGCAAATCCATATTTGACAAGAATGCCATTTATTGGGAGCCTCCTATTTAGTAATCTCCACATAAAGATGGAGATTTTAGGTTGGATTCTTTCATCCCATATCATTTTTCCTTGAGAAAATAATTGGGAAAGAGGGTAACGTGGAAGAGATTGAGAAGTTGCCTTTAACTGTGAGCTTCTATATCTCCTTGTCAAATTTGGTTGAGATGTTAAGAATCCTCCCATTAAGAATTTTTCCTATTCTTTCTAGCTTTCCCAAAGAGTATCTAGCGTCAAGCAAGCTAAGGTCCCAGCCATTGTGGCTCCAAATTTGTGCAACCGTGAGGTTTTCATCAAATACCTGTTCCTCTTCTCAAGCAAGTGTCCCCTTTCCAATCCACGGATCAAACTAAAAAGAGAAGTTTCCATTCCTTAATAAGAACATTAGGTATTTTCAGCTTCATCTCGTACTCTTAGCATTCTCTTCCACGTGAAATAATCTCCTAAGGTTTCATTCACATGACAAGGATGAGTATTTCCTTTCAAGTATCGTGCAAGAAGGAAGTTACTCCAAAGTGAATTACCCCTTCGAATTTCCACCTTAATTTGATACCAAAACCCTTTGACAAGCTAGAGCATGTGAGGGAATCCCTAGCCCATTTGAAGCCGTTGGTTTTCAAATAGTTTGCCAAGAAATCCAACAGAGTTTATTTCCAAATTTGGAAGTTCCCCAGAATAAGTTCGCGAAATGTCTATTCATCTCATCCAACACTGATTTGGGAGGGCAAAGAACCGCCAAAAGATAGATGGGGATACTGCTGAGAATATGTTTTATGAGAATCAATCTTCCTCCCGGAAAGAGAAGCTTGGACTGCTACCCATTAATTCGTGACACTATTTTCTCGACCATAGGTTGGAATAGTGATCTTGTCTTCTAAACATTTTGGATTGGACAGCCTAATTATGTGAATGGGAGAGATTTTTTAACAAAACCTATTCTGTGTTGAATCATTTGAATTCGAGACAAGGGAGCTTTTTTAGATATGTAGAAAGAATTCTTTGATTTATTAACAAGCTATCTGGATGAAACTTCAAAATGAGTAAGAAAATCCATGAGATTCATAACCGACTATGCTTCTCCTCTAGTGAATAGACTATGTCATCGGCAAAAGCGAGATGAGAAATCGGGGTGCAGTGTCTGGGGAGGCCAAAATCTAGTACTTTTCCTTCCTAGAAGAGATCCTTGATACCCTTTGAAAAAGTTTCCAACATGATACTGAAAAGCATAGGCGATAAAGGATCACCTTCACAAACCCCTTAGAGGATTTAAAGAACCCCTTTGAAACTCCATTGATGAGTATTGAGAACCAACAATCTTCAAGGATATGCTGCAATAAGGAAATCCAACCTTCATTGGATCCCAACTTCCTCATAGTTGCATAAAGGAAGTGCCAAGAAGAGTCTATCAAATGCCTTGGTCCAACTTGAAAACGGAAGTTGTCAAACTTGAAGAGATAAATTATATGACCTCTCGATCGGTTCATTTTTTATGTGTCCTTCTAACAATTTACTTTTGCAAATTATGCGTCATTTTAAAAAATTTAAAAGTATTAAATGATATTTTTCTAATTTTACCTTTAGTGTTATATAAACTTAATAAAAAGAGGGAATTATGTACTTATAGAATTTAATGTAAAAGGAAAATTTAGTTACTTTAAACTTTTTGTAAAATTTATGAATTTAGCAACTTTTAATCCCTATACACCAACCCAAAACGATAGTTGAAAAATAGAGCGAGTATCATATATACAAGTTCTAGATGTAATGAAAAGAATAAATTGTCCAGTTGTACAAGGCATAAATTGGATGTGTCTGGATGCTTGAAAATTATTTATTTTGATGTTAAATGTTCTGATTGTACGACAGAAGAAACATAAAATACCAAGTGAATTTGAGCGTATTTGGCATTCAAGCAACTGAAGACACTCTTTAGAATTTTGGAGTCGGAGGATGGAATTGTCATTCTAACATCCATGTAACTTGTAATACATTTGGAAACTTTCATTTATCTCATAATTTTGTGCTTATGATGTTTTATGGTATGATTATTATGTCTTAATTGTCTATTAATAATCGGCATCCTCATAAACTCTCTCGTCTTATAGAAGATTAGAACCCGACCACACTTAATTTGGCAGAATCTTGCTTAGTCTCCTTTGGCATCTTAACTGTAAGTAGAACAGTTTCTGGTTTTTTTGTTACCCTATCTGTGGTAATGTGTTAATTACCCAAACTGATTGGTGGCATCAGTCATTTTCCTCTTATATTTTTCTATAAATGACCAAAATGTGCAGCTCAAGGGCACAAAATATTCCCTCTTGTTCATTTCTCCGCTGATCCTTGCATTTTCATAACTGCAAATATGGTCCTAGGCCAGATTATGTATTTTATTTCTTAAGCTCATTCATTAATATCGGATAGGAAAAACATTTATCAAATAAATTATATTTCACTAAATATAAAAATATTAAAATCAATCTTTCGTATTATTTTATCTACAAGTGTGCTTAATATCGTTCTTAATTAATTCTCTCTCCTTTTCTCGATTAAATTCACGTATACACTCACAACGAGGGCGCGTTTTCCTTGCTACTTCGTTTGTCTAGAGTTTCTACGTTCATATCTCGTAATACAAATTACCACCTCTGCTCCCAGTGGAATTTGCAAGACTAAAAGTCAATGAATTCTTATTCACAAATGGAAGATTTCTTCGCATCTTCTGCTAAAAATACCAGCATACCCAAAGAATACATTTGGCCCGAAAAGGACTTGGTGATTGCTGATGAAGAACTTAGAGAAGCAGTAGTGGATCTTCAAGGGTTCTTGAGAGGAGATTCGGAGGCAACTCAACGTGCAGCCAAGCTTGTCAGAGCTTCTTGTTTGAAACACGGCTTCTTCCAGGTGATCAATCATGGTGTAGATGCCCAGCTTATAAACTCGGCTCATCATCATGCTAGGGCTTTCTTTAAGCAGCCCTTTTCTGAAAAACAAAAGGGCCAACAGAAGGTTGGTAGCAAATGGGGCTTTTCAGTTGCTCATGCTCATCGATTCAGAACAAAGTTACCATGGAAGGAAATGCTGACGTTTGGGTTCCATCAACGGGGCCCTAATGCTGTTATAGTTGATTTTTTCGAGTCATTTTTTGGTGAAGGATTTGACGAGACAGGGTAAGGCTTGGTATATAGCATGAAGTACCCTTTTAATAAGTTTTCGTGTTTATTTGAATGGAGGAAAGGTCATTGCCATCACTGTTTTGACTTGTTTTTGCTGTATTATATTTTTGGTACATCATATTACATTATATTATATTACTTTATTAAGGAAAATAAATATGAATTATGTGTATCGGGATTTTTTACCATAGAAGGCGGTGCGTATTCAAGATTTCGGAGTTGGAGTACAAAGATGTCGAGAATAACTTTATATTTATGAGGAATAATTCTATTCTGCACCTCTCAATTTATATTTAATTTTTACTTTGTACCACTAATTTTAGTTTTGAACACTTTGCACCCCCAACTCTCAAATTCGACCTACTTCGGTCCTATATATTATTGACACTGTCAATAAATCTAACAGAATTTTTGATCTTGTACCCAAAATATTTTGGTTTATAATACTGTTGTACATCCCGCTATATCTGTTGTGCAGTTGAGATTCCAATAATTTTAGTGATAGTGTTAAAAATTATATTGAAGTGAGACAAATTTGAGAGTTGGGATGCAAAATATCCAAAATTAATGGGATGTAAAGTGAGAATTAGGTATAAATTGTGGGGGTACAATTGAAATTTGTTTAATTTATTACGGAATTTCTTGGATATGGGAGTAAAACCTATTTTTGTTAGGATCCAATTAAAAACAGTTTATTTTTCTAAACAAGTAGTACCTATCTTTTCCATTATATATATAAAATAGAGAAGCTGGGGCACTTGCATCCATTTTTTGTAGTAACAAATTGTAGAAACTATCTTGGTAGGGCGATGGAGGCTTCAATTTCTTCAAATCTTAGAATACATTGTTGCCAGACATTAATTATTCTTGTTACTATTTTATTGTAGGCTGGTTTTTCAAAAGTACTGCGAGGCTGTGAAGAAATTATCTCTCGCCATTATGGAGAATTCTTGGAATCAGTTTGGGAATAGATCAATCCTATTTCAAAGAATTTTTTGAAGATGGTAGTGCTATTGTTAGAGCCAACTTCTATCCGACTTGTCCAGAACCAGACTTAACCCTTGGCATTGGACCACATAGTGACCCGACATCTGTGACTATTCTTCATCAAGATCAAGTTGGAGGATTAGAAGTCTTTGTGGACAATAAATGGAAATCTATTCGACCAAGGCATGATGCGTTTGTCATCAACCTCGGTGACACTTTCATGGTATGGTCCATTCATGACAAACCAAAATAATTTTCAATGCTAAGCCTTGCATGCCTAAGATATATAAATTGTTTGTTTGTTTGTATGTAACTTAGAGATTAGCTTCTTTTCAAGTTGTTTTGAGAGAGCATTTTTTTGCCTAGGCACACGAATTCACAAACAAGCTAGCGGTTCTTTTTTTTTTTTTCAACATATCTTACTTTAGAGGAACTTCTTCCACATGGAAGCATTGTTTAGAGAGGTATCGGAAAATTCGAACCCAATATGCAAATTTAAATTTTTTGCTTAAAACTTCACAGTTTTTCAGACCGACTAAAGATGTACAATTTCTAGAAACAATTTAACGTGCTTTCAACTTGATTTTTTTTTTTTTTTAATTTAAACCACCAATGAGTGGCGGGGATTTGTTATAGTTTCCCACAGAATTTATTAAATTAACTTGATATTTACAAGAAGTAATAGTTATTGGATTAGCTTGATTCGAATTGATAGTATTACTAGATATTGTTTAGCTATGTTGGAATAATCGGTTAGATTAAGTCACAACTGTAGATCAAATTGTATGTATTCGGAAAGATAGAAATAAGGAAAAGTACAGTCAAATTGTAAATAGATAAGACAGTCAATAATTTATTCGTCATCACCCTATCGTTAAAAAAAAAAAAATCCATAATACGCATGAATTTTAAAGTGTACTAGTGCAAAGGGTTGCAATATATAAAATCTCTCATATGGAGAACTTCAATTAATTAATAGTCCTTCTCGGTACCTCGAGACTACAGTTAATATTGTTTAACTTTCTTTCTTGGATTGTTATTTAGGCATTAACAAATGGAATGTACAAGAGTTGCTTGCATAGAGCTGTAGTAAAGAAACACCAGGAGAGAATTTCATTGACGTATTTTATGTGCCCGAGAGAGGACAAAATGATAAAACCTCCGCAAGATCTGATCAGCAGCAAAGAGGATGAGCCAAGAAAATATCCAGACTTCACATGGTTTGATTTCCTTCGCTACACTTCTGATCACTACAGAGCAGATGAGGCTACCCTCCAAAACTTCATCAAATGGTTTATTTCTTAACTCTTAGCAGATTTTTGTATGTTTCTTGTCAGTGGGCCAGGATTCTGTCTCCATGTCCCAACAATAAGTGTAACTATATTCCAATTTGAATGTGATAGTATTTATTTAGTTTCGGATTAATTATACTTATCTCTATTGACATTTGCCATAATTAAAATGGTCTCGATCTGTTCTAGGTTTATGTAGAATTACACCTACCTTCCCTGTCAGCGTTTCAGTTTTATATCTGTCTATGTTATTGCTATATTAGTATTTGTGACTACCCTTCTCTATGCTGTCATAAGTGTAAATTTAGATTCTGCGTTAACATAAATTACTCTATGGAAAAAAAACAAAAAACAAAACAAGCTACTCTATGAAAAAACGGAACTTGATGAGAACAATAATCAGAGTTTCGAATTACCATTTTATAGTTGATAAACGGTGTATAAGTACAATTGTACAAGAAACCTATATTTATTGCCACACAATAGACAGGAACTAAGAAAACAATATTGAAATAACAAATCAAATAAACTAGCTGAAGTAACATAATATACAATAAATCAATTATGATATCAATCACTGATCGAATAAACGAACAAATGCCATATATATTAACAGTCTTCCTCAAACTCAGGTAATCGCAATAAATAAGGTCATTGAAACGGCTTCTCAAAAGAGCATTGGAGGAAAGGGTTGGCCCTCTACGTGGAAGAAAATATAGTCAGAGATTTGAAGATGATACACAACAAAAGGGACTTCACCCTTTAATGGGTAATAATAGCTGTTAGAAATGAAAGAGTATATATAATATGTATAAATCAGATTTTAATATAATTGGTACATAAGAAACTTTTATATAGTTTTACAAAAGAATATTCTAGATTATTTATACATGGTAAGTTTTGTTAATCAAGATCCTAATTATAATATCAATTATATATTTACATTCCATAATATAATATTTACATATCTTAACAAACCCCAAACTCAATATGGTTGATTGAAAACTAAATTGAATTTGAATCAAAAATTGAAAATAAAAAATCGAAATCAAGTAGCCAAGAGAACCAAGAATTGGAACCAAAACTGATTGAAAATTTGAAGGCCGAAACTAAGAAAATTCGAAGGTTGAAACTGAGAGAATCCAAATGTTCAAAACCAAGGAACCTAAAGGTTCAAAATAGAGAGAACTCGATAGTTGAAAATCTTGATTTTCAAGAGAACTCGAAGATTCAAAATCAAGAGAAGACAAAGGCTCAAAACCAAAGAAGCTGAAGGTTAAAAAACGAGAAAAACCCGAAGGTTGAAAAATAAGCATTGGAGAAAATAATAGTAGAGGCTCTAATACCATAACAAAAATATGGAGAAAACTTGTGTGCTATCTATACATATAATGTTACAATAGGGGCTTTATATAGGTTTGATATTTATAAGGAAAGGAAGTACCAAAATTAATGATCCATGATTACCTAAATTTAAGTACCTATAACTAAGATTTAATTATACAAAATATACACTTAACATATCTTTAACAATAGCATTGAACACATTGTGAGTTTGAAAGTTGTAGACATTTAATAAAGCACCAATTATAACTAAGAGGAATTGTACAATTTCCATTAGGGAACCATTCCCTTGACTTTAAAAACTTGTATAGTATAAACTTTTAAAGTGCATGATATTATACTATACAAGCATTTAAAGTACGAGATTTCTAAAACTGGGATTATAGAATTTTTCTATAATTTAAACAAGAAAGTTTTGTATTTACCATATGAGTGTAGGGATAGTAGTGGGTTGGTCCAAAGCCTGTTGATCTAGGCCCAAGGATGCCAACTATGAGGCGAATGGGGAAATAGTGGGCTTGGACGCGCCAGGATGGCATGGGAAATACCTAGCTCGAACCCAGCCCATAGTCTAGGCCCATGGACTAAGGGGGCGTGTTGGGTCATGACTGCCCCATGGATTTGCCCACAATCTAGTCCCATGGGCTAATCCACCTGTTGGCCCACGAACTGACCCACAGACTAGCCCCCATTGTCTTGCTCACGACAAATTAAAATGAAATTTTATTTTATTTCAAAACTATATCATATTTTATATAAAATAATTAATTAATAACAATAGTTAATGATTGAGCTCAAAGTCCAAACTAATACTTATAACTTATTATTTCAAAACTAATAACTTAGGATTAGTATTTATTATTTGAAAACTAATAACATAAACTATAATTAGTATTTATTTAAGTTATAACTTAGTTATTAGTATGTCCAAAGCAATACCAAATATTTATTGTATTACTTTCATACCTTAAAATTAGTACTTTTTTCAAAATTGTTGACTTATTGTTCATTAGTAGTACTTTATTATTTAAATTGGTACTTATTCAACCAAATTATTACTTGATAGTAAAAGTCAATTATTATTATTATAATTTATTATTTATGAATCATAGAGAAAAAGTATATAATTAAAAGAAACTATCTTGAGTTGGTGGGGGGTTTGACATAGACCCCTACCATATATATTAATATTGTAAAAATAAAAAATAAAAAAGTACAATGAGAAGGACATTGAATCTTACCTCCAAACAATTACAAGTTATAAAATTAATCTAAGAAATTTAAAAAATAATAATAATGAACTACTTACTACATACATAAGAAGGGGGACATAGAATCTTACCTTCAAACAAACAATTAGTGAACATTAAAATCCTATGTATACTCCACATCTAATTTGGTGAACTACTATCTTCATCGCCGTCGAAGTATTTCATCATTAATCTTTGTTTTCTTTGTTCGGCATCTAACCAATTGTTTAAGCACACCAACATTTTCAAAGTCGCAAATGCCATTCGAGCTCTTCTTTCATCTAGAACTTCTCTACCTGCATTAAAATCACTTTCGAATGCAACCTTGAAAACCGAAATGGTTAGTAAATCACTAGCAATTTTAGATATAATATTCACGTTTATGATTTTGCCACCAAGAAAGAATATCAAAATAGGTGCAAAGTCGCAGGTGCCATTCGAGCTCTTCTTTCATCTAGAACTTCTCTACCTGCATTAAAAACACTTTCAAATGCAACCGTGAAAACCGAAATGGTTAGCAAATCACAAGCAATTTGAGATATAATAGGATATTCACGTTTATGATTTTTGCCACCAAGAAAGAATATCAAAATAGGGATTGTATTCTTCATAGTGAATAGTTTAAAAAGAGAGAGAGAGAAGTTTCATCAGTACTATTTTTGATTCTCTAATTTTTGGAAGCAAAGAGTAGTTGATAAGGATCAAAATGTCTTCTAACATTTATATTAGGAAAAGTAGATTGTGATTCTGAAGTAGATGAATTAGAAAAAGCACCTTGCTCTATGGGGGATTTTTCTTTGTAAATTGAATATAATTCATAATTTTTTTTTTGTTGGTTCTATGAGTATCTCTTTATTTATTGCTTTTGTGATACTATAATTATTAAAAAAATCGATGAAAGCATTCAATTTAAAAAATTTATTACGTGGATCAAAAATACAAGCCAAACAAAACAATAATGGAATATTTTTAAAATATTTGTCAAATTTTTCTTCTATTGCGGCAACCATATCATTAAAAAACTCATATTTTTCATGATTGAAAAAAAAAAATTAAGAACACTTAGTTGATGTAAAACAACATGAGAGGAAAGTTTTAAGTAGCGGAGAAAATGTTTGTAGCGTACTCAAATGCATTTAAAATTTCTGCCATTGCTTTACCTTATTATGATTAAAATCCTTCTCGCCCATATAAGTTGAATTAATTGAACCAATTTGCTCGTTATAAAATGTCAAAAAGTAATTTTTCATAAACAAAAGTACTTGATAACATTTGACAAGTAGAATTCTATCTAATAGGTACATGTATTGAAAAATATTTAAATTTCATACGATTTTCCAAACAAAATCATTTGAACTCTTGTTGACGTGAAGTAGATGAATGTATAAAGTAAATAACATTTCTAATTGTAATAATAATATCATCAATCATTTTTAAACTATTTTGAACAGAAATATTAAAAATAGTCCTGGCACATCTATTATGAAATAATTCATCGCATAAACTAGGTTTAAAAATATCTTTTAACATAGGCACACTTGCAGTTTTATTCGAAACATTATCAAAAGAAATGAATATAATTTTTTCATGCAAACCATATTCACGGGCACAATTAGTACTCAACCTTGAAAGTTGGGGGCCATTGTGAGAGTCTTCAAAATTTTGAAAACAAAATTAGTATAATCATTCATTTTTTTATATGCCAATCTACATCTATCCAATGTGTAGTGACATAAAAATAATTTTTATTTGTTATTGCTTCCCACGAATGCGTAGTAAATCAACTTTACAATTAATCAATGCGATAGTAGCTATCAATTCATTTTTCTTTTCCCTATAAATTCTTTTAATATTACTTTTCAAAGTAATTCTAGGAACCTTCTTAAATTGTTGGTCTACGACATTGTGCATGTATTGCTCTAAATTGGAACTTTTATTTATAACAAAAGGTAATTCATTTCTAATTATCAATTTAGCCATTCGTCTCTATTTTTTTCATGTGAGTATTTAAAATTACCCATTACCATGCCTTGTATGTTATGAATTTGTTTTTGAACCATTTTTTATTTTCCTTGAGCCTCACTATATTTCTTTGTAATATGCCTATTAAATGTTCCGATCCCTCTCCTTTTGTGCTTAAATGATATAGGTAGAACACATAATTTACAAATAGCAATTTCATTTGCTTCATCTTTTTCAAAAAATATATTCCTCAACAAAACTTTTCATTCTAGTAGTGGTAGGTTGTGTACTAGGATTTGCATTACGTATATCATTTTGGTTATCTATATCATTTAATCAAAAATTAATTGAGGACCTTCTAGTATTTCGATGTGGGGTGCTTGTAATCTTTCCATTTTCTTGTAATGAAAAACCTTTTTAAATAAAGAAACGAATAAAGTGGTACAATGAAAACTAAAGATGCAAACTAATAAATTTCCAAATAAAAGAATACTTAAAGCACAATAATAAAGAAAAAAATAAAAGGATTAATAAAGATAATTAATAAATTAAAAAGTATGAAAACACCGACTTGGAAATTGAAATGTTGAATTTTAATTTATACACTTAAGTACTTGAACTCTAGCAGAGAACTTTACCACTTAAATTTTGGATAAGTCTCCAAATCTTGAATTGTGCTCTCCATTTAATATTGATAATAATTTTAAAATTCTAAATAGTGAATGTAGAGGTATTAGAATTTATATAGTATAAAAGAAATTTTAATAGCATTTGTAGTTGGAGAGTTGGATAGCAGGAAGATGAAATAAGAGAAAGTAGATAGAATTGTTGTGTGATTTGTTGGGAAAATCGTATAGTATTTATAGGGAAACTGTTCTAACATCGCCCCTGAAAACTAGCCATTTTATAGCTGTTAGGGGTAAAATGGTCATTAATTGGCTTTAAAAATAAAAGAATAAAAAAAAGGCACTGTCAACGGTTGCCCCACGGGCCTAACGATAGGCGCTGAATTGCGGGACATGGCTCGCGGGTTGAACTGTGACCCGGTACACTAAGTTCAACCATTAACTGGCAAGTTGGTCTCGGTTAAATGATGGGCCTGGTTGAGGTGAGCCTGGGGTTGAAAATCCTAGGTCTAGACCTGGACCTATGGGCGGTCCGGGCCAGGCTACTACAGTGCTTTATGGGTGGGGCGGGTTTGCCTGGCCCCTACCATTCATATTTGAGTATCTAAAATATTTATGGGCGATTATACTTAAAATTTAGAGGATAGAGTGATAGGAATTATTGGATAAATATCAAAAAACTAACTGTGAGACTTCTACTTCCCTTATTAAATAAGGCACCATGAAAGAGAGTAACGGTCGTTGAAAGAATTCCCTGAAAAAAAAACTATATATATTTTCCATTTGTCATATATACGTTCCATGAGAAAAACTATATTAGGTTCTATGAAAAAAAACTATATTGAAATAATTCCATGAAAAAAACTACATATATTTTCATTTTGTAAAAAACTAAAATGCTGCAATGAAGGGAATGGAATGACCCTATTGATTTGGAGGCAATGTAATCTATTCATGAAAGTACTACGAGAAAAGGGAATATATATAAGCCATTGGATGAAAATATTATAAAGGGGATGAATAACCTAAAAGGTAAAACAATCCAAAGGTGAGATTTAACATAGAAGAGAAGACCCGTGAAAACTAGTGAAAAGGTTAGGAAAACCCACGAAAGGGAATACAATCATGAGAGACCTAAATGCCTACGAAAGGAATTAAAAATAAGCACCTGAGAAAGTGATTGAAAACACATTGGCAAGGATGGCCATGAAAAAGGAATTTTTTTTTATATTTTTATTTTAAAATAAATAACGATGTATTGCTATTATTGTTATTGATTGGAATATCGATATAATGTTGGTTGATAAATATAAAATGACAAACAGAATTTTTATGAGATTGGTATAAGAGTTTAAATTTGATAAGACTTACTAAATCAAGTTAGCATATAAGTCAATGACTAAGGGACTTATCTCTGTATCAGTTTAAATCATTGTAAAATTGATTTGACCTCTGATATCCGATTAAATTAACTAGACTAATTTATCCTATATATTTTGAAATAAAAATCCCAAAGGATCTCACACAAAACTCTCTAGCAGACAAGTCTATAAATAACCTTGGCATTATTTTGGTTGGCCATCAGAATCAAACACCTAAATATATTTTAACAGAATACAGAGAAAACGTGCAGACACTTTAGGAGGCAACACAATTGTGTTGCACAAGAAGAAAAGTTACTGAAAAGCTACTAAGGAAGAGAATAAGGTAATCTTTGTATTATTTTGAGGATGTAAACATCTTTTTCCTTTTCATAAATGAATCAATTTTGTAATTAATATTGTTCTTAGGGTTACAAACTAACAGCGATCATCTAAATATAATTTTCAGGATTCTAATTTTGATCATTCGATTATTATGATAATCCTAGGTGTAACCATAATTTAATTTGTTATTAGTACGTTATGATGCCATCCTGGATGCAATTCAATATTAGAACTTTGGGATCACTAATTTGCAAATGGCTTTCTACAAATAGGTATGTACCAATTTACTATATGATGATTGCCTAATATGTTGTGGACTTGAAAATTATTTGTCATCTTATTTAACTGTTTCATATTTGAAATTAGAATTTTTTTCTGACGAATAAGAATAAGTTCACTTATAATTGATTTTTATTGTCAGTCAAGATGTCAACTTTAATTGTCTTTTTTATATTTAATATTAGATATCAAAATTTTCTATATCTCCTACTTATGCAAATATTTAGTGCTAAATATAATTATTTTATATAAATTATTTGCTATGACTCTCTATTGTTGGTAAATAAATTTATTATTAAACTGATGTCTGATCAAAGCAAAAAGGATGGATTAGATTTTGGTTAATAATATTTTTATTTATTTCTTAAGAAGATGAGAATATTTATGACATAGTAAGACTATTTGCTAAAATATAATTTTATAAGCTCATATTTTTCTTGAAATTAATGGCTTTCACTTAATTAAATTATGTGTCTAACGAAAATGGTCTAGAAGACACATTAATTTAAAAGTCAAAAGGAAATCAGGAATCCAAATAAATTTTTAACATGAGATGTGATTATGATAAGTAGGATTTACTTGTATTTATTTTATGTATGAAATTAATTTCAACAGAATGTTTGATATAAAAAAATAAAAGTTCCTGATACCTACATGAAAACGTTGAATATAATTGTTATATTCTAGTAGGGCATACATTATATTTTTCTTGCAGGTGGTACCATCATGATTCAAAAACTTGAATATAATGAAAATATGTGCTTATTTGTATTGTTTAAATTGCAAATTCAGTGTGCCAAATTCTAATCCATTGTCTAACATTTTTTATGAGAATAGTTCGACGAGTCAAAACTATGTAGATTGGAAAAGAGACCTCAACATTGTTCTTGCTGCTGAAAAAGTTAATTTTTTCCTTAACACTAATCCCCATGAGTTTAGTTTAGCTAAAGTCACTAATGAACAAAAACAACATTTTAATCAATGGAATGATGAAGATGAATTGGTTAAATGTTACATTTTAGCCTACATTGGTAGTGTGTTGCAAAACCAACATGAAGGTCAACCTAGAGCTAGGGACATGATGATGAATCTAAAAGAAATATATAGTGAACAAAATAGAAATGCTCACCAAGTTGTTATAAAAAACTTGATGTCTGCCAAAATAATAAGATGAAGACACTATTGTGCCAAAGCATATGTTTAGGATGATGTCTGTCATTGATGAACTTGACTTGCTTGGGACTGAAATAGATTTCACCACAAAAATTGATCTAGTCTTGTCATCCCTACCTGATTTTTAATCAGTTTGTGTTAACATTTAGTATGAACAAAATGGACGTAATTCTACTATAACTACTCAATATATTGCAAGCAGCGAAGCTCTCTATCAAAAAAGGTAAGTCATTTGTCTTATCAATAGAAAAGGGAGAATCATCGAATTCAACGATAAAGGTAAGAATTTGAAGAAAAATAACAAATTCACTAAAATGAATCAAGGTCGAAAAGTAAGTAAGGGCAATGAAAAGAAAATTGCCAAAAGCAATTGTTTCCATTGCAACAAGTCTTGTCAAAGGAAGAGAAGTCATCGCATTTATTTGACTACTTTGAAAAATGATAAACTTTCTAAAGGTATTATCATTGAAACTAATTTATTGGATGATCTATTTGATAGTTGTTAG
This sequence comes from Cinchona pubescens, assembly GCA_025175665.1. Lineage (NCBI taxonomy): Eukaryota > Viridiplantae > Streptophyta > Magnoliopsida > Gentianales > Rubiaceae > Cinchona > Cinchona pubescens. Next base: position 2,482,486 of record JANKKI010000232.1, read on the forward strand.
TGTATGGATTCTGACACAAACTCATACATTCGCAATAAGTTCTATGAGTTCACGAAGACTTGAAGACTAACAGATGAGGAGGTAGTCTTGAAGATAGGGACAGATGCAACTGTTGCGGCAGTCGCCATTGGAATTTTCTATTTAGAATTATCAATGAATGAAAAGTTTAGTTTTAGAAGATTGTTAGTTTATTCCAACAATCGTAGGAATTTGATGTTTTTTTCTCAACTTGCTATTTCTGGATATTCATTGTATTTTTCTTTCAAGGTTGTTATAAAATAAAATAATAAAATTTTCATTTCCAATTTTCTTAAAGGTGGTCTCTATTTCCCAAACCTATAAATTGTTTCATAAATTGCATTGAGAATAATAATTCTTTTAATGTGGAATCCTTGAAAAGGAAAGTGGATATCAATCCAACATATTGATAGCATTTAAGACTTGGTAATGTTAATATTAATCATATCAATATGGTGGTACAAGATATTAAATTTTTGAATGTTGAACCGTATTCAGTTTGTGAGCCATGTTTACCAAGAAAAATGACCAAAGTTCCTTTCAGGTAGAGAAGTTAGAGCCACTAGCACATTAGAATTAATGCATACTGACATTTGTGGTCCATTTAATCATTTGACAATGGGTGGCTTTTCTTACTTTGTTACTCTTTTCGATGATTTTTCTAGGTATTGTTATTCATACCTAATGAAACATAAATCAAAAACTTTTGAAAAGTTCAAAGAATTCCATAATGACGTAGAAAAATAACTTGAAAAATGTATTAAAGTCCTTAGATCAGACAAGGACAGTGATTACATTTTAGATTATTTTAAAGAATACTTAAAAGAAAATGAAATTATTTCTCAATTAACTCCTCCTGGTAAACCACAACATAATGGTGAAGTAGAAATAAAAAATAGAACTATATTGGGTATGGTTCGTTCCATGATGAGTATGTCAAAGTTGCCTCTTTTTTTTTTTTTGGTGATGCGTTGGAAACTTCTATTTATTTAGGTAATTAAATATAATTCCTACAATCAGTTCCTAAAACTTCCTACAAACTTTTTCGAACCCTAGTTTGAACCACTTAAAAATATTGGGTTATCCAACTCATGTTAGAAAGTCTAACATGGACAAAGTGGAATTAAGAACTGATGGGTGTCTATTTGTAGGCAATTCCAAAATGTCTACTGATTTCTATTTTTACAATCTTATTAAACAAAAAGTATTTGTAAGTAAGAATGCTATTTTTCTTGAGGAAGATTATAGCTTAAATGAAAATATAACAAAATTTGTTCTTGAAAAATATAGTGATGAGCCAATGATTGAGTTAAATAAAGAACAAAGAAATTTGTCTCCTCAACTAATTGAAATACAAGAGTCTAGAAAGGGTAAAAGGATAATTAACCCACCAATTAAATTCACTTTGTTAAATGAGATTCATCAAATGAAATTACTTGTGACTAATATAGATCGTTTTAGCTATCAAAAGGCATTAATTGATAAAGATGCTGAAAACCCTTAAAAGGACTATGTGCTCAGAGATGGATTTAATAAATTCTAATCAAATCTAGGTTTTAGTAAATAAACTAAAGGTAATAAACCTGTAGGTTGTAAATGGATCTACAAAAGAAAATTTGGACCTATTGGAACGGTAGAGATCTACAAAGCAAAACTAGTGGCAAAAGGTTATACTCAAAAGGTGGAATTGTTTATTAGGAAACCTTTAGCATGTAGCTATGCTTAAATTCATTAAATTCTTTTATCAATTGTCGTATATTATGATTATGGGATATGACAAATGGATCTAAAAATTGCTTTTTTGAATTCACATTCAAGAAGAAATTTACATGGACCATCCAGATTGTTATATATGTCATAACCATAAGTCAAAAATATTCAAATTGATAAAATCTATTTATTACCAAAAACAAGCATCTCGTAGTTGGAACATCCATTTTGATGAAGTAATTAAATTATTTGGTTTTTCACAAAATATGAATGAATCATGTGTTTACAAAAAAATGGTTAGTGGGAGTACTATTGTACTTCTTGTAATTCTTTATATTAGCAACATTCTAGTTATTAGGAATGACGTAGGTGCAATGTCATCATGAAGATATGGTTACTAGTCAATTTGCAATGAAAGATTTTTGAGAAGCAACATATATTCTAAGTATCAAATTGTTTAAAACCAAAAGAAAAGAACGTTAGGTCCTTCTCAAACTACTCATATTGATAAGATACTGACTAGATTTTGCATAGATAATTCCAAAAAATGGTTCTTATCCTTTTAGCATGGAATTAAAATTTCAAAACAAATGTGTCTTAAAAAACAAGAAGATGGAGAAAATATGAGAACTTCTCCTTATGCTTCAACTGCATGAAGTCTCATGTATGCAATACTTTGCACTAGACCAGATATTAAGTGAAGCGATCAATATTACAAGTAGATACGAATCTAATCCTAATCCTGAACATTGAACAACAATAAAACATATCATCAAAAATTCAAATACGATCAAATATATTATTGTTTGGTATATGGATATGAGGATTTGATGATCTATGGCTATACATACTCGGATTTTCAATCTAATATAGATTATAGAAAATCTACTTTTGGGTTTGTATTTAATCTTAGTAATAGGGGTAGTAATTTGGAGAAGTTGCAAGCAAGATACTACCTCAAATTCTACCACAGCAGCAAAATATATAACTACCAAAGAAGTTGATTGGACCCACAAGTTTGTACAAAAATTTGGTGTTGTTCTTTTAATTAAGTCTCCTATCACCATTTATTGTGATAATAGAGGTGCAATAGCAAATATTGTTGAACTTAGAGCTCATTAAAGGACAAAACGCATTAAACGTAGATTTCACTTAATTGGTGATATCATACGTAGAGGAGATGTTGCAATTGTAAAAATTACTTCCGTTGATAATGTGGCTGATCCATTCGCTAAACCTTTAACTAAAAAAGTGCTTGAGAAATATGTTGAAAAGCTATGGGTGTAAAATACATGTATGATATTGGTTTTGAGAGCAAGTGAGAGACTGTTAGAATTATATTCCCTCAAAACAAATTATAAATTATTTGGCTAATAAAAGTTATTTTTTCATGTGCATAATATTTTGGGTATACTTTAAGTAGTTTGACATACGATATCCGAAAGATTTTACTTAGATATTATTAAATTATTCTATTGGTTGATGAATCAATAAGGGGAATAATAATTTAATAGTTAATATCTAAGTTTGTTCTAGATTGTAAAATAATAAAATCTACATTTATTGTGCAGCTATACGATATATATTCTGTCATTGACTTAGTGACCTTAAGTAAACAAATGGGTATGATGTAAGTTGTACACACACTGAACAAGATCCGTTTAAGAATATAATTATAACTATTACTATCAAATTATATTCTACCGTAAAATCTTTTGTCCTTAGACGTGAGAGGTTTATGCATATTTAATTATTATGTACATAATTTTAAATTGTCAAAAGTTGATGCTGAATGCTATATACAGGTAATATTAGATTATATATATATTAATTAAATTATATAAATACTCAATAAGAAATCCACCATTCTTGAATAATTTGATAACAAAAAGCAGTTTAGGAAGTAAGATACTTTCTCTATAACCTATTAGTCATTGGTTCAAGTTATTAGGAGTAGGGAAAGAGTGGATTTTTTTTCTTTAAAAAAAAAAAAAAGAAAGTACATTCAGTTGATTTCATAAGAAGTGGACTCAAAAGAAACCAATAAGACTATTTTAAATAATTTATATATTTATATTTATGTATACAAATATTTTATAAATGATTTTAGAGTGCAATTAGTATGTGAAAACCATGATATATGAGAAATAATATTTTGATAGTACCATGTGGAATGTAGTATGGTGGAAGGTGCAAATTATTATTTTGTATCTGAAGGGACTTTTCTCTATATTTTTGTTTTAAAATAAATAAATTGATGGATATTATTGTTATTAATTGGGATGTAGATATAATGGTAGTCTGATAAATAGGTAACATAACAAGTGAAATACTTATGAGATCAGTATAAGAGTTTAACTTCTATAAAACTTGCTAAATCATGTTAGTAGATAAGTCATTGACTCAGGAACTTATCTTGTATATCAGTTTCTGATACCATTTTAAATCAATTCGACTAATTTATCCCATATATTTTGAAATAAAAATCCTTAAGGATCTCATGTAACACTCTCTTGCAAAGAAGTCTATAAATAGTATTGACTATTGTTATGGTTGGCCATGAGAATCAAGCAATAGAACACTCAAATATATTTTAGTTGAATACAGTGAGAGAATGGATAATTTAAGAGGCAGGATATTTTAAGAGGCAACACACTTATGTTGCTTAAGAAAAGAAGTCACTAATGAGGTGTTTGGTTTATGGGTATGAGGGAAAGGAATGGGAATCAAAGTTAATAATATCAATAGATATTGTTTGGTTAATCACTATGAGAATCATTCTATAGGAATGAAAGTGTTAGAAAATGTTCACTGCAATTATTCCCCACTTATGATATGAGTTTCAAATTTGTAATGAAATCCATTCCTTATTCAAACCAAACAATTAAAGGGAAATGATATAAATCCATACCAATAGTGGAGTTTATGATTCCCATTCTGATTCCGATTCTCGAATACGAACTAAACACCTCCTAAGAGAATAAGTTAATTTTTGTATTATTCTAAGGATATAAATTCCTTTTTCTTTTTCATATATGATTCAATTTTATAAATAATGTGGTTTTTGGGGTTACAAAATAATATATTATCAATTTAATTCATATATTTTCCTCCATAAGTGAAGTTTATCAATTACATTTTCACAACAAATTTTGGAATTGCAGCTGATCATCTTTGTGAAGTGAAAAAATAACAATAATAGAAGTACGATTTTATGAAGTTGAGGCAGAGAAAACAATGGACCAATAATCACTATTCTTCCGGAAGGAAAATACTTCGCTTCGATGATACCATCAAGTTATCCAATTAAAAATAAATGATTAAACAAACAATTCAACAAATGGAGGCCATCTCGGACATGAGTCATAAAAATGGTTTGCACAAATGGCATTGAATTATGATACATGTGCTCCGAAAAGATAGACAAAGGTTCTGGACTTGGACAAATTTTTTAAAATAATGTAACATATAAACTATGGAAATGCTATGAGCCATACATAAAAAATGTTGGCTGCCAGAAAAGCATAAATAATAGCATAATCCACAAAATGTAGCAGATAATGACACATTGGGGACCCAAATGTTATCAGTTGGATAAGTTAGCCGCATGACTATATTTGTCTATCCTTTGGTATACCTTATTTTATTTAAACATAAATTTAGGAACGAGAACACATTGAAACGAGAAATAAAGTTATTCACAATTAGGATGCATTCGATTCTCAAGCACAAAAACACAGATTTGATCTTCAATGATTCGATTTAGCGTACAATTGGATGATCTAATTCCTTCTTTAAACGGAGAGATTTAATTGAATCTTGCTTGAAAAGCACGTACACTGCAGCGAAGATAAAGGATAATTGTGGTGCTTACATTAGATTAGTGATCAACTTCCAAAAAAATATGATCATATTACTATTTTCTATATTTACTTTATCATCAAATTCTTTTATTATTATTCATTTCCACCATCTAAATTCGCGATTCTTGCTATAATATTTCGGTATAATCGCATTGAATTTTACACTAGTAAAGACGTCAGACAATCTGCTCTTCCTAAAATTCGGTGAAATTATGCCTGAATAACTGTCAGTAAATAAAGTTTGATAAGACAACAAATTGTAGTTTAAGTGACAAAATTATATTTTTTTCCTATCACTTAGGTTTGGAGTTCCTATCACAGTGAGATAAGTAAAAATTTATAGTAAATCCTCTTCAAACAAATATAAATAAATAAAGTTTGACAAATTTGTGGCACTAAAAGACAATTTTATATATAATCATCCACAAATCATAAGTTCTGTTGAGTAAGTAAAATGATTCCAATCTTATGTCATAAAAATTTGGTGTGAATTATGGAATTACCCAAATAGTTGGATAATTAACTTAATAAGAATATTAAAATAATAGGCTAACAGTTTGAAAGCATTTTTTACGAAGGGAAATGATCTACAAATTAAATAATTCAGAACTAATTTTCAAAATCAATTTACGCATGATAAATATTCAATCATCACTCTATGATTTTAAATACTTTATCAGATTTTATTATTTTTTTTACAGATCTAATGACATATTAGTGAATTTGTCACTTTATCACTTTGAATAAATTATATTGTTTGATAAAATTAGTGACGAAATGGCATATGTTGAGTTTAATTTCAATCTTAGATAGTAACTATAAAATACAATTGTGAGTTCAAAAGAGGTTAAAAGAATTAATATATATATATATATATGTATGTATATGTATGTATGTATATGTATGTATGTATATTTATCTATATAGCTGACAAGTTGGTTATGCCCGTTACTTTAGTTAATATTCGAATTTGGTAGTAGGAATTAATCCATGTCCCATGAATACAACTAGAAAAAATTAAGCCCTCGGAGCCATGAGTTAAAGGCAATTGTTCGAGAAACTATTAGAACAGCTACTTGTATCATTTTATATTCTTGTGTCCCTTGTTTTGGCGTGGCGTGCCATTGAGAAATTGAAAGGACGGAAGATCCTGAAATTCATGGAGAATAATGCAAATCGACAATGCAATAGAAACAAACAAAAACCATTACACGAGGGGTGTCCGTGTGGTAATTCAACAGGACAAAGAAACGTGGATATGGGCCAAAACAAAAGACAAAACAAATTCATTTGCTTTTGTTGTTAGGTGGCTAAAACCTGCAGACAAAAAACCTCAATTGTTGGGATTGGTAGAATTGAAAGCACGAGTGAAAAGGCGAGATTTGGAGAGAGAGAGAGAGATCACTCAAATGGGGACCTACAACGTGAAAAGAAGGAATTTCACAAACTTGTTTGGAGTGGGAACAAAGTAGGACGGTATCAATTTGGAGGCCTACCCATTCAGATATGGGCTATGCAAATTAACTTAGATGTAATTCTAGGCTTGATTAACATGTCCGTAGTAAAGAAGTTGTATGACGTCGGCGCCTGGAGGCCTCAAACCTTGGATATTGGGTTATTGCCCAATACCCATAAGAAGGTAGTATATAACACTATCCCATTTCTGCATTCGCCATTGTGGCATCCTCTTAGCTTCAATGGTAATTCTGCCTTAGTTTCTTCTTCATCATCTTAAATTTTGCTTTCTAGATCTAAACTTTGTTTTGCTAAATTGTAGTTGTAGGTATTAAAATGAGCAACTGTCTAAGTAATCCCTAAACTATTAATTGTTGCAATTCGGGCCGGTCATTTTATTTTTTCAAGAATAACCATTGAATTGTTAAAAATTTAGCTTTACTCTAATTTCGTCTACGTCCATCTGAGTCGTTAGTGTGGCACCACAACCAAACTACAATTTCCAAATATTTGATCAAACACCTATCTATCTCTCATCAAAATTAAATAAATAATATCACACATGCAAAAAAACGATTAATATTCCGAACCTATTGTCCATATAACTCACTATTGTACATATAAGTCAAACCAACTTAATAGAAAGTAAAAATCATCTAGATATACAAACAACAAGCAAGCTATAGCCATAGTACTTATACAGACATATACCCAGTCGATAACTATATGATAGAAACATTAGAAGAAGTAAACTACTGACTACAGAAAACACAAATAAACTGTGAACAACCAAAGTAATTTCTTATTTGCACCCGGTCTCTTCACGAAATTCTCGCATCTGTAAAGAAAAAAAATTAAAAATAGTGTGAGCTTTTATCCAATGACATCCATATATTCGAAAATGGTTTCATGTTAAGAATATATATTGTACATGTTCATATAATTAGAGAATCAACAAATAGTAGTAGAATGAACAAGTAAAGCAAATAAAATACATATAAGGGTGAATACAATTGGCTTTCAATAAAATGCCATTTAGATGTCATATCTCTTTATTTGCCCAAATAATAAAAAAACTCACATATTTAGATATCAAGTCATCTATGCAGATACAGCCCTCTACAGAATAAATGGTTCTCTTGTTGTGCTTAACTCTAAGTGGTCACAACAAAATTAGAAAACTAGTGATGAGCAATACGAGGTCACACGTCCAGACATTGATGATCATCCGGTCTCAAACGGCTGGGTTGCATAAATATGGTGGATAGACCATTTCAGCTAAGTTCGATACTGGCCCGACGTATCCGACCTACATATACCATGAGTCTAGTTCTCTCTAGTGCGATAAAATATACAACCTGGTGTGTAAACATGCACAAGTAACTTTACATATATAAATGAAACACTTTGAAGGAATGTAAATATAATCTAGTCACTCCAGCATTGATTATTACACTGTGTGCATTATTTATTTATCCGAATGTTACATATAAATGTCACAAAATATCAATAATATTATAAATTTCACCATACCTCATATAAAATCTATTAGGAACACTCACAACTCAGATAATAGCCTTTATAAAACGTCTTCCTTTTTATTTAACTTGTTCAATTAACCAAAATACACAATATATTTTATTTTCTCTATTAATAATAAAGAAAACGGTGAACACATATATAACTTTTGACATGGCATAATATATTATATACACGTATGTAAAATATACTCTAAAGCTTTAAAATCAACTATTATTTATTGTTATTGGTACTTCTTTTTTTCAATACTCTTAAAGTTAAAGAATTTTAGCTACAGCTAATTTAAAATGGTTAGTCGAACTACACTCACTCATACAAAACCAAGTTATGCTTTTCTAAATTAAATAACTCCTTAACTTCTTAGACAACAAATCCCTCAAACTAATGACTCCTTATAATAATCCTAATAAACATAAGGAGGTACTAAGTAAAATTCAGGTCCTAAGCTTATTCCATCCCATGAATATTAAACATAAGAGTACATACACAAGCTAGACTATGAAGTGTATACCAAACAGACTAGTACATCGAATACAAAAAAAAGGTAAAATGCAAATAACTCCCATGTGATAAAGCGAATAAGTACTTTAACCTTCTATCAAACGTATATTTAACCTTCTTTTGCTTTAAATTTTTTTGCAATGTGGATGGAAATAGTCTAAATTAACATTGACTTGTAAAATGTCTTATATGCCTCTAAACAGTTTAAATGTCTCACAAATTTTAGGGTCAAGTTTTAAATCTCACAAGTTTTGTGTCAAATAAAAAATTTAAAAAAACGTATTGAGAATTGAAAAAACGTTAACCTTTCTTCCTCTTCTCCTACACTACTTCACAGCCCATAGCCACCAAACCAAACCCTAACCCACTCCTACGGCTATCGCCACTGCCATCCCAATAGGCTACCATCAGTATCCTGCCACCATTCCCTTCATCTTCCTCAATCTCCCACTCCTTATCTCCTTTCTCAACCCCTCTTCTTGCCACCCACTTCCTACTTTTTAAACCTCATCTCCGACTAGATTCTTAGGCCCTTTACTGCCACCCTTTTCCTCCAACAAAAAAGTTTAAATGTCAAACCAAAAATATGTCATAGTCCAAACCTTTAACACAAATCAATAATTGAAATTAAGCTAAAAAAAGTGCAATCTCCATTAATGATAAATTGAACAAGAAGCATCAACCACTTGAACTCCATTTTCACCGAAACAGGATGGAAAGTCCTTGATTTTTTTTTTCCTTTCAGAACATCCAAGAATTTCTAAGATCTAAACTTTATTTACTCACTTGGCCTAAAACAACTAAAAAATGTGAAATGTAGTGTTAAAGAAGAGAAAGAAACTTAAAATGGATAGTTTTGCATACCAGAAATGAATCAATGGAAGGCAAATAAAAGAAGAAGAAGAAGAAGCAGCAGCCATATTTTAAGATTTGGAACTAAAGAACATATGGGTATGGAGCTTTGATGGGTGAGAGGAAGAATGGCAGAGTGGTGTTGGGGTAGGGGTGGAGGGCAAGAAGGGAAGAAGAGTGGCATGTTGGGGTAGGAGGGGAAGAGAGGGGTGGTCAGGCTAGGATGGGAGAGTCGGGAGGGGCATAAGGTAGTGAATTGGGGTTAGGGATTGGTTTAATAATCTGAGATGGGGAGTGGAGGGTGGTGGGCTAGTCGTGCTGTTGCCTACACCCAAAAATAAAAGATATATTTCTAAATATTAATATAGTAGCGGAAGTACAGAATCATCTCACTGAGAGTGTAACTAATTGTGTTCCAATTATAACAAGGGGGTTATGAAGACAATTAAATTAAAATGTGATTTAACTAAAAATAATGAAATTGAATTGAATTGAAGGAAATCAGGAGAAAAAATACTCTTGGTCTTGATCGACATCCACCATGGAAATTCGACAATCGATCATTGAGACAAAAGTATATCAATTCTATATCAAGCACTAATTGAAGAAGTTAGACCGAATTCCAATTCATAGCTTATTCTTGTATTTTTCCTTAAATTTAGTTAATTTTCTACACACGATCTAATTTACCTCTAACCACTAATTAAATCCAAACAAGCGCCAAAAATTAATCAAGTAGAAGCATTGAGAACTAGAAAGATTAATTAGACTAATATAACATAAACACGTGCAGTTATGTCAATTAGTTGGTTATTTTCTCTAGATTCAATAACCCTAATCCATCAATTATTAAACTTCGTTGCTTCACAGATTAAATCGAACAATATAGCGAATATTAATCTATCTATAGATTGAATCCATTAATTAACTACGCTTCAGATATAGCAATCAAAAGAAACAATCATAAATTAAATGAAAAAAACAACCAATATTTGAAATAAGAATTGAATAATTGAACATAATAAGTTTCACAACTTTAAAGAATCCATGGCTTCAGTTTCCTTGATCAAGAATGAAATTTTTAGGCACAAAAGGACATGGAAGAACATACAAAATAAACCTGTTAAACTATGACAAACTACTCAGTATGTCACAACTCATCTATCAAGGAATATTTATAAGGGATTCGAGGGTTAATAAATTTTCTTATCCGACAAGAAACACATGAAAACCATTGAAAAAGAGTCCAATAGGATGAAGAAAGCTATCAAAAATAATAAAATTTGCAGACCCTCGTAGGCATGGGCGCACATGTGACGAGAACCAGCGCATGTGCGCTAAGCTTGGCTCTTGAAATCTACTTCTCTGGAAGCAACACCCATGCATTGGATGTAGCGCACACGTGCGTTGAATCCAGAACTTCAACTACAATTTTAAGCTCGGTTGCAAAACAATCTGGGAAAACACAAACATAAAAAGTTGTAACTCTTCCTCTTAATTTTCCAACATATCTTGACTGAACTTAATCGGAGCTTGGACGAGAATGTTATAGTCAAAATACAAAATAGTGTCCAAATTGCTCAATGCTTCCGCATACTTCGTTCTTTTGATTTTTCTTCCCTTTATTTCATCCTTTTAACTCCTTTCGCTCTTCAACACTACAAAAACTGAAGATAAACCAACTAAACTCATAATTTACTCAAATTTTTATTGCTTATAACACATAAAATAAGGTAAAAGATACATAAAAGTTAAGATATTTATGAGCTTATCTGGGCTGAGATGGGAGAGAGAAAGAGGAGTTTTGTGGGGAAGAGATATATAGAGTTTGGGTTTTTGGGGTAAAATGTTCAATTCCTAAATTATTTTAATAAATTTTTAAAAACAATTTCACACGCGGTAGACACACTTGTAAATTAAACTCTTTTAGACTGACTGATTCTGTTAAATTTGCAAAACAAGTTAAAATACAAAGGGGTAAGATGCACATTTAATAACTATATGGGGGTAAATTACATATTTGGAAATCACAGGGGGATTTTTGCATTTTATCCAGTACAAAAATCTTCCTGTACAAGTATACACACAAAACATACACACTCCTAAAATATGCATATAATTTGGCCTATGTATTTACCATGATAATATTGCTTCATGTGTCAAATTGAAATCTTACAAACATGAGATTCACTCACTAAAATTCTTTTTACTGGACCAAACCTCTGAATATTCATAAACATATCATCATATTTATACATATATGCTTATGCAACTATAAATATGTGAAACTCTAAATTTTTGGGATTATTTTTAAAAATATAAAATAATAATAAGAGTCATAGTTAAGAAAATAGATTACGGTTGGTTATTTAACTTGATCACTATTGAGGAGTAGAATATATCCTATGGGTAATTAGATTTTGCTCCTTATATAAATATACATAGTAGGGTATTTGATATATTTCTCTTACATTACACAAACTTTGGGAAGAGAGCAACTTGTCTGAGTACACAAAAGGTTAGCCTTATTTATTTTTAAGTTCTTAATCAATTAATTCGTTTTATTTATTTACTTCAATTTCTTAGTTATTCTTAATGATTTTTAATTAGTTATATTACCGGTCTAGGTAAATTAATATATAAAATTCACAATTAAATAATATGATTAGGATCAAGTTTAAGGTAGGAAAACAACTATGTTACCTATCTGGAAAATCAATTGTGCAAAAAGGTTAGTAAAAAATGTATTTTCAATTTTTGGACAGATTATTTTTTGGTATAACATGCAATTACAAAAATACAAATAATGGAAGTTGATGTCGGACGGTTAAGCGGGGTGGTCGGATTTATTCCAGTCACCATCGATCAAGAACAATCTGAGCAGATATTAAATCAAATCCTTGGTCAAATTTGATTGGTACCATCGATGGAACTCGGCAAAGCTTGATGGCATGTTACCATCGATCAGAGGAGAAGGTCACGGTTATCAATGAAAAATCGAACAGCTTCATTCATCCGATCTGTGAAGGAAGGCGACAGCCGTTGATGGTAGATCAATTGGAGAAGGCCAGTACAAAAAGAAAGAAAAAAAAGGATTGTTGGAGAAGTATGGACAAGAAAGTACAGAGATGAGAAGAAGAAGAAGTGAATTTGGAAGTTTTCAAAATTTACAAATATACGATATTTTAGTAGTGCCTAAAACTTTTTAAGAAGAGTCAAATTAAGGGCCTTTTTCAACATATGGAAAGCATAATTGAACCCGGACAGATTTAAAAGAGACATCAACAATTCTTGGGTATTTTTAAATCTTACAAAATTGCCCTTAAGTTTATAAACATGTTATTATGACCCAAAAAGGTTTCAAAATTTGACAAATCTGCTCCTCTAGCTTTACTAAAGTTAACAAATGAGATCCAAATGTTTTATAATGCACACAAAAGTCCCAAATAACTTTTTTAGGTTACCAAAGTACCCTTAGATGTTTTTACAAGTTACTTACGTGCTCTTAATATTTTTCAAAAGTTACTTAAAGGCCCCAAATAGTTTCTTAAATCGGTAAGAGGTCCTGAAAGGTTTCATTTAGCACAAATTAGGTCTAAGATATTTTTGAAAGGCACAATTGAGTTTTTCTAAGTATAAGAAATCTTTATAGGTTATAGTAATGAAGTAAAAGTAGTTTTTATTATAGGAAATTATAAGATAGTGTGTAATATATTTCACGAACGCTACGGAGTTCAATCAAGTATAAATTAAGTGAGTAAGTGGATTAAGTAAGGGGATTTATTTAAAGAATATTGTTTTTCAATGGTTTGCGTACTAAGTAGAGGATCATCAACCTTTTGTAGGTAACAATGAAATTGAGGGCAAGCCAACACGAGATTTAGGACATTTATTGCATACCGAGGTCGGTGGTGCTTACTTCTTTACTTTTGAAATTGCATTTCTAAACTATGTATTTTACAAATTCTTTTATAACTGTGCATAATTTCTAAAAGTTATTTGTGAAAATGTGTTTTGTTCAAGAATTATTTTGCTATGGAATTATGGATCATTTACGGTTATGTAACTGTTTGGTTTTAAAAATTTATGGAAATGCATTATATGTATAGTTTTGACTATTCGTGGCACGTACGTGTTGCATGGTAATAATAGGATACTATGGATCTAAACAAACATAAAAAGTCTGTAGGGCTTATAATCTTAAATTACAGTCAAGAAAGACTTGACACCAGAGCCATGCGAACTTAGACTTGGCAACATAGTGATAAGTTCATAATTGCGCTATATTTTATGTGTTGTAAGCAAGATTTGAGTTATTATTGAGCTTAATTTGGTTATTCTCAGTTTTTGTAGGGTTAAAGTGAAAAAAAGCTGAAAAAGATGGAAAAAGATGAAAGAAAATGCTAAGAATGGAACATGCATGAGTATGAAGGCATTTTCGATGTTGTTTTGTATTTCAAGCATAAAATTTGAGTCCAAACTCCGATTGAGATGATTTTGGATGATTTGGAAAGATATTTAAGAGTTCTACATCTTTTGTGTTTTGAGTTTTCCAAGATTCTATAGGCATTTTGTTCAAAATTGCAAAGTTGAAAAATGTGCATCGGCGAGGATTGATTCTGACACAGTTTGGTAGATTTAGTATAACTTTCTTATCTGAGCTCCAATTGAGGTGATTCAAGATTTTTTGGAAATATAAGACAGAGATATACAACTTGTATGTTTTGAGTTTTTCCAAATTCGGTCTGCTCTAATTAGGGTCAAAATTGAAGCCAAAAGTGAAGCTCAGCACATGCGCTGGGGTTGTGCAGCGCGTGTGCGCTGGCAACTTTTCAGCACTGCCTAACGAACACATGCGCCCAAAATAGGTAGCGCATGTGCGCCCGTAGCAGCAGAATTGCGTATTTTTTAGTTTTTAACAGATTTCTTCGCCCGGTTGGACTCTTTTTCACCCAATTTCACGTTCTTATCTGTAGACATTAATTGTAACCCTAAGTACTCATTATAAATACCCCATTTAGAGTGAGAAAAAGAGATCGGCACCTTTATTTCCTTTTAGCTAGGGTTTTTAGCAGTAGAAATTCTTCTTTATTCTTTCATGACACTTTGTGCCTAAACCCTTTTCTTGGTCAAGGGATTTGAAGCCATGGTCAATTCTACAAAGTTGTGAGACTTCTTGTGCTAGAATTATTCAATTTTATCTCAAGTATTGATTATTTTTCTGTGATTAATTTTATGATTGTTCTTTTTAACTTATTATTGCTAATGCAGAATATTAAGTTATTAGAATTAATCTACTGCTAGATTGTTTTAACCACGTGTGCTTAATTCAATCTGTGAAGCAACTAAATTTGATAATTACTAGATTAGTGTTATTGAACTTAGGGAAATTAATCATCTAATTGGCATAACCGCATGTGTTTATGTCTAATTAGTCTAATTTTTCTTATTGATCTTAAAGCTTCTATTAAATTAATCTTTGGCGCGTGTCTGGGTTAAATTAATAGTTACGGTTAATTGGATTGCGTATTGAAAATTAACCAACTTTAGAAAGAAATAAGAATCAACTTTGAATTGGTATTCGTTCAGGTTAATTCTTCAATTAGTGTTTGATATAGAATTGAATTATCTTGTGTGTCAAGGATCGACTAATGAAATTGCCATGGTGGATATGACCAAAACCAAGATTGTTCTTAATTGAATTCTCTTTAGTTATTTTCTTGTTTTAGTTTTTAGTTGAAAAGCATTCAAAACCCCCGTTTTCCACCCTTTAGCACAAAGAATAAATTCCGTTCTTTGTGGGACGACCTGTACTCACCACTACTACATATTGAGAGTTGTTAATTTTGGGTACTTACTACAGCATTGTAACTCCGCATCATATTATTGCAAACCACATAGAGTCAAGAAAGACTTGACAATAGAGCCAAGAAAAACTAGGGAATGCAAGAAGACGAATGTCAAGAGGAACCACAGAACTTCTTGACAACCATTTCTAGTTAGGTTAACCACTAAGATGAGTACTCAAAAGTCGATGACTGCCTATTAGTTTTGAACCGTTTAAATGAATGCATGTTTTATAATATGAAGGTATGTATTTTACATGAAAGTATAAGTCATGAAGAAATGTTACATGATATATGAAGAAGGTCATGAGTATGCGACTTTATTTCATTACATATTTTACAAGAATGACGTTACATGTTTTACAAAAATGATTTAGATAAAAGCATGTGCATGTAATAGTATGATATGTATGCATGAGTTGTATTGTTTGTATATGTAACAACATGATCCAACAAGAGTAAGTACTATCTGCTGGGTGACTTGCCGCTTACCCCACGTTTCTTATACTTGTGTACAGAAGATGAATACGAATATGTATTAGATAAGGATGAGGACTAAGCGTACAAGAACAAGGAAGGAACTTAAGGTGGTCACTACTTTAGAGATTTGTTTATCGGTTTATTCTAGTGAGGTGAGCCTACATGCTCCTGATGATTATCCATGTTTAGTGGTTTGTACATTTTTTTATGATTTAGTAAAAGCTGCACTATTTAGATTTGATATTTTTGAAAAGATGCTTCCGATATTATAATTCATGTTTAAAGTAATTAGTATATGCAATGATGCACTGTATTTTTTCTCGAGAATACCATGAATTACACGTGTTTGGCATATGGTAGTCAGGGGCGTGAGAAAATAAGACTTTTACATCTAAGCCTTTATGTATAGGATCAATAATCATGTGCATGCGTGGTTGTGTGTGTGTGTGTGCTGTGTATATATATATATATATATGAATTAAAGCTACTGCCATAATATATATTTATAAGCATAATAATCTATACATAACCATATATATAAATACATGGCTATAGAAATCTATTGAATAATTACCTTCTTGAGTTGTTGATACGAGTCTGGATAGGTTAAGGATGTACCAAGTTGAGGAGATGAAATTGTAACAAGCTTGGACTCAAGCTCACCAAGATTGGAGTATATTTGTGCTGTTATGATCAAGTTGGATTGGACTATCCTCAATTCATTAATACATAAAGTCAAATTCTTAAAAGTGAAGCACAAGTGGCCAGATAAAATCCAAGTCCAAGAAGTTTCTAAACCAAGAATTAAAGAGCTTCAAGAAGGGTTCTTGAAACCCTAGTTTCGTCCATTCCCATTACTCGAATGCTTTAATCCTATTTGGCCTAGGATTTAGCTTCAAGATTTGTTCCTTGGAGTTAATGCTTTATTTGTTTTCTTAACTTGGACAAGTGTTAGCTTTACCTATATTCCACATTAGTATTATAGACAGTTTTAAGTCCTTTTAGTGCCAACCAAGTCTTTTTTGGATTTGGCTAGTTCATGTCCTAGTATAGGTAGGAATTGTGGTTGTTTCACTTTAAATAGGCCCCTTATGGTTGAACCCTAGACACCATATTCTTTAATAACATTTTGTGAGAAAATTTTCCCTACTTGTCTTCCAAAGACTTGTGGTATTTGCGAGAGTGATTCTTGTGATTATCAACCAAGAATACTATTAGTTCTTGTCACATTATAGACAATAGATCAATAATATCTCATACAGTCAAGTACATACACCTTAAATTCTTGATTTCTTAATCAAAGAGTTTAAATCCACCAAGTTGGAGTTGTTTAGGCAATCTTGATTTCCGTGTTCAATCTCAGGTCTTGTCATTTTAACTTCGGGCTTCGTGTCAGAGTGGTATCAAGAGCTTTGGTTCCTAAACACGTTTGTTTTCTCGTGTTCATACCTTCATTAATTGGTTATTTGACTGTTCTTGTTTGGTTGAATTCCAAAAAAAAAAAATTAAATTCAACTTGTTCGTATTCTTTTGCATTCTTGTTCTTGTTTGTTATTGTTCGCTGAAATTTGCAGCTTTATTCTTGCTCACTTTTGAACTAAATATTGCTATGATTTTGCTCATATTCAAGTGTTAATACATTGTTCTTATTCATTAAAAAAAAATTGGTACTGATTATTGGTACTGTTCATCAGCATTGTTCAGCGGTACTGTTGTCGACACCATTCACACAACATATTCATTTTTGTTTAAAAAATAGCCGACGAAAAAAAAGAGAAAATAGGGAAAAAACAAAATTCACAAACCCTAGTGGAGTTGGGTTTGAGTAGTTGTCTTGTGCTTCAAAACTTGTTGCTATTCTTTGTTTCTACATACTATCACAATGTAAATTCTTTTCTTAGTCGGAATACATCTTTAACTTGAATCGTTGTCCCACTTGGATTACACTAATACCTATTTCCAATTAGGATTGTTATTAATCCTTTTCCTATTAAGATTTATATTAAATTGCTACAATTTTCCCACTTTCCTAAGGCATCATTCTCGACCGAATTTTTTATTTTTGTCAATTTCTTTACATATTTTGCTCTTAAGTTAAAAAAAGTGTGAAATTCCAAAAATACCTCCATCCCTCTTGGGTTCATTTTTCTAGTCTGAAACCCTAGTTTTTATTTGATCATCTTATTGTTTGGCTTTCTAAAGTGCTTTGTGCGAGTTCTTCAATAAGTCGATTCGCCATTACTTTTTTAAATCTTTGCATCATTAGTTTATAATTACTAATTGTGTTCAACATGTTAGTATTTATTTGTGTCTGTTGGTCCCAAACCAACCTAAGGGGGGTGAATTAGGTTTCTAAAAAATTAACTTGCAAATAATGCTCAATTCAAATTTCTTGCACTTGACAAGTAAGATAATAAAAATATAAGCAATTAAGTATAAAATGAATAGAATGAAATAAGAGAGAGATTAAACAAACAACAAGCATCCAAGCTAGCTAGCTTGGAATAGTAATTCACTAACATGCTTCTTCAAATTTTGTGAGCCAATTATCTCAAATGTACACAAAGTTGGATCACCCTTGCTCACACTACTTCTCTTTTGTTGAGCCAAGGATTTTACACTAAACCTCGATTTTGTACAAGTTTATCACTCACTCAATATTTTTGAATAGCACTCTTAAGTATACACTCATACAATATCACTAAAGATCTAATTTGCACTCAAATTGCATTTCTATTTACTTGTATTCAATGTGTAAGTTGATAAAACATAATATAGAAGGGTTAGCATTTATAGGTGCAATAAATCAGCTCCCAACCACCTTCTAATGGCTAGATAATAAATGCTAAAAACCAGCCGTTATGGGTCTCGAACTTCCAAGGTTATTATTGAGCGTCCAAACAATCGTTCGATCTAAAATATCAAGGAGTTGAGGATGCCGTTCCGATGGCCAAGATTGCGTCCGTTCCTTCGTCTGAACCAGACGTATGTTGATGAGTTCATTCATTGAATAGTGTAGTGTGTTCGAATGGTTTGCTGCTCAACAAGGGTTGCTTTTCCTCCTGACAGTTAGCCACGTCCGATAAGATTTTCTTTGGAGGTTAGATGCATCCATTGCAGGTGCCTTAAAATCTTGCCTCTGTCTGACCTCTCAAATGATGCATTGAGTTTGAGATAAATTCATTCGGACGAGCTTGTGTGCCCGATGTAGATGCTCCAAAGTCTTGCTTTCTGCCTGATCTTTCGGACAGTGCATTGCGTCCGTGGTAAATTCGTTCAGACAAGCTTGTCCGTCCGTGAAACATAGTGCTGTTCGGACGATGTACTTCGTCCAAAAACTCTCCTAAGAACAAACAAACTAGAGTTCTTATGCAACTTAAGTTAACATTGTTAGAGTACATTTGCCATCATCAAAATCAAAATTGTAGGTCATTAATATCCCCCTTTTTGATGATGAAAAATCACAGGGCAAATAAACTCAAATCAAGTAAAAGATCCAACAACCATGATCACACAATTCGTTATAAACACTCAAATAGCACAGGCAATACTCAAATCAAGTAAAATCCAACAACTATGATCACACAATTAGTTATAAACACTCAAATAGATATATTTCTCCCCCTTTTGGCATCATCAAAGGAAAATATGCTCCCCTTAAGAGGATGCTCCCCTTTACGCAAGCCACAAGATAAATAAAGGTAAAAAATAGTTAAAAAACAAAAAAAATAGAATAGAGAACAATCATGTTCAACTACAACCAAGTGCAACAAATGTCTAAGTACCGCAATCACAAGGAACTAAGGAGAAACTAGGGGGTGGAATCTGAATCATTCTTCTTCTTGGAGCGTTCCTCATGTTTGCGCTTTTTGGCTGGTGCATCATCATCCGTAGCCTCACTGTCTTGTTCACTCAAGTCTTGAGGATCACGGCGTTGAATGATGTAGTTAAATGTGTCATCAACATCTTCATAATCATCAACATCAACGCTAGGAGTGGTGGATTCTTTGTCAGGATTGGTTGCATCAACTGGATCTTCACGGTCTACGGGCTCAAGATTGGAATGATCACCATCTTCAATGTCGTTGTCATCGCTGTTAGAGGAGGACTCGAGAATGTATTGGCACTGGATATTGGCAAATTGAACCTAAGCTGAGGCAAACATTCCCAGACATAACATTTATTGAAGGATAGTTTGTTTAGTCTCTAGTCTCTTTAACTTCCAAAGAGTGCGGCATTGAAATGAACTCATTTGATTGCTCAGAGAGGTAACAAGTGTGCATAGATGGGAAAGTGAGGGTTCTGAAGAGTGAATGGGATAGTGGAGGTATGGAAGAGGAGGGTTAAGGAGGAGGAGGAGGAGGAAGAAAGTGAGGTAGTGCAAGATTGGAAATGGAAGCATGTGTTTTGGACTTTTCAAGCTCATATGCAGCTTTTGTAATTCATTGGTGTTAAAA
Source organism: Cinchona pubescens (assembly GCA_025175665.1). Lineage (NCBI taxonomy): Eukaryota > Viridiplantae > Streptophyta > Magnoliopsida > Gentianales > Rubiaceae > Cinchona > Cinchona pubescens. The sequence goes on from JANKKI010000232.1 coordinate 2,503,207, forward strand.
AAGCGTGAACCCTTTCATTCAATATAAGCTTTGTTGAAATAAGGAGGGTATTGGTTTTTTGCCAGAAAATGGAATGTCAAAGTGATCGAATATTTTGGATAGGAATTTTTCGAAAGGAATGTTCCTATGAGTATTGTCAAATAGAGCTTCCATAAGGACCAGAATAGATAACCAAAATCAAGTTTGATGCCTTTTATAGACACAGTAAAATAAGTACAGTTGCATTTTGCCTAGCTTAGTGTAATGGCAATCAGTAGGGAATAGCAAATTATTAACCAAGGAGTATAAAATGTTGAGCTTAGGACTAGGCAAAGTAGTTTTGGCTTCTGAAACCTGTTTAAAATTGAGATTAAAAATTTCTTTGACCTCTTCTATATCAAAGTGAGTATCTATAGCAGGCCATTTGTCCAAAGAGAAAAAGTAAGAAATTTCATCAGGAGAAAGAACTTCACACTCAAAAATTGTATTAATGACATTGGAAGAAATTTCAAGGTTAATGTTATTTACACGAGAGGCTAAGGTTCGAATAGTCGAACCTTTTTGATGATTAGCAGTGAGCATTGCAACACCATATCATGATAGACAGGTAAATCCAGGTGAATTAAATTTCCCCAATTTTGTTTTTCAAAGCATTCTTTGATAAGTGGTAAATTCAATTCATGAAATAGGCTTTGAGAAACAGGACGTTGAACAATTATGGATTTGCTAAGTAGAGAAGCGTACCTATCTGATGCCTTGGGATCAATAAATTTTGGAAGAGAAGGATTGGAGGTAGGTTGAGGATTTGATGATGTTTGACCCTGCAACGGAGCTTTTCCCTTTGATTTCTTCCCTCTGGTGGCTGTTGAAGATCCTCCACATGATCGTACTATCTTGATTTGGAGAGGAAGTTGGAGAAGGAAAATAATGAGAGTAAATGCTTTTGATAAAATTCTAATGAAGATGATGTTAAAATGGTGAAAAGAGGTTTAATTGAGATGGTTAAGGAATTGGGTAAAGAAATTTCTTGAGCAATTTCAAGGGAAAGAGGACAAATTGAAGGAATTTTGAAGAGGGACTCTTACCAATAAGTCGCCAGAGCTAGGGTTCAGTGGGATTGGGGTGTTCAATAAGGGGAAAATGAAAGGGTTTAAAAGAGGAGAACAGTCGTTCAGACTTTCGAACGATTGATATATGTTCTATAGTGTGTTCGATCCCAGATGAACGAACAGCTGATACGCTACACTAGGTGTCTGAAAGAATGTCGGAATGTGATAATCGTCCATAAGAATTTCCAGAGAGTTTGAAGAGAGAGAGGTGAAGTTTGGACGACTGGAAGCGTTCGAGGCAAAAGAGAGGAGTTCGGACGTTCATTTTCATTCGAGAGATCAAATACCTTAGGATGCATATTTGCATCCGAAAGCATAATTCATACAGTTTTGAAATCAATAATGCCCAAACGAGTTCTGAGAAATTCAGAACAATCTAAAGGCAAAGGTTTAGTAAAAATATCAGCCAGTTGATCCTTTGTACACACAAATTCAACACAAATTTTCTTTTTGCACACAAGATCTCTTATAAAGTGATGCTTGACATCTAACCAGTCTAATGTGTTTGGTTCTAGAATACAAGACAAGATTTTTAGTGAGATTCATTGCACTAGTATTATCGCATCTTATTGGCACAAAATCAAAAATAGCACCAAAATCTTTTATGGTATGCTTCATCCAAAGAAGTTGAGCACAACGATTTCCAGCAGCAATATATTCGGCTTCCGCCTAGATAGGGAAATAGAATTTTGCTTCTTGCTAAACTAGGACACCAAGCAATTACCCAAAAAGTGACAGATACCACTAGTACTTTCCCTATCAATTTTACAACCAATAAAGTCAGCATTGAAATAACTAATTAAATCAAAACTAGTGGATATAGGATACCCAAGACCAAAATTCATCGTCCCTTTCAAGTATCTAAACATTCTTTTTACTGCAATTAAATGTGATTCCTTAGGACAAGATTGAAATCTAGCACACAGACAAACGGCAAACATAATATCCGGTCTTCTAGCTGTCAAATAAAGTAGGCTTTCGATCATACCTCTATAGCATTTAATTTCATCAACACTATTACCTTCTTCATCTTTGTCAAGTTTGGTTGGGGTACACATTGGCGTTCCAACTTGTTTGCAATCTTCCATTCCAAAACGGTTGAGTAGCTCCTTTGTGTATTTGAATTTTGTAATGAATGTTCCTACTTTTGTTTGGTGAAGTTGAAGTCCAAGGAAGAATTATAATTCTCCCATCATACTCATTTCAAATTCCTTCTGCATTAAGCACTAGAATTCCTTGCACAAACTTTCATTAATTGCTCCAAAAATAATATCATCAACATATATTTGAACAATCAACAAATAATTAAGATTAGTTTTGGTGAAGAGAGTGGTATCAGCAACACCTCTTTTAAAACCATTTTCAAACAAAAAGCCACTTAGCCTTTCATACCCAGCTCTGGGAGCTTGTTTCAATCCATATAAAGCTTTTGAAAGTTCGAAAACATGATTTGGAAAATCTTTATTTTCAATACCAGGGGGTTGTTCAACAAAAACTTCTTGATCAATGAGAGAAGCCATTTAACACTTTTGACGTCCATTTTAAATAATTTGAAATTGTTAAAGCATGCATATACCAGAAACATTCGAATAGATTCTAAACGAGCAGCGGGTGCAAAGATTTTTAATCGAAGTCAATTCCTTCTTCTTGATGCATATCTGTTTGCAACAAGTCTAGCTTTATTTCTAGTTATCTCGCCTTTATCATTTAATTTGTTTCTAAAAACCCATTTTGTTGCTATCATAGAACGAATTGAGGGTCTTTCAACCAAAGTCCACACATTGATTTTCTCGAATTGATTAAGTTTCTATGGCATAGAAAAAACCCAAGATTCGTCATTCAAGGCATCATCCACACGCTTAGGTTCAATGTGAGAAAGTAAGGAACAATTATTATTGAAAAGTTTATGAGAACGAGTTTTTACCCCATCGGACGGATCACCTATGATCAATTCTTAAGGGTGACTTGAGACAAATCTCCATGCTTTTGGAGAATCTTCGTTCTTTTCTCCTTCTTCATATTGGAGACTTGACCAAGTGATGAGTGTCGTCCTCATTGCTTGTCTTGGTCTCTTGATGTTTTTCATGTATAGTGAGCTTCTCAAGTTCCTTTTGTATAAGATCTTCATCTTCACAAACATTCTTTGAAATAATATCATTAGCCTCATCAAACATAACATGCACAACTTTTTCAATTAAAAGAGTTCTTCTATTGTATACGCGGTAAGCTTTCTTGTCACTAGAATATCCTAAGAGAATTTCGTCATCCAATTTCTTGTCAAATTTTCCTAGATTTTCTTTGATTTTTAAAATAAAGCATTTACAACCAAAAACTTTGAAATAGCTCACAACGGGTTTTCTACAAAACAAGAGTTCATAAGATGTTTTGCTTAAAATGGGTCTCAAAAGAACTCGATTCATAACATAATAACAAGCCGTGTTAACGGTTTCGGCCCAAAAATATTTTGATAAATCACACTCACTAATCATGGTTCTAGTAGTCTCTTGAAGTGTTCTATTTTTTTCTATCAACAACACAACCATTTTGTTGAGGTATTCTAACAGCCAAAAATTCATGCGAAAAACTGTTGTGATCACAAATTTCGGGAAAACTTCCAAATTTAAATTCGGCTCCATTATCACTTCTCAAACGAACAATTTTCAAATTCTGCAAATTTTGTATTTTGGAAAACAATTTTACGAAATTGTCAAAGGCTTCATTTTTGTGAACAAGAAATAGTACCCAAGTATACCTAGAAGAGTCATCAACAATTACGAAAGCATATTTACTACCACCAAAACTAGCATGTTGAGTTGGACCAAACAAGTCCATATGCAATAATTCTAAAAGTTTAGAAGTAGACACACAATTTTTTGGTTTAAATGAAACTTTGACTTGTTTACCAAATTGGCATGCATCACAAATTTTGTTTTTAACAAACTTTAGTTTTGGAAAACCTCTTATCAACTCCTTTTTAGCAAGATTTTCAATTAAATCCATGTTGAAATGACAAAGCCTTCTATGCCAGAACCAAGGATCATCCTAGAATCTATGGAGGCGGTTAGACATTTTACATTGCTACTACCAAAGTTATCAAAATAAATTACATAAACATCATTGTGCCTAAAACCTTTAAATAAAACAGAAAAATTCTTATCAGTAATTAAATATTCATGCTTGGTGAAGAATACATATAGATTTTTATCACATAGTTGGCTCACACTTATGAGATTTTAATTTAAATTGTCAACTAGGAGCAGATTTCTAATTAAAGTCTCACCATTTTTACCTACATCACCAACGCTGATTGATTTTGCTTTCATGTTATCCCCAAATGTCACCTTTCCACTGTTTTTGGATATGAGTTTGGTGAGATAGATGAATCACCGGTCATATGCCTTGAGCACCCACTATCTATGAACCATTTGGCATTTTTGGTGATGTTCATTACCTACACAAGAAATTAAGTGATAACTTTTGGTACCCACATTTTTTTTGGGTCCATAAGAGTTAGTAAAATGACTACAATCCATACGGTATTCATTCCAAGGTTTTTCATTTCTCTTGAGATAGAAATTATTTTTCACATGTCCATATTGTTAGCAAGAGTTGCAAAAAATATTCTTATTTCATATAGAGAAGATTTCGATTTTACAAAACATAAATCATCCCTTCTTAAAGTGATAAAGTTCTTGTTGATCGATACATTTCTATTCCTTTTTATATCAACAATATTTTCCTTTTTTCTATGCAGGAGAACATTCAAATCCTCCAATCTTTTCTTCAAGGAAGCTTGTTCTTCCTTGATCCTTGTTTTCACATGCATTCTTTTCTTCAACTCAGCATTTTCTTGTGATAGCCTATTGTTTTTTATAACCTACAACCTTGGTTTTGATGATGACAAATGAAACTTAACTATCTTAACTGAAGCTATTTAGGATTGCTGGTACATTTGCTCATTAGTAGGGTTTTCGGACGAAGAACACCATCCTGAACAGTACTATATTTCTCGGACACACAAGCTCATCCGAAAAAGATTACCACGGATGCAATACACGCATGTCCTAACGATCAAGCAGAGAACAAGATTTTGGAGCATCTACAACGGACGCACAAGCTCGTTTGAATGAATTTACCTCGAACATATTTCACCGTTCGAAAGAGTAAGGCAAAGTCAAGAATTTTAAGGCACCTACAACGGACGCATCTAACTATCTGAAAGAAGCTTACGTCGGACGAAGCTAACTATTCGAAAGAAAAACATTCCCAGTTAAGTATTAAACCTTTCGGACACAATACATCGTCCGGTGTGTGAACCATTAAAACATACCTGGTTCGGAAGAAGGAACGGATTCAAGATCGACCGTCCGAATGGTATCCTCTACTCTCGAATATTTAAGATCGGACGATGGATCGGATGCATGACAATAACATTGGACTTCCGAAACCTATAACAGCTAGTTTTTGAGCATTTATTATTGAACCGTTAGGAGGTGGTTAGAACCCAATTTATTGCACCTATAAATACCAACTCCTTTGTATAATGAGAAATATCTTACACTTCGTACATTGAATACAAACAAAAAGAAAGGCAATTTGAGTGCAAATTAGCTTTTTAATGATATTGTATTAGTGTTTACTTAAGAGTGCTATTCAAAATATTGAGTGGAGTGATAATCTTGTACAAAAGTGATGTTTGGTGTAAAATCCTTGGCTCAACTAAAAGGAAGTAGTGTGAGCAAGGGTGATCCTATTTTGTACACTAGAGATTATTGGCTCATCAAAATTGAAAGAGCATTTTGGTGGATTATTATTCCAAGCTATCTAGCTTGGATGTGGTGTTTGATCTCTTTCTCAATTTACTATATTCTTCTTATTCTTAATTGCTTATCCTTTCATCGCCTTATTTGCCAAGTGCAAGAAATTTAAATTTAGCATTATTTGTTAAGATAAGTTTTGAAACCTAATTCACCAAACAAATCAAATACACAAAGGAGCTACTCAAGAACTTTGGAATGGAGGATTGTAAACAGGTTGGGACGCCAATGTGTAGCTCAACCAAGCTTGTCAAAAAGATGAAGAAGGTAATAGTGTTGATGAAAAAAATACTATAGAGGTATGATCGGAACCCTACTTTATTTAACCGCTAGTGGACCGGATATTATATTTGCCGTTTGTCTCTGTGCTAGATTTCAATCATGTCCTAAGGAATCACATTTAATTGCTGTAAAAAGAATTTTTAGATACTTGAAAGGAACATTAAACTATGGTCTTTGTTATCCTAAATCCAATAGTTTTGATTTGATCAGTTACTCAGATGCCGACTTTGCAAGTTTCAAAATTGATAGAAAAAGCACTAGTGGTACATGTCACATCTTGGGTAATTTCTTGTGTCTTGGTTTAGCAAGAAGAAAAATTCTATTTCCCTTTCTACGGCTGAGGCTGAATATACTGCTGGAAACTGTTGTGCTCAACTTCTGCGGATAAAACATACATTAAAAGACTTTGGTGTTATTTATGATTGTGTGCCTATAAGATGCGATAACACTAGTGCAATTAATCTCACTAAAAATCCTGTCTTTTGCATTCTAGAACCAAACACATTAATGTCAAGCATCACTTTATCAGAGATCTTGTGGGCAAAAAGGAAATATGTGTTGAATTTGTGTGTATTAAGGATCAATTAGCTAATATTTTTACCAAACCTTTGCCTTTAGATTGCTTTGAATATCTAAGAACTTGTTTGGGCATCATTGATTTCAAAATTGTATGAATTATGCCTTTGGACAAAAATTTGGTATCCGATCCTTCGGACTAATATGAACATCTGAACTACTTACTCTATCAGACGTACAATAACGCCCGAACTCCCCTCTTTAATCTCGAACACCTATAAGCGTCCAAACTTTCCTTCTCATTTCTCAATCTCTCTGGAAATTCTTGCGGACACTTGTCACCGTCCAACACTCCCTCGGACGCACAACATAGACTTTCAGCCGTTCGTTCATCCGTGTTTGGACATCCGAACGATTGTTCTACTCACTTAAATCCCTTCATTTTCTTTCTTTCGGACAATTCCCCCACCGAAGACCCTATCTCTGGCACCCAAGAACTTTGTCAAAATTCTCTCACTCTCTTCTTCTTCCTCTGAAATTGCTTAAGGAATTCCCCTTCGTAATTCCTCGCCCATCTCAATTGAACCTTATTTCACCCATATAACATATCATTCCCACAAATTCACCCAAACTCACTTTTCCTCTTCATCTTGTTTACAATGGTACGATCTCGTGGTAGATCTTCCTGTCTACCGGAGGCAGAAAATCGAAAGGCTAAGCTATATGCAAGGTCAAACATCCTCAAATCCTCAATCCTTAATTTTTGGGGGGTATAGGAACCACGAGAAGGGAGGAGGATAAGATCCTCGACTCTTAGACCGACTCGGGAAAAGGACAAGAAAACAGGCATCATATTCAACCAATCGGACCAACCCGTATGCATTACAATCTATAGTATCTGGAGGTATAACAACACTAGTATAGAGTTTATCTAGCCTCATCATACGGGCATTTCCCCTTTAACGGCTTCAACATTACATGCCTTGATGGGTACTCTCGAGGCCCTAGCCTTTTGTCTAGAAAATCTATACAATTTTTATTGTATCCCAGATTTTAACCATGGAATGGAAATTTTCATCAAGAGAATGCCAACATACCTCATGGTGCCTGGAATCTTGTTCTTGTCTAAGTTTGTCCTTTGAAAATTCCTTGTTGAAGATTTATGGGTTTGAGACCTTTCAGCTTCTCCCCCTGGCCTTCTTCTTCTTAAATTAAAGAACTAATATAAAGAACTAAAATTAAAAGAGAATATTAGATGGCACTTGAAAGACAGAATACTGAATTTGATTTAAAAATGGCCTAGCATAATTTATAAGACCTAATTTTTTTTTAAAAATGGCCTAGCATAATTTATAAGGCCTAAAATTTTTTGTAATTCCTTTAAATTTTCTAATTTGTCTGGAATTTCTAATACTTTTTTTGCTATGTGTTCTTGCAGCTTCATCTGACCATTTCCTATTTCTAATCCTAAGAATTTTATATGTGTTTTGGGACAAATAATTCTACTTTCTTTTTACTTATTACTATCCCATTTGGTAAAAAAATTCTAAAAACTATATTTAAATGTCCTATATGTTCTTGTTCATTTTTTGAAAATACTAAAATGTCATCTATATATACTAATACAAATTGGGAGTGTTCTAAAAAGATTTGGTCCATTTTCCTTTGGAATATATTGGGTGCTCCCTATATACATCAATATGGAGGACAACCATTCATATTAAATATAACTAATGTAGATGCATAAAGGTGGAATAATGACTTAGATTCTTGGAAAAATGCAATAGCTAGTGATTATATAAAGCATTTTGACCCTAAAGATGCAGAAGAAATGTTAAGATATTTAGAACAATATTTCGGAGAATCTGCCAAAGGTATGTTGCAGGAATGGAAAGAAAGAAACCCTAAAGAATTAGCAGAATTAATTTCTTTAGGACCCAATCTCTTTAATTTTGGAAATACAATACATCAAATAATAACAGGAGAAGATCCAAATTTTGGATAGTTAACACAGAACAACAGAAAAATGCTTTAGTAAAGCTAGAACAATTAAATTTAAAAATTGGTATTATATAAAACCCTTTTTAGCAGAATTTGTATATTATGCATCACTTAGTGGGAATACATGGAATAATGAAATAGGAGATAAACTTTTTAATAAATTACCTGGAGCAATAGGATTAGAAATTAATAAAAGATTTAAAGTAGAAGTAATAAATAAAAGAATGGAAGCAGATATAGGTATTGGAATATCTTTAGGACATAGAGTAATGTACATAATAAAAATATTAGTAGAAAAATGTACAAATATACAAATAAGTAGACAATTAAAGAATGAGACAAGTTTTTGCAGTCAGATATATACTCCACAACATTATGATAAAGAAGAAGACCTAGATATAAAAATAGAAAATCTATAAAGCAAATACCAAGAAGAAAAAATTATTACACAAAAAGGTCACAGGCTAGAAAATCATATTTAAATAAAGATAGACATGTTAGAAAATATGACACATGATAGAACTTATAGAAAAAAGCTTTATTGTTACACTTGTAGTAGTCCATATCATTTAAGTTCGGCTTGTCCTAGAAGAATAAATATGACAAACCGTAAAGCAATGTTAGTAAATAATACGGATCAAGATTATTTAGATATAGATGAAACCCTCAGTGATACAAAAACAATTTACTCTATAATCTGTTTTGAAAATTATTAGAAGATCAAGAAATAGAAGAAAGAAATGAAATTATAGACCAATCGTAGAATCAGAAGAGCTAGATTTAGAAGAATTTATACAAGATTTACAAGGAATAAATTTTATGTTTAAGGCAAAAGTTAAAATACCTGAAACAGACTGTAATCATAATTGGCAAAAGAATAAAGGACTAGATTCTAAGCCATGTTTATTTTGTGATTGGTACCCAGCTCGTAATAAAAGAAGTAAATGTAATTTATGTTTTAATGAAGCATGCATAAGTTGTGTAGAAAAATATACAGAATTTAAATTTCAGAAATACAGGAAATATAAGAAATTCACAGATAAATGAAAATGCTTTTGATAGAATAACTCAACTAGAACAAAGAGTTGCTAACTTAGAAAAAGAGATTTTTTATAAAAGAAAAGAAAAAATAGAAGAAAATACAGAAGAAAATATAAATTTAGCTAATTTGATTCCTTATAAACCTAGAGGAAGAAGAAACCCAATGGAAGCTCCCTATATACATCAATATGGAGGACAACCATTCATATTAAATATAACTAATGTAGATCCATAAAGGTGGAATAATTACTTAGATTCTTGGAAAAATGCAATAGCTAGTGATTATATAAAACATTTTGACCCTAAAGATGCAGAAGAAATGTTAAGATATTTAGAACAATATTTAGGAGAATCAAAGCTGTGGCAGGAATGGAAAGAAAGAAACCATATAGAATTAGCAGAATTAATTTCTTTAGGACCCAATCCCTTTAATTTTGGAAATACAATGCATCAAATAATAACAGGAGAAGATCCAAATTTTGGAAACTATAACAGAACAACAAAAAAAGCTTTAGTAAAGCTAGAACAATTAAATTTAAAAAATTGGTATTATATAAAACCCTTTTTAGCAGAATTTATATATTATGCATCACTTAGTGGGAATACATGGAATAATGAAATAGGAGATAAACTTTTTAATAAATTACCTGGAGCATTAGGATTAGAAATTAATAATAGATTTAAAGAAGAAATAATAAATAAAAGAATGGAAGCAGATATAGGTATAGGAATATCTTTAGGACAAAGAGTAATGTACATAATAAAAATATTAGTAGAAAAGTGTACAAATATACAAATAAGTAGACAATTAAAGAATGAGACAAGTTTTTGTAGTCAGATATATACTCCACAACATTATGATAAAGAAGAAAGACCTAGATATAAAAATAGAAAATCTATAAAACAAATACCAAGAAGAAAAAATTATTACACAAAAAGGTCACAGGCTGGAAAACCATATTTAAATAAAGATAGACATGTTAGAAAATATGACCATCTGAGATAGAACTTATAGAAAAAAGCTTTATTGTTACATTGTAGTAGTCCAGATCATTTAAGTTCGGCTTGTCCTAGAAGAATAAATATGACAAACCGTAAAGCAATGTTAGTAAATAATACGGATCAAGATTATTTAGATATAGATGAAACCCTCAGTGATACAGAAACAATTTACTCTATAATCAGTTTTGAAGAATTATTAGAAGATCAAGAAATAGAAGAAAGAAATGAAATTATAGACCAATTCTTAGAATCAGAAGAGCCAGATTTAGAAGAATTTATACAAGATTTATAAGGAATAAATTTTATGTTTAAGGCAAAAGTTAAAATACCTGAAATAGACTGTAATCATAATTGGCAAAAGAATAAAGGACTAGATTCTAAGCCATGTTTAGTTTTTGATTGGTACCCAGCTCGTAATAAAAGAAGTAAATGTAATTTATGTTTTAATGAAGCATGCATAAGTTGTGTAGAAAAATATACAGAATTTAAATTTCAGGAAATACAAAATATATATAAGAAATTCACAGATAAATGAAAATGCTTTTGATAGAATAACTCAACTAGAACAAAGAGTTGCTAACTTAGAAAAAGAGATTTTTTATAAAAGAAAAGAAAAAATAGAAGAAAATATAAATTTAGCTAATTTAGAACAACAAATAAAATTTTGTAACCAAGACAAAAAATTAAATTCTATAAAATTAGAAGTTACATTTAAACATTATAATAAAATAACAGGAACAAGTGCAATTATAGACACAGGATGCACAACCATAATTGTAGACCCAAAACTAATAGACACAACTAAAATATTAAAATTTAAAGAATCTATAAAAGCAACGCAAATGGATGGAAGCATAAATGAATATAATTATTATGCAAAATTATGTAATATAGCTTTCCTAAATAATTGCAATAATTATAGTCATTATTATTTTATGCCATATGTATTAGTTAAAGACATTCTAGAAAAACATGGGGTAGGTATAATTATAGGACTAAAATTCTTATTAGATTTGCGATGGAGGAATTATTTTGACAAAAGAATATGTACCAATTTTTAAAAATGTAACTACTAGTCCATGTAATCCAACATCACTACCTCCTATCCATCCAGACCTAATAAAACAGATAGAAAATAAAGAAACCAATCATAAAATAGAAGAAAAATGCATAGAATGTAAAAAAGGAAAAGAAGATTGCTGTAATAATATAATAATCTTAGAACAAGACTATTTAGAGGCTAATGAAATAAATGAATACTTGATAGATAGGATAAACCTTAAAAATTTATTACATTTAAAAACAAAAACAGAGATAGAAGCACAAATAGATACCTTACCATTCATAGGAGAAGACCCTATAAGATTATGGGACAAAAATAAAATCTATTGTGAAATAAAAGTTAAAAACCCAAATTATATAATAAAGACAACAAAAATAGAAGCAAGTCCACAGGACATAGAAGAATTTAAAATGCATATAAAAGAATTATTAAGTTTAAAAGTAATAAGACCATCAGAATCTCCCCATAGATCAGCAGCTTTTATAGTTAGAAAACATAGTAAAATAAAAAGGGGAAAAAGTAGAATGGTAATAAATTATAAAAGATTAAATGATAATACTATAGACGATAGTTATGACATTCCAGACAACATTTTTGATAAATAGAATACAAGGTAAAAAGATTTTTAGTAAGTTTGATTGTAAATCAGGATTTTGGCAGATAAAAATACATCCAGATAGTATAAAATGGACAGCTTTTACTTGTCCATTAGGATTATTTGAATGGTTATTTATGCCATTCGGATTAAAAAATGCACCCAGTATATTCCAAAGAAAAATGGACCAGATCTTTTTAGAACACTCCCAATTTGTATTAGTATACATAGATGACATTTTACTATTTTCAAAAAATGAACAAGAACATATAGGACATTTAAATACAGTTTTTAGAATTTTTTTACCAAAATGGGATAGTAATAAGTAAAAAGAAAGTATAATTATTTAAAACACATAGAAAATTCTAAGGAGTAGAAATAGGAAATGGTCAGATAAAGCTGCAAGAACACATAGCTAAAAAAGTATTAAAAATGCCAGACAAATTAGAAAATTTAAAGGAATTATAAAATTTTTTAGGTCTTATAAATTATGCTAGGCCATTTTTAAAAAATATAGGAAAAATAGCAGGGTCTTTATATTCTAAAACGGGAAAAAATGGGCAGAGATTTTTTAATAAAGAAGATATAAATTTAGTCAAGAAAATAAAAGGTATGATACAAAATATACCTCCACTACAATTACCCCTAGAATCAGACTCCTTAATAATAGAAACCGATGGTTGTGATTTAGGATGGGGAGGAATTCTTAAATCAAAACTTCATAAATATTCCCCTAAAGATCAAGAAAATTATGTGGATATTCTAGTGGTACATATAAAGAAAAAGGATATAAGACAAGTTTAGATTGTGAAATTTTGGCAATAATATATACTTTAGATGCCTTTAGATTATTTATTATTTCAAAGAAAGAATTCACAATTAGAATTGATTGTGAAGCAATTGTAAAATATGCCCAAAATATGAAAGAAAAAAGTAGGCATCGTAGATGGCAAAAGTTTTCACTTCTGTAGTAGAGTACAATATCAATTTTGAGCATATAAAAGGGAAAGATAATAAATTAGCTGATGAATTATCTAGAAAAATTTATAGTTTTAATGGTGAACAGGTCTAATGATTTTTAATTTTTATAGGCCTGGATCAGACCCAAGAGCCCAGCTCAGGGCTCCCAGACCAAGTTTTATTTCTTATCCAGTATCAAGACCTGCTGTTGCTAAATCCTTCCAGCAAGCACATAAGACATTTATAAGTTTAGACAATCCATTTTATTTTCCTAGTATATTAAAACAGACTCCCAGTGGCACAGAAAAAAGATTCGATTTTAATGGGCATAGTTTATGTGCCATGCCACATCATAATAGTTTCAGAATATTAGACCTTTACAGAAATATAAATGAACAACAAAAGGTAATTTTAGATAATTTATGAGATTTCCTATCAGAGAAAAAATAGTGGACACTTTACTAATTCTTTAAATACTTTATCTGCTTATTTTCATGGATTAAATGACCTCTCTAAGTTTAAGTGTTATGCAGTTTTTCATGGCACTCCAGGGAAGGCAAATCATACAAGACATGGGTTGAAGTCTTCACGGCAATAAGAGGAGTAAAAAACCCAAAATGTAAAGGTTTTCAAACAGTTACAAAAGGGCTTGAAGCCTGTCATTTAGGAAATCAGTTTTATATTTAAGAACAAATTAATACTAGACCCACCATCCACACAGACGAAGGTAATAGAATTAATTTTTGTGATCACTGCAAAACCCTTGTTAAAAATTTTAAAAGAATAAAGGAAAAATATAGAGATTTAGAACAAGAATTTTGTGATAATAAGACCAAATTATTTGAGTTAGAACAGAAAGTTCAAATATTAACTTTAGAAAAAGAAGATTGGAAAAATAGGTATTTAAACACAAAGAATTTAATGAAGGCTGGCAGCCAGCGTTTCCGATAAAGGGACGCCTAGCCCGGCTCAAACGGCAGCCGGTAAAGACAAATCAAGTCCGTTGATAGTTGGTGATTTACTAAAATCCCACAGACCTAGACAGGTGTCAGCCTGTACCAAGTCCCTTACAAACGGATAAGGGTAAAGACAAAATCAATAATCCGTTGATGGCTGGAAGTTTGCCAAAAACTTCTGAAAAAGAGGAGTCCTCTTCCTCAGAAACAAAAAAAGGGATAAAATTAAGAAAAAGTAAAAAGAAAAAGAAGAAGGAAGATATTACAAAGACAATTTTAGACCAACTTCTTGGAGAATTCAAGAATCTTCCCTAAATTCCATTAAGTGAATTATGACTCAGACAAAAGAACAAACACAGGAAAACAAGACAATTGAAGACTCAAAGACCGACTCAAGAATAGATTCCACTAAAGACAATCAACAGGAACCATGTGATTTGGAAGACCAAGTGTCGTCCACTGATGGTGTAGACAACATTGGATTCCAAAATATGTAGGGACCACACTTTAGACAGCTTTCAACAATTATTGCATTATGTCGAAAACTTTAGACAACTGTTAACAATTATTGTACTACTTTTACAAAAGTAAAAGCTATGTAATTATTAGATAGTTGAAGGCCGGGTTTGAAGTCCGGAATTCATTGTATAAATAGACCCATTCCTCACTTGTATAGGATCATCGAGAAAAATTATCAGAAAAACTCAGAAAGCTATCTCTCTTTTGTAAATTTTCTATAAAAAATCAAATTCATATATTCTTTCTTTCGAGTGACATCTAATATTCTCTTTTAATTTTAGTTCTTTATATTAGTTCTTTAATTTAAGAAGAAGAAGGCCAGGGGGAGAGGCCGAAAGGTCTCAAACCCATAAATCTTCAACAAGGAATTTTCAAAGGACAAACTCAGACAAGAGCAAGATTCCAGGCACCATAAGGTATGTCGGCATTCTCTGGATGAAAATTTCCATTCTATGGTTAAAATTTGGGATACAATAAATACTTGTATAGATTTTCTAGACAAAATGCTAGGGCCCCGAGAGTACCCGTCAAGGCAAATGTTGAAGCCGTTAAAGGGGAAATGCTTCTTTGATGAGTCTAGAAAAACTCTATACTAGTGTTGTTATACCTCCAGATACTATAGATTGTAATGCATACGGGTTGGTCCGATTGGTTGAATATGATGCTTGTTTTCTTGTCCTATTCCCGAGTTGGTCTAAGAGTCGAGGATCTTATCCTCCTCCATTCTCATGGTTCCTATACCCCCCAAAAATGCCAAAATTTATTGATGCCAAGCCATTTGATCGATATACTTCTCTTCTTAGCAAATCTATTATTGTTCAAATGCCTATTTCACAAAGTCATTTTGATGAGTTAAACTTACGTCTTATTAAATCATGCTTTGCAAACCAAAATTGGGGTCATTTAGTTCATTTGGATTTGCCTGTCTGTCATGACATGGTGCTACAGTTTATGTCAATCTTAGAAAGGGTCCTACTATTCGTAACATTGATTTATCGTGTCAATAACAAAAATCTTGAGATTTCCTCCACTGTCATTAATTCTATTTTTGAATGTGTAGTTACCTCTCCTAATGATATTTCCTATTTTTTCTCTTTGGATAAATGACCTGCTTTAGATACTCGTTTCGACACCGAAGAGGTCCAACAGATTTTTAACATAAATTTTAAACCGGTTTTCGAAGCCAAAACCACTCTGCTTCCACCTGAACTCAACATTTTATACACTTTAGTCACTAGTTTGCTACTACCGAGCGATAGGCATGGCACTGAGCCTGAAAAAATGCAGTTGTACTTATTTTACTGTGTTTTTAAAGGTAACCCACTTGACTTTGGCTACCTCTTTTGCTCTCTATGGGAGCTCTTTTTTTACTGATACATGTAGAAACATTCCTTTTGGCAAATTCCTCTCTAAAGTTTTCGATCATTTTGACATCCCCTTCACTGGCAAAAAACAATCCTCCTTACTTTAATAAAACTTCCATTGAGCGTACTAAAAGGTCTGAGGTTTTTTAATGATCAATGGTTTACAAAAGTTGCATATGAGCTTGAACGATCTAAATCTCATGCCTCTACCTTCGACCTTGTGCCTCCTCACTCTCCTCCTCCTTAACCCTCATCTTCCGCACATCCACTGTCCCATGAACCCTATATTTCTTTCTCAGCACCCTCACTATCTCATCTATGCACCCTTGTTACCTCCCTAAGTAATTAAATGAGTTCCTTCCAAAGCTCACCCTTCGGAAGCTAAAAAGGCTTGATACCAGAAAAACTATTCTTCAAGAAGCACTCAATCTCGGTACGTCTACCTCAGCTCAAGTTCAGTTTGCTAACATTCAATACCATTACATTCTTGAGTCATCTTCCGATGCAACAACATCGATGATGGTGATCATTCTATTCCTGAGATTGAAGATCATGAGGATCCAATTGGCACCACCAATCCTGACAAATCTACTAGTCTTGGAGCTGATGATAATGACGATGAGGATATTGATGACACTCATCATTTAACTACATCATGCAACGCCAGATCCTGACGAATTAAGTGGTCATGACAGCGAGGGTACCGAGTATGATGCATCGACCAAGAAGTGCAAACTTGAGGAACGCTCCAAGAAGAAGAATGACTCATCTTAGACTTGCGATTTAATGTTCTTAGACTTTTGTTATGATTGGTAGGCTTTAGTTGCAATTGACTTCTCTAGTTGTAATTATTGACTTCTCTACCTAACCTTGGTAACGACTATTCTGGTTTGATTTTATTATACTGCCTGCGTAAGGGGGAACATCCTCATAGGGAGAGCTTATTTTGCTTTGATGATGTCAAAAGAGGGAGTAAGATGGCCATTAGAATTGTGTGTTACACAGATTTGAATTGTTTGATGCACTAATTGTGTGATCATGATTATTGTAAGTGATTTGGCAATTGTGTGATCATGATTATTGTAAGTTATTTGGCCTCAAAATTTGTCATCATCAAAGGGGGAGATTGATAACCTACAACCTTGGTTTTGACATGATGACAAATGAAAATTAACTATCTTAACTGAAGCTATGTAGGATTCCTGGTACATTTTCCCATTAGCAGGGTTTTTGGACGAAGAATACTATCCGAACAGTACCATATTTTTCGGAGGCACAAGCTTGTCCGAACAAGATTACCACGGATGGAATACACTGTTAGAACAATCAGGCAGAGAGCAAGATTTTGGTGCATCTATAACGGACGCACGAGCTTGTCCAAATGAATTTGCCTTGGACGTGTTTCACCGTCTGAAAGAGTAAGGTAGAGTAAAAAGTTTTAAGTCACCTACAACGGATACATCTAACTGTCTGAAAGAAGCTT
The DNA here is from genome assembly GCA_025175665.1 of Cinchona pubescens. NCBI lineage: Eukaryota > Viridiplantae > Streptophyta > Magnoliopsida > Gentianales > Rubiaceae > Cinchona > Cinchona pubescens. The sequence continues at coordinate 2,520,894 of JANKKI010000232.1, forward strand.
ACATAGGATGAAGCTAACGGTCCGAAAGAAAAGCATTCCTAGCTAAGCATTAAACCTTTCGGACACAATACACCGTCTGATGTGTGAACCTTTCAAACATTCCTTGTTTGGACAAAAGAACAGATGCAAGCTTGGCCGTCCGAACGGTATCCTCTACTCTCTGATATTTAAGATCGGACTTATTTTGAGATGATCGGATGCATGACAATAACATTGGACATCCGAAACCCATAACGGCTAATTTTTGAGCATTTATTGTTGAGCCATTAGGAGGTGGTTAGAACCCAATTTATTGCACCTATAAATACCAACTCCTTTGAATTATAAGAAATATCTTACACATTGAATACAAGCAAAAAGAAAGGCAATTTGAGTGCAAATTAGCTCTATAAGGATATTGTATTAGTGTGTACTTAAGAGTGCTATTCAAAATATTGAGTGGAGTAATAATCTTGTACAAAAGTGAGGTTTGGTGTAAAATCGTTGGCTCAACTAAAAAGAAGTAGTGTGAGTAAGGGTGATCCTACTTTGTACACTAGAGATTATTGACTCACCAAGATTGAAGGAGAATCTTGGTGGATTATTAGTCCAAGCTATCTAGCTTGGATGTGGTGTTTGATCTCTTTCTCAATTTAATATATTCTTCTTATTCTTAATTGCTTATCCTTTTATCATCTTATTTGCCAAGTGACAAGAAATTTAAATTGAGCATTATCATCTTAGGTTGCTTTGGGTCCAACAGTTTTCATTCACAAGTTTAAAGTTAGCATTCAATAAAGCATTTGAGTTTTTGACTAACTCCTTATTTCTAGCATATGATTCCTTTAAGTTATCATGCAATTTTAAAATGAAGGCTTCAAGATCATTTTCATCATTAGAATCAAAAGTAGAAGTTACATCATTATCACCAATGACCATAAAGGCCATTTGTGCCAATTCCATCTCTTATTCAACTTCTTCTTCGGAGTTGCAATCATCCCAAGTGATTTGAAAATTATTTAAGCGAGGCTTTCTTCCTTCCTTCTTCTTCTTGGAGAGACACTCATTCGTAAAGTGTCCAGGTTGGCCACACTCAAAGCATTTTTCATTTTACTTCTTAATTTCCAGCTTGATCTTCTATTTGAAATTACTCGATTTTCTTGCTCCTCCTTTTCTCATTCTCCGTTTGTTGATGCAGTGTTTGAGGAATCCTGACTATTACGGATAAGTGCAAGATCACCTTCATCAAGATCTTCGTCTTCTAAATTGATGGAGCAACTTTCATCTTCTTCTTGAGAGGTCTTCAAGGCTATGCTTCCTCATCATCCACCACTTTGGCTTTGAGCTTCAATTCAAATGAAGTGAGAGAATTTATCAATGACTCAATTGAGTATGGAATTTAAGTTCTTTGTTTCCTTTAAAGCAATAGTCTTTGCCTCCCATTCTTTGGAGAAAGCATTCAAGATTTTTCTATTCTTCTCACCCAAAGAGTATTCCTCCCTAAGGCTTCAAGATCCTTGATGATATTATTGAATCTATAATACATTTTATCAATGTTTTCATGTGGTTCCATTTTGAAGGATTAATACTTAGCAACAAGCAGAGATTTCTTTTGTTCTCTAACATCATCGCTTCCTTCATGAATTTCTTTCAATTTGTCCTAGATTTCTTTGGCCGAAATGCATCATTTGACACAAGTTGATTCGTTAGCATCCAAGGCATTGTTTAGTACATTCATGGCTTTAGCATTTAAGGTCGAATTTGCCTTATCTTGTGGAGTGAGCTCATCCCTTATTTTTTCTCTTCTTCAATTTGTATGATCATCAACAATGGTGGCTTCGAAAGGACCTTCATTTACCACATACCACAAATCAATATCAATAGATTGCAAAAAGATTTTCATTCTATGTTTCCAACTAATAAAGTTCACCGCATTAAACATAGGGGGTCTGGTGATAGATTGACCTGCAAAGAATAAAGAATTATTGGTTGCCATAAAGGATCTTTACTCAAATGCAATTTAAGCAAAACAAAGAGACCAATGCTCTGATACCAGTTGTTGGTCCCAAAGCAAGCTAAGAGGGGGGTGAATTAGGTTTCTAAAAAATTAACTTGCAAATAATGCTCAATTCAAATTTCTTGCACTTGACAAGTAAGACAATAAAAATATAAGCAACTAAGTATAAAATGAATAGAATGAATTAAGAGAGAGATTAAACAAACAACAACATCCAAGCTAGTTAGCTTGGAGTAGTAATCCACTAAGATGCTCCTTCAAATTTGATGAGCCAATAATCTCAAATGTGCACAAAGTTGGATCCTCCTTGCTCACACTACTTCTCTTTAGTTGAGCCAAGGATTTTACACTAAACCTCACTGTTGTACAAGATTATCACTCCACTCAATATTTTTAAACAGCACTCTTAAGTACACACTAATACAATATCGCTAAAGAGCTAATTTGCACTCAAATTGCCTTTCTATTTGCTTGTATTCAATGTGTAAGTTGATGAAACATAATATAGAAGGGTTGGCATTTATAGGTGCAATAAATCAGCTCCCAACCACCTTCTAACGGCTAGATAATAAATGTTGAAAAAACTTTTTGTTATGGGTTTCGAATGTCCGAGGTTATTATTGAGCATCTGAACAATCATCCGATCTAAAATATCAAAGAGGTGAAGATGCATTTCGAAAGGCCGAGATTGCATCCGTTCCTTCATCCGAATCACACACTAGGTATATTGATGAGTTCAGTCATTGAACGGTGTAGTATATCTGAAAGGTTTGGTGGTCAACTAGGGTTACTTTTCCTCCGGATACTTAGCCACGTCCGATAAGATTTTGTTCAGAAAGTTAGATGCGTTCGTTGTAGGTGCCTCAAATTCTTACCCTCTGCCTGACCTTTCGGATGGTGCATTGCATCTGAGATAAATTCGTTCTGACGAGCTTGTGCATCCATTGTAGATGCTCCAAAATCTTGCTTTCTGCCTGATCGTTTGGACGGTGGATTGTGCGTTTGAGAAAATAGTGCTGCTCGAACGATGCATTTCGTCCGAAAACTCAGCTAAGAATAAATAAACTAGAATTCTTGCGCAACTTAAGTTAAGATTTTTATATTACATTTGTCATCATCAAAATCAAGGTTGTAGGTCATCAGTGTCATTCTTGCTGTGTACTTTCAAGTATGCAAAATACTTTCAGGAGAATTTATACGAGAGGAAAAAGGCAAGAGTGGTGAGTTATCATGAGTGGGTAAGATCCTTGAATTTGAGTAAACACGAGTGAAATTGTGTCACGCCTTCAAATTTTAGTGTAAACACTCATGAGTGTTGTGAAATCCTTCTTTATTTTTATTAACCCTAATTCTTGAAATTCCTTGTGTTTTTGGTTATTTTTGTAGATTTAGAATGTCCTAAGAAGGAGAGAGTTAAAGGGTTAATGCCTTGGAATCTCGTGTTACCGAAATGGCAATGTCTCTTGAAAGTATTCAACGCTCTCTTGAGACATTAACTACAGTGTAGAATGAGCCAACTCAGTAACTTGGCCAAGCTATGCCTCATGCTCATAGATTCCCACAAGCTCGTTGAGGTACACATCTTAATTACAATTCCAATGACTACGAATCTGACGACAAATTGAATGATGTAGGTGCAAGGTTAAGGAATCGCCGACATGTGCAAGATGGTGGTTAGGTTGACAACGATACTAGGAACATTAAATTGACTATCCTTGTATTTCAAGATGGCTCTCCACACCTAAAATCTCCACCCTAATGTTTATCTCGAATTGGAAAAGAAGGTAGAGGTTATTTTTTTTATTGTTATAGCTACTTTGAAAGAAAGAAAGCACAGTTAGTAATAGGTTCATTTAGTGATTATGATTTAGAGTGGTGGGATCAATTTAAAACCAGTAGAATTAGGTGTGGAGAGCCACCATTTAATGATTGGCATCCTAAAATCTGCATTATTTAAAAGACTCGTACCTTCTATATATCATCGTGATTTGCATCAAACATTGCAAACTTTAAGGCAACATAATAAATGTATAGAAGAGTATCATAGGGAGCTTCAAAGGTGTCTAATGGGAGCTAATGTAGTTGAGGATCGTGAAGCCACTATGGCTCGATTCTTGCGTGGTTTTAATAGAGAAATTCCTAACACTGTATAGTTGCGTCATTATATTAAATTGTAAAACATGGTAGAAAATGCCATAAAAGTAGAAAGGCGACTTAAAAATGGACACAAATATTCAAGGGGAAAAGACATTCTTCTATAAGTGAAATGATCAAAGAACCTACCAAACCCAATGAGTAAGATAATGAAGACAAGGATCCTACATACAAATTGTCAAAGAAAATTAGAGTTCCGTTTCCACAAAGGACGAAAGAAGAGGAAAAGGTAAAGAATTTCAAGAAGTTTCTTGAGTTGTTTAAGAAGATTGAAATCAACATACCATTCATGGATGCACTTGAAAATATTTCCTGATATGCCAAATTCATGAAAAAAGTTCTCACATCAAAGAAGAAATTGCATAGAGATAAAATGTTATGCTTGATGGAGAATTGTAGTGCATTAATCACAAAGAGGTTGCCTCCCAAACTTAAAGATCCCTAATTCTTTTCCATTCCTTGCAAAATTTGTGGTGCTCAATTTCAGAAGGCCTTGTGTGATTTGGGAGCCTCCATAAATCTCATGTCTTATTCAATCTACAAGAAGCTTAGTAGAGGAGATTCGAAGCCCACAAGTGTATCCTTGCAACTTGCAGGCCAGAATATTAAATGGCTTCAATGGGGAATTGTTGAAGATGTAATGATAAAGATAGGGAAGCTTTATCTCCTAGCGGATTTCATAATTTTTTACATGGAGGATGATGAGAAGATGCCTATTTTCCTTGGAAGGCCGTTCCTTGAAACCGGGCCTGCACTCATAGATGTGCAAGAAAGGAAGTTGGCATGAATTGATGATGAAATTGTTACTTTCAATATTTTTGGTTCATTAAAATTTCCTTCTATTTATGAAAATTCTATGAGCATAATTCTAGTTGATGATTTGGTTGATGACTATTGTAAGTACAAGTTGGAGAAATATCTATTAGAAAGAGTTTTGTTGAATCCAAGTGATGTTGTCCAAAAAGATAAATAAGTAATAGAATGTTTGAATCAATTGGAGAACAATGCGTCATTACGAGAAATTGAATCAAAAATTAACGGTAAAGGTAAAGGGGGGGGGGGGGTGATGCCTCTTTAACACATCTAGTTATAATTCAATTAAACACCTAAATCCTACTACTAACTAGTGATGACATCTCGCAAGTATACGGTAGTCAACTAGTAGCAAAGGGAAGTAGGGATCGTTCCCACAACTTGTGTAGTTAAGCTAAATCAATTGGTAGAAGATAGAACTATTCTAATGAAAACTATAATTTAAATTCTAACCTAATTTAATCAAATTAAGACTAAAATTTTAAAACAAGTGAATCACTCAACTAAAAAGACTACAAAAGAGAAACTTTGAAAATTAAAAGCATTCATTTCTAAATTATAAATTAGAAAGATTTAAACTAGAAATTTAACTATTTTTTGGATTTTTCAATTGGAATTAAGAAAGCCAACTAAGAATTAACTAGAAATTAAAGCTAGAAATTGGAAATTCTTAAATAGAAAGAAAGAAATTGATAAGAACCCTAATTTTCCTAAAAAACCCTAATTTGAAAGTAAAGAAATTTTTACTAAATTGGACAAGAAAGCAATTTAAAATTATATCTGTGCGAAGCTTACGAAAAACCCACTACGATTATCTAATGACTCTATAAAAATTTAAACATGACAAGAAATTTAAAGAAGATCTAAGATGAAAGTAAGGAGAAATTTCTATTAGAAAAAGTAACTTGTAGTTCAAGCTATCCTAATCTATCCAGAACTAACTAAAACTATTTTTTCTCTAAAACTATCTACTCTCTAAAATCTCAAAAAAAAACTCCGTACTTACTAATTCTACTTAGCTTAAATAGTGCAGCATTACACAAGGCAAAATTAGGGGTTTTGTGGCTGGAAGTTTAAAAATTGCCCCTACAACTTAAAATTCAGTGAGTTGAGATTGTGGTCTGGAACATTTGAGACCGCGACCTCAACTCTAAAATAGTAAAACTAATTCTCGAGTCGAGATCGCGGTCTAGAATAGTCGAGACCACGATCTCGACTCTTCTTCCAGCAATCTTCATTTCATCCATTTTGCAATTTGGTCCCTTGAGCTTTGTTCCTTTCGGCTTCTAACCTTTAATTTTTAACCTGCATAATATTAACACCATTAAGCCTATACTTAATTAAACTAAAAATTTAACACAAAATTATTATAATTAATTCAAAAATGAGAATACAAATACATATGAAAGAAATTAACTAAAATCTTCAATTACTTATCTAATTTCGAAATTTAAACTATTAAAATGCTATAATTTAGAGGAAAATAATTCTAGTTTATTAGAGTTATCAAGGGGTCTTCGAACAACAAAACCCCCAAGTTGGAACTTAAATCTCTCCTTATTCACTTGATGTATGTCTATCTTGGTGACAATGAGATCTTCCCCGTTATTGTGAACTCTTCATTGACTAGTGAACAACTTGATAAATTCATTGTGGTGCTTAAAATGTGTGAAAATGATATTGCTTGGTCTATGGATGACATTAAAGGAATTAGCCCTTTAGTGTGTATGATTGAGATTTTGTTGAATGAAGGGAATAAACCGGTAAGGCAATCTCGAAGGAGGATGAGTCCTACTTTGAAGGAGATCGTGAGAAAGGAGGTAATGAAACTATTGGATGCCGGTGTAATCAAACTTATTAGTGATAGCGAGTGGGTTTGTCCCACTCAAGTTGTTCTTAAAAAGGGTGGTATCACCGTTATCTTAGTGAAACCAATGAGCTCCTCTCCTTTAGATTGGTCACGGGATGACGAATGTGCACTAATTTTTGAAAATTAAATGATGTTACCCATAAAGACATTTTTCCACTAGCCCTTTATGGGTAGCTTCATTCAATTTTTGAAAATCAATGCACATCCGCCATCCTGTACCAAGATAGAAGGGAGAAGCTCATTGGTTTCACTAAGTACAATGGTGATACCACATTTTTTAGGAACAACTTGAGTGGGACTAACCCACTCGTTGTCGCTAATAGGATAGATTATACCAAATCCAATAGCTTTATTACTGGGATACTAGGCTTAAATCCCCTCTCTAATGATTAAAATGTGAAATCCCACGAAAAGGATTCCAACCGAATAAAAACGGCCGCCAAAATAATAATTAACGCTAAAACTCACTGCAACATTGTGCGCATATGCACATAAAAATCTCGCACTTGTGCGTGAAACAGGTCCTCTGAAATTTCCTCTTTGGAATTTGTGCACATGTGCAGGCTTCGGGTTGCATTTGTGCACAACTTCCAGAATGCCTGCTTCAGCTTCCACCTCGATTTTGACCGTGATGCTGATGGAATTTGAAAAACTCCAAACATTAAAGTTGTAGCTTTGTCTCTTAACTTTCCATCACATGTTGAATCTAATCGATGCTCGAACAAGAAAGTTACGATCAAAATACCAAACAATGTCCGACTTTGCTCCTCGCCAGTGTACTTTTTTCATCCATGTGATTTTTCTCCTACTTTTTGATCCTTTTGACTCCTTTTTTATTGAAGAACTACACAAACTAAAAAATAAAAAAATTAAGCTCATCATTAACTCAATTATTGCCTGAACCACATAAAAACCGTGGTCAATGACACAAAATATAAGACTTTTACGAGTTTATCAAATACCCCATACTTAGCTTTTGATTGTCCTTGAGCCAATAGAAAAATAGAATTAAAACATATAAACTCATAAAAAATGCATCCAATATATCTCAACAATTGTTCACATAAATAATCAAGAATCAATCCATCAACCGGAGTAATCTAAGAACTCAAGAGCTCGAATGCCAATAAAACCCTAGACATGAAATCCGGTGTGTGTGAATATAGCCATTCAATCAAAACTCAATTTTCAAGACACACAGATCAAATCATGCAAACCTTTAGAATTTTTTTGAACACCCCATAGCTCACTTTTCTTACACTTCTCCACTAATGTAGACAATCAACTCAATTTAAATTAGGTAGGAATTTTTAGTTTATAACATTAGGCTATCGTATTGGCTAATCAAAGAAGGCATAAGGGTATCACAAATAAGAAAGAAAGAGTTTTAAGATAATGCTGACCACACATCAAAATAAAATTGCTTCTCTAAAACATTAGATACCAATCCTTCATAGAAATAACTTCACAATTAATCAACAAATACCCATGAAAAAGGTTCATGCGTAACAATAAACAACAAAAAGGTCTCCTTCTTCAAGTTCAACCCGACATGCCAACATTTTTTTGGATATTTATTTATCTTTTTTTTCATGTCCATTTCTAATATGGGTAGCAGAGATGGATGCTACATGCAAACACACCACTGTAGGTACCAGTCATAGGCAGTACCGGTAAATACAAGTACCAGTGATAGGCACTACCTGTATTTTACAAGAACTTATTTTTTTTCAATTTTTTCTCGTACCTCTCCTTGCCACATAAATGAACACCACTCACTCATACAATTTCCACCCTCATTCAACTACCTTCTACCCTTGTATTCCCTAAAAAAATGTGTGCAATAAATCTTTTGAGGGACATTTAGGTTAGAAAAATTAGAGAATTTATTAAACTTATAAAGGTAGGTAAAATGAGTTTTAATGAAAAAAAGTGATCGGTGTCTCTTTCAATTCGTTACAAATTAAGGCTCAAATAGGGTATTAGGGATAAAAATTTAAATAAGGTTGGCTTGAATTAAGCTCAAACGACCAAAGAAATGCTCTACCCTCATCTTTAAACTATATCAAGCTGTTTATAAAATTTTCTCAAAAATGTAAGAAAGGATGTTTATGGGATGCAATATAAGTGAGTCTACATAATTATCTCTAAGTGTCAAAAATAAAAATAATTTATGGCTAAGTGCTCAAGAATTCTTAGAAATCGTGCAAGTAAAATATTAACATCGACTACTCAACTCATGACGGTTCAGTTCAAAAATTATCATGCAAAAAATCAAAGAGACATGCCAAGCGATTACAAAAATTTCAAAAATTTCAAAAATCTTAAAAGACGCTTAGATCAAAAGAAAGGCTAAGATGTTATAGGAAAATTGAGCTAACTACACCACAAAATTGAAATGTAAGTCCAAATTACTCCCCACCCCATATTTAGAAATAAACATTGTCCTCATTGTTAAAGAAAATAAAAGCAGAAGTAGGGAAAGGGAAAGTTTCTCTGGCAATGTAGAACAGTTAGTGTAGTGTCTTTCACAGCCTATCCCGACATAAATATCCACAAGATGAGTCAAAAGGCATCATTAACACCAAAACAAAAACAAAATGTTAAACCCTTGAAGAAATTAAAAAGAATAAAAAAAAAAAAAAATTTATCCCTTAGGGGCATACATAACTAACATAAAAATATGCTAAAAATAAAATAACAAAAAGAATGATATCATCCTAAAATAAATTAAAAGGCTAGAAAGACATAACACATCATTAAGGGCTTTGAAAACAAAACTAGAATTCCAAGGCTTCATCAACTTGATAATGGTGATCAAGACTCGTTGTCAGAAGGTGCCAACTCCTGTGGAAATGAAAAGAAAGGTAGGAATATAGAGGAATCGTCCCCACACACCCAAGCTAACTGACGCACCTCCATGTTCTGCTGCCAGGCATGCTGAAAGTGAATGCACATATTAAATTGGCATTGCATACACTGTTATTCCACCAAAATTTGCTCTAGTAGCTCTTCCTGACTTCGCCTTGGAACTAGTTCACCATCGTCGATGGCTATGAAGTGGAAGCCAAAGAACGGGTTCGTCTAATTGGGGGTCCTTATGCCATCCAACGTAATCAGCTTGCCAGACTTCAACTTTTCTTTGGTCAGATCAATCTCTATACCGTCATCAATACACAAGGTAGTAACCAAGTGTGGGAACCGTAATCTAGATTGTTTGACAACTGTGGTATAACGGATATGCTGGCTAATCAAATGGCCCACATCTACTAGCCTACCCTAAGTAGTGGCATATAACAGTTTAGCTCTCTTCAAAGTGACATGAGTAAGATGACTAACCGGAAGAGCCGAGCAAATAGAAACTTGAACCAAACTAACCAAATAGGCTTAAGCAGATTAGCATTGAAATCTCGAGCAACATCTCCAGCATCATAAGTCTATTCCACTTCTCCTGTGCAAATAAGGCTTGTGATGTCATTAAGTGCCATATTAGTGTCATGAATAGTCGGCCACTCGTCATTGCGAACTCGGTCTATTCTCAACAACGAGTTGATTGATCATATTTCTAGAAATATCCACATTGTTTCCCAAACATATACCTTAGTGTCCTTATATGCAGCTAAATTAGAATAGAATTCTCACACAACTAGGAGTACTGCGTCCTTAAGGGTAGAGGCTAAACAATTCCTGCCACGCGTCCTAATGACATTGCGAATCTCCGGGGTTGCCGTAGTAGGGATTTGTATACCCTTTTCTTTAATAGATGCCCTCATAAAAATATTTGATTCATACCTTTTTTGAGCAGCGACATTGAGAAATTGCTCTAGAACATTCTTCTTCTCTGAATGCTCTTGAGGTTCCTGTAGTGGTGCAGCAGAAGAAGTGTTGAACCCCAGTTATGTTAATCATGTTTTGATGATGACCAAATCATACTAATGGTTTAATAACAAGTGTGCAGAAAAATAGGTAGGTTCGGACGCAAATGATCGTCCGAACAAAACAACCACAAGACTTCACGGACGCAAATAACCTGTCTGAGTGACAGAGCTTGGACGATGGTAATCGTCCGACACAAAGAATTTGAAGCAAGCCTCGGACGAAGAACAGCGTCTGATCATATTCCAGTAGACTTCGCTTCGATCGGACGCATGTTCGGACGCATCCTAGGAGGTCCGAGCGAATACCCTCAGAGAACGGACGCAGTGTCGGACGCAAGGTTTAGTATCGGCCGTCTGAACGGTCCAACGGCTAGTTTGTTCGGACGCACTCTTGCTGCATCGGCCGTCCGAAAGGTCCAACGGCTAGTTTTCCAGTAAACAGAAAATAGCCGTTGGGAAGTTGTTGAAAGCAGATATTTGGCAACTATAAATACCCCTAGGTCTGAATTAATTAAGTCAAAACTTCTACATTGATTACATATAATTCTTGAGCTATTTGAGAGAAATAGTGGGTACAAGTGTTGTAATAGTGTAGGTAGTGTGAAAAGAGTTTAGAAGTGTAAGAGTTCTTCAAGTGTAAGAGTGGAGAGATAACAATTGTAACAAAGGGAGGTTGTACTCCAAAGAGTGTAAAACTCTTGGCTCAACTAAAGGTAATTATTGTGAGCAAGAGTGATCCTCATTTGTGTACAAGAGGTTATTGTCTCACCTACTTTGAAGAGACTTTTAGTGGTTGAACTTCAAGTTGTGAACTTGGTAGTTGCCTTGTAAGAAGCTTTTTGTAGTTGAAAACTGCAAGCTTAAGAAGCTTGGGAGTTTGGTTTGATTCTCTTAATCTCAATATTCTTATTTGTTCTTTAAGCTTAAATTGTTGAATATCTATTGTATTCATTTGTGCTTAAGTTTTCATTTGGTGCATAAAAGTTTGAATTTCCATTAAGCACTTAAAAAGGATTGTTTTTAGATACAACCTAATTCACCCCCCTCTTAGGTTGCTTTTGGGGCCAACAATTGGTATCAGAGCTTGGTCTCATATATTGAGCTTAACCGCTTTTGAGTAAAAATCATTATGGCAACCAATAGTGCTTTGTTTTTAGAGGGGTATTCTATCACTAGACCTCCCATGTTTAATAATGGCATTAATTTTGTTTTTTGGAGGGATAGAATGAAAATTTTTGTTCAATCTAATGATATTGATTTATGGTATATTATTTGTGAAGGTCCTTTAGAAGCTAATATTTTTGATGAAAATACTCATAGATTAAGGCTTAAGACTAGATATGAGTTAAATGCACAAGATAAAATAAATTTATCTTTAAATGCTAAAGCCATTAATATTTTGTATAATGCTTTGGATGCAGATGAGTTTTCTAAAGTAAATGAAAACTTATCGGCCAAGGAGATATGGGACAAATTGAAAGAAATCCATGAAGGAAGTGAAGATATTAGAGAGCAAAAGAAGTCACTTCTTGTGGCTAAATATGAATCCTTCAAAATGGAACCTCATGAGAACATTGACAAGATGTATTTTAGGTTCAATGACATGGTAAAGGATTTGGAAGGTTTGGGTAAAGAATATTCCTTGGGTGAAAAGAATAGAAATTTTTTGAATGCTTTACCTAAGGAATGGGAACCTAACTTATCCATTGCCATAGAAGAGTCTAAAAATTTAAATTCTTTGCCTATTGATTCATTGATCAATTCTCTAACCTCATTTGAATTGAAGTTGAAATACAAGCTACAAGATGAGGAGGCAAAGGGAAAAAGAAGCATAGCATTTAAAGCTTCATCAAAAAGGAGAAAAGACTCAAGGAAGCCTCACTTCAACAACTTCCAAATCACTTGGGATGATTGCAATTCGGATGGAGAGGTTGAGGAAGAATATGAGGAGGCTGAAATGGCTTTTATGGCACTTGGCGATAATTAGGTAACCTCTAGTTGTGATTCTTGTGATGATTCATGTGATAATGATGATGATGATGTTGAATCATTTATTTTTAAAATGCATGAATGTTTGATAGAAGCATATGCTAAGAACAAAGAGTTAAAAATTAAAATTAATGCTTTATTGAGTTTGTATCAAAACTTGTGCATAAAAATAATTCTTTGACAAAAGAAAATGATGTTTTGAAAGAAAAATTGGTGTTGAAAAAACCAAGATCATGGAAAAACAAGCTTCATTGAAGAAGAGATTAGATGATCTTGATGTTACTTTGAAAACAAAGAAAGAAAATGTTTATGAAAAGAAAAGAACTAGAAATATGTTTTTGAACAAAAATTTTATCACCTTTAGAAAAAATGATTTGTGCTTTGTTAAATCTAAATCTTCTTTTTATGGCAATAAGAATATTAATTGTAACTATTGTCATCAACATGGCCATATAAAGAAAAATTGTTATGTTAAAAGAAATGAAAAATTGGGAATAAACTCTATTTGGGTGATTAAGCATGCTACTAATCCAATTGGACCCAAGAAAGTTTGGGTACCAAAAGTTGTTACTTAACTTTGCATGTAGGTATGCTTGAAGAGCACTAAGGAATTCAAGATAGATTATCTTTGAAGGGTGTTCAAGGCATATGAGCTAAAATGATATTGAAATGGATAACATCTAAAATTTTGTGTGCTTTCATTTATCAAGTTGAGACTATGTTGTGTTTAAATTTATTTAGAATGCTAGGAAATTTGTATCCCCATTTTTTCTTATAATAAGTCACAACTTGTAAAAGAAAGAGGGAGCATTCAAATTTTTTTTTTTTTTTTTGAATTATTTTGCAAAAATTGCATCACACATGCTTCATTGTTTTAATGATACTTTTGGTAAGGAATGAGCGAAAATGGTTTTGGTCCTTATTCTTTGCATAAATTCTCTCATTTCTTATGGAACACATATTCTTGAACGGAAGAATTGTTTTGTATAACTTGACTCATTCTCCATGTACTCATTATATTCATCTTTCAAGGGAGAGAATAAACTTAGGGGGAGCTTAAATTGCATTATTTATCTTATGTTTTGATAATGCCAAAAGGGGGAGAAATAATGGACAAATTCACATGTGTTGTACTTCATATTTTATGGTTGTTTTCTAAATTGTCCAATTGATTTGTCATCATCAAAAAGGGGGAGATTGTTGAACCCCAGTTATGTTAATCATGAATTGGAGACGAAGAACAGCGTCCGATGTTGCTAAGACTTTGCTTCGATCGGACGCATGTTCGGACGCATCCTCGGAGGTCCGAACGAATACCCTCAGAGAACGGACGCAGTGTCGGACGCAAGGTTTAGCAGCGGCCGTCCGAACGGTCCAACGGCTAGTTTGTTCGGACGCATTCTTCTTGCATCGGCCGTCCGAAAGGTCCAACGGCTAGTTTTCCAGTAAACAGAAAATAGCCGTTCGGAAGTTCTTGAAAACTGATATTTGGCAACTATAAATACCCCTAGGTCTGAATTAATTAAGTCAAGACTTCTACATTGATTACAAATGGGGTCTAATTCTTGAGCTATTTGAGAGAAATAGTGGGTACAAGTGTTGTAATAGTGTAGGTAGTGTGAAAAGAGTTTAGAAGTGTAAGAGTTCTTCAAGTGTAAGAGTGGAGAGATAACAATTGTAACAAAAGGAGGTTGTGAGTGTAAAACTCTTGGCTCAACTAAAGGTAATTATTGTGAGCAAGAGTGATCCTCATTTGTGTACAAGAGGTTATTGTCTCACCTACTTTGAAGAGACTTTTAGTGGTTGAACTTCAAGTTGTGAACTTGGTAGTTGCCTTGTAAGAAGCTCTTTGTAGTTGAAAGCTCCAAGCTTGAGAAGCTTGGGAGTTTGGTTTGATTCTCTTAATCTCAATATTCTTATTTGTTCTTTAAGCTTAAATTGTTGAATATCTATTGTATTCATTTGTGCTTAAGTTTTCATTTGGTGCATAAAAGTTTGAATTTCCATTAAGCACTTAAAAAGGATTGTTTTTAGATACAACCTAATTCACCCCCCCTCTTAGGCTTCTTGCTTTTGGGGCCAACAAGAAGAAGCTCCAGTCGTCCCTCGAGTTGTCGGTTGCTTGCCCTTGCATGCCATTTGTACAATAAGTGCAATATGAGATATAAGACACACAAATAAAAGAACTAACACCCCACACTTATTCAATTCGATCACCTTATTTTAAAAATTAAACTTAGCATTCACAAGATAAAATCAAGTACGATAGTGCCAATACTAAGTTATTCGTATATGTTCAAAACACTCCTAGCCCTTTTAAGCCAAGAAAAATGAATAAGGAAGAATCATATGTCATGATTGAAGTTCTGCGAATTGAATTCATGCACAAATGCCTAGTGTTTTAAGATTTTTCTTCATTGGGGCATTTTATCGAACACTTGGCATGCATAAACAAAGAATGGACTATTATCTTTTTATATACAACACAATTACTTCCCAATTCAAAGAACAAGTTAAAAATCAAGGATATCAACAATTAGTTATGCAATCTGACACAAGCACAATCGAATTGTTTCAAGTACCAAAGATCAAAGCTTTCCTTCAATGCACTTACAAACCCCAGAAAGGAAAAACATAAGAAAATCTATGAAAACCATAACTTAATGGTGTTTTCACTTTAAAGAGGAAGAATTTGATGTGAATGAAAAGGATCAAAGAGGGATTTGAGGGTATAAAAATTGTTGGGGATGAACCGTAAGAGAAGAAAGGTTTTAGTAAGAAGAAATTTGTGTTTTGAGTGTTAAGAGATCAAGGGTTTGGGGTTTTTAATCCGACGTGTGCAGGTATTTCTCATGCATGTGCTTAAAATAAACCCTTAAACTTATAAAATCCTTTCCTAACTACTTAAATCAACAGTAGGACCTTAAAACCATGTTCTAGTCTGTTTAACACATTTTAAGATGATATGCACACAAATAGCAAGGAAACTAAAAAAATCAAAAACAAAGACAAACAAAATTATAGAAGGATATGGGTTGCCTTCCATTCAATGCCTTTGTTTATAGTTTTAGGCTCGACTTCGTCACTTGAGATCAAGCATTGACGCGGTAAACAATTTCCCATTCCTTGTTGATCATTCATCCATTGTAGTGCTTCATCCTGTGGCCATTAATCTTCAAATTTCCTTGGCTTTGTTTGAGCTCCATCGTGCCATATGGGAATGTTTGCACTATTTCAAATGGCTCGGATCATCTTAACTTCAACTTTCTGAGGATCAATTTTAGTCTTGAATTTTACAATAAGACAATTTCCCCGATTTTTAATTCCTTGCCAGAAATATGCTTATCGTGCCAAACCTTGGTCTTCTCTTTATATAGTTTTGCATTCTCATAGGTTTCTCTTTGAAATTCATCCAATTCATTCAAATCTAGAAGCTTCTTCTCCCCAACTTCCTTCAAATTATAGTCGAAACTTTTGACTACCCAATATGGCTTGTGCTCAATTTCAACTAGGAGATGACAAGCCTTACTGTAAAGCATTCTATATGGAGACATCCCAATTGGAGTCTTGAAGGTGGTCCTGCATTGACCATAGTGTGTCATCAGACTTCTTAGACCAGTCCTTCCTTGAAGAATTTATGATTTTCTCAAGAATGCGCTTCAATTCTCGATGTGATTCTTCCAGTTGTCCAGAAGTTTGCAGATGATATACTAGGGCTATCTTGTGGGTGATGCCATATTTGAACAAGACAGGCAAATAAAGAATTTTGAAGTGTGATCCTCTGTCACTTATGATAGCTCACGGGACTCCGAACCTTGAGAAAATGCTCTTTCTCACAAAATTCACTACCACTCTACCATCATTGGTCGGTAGTGCCGCTATTTCTACCTATTTGGGCACATAATCCACCGCCACTAGTATGAATTTGTTGCTGTGTGATGGTGGAAAGGGGTCCATATAATAAATACCCCAAACATCAAAGATCTCACAAACTAATATATTGTTTAAGGTTATTTCATCCCTCCCAGACAAGTTGCCGGCACGTTGACATTCATCATATTATAGCACAAAGTCTCCTGCATCCCTATAACTTACACTTCTAATGAGGTTCAGAATCTTATAGGCTAGAAGAATCCATTTTGAAGGATTTTGCTAAGAGCAATTATGCCTTCCCATTGGTGAAGAATGACAATGATATAGAACACTTTGAATCTCATTTTCTGGTATGCATCTCTGGATCACTTGATCCTTACACTGACAGTAAAGATAAGGGCCATTCCAAATGTAATACTTCACCTCTGAAAGGAACTTTTTTCGATGATTGGAATCCATAGTAGATGGAATCACCTTGGCCACAAGGAAATTAACAATATCTGCGTACTAAGGTGCACTACTATCCAATCCCATTAGGTGCTCCTTCGGAAAGGTCTCATTAATTGGCACCTCCTCACCTATTTGCACCTTTGGTTGCTCTAACCTTGATAGGTGTTCTATCACTATAATTTCAGCTCCCTTCTTATCTACCACCTCCCAATCGAATTCCTACAATAGTAAAATCCACCTGATTAGTCTAGGTTTTGCATCATTTTTAGTCAATAGGTATATAAGAGCCGCGTGATCACGGCTGTATGAACGATCACCTCATTACCTTGAGATATGATTTAAACTTATCAAATGCAAATACTACTGCTAACAACTCTTTTTCGGCCGCGTGATGATAGTTTGATGGCAAAAATATTGAGCTAAAAGGCTGTCATCTGCTGGTCCAGCTTTGTAAAAAGGATGACTTTCGGAAATAGATCTCAATAGGGAGCAAATATTTGTTATGGTTTCGATGAGGTGTAATGAAAGGTCTTAAAAAATTATCAAATTTCGTACTTTCCATACAAACCAACATACCAGAGACGGTATAAGTTTCTGAACAGCTGCAAGGGTTGTTGTAGGAGGATTGTACCACTACCATGAATTAAGTTTTCCTAGTACTGTAGATGCCGGGGAAAACCAAACTTCAAGCCAAGATTCAAAGTATGTCCAGATTTGGCTGGTGAAATCACAACTTGTAAAGAGATGATCCAATGTTTCTTTATGATGACAAAAGGGACAATTTGAAGCCAAAGAAACCCCAAATGTAGTTATGATCCCATCATCAAGTGGGAGTTTTCTGTTTAAGAGGCGCCACATGAAGATTAAGATTTTGATTTGGAGTTTATTGTCCCAAATCATTCTTCGAGAAAGCGTGGAAACATGTGAAGAAAGGGTGGAGGAGATTGAAAACTTGCCATTAGCTGAGGGAGTCTCTTACCAGCACATCCGAGTCTTTATTTACTTGGAAATGTATCCCACAAAGAATCTTCTCTAGTCTTCTTATCTCAACACTTGAATAATGTTTACTTAGTATTGCAATGTTCCAGCCATTTGCACTCCACAATTCTGCAACTATAAGAGTTGGATCATACACTTGACTAACCGTGTGAAGCAAAGGCCCTTGAGGCAGCCAAGTGTCATACCAAAAGGAGACTTGTCCATTATGTAATAAGAATAAAAGGCCTTTTTCTACCTTTTCACGACTTTTAAGCATGCATTTCCATATGAATGAATCACCATGCCTTCCATTTATTAAACAAGGGTGGGAATGGCAATATCATGTGCACTCATGAAAAAGCACCATAAAGAGCTTCCTTTTCAAAATTTCAACCATAGTTTAATGCCCAAACCCTTGGCCAAATCTGTGAGAGACAAGAATCCAAGGCCATTGGCAGCTGTTGGCTTACATAATGACTTCCATGATGCCCAATGATACCTACTTCCTGAGTCCGAATTACCCCAGAAGAAATTTACAAAATGACGCTTCAACTCCTTGATTACAGCCTTTGAAGGCTGGAGTACAATAAAAAGGTATATTGGAATACTACTTAAAACGTGCTTGATCAAAATTAGCTTACCCCCGGGAGAGAGAAATTTCAGTTGCCACCTAGCGATTTTAGAGGTAATTCTTTCAATCATGGGTTGAAAGAGTGACCTTCTTTTTTTCGCCTTTTGATTGGGACATCCAAGATATATGAAAGGGAGTGGACGGTTCACAAAACCTGTTCGGGATTGAACCATTTTGATCCGAGATAATGGAGCATTTTTTGCCATGTAGAAGGAGCATTTGGACTCTGTTAATAAGCTGCCCAGAAGAAGTCTGAAACTGGTCGAGGAACTCCATGAGATTTTTGATTGATATGGCTTCTCCTTTTGTGAAAATGACAATGTCGTCTGCAAATGCAAGATGAGTGATTGGTAGGCACTTCCTTGGCAATGCGTAATCCGAGATGATTCCCTCACACATTGTGCTCGTAAACCTCCTGAAAAGGTTTCCATTGTGATTATGAACAGGAGAGGTGACAAGGGATCTCCTTGACGAACACCCCTAGTGGATTCGAAGAAGCCTTTCGGGGAGCCATTAATAAGAATAGAAAACCAGCAATTTTCAAGCACGTTCTTGATGATGACATTCCACTTTTCGCTGAATCCAAGCTTTCTCATGACAGCATAGGGAAAAGGCCAAGAGATCCGGTCAAAAGCCTTTGCTAAATCAAGCTTGAAAATAATGTTGCCGCCTCTTGTTTTCTGGCTTAGGAACTCGATAAGCTCTTGCACCAACAATATGTTATCAGTAATGTACTCTCCCTTTTACATAGGCTACCTGTTCTTGCGAAATAATTTTAGGCAGAACTAAAGCTAACCTATTAGCCAATATTTTGGTGCAGATTTTATTAAAGAATGTACAAAGACTCATAGGTCTAAAATTATCAAAAGATGAAGGTTTTGGGTTTTGGGGATCAATGCTATGAGTGTACTTGTGAAGGTCCTGGGTAACACCTCACCTTGGAAGAAAGCTTTCATTGCCTTATGGAGATCCTCTTGGATGATTTCCCAGCTGGTAGTAAAGAACACTCCATTGAAGCCATCAATTCCTGCTGCTCCATTTGGATTGAGAATGAAATGGAGTCTGTCTCTTATACATGCAATGATGGCTCAGAAAGCAATGTTTCATTCTCATCCTGTGTGATTACCTGCGTTATGGTAGTTAAAAAAGCATGATTAGTGGCCGAGTCATTTGGAGCTGTTAAAAGTTTCTGAAAGTATTTCACTCCTCATCTTCAATAAGCGATCTATCCTCCGTCCAGTTCCCTCATTGCATATTTAGTTTCAGAATGTTTAGTTTGTGCCTCTTTGCAAGGAGCGAAGAAAGGAAAAATTTGAGTTTTGGTCTCCTTGAGTCAGCCATTTCATACCTGATTTTTGCCTCCAAAAACTTTCTTCATTAGCAAGGCATTTAGCGTGCATAGCTTGTGCATGGGCAAGAGATATTTGATTAGGTTGTGATGGCTGTTGCAAGAAAATAGCTTCACATTGTTTAACATGCATTTCAGCATTTTTCACCTTGTCAAAAATGTTTCCAAAGATGGTGTGATTCCAATTACGTACTGCAGCCTTTAGTCTTTTGAGCTTGGAAGCAAGAATTCGTGGTGGGCTACCCGAGCAAGGTAATTGCCAATTACTTTGTACCACCCTTTTGAAGTTGGGATGATTAATCCATGCGTTTAAGAACCGAAATTGCCTAGGTCCTGTCATCGTACCATTTGACATTTTGAGGAGGAGTGGAGAATGGTCCGAACATGTTTTAGGCAATTGGTCTTAGCTACCATTAGATGTTGGAAGGTTGAAAGGAATACATGGTTGCAAACATAACGATCAAGCCTCTTCCATACTAAGTTGCTGCACCTATTCCTACGCCAAGTGAATTTGCATCCTTGATAAGAAATGTCCATCAGGCAGTCAAGGAGACAATCATTGAAGTCCTTCATGGCTCCAAGATCCAAGGATGAAGAACCTTTATACTCATCTGAAGTGGAAATAACGTTAAAATCACCCCCAACCAGCCATGGAACCGGGAATTGCGTAGCTCAGAGCTCACTCCATAAGCTGCTCCTTTCATGTTTAGTGCTTTTGGCATAAACGATAGTGACTTGAATGTCGTGTGGGAGTTGGCTAGATGAGATAGAAACGTGAATGAGTTGAGCTGAGTTTAGCTGTGTTGTGACGACAATACATTTATTCCAGAAAAGCCAAATTTTTCCATTGGGATTCGCTAAGCAGCTATCAAATCCTAGCCTTTGCGCAAAGAAAATAATTTTTTCATTGGTTACCATTGGATTTCTAATACAGCAAGAATGCTTAATTTGTACTCTTTCTTCAACACCTTTAGTCTTTGAATTGAGGGTTTATTGTTGATCCCTCGAATGTTCCATACCAAGAAACGATCCATATTAGTCAAAGGAGGGAGAAGGCGGCTTGGACAATCTCGTCCTCATCCGGGGCATAGTGCAGGTGCGTTTCCTTCTTGGCTTTTTCCTTGGGGCAGATTTTTTGTCCTAAGGAACTTCCAATTCTTCAAGATGTTGAATCGTGGAGGTTGCTGGAGCACTTGGAACATCCATGTCCGAAAAGTAGCAAGGGAGTTCCTCCATTAATTGGAGTGCGGTGAGAGCTGAGTCATCTTTGCTGGTAACAATTTTAGGCTGATCTTGTGGCTCCTTTGGTGTAGTTAGTAGTTTCTCTGAGTGGTTCAAATTAGGTTGTTGTGATTAAGATAACTCCAGATTTGGTGCTGTGCAAGTTGAATTGGGCAGCCCCTTATCCAAAAGGTTAAAAATTTGAATTGAGCATGAATTGTGGATGGGATTTCAACCACCTCATCTGTTCGGGAATTCAAAATTTGAATCTCCTGAGCAACCGCTTCCTGGTTTATCATCTGGGAGGGATGAGGAAGCGGTTGCTCCGCCATGGAAAGGTGGTCATCAGCCCATTCTGAATACTTACCTGCTTACTTGGTGAAGTCGAAAGGTCCTTAGTTTTACCTTGTTGGTCATGAGCTTTGGTAGGATCGTCTCGATTATCACTGCTCTTGGATGACTATTCCTTTTTCTTTGCCTCACTTTTCTCCACAATCATTGCATCATCCTCATCAACTTTCCTTGGTTCCACAATTCTACAACTCCTTAAGGTGACTGCTTACACTTGCTCCTTATCATGGGTGTTATCCCTTGGGATCGGAATGGTGTCACTTGGCAATACCCCAACTAGTCTCTCATTATTTTGCCGATCTAGTTGTCCCAGTTGAAGTTCACAGTTCCTTGTGGAAGCCCGCAAATTCTCATGCTCCCTTCGTAAACTAAGCTTCTAATTCCCTTCTCAAATTATCCTCGTTGGATTGATCATGGGTTACATGTGAAGGATAATTGGGATTTTGAGGTGGGGGTCTTGTTGGTGGGGCTTGGTATAAGTTATTTGATTGAGGTAGAAAGTTTTGAAAATTCCTCTGGTGAGGTGGCTGATGAAGTCTAAAGGATGAAACTTCATTAGAAAAATTCAGTTGTAGCTAGTTGGGTTGGAAAGACGGATCTTGAACATTATTCTAATCAGCCCAAGAAAAATTTGGATGGTTATGCCAAGATGGGTTATAGGTATTACCATAAGAATTAGCGGGTTTCTTGACCTTGAATTTGAAATAATCTAAGCTTGCTCACCTTGCGGCATGGGTTTTCACAAAGGCCATTATGATGGTTTCCTCCAAAAAAATCACAATGTAAGTTCACCTAAGGTGTTGAATCAATGGAGTTTACTGGACTCCTTCTCATGTTTTCTATGCCCTTTGTCAGATTTGTCATCATGTTCAATACTTCATACCTTGTTGAGCTAAGAAAGCATCATTAAAATTAATCATACCTCTTTGTTAGGCATTGACTTGATGCACTTGTTGTTGTGGTTGGTACCCAACTAAAGGAGTGATTGTTCCATGGTAGTGATGAGTTGATGCCTTTCTTTCCAGCAGTTCTTATGCTTTTTTCAGAGTTTTAAGAGGAAAAGTGCCTCCTGCTCTTGCATCGACGATCAATCTCGTCTTCAAAAACAATCCATTTGTAAAATGTTTGTACTTCTAGCCACAAGGGAATGGCATGATGTGGACACTTTCTAAGCAACTCCTTGAAGCGCTCACATGCTTCACTTAAACTCTTCCCTAGTGACTTTTCTGAAGGAAGTAATGTCATTGTGGAGCTTTGCAGTCCTCATTGGTAGAAAGCACTTGGCTAAAAATTCTTGAGCCAATTAATTCCAAGTGGTGAAAGTACCTTACTCGAAAGATTGCAACCAAGCCATTGCTCTATCTCTCAGAGAAAATGGAAAAGATGCTCTTATTCGAATACAATCTGGATGCACTCTATTGTATTTGAATGTGTCAATAAATTTCATAAAATTTACCAAATGTGCATAGGGATCCTTTTTTGGCCCACCACAAAACATAGCATGGGTTTGGAGATTTGAATCAAAGCAGCTTGATATCAAAGTTGTTGGCTTGTACAGGCATTCAGACAATGCTAGAACTCGCCCCCTCAAAATTTGGTATCGCATAATCTCTTAGGGGTTGGAAATTAGCATTACCTCCATTGCCATGATTACCCACTACCTCGTCTTGCTCCCCAACATTATGGTTCATATTCTAAATTGTATTCTTTCCTTGGCTTGATTCTTGTTGTTTCCTGCGGTTTTTTGTTAGAGTTTGTACAATCTTCAAATCACCGGGGTATAGTGTTTGTTTGAAATAATGAGTATTTACCAAAACTACAAGAAAGAGACAAAAGTTATAATAACAAAGAAAAATCTAAAAGAAAAATTGAAAACAAAATGAAATTATAAATTTTGAGGCAAAAATGTAAGAAAATAAGAAGTCTAATCTAGTAAGGATCGCTAAACCTAATATTGATACCAACGGCGGCAAAAAGTTGTTCTAGTAAATATTGTATTAGGTCTTTTAGTTCACAAACAAGTAATAAATGAAGCCTTAGTAACAATATTCAATATTTACACATGCTTGCAAGGACATGAGGTAAGTTTGTAGATTGGTGAATAAGGATCGTTCATACGAGGACTATTGAACAATTAATAGGGTTCACAAACCTTTTTACTAGTTAGACAAATTAATTAAAAAATTTGTTTTCTAACCACTAAATTAATTCTAACTACCAACATTATTGAATTTCAACTAATACCGAAGAAAGCAATTAACTTTAATGAAATCAAACCAGAAGAATAAACGCAATAAGATTAAATTTAAAACTACAAATTGCAATAAAGAACTGAAATTGAATTGAATGTAAATAAAGAAAGTAAACTAAGTAATTATTGCGGGAACAAAAGTTGATGAAGCTTGAAGTCTTGAAAATAAAAACCCTAATGATTTAATGTCCAACCCTAATTAATGAATACTAAGTGCTCAACTCCTCTCTATAATTGGGTATTTATAGCGGATATTAGGGTTAAATCCCTTCTCGGATGATAGAAACATGAAAGCCCATGAAAAAGAGTCCAATAGGATGAAAACTTGCCAAAATAACAATTTACACTGAAACTCACTGCAATGTACTCACATGCGCACGATTAGTTGGATTTAGTGCTTTAGAAGGTAACTGTGGCAATAAGGATGACTAATTTAATTTAATGCCTCATGAGGCGATTGTGGGCACTACGATCAATTGGTTTAACTGAATGTGTCGTAATCAATAGTTGCCACGAAGGCTAATTGATTTAATTTAATGTCTTAGTATGCAATTGGGGCCGGCACGACCAATTAATTTAATTTAATGCCTCTGAAGGCATTTATTGGTGCCTAGGACAATTAGTTACATATAATTTCTTAGAAGACAAATGTGGGCTTTGAGGCCCGTAAATTTAATATTGTGCCTCGGAAGGCAATTGTGGGCACTAAGGCCAACCGATTTATTTTAATGCCTCAGAGTGCGTTCGAGAAGGTAAATTAATTAAATTTAATTTCTTAGAAGAAAATTGCGTGCATTGATGAAAGTTAATAAAATTTTCCGCCCAGATTTGGAAAAGCGGGTGGTACAGCAAATTAATTTAATTTTATACCTTAGTAGAAAATTGTCGGAACTAGGGTCTTTTAGTTTAATTTAGTGTTTTAGAAAGTAACTGTGGCAATAAGGATGACTATTTTAATTTAATGCCTCATAAGGCGATTGTGGGCAGTACGATCAATTGATTTAACGGAATGTGTCGTAACCAACAGTTGCCACTGAGGCTAATTGATTTTCATTTAATGTTTTAGTGTGCAATTAGGGTCGGGACGACCAATTAATTTAATTTAATGCCTCTAAAGGCAATTGCGGGTGCGAAGGACAATTAGTTACACACAATTTCTTAGAAGGCAATTGTGTATTGGCATTGAGGCAAGTATATTTAATTTTGTGCCTCTGAAGGAAATTACGGGTACTAAGGCAAATGAATATAACTTTAAGCCTCGCTAGGAAACTCTTGGAGTACTGATAACAATTTCAAATTAGTGCTTTAGAATGTAATTGTGGCAATAAGGACAATCAATTTAATATCGTGCCTCGGAAAGCAATAGTGGGCACCAAGGCCAATCAATTTATTTTAATGCCTTAGAGTGCGTTCAAGAGCGATATGGCCAAGTAATTTTATTTACTGCCTTAGAAGGAAATTGTGTCTGCGAAGGTCAATTCATTAAATTTAATTTCTTAGAAGGAAATTGCGAGCATTGATGCCAGTTAATTAAATTTTATGCCCAGATTTGGAAAAACGGATGGTACGGAAAATTAATTTAATTTCATACCTTAGCACAAAATTGTCGAAACTACGGTCAATTAGTTGAATTTAGTGCTTTAGAAGGTAATTGTGGCAATAAGGATGACTAATTTAATTTAATGCTTCCCTCATAAGGCGATTGTGGGCACTACAATCAATTGATTTAACTGAATGTGTCGTAAGCAATAGTTGCCATGAAGGTTAATTGATTTAATTTAATGTCTTTGTGTGCAATTGGGGGCGGCACAACCAATTAATTTAATTTAATGCCTCTGAAGGAAATTATTGGTGCTAAGGACAATTAGTTACATATAATTTCTTAGAGAGCAAATGTGGGCATTAAGGCTAGCAAATTTAATTTTGAGCCTCTGAACGCAATTACGGGTACTAAGGCGAATTAATATAACTTTAAGCCTCGCTAGGAAACTCTAGGGAGTACTGATAACAATTTCAAATAAGTGCTTTAGAATGTAATTGTGGCAATAAGGACAATTAATTTAATATCGTGCCTCGGAAGGCAATAGTGGGCACTAAGGCCAATGAATTTATTTTAATGCCTTAGGATGCATTCGAGGGCGATACGGCCAATTAATTTTATTTAGTGCCTTAGAAGGAAATTGTGTCTGCGAAGGCATCAATTAATTAAATTTAATTTTTTAGAAGAAAATTACGTGCATTGATGACAGTTAATTAAATTTTCCGCCCAAATTTTGAAAAGCGGGTGGTACGGCAAATTAATTTAATTTTATACCTTAGTAGAAAATTGTTGAAACTAAG
Organism: Cinchona pubescens; assembly: GCA_025175665.1. NCBI lineage: Eukaryota > Viridiplantae > Streptophyta > Magnoliopsida > Gentianales > Rubiaceae > Cinchona > Cinchona pubescens. The sequence goes on from JANKKI010000232.1 coordinate 2,547,037, forward strand.
GTCAATTAGTTGGATTTAGTGCTTTAGAAGGTAACTGTGGCAATAAGGATGACTAATTTAATTTAATGCCTCATGAGGCGATTGTGGGCTCTACGATCAATTGGTTTAACTGAATGTGTCGTAATGAATAGTTGCCACGAAGGCTAATTGATTTAATTTAATGTCTTAGTGTGTAATTGGGGCCGGCACGACCAATTAATTTAATTTAATGCCTCTGAAGGCATTTATTGGTGCCTAGGACAATTAGTTACATATAATTTCTTAGAAGACAAATGTGGGCTTTGAGGCCCATAAATTTAATATCGTGCCTTGGAAGGCAATTGTGGGCACTAAGGCCAACCGATTTATTTTAATGCCTCACTTATCATTGAGTGCGTTCGAGAAGGTAAATTAATTAAATTTAATTTCTTAGAAGGAAATTACGTGCATTGATGAAAGTTAATAAAATTTTCCGCCCAGATTTGGAAAAGCGGGTGGTACGGCAAATTAATTTAATTTTATACCTTAGTAGAAAATTGCTGGAACTAGGGTCTTTTAGTTTAATTTAGTGTTTTAGAAAGTAACTGTGGCAATAAGGATGACTATTTTATATTAATGTCTCATAAGGTGATTGTGGGCTTTACGATCTATTGATTTAACTGAATGTGTCGTAAGCAATAGTTGCCAGTAAGGCCAATTGATTGAATGTAATGTTTTAGGGTGCAATTGGGGGTCCTTACTAATTAATTTAATTTAATGCCTCTGAAGGCAATTGTGGATGCTAAGGACAATTAGTTACACATAATTTCTTAGAAGGCAATTGTGGGCATTGAGGCCAGTAAATTTAATTTTGTGCCTCTAAAGGCAATTACGGGTACTGAGGGAAATTAATATAACTTTAAAGCCTTGCTAGGAAACGTTAGGGGGTACTGATAACAATTTTTAATACGTGATTTAGAATGTAATTGTGGCAATAAGGACATTTAATTTAATATCGTGCCTCAGAAAGCAATAGTGGGCACTAAGGCCAATCAATTTATTTGAAAGCCTTAGTGTGCGTTCAAGAGCGATACGACCAATTAATTTTATGTAGTGCCTTAGAAAGAAATTGTGTCTACGAAGGTCAATTGTTTAAATTTAATTTCTTAGAAGGAAATTGCATGCATTGATGACAGTTAATTAAATTTTTCACCCAGATTTGGAAAAGCGGGTGGTACGGCAAATTAATTTCATTTTATACCTTAGTGGAAAATTACCGAAACTAAGGTCGATTTGTTGGATTTAGTGCTTTAAAAGGTAACTGTGGCAATAAGGATGACTAATTTAATTTAGTGCCTCATAAGGCGATTGTGGGCACTACGATCAATTGATTTAACTGAATGTGTCGTAAGCAATAGTTGCCATTAGACGGCCAGTTGATTTAATTTAATGTCTTAGTGTGCAGTTGGGGGCAGTACGACTATTTAATTTAATTTATTGCCTAAATTGAAGGTAATTGTTGGTGCTAAGGACAATTAGTTACATACAATTTCCTAGAAGTCAACCATGGGCATTGAGGCCAGTAAATTTAATTTTGTGCCTCTGAAGGCTATTACGGGTACTAAGGGAAATTTATATAACTTTAAGCCACGCTAGAAAACTTTAGGGAGTACTGATAACAATTTCAAATAAGTGCTTTAGAATGTAATTGTGTCAATAAGGAGAATTAATTTAATATCGTGCCTCGGAAGGCAATAGTGGGCACTAAGGCCAATCAATTTATTTTAATGCCTTAGGGTGAGTTCGAGGGCGATACGGCCAATTAATTTTATTTAGTGCCTTAGAAGGAAATTGTGTCTGCGAAGGTCAATTAATTAAATTTAATTTCTTAGAAGGAAATTGCGTGCATTGATGACAGTTAATAAAATTTTCCGCCCAGATTTGGAAAACTGGGTGGTACGGCAAATTAATTTAATTTTAACCTTAGTTGAAAATTGTCGAAACTAAGGTCGATTAGTTGGATTTTGTGCTTTAGAAGGTAACTGTGGCAATAAGGATGACTAATATAATTTAATGCCTCATGGGGCGATTGTGGGCACTGCAATCAATTGTTTTAACTGAATGTGTCGTAATCAATAGTTGCCACGAATGCTAATTAAGATTTAATTTAATGTCTTAGTCTGCAATTGGGGCCGGCACGACCAATTAATTTAATTTAATGCCTCTGAAGGAAATTATTGGTGCTTAGGACAATTAGTTACATATAATTTCTTAGAAGACAAAATGGGCTTTGAGGCCCATAAATTTAATATCGTGCCTCGGAAGGCAATAGTGGGCACTAAGGCCAATCGATTTATTTTAATGCCTGAGAGTGCGTTCGAGAGGGTAAATTAATTAAATTTAATTTCTTAGAAGGAAATTGCGTGCATTGATGACAGTTAATTAGTCTCTTATAAATTTTTTGGCCAGATTTGGAAAAGCGGGTGGTACGACAAATTAATTTAATATTATACCTTAGTAGAAAATTGCCATAACTAAGGTCTATTAGTTGAATTTATTGCTTTAGAAGGTAACTATGGCAATAAGGATGACTATTTTAATTTAATGCCTCATAAGGCGATTGTGAGCATTACGATCAATTGATTCAACTGAATGTGTCGTAAGCAATAGTTGCCACTAAGGCCAATTGATTGAATTTAATGTTTTAGTGTGCAATTGGAGGCGGTACGACCAATTAATTTAACGTAATGCCTCTGATGGCAATTGTGGATGCTAAGAACAATTAGTTACACATAATTTCTTAGAAGGCAATTGTGGGCATTGAAGCCAGTAAATTTAATTTTGTGCCTCTAAAGGCAATTACGGGTACTAAGGGAAATTAATATAACTTTAAGCCTTGCTAGGAAACTTTAGGGGGTACTGATAACAATTTTTAATACATGATTTAGAATGTAATTGTGCCAACACTTAAGGACATTTAATTTAATATCGTGTCTCGGAAAGCAATAGTGGGCACTAAAACCAATCAATTTATTTTAATGCCTTAGAGTGCGTTCAAGAGCGATGCGGCCAATTAATTTTATTTAGTGCCTTAGAAAGAAATTGTGTCTGCGAAGGTCAATTAATTAAATTTAATTTCTTAGAAGGAAATTGCGTGCATTGATGACAGTTAATTAAATTTTTTGCCCAGATTTGGAAAAGCGGGTGTTACGGAAAATTAATTTAATTTTATACCTTAGTAGAAATAGCCGAAACTAAGGTCGATTAGTTGGATTTCGTGCTTTAGAAGGTAACTGTGGCAATAAGGATGACTAATTTAATTTAATGCCTCAAAAGGCGATTGTGGGCACTACGATCAATAGGTTTAACTGAATGTGTCGTAATCAATAGTTGCCACGAAGGCTAATTGATTTAATTTAATGTCTTAGTCAGCAATTGGGGCCGGCACGGCCAATTAATTTAATTTAATGCCTCTGAAGGCTCAATTACACAATTGGTGCTTAGGACAATTAGTTACATATAATTTTCTTAGAAGACAAATGTGGGCATTAAGGCCCGTAAATTTAATATCGTGTCTCAGAAGGCAATAATGGGCACTAGGGCCAATCGATTTATTTTAATGCCTTAGAGTGCGTTCGAGGGCGATACGGCCAATTTATTTTATTTAGTGCCTTAGAAGGAAATTGTGTCTGTGAAGGACTATTAGTTAAATTTAATTTCTTCGATTGAAATTGTGAGCATTGATGCCAGTTAAATAATTTTTCCGCCCAGATTTGGAAAAGTGGATGGTACGGAAAATTAATTTAATTTTACACCTTAGTAGAAAATTGTCCAAACTACGGTCAATTAGTTTAATTTAGTGCTTTAGAAGGTAACTGTGGCAATAAGAATGACGTATTTAATTTAATGCCTCATAGGGCGATTGTGGGCACTACGATCAATTGATTTAACTGAATGTGTCGTAAGCAATAGTTGCTACTAGGGCCAGTTGATTTAATTTAATGTCTTAGTGTGCAATTGGGGGCGGTACGACTATTTAATTTAATTTAATGCCTCTCTTAGGCAATTGTTGGTGCTAAGGACAATTAGTTACATAAAATTTCTTAGAAGTGAACCGTGGGCATTGAGGCCAGTAAATTTAATTTTGTGCCTCTGGAGGCTATTACGGGTACTAAGGCAAATTAATATAACTTTTAGCCTCGCCAGGAAACCCTAGGGAGTACTGATAGCAATTTCAAATAAGTTCTTTAGAATGTAATTGTGGCAAAAAGGACAATTAATTTAATATCGTGCCTCTTAAGGCAATAGTGGGCACTAAGGCCAATCGATTTATTTTAATGCCTTAGTGTGAGTTCGAGGGCGATACGGCCAATTAATTTTATTTAGTGCCTTAGAAGGAAATCGTGTCTGTGAAGGACAATTAATTAAATTTAATTTCTTGGAAGGAAATTGCGAGCATTGATGACAGTTAATTATATTTTCCGCCCAGATTTGGAAAAATGGTGGATGGTACGACAAATTAATTTAATTTTATACCTTGGTGGAAAATTGCCGAAACTACGGTCCATTAGTTGAATTTAGTGTTTTAGAAGGTAACTGTGGCAATAAGGATGACTAATTTAATTTAATGCCTCATAAGGCGATTGTGGGCACTACGATCAATTTATTTAACGGAATGTGTCAAAAGCAATTGTTGCCACTAAGGCCAATTGATTTAATTTAGTGTCTTAGTGTGCAATTGGGGGCAGTACGACCAATTAATTTAATTTAATGCCTCTGAAGGCAATTGTAGTTGCTAAGGACAATTAGTTACACATAATTTCTCAGAAGGCAAATGTGGGCATTGAGGCCAGTAAATTTAATGTTTTGCCTCTGAAGTCTGTTATGGGTACTGAGGGAAATTAATATAACTTTAAGCCTCGCTAGGAAACTTTAGGGAGTACTGATAACAATTTTTAATAAGTGATTTAGAATGTAATTGTGGCAATAAGGACAATGAATTTAATATCGTGCTTCTCGTATGGCAATAGTGGGCACTAAGGCCAATCAAATGCCTTAGAGTGAGTTCGAGGGCGATACGGCCAATTAATTTTATTTAGTGCCTTAGAAGGAAATTGTGTCTGTGAAGGTCAATTAATTAAATTTAATTTCTTAGAAGGAAATTGCGTGCATTGATGACAGTTAATTAAATTTTCTGCCCAGATTTGGAAAAGCGGGTGGTACGACAAATTAATTTAATTTTATACCTTAGTAGAAAATTGTCGAAACTAAGGTCGATTAGTTGGATTTAGTGCTTTAGAAGGTAACTGTGGCAATAAGGATGACTAATTAATTTAATGGCTCATGAGGCGATTGTGGGCACTACGATCAATTGGTTTAACTGAATGTGTCGTAATCAATAGTTGCCACGAAGGCTAATTGATTTAATTTAATGTCTTAGTGTGCAATTGGGGCCGGCATGACCAATTAATTTAATTTAATGCCTCTGAAGGCATTTATTGGTGCCTAGGACAATTAGTTACAATTACATATAATTTCTTAGAAGACAAATGTGGGCTTTGAGGCCCGTAAATTTAATATCGTGCCTCGGAAGGCAATTGTGGGCACTAAGGCCAACCGATTTATTTTAATGCCTCAGAGTGCGTTCGAGAAGGTAAATTAATTAAATTTAATTTCTTAGAAGGAAATTGCGTGCATTGCTGACAGTTAATTAAATTTTCCGCCCAGATTTGGAAAAGCGGGTGGTACGGCAAATTAATTTAATTTTATACCTTAGTAGAAAATTGCCGGAACTAGGGTCTATTAGTTCAATTTAGTGTTTTACAAGGTAACTGTGGCAATAAGGATGACTATTTTAAATTAATGCCTCATAAGGCGATTGTGGGCATTACGATCAATGGATTTAACTGAATGTGTCGTAAACAATTGTTGCCACTAAGGCCAATTGATTGAATTTAATGTTTTAGTGTGCAATTGGGGGCGGTACTACCAATTAATTTAATTTAATGCCTCTGAAGGCAATTGTGGTTGCACGTAATTAAGGACAATTAGTTACATATCATTTCTCAGAAGGCAAATGTGGGCATTGAGGCCAGTAAATTTAATGTTGTGCCTCTGAAGTCTGTTATGGGTACTAAGGGAAATTTAATGTTGTGCCTCTGAAGTCTGTTATGGGTACTAGGAAACTTTAGGGAGTACTGATAACAATTTTTAATAAGTGATTTAGAATGTAATTGTGGCAATAAGGATAGTTAATTTAATATCGTGCCTCGGAAGGCAATAGTGGGCACTAAGGCCAGTCAATTTATTTTAATGCCATAGAGTGAGTTCGAGGGCGATACGGCTAATTAATTTTATTTAGTGTCTTAGAAGGAAATTGTGTTTGCGAAGGTCAATTAATTAAATTTAATTTCTTAGAAGGAAATTGCGTGCACTGATGACAGTTAATTAAATTTTCCGCCCAGATTTGGAAAAGCAGGTGGTACAACAAATTAATTTAATTTTATACCTTAGTAGAAAATTGTCGAAACTAAGGTCGATTAGTTGGATTTAGTCGCATTAGAAGGTAACTGTGGGAATAAGGATGACTAATTTAATTTAATCCCTCATGAGGCGATTGTGGACACTACGATTAATTGGTTTAACTGAATGTGTATCAATAGACACAGGACACACTAATTGATTTAATCTAATGTCTTAGTGTGCAATTGGGGCCGGCACGACCAATTAATTTAATTTAATGCCTCTGAAGGCAATTATTGGTTCTTAGGACAATTAGTTACATATAATTTTCTTGGAAGACAAATGTGGGCATTGAGGCCCGTAAATTTAATATCGTGCCTCGGAAGGCGATAGTGGGCACTAAGGCCAATCGATTTATTTTAATGCCATACAGTGCGGTCGAGGGCGATACGGCCAATTAATTTTATTTAGTGCCTTAGAAGGATATTGTTTCTGTGAAGGACAATTAGATAAATTTAATTTCTTAGATGGAAATTGCGAGCATTGATGCCAGTTAAATAAATTTTCCGCCCAGATTTGGAAAAGCGGATGGTACGGGCAAATTAATTTAATTTTATACCTTCGTAGAAAATTGTCTAAACTACGGTCAATTAGTTTAATTTAGTGCTTTAGAAGGTAACTTTGGCAATAAGGATGACGAATTTAATTTAATGCCTCATAAGAGCCATTGTGGGCACTACGATCAATTGATTTAACTGAATGTGTCGTAAGCAATAGTTGCCACTAGGGCCCGTTGATTTAATTTAATGTCTTAGTGTGCAATTGGGGGCGGTACGACTATTTAGTTTAATTTAATGCCTCTGAAGGCAATTGTTGGTGCTAAAGACAATTAGTTACATACAATTTCTTAGAAGTCAACCGTGGGCATTGAGGCCAGTAAATTTAACTTTGTGCCTCTAAAGGCTATTACGGGTACTAAGGCAAATTAATATAACTTTAAGCCTCGCTAGGAAACTTTAGGGAGTACTGATAATAATTTCAAATAAGTGCTTTAGAATGTAATTGTGACAATAAGGAAAATTAATTTAATATCGTGCCTCAGAAGGCAATAGTGGGCACTAAGGCCAATCGATTTATTTTAATTCCTTAGTATGAGTTCGAGGGCGATACGGCCAATTAATTTTATTTAGTGGCTTAGAAGGAAATTGTGTCAGTGAAGGACAATTAATTAAATTTAATTTCTTAGAAGGAAATTGCTAGCATTGATGACAGTTAATTAAATTTTTTGCCCAGATTTGGGAAAACAGATGGTATGGCAAATTAATTTAATTTATACCTTGGTAGAATATTGCCAAAACTACGGTCAATTAGTTGAATTTAGTGTTTTAGAAGGTAACTGTGGCAATAAGGATGACTAATTTCATTTAATGCCTCATAAGGCGATTGTGGGCACTGCGATCAATTTATTTAACGGAATGTGTCGAAAGCTCTTTGTTGCCACTAAGGCCAATTGATTTAATTTAATGTCTTAGTGTGCAATCGGGGGCGGTACGACCAATTAATTTAATTTAATGCCTCTGAAGGCAATTGTGGTTGCTAAGGACAATTAGTTACACCATAATTTCTCAAAAGGCAAATGTGGGCATTGAGGCCAGAAAATTTAATGTTGTGCCTCTGAAGTCTGTTATGGGTACTAAGGGAAATTAATATAACTATAAGCCTCGCTAGGAAACTTTAGGGAGTACTGATAACAATTTTTAAAAGTGATTTAGAATGTAATTGTGGCAATAAGGATAATTAATTTAATATCGTGCCTCGGAAGGCAATAGTGGGCACTAAGGCCAATCAATTTATTTTAATGCCTTAGAGTGAGTTCGAGGGCGATACGGCCAATTAATTTTATTTAGTGCCTTAGAAGGAAATTGTGTTTGCGAAGGTCAATTAATTAAATTTAATTTCTTAGAAGGAAATTGCGTGCATTGATAACAGTTAATTAAATTTTCCGCCCAGATTTGGAAAAGCAGGTGGTACGGAAAATTAATTTAATTTTATACCTTAGTAGAAAATTGTTGAAAATATGGTGGATTAGTTGGATTTAGTGCTTTAGAAGGTAACTGTGGCAATCTTAAGACCGTAAGGATGACTAATTTAATTTAATGCCTCATGAGGCGATTGTGGACACTACGATTAATTGGTTTAACTGAATGTGTCATAATCAATAGTTGCCACGAAGGCTAATTGATTTAATCTAATGTCTTAGTGTGCAATTGGGGCCGGCACGACCAATTAATTTAATTTAATGCCTCTGAAGGCAATTATTGGTTCTTAGGACAATTAGTTACATATAATTTTCTTGGAAGACAAATGTGGGCATTGAGGCCCGTAAATTTAATATCGTGCCTCGGAAGGCGATAGTGGGCACTAAGGCCAATCGATTTATTTTAATGCCTTACAGTGCGGTCGAGGGCGATACGGCCAATTAATTTTATTTAGTGCCTTAGAAGGAAATTGTGTTTGCGAAGGTCAATTAATTAAATTTAATTTCTTAGAAGGAAATTGCGTGCATTGATGACAGTTAATTAAATTTTCCGCCCAGATTTGGAAAAGCAGGTGGAACGGAAAATTAATTTAATTTTATACCTTAGTAGAAAATTGTTGAAAATATGGTGGATTAGTTGGATTTAGTGCTTTAGAAGGTAACTGTGGCAATAAGGATGACTAATTTAATTTAATGCCTCATGAGGCGATTATGGACACTACGATTAATTGGTTTAACTGAATGTTCATAATCAATAGTTGCCACGAAGGCTAATAGATTTAATCTAATGTCTTAGTGTGCAATTGGGGCAACTACGACCAATTAATTTAATTTAATGCCTACAATGACAGTTAATTAAATTTTCCGCCCAGATTTGGAAAAGCAGGTGGTACGGAAAATTAATTTAATTTTATACCTTAGTAGAAAATTATTGAAAATATGGTGGATTAGTTGGATTTAGTGCTTTATTATTAACTGTGGCAATAAGGATGACTAATTTAATTTAATGCCTCATGAGGCGATTGTGGACACTACGATCAATTGGTTTAACTGAATGTGTCGTAATCAATAGTTGCCACGAAGGCTAATTGATTTAATCTAATGTCTTAGTGTGCAATTGGGGCCGGCATGACCAATTAATTTAATTTAATGCCTCTGAAGGCAATTATTGGTGCTTAGGACAATTAGTTACATATAATTTTCTTAGAAGACAAATGTGGGCATTGAGGCCCATAAATTTAATATCATGCCTCGGAAGGCAATGGTGGGCACTAAGGCCAATCGATTTATTTTAATGCCTTATCGTGCATTCGAGGGCGATACGGCCAATTAATTTTATTTAGTGCCTCTCCCTAGAAGGATATTGTGTCTGTGAAGGAAAATTAGTTAAATTTAATTTCTTAATGGAAATTGCGAGCATTGTTGCAAGTTAAATAAATTTTCCGCCCAGATTTGGAAAAGCGAATGATACGGCAAATTAATTTAATTTTATACCTTAGTAGAAAATTGTCGAAACTACGGTCAATTAGTTGAATTTAGTGCTTTAGAAGGTAACTTTGCCAATAAGGATGATGAATTTAATTTAATGCCTCATAGGGCGATTGTGGGCACTACGATCAATTGATTTAACTGAATGTGTTGTAAGCAATAGTTGCCACTAGGGCTTGTTGATTTAATTTAATGTCTTAGTGTGCAATTGGGGGCGGTACGACTATTTAATTTAATTTAATGCCTCTGGAGGCAATTGTTGGTGCTAAGGACAGCTAGTTACATACAATTTCTTAGAAGTCAACCGTGGGCATTGAAGCTAGTAAATTTAATTTTGTGCCTCTGAAGGCTATTCCGGGTACTAAGGCATATCACAACTAATGTAACTTTAAGCCTTGCTAGGAAACTTTAGGGAGTACTGATAAAAATTTCAAATAAGTTCTTTAGAATGTAATTGTGACAATAAGGACAATTAATTTAATATCGTGACTCAGAAGGCAATAGTGGACACTAAGGCCAATCGATTTATTTTAATGCCTTAGTGTGAGTTCGAGTGCGATACGGCCAATTAATTTTATTTAGTGCCTTAGAAGGATATTGTTTCTGTGAAGGACAATTAGTTAAATTTAATTTCTTAGATAGAAATTGCGAGCTTTGATGCCAGTTAAATAAATTTTCCGCCCAGATTTGGAAAAGCGGATGGTACGGCAAATTAATTTAATTTTATACCTTCGTAGAAAATTGTCTAAACTACGGTCAATTAGTTGAATTTAGTGCTTTAGAAGGTAACTTTGGCAATAAGGATGACGAATTTAATTTAATGCCTCATAGGGCGATTGTGGGCACTACGATCAATTGATTTAACTGAATGTGTTGTAAGCATAATTAATAGTTGCCACTAGGGCCAGTTGATTTAATTTAATGTCTTATGTGCAATTTGAGGCGGTACACACTATTTAATTTAATTTAATGCCTCTGTATTCAATTACAATGCTAAGGACAATTAGTTCCATACAATTTCTTAGAAGTCAACCGTGGGCATTGAGGCCAGTAAATTTAATTTTGTGCCTCCGAAGTCTATTACGGGTACTAAGGCAAATTAATATAACTTTAAGCCTTGCTAGGAAACTTTAGGGAGTACTGATAACAATTTCAAATAAGTGCTTTAGAATGTAATTGTGACAATAAGGACAATTAATTTAATATCGTGCCTCATAAGGCAATAGTGGGCACTAAGGCCAATCGATTTATTTTAATGCCTTAGTGTGAGTTTGAGTGCGATACGGCCAATTAATTTTATTTAGTGCCGTAGAAGGAAATTGTGTCGGTGAAGGAAAATTAATTAAATTTAATTTCTTGCAAGTAAATTGCGAGCATTGATGACAGTTAATTACGCCACAATTTTCCGCACAGATTTGGAAAAACGGATAGTACGGCAAATTAATTTAATTTTATACCTTGGTAGAAAATTGCTGAAACTACGGTCAATTAGTTGAATTTAGTGTTTTAGAAGGTAACTGTGGCAATAAGGATGACATTTAATTTAATGCCTCATAAGGCGATTATGGGCACTACGATCAATTGATTTAACGTAATGTTTCGAAAGCAATTGTTGCCACTAAGGCCAATTGATTTAATTTAAAGTCTTAGTGTGCAATTGGGGGCGGTACGACCAATTAATTTAATTTAATGCCTCAGAAGGCAATTGTGATTGCTAAGGACAATTAGTTACACATAATTTCTCAGAAGGCAAATGTGGGCATTGAGGCCAGAAAATTTAATGTTGTGCCTCTGAAGTCTGTTATGGGTACTAAGGGAAATTAATATAACTATAAGCCTCGCTAGGAAACTTTAGGGAGTATTGATAACAATTTCAAATAAATGCTTTAGAATGTAATTGTGGTAATATGCAGGACAATTAATTTAATATCGTGTCTCAGAAGGCAATAGTGGGCACTAAGGCCAATCGATTTATTTTAATGCCTTAGAGTGCATTCGAGAGCGATACGGCCAATTAATTTTATTGAGTGCCTTAGGGGGAAATTGTGTCTATGAAGGACAATTAGATTTAATTTCTTAGAAGGAAATTGACAGTATTAATGCCAGTTAATTAAATTTTACGCCCAGATTTGGAAAAACCGGTGGTACAACAAATTAATTTAATTTTATACCTTAGTAGAACATTGCCGAAACAACGGTCAATTAGTTGAATTTAGTGTTTTAGAAGATAACTGTGGCAATAAGGATGACTAAATTAATGTAATGCCTCATAAGGCGATTGTGGGCACAACGATCAGTTGATTTAACTGAATGTGTCGTAAGCAATAGTTGCCACTAAGGCCAATTGATTTAATTTAATGTCTTAGTATGCAATTGGGGGCGATACGACCAATTAATTTAATTTAATGCCTGTGAAGGCAATTATTGGTGCTAAGGACAATTAGTTACACATAATTTTTTAGAAGGCAATTGTGAGCATTGAGGCCAGTAAATTTAATTTTGTGCCTCTGAAGGAAATTACGGGTACTAAGGGAAATTAATATAACTCTAAGCCTCGCTAGGAAACTTTAGGGAGTACTGATAACAATTTCAAATAACTGATTTAGAATGTAATTGTGGCAATAAGGACAATTAATTTAATATTGTGCCTCGGAAGGCAATTGTGGGCACTAAGGCCATTCAATTTATTTTAATGCCCTAGAGTGCGTTCGAGAGCGAAACGGCCAATTAATTTTATTTAGTGCCTTAGAAGGGAATCATGTCTGTAAAGGAGAATTAGTTAAATTTAATTTCTTAGAAGGAAATTGCGAGCATTGATGACAGTTAATTAAATTTTACGCCCAGATTTGGAAAAACGGGTGGTACGACAAATTAATTTAATTTTATACCTTAGTAGAAAATTGCCGAAACTACGGTCAATTAATTCATACTTAGTGCTTTAGAAGGTAACTGTGGCAATCAAGATGACTAATTTAATTTAATGCCGCATAAGGCGATTATGGGCATTCGATCAATTGATTTAACTGAATGTGTCGTAATCAATAGTTGCCACGAAGGCCAATTGATTTAAATTAATGTCTTAGTGTGCAGTTGGGGGCGGTACGACCAATTAATTTAATTTAATGCCGCTGAAGGCAATTGTTGGTGCTAAGGACAATTAGCTACATACAATTTCTTATAAGGCAATTGTGGGCATTGAGGCCAGTAAATTTAATTTTGTGCCACTGAAGGCTATTACGGGTACTAAGGCAAATTAATATAACTTTAAACCTCACTAGCAAACTCTAGGGAGAACTGATAACAATTTTTAATACGTGCTTTAGAATGTATTGTGGCAATAAGGACAATTAATTTAATATCGTTATCGGAAGGTAATAGTGGTCACTAAGGCCAATCGATTTATTTTAATTCCTTAGATTGCGTTCGAGAGCGTTACGCGCAAATTAATTTTATTTAGTACCTTAAAAGGAAATTGTGTATGTGAAGGACAATTAGATTTAATTTATTAGAAGGAAATTGCGAGTATTAATGCCAGTTAATTAAATTTTACGCCCAGATTTGGAAAAACGGGTGGTAGGACAAATTAATTTAATTTTATACCTTTGTAGAAAATTGCCCGAAACTACGGTCAATTAGTTGAATTTAGTGTTTTAGCAGGTAACTGTGGCAATAAGGATGACTAATTTCATTTAATGCCTCATAAGGCGATTGTGGGCACTACGATCAATTGATTTAACAGAATGTGTCGTACGCAATAATTGCCACTAAGGCCAGTTGATTTAATTTAAATGTCTTAGTGTGCAATTGCCTGCCTCGGTACGACCAATTAATTTAATTTAATGCCTTTCAAGGCAATTATTGGTGCTAACGACAATTAGTTACACATAATTTTTTAGAAGGCAATTGTGGGTATTGAGGCCAGTAAATTTAATTTTGTGCCTCTGAAGGCAATAAAGGGTACTAAGGGAAATTAATATAACTCTAAGCCTCGCTAGGAAACTTTAGAGTGTACTGATAAGAATTTCAAATAAGTGATTTAGAATGTAAATGTGGCAATAAGGACAATTAATTTAATATTGTGCCTCAGAAGGCAATTGTAGGCACTAAGGCCAATCAATTTATTTTAATGCCTTAGAGTGCGTTCGAGAGCGATACGGCCAATTAATTTTATTTAGTGCCTTAGAAGGAAATCATGTCTGTGAAGGAAAATTAGTTAAATTTAATTTCTTAAAAGGAAATTGCGAGCATTAAATGCCAGTTAATTAAATTTTACGCCCAGATTTGGAAAAATGGATGGTACGGCAAATTAATTTAATTTTATACCTTAGTAGAAAATGGCCAAAACTACGGTCAATTAGTTGAATTTAGTGCTTTAGAAGGTAACTGTCTCTTATACACACTAATTTAATTTAATGCCTCATAAGGCGATTTTGGGCACTACGATCAAATGAACATTTAACATAATGGGTCGTAAGCAATAGTTGCCACTAATTGCCAGTTGATTCAATTTAATGTTTTAGTGTGCAAGTGGGGGCGGTGTGACTAATTAATTTAATTTAATGCCACTGAAGGCAATTATTGGTGCTAAGGACAATTAGTTACACATAATTTCTTAGAAGGCAAATGTGGGCGTTGAGGCAAGTAAATTTAATTTTGTGCCTTTGAAGGCTATTACGGGTACTAAGGGAAATTAATATAACTTTAAGCCTCGCTAGGAAACTTTAGGGAGTACTGATAAAAATTTCAAATAAGTGCTTTAGAATGTAATTGTGGAAATAAGTACAATTAATTTAATATCGTGCTTCGGAAGGCAATAGTGGGCACTAAGGCCAATCGATTTATTTTAATGCCTTAGAGTGCGTTCGAGAGCGATACGGCCAATTAATTTTATTTAGTGCCTTAGAAGGTAATTGAGTCTGTGAAGGACAATTAGTTAAATTTAATTTCTTAGAAGGAAATTTATGCAGGCATTGATGCCAGTTAATTAAATTTTACGCCCAGATTTGGAAAAGCAGGTGGTACGGCAAATTAATTTAGTTTTATACCTTAGTAGAAAATTGCCGAAACTACGGTCAATTAATTCAACTTAGCGCTTTAGAAGGTAATTGTGGCAATCAAGATGACTAATTTAATTTAATGCCTCATAAGGCGATTGTGGGCACTTCGATCAATTGATTTCACTGAATGTGTCGTAATCAATAGTTGCCACGAAGGCCAATTGATTTAAATTAATGTCTTAGTGTGTAGTTGGGGGTGTTACAACCAATTAATTTAATTTAATGCCGCAGAAGGCAATTGTTGGTGCCAAGGACAATTAGTTATATACAATTTTCTTAAAAGGCAATTGTCGGCATTGAGGCAAGTAAATTAAATTTTTTGCCTCTGAAGGCTATTACGGGGACTAAGGCAAATTAATATAACTTTAAGCCTCGCTAGGAAACTCTTGGGAGTACTGATAACAATTTTGTTAATACGTGCTTTAGAATGTATTGTGCCAATAAGGACAATTAATCTAATATCGTGCCTCGGAAGGCAATAGTGGGCACTAAGGCCAATCAATTTATTTTAATTCCTTAGAGTGCGTTCGAGAGCGTTACGGTCAATTAATTTTATTTAGTGCCTTAGAAGGAAATTAATTGTCTGTGAAGGACAATTAGATTTAATTTCTTAGAAGGAAATTGAGAGTATTAATGCCAGTTAATTAAATTTTACGCCCAGATTTGGAAAAAAGGGTGGTACGGCAAATTAATTTAATTTTATACCTTAGTAGAAAATTGCCCGAAACTACAGTCAATTAGTTGAATTTAGTGTTTTAGCAGGTAACTGCGGCAATAAGGATGACTAATTTAATTTAATGCCTCATAAGGCGATTGTAGGCACAGCTATCAATTGATTTAACTGAATGTGTTGTAAGCAATAGTTGGCACTAAGGCCAATTGATTTAATTTAATGTCTTAGTGTGCAATTGGGGGCATTAAATACGACCAATTAATTTAATTTAATGACTCTGAAGGCAATTATTGGTGCTAAGGACAATTCGTTACACATAATTTCTTAGAAGGCAATTGTGGGCATTGAGGCCAGTAAATTTAATTTTGTGCCTCTGAAGTCAATTACGGGTACTAAGGCAAATTAATATAACTTTAAGCCTCTCTAGGAAACTCTTGGGAGTACTGATAAAAATTTCAAATAAGTGCTATAGAATATAATTGTGGCAATAAGGACAATTAATTTAATATTGTGCCCCGGAAGGCAATAGTGGGCACTAAGGCCAATCGATTTATTTTAATGCCTTAGAGTGCGTTCGAGGGCGATACGGCCAATTAATTTTATTTAGTGCCTTAAGGAAATTGTGTAACTAATTGACATTTAGTTAAATGTCTCTAATTTTTTAGAAGGAAATTGTATAAGAGACAGCCAGTTAATTAAATTTTACGCCCAGATTTGGAAAAAACGGATGGTACGGCAAATTAATTTAATTTTATACCTTAGTAGAAGCGAAATTGTCGAAACTACGGTCAATTAGTTGAATTTATTGTTTTAGTATGTAATTGTGGCAATAAGGATGACTAATTTAATTTAATGCCTCATAAGGCGATTGTGGGCACTACGATAAATTGATTTAATTGAATGTGTCGTAAGCAATAGTTGCCACTAAGGCCAATTGATTTAATTTAATGTCTTAGTGTGCAATTGGGGGTGGTACGACCAATTAATTTAATTAAATTCCTCTGAAGCCAATTATTGGTTGTAATGACAATTAGTTACATATAATTTCTTAGAAGGCAAATGTGGGAATTGAGGCCAGTAAATTTAATTTTGTGCCTGCGAAGGCAATTGCGGGTACTAAGGGAAATTAATATAACTTTAAGACTCGGTATGAAACTTTGGGGAGTACTGCTAATAATTTTAATACGTGCTTTAGAATGTAATTGTGGCAAAGGATAATTAATTTAATATCGTGCCTCAGAAGGCAATAGCGGGCACTAAGGCCAATCGATTTATTTTATCAAAATGCCTTAGCGTGCGTTCGAGGGCGATAAGGCCAATTAATTTTATTTTGTGCCTTAGAAGGAAATTGTGTCTGCGAAGGACATTTATTTAAATTTAATTTCTTAGAAGGAAATTGCGAGCATTGATGACAATTAATTAAATTTTACGCCCAGATTTTGGAAAAACGGGTGATACGGCAAATTAATTTAATTTTATACCTTAGTAGAAAATTGACGAAACTATGGTTAATTAATTCGACTTAGTGCTTTAGAAGTAACTGTGGCAATCAAGATGACTAATTTAATTTAATGCCTGATAAGGCGATTGTAGGCACTTCGATCAATTGATTTAACTGAATGTGTCGTAATCAATAGTTGCCACGATGGCCAATTGATTTACTGATAACAATTTCAAACAAGTGATTTAGAATGTAACTGTGGAAATAATGACAATTAATTTAATATTGTGCCTTGGAAGGCAATTGTGGGCACTAAGGCCAACCAATTTATTTTAATGCCTTAGAGTGCTAGGCACATTGTTCGAAAGCGATACGGCCAATTAATTTTATTTAGTGCCTTAGAAGGAAATCATGTCTGTGAAGGACAATTAGTTAAATTTAATATCTTAGAAGGAAATTGCGAGCATTGATGCCAGTTAATTAAATTTTACGCCTAGATTTGGAAAAACGGATGGTACGGCAAATTAATTTAATTTTACACCTTAGTAGAAAATTGCCAAAACTACGGACAATTAGTTGAATTTAGTGCTTTAGAAGGTAACTGTGGCAATAAGGATGACTAATTTAATTTAATGCCTAATAAGGCTATTGTGGGCACTACGATCAATTGATTTAACGGAATGTGTCGTAAGCAATAGTTGCCACTAAGCCCACTTGATTTAATTTATTGTTTTAGTGTGCAATTGGGGGCGGTATGACTAATTAATTTTATTTAATGCCTCTGAAGGCAATTATTGGTGCTAAGGACAATTAGTTACACATAATTTCTTAGATGGCAAATGTGGGTATTGAGGCAAGTAAATATTATTAATTTTGGGCCTCTGAAGGCTATTACAGGTACTAAGGGAAATTAGTATAACTTTAAGCCACGCTAGGAAACTTTAGGGAGTACTGATAACAATTTCAAATAAGTGCTTTAGAATGTAATTGTGGCAATAAGGACAATTAATTTAATATCGTGCCTCGGAAGGCAATAGTGGAAACTAAGGCCAATCGATTCATTTTAATGCCTTTAAATGAGTTCGAGGGCGATACGGCCAAGTAATTTTATTGAGTGCCTTGGAAGAAAATTGTGTCTGCGAAGGTCAATTAATTAAATTTAATTTCTGAGAAGAAAATTTCATGCATTGATGACAGTCAATGAAATTTTCTGCCCAGATTTGGAAAAGCGGGTGGTACGGCAAATTAATTTAATTTTATACCTTAGTAGAAAATTGCCGAAACTAAGGTCAATTTGTTGAATTTAGTGTTTTAGAAGGTAATTGTGGCAATAAGGATGACTAATTTAATTTAATGCCTCATATGGCGATTGTGGGGGCACTACGATCAATTGATTTAACGGAATGTGTCGAAAGCAATAAATGCCACGAAGGCTAATTGATTTAATTTAACGTCTTTGTGTGCAATTGGGGGCAGTAAGAGCAATTAATTTAATTTAATGCCACCGAAAGTAATTGTTGGTGCTAAGGACATTTAGTTACATACAATTTTCTTAGAAGGCAATTGTGGGCATTGAGGCCAGTAAATTTAATTTTGTGCCTCTGAAGGCTATAACGGGTACTAAGGCAAATTAATATAACTTTAAGCCTCGCTAGGAAACTTTTGGGAGTACTGATAACAATTGAAAATAAGTGCTTTAGAATGTAATTGTGTTAATAAGGACAATTAATTTAATATCGTGCCTCGGAAGGCAATAGTGGGCACTAAGGCCAATCATTTTATTTTAATGCCTTAGTGTGCGTTCGAGGGCGATACGGCCAATTAATTTTATTTTGTGCCTTAGAAGGAAATTGTGTCTGCGAAGGACAATTAATTAAATTTAACTTTTCTAGAAGGAAATTGCGAGCATTGATGCCAGTTAATTAAATTTTACGCCCAGATTTGGAAAAAACTGATGGTACGGCAAATTAATTTAATATTATTCCTTAGCCGAAAATTGTGGAAACTACGGTTAAATGAATTTAGTGTTTGAGAAGGTAATTGTGGCAATAAGGATGACTAATTTAATTTAATGCCTGATAAGGCGATTGTGGGCACCCCGATCAATTGATTTAACTGAATGTGTCGTAATCAATAGTAGCCAAGAAGGCTAATTGATTTAATTTAATGTCTTAGTGTGCAATTGGGGGCGGCACGACCAATTAATTTAATTTAATGCCTCTGAAGGCAATTGTGGATGCTAAGGACAATTAGTTACGTACAATTTCTTCTACGGCAATTGAGGGCATTGGGGCCAGTAAATTTAATTTTTTGCCTCTGAAGGCAATTACGGGTACTAAGGGAAGTTGATATAACTTTAAGCTCGCTAGGAAACTTTAGGGAGTACTGATAACAATTTTTAACATGTGCTTTAGAATGTAATTGTGGCAATAAGGACAATTAATTTAATATCGTGCCTCAGAAGGCAATAGTAGGCACTATGGCCAATCGATTTATTTTAATGCCTTAGAGTGCGTTCGAGGCGATACGGCCAATTAATTTTATTTACTGCCTTAGAAGCAAAACATGTCTGTGAAGGACAATTAGTTAAATTTAATTTCTTAGTAGGAAATTGGGAGCATTGATGCCAGTAAATTGAATTTTGCTCCCAGATTTGGAAAAACGGTTGGTAGAGCAAATTAATTTAGTTTTATTCCTTAGCAGAAAATTGTAGAAACTACGGTCAATTAGTTGAATTTAGTGCTTTAGAAGGTAACTGTGGCAATAAGGATGACTAATTTAATTTAATGCCTCATCAGGCGATTGTGGGCAGTACGATCAATTGATTTAACTGAATGAGTCGTAATCAATAGTTGCCACGAAGACCAATTGATTTAATTTAATGTCTTGGTGAGCAATTGGGGCGGTACGACGGTCAATTAATTTAATTTAATGCCTCTGAAGGAAATTGTGGATGCTAAGGACAATTAGTTACACATAATTTCTAAGAAGGCAAATGTGGGCATTGAGGCCAGTAAAATTAATTTTGTGCCTCTGAATGCAATTACGGGTACTGAGGGAAATTAATATAACTTTAAGCCTCGCTAGGAAACTCTAGGGAGTACTGATAACAATTTCAAATAAGTACTTTAGAATGTAATTGTGGCAATAAGGACAATTAATTTAATATCGTACCTCGGAAGGCAATAGTGGGCACTAAGGCCAATCGATTTATTTTAATGCCTTAGTGTGAGTTCGAGGGCGATACGGTCAAGTAATTTATTGAGTGCCTTAGAAGGAAATTGTGTCTGCGAAGGTCAATTAATTAAATTTAATTTCTTAGAAAGAAATTGCGTGCATTGATGACAGTCAATTAAATTTTCTGCCCAGATTTGGAAAAGCAGATGGTACGGCAAATTAATTTAATTTTATACCTTAGTAGAATTAAATTGCCGAAACTAAGGTCAATTAGTTGAATTTAGTGTTTTATAAGGTAATTGTGGCAATAACGATGACTAATTTAATTTAATGCCCCATAAGGCGATTGTGGGCACTACGATCAATTGATTTAACTGAATGTGTCGTAATGAATAGTTGCCACGAAGGCTAATTGATTTAATTTAATGTCTTAGTGTGCAATTGGGGGCGGCATGACCAATTAATTTAATTTAATGCCTCAAAAGGCAATTGTGGATGTTAAGGACAATTAGTTACATACAATTTCTTAGAAGGCAATTGTGGGTATTCAGGCCAGTAAATTTAATTTTGTGCCTCTATAGGCAATTACGGGTGCTAAGGAAAATTAATATAACTTTAAGCTCGCTAGCAAACTTTATGGAGTACTGATAACCATTTTTTAATACGTGCCTTAGAATGTAATTGTGGCAATAAGGACTATTAATTTAATATCGTGCCTCGGAAGGCAATATTGGGCACTAAGGCCAATCGATTTATTATGCCTTTAATGCCTTAGAGTGCGTTCGAGGGCGATACGGTCAATTAATTTTATTTAGTGCCTTAGAAGGAAAACGTGTCTGTGAAGGACAATTAGTTAAATTTAATTTCTTAGAAGGAAATTGGGAGCATTGATGCCAGTTAATTAAATTTTACACCCAGATTTGGAAAAACGGATGGCACGTCAAATTAATTTAATTTTGTACCTTAGTAGAAAATTGGCGAAACTAAGGTCAATTAGTTGAATTTAGTGCTTTAGAAGGTAACTGTGGCAATAAGGATGACTAATTTAATTTAATTCCTGATAAGGCGATTGTGGGCAGTACGAACAATTGATTTAACTGAATGTGTCGTAAGCAATAGTTGCCACGAAGGCCAATTGATTTAATTTAATGTCTTAGTGTGCAATTGGGGGCGGTACGACCAATTAATGTAATTTAATTCCTCTGAAGGAAATTGTGGATGCTAAGGACAATTAGTTACACATAATTTCTTAGAAGGCAAATGTGGGCATTGGAGGCCAGTAAATTTAATTTTGTGCCTCTGAAGGCTATTACGGGTACTAAGGCAAATTAATATAACGTTAAGTCTCGCGAGGAAACTTTAGGGAGTAATGATAACAATTTCAAATAAGTGCTTTAGAATTTAATTGTGGCAATAAGGACAATTAATTTAATATCGTGCCTCGATAGGCAATAGTGGAAACTAAGGCCAATCGATTTATTTTAATGCCTTAGTGTGACTTCGAGGGCGATACGGCCAAGTAATTTTATTTAGTGCATTGGAAGGAAATTGTGTCTGCGAAGGTCAATTAAGTAAATTTAATTTCTTAGAAGGAAATTGCATGCATCGATGACAGTTAATGAAATTGCATTATCCGCCCAGATTTGGAAAAGCGGGTGGTACGGCTAATTAATTTAATTTTATACCTTTGTCGAAAATTGCCGAAACTAAGGTCAATTAGTTGAATTTAGTGCTTTAGAAGGTAACTGTGACAATAAGGTTGACTAATTTAATTTAATGCCTGTGTCATAAGGCGATTGTGGGCACTACGATCAATTGATTTAACAGAATGTGTCATATGCAATAGTTGCCACTAAGGCCAGTTCATTTAATTTAATGTCTTAGTGTGCAATTGGGGTTGGTACGACCAATTAATTTAATTTAATGCCTCTGAAGGCAATTATTGGTGCTAAGGACAATTAGTTACACATAATTTCTTTGAAGGCAATTGTGGGCATTGAGGCCAGTAAATTTAATTTTGTGCCTCTGAAGGCAATTACGGGTACTAAGGGAAATTAATATAACTTTAAGCCTCACTAGGAAACTTTAGGGAGTACTGATAACAATTTTAAATAAGTGATTTAGAATGTAACTGTGGCAATAAGGACAATTAATTTAATATCGTGCTTCGGAAGGCAATAGTAGGCACTAAGGCCAATCAATTTATTTTAATGCCTTAGAGTGCGTTCGAGAGCGATACGGCCAATTAATTTTATTTAGTGGCTTAGAAAGAAATTGTGTCGATGAAGGACAATTAAGAACAGTTAAATTTAATTTCTTAGAAGGAAATTGCGAGCATTGATGCCAGTTAATTAAATTTCACGCCGAGATTTGGAAAAGCGGGTGGTACGGCAAATTAATTTAATTTTACACCTTAGTTGAAAATTGCTGAAACTACGGTCAATTAGTTGAAATTAGTGCTTTAGAAGATAACTGTGGCAATAAGGACGACCAATTTAATTTAATGCCTCATAAGGCGATTGTGGGCACTACTATCAATTGATTTAACTGAATGTGTCGCAAGCAATAGTTGCCACCAAGGCCAGTTGATTTAATTTAATGTTTTAGTGTGTAATTGGGGGCGGTAGGACCAATTAATTTAATTTAAGGCCTCTGAAGGCAATTATTGGTGCTAAGGACAATTAGTTACACATAATTTTTTGGAAGGCAGATGTGGGCATTGAGGCCAGTAAATTTAATTTTGTGTTTCTGAAGGCCTTACGGGTACTAATCTAAATTAATATAACTCTATGCCTTGCTAGGAAACTTTAGGGAGTACTGATAACAATTTCAAATAAGTGCTTCAGAATTTAATTGTGGCAATAAGGAAAATTAATTTAATATCGTGCCTCTTAAGGCAATAGTGCGACTAAGGCCAATCGATTTATTTTAATGCATTAGAGTGCGTTCGATAGCGATACGGCGAACTAATTTTATTTAGTGCCTTAGAAGGAAATTCTGTCGGTGAACGAAAATTTGTTAAATTTAATTTCTTAGAAGCAAATTGCGAGCATTGATGCCAGTTAATTAAATTTTACGCCCAGATTTGAAAAAGCGGGTGGTACGGCAAATAATTTAATTTTATACCGTAGTAGAAAATTGCCGAAACTAAGGTCAATTAGTTGAATTTAGTGCTTTAGAAGGTAACTGTGGCCATAAGGATGACTAATTTAATTTAATGACTCATAAGGCGATCGTGGGCACTACGATCAATTGATTTAACGGAATGTGTCGTAATCAATAGTTGCCACTAAGCCCAGTTGATTTAATATAATGTTTATATTAGGGTTCAATTTGGGGCGGTACGACCAATTAATTTAATTTAATGCCTCTGAAGGCAATTATTGGTGATAAGGACAATTAGTTACACATAATTTCTTAGAAGGCAAATGTGGGCATTAAGGGCAATAAATTTAATTTTGTGCTCTGAAGGCTATTACGGGTACTAAGGGAAATTAATATAACTTTAAGCCTCGCTAGGAATCTTTAGGGAGTACTGATAACAATTTTTAATACGTGCTTTAGAATGTAATTGTGGCAATAAGGACAATTAATTTAATATCGTGTCTCGGAAGGCAATAGTGGGCACTAAGGCCAATCGATTTATTTTAATGCCTTAGAGTGCGTCAAAGCGATGCGGCCAATTAATTTTATTTAGTGCCTTACAAGGAAATTGTGTCTGTCAAGGACAAAGTTATATTAATTTGTTTAAGAGAAATTGCGAGCATTGATGCCAGTTAATTAAATTTTACGCCCTTAATTTGGAAAAGCGGGTGGTACGGCAAATTAATGTAACGCCTTATATTAATTTGCCTAAATTTTCGTACCACCCGCTTTTCCAAATCCTATCTCGTATATAATCTAGATGTGTATTAGAGACAGACTAATAAGAGACCGTAGTTTTGACAATTTTCTACTAAGGTATAAAATTAAATTAATTTGCCGTACCACAAGTTTTTCAAATTAATATCACTTTAAACCCGCTTATCCAAACACTAGGGAGTACTAATAACAATTTCAAATAAGTACTTTAGATTGTAATTGTGGCAATAAGGACAATTAATTTAATATCGTGCCTCGGAAGGCCTTAGTGGGCACGCATTCTAAATTTAATTAAGTGCCATAGACGGAAATTGTGTCTGTGAAGGACAATTAGATTTAATTTCTTAGAAGGAAATGGCGAGCATTGATGCCAGTTAATTAAATTTTACGCCCAGATTTGGAAAAACTTGTGGTACGGCAAATTAATTTAATTTTATACCTTAGTAGAAAATTGTCAAAACTACGGTCAATTAGTTGAATTTAGTGCTTTAGAAGGTAACTGTGACAATAAGGATGACTAATATAATTTAATGCCTCAAAGAGACATTGTGGGCTTACGATTAATTTATTTAAATAAATGTGTCGTAAGCAATAGTTGTGTATAAGAGACTAAGTGATTTAATTTAGTGTCTTAGTGTGCAATTGGACGTATTGCTCTTAAAGGCATTAAATTAAAGGCAATTTTAGGTGCTAAGGACAATTAGTTACATACAATTTCTTAGAAGGCAATTGTGGGCATTGAGGCCAGTTAATTTAATTTTTTGCTTATGAAGGCTATTGTCGGGTACTAAGGCAAATTAATATAACGTTAAGCCTCGCTAGGAAACTTTAGGGAGTACTGATAACAATTTCAAATAAGTGCTTTAGAATATAATTGTGGCAATAAGGACAATTAATTTAATATCGTGCCTCGGAAGGCATTAGTGGACACACTAAGGTCAATCGATTTATTTTAATGCCTTAGTGTGCGTTCGAGGGTGATACGGCCAATTAATTTTATTTAGTGCCTTAGAAGGAAATTGTGTCTGTGAAGGACAATTAGTTAAATTTAATTTCTTAGAAAGAAATTGCGAGCATTGATGCCAGTTAATTAAATTTGACGCCCAGATTTGGAAAAATAGGCGATTGTGGGCATTACGATCAATTGATTTAACGGAATGTGTCGTAAGCAATTGTTGCCACTGAGGCCAATTGATTTAATTTAATGTTTTAGTGTGCAATTATCGATTGTGATAACAATTTCAAATAAGTGATTTAGAATATAATTGTGGCAATAAGGACAATTAATTTAATATCGTTTCTCGGAAGGCAATAGTGGGCACCAAGGCCAATCGATTTATTTTAATGCCTTAGTGAGCGTTTGAGGGCGATAGGGCCAATTAATTTTATTTAGTGCCTTAGAAGGAAATTGTGTCTCAAGGTCAATTAATTAAATTTAATTTCTTAGATGGTAATTGCGTGCATTGATGATTAATTAAATTTTCGCCTGATTTGGAAAAATGCGGGTGGTATTTAAAATTTAATTTAATTTTATAATTAGTCAGAAAATTGTTGAAACTATGGTCAATTAGTTGAATTTAGTGTTTTAGAAGGTAATTGTGGCAATAAGGTTGACTAATTTAATTTAATGCCTCATAAGGCGATTGTGGGCATTATGATCAATTGATTTAACTAAATGTGTCGTAAGCAATAGTTGCCACTAAGATCAATTGATTTAATTTAATGTCTTAGTGTGCAATTGGGGGTGGTACAACCAATTAATTTAATTTAATGTCTTTGAAGGCAATTGTGGAATCTAAGGACAATTAGTTACACATAATTTCTAAGAAGGCAAATGTGGGCATTGAGGCCAGTAAATTTAATTTTGTGCCTCTGAAGGCTATTACGGGTACTAAGGCAAATTAATATAACTTTAAGCCTCACTAGGAAACTCTAGGGAGTACTGATAACAATTTCAAATAAGTGCTTTAGAATGTAATTGTGGCAATAAGGACAATTAATTTAATATCGTGCCTCTAAGGCAATAGTGGGCACTAAGGCCAATCGATTTATTTTAATGCCTTAGTGTTAGTTCGAGAGCAATACAGCCAAGTAATTTTATTTAGTGCCTTACAAGGAAATTGTGTCAGCGAAGGTCAATTAATTAAATTTAATTTCTTAGAAGGAAATTGCGTGCATTGATGACATCTAATGAAATTTTCTGCCCAGATTTGGAAAAGCGGGTGGTACGGCAAATTAATTTAATTTTATACCTTAGTAGAAAACTGCTGAGACTAAGGTCTATTAGTTGAATTTAGTGCTTTAGTAGGTAACTGTGACAATAAGGATGACTAATTTAATTTAATGCCTCATAAGGCGATTGTGGGCACTACGACCAATTGATTTAACAGAATGTGTCGTAAGCAATAGTTGCCACTAAGGCCTGTTGATTTAATTTAATGTCTTAGTGTGCAATTAAATTGGTTCGACCAATTAATTTAATTTAATGCCGTCTAAGGCAATTGTGGTGCTAATACAATTAGTTAGCATAACAACAGCCTTCAACGGCATTAAATTAAATGTTGCATTGGTCGCGAAGAATTTAATTTTGTGCCTCTGAAGGCAATTACAGGTACTAAGGCAAATTAATTTAACTTTAAACCTCGCTATGAAACTCTATGGAGCAGTGATTTAGAATGTAATTGTGGCGATAAGGACAATTAATTTAATATCGTGCCTCGGAAAACAATAGTTGGCACTAAGGCCAATCATTTTATTTTAATGCCTTAGTGTGCGTTCAAGGGCGATACGACCAATTAATTTTATTTTGTGCCTTAGAAGGAAATTGTGTCTTTGAAGGACAATTAGATTTAATTTCTAAGAAGGAAATTGCGAGCATTGATGCCAGTTAATTAAATTTTACGCCTAAATTTGGAAAAATAGGTGGTACGGCAAATTAATTTAATTTTATACCTTAGTAGAAATTGTCGAAATTACGGTCAATTAGTTGAATTTAGTGCTTTAGAAGGTAACTGTGGCAATAAGGATGACTAATTTAATTTAATGCCTCATCAGGCGATTGTGGGCATATACGATCAATTAATTTAACGGAATGTATCGTAAGCAATAGTTGCCAATGAGGCCAATTGATTTAATTTAATGTTTTAGTGTGCAATTGGGGTCGGTACGACCAATTAATTTAATTTAATGCCTCTGAAGGCAATTGTTGGTGCTAAGGACAATTAGTTACACATAATTTCTAGAAGGCAATTGTGGGCATTGAGGCCAGTAAATTTAATTTTGTGCCTTTGAAGGCAATTAAGGGTGCTAAGGGAAATTAATATAACTTTAAGCCTCGCTAGGAAACTTTAGCAAGTACTGATAACAATTTTTAATACGTGCTTTAGAATGTAATTGTGGCAATAAGGACAATTAATTTAATATCGTGCCTCGGAAGGCAATAGTGGGCACTAAGGCCAATCGATTTATTTTAATGCCTTAGAGTGCGTTCGAAAGCGATGCGGCCAATTAATTTTATTTAGTGCCTTACAAGGAAATTGTGTCTGTCAAGGACAATTAGTTAAATTTAATTTCTAGTTGAAGGAAATTGCGAGCATTGATGCCAGTTAATTAAATTTTACGCCCAAATTTGGAAAAGCGGGTGGTACGGCAAATTAATTTAATTTATACCTTAGTAGAAAATTGCCGACACTTTGGCCTATTATTTGAATTTAGTGCTTCTAAGGTAACTATGGCAATAAGGATGACTAATTTAATTTAATGCCTCATAAGTCGATTGTGGGCATTACGATCAATTGATTTAACTGAATGTGTCGTAAGCAATAGTTGCCACTAAGGCTAGTTGATTTAATTTAATGTCTTAGTGTGCAATTGGGGTCGGTACGGCCAACTAATTTAATTTAATGCCTTTGATGGCAATTATTCGTGCTAACAACAATTAGTTACACATAATTTCTTAGAAGGCAATTGTGGGTATTGAGGCCAGTAAATTTAATTTTGTGCCTCTGAAGGCAATTACGGGTACTAAGGCAAATTAATATCACTTTAAACCACGCCAGGAAACACTAGGGAGTACTAATTGCCGTAACCTGTAACAATTTCAAATAAGTACTTTAGAATGTAATTGTGGCAATAAGGACAATTAATTTAATATCGTGCCTCGGAAGGCAATAGTGGGCACTAATTGGCCAATCGATTTATTTTAATGCCTTAGTGTGCGTTCGAGGGCGATACGGCCAATTAATTTTGTTTAGTGCCATAGACGGAAATTGTGTCTGTGAAGGACAATTAGATTTAATTTCTTAGAAGGAAATGGCGAGCATTGATGCCAGTTAATTAAATTTTACGCCCAGATTTGGAAAAACTTGTGGTACAGCAAATTAATTTAATTTTATACCTTAGTAGAAAATTGTCAAAACTACGGTCAATTAGTTGAATTTAGTGCTTTAGAAGGTAACTGTGACAATAAGGATGACTAATATAATTTAATGCCTCAAAGGGCGATTGTGGGCACTACGATTAATTTATTTAACGAAATGTGTCGTAAGCAATAGTTGCCACTAGGGCCAGTTTCATTTAATTTAGTGTCTTAGTGTGCAATTAAAGGTACGACCAATTAATACACATCTAGATGTGTATAAGAGACAGCTCTAAGGCATTAAAATTAGTTACATACAATTTCTTAGAAGGCAATTGTGGGCATTGAGGCGATTAATTTAATTTTTGCCTCGAAGGCTATTTCGGTACCTTCAAATTTATATAACGTTAAGCCTCGCTAGGAAACTTTAGGGAGTACTGATAACAATTTCAAATAAGTGCTTTAGAATGTAATTGTGGCAATAAGGTCAATTAATTTAATATCGTGCCTATAAGCACTGTCTCTTATACACACTAAGGTCAATCGATTTATTTTAATGCCTTAGTGTGCGTTCGAGGGTGATACGGCCAATTAATTTTATTTAGTGCCTTAGAAGGAAATTGTGTCTGTGAAGGACAATTAGTTAAATTTAATTTCTTAGAAAGAAATTGCGAGCATTGATGCCAGTTAATTAAATTTGACGCCCAGATTTGGAAAAATAGGCGATTGTGGGCAATTCGCCTCAAAGGCACAATTTGGGCATCCTTCTAAGGCATAAATTAAATTAAAATTTAATTTTGTGCCTCTGAAGGCAATTACGGGTGCTAAGACAAATTAATATAACTTTAAGCCTCGCTAGGAAACTTTTCGGAGTACTGATAACAATTTCAAATAAGTGATTTAGAATATAATTGTGGCAATAAGGACAATTAATTTAATATCGTTTCTCGGAAGGCAATAGTGGGCACCAAGGCCAATCGATTTATTTTAATGCCTTAGTGAGCGTTTGAGGGCGATAGGGCCAATTAATTTTATTTAGTGCCTTAGAAGGAAATTG
This sequence comes from Cinchona pubescens, assembly GCA_025175665.1. Taxonomy (NCBI): domain Eukaryota; kingdom Viridiplantae; phylum Streptophyta; class Magnoliopsida; order Gentianales; family Rubiaceae; genus Cinchona; species Cinchona pubescens. The sequence continues at coordinate 2,576,606 of JANKKI010000232.1, forward strand.
TGTCTGCGAAGGTCAATTAATTAAATTTAATTTCTTAAGCAGATGGTAATTGCGTGCATTGATGACAGTTAATTAAATTTTCTGCCCAGATTTGGAAAAGCGGGTGGTACGAAAATTTAATTTAATTTTATACCTTAGTAGAAAATTGTTGAAACTATGGTCAATTAGTTGAATTTAGTGTTTTAGAAGGTAATTGTGGCAATAAGGTTGACTAATTTAATTTAATGCCTCATAAGGCGATTGTGGGCATTATGATCAATTGATTTAACTAAATGTGTCGTAAGCAATAGTTGCCACTAAGATCAATTGATTTAATTTAATGTCTTAGTCGCAATTGTGTGGTAGAACACATTAATTTAATTTAATGTCTTTGAAGGCAATTGTGGAATCTAAGGACAATTAGTTACACATAATTTCTAAGAAGGCAAATGTGGGCATTGAGGCCAGTAAATTTAATTTTGTGCCTCTGAAGGCTATTACGGGTACTAAGGCAAATTAATATAACTTTAAGCCTCACTAGGAAACTCTAGGGAGTACTGACAATAACAATTTCAAATAAGTGCTTTAGAATGTAATTGTGGCAATAAGGACAATTAATTTAATATCGTGCCTCGGAAGGCAATAGTGGGCACTAAGGCCAATCGATTTATTTTAATGCCTTAGTGTTAGTTCGAGAGCAATACGGCCAAGTAATTTTATTTAGTGCCTTACAAGGAAATTGTGTCAGCGAAGGTCAATTAATTAAATTTAATTTCTTAGAAGGAAATTGCGTGCATTGATGACATCTAATGAAATTTTCTGCCCAGATTTGGAAAAGCGGGTGGTACGGCAAATTAATTTAATTTTATACCTTAGTAGAAAACTGCTGAGACTAAGGTCTATTAGTTGAATTTAGTGCTTTAGTAGGTAACTGTGACAATAAGGATGACTAATTTGTATTAATGCCTCATAAGGCGATTGTGGGCACTACGACCAATTGATTTAACAGAATGTGTCGTAAGCAATAGTTGCCACTAAGGCCTGTTGATTTAATTTAATGTCTTAGTGTGCAATTGGGGTTGGTTCGACCAATTAATTTAATTTAATGCCGTTGAAGGCAATTGTTGGTGCTAAGGACAATTAAGTTACATGCTAACAATTTATTAGTGCCCACAATTGCCTTATGAGGCATTAAATTTAAATTTGTTATACTTATTGTTATGTGTACTAAGAAACACTTAATTTAACTTTAAATTAATTAGTCGCTATGACAACTCTATGGAGCAGTGATTTAGAATGTAATTGTGGCGATAAGGACAATTAATTTAATATCGTGCCTCGGAAAACAATAGTTGGCACTAAGGCCAATCATTTTATTTTAATGCCTTAGTGTGCGTTCTAAGGGCGATGTGTATAAGAGACAGCAATTAATTTAATTTTGTGCCTTAGAAGGAAATTCTGTCTTTGACGGACAACTAGTCCTTCACCTGTCTTTAGACATTGTTATATTGATTTGAGACAGTAAATTTAATAGCCTTAAGAAAAATAGGTGGTACGGCAAATTGGCCTCATTTTATACGATTAGTAGCGATACATTCCGTTACGGTCTATTGATCTAATTTAGTCTTTCTAGAAATTAATTTCATTGCCACAACACATAAGGATGACTTATTTAATTTAATGCCTCATCAGGCGATTGTGGGCATTACGATCAATTGATTTAACGGAATGTATCGTAAGCAATAGTTGCCAATGAGGCCAATTGATTTAATTTAATGTTTTAGTGTGCAATTGGGGTCGGTACGACCAATTAATTTAATTTAATGCCTCTGAAGGCAATTGTTGGTGCTAAGGACAATTAGTTACACTTAAAGTCTAGAAGGCAATTGTGGGCATTAGGCCACTAAATCTAATTTTGTGCCTTTGAAGGCAATTAAGGGTGCTAAGGGAAATTAATATAACTTTAAGCCTCGCTAGAAACTTTAGCAAGTACTCGATAATCAATTGATCTTAGTGGCAACTATTGCTTACGACACATTTAGTTAAATCAATTGATCATAATGCCCACAAAGGCAATAGTGGGCACTAAGGCCAATCGACGTTTATTTTAATGCCTTAGAGTGCGTTCGAAAGCGATGCGGCCAATTAATTTTATTTAGTGCCTTACAAGGAAATTGTGTCTGTCAAGGACAATTAGTTAAATTTAATTTCTTTGAAGGAAATTGCGAGCATTGATGCCAGTTAATTAAATTTTACGCCCAAATTTAGAAAAGCGGGTGGTACGGCAAATTAATTTAATTTATACCTTAGTAGAAAATTGCCGACACTTTGGCCTATTATTTGAATTTAGTGCTTCAGAAGGTAACTATGGCAATAAGGATGACTAATTTAATTTAATGCCTCATAAGTCGATTGTGGGCATTACGATCAATTGATTTAACTGAATGTGTCGTAAGCAATAGTTGCCACTAAGGCTAGTTGATTTAATTTAATGTCTTAGTGTGCAATTGGGGTCGGTACGGCCAACTAATTTAATTTAATGCCTTTGATGGCAATTATTCGTGCTAACAACAATTAGTTACACATAATTTCTTAGAAGGCTAAATTGTGGGTATTGAGGCCAGTAAATTTAATTTTGTATTAATTTGCCTTACGGTACTAAGGCAAATTAAAGACTTTAAACCACGCCAGGAAACACTAGGGAGTACTTATAACAATTTCAAATAAGTACTTTAGAATGTAATTGTGGCAATAAGGACAATTAATATAATATCGTGCCTCGGAAGGCAATAGTGGGCACTAAGGCCAATCGATTTATTTTAATGCCCAGTGTAGTTCGAGGGCGATACGGCCAATTAATTTTGTTTAGTGCCATAGACGGAAATTGTGTCTGTGAAGGACAATTAGATTTAATTTCTTAGAAGGAAATGGCGAGCATTGATGCCAGTTAATTAAATTTTACGCCCAGATTTGGAAAAACTTGTGGTATCAGTACTCCCTAAAATTTAATTACCTTATTAGAAAATTGTCAAAACTACGGTCACTTAGTTGAAATAGTGCTTTACTCCCTAAGAGTGACCTAAGGATGCTTAATATAATTGTGTATTAATGCCTCAGTACCCGATTGTGGGCACTACGATTAATTTATTTAACGAAATGTGTCGTAAGCAATAGTTGCCACTAGGGGCAGTGGATTTAATTAATTTGCCTTAGTACCCAATTGGGGGCGGTACGACCAATTAATTTAATTCAATGCCTTTGAAGGCAATTTTAGGTGCTAAGGACAATTAGTTACATACAATTTCTTAGAAGGCAATTGTGGGCATTGAGGCCAGTTAATTTAATTTTTTGCCTCTGAAGGCTATTTCGGGTACTAAGGCAAATTAATATAACGTTAAGCCTCGCTAGGAAACTTTAGGGAGTACTGATAACAATTTCAAATAAGTGCTTTAGAATGTAATTGTGGCAATAAGGACAATTAATTTAATATCGTGCCTCGGAAGGCAATAGTGGACACACTAAGGTCAATCGATTTATTTTAATGCCTTAGTGTGCGTTCGAGGGTGATACGGCCAATTAATTTTATTTAGTGCCTTAGAAGGAAATTGTGTCAATGTGTGAAGGACAATTAGTTAAATTTAATTTCTTAGAAAGAAATTATACGCATTGATGCCAGTTAATTAAATTTGACGCCCAGATTTGGAAAAATAGGCGATTGTGGGCATTACGATCAATTGATTTAACGGAATGTGTCGTAAGCAATTGTTGCCACTGAGGCCAATTGATTTAATTTAATGTTTTAGTGTGCAATTGGGGTCGGTACGACCAATTAATTTATTTTAATTAAATTGAAGGCAATTGTTGGTGCTAAGGACAATTAGTTACACATAATTTCTTAGAAGGCAATTGTGGGCATTGAGGCCAGTAAATTTAATTTTGTGCCTCTGAAGGCAATTACGGGTGCTAAGACAAATTAATATAACTTTAAGCCTCGCTAGGAAACTTTTCGGAGTACTGATAACAATTTCAAATAAGTGATTTAGAATATAATTGTGGCAATAAGGACATACACATTTAGATGTGTATAAGAGACAGGCAATAGTGGGCACCAAGGCCAATCATTTCTATCCTTAATGTGTAGTAAGCGACAGAGGGCGATAGGGCCAATTAATTTTATTTAGTGCCTTAGAAGGAAATTGTGTCTCGAAGGTCAATTAATGCCTTCTAATAAATTGTATGTAACTAATTGTCCTTAGCACCAACAATTAAATTTTCTGCCCAGATTTGGAAAAGCGGGTGGTACGAAAATAAATTAAATTTAACTAATTAGTAGAAAATTGTTGAAACTATGGTCAATTAGTTGAATTTAGTGTTTTAGAAGGTAATTGTGGCAATAAGGTTGACTAATTTAATTTAATGCCTCATAAGGCGATTGTGGGCATTATGATCAATTGATTTAACTAAATGTGTCGTAAGCAATAGTTGCCACTAAGATCAATTGATTTAATTTAATGTCTTATTGTCCAGTTTTGTGGTACAACCAATTAATTTAATTTAATGTCTTTGAAGGCAATTGTGGAATCTAAGGACAATTAGTTACACATAATTTCTAAGAAGGCAAATGTGCTCAAATAAGTGCATTAGAATGTAATTGTGGCAATAAGGACAATTAATTTAATATCGTGCCTCGGAAGGCAATAATGGGCCTTAAGGCCATTCGATTTAAATTAATGCCTTAGTGTTAGTACAAGAGCAATAAGCCAATTAATTTTATTTAGTGCCTTACAAGGAAATTGCACACAAGGTCACAAAATTAAATTTACTAGAGGGAAATTGCGTGCATTGATGACATCTAATGAAATTTTCGCCCGATTTGGAAAAGCGGGTGGTACGGCAAATTAATTTAATTTTATACCGTACCGACCCCAATTGCACACTAAGACATCTGTCTCTTATAGTGCTTTAGTAGGTAACTGTGACAATAAGGATGACTAATTTAATTTAATGCTATACTCCCTCTCATAAGGCGATTGTGGGCACTACGACCAATTGATTTAACAGAATGTGTCGTAAGCAATAGTTAAATTACTAAGGCCTGTTGATTTAATTTAATGTCTTAGTGTGCAATTGGGGTTGGTTCGACCAATTAATTTAATTTAATGCCGTTGAAGGCAATTGTTGGTGCTAAGGACAATTAGTTACATACAATTTATTAGAAGGCAATTGTGGGCATTGAGGCCAGTAAATTTAATTTTGTGCCTCTGAAGGCAATTACAGGTACTAAGGCAAATTAATTTAACTTTAAACCTCGCTATGAAACTCTATGGAGCAGTGATTTAGAATGTAATTGTGGCGATAAGGACAATTAATTTAATATCGTGCCTCGGAAAACAATAGTTGGCACTAAGGCCAATCATTTTATTTTAATGCCTTAGTGTGCGTTCAAGGGCGATACGACCAATTAATTTTATTTTGTGCCTTAGAAGGAAATTGTGTCTTTGAAGGACAATTAGATTTAATTTCTGGATCAATCGCAATTGTCGTAAGCAATAGTTGCCAATAAGGCCAATTGATTTAATTTAATGTTTTAGTGTGCAATTGGGGTCGGTACGACCAATTAATTTAATTTAATGCCTCTGAAGGCAATTGTTGGTGCTAAGGACAATTAGTTACACATAATTTCTAGAAGGCAATTGTGGGCATTGAGGCCAGTAAATTTAATTTTGTGCCTTTGAAGGCAATTAAGGGTGCTAAGGGAAATTAATATAACTTTAAGCCTCGCTAGGAAACTTTAGCAAGTACTGATGACAGTTCAGAACAATTTTTAATACGTGCTTTAGAATGTAATTGTGGCAATAAGGACAATTAATTTAATATCGTGCCTCGGAAGGCAATAGTGGGCACTAAGGCCAATCGATTTATTTTAATGCCTTAGAGTGCGTTCGAAAGCGATGCGGCCAATTAATTTTATTTAGTGCCTTACAAGGAAATTGTGTCTGTCAAGGACAATTAGTTAAATTTAATTTCTTTGAAGGAAATTGCGAGCATTGATGCCAGTTAATTAAATTTTACGCCCAAATTTGGAAAAGCGGGTGGTACGGCAAATTAATTTAATTTATACCTTAGTAGAAAATTGCCGAAACTTTGGCCTATTATTTGAATTTAGTGCTTCAGAAGGTAACTATGGCAATAAGGATGACTAATTTAATTTAATGCCTCATAAGTCGATTGTGGGCATTACGATCAATTGATTTAACTGAATGTGTCGTAAGCAATAGTTGCCACTAAGGCTAGTTGATTTAATTTAATGTCTTAGTGTCAATTGCCTAATAACAATTTCAAATAAGTGCTTTAGAATGTAATTGTGGCAATAAGGACAATTAATTTAATATCGTGCCTCGGAAGGCAATAGTGGGCACTAAGGCCAATCGATTTATTTTAATGCCTTAGTGTGCGTTCGAGGGCGATACGGCCAATTAATTTTGTTTAGTGCCATAGACGGAAATTGTGTCTGTGAAGGACAATTAGATTTAATTTCTTAGAAGGAAATGGCGAGCATTGATGCCAGTTAATTAAATTTTACGCCCAGATTTGGAAAACTTGTGGTACAGCAAATTAATTTAATTCTGTCTCTTATACAATTTAGGTGTCTTAGTGTGCAATTGGGGGCGGTACGACCAATTAATTTAATTCAATGCCTTTGAAGGCAATTTAATTGTGCTAAGTACAATTAGTTCTATACAATTTCTTAGAAGGCAATTGTGGGCATTGACTATTTGTGTCTAAATGTGTATAATTTTTGCCTCCAAGGCTATTTCGCCTTAGTACAAGGTTATGTCTCTTATACACATCTAGATGTTTCCTAGAGAGGCTTAATGTTATTTTAATTTTTTTTAGTACCCGTAATTGCCCTCTTAATTATGTGTAATAATACAGATCTAAACACACTAAGGCATTAAAATCCTTCGAGGGCCTTACGGCCAATTAATTTTATTTAGTGCCTTAGAAGGAAATTGTGTCTGTGAAGGACAATTAGTTAAATTTAATTTCTTAGAAAGAAATTGCGAGCATTGATGCCAGTTAATTAAATTTAACGCCTGTATAAGAGACAATCAGGCATAAAATTAAATTAGGCTCAATGCGTACCAATTGTTTTTAACAAATCTATGGCGTAAAATTTAATTAACCAATGAGGCCAATTGATTTAATTTAATGTTTTAGTGTGCAATTGGGGTCGGTACGGCCAATTAATTTAATTTAATGCCTCTGAAGGCAATTATTGGAGACTAACTGGCAATTAATTACACAACTAATTGCTTAGAACAGCAATTGTGGGCATTGCCTTCTAAGAAAATTTTGTGTAATTAATTGCAATTACGGGTGCTAAGACAAATTAATATAACTTTAAGCCTCGCTAGGAAATTTTTCGGAGTACTAATAACAATTTCAAATAGTAATTGCCTTCAGTGCCAAAATTATATTCTACGAAAATTTAATTTAATTAATATACCTTAGTAGAAAATTCTAAAACTAATGGTCAATTAGTTGAATTTAGTGTTTTAGAAGGTAATTCTGTCTCTTATAAGGTTAACTAATTTAATTTAATGCCTCATAAGGCGATTGTGGGCATTATGATCAATTGATTTAACTAAATGTGTCGTAAGCAATATTGCCACTAAGATCAATTGATTTAATTTAATGTCTTAGTGTGCAATTGGGGGTGTCTCTTAACACGTCCTGTCTCTTATACACATCTGCAGATTGTATAAGAGACATTAAATTCGCTGACACAATATTAAATTAATTGTCCTTATTGCCACAATTACATTCTAAAGCACGTATTAAAAATTGTTATCAGTACTTGCTAAAGTTTCCTAGCGAGGCTTAAAGTTATATTAATTTTATACCTTAGTAGAAAACTGCTGAGGCTAAGGTCTATTAGTTGAATTTAGTGCTTTAGTAGGTAATCGTGACAATAAGGATGACTAATTTAATTTAATGCCTCATAAGGCGATTGTGGACACTACGATTAGAATGATTTAACTGAATGTGTCGTAAGCAATAGTTGCCACTAAGGCCTGTTGATTTAATTTAATGTCTTAGTGTGCAATTGGGGTTGGTTCGACCAATTAATTTAATTTAATGCCGTTGAAGGCAATTGTTGGTGCTAAGGACAATTAGTTACATACAATTTATTAGAAGGCAATTGTGGGCATTTATACACATCTAGATGTGTATAAGAGACATGCCTGTAGTAAGGCAAATTTAATTTAACTTTAAACCTCGCTATGAAACTCTATGGAGCAGTGATTTAGAATGTAATTGTGGCGATAAGGACAATTAATTTAATATCGTGCCTCGGAAAACAATAGTTGGCACTAAGGCCAATCATTTTATTTTAATGCTTAATTACGGTCAATTAGTTGAATTTAGTGCTTTAGAAGGTAACTGTGGCAATAAGGATGACTAATTTAATTTAATGCCTCATCAGGCGATTGTGGGCATTACGATCAATTGATTTAACGGAATGTATCGTAAGCAATAGTTGCCAATGAGGCCAATTGATTTAATTTAATGTTTTAGTGTGCAATTGCCTTCTAAACTGTCTCAAAATTAAATCTACTGTATTTAATTTTGTGCCTTTGAAGGCAATTAAGGGTGCTAAGGGAAATTAATATAACTTTAAGCCTCGCTAGAAACTTTAGCAAGTATCGATAACAATTTTTAATACGTGCTTTAGAATGTAATTGTGGCAATAAGGACAATTAATTTAATATCGTGCCTCGGAAGGCAATAGTGGGCACTAAGGCCAATCGATTTATTTTAATGCCTTTAGTGGCAACTATTGCTTACGACACATTATTTAGTGCCTTACAAGGAAATTGTGTCTCAAGGACAATTAATTAAATTTAATTTCTTAGAAGGAAATTTCGAGCATTGAGGCCAGTTAATTAAATTTTACGCCCAGATTTGGAAAAAATGGATGGTACAGCAAATTAATTTAATTTATACCTTAGTAGAAAATTGTCGAAACTTTGGCCTATTATTTGAATTTAGTGCTTGAAGGTAACTGTGGCAATAAGGATGACTAATTTAATTTAATGCCTCATAAGTCGATTGTGGGGGCATTACGATCAATTGATTTAACTGAATGTGTCGTAAGCAATAGTTGCCACTAAGGCTAGTTGATTTAATTTAATGTCTTAGTGTGCAATTGGGGTCGGTACGGCCAACTAATTTAATTTAATGCCTTTGATGGCAATTATTCGTGCTAACAACAATTAGTTACACATAATTTCTTAGAAGGCAATTGTGGGTATTGAGGCCAGTAAATTTAATTTTGTGCCTCTGAAGGCAATTACGTACTAAGGCAAATTAATATCACTTTAAACCACGCCAGGAAACACTAGGGAGTACTAATAACAATTTCAAATAAGTACTTTAGAATGTAATTGTGGCAATAAGGACAATTAATTTAATATCGTGCCTCGGAAGGCAATAGTGGGCACTAAGGCCAATCGATTTATTTTAATGCCTTAGTGTGCGTTCGAGGGCGATACGGCCAATTAATTTTGTTTAGTGCCATAGACGGAAATTGTGTCTGTGAAGGACAATTAGATTTAATTTCTTAGAAGGAAATGGCGAGCATTGATGCCAGTTAATTAAATTTTACGCCCAGATTTGGAAAAACTTGTGGTACGGCAAATTAATTTAATTTTATACCTTAGTAGAAAATTGTCAAAACTACGGTCAATTAGTTGAATTTAGTGCTTTAGAAGGTAACTGTGACAATAAGGATGACTAATATAATTTAATGCCTCAAAGGGCGATTGTGGGCACTACGATTAATTTATTTAACGAAACGTAAGCAATAGATGTGTATAAGACTGGCATTATAAGGCAAATTCAAATAAGTGCTTTAGAATGTAATTGTGGCAATAAGGACAATTAATTTAATATCGTGCCTCGGAAGGCAATAGTGGACACACTAAGGTCAATCGATTTATTTTAATGCCTTAGTGTGCGTTCGAGGGTGATACGGCCAATTAATTTTATTTAGTGCCTTAGAAGGAAATTGTGTCTGTGAAGGACAATTAGTTAAATTTAATTTCTTAGAAAGAAATTGCGAGCATTGATGCCAGTTAATTAAATTTGACGCCCAGATTTGGAAAAATAGGCGATTGTGGGCATTACGATCAATTGATTTAACGGAATGTGTCGTAAGCAATTGTTGCCACTGAGGCCAATTGATTTAATTTAATGTTTTAGTGTGCAATTGGGGTCGGTACGACCAATTAATTTATTTTAATGCCTCTGAAGGCAATTGTTGGTGCTAAGGACAATTAGTTACACATAATTTCTTAGAAGGCAATTGTGGGCATTGAGGCCAGTAAATTTAATTTTGTACCATCTAAGAAATTAAATTCTTAATGGTAATTGCGTGTCAAAGATGACATTTAATTAAATTTTCTGCCCAAAATTTGGAAAATCGGGTGGTACGAAAATTTAATTTAATTTTATACCTTAGTAGAAAATTGTTGAAACTATGGTCAATTAGTTGAATTTAGTGTTTTAGAAGGTAATTGTGGCAATAAGGTTGACTAATTTAATTTAATGCCTCATAAGGCGATTGTGGGCATTATGATGCTGTCTCAATTGATTTAACTAAATGTGTCGTAAGCAATAGTTGCCACTAAGATCAATTGATTTAATTTAATGTCTTAGTGTGCAATTGGGGGTGGTACAACCAATTAATTTAATTTAATGTCTTTGAAGGCAATTGTGGAATCTAAGGACAATTAGTTACACATAATTTCTAAGAAGGCAAATGTGGGCATTGAGGCCAGTAAATTTAATTTTGTGCCTCTGAAGGTCACATCTACTAAGGCAAATTAATATAACTTTAAGCCTCACTAGGAAACTCTAGGGAGTACTGATAACAATTTCAAATAAGTGCTTTAGAATGTAATTGTGGCAATAAGGACAATTAATTTAATATCGTGCCTCGGAAGGCAATAGTGGGCACTAAGGCCAATCGATTTATTTTAATGCCTTAGTGTTAGTTCGAGAGCAATACGGCCAAGTAATTTTATTTAGTGCCTTACAAGGAAATTGTGTCAGCGAAGGTCAATTAATTAAATTTAATTTCTTAGAAGGTAAGTAAGACTAAAATTGCGTGCATTGATGACATCTAATGAAATTTTCTGCCCAGATTTGGAAAAGCGGGTGGTACGGCAAATTAATTTAATTTTATACCTTAGTAGAAAACTGCTGAGACTAAGGTCTATTAGTTGAATTTAGTGCTTTAGTAGGTAACTGTGACAATAAGGATGACTAATTTAATTTAATGCCTCATAAGGCGATTGTGGGCACTACGACCAATTGATTTAATGAATGTGTCGTAAGCAATAGTTGCCACTAAGGCTGTTGATTTAATTTAATGTGTATAAGAGACAGACCTTAGTCTCAGCAGTTTTCTTTAATTTATAAAATTAAGGCAATTTGCCGTACTAAGGACAATTAGTTACATACAATTTATTAGAAGGCAATTGTGGGCAATGCACGCAAAGAATTTAATTTTGTGCCTCAAGGCAATTACAGTACTTATATTAAATTAATGTTAATTAAACAGGCCTTATGAAAACTATGGAGCAGTGATTTAGAATGTGTAATTGTGGCGATAAGGACAATTAATTTAATATCGTGCCTCGGAAAACAATAGTTGGCACTAAGGCCAATCATTTTATTTTAATGCCTTAGTGTGCGTTCAAGGGCGATACGACCAATTAATTTTATTTTGTGCCTTAGAAGGAAATTGTGTCTTTGAAGGACAATTAGATTTAATTTCTAAGAAGGAAATTGCGAGCATTGATGCCAGTTAATTAAATTTTACGCCTAAATTTGGAAAAATAGGTGGTACGGCAAATTAATTTAATTTTATACCTTAGTAGAAATTGTCGAAATTACGGTCAATTAGTTGAATTTAGTGCTTTAGAAGGTAACTGTGGCAATAAGGATGACTAATTTAATTTAATGCCTCATCAGGCGATTGTGGGCATTACGATCAATTGATTTAACGGAATGTATCGTAAGCAATAGTTGCCAATGAGGCCAATTGATTTAATTTAATGTTTTAGTGTGCAATTGGGGTCGGTACGACCAATTAATGGGTATTAATTTAATGCCTCTGAAGGCAATTGTTGGTGCTAAGGACAATTAGTTACACATAATTTCTAGAAGGCAATTGTGGGCATTGAGGCCAGTAAATTTAATTTTGTGCCTTTGAAGGCAATTAAGGGTGCTAAGGGAAATTAATATAACTTTAAGCCTCGCTAGAAACAATTGCCTTCAGAAACATAACAATTAAATTAATACGTGCTTTAGAATGTAATTGTGGCAATAAGGACAATTAATTTAATATCGTGCCTCGGAAGGCAATAGTGGGCACTAAGGCCAATCGATTTATTTTAATGCCTTAGAGTGCGTTCGAAAGCGATGCGGCCAATTAATTTTATTTAGTGCCTTAAATAAGATTAATCAAGGACAATTAGTTAAATTTAATTTCTGAGAAGGAAATTGCGAGCATTGATGCCAGTTAATTAAATTTTACGCCCAGATTTCGAACTGTCTCTGGTATACAAATTAATTTAATTTAATACCTTAGTAGAAAATTGCCGAAACTTTGGCCTATTATTTGAATTTAGTGCAATTGTCCTTCACAGGATTGTAACTATGGCAATAAGGATGACTAATTTAATTTAATGCCTCATAAGTCGATTGTGGGCATTACGATCAATTGATTTAACTGAATGTGTCGTAAGCAATAGTTGCCACTAAGGCTAGTTGATTTAATTTAATGTCTTAGTGTGCAATTGGGGTCGGTACGACCAATTAATTTAATTTAATGCCTTTGATGGCAATTAATGGTGCTAAGAACAATTAGTTACACATAATTTGTTAGAAGGCAATTGTGGGTATTGAGGCCAAGAATTTAATTTTGTGCCTCTGAAGGCAATTACGGGTACTAAGGCAAATTAATATCACTTTAAACCACGCCAGGAAACACTAGGGAGTACTAATAACAATTTCAAATAAGTACTTTAGAATGTAATTGTGGCAATAAGGACAATTAATTTAATATCGTGCCTCGGAAGGCAATAGTGGGCACTAAGGCCAATCGATTTATTTTAATTTGGGATTATGTGAATAAGATACGGCCAATTAATTTTGTTTAGTGCCATAGACGGAAATTGTGTCTGTGAAGGACAATTAGATTTAATTTCTTAGAAGGAAATGGCGAGCATTGATGCCAGTTAATTAAATTTTACGCCCAGATTTGGAAAAACTTGTGGTACGGCAAATTAATTTAATTTTATACCTTAGTAGAAAATTGTCAAAACTACGGTCAATTAGTTGAATTTAGTGCTTTAGAAGGTAACTGTGACAATAAGGATGACTAATATAATTTAATGCCTCAAAGGGCGATTGTGGGCACTACGATTAATTTATTTAACGAAATGTGTCGTAAGCAATAGTTGCCACTAGGGCCAGTGGATTTAATTTAGTGTCTTAGTGTGCAATTGGGGGCGGTACGACCAATTAATTTAATTCAATGCCTTTGAAGGCAATTTTAGGTGCTAAGGACAATTAGTTACATACAATTTCTTAGAAGGCAATTGTGGGCATTGAGTTAAGAGCCAGTTAATTTAATTTTTTGCCTCTGAAAGCTATTTCGGGTACTAAGGCAAATTAATATAACGTTAAACCTCGCTAGGAAACTTTAGGGAGTACTGATAACAATTTCAAATAAGTGCTTTAGAATGTAATTGTGGCAATAAGGACAATTAATTTAATATCGTGCCTCGGAAGGCAATAGTGGACACACTAAGGTCAATCGATTTATTTTAATGCCTTAGTGTGCGTTCGAGGTGACACGGCCAATTAATTTTATTTAGTGCCTTAGAAGGAAATTGTGTCTGTGAAGGACAATTAGTTAAATTTAATTTCTTAGAAAGAAATTGCGAGCATTGATGCCAGTTAATTAAATTTGACGCCCAGATTTGGAAAAATAGGCGATTGTGGGCATTACGATCAATTGATTTAACGGAATGTGTCGTAAGCAATTGTTGCCACTGAGGCCAATTGATTTAATTTAATGTTTTAGTGTGCAATTGGGGTCGGTACGACCAATTAATTTATTTATAATGCCTCTGAAGGCAATTGTTGGTGCTAAGGACAATTAGTTACACATAATTTCTTAGAAGGCAATTGTGGGCATTGAGGCCAGTAAATTTAATTTTGTGCCTCTGAAGCACAATTACGGGTGCTAAGACAAATTAATATAACTTTAAGCCTCGCTAGAAACTTTTCGCCTCAATGATAACAATTTCAAATAAGTGATTTAGAATATAATTGTGGCAATAAGGACAATTAATTTAATATCGTTTCTCGGAAGGCAATAGTGGGCACCAAGGCCAATCGATTTATTTTAATGCCTTAGTGAGCGTTTGAGGGCGATAGGGCCAATTAATTTTATTTAGTGCCTTAGAAGGAAATTGTGTCTGCGAAGGTCAATTAATTGAATTTAATTTCTTAGATGGTAATTGCGTGCATTGATGACAGTTAATTAAATTTTCTGCCCAGATTTGGAAAAGCGGGTGGTACGAAAATTTAATTTAATTTTATACCTTAGTAGAAAATTGTTGAAACTATCATTCAACCGGTCAATTAGTTGAATTTAGTGTTTTAGAAGGTAATTGTGGCAATAAGGTTGACTAATTTAATTTAATGCCTCATAAGGCGATTGTGGGCATTATGATCAATTGATTTAACTAAATGTGTCGTAAGCAATAGTTGCCACTAAGATCAATTGATTTAATTTAATGTCTTAGTGTGCAATTGGGGTCTTATACAACTAGAATTAATTTAATTTAATTAGCCTGAAGGCAATTGTGGAATCTAAGGACAATTAGTTACACATAATTTCTAAGAAGGCAAATGTGGGCATTGAGGCCAGTAAATTTAATTTTGTGCCTCTGAAGGTCATTACATGGGCATCTAAATTAAATTAATATGGCTTTAAGCCCTCATTGCAAACTAGCTAGGGAGTACTGATAACAGCATTCAGTGTGCTTTAGAATGTAATTGTGGCAATAAGGACAATTAATTTAATATCGTGCCTCGGAAGGCAATAGTGGGCACTAAGGCCAATCGATTTATTTTAATGAAATTGCCTTAGTGTTAGTTCGAGAGCAATACGGCCAAGTAATTTTATTTAGTAATTGCCTTACAAGGCTTATTGTGTCAGCGAACTGGCCTTCTCTTATATTTAATTTCTTAGAAGGAAATTGCGTGCATTGATTGACCTCTAATGAAATTTTCTGCCCAGAATTGGAAAAGCGGGTGGTACGGCAAATTAATTTAATTTTATACCTTAGTAGAAAACTGCTGAGACTAAGGTCTATTAGTTGAATTTAGTGCTTTAGTAGGTAACTGTGACAATAAGGATGACTAATTTAATTTAATGCCTCATAAGGCGATTGTGGGCACTACGACCAATTGATTTAACAGAATGTGTCGTAAGCAATAGTTGCCACTAAGGCCTGTTGATTTAATTTAATGTCTTAGTGTGCAATTGGGGTTGGTTCGACCAATTAATTTAATTTAATGCCGTTGAAGGCAATTGTTGGTGCTAAGGACAATTAGTTACATACAATTTATTAGAAGGCAATTGTGGGCATTAAAAAAAGAGGCCAGTAAATTTAATTTTGTGCCTCTGAAGGCAATTACAGGTACTAAGGCAAATTAATTTAACTTTAAACCTCGCTATGAAACTCTATGGAGCAGTGATTTAGAATGTAATTGTGGCGATAAGGACAATTAATTTAATATCGTGCCTCGGAAAACAATAGTTGGCACTAAGGCCAATCATTTTATTTTAATGCCTTAGTGTGCGTTCAAGGGCGATACGACCAATTAATTTTATTTTGTGCCTTAGAAGGAAATTGTGTCTTTGAAGGACAATTAGATTTAATTTCTAAGAAGGAAATTGCGAGCATTGATGCCAGTTAATTAAATTTTACGCATAAATTTGGAAAAATAGGTCATACTGTGTACCAATTCGCCTTCTGAGGCATTAAATTAAATTGTCGAAATTACGGTCAATTAGTTGAATTTAGTGCTTTAGAAGGTAACTGTGGCAATAAGGATGACTAATTTAATTTAATGCCTCATCAGGCGATTGTGGGCATTACGATAAAGCAAGTACTGATAACAATTTTTAATACGTGCTTTAGAATGTAATTGTGGCAATAAGGACAATTAATTTAATATCGTGCCTCGGAAGGCAATAGTGGGCACTAAGGCCAATCGATTTATTTTAATGCCTTAGAGTGCGTTCGAAAGCGATGCGGCCAATTAATTTTATTTAGTGCCTTACAAGGAAATTGTGTCTGTCAAGGACAATTAGTTAAATTTAATTTCTTTGAAGGAAATTGCGCGAGCATTGATGCCAGTTAATTAAATTTTACGCCCAAATTTGGAAAAGCGGGTGGTACGGCAAATTAATTTAATTTATACCTTAGTAGAAAATTGCCGAAACTTTGGCCTATTATTTGAATTTAGTGCTTCAGAAGGTAACTATGGCAATAAGGATGACTAATTTAATTTAATGCCTCATAAGTCGATTGTGGGCATTACGATCAATTGATTTAACTGAATGTGTCGTAAGCAATAGTTGCCACTAAGGCTAGTTGATTTAATTTAATGTCTTAGTGTGCAATTGGGGTCGGTACGGCCAACTAATTTAATTTAATGCCTCTGAAGGTATTTGTTGGTGCTGAGGACAATCATTTTATTTTAATGCCTTAGTGTGCGTTCGAGAGCGATATGGCCAATTAATTTTTTTTAGTGCCTTAGAAGGAAATTGTGTCTGTGAAGGACAATTAGTTAAATTTAATTGCCCACAATTGCCTTCTAAGAAATTGTACGTAACTAATTGTCCTTACGCAATCAAGGCACCAACAATTGCCTTCAGCGGCATTAAATTAAATTAATTGGTCATACCACCCCCAATTGCATACTAAGACAATAAATTAAATCATTTAGCATTCATGGCAACTATTGATTACGACACATTCAGTTAATAGACCTTAGTTTCGGCAATTTTCTACTAAGGTATAAAATTAAATTAATTTGCTGTACCACCCGCTTTTCCAAATCTGGGTGGAAAATTTAATTAACTGTCATCAATGCATGCAATTTCCTTCTAAGAAATTAAATTTAATTAATTGACCTTCTTAGACACAATTTCCTTCTAAGGCACTAAATAAAATTAATTGGCCGTATCGCCCTCGAACGCACACTAAGGCATTAAAATAAATCGATTGGCCTTAGTGCCCACTATTGCCTTCCGAGGCACGAGATTAAATTAATTATCCTTATTGCCACAATTACATTCTAAAGCACGTATTAAAAATTGTTATCAGTACTCCCTAAAGTTTCCTAGCGAGGCTTAAAGTTATATTAATAATTGTTGACTTAGTACCCGTAATTGTCTTTAGAGGCACAAAATTAAATTTACTGGCCCCCATGTGTATTTGCCTTCTAAGAAAATTATGTGTAACTAATTGTCCTTAGCACCAACAATTGCCTTCAGAGGCATTAAATTATATTAATTGGTTGTACGATCCCCAATTGCACAATAAAACATTAAATTAAATCAATTGGCCTTGGTGGCAACTATTGCTTACGACACATTCCGTTAAATCAATTGATCCCAGTGGCCACTATCGCCTTATGAGGCATTAAATTAAATTAGCCATCCTTATTGCCACAGTTACCCTCTAAAGCACTAAATTCAACTAATTGACCGTAGTTTCGACAATTTTCTACAAAGGTATAAAATTAAATTAATTTGCCGTAACACAAGTTTTTCCAAATCTGGGAGTAAAATTTAATTAACTGGCATCAATGCTCGCCATTTCCTTCTAAGAAATTAAATCTAATTGTCCTTCACAGACACAATTTCCGTCTAAGCTGCACTAAATAAAAATAATTGGCCGTATCACCCTCGAACGCACACTAAGGCATTAAAGTAAATCGATTGGCCTTAGTGCCCACTATTGCCTTCCGAGGCACGATATTAAATTAATTGTCCTTATTGCCACAATTACATTCTAAAGAACTTATTTGAAATTTTTATTAGTACTCCCTAGTGTTTCATGGCGAGGTTTAAAGTTATATTAATTTCCCTTAGTACCCGTAATTGCCTTCAGAGGCACAAAATTAAATTTACTGGTCTCAATGCCCACAATTGCCTTCAGAGGCACTAAAGTATATTAGTTGGTCGTACTGCCCCAATTGCACACTAAGACATTAAATTAAATTAATTGGCCTTAGTGGCAACTATTGCTTACGACACATTCAGTTAAATTAATTGATCGTAGTGACCACAATCGCCTTATGAGGCATTAAATTAAATTAGACATCCTTATTGCCACAGTTACCTTCTAAAACACTAAATTCAACTAATAGACCTTTGTTTCGGCAATTTTCTACTAAGGTATAAAATTAAATTAATTTGCTGTACCACCAGTTTTTCCAAATCTGGGTAGAAAATTTAATTAACTGTCATCAATGCACTCAATTTCCTTCCAAGAAATTAAATTTAATTAATTGACCTTCGCAGACACAATTTCCTTCTAAGGCTCTAAATAAAATTTACTTGGCCATATCGCTCTCGAATGCACTCTAAGGCATTAAAATAAATTGATTGGCCTTAGTGCCCACTATTGCTTTCCGAGGCACGATATTAAATTAATTGTCCTTATTGCCACAATTACATTCTAATGCACGTATTAAAAATTGGTATCAGTACTCCCCAAAGTTTCCTACCGACGCTTATGGTTATATTAACTTGCCTTAGCACCCGTAATTGCCTTCAGAGGCACAAATTAAATTTACTGGCCTCAATGCCCACAAATGCCTTCTAAGAAATTATATATAACTAATTGTCCTTAGCATCCACAATTGCCTTCAGAGGCATTAAATTAAATTAATTGGTCGTACAGCCCCCAATTGCACACTAAGACATTAAATTAAATCAACTGGCCTTTGTGGCAACTATTGATTACGACACATTCGGTTAAATCAATTGATCATAGTGCCCACAATCGCCTTATGAGGCATTAAATTAAATTAGTCAACCTTATTGCCACAGTTACCTTCTAAAGCACTAAATTCAACTAATTGACCTTAGTTTCGGCAATTTTCCACTAAGGTATAAAAGTAAATTAATTTGCCGTGCCACCCACTTTTCCAAATCTGGGCGGAAAATTTAATTAATTGTCATCAATGCACGCAATTTCCTTCAAGGAATTTTAATTCAATTAATTGACCTTCGCGGACACAATTTCCTTGTAAGGCACTAAATAAAATTAATTGGCCGTATCGCCCTCGAACGCACACTAAGGCATTAAAATAAAATGATTGGCCTTAGTGCCCACTATAGCTTTCCGAGTCAGGATATTAAATTAATTGTCCTTATTGCCAAAATTAAATTCTAAACTCACTAATTTGAAATTGTTATCTGTACTCCCTAAAGTATCCTAGATAGGCTTAAAGTTATATTAATTTGCCTTAGTACCCGTAATAGCCTTCAGAGGCACAAAATTAAATTTACTGGCCTCAATGCCCACAATTGCCTTCTAAGAAATTGTATGTAACTAATTGTCCTTAGCACCAACAATTGCCTTCAGCAGCATTAAATTAAATTAATTGGTCGTGCCGCCCCAATTGCACACTAAGACATTAAATTAAATCAATTGGCCTTAGTGGCAACTATTGCTAACGACACATTCAGTTAAATCAATTGATCGTAGTGCCCACAATCGCCTTATGAGGCATTAAATTAAATTAATCATCCTTATTGCCACAGTTATCTTCTAAAGCACTAAATTCAACTAATTTATCGTCGTTTCGATAATTTTCTATTATGGTATAAAATTAAATTAATTTGCCGTACTATCCATTTTTCCAAATTTGGGCGTAAAATTTAATTAACTGGCATTAATAATGCACGCAATTTCCTTCTAAGAAATTAAATTTAATTAATTGACCTTCATAGACACTATTTCCTTCCAAGGCACTAAATAAAATTAATTGGCCGTATCCCCCTCGAACGCACACTAAAGTATTAAAATAAAATGATTGGCCTTATTACCCACTATTGCCTTCCGAGGCACGATATTAAATTAATTGTCCTTATTGCCACAATTACATTCTAAATCACTTATTTGAAATTATTATCAGTGCTCCCTAAAGTTTCCTAGCGAGGCTTAAAGTTATATTAACTTGCCTTATTACCCGTAATAGCTTTCAGAGGCACAAAATTAAATTTACCGGCCTCAATGCCCACAACTGCCTTCTTAGAAAATTGTATGCAACTAATTGTCCTTAGACACCAACAATTTCTTTCAGTGGCACTAAATTAAATTAATTGGTCATACCGACCCCAATTGCACACTAAGATATTAAATTAAATCAACTGGCCTTAGTGGCAACTTTTGCTTGTGACATGCATTCTGTTAAATCAATTGATCGTAGTGCCCTCAATCGCCTTATGAAGCATTAAATTAAATTAATCATCCTTATTGCCACAGTTACCTTCTAAAGCACTAAATTCAACTAATTGACCGTAGATTCGACAATTTTCTGATATGGTATAAAATTAAATTAATGTGCCGTACCACCCGCTTTTCAAAATTTGGGCGGAAAATTTTATTAACTGTCATCGATGCACACAATTTCCTTCTAAGAAATTAAATTTAACTAATTGTCCTTCACAGACATGATTTCCTTCTAAGGCACTAAATAAAATTAATTGGCCGTATCGCTCTCGAACGCACTCTAAGGCATTAAAGTAAATCGATTGGCCTTAGTGCCCACTTTTGCCTTGCGAGGCACGATATTAAATTAATTGTCCGTATTGCCACAATTACATTCTCAAGCACGTATTAAAAATTAATATCAATACTTCCTAAAGTTTCCTCGCGAGGCTTCAAGTTATATTAACTTGCCTTATCTAGTACCCGTAATTGCCTTCGGAGGCACAAAATTAAATTTACTGGCCTCAATACCCACATTTGCCTTCTAAGAAACTATATGTAACTAATTGTCCTTAGCACCCATGATTGCCTTCAGAGGAATTAAATTAAATTAATTGGTCGTACCACCCCCAATTGCACACTAAAACATTAAATTAAATCAATTGGCTTTAGTGGCAACTATTGCTTACGACACATTCAGTTAAATCAATTGATCGAAGTGCCCACAATCGCCTTATGAGGCATTAAATTAAATTAGTCATCCTTATTGCCACAGTTACCTTCTAAAGCACTAAATTCAACTAATTGACCGTCGTTTCGACAATTTTTTGCTAAGGTATAAAATTTAATTAATTGACCTTCGCAGACACAATTTCCTTCCAAGGCACTAAATAAAATTAATTGGCCGTATCGCCTTTGAACGCACACTAAGGCATTAAAATAAAATGATTTGCCTTATTGCCCACAATTGCCTTCCGAGGCACGATATTAAATTAATTTTCTTATTGCCACAATTACATTCTAAATCACTTATTTGAAATTGTTATCAGTACTCCCTAAAGTTTCCAAGCGAGGCTTAAAGTTATATTAATTTCCCTTAGTACCCGTAATTGCCTTCAGAGGTACAAAATTAAATTTACTGGCCTCACTGCCCACAATTGCCTTCTAAGAAATTATGTGTAACTAATTGTCCTTAGCACCAACAATTGCCTTCAGAGGCTTTAAATTAAATTAATTGGTCGTAACGCCCCTAATTGCACACTAAAAGATTAAATTAAATCAACTGGCCTTAGTGGCAACTATTGCTGACGACACATTCTGTTAAATCAATTGATCGTAGTGCCCTCAATCGCCTTATGAAGCATTAAATTAAATTAGTCATCCTTACTGCCACAGTTACCCTCTAAAGCACTAAATTCAACTAATTGACCGTAGTTTCGACAATTTTCTAGTAAGGTATAAAATTAAATTAATTTGCCTTTAAATTAATTTAATTAGGCCACCCGTTTCTTCAAATCTGGGCAGAAAATTTAATTAACAGTCATCAATACACGCAATTTCCTTCTAAAAAATTAAATTTAACTAATTGTCCCTCACAGACACGATTTTCTTCTTAAGCACTAAATAAAATTAATTGGCCATATCACTCGCGAACGCACTCTAAGGCATTAAAAAAAATCGATTGGCCTTAGTGCCCACTATTGCCTTCCGAGGCACGATATTTAATTAATTGTCTCTATTCCCACATTTACATTCTAAAGCACGTATTAAAAATTGTTATCAGTACTCCCTAAAGTTTCCTATCGAGGCTTAAAGTTATGTTAACTTGCCTTAATACCCGTAATTGCCTTCGGAGGCACAAAATTAAATTTACTGGCCTCAATGCCCGCATTTGCCTTCTAAGAAATTATATGTAACTAATTTTCCTTAGCACCCATAATTGCCTTCAGAGACATTAAATTAAATTAATTGGTCGTGCCGCCCCCAATTGCACACCAAGACATTAATTAAATTAAATCAATCGGCCTTAGTGGCAACTATTGCCTACGACACATTCTGTTAAATAAATTGATTGTAGTGCCCACATTCGTCTTATGAGGCATTAAATTAAATTAGTCATCCTTATTACCACAGTTACCTCCTAAAGCACTAAATTCAACTAATTGACCGTAGTTTCGACAATTTCTGCTAAGGTATAAAATTAAATTCATTTGCCTTACTATCCGTTTTCCAAATCTGGGCGTAAAATTTAATTAACTGGCATCAATGCACGCAATTTCCTACTAAGAAATTAAATTTAATTAATTGACCTTCACAGACACCATTTTCTTCCAACGCAGTAAATAAAATTAATTGGCCGTATCGCCCTCGAACGCACACTAAGGCATTAAAATAACATGATTGGCCTTAGTGCCCACTATTGCCTTCCAAGGCACGATGTTAAATTAATTGTCCTTATTGCCACAATTACATTCTAAATCACTTATCTGAAATTGTTATCAGTACTCCCTATTATTTCCTAGGGAGGCTTAAAGTTATATTAATTTGCCTTATTACCCGTTATAGCCTTCAGAGGCACAAAATTAAATTTATTGGCCTCAATACCCACAACTGCCTTCTAAGAAATTGTATGCGACTAATTGTCCTTAGCACCAACAATTGCTTTCAGCGGCACTAAATTAAATTAATTGACAGTACCGACCCTAATTGCACACTAAGACAGTAAATTAAATCAATTGGCCTAAGTGGCAACTATTGCTTACGACACATTCTGTTAAATCAATTGATCGTAGTGCCCTCAATTGCCTTATGAAGCATTAAATTAAATTAGTCATCCTTACTACCACAGTTACCTTCTAAAGCATTAAATTCAACTAATTGACCGTAATTTCGACAATTTTCTGCTAAGGTATAAAATTAAATTAATTTGCCGTACCACCCGCCATTCCAAATCTGGGCGGAAAATTTAATTAACTATCATCAATGCATGCAATTTCATTCTAAGAAATTAAATTTAACTAATTATGTCCTTCCCAGACACGATTTCCTTCTAAGGCACAAAATAAAATTAA
Source organism: Cinchona pubescens (assembly GCA_025175665.1). NCBI lineage: Eukaryota > Viridiplantae > Streptophyta > Magnoliopsida > Gentianales > Rubiaceae > Cinchona > Cinchona pubescens. The sequence goes on from JANKKI010000232.1 coordinate 2,600,262, forward strand.
TTGGCTGTATCACTCTCGAACGCACTCTAAGGCATAAAAATAAATCGATAGGCCTTAGTGCGAGTATCTGATCCGAGGCACGATATTAAATTAATTGTCCTTATTGCCACAATTACATTCTAAATCACATATTTGAAATTGTTATCAGTACTCCCTAAAGTTTCCTAACGAGGCTTAAAGTTATATTAATTTGCCTTAGTACCCGTAATAGCCTTCAGAGGCACGAAATTAAATTTACTGGCCTCAATGCCCACAATTGCCTTCTAAAAAATTGTATGCAACTAATTGTCCTTAACACCAACAATTGCCTTCAGCGGCATTAAATTAAATTAATTGGTCGTACCGACCCCAATTGCACACTAAGACATTAAATTAAATCAACTGGCTTTAGGGCCAACTATTGCTTACGACACATTCCGTTAAATCAATTGATCGTAGTGCCCTCAATCGCCTTATAAGATTGAAGCATTAAATTAAATTAGTCATCCTTATTGCCACAGGTACCTTCTAAAGCACTAAATTCAACAAATTGACCATAGTTTCGGCAATTTTCTCCTAACGTATAAAATTAAATTAATTTGCCGTACCACCCGTTTTTCCAAATCTAGGCATAAAATTTAATTAACTGGCATCAATGCTCGCAATTTCCTTCTAAGAAATTACATGTAATTGTCCTTCCCAGACACAATTTCCTTCTCAGGCACAAAATAAAATTAATTGGCCGTATCGCCCACGAAAGCACACTAAGGCATTAAAATAAAATGATTGGCCTTAGTGCCCACTATTGCTTCACTACAAGAAAATTGCAAATTTCATGGGGATTTTTGCTGCGGATTTTTTCCCCAGGTATTATATACGGATTTTACTGCAAATTTTAGTTTTCACGGTTAGGTATTAAAATTTTTCTACGGATTAAAAAATCCGCATCAAAATCCGCAGATAACCCTCGATAAAGCGGGACGTATATTTTACTGTCTTTATACACATCTAGATGTGTATAAGAGACAGGATACTTAGCATTTAGTCTGTCTGCGAATATATTTCCGCAGAAATTTGCTGCGAATTCCATGTCCGCAGACAATTGATGCGAAAAAATCCGCAGCATATGCCGCGATTGACTTCCGCAGCAATTACTGCCGCGACATTAATTCCGGCAAGAAGATCGCCGCGAAATTTAATTCCGCACTGCCGCGAATTAATGTCCGCAGCAGACCTTCGCCGCGGAATTAATTTCCGCAGCAGACTTTCTGCGAAGTCAATCGCGGCATGTCCGCCGCGAAATTAATTCCGCAGTGTGCGCGAATTAAATTTCGCAGCAGCTTTGCTGCGGAAATTTAAAGTAATTCCGCAAAGCAAATTTGCTGCGTATTTTTCTGCAGAAAATTCCGCAGAAAATTCAATTTACATAGCGTAATCCCAAAGACATTTTAGACAGATCTAATCGGGAAAAAATTATTTTTTCTCTCCATTTCCTGGCACCACCAGCCACCATTCATCCTCCAACTTCCTTCCAACTACCATCCATTATTTCCAAACCTAAATTTCATCCCTTCTTCCTCATTTCTTTCTCTCCTCAAGCAATTTTGCTCCATCCTTCCTCAAGCAATTTTGCTCCATCCTTCATCTTGGATTCGATTTGTCCAGAAAAATCTCCTCTAGCTGCAACCGTGCACATCCTCAACCATTTCCAAGGTGATTGATTGATCTACCATTTCAATTTTTGTTCTTTTATCTATTTTTTTTTTAATTCTTGTTATCCATAATTTTTGTTGATTTTTGTGGGTGGTTTATTTTGTTATTTTCAGTTTTTTTGCAGCTATTTGTTGTCAATAAATTGTGTAGGATTTTTGCTATGTTATTTTCATTTTTTTTATCCCTAATTTCTGTAGGATTTTTGCTATAATTTTTGCAGTTTTATTTTTATTTTATTTTTATTTTGTTTGTTATCGTATAGATTTTTGCTATGTTATTTTGATTTTTTTTGAGATATCCCTAATTTCTGTATGATTTTTGCTATAATTTTTGCATTTTTATTTTATTTTTATTTTTTTTATTTTGTTTGTTATCGTATAGATTTTTGTTGTGTTATTTACATTTTTTTTTCAACTGTTTGTTATCCATAATTTGTCGAGGATTTTTGCTATGTTATTTTCAATTTATTTCTTATATAATGACAATATTTAACACCTATACTATCATATACTAAATTTTTACTATAATAAGCAAGTGGAAAATGTTGATGAAATTATATTCTTATATTTGTCTAGAAATTAATTGTTTAACAAGAGACTAAGTAAGTCATTAGTTTGGTTAGGCAAAATGGAAGTTCCGAGCATCGAAGGTGGACATATCCACGGCGATTTGGAAGAAGCCTATTATACATCTGTCTCTTATACACATCTAGGTTGGTTTATAAATTTTGCTTGTCAACAACCAAAATATTTAATCGAGTCTCTTATACACATCTAGATGTGTATAAGAGACAGCTACAATGTCAAAATAATTTCTTCAATTATATGGATTATGTGACATGTGTGTCGGGGTCATTTTCACATGTATGTCTGGGCAAACGAGTGGGCCTTCTACTGGCCGTTATGAACATGTCAATAGCTATCAGGGCATGGTATATGATGCTGCAGGTTTAGGAGGGAATTTAGAAGGTGAACAAAATGTAGAGGAACCTCCAAATATAGATTCTTCTAGGTTCTATGAGATGTTGAATCTAGCTCAAGAACCATTATGGCCTGGATGTGAGACGCATTCAGTGTTGTCGACAGCTGTGAGACGCATTCAGTGTTGTCGACAGCTGGATGAAGAGGAAGAGGAAGAGGAAGAGGAAGAGGAAGAGGAAGAGGAAGAGGAAGAGGAAGAGGAAGAGGAAGGCGAAGGCGAAGGCGAAGACGAAGAATAGTAGGCGTGATCCATAAGTATCCTAATAGTTATATAAGAAGAATAATTTTTGTACAAGAATAATTATTTTTTGCATTTATATTCTTTTATGGTTTGAATGAGGGATTTGTTCATGTTATTTTTCCAATATTGCTTACATTGGTGCCATGTGAATTTGTCTTGCATATTCATGTAATTTTTCAAGAATCCTTATATTATTTGATGGAGCGATTAGGCGTTCTTCCTGGATCCTCTCGCCACCGGCGTTCCCGACCCCTTGATGCAGATGATGAGGATGGTAGCTCGGATGATTAGACTGTATTTGGTTGTTTACTTAGATAACTAAATGCTATATATGTATTGTATTTGAATTTGTTTCGTCGAATTGTAATTTGAGATGAAATTGCTCGAATGTGCATTGATGATCAATGCGAATTGTGTTTTGTGATGAAATTGTTGGAATTTGGCATGATGGTACAGGGGGAATGAAAAAAACAAACAATACTATCAAAAATTTTCTGTGAAAATTATTTCGGATTATAAAATCCTGTCTCTTATACACATCTAGATGTTAATATCGTGCGGAATTAATTTAGGCATATAAATCCGCTGAGATTCTTATTTGTGAAAATTAGTGCCAGTAAATAATCCGCAGCAAAATATGCAGGTAACGGACAAATTGGAAGTAGTGCTTATACGAAGCACGAATTAAATTAATTGACCTTATTGCCACAATTACACTGCTAAAGCACGTATTAAAAATTATTACCAGTACTCCGTAAAGTTTCCTGTAGCGAGGCTTAAAGCCATAATTAATTTCCCTTACTTCCCGTAATTGCTTTCGGAGGCACAAAATTAAATTTACTGGCCTCAATGCCCACAATTGCCTTCTAAGAAATTATGTGTAACTAATTGTCCTTAGCACTGTGAATTGCCTTCAGAGGCATTAAATTATATTAATTGGTCGTACGACCCCCAATTGCACAATAAAACATTAAATTAAATCAATTGGCCTTGGTGGCAACTATTGCTTACGACACATTCCGTTCAATCAATTGATCCCAGTGTCCACTATCGCCTTATGAGGCATTAAATTAAATTAGTCATCTTTATTGCCGCAGTTACCTTCTAAAGCACTAAATTAAACTAATTGACCTTCGTTTCGACAATTTTCAGCTAAGGTATAAAATTAAATTAATTTTCCGTGCTATCCGTTTGTCCAAATCTGGGCGTAAAATTTAATTAATTGGCATTAATCATTGCACGCAATTTCCATCTGAGAAATTAAATGTAATTGTCCATCACAGACACAATTTCCTTCTAAGGCACAAAATAAAATTAATTGGCCGTATCGCCCTCGAACGCACACTAAGGCATTAAAAGAAAATGATTGCACTTAGTGCCCACTATTGCTTTCTGAGGCACGATATTAAATGAATTGTCCTTATTGCCACAATTACATTCTAAAGAACGTATTAAAAATTGTTATCAGTACTCCATAAAGTTTCCTAGCGAGGCTTAAAGTTATATTAATTTTCCTTAATGCCCGTAATTGCCTTCGGAGGCACAAAATTAAATTCACTGGCCTCAATGCCCACAATTGCCTTCTAATAAATTATGTGTAACTAATTGTCCTTAGCTCAAACAATTGCCTTCAGAGGCATTAAATTAAATGAATTGGTCGTACCACCCCCAATTGCACACTAAAACATTAAATTAAATCAATTGGCTTTAGTGGCAACTATTGCTTACGACACATTCAGTTAAATCAATTGATCGAAGTGCCCACAATCGCCTTATGAGGCATTAAATTAAATTAGTCATCCTTATTGCCACAGTTACCTTCTAAAGCACTAAATTCAACTAATTGACCGTCGTTTCGACAATTTTTTGCTAAGGTATAAAATTTAATTTAATGTCTTGTACTATCCGTTTTTCCAAATCTGGGCGTAAAATTTAATTAACTGGCATCAATGCACGCAATTTCCTTCTCTTAAATTAAATTTAATTAATTGACCTTCGCAGACACGATTGCCTTCCAAGGCACTAAATAAAATTAATTGGCCGTATCGCTCTCGAACGCACAGTAAGGCATTAAAATAAAATGATTGGCCTTATTGCCCACTATTGCCTTCCGAGGCACGATATTAAATTAATTGTCCTTATTGCCACAATTACATTCTAAATCACTTGTTTGAAATTGTTATCAGTACTCCCTAAAGTTTCCAAGCGAGGCTTAAAGTTTTATTAATTTCCCTTAGCACCCGTAATAATTGCCTTCAGAGGCAAAAAATTAAATTTACTGGCTTCAATGCCCACAATTGCCTTCTAAGAAATTATGTGTAACTAATTGTCCTTAGCACCAACAATTGCCTTTGGAGGCTTTAAATTAAATTAATTGGTCGTGCCGCCCCCAATTTCACACCAAGACATTAAATTAAATCAATCGGCCTTAGTGGCAACTATTGCCTACGACACATTCCGTTAAATGAATTGATCGTAGTGCCCACATTCGCCTTATGAGGCATTAAATTAAACTAGTCATCTTTATTGCCACAGTTACCTTCTAAAGCACAAAATTCAACTAATTGATCGTAGTTTCGACAGTTTTCTGCTAAGTTATAAAATTAAATTAATTTGCCTTACTATCCGTTTTTCCAAATCTGGGCGTAAAATTTAATTAACTGGCATCAATGCACGCAATTTCCTTCTAAGAAATGAAATTTAATTAATTGACCTTCATAGACACCATTTTCTTCCAACGCAGTAAATAAAATTAATTGGCCGTATCGCCCTCGAACGCACACTAAGGCATTAAAATAAAATGATTGGCCTTAGTGCCTACTATTGCCTTCCGAGGCACGATATTAAATTAATTGTCCTTATTGCCACAATTACATTCTAAATCACTTATCTGAAATTGTTATCAGTACTCCCTATTGTTTCCTAGGGAGGCTTAAAGTTATATTAATTTGCCTTATTACCCGTTATAGCCTTCAGAGGCAATAAATTAAATTTACTGGCCTCAATGCCCACAACCGCCTTCTAAGAAATTATATGCGACTAATTGTCCTTAGCACCATTAATTGTTTTAAGCGGCACTAAATTTAATTAATTGGTCGTACCGACCCCAATTGCACACTGCGGCATTAAATCAACTGGACTTAATTTAGCTTTTGCTTGACAAATCTCAATCGCCTTATGCAGCATAAAATTAAATTAGTCATCCTTACTGCCACAGTTACCCTCTAAAGCATTAAATTCAACTAATTGACCTTAAGTTTAGACAATTTTCTGCTAAGGTATAAAATTAAATTAATATGCCGTACCACCAGCTTTTCCAAAACTGGGCGGAAAATTTTGTTAACTGTCATCAATGCAGGCAATTTCCTTCTAAGAAATTAAATTTAACTAATTGTCCTTCACAGACACGATTTCCTTCTAAGGCACTACATAAAATTAATTGGCCGTATCGCTCTCGAACGCACTCTAAAGCATAAAAATAAATCGATTGGCCTTAGTGCCCACTATTGCCTTCCGAGGCACGATATTAAATTAATTGTCCTTATTGCCACAATTACAATCCAAATCACTTATTTGAAATTGTTATCAGTACTCCCTAAATTTTCCTAGCGAGGCTTAAATTTATATTAATTTGCCTTAGTACCCTAATAGCCTTCAGAGGTACGAAATTAAATTTACTGGCCTCAATACCCACAATTGCCTTCTAAAAAATTGTATGCAACTAATTGTCCTTAACACCAACAATTGCCTTCAGCGGCATTAAAGTTATTAAATTAATTGGTCGTACCGACCCCAATTTCACACTAAGACATTAAATTAAATCAACTGGCTTTAGTGGCAACTATTGCTTACGACACATTCTGTTAAATCAATTGATCGTAGTGCCTCAATCGCCTTATTAAAGCATTAAATTAAATTGGTCATTCTTATTGCCACAGTTACCTTCTAAAGCACTCAATTCATCAAAATTGACCGTAGTTTCGGCAATTTTCTATTAACGTATAAAATTAAATTAATTTGCCGTACCACCTATTTTTCGAAATCTGGGCGTAAAATTTAATTAACTGGCATCAATGCTCGCAATTTCCTTCTAAGAAATTACATGTAATTGTCCTTCCCAGACACAATTTCCTTCTGAGGCACAAAATAAAATTAATTGGCCGTATCGCCCACGAACGCACACTAAGGCATTAAAATAAAATGATTGGCCTTAGTGCCCACTATTGCTTTACGAGGCACGATATTAAATTAATTGACCTTATTGCCACAATTACATTTCCTCATTCTAAAGCACGTATTAAAAATTATTATCAGTACTCGGTAAAGTTTCCTAGCGAGGCTTAAAGCTATATTAATTTCCCTTACTACCCGTAATTGCTTTCGGAGGCACAAAATTAAATTTACTGGCCTCAATGCCCACAATTGCCTTCTAAGAAATTATGTGTAACTAATTGTCCTTAGCTCAAACAATTGCCTTCAGAGGCATTAAATTATATTAATTGGTCGTACGACCCCCAATTGCACAATAAAACATTAAATTAAATCAATTGGCCTTGGTGGCAACTATTGCTTACGACACATTCCGTTAAATCAATTGATCGCAGTGTCCACAATCGCCTTATGAGGCATTAAATTAAATTAGTCATCCTTATTGCGTCAGTTACCTTCTAAAGCACTAAATTCAACTAATTGACCATAGTTTCGGTAATTTTCTACTAACGTATAAAATTAAATTAATTTGCCGTACCACCCGTTTTTCCAAATCTGGGCATAAAATTTAATTAACCTGGCATCAATGCTCGCAATTTCCTTCTGAGAAATTAAATGTAATTGTCCTTCACAGACACAATTTCCTTCTAAGGCACAAAATAAAATTAATTGGCCGTATCGCCCTCGAACGCACACTAAGGCATTAAAAGAAAATGATTGCACTAGTGCCCACTATTGCTTTCTGAGGCTCGATATTAAATTAATTGGCCTTATTGCCACAATTACATTCTAAAGAACGTATTAAAAATTGTTATCATTACTCCATAAAGTTTCCTAGCGAGGCTTAAAGTTATATTAATTTTCCTTAGTACCCGTAATTGCCTTCGGAGGCACAAAATTAAATTTACTGGCCTCAATGCCCACAATTGCCTTCTAAGAAATTATGTGTAACTAATTGTCCTCAATCAAACAATTGCCTTCGGAGGCATTAAATTAAATGAATTGGTCGTACCACCCCCAATTGCACACTAAAAATTAAATTAAATCAATTGGCTTTAGTGGCAACTATTGCTTACGACACATCTCAGTTAAATCAATTGATCGAAGTGCCCACAATCGCCTTATGAGGCATTAAATTAAATTAGTCATCCTTATTGCCACAGTTACCTTCTAAAGCACTAAATTCAACTAATTGACCGTCGTTTCGACAATTTTTTGCTAAGGTATAAAATTAAATTAATTTTTTGTACTATCCGTTTTTCCAAATCTAGGTGTAAAATTTAATTAACTGGCATCAATGCACGCAATTTCCTTCTAAAAAATTAAATTTAATTAATTGACCTTCGCAGACACGATTGCCTTCCAAGGCACTAAATAAAATTAATTGGCCGTATCGCTCTCGAACGCACACTAAGGCATTAAAATAAAATGATTGGCCTTATTGCCCACTATTGCCTTCCGAGGCATGATATTAAATTAATTGTCCTTATTGCCACAATTACATTCTAAATCACTTATTTGAAATTGTTATCAGTACTCCCTAAAGTTTCCAAGCGAGGCTTAAAGTTTTATTAATTTCCCTTAGCACAATGCCCATAATTGCCTTCAGAGGCACAAAATTAAATTTACTGGCTTCAATGCCCACAATTGCCTTCTAAGAAATTATGTGTAACTAATTGTCCTTAGCACCAAAAATTGCCTTCAGAGGCTTTAAATTAAATTAATTGGTCGTGCCGCCCCCAATTGCACACCAAGACATTAAATTAAATCAATCGGCCTTAGTGGCAACTATTGCCTACGACACATTCCGTTAAATGAATTGATCGTAGTGCCCACATTCGCCTTATGAGTCATGAAATTAAACTAGTCATCTTTATTGCAACAGTTACCTTCTAAAGCACAAAATTCAACTAATTGATCGTAGTTTTGACAATTTTCTGCTAAGGTATAAAATTGAATTAATTTGCCTTACCATCCATTTTTCCAAATCTGGGCGTAAAATTTAATTAACTGGCATCAATGGACGCAATTTCCTTCTAAGAAATTAAATTTAATTAATTGACCTTCATAGACACCATTTTCTTCCAACGCAGTAATTATTGATAAAATGAATTGGCCGTATCGCCCTCGAACGCACACTAAGGCATTAAAATAAAATGATTGGCCTTAGTGCCCACTATTGCCTTCCGAGGCACGATATTAAATTAATTGTCCTTATTGCCACAATTACATTCTAAATCACTTATCTAAAATTGTTATCAGTACTCCCTATTGTTCCCTAGGGAGGCTTAAAGTTATATTAATTTGCCTTATTACCCGTTATAGCCTTCAGAGGCAATAAATTAAATTTACTGGCCTCAATGCCCAAAACCGCCTTCTAAGAAATTGTATGCGACTAATTGTCCTTAGCACCAACAGTTGTTTTCAGCAGCACTAAATTTAATTAATTTGTCGTACCGACCCCAATTGCACACTAAGACATTAAATTAAATCAACTGGCCTTAGTGGTAACTTTTGCTTAAGACAATTCTGTTAAATCAATTGATCGTAGTGCCATCAATCGCCTTATGAAGCATCAAGTTAAATTCAACAGTTACCTTCTAAAGCATTCTATAATATTAAATTCAACTAATTGACCGTAGTTTCGACAATTTTCTGCTAAGGTATAAAATTAAATTAATTTTCCGTGCCTCTCGCTTTTCCAAATCTGGGCGGAAAATTTAATTAACTGTAATCAATGCATGGAATTTCCTTCTAAGAAATTAAATTTAACTAATTGTCCTTCATAGACACGATTTCCTTCTAAGGCACTACATAAAATTAATTGGCCGTATCGCTCTCGAAAGCACTCTAAGGCATAAAAATAAATCGATTGGCCTTAGTGCCCACTATTGCCTTCCGAGGCACGATATTAAATTAATTGTCCTTATTGCCACAATTACATTCTAAATCACTTATTTGAAATTGTTATCAGTACTCCCTAAAGTTTCCTAGCGAGGCTTAAAGTTATATTAATTTGCCTTAGTACCCGTAATAGCCTTCAGAGGCACGAAATTAAATTTATTGGCCTCAATGCCCACAATTGCCTTCTAAAAAATTGTACGTAACTAATTGTCTTTAACGACATAAACCAACAATTGCCTTCAGCGGCATTAAATTAAATTAATTGGTCGTACCGACCCCAATTTCAAACTAAGACATTAAATTAAATCAACTGGCTTTAGTGGCAACTATTGCTTACGACACATTCCGTTAAATCAATTGATCGTAGTGCCCACAATCGCCTTATGAGGCATTAAATTAAATTAGTCATTCTTATTGCCACAGTTACCTTCTAAAGCACTCAATTCAACAAATTGACCGCAGTTTCGGCAATTTTCTACTAACGTATAAAATTAAATTAATTTTTCGTACCACCCGTTTTTTCCAAATCTGGGCATAAAATTTAATTAACTGGCATCAATGCTCGCAATTTCCTTCTAAGAAATTACATGTAATTGTCCTTCCCAGACAGAATTTCCTTCTAAGGCACAAAATAATATTAATTGGCCGTATCGCCCTCGAACGCACACTAAGGCATTAAAATAAAATGATTGGCCTTAGTGCCCACTATTGCTTTACAAGGCACGATATTAAATTAACTTAATAAGCAATTGACCTTATTGCCACAATTACATTCTAAAGCACGTATTAAAAATTATTATCAGTACTCCGTAAAGTTTCCTAGCGAGGCTTAAAGTTATATTAATTTGCCTTAGTACACGTAATTGCCTTCGGAGGCACAAAATTAAACTCACTGGCCTCAATGCCCACAATTGCCTTCTAAGAAATTATGTGTAACTAATTGTGCTTAGCTCCAACAATTGCCTTCAGAGGCATTAAATTAAATTGATTGGTCGTACCGCCCCCAATTGCACACTAAAATATTAAATTAAATCAATTGGCCTTAGTGGCAACTATTGCTTACGACACATTCAATTAAATCAATTGATCGTAGTGCCCACAATCGCCTTATCAGGCATTAAATTAAATTTTGGGCCTTATTGCCACAGTTATCTTCAATTAGCAAATAAATTCAACTAATTGACCGTCGTTTCGACAATTTTATACTAAGGTATAAAATTAAATTAATTTTTCGTACTATCCGTTTTTCCAAATAAATTAAAGTGACACAATTTCCTTCTAAGGCACTAAATAAAATTAATTGGCCGTATCGCCCTCGAACGCACACTAAGGCATTAAAATAAAATGATTGGCCTTAGTGCCCACTATTGCCTTCCGAGGCACAATATTAAATTTATTGTCCTTATTGCCACAATTACATTCTAAATCACTTATTTGAAATTGTTATAAGTACTATCTAAAGTTTCCTAGCGAGACTTAAAGTTATATTAATTTTCCTTAGTACCCGTAATTGCCTTCAGAGGCACAAAATTAAATTTACTGGCCTCAATGCCCACAATTGCCTTCTAAGAAATTATGTGTAACAAATTGTCCTTAGCACCAGCAATTTCCTTCAGTGGCATTAAATTATATTAATTGGTTGTACCGGCCCCAATTGCACACTAAAACATTCAATTAAATCAACTGGAACCTTAGTGGCAACTATTGCTTACGACACATTCTGTTAAATCAATTGATCGTAGTGCCCTCAATCGCCTTATGATGCATTAAAATAAATGAGTCATCCTTATTGCCACAGTTACCTTCTAAAGCACTAAATTCAACTAATTGACCGTAGTTTCGACAATTTTTTGCTAAGGTATAAAATTAAATTAATTTGCCATTCCACCCGCTTTTCCAAATCTGGGCGGAAAATTTAATGAACAGTCATCAATGCACGCAATTTCCTTCTAAAAATTAAATTTAACTTATTGTCCTTCACAGACATGATTTCCTTCTAAAGCACTAAATAAAATTAATTGGCCGTATCACTCTCGAACGCACTCTAAGGCATTAAAATAAATCGATTGGCCTTAGTGCCCACTATTTCCTTCCGAGGCACGATATTAAATTAATTGTCCCTATTTCCTCAATTACATTCTACAGCACGTATTAAAAATTATTATTAGTACTCCCTAAAGTTTCCTAGCGACTTTAGGGCTTAAAGTTATATTATATTGCCTTAATACCCGTAATTGCCTTCGGAGGCACAAAATTAAATTTACAGGCCTCAATGTCCACATTTACCTTCTAAGAAATTATATGTAACTAATTGTCCTTAGCACCCATAATTGCCTTCAGAGGCATTAGATTGAATTAATTGGTCGTGCCGCCCCCAATTGCACACCAAGACATTAAATCAAATCAATCGGCCTTAGTGGCAACTATTCCTTACGACACATTCCGTTAAATGAATTGATCGTAGTGCCCACATTCGCCTTATGAAGTATTAAATTAAATTAGTCATCCTTATTGCCACAGTACCTTCTAAAGCACTAAATTCAACTAATTGACTGTAGTTTCGACAATTTTCTGCTAAGGTATAAAATTAAATTAATTTGCCGTACCACCCGTTTTTCCAAATCTGGGTGGAAAATTCTAATTAACTGTCATCAATGCATGCAATTTCCTTCTAAGAAATTAAACTTTACTAATTGTCCTTGACTAACAGGCACAATTTCCTTCTAAGGCACTAAATAAAATTAATTGGCCGTATCGCTCTCGAACGCACTCTAAGGCATAAAAATAAATCGATTGGCCTTAGTGCCCACTATTGCCTTCCGAGGCACGATATTAAAATAATTGTCCTTATTGCCACAATTACATTCCAAATCACTTATTTCAAATTGTTATCAGTACTCCCTAAAGTTTTCCAGCGTGACTTAAAGTTATATTAACTTGCCTTAGTACCCGTAATTGCCTTCAGAGGCACGAAATTAAATTTACTGCCTCAATGCCCACATTTGCCTTCTATGAAACTATATGTAACTAATTGTCCTTAGCACCCATAATTGCCTTCAGAGGCATTAAATTAAATTAATTGGTCGTGCTGTCCCCAATTGCACACTAAGACATTAAATTAAATAAATTGGCCTTAGTGGCAACAATTGCTTACGACACATTCAGTTAAATCAATTGATCGTAGTGCCCACAATCGCCTTATGCGACCATTAAATTAAATTAGTCATCCTTATTGCCACAGTTACCTTCTAAAACACTAAATTCAACTAATTGACCGTAGTTTCGACAATTTTCTACTAAGGCATAAAATTAAATTAATTTGCCGTACCACCTGTTTTTCCAAATCTGGGCAGAAAATTTAATTAACTGTTATTAAAGCACGCAATTTTTTTCTGAGAAATTAAATTTAACTAATTGCCCTTCATAGACGCAATTTTCTTCTAAGGCACTAAATAAAATTAATTGGCCGTATCGCTTTCGAACGCACTCTAAGGCATAAAAAGAAATCGATTGGCCTTAGTGCCCACTATTGCCTTCCGAGACACAAAATTAAATTAATTGTCCCAATTGCCACAATTACATTCTAAAGCACGTACTAAAAATTTTTATCAGTACGCCCTGAAGTTTTCTAACGAGGCTTAAAGTTATATTAACTTGCCATAGTACCCGTAATTGCCTTCGGAGGCGCAAAATTAAATTTACTGGCCTCAATGAGCCCATATTTTCCTTCTAAGAAATTATATGTAACTAATTGTCCTTAGCACCCATAATTGCCTTCAGAGGCATTAAATTAAATTAATTGGTCGTGTCGACCCCAATTGCACACCAAGACATTAAATTAAACCAATCAGTCTTAGTGGCAACTATTGCTTACGACACATTACGTTAAATAAATTAATCGTAGTGCCCACATTCGCCTTATGAGGCATTAAATTAAATTAGTCATCCTTATTGCCACAGTTACCTTCTAAAGCACTAAATTTGACTAATAGACCTGAGTTTTGGCAATTTTCTACTAAGGTATAAAATTAAATTAATTTGCCATACCACCCATTTTTCCAAATCCGGGCGGAAAATTTAATTAATTGTCATCAATGCACGCAATTTCCTTCTAAAAAATTAAATTTAATTAATTGACCTTCGCAGACACAATATCCTTCTAAGGCACTAAATAAAATTACTTGGCCGTATCGCTCTTGGACTCACACTAAGGCATTAAGGCAAAATAAATCGATTGGCCTTAGTGCCCACTATTGCCTTCCGGGGCACGATATTAAATTAATTGTCCTTATTGCCACAATTACATTCTAAAGCACTTATTTAAAATTATTGTCATTACTCCCCAAAGTTTCCTAGCGAGGCTTAAGGTTTTGTTAATTTCCCTTTGTACCCGTAATTGCCTTCAGAGGCACAAAATTAAATTTACTAGCCTCAATGCCCACAATTGCCTTCTAAGAAATTATGTGTAACTAATTGTTCTTAGCATCCATAATTGCCTTCAGAGGCATTAAATTAAATAAATTGGTCGTTTCAGCCACAATTACACACTAAGACATTAAATTAAATCAACTGGCCTTAGTGGCAACTATTGCTTACGACACATTTCGTTAAATCAATTGATCGTAGTGCCCACAATCGCCTTATGAGACATTAAATCAAAATTAGTCATCCTTATTACCACAGTAACCTTCTAAAACACTAAATTCAACTTATTGACCTTAGTCAGTTCCGAAATTTTCTACTAAGGTATAAATTTAAATTAATTTGCCGTATCACCCGTTTTTCTAAATCTGGGCGTAAAATTTAATTAACTAGCATCAATGCTCACAATTTCCTTCTAAGAAATTAAATTTAACTAATTGTCCTTCACAGATACAATTTCTTTCTAAGGCACTAAATAATATTAATTGGCCGTATCGCTTCGAACGCACTCTGAGGCATTAAAATAAATCGATTGGCCATAGTGCCCACTATTGCCTTCTGGGGCACGATATTAAATTAATTGTCCTTATTGCCACAATTACATTCTAAAGAAATTATTTGAAATTGTTATCAGTACTCCCTAAAGTTTCCTAGCGAGCCTTAAAGTGAAATTAATTTCCCTTTGTACCCGTAATTGCCTTCAGAGGCACAAAATTTAATTTACTGGCCTCAATGCCCACAATTGCCTTCTAAGAAATTATGTGTAACTAATTGTCCTTAGCACCAACAATTGCCTTCAGAGGCATTAAATTGAGGCCAGAAATTAAATTAATTGGTCGTACTGCCCCCAATTGCACACTAAAACATTAAATTAAATCAATTGGCATTAGTGGCAACTATTGCTTACGACACATTCTGTTAAATGAATTGATCGTAGTGCCCACATTCGTCTTATGAGGCATTCAATTAGATTAGTCATCCTTATTGCCACAGTTACCTTCTAAAGAACTAAATTCAACAAATAGACCTGAGTTTCAACAACTTTCTACCATGGTATAAAATTAAATTGATTTGCCGTACCACCCGTTTTTCGAAATGTGTGCGTAAAATTTAATTAACTCTCATCAATGCACGCAATTTCCTTCTAAGAAATTAAATTTAATTAACTGACCTTCGCAGACACAATTTCCTTCTAAGGCACAAAAAAAAATTAATTAGCCGTATCGCCCTCGAACGCATTCTAAGGCATTAAAATAAATTGATTGGACTTAGTGCCCACTATTGCCTTCCGAAGCACGATATTAAATTAATTGTCCTTATTGCCAGCAATTACATTCTAAATCACTTATTTGAAATTGTTATCAGTACTCCCAAAAGTTTCCTAGCAAGGCTTAAAGTTATATTAATTTGTCTTAGTACCCGTAATAGCGTTCAGAGGCACAAAATTAAATTTACTGGCCTCAATGCCCACAATTGCCTTCTAAGAAATTGTATGGAACTAATTGTCCTTAGCACCAAAAATTGCCTTCAGCGGAATTAAATTAAATTAATTGCCTCGGTCAATTGGCATTAGTGCCTACTATTGCTTTTAAGGCACGATATTAAATTAATTGTCCTTATTGCTACAATTACATTCTAAATCACTTATTTGAAATTGTTATTAGTACTCCCTAAAGTTTCCTAGCGAGGCATAAAATTATTGTCATTACTCCCTAAAGAAATTGTATGTTACTAATTGTCCTTAGCACCAACAATTCCCTTCAGAGGCATTAAATTAAATTAATTGGACGTACCGCCCCCAATTGCACACTAAGACATTAAATTAAATCGGAACAGAATTAGCCTTAGTGGCAACTATTGATTACGACACATTCAGTTAAATCAATTGATCGTAGTGCCCACAATCGCCTTATGAGGCATTAAATTAAATTAGTCATCCTTATTGCCACAGTTACCTTCTAAAACACTAAATTCAACCAACTGACCGTAGTTTCCATAATTTTCTGCTAAGGTTAAAATTAAATTAATTTGCCGTACCATCCATTTCTCAAAATCTGGTCGTAAAACTTAATTAACTGGCATCAATGCTCGCAATTTCCTTCTAAGAAATTAAATTTAACTAATTGACCTTTGTAGACACGATTTCCTTCCAATGCACTAAATGAAATTACTTGGCCGTATCGCCCTCGAACGCACTCTAAGGCATTAAAATAAATTGATTGGCCTTAGTGCCCACTGTTGCCTTCCGAGGCACGATATTAAATTAATTGTCCTTATTGCCACAATTACATTCTAAATCACTTATTTGAAATTGTTATCAATACTCCCTAAAGTTTAAACCTAACGAGGCTTAAAGTTATATTAATTTGCCTTTGTGCCCGTAATAACCTTCAGAGGCACAAAATTAAATTTACTGGCCTCAATTGCCTTCTAAGAAATTGTGTGTAACTAATTGTCCTTAGCACCAATAATTGCCTTTGGAGGCATTGAATTAAATTAATTGGTCTTGCCGACCCCAATTGCACACAAAGATATTAAATTAAATCAATTAGCCTTCGTGGCAACTATTGATTACGACACATTCCGTTAAATCAATTGATCGTAGTGCCCACAATTGCCTTATGAGGCATTAAATTAAATTAGTCATCCTTATTGCCACTATTACCTTCTAAAGCACAAAATTCAACTCATTGACCGTAGTTTCGGCAATTTTCTACTAAGGTATAAAATTAAATTAATTTGCCGTACCACCCGTTTTTCCAAATCTGTGCGTAAAATTTAATTAACTGGCATCAATGCTCGCAATTTCCTTCTAAGAAATTAAATTTAATTAATTAACCTTCAACAGACACAATTTCCTTCTATGGCACAAAATAAAATTAATTGGCCGTATCGCCCTCGAACGCACACTAAGGCATTAAAATAAAATGATTGGCCTTAGTGCCAACTACTATTGCTTTCCGGGGCATGATATTAAATTAATTGTCCTTATTGCCACAATTACATTCTAAAGCACATATTAAGAATTGTTATCAGTACTCCCTAAAGTTTCCTAGCAAGGCTTAAAGTTATATTAATTTACCTTAGTGCCCGTAATTGCCTTCAGAGGCACAAAATTAAATTTACTGGCCTCAATGCCCACAATTATCTTCTAAGAAATTAAGTGTAACCATTTGTCCTTGGCACCAACAATAGCATTCAGAGGCATTAAATTAAATTAATTGGTCGTACCTACCCAAATTGCACACTAAGACATTAAATTAAATCAATTGGCCTTCGTGGCAACTATTGATTACAACACATTCAGTTAAATCAATTGATTGAAGTGCCGACACTAGCTTTATGAAGTTGTATCTGCTTTACCATTAAATTAAATTAGTCATCCTTATTGCCACAGTTACCTTCTAAAACACTAAATTCAACTAATAGACCTTAGTTTCGGCAATTTTCTACTAAGGTATAAAATTAAATTAATTTGCCGTACCACCCATTTTTTCAAATCTGGGCGTAAAATTTAATTAACTGGCATCAATGCTCGCAATTTCCTTCTAAGAAATTAAATTTAACTAATTGTCCTTCACAGAAAAAATTTCCTTCTAAGGCACAAAATAAAATAAAGCCATATCGCCCTCGAACGCACACTAAGGCATTAAAATAAATCGATTGGCCTTAGTGTCCACTATTGCCTTCTGAGGCACGATATTAAATTAATTGTCCTTATTGCCACAATTACATTCTAAAGCACTTATTTGAAATTGTTATCGGTACTCCCTAAAGTTTCCTAGCGAGGCTTAAAGTTATATTAATTTGCCTCAATACCCGTAATAGCCTTCAGAGGCAGAAAATTAAATTTACTTGCCACAATGCTTTAAGCCCACATTTGCCTTCTAAGAAAATTATATGTAACTAATTGTCCTTAGCACCAATAATTGCCTTCAGAGGCATTAAATTAAATTAATTGGTCGCGCCTCCCCCAATTGCACACTAAGACATTAAATTAAATCAATTAGCCTTCGTGGAAACTATTGATTACGACACATTCAGTTAAATCAATTGGTCGTAGTGCCCATCATTGCCTTATGTGGCATTAAATTAAATTAGTCATCCTTACTGCCACAGTTACCTTCTAAAACACTAAATTCAACTAATAGACCTTAGTTTCGACAATTTTCTTCTAAGGTATAAAATTAAATTAATTTGCCGTACCATTCGTTTTTCCAAATGCGTAAAATTTAATTAACTGGCATCAATGCTCGCAATTTCCTTCTAACAAATTAAATTTTACTAATTGTCATTCACAAACACAATTTCCTTCAAAGGCACAAAATAAAATTAATTGGCCGTATCGCTCTCGAATGCACTCGAAGGCATTAAAATAAATCGATTGGCCTTAGTGCCTACTATTGCTTTCCGAGGCACGACATTAAATTAATTGTCCTTATTGCCACAATTACATTCTAAAGTATGTAGTAAAAATTGTTATTAGTACTGCCTAAAGTTTCCTAGCGAGGCTTAAAGTTATATGAATTTTCCTTAGTACCCGTAATTGCCTTCAGAGGCACAAAATTAAATTTACTGGCCTCAATGCCCACAATTGGCTTCTATGAAATTATGTGTAACTAATTGTCCTTAGCATCCACAATTGCCTTCAGAGGCATTAAATTAAATTAATTGGTTGTACCGCCCCCAATTGTACACTAAGACATTTAATTAAATCAATTGGCCTTAGTGGCAACAATTGCTTACGACACATTCAGTTAAATCAATTGATCGTAGTGCCCACAATCGCCTTATGAGGAATTAAATCAAATTAGTCATCCTTGTTGCCACAGTTACCTTCTAAAGCACTAAATTCAACTAATTGACCGTAGTAGTAATTTTTTCGGCAATTTTCTACTGAGGTATAAAATTAAATTAATTTGCCGTACCATCCGTTTTTTCAAATCTGGGCGTAAAATTTAATTAACTGGCATCAATGCTCGCAATTTCTTTCTAAGAAATTAAATTTAACGAATTGTCCTTCACAGACACAATTTCCTTCTAAGGCACTAACTAAAATTAATTCGCCGAATTGCTCTTGAACGCACTCTGAGGCATTAAAATAAAATGATTGGCCATAGTGCCCACTATTTCCTTCCGAGGCACGATATTAAATTAATTGTCCTTATTGCCACAATTACATTCTAAATCACTTATTTGAAATTTTTATCAGTACTCCCTAGAGTTTTCTAGCGAGGCTTAAAGTTATATTAACTTGCCAAAGTACCCGTAATTGCCTTCGGAGGCGTAAAATTTAATTTACTGGCAATCAATGCCCACATTTGCCTTCTAAGAAATTATGTATAACTAATTGTCCTTAACATCCATAATTGCCTTCAGAGGCATAGTAGGTAAATTAAATTAATTGGTCGTACCGCCCCCAAT
Source organism: Cinchona pubescens (assembly GCA_025175665.1). Classification (NCBI taxonomy): domain Eukaryota; kingdom Viridiplantae; phylum Streptophyta; class Magnoliopsida; order Gentianales; family Rubiaceae; genus Cinchona; species Cinchona pubescens. The sequence continues at coordinate 2,620,134 of JANKKI010000232.1, forward strand.
TGAACACTAAGACATTAAATAAAATCAATTAGCCTCAGTGGCAACTATTTCTTACGACACATTCAGTTAAATCAATTGATCGTAATGCCCACAATTGCTTTATGAGGCATTAAATTAAATTAGTCATCCTTATTGCCACAGTTACTTTCTAAAACACTAAATTCAACTAATAGACCTTAGTTTCGGCAATTTTCTACTAAGTTATAAAATTAAATTCATTTGCCGTACCACCCATTTTTTCAAATGTGGGCGTAAAATTTAATTAACTGGCATCAATGCTCGCAATTTCCTTCCAAGAAATTAAATTTAACTAATTGTCCTTCACAGACAAAATTTTCTTCTAAGGCACAAAATAAAATTAATTGGCCGTATCGCCCTCGAACGCACACTAAGGCATTAAAATAAATCGATTGGCCTTAGTGCCCACTATTGCCTTCCGGGGAACGATATTAAATTAATTGTCCTTATTGCAGCACAATTACATTCTAAAGCACTAATTTAAAATTGTTATCAGTACTGTCCAAAGTTTCCTAGTGAGGGTTAAAGTTATATTAACTTGCCTTAGTACCCGTAATAACCTTCAGAGGCACAAAATTAAATTTACTGGCCTCAATGTCCGCAATTGCCTTCTACGAAATTGTATATAACTAATTGTCTTTAGCACATCAATTACCTTCAGAGGCATTAAATTAAATTAATTGGTCGTACCGCACGCAATTGCGCACTGAGACATTAAATTAAATCAACTGGCCTTAGTGGCAACTATTGATTACGACACATGAAGTTAAATCAATTGATAGTAACACCCACAATCGCCTTATGAGGCATTAAATTAGTCATCCTTATTGCCACAGTTACCTTCTAAAACACAAAATTCAACTAATAGACCTTAGTTTCGGCAATTTACTACTAAGGTATAAAATTAAATTAATTTGCCGACCACCCGTTTTTCCAAATCTGGGCGTAAAATTTAATTAAAACTGGCATCAATGCTCTCAATTTCCTTCGAAGAAATTAAATTTAACTAATTGTCCTTCGCAGAAAAAATCTCCATCTAAGGCACAAAATAAAATTAGTGGCCTTATCGCCCTCGAACTCACACTAAGGCATTAAAATAAATTGATTGGCCTTAGTGCCCACTATTGCTTTTCGAGGCACGATATTAATTTAATTTTCCTTATTGCCACAATTACATTCTAAAGCACGTATTAAAAATTGTTATCAGTACTCCCTAAAGTTTCCTAGCGAGGCTTAAAGTTATATTAATTTGCCTTAGTACCCGTAATAGCCTTCAGAGGCAAAAAATTAAATTTACTGGCCTCAATGCCCACAATTGCCTTCTAAGAAATTGCACGTAACTAATTGTCCTTAGCTCCAATAATTACCTTCAGAGGCATTAAATTAAATTAATTGGTCGTACCGACCCCAATTGCACACTAAGACATTAAATTAAATCAACTGGCCTTAGTGGCAACTATTGATTACAGGGAGTATACGACACATTCCGCTAAACCAATTGATCGTAGTGCCCACAATCGTCTTATGAGGCATTAAATTAGTCATCCTTACTGCCACAGTTACCCTCTAAAGCACTAAATTGAACTAATTGACCGTAGTTTTGACAATTTTCTGCTAAGGTATAAAATTAAATTAATTTGCCGTACCACCTGCTTTTCCAAATCTGGGCATAAAATTTAATTAATTGGCATCAATGCTCGCAATTTCCTTTCAAGAAATTAAATTTAACTAATTGTCCTTCATAGACACGATTTTATTCTAAGGCACTAAATAAAATTAATTGGCTGTATCGCCCTCGAACGCACACTAAGGCAATAAAATAAAATGATTGGCCTTAGTGCCAACTATTGCCTCCCGAGGCACGATATTAAATTAATTGTCCTTATTGCCACAATTACATTCTAGAGCACTTTGTTGAAATTGTTATCGGTACTCCCTAAAGTTTCCTAGCGAGGCTTAAAGTTATAATAATTTGCCTTATTTGTACCCGTAAAAGCCTTCAGAGGCACAAAATTAAATTTACTGTCCCCAATTCCCACAATTGCCTTCTAAGAAATTGTATGGAACTAATTGTCCTTAGCACCAACAATTGCCTTTAGCGGCATTAAATTAAATTAATTGGTCGTACCGCCCCCAATTGCACACTAAGACATCAAATTAAATCAATTAGCCTCAGGGGCAACTATTGCTTACGACACATTCAGTTAAATTAATTGATCGTAATGCCCACAATCGCTTTATGAGGCATTAAATTAAATTAGTCATCCTTATTGCCACAGTTACCTTCTAAAACACTAAATTCAACTAATAGACCTTTTGTTTCTGCAGTTTTCTAATAAGGTATAAAATTAAATTAATTTGCCGTACTACCCGTTTTTCCAAATCTGGGCGTAAAATTTAATTAACTGGCATCAATGCTCGCAATTTCCTTCTAAGAAATTAAATTTAACTAATTGTCCTTCACAGAAAAAATTTCCTTCTAAGGCACAAATTTATAAAATAAAATAAATTGGCCGTATCACCATCAAACGCACACTAAGGCATTAAAATAAATCCATTGGCCTTAGTGCCCACTATTGCCTTCCGAGGCACGATATTAAATTAATTGTCCTTATTGCCACAATTACATTCTAAAGCACTTATTTGAAATTGTTATCGGTACTCCCTAAAGTTTCCTAGGGAAGCTTAAAGTTATATTAATTTGCCGTAGTACCCGTAATAGCCTTCAAAGGCACAAAATTAAATTTCTGGCCTCAACGCCCACAATTGCCTTGTAAGAAATTGTATGTAACTAATTGTCCTAAGCACCAACAATTGCCTTCAGCGGCATTAAATTAAATTAATTGGTTGAACCGACCCCAATTTCACACTAAGACATTAAATTAAATCATCCGGCCCTAGTGGCAACTATTAATTACGACACATTCAGTTAAATCAATTGATCGTAGTGCCCACAATAGCCTTATGAGGCATTAAATTAAATTAGTCATCCTTATTGCACACAGTTACCTTTTAAAACACTAAATTCAAGTAATTGACTGTAGTTTCAGTAATTTTCTACTAAGGTATAAAATTAAATTAATTTGTCGTACAACACTCTTTTCCAAATCTGGGCGGAAAATTTAATTAACTGTAATCATTGCACGCAATTTCCTTCTAAGAAATTAAATTTAATTGATTGACCTGCGTAGACACAATTTCCTTCTAAGGCACTAAATAAAATTACTTGGCCGCATCGCCCACGAACTAAAACTAATGCATTAAAATAAATCGATTGACCTTAGTGCCCACTATTGCCTTCCGGGGAACGATATTAAATTAATTGTCCTTATTGCCACAATTACATTCTAAAGAACGTATTAAAAATTGTTATCATTTACTCCCTAAAGTTTTCTAGTGAGGCTTAAAGTTATATTAATTTGCCTTAGTATCCGTACTAGCCTTCTGAGGCACAAAATTAAATTTACTGGCCTCAATTCTCACAATTTCCTTCTAAGAAATTATGTGTAACAAATTGTCCTAAGCATCCACAATTGCCTTCAGAGGCATTAAATTAAATTAATTGGTCATACCGCCCCCAATTCTGCATTTAGTTATGAAATTAAATCAATTAGCCTCAATGGCAACTATTGCTTACGACACATTCAGTTAAATCAATTGATCATAATGCCCACAATCGCTTTATGAGCCATTAAATTAAATTAGTCATCCTTATTGCCACAGTTACCTTCTAAAACACTAAATTCAACTAATAGATCTTATTTTCGGCAATTTTCTACTAAGGTATAAAATTAAATTAATTTGCCGTACCACCCGCTTATACAAATCTGGGTGGAAAGTTTAATTAACAGTCATCAATTAAATTTAATTTCCTTCTAAGAAATTAAATTTAATTAATTGACCTTCGCAGACAAGATTTCCTTCTAAGTTACTAAATATAATTAATTGGCCGTATCACCCTTGAACTCACACTAAGGCATTAAAATAAATCGATTGGCCTGAGTGCCCACTATATTGAATTTTGCCTTCCGGGGCACGATATTAAATTAATTGTCCTTATAGCCAAATTACATTCTATAAGCACAATATTAAAAATATAACTTATCAGTACTCCCTAAAGTTTTCTAGTGAGGCTTAAAGTTATATTAATTTGCCTTAGTACCCGTACTAGCCTTCAGAGGCACAAAATTAAATTTACTGGCCTCAATTCCCACAATTTCCTTCTAAGAAATTATGTGTAACTAATTGTCCTTAGCATCCACAATTGCCTTCAGAGGCATTAAATTAAATGAATTGGTCATACCGCCACCAATTCCGCATTAAGACATTAAATTAAATCAATTAGCCTCAATGGCAACTATTGCTTATGACACATTCAGTTAAATCAATTGATCATAATGCCCACAATAGCTTTATGAGGCATTAAATTAAATTAGTCATCCTTATTGTTGGCCCCAAAAGCAACCTAAGAGGGGGGTGAATTAGGTTATCTCTAAAGACAAACCTTTTTTCTTTGCTTAATAGAAATTCAAACTCTTTGTGCACCAAATGAAAACTTAAGCACAAATGAATACAATAGATATTCAACAGTTTAGACTTAAAGAACAAATAAGAATATTGAGATTAAGAGAATCAAACCAAACTCCCTAGCTTCTCAAGCTTGGAGCTTGCAATTACAAAGAGCTTCTCACAAGGCAACTACCAAGTTCACAACTTGAAGTTCAGCCCCTAAAAGTCTCTTCAAAGTAGGTGAGACAATAACCTCTTGTACACAAATGAGGATCACTCTTGCTCACACTAATTTCCTTTAGTTGAGCCAAGAGTTTTACACTCACAACCTCCCTTTGTTACAATTGTTATCTCTCCACTCTTACACTTGAAGAACTTTTACACTTCTAAGCTCTTTTCACACTACCTACACTATTACAACACTTGTACCCACTATTTCTCCCAAATAGCTCAAGAATTGTTTGTAATCAATGTAGAAGTCTGTTCTTCATTAATTCAGACCTAGGGGTATTTATAGTTGCCAAATGGGATTTGCTTTCAACAACTTCCCAACGGCTATTTTCTGTCTACTGGAAAACTAGCCGTTGGACCTTTCGGACGGCCGATGCAGCAAGAGTGCGTCCGAACAAACTAGCCGTTGGACCATTCGGACCGCCGCTGCAACCTTGCGTCCGACGGCTGAGTCCGTTCTCTGAGGGTATCCGTTCGGACGTCCGAGGGTGCGTCCGAACATGCGTCCGATCGAAGCAAAGTCTACTGGAATATGAACGGACGCTGTTCTTCGTCCGAGGCTTGCTTCAATTTCTTTGTGTCGGACGATGGTATCTTGTGGTTGTTTTTGTTCGGACGATCATTTGCGTCCGAACCTACCTGTTTTTCTGCACACTTGTTATCAAACTATTACTATGATTTGTTTCATCATCAAAACATGATTAACATAACTGGGGTTCAACAATCTCTCCCTTTTTGATGATGACAAATCAATTGGACAATTCAGAAAAACAACCATAAAATATGAAGTACTACACAAGAGAATTTGTCCATTATTTCTCCCTCTTTGGCATTATCAAAACATAAGAAAAAATAATGCAGTTAAAGCTCCCCCTAAGTTTATTCTCTCCCTTGAAAGATGAATAAAATGAGGATACGGAGAAAGAGAATTCATGCAAAAAATTATGATCAATTGCACTTATGATCAAACAATTTTCGCTTATTCTTTACTAAAAAGCATCATCAAAACAATGATGCATGTGTGATGCAATTTCTTGTAAAAACAAATTCATTTTTTAAAAAAGAGAATGCTCCCCCTTTCTTTTGCAAGTAGTGACTTATTATAGACTAAATTTGGGGAAACAAATATCCTAGCATTCTAAACAAATTCAAACATAAAGATGAGTAACATAGTTCAACTTGATAAATGAAAGCACACAAAACTTTAGATGTTACCCATTTCAATATGATCTTCTTTCATATGCCTTGAGCACCCTTCATAGATAATCTATCTTGAATTCCTTGGTGCTTTCCAAGCATACCTACATACAAAGTCGATCTCTTAAGCAACAACTTTTGGTACCCAAACTTTCTTGGGTCCAATTGGATTAGTAACATGCTTAATCACCCAAATAGAATTTATTCCTAATTTTTCATTTCTTTTAACATAACAATTTTTCTTTATATGGCCGTGTTGATGACAATAATTACAAATTATGTTCTTATTGCCATACAAAGAAGATTTAGATTTTACAAAGCACAAATCATTTTTTCTAAAGGTGATAAAATTTTTGTTCAAAAATATATTTCTAGTTCTTTTCTTTTCAAAAACATTTTCTTTCTTTGTTTTCAAAGTAACATCAAGATCATCTAATTTGTCTTCTTCAATGAAGCTTGTTCTTCCATGATCTTGGTTTTTCCAACAAATTTTTCTTTCAAAACATCATTTTCTTTTGTCAAAGAATTATTTTTATGCACAAGTTTTGAGTTGGCACTCAATAAAGTATTAACTTTAATTTTTAACTCTTTGTTCTTAGCATATGATTCTTTCAAACATTCATGCATGTAGGTTCATTTAAAAATAAATGATTCAACATCATCATCATCATTATTGCATGAATCATTACAAGAATCACAACTAGAGGTTACCTCATTATCGCCAAGTACCATAAAAGCCATTTGAGCCTCCTCACATTCTTCTTCAACCTCTCCATCCGAATTGCAATCATCCCAAATGATTTGGAAGTTGTTGAAGTGAGGCTTCCTTGAGTCTTTTCTCCTTTTTGATGAAGCTTTAAATGCTAAGCTTCTTTTTGCAATTGCCTCCTCACTTGTAGGGTACCTAAGGCAACTTCAATTCAGTTTGAAGTTAGATGAATTGATGTGTAATGAGACAGGATATTAGAGAGCAAAAGAAGTCACTTCTTGTGGGTAAATATGAATCCTTCCCATTGGAACCTCATAAAGCATTCAAAATTTTTCTATTCTTTTCACCCAAGGAATATTCTTTACCCAAACCTTCCAAATCCTTTACCATATCATGGAACCTACAATATATCTTGTCAATGTTCTCATGAGGTTCCAGAATTTTGAAGGATTCATATTTACCCACAAGAAGTGACTTCTTTTGCTCTCTAATATCTTCACTTCCTTCATGGATTTCTTTCAATTTGTCCCATATCTCCTTGGCCGATATGCAACCTTTTACTTTAGAAAACTCATCTGCATCCAAAGCATTATACAAAATATTAATAGCTTTAGCATTTAAACATAAATTTATCTTATCTTGTGCATTTAACTCAAATCTGGTTTTAGGCCTTAATCTATGAGTATTTTCATCAAAAATATTTGATTAATAGGACCTTCATAAATAATATACCATAATTCAATATTAATAGATTGAACAAAAATTTTCATTCTATCCCTCCAAAAAACAAAATTAATGCCATTAAACATGGGAGGTCTAGTGATAGAATGCCCCTCTAAAAACAAACTATTATTGGTTGCCATGATCTTTACTCTAATGCAATTTAAGCAAAAATAAAGAGACCAATGCTCTGATACCAATTGTTGGCCCCAAAAGCAACCTAAGAGGGGGAGGTGAATTAGGTTATCTCTAAAGACAAACCTTTTTTCTTTGCTTAATAGAAATTCAAACTTTGTGCACCAAATGAAAACTTAAGCACAAATGAATACAATAGATATTCAACAGTTTAAGCTTAAAGAACAAATAAGAATATTGAGATTAAGAGAATCAAACCAAACTCCCTAGCTTCTCAAGCTTGGAGCTTGCAATTACAAAGAGCTTCTCACAAGGCAACTACCAAGTTCACAACTTGAAGTTCAGCCCCTAAAAGTCTCTTCAAAGTAGGTGAGACAATAATCTCTTGTACACAAATGAGGATCACTCTTGCTCACACTAATTTCCTTTAGTTGAGCCAAGAGTTTTACACTCACAACCTCCCTTTGTTACAATTGTTATCTCTCCACTCTTACACTTGAAGAACTTTTACACTTCTAAGCTCTTTTCACACTACCTACACTATTACAACACTTGTACCCACTATTTCTCCCAAATAGCTCAAGAATTGTTATGTAATCAATGTAGAAGTCTGTTCTTCATTAATTCAGATCTAGGGGTATTTATAGTTGCCAAATATCTGCTTTCAACAACTTCCCAACGGCTATTTTCTGTCTAAAGGAAAACTAGTCGTTAGACCTTTCGGACGGCCGATGTAGCAAGAGATTATTGCGTCCTTAACAATCTAGATGTGACCGTTCGGACGGCCGCTGAACCTTGTGTCCGACAACTGCGTCCGTTTTACGAGGGTATCCGCTTCGGACGTCCCGAGGTGCGTCCGAACATGCGTCCGATCAAGCAAAGTGTCTTGGAATATGAGCGGACGCTGTTCTTCGTCCGAGGCTTGCTTCAATTTCTTTGTGCGGACGATTACCATCGTCAAGCTCTTGTGGTTGTTTTTGTTCGGACGATCATTTGCGTCCGAACCTACCTGTTTTTCTGCACACTTGTTATCAAACTATTAGTATGATTTGTTTCATCATCAAAACATGATTAACATAACTGGGGTTCAACACTTATTGAGTACCACAGTTACCTTCTAAAACACTAAATTCAACTAATAGATCTTAGTTTCGACAATTTTCTGCTAAGGTATAAAATTAAATTAATTTGTCGTACCACCCGCTTATCCAAATCTGGGTGGAAAGTTTAATTAACTGTCATCAATGCACGCAATTTCCTTCTAAGAAATTAAATTTAATTAATTGACCTTCGCAGACATGATTTCCTTCTATGTTACTAAATAAAATTAATTGGCCGTATCGCCCTCGAATTCACACTAAGGCATTAAAATAAATCGATTGGCCTTAGTGCCCACTATTGCCTTAAGGGGCACGATATTAAATTAATTGTCCTTATTGCCACAATTACATTCTAAAGCACGTATTAAAAATTGTTATCAGTACTCCCTAAAGTTTTCTAGCGAGGCTTAAAGTTATATTAATTTGCCTTAGTACACGTAATAGCCTTCAGAGGCACAAAATTAAATTTACTGGCCTCAGTGCCCACAATTGCCTTCTAAGAAATTGTATTAGTAACTAATTGTCCTTAGCACCAATAATTTCCTTCAGAGGCATTAAATTAAATTAACTGTCGTACGACCCCAATTGCACACTGAGACATTATAATAAATCAATGGCCTTAGTGGCAATTATTGCTTACGCTACATTCCGTTAAGTCAAATGATCGTAGTGCCCACAATCGCCTTATGAGGCATTAAATTAAATTAGTCATCCTTATTGCCACGGTTACCTTCTAAAGCACAAACTTCAACTAATAGACCTTAGTTTCTGCAATTTTCTACTAAGGTGTAAAATTAAATTAATTGGCCGTACCACCCATTTTTCCAAATCTGGGCATAAAATTTAATTAACTGGCATCAATGCTCACAATTTCCTTCTAAGAAATTAAATCTATTTGTCCTTCACAGACACAATTTCCTTCTAAGGCACAAAATAAAATTAATTGGCCGTATCGCCCTAGAACGCACACTAAGGCATTAAAATAAATCGATCGGACTTAGTGCCCACTATTGCCTTAGTAAGCCTCCCTAGATACCGGGGCACGATATTAAATTAATTGTCCTTATTGTCAAAGTTACATTCTAAAGAACTTATTTTAAATTGTTATTACTACTGCCCAAAGTTCCCTAGTAAGGCTTAAAGTTATATTAACTTGCCTTAGTTACCGTAATAGCCTTCAGAGGCACAAAATTAAATTTACTGGCCTCAATGCCCACAATTGCCATCTACGAAATTGTATGTAACCAATTGTCCTTAGCACCAAAAATTGCCTTACTGTCCTCAATGCCCACAATTAAATTAATTGGTCGTACCGCCCCCAATTGCACACTAAGACATTAAATTAAATCAACTGGCCTGAGCGGCAACTATTGATTACGACACATTCTGTTAAATCAATTGATCGTAGTGCCCACAATCGCCTTATGAGGCATTAAATTAGTCATCCTTATTTCCACAGTTACCTTCTAAAGCACTAAATTCAACTAATTGACCGTAGTTTTGACAATTTTCTACTAAGGTATAAAATTAAATTAATTTGCCGACCTACCACCCGCTTTTCCAAATCTGGACAGAAAATTTAATTAACTGTCATCAATGCACTCAATTTCCTTCTAAGAAATTAAATTTAATTAATTGACCTTCACAGACACAATTTTCTTCTAAGGCACTAAGTAAAATTAATTGTCCGTATCGCCTCGAACGCACACTAAGGCATTAAAATAAATCGATTGGGCTTAGTGCCCACTATTGCTTTCCGAGGCACGATATTAAATTAATTGTCCTTATTGCCACAATTACATTCTAAAGCACTTATTTCAAATTCTTATTAGTACTCCCTACAGTTTCCTAGTGAGGCTTAAAGTTATATTAATTTACCTTAATACCCGTAATAGCCTTCAGAGGCAAAAAATTAAATTTACTCGCCTCAATGCCAACAATTGCCTTCTAAGAAATTGTATATAACTAATAGTCCTTAGAACCAATAATTGCCTTCAGAGGCATTAAATTAAATTAATTGGTCGTGCCGCCCCTAATTGCACACTAAGACCACACATTAAATTAATTCAACTGGCCTTGGTGGCAACTACTGCATACGACACATTCCGTTAAATCAATTGATCATAGTGCCCACAATCGCCTTATGAGGCATTAAATTAAATTAGTCATCCTTATTGCCACAGTTACCTTCTAAAGCACAAAATTCAACTAATTGATCGTAGTTCTGACAATTTTCTGCTACAATATAAAATTAAATTAATTTGCCGTAGAGACCCGCTTTGGCAAATCTGGGCGTAAAATTTAATTAACTATCATCAATGCTCGCAATTTCCTTCTAACAAATTAAATTTAATTAATTGTCCTTCACCGAAACAATTTTCTTCTAAGGCACTAAATAAAATTAATTGGTCGTATCGCCCTCGAACTCACACTAAGGCATTAAAATAAATCGATTGGCCTTAGTGCCCACTACTGCCTTCCGGGGCACGATATTAAATTAATTGTCCTTATTGCCACAATTACATTCTAAAGCACTTATTTAAAATTGTTATCAGTACTGCTGTTGTCCCAAAGTTTCCTCGCGAGGCTTAAAGTCATATTAATTTGCCTTAGTACCCGTAATTGCCTTCAAAGGCACAAAATTAAATTTACTGGCCTCAATGCCCACAATTCTAAGAAATTGTATGTAACTAATTGTCCTTAGCACCAACAATTGCCTTCAGAGGCATTAAATTCAATTAATTGTTCCTGCCGCCCCCAATTGCACACTAAGACATTAAATTAAATCAATTAGCCTTAATGCCCACAATTGCCTTCTATGAAATTATGTGTAACTAATTGTCCTTAGCATCCACAATTGCCTTCAGAAGCATTAAATTAAATTAATTGGTTGTACCGCCCCCAATTGCACACTAAGACATTTAATTAAATCAATTGGCCTTAGTGGCAACAATTGCTTACGACACATTCAGTTAAATCAATTGATCGTAGTGCCCACAATCGCCTTATGAGGCATTAAATTAAATTAGTCATCCTTATTGCCATACTTACCTTCTAAAACACTAAATTCAACTAATTGACTTAATTCCGTAGTTTCAGCAATTTTCTACTAAGGTATAAAATTAAATTAATTTGCTGTACCACCCGCTTTTCCAAATCTGGGCGGAAAATTTAATTAACTGTCATCAATGCACGGAATTTCCTTCTGAGAAATTAAATTTAATTAATTGACCTTCGCATATACAATTTCCTTCTAAGGCACTAAATAAAATTACTTGGTCGTATAACTCTCGAACACACTCTAAGGCAGCAAAATAAATTGATTTGCCTTAGTGCCCACTATTGTTCTCCGAGGCACGATATTAAATTAATTGTCCTTATTTCCACAATTACATTCTAAATCACTTATTCAAAATTGTTATCAGTACTCCCTAAAGTTTCCTAGGGAGGCTTAAGGTTACATTAATTTGCCTTAGTACCAGTAATAGCCTTAAGAGGCACAAAATCAAATTTACTGGCCTCAATGCCCACAATTGCCTTCTAAGAAATTGTATGTAACTAATTGTCCTTAGCACCAATAATTGCCTTCAGAGAGAGGCATTAAATTAAATTAACTGGTCGTATGACCCTAATTGCACACTGAGACATTAAATTAAATCAACTGGCCTTAGTGGCAACTATTGCTTACGATACATTCCGTTAAACCAATTAATCGAAGTGCCCACAATCGCCTTATGAGGCATTAAATAAAATTAGTCATCCTTATTGCCATAGTTACCTTCTAAAGCACAAAATTCAACTAATAGACCTTAGTTTTGGCAATTTTCTACTAAGGTATAAAATTAAATTAATTTGCTGTACCACCCGCTTTTCCAAATCTGGGCAGAAAATTAAACTAACTGTCATCAATGCACGCAATTTTCTTCTGAGAAATTAAATTTAATTAATTGACCTTCGCAGACACAATTTCCTTCTAAGGCACTAAATAAAATTACTTGGTCGTATAACTCTCGAACGCACTCTAAGGCAGCAAAATAAATTGATTTGCCCTAGTGCCCACTATTGTTCTCCGAGGCACGATATTAAATTAATGTCCTTATTTGTCTCCACAATTACATTCTAAATCACTTATTTGAAATTGTTATCAGTACTCCCTAATGTTTCCTAGGGAGGCTTAAGGTTACATTAATTTGCCTTAGTACCAGTAATAGCCTTCAGAGGCACAAAATCAAATTTACTGGCCTCAATGCCCACAATTGCCTTCTAAGAAATTGTATGTAACTAATTGTCCTTAGCACCAATAATTGCCTTCAGAGGCATTAAATTAAATTAACTGGTCGTACGACCCTAATTGCACACTGAGACATTAAATTAAATCAACTGGCCTTAGTGGCAAGTATTGCTTACGATACATTCCGTTAAATCAATTAATCGAAGTGCCCACAATTGCCTTATGAGGCATTAAATAAAATTAGTCATCCTTATTGCCATAGTTACCTTCTAAAGCACAAAATTCAACTAATAGACCTTAGTTTCGGCAATTTTCTACAAAGGTATAAAATTAAATTAATTTGCCGTACCACCCATTTTTTCCAAATCTGGGCATAAATCTACTAAATTTAATTAACTGGCATCAATCCTCGTAATTTCATTCTAAGAAATTAAATCTAATTGTCCTTCAAAGACACAATTTTTCTTCAATGGCACAAAATAAAATTAATTGGCCGTATCGCCCTTGAACGCACCCTAAGGCATTAAAATAAATCGATTGGCCTTAGTGCCCACTATTGCCTTCCGAGGCACGATATTAAATTAATTGTCCTTATTGCCACAATTACATTCTAAACCACTTATTTGAAATTGTTATCAGTACTCCCTAAAGTTTCCTAGCGAGGCTTAAAGTTATATTAATTTGCCTTAGTACCCGTAATTGCCTTCAGAGGCACAAAATTAAATTTACTGGCCTCAATGCCCACATTTGCCTTCAAAGAAATTATACATAACAAATTGTCCTAAGCACCAACAATTGCCTTCAGAGGCATTAAATTAAATTAATTGGTCATACCACCCCCAATTGCACACTAAGACATTAAATTAAATCAATTAGCCTTCGTGGCAATTGATTTAACTGAATCGTTAGGGAACAATTGATTACGACACATTCAGTTAAATCAATTGATCGTAGTGCCCACAATCGCCTTATGAGGCTTTAAATTAAATCTGTCATCCTTATTGCCACAGTTACCTTCTAAACCACTAAATTCAACTAATTGACCGTAGTTTTGACAATTTTCTACTAAGGTATAAAATTAAATTAATTTACCTTGCCATCCGTTTTTCCAAATTTGGGCGTAAAATTTAATTAACTGGCATCAATGCTCACAATTTCCTTAGAAGAAATTAAATTAAATTAATTACCCTTCACAGACACAATTTCCTTCTAAGGCACAAAATAAAATTACTTGGCCGTATCGGTCTCGAACGCATACTAGGGCATTCAAATAAATTGATTGGCCTTAGTGCCCACTATTGCGTTCCGAGGCATGATATTAAATTAATTGTCTTTATTGTCATAATTATATTCTAAAGCACTTATTTAAAATTATTATCAGTACTCCCCAAAGTTTCCTAGTAAGGCTTAAAGGTATATTAACTTGCCTTAATACCCGTAATAGCCTTCAGAGGCACAAAATTAAATTTACTGGCCTCAATGCCCACAATTGCCTTCTTAGAAATTGCATGTAACTAATTGTCTTTAGCATCCACAATTGCTTTCAGCGGCATTAAATTAAATTAATTGGCCGTACCGCCCCCAATTGAACACTAAGACATTAAATTAAATCAATTGGCCTTAGTGGCAACTATTACTTTCGACACATTCAGTTAAATCAATTGATCGTAATGCCCACAATCGCCTTATGAGACATTTAATTGAATTAATCATCCTTATTGCCACAGTTACCTTATGAAATACTAAATTCAACTAATTGACAATAGTTTCGACAATTTTCTACTGAGGTATAAAATTAAATTAATTTGCCGTACCATCCATTTTTCGAAATCTGGGCATAAAATTTAATTAACTGGCATCATTGCTCGCAATTTCCTTTGAAGAAATTATGAATTAATTAATTGACCTTCACAGCCACAATTTCCTACCTCTAAGGCACAAAATAAAATTAATTGGCCGTATCGCCCTCGAACGCACCCTAAGGCATTAAAATAAATCGAATGGCCTTAGTGACCACTATTGCCTTCCGAGGCACGATATTAAATTAATTGTCCTTAGTGCCACAATTACATTCTAAAGCACTTATTTGAAATCGTTATCAGTACTCCCTAGAGTTTCCTAGTGAGGCTTAAAGTTATATTGATTTGCCTTAGTACCCGTAATTGCCTTCAGAGGCACAAATTAACTTTACTGGCCTCAATGCCCACATTTGCCTTCTAAGAAATTATACGCAACAAATTGTCCTTAGCACCAACAATTGCCTTCAGAGGCATTAAATTAAATTAATTAGTCGTACCACCCCCAATTGCACACTAAGACATTATATTATATCAATTAGCCTTCGTGGCAACTATTGATTACGACACATTCAGTTAAATCAATTGATCGTAATGCCCACAATCGCCTTTTGAGGCATTAAACAAAATTAGTCATCCTTTATTGCCACAGTTACCTTCTAAAGCACAAAATTCAACTAATAGACCTCTGTTTCGGCAATTTTCTACTAAGGTATAAAATTAAATTAATTTACCGTACAACCCGCTTTTCCAAATCTTGGCGGAAAAATTTAATTAACTGTCATAAATGCACGCAATTTCCTTCTAAGAAATCAAATTTAAATTGACCTTCACAGACACAATTTCCTTCTAAGGCACTGTATAAAATTACCTATCTGTATCGCCCTCAAACTCACACTAAGGCATTAAAATAAATTGATAGGCCTTAGTGCCCACTATTGCCTTCTGGGGCACGATATTCAATTAATTGTCCTTATTGCCACAATTACATTCTAAAGCACTTATTTAAAATTATTATCAGTACTCTCCAAAGTTTCCTAGTGAGGATTAAAGTTATATTAACTTGCTTTAGTACCAGTAATTGCCTTCGAGGCACAAAATTAAATTCACCGGCCTCAATGCCCACAATTGCCTTCTAAGATTAAATTAATTGGATGTAACTAATTGTCCTTAGCACCAACAATTGCCTTCAGCGGCATTAAATTAAATTAATTGGTCGAACCGACCCCAATTGCACACTAAGACATTAAATTAAATTGACTGGCCCTAGTGGCAACTATTGATTACGACACATTCAGTAAAATCAATTGATCGTAGTGCCCACAATCGCCTTATGAGGCATTAAATTAAATTAGTCATCCTTATTGCCACAGTTACCTTCTAAAACACTAAATTCAACTAGTTGACCACAGTTTCGACAATTTTCTACTAAGGTATAAAATTAAATTAATTTACCGTACCATCCGTTTTTCCAAATTTGGGCGTAAAATTTAATTAACTGGCATCAATGCTGACAATTTCCTTCTAACAAATTAAATTTAACTAATTGTCCTTCATAGAAACAATTTCTTTCTTACGCACTAAATAAAATTAATTGGCCGTATCGCCCTCGAACGGACACTAAGGCATTAAAATAAATCGATTGGCCTTCAAGAGCCCACTATTGTCTTCCGAGGCACGATATTAAATTAATTGTCCTTATTGCCACAATTACATTCTAAAGCACTTATTTGAAATTGTTATCAGTACTCCCTAAAGTTTCTTAGCGAGGCTTAAAGTTATAATAATTTGCCTTAGTACCCGTAATAGCCTTCGGAGGTACAAAATTAAATTTACTGGCCTCAATGCCCACAATTGCCTTCTAAGAAATTGTATTTAACTAATTGTCCTTAGCACCAACAATTGCCTTCAGCGGCATTAAATTAAATTAATTGGTCGACCCAACCCCAATTGCAAACTAAGACATTAAATTAAATCAACTAGCCCTAGTGGCAACTACTGATTACGACACATTCAGTTAAATTAATTGATCGTAGTGCCCACAATCGCAACTGGCCCTAGTGGCAACTATTGATTACAAGACATTCAGTTAAATCAATTGATCGTAGTGCCCACAATCGCTTTCTGAGGTATTAAATTAAATTAGTCATCCTTATTGCCAGCAGTTACCTTCTAAAACACTAAATTCAACTAATAGACCTTAGTTTCGGCCATTTTCTACTATGGCTAAAATTAAATTAAATTGCCGTACCACCCGCTTTTCCAGATCTAGGCGGAAAATTTAATTAACTGTCATCAATGCATGCAATTTCCTTCTAAGAAATTAAATTTAATTAATTAACCTTCGCAGACACATTTTCCTTTTAAGGCACTAAATAAAATTACTTGGCCGTATCGCTCTCGAACGCACACTAAGGCATTAAAATAAATTGATTGGCCTTAGTGCCCACTATTGCCTTCCGAGGCACGATATTAAATTAATTGTGTTTATTGTCACAATTACATTCTAAAGCACTTATTTAAAATTATTATCAGTACTCCCCAAAGTTTCCTAGGGAGGCTTAAAGTTATATTGACTTGCCTTAGTACCCGTAATTGCCTTTAGAGGCACAAAATTAAATTTACTGGTCTCAATACCCACATTGCCTTCTAAGAAATTATAAGTGAATGAGAGGATTTAACTAATTGTCCTTAGCACCAACAATTGCCTTCAGAGGCATTAAATTAAATTAATTGGTCGTACCACCCCCAATTACACACTAAGACATTAATTAAATTCATTAGCCATCGTGGCAACTATTGATTACGACACATTCAGTTAAATCAATTGATCGTAATGCCCAAAATCGCCTTATGAGGCATTAAACAAAATTAGTCATCCTTATTGTCACAGTTACCTTCTAAAGCACAAAATTCAACTAATAGACCTCTGTTTCGGCAATTTTCTACTAAGGTATAAAATTAAATTAATTTGTCGTACAACCTGCTTTTCCTAATCTGGGCGGAAAAATTTAATTAACTGTCATTAATGCACGCAATTTCCTTATAAGAAATTAAATTTAAATTGACCTTCACAGACACAATTTCCTTCTAAGGTACTAAATAAAATTACCTGGCCGTATCGCCCTCGAACTCACACTAAGGCATTAAAATAATTCGATTGGCCTTAGTGCCCACTATTGCCTTCGTGGGCACGATATTAAATTAATTGTCCTTATTGCCCCAATTACATTCTAAAGCACTTATTTAAAATTATTATCAGTACTCCCCAAAGTTTCCTTGCGTGGCTTAATGTTATATTAACTTGCCTTAGTACCCGTAATAGCCTTCAGAGGCACAAAATTAAATTTACTGGCCTCAATGCCCACAATTACCTTCTAAGAAATTGGATGTAACTATTTGTCCTTAGCACCAACAATTGCCTTCAGCGGCATTAAATTAAATTAATTGGTCAAACCGACCCCAATTGCACACTAAGACATTAAATTAAATCGATTGGCCCTAGTGGCAACAATTGATTACGACACATTCAAATAAATTCTAATTTATCGTAGTGCCCACACTCACCTTATGAGGCATTAAATGAAATTAGTCATCATTATTGCCACAGTTACCTTCTAAAACACTTAATTCAACTAATTGACCCTAGTTTCGACAATTTTCTACTAAGGTATAAATTTAAATTAATTTACCAGGTGCCAAGTGTACCATCCGTTTTTCCAAATTTGGGCATAAAATTTAATTAACTGGCGTCAATGGTCGCAATTTCTTTGAAGAAATTAAATTTAATTAGTTGACCTTCACAACACAATTTTTTTCTAAGGCACTAAATAAAATTACCTGGTCGTATCGCCCTCGAACTCACACTAAGGCATTAAAATAATTCGATTGGCCTTAGTGGCCACTATTGCCTTACGGGGCACGATATTAAATTAATTGTCCTTATTGCCACGAATACATTCTAAAGCACTTATTTAAAATTATTATCAGTACTCCCTAAAGTTTCCTTGCGTGGCTTAATGTTATATTAACTTGCCTTAGTACCCGTAATTGCGTTCAGAGGCACAAAATTAAATTTACTAGTCTCAATGCCCACATTTGCCTTCTAAGAAATTGTATGTAGACTAATTGTCCTTAGCACCAACAATTGCCTTCAGAGGCATTAAATTAAATTAATTGGTCGTACCGCCCCCAATTCCACACTAAGACATGTCAAGTTAAGTTAAATCAATTAGACTTCGTGGCAACTATTGATTACGACACTTTCAGTTAAATCAATTGATCGTAATGCCCACAATCGCCTTATGAGGCATTAAATTTAATTAGTCATCCTTATTGCCACAATTACCTTCTAAAACACTAAAATCAACTAATTGACCGTAGTTTCGGCAATTTTCTACTAAGGTAAAAAATTAAATTAATTTGCCGTACCACCTATTTTTCCAAATCTGGGGGCTTAAAATTTAATTAACTGGCATCAATGCTCGCAATTTCCTTCTAAGAAATTAAATTTAACTAATTGTCCTTCACAGACACAATTTCCTTCTAAGGCAGAAAATAAAATTAATTGGCCGTATCACCCTCGAACGCATTCTAAGGCAATAAAATAAATCGATTGGCCTGCCCACTATTGCCTTCCGGGGCACGATATTAAATTCATTGTCCTTATTGCCACAATTACATTCCAAAGAACTGATTGAAAATTATTATCAGTGCTCCCCAAAGCTGTTTCCTAGTAAGGCTTAAAGTTATATTAACTTGCCTTAGTACCCTTAATCGCCTTGAAAGGCACAAAATTAAATTTACTAGCCTCAATGCCCACAATTGCCTTCTAAGAAATTATGTGTAACTAATTGTCCTTTGCACCAATAATTGCCTTCAGAGGCATTAAATTAAATTAATTGGTCGTACCGCCCCCAATTGCACACTAAAACATTAAATTAAATCAATTGGCCTTAGTGGCAACTATTGCTTATGACACATTAAGTTAAATCAATTGATCGTAATGCCCACAATCGCCTTATGAGGCATTAAATTAAATTAGTCATCCTTATTGCCATAATTACCTTCTAAAACACTAAATTCAACTAATTGACCGTAGTTTCGGCAATTTTCTACTGAGGTGTAATATTAAATTAATTTGCCGTACCACCCGTTTTTCCAAATTTGGGCGTAAAATTTAATTAACTGGCATCAATGCTCGCAACTTCCTTCTAAGAAATTAAATTTAACTAACCTTGTTCTTCACAGACACAATTTCCTTCTAAGGCACAAAATAAAATCAATTGGCCGTATCACTCTCGAACGGACTGTAAGGCATTAAAATAAATTGATTGGCCTTAGTGCCCACTATTGCTTTCCGAGGCACGATATTAAATTAATTGTCCTTATTGCCACAATTACATTTTAAAGCACTTATTTAAAATTATTATCAGTACTCCCCAAAGTTTCCTAGTGAGGCTCAAAGTTATATTAAATTGCCTTAGTACCCGTAATTGCCTTTAGAGGCACAAAATTAAATTTACTGGCCCCTCGGGTACTAAGGCAAGTTAATATAACTTTAAGCCTCGCTAGGAAACTCTAGGGAGTACTGATAACAATTTAAAATAAGTGCTTTAGAATGTAATTGTGGCAATAAGGACAATTAATTTAAATCGTGCCTCGGAAGGCAATAGTGGACACTAAGGCCAATCGATTTATTTTAATACCTTAGTGTGAGTTCGGGGGCGATACGGCGAAGTAATTTTGATTTTGTGCCTTAGAAGGAAATTGTGTCTGTGAAGGACAATTAATTAAATTTAATTTCCTAGAAGGAAGTTGCGAGCATTGATGCCAGTTAATTAAATTTTACGCCCAAATTTGGAAAACGGGTGGTACGGCAAATTAATTTAATTTTATACCTTAGTAGAAAATTGCCGAAACTACAGTCAATTAGTTGAATTTAGTGTTTTAGAAGGTAACTGTGGCAATAAGGATTACTAATTTAATTTAATGCCTCATAAGGGGATTGTGGGCACTACGATCAATTGATTTAATTGAATGAGTCGTAATCAATAGTTGCCACGAAGGCTAATTGATTTAATTTAATGTCTTAGTGTGCAATTGGGGCGGTACGACCAATTAATTTAATTTAAGGCCTCTGAAGGCAATTGTGGATGCTAAGGACAATTAGTTACACATAATTTCTTAGAAGGCAATTGTGAGCATTGAAGCCAGTAAATTTAATTTTGTGCCTCAGAAGGCAATTACGGGTACTGTGGGCAAATTAATATAACTTTAAGCCTCGCTAGAAATTCTTGGGAGTACTGATAACAATTTCAAATAACTGCTTTAGAATGTAATTGTGGCAATAAGGACAATTAATTTAAATCGTGCCACGGATGGCAATAGTGGACACTAAGGCCAATCGATTTATTTTAATGCCTTAGAATGCGTTCGAGAGCGATACGGCCAATTAATTTTAGTTAGTGCCTTAGAAGGAAATCATGTCTCTGAAGGACAATTAGTTAAATTTAATTTCTAATAAGGAAATTGCTAGAATTGATGCAAGTTAATTAAATTTTACTCCCAGATTTGGAAAAACGGATGGTATAAAAAATTAATTTAATTTTATTCCTTAGTAGAAATTTGCCGAAACTACGGTCAATTAGTTGAATTTAGTGTTTTAGAAGGTAACTGTGGCAATAAGGATGACTAATTTAATTTAATGCCTCAAAAGATGATTGTGGGCACTACGATCAATTGATTTAATTGAATGAGTCTCGTAATCAATAGTTGCCACGAAAGCTAATTGATTTAATTTAATGTCTTAGTGTGGAATTGGGGCGGTACGACCAATTAATTTAATTTAAGGCCTCTGAAGGCAATTGTGGATGCTGAAGACAATTAGTTACACATAATTTCTTAGAAGGCAATTGTGGGCATTGAGGCCAGTAAATTTAATTTTGTGCCTCTGAAGGCAATTACGGGAACTAGGGCAAATTAATGTAACCTTAAGCCTCGCTAGGAAACTTTGGGCAGTACTGATAACAATTTCAAATAAGTGATTTAGAATGTAATTGTGGCAATAAGGACAATTAATTTAATATCGTGCCTCGGAAAGCAATAGTGGGCACTAAGGCCAATCATTTTATTTTAATGCCTTAGAGTGCGTTCGAGGGCGATACGGCCAATTAATTTTCTTTAGTGCCTTAGAAGGAAATCGTGTCTGTGAAGGAAAATTAGTTAAATTTAATTTCTTGGAAGGAAATTGCGAGCATTGATGACAGTTAATATTAAATTTTACACCCAGATTTGGAAAAACGGATGGTACGGCAAATTAATTTAATTTTATACCTTAGCAGAAAATTGTCGAAACTAAGGTCTATTAGTTGAATTTTTTTAGAAGGTGACTGTGGCAATAAGGATGACTAATTTAATTTAATGCCTCATAAGGCGATTGTGGGCTCTACGATCAATTGATTTAACTGAATGTGTCGTAAGCAATAGTTGACACGAAGGCTAATTGATTTAATTTAATTTCTTAGTGTGCAATTGGGGGTGGTACGACCAATTAATTTAATTTAATGCCTCTGAAGGTAATTATTGGTGCCAAGGACAATTAGTTACATATAATTTCTCAGAAGGCAAATGTGGGCATTGAGGTTAGTAAATTTAATTTTGTGCCTCTGAAAGCAATTACGTGTACTAAGGCAAATTAATATAACTTTAAGCCTCGCTAGGAAACTCTAGGGAGTGCTGATAACAATTTCAAATAAGTGCTTTAGAATGTAATTGTGGCAACCCTAGATAGCTTGTAAGGACAATTAATTTAATATCGTGCCTCTTAAAGCAATAGTGGGCACCAAGGCCAATCAATTTATTTTAATGCCTTAGAGTGCGTTCGAGAGTGATACGGCTAATTAATTTTATTTAGTGCCTTAGAACGAAATCGTGTATGTGAAGGACAATTAGTTAAATTTAATTTCTTAGAAGGAAATTGCGAGAATTGATGCTAGTTAATTAAATTTTACTCCCAGATTTGGAAAAATGGATGGTGCGGCAAATTAATTTAATTTTATACCTTAGTAGAAAATTGCCGAAACTACGATCAATTAGTTGAATTTAGTGCTTTAGAAGGTAACTGTGGCAATAAGGAAGACTAATTTAATTTAATGACTCATAAGGCGATTGTGAGCACTACGATCAATTGATTTAACTGAATGTGTCGTAATCAATAGTTGCCACGAAGGCTAATTGATTTAATTTAATGTCTTAGTGTGCAATTGGGGGCGGTACGACTAATTAATTCAATTTAGTGCCTTTTCTGAAGGCAATTGTGGATGCTAAAGACAATTAGTTACACATAATTTCTTAGAAGGCAATTGTGGGCATTGAGGCACGTAAATTTAATTTTGTGGCTCTAAAGGCAATTACGGGTGCTAAGGCAAATTAATATAAGCTTAAGCCTCGCTAGGAAACTTTGGCCAGTACTGATAACAATTTCAAATTAGTGATTTAGAATGTAATTGTGGCAATAAGGAAATTAATTTAATATCATGGCTCGGAAAGCAATAGTGGGCACTAAGGCCAATCATTTTATTTTAATGCCTTAGAGCACGTTCGAGGTCGATACGGCCAATTAATTTTATTTAGTGCCTTAGAAGGAAATTGTGTCTGTGAAGGAAAATTAGTTAAATTTAATTTCATAGGAGGAAATTCTTAGCATTGAAGCCAGTTAATTGAATTTTACGCCCAGGTTTGGAAAAACGGATGGTACGAAAAATTAATTTAATTTTATACCTTAGTAGAAAATCGTCGAAACTACAGTGGCCTGACAATTAGTTGAATTTAGTGTTTTAGAAGGTAACTGTGGCAATAAGGATGGCTAATTTAATTTAATGCCTCATAAGGCGATTGTGGGCACTACGATCAATTGATTTAACTGAATGTGTCGTAAGCAATTGTTGCCACGAAGACTAATTGATTTAATTTAATGTCTTAGTGTGCAATTGGGGGTGGTAAGACAAATTAATTTAATTTAATGTCTTTGAAAGCAATTGTTGGCTCTAAGGACAATTAGTTACATATAATTTCTTAGAAGGCAAATGTGGGCATTGAGGCTAGTAAATTTAATTTTGTGCCTCTGAAGGCAATTACGTGTACTAAGGAAAATTAATATAACCTTAAGCCTCTCTAGGAAACTCTAGGGAGTACTGATAACAATTTCAAATAAGTGCTTTAGAATGTAATTGTGGCAATAAGGACAATTAATTTAATATCGTGCCTCAGAAAGCAATAGTGGGCACTAAGGCCAATCAATTTATTTTAATGCCTTAGAAGTGCGTTCAAGAGCGATACGGCCAATTAATTTTATTTAGTACCTTAGAAGAAAATCTTGTCTGTGAAGGACAATTAGTTAAATTTATTGTCTTAGAAGAAAATTGTGAGAATTGATGACAGTTAATTAAATTTTACTCCCAGATTTGGAAAAATGCATGGTACGGTAAATTAATTTAATTTTATACCTTAGTAGAAAATTGCCGAAACTACGATCAATTAGTTCAATTTAGTGCTTTAGAAGGTAACTGTGGCAATAAGGATGACTAATTTACTTTAATGCTTCATAAGGTGATTGTGGGCACTACGATCACTTGATTTAATTGAATGTGTCGTAATCAATAGTTGCCACGAAGGCTAATTGATTTAATTTAATGTCTTAGTGTGCAATTGGGGCCGTACGACCAATTAATTTAATTTAAGGCCTCTGAAGGCAATTATTGGTGCTAATGACAATTTATTACGTATAATGTGGGCATTGAGGCTAGTAAATTTAATTTTGTTATATGCCTCTGAAGGCAATTACGGGTACTAAGCCAAATTAATAAAACTTTAAACCTCACTAGGAAACTCTGGAGAGTACTGATAACAATTTCAAATAAGTGCTTTAGAATGTAATTGTGGCAATAAGGACAATTAATTTAATATCGTGCCTCGGAAAGCAATAGTGGGCACTACGGCTAATCAATTTATTTTAATGCCTTAGAATGCGTTCGAGAGCGATGCGGCCAATTAATTTGATTTAGTGCCTTAGAAGGAAATCGTGTCTGTGAAGGACAACTAGTTAAATTTAATTTCTTAGAATGAAATTACGAGAATTGAAGACAGTTAATTAAACTTTACTCCCAAATTTTGAAAAACGAATGGTACGAAAAAATAATTTAATTTTATACCTTAGTAGAAAATTGCCGAAACTACGGTCAATTAGTTGAATTTAGTGTTTTAGAAGGTAACTGTGGCAATAAGGATGACTAATTTAATTTAATGCCTCATAAGGTGATTGTGGGCACTACGATCAATTGATTTAATTCAATGTGTCGTAATCAATAGTTGCCACGAAGGCTAATTGATTTAATTTAATGTCTTAGTGCGCAATTGGGGCGGTATGACCAATTAATTTAATTTAAGGCCTCTGAAGGCAATTGTGGATGCTAAAGACAATTAGTTACACATAATTTCTTAGAAGGCAATTGTGGGCATTGAGGCCAGTATATTTAATTTTGTGCCTCTGAAGGCAATTACGGGTACTAGGGTAAATTAATATAACCTTAAGCCTCGCTAAGAAACTTAGGGCAGAACTAATAACAATTTCAAATAAGTGATTTAGAATGTAATTGTGGCAATAAGGACAATTAATTTAATATCGTGCCTCGAAAAGCAATAATGGGCACTAAGGCCAATCATTTTATTTTAATGCCTTAGAGTGCGTTCGAGGGCGATACGGCCAATTAATTTTATTTAGTGCCTTAGAAGGAAATTGTGTCTGTGAAGGACAATTAATTAAATATAATTTCTTGGAAGGAAATTGCGAGCATTGATTCAACAATTAATTAAATTTTACGACCAGATTTGGAAAAACGGATTTATTCGAAAAATTAATTTAATTTTATACCTTAGCGGAAAATTGTCGAAACTAAGGTCTATTAGTTGAATTTAGTGTTTCAGAAGGTGACTGTGGCAATAAGTATGACTAATTCAATTTAATGCCTCATACAGGCGTTTGTGGGCATTACGATCAATTGATTTAACTGAATGTGTCTTAAGCAATAGTTGCCACGAAGGCTAATTGAATTAATTTAATGTCTTAGTGTTCAATTGGGTATGGTATGACCAATTAATTTAATTTAATGCCTCTGAAGGCAATTATTGGTGCCAAGGACAATTAGTTACATATAATTTCTCAGAAGGCAAATGTGGGCATTGAGGCCAGTGCCCACAATTGCCTTTTAATTTTGTGCCTCTGAAGGCAATTACGTGTACTAAGGCAAATTAATATAACTTTAAGCCTCGCTAGGAAAATCTAGGGAGTACTGATGCAAACAATTTCAAATAAGTGCTTTAGAATGTAATTGTGGCAATAAGGACAATTAATTTAATATCGTTCCCCGGAAGGCAATAGTGGGCACTAAGGCCAATCAATTTATTTTAATGCCTTAGAGTGCGTTCAAGAGCGATACGGCCAATTAATTTTATTTAGTACCTTAGAAGAAAATCTTGTCTGTGAAGGACAATTAGTTAAATTTATTGTCTTAGAAGAAAATTGCGAGAATTGATGACAGTTAATTAAATTTTACTCTCAGATTTGGAAAAAAGCATGGTACGGTAAATTAATTTAATTTTATACCTTAGTAGAAAATTGCCGAAACTACGATCAATTAGTTGAATTTAGTGCTTTAGAAGGTAACTGTGGCAATAAGGATGACTAATTTACTTTAATTCTTCATAAGGTGATCGTGGGCACTACGATCACTTGATTTAATTGAATGTGTCGTAATCAATAGTTGCCACGAAGGCTAATTAAATTTAATTTAATGTCTTAGTACTCCCACACAATTCTTATAAGAGACATTCAATTAATTTAATTTAATGCCTCTGAAGGCAATTATTGGTGCTAATGACAATTTATTACGTATAATGTGGGCATTGAGGCTAGTAAATTTAATTTTATGCCTCTGAAGGCAATTACGGGTACTAAGGCAAATTAATAAAACTTTAAACCTCACTAGGAAACTCTGGGGAGTACTGATAACAATTTCAAATAAGTGCTTTAGAATGTAATTGTGGCAATAAGGACAATTAATTTAATATCGTGCCTCGGAAAGCAATAGTGGGCACTAAGGCTAATCAATTTATTTTAATGCCTTAGAGTGCGTTCGAGAGCGATGCGGCCAATTAATTTGATTTAGTGCCTTAGAAGGAAATCGTGTCTGTGAAGGACAACTAGTTAAATTTAATTTCTTAGAATGAAATTGCGAGAATTGAAGACAGTTAATTAAACTTTACTCCCAAATTTTGAAAAACGGATGGTACGAAAAAATAATTTAAGTTTATAGCCTTAGTAGAAAATTGCCGAAACTACGGTCAATTAGTTGAATTTAGTGTTTTAGAAGGTAACTGTGGCAATAAGGATGACTAATTTAATTTAATGCCTCATAAGGTGATTGTGGGCACTACGATCAATTGATTTAATTCAATGTGTCGTAATCAATAGTTGCCACGAAGGCTAATTGATTTAATTTAATGTCTTAGTGTGCAATTGGGGCGGTATGACTAATTAATTTAATTTTGTGCCTCTGAAGGCAATTACGGGTACTAGGGTAAATTAATATAACCTTAAGCCTCGCTAAGAAACTTTGGGCTGTACTGATAACAATTTCAAATAAGTGATTTAGAATGTAATTGTGGCAATAAGGACAATTAATTTAATATCGTGCCTCGAAAAGCAATAGTGGGCACTAAGGCCAATCATTTTATTTTAATGCCTTAGAGTGCGTTCGAGGGCGATACGGCCAATTAATTTTATTTAGTGCCTTAGAAGGAAATCGTGTCTGTGAAGTGACAATTAATTAAATTTAATTTCTTGGAAGGAAATTGCGAGCATTGATGACAGTTAATTAAATTTTACGACCAGATTTGGAAAAACGGACGGTACGAAAAATTAATTTAATTTTATACCTTAGCGGAAAATTGTCGAAACTAAGGTCTATTAGTTGAATTTAGTGTTTCAGAAGGTGACTGTGGCAATAAGTATGACTAATTCAATTTAATGCCTCATAAGGCGTTTGTGGGCATTACGATCAATTGATTTAACTGAATGTGTTGTAAGCAATAGTTGCCACGAAGGCTAATTGAATTAATTTAATGTCTTAGTGTTCAATTGGAGGTGGTATGACCAATTAATTTAATTTAATGCCTCTGAAGGCAATTATTGGTGCCAAGGACAATTAGTTACATATAATTTCTCAGAAGGCAAATGTGGGCATTGAGGCCAGAAAATTTAATTTTTTGCCTCTGAAGGCAATTACGTGTACTAAGGCAAATTAATATAACTTTAAGCCTCGCGATAAAGGAAACTCGAGGGAGTCCTTATAACAATTTCAAATAAGTGCTTTAGAATGTAAAATTGGCAATAAGGACAATTAATTTAATATCGTGCCTTAACATCTAAGCAATAGTGGGCACTAAGGCCAATCAATTTATTTTAATGCCTTAGTGTGCGTTCGAGAGCGATCCGGCCAATTAATTTTATTTAGTGCCTTAGCTGAAAATTGTGTTGGTGAAGGTCAATTAATTAAATTTAATTTCTTATTAGGAAATTGCGAGCATTGATGCCAGTTAATTAAATTTTACGCCCAGATTTGGAAAAACGGGTGGTACGGCAAATTAATTTATTTTTATGCCTTAGTAGAAAATTGCCGAAACTAAGGTCTATTTGTTGAATTTAGTGCTTTAGACAGTAATTGTGGCAATAGGGATGACTAATTTATTTTAATGCCTCATAAGGCGATTGTGGGCACTACGATCTATTGATTTAACTGAATGTGTCGTAAGCAATAGTTGCCACTAAGGCCATGTTGATTTAATTTAATGTCTTAGTGTGCAATTGGGGGCGGTCTGACCAATTAATTTAATTTAATGCCTCTGAAGGCAATTGTGGGTGCTAAGGACAATTAGTTACACATAATTTCTTAGAAGGCAATTGTGGCCATTGAGGCCAGTAAATTTAATTTTGTGTCTCTGAAGGCTATTACGGGTACTAAGGCAAATTAATATAACTTTGAGCCTCACTAGGAAACTTTTGGGAGTACTGATAACAATTTAAAATAAGTGATTTAGAATGTAATTGTGGCAATGAGGACAATTAATTTAATATCGTACAGTGGGCACTAAGGCCAATCAATTTATTTTAATTCCTCAGAGTTCGTTCGAGGGCGATACAGCCAATTAATTTTCCTTAGTGTCTTAGAAGGAAATTGTGTCTGCGAAGGTCAATTAATTAAATTTAATTTCTTAGAAGGAAATTGCGTGCATCCTTCTGCCAGTTAATTAAATTTTACGCCCAGATTTGGAAAAACGGGTGATACGGTCATCATCGAAAATTAATTTAATTTTATACCTTAGTAGAA
Source organism: Cinchona pubescens (assembly GCA_025175665.1). NCBI lineage: Eukaryota > Viridiplantae > Streptophyta > Magnoliopsida > Gentianales > Rubiaceae > Cinchona > Cinchona pubescens. The sequence continues at coordinate 2,649,224 of JANKKI010000232.1, forward strand.
AATTGTAGAAACTTTGGTTAATTAGTTGAATTTAGTGCATTAGAAAGTAACTATGGCAATAAGGATGACTAATTTAACTTAATGCCTCATAAGGCGATTGTGGCCACTACGATCAATTGATTTAACTGAATGTGTCATAAGCATTAGTTGCCACTAAGGCCAATTGATTTAATTTAATGTTTTTGTGTGAAATTGGGGACGGTACGAACAATAAATTTAATTTAATGCCTCTGAAGGCAATTGTGGGTGCTAATGAAAATTAGTTACATACAATTTCATAGAAGGCAATTGTGGGCATTGAGGCCAGTAAATTTAATTTTGTGCCTCTGAAGGCTATTACGGGGACTAAGGCAAATTAATATAACTTTAAGCCTCACTAGGAAACTTTTGGGAGTACTGATAACAATTTAAAATAAGTGATTTAGAAGGTAATTGTGGCAATAAGGACAATTAATTTAATATCGTGCCTCGGAAGGCAATAGTGGGCACTAAGGCCAATCAATTTATTTTAATGCCTTAGTGTACGTTCGAGGGCGATACGACCAATTAATTTTATTTGGTGCCATAGAAGGAAATTGTTTCGGTGAAGGTCAATTAATTAAATTTAATTTCTTAGAAGGAAATTGCGAGCATTCATGCCAGTTAATTAAATTTTATGCCCAGATTTGGAAAAATGGGTGGTACGGCAAATTAATTTAATTTTATACCTTAGTTGAAAATTGTCGAAACTAAGGTCTATTAGTTGAATTTAGTGTTTTAGAAGGTAACTGTGGCCATAAAGATGACTAATTTAATTTAATGCCTCATAAGGCGATTGTGGGCACTACAATCAATTGATTTAACGGAATGTGTCGTAAGCAATAGTTGCCACTAAGGCCAATTGATTTAATTTAATGTCTTAGTGTGCAATTGGGGTCGGTACGACCAATTAATTTAATTTAATGCCGCTGAAGGCAATTGTTTGTGCTAAGGTTAAACAATTAGTTACATATAATTTCTTAGAAGGCAATTGTGGGCATTGAAGCCAGTAAATTTAATTTTGTGCCTCTGAAGGCTATTACGGGTACTAAGGCAAATTAATATAACTTTAAGCCTTGCTACAAAACTTTAGGGAGTACTTATAACAATTTCAAATTAGTGCTTGAGAATGTAATTGTGGCAATAAGGACAATTAAATTAATACAATTACCTCGGAAAGCAATAGTGGGCACTATGGCCAATAGATTTGTATAAGAGCCTTAGAGTACATTCGAGAGCAATACGGCCAATTAATTTCATTTAGTGCCTTAGATGGAAATTGTGTCAATAATTAGGACAATTAAATTAAATTTAATTTCTTAAAGGAAACTGCGTGCATTGATGCCAACTAATTAAATTTTACGCCCAGATTTGGAAAAACGGGTGGTACGGGAAATTAATTTAATTTTATACCTTAGTAGAAAATTGTCGAAACTAAGGTCTATTAGTTGAATTTAGTGCTTTAGAAGTCATTAACAGTGGAAATGAGGATGATTAATTTAATTTAATGCGTCATAAGGCGATTGTGGGCACTGCGATTAATTGATTTAACTGAATGTGTCGTAAGCAATAGTTGCCACTAAGGCCAATTGATTGAATTTAATGTTTTAGTTTGAAATTGGGGGCGGGACGACCAATTAATCTAATTTAATGCCTCTGAATTAAATTCTGGGTGCTAAGGACAATTAGTTACTTATAACTTTTCTTAGAAGGCAATTGTGGCCATTGAGGCCAAGATAAATTTAAATTTTAATTGTCTTCTGAAGGCAATTATTACGGGTACTAAGGCAAATTAATATAACTTTAAGCCTCACTATACACTCTTGATGAGTATAATAGACAATTTAAAATAAGTGATTTTAATGTAATTAGTCATCCTTAATGAGGACAATTACCTTCTAAATTGCAGTAAAATCAATTAGTGGGCACTAAGGCCAATCAATTTATTCTAATGCCATTAGTGCCTTAATCGAGGGCGATACGGCCAATTAGGTCATAAATTTTATTTAGCGCCTTAGATGGAAATTGTGTTGGTGAAGGTCAATTAATTAAATTTAATTTCTTATAAGGAAATTGTGAAGTAATGCCAGTTAATTAAATTTTACGCCCTGATTGCCAACAGTCTACCTCTCTAACACATCTAATTGAATTTTATACCTTAGTATAAAATTGCCGAAACTAAGGTCTATTAGTTGAATTCGGTGTTCTAGAAGGTAACTGTGGCAATAAGGATGACTAATTTAATTTAATGCCTCATAAGGCGATTGTGGGCACTACAATCAATTAATTTAAGTGAATGTGACGGAAGCAATAGTTGCCACTAAGGCCAATTGATTTAATTTAATGTCTTAGTGTGCAATTGGGGTCGTTACGATCAATTAATTTAATTTAATGCCACATAAGGCGATTGAGGGCACTACGATCAATTGATTTAACTGAATGTGTCGTAAGCAATAGTTGGCACTGAGGCTAATTGATTTAATTTAATGTCTTAGTGTGCAATATTGGGGTCGGTACGACCAATTAATTTAATTTAATGCCGCTGAAGGCAATTGTTGGTGCTAAGGACAATTAGTTACATACAATTTCTTAGAAGGCAATTGTGGGTATTGAGGCCAGTAATTTTATTTTTATACCTTAGCAGAAAATTGCCGAAACTACGGTCAATTTGTTAAATTTAGTGTTTTTGAAGGTAACTATGGCAATAAGGATGACTAATTTAATTTAATGCCTCATAAGGCGATTGTGGGCATTACGATCAACTGATTTAACTAAATGTGTCGAAAGCAATTGTTACCACTAAGGCCAATTGAATTAATTTAATGTCTTAGTGTGCAATTGGGGGCGGTACGACCAATTAATTTAATTTAATACCTCTGAAGGCAATTGTTGGTGCTAAAGACAATTAGTTACACATAATTTCATAGAAGGCAATTGTGGGCATTGAGGCCAGTAAATTTAATTTTGTGCCTCTGAAGGCTATTGCGGGTACTATGGCAAATTAATATTTTTGTCGCCTCTGAAAGCTATTACGGGTACTAATGCAAATTAATGTAACTTTAAGCCTCGCTACGAAACTCTAGGGAGTACTGATAACAATTTTTAATTTGTGATTTAGAATGTAATTGTGGCAATAAGGACAATTAATTTAATATAGTGCCTCGGAAAGCAATAGTGGGCACTAAGGCCAATCAATTTATTTTAATGCTTTAGTGTGCGTTCGAGGACGATACGGCCAATTAATTTTATTTAGTGCCTTAGAAGGAAATCGTGTCTGTGAAGGACAATTAGTGAAATTTAATTTCTTAGAAGGAAATTGCGAGCATTCATGCCAGTTAATTAAATTTTACGCCCAGATTTGGAAAAATGGGTGGTACGGCAAATTAATTTAATTTTATACCTTAGTTGAAAATTGTCGAAACTAAGGTCTATTAGTTGAATTTAGTGTTTTAGAAGGTAACTGTGGCCATAAAGATGACTAATTTAATTTAATGCCTCATAAGGCGATTGCGGGCAGCTACGATCAATTGATTTAACGGAATGTGTCGTAAGCAATAGTTGCCACGAAGGCCAATTGATTTAATTTAATGTCTTAGTGTGCAATTGGGGTCGGTACGACCAATTAATTTAATTTAATGCCACTGAAGGCAATTGTTTGTGCTAAGGACAATTAGTTACATATAATTTCTTAGAAGGCAATTGTGGGCATTGAAGCCAGTAAATTTAATTTTGTGCCTTTTAGAGCTATTACGGGTTCTAATGCAAATTAATATAATTAATAAGCCTCGCTACAAATCTAATTAGGGAGTACTGATAACAATTTCAAATTAGTGCATTAGAATGCAATTGTGGCAATAACAACAATTAATTTAATATCGTACCTCAGAAAGCAATAGTGGGCACTAAGGCCAATCAATTTATGTTAAAGCCTTAGAGTGCGTTCAAGAGCGATACGGCCAATTAATTTTATTTAGTGCCTTAGATGGAAATTGTGTCTGCGAAGGACAATTAATTAAATTTAATAGGCATTCTTAGAAGGAAACTGCGTGCATTGATGCCAGCTAATTAAATTTTACGCCCAGATTTGGAAAAATGGGTGGTACGGTAAACTAATTTAATTTTATACCTTAGTAGAAAATTGTCGAAACTAAGGTCTATTTGTTGAATTTAGTGCTTTGGAAGTTAACTGTGGCAATAAGGATGACTAATTCAATTGAATGCGTCATAAGGCGATTGTGGGCACTACAATCAATTGATTTAACTGAATGTGTCGTAAGCAATAGTTGCCACGAAGGCCAATTGATTTAATTTAATGTCTTAGTGTGCAATTGGGGTCGGTACGACCAATTAATTTAATTTAATGCCGCTGAAGGCAATTGTTTGTGCTAAGGACAATTAGTTACATATAATTTCTTAGAAGGCAATTGTGGGCATTGAAGCCAGTAATTTAATTTTAATTAGTGAAGGCTATTACGGGTACTAAGGCAAATTAATTAACTTTAAGCCTTGCTACAAAACTTTAGGGAGTACTTCGCATATAACAATTTCAAATTAGTGCTTGAGAATGTAATTGTGGCAATAAGGACAATTAAATTAATATCGTACCTCGGAAAGCAATAGTGGGCACTATGGCCAATCAATTTTTGTTAAAGCCTTAGAGTACATTCGAGAGCAATACGGCCAATTAATTTTATTTAGTGCCTTAGATGGAAATTGTGTCTGCAAAGGACAATTAATTAAATTTAATTTCTTAGAAGGAAACTGCGTGCATTGATGCCAACTAATTAAATTTTACGCCCAGATTTGGAAAAACGGGTGGTACGGGAAATTAATTTAATTTTATACCTTAGTAGAAAATTGTCGAAACTAAGGTCTATTAGTTGAATTTAGTGCTTTAGAAGTTAACAGTGGAAATAAGGATGATTAATTTAATTTAATGCGTCATAAGGCGATTGTGGGCACTGCGATTAATTGATTTAACTGAATGTGTCGTAAGCAATAGTTGCCACTAAGGCCAATTGATTGAATTTAATGTTTTAGTTCAATTGGCCTTTTTGAAATTGGGGGCGGGACGACCAATTAATCTAATTTAATGCCTCTGAAGGCAATTGTGGGTGCTAAGGACAATTAGTTACACATAATTTCTTAGAAGGCAATTGTGGCCATTGAGGCCAGTAAATTTAAATTTTGTGTCTCTGAAGGCTATTACGGGTACTAAGGCAAATTAATATAACTTTAAGCCTCACTAGGAAACTTTTGGGAGTACTGATAACAATTTAAAATAAGTGATTTAGAATGTAATTGTGGCAATGAGGACAATTAATTTAATATCGTGCCTCGGAAGGCAATAGTGGGCACTAAGGCCAATCAATTTATTTTAATGCCTTAGTGTGCGTTCGAGGGCGATACGGCCAATTAATTTTATTTAGCGCCTTAGATGGAAATTGTGTTGGTGAAGGTCAATTAATTAAATTTAATTTCTTATAAGGAAATTGTGAGCATTGATGCCAGTTAATTAAATTTTACGCCCAGATTTGGAAAAACGGATGGTACGACAACAAATTAAATTAATTGAATTTTATACCTTAGTATAAAATTGCCGAAACTAAGGTCTATTAGTTGAATTCGGTGTTCTAGAAGGTAACTGTGGCAATAAGGATGACTAATTTAATTTAATGCCTCATAAGGCGATTGTGGGCACTACAATCAATTAATTTAAGTGAATGTGACGGAAGCAATAGTTGCCACTAAGGCCAATTGATTTAATTTAATGTCTTAGTGTGCAATTGGGGTCGTTACGATCAATTAATTTAATTTAATGCCACATAAGGCGATTGAGGGCACTACGATCAATTGATTTAACTGAATGTGTCGTAAGCAATAGTTGGCACTGAGGCTAATTGATTTAATTTAATGTCTTAGTGTGCAATTGGGGTCGGTACGACCAATTAATTTAATTTAATGCCGCTGAAGGCAATTGTTGGTGCTAAGGACAATTAGTTACATACAATTTCTTAGAAGGCAATTGTGGGTATTGAGGCCAGTAATTTTATTTTTATACCTTAGCAGAAGTACCCGAAACTACGGTCAATTTGCACAACAATAGTGTTTTTGAAGGTAACTATGGCAATAAGGATGACTAATTTAATTTAATGCCTCATAAGGCGATTGTGGGCATTACGATCAACTGATTTAACTAAATGTGTCGAAAGCAATTGTTACCACTAAGGCCAATTGAATTAATTTAATGTCTTAGTGTGCAATTGGGGGCGGTGCGACCAATTAATTTAATTTAATACCTCTGAAGGCAATTGTTGGTGCTAAAGACAATTAGTTACACATAATTTCGTAGAAGGCAATTGTGGGCATTGAGGCCAGTAAATTTAATTTTGTGCCTCTGAAGGCTATTACGGGTACTATGGCAAATTAATATTTTTGTGCCTCTGAAAGCTATTACGGGTACTAATGCAAATTAATGTAACTTTAAGCCTCGCTACGAAACTCTAGGGAGTACTGATAACAATTTTTAATTTGTGATTTAGAATGTAATTGTGGCAATAAGGACAATTAATTTAATATAGTCCCAGTGCCTCGGAAAGCAATAGTGGGCACTAAGGCCAATCAATTTATTTTAATGCTTTAGTGTGCGTTCGAGGACGATACGGGCAATTAATTTTATTTAGTGCCTTAGAAGGAAATCGTGTCTGTGAAGGACAATTAGTCAAATTTAATTTCTTAGAAGGAAATTGCGAGCATTGATGACAGTTATTTAAATATTCCGCCCAGATTTGGAAAAGCGGGTGCTACAGCCAATTAATTTAATTTTATACCTTAGTAGAAAATTGCCGAAACTACGGTCAATTAGTTGAATTTAGTGCTTTAGAAGGCAACTGTGGAAATAAGGATGACTAATTTAATTTAACGCCTCGTAAGGCGATTGTGGGCACTACGATCGATTGATTTAATTGGAATGTGTCGTAAGCAATAGTTGCCACTAAGGCCAATTGATTTAATTTAATGTCTTAGTGTGCAATTGGGGGTGGTACGACCAATTAATTTAATTTAATGCCTCTGAAGGCAATTGTGGGTGCTATAATTAGGACAATTAGTTAAACATAATTTCTTCGATCGCAAATGTGGGCATGGATGCCAGAAAATTTAATTTTGTGCCTCTGAAAGCTATTACGGGTACTAAGGCAAATTAATATAACTTTAAGCCTCGTTAGGAAACATTAGAGAGTACTGATAATAATTTTTAATAAGTGCTTTAGAATGTAATTGTGGCAATAAGGACAATTAATTTAATATCGTGCCTCAGAAAGCAATAGTGGGCACTCAGGCCAATCGATTTATTTTTATGCCTTAGTGTGTGTTCGAGAGCAATACGGCCAATTAATTTTATTTAGAGCCTTAGAAAGAAATTGTGTCTATGAAGGACAATTAGTTAAATTTAATTTCATAGAAGGAAATTGCGTGCATTGATGAAAGTTAATTAAATTTCTGCCCAGATTTAGAAAAGCGGGTGGTACGGCAAATTAATTTATTTAATGCCATAGTGTTAGTTCAAGGGCGATACGGCCAATTTATTTTCTTTAGTGCCTTAGAAGTGCTTACACAGGAAATCATGTGTGTGAAGGACAATTAAATTTAATTTCTTAGAAGGAAATTGCGCGCTTTGATGACAATTAATTAAAATTTCCGCCCAGATTTGGAAAAACGGGTGGTACGGCAAATTAATTTATTTTTATACCTTAGTAGAAAATTGCCAAAACTATGGTCAATTAGTTGAATTTATTGCTTTAGAAGGTAACTGTGGCAATAAGGATGACTAATTTAATTTAATGCCTCATAAAGCGATTGTGGGCACTACGATCCATTGATTTAACGGAATGTGTCGTAAGCAATAGTTGCCACTAAGGCCAATTGATTTAATTTAATGTCTTAGTGTGCAATTGGGGTCGGTACGACCAATTAATTTAATTTAATGCCTCTGAAGGCAATTGTGGGTGCTAAGGACAATTAGTTACACATAATTTCTTAGAAGGCAAATGTGGGCATGGAGGCCAGTAAATTTAATTTTGAGCCTGACTATTACGGGTACTAAGGCAAATTAATATAACTTTAAAAGCCTCCCTATGAAACTTTAGGGAGTACTGATAATAAATTTTAATAAGTGCTTTAGATTGTAATTGTGGCAATAAGGACAATTAATTTAATATCGTGCCTCGGAAAGCAATAGTGGGCACTAAGGCCAATCGATTTATTTTTATGCCTTAGTGTGCGTTCGAGGACGATACGGCTAATTAATTTTATTTAGTGCCTTTGAAGGAAATCGTGTCTGTGAAGGACAATTAGTTAAATTTAATTTCTTAGAAGGAAATTGCGAGCATTTATGACAGTTAAATAAATTTTCCACCCAGATTTGGAAAAGCGGGTGCTACAGCCAATTAATTTAATTTTATACCTTAGTAGAAAATTGCCGAAACTATGGTCAATTAGTTGTATTTAGTGCTTTAGAAGGTAACTGTGGAAATAAGGATGACTAATTTAATTTAACGCCTCGTAAGGCGATTGTGGGCACTCGATCGATTGATTTAATGGAATGTGTCGTAAGCAATAGTTGCCACTAAGGCCAATTAATTTAATTTAATGTCTTAGTGTGCAATTGGGGCGGTACGAACAATTAATTTAATTTAATGCCTCTGAAGGCAATTGTGGGTGCTCAGGACAATTAGTTAATTGTCATTATTTCTTCGAACGCAAATGTGGGCATGGATGCCAGAAAATTTAATTTTGTGCCTCTGAAGGCTATTAGGGGTACTAAAGCAAATTAATATAACTTTAAGCCTCGTTAGGAAACTTTAGAGAGTACTGATAATAATTTTTAATAAGTGCTTTAGAATGTAATTGTGGCAATAAGGATAATTAATTTAATATCGTGCCTCGGAAAGCAATAGTGAGCACTAAGGCCAATCGATTTATTTTTATGCCTTAGTGTATGTTCGAGGGCGATACGGCCAATTAATTTTATTTAGTGCCTTAGAAAGAAATTGTGTCTTTGAAGGACAATTAGTTAAATTTAATTTCTTAGAAAGAAAATGTGTCTATGAAGGACAATTAGTTAAATTTAATTTTTTGGAATTGAAATTGCGTGCATTGACGACAGTTAATTAAATTTTCCGCCCAGATTTGGAAAAGCGGGTGGTACGGCAAATTAATTTATTTAATGCCATAGTGTTAGTTCGAGGGCGATACGGCCAATTAATTTTCTTTAGTGCCTTAGAAGGAAATTGTGTCTGTGAAGGACAATTAAATTTAATTTCTCAGAAGGAAATTGCGTGCTTTGATGACAATTAATTAAAATTTCTGCCCAGATTTGGAAAAGCGGGTGGTACGGCAAATTAATTTAATTTTATACCTTAGTAAAAAATTGTCGAAACTATGGTCAATTAGTTGAATTTAGTGCTTTAGAAGGTAACTGTGGCAATAAGGATGACTAATTTAATTTAATGCCTCATAAGACGACTGTGGGCACTACGATCAATTGATTTAACTTAATGTGTCGTAAGCAATAGGTGCCACTAAGGCCAATTGATTTAATTTAATGTCTTAGTGTGCAATTGGGGTCGATACGACCAATTAATTTAATTTAATAGCCTCTGAAGGCAATTGTGGGTGCTAAGGACAATTAGTTACACATAATTACTTAGAAGGCAAATGTGGGTATGGAGGCCAGTAAATTTAATTTTGAGCCTGGCTATTACGGGTACTAAGGCAATTTAATATAACTTTAAGCCTCGCTAGGAAACTTTAGGGAGTACTGATAATAATTTTTAATAAGTGTTTTAGATTGTAATTGTGGCAAAAAGGACAATTAATTTAATATCGTGCCTCGGAAAGCAATAGTGGGCAGTAAGGCCAATCGATTTATTTTAAGGCCTTAGTGTGCGTTCGAGGGCGATAAGGCCAATTAATTTTATTTAGTGCCTTAGAAGGAAATTGTGTCTGTGAAGGAAAATTTGTTAAATTTAATTTCGTAGAAGGAAATTGCGTGCATTGATGACAGTTAATTAAAATTTTCGCCCATATTTAGAAAAGCGGGTGGTACGGCAAATTAATTTATTTAATGCCTTAGTGTGAGTTCGGGGGCGATACGGCCAATTAATCCCGTAAGTTTATTTAGTGCCTTAGAAGGAAATTGTGTCTGTGAAGGACAATTTAACTTAATTTCTTAGAAGGAAATTGCATGCATTGATTACAGTTAATTAAATTTTCCGCCCAAATTTGGAAAAGCGGGTGGTACGGCAAATTAATTTAATTTTATACCTTAGTAGAAAATTGCCGAAACTACGGTCAATTAGTTGAATTTTGTGCTTTAGAAGGTAACTGTGGTAATAAGGATGACTAATTTAGTTTAAGTCCTCATAAGGCGATTGTGGGCACTACGATCAATTGATTTAACTGAATGTGTTGTAAGCAATAGTTGCTATTAAGGCCAGTTAATTTAATTTAATGTCTAAGTGTGCAATTGGGGCGATACGACCAATTAATTTAATTTAATTGCATCTGAAGGCAATTGTGGGTGCTAAGGACAATTAGTTACACATAATTTCTTAGAAGGCAAATGTGGGCATGGAGGCCAGTAAATTTATTTTTGTGTGTCTGAAGGCTATTACGGGTAAGTCCTGTACTAAGGCAAATTAATATAACTTTAAGCCTCGCTAAGAAACTTTAGGGAGTACTGATAATAATTTTTAATTAGTGCTTTAGAATGTAATTGTGGCAATAAGGACAATTAATTTAATATCGTGCCTCGAAAAGCAATAATAGGCACTAAAGCCAATCGATTAATTTTAATGCCTTAGTGTGCGTTCGAGGGCGATACGGCCAATTAATTTTATTTAGTGCCTTAGAAGGTAATTGTGTCTGTGAAGGAAAATTAGTTAAATTTAATTTCTTAGAAGGAAATTGCGTGCATTGGTGATAGTTAATTAAATTTTCTGCCCAGATTTGGAAAAGCGGGTGCTACGACAAATTAATTTATTTAATGCCTTAGTGCGAGTTCAAGGGTGATACGGCCAATTAATTTCATTTAGTGCCTTAGTAGGAAATTGTGTCTTTGAAGGACAATTAAATTTAATTTCTTAGAAGGAAATTGCATGCATTGATGACACTTATTTAAATTTTCTGCCCAGAATTTGGAAAAGCGGGTGGTACGACAAATTAATTTAATTTTATACCTTAGTAGAAAATTGCCGAAACTACGGTCAATTAGTTGAATTTAGTGCTTCAGAAGGTAACTGTGGCAATAAGGATGACTAATTTAATTTAATGGCTCATAAGGCGATTGTGGGCACTACTATCAATTGATTTCACTGAATGTGTCGTAAGCAATTGTTGCCAATAAGGCCAGTTGATTTAATTTAATGTCTTAGTGTGCAATTGGAGGCGGTACGACCAATTAATTCAATTTAATGCCTCAGAAGGCAATTGTGGATGCTAAGGACAATTAGTTACACATAATTTCTTAGAAGGCAATTGTGGGCATTGAGGCCAGTAAATTTAATATTGTGCCTCTAAAAACTATTACGGGAACTAAGGCAAATTAATATAACTTTAAGCCTCGCTAGGTAACTTTAGGGAGTACTGATAACAATTTTTAATATGTGGTTTAGAATGTCATTGTGGCAATAAGGACAATTACGTATTTAATATCGTGCCTCGGAAGGCAATAGTGGGCACTAAGGCCAATCCATTTATTTTAATGCCTTAGTGTGCGTTCGAGGGCGATACGGCCAATTAATTTTATTTTGTGCCTTAGAAGGAAATTGTGTACGTGAAGGTCAGTTAATTAAATTTAATTTCTTAGAAGAAAATTGCGTGCATTGATGACAGTTAATTAATTTTACCCCCAGATTTGGAAAAACGGGCGGTACGGCAAATTAATTTAATTTTATACCTTAGCAGAAATTTGCTGAAACTACGGTCAATTAGTTGAATTTAGTGTTTTAGAAGGTAACTATGGCAATAAGGATGACTAATTTAATTATATGCCTCATAAGGCGATTGTGGGCATTACGATCAATTGATTTAAATAAATGTATCGAAACCAATTGTTACCACTAAGGCCAATTGAATTAATTTAATGTCTTAGTGTGCAATTGGGGGCAGTACGACCAATTAATTTAATTTAATGCCTTTGAAGGCAGTTGTTGGTGCTACAGGACAATTAGTTACACATAATTTCGTAGAAGGCAATTGTGGGCATTGAGGCCAGAAAATTTAATTTTGTGCCTCTGAAGGCTATTACGGGTAGTATGGCAAATTAATATTTTTGTGCCTCTGAAGGCATTTACGGGTACTAAGGCAAATTAATATAACTTTAAACCTCGCTACGAAACTCTAGGGAGTACTGATAACAATTTTTAATTTGTGATTTAGAATGTAATTGTGGCAATAAGGACAATTAATTTAATATCGTGCCTCTGAAAGCAATAGTGGGCACTAAGGCCAATCAATTTATTTTAAGTCCTTAGTGTGCGTTCGTGGACGATACGGCCAATTAATTTTGTTTAGTGCCTTAGAAGGAAATCGTGTCTGTGAAGGACAATTAGTTAAATTTAATTTCTTAGAAGGAAATTGCGAGCATTGATGACAGTTAATTAAATTTTCCGCCCAGATTTGGGAAAGCGGGTGCTACAACAAATTAATTTAATGTTATACCTTAGTAGAAAATTGCCGCAACTAGGGTCAATTAGTTGAATTTAGTGCTTTAGTAGGTAACTGTGGAAATAAGGATGACTAATTTAAATCAACGCCTCGTAAGGCGATTATGGGCACTACGATCAATTGATTTAACGGAATGTGTCGTAGGCAACAGTTGCCACTAAGGCCAATTGATTTAATTTAATGTCTTAGTGTGCAATTGGGGTCGGTATGACCAATTAATTTAATTTAATGCTGCTGAAGGCAATTGTTGGTGCTAAGGACAATTAGTTACAAACAATTTCTTAGAAGGCAATTGTGGGCATTGAGGCCAGTAAATTTAATTTTGTGCCTCTGAAGGCTATTACGGATACTAAGGCAAATTAATATAACTTTAAGCCTCGGTAAGAAACTTTAGGGAGTACTGATAACAATTTCAAATAAGTGCTTTAGAATGTAATTGTGGCAATAAGGACAATTAATTTAATATCGTACCTCGGAAGGCAATAGTGGGCACTAAGGCCAATCAATTTATTTCTAATGCCTTAGAGTGCATTCGAGAGCGATACGACCAATTAATTTTATTTAGTGCCTTAGAAGGTAATTGTGTCTGTGAAGGACAATTAGTTAAATTTAATTTCTTAGAAGGAAATTGCATGCATTGATGACAGTTAATTAAATTTTCCGCCCAGATTTGGAAAAGCGTGTGCTACGGCAAAATTAAATTAATTTAATGCCTTAGTGTGAGTTCAAGGGTGATACGGCCAATTAATTTTATTTAGTGGCTTAGAAGGAAATTGTGTCTGTGATGGAAAATTAAATTTAATTTCATAGAAGGAAATTGCGTGCAATGATGACACTTATTTAAATTTTCCGCCCAAATTTGGAAAAGCGGGTGGTACGGCAAATTAATTTAATTTTATACCTTAGTAGAAAATTGCCGAAACTACGGTCAATTAGTTGAATTTAGTGCTTTAGAAGGCAATAAGGATGACTAATTTAATTTAATGGCTCATAAGGCGATTGTGGGCACTACGATCAATGGGTCCAATGATTTAACTGAATGCGTCATAAGCAATTGTTGCCACTACGGCCAGTTGATTTAATTTAATGTCTTAGTGTGCAATTGGAGGCGGTACGACCAATTAAATCAATTTAATACCTCAAAAGGCAATTGTGGATGCTACGGACAATTAGTTACACATAATTTCTTAGAAGGCAATTGTGGGCATTGAGGCCAGTAAATTTAATATTGTGCCTCTGAAGGCAATTACGGGTACTAAGGCAAATTAATATAACTTTCAACCTCGCTAGGAAACTTTAGGGAGTACTGATAACAATTTTTAATATGTGCTTTAGAATGTAATTGTGGCAATAAGGATAATTAATTTAATATCGTGCCTCGGAAGGCAATAGTGGGCACTAAGGCCAATCGATTTATTTTAATACCTTAGTGTACGTTCGAGGGCGATACGGCCAATTAATTTTATTTTGTGCCTTAGAAGGAAATTGTGTACGTGAAGGTCAATTAATTATATTTGATTTCTTAGAAGGAAATTGCGTGCAAAGATGACAGTTAATTAATTTTACGCCTAGATTTGGAAAAATGGATGGTACGGCAAATTAATTTAATTTTATACCTTAGCAAAAAATTGCCGAAACTAGGGTCAATTAGTTTAATTTAGTGTTTTTGAAGGTAACTATGGCAATAAGGATGACTAATTTAATTTAATGCCTCATAAGGCGATTGTGGGCATTACGATCAACTGATTTAACTAAATGTGTCGAAAGCAATTGTTACCACTAAGGCCAATTGAATTAATTTAATGTCTTAGTGTGCAATTGGGGACGGTACGACCAATTAATTTAATTTAATACCTCTGAAGTCAATTGTTGGTGCTAAGGACAATTAGTTACACATAATTTCGTAAAAGGCAATTGTGGGCATTGAGGCCAGTAAATTTAATTTTGTGCCTCTGAAGGCTATTACGGGTACTATGGCAAATTAATATTTTTGTGCCTCTGAAGGCTATTACGGGTACTAAGGAAAATTAATGTAACTTTAAACCTCGCTACGAAACTCTGGGGAGTACTGATAACAATTTTTAATTTGTGATTTAGAATGTAATTGTGGCAATAAAGACAATTAATTTAATATTGTGCCTCGGATAGCAATAGTGGGCACTAAGGCCAATAAATTTATTTTAATGCCTTAGTGTGCATTCGAGCACGATACGGCCAATTAATTTTATTTAGTGCCTTAAAAGGAAATCGTGTCTGTGAAAGACAATTAGTTAAATTTAATTTCTTAGAAGGAAATTGCGAGCATTGATGATAGTTAATTAAATTTTCCGCCCAGATTTGGAAAGGCGGGTGGTA
This sequence comes from Cinchona pubescens, assembly GCA_025175665.1. Classification (NCBI taxonomy): domain Eukaryota; kingdom Viridiplantae; phylum Streptophyta; class Magnoliopsida; order Gentianales; family Rubiaceae; genus Cinchona; species Cinchona pubescens. The sequence goes on from JANKKI010000232.1 coordinate 2,664,326, forward strand.
CAGCAAATTAATTTAATTTTATACCTTAGTAGAAAATTGCCGAAACTAAGGTCTATTAGTTGAATTTTGTGTTTTAGATGGTAACTGTGGCAATAAGATGACTAATTTAATTTAATGGCTCATGAGGCGTTGTCGGCACTACGATCAATTTATTTAACTGAATGTATCGTAAGCAATAGTTGCCACTAAGGCCAATTGATTTAATTTAATGTGCTTAGTGTGCAATTTGGGGCGGTACGACCAATTAAATTAATTTAATGCCTCTAAAGACAATTGTGGGTGCTAAGGACAATTAGTCACACATAATTTCTTAGAAGGCAATTGTGGGCATTGAGGCCAGTAAATTTAATATTGTGCCTCTGAAGGCAATTACGGGTACTAAGGCAAATTAATATAACTTTAAGCCTCGCTAGGAAACTTTAGGGAGTACTGATAACAATTTTTAATATGTCCTTTAGAATGTAATTGTGGCAATAAGGACAATTAATTTAATATCGTGCCTCGAAAGGCAATAGTGGGCACTAAGGCCAATCGATTTATTTTAATGCCTTAGTGTGCATTCGAGGGCAATACGGCCAATTAATTTTATTTTGTGCCTTAGAAGGAATTTGTGTACGTGAAGGTAAATTAATTAGATTTAATTTCTTAGAAGGAAACTGCGTGCATAGATGACAGTTAATTAATTTTTCTCCCAGATTTGGAAAAACGGGTGGTACGGCAAATGGATTAATTTAATTTTATACCTTAGCAGAAAATTGCCGAAACTACGGTCAATTAGTTTAATTTAGTGTTTTGGAAGGTAACTGTGGCAATAAGGATGACTAATTTAATTTAATGCCTTATAAGGCGATTGTGGGCATTACGATCAATTGATTTAACTGAATGTGTCGTGAGCAATTAATTGCCACTAAGGCCAATCGATTTATTTTAGTGCCTTAGTGTGAGTTCGAGGCGATACGGTCAATTAATTTTATTTAGTGCCTTAGAAGGAAATTGTGTCTGTGAAGGACAATTAATTAAATTTAATTTCTTAGATGGAAATTGCGAGCATTGATGCCAGTTAATTAAATTTTACGCCCAAATTTGGAAAAATGGATGGTACGGAAAATTAATTTAATTTTATACCTTAGCAGAAAATAGTCGAAACTATTGTCAATTAGTTGAGTTTAGTGCTTTAGAAGGTAACTGTGGCAATAAGGATGACTACTTTGATTTAATACCTCATAAGGACACATTCGATTGTGGGCACTACGACCAATTGATTTATCGGAATGTGTCGTACGCAATAGTTGCCACTAAGGCCAGTTGGTTTAATTTAATGTCTTGGTGTGCAATTGGGGTTGTTACAACCAATTAATTTAATTTAATACCTCTGAAGGCAATTGATGGTGCTAAGGACAATTAGTTACATAAAATTTCTTAGAAGGCAATTGTGGGCATTGAGACTAGTAAATTTAATTTTGTGCCTCTGAAGGCCATTACAGGTACTAAGGCAAATTAATATAACTTTAAGCCTCGCTACGAAACTTTAGGGAGTACTGATAACAATTTCAAATAAGTGATTTAGAATGTAATTGTGGCAATAAGGATAATTAATTTAATAATATGCCTCGTAAAGCAATAGTGGGCACTAAGGCCAATCAATTTATTTTAATGCCTTAGTGCGCGTTCGAGGGCGATGCGGCCAATTAATTTTATTTTGTGCCTTAGAAGGAAATTGTGTTTGTGAAGGACATTTAGATTTAATTACAAACCTGTCTCTTAGCCGGAAATTGCGTGCATTGGTGCCAGTTAATTAAATTTTACGCCGAGATTTGGAAAAACGGGTGGCACGGAAAATTAATTTAATTTTATACCTTAGTAGAAAATTGCCGAAACTACGGTCAATTAGTTGAATTTAGTGCTTTAGAAGGTAACTGTGGCAATAAGGATGACTAATTTAATTTAATGGCTCATAAGGCGATTGTGGGCACTACGATCAATTGATTTAACTGAATGTGTCGTAAGCAATAGTTGCCACTGAAGCTAATTGATTTAAGGCATTAATGTCTTAGTGAGCAATTGGGGTCGGTACGACCAACTAATTTAATTTAATGCCTCTGAAGGCAATTGTGGGTTCTAAGGACAATTACTTAAATTCTATTAGTTGAATTCAGTGTTTTAGAAGGTAACTGTGGCATTAAGGATGACAAATTTAATTTAAAGCCTCATACGGCGATTGTGGGCACTACAATCAATTGATTTAACTGAATGTGTCGTAATCAATAGTTGCCACATTGAAGGCCTGTTGATTTAATTTAATGTCTTAGTGTGCAATTGGGGTCGGTGCGACCAATTTATTTAATTTAATGCCTCTGAAGGCAATTGTTGGTACTAAGGACAATTAGTTACATATAATTTCTTGGAAGGCAAATGTGGGGCATTGAGGCCAGTAAATTTAATTTTGTACCTCTAAGGGCAATTACAGGTACTAAGGCAAATTAATGTAACTTTAAGCCTCGCTCAAAAACTCTAGGGAGTACTGATTACAATTTTTAATACGTGCTTTAGAATGTAATTGTGGCAATTATGACAATTAATTTAATATCGTACCCCGGAAGGCAATAATGGGCACTAAGGCCAATCGATTTATTTTAGTGCCTTAGTGTGAGTTCGAGGGCGATACGGTCAATTAATTTTATTTAGTGCCTTAGAAGGAAATTGTGTCGGTGAAGGACAATTAATTAGATTTAATTTCTTAGAAGGAAATTGCGAGCATTCAAGCCAGTTAATTAAATTTTTCGCCCAAATTTGTCCCGAAAAACGGATGGTATGGCAAATTAATTTAATTTTATACCTTAGCAGAAAATAGTCGAAACTACTGTCAATTAGTTGAGTTTAGTGCGTTAGAAGGTAACTGTGGCAACAAGGATGACTAATTTGATTTAATACCTCATAAGGCGATTAATGGGAACTACGATCAATTGATTTATCGGAATGTGTCGTACGCAATTGTTGCCACTAAGGCCTGTTGGTTTAATTTAATGTCTTGGTGTGCAATTAAATTGGTATGACCAATTGCCACAATTGCATGCCTCTGAAGGCAATTGATGGTGCTAAGGACAATTAGTTACATACAATTTCTTAGAAGGCAATTGTGGGCATTGAGGCTAGTAAATTTAATTTTGTGCCTCTGAAGATTATTACGGGTACTAAGGCAAATTAATTAACTTTCTATCGCTACGAAACTTTAGGGAGTACTGATAACAATTTCAAATAAGTGATTTAGAATGTAATTGTGGCAATAAGGACAATTAATTTAATGTAATGTGCCTTGTAAAGCAATAGTGGGCACTAAGGCCAATCAATTTATTTGAATGCCTTAGTGTGCGTTCGAGGGCGATGCGGCCAATTAATTTTATTTTGTGCCTTAGAAGGAAATTGTGTTTGTGAAGGACAATTAATTTTAATTTCTTAGTACGAAATTGCGTGCATTGGTGCCAGTTAATTAAATTTTACGCCCAGATTTGGAAAAACGGGTGGCTCGGCAAATTAATTTAATTTTATACCTTAGTAGAAAATTGCTGAAACTATAGTCAATTAGTTGAATTTAGTGATTCAGAAGGTAACTGTGGCAATAAGGATGACTAATTTAATTTAATGGCTCATAAGGCGATTGTGGGCACTACGATCAATTGATTTAACTGAATGTGTCGTAAGCAATAGTTACCACTGAGGCTAATTGATTTAATTTAATGTCTTAGTGAGCAATTGGGGTCGGTACGACCAATTAATTTTATTTAATGCCTCTGAAGGCAATTGTGGGTGCTAAGGACAAGCACTGTTTACTTAAATTCTATTAGTTGAATTCAGTGTTTTAGAAGGTAGCTGTGGCATTAAGGATGACAAATTTAATTTAATGCCTCATACGGCGATTGTGGGCACTACGATCAATTGATTTAACTGAATGTGTCGTAATCAATAGTTGCCATGGAGGCCTGTTGATTTAATTTAATGTCTTAGTGTGCAATTGGGGTCGGTACGACCAATTAATTTAATTTAATGCCTCTGAAGGCAATTGTTGGTGCTAAGGACAATTAGTTACATATAATTTCTTGGAAGGCAAATGTGGGGCATTGAGGCCAGTAAATTTAATTTTGTACCTCTGAGGGCAATTACGGGTACTAAGGCAAATTAATATAACTTTAAGCCTCGCTCAAAAGCTCTAGGAGTACTGATTACCTTTTTTAATACGTGCTTTAGAATGTAATTGTGGCAATTAGGACAATTAATTTAATATCGTACTTAAGGTAAATTCCTTAAACCCACAATTCAATTTATTTTCATGCCTTACTGTGCGTTCGATACGGCCAAATAATTTTATTTAGTGCCATAGAAGGAAATTTTGTCTGTGAAGGTCAATTAATTAAATTTAATTTCTTAGAAGGAAATTGCGAGCATTGATGACAGTTAATTAAATTTTCCGCCCAGATTTGGAAAAATGGATGGTACGGCAAATTAATTTAATTTTATACTTTAGTAGAAAATTGTCGAAACTACGGTCAATTAGTTGAATTTAGTGTTTTAGAAGGTAACTATGTCAATAAGGTTGACTAATATAGTTTAATGCCTCATCAGCCGATTGTGGGCACTACGATCAACTGATTTAACTGAATGTGTCGTAATCAATAGTTGCCACGAAGGCTAATTGATTTAATTTAATGTCTTAGTGTGCAATTGGGGGCGGCAGGACCAATTAATTTAATTTAATGCCTCTGAAGGCAATTTTTGGTGCTAAGGACAATTAGTTACACATAATTTCTTAGAAGGCAATTGTGGGCATTGAGGCCAGTAAATTTAATTTTGGGCTTTTGAAGGCTATTACGGCTACTAAGGCATGTTAATATAACCTTAAGCCTCATTAGGAAACTTTGGGCAGTACTGATAACAGTTGTTGGTGCTAAGAAAAATTAGTTACATATAATTTCTTAGAAGGCAAATGTGGGCATGGAGACCAGTAAATTTAATTTTGTGCCTCCAAAGGCTATTACGGGTACTAAGGCAAATTAATATAACTTTAAGCCTCGCTCGGAAACTTTAGGGAGTACTGATAATAATTTCAAATAAGTGCTTTAGAATGTAATTGAGGCAATTAGGACAATTAATTTAATAATGTGCCTCGGAAAGCAATAGTGGGCACTAAGGCCAATCAATTTATTTCAATGCCTTAGTGCGCGTTCGAGGGCGATGCGGCCAATTAATTTTATTTTATGCCTTAGAAGGAAATTGTGTTTGTGAAGGACAATTAAATTTAATTTCTTAGCAGGAAATTGTGTGCATTGGTGCCCAGTTAATTAAATTTTACGCCCAGATTTGGAAAAACAGTTGGGTGGCACGGCAAATTAATTTAATTTTATACCTTAGTAGAAAATTGCCGAAACTACAGTCAATTAGTTGAGTTTAGTGCTTCATAAGGTAACTGTGGCAATAAGGATGACTAATTTAATTTAATGGCTCATAAGGCGATTGTGGGCACTACGGTCAATTGATTTCACTGAATGTGTCGTCAGCAATAGTTGCCACTGAGGCTAATTGATTTAATTTAATGTCTTAGTGAGCAATTGGGGTCGGTACGACCAATTAATTTAATTTAATACCTATGAATGCAATTGTGGGTGCTAAGGACAATTACTTAAATTCTATTAGTTGAATTCAGTGTTTTAGAAGGTAACTGTGGCATTAAGGATGACAAATTTAATTTAATGCCTCTGAAGGCAATTGTTGGTGCTAAGGACAATTAGTTACATATAATTTCTTTGAAGGCAAATGTAGGGCATTGAGGCCAGTAAATTTAATTTTGTACCTCTGAGGGCAATTACGGGTACTAAGGCAAATTAATAAAAATAACTTTAAGCCTCGCTCAAAAACTCTAGGGAGTACTGATTACAATTTTTAATACGTGCTTTAGAATGTAATTGTGGCAATTAGGACAATTAATTTAATATCGTACCCCGGAAGGCAAATATGGGCACTAAGGCCAATCAATTTATTTTAATGCCTTACTGTGCGTTCGAGGGCGATACGGCCAAATAATTTTATTTAGTGCCATAGAAGGTAATTTTGTCTGTGAAGGTCAATTAATTAAATTTAATTTCTTAGAAGGAAATTGCAAGCATTGATGACAGTTAATTAAATTTTTCGCCCAGATTTGGAAAAATGGATGGTACGGAAAATTAATTTAATTTTATACCTTAGTAGAAAATTGTCGAAACTATGGTCAATTAGTTGAATTTAGTGTTTTAGAAGGTAACTATGTCAATAAGGTTGACTAATATAGTTTAATGCCTCATCAGCCGATTGTGGGCACTACGATCAACTGATTTAACAGAATGTGTCGTAATCAATAGTTGCCACGAAGGCTTAACTGATTTAATTTAATGTCTTAGTGTGCAATTGGGGGCGGCATGACCAATTAATTTAATTTAATGCCTCTGGAGGCAATTGTTGGTGCTAAGGACAATTTGTTACACATAATTTCTTAGATGGCAATTGTGGGCATTGAGGCCAGTAAATTTAATTTTGGCTTCTGAAGGCTATTACGGCTACTAAGGCACGTTAATATAACCTTAAGCCTCACAAGGAAACTTTGGGCAGTACTGATAACAGTTGTTGGTGCTAATGAAAATTAGTTACATATAATTTCTTAGAAGGCAAATATGGGCATGGAGACCAGTAAATTTAATTTTGTGCCTCTAAAGGCTATTACGGGTACTAAGGCAAATTAATATAACTTTAAGCCTCGCTAGGAAACATTAGGGAGTACTGATAATAATTTCAAATAAGTACTTTAGAATGTAATTGTGGCAATTAGGACAATTAATTTAATAATGTGCCTCGGAAAGCAATAGTGGGCACTAAAGCCAATCAATTTATTTTACTATGTCTTAGTGTGCGTTCGAGGGCGATGCGGCCAATTAATTTTATTTTGTGCCTTAGAAGGAAATTGTTTTTCTGGAGGACAACTAGATTTAATTTCTTAGAAGGAAATTGCGTGCATTGATGAAAGTTAATTAAATTTTATGCCTAGATTTGGAAAAACGGGTGGCACGGCAAATTAATTTAATTTTATACCTTAGTAGAAAATTGTCGAAACTACGGTCAATTAGTTGAATTTAGTGCTTCAAAAGGTAACTGTGGCAATAAGGATGACTAATTTAATTTAATGGCTTATAAGGCGATTGTGGACACTACGATCAATTGATTTAACTGAATGTGTCGTAAGCAATAGTTGCCACTTAGGCTAATTGATTTAATTTAATGTCTTAGTGCACAATTGGGGTCGGTACGATCAATTAATTTTATTTAATACCACTGAAGGCAATTGGGGGTGCTAAGGACAATTACTTAAATTCTATTAGTTGAATTCAGTGTTTTAGAAGGTAACTGTGCAATGCAATAAGGATGACTAATTTAATTTAATGCCTCATACGGTGATTGTGGGCACTACGATCAATTGATTTAACTGAATGTGTCGTAATCAATAGTTGCCACGGAGGCCAGTTGATTTAATTTAATGTCTTAGTGTGCAATTGGGGTCGGTACGACCAATTAATTTAATTTAATGCCTCTAAAGACAATTGTGGGTGCTAAGGACAATTAGTTACATACAGTTTTTTAGAAGGCAAATGTGGGCATTGAGGCCAGTAAATTTAATTTTTTGCCCCTGAAGGCTATTACGGGTACTAAGGCAAATTAATATAACTTTAAGCCTCACTAGGAAACTTTTGAGAGTACTAATAACAATTTAAATTACATGCTTTAGAATGTAATTGTGGCAATAAGGACAATTAATTTAATATCGTGCCTCGAAAATCAGTACTGGGCACAAAGGCCAATAATTTATTTTAATGCCTTACTGTGCGTTCGAGGGCGATACGGCCAATTAATTTTATTTAGTGCCTTAGACGAGGAAATTAGGAAATTGTGTCTGTGAAGGTCAATTAATTAAATTAATTTAATATCGTGCCTCGAAAAGCAATAGTGGGCACTAAGGCCAATCATTTATTTTAATGCCTTAGTGTGCGTTCGAGGGCGATACGGTCAAGTAATTTTATTTAGTGCCTTAGAAGGAAATTGTGTCTGCGAAGGTCAATTAATTAAATTTAATTTCTTAGAAGGTAATTGCGTGCATTGATGACTGTTAATTAAATTTTCTGCCCAGATTCAGAAAAACGTCAACTACGGCAAATTAATTGAATTTTATACCTTAGTAGAAAATTGTCGAAACTACGGTCAATTAGCTGAATTTAGTATTTTAGAAGTTAACTGTGGCAATACGGATGACTAATTTAATTTAATGCCTCATAAGGCGATTGTGGGCACTACGATCAATTGAGTTAACGGAATGTCTCGTAATCAATAGTTGCCACTAAGGCTAATTGATTTAATTTAATGTCTTAGTGTGCAATTGGGGGCGGTACGACCAATTAAATAATTTAATTTAATGCCTCTGAAAGCAATTATTGGTGCTAAGGGCACTTAATTTAATATAATTTCTTAGAAGGCAAATGTGTTCTATTGAGGCCAGTAAATTTAACTAATTGACCTTAGTGAGAGACAATTAGGTACTAAGGCAAATTGTCAATTAATTTTAAGCCTCGCTAGGAAACTCTAGGAGAACTGATAACAATTTCAAATAAGTGCTTTAGAATGTAATTGTGGCAATAAGGACAATTAATTTAATATCGTGCCTCGGAAGGCAATAGTGGGCAGTAAGGCCAATCGATTTATTTTAATGCCTTAGTGTGCATTCGAGGGCGATACGGCCAATTAATTTTATTTTGTGCCTTAGAAGGAAATTGTGTCTGTGAAGAAATATTAGTTAAATTTAATTTCTTAGAAGGAAATTGCGAGCATTGATGCCAGTTAATTAAATTTTACGCCCATATTTGGTAAAACTGGTGGTACGAAAAATTAATTTAATTTTAGTGCCCACTATTTCTTTCCGAGGCACTGATATATTAAATAAATTGTCCTTATTGACACAATTACATTCTAAAGCACCTATTTCAAATTGTTATCAGTACTCCCTAAAGTTTCCTAGCGAGGCTTAAAGATATATTAATTTCCCCTAGTACCCGTAATAGCCTGCAGAGGCACAAAATTAAATTTACTGGCATCAATGCCCGCAATTGCCTTCTAAGAAATTGTATGTAACTAATTGTCCTTAGCATCCACAACTGCCTTCAGAGGCATTAAATTAAATTAATTGGTCGTATCGCCCGCAATTGCACACTAAGACATTAAATTAAATCAACTGGCCTTCATGGCAACTATTGCTTACGACACAATTAAATCAATTGATCGTAGTGCCCACAATCGCCTTATGAGGCATTAAATTAAATTAGTCATCCTTATTGCCACAGTTACCTTCTAAAGCACTAAATTCAACTAATTGACCGTAGTTTCGACAATTTTCTACTATGGTATATAATTAAATTAATTTGCCATACCACCCGTTAATCTGGGCTGTGTAAAATTTAATTAACTATCATCAATGCACGAAATTTCCTTCTAAGAAATTAAATTTAATTAATTGACCATCGCAAACACAATTTCCTTCTAAGGTACTAAATAAAATTAATTGGCCTTATCGCTCTCGAACGCACTCTAAGGCATTAAAATAAATTTTGGCCTTAAGCCCACTGTTGCCTTCCGAGGCATGATATTAAATTAATTGTCCTTATTGCCAGAATTACATTCTAAATCACTTATTTGAAATTGTTATCAGTACTACCAAAAGTTTCCTAGCGAGGCTTAAAGTTATATTAACTTGCCTTAGTACCCGTAATAGCCTTCAGAGGCACAAAATTAAATTTACTGGCCTCCATGCCCACATTTGCCTTCTAAGAAATTGTATGTAACTAATTGTCCTTAGCACCCGCAATTTCCTTCAGAGGTATTAAATTAAATTAATTGGTTGTGCCGCCCTCAATTGCACACTAAGACATTAAATTAAATCAATTAGCCTTCGTGGCAACTACAGAATTGCTTACGACACATTCAGTTAAATCAATTGGTCGTAATGCCCACAATCGCATTATGAGGCATTAAATTAAATTAGTCATCCTTATTGCCACAGTTACCCTCTAAAACAATAAATTCAACTAATTGACCGTAGTTTCGACAATTTTCTGCTAAGGTATAAAATTAAATTAATTTACTGTACCATCCATTTTTCCAAATCTGGGCGTAAAATTTAATTAACAGTCATCAATGCACGCAATTTCCTTCTAAGAAATTAAATTTAATTAATTGTCCTTCGCAGACACAATTTGCTTCTATGGCACTAAATGTGTTTAATTGACCGTATCGCCCTCGAACGCACACTAAGGCATTAAAATTTAATCGATTGGCCTTAGAAGGCAATATTGCCTTCCGAGGCACGATATTAAATTAATGTGTCCTTATTGCCACAATTACATTCTAAATCACTTATTTTAAATTGTTATCAGCACTCCCAAAAGTTTCCTAGCGAGAGTTAAAGTTATATTGACTAACTTGCCTTAGTACCCGTAATTGCCTTTAGAGGCACAAAATTAAATTTACTGGCCTCCATGCCCACATTGGCCTTCTAAGAAATTATGTGTAATTAGTTGTCCTTAACATCCAAAATTGCCTTCAGAGGCATTAAATTAAATTAATTGGTCGTGCCGCCACCAATTGCACACTAAGACTTAAATTAAATCAATTGGCCTTCGTGGCAACTATTGTTTACGACACATTCAGTTAAATTAATTGACCGTAGTGCCCACAATCGCCTCATGAGGCATTAGATTAAATTAGCGATCCTTATTGCCACAGTTACCTTCTAAAACACTAAATTCAGCTAATTTACCATCGTTTCGGTAATTTTCTACTAAGGTATAAAATTAAATTAATTTGCCGTACCATCCATTTTTCCAAATCTGGGCCTAAAATTTAATTAACTGTCATCAATGCACGCAATTTCCTTCTAACTAATTGTCCTTCACAGATACAATTTCCTTCTAAGGCACTAAATAAAATCGTTATTAATTAATTGGCCGTATCGCCCTTGAACGCACACTAAGGCATTAAAATAAAATGGCTAGCCTTAGTGCCCACTATTGCCTTCCGAGACACGATATTAAATTAATTGTCCTTATTGCCACAATTACATTCTAAAGCACTTATTTTAAATTGTTATTAGTACTGCCCAAAATTTCCTCGTAAGGCTTAAAGTTATATTAACTTGCCTTAGTACCCGTAATTGCTTACGACACATTTAGTTAAATTTTTATTAGTACTCCCCAAAGTTTCCTAGCGAGGATTAAAGTTATATTAATTTTCCTTAGTACCCGTCATAGCCTTTAGAGGCACAAAATTAAATTTACTGGCCTCAATGACCACAATTGCCTTCTAAGAAATTGTATGTAACTAATTGTCCTTAGCACCAATAATTGCCTTTAGAGGCATTAAATTAAATTAATTGGTCGTACCACCCCCAATTGCACACTAAGACATTAAATTAAATCTATTAGCCTTAGTGGCAACAATTGCTTAATCACGACACATTCAGTTAAATCAATTGATCGTAGTGCCCACAATCGCCTTATGAGACATTAAATTAAATTAGTCATCCTTATTGCCATAGTTACCTTCTAAAGCACTAAATTCAACTAATATACCTTAGTTTCGGCAATTTTCTACTAAGGTATAAAATTAAATTAATTTGCCGTACCACCTATTTTTCCAAATCTGGGCGTAAAATTTAATTAACTGGCATCAATGCTCGCAATTTCCTTCTAAGAAATTAAATTTAATTAATTATCCTTCACTGATAGAATTTCCTTCTAAGGCACTAAATAAAATTAATTGGCCCGTATCGCTCTCGAACGCACACTAAGGCATTAAAATAAATTGATTGCCTTCCGAGGCACGATATTAAATTAATTGTCCTTATTGCCACAATTACATTCTAAAGCAATTATTTAAAATATTTATTAGTACTCCCTAAAGTTTCCTAGCGAGGCTTAAAGTAATATTAACTTGCCTTACTACCCGTAATTGCTGCTTCAGAGGCACAAAATTAAATTTACTGCCTCAATGCCCACATTTGCCTTCTAAGAAATTGTGTGTAACTAATTGTCTTTAGAACCAACAATTGCCTTCAGCAGCATTAAATTCAATTAATTGGTCGTGCCACCCCCAATTGCACACTAAGACATTAAATTAAATCAACTGGCCTTAGTGGCAATAATTGCTTACGACACATTCCGTTAAATCAATTGATCGTAGTGCCCACAATCGCCTTATGAGGCATTAAATTAAATTAGTCATCCTTATTGCCACAGTTACCTTCTAAAGCACTAAATTCAACTAATTGACCGTAGTTTCGGCAATTTTCTACTAACATATAAAATTAAATTAATTTACCGTACCATCCGTTTTTCCAAATCTGGGCGTAAAATTTAATTAACTATCATCAATGCATGAATTTCCTTCTAAGAAATTAAATTTAATTAATTGACCATCGCAGACACAATTTCCTTCTAAGACACTAAATAAAATTAATTGCGCCGTATCGCCCTCGAACGCACACTAAGGCATTAGAATAAATCGATTGGCCTAGTGCCAATCAATATTGCCTTTAGGCACGATATTAAATTAATTGTCCTTATTGCCACAATTACATTCTAAATCACTTATTTCAAATTGTTATCAGTACTCCCTGAAGTTTCCTAGCGAGGCTTAAAGTTATATTAACTTGCCTTAGTACCCGTAATAGCCTTCAGAGGCACAAAATTAAATTTACTGGCCTCTTTGCCCTCATTTGCCTTCTAAGAAATTGTATGTAACTAATTGTCCTTAGCACCCACAATTGCCTTCAGAGGCATTAAATTAAATTAATTGGTCGTGTCGCCCCCAATTGCAAGACATTAAATTAAATCAATTAGCCTTAGTGGAACTATTGCTTACGACACATTCAGTTAAATCAATTGATCGTAATGCCCACAATCGCCTTATGAGGCATTAAATTAAATTAGTCATCCTTATTGCCACAGTTACCTTCTAAAACATTAAATCGTCAACTAATTGACCGTAGTTCGACAATTTTCTACTAAGGTATAAAATTAAATTAATTTGCCTTACCATCCGTTTTTCCAAATCTGGGCGTAAAATTTAATTAACTATAATCAATGCATTCAATTTCCTCCTCAGAAATTAAATTTAATTAATTGAACTTAAGACACAATTTCCTTCTAAGGCACTTCAACTAATTGACCGTAGTTTCGACAATTTTCTACCAAGGTATAAAATTAAATTAATTTGCCGTACCACCCGTTTTTTCAAATCTGGGCGTGAAATTTAATTAACTGGCACGATATTAAATTAATTGTCCTTATTGCCACAATTACATTCTAAATCCCTTATTTGAAATTATTATCAGTACTCCCTAAAGTTTCCTAGTGAGGCTTAAAGTTATATTAACTTGCCTTAGTACCCGTAATTGCCTTTAGAAACACAAAATTAAATTTACTGGCCTCTGTGCCCGCATTTGCCTTCTAAGAAATTATATGTAACTAATTGTCCTTTAGCACCAACAATTGCCTTCAGTGGCATTAAATTAAATTAATTGGTCGTACCGCCCCCAATTGCACACTAAGACATTAAATTAAATCAATTAGCCTTCGTGGGAACAATTGCTTACGACACATTTCGTTAAATCAATTGATCGTAGTGCCTACAATCGCCTGATGAGGCATTAAATTAAATTAGTCATCCTTATTGCCACAGTTACCTTCCAAAGCACTAGGTTCAACTAATAGACCATAGTTTCGTCAATTTTCTACGAAGGTATAAAATTAAATTAATTTGCCGCACCACCCGTTTTTCCAAATTTGGGCGTAAAATTTAATTAACTGGCATCAATGCTCGCAATCTCCTTCAAAGAAATTAAATTTAACTAATTGTCCTTCACAGACACGATGTCCTTCTAAGGCACTAAATAAAATTAATTGGTCGTATCGCTCTCGAACGCACACTAAGGCATTAAACTAAATCGATTGGCCTTAGAGCCCACTACTGCCTTCCGAGGCACGATATTAAATAGCTAATAATTGTCGTTATTGCCACAATTACATTCTAAATCACTTATTTTAAATTGTTATCAGTACTCTCAAAAGTTTCCTAGCGAGGCTTAAAGTTATATTAACTTGCGTTATTACCCGTAATTGCCTTTAGAGGCACAAAATTAAATTTACTGCCCTCCATGCCCACATTTGCCTTCTAAGAAATTATGTGTAACTAGTTGTCCTTAGCATCCACAATTGCCTTCAGAGACATTAAATTAAATTAATTGGTCGTGCCGCCCCCAATTGCACACTAAGACATTAAATTAAATTAATTGGCCTCGTGGCAACAATTGCTTACGACACATTCAATTAAATCAATTGATCATAGTGCCCACAATCGCCTTATGAGGCATTAAATTAAATTAGTCATCCTTATTGCCACAGTTACCTTCTAAAACACTAAATTCAACTAATAGACCTTAGTTTCGGCAATTTTCTACTAAGGTTAAAAATAAATTAATTTGTCGTACCTCCCGCTTTTCCAAATCTGAGCGAATTGAAAATTTAATTAACTGTCATCAATGCTCGCAATTTCCTTCTAAGAAATGAAATTTAACTAATTTTCCTTCACATATACAATTTCCTTCTAGGGCACTAAATAAAATTAATTGGCCGTATCGCTCTCGAACACATACTAAGGCATTAAAATAAATTGATTGGCCTTAGTGCCCACTATTGCTTTTCGAGGCACGATATTAAATTAAGTGTCCTTATTGCCACAATTACATTCTGAAGCACTTATTAAAAATTGTTATCATTACTCCCTAGAGTTTCCTAGCGAGGCTTATAGTTATATTAATTTGCCTTAGTACCCGTAATTGTCTTCAAAGGCACAAAATTAAATTTACTGGCCTCAATGCCCACATTGGCCTTCTAAGAAATTATGTGTAACTAATTGTCCTTAGCACCAATAATTTCCTTCATAGGTATTAAATTAAATTAATTGGTCGTACCAACCCCAATTGCACACTAAGACATTAAATTAAATCAAATGGCCTTAGTAGCATTTTACCATTGCTTCCGACACATTCCGTTAAATCAATTGATCGTAGTGCCCACAATCGCCTTATGAGGCATTAAATTAAATTGGTATTCCTTATTGCTACTGTTACCTTCTAAAGCACTAAATTCAACTAATAGACCATAGTTTCGACATTTTTCTACTAAGGTATGAAACTAAATTAATTTGCCGTACCACCCGTTTTAACAAATCTGGCCGAAAAATTTAATTAACTGGCATCAATGCTCGCAATTTCCTTCTAAGAAATTAAATCTAATTGTCCTCCACAGACACAATTTCCTTCTAAGCACTAAATTGAATTAATTGTGCCTGTCTAAGGACAATTACACTAAGGCATTAAAATAAATCGATTGGCCTTAGTGCCCACTATTGCCTTCTAAGGCACGATATTAAATTAATTGTCTTTATTGCCACAGTTTCATTCTAAAGAACTTATTTTAAATTGTTATTAGTACTGCCCAAAGTTTCCTAGTAAGGCTTAAAGTTATATTAACTTGCCTTAGTAACCGTAATAGCCTTCAGAGGCACAAAATTGAATTTACTGGCCTCAATGCCCACAATTGCCTTCTACGAAATTGTATGTAACTAATTGTCCTTAGCACCAACAATTGCCTTCAGAGGCATTAAATTAAATTAATTGGTCGTACCGCCCCCAATTGCACACTAAGACATTAAATTAAATCAATTCGCCTTAATGGCAACTATTGCTTACGACACATTCATTTAAATCAATTGATCGTAGTGCTCACAACCGCCTTATGAGGCATTAAATTAAATTAGTCATCCTTTTAGCCACAGTTACCTTCTAAAACAATAAATTCAACTAATAGACCTTAGTTTCGGCAATTTTCTACTAAAGTATAAAATTAAATTAATTTGCCGTACCACCCATTTTTCCAAATCTGGGCAGAAAATTTAATTAACTGTCATCAATGCACGCAATTTCCTTCTAAAAAATTAAATTTAATTAATTGACCTTCGCAGACACAATTTCCTTTTAAACCACTAAATAAAATTAATTGGCTGTATCGCCCTCGAACTCACACTAAGGCATTAAAATAAAATGATTGGCCTTAGTGCCCACTATTGCTTTCCGAGGCACGATATTAAATTAATTGTCCTAAATGCCACAATAACATTCTAAATCACTTATTAAAAATTGTTATCAGTACTGTCTAGAGTTTCCTAGCGAGGCTTAAAGTTATGTTAACTTGCCTTAGTACCCGTAATTGCCGAAACTAAGGTCTATTAGTAGAATTTAGTGCTTTAGAAGGTAACTGTGGCAATAAGGATGACTAATTTAATTTAATGCCTCATAAGGCGATTGTGGGCACTACGATCAATTTATTTAACTGAGTGTACAGTAAGCAATAGTTGCCACTAAGGCCAATTGATTTAATTTAATGTCTTATTGTGCAATTGAGAGCGGTACGGCCAATTAATTTAATTTAATGCCTTTGAAGGAAATTGTGGGTGCTAAGGACAATTAGTTACACATAATTTCTTAGAAGGCGAAATTGTGGGCACTCAGGCCAGTACATTTTATTTTGTGCCTCTGAAGGCTATAACGGGTACAAAGGCAAATTAATATAACTTTAAGCCTCGCTAGGAAACTTTAGGGAGTACTGATAACAATTTCAAATAAGTGATATTAGAATGTAATTGTGGCAATAACGATAATTAATTTAATATCGTGCCTCGGAAGGCAATAGTGGGCACTTAGGCCAATCAATTTATTTTAATGCCTTAGAGTGTGTTCGAGAGCGATATGGCCAAGTAATTTTATTTAGTACCTTTGAAGAAAATTGTGTCTGCAAAGGTCAATTAGTTAAATTTAATTTCTTAGAAGGAAATTTCGAGCATTGATGCCAGTTAATTAAATTTTATGCCCAGATTTGGAATAACGGATGTTACGGCAAATTAATTTAATTTTATACCTTCGCAGAAAATTGCCGAAACTATGGTCTATTAGTTGAATTTAGTTCTTTAGAAGGTAACTGTGGCAATAAGGTAATTTAATTCAATGCTTCAGCATAAGGAGATTGTGGGCACTACGATCAACTGATTTAACGGAATGTGTCGTAAGCAATAGTTGCCACTAAGACCAGTTTATTTAATTTAATGTCTTAGTGTGCAATTGGGGGTGGCACGACCAATTAATTTAATTTAATGCCTCTGAAGGCAATTGTGGGTGCTAAGGACAATTAGTTACGCACAATTTCTTAGAAGGCAAATGTGAGCACTGAGACCAGTAAATTTAATTTTGTGCCTCTGAAGGCTATTGCGGGTACTAAGGCAAATTAATATAACTTTAAGCCACGCAAGGAAACTTTAGGGAGTACTGATTACAATTTCAAATAAGTGATTTAGAATGTAATTGTGGCAAAAAGGACAATTAATTTAATATCGTGCCTCGGAAGACAATTGTTGTCACTAAGACAAATCAATTTATTTTAATGCCTTAGATTGCGTTCGAGAGCGATACGGGCAATTAATTTTATTTAGTGCCCTAGAAGGAAATTGTATATGTGAAGGAAAACTAATCTTTAGTTAAATTTCATTTCTTAGAAGGAAATTGCGAGCATTGATGACAGTTAATTAAATTTTTCGCTCAGATTTGGAAAAGCGGGATGTACGGCAAATTAATTTAATTTTATACCTTAGTAAAAAATTGTCGAAACTAAGGTCTATTAGTTGAATTTAGTGTTTTATAAGGTAACTGTGGCAATAAGGATGACTAATTTAATTTAATGCCTCATAAGGCGATTGTGGGCATTACGATCAATTGATTTAACTAAATGTGTCGGAAGCAATTGTTGCCACTAAGGCCAATCGATTTATTTTAATGCCTTAGTGTGAGTTCGAGGGCGATACAGCCAATTAATTTTATTTAGTGACTTTGAAGGAAATTGTGTCGGTGAAGGAGAATTAATTAGATTTAATTTCTTAGAAGGAAATTGCGAGCATTGATGCCAGTTAATTAAATTTTACGCCCAGATTTTGAAAAGCGGGTGGTACGAAAAATTAATTTAATTTTATACCTTAGTAGAATATAGCCGATCGATAACTAAGGTCAATTAGTTGAATTTAGTGTTTTAGAAGGTAACTATGGCAATAAGGATGACTGATTTAATTTAATGCCTCATAAGGCGATTGTGGGCATTACGATCAATTGATTTAAATGAATGTATCGTAAGCAATAGTTGCCACTAAGGCCAATTGTTTAATTTAATGTCTTAGTGTGTAATTGGGGTCGGTACGACCAATTAATTTAATATAATGCCGCTGAAGGCAATTGTTGGTGCTAAGGACAATTAGTTACACACAATTTCCTAGATGGACTTAGTGCCCACTATTGCCTTCCGGGCCACGATATTAAATTAATTGTCCTAATTGCCACAATTACATTCTAAAGCACTAATTAAAAATTGTCATCAGTACTCCCTAGAGCTTCCTAGCGAGGCTTAAAATTATATTAACTTGCCTTAGTACCCGTAATTGCCGAAACTAAGATCTATTAGTTGAATAAAGTGCTTTAGAATGTAACTGTGGCAATAAGGATGACTAATTTAATATTACAATACACGACTAATGCCTCAAAAGTCGATTGTGGGCACTACGATCAATTCATTTAACTGAATGTGTCGTGAGCAATAGTTGCCACTAAGGCCAATTGATTTAATTTAATGTCATATTGTGCAATTGGGAGTGGTACGAACAATTAATTTAATTTAATGTCTCTGAAGGCAATTGTGGGTGCCAAGGACAATTAGTTACACATAATTTTTTGGAAGGCAATTGTAGGCACTGAGGCCAGTAAATTTAATTTTGTGCCTCTGAAGGCTATTACGGGTACTAAGGTAAATTAATATAACTGTAAGCCTCACTAGGAAACTTTAGGGAGTACTGATAACAATTTCAAATATGTGATTTAGAATGTAATTGTGGCAATAATGACAATTAATTTAATATCGTGCCTCGGAAGGTAATAGTGGACACTAAGGCAAATCAATTTATTTTAATGCCTTAGAGTGCGTTCGAGAGCGATACGGCCAAATAAATTTTATTTAGTGCCTTAGAAGGAAATTGTGCCTGAGCGAAGGTCAATTCGTTAAATTTAATTTCTTAGAAAGAAATTGCGAGCATTGATGCCAGTTAATTAAATTTTACGCCCAGATTTGGAAAACGGATGGTACGGAAAATTAATTTAACTTTATACCTTAGCAGAAAATTGTCGAAACTAAGGTCTATTAATTGAATTTAGTGCTTTAGAAGGTAAATGGCAATAAGGATGATTAAATTTAATTTATTGCCTCATAAGGCGATTATGGGCACTATGATCAATTCATTTAACTGAATGTGTCGTAAGCAATAGTTGCCAGTAAGGCCAATTGATTTAATTTAATGTCTTAGCATGCAATTGGGAGTGGTACGACCAATTAATTTAATTTAATGCCTCTGAAGGCAATTGTGGGTGCTAAGGACAATTAGTTAACATAATTTCTTAGAAGGTAATTGTGGGTACTGAGGCCACTAAATTTAATTTTGTGCCTCTGAAGGCTATTACGGGTACTAAGGCAAATTAATATAACTTTAAGCCTCGCTAGGCTCAAACTTTAGGGAGTACTGATTAAAATTTCAAATATTTTATTTAGAATGTAGTTGTGGCAATAAGGACAATTAAATTAATATCGTGCCTCGGAAGGCAATAGTGGGCACTAAGGCCACTCAAATTATTTTAGTGCCTTAGTGTGCGTTCGAGGGCGATACGGCCAATTAATTTTATTTAGTGCCCTATAAGGAAATTGTGTCTGTGAAGGACAATTAGATTTAATTTCTTAGAAGGAAATTGCGAGCATTGACGCCAGTTATTTAAATTTTATGCCCAGATTTTGAAAAACGGGTGGTACGACAAATTAATTTAATTTTATACCTTAGTAGAAAATTGTTGCCTTACGATCAATTAGTTGAATTTAGTGAATCAGAAGGTAACTGTGGCAATAAGGATGACTAATTTAATTTAATGCCTCATAAGGCGATTGTGGGCACTACGATCAATTGATTTAACTGAATGTATCGTAAGGAATAATTGCCACGAAGGCCAGTTCATTTAATTTAAATGTCTTAGGGTGCAATTGGGAGTGGTACGACCAATTAATTTAATTTAATGCCTCTGAAGGCAATTGTGGATGTTAAGGACAATTAGTTACACATAATTTTTTGGAAGGCAATTGTAGGCACTGAGACCAGTAAATTTAATTTTGTGCCTCTGAAGGCTATTACGGGTACTAAGGTAAATCAATATAACTTTATTGCTCGCTAGGAAACATTAGAGAGTACTGATAACAATTTCAAATAAGTGATTTAGAATGTAATTGTGGCAATAACGACAATTAATTTAATATCGTGCCTCGGAAGGCAATAGTGAACACTAAGGCAAATCAACTTATTTTAATGCCTTAGAGTGCGTTTGAGAGCGATACGGCCGAGTAATTTTATTTAGTGCCTTAGAAGGAAATTGTGTTTGCGAAGGTCAATTAGTTAAATTTAATTTCTTAGAAAGAAATTGCGAGCATTGATGCCAGTTAATTAAATTTTACGCCCAGATTTGGAAAAACGGATGGTCTCTTTAGACGGAAAATTAATTTAATTTTATACCTTAGCAGAAAATTGTCAAAACTAAGATCTATTAGTTGAATTTAGTGCTTTAGAAGGTAACTGTGGCAAAAAGGATGACAAATTTAATTTAATGCCTCATAAGGCGATTGTGGGGACTACGATCAATTCATTTAACTGAATGTGTCGTGAGCAATAGTTGCCAGTATGGCCAATTGATTTAATTTAATGTCTTAGCGTGCAATTGGGAGTGGTACGACCAATTAATTTAATTTAATGCCTCTGAAGGCAATTGTGGGTGCTAAGGACAATTAGTTAACATAATTTCTTAGAAGGCAATTGTGGGCACTGAAGCCAGTAAATTTAATTTTGTGCCTTTGAAGGCTATTACGGGTACTTAGGCAAATTAATATAACTTTAAGCCTCGCTAGGAAACTTTAGGGAGGACTGATTAAAATTTCAAATAAGTTATTTAGAATGTAGTTGTGGTAATAAGGACAATTAATTTAATATCGTGCCTCGGGCAGAGGAAGGCAATTGTGGGCATTAAGGTCAATCAATGTATTTTAGTGCCTTAGTGTGCGTTCGAGGGCGATACGGCCAATTAATTTTATTTAGTGCCTTATAAAGAAATTGTGTCTGTGAAGGACAATTAGATTTAATTTCTTAGAAGGAAATTGCGAGCATTGATGCCAGTTATTTAAATTTTATGCCCAGATTTGGAAAAACGGGTTGTACGACAAATTAATTTAATTTTATACCTTAGTAGAAAATTGTCGAAACTACAATCAATTAGTTGAATTTAGTGCTTTAGAAGGTAACTGTGGCAATAAGGATGACTAATTTAATTTAATGCCTAATAAGGCGATTGTGGCACTACGATCAATTGATTTAACTGAATGTGTCGTAGGCAATAGTTGCCCCTAAGGCTAATTGATTTAATTTAATGTCTTAGTGTCCAATTGGGGCGGTACGAACTATTAATTTAATTTAATACCTCTGAAGGCAATTGTGGATGTTAAGGAAAATTAGTTACATGAGTACAATTTCTTAGAAGGCAATTGTGGGCATTGAAGCCAGTAAATTTAATTTTGTGC
Organism: Cinchona pubescens; assembly: GCA_025175665.1. NCBI lineage: Eukaryota > Viridiplantae > Streptophyta > Magnoliopsida > Gentianales > Rubiaceae > Cinchona > Cinchona pubescens. The sequence continues at coordinate 2,686,195 of JANKKI010000232.1, forward strand.
CTCTGAAGGCAATTACGGGTACTAAGGGAAATTCATATAACTTTAAGCCTCGTTAGGAAACTCATGGGAGTACTGATAAATTATTTTTAATATGTGCTTTAGAATGTAATTGTGGAAATAAGGATAATTAATTTAATATCGTGCCTCGGAAGGCAATAGTGGGCACTAAGGCCGATCGATTTATTTTAATGCCTTAGAGTGCGTTCGAGAGCGATACAGCCAAGTAATTTTATTTATTGCCTTAGAAGGGAATTGTGTCTGCGAAGGTCTATTAGTTAAATTTAATTTCTTAGAAAGAAATTGCGAGCATTGATGCCAGTTAATTAAATTTTACGCCCAGATTTGGAAAAAACGGATGGAACGGCAAATTAATTTAATTTTATACCTTAGCAGAAAATTGTCGAAACTAAGGTCTATTAGTTGAATTTAGTGCTTTAGAAGGTAACTGTGGCAATAGTCCTCCAAGAATGACTAATTTAATTTAATGCCTCATAAGGCGATTGTGAGCATTACGACATATTTATTTAACTATATGTGTCGTAAGCAATAATTGCCACGAAGGCCAGTTCATTTAATTTAATGTCTTAGCGTGCAATTGGGAGTGGTACGACCAATTAATTTAATTTAATGCCTCTGAAGGCAATCGTGGGTGCAAAGGACATTTAGTTACACATAATTTTTTTTAGGCAATTGTAGGCACTGAGGCCAGTAAATTTAATTTTGTTCCTCTGATGGCTATTACGGGTACTAAGGTAAATTAATATTACTTTAAGCCTCGCTAGAAAACTTTATGGAGTACTGATAAAAATTTCAAATAAGTAATTTAGAATGTAATTGTGGCAATAACGACAATTAATATAATATCGTGCCTCGGAAGGCAATAGTGGACACTAAGGCAAATCAATTTATTTTAATGCCTTAGAGTGCATTCGAGAGCGATACGGCCAAGTAATTTTATTTAGTGCCTTAGAAGGAAATTGTGTCTGCGAAGGTCAATTAGTTAAATTTAATTTCTTAGAAAGAAATTGCGAGCATTGATGCCAGTTAAATAAATTTTACGCCCAGATTTGGAAAAACGGATGGTACGGCAAATTAATTTAATTTTATACCTTAGCAGAAAATTGTTGAAACTAAGGTCTATTAGTTGAATTTAGTGCTTTAGAAGGTAACTGTGGCAATAAGGATGACTAATTTAATTTAATGCCTCATAAGGCGATTATGGGCACTACGATCAATTCATTTAACTGAATGTGTCGTAAGCAACAGTTGCCAGTAAGACCGATTGATTTAATTTAATGTCTTAGCGTGCAATTGGGAGTGGTACGACCAATTAATTTAATTTAATGCCTCTGAAGGCAATTGTGGGTGCTAAGGACAATTAGTTACACATAATTTCTTAGAAGGCAATTGTGGGCACTGAGGCCAGTAAATTTAATTTTGTGCCTCTGAAGGCTATTACGGGTACTAAGGCAAATTAATATGTTAAACTTTAAGCTTCGCTAAGAAACTTTAGGGACACTGATTAAAATTTCAAATAAGTGATTTAGAATGTAGTTGTGGCAATAAGGACAATTAATTTAATATTGTGCCTCGGAAGGCAATAGTGGGCACTAAGGCCAATCAATTTATTTTAGTGCCTCAGTGTGCGTTCGAGGGCGATACGGCCAATTAATTTTATTTAGTGCCTTTTAAGGAAATTGTGTCTGTGAAGGACAATTAGATTTAATTTCTTAGAAGGAAATTGCGAGCATTGATGCCAGTTAATTAAATTTTACGCACAGATTTGGAAAAATGAGCAGTACAGCAAATTAATTTAATTTGAAATACCTTAGTAGAAAATTGTCGAAACTACGGTCAATTAGCTGAATTTAGTGCTTTAGAAGGTAACTATGGCAATAAGGATGATTAATTTAATTTAATGCCTCATAAGGCGATTGTGGGCACTACGATCAATTCATTTAACTGAATGTGTCATAAGCAATAATTGCGCCCTAAGGCTAATTGATTTAATTTAATGTTTTAGTGTGCCATTGGGGGTGGTACGACCAATCAATTTAATTTAATGCCTCTGAAGGTAATAGTGGATGTTAAGGACAATTAGTTACATACAATTTATTAGAAGGCAATTGTATGCATTGAAGCCAGTAAATTTTATTTTGTGCCTCTAAAGGCAATTACGGGTACTAAGGGAAATTAATATAACTTTAAGCCTCGCTAGGAAACTCAAGGGAGTACTGATAACAATTTTTAATATGTGCTTTAGAATGTAATTGTGGAAATAAGGATAATTAATTTAATATCGTGCCTCGGAAGGCAATAGTGGGCACTAAGGCCATTCGATTAATTTTAATGCCTTAGAGTGCGTTCGAGAGCGATACGGCCAAGTAATTTTCTTTTGTGCCTTAGAAGGAAATTGTGTCTGCGATGGTCAATTAGTTAAATTTAATTTCTTAGAAAGAAATTGCGAGCATTGATGCCAGTTAATTAAATTTTACGCCCAGATATTGGAAATACGGATGGTACGGCAAATTAATTTAATTTTATACCTTAGTAGAAAATTGTCGAAACTAAGGTCTATTAGTTGAATTTAGTGCTTTAGAAGGTAACTATGGCAATAGGGATGACTAATTGAATTTAATGCCTCACCAGGCGATTGTGGGCACTACGATCAATTCATTTAACTGAATGTGTCGTAAGCAATAGTTGCTAGTAAGGCCAATTGATTTAATTTAATGTCTTAGCGTGCAATTGGGAGTGGTACGACCAATTAATTTAATTTAATACCTCTGAAGGCAATTGTGGATGCTAAGGACAATTAGTTACACATAATTTTTTGGAAGGCAATTGTAGGCACTGAGACCAATTAAATTTAATTTTGTGCCTCTGAAGGCTATTACGGGTACTAAGGTAAATTAATATAACTTTAAGCCTCGCTAGGATACTTTAGGGAGTACGGATAACAATTTCAAATAAGTGATTTAGAATGTAATTGTGGCAATAACGACAATTAATACAATTTAATATCGTGTCTCGGAAGGCAATAGTGGACACTAAGGCAAATCAACTTATTTTAATGCCTTAGAGTGCGTTCGAGAGCAATACGGCCAAGTAATTTTATTTAGTGCCTTAGAAGGAAATTGTGTCTGCGAAGGTCAATTAGTTAAATTTAATTTCTTAGAAAGAAATTGCGAGCATTGATGCCAGTTAATTAAATTTTACGCCCAGATTTGGAAAAACGGATGGTACGGCAAATTAATTTAATTTTATACCTTAGCAGAAAATTGTTGAAACTAAGGTCTATTAGTTGAATTTAGTGCTTTAGAAGGTAACTGTGGCAATAAGGATGACTAATTTAATTTAATGCCTCATAAGGCGATTGTGGGCACTACGATCAATTCATTTAACTGAATGTGTCGTAAGCAACAGTTGCCAGTAAGACCGATTGATTTAATTTAATGTCTTAGCGTGCAATTGGGAGTGGTACGACCAATTAATTTAATTTAATGCCTCTGAAGGCAATTGTGGGCTGGCTTCTGCTAAGGACAATTAGTTACACATAATTTCTTAGAAGGCAATTGTGGGCACCGAGGCCAGTAAATTTAATTTTGTGCCTCTGAAGGCTATTACGGGTACTAAGGCAAATTAATATAACTTTAGGCCTGCTAGGAAACTTTAGGGAGTACTGATAATAATTTCAAATAAGTGCTTTAGAACGTAATTGTGGCAATAAGGACAATTAATTTAATATCGTGACACCATCAATAGTGGGCACTAAGGCCAATCGATTAATTTTAATGTCTTAGTGTGAGTACGAGGCGATATTGGCCAAGTAATTTTATTTAGTGCCTTAGAAGGAAATTGTGTCTGTGAAGGTCAATTAATTAAATTTAATTTCTTAGAAGGAAATTGCGAGCATTGATGCAGTTAATTAAATTCGCCTAGAATGGAAAACCGGGTAGTACCCAAAATTAATTTAATTTTATACCTTTGTAGAAAATTGCCGAAACTAAGGTCTATTTGTTGAATTTAGTGTTTTACGAATGTAACTGTGGCAATAAGGATGACTAATTTAATTTAATGCCTCATAAGACGATTGTGGGCACTACGATCAATTGATTTAACTGAATGTGTCATACCCAATAGTTGCCACGAAGGCCAATTGATTTAATTTAATGTCTTAGTGTGCAATTGGGGGCGGTACAACCAATTAATTTAATTTAATGCCTCTGAAGGCAATTGTTGGTGCTAAGGACAATTAGTTACATGCAATTTCTTAGAAGGCAAATGTGGGCATGGAGGCCAATAAATTTAATTTTGTGCCTCTGAAAGCTATTACGGGTACTAAGGCAAGTTAATATAACTTTAAGCCTCGCTACGAAACTTTACGGAGTACTGATAACTATTTCAAATAAGTGCTTTAGAATGTAATTGTGGCTATAAAGACAATTAATTTAATATCGTGTCTCGGAAGGCAATAGTGGGCACTATGGCCAATCATTTTATTTTAATGCCTTAGTGTGCGTTCGAGGGCGATACGGCCAATTAATTTTATTTTTTGCCTTTGAAGGAAATAGTGTCTGCGAAGGACAATTAATTAAATTTAATTTCTTGGATGGAAATTGCGAGCACTGATGACAGTTAATTAAATTTTACGCCCAGATTTGAAAAAAGGGGTAGTACGGCAAATTAATTTAATTTTATACATTAGCAGAAAATTGCCAAAACTAAGGTCTATTAGTTGAATTTAGTGCTTTAATAGGTAACTGTGGTAATAAGGATGACTAATTTAATTTAATGCCTCAGAAGGCGATTGTGGGCACTACGATCAATTGATTTAACTGAATGTGTCGTAATCAATAGTTGCCACAAAGGCCAATTGATTTAATTTAATGTCTTAGTGTGCAATTGGGGGTGGTACGACCAATTAATTTAATTTAATGCCTCATAAGGCGATTGTGGGCACTACGATCAATTGATTTAACTGAATGTGTGGTAAGCAATAGTTGCCACTAAGGCCATATGATTTCATTTAATGTCTTAGTGTGCAATTGGGGGCGGTACGGCCAATAAATTAAATTAAATAATTTAATGCCGCTGAAGGCAATTATTGGTGCTGAGGACAATTAGTTACATACAATTTTTTAGAAGGCAATTGTGGGCATTGAGGCCAGTTAATTTAATTTTGTGCCTCTAAAGGCTATTACGGGTACTAAGGCAAGTTAATATAACTTTAAGCCTCGCTACGAAACTTTAGAGAGTACTGATAACAATTTCAAATAAGTGATTTAGAATGTAATTGTGGCTATAAAGACAATTAATTTAATATCGTGTCTCGGAAGGCAATAGTGGGCACTAAGGCCAATCATTTTATTTTAATGCCTTAGTGTGCGTTCGAGGGCGATACGGCCAATTAATTTTATTTTGTGCCTTTGAAGGAAATAGTGTCTGCGAAGGACAATTAATTAAATTTAATTTCTTGGATGGAAATTGTGAGCACTGATGACAGTTAATTAAATTTTACGCCAGATTTGGAAAAAAGGGTAGTACGGCAGATTAATTTAATTTTATACATTAGCAGAAAATTGCCGAAACTAAGGTCTATTAGTTGAATTTAGTGCTTTAATAGGTAACTGTGGTAATAAGGATGACTAATTTAATTTAATGCCTCAGAAGGCGATTGTGGGCACTACGATCAATTGATTTAACTGAATGTGTCGTAATCAATGGTTGCCACAATGGCCAATTGATTTAATTTAATGTCCTAGTGTGCAATTGGGGGTGGTACGACCAATTAATTTAATTTAAAGCCTCATAAGGCGATTTTGGGCACTACGATCAATTGATTTAACTGAATGTGTGGTAAGCAATAGTTGCCACTAAGGCCATATGATTTCATTTAATGTCTTAGTGTGCAATTGGGGGCGGTACGGCCAATAAATTTAATTTAATGCCGCTGAAGGCAATTATTGGTGCTGAGGACAATTAGTTACATACAATTTCTTAGAAGGCAATTGTGGGCATTGAGGCCAGTTAATTTAATTTTGTGCCTCTGAAGGTTATTACGGGTACTAAGGCAAATTAATATAACTTCAAGCCTCGCTAGCAAAGTCAGCAATTATTATCAGTACTACACATTAGGGAGTACTGATAATAATTTCAAATAAGTTATTCAGAATGTAATTGTGGCAATAAGTACAATTAATTTAATCTCTTAGTGTGCAATTGGGGTCGGTACGACCAATTAATTTAATTTAATGCCGCTGAAGGCAATTGTTGGTGCTAAGGACAATTAGTTAATACAATTTCTTAGAAGGCAATTGTGAGCATGGAGGCCAATAAATTTAATTTTGTGCCTCTGAAGGCTATTACGGATACTAAGGCAAGTTAATATAATTTAAGCCTCACTACGAAACTTTAGGGAGTACTGATAACAATTTCAAATAAGTGCTTTAGAATGTAATTGTGGCTATAAAGACAATTAATTTAATATCGTGTCTCGGAAGGCAATAGTGGGCACTATTGGCCAATCATTTTATTTTAATGCCTTAGTGTGCGTTCGAGGGCGATACGGCCAATTAATTTTATTTTGTGCCTTTGAAGGAAATAGTGTCTGCGAAGGACATTTAATTAAATTTAATTTCTTGGATGAAATTGCACACTAAGAAATTGCGAGCATTGACGACAGTTAATTAAATTTTTCGCCTAGATTTGGAAAAACGGATGGTACGGAAAGTTAATTTAATTTTATACCTTATCTGAAAATTGTCGATACTACGGTTAATTAGTTGAATTTAGTGCTTTAGAAGGTAACTGTGGCAATAAGGATGACTAATTTAATTTAATGCCTCATAAGGCGATTGTGGGCACTTATACACATCAATTGATTTAACTGAATGTGTCGTAAGCAATAGTTGCCACTAAGGCCAATAAATCTAATTTAATGTCTTAGTGTGCAATTGGGGGCGGTACGACCAATTAATTTTATTTAATGCCTTTGAAGGCAATTTTTGGTGCTAAGGACTATTAGTTACACATAAATTCTTAGAAGGCAATTGTGGGAATTGAGGCCAGTAAATTTAATTTTGTGCTTCTGAAGGCTATTACGGGTACTAAGGGAAATTAATATAACTTTAAGCCTCGCTGGGAAACTTTAGGAAGTACTGATAACAATTTTTAATACGTGCTCACTTAGAATGTAGTTGTGGCAATAAGGACAATCAATTTAATATCGTGCCTCGGAAAGCAATAGTGGGCACTAAGGCCAATCATTTTATTTTAATGCCTTAGTGTGCGTTCGAGGGCGATACGGCCAATTAATTTTATTTTGTACCTTAGAAGGAAATTGTGTCTGTGAAAGACAATTAGTTAAATTTAATTTCTTAGAAGGAAATTGCGAGCATTGATGCCAGTTAATTAAATTTTACGCCCAGATTTGGAAAAACGGATGGTACGGAAAATTAATTTAATTTTATACCTTAGCAGAAAATTGTCGAAACTAATGTCTATTAGTTGAATTTAGTGCTTTAGAAGGTAACTGTGGCAATAAGGATGACTAATTTAATTTAATGCATCATAAGGCGATTGTGGGCACTACGATCAACTGATTTAACGGAATGTGTCGTAAGCAATAGTTGCCACTAAGACCAGTTTATTTAATTTAATGTCTTAGTGTGCAATTGGGGATGACACGACCAACATTAAATTTTAATTTAATTTAATGCCTTTGAATGCAATTATTGGTGCTAAGGACAATTAGTTGCACATAATTCTTAGAAGGCAATTTTGGGCATTGAGGCCTGTAAATTTAATTTTGTGCCTCTAAAGGCAATTACGGGTACTAAGGCAGATTAATATATAACTTTAAGCCCCACAAGGAAACTTTGGGCAGTACTGATAACAATTTCAAATAAGTGATTCGGAATGTAATTGTGGCAATAAGGACAATTAATTTAATATCGTGACTCGGAAGGCAATAGTGGGCACTAAGGCCAATCTTTTTATTTTAATGCCTTGTGTGCGTTCGAGGGCGATACGGCCAATTAATTTTATTTTGTGCCTTAGAATGAAATTGTGTCCGTGAAGGACAATTAGATTTAATTTCTTAGAAGGAAATTGCGAGCATTGATGCCAGTTAATTAAATTTTATGGCCAGATTTGGAAAAATGGGTGGTACGGCAAATTAATTTAATTTTATACCTTAGTAGAAAATTGCCGATTAAGTACAATCAGTTTGTTGAATTTAGTGTTTTAGAAGGTAACTGTGGCAATAAGGATGACTAATTTAATTTAATGCCTCACAAGGCGATTGTGGGCAATACAAACAATTGATTTAACTGAATGTGTTGTAAGCAATTGTTGCCACTAAGGCCAATCGATTAATTTTAATGCCTTAATGTGAGTTCGAGGGTGATACGGCCAATTAATTTTATTTAGTGAATTTGAAGAAAATTGTGTCGGTGAAGGACAATTAATTAGATTTAATTTATTAGAAGGAAATTACGGGCATTGATGCAAGTTAATTAAATTTTACGCCAAGATTTTGAAAAGCAGGTGGTACGGTAAATTAATTTAATTTTATACCTTAGTAGTAAATAGCCGAAACAAAGGTCTATTAGTTGAATTTAGTGTTTTAGAAGGTAACTATGGCAATAAGGATGACTGATTTAATTTAATGCCTCATAAGGCGATTGTGGGCATTACGATCAATTGATTTAAATGAATGTGTCGTAAGAGCAATAGTCGCCACTAAGGCCAATTGATTTAATTTAATGTCTTAGTGTGTAATTGGGGTCGGTACGACCAATTAATTTAATTTAATGACGCTGAAGCCAATTGTTGGTGCTAAGGACAATTAGTTACACATAATTTCTTAGATGTCCTTAGTGCCCACTATTGCCTTCCGGCCCACGATATTAAATTAATTGTCCTTATTACCACAATTACATTCTAAAGCACTAATTAAAAAATGTTATGAGTACTCCCTAGAGTTTCCTAGCGAGGCTTAAAGTTATATTAACATGCCTTAGTATCCGTAATTGCCGAAACTAAGGTCTATTAGTTGAATTTAGTGCTTTAGAAGGTAACTATGGCAATAAGGATGACTAATTTAATTTAATGCCTCATAAGGCGATTGTGGGCGTTACGATCAATTGATTTAACTAAATGTGTCGTAAGCAATAGTTGCTACTAAGGCCAATTGATTTAATTTAATGTCTTAGTGTGCAATTGGGGGCGGTACGACCAGAGTGTATTAATTTAAATTAATGCCTCTGAAGGCATTGTGGATGCTAAGGACAATTAGTTACACATAATTTCTTAGAAGGCAAATGTGGGCATTGAGGCCAGTGAATTTAATTTTGTGCCTCTGAAGGCAATTACGGGTAGTAAGGCAAATTAATATAACTTTAAGTCTCGCTAGGAAACTCTAGGGAGTACTGATAACAATTTCAAATAAGTGTTTTAGAATGTAAATGTGACAATAAGGACAATTAATTTAATATCGTGCTTAGGAAGGCAATAGTGGGCACTAAGGCCAATCGATTTATTTTAATGCCTTAGTGTGCGTTCGAGGGCGATACGACCAATTAATTTTATTTAGTGCCTTTGAAGGAAATTGTGTCTGTGAAGGACAATTAGTTAAATTTAATTTCTTAGAAGGAAATTGCGAGCATTGATGCCAGTTAATTAAATTTTACGCCCAGATTTGGAAAAACGGATGGTACGGGAAATTAATTTAATTTTATACCTTAGTAGAAAATTGTCGAAACTACGGTCAATTAGTTGAATTTAGTGTTTTAGAAGGTAACTGTGGTAATAGGGATGACTAATTTAATTTAATGCTTCATAAGGCGATTGTGGGCATTACGATAAATTGATTTAACTAAATGTGCCGTAAGCAATTGTTGCCACTAAGGCCAATTGATTTAATTTAATGTCTTAGTGTGCAATTGGGGGCGGTATGACCAATTAATTTAATTTAACACCTCTGAAGGCAATTGTGGATGCTAAGGACAATTAGTTACACATAATTTCTTAGAAGGCAAATGTAGGCATTGAGGCCAGTAAATTTAATTTTGTGCCTAAGAGCTGTTACAATTGTACTAAGGCAAATTAATATAACCTTAAGCCTCGCCAGGAAACTATGGGTGGTACTGATAACAATTTCAAATAAGTGCTTTAGAATGTAATTGTGGCAATAAGGACAATTAATTTAATATCGTGCCTCGGAAAGTAATAATGGGCACTAAGGCCAATCTTTTTATTTTAATGCCTATTAGTGTGCGTTCGAGGCGATACTGCCAATTAATTTTATTTTATGCCTTAGAAGGAAATTGTGTCGGTGAAGGAAGATTAATTAAATTTAATTTCTTAGAAGGAAATTGCGTGCATTGCTGACAGTTAATTAAATTTTCCGCCCAAATTTGGAAAAGCGGGTGGTACGGCAAATTAATTTAATTTTATACCTTAGTCAAAAATTGCTTTAACTTCGGTCTATTAGTTGAATTTAGTGCTTTAGACGGTAACTGTGTCAATAAGAATGACTAATTTAATTTAATGCCTCATAAGACGATTGTAGGCCTTACAATCAATTGATTTAACTGAATATGTCGTAAGCAATACATGCCACTAAGGCCAATTGATATAATTTAATGTCTTAGTGTGTAATTGGGGGCGGCACGACCGATTCATGTAATTGGCCTAATGACTCTAAAGGCAATTATTGGTGCTAAGGACAATTAGTTACATACAATTTCTTAGAAGGCAATTGTGGGCATTGAGGCTAGTAAATTCCTTAATTTTGTGCCTCTGAAGGCAATTACGAGTACTAAAGAAAATTAATATAACTTTAAGACTCTCTAGAAAACTTTAGCGAGTACTGATAACAATTTTTATTACGTGCTTTAGAATGTAATTGTGGCAATAAGGACAATTAATTTTTAATTTTATACCTTAGTAGAAAATTGCCGAAACTAAGGTCTATTAGTTGAATTTAGTGTTTTAGAAGCTAACTGTGGCAATAAGGATGACTAATTTAATTTAATGCCTTATATGGCGATTGTGGGCAATACGATCAATTGATTTAACGGAATGTGTCGTAAGCAATATTTGCCACTAAGGCCAATTGATTTAATTTAATGTCTTAGTGTGGATTTGGGGGCGGTATGACCAATTAATTTAATTTAATGCCGCTGAAGCCAATTATTGGTGCTAAGGACAATTAGTTACATACAATTTCTTAAATGGCAATTGTGGGCATTGAGGCCAGTAAATTTAATTTTGTGCCTCTGAAGGCTATTGTGGGTGCTAAGGGAAATTAATATAACTTTGAGCCTCGCTAGGAAACTTTAGGGAGTACTGATAACAATTTTTAATACGTGATTTAGAATGGAATTGTGGCAAGAAGAACAATTAATTTAATATCGTGCCTCGTAAGGCAATACTGGGCACTAAGGCCAATCAATTTATTTTAATACCATAGAGTGCGTTCGAGAGTGATACGGCCAATTAATTTTATTTAGTGCCTTTGAAGAAATTGTGTCAGTGAAGGACAATTTGTTAAATTTAATTTCTTTGAAGGAAATTCCGAGCATTGATGCCAGTTAATTAAATTTTATTAAATCTAATGGAAAAAACGGGTGGTAGGGAAAATTAATTTAATTTTAGTCCTTAGTAGAAAATTGTCAAAACTGCGGTCAATTAGTTGAATTTAGTGCTTTAGAAGGTAACTGTGGCAATAAGGATGACTAATTTAATTTAATGCCTCATAAGGCGATTGTGGGCACTACGATCAATTGACTTAACTTTATGAGTCGTAAGCATTGATAGTTGCCACTAGGGCCAATTGTCTTTAATAGATTAATTTCTTAGTGTGCAATTGGGGGCCGTACGACTAATTAATTTAATTTAATGCCTCTGAAGCCAATTGTGGATGCTAAGGACAATTAGTTACACATAATTTCTTAGAAGGCAATTGCGGGCATTGGGGCCAGTAAATTTAATTTTTTGCCTTTAAAGGCAATTACGGGTACTAAGGGAATTAATATAAATTTAAGCCTCGCTAGGAAACTTTAGGGAGTACTGATAATAATTTTTAATACGTGCTTTAGAATGTCATTTTGGCAATAAGGAAAATTAATTTTATATTGTGCCTCGGAAAGCAATAGTGGGCACTAAGGCCAATCATTTTATTGCCCACAATTCTGCCTTCGAGCGATACGGCCAATTAATTTTATTTAGCGCCTTAGAAGGAAATTGTGTCTATCAAGGACAATTAATTAAATGTAATTTCTTAGAAGGAAATTGCGAGCATTGATGCCAGTTAATTAAATTTTACGCCACATATTTGGAAAAACAGGTGGTATGCCAAATTAATTTAATTTTATACCTTAGCAGAAAATTGCTGAAACTACGGTCAATTAGTTGAATTTAGTGTTTTAGAAGGTAACTGTGGCAATAAGGATGACTAATTTAATTTAATGCCTCATAAGGCGATTGTGGTCAATTCGATCAATTGATTTAACGGAATATGTGATAAGCAATAGTTGCCACTAAGGCTAATTGATTTAATTTAATGTCTTAGTGTGCAATTGGGGGCGGTACGACCAATTAATTTATTTTAATGCCTCTGAAGGCAATTGTTGGTGCTAAGGACAATTAGTTACATACAATTTCTTAAAAGGCAAATGTGGGCATTGAGACTGGTAAATTTAATTTTGTGCCTCTGAAGGCAATTACGGGACCTAAGGCCTTATTGATATAACATTAGGCCTCGCTAGGAAACTTTAGGGAGTACAGAAAAAAAATTTTGATACGTGCTTTGGAATGTAAATGTGGCAATAAGGACAATTAATTTAATATCTTGTCGTGCCTCGAAAAACAATAGTGGGCACTACGGCTAATCAATTTATTTTAATGACTTAGAGTGCGTTCGAGAGCGATACAGCCAATTAATTTTATTTAGTGCCTTAGAAGGAAATTGTGTCTATGAAAGACAATTAGTGAAATTTAATTTCTTAGAAGGAAATTGCGAGCATTGATGACAGTTAAGTAAATTTTATGCCCAGATTTGAAAAAACGCATGGTACAGCAAATTAATTTAATTTTATACCTTGGTAGAAAATTTCCGAAACTAAGGTCTTAAAGTTGAATTTTGTGCTTTAGAAGGTAACTGTGGCAATAAGGATGACTAATTTAATTTAATGCCTCAAAAGGCAATTGTGGGCATTACGATAAATTGATTTAACTGAATATGTCGTAAGCAATTGTTCCCACTAAGGCCAATTGATTTAATTTAATGTCTTAGTGTGCAATTGTACTTCCAATTAATTTAATTTAATGCCTCCGAAGGCAATTGTTGGTGCTTAGGACAATTAGGTACACGTAATTTCTTAGAAGGCAATTGTGGGTATTGAGGCCAGTAAATTTAATTTTGTGCCTCTGAAGGCAATTACCGGTACTAAGGGAAATTAATATAACTTTAAGCCTCGCTAGGAAACTTTAGAGAGTACTGATAACAATTTTTAATACGTGCTTTAGAATGTAATTGTGGCAATAAGGACAATTAATTTAATATGTGCGTCGGAAAGCAATAGTGGGCACTAAGGCCAATCATTTTTTTTTTAATGCCTTAGTGTGCGTTCGAGGGCGATACGGCCAATTAATTTTATTTTGTGCCTTAGAAGGAAATTGTGTCTGTGATGGACAATTAGATTTAATTTCTTAGAAGGAAATTGCGAGCATTGATGCCAGTTAATTAAATTTTACGCCCAGATTTAGAAAAATGGGTGGTACGGCAAATTAATTTAATTTTGTACCTTAGTAGAAAATTGTCGAAACTACGGTCAATTAGTTGAATTTATTGATTTAGAAGATAACTGTGGCAGTAAGGATGATGAGCCTAATTTAATTTAATGCCTCATAAAGCGATGGTGGGCACTACAATTAATTGACTTAACTGAATGTGTCGTAAGCAATAGTTGCCACTAAGGCCAATTGATTTAATTTAATGTCTTATGTGCAATTGGGGGCGGTACGAACAATTAATTTAATTTAATGCCTCTGAAGGCGATTGTTGGTGCTTAGGAGAATTAGTTACATACAATTTCCTAGAAGGCAATTGTGGGTGTTGAGGCCAGTAAATTTAATTTTGTGCTTCTGAAGGAAATTGCGGGTACTAAGGCGAATTAATATAACTTTAAGCCTCATGAGAAAACTCTAGGGAGTACTGATAACAATTTCAAATAAGTGCTTTAGAATGTAATTGAGGCAATAAGGACAATTAATTTAATATCGTGCCTCGGAAGGCCATAGTGCGCACTAAGGCCAGTTGATTTAATTTAATGTCTTAGTGTACAATTGGTGTCGGTACGACCAATTAAGTTAATTTAATGCCTCTGAAGGCAAATTGTGGATGCTAAGGACAATTAGTTGCACATAATTTCTTAGAAGGCAAATGTGGGCATGGAGGCCAGTAAATTTAATTTTGTGGCTCTAAAGGCAATTACGGGTACTAAGGCAAGTTAATATAACTTTAAGCCTCACTAGGAAACATTGGGGAGTACTGATTAAAAATTTTAAGCGAGTGATTTAGAATATAATTGTGGCAATTAGGACAGTTAATTTAATATCGTGCCTAGGAAAGCAATACTGGGCACTAAGTCCAATCATTTTATTTTAATGCCTTAGTGTGAGTTCGAGGGCAATTACGGCCAATTAATTTTATTTAGTGCCATAGAAGGAAATTATGCCTGTGAAGGACTATTAGTTAAATTTAATTTCTTAGAAGGATATTGCGTGCATTGAAGACAGTTAATTAAATTTTCCGCCCAGATTTGGAAATGCAGGTGGTACGGCAAATTAATTTAATTTTATACCCGAGTATAAAATTACCGAAACTACGGTCAATTAGTTGAATTTAGTGCTATTAGAAGGTAACTGTGGCAATAAGGGTGACTAATTTAATTTAATGCCTCATAAGGCGATTGTGGGCACTACGATCAATTGATTTAACTGAATGTGTCGTAAGCAGTAGTTGCCACTAAGGCCAATTGATTTAATTTAATGTATTAGTGTGCAATTGTACCCTTAACGACCAATTAATTTAATTTAATGCCTCCGAAGGCAATTGTTGGTGCTTAGGACAATTAGGTACACGTAATTTCTTAGAAGGCAATTGTGGGTATTGAGACCAGTAAATTTAATTTTGTGCCTCTGAAGGCAATTACCGGTACTAAGGGAAATTAATATAACTTTAAGCCTCGCTAGGAAACTTTAGGGAGTACTGGTAACAATTTTTAATACGTGCTTTAGAATGTAATTGTGGCAATAAGGACAATTAATTTAATATCGTGTGTCGGAAAGCAATAGTGAGCACTAAGGCCAATCATTTTTTTTTTAATGCCTTTGTGTGCGTTTAGGGCGATACGGCCAATTAATTTTATTTTGCCTTTGCCTTAGAAGGAAATTGTGTCTGTGAAGGACAATTAGATTTAATTTCTTAGAAGGAAATTGCGAGCATTGATGCCAGTTAATTAAATTTTACGCCCAGATTTAGAAAAATGGGTGGTACGGCAAATTAATTTAATTTTGTACCTTGTGTATAAGAAAATTGTCGAAACTACGGTCAATTAATGCAATTAATTGTCCTTAGACAGCCACAATGGCCTTAAGGATGACTAAATTAATTTAATGCCTCATAAAGCGATGGTGGGCACTACAATTAATTGACTTAACTGAATGTGTCGTATGCAAGTAGTTGCCTTAAGGCCAATTGATTTAATTTAATGTCATCTATTGCAATTAAAGACACAAATTTAATTTAATTTAATGCCTCTGAAGGCCTTTGTCTCTTATACACAATTAGTTACATACAAGAGACAGAAGACAATTGTGGGTATTGAGGCCAGTAAATTTCCTTTTGTGCTTCTGAAGGAAATTGCGGGTACTAAGGCGAATTAATATAACTTTAATTCGAAGCCTCATGAGAAAACTCTAGGGAGTACTGATAACAATTTCAAATAAGTGCTTTAGAATGTAATTGAGGCAATAAGGACAATTAATTTAATATCGTGCCTCGGAAGGCCATAGTGCGCACTAAGGCCAGTTGATTTAATTTCATGTCTTAGTGTGCAATTGGTGTCGGTACGACCAATTAAGTTAATTTAATGCCTCTGAAGGCAATTGTGGATGCTAAGGACAATTAGTTGCACATAATTTCTTAGAAGGCAAATGTGGGCATGGAGGCCAGTAAATTTAATTTTGTGGCTCTAAAGGCAATTACGGGTACTAAGGCAAGTTAATATAACTTTAAGCCTCACTAGGAAACATTGGGGAGTACTGATAAAAAATTTTAATACGTGATTTAGAATATAATTGTGGCAATTAGGACAGTTAATTTAATATCGTGCCTAGGAAAGCAATACTGGGCACTAAGGCCAATCATTTTATTTTAATGCCTTAGTGTGAGTTCGAGGGCGATACGGCCAAATTAATTTTATTTAGTGCCATAGAAGGAAATTATGCCTGTGAAGGACTATTAGTTAAATTTAATTTCTTAGAAGGATATTGCGTGCATTGAAGACAGTTAATTAAATTTTCCGCCCAGATTTGGAAATGCGGGTGGTACGGCAAATTAATTTAATTTTATACCCGAGTATAAAATTACCGAAACTACGGTCAATAAGTTGAATTTAGTGCTTTAGAAGGTAACTGTGGCAATAAGGGTGACTAATTTAATTTAATTGTCATAAGCACCATTGTGGGCCTTACGATCAATTAATTTAACTGAATTGTGTCGTAAGCAGTAGTTGCCACTAAGGCCAATTGATTTAATTTAATGTATTAGTGTGCAATTGGGGGCGGTACGACCAATTAATTTAATTTAATGCCTCCGAAGGCAATTGTTGGTGCTTAGGACAATTAGGTACACGTAATTTCTTAGAAGGCAATTGTGGGTATTGATGCCAGTAAATTTAATTTTGTGCCTCTGAAGGCAATTACCGGTACTAAGGACAAGAAATTAATATAACTTTAAGCCTCGCTAGGAAACTTTAGGGAGTACTGATAACAATTTTTAATACGTGCTTTACGATATTAAATTATTTCTACGTAGTGCCCACAATCGCCTCTAAAACACTTCAGGAAAGCAATAGTGGGCACTAAGGCCAATCATCTTTTTAATGCCTTAGTGTGCGTTCGAGGGCGCCCTTACGGCACCAACAATTGCCTTCGGAGGCTTAGAAGGAAATTGTGTCTGTGAAGGACAATTAGATTTAATTTCTTAGAAGGAAATTGCGAGCATTGATGCCAGTTAATTAAATTTTACGCCCAGATTTGGAAAAATAGGTGGTACGGCAAATTAATTTAATTTTGTACCTTTGTAGAAAATTGTCGAAACTACGGTCAATTAGTTGAATTTAGTGATTTAGAAGATAACTGTGGCAGTAAGGATGACTAATTTAATTTAATGCCTCATAAAGCGATTGTGGGCACTACAATTAATTGACTTAACTGAATGTGTCGTAAGCAATAGTTGCCACATCTTAAGGCCAATTGATTTAATTTAATGTCTTAGTGTGCAATTGGGGGCGGTACGACCAATTAATTTAATTTAATGCCTCTGAAGGCGATTGTTGGTGCTTAGGACAATTAGTTACATACAATTTCCTAGAAGACAATTGTGGGTATTGAGGCCAGTAAATTTAATTTTGTGCTTCTGAAGGAAATTGCGGGTACTAAGGCGAATTAATATAACTTAAGCCTCATGAGAAAACTCTAGGGAGTACTGATAACAATTTCAAATAAGTGCTTTAGAATGTAATTGAGGCAATAAGGACAATTAATTTAATATCGTGCCTCGGAAGGCAATAGTGCACTAAGGCCAGTTGATTTAATTTAATGTCTTAGTGTGCAATTGGTGTTGGTATGAACAATTAAGTTAATTTAATGCCTCTGAAGGCAATTGTGGATGCTAAGGACAATTAGTTGCACATAATTTCTTAGAAGGCAAATGTGGGCATGGAGGCCAGTAAATTTAATTTTGTGGCTCTAAAGGCAACTTTACGGGTACTAAGGCAAGTTAATATAACTTTAAGCCTCACTAGGAAACATTGGGGAGTACTGATAAAAAATTTTAATACGTGATTTAGAATATAATTGTGGCAATTAGGACAGTTAATTTAATATCGTGCCTAGGAAAGCAATACTGGGCACTAAGGCCAATCATTTTATTTTAATGCCTTAGTGTGAGTTCGAGGGCGATACGGCCAATTAATTTTATTTAGTGCCATAGAAGGAAATTGTGCCTGTGAAGGACAATTAGTTAAATTTAATTTCTTAGAAGGAAATTGCGTGCATTGAAGACAGTTAATTAAATTTTTCGCCCAGATTTGGAAATGCGGGTGGTACGGTAAATTAATTTAATTTTATACCCTAGTAGAAAATTACCGAAATCAATTAGTTGAATTTAGTGCTTTAGAAGGTAACTGTGGCAATAAGGGTGACTAATTTAATTTAATGCCTCATAAGGCGATTGTGGGCACTACGATCAATTGATTTAACTGAATGTGTCGTAAGCAGTAGTTGCCACTAAGGCCAATTGATTTAATTTAATGTATTAGTGTGCAATTGGGGGCGGTACGACCAATTAATTTAATTTAATGCCTTCGAAGGCAATTGTTGGTGCAAAGGACAATTAGGTACACGTAATTTCTTAGAAGGCAATTGTGGGTATTGAGGCCAGTAAATTTAATTTTGTGCCTCTGAAGGCAATTACGGGTACTAAGAGAAATTTATATAACCTTATGCCTCGCTAGGCACACTGTTCCTCAATATTGCACTAAACAAAATTAAATAAGTGCTTCAGAATTTAATTGTGGCAATAAGGACAATTAATTTAATATCGTGCCCCGGAAGGCAATAGTGGGAACTAAGGCCAATCGATTTACTTTAATGCATTAGTGTGAGTTCGAAGGCGATACGGCCAATTAATTTTATTTTGTGCCTTAGAAGGAAATTGTGTCTGTGAAGGACAATTAATTGAATTTAATTTCTTAGAAGGAAATTGCTGCTAAGGACAATTAGTTATTCATACAATTTCTTAGAAGGCAAATGTGGGCATGGAGGCCAGTGAATTTAATTTTGTGCCTCTGAAGGCAATTACGGGTACTAAGGCAAATTAATATAACTTTAAGCCTCGCTAGGAAACTTTTGGGTGTACTGATAATAATTTTAGATAAGTGCTTTAAAATGTAATTGTGGCAATAAGGACAATTAATTTAATATCATGCCTCGGAAGGCAATAGTGGGCACTAAGGGCAATCAATATATTTTAATGCCTTAGAGTCCGTTCGAGAGTGATATAGCCAATTAATTTTATTTAGTGACTTAGAAGGAAATCATTTCTATGAAGGACAATTAGTTAAGTATAATTTCTTAGAAGGAAATTGCGAGCATTGATGACAGTTAATTAAATTTTACTCCCAGATTTGGAAAAACGGGCGGTACGGCAAATTATTTTAAATTTATACCTTAGTAGAAAATTGTCAAAACTACAGTCAATTAGTTGAATTTAGTGTTTTGGAAGGTAACTGTGGCAATACTAGGATGACTAATTTAATTTAATGCCTCATAAGGCGATTGTGGGCATTACGATCAATTGATTTAATTGAATGTGTCGTAATCAATAGTTGCCACTGAGGCCAATTGATTTAATTTAATGTCTTAGTGTGCAATTCTGGGTGGTACGACCAATTAATTTAATTTAATGCCTCTGAAGGCAATTGTGGATGCTAAGGACAATTAGTTACACATAATTTCTTAGAAGGCAATTGTGGGCATTTAGGCCAGTAAATTTAATTTTGTGCCTCTGATGGCAATTACGGGCACTAAGGCAAATTAATATAACCTTAAGCCTCACTAGGAAACTTTGGGCTGCAGTGATAACAACTTTAAGTAAGTGCTTTAGAATGTAATTGTGGCAATAAGGATAATTAATTTAATATCGTGCCTCGGAAGGCAATAGTGGGCACTAAGGCCAATCGATTTATTTTAATGCCTTAGTGAGCGCGATACGGCCAAGTAATTTAATTTAGTGCCTTAGAAGAATTCTAAATTGTGTCTGGGAAGGTCAATCAATTAAATTTAATTTTTTAGAAGGAAATTGCGTGCATTGATGCCATTTAATTAAATTTTACGCCCAGATTTGGAAAAACGGATGGTACAGAAAATTAATTTAATTTTATACCTTAGTAGAAAATTGTCGAAACTACGGTCTCTTAGTTGAATTTTGTGCTTTAGAAGATGACTGTGGCAATAAGTATGACCAATTTAATTTAATTCCTCATAAGGCGATTGTGGGCACTACGATCAATTGACTTAACTGAATGTGTCGTAAGCAATAGTTGCCACAAAGGCCAATTGATTTAATTTAATGTTTTAGTGTGCAATTGGGGGCGGTACGACCAATTAATTTAATTTAATGCCTCTGGCAGCAATTGTTGGTGCTAAGGACAATTAGTTACATACAATTTCTTAGAAGGCAATTGTGGGCATTGAAGCCAATAAATTTAATTTTGTGCCTCTGAAGGCAATTGTGGGTATTAAGGCAAATTAATATAACTTTAGAAGCCTCGCTAGGAAACTCTAGGAAGTACTGATAAGAATTTCAAATAATTGATTTAGAATGTAATTGCGGCAATAAGGACAATTAATTTAATATCGTGCCTTGGAAGGCAATAGTGGGCACTAAGGCAAATCGATTTATTTTAATGCCTTAGTGTGCGTTCGAGGGCGATACGGCCAATTAATTTTATTTACGCCTTAAAGGGAAATTGTGTCTATGAAGGACAATTAGTTATATTTAATTTCTGAGAAGGAAATTGCGAGCATTGATGCCAGTTATTTAAATTTTACGCCCAGATTTAGAAAAACGGGTGGTACGGCAAATTAATTTAATTTTATACCTTGGTAGGAAATTACTGAAACTACGGTCAATTAGTTGAATTTAGTGTTTTAGAAGGTAATTGTGGCAATAAGGATGACTAATTTAATTTAATGCCTCATAAGGCGATTGTGGGCATTACGATCAATTGATTTAACTGAATGTGTGGTAAGCAATAGTTGCCACTAAGTTCGCCAGTTGTTTAAATTTAATGTTTTAATGTGCAATTGGGGTCAATATGACCAATTAATTTAATTTAATTCCTCTGAAGTCAATTGTGGATGCTAAGGACAATTAGTTGCACATAATTTCTTCAAAGGCAAATGTGGGCATGGAGGCCAGTAAATTTAATTTTGTGGCTCTAAAGGCAATTACGGGTACAAAGGCAAGTTAATATAACTTTAAGCCTCACTAGGAAATATTGGGGAGTACTGATAAAAAAAATTTAATACGTGCTTTAGAATATAATTCTGGCAAGTAGGACAGTTAATTTAATATCGTGCCTCGGAAAGCTATAGTGGGCACTAACGCCAATCATTTTATTTTAATGCCTTAGTGTGAGTTCGAGGGCGATACGGCCAATTAATTTTATTTAGTGCCATAGAAGGAAATTGTGCCAATGAAGGACAATTAGTTAAATTTAATTTCTTAGAAGGAAATTGCGTGCATTGAAGACAGTTAATTAAATTTTCCGCCCAGAGATTTGGAAAAGCGGGTGGTACGGAAAATTAATTTAATTTTATACTCTAGTAGAAAATTGTCGAAACTACGATCAATTAGTTGAATTTAGTGCTTTAGAAGGTAACTGTGGCAATAAGGATGACTAATTTAATTTAATGCCTCATAAGGCGATTGTGGGCACTACGATCAATTGACTTTAACTGTATGAGTCGTAAACAATAGTTGCCACTAGGGCCAATTGATTTAATTTAATGTCTTAGTGTGCAATTGACATTATCACGAGGCATTAATTTAAATTTAATGCCTCTGAAGCCAATTGTGGATGCAAAGGACAATTAGTTACACATAATTTCTTAGAAGGCAATTGTGGGCATTGGGGCCAGTAAATTTAATTTTGTGCCTTTAAAGGCAATTACGGGTACTAAGGGAATTTATATAAATTTAAGCCTCGCTAGGAAACTTTAGGGAGTACTGATAATAATTTTTATACGTGCTTTAGAATGTCATTTTGGCAATAAGGAAAATTAATATTTATATTGTGCCTCGGAAAGCAATAGTGGGCACTAAGGCCAATCATTTTATTTTAATGCCTTAGTGTGCGTTCGAGGGCGATACGGCCAATTAATTTTATTTAGCGCCTTAGAAGGAAATTTTGTCTGTGAAGGACAATTAATTAAATTTAATTTCTTAGAAGAAAATTGCGAGCATTGATGCCAGTTAATTAAATTTTACGCCCAGATTTGGAAAAATAGGTGGTATGCCAAATTAATTTAATTTTATACCTTAGCAGAAAATTGCTGAAACTACGGTCAATTAGTTGAATTTAGTGTTTAGAAGGTAACTGTGGTAATAAGGATGACTAATTTAATTTAATGCCTCATAAGGCGATTGTGGGCACTTCGATCAATTGATTTAACGGAATGTGTGATAAGCAATAGTTGCCACTAAGGCTAATTGATTTAATTTAATGTCTTAGTGTGCAATTGGGGGCGGTACGACCAATTAATTTATTTTAATGCCTCTGAAGGCAATTCGTTGGTTCTAAGGACAATTAGTTACACGTAATTTCTTAGAAGGCAATTGTGGGTATTGAGGCCGGTAAATTTAATTTTGTGCCTTTGAAGGCAATTACGGGTACTAAGAGAAATTTATATAACCTTATGCCTCGCTAGGACACTTTAGGGTGTACTGATAACAATTTTAAATAAGTGCTTCAGAATTTAATTGTGGCAATAAGGACAATTAATTTAATATCGTGCCCCGGAAGGCAATAGTGGGAACTAAGGCCAATCGATTTACTTTAATGCCTTAGTGTGAGTTCGAGGGCGATACAACCAATTAATTTAAGTTTGTACCTTAGAAGGAAATTGTGTCTGTGAAGGACAATTAATTGAATTTAATTTCTTAGAAGGAAATTGCGAGCATTGATGCCAGTTAATTAAATTTTACGCCCAGATTTGGTAAAACAGGTGGTACGGCAATTTAATTTAATTTTATACCTTATTAGAAAATTGGCGAAACTACAGTCAATATAGTTCAATTTAGTGTTTTAGAAGGTAACTGTGGCAATAAGGATGACCAATTTAATTTAATGCCTCATAAGGCTATTGTGGGCACTACGATCAATTGATTTAACTGAATGTGTCGTAAGCAATAGTTGCCACTAAGGCCAATTGATTTAATTTAATGTCTTAGTGTGCAATTGGGGGCGGTACGACCAATTAATTTAATTTAATACCTCTGAAGGCAATTGGGGATGCTAAGGATAATTAGTTACATATAATTTCTTAAAAGGCAAATGTGGGCATTGAGACCAGTAAATTTAATTTTGTGCCTCTGAATGCTATTACGGGTACTAAGGCAAATGCACATCTATAACTTTAAGCCTCGCTAGTAAACTCTAAGGAGAACTGATAGCAATTTCAAATAAGTGCTTTAGAATGTAATTGTGACAATAAAGAAAATTAATTTAATATCGTGCCACAGAAAGCAATAGTGGGAAGTAAGGCCAATCATTTTATAAAATGCCTAAGTGTTTATTGCGTTCGAGGGCGATACGGCCAATTAATTTTATGTTGTGCCTTAGATGGAAATTGTGTCTGCGAAGGTCAATTATTTAAATTTAATTTCTTAGAAAGAAATTGCAAGCATTGATGCCAGTTAATTAAATTTTACTCCCAGATTTGTTAAGACGGATGGTACGACAAATTAATATAATTTTATACCCTAGTAGAAAATTGCCGAAACTACGGTCAATTAGTTGAATTTAGTGTTTTAGAAGGTAACTGTGGCAATAAGGATGAGTAATTTAATTTAATGCCTCATAAGGCGATTGTGGGCATTACGATCAATTGATTTAAGTGAATGTGTCGTAAGCAATAGTTGCCATTAAGGCCAGTTGATTTAATTTATTGTCTTAATGTTCAATTGGGGATGGTACGACCAATTAATTTAATTTAATGCCTTTGAAGGCAATTGTTGGTGCTAAGGACAATTAGTCACATATAATTTCTTAGAAGGCAAATGTTGGCATGGAGGCCATGTGAATTTAATTTTGTGCCTCCGAAGGCAATTACGGGTACTAAGGCAAATTAATATGACGTTAAGCCTCGCTAGGAAACTTTAGGGCTTACAGATAATAATTTTAAATAAGTGCTTTAGAATGTAATTATGGCAATAAGGACAATTAATTTAATATCGTGCCTAGGAAGGCAATAGTGGGCACTAAGGCCAATCATTTTATTTTAATGCCTTAGAGTGCGTTCGATTAATTTTATTTAGTGCCTTAGAAGGAAATCGTGTCTGTGAAGGACAATTAGTTAAATTTAATTTCTTAGAAGGAAATTGCGAGCATTGATGACAGTTAATTAAATTTTACGCCCAGATTTGGAAAAACGGATGGTACGGCAAATTATTTTAATTTTATACCTTAGTAGAAAATTGTCAAAACTATGGTCAATCAGTTGAATTTAGTGTTTTGGAAGGTAACTGTGGCAATAAGGATGACTAATTTAATTTAATGCCTCATAAGGCGATTGTAGGCAATCAATTACGATCAATTGATTTAATTGAATGTGTCGTAATCAATAGTTGCCATTGAGGCCAATTGATTTAATTTAATGTCTTAGTGTGCAATTGGGGGCGGTACGACCAATTAATTTAATTTAGTGCCTCTGAAGGCAATTATGGATGCTAAGGACAATTAGTTACACATAATTTCTTAGAAGGCAATTGTGGGCATTGAGGCCAGTCAATTTAATTTTGTTCCTCTGTAGGCTATTACGGGTACTAAGGCATGTTAATATAACTTTAAGCTTCGCTAGGAAACTCTAGGGAGTATTTATAACAATTTCAAATAAGTGCTTTAGAATGTAATTGTGGCAATAAGGACAATTCATTTAATATCATTCCTCGAAAAGCAATAGTGGGCACGGAGGCCAATCAATTTATTTTAATGCCTTAGAATGCGTTCGAGGGCTATACGGCCAATTAATTTTATTTTGTGCCTTAGAAGGAAATTGTTTCTGCGAAGGTCAATTAATTAAAATTAATTTCTTAGAAGGAAATTGCGTGCATTGATGACAGTTAATTAAATTTTCCGCCCAGATTTGAAAAAGCGGGTGGTACGGCAAATTAATTTAATTTTATACCTTAGTAGAAAATTGCCGAAACTAAGGTCTATTAGTTGAATTTAGTGTTTTAGAAGGTAACTGTGGCAATAAGGATGACTAATTTAATTTAAGTCCTCATAAGGCGATTGTGGGCACTACGATCAATTGATTTAACTGAATGTGTCGTAATCAATAGTTGCCACTAAAGCCAATTGATTTAATTTAATGTCTTAGTGTGCAATTGGGGGCGGTACGACCAATTAATTTAATTTAATGCCTCTGAAGGCAATTGGGGATGCTAAGGACAATTAGTTACATATAATTTCTTAGAAGGCAAATGTGGGCATTGAGACCAGTAAATTTAATTTTGTGCCTCTGAAGGCAATTACGGGTACTAAGGCAAATTAATAAAACTTTAAGCCTCACTAGGAAACTTTTCGGAGTACTTGATAACAATTTAAAATAAGTGCTTTAGAATTTAATTTTGGCAATAAAGACAATGAATTTAATATCGTGCCTCGGAGGGCTATAGTGGGCACTAAGGACAATCGATTTATTTTAATGCCTTAGTGTGCGGTCGAGGGCGATACGGGCAAGTAATTTTATTTAGTACCTTAGAATGAAATTGTTTCTGCAAAGGTCAATTAATTAAATTTAATTTCTTAGAAGGAAATTGCGTGCATTGATGACAGTTAATTAAATTTTTCCGCCCAGATTTGGAAAAGCAGGTGGTACGGCAAATTAATTTAATTTTATACCTTAGTAGAAAATTGCCAAAACTAAGGTCTATTAGTTGAATTTAGTGTTTTAGAAGGTAACTGTGGCAATAAGGATGACTAATTTAATTTAAGTCCTCATAAGGCGATTGTGGGCACTACGATCAATTGATTTAACTGAATGTGTCGTAATCAATAGTTGCCACGAAGGCTAATTGATTTAATTTAATGTCTTGGTGAATGCGATTGGGGGCGGCAAGACCAATTAATTTAATTTAATGCCTCTGAAGGCAATTATTAATGCTAAGGACAATTAGTTACACATAATTTCTTAGAAGGCAAATGTGGGCATGGAGGCCAATAAATTTAATTTGTGCCTCTGAAGGCTATTACGGGTACTAAGGCAAATTAATATAACTTTAAGCCTCGCTAGGAAACTCTGGCGAGTACTGCTTACAATTTAAAATAAGTGCTTTAGATTGTAATTGTCGCAATAAGGACAATTAATTTAATATCGTGCCTTGAAAAGCAATAGCGGGCACTAAGCCCAATCAGTTTATTTTAATGCCTTAGAGTGCGTTCGGGAGCGACACGACCAATTAATTTTATTTAGTGCCTTAGAAGAAAATCGTATCTGTAGAGGTCAATTAATTAAATTTAATTTCTTAGAAGGAAATTGCGTGCATTGATGACAGTTAATTAAATTTTCTGCCCAAATTTGGAAAAGCAGGTGGTACGGTAAATTTAATTTAATTTTATACCTTGGTAGAAAATTGCCGAAACTACGGTCTATTAGTTGAATTTAGTGCTTTAGAAGGTAACTATGGTGCCTTCTAAGGACACTAAATTAATTTAATGCCTCATAAGGCGATTGTCAGAACTACGATCAATTGATTAAACTGAATGTGTCGTAATCAATAGTTGCCACTAAGGCCAGTTGATTTAATTTAATGTCTTAGTGTGCAATTGTGGGCGGTACGACCAATTAATTTAATTTAATGCCGCTAAAGGCAATTGTGGATGCTAAGGACAATTAGTTACACATAATTTCTTAGAAGGCAATTGTGGGCATTGAGGCTAGTAAATTTAATTTTGGGCCTCTGAAGGCAATTACGGGTACTAAGGGAAATTAATATAACTTTACGCTTCGCTAGGAAGCTTTTGGGAGTACTGATAACAATTTTTAATACGTGCTTTAAAATGTAATGGTGGCGATAAGGACAATTAATTTGATATCCTGCCTCGGAAAGCAATATCCTTATAATTGCATTGGGCACTAAGGCCAATCATTTTATTTTAATGCCTTAGTGTGCGTTCGAGGGCGATACGGCCAATTAATTTTATTTAGTGCCTTAGAAGGAAATTGTGTCTATGAAGGACAATTAATTAAATTTAATTTCTTAGAAGGAAATAACGAGCATTGATGACAGTTAATTAAATTTTACGCCTAGATTTGGAAAAATGGATGGTACGACAAATTAATTTAATTTTATACCTTAGTAGAAAATTGTCGAAACTATAGTCAATTAGTTGAATGTAGTGTTTTAGGAGGTAACTTTGGCAATAAGGATGACTAATTTAATTTAATGCCTCATAAGGCGATTGTGGACATTATGATCAATTGATTTAACTGAATGTGTCGTAATCAATAGTTGCCACTAAGGCCAATGGATTTAATTTAATGTCTTAGTGTGCAATTGGGGGCGGTACGACCAACTAATTTAATTTGATGCCTCTGAAGGCAATTGTGGATGCTAATGACAATTAGTTACATCTACATAATTTCTTCGAAGGCAATTGTGGGCATTGAGGCCAATAAATTTAATTTTGTGCCTCTGAAGCTAATTACCGGTACTAAGGCAAATTAACATAACCTTAATCCTCGCTAGGAAACTTTTGGCTGTACTGATAACAATTTTAAATAAGTGCTTTAGTATGAAATTTTGGCAATAAGGACAATTAATTTAATATCGTGCCTCGGAAGGCAATAGTGGGCACTAAGGGCAATCGATTTATTTTAATGCCTTACTGTGCGTTCGAGCACGATACGGCCAAGTAATTTTATTTAGTGCCTTAGAAGGAATTGTGTCTATTAAGGTCAATTAATTAAATTTAATTTCTTAGAAGGAAACAGCGTGCATTGATGACAGTTAATTAAATTTTTTTCCCAGATTTGGAAAAGCGGGAGGTACGGAAAATTAATTTAATTTTATACCCTAGTAGAAAATTGCTGAAACTATGGTCAATTAGTTGAATTTAGTGCTTTAGAAGGTAACTGTGGCAGACACATTTCGTTAAATCAATTGATCGTATAAGGATGACTAATTTAATTTAATGCCTGATAAGGCGATTGTGGGCACTACGATCAATTGATTTAACGAAATGTGTCGTAAGCAATTGTTGCCACTAAGGCCAATTGATTTAATTTAATGTCTTAGTGTACAATTGGGGGCGGTATGACCAATTAATTTAATTTAATGCCTCTGAAGGTAATTGTTGGTGCTAAGGACAATTAGTTACACATAATTTCTTAGAAGGCAATTGTGGGCATTGAGGCCAGTAAATTTAATTTTGTGCCTTTGAAGGCAATTACGGGTACAAAGGGAAATTAATGTAACCTTAAACCTCTGTGGGAAACTTTAGGGAGTACTGATAACAATTTTAAATAAGTTCTTCAGAATGTAATTGTGGCAATAAGGATAATTAATTTAATATCGTGCCCCGGAAGGCAATATTGGGCACTAAGGCCAGTCGATTTATTTTACTGCCTTAGTACAGTTCGAGGGCGATACGGCCAAGTAATTTTATTTTGTACCTTAGAAATCGAAATCTTGTCTGCAAAGGACTATTAATTAAATTTAATTTCTCAGAAGGAAATCGCGAACATTGATGCCTGTACTCCCAGATTTGGAAAAACGGGTGGTACGGCAAATTAATTTAATTTTACACCTTAGTAGAAAATTGTCGAAACTACAGTCAATTAGTTGAATTTAGTGCTTTAGAGGATAACTATGGAAATATGGATGACTAATTTAATTTAATGTCTCATAAGGCGATTGTGGGCATTACGATCAATTGATTTAACTGGATGTGTCGTAAGCAATAGTTGCCACTATGGCCAGCTGATTTAATTTAATGTCTTAGTGTGCAATTGGGGTCGGTACGATCAATTAATTTAATTTAAGGCCATTGGAGGAAATTGTTGGTGCTAAGGACAATTAGTTACATCCAATTTCATAGAAGGCAAACGTGGGCATGGAGGCTAGTAAATTTAATTTTGTGCCTCTGAAGGCACTTACGGGTACTGAGGCAAATTAATATAACTTTAAGCCTCTCTAGGAAACTTTAGGGAGTACTGATAATAATTTTAAATAAGTGCTTTAGAATGTAATTGTGGCAATAAGGACAATTAATTTCATATCGTGTCTCGGAAGGCAATAGTGGGCACGAAGGCCAATCGATTTATTTTAATGCCTTAGTGTGCGTTCGAGGGCGATACAGCCAATTAATTTTATTTAGTGCCTTAGAAGGACATTGTGTCTAAATTAATTGACAATTAGGTAAATTTAATTTCTTAGGAGGAAATTGCGAGCATTGATGCCAGTTAATTAAATTTTATGCCCAGATTTGGAAAAACGGATGGTACGGCAAATTAATTTAATTTGATACCCTAGTAGAAATTGTCGAAACTACGGTCAATTAGTTGTATTTAGTGTTTTAGAAGGTAACTGTGGCAATATGGATGACTAATTTAATTTAACTCCTCATAAGGCGATTGTGGGCATTACGATCAATTGATTTAACTGAATGTGTCGTAATCAATAGTTGCCACTGAGGCCAGTAGATGATTTAATTTAATGTCTTAGTGTGCAATTGGGGGCGGTACGACCAATTAATTTAATTTAATGCTGCTGAAGGCAATTATGGATGCTAAGGACAATTAGTTACACATAATTTCTTAGAAGGCAATTGTGGGCATTGAGGCCAGTAAATTTAATTTTGTGCCTCTGAAGGCAATTCCGGGTACTAAGAGAAATTAATATAACTTTAAGTCCCGCTAGGAAACTTTTGGGAGTACTGATAAGAATTTTTAAAACGTGCTTTAAAATGTAATTGTGGCAATAAGGACAATTAATTTAATATCATGCCTCAGAAAGCAACGGTGGGCACTGAGGCCAATCCTTTTATTTTAATTCCTTAGTGTGCGTTAGAGGGCGATACGGCCAATTAATTTTATTTTGTGCCTTAAAAGGAAATTGTGTCTGTTAAGGACAATTAGATTTAATTTCTTCAAAGGAAATTGCGAGCATGGATGCTAGTTAATTAAATTTTACGCCCAGATTTGGAAAAAATGCGGGTGGTACGGCAAATTAATTTAATTTTATACGTTAGTAGAAAATTGCCGAGACTACGGTCTATTCTTATTGAATTTAGTGCTTTAGAAGGTCACTGTGGCAATAAGGTTGACTAATTTAATTTAATGCCTCATAAGGCGATTGTGGGCACTACGATCAATTGATTTAACTGAATGTGTCGTAAGCAACAGTTGCCACTAAGGCCAGTTGATTTAATATAATGTCTTAGTGTGCAATTGGGATTGGTACGACCAATTAATTTAATTTAATGCTGCTGAGGGCAATTGTTGGTGCTAAGGACAAATAGTTACATTCAATTTCATAGAAGGCAATTGTGGGCATTGAGGCCAGTCAATTTAATTTTGTGCCTCTAAATGCTATTACGGGTACTAAGGAAAATTAATATAACATTAAGTCTCGCTAGGAAACTTTAGGGAATACTGATAAAAATTTCTAATAAGTAATTTAGAATGTAATTGTGGCAATAAGGACATTTAATTTATTCTTTAATATCGTGCCACGGAAGGCAATAGTGGGCACTAAGGCCAATCAATTTATTTTAATGCCTTAGAGTGCATTCGAGGGCGATACGACCAATTACTTTTATTTAGTGCCTTAGAAGGAAATTGTGTCTGTGAAGGACAATTAGTTATAAAGAAATTGCGTGCATTGATAACAGTTAATTAAAATTTTTGCCCAGATTTGGAAAAACGGCGGTACGACAAATTAATTTAATTTTATATCTTTGTAGAAAATTGCCGAAACTGCGGTCTATTAGGTGAATTTAGTGCTTTAGAAGGTAACTCTGGTAATAAAGATGACTAATTTAATTTAATGCCTCATAAGGCGATTGTGGGCATTACGATCAATTGATTTAACTGAATGTGTCGTAATCAATAGTTGCCCCTAAGGCCAGTTGATTTAATTTAATGTCTTAGTGTGCAATTGGGGGCGATACAACCAATTAATTTAATTTAATGCCGCTGAAGGCAATTGTGGATGCTAAGGACACATTATTAGTTACACAAAATTTCTGAGAAGGCAATTGTGGGCATTAAGGCCAGTAAATTTACTTTTGTGCCTCTGAAGGCAATTACGGGTACTAAGAGAAATTAATATAACTTTAAGCCTCGCTAGGAAACTTTTGGGGGTACTGATAACATTATTTTTAATACGTGCTTTAAAATGTAATTCTGGCAATAAAGACAATTAATTTAATATCGTGCCTCGGAAAGCAATGGTGGGCACTAAGGACAATCATTTTATTTTAATGCCTTAGTGTGCGTTCGAGGGCGATACGGTAAATTAATTTTATTTTGTGTCTTAAAGGGAAATTGTGTCTGTTAAGGACAATTAGATTTATTTTCTTCGCAGGAAATTGCGAGCATTGATTCCAGTTAATTGAATTTAACTCCTTGATTTGGAAAAATGGGTGGTACGGTAAATTAATTTAATTTTATACGTTAGTAGAAAATTGCCAAAACTATGGTCTATTAGTTGAATTTAGTGCTTTAGAAGGTAACTGTGGGCTCAATAAGGTTGACTAATTTAATTTAATGCCTCATAAGGCGATTGTGGGCACTATGGTCAATTGATTTAAATGAATGTGTGGCAAGCAATAGTTGCCACTAAGGCCAGTTGATTTTATTTAATGTCTTAGTGTGCAATTTGGGTCAGCATGACCAATTAATTTAATTTAATGCCGCTGAAGGCAATTGTTGGTGCTAAGGACAATTTGTTGCATTCAATTTTATAGAAGGCAATTGGTGGCATTGAGGCCAGTAAACTTAATTTTGTGCCTCTGAAGGCTATTACGGGTACTAAAGAAAATTAATATAACTTTAAGCCTCACTAGGAAACTTTAGGGAATACTAATAAAAATTTCAAATAAGTGATTTAGAACGTAATTGTGGCAATAAGGACAATTAATTTAATATCGTGCCTCGGAAGGCAATAGTGGGCACTAAGGCCAATCGATTCATTTTAATGCCTTAGTGTGAGTTCGATGGCGATACGGCCAATTAATTTTGTATTTAGTGCCTTAGAAGGAAATTGTGTCTGTGAAGGACAATTAGTTAAATTTAATTTCTTATAAGGAAATTGCAAGCATTGATGACAGATAATTAAATTTTACGTCCAGATTTGGAAAAACGGGTGGTACGGCAAATTAATTTAATTTTACACCTTAGTAGAAAATTGCCGAAACTACAGTCAATTAGTTGAATTTAGTGCTTTAGATGATAACTGTGGAAATAAGGATGACTAATTTAATTTAATGCCTCATAAGGCGATTGTGGGCACTACGATCAATTGATTTAACGGAATATGTCGTAAGCAATAGTTGCCACTAAAGCCAGTTGATTTAATTTAATATCTTAGTGAGCAATTGGGGTCGGTACGACCAATTAATTTAATATAAAGCCGCTGAAGGCAATTGTGGGGGCTAAGGACAATTAGTTACACATAATTTCTTAGAAGGCAAATGTGTGCATTGAGGCCAGTAAATTTAATTTTGTGGCTCTCAAGGCAGTTTTACGGGTACTAAGGGAAATTAATATTACTTTAAGCCTCGCTAGGAAACTTTAGAGAGTACTGATAACAATTTTTAATACGTGCTTTAGAATGTAATTGTGGCAATAAGGACAATTAATTTAATATCGTGCCTCGAAAAAGCAATAGTGGGCACTAAGACCAATCATTTTATTTTAATGCCTTAGTGTGCGTTCGAGGGCGATACGGCCAATTAATTTTATTTTGTGCCTTAGAAGGAAATTGTGTCTGTGAAGGACAATTAGATTTAATTTCTTAGAAGGAAATTGCGAGCATTGATGCCAGTTAATTAAATTTTACGCCCAAATTTGGAAAAACGGGTGGTAAAACAAATTAATTTAATTTTATACCTTAGCACAAAATTGCCGAAACTACAGTCAATTAGTTGAATTTAGTGGTTTAGAAGATAACTGTGGTAATAAGGATGACTAATTTAATTTAATGCCTCATAAGGCAATTGTGGGCACTACTATCAATTGATTTAACTGATACACTAAGACATAAAAATGTGTCGTAATCAATAGTTGCCACTAAGGCCAATTGATTTAATTTAATGTCTTAATGTGCAATTGGGGTCGGTACGACCAATTAATTTAATTTAATGCCTCTGAAGGCAATTGTTGGTGCTATGGACAATTAGTTACGCATAATTTCTTAGAAGGCAAATGTGTGCATTGAGGCCAGTAAATTTAATTTTGTGCCTCTGAAGGCTATTTCGAGTACTAAGGCAAATTAATATAACTTTAAGCCTCACTAGGAAACTTTCCTTCTAAGGCACAATAAGTAAATTAAATTAAATCATCTGTAATTGTGGCAATAAGGATAATTAATTTAATATCGTGCCTCGAAAGGCAATAGTGGGCACTAAGGCCAATCAATTTATTTTAATGCCTTAGAGTGCGTTCGAGGGTGATTCGGCCAATTAATTTTATTTAGTGGCTTTGAAGGAAATTGTGTCGGTGAAGGACAATTAATTAAATTTATTTTCTTAGAAGGAAATTGCGAGCGTTGATGTCTCGTTAATTAAATTTTACGCCTAGATTTGGAAAAACGGGTGGTACAGCAAATAAATTTAATTTTATACCTTGGTAGAAAATAGCCGAAACTACGTTCAATTAGTTGAATTTAGTGCTTTAGAAGGTAACTGTGGCAATTAGGATGACTAATAGCCTTTAGAGGCCTCATAAGGTAATTGTGGGCATTATGCCCACAATTGATCTTAACTGAATGTGTCGTAAGCAATTGTTGCCACTAAGGCCATTGATTTAATTTAATGTCTTAGTGTGCAATTGGGGGAGGTAGGACCAAATTAATTTAATTGAATGCCTCTGAAGGAAATTCTGGATGCTAAGGACAATTAGTTATATATAATTTCTTAGAAGGCAAATGTAGGCATTGAGACCAGTAAATTTAATTTTGTACCTCTGAAGGCTATTACGGGTACTAAGGCAAATTAATATAACTTTAAGCCTCGCTAGGAAACTCTTGGAAGTACTGATAACAATTCAAAATAAGGGCTTTAGAATATAATTGTAATTGTGGCAATAAGGACAATTAATTTAATATCGTGCCTCGGAAAGCAATAGTGGGCAATAAGGCCAATCTTTTTAATTTAATGCCTCAGAGTGCGTTCGAGAGCGATACCGCCTGTTAATTTTATTTAGTGCCTTAGAAGGAAATTGTGTCTGTGAAGGACAATTAGTTAAATTTAATTTCTTAGAAGGAAATTGCGTGCATTGATGACAGTTAATTAAATTTTTCGCCCAGATTTGGAAACAGCACTTGGTACGGCAAATTAATTTAATTTTATCCTTGGTAGAAAATTGCCGAAACTACGGTCTATTAGTTTAATTTAGTGCTTTAGAAGGTAACTGTGGTAATAAGGATGACTAATTTAATTTAATGCCTCATAAGGCGATTGTGGGCACTACGATCAATTGATTTAACTGAATGTGTCGTAATCAATAGTTGCCACTAAGGCCAATTGATTTTATGTAATGTCTAAGTGTGCAATTTAGGTAAGCACGACCAATTAATTTAATTGTGTAATGCCGCTGAAGGCAATTGCTGGTGCTAAGGACAATTAGTTACATTCGATTTCATGGAAGGCAATTGTGGGCATTGAGGCCAGTAAACTTAATTTTGTGCCTTTGAAGGCTATTACGGGTACTAAAGCAAATTAAAATAACTTTAAGCCTCGCTAGGAAACTTTAGGGAATACTGATAAAAATTTCAAATAAGTGATTTAGAATGTAATTG
Source organism: Cinchona pubescens (assembly GCA_025175665.1). NCBI lineage: Eukaryota > Viridiplantae > Streptophyta > Magnoliopsida > Gentianales > Rubiaceae > Cinchona > Cinchona pubescens. The sequence goes on from JANKKI010000232.1 coordinate 2,721,305, forward strand.
TGGCAATAAGGACAATTAATTTAATATCGTGCCTCGGAAAGCAATAGTGGGCACTAAGGCCAATCAATTTATTTTAATGCCTCAGAGTGCGTTCGAGAGCGATACGGCCTGTTAATTTTATTTAGTGCCTTAGAAGGAAATCGTATCTATGAAGGTCAATTAATTAAATTTAATTTCTTAGAAGGAAATTGCGTGCATTGATGACAGTTAATTAAATTTTTAGCCCATATTTGGAAATCCGTGTGGTACGGCAAATTAATTTAATTTTATACCGTAGTAGAAAATTGCCGATACTTTAAGATCCATTAGTTGAATTCAGTGTTTTAGAAGGTAACTGTGGCAATAAGGATGACTAATTTAATTTAATGCCTCATAAGGCGATTGTGGGCTCTACGATCAATAGATTTAACTGAATGTGTCGTAATCAATAGTTGCCACTAAGGCCAATTGATTTAATTTAATGTTTTAAATGTGCAATTGGGGGCGGAACGGCCAATTAATTTAATTTAATGCCGCTGAAGGCAATTGTTGGTGCTTAGGACAATTAGTTACACATAATTTCTTATAAGGCAAATGTGGGCATTGAGGCCAATAAATTTAATTTTGTGCCTCTGAAGGCTATTTCGGGTACTAAGGCAAATTAATATATCTTTAAGCCTCACTAGGAAACTTTTGGGAGTACTGGTAACAATTTTAAATAAGTGCTTTGGAATGTAATTGTGGCAATAAGGACAATTAATTTAATATCGTGCCTCGGAAGGCAATAGTGGGCACTAAGGCCAATCAATTTATTTTAGCCATGCCTTTGAGTGCGTTCGAGGGTGATACGGCCAATTAATTTTATTTAGTGGCTTTGAAGGAAATTGTGTCGGTGAAGGAAAATTAATTAAATTTAATTTCTTTGAAGGAAATTGCGAGCATTGATGCCAGTTAATTAAATTTTACGCCGAAATTTGGAAAAACGGGTGGTACGGCAAATAAATTTGATTTATACCTTGGTAGAAAATTGCCAAAACTACGTTCAATTAGTTGAATTTAGTGCTTTAGAAGGTAACTGTGGCAATAAGGATGACTAATTTAATTTAATGCCTCATAAGGCGATTGTGGGCATTACGATCAATTGATTTAACTGAATGTGTCGTAAGCAATTGTTGCCACTAAGGCCAATTGATTTAATTTAATGTCTTAGTGTGCAATTGGGGGAGGTACGACCAATTAATTTAATTGAATGCCTCTGAAGGCAATTGTGGATGCTAAGGACAATTAGTTACACATAATTTCTAAGAAGGCAAATGTGGGTAACTCGGAAAGCCTTATGAGGCAATTTCCTTCAAGGCATTTCATTTTAATGCCTTAGTGTGCGTTCGAGAGCAATACGGCCAATTAATTTATTTTGTGCCTTAGAAGGAAATTGTGTCTGTGAAGGAAAATTAGTTAAATTTAATTTCTTAGAAAGAAATTGCGAGCATTGATGCCAGTAAATTAAATTTTACGCCCAGATTTAGAAAAACGGGTGGTACGACAAATTAATTTAATTTTATACCTTCCCCCAATTGCACACTAATCGCCTGTGCTCTTAGAAGATAACTGGGCTAAGGTATAAAACTAAATTAATTTACCGATGCCTCATAAGGCGAACGCACAATTGGGCACTACGATCAATTGATTTAACTGAATGTGTCGTAATCAATATTGCCACTAAGGCCAATTGATTTAATTTAATGTCTTAGTGTGCAATTGCCTTCGGTACGACCAATTAATTTAATTGAATGCCTCTGAAGGCAATTGTGGATGCTAAGGACAATTAGTTACACATAATTTCTAAGAAGGCAAATGTGGGCATGGAGGCCAGTAAATTTAATTTTGTGCCTATAAAGGCTATTACGGGTACTAAGGCAAATTAATATAACTTTAAGCCTCGCTAGGAAACTTTCGAGTGTACTGATTACAATTTTCAATACGTGCTTTCTAATGTAATTGTGGCAATAAGGAAAATTAATTTAATATCGTGCCTCGGAAAGCAATAGTGGGCACTGAGGCCAATCATTTTATTTTAATGCCTTAGTGTGCTTGAGAGCAATACGGCCAATTCTCATATAGATGTCTTAGAAGGAAATTGACAGCTGTGAAGGAACATTTAGTTAAATTTAATTTCTTAGAAGGAAATTGCGAGCATTGATGCCAGTAAATTAAATTTTACGCCCAGATTTAGAAAAACGGGTGGTACGACAAATTAATTTAATTTTATACCTTAGCACAAAATTGCCGAAACTACAGTCAATTAGTTGAATTTTGTGCTCTAGAAGATAACTGTGGAAATAAGGATGACTAATTTAATTTAATGCCTCATAAGGCAATTGTGGGCACTACGATCAATTGATTTAACTGAATGTGACGTAATCAATAGTTGCCACTAAGGCCAATTGATTTAATTTAATGTCTTAGTGTGCAATTGGGGGAGGTACGACCAATTAATTTAATTGAATGCCTCTGAAGGCAATTGTGGATGCTAAGGACAATTAGTTACACATAATTTCTAAGAAGGCAAATGTGGGCATGGAGGCCAGTAAATTTAATTTTGTGCCTATAAAGGCTATTACGGGTACTAAGGCAAATTAATATAACTTTAAGCCTCGCTAGGTATAAAACTTTCGAGTGTACTGATTACAATTTTCAATACGTGCTTTCTAATGTAATTGTGGCAATAAGGAAAATTAATTTAATATCGTGCCTCGGAAAGCAATAGTGGGCACTATTGCCAATCATTTTATTTTAATGCCTTAGTGTGCGTTCGAGAGCAATACGGCCAATTAATTTATTTTGTGCCTTAGAAGGAAATTGTGTCGGTGAAGGACAATTAATTAAATTTAATTTCTTAGAAGGAAATTGTGAGCATTGATGCTCGTTAATTAAATTTCACGCCCAGATTTGGAAAAACGGGTGGTACAGCAAATAAATTTAATTTTATACCTTGGAAGAAAATTGCCGAAACTACGTTCAATTAGTTGAATTTAGTGCTTTAAAAGGTAACTGTGGCAATAAGGATGACTAATTTAATTTAATGCCTCATAAGGCAATTGGGCATTCGATCAATTGATTTAACTGAATGTGTCGCAAGCAATTGTTGCCACTAAGGCCTATTGATTTCTAATTTAATGTCTTAGTGTTCAATTGGGAGAGGTACGACCAATTAATTTAATTGAATGCCTCTGAAGGCAATTGTGGATGCTAAGGACAATTAGTTACGCATAATTTCTTAGAAGACAAATGTGGGCATGTAGGCCAGTAAATTTAATTTTGTGCCTGTAAAGGCTATTACGGGTACTAAGGCAAATTAATATAACTTTAAGCCTCGCTAGGAAACTTTAGGGATTACTGATAACAATTTTTAATACGTGCTTTAGAATGTAATTTTGGCAATAAGGAAAATTAATTTAATATCGTGCCTCGAAAAGGCAATAGTGGGCACTAAGGCCAATCATTTTATTTTAATGCCTTAGTGTGCGTTCGAGAGCAATAAGGCCAATTAATTTATTTTGTGCCTTAGAAGGAAATTGTGTCTGTGAAGGACAATTAGTTAAATTTAATTTCTTAGAAGGAAATTGCGAGCATTGATGCCAGTTAATTAAATTTTACGCCCAGATTTAGAAAAACGGGAGACATGGTACGGCAAATTAATTTAATTTTAAACCATAGTAGAAAATTACCGAAACTGCAGTCAATTAGTTGAATTTAGTGCTTTAGAAGGTAACTGTGGCAATAAGGATGACTAATTTAATTTAATGCCTCATAAGGCGATTCTGGGCACTACGACAATTGATTTAACGGAATGTGTCATAAGCAATAGTTGCCACGAAGGCTAATGGATTTAATTTAATGTCTTAGTGAGCAATTAGGTTCGGTACGACCAATTAATTTAATTTAATGCCTCTGAAGACAATTGTCTTGCTAAGGACAATTGCCTTACACATAATTTTGTAAGGCAAATATGTGAACCTAATTGTCTCTTAGCAAATTTATTTTGTGCCTCTGAAGGCAATTACAGGTACTAAGGGAAATTAATATTACTTTAAGCCTCACTGGGAAACTTTAGAAAGTACTGATAACAATATTTAATACGTGCTTTAGAATGTAATTGTGACAATAAGGACAATTAATTTAATAGCGTGCCTCAAAAAGCAATAGTGGGCACTAAGGCCAATCATTTTATTTTAATGCCTTAGTATGCGTTTGAGGGCGATACGGCCAATTAATTTTATTTTGTGTCTTAGAAGGAAATTGTGTCTGTGTAGGAAAATTAGATTTAATTTCTTATAAGGAAATTGCGAGCATTGATGACAGTTAATTAAATTTTACGTCCAGATTTGGAAAAACGGGTGGGACGGCAAATTAATTTAATTTTACACCTTAGTAGAAAATTGCTACAGTCAATTAGTTGAATTTAGTGCTTTAGATCATAACTGTGGAAATAAGGATGACTAATTTAATTTAATGCCTCATAAGGCGATTGTGGGCACTACTATCAATTGATTTAACGGAATGTGTCGTAATCAATAGTTGCCACTAAGGCCAATTGATTTTATGTAATGTCTAAGTGTGCAATTGGGGTCTAGATGTAAGACATTAAATTCTAATCAATTGGCATTAGATGTGCAATTGTGGGTGCTAAGGACAATTAGCTTTAAATTACACTTAATTTCTTAGAAGGCAAATGTGTGCATTGAGGCCAGTAAATTTAATTTTGTGCCTCTAAAGGAAATTACGGGTACTAAGGGAAATTAGTATTACTTTAAGCCTCGCTAGAAAAATTTAGGGATTACTGATAACAATTTTTAATACGTGCTTTAGAATGTAATTTTGGCAATAAGGACAATTAATTTAATATCGTGCCTCGAAAAGGCAATACTGGGCACTAAGGCCAATCATTTTATTTTAATGCCTTAGTGTGCGTTCGAGGGCGATACGGCCAATTAATTTTATTTTGTGCCTTAGAAGGAAATTGTGTCTGTGAAGGTCAATTAGTTAAATTTAATTTCTTAGAAGGAAATTGCGAGCATTGATGCCAGTTAATTAAATTTTACGCCCAAATTTGGAAAAACGGGTGGTACGACAAATTAATTTAATTTTATACCTTAGCACAAAATTGCCGAAACTACAGTCAATTAGTTGAATTTAGTGGTTTAGAAGACTAACTGTGGAAATAAGGATGACTAATTTAATTTAATGCCTCATAAGGCAATTGTGGGCACTACGATCAATTGATTTAACTGAATGTGTCGTAATCAATAGTTGCCACTAAGGCCAATTGATTTAATTTAATGTCTTAGTGTGCAATTGGGGTCGGTACGACCAATTAATTTAATTTAATGCCTTTGAAGGCAATTGTTGGTGCTAAGGACAATTAGTTACACATAATTTCTTAGAAGGCAAATGTGTGCATTGAGGCCAGTAAATTTAATTTTGTGCCTCTGAAGGCTATTTCGAGTACTAAGGCAAATTAATATAACTTTAAGCCTCACTAGGAAACTTTTAGGAGTACTGGTAACAATTTAAAATAATTGCTTCAAAATGTAATTGTGGCAATAAGGACAATTAATTTAATATCGTGCCTCGAAAAGCAATAGTGGGCACTAAGGCCAATCATATTATTTTAATGCCTTTGTGTGCGTTCGAAGGCAATACGGCCAATAAAAACACTTAATTTTATTTTGTTCCTTAGAAGGAAATTGTGTCTATGAACGACAATTATATTTAATTTCATAGAAGGAAATTGCAAGCATTGATGCCAGTTAATTAAATTTTACGCCCAGATTTGGAAAAACGGGTGGTACGGCAAATTAATTTAATTTTATACCTTAGTAGAAAATTGCTGAAACTAAGGTATATTTATTTGAATTTAGTATTTTAGAAGGTAACTATGGCAATAAGGATGACTAATTTAATTTAATGTCACATAAGGCGATTGTGGGCACTACGATCAATTGATTTAAGTGAATGTGTCGTAAGCAATAGTAGCCACTCAGGCCAATTGATTTAATTTAATGTCTTAGAGTGCAATTTGGGGCGTTACTACCAATTAATTTAATTTAATGCCACTGAAGGCAGTTGTGGATGCCAAGGACAATTAGTTACACACAATTTCTAAGAAGGCAATTGTGGGCATTGAGACCAGTAAATTCAATTTTGTGCCTCTGAAGGTCCAATTACGGGTACTAAGGGAAATTAGTATTAGTTTAAGCCTCGCTAGGAAACTTTAGGAAGTACTGATAACAATTTTTAATACGTGCTTTAGAATGTAATTGTGGCAATAAGGACAATTAATTTAATATCGTACCTCGTAAAGCAATAGTGGGCACTAAGGCCAATCATTTTATTTTAATGCCTTAGTGTGCGTTCGAGGGTGATACGGCCAATTAATTTTATTTTGTGCCTTAGAAGGAAATTGTGTCTGTGAAGGACAATTATATTTAATATCTTAGAAGGAAATTGTGAGCATTGATGCCAGTTAATTAAATTTTACGCACAGATTTGGAAAAACGGGTGGTACGGCAAATTAATTTAATTTTATACCTTAGTAGAAAATTGCCGAAACTACAGTCAATTAGTTGAATTTAATGCTTTAGAAGATAACTGTGGAAATAAGGATGACTAATTTTATTTAATGCCTCATAAGGCGATTGTGGGCACTATGATCCATTGATTTAACTGAATGTGTCGTAATCAATAGTTGCCACTATGGCCAATTGATTTAATTTAATGTCTTAGTGTGCAATTGGGGTCAGTACGACCAATAAATTTAATTTAATGCCTTTGAAGGCAATTGTTAGTGCTAAGGACAATTAGTTACACATAATTTCTTAGAAGGCAAATGTGTGCATTGAGGCCAGTAAATTTAATTTTGTGCCTCTGAAGGCAATTACGGGTACTAAGGGAAATTAATATTACTTTAAGCCTCGCTAGGAAACTTCAGGAAGTACTGATAACTATTTTTAATACGTGCTTTAGAATGTAATTGTAGCAATAAGGACAATTAATTTAATATCGTGCCTCGGAAAGCAATAGTGGGCACTAAGGCCAATAATAATATTTTAATGCCTTAGTGTGCGTTCGAGGGCGATACGGCTAATTAATTTTATTTTGTGCCTTAGAAGGAAATTGTGTCTGTGAAGGACAATTATATTTAATTTCATAGATGGAAATCTAATGTGAGCATTGATGCCAGTTAATTTAATTTTACGCCCAGATTTGGAAAAACGGGTTGTGCGGCAAATTAATTTAATTTTATACCTTAGTAGAAAATTGCCGAAACTAAGGTCTATTAGTTGAATTTAGTGTTTTAAAAGGTAACTGTGGCAATAAGGATGACTAATTTAATTTAATGTCTCATAAGGCGATTGTGGCACTACGATCAATTGATTTAACTGAAGGTGTCGTAAGCAATAGTAGCCACTAAGGCCAATTGATTTAATTTAATGTCTTAGTGTGCAACTTGGGGCGGTACTACCAATTAATTTATTTTAATGCCGCTGAAGGCAATTGTGGATGCCAAGGACAATTAGTTACACACAATTTCTTAGAAGGCAATTGTGGGCATTGAGGCCAGTAAATTCAATTTTGTGCTTCTGAAGGCTATTACGGGTACTGAGGCAAATTAATATAACTTTAAGCCTAGCTAGGAAACTTTAGGGAGTACTGATAACAATTTCAAATATATACACCTTAGTGTTTTAGACATGTAATTGTGGCAATAAGGACAATTAATTTAATATCGTGCCTCGGAAGGCAATAGTGGGAACTAAGGCCAATCGATTTGTTTTAATGCCTTAGTGTGAGTTCAAGGGCGATACGGCCAATTAATTTTATTTACTACCTTAGAAGGAAATTGTGTCTATGTAGGAAAATTAGTTAAATTAAATTTCTTAGAAGGAAATTGCGAGCATTGATGCCAGTTAATTAAATTTTATGCCCAGATTTGGAAAAGCGGGTGGTACGGCAAATTAATTTAATTTTATATCTTAGTAGAAAATTGCCGAAAATAAGGTCTATTAGTTGAATTTAATGCTTTAGAAGGTCTCGATGTGGCAATAAGGATGTCTAATTTAATTTCATGCATCATAAGGCGAATTGCCTACGATCAATTAAATTTAACGGAATGTGTCGTAAGCAATAGTTGCCACTAAGGCCAGTTGATTTAATTTAATGTCTTAGTTCACAATTGTGGTCGGCACGACCAATTAATTTAATTTAATGCCGCTGAAGGCAATTTTTGGTGCTAAGGAAAATTAGTTACGTACAATTTCTTAGAAGGCAATTGTGGGCATTGAGGCCAGTAAATTTAATTTTGTGCCTCTGAAGGCTATTACGGGTACTGAGGCAAATTAATATAACTTTAAGCCTAGCTAGGAAACTTTAGGGAGTACTGACAACAATTTCACATAAGTGCTTTAGAATATAATTGTGGCAATAAGGACAATTAATTTCATATCGTGCCTCGGAAGGCAATAGTGGGCACTAAGGCCAATCGATTTGTTTTAATGCCTTAGTGTGAGTACGAGGGTGATACGGCCAATTAATTTTATTTACTACCTTAGAAGGAAATTGTGTCTATGAAGGACAATTAGTTAAATTAAATTTCTTAGAAGGAAATTGCGAGTATTGATGCCAGTTAACTAAATTTTATTCCCAGATTTGGAAAAGCGGGTGGTACGGTAAATTAATTTAATTTTATACCTAATAGTAGAAAATTGCCGAAAACAAGGTCTATTAGTTGAATTTAGTGCTTTAGAAGGTAACTGTTGCAATAAGGATGACTAATTTAATTTCATGCCTCATAAGGCGATTGTGGCACTACGATCAATTGATTTAACGGAATGTGTCGTAAGCAATAGTTGCTACTAAGGCCAATTGATTTAATTTAATGTCTTAGTGCGCAATTGAGGTCGGCATGACCAATTAATTCAACTTAATGCCTCTGAAGACAATTGTGGATGCTAAGGACAATTAGTTACACATAATTTCTTGGACCCACAATTCTCTTGTGGGCATTGAGCCAAGTAAATTTAATTTTGTGCCTCTGAAGCCAATTACGGGTACTAAGGGAAGTTAATATAACTTTAAGCCTCGCAAGCAAACTTTAGGAAGTACTGATAACAATTTCTAATACGTGCTTTAGAATGTAATTGTGGCAATGAGGACAATTAACTTAATATCGTGCCTCAGACGGCAATAGTAGGCACTATTCTAAGGCCAATCGATTTATTTCAATGCCTTAGTGTCCATTCGAGAGCGATACGGCCAATTAAATTTATTTAGTGCCTTAGAAGGAAATTGTGTCTATGATGGGCAATTAGATTTAATTTCTTAGAAGGAAATTGCCAGCATTGATGCCAGTTAATTAAATTTTACGCCCAGATTTGGAAAAACGGGTGGTACAGTACATTAATTTAATTTTTTACCTTGGTAGATGTGTTTCGGTAGGCCCATTAATTGAATTCTAAGTGGCTTTAGTAGGTAACTATATTGATTAGGACCACTAATTTTATTTAATGCCTCGTAAGGCGATTGTGGGTCGTACTGACCATTGAATTAACTGAAGGCACAAAATTAAATCGTTGCCACTAAGGCAAGTTGATTTAATTTAATGTCTTAGTGCGCAATTGTGGTCAGTACGACCGATTAATTTAATTTAATTGCCGCTGAAGGCAATTGTTGGTGCTAAGGAAAATTAGTTACATACAATTTCTTAGAAGGCTTAATTATGGGCATTGAGGCCAGTAAATTTAATTTTGTGCCTATGAAGGCTATTACGGGTAGGGATAATATAACTTTAAGCCTGGCTAGGAAACTTTAGGGAGTACTGATAACAATTTCAAATAAGTGCTTTAGAATGTAATTGCGGCAATAAGGATAATTAATTTAATATCGTACCTCGTAAAGCAATAGTGGGCACTAAGGCCAATCATTTTATTTTAATGCCTTAGTGTGCGTTCGAGGGCGATACGGCGAATTAATTTTATTTTGTGCCTTCTAAGGAAATTGTGTCTGTGAAGGACAATTAGATTTAATTTCTAAGAAGGAAATTGCGAGCATTGATGCAAGTTAATTAAATTTTACGCCCAGATTTGGAAAACTGGGTGGTACGGCAAATTAATTTAATTTTATACCTTAATAGAAAATTGCCGAAACTCTTAGTGGAAAATTGCCGAAACGACAGTCAATTTGTTGAATTTAATGCTTTAGAAGATAACTGTGGAAATAAGGATGACTATTAAGCATTTAATTTAATGCCTCATAAGGCGATTGTGGGCACTATGATCAATTGATTTAACTGAATGTGTCGTAATAAATAGTTGCCACTATGGCCAATTGATTTAATTTAATGTCTTAGTGTGCAATTGGGGTCAGTACGACCAATTAATTGAATTTAGTGCCTCTGAAGACAATTGTTGGAGCTAAGGACAATTAGTTACACATAATTTTTAGAAGGCAAATGTGTTCGTTGAGGCCAGTAAATTTAATTTTGTGCCTCAGAAGACAATTACGGGTACTGAGGGAAATTAATATTACTTTAAGCCTCGCTAGGAAACTTTAGGGAGTACTGATAACAATTTTTAATTCGTGCTTTAGAATGTAATTGTAGCAATAAGGACAATTAATTTAATATCGTGCCTCGGAAAGCAATAGTGGGCACTAAGGCCAATAATATTATTTTAATGCCTTAGTGTGCGTTCGAGGGCGATACGGCTAATTAATTTTATTTTGGGCCTTAGAAGGAAATTACTTTTCTGTGAAGGACAATTATATTTAATTTCACAGAAGGAAATTGCGAGCATTGATGCAAGTTAATTAAATTTTACGCCCAGATTTGGAAAAACGGGTGGTACGACAAATTAATTTAGTTTAATACCTTAGTAGAAAATTGCCGAAACTAAGGTCTATTAGTTGAATTTAGTGTTTTAGAAGGTGACTGTGGCAATAAGGATGACTAATTTAATTTAATGTCTCATAAGGCAATTGTGGGCACTACGATCAATTGATTTAACTGAAGGTGTAGTAAGCAATAGTAGCCACTAAGGCCAATTGATTTAATTTAATGTCTTATTGTGCAACTTGGGGCGGTACTACCAATTAATTTAATTTAATGCCGCTGAAGGCAATTGTGGATGCCAAGGACAATTAGTTATACACAATTTCTTAGAAAGCAATTGTGGGCAGTGAGGCCAGTAAATTCAATTTTGTGCTTCTGAAGGCAATTACGGGTACTAAGGGAAATTAATATAACTTCCTAATTAAGTCTCGCTAGGAAACTTTAGGGAGTACCGATAAAAAATTTTAATACGTGCTTTAGAATGTAATTGTGGCAATAAGGACCATTAATTTTACATCATGCCTCGAAAAGCAATGTGGGCACTAAGGCCAATCTATTTATTTTAATGCCTTAGTGTGCGTTCGAGGGCGATACGGCAAATTAATTTTATTTTGTGCCTTAGAAGGAAATTGTGTCTATGAAGGACAATTAGATTTAATTTGAGAAGGAAATTGCCAGCATTGATGCCAGTTAATTAAATTTTACGCCCAAATTTGGAAAAATGGGTGGTACAGTAAATTAATTTAATTTTATTCCTTAGTTGAAAATTGCCGAAACTACGGTCAATTATTTGAATTTAGTGCTTTAGAAGGTAACTGTGGAATAAGGATGACTAATTTAATTTCATGCCTCATAAGGCAATTGTGGGCACTACGATCAATTGATTTAACGGAATGTGTCGTAAGCAATAGTTGCCACTAAGGCCAGTTGATTCTCCAATTTAATTTAATGTCTTAGTGCACAATTCTCTTCGGTACGACCAATTAATTTAATTTAATGCCGCTGAAGGCAAATTAATTAAATTAATTGCCCTCGAACTCACACTAAGGCATTAATTGCCACAGTTACCATTGAGGCACTAAATTTAAATTTTGTGCCTCTGAAGGCTATTACGGGTACTGAGGCAAATTAATATAACGTTAAGCCTGGCTAGGAAACTTTAGGGAGTACTGATAACAATTACAAATATGTTCTTTAGAATTTAATTGTGGCAATATGGACAATTAATTTAATATCGTGTCTCGGAAGGCAATAGTGGGAACTAAGACCAATCGATTTGTTTTAATGCCTTAGTGTGAGTTCGAGGGCAATACGGCCAATTAATTTTATTTACTACCATAGAAGGAAATTGTGTCTATGAAGGACAATTAGTTAAATTAAATTTCTTAGAAGGAAATTGCGAGCATTGATGCCAGTTAATTAAATTTTTTGTCCAGATTTGGAAAACTGCGGGTGGTACGGCAAATTAATTTAATTTTATACCTTAGTAGAAAATTGCCGGAAACAAGGTCTATTAGTTGAATTTAGTGGTTTAGAAGGTAACTGTGGCAAGAAGGATGACTAATTTAATTTAATGGCTCATAAGGCGATTGTGGGCACTACGATCAATTGATTTAACTGAAGCTGTAGTAAGCAATAATAGCCACTAAGGCCAATTGATTTAATTTAATATCTTAGTGTGCAACTTGGGGAGGTACTACCAATTAATTTAATTTAATGCCGCTGAAGGCAATTGTAGATGCCAAGGACAATTAGTTATACACCATTTCTTAGAAGGCAATTGTGGGCAGTGAGGCCAGTAAATTCAATTTTGGGCTTCTGAAGGCAATTACGGGTACTAAGGGAAATTAATATAACTTTAAGCCTCGCTAGGAAACTTTAGCATCTGATAATTTGCCTTGTACGCTGTCTCTTATACACATCTAGATGTGGCAATAAGGACAATTAATTTAATATCGTACCTCGTAAAGGTGGCAATAGTGGGCACTAAGGCCAATCTGTTATTTACAATAAGAGAGTGTGCGTTCGAGGGTGATATTGCCAGACAGCGTTATTAAATTAAATTATGTGGAACTAAATGTCCTTAGCACCCACACTAATTAAAATAAAATTATATCCTTATTGTCCCTTATTGCCGAGCTTAAGGCACTTATATTAAATTGATTTGTACAAATCGGGTGGTACGGCAAATTAATTTAATTAGATTGCCTTAGTGCCCACAATTGCCTTCACTACGGTCAATTATTTAAATTTAGTGGCCTTAGAAGGTAACTGTGGAATAAGGATGACTAATTTAATTTAATGCCTCATCCTTAGGCGATTGTGGGCCTCGCAACGATCAATTGATTTAACAGAATGTGCCTTAAGCAATAGTTGCCACTAAGGCCAGTTGATTTAATTAAATGTCTTAGTGCACAATTGTGGTCTAAGGCATTAATTAATTTAATATTAATGCCCTGAAGTGCCCTTCTTAGAAGGCAATTGTGGGCATTGAGGCGATAAAGAATTTAATTTTGTGCCTCAAGGCTATTACGTACTAAGGCAAATTAATATAACTTTAAGCCTGGCTAGGAAACTTTAGGGAGTACTGATAACAATTTCAAATAAGTGCTTTAGAATGTAATTGTGGCAATAAGGACAATTAATTTAATATCGTGTCTCGGAAGGCAATAGTGGAAACTAAGGCCAACCGATTTGTTTTAATGCCTTAGTGTGAGTTCGAGGGCGATACGGCCAATTAATTTTATTTACTACCTTAGAAGGAAATTGTGTCTATGAAGGACAATTAGTTAAATTACATTTCTTAGAAGGAAATTGCGAGTATTGATGCCAGTTAATTAAATTTTATGCCCATATTTGGAAAAACGGGTGGTACGGCAAATTAATTTAATTTTATACCTTAGTAGAAAATTGCCGGAAACAAGGTCTATTAGTTGAATTTAGTGGTTTAGAAGGTAACTGTGGCAATAAGGACAGGGAGGACAAATTTAATTTCATGCCTCATAAGGCGATTTGGGCCCTACGATCAATTGATTTAACAGAATGTGTCGTAAGCAATAGTTGCCACTAAGACCAGTTGATTTAATTTAATGTCTTAGTCCACCACAATTGTGGTCGTACGACCAATTAATTTAATTTAATGCCTGAAGGCAATTTTTGGTGCTAAGGAAATTAGTTACATACAATTTCTTAGAAGGCAATTGTGGCATCGAGGCGAAAATTTAATTCTGTGCCTCTTAAGGCTATTACGGGTACTAATGTTATATTAACATCTCTTTACACATCTAGCTAGGAAACTTTAGGGAGTACTGATAACAATTTCAAATAAGTGCTTTTGAATGTAATTGTGGCAATAAGGACAATTAATTTAATATCGTGCCTCGGAAGGCAATAGTGGGCACTAAGGCCAATCGATTTGTTTTAATGCCTTAGTGTGAGTTCGAGGGCGATACGGCCAATTAATTTTATTTACTACCTTAGAAGGAAACTTTTGTCTGTGAAGGATAATTAGTTAAATTAAATTTCTGAGATGGAATTTCTGAGCATTGATGGCAGTTAATTAAATTTTACGCCCAGATTTGGAAAAGCGGGTGGTACGGCAAATTAATTTAATTTTATACCTTAGTTAAAAATTGCCAAAAACAAGGTCTATTAGTTGAATTTTGTGCTTCAGAAGGTAACTGTGGCAATAAGGATGACTAATTTAATTTAATGCCTCATAAGGCGATTGGGGTCACTACGATCAATTGATTTAACTGAATGTGTCGTAATCAATAGTTGCCACTAAGGCCAGTTGATTTAATTTAATGTCTTAGTGCGCAGTTGGGTCAGTACGACCAATGAATTTAATTTAATGCCTCTGAAGGCAATTTTGGATGCTAAGAACAATTTGTTACACATAATTTCTCAGAAGGCAATTGTGGGCATTGAGGCCAGTATATTTAATTTTGTGCCTGGGAAGGCAATTACGGATGCTAAGGTAAATTAATATAATTTAAGCCTCGCTAGGAAACTTTAGGGAGTACTGATAACAGTTTCAAATACGTGCTTTAGAATGTAATTGTGGCAATAAGTACAATTAATTTAATATCGTTCTTTGGAAGGCAATAGTTGGCACTAAGGCCAATCTATTTATTTTGATGCCTTAGTGTGTGTTCGAGAGCGATACAGCCAATTAATTTTATTTAGTGCCTTAGGAGGAAATTGTGTCTGTGATGGACAATTAGTTAAATTTAATTTGTCAGAAGGAAATGGCGAGCATTCATGCCAGTTAATTAAATTTCTGTATTTGGAAAAGCAGATACGGCAAATTAATTTAATTTTATACCTTAGTAGAAAATTCTCGAAAGTACGGTCAATTAGTTGAATTTTATTTTTAGAAGGTAATTGTTGCAATAAGGATGACTAATTTAATTTAATGCCTCATAAGGTGATTGTGGGCATTACGATCAATTGATTTAACTGAATGTGTCGTAAGTAATAGTTGCCACTAAGGCCAATTGATTTAATTTATAGTCTTAGTGTACAATCTAATTGGCGGTACGACCAATTAATTTAATTAATTGCCTCTGAAGGCAATTGCGGATGCTAAGGACAATTAGTTACATATAATTTCTTAGAAGGCAAAAGTGGGCACTTAGACAAGTAAATTTAATTTTGTGCCTCTGAAGGCAATTACGGGTACTAAGGCAAATTAATATAACTTTAAGCCTCACTAGGAAAATTTTGGGAGTACTGATATCTATTTAAAATAAGTGCTTTAGAATGTAATTGTGGTAATAAGGATAATTAATTTAATATCGTGCCTCGGAAGGCAATAGTGGGCACTAAGGCCAATCGATTTATTTTAATGCCTTAGTGTGCGTTCGAGGGCGATACGGGCAAGTAATTTTATTTAGTGCCTTAGAAGGAAATTGTTTCTGCGAAGATCAATTAATTAAATTTAATTTCTTAGAAGGCAATTGCGTGCATTGATGACAGTTAATTAAATTTTCCGCCCAAATTTTGAGGTAAAGCGGGTGGTACTGCAAATTAATTTAAATCTATACCTTAGTAGAAAATTATCGAAACTACGGTCAATTAGTTAAATTTAGTGCTTCAGAAGGTAACTGTGGCAATAAGGATGACTAATTTAATTTAACGCCTCATAAGGCGATTGTGGGCACTACGATCATTTGTTTTAACGGAATGTGTCGTAAGCAATAGTTGCCACTAAGGCCAGTTGATTTAATTTATTGTCTTAGTGCGCAATTGGGGTCGGTACAACCAATTAATTTAATTTAATGCCGTTAAAGGCAATTGTGGATGCTAAGAACAATTAGTTACACATAATTTTCTTAGAAGGCAATTGCGGGCATTGAGACCAGTAAATTTAATTTTGTGCCTGTGGCGGCAATTACGGGTGCTAAGGCAAATTAATGAAATTTTAAGCCTCGCTAGAAAACGCTAGGAAGTACTAATAACAATTTCAAATAAGTTCTTTAGAATGTAATTGTGGCAATAAGGACAATTAATTGAATATTGTCGTGCTCCGGAAAGCAATAGTGGGCAGTATGGCCAATCAATTTATTTTAATGCCTTAGTGCGAGTTCGAGGACGATACGGCCAATTAATTTTATTTAGTGCCTTCGAAGGAAATTGTGTCTGTGAAGGACAATTAGTTAAATTTAATTTCTTAGAAGGAAATTGCGAGCATTGATGCCAGTTAATTAAATTTTATGCCTAGATTTGGAAAAACGGGTGGTACGGCAAATTAATTTAATTTTATACCTCAGTAGAAAATTGCCGAAACTATGGTCAATTAGTTGAATTTAGTGTTTTAGAAGGTAATTGTGGCAATAAGGATGACTAATTTGATTTAATGCCTCATAAGGCGATTGTGGGCATTACAATCAATTGATTTAACTGAATGTGTCGTAAGTAATTGTTGCCACGAAGGCCAATTGATTTAATTTAATGTCTTAGTGTGCAATTGGGGGAGGTACGACCAATTAATTTAATTGAATGCCTCTGAAGGCAATTGTGGAAGGCTTGTTGCTAAGGACAATTAGTTACACATAATTTCTAAGAAGGCAAATGTGGGCATGTAGGCCAGTAAATTTAATTTTGTGCCTCTGGAGGCTATTACGGGTACTAAGGCAAGTTAATATAACTTTAAATCTCGCTAGGAAACTTTAGGGAGTACTGATAACAATTTTAATGTGTGCTTTAGAATGTAATTGTGGCAATAAGGACAATTAATTTAATATCGTGCCTCAGAAGGCAATAGTGGGCACTAAGGCCAATCAATTTATTTTAATGCCTTAGAGTGCGTTCGAGGGCGATACGGCCAATTAATTTTATTTTGTGCCTTAAAAGGAAATTGTATCTGTGAAGGACAATTAGTTAAATTTAATTTATCAGAAGGAAATTGCGAGCATTGATGCTTGTTAATTAAATTTTACGTCTAGATTTGGAAAAAATGGATGGCACAGTAAATTAATTTAATTATATAACTTAGTAGAAAATTGCCGAAACTACGATCAATTAGTTCAATCCTTCTAAATTTAGTGCTTTAGAAGGTAACTGTGGCAATAAGCATGACTAATTTAATTTAATGCCTCATAAGGCGATTGTGGGCACTACAATCAATTGATTTAACGGAATGTGTCGTAAGCATTAGTTGCCACTAAGGCTGATTGATTTAATTTACTGTCTTAGTTTGTAATTGGGGGCGGCACGACCAATTAATTTAATTTAATGCCTCTGAAGGCAATTTTGGATGTTAAGGACAATTAGTTACACATAATTTCTTAGAAGGCAATTGTGGGCATTCAGGCCGGTAAATTTAATTTTGTGCCCCTGAAGGCAATTACGGGTACTAAGGAAAATTAATATATATTTAAGCCTCGCTAGGAAACTTTAGGGAGTACTGATAACAATTTTAATGCGTGCTTTAGAATGTAATTGTGGCAATAAGGATAATTAATTTAATATCGTGCCTCGGAAGGCAATAGTGGGCACTAAGGCCAATCGATTTATTTTAATGCCTTAGTGTGCGTTCGAGAGCTTAGATCGAAAGCACGATACGGCCAATTAAATTTATTTAGTGCCTTAGAAGGAAATTGTGTTTGTGAAGGACAATTAGTTAAATTTAATTTCTTAGAAGGAAACTGCTAGCATTGATGCCTGTTAATTAAATTTTACTAAGCCCTAAATTTATATTAACATGGTACGGCAAATTAATTGGCCTTATTACCTTAAGGCAAAATTGTCGAAACTATTATCACATTAGTTCAATTTAGTGCTTTAGAAGGTATACTGTGGCAATAAGCATGACTAATTTAATTTAATGCCTCATAAGGCGATTGTGGGCACTACAATCAATTGATTTAACGGAATGTGTCGTAAGCAATAGTTGCCACAAAGACTAATTGATTTAATTTAATGTCTTAGTGTGAAATTGGGGCGGCACGACCAATTAATTTAATTTAATGTCTCTAAAGGCAATTGTGGATGCTAAGGACAATTAGTTACATATAATTTCTTAGAAGGCAATTGTTTGCATTCAGGCCGGTAAATTTAGATATTTTGTGCCTCTGAAGGCAATTGCGGGTACTAAGGGAAATTAATATTACTTTAAGCCTCGCTAGAAAACTTTAGAGTACTGATAACAATTTTTAATATGTGCTTTAGAATGTAATTGTGGCAATAAGAACAATTAATTTAATATCGTGTCTCGGAAGGCAATAGTGGGCACTAAGGCCAATCGATTTATTTTAATGCCTTAGTGTGCGTTCGAGAGCGATACGGCTAGTTAATTTTATTTAGTGTCGTAGAAGGAAATTGTGTCTGTGTAGGAAAATTAGTTAAATTTAATTTGTTAGAAGGATATTGCGAGCATTGTTGCCAGTTAATTAAATTTTACGCCCAGATTTGGAAAAATGGGTGGTACGGCGATTAAATTTAATTTTATACCTTAGTAGAAAATTGCCGAAACTACGGTCAATTAGTTGAACTTTGTGCTTTATAAGGTAGCTGTGGCAATAAGGATAACTAATTTAATTTAATGCCTCATAAGGCGATTGAGAGTCTATAACGCACACTACGATCAATTGATTTAATGGAATGTGTCGTAAGCAATAGTTGCCACGAAGGCTAATTGATTTAATTTAATGTCATAGTGTGCAATTGGGGGCGGCACGACCAATTAATTTAATTTAATGCCTCTGAAGGCAATTGTGGATGCTAAGGACAATTAGTTACACATAATTTCTTGGAAGGCAATTGTGGGCATTGAAATAAATTTAATTTTGTGCCTCGAAGGCAATTACGGGTTCTAAGGGAAATTAATATAACTTTACGCCTCGCTAGGAAACTTTAGGGAGTACTGATAACAATTTTTAATACGTGCTTTAGAATGTAATTGTGGCAATAAGGACAATTAATTGAATATCATGCCTCGGAAGGCAATAGTAGGCCCTAAGGCCAATCGATTTATTTTAATGCCTCAGTGTGCGTTCGAGAGTGTTACGGCCAATTAATTTTATTTAGTGCCTTAGAAGGAAATTGTGTCTATGAAGGATAATTAGTTAAATTTAATTTGTTTAATTGGAAGGAAATTGCGAGCATTGATTCCAATTAATTAAATTTTACGCCCAGATTTGGAAAAACGGGTGGTACGACAAATTAATTTATTTTTATACCTTAGTAGAAAATTGCTGAAACTACTGTCAATTAGTTGAATTTAGTGCTCTAGAAGGTAATTGTGGCAATAAGGATGACTAATTTAATTTAATGCCTCATAAGGCGATTGTGGGCAGTACGATCAATTGATTTAACGGAATATGTTGTAAGCAATTGTTGCCACTAAGGCCAATTGATTTAATTTAATGTCTTAGTGTGCAATTGGGGGTGGTACGACCAAGTAATTTAATTTCATACCTCTGAAGGCAATTGTGGATGCTAAGGACAATTAGTTACACATAATTTCTTAGAAGGTAATTATGGGCATTGAGGCCAGTAAATTTAATTTTGTGCCTGTAAAGGCAATTATGGGTACTAAGGGAAGTTAATATAACTTTAAGCCACACTAGGAAACTTTGGAGAGTACTGATTATGATCATTATATTTTTAATACGTGCTTTAGAATGTAACTGTGGCAATAAGGATAATTAATTTAGTATCGTGCCTCAAAAGGCAATAGTGGGCACTAAGGCCAATCGATTTATTTTTATGCCTTAGAGTGCGTTCGAGATGGATACGGCCAATTATTTTTATTTAGTGCCTTAGAAGGAAATTGTGTCTGTGAAAGACAATTAGATTTAATTTCTTAGAAGGAAATTCGATCATTGATGCCAGTGAATTAAATTTTACGTCTCTGAAGGCTATGACGGGGTACTAAGGGAAATTAATATAACTTTATGCCTTGCTACTAAACTTTAGGGAGTACAGATAACAATTTTTAATACGTGCTTTAGAATGTAATTGTGGCAATAAGGACAATTAATTTAATATCGTGTCTCGGAAAGCAATAGTGGGCACTAAGGCCAATAGATTTATTTTAATGCCTTAGAGTGCATTCAAGAGCGATACGGCTAATTAATTTTTTTTTCTGCCTTAGAAGGAAATTGTGTGTCGTGTGAAGGACAATTAGATTTAATTTCTTAGAAGGAAATTGCGAGCATTGGTGCCAGTTAATTAAATTTTACGCCCAGATTTGGAAAAATGGGTGGTACGGAAAATTAATTTATTTTTATACCTTAGTAGAAAATTGACGAAACTAAGGTCTATTAGTTGAATTTAGTGATTCAGAAGATAACTGTGTCAATAAGGATGACTAATTTAATTTAATGCCTCATAAGGCGATTGTGGGCACTACGATCAATTGATTTAACTGAATGTGTCGTAATCAATAGTTGCCACGAAGGCTAATTGATTTAATTTAATTGTCTTAGTGTGCAATTGGGGGTGGCATGACCCATTAATTTAATTTAATGCCTCTGAAGGCAATTATTGGTGCTAAGGACAATTAGTTACATATAATTTCTTAGAAGGCAAATGTGGGCATTGAGGTTAGTAAATTTAATTTTGTGCCTCTAAAGGCAATTACGGGTACTAAGGCAAATTAATATAAATACATTTATTAAGCCTCGCTAGGAAATGCCAGGAAGTACTGATAACAATTTCAAATATGTGCTTTAGAATGTAATTGTGGCAATAAGGACAATTAATTGAATATCGTGCCTCGGAAGGCAATTGTGGGCACTAAGGCCAATCGATTTATTTTATTGCCTTAGTGTGAGTTCGAGGGTGATACGGCTAATTAATTTTATTTAGTGCCTGAGAAGGAAATTGTGTCTGTGAAGTATAATTAGTTAAATTTAATTTGCCTTAGAAGGAAATTGCGAGCATTAATGCCAGTTAATTAAATTTTACGCCAGATTTGGAAAAACGGGTGGTACGGAAAATTAATTTAATTTTATACGTCAGTAGAAAATTGCTGAAACTATGGTCAATTAGTTGAATTTAGTGTTTTAGAAGGTAATTGTGGCAATAAGGATGACTAATTTGATTTATTGCCTCATAAGGCGATTGTGGGCATTACGATCAATTGATTTAAGTGAATGTGTCGTAAGCAATTGTTGCCACGATGATTGCCAATTGATTTAATTTAATGTCTTAGTGTGCAATTGGGGGTGGCACGACCAATTAATTTAATGCCTGTGAAAGCAATTGTGGGTGCTAAGGACAATTAGTTACATACAATTTCCTAGAAGGCAAATAAGGGCATTGAGGCCAGTAAATTTAATTTTGTGCCTGTAGAGGCTATTACGGGTACTAAGGCAAATTAATATAACTTTAAGCCTCGCTAGGAAACTTTAGCCTGCTGATAACGATTTTTAATACGTGCTTTAAAATGTAATTGTAGCAATAAGGACAATTAATTTAATATCGTGCCTCAGAAGGCAATAGTGGGCACTAAGGCTAATCAATTTATTTTAATGCCTTAGAGTGCGTTCGTGGGCGATACGGCCAATTAATTTTATTTTGTGCCTTAGAAGGAAATTGTGTCTGTGAAGGACAATTAGTTAAATTTAATTTATTCGAAGGAAATTGCGAGCATTGATGCCAGTTAATTAAATTTTATGTCTGGATTCGTTGGAAAACGGGTGGTGCGGCAAATTAATTTAATTTTATACGTCAGTAGAAAATTGCTGAAACTATGGTCAATTAGTTGAATTAAGTGTTTTAGAAGGTAATTGTGGCAATAAGGATGACTAATTTGATTTAATGTCTCACAAGGCCATTGTGGGCATTACAATCAATTGATTTAACTGAATGTGTCGTAAGCAATAGTTGCCAATAAGGCCAGTTGATTTAATTTAATGTCTTAATGTGCAATTGGGGGCGGCACGACCAATTAATCTTATTTAATGCCTTTGAAGGCAATTGTTGGGGCTAAGGACAATTAGTTACATACTATTTCTTAGAAGGCAATTGTGGGCATTGAGGCCAGTAAATTTAATTTTGTGCCTCTGACTATTACAGGTACTAAGGCAAATTAAATATAACTTTATGTCTCGCTAGGAAACTTTATTGTACTGATAGCAATTTCAAATTTGTGATTTAGAATGTAATTGTGGCAATAAGGACAATTAGTATAACTGCTTATCGTGCCTCGAAAAGCAATAGTGGGCACTAAGGCCAATCAATTTATTTTAATGCCTTAGAGTGCGTTCGAGAGCGATACGGCCAATTAATTTTATTTAGTGGCTTAGAAGGAAATTGTGTCTCTGAAGGAAAATTGGTTAAATTTAATTTCTTAGAAGGAAATTGCATGCATTGATGCCAGTTAATTGAATTTTATGCCCAGATTTGGAAAAACGGGTAGTACGGCAAATTAATTTAATTTTATACCTTAGTAGAAAATTGCTGTGGCAATAAGTATGACTAATTTAATTTAATGCCTCATAAGGCGATTGTGGGCACTACGATCCATTGATTTAACGGAATGTGTCGTAAGCAATAGTTGCCACTAAGGCCAGTTGATTTAATTTAATGTCTTATTGTGCAATTGGGGTCGGTACGACCAATTAATTTAATTTAATGCCGCTGAAGGCAATTGTTGGTGCTAAGAACAATTAGTTACATACAATTTCATAGAAGGCACATCTATTGTGGGCAATGAGGCCAGTAAATTTAATTTTGTGCCTCCTAAGGCTATTACAGGTACTAAGGCAAATTAATATAACTTTAAGCCTCGCTGCGAAACTTTAGGGAGTACTGAAAACAATTTCAAATAAGTGATTTAGAATGTAATTGTGTCAATAAAGACAATTAATTTAATATCGTGCCTCGGAAGGCAATAGTGGGCACTAAGGCCAATCAATTTATTTTAATGCCTTACAGTGAGTTCGAAGGCGATACGGCCAAGTAAGGCGAGTTGATTTAATTTAATGTCTTATTGTGCAATTGGGGTCGGTACGACCAATTAATTTAATTTAATGCCTCTGAAGGCAATTATTGGTGATAAGGACAATTAGTTACATACAATTTCTTAGAAGGCAACTGTGGTCATTGAGGCCAGTAAATTTTATTTTCTGCCTCTGAAGGCTATTACGAATACTAAGGCAAATAAATATAACTTTAAGCCTCGCTAGAAAACTTTGGGGAGTACTGATAACAATTTCAATTAAGTGATTTAGAATGTCGTTGTGGCAATAAGGAAAATTAATTTAATATCGTGCCTCGGAAGGCAATAGTGGGCACCAAGGCCAATCAATTTATTTTAATGCCTTAGAGTGCATTCGAGAGCGATACGGCCAATTAATTTTATTTAGCGCCTTAGAAGAAAATCGTGTCTGTGAAGGACAATTAATTAAATTTAATTTCTCAGAAGGAAATTGCGTGCATTAATTCCAGTTAATCGCTCTCGAATGCACTCTAAGGCATTAAATAAAATTAATTGGCCGTATCGGCGAACTCATTTAATTCTATCTCTTATACACATCTAGACTGTGTATAAGAGACAGGACCTTAGTGCACTTATAAGGTAACTTGGCAATAAGGATGACTAATTTAATTTAATGCCTCATAAGGCGATTGTCTCACTACACATCAATTGATTTAACGGAATGTGTCGTAAGCAATTGTTGCCACTTTGGTCAGTTGATTTAATTTAGAAATGTCTTAGTGTGCAATTGAGGGCGACACGACCAATTAATTTAATTTAATGCCTCTGAAGGCAATTGTTGGAGCTAAGGACAATTAGTTCTATACAATTTGTTAGAAGGCAATTGTGGGCATTGAGGCCAGTAAATTTAATTTTGTGCCTCTGAAGGCTATTATGGGTACTAGGGCAAATTAATATAACTTTAAGCCTCGCTAGGAAACTTTAGGGAGTACTGATAACAATTTCAAATAAGTGATTTAGAATGTCATTGTGGCAATAAGGAAAATTAAATTAATATCGTGCCTCGAAAGGCAATAGTGGGCACTAAGGCCAATCAATTTATTTTAATACCTTAGAGTACGTTCGAGAGCGATACGGCCAAGTAATTTTATTTAGTGTCTTAGAAGGAAATTGTGTCTGCAAAGGTCAATTAATTAAATTTAATTTCTTACAAGGAAATTACGTGCATTGATGACAGTTAATTAAATTTTTCCCCCAGAGTTGGAAAAGCGGGTGGTACACTAAGGCAAATTACTTTAATTTTATACCTTAGTAGAAAATTGCCGAAACTACGGTCAATTAGTTGAATTTAGTGCTTTAGAAGGTAACTGTGGCAATAAGCATGACTAATTTAATTTAATAGACAGATAATGCGATTGTGCACACTACGATCAATGGATTTAACAGAATGTGTCGTAAGCAATAGTTGCCACTAAGGCCAGCTGATTTGATTTAATGTCTTGGTGTGCAATTGGGGGCGACACAACTAATTAATTTAATTTAATGCCTCTGAAGGCAATTGTTGGTGCTAAGGACAATTAGTTACATACAATTTCTTAGAAGGCAATTGTGGGCATTGAGGCCAGTAAATTTTATTTTGTGCCTCTGAAGGCTATTAGGGGTACTTAGGCAAATTAATATAACTTTAAGCCTCGCTAGGAAACTTTGGGAAGTACTAATAACAATTTCAAATTAGTGATTTAGAATGTAATTGTGGCAATAAGGACAATTAATTTAATATCGTGCCTCGGAGCTAAGCAATATTGGGCACAAGGCCAATCAATTTATTTTAATGCCCTAGAGTGCGTTCGAGAACGATACCGCCAATTAATTTTATTTAGTGCCTTATAAGGAAATCGTGTCTGTGAAGGACAATTAGTTAAATTTAATTTCTCAGAAGGAAATTGCATGCATTGATGGCAGTTAATTAATTTTTACGCCCAGATTTGGAAAAAATGGGTAGTACGGCAAATTAATTTAATTTTATACCTTAGTAGAAAATTATCGAAACTACGGTCAATTATTTGAATTTACAGCTTCAGAAGGTAACTGTGGCAATAAGGACGACTAATTTAATTTAATGCCTCATAAGGCGATTGTGGGCACTACGATCAACTGATTTAACGGAGTGTGTCGTAAGCAATAGTTGCCAACTAAGGCCAGTTGATTTAATTTAATGTCTTAGTGTGCAATTGGGTCGGTACGACCAATTAATTTAATTTAATTCCACTGAAGGCAATTGTTGGTGCTAAAGACATTTAGTATCAATTACATACAATTTCTTAGATGGCAATTGTGGGCATTGAGGCCAGTAAATTTAATTTTGTGCCTCTGAAGGCTATTACGGGTACTAAGGCAAATTAATATATCTTTAAGCCTCGCTAGGAAACTTTAGGGATTACTGATAACAATTTCAAATAAGTGATTTAGAATGTCATTGTGGCAATAAGGAAAATTAATTTAATGTCGTGCCTCGGAAGGCAATAGTGGGCACCAAGGCCAATCAATTTATTTTAATGCCTGAGAGTGCGTTCGAGAGCGATACGGCCAAGTTATTTTATTTCGTGCCTTAGAAGGGAATCGTGTCTGCAAAAGTCAACTAATTAAATTTAATTTTTAAGAAGGAAATTACGTGCATTGATGACAGTTAATTAAATTTTCCCTCAAGATTTGGAAAAGCGGGTGGTACGGCAAATTACTTTAATTTTATACCTTAGTAGAAAATTATACAAATCTAGATACGGTCAATTAGTTGAATTTAGTGCTTTAGAAGGTAACTGACCTGGCAATAAGGATGACTAATTTAATTTAATGCCTCATAAGGCGATTGTGGGCACTACGATCAATTGATTTAACGGAATGTGTCGTAAGCAATAGTTGCCACTAAGGCCAGTTGGTTTGATTTAAAGTCTTAGTGTGCAATTGGGGGCGACACGACCAATTAATTTAATTTAATGCCTCTGAAGGCAATTGTTGGTGCTAAGGACAATTAGTTACATACAATTTCTTAGAAGGCAATTGTGGGCAGTGAGGCCAGTAAATTTATTTTTGTGCCTCTAAAGGCTATTACGGGTACTAAGGCAAATTAATATAACTTTAAGCCTCGCTAGGAAACTTTGGCGAGTACTGACGATTATTTTAAATAAGTGTTTTAGAATGTAATTGTGGCAATAATACAATTAATTTAATATCGTGCCCCGGAAACCAATAGTGGGCACAAAGGCCAATCGATTTATTTTAATGCCTTAGTTTGAGTTCGAGGGCGATTCGACCAATTAGTTTTAAAATTTAGCGGCTTAGAAGGAAATCGTGTCTGCGAACGACAATTAATTAAATTTAATTTCTCAGAAGGAAATTGCGTGCATTGATGCCAGTTAATTAAATTTTACGCCCAGATTTGGAAAAATGGGTAGTACGGCAAATTAATTTAATTTTATACCTTAGTAGAAAATTATCGAAACTACGATCAATTAGTTGAATTTAGTGCTTTAGAAGGTAACTCTGGCAATAAGGATGACTAACTTAATTTAATGCCTCATAAGGCAATTGTGGGCTCTACGATCAAGTGATTTAACGGAATGTGTCGTAAGCAATTGTTGCCACTTAGGTCAGTTGATTTTATTTAATGTCTTAGTGTGCAATTGAGGGCGACATGAACAATTAATTTAATTTAATGCCTCTGAAGGCAATTGTTGGTGCTAAGGACAATTAGTTACATACAATTTCTTAGAAGGCAATTGTGGGCATTGAGGCCAGTAAATTTAATTTTGTGCCTCTGAAGGCTATTACGGGTACTAGTACTAAGGCAAATTAATATAACTTTAAGCCTCGCTAGGAAACTTAAGGGAGTACTGATAACAATTTCAAATAAGTGATTTAGAATGTAATTGTGGCAATAAGGACAATTAATTTAATATCGTGCCTCGGAAGGCAATAATCTGTCTCTAAGGCCACATCTAGATGTGTATAAGAGACAGAGTTCGACATTAAATACGGCCAAGAAATTTTATTTAGTGCCTTAGAAGGAAATTGTATCTGTGAAGGACAATTGGATTTAATTGCTAAGAAGGAAATTGCGAGCATTGATGCCAGTTAATTAAATTTTACGCCCAAATTTGGAAAAATGGGTGGTACAGCAAATCAATTTAATTTTATACCTTAGTAGAAAATTGTCGAAGCTACTGTCAATTAGTCAAATTTAGAGTTTTAGAAGGTAACTGTGGCAACAGGGATGACTAATTTAATTTAATGACTCATAAGGCGATTGTGGGCACAACGATAAATTGATTTAATGGAATGTGTCATTTAAGCAATAGTTGCCACTAAGGCCAATTGATTTAATTTAATGTCTTAGTGTGCAATTGAGGGCGACACAACCAATTAATTTAATTTAATGCCTCTGAAGGCAATTGTTGGTGCTAAGGACAATTAGTTACATACAATTAATTAGAAAGCAATTGTGGGCATTGAGGCCAGTAATTTAATTTTGTGCCTCTGAAGGCTATTGCGGCTACAAAGGCAAATTAATATAGCTTTAAGCCTCGCTTGGAAACTTTAGGGAGTGCTGATAACAATTTTAAATTAGTGATTTAGAATGTAATTGTGGCAATAAGGACATTTAATTTAATATCGTGCCTCGGAAGGCAATAGTGGGCACTAAGGCCAATCAATTTATTTTAATGCCTTACTGTGAGTTTGAAGGCGATACGGCCAAGTAATTTTATTTAGTGCCTTAGAAGGAAATTGTGTCTACGAAGGACAATTAGATTTAATTTCTAAGAAGGAAATTGCGAGCATTGATGCCAGTAAACTGACCTTAAATTTTTCCGCCAAGATTTGGAAAAATGGGTGGTACGGCAAATTAATTTAATTTTATACCTTAGTAGAAAATTGCTGAAACTATGGTCAATCAGTTGAATTTAGTGCTTCTCTTAGGTAACTATGGCAATAAGGATGACTAATTTAATTTAATGCCTCATAAGGCGATTGTGGGAACTACGATCAATTGATTTAACGGAGTGTGTCGTAAGCAATAGTTGCCACTAAGGCCAGTTGATTTAATTTAATGTCTTAGTGAGCAATTGGGGGCAGCACGACCAATTAATTTAATTTAATGCCTCTGAAGGCAATTATTGATGCTAAGGACAATTAGTTACATACAATTTCTTAGTAGGCAATTGTGGTCATTGAGGCCAGTAAATTTAATTTTCTGCCTCTGATAGCAATTACGGGTACTAAGGCAAATTAAGATAACTTTAAGGCTTGCTATGAAACTTTAGGGAGTACTGATAACAATTTCAAATAAGTGATATAGAATGTAATTAGTTGCAATAAGGACAATTAATTTAATATCGTGCCACGGAAGGCAATAGTGGGTACTAAGGCCAATCAATTTATTTTAATGCCTTAGTGAGAGTTCGAGGGCGATACAGCCCAGTAATTAAATTTACTGCCTTAGAAGGAAATTGTGTCTGTGAAGGACAATTAGATTTAATTTCTTAGGAAATATCTACATTGATGCCAGTTAATTAAATTTTACGCCCAAATATGGAAAAATGGCTGGTACGGCAAATCAATTTAATTTTATACCTTAGTAGAAAATTGTCGAAACAAAGGTCAATTAGTTGAATTTAGAGTTTTAGAAGGTAACTTTGGCAACAGGGATGACTAATTTAATTTAATGACTCATAAGGCGATTGTGGGGACTACGATCAATTGATTTAATGGAATGTGTCGTAAGCAATAGTTGCCACTAAGGCCAGTTGATTTAATTTAATGTCTTAGTGTGCAATTGAGGGCGACACAACCAATTAATTTAATTTAATGCCTCTGTTGCCACAATTACATTCTAAATCACTAATTTTAAATTAGTTATCAGAATGTAAACTTATAAGGCATTAAAATATTTAAGACTGCCTAAATGCCATCTATATGGCACATCTAGACAATCAATTTATTTTAATGCCTTAGTGTGAGTTCGAAGGCGACACGGCCAAGTAACGACACATTTAGTGCCTTAGAAGGAAATTGTGTCTACGAAGGACACATTAGATTTAATTTCTAGACAGGAAATTGCGAGCATTGATGCCAGTTAATTAAGTTTTCCGCCCAGATTTGGCAAAACCGGTGGTACGGCAAATTTCTAAGATTTTTACCTTAAGAAAATTGCCGAAACTGCGGTCCATTAGCTGAATTTAGTGCTTTAGCAGGTAAGCTGGGCAATAAGGAAAACTAATTTAATTTAATGTCTCATAAGGCGATTGTGGGCACTACGATCAATTGATTTAACGGAGTGTGTCGTAAGCAATAGTTGCCACTAAGGCCAGTTGATTAAATTTAATATCTTAGTGAGCAATTGGGGGCGGGCATGACCAATTAATTTAATTTAATGCCTCTGAAGGCAATTATTGGTGCTAAGGACAATTAGTAACATACAATTTCTTAGAAGGCAATTGTGGTCTTTGAGGCCAGTCAATTTAATTTTCTGCCTCTAATGGCAATTACGGGTACTAAGGCAAATTAATATAACTTTAAGCCTTGCTATGAAACTTTAGGGAGTACTGATAACAATTTCAAATAAGTGATTTAGAATGTAATTGTGGCAATAAGGACATTTAATTTAATATCGTGCCTCGGAAGGCAATAGTGGGCACTAAGGCCAATCAATTTATTTTAATGCCTTAGTGAGAGTTCACTCACTAAGATATTGACAGTAGCTTCGACAATTTTCTACTAAGGTATAAAATTAAATTGCTGAAGGACAATTAGATTTAATTTCTAAGAAGGAAATTGCGAGCATTGATGCCAGTTAATTAAATTTTTCCGCCCAGATTTTGAAAAACGAGTGGTACGGGAAACTAATTTAATTTTATACCTTAGTAAAAAATTGCCGAAACTACGGTCAATTAGTTGAATTTAGTGCTTTTGCAGGTAATTTAATGTCTTAGTGTGCAATTGGGGGCGGTACGGGCAATTAATTTAATTTAATGCCTCTGAAGGAAATTATCGGTGCTAAGGACAATTAGTTACGCATAATTTCTTAGAAGGAAATTGTGGGTATTGAGGCTAGTAAATTTAATTTTGAGCCTCCGAAGGCAATTACGGGTACCATGGCAAATTAATATAACCTTAAACCTCGCTAGGAAACTTTAGGAAGTACTGATAACAATTTCAAATAAGTGCTTAAGAATGCAATTGTGGCACTAAGGACAATTAATTTAATATCGTGCCTCGGAAGCCATCAGCAATAGTTGGCCCTAAGGCCAATCATTTTATTTTAATGCCTTAGTGTGCGTTCGAGTTTCCTATTTCCTTTTAAGGTCTAAATTTAATACACAATGATTGGTCTTAGTTTAAATTATTGCTTTCATCGAGGCACGATATTAAATTAATTGTCTTTGTTGCAACAATTACATTCTCATCTAGATGTGTAAATTGTTATATTGATTTGCCTTGGTACCATTCATTGCATCCTTATTGCCGTAACAGTTATTAGTTGAAATTTAGTGTTTTAGAAGGTAACTGCGGCAATAAGGATGACTAATTTAATTTAATGCCTCATAACACGATTAGTGGGCATTACGACAGGTTATTAGCCGAATGTACGTAAGCACTAGTTGCCACTAAGGCCAATTGATTTAATTTAATGTCTTAGTGTGCAATTGGGGGTGGTACGGCCAATTAATTTTATGTAATGCCTCTGAAGGCAATTATCGGTGCGAAGGACAATTAGTACCTGTTACACATAATTTCTTAGAAGGCAATTGTGGGCATTGAGGCTAGTAAATTTAATTTTGTGCCTCCGAAATGCAATTACGGGTACCAAGGCAAATTAATATAACCTTAAGCCTCGCTAAAAAACTTTAGGGAGTACTGATAACAATTTCAAATAAGTGCTTTAGAATGTATTTGTGGCATGAAGGACAATTAATTTAATATCGTGCCTCGGAAAGCAATAGTAGGCACTAAGGCCAATCATTTTCTTTTAATGCCTTAGTGGGCGTGCGAGGGCGATATGGCCAATTAATTTTATTTAGTGCCTTAGAAGAAAATTGTGTCTGTGATGGTCAATTAATTAAATTTAATTTCTTAGAAGGAAATTACGAGCAATAATGGCAGTTAATTAAATTTTACGCCCAGATTTGGAAAAATGGATGGTACGGCAAATTAATTTAATTTTATACCTTAGTAGAAAATTGCCGAAACTAAGGTCAATTAGTTGAATTTAGTGTTTTAGAAGGTATTGAAGGCAATTATTGGTGCTAAGGACAATTAGTTACACATAATTTTCTTAGAAGGCAATTGTGGGCATTGAGGCCAGTAAATTTAATTTTGTGCCTCGAAGGCAATTACGGGTACTAAGGCAAATAAATATAACCTTAAGCCTCCCTAGGAAACTTTAGGAGTACTGATAACAATTTCAAATAAGTGCTTTAGAATGTACTTGTGGCACTAAGCACAATTAATTTAATATCGTGCCTCGGAAAGCAATAGTAGGCACTAAGGCCAATCATTTTATTTTAATGCCTTAGTGGGCGTTCGAGGGCGATATGGCCAATTAATTCTTATTTAGTGCCTTAGAAGAAAATTGTGTCTGTGACGGTCAATTAATTAAATTTAATTTCTTAGAAGGAAATTACGAGCAATAATGGCAGTTAATTAAATTTTACGCCCAGATTTGGAAAAATGGATAGTACGGAAAATTAATTTAATTTTATACCTTAGTTGAAAATTGCCGAAACTAAGGTCAATTAGTTGAATTTAGTGTTTTAGAAGGTAACTGTGGCAATAAGGATGACTAATTTAATTGAATGCCTCATAAGGCGATTGTGGGCATTATGATGGATTGATTTAACTGAATGTGTCGTAAGCACTAGTTGCCACTAAAGCCAATTCATTTAATTTAATGTCTTAGTGTGCAATTGGGGGCGGTACGGACAATTAATTTAATTTAATGCCTCTGAAGGGAATTATTGGTACTAAGGACAATTAGTTACACATAATTTCTTAGAAGGCAATTGTGGGCATTGAGGTTAGTAAATTTAATTTTGTGCCTCCGAAGGCAATTACGGGTTATCCACTGATAACAATTTCAACTAAGTGCTTTAGAATGTAATTGTGGCAATAAGGACAATTAATTTAATATCGTGCATCGGAAAGCAATAGTGGGCACTAAGGCCAATCATTTTATTTTAATGCCTTAGTGTGCGTTCGCCTTATGCCAATTAATTTTATTTAGTGCCTTAGAAGAAAATTGTGTCTCTGATGGTCAATTAATTAAATTTAATTTCTTAGAAGGAAATTGCGAGCATTGATGCCAGTTAATTAAATTTTATAGCCAGATTTGGAAAAACGGATGGTACGGCAAATTAAATTCATTTTATACCTTCGTAGAAAATTGCCGAAACTAAGGTCAATTAGTTGAATTTAGTGTTTTAGAAGGTAACTGTGCCAATAAGGATGACTAATTTAATTTAATGTCTCATAAGGCGATTGTGGGGATTACGATCGATTGAATTAACGATGACTAATTTATAGTAGAGCTTACTACAATTTAATGCCTCATAAGGCGATTGTGGGCATTACGATCGATTGAATTAACTGAATGTGTCGTAAGCACTAGTTGCCACTAAGTCCAATTGATTTAATTTAATGTCCTAGTGTGCAATTGGGGTGGTACGGCCAATTAATTTAATTTAATGCCTTGGCCGTACCACCCCCAATTGCACACTAGGACATTAAATTAAATCAATAATGGGCATTGAGGCTAGTAAATTTAATTTTGTGCCTCAGAAGGCAATTACGGGTACTAAGGCAAATTAATATAACCTTAAGCATCTGGCTAGAAACATTAGAATTAAATTTATTGGCCGTACCGCTTTAGATTGCACACTAAGACATTAAATTTATAGTACTGATAAGAATACACATCTAGATGTGTATAAGAGACAGCACTAAGGCATTAAAATAAAATGATTGGCCCTCTAAATGTGTCGTAAGCACTAGTTGCCACTAAAGCCAATCGATTTAATTTAATGTCTTAGTGTGCAGTTGGGGTGATGCGCCAATTTATTTAATTTAATGCCTTTGTAGGCAATTAATGGTGCTAAGCACAATTTGTTACACATAATTTTCTTAGAAGGCAATTGTGGGCATTGAGGCCAGCAAACTTAATTTTGTGCCTCTGAAGGCAATTACGGGTATTAAATTAATTGTCCTTATTGCCGCATCTAAGGCCATATTGCTGTTAATTGGCAGTTAATAGCCCTGTATCTTAGACACATCCCCAATTAAGTATAAGGCAATTAAATTAAATTAGTTTGCCTAAATACCGATTAATTGCCTTCAAAGACAGATTTGGAAAAATGGATGGTAAGGCAAATTAATTTAATTTTATACCTTAGTTGAAAATTACGCCCACTAAGCTGTATATTAGACACAACTAGATTGACATAGAGTAACTGTGGCAATTTTCTACTGAGGTATAAAATTGAATTCCGAGGCAGCCAATTCATTTAATTTAATGTCCTAGTGTGCAATTGGGAGCGGTACGACCAATTAATTTAATTTAATGCCTCTGAAGGCAATTATTGGTGCTAAGGACAATTAGTTACACATAATTTCTTAGAAGGCAATTGTGGGCATTGAGGCCAGTAAATTTAATTTTGTGCCTCCAAAGGCAATTACGGGTACTAAGGCAAATAAATATAACCTTAAGCCTCGCTAGGAAACTTGTCCTTACTACACAACAATTTCAAATAAGTGCTTTAGAATGTAATTGTGGCAGTAAGGACAATTAATTTAATATCGTGTCACGGAAAGCAATAGTGGGCACTGAGGCCAATCATTTTATTTTAATGCCTTAGTGTGCGTTCGAAAGCGATACGGCCAATTAATTTTATTTAGTGCCTTAGAAGGAAATTGTGTTCTAATGGTCAATTAATTAAATTTAATTTTTGAAATTGTTATCAGTACTCCCTAAAGCTGTTAATTAAATTTTACACCCAAATTGTATAATAATTTAATGGCCATGGCGATTGTAAATTGACTGTGGCAATAAGGATGACTAATTTAATTTAATGCCTCATAAGGCGATTATGGGCATTACGATCGATTGATTTAACTGAATGTGTCGTAAGCACTAGTTGCCACTAAGGCCAATTGATTTAATTTAATGTCTTAGTGTGCAATTGGGGGCGGTACGACCAATTAATTTAATTTAATGCCTCTGAAGGCAATTATTGGTGCTAAGGACAATTAGTTACACATAATTTTCTTAGAAGGCAATTGTGGGCATTGAGGCCAGTAAATTTAATTTTGTGCCTCCGAAGGCAATTACGGGTACTAAGGCAAATTAATATAACTTTAAGCCTCGCTAGAAAACTTTAGGGAGTACAAATAACAATTTCAAATAAGTGCTTTAGAATGTAATTGTGGCAATAAGGAAAATTAATGTTAATATCGTGCCTCGGAAAGCAATAGTGGGCACTAAGGCCAATCATTTTATTTTAATGCCTTAGTGTGCGTTCGAGCGATACGGAAAATTAATTTTATTTAGTGCCTTAGAAGGAAATTGTGTCTGTGAAGGACAATTAGTTAAATTTAATTTCTTAGAAGCAAATTGCGAGCATTGATGCCAGTTAATTAAATTTGCCGCCGAGATTTGGAAAAACGGGTGGTACGGGAAATTAATTTAATTTTATTCCTTAGTAGAAAATTGCCTTACTACGGCACTCTTATACAAATTAGATTTTCCTCTGTCTCTTATACACATCTAGATGTGTATAAATTTAATTTAATGCCTCATAAGGCGATTGTGGGCATTACGATCAATTGATTTAATTGAATGTGTCGTAAGCAATAGTTGCCACTAAGGCAATTGATTTAATTTAATGTCTTAGTGTGCAATTGGGGTGATGCGACAATTAATTTAATTTAATGCCTTTGAAGGCAATTATTCTCTTATACACATCTATGTGTCTGTCTCTAATACACATCTAGGTGTATAAGAGACAGACGCAATTTTGTACTAAGACACTAAAAGGCTATTAATTGGTACTAAGGCAAATTAATATAACTTTAAGCCTCGCTAGGAAACTTTAGGGAGTACTGATAACAATTTAAAATAAGTGCTTTAGAATGTAATTGTGGCAACAAGGATAATTAATTTAATATCGTGCCTCGAAAAAGCAATAGTGGACACTATGGCCAATCATTTTATTTTAATGCCTCAGTGTGCGTTCGAGGGCGATACGGCCAAGTAATTTTGTTTAGGGTCTTAGAAGGAAATTGTGTTTGTGAAGGCCAATTAATTAAATTTAATTTCTTAGAAGGAAATTGCGAGCATTGATGCCAGTTAATTAAATTTTACGCCCAGATTTGGAAAAATGTATGGTACGGCAAATTAATTTAATTTTATACCTTAGTAGAAAATTGCCGAAACAAAGGTTTATTAGTTGAATTTAGTGTTTGCCTTAGAAGGTAACTGTGGCAATAAGGATGACTAATTTAATTTAATTCCTCATACGGTGATTGTGGGTACTAATCAATTGTATTAACTGAATGTGTCGTAACCAATAGTTGCCACTAAGGAACAAAATTAAATTTACTGGCCTTAATGCCCACTTGCTTTGTGCAATTGGGGGCGGTACGACCAATTATTTTAATTTAATGCTTCTGAAGGCAATTGTGGATGCTATGGTCAATTAGCTACACACAATTTCTTAGAAGGCAATATGCGGGCATTGAGGCCAGGACATTTTATTTTGTGCCTCCGAAGGCAATTATCGGTACCAAGGCAAATTAATATAACCTTAAGCCTCGCTAGGAAACTTTTGGGAGTACTGATAACAATTTCAAATAAGTGCTTCATAATGTAATTGTGGCACTAAGGACAATTAATTTAATATCGTGCCTCGGAAAGCAATAGTGGGCACTAAGGCCAATCATTTTATTTTAGTGCCTTAGTGTGCATTCGAAGCGTCGACCGAGCCGTACCGCCCCCAATTGCACACTAAGACCTGTCTCTTATACACAAATTGCGTTATAAGATGACAGTTAATTAAATTTTACGCCCAGATTTGGCTTATGGTATTAAACTAATTTAATTTTATACCTTAGTACAAAATTAAGAAACTAAGGTCAATTTGTTGAATTTAGTGCCCACAAGAAGGTGACTGTGGCAATAAGGATGACTAATTTAATTTAAACACTCATAAGGCGATTGTGGGAATTACGATCAATTGATTTAACTGAATGTGTCGTAAGCAATAGTTGCCACTAAGGCCAATTGATTTAATTTAATGTCTTAGTGTGCAATTGGAGGCGGTACGACCAATGAATTTAATTGAATGCCTCTGAAGACAATTATTGGTGCTAAGGACAATTAGTTACACATAATTTCTTAGAAGGCAATTGTGGCCATTGAGGCCAGTAAATTTAATTTTGTGTCTCTGAAGGCTAAGAATAATTACGGGTACTAAGGCAAATTAATATAACCTTAAGCCTCGCTAGGAAACTTGTTCAGTACTGATATTAATTTCAATTAGGTTCTATTAGAATGCAATTAAGACAATAAGTTATAAATTAATTTAATATCGTGCCTCGAAAGGCAATAGTGGGCACTAAGGCCAATCATTTTATTTTAATGCCTTAGTGTGCGTTCGAGGGCGATACGGCCAATTAATTTTATTTAGTGCCTTAGAAGGAAATTGTGTCTGCGAAGGACAATTAGTTAAATTTAATTTCTTAGAAGGATTTTGCGAGCATTGATGCCAGTTAATTAAATTTCGCTTGATTTGGAAAAATTGGTGGCACGGCAAATTAATTTAATTTTATACAATATAGAAAATTGCCGAAACTGCGAGGCATTAATTAAATTAATTGGCCTTTAGCCCACAATTTCCTTCTAAGGCATTAAATTAACAAATTTAATTTAATGCCTCTATTTGCGCACACTAAGGCATTAGATCTTATTCAATAATTGTACTCAATAGTGTCGTAAGCAATTGTTGCCACTAAGGCCAGTAGATTTAATTTAATGTCTTAGTGCGCAATTGGGGTTGGTACGACCAATTAATTTAATTTAATGCCTCTGAAGGCAATTATTGGTTCTAAGGACAATTAGTTAGACATAATTTCTTAGAAGGCAATTGTGGGCATTGAGGGCAGTAAATTTAATTTTGTGCCTCTGAAGGCAATTACGGGTACTAAGGCAAATTAATATAACCTTAAGCCTCACTAGAAAACTTTAGGGAGTATTGATAACGATTTCAAATAAGTGCTTTAGAATGTAATTGTGGCAATAAGGACAATTAATTTAATATCGTGTATCGCAAAGCAATAGAAGGCACTAAGGCCAATCATTTTATTTTAATGCCTTAGTGTGGGTTCGAGAGCGATACGGCCAATTAATTTTATTTAGTGCCTTAGAAGGAAATTGTGTCTCTAATGGTCAATTAATTAAATTTAATTTCTTAGAAGGAAATTGCGAATTGGCCATTGATGCCAGTAAATTAAATTGTACGCCCAAATTTGGAAAAATGGATGTTACGAAAAATTAATTTAATTTTATACCTTAGTAGAAAATTGTCGAATCTAAGGTCAATTAGTTGAATTTAGTATTGTAGAAGGTAACTGTGGCAATAAGGATGACTAATTTATTTTAATGCCTCATAAGGCGATTGTGGGCATTACGATCGATTGATTTAACTGAATGTGTCGTAAGCACTAGTTGCCACAAGGCCATTTGATTTAATTTAATGTCTTAGTGTGCAATTGGGGGTGGCACGACCAATTAATTTAATTTAATGCCTCTGAAGGCAATTATTGGTGCTAAGGACAATTAGTTACACATAATTTTCTTAGAAAGCAATTGTGGGCATTGAGGCCAGTAAATTTAATTTTGTTCCTCCGAAGGCAATTACGGGTACTAAGGCAAATTAATATAACTTTAAGCCTCGCTGGAAAACTTTAGGGAGTACAAATAACAATTTCAAATAAGTGCTTTAGAATGTAATTGTGGCAATAAGGAAAATTAATTTAATATCGTGCCTCGTAAAGCAATAGTGGGCACTAAGGCCAATCATTTTATTTTAATGCCTTAGTGTGCGTTCGAGGGCGGTACGGAAAATTAATTTTATTTAGTGCCTTAGAAGGAAATTGTGTCTGTGAAGGACAATTAGTTAAATTTAATTTCATAGAAGCAAATTGCGAGCATTGATGCCAGTTAATTAAATTTGCCGCCGAGATTTGGAAAAACGGGTGGTACGGGAAATTAATTTAATTTTATTCCTTAGTAGAAAATTACCAAAACTACGGTCAATTAGTTGAATTTAGTGCTTTAGAAAGTAACTGTGGTAGTAAGGATGGCTAATTTAATTTAATGCCTCATAAGGCGATTGTGGGCATTACGATCAATTGATTTAATTGAATGTGTCGTAAGCAATAGTTGCCACTAAGGCCAGTTGATTTAATTTAATGTCTTAGGTTGCAATTGGGGTCAGTACGATCAATTAATTTAATTTAATGCCTTTGAAGGCAATTATTGGGGCTAAGGACAATTAGTTACACATAATTTCTTAGAAGGCAATCGCGGGCATTGAGGCCGGTAAATTTAATTTTGTGCTTCTGAAGGCTATTACGGGTACTAAGGCAAATTAATATAACTTTAAGCCTCGCTAGGAAACTTTAGGGAGTACTGATAACAATTTAAAATAAGTGCTTTAGAATGTAATTTGGCAACAAGTTATAATTAATTTAATATCGTGCCACGAATTAAGCTGTAGTGGACACTATGGCCAATCATTTTATTTTAATGCCTCAGTGTGCGTTCGAGGGCGATACGGCCAAGTAATTTTGTTTAGGGTCTTAGAAGGAAATTGTGTTTGTGAAGGCCAATTAATTAAATTTAATGTCGTTAGAAGGAAATTGCGAGCATTGATACCATTTTTAAATTTACGCTGAACTGGAAAAATGTATGGTACGGCAAATTAATTTAATTTTATACCTTAGTAGAAAATTGCCGAAACAAAGGTTTATTAGTTGAACCTGATATGTTTTAGAAGGTAACTGTGGCAATAAGGATGACTAATTTAATTTAATTCCTCATACACTCTATTGTGGGTACTACTTAGACAATTGATTTAACTGAATCCGAGTCGTAAGCAATAGTTGCCACTAAGGCAAATTGATTTAATTTAATGACTTAGTGTGCAATTGGGGGCGGTACGACCAATTATTTTAATTTAATGCCTCTGAAGGCAATTGTGGATGCTATGGACAATTAGCTACACATAATTTGTTAGAAGGCAATTGCGGGCATTGAGGCCAGGACATTTTATTTTGTGCCTCCGAAGGCAATTATCGGTACCAAGGCAAATTAATATAACCTTAAGCCTCGCTAGGAAACTTTTGGGAGTACTGATAACAATTTCAAATAAGTGCTTCATAATGTAATTGTGGCACTAAGGACAATTAAAGTAATATCGTGCCTCGGAAAGCAATAGTGGGCACTAAGGCCAATCATCTTTATTTTAGTACCTTAGTGTGCATTCGAAGGCGATACGGCCGATTAATTTTATTCAGTCCCTTAGAAGGAATTTGTGTCTGTGAAGGTCAATTAATTAAATTTAATTTCATAAAAGGAAATTGCGTGCATTGATGACAGTTAATTAAATTTTCTGCCCAGATTTGGAAAAGCGGGTGGTACGGCAAACTAATTTAATTTTATACCTTAGTACAAAATTGCCGAAACTAAGGTCAATTTGTTGAATTTAGTGTTTTAGAAGGTGACTGTGGCAATAAGGATGACTAATTTAATTTAATGACTCATAAGGCGATTGTGGGAATTACGATCAATTGATTTAACTGAATGTGTCGTAAGCAATAGTTGCCACTAAGGCCAATTGATTTAATTTAATGTCTTAGTGTGCAATTGGAGGCGGTACGACCAATGAATTTAATTGAATGCCTCTGAAGACAATTATTGGTGCTAAGGACAATTAGTTACACTCTAGATGTGTATAAGGCAAATTAATATAACCTTAAGCCTCGCTAGGAAACTTTAGGGAGTACTGATAAAGATTTCAAATAGGTTCTTTAGAATGTAATTGTGACAATAAGGACAATTAATTTAATATCATGCCTCGAAAGGCAATTGCGGGCACTAAGGCCAATCATTTTATTTTAATGCCTTAGTGTGCGTTCGAGGGCGATACGGCCAATTAATTTTATTTAGTGCCTTAGAAGGAAATTGTGTCTGCGAAGGACAATTAGTTAAATTTAATTTCTTATAAGGATTTTGCGAGCATTGATGCCAGTTAATTAAATTTTACGCCCAGATTTGGAAAAAATTGGTGGCACGGCAAATTAATTTAATTTTATACCTTAGTAGAAAATTGCCGAAACTGCGGTAAATTAGTTGAATTTCGTGCTTTAGAAAGTAACTGTGGCAATAAGCATCACAAATTTAATTTAATGCCTCATAAGGCATTTGTGGGCATTACGATCAATTGATTTAACTGAATGTGTCGTAAGCAATTGTTGCCACTAAGGCCAGTAGATTTAATTTAATGTCTTAGTGCGCAATTGGGGTTGGTACGACCAATTAATTTAATTTAATCCCTCTGAAGGCAATTATTGGTTCTAAGGACAATTAGTTAGACATAATTTCTTAGAAGGCAATTGTGGGCATTGAGGGCAGTGAATTTAATTTTGCGCCTCTGAAGGCAATTACGGGTACTAAGGCAAATTAATATAACCTTAAGCCTCACTCGAAAACTTTAGGGAGTATTGATAACGATTTCAAATAAGTGCTTTAGAATGTAATTGTGGCAATAAGGACAATTAATTTAATATCGTGCCTCTAGAAAGCAATAGTGGGCACTAAGGCCAATCATTTTATTTTAATGCCTTAGTGTGAGTTCGAGGGCGATACGGCCACATTAATTTTATTTTGTGCCTTAGAAGGAAATTGTGTCTGCGAAGAGACAATTACTTAAATTTAATTACTTAGATGGAAATTGCGAGCATTGATGCCAGTTGATTAAATTTTATGCCCAGATTTGGAAAAAAATGGTGGCACGGCAAATTAATTTTGTTTTATACCTAATTAGAAAATTGACGAAACTATGGTCAATTAGTTGAATTTAGTGCTTTAGAAAGTAACTGTGGAAATAAGGATGACTAATTTAATTTAATGCCTCATAAGGCGATTGTGGGCATTACGATCAATTGATTTAACTGAATGTGTCGTAAGCAATTGTTGCCACGAAGGCTAATTGATTTAATTTAATGTCTTAGTGTGCAATTGTGGGCGGTAGGACCAATTAATTTAATTTAATGCCTCTGAAGGCAATTATTGGTGCTAAGGACAATTAGTTACATATAATTTCTTAGAAGGCAAATATGGGCATCGAGGCCAGTAAATTTAATTTTGTGCCTCTGAAGCCAATTACGAGTACTAAGGCAAATTAATATAACTTTAAGCCCTGTCCTAGAAAACTCTAGGGAGTACTGATAACAATTTCAAATAAGTGCTTTAGAATGTAATTGTGGCAATAAGGACAATCAATTTAATGTCGTGCCTCGGAAAGCAATAGTGGACACTAGGGCCAATCATTTTATTTTAATGCCTTAGTGGGCGTTCGAGGGCGATACGGCCAATTAATTTTATTTTGTGCCTTAGAAGGAAATTGTGTCTGTGAAGGACAATTAGTTAAATTTAATTTGTTAGATGGAAATTACAAGCACTGATGCCAGTTAATTCAATTTTACGCCTAGATTTGGAAAAACGGATGGTACGGCATATTAATTTAATTTTATACTTTAGCA
Organism: Cinchona pubescens; assembly: GCA_025175665.1. Lineage (NCBI taxonomy): Eukaryota > Viridiplantae > Streptophyta > Magnoliopsida > Gentianales > Rubiaceae > Cinchona > Cinchona pubescens. Next base: position 2,763,436 of record JANKKI010000232.1, read on the forward strand.
AAAAATTGTCGAAAGTACGGTCTATTAGTTGAATTTAGTGTTTTAGATGGTAACTATGGGAATAAGGATGACTAATTTAATTTAATGCCTCATAAGGCGATTGTGGGCATTACGATCAATTGATTTAACGGAATGTGTCGTAAGCAGTAGTTGCCACTAAGGCCTGTAAAGGTATAAACTAACTGTCTCTTAATTTAAAATAAGTTCTTTAGAATGTAATTGTGGCAATAAGGACAATTAATTTAATATGTGCCTCGGAAGGCAATAGTGGGCACTAAGGCCAATCGATATATTTCAATGCCTTAGTGTGCGTTCGAGGCGATACGGCCAATTAAATTTATTTAGTGCTTTAGAAGGAAATTTTGTCAGTGAAAGACAATTAGCTAAATTTAATTTCTTAGAAGGAAATTGCGAGCATTGATGCCTGTTAATTAAATTTTACACCCAGGTTTGGAGAAACGAGCCTGGTACGTCAAATTAATTTAATTTTATACCTTAGTAGAATATTTCCTAAATGCTTTAGAAGGTAACTGGGGCAATAAGGATGACTAATTTAATTTAATGCCTCATAAGGCGATTTTGGGCAGTACGATCGATTGATTTAACTGAAAGTGTCGTAAGCAATTAATGCCACTAAGGCCAGTTGATTTAATTTAATGTATTAGTGTGCAATTGGGGGCTGTACGACCAATTCATTTAATTTAATTCCACTGAAGTCAATTGTTGGTGCTAAGGACAATTAGTTACATACAATTTCTTAGAATGCAATTGTGGGTATTGAGGCCAGTAAATTTAATTTTGTGCCTCTGAAGGCTATTGTACTAAGGCAAATTAATATAACCTTAAGCCTCGTTAGGAAACTTTAGCGAGTACTGATAACAATTTAAAATAAGTGCTTTAGAATGTTATTGTGGCAATAAGGACAATTAATTTAATATTCTGCCACGGAAGGCAATAGTGGGTATTAATGCCACAATCGATTTATTTTAATGCCTTAGTGTGCTTTCGAGGGCGATACGGCCAATTAATTTTATTTAGTGCCATAGAAGGAAATTGTGTCTGCGAATAACAATCAATTCAATTTAATTTCTTAGAAGGAAATTGCGAGCACTGATGCCAGTTAATTGAATTTTACGCCCAGATTTGGAAAAACTGGTGGTACGGCAAATTTATTTAATTTTATACCATAGTAGAAAATTGCCGAAATGCTTTAGAAGGACAGAATGGCAATAAGGATTAATTTAATTTAATGCCTCAGAGACCGATTTGGCCATCACGATCAATTGATTTAACAGAATGTGTCATAAGCCATTGTTGCCACTAAGGCCAGTTGATTTAATTTAATGTCTTAGTGTTCAATTGGGGTCGATACGACCAATTAATTTTATTTAATGCCTCTGAGGCAATTGTTGGTGCTAAGGACAATTAGTTACACATAATTTCTTAGAAGGCAATTGCGGGCATTGAGGACAGTAAATTTAGGCTATACAATGATTTTGTGCCTCTGTAGGCTATTACGGGTACTGAAGCAAATTAATATAACTTTAAGCCATGCTAGGAAACTTTAGGGAGTACTGATAACAATTTCAAATAAGTGCTTTAGAATGTAATTGTGGCAATAAGGGCAATTAATTTAATATCGTGCCTCGGAAGGCAATAATGGGCACTAAGGCCAATCGATTTATTTTATTGCCTTAGTGTGCGTTAAAGGGCGATACGGCCAATTAATTTTATTTAGTGCCTTAGAAGGAAATTGTGTCTGTAAAGGACAATTAGTTAAATTTAATTTCTTAGAAAGAAATTGCAAGCATTGATGCCAGTTAATTAAATTTTACGCCCAGATTTGGAAAAACCGGTTGTACGGCAAATTAATTTAATTTTATACCATAGTAGAAAATTTTCGAAATGCTTTAGAAGGTAGCTGTGGCAATAAGGATGACTAATTTAATTTAATGCCTCATAAGGCGATTGTGGGCATTACGATCAATTGATTTAACATGAATGTGTCGTAAGCAATTGTTGCCACTAAGGCCAGTTCATTTAATTTAATGTCTTAGTGTGCAATTGGGGTCGGTACGATCAATTAATTTAATTTAATGCCACTGAAGGCAATTATTGGGGCTAAGGACAATTAGTTACACATAATTTCTTAGAAGGCAATTGCGGGCATTGAGGCCAGTAAATTTAATTTTGTGCCTGTGAAGGCTATTACGGGTACTAAGGCAAATTAATATAACTTTAAACCTCGCTAGGAAACTTTAGGGAGTACAGATAACAATTTAAAATAAGTGCTTTAGAATGTAATTGCCTTCTAAGGACAATTATGTTTAAATAATTGCCTCGGAAGGCCTGTCTCTTATACACATCTAGATGTGTATAAGCCTTAGTATAAAATTAAATTTGTCATCCTTGGTCTTAATACACATTCTTAGATGCATATAAGAAACAGAAGGACATTTAGTTAAATTTAATTTCTTAGAAGGAAATTGCACAGCATTGATGCCAGTTAATTAAATTTTACACCCAGATTTGGAAAAACGGGTGGTACGGCAAATTAATTTAATTTTATACCATAGTTGAAATTTTTTGAAATGCTTTAGAAGGTAACTGTGGCAATAAGGATGACTAATTTAATTTAATGCCTCATAAGGCGACTGTTGGCATTACGATCAATTGATTTCGCTAAATGTGTCGTAAGCAATTGTTGCCACTAAGGCCAGTTGATTTAATTTAATGTCTTAGTGTGCAATTGGGGTCGGTACGATCAATTAATTTAATTTAATGCCTCTGAAGGCAATTATTGGGGCTAAGGACAATTAGTTACATAGAATTTCTTAGAAGGCAATTGCAGGCATTAAAGGCCATTAATCTGCCTTAGTACCTGTAATAGCCTTTAGAAGCACAAAGGCAAATTAATATCGGCAATTAAGCCTCGCTAGGAAACTTTAGAGAGTACTGATTACAATTTAAAATAAGTGCTTTAGAATGTAATTGTGGCAATACTAAGGACAATTAATTTAATATCGTGCCTCGGAAGGCAATAATTGGCACTAAGGCCAATCGATTTATTTTAATGCCTTAGTATGCGTTCAAGGGCGATACGGCCAACTAATTTTATTTAGCACCTTAGAAGGAAATTGTTTCTGTGAAGGACATTTAGTTAAATTTAATTTCTTAGAAGGAAATTGCGAGCATTGATGCCAGTTAATTAAATTTTATGCCCAGATTTGGTAAAACGGGAGGTACGGCAAATTAATTTAATTTTATACCATAGTAGAAAATTGCCGAAATGCTTTAGAAGGGAATTGTGGCAATAAGGATGAATAATTACACATAATTTCTTAGAAGGCAATTGTGGGCATTGAGGCCAGTAAATTTAATTTTGTGCCTCTGAAGACAATTACGGGTACTAAGGCAAATTAATGTAACTTTAAGCCTCAATAGGAAACTCTAGGGAGTACCGATAACAATTTTTAGTACGTGCTTTAGAATTGAATTGTGGCAATCCTAAGGACAATTAATTTAATATCGTGCCTCAGAAAGCAATAGTAGGCACTAGGGCCAATCATTTTATTTTAATGCCTTAGTGTGCGTTCGAGGGCGATACGGCCAATTAATTTTATTTAGTGCCTTAGAAGGAAATTGTGTCCGTGAAGAACAATTAGATTTAATTTCTTAGAAGGAAATTGCAAGCATTGATGCAGTTAATTAAATTTTACTCCCAGATTTGGAAATGCGGGTGGTACGGCAAATTAATTTAAATTTTATACCTTAGCAGAAAATTGTCAAAACTACGGTCAATTAGTTGAATTTAGTGCTTAAATTGACGGAATGTGTCGTAAGCAATAGTTGCCACTAAGGCCAGTTGATTTAATTTAATGTCTTAGTGTGCAATTGGGGTCGGTACGATCAATTAATTTAATTTAATGCCGCTGAAGGCAATTGTTGGTGCTAAGGACAATTAGTTACATACAATTTCTTAGAAGGCAATTGTGGGCATTAAGGCCAGTAAATTACGATAGTAATTTGTGCCTCTGAAGGCAATTATGGGTACTAAGGCAAGTTAATATAACTTTACACCTCGCTAGGAAACTTTAGGCAGTACTGATAACAATTTTAAATAAGTTCTTTAGAATGTAATTGTGGCAATAAGGACAATTAATTTAATATTGTGCCCTGGAAGGCTATAGTGGGCAATAAGGCCAATCGATTTATTTTAATGCCTTAGTGTGAGATCAAGGGCGATATGGCCAATTAATTTTATTTAGTGCCCTAGAAGGAAATCGTGTCTGTAAAGGACAATTAGTTAAATTTAATTTTTTAGAAGGAAATTGCGTGCATTGATGATAGTTAATTAAATTTTCTGCCCAAATTTGGAAAAGCGAGTGGTACGGCAAATTAATTTAATTTTATACCTTAGTAGAAAATTGCCAAAACTACAGTCAATTAGTTGAATTTAGTGCTTTAGAAGGTAACTGTGGCAATAAGGATGACTAATTTAATTTAATGGCTGATAAGTGCGATTGTGGGCACTACGATCAATTGATTTAACTGAATGTGTCGTAAGCAATAGTGTTCACTAAGGCCAATTAATTTAATTTAATATTTTAGTGTGCAATTGGGGCGGTACGACCAATTAATTTAATTTATTGCCTCTGAAGGCAATTGCTGGTGCTAGGGACAATTAGTTACACATCATTTCTTAGAAGGCAATTGTGGCATTGCCCCCAATTGCACTTAAGAGCCTCTCCGAAGGCAATTACGGGTACTAAGGCAAATTAATATAATTTTAAGCCACACTAGGAAACTTTAGGAAGTACTGATAACAATATTTAATACGTGCTATAGAATTTAATTGTGGCAATAAGGACAATTAATTTAATATCGTGCCTCGGAAAGCAATAGTAGGCACTACGGCCAATCATTTTGTTTTAATGCCTTAGTGTGCGTTCGAGGGCGATACGGCCAATTAATTTTATTTAGTGCCTTAGAAGGAAATTGTGTCCGTGAAGAACAATTAGATTTAGATTTCTTAGAAGGAAATTTTGAGCATTGATGCCAGTTAATTAAATTTTACTCCAAGATTTGGAAAAGCCGGTGGTACGGAAAATTAATTTAAATTTTATACCTTAGCAGAAAATTGTCGAAACCACGGTCAATTAGTTGAATTTAGTGCTTTAGAAGGTAACTATGGCAATAAGGATGACTAATTTAATTTAATGCCTCGTAAGGCGATTGTGGGCACTACGATCAATTGATTTGACGGAATGTGTCGAAAGCAATAGTTGCCCCTAAGGCCAGTTGATTTAATTTAATGTTTTAGTGTGCAATTGGGGTCAGTACGATCAATTAATTTAATTTAATGCCGCTGAAAGCAATTGTTGGTGCTAAGGAAAATTAGTTACAAACAATTTCTTAGAAGGCAATTGTGGGCATTGAGGCCAGTAAATTTAATTTGTGCCTCTGAAGGCAATTACGGGTACTAAGGCAACTTAATATAACTTTACACCTCGCTAGGAAACTTTGCCAGGCAGTACTGATAACAATTTTAAATAAGTTCTTTAGAATGTAATAAGAGGCAATAAGGACAATTAATTTAATATCGTGCCCCAAAAGGCAACAGTGGGCACTAAGGCCAATCGATTTATTTTAATGCCTTTGGGTGAGATCGAGGGCAATACGGCCAATAAATTTTATTTACTGCCTTAGAAGGAAATTGTGTATGTGAAGGACAATTAGTTAAATTTAATTTCTTAGAAGGAAATTGCGCATTGATGATTAATTAATTAAATTTTCTGCCCAGATTTAAATTAAAGCGAGTGGTACGGCAAAATTAATTTAATTTTATACCTCAGTAGAAAATTGCCAAAACTACGGCCGGCCTTGAATTTAGTGCTTTAGAAGGTAACTGTGGCAATAAGGATGACTAATTTAATTTAATGCATCATAGGGCGATTGTGGGCACTACGATCAATTGATTTAATTGAATGTGTCGTAAGCAATAGTGTTCACTAAGGCCAATTGATTTAATTTAATGTCCTAAATTGCTTTAGTGTGCAATTGGAGACGGTACGACCAATTAATTTAATTTAATGCCTTTGAAGGCAATTGTTGGTGCTAAGGACAATTAGTTACACATAATTTCTTAGAAAGCAATTGTGGGCATTGAGGCCAGTAAATTTAATTTTGTGCCTATGAAGGCAATTACGGGTACTAAGGGAGGTTAATATAATTTTAAGCCTCGCTAGGAAATTTTAGGGAGTACAGATAACAATTTTAAATACGTGCTATAGAATGTAATTTTGGCAATAAGGACCATTAATTTAATATCATGCCTCAGAAAGCAATAGTGGGCACTAAGGGCAATCATTTTATCTTAATGCCTTAGTGTGCGTTCGAGGGCGATACGGCCAATTAATTTTATTTTCTTCCTTAGAAGGAAATTGTGTCTGTGAAGGACAATTTGTTTAATTTAATTTCATAGAAGGAAATTGCAAGCATTGATGCCAGTAAATTAAATTTTCCGCCCAGATTTGGAAAAACGGGTGGTACGGCGGAATTAATTTAATTTTATACCTTAGTAGAAATTTGTCCAAACTACGGTCAATTAGTTGAATTTAGTGCTTTAGAAGGTAACTATAGCAATAAGGATGACAAATTTAATTTAATGCCTCATAAGGAGATTGTGGGCACTGCGATCAATTGATTAAACGGAATGTGTCGTAGGCAATAGTTGCCACTAAGGCCAGTTGATTTAATTTAATGTCTTAGTGTGCAATTGGGGTTGGTAGGACCAATTAATTTAATTTAATGCCGCTGAAGGCAATTGTGGGTGCTAAGGACAATTAACATACAATTTCTTAGAAGGTAATTGTGGGCATTGAGGCCAGTAAATTTAATTTTGTGCCTCTGACGGCAATTACGGGTACTAAGGCAAGTGAATATAACTTTATGCCTCGCTAGGAAACTCTGGGCTGTACTGATAACAATTTTAAATAAGTGCTTTAGAATGTAATTGTGGCAATAAGGACAATTAATTTAATATCGTTCCCCGGAAGGCAAATTAATAGTGGGCACTAAGGCCAATCGATTCATTTTAATGCCTTAGTGTGAGTTCGAGCGCGATACGGCCAATTAATTTTATTTAGTGCCTTAGAAGGAAATCGTGTCTCTGAAGGAGAATTAGTTAAATTTAATTTCTTAGAAGGAAATTGCAAGCATTGATGATAGTTAATTAAATTTTTTGCCCAGATTTCGAAAAGCCGGTGGTACAACAAATTAATTTAATTTTATACCTTAGTTGAAAATTGTCGAAACTAAGGTCAATTAGTTGAATTTAGTGTTTCAGAAGGTAACTGTGGAAATAAGGATGACTAATTTAATTTAATGCCCCATAAGGCGATTGTGGGCACTACGATCAATTGATTTAACTGACTGTGTCGTATGCAATTGTTGCCACGAAGGCTGATTGATTTAATTTCATGTCTTAGTGTGCAATTGGGGGCGGCACGACCAATTAATTTAATTTAATGCCTCTGAAGACAATTATTGGTGCTAAGGACAATTAGTTACACTACTTATTGTAAATTTAATTTTGTGCCTCCGAAGGCTATTACGGGTACTAAGGCAAATTAATATAACTTTAAGCCTCGCTAGGAAACTTTAGGGAGTACTGATAACAATTTCAAATGAGTGCTTTAGAATGTAATTGTGGCAATAAGGACAATTAATTTAATATCGTGCCTCGGAAGGCAACAGTGGACACTAAGGCCAATCGATTAATTTTAATGCCTTTGAGTGCGTTCCAGAGCGATAAGGCCAATTAATTTTATTTAGTGCCTTCGAAGAAAATTGTGTCTGTGAAGGAAAATTAGCTAAATTTAATTTCTTAGAAGGAAATTGTTAGCATTGATGCCAGTTAATTAAATTTTACGCCCGATTTGGAAAAGCGGGTGGTACGGCAAATTAATTTAATTTTATACCTTTGCAGAAAATTGTCGAAACTACGGTCAATTAGTTGAATTTAGTGCTTTAGAAGGTAATTGTGGATTAGATAAAGTTGACTAATTTAATTTAATGCCTAATAAGGCGATTGCGGGAACTACGATCAATTGATTTAACTGAATGTGTCATAAATAATAGTTGCCACTAAGGCCAGTTGATTTAATTTAATGTCTTAGTGTGCAATTGGGTCCAGTACGATCAATTAATTTAATTTAATGCCTCCGAAGGCAATTGTGGATGCTAAGGACAATTAGTTACACATAATTTAATTTAAGGCGATTGTAGGCACTACAATCAAATGATTTAACGGAATGTGTCATAAGCAATAGTTGCCACTAAGGCCAGTTGATTTAATTTAATGTTTTAGTGTGCAATTGGGGTCGGTACGACCATTTAGTTTAATTTAATGCCTCTGAAGGTAATTATTGGTGCCCAGGACAATTAGTTACATATAATTCCTTAGAAGGCAAATGTTGGCGTTGAGACCAGTAAATTTAATTGTGTGCCTCTGAAGGCAATTACGGGTACTAAAGCAAATCAATATAACTTTAAGCCTCGATGTGTAGCTAGGAAACTCTAGGGAGTACTGATAATAATTTCAAATTAGTGCTTTAGAATGTAATGGTGGCAATAAAGACAATTAATTTAATGTCGTGCCTCGGAAACCAATAGTGGGCACTAAGGCCAATCGATTTATTTTAATGCCCTGGTGTGCGTTCGAGGGCGATACGGCCTAGTAATTTTATTTAGTGCCTTTGAAGGAAATCATGTCTGTGAAGGTCAATTAATTAAATTTAATTTCTCAGAACAAAATTGCTTGCATTGGAGACAGTTAATTAAATTTTACGCCCAGATTTGGAAAACACATAAAATTACGGTAAATTAATTTAATTTTATACCTTGGTAGAATAATTGCTGAAACTACATTCAATTAGTTGAATTTAGTATTTTTGAATGTAACTGTGGCAATAAGGATGACTAATTTAATTTAACGCCTCATAAGGCGATTATGGGCACTACGATCAGTTCATTTAATGGAATGTGTCCTAAGAAATAGTTGCCAGTAAGGCCAATTCCAGATTTAATTTAATGTTTTAGTGTGCTATTGGAGGCGGTACGACCAATTAATTTAATTTAATTACTCTAAAGGCAATTGTTGGTGCTAAGGACAATTAGTTACGTACAATTTCTTAGAAGGCAATTGTGGGCATTGATGCCAGTAAATTTAATTTTGTGCCTCTGAAGGCAATTAAGGGTACTAAAGCAAATCAATATAACTTTAAGCCTCGCTAGGAACTCTAGGGAGTACTCATAACAATTTCAAATAAGTGCTTTGGAATGTAATTGTGGCAATAAGGATAATTAATTTAATATCGTACCTCGGAAGGCAATAGTGGGCACTAAGGCCAATCATTTTATTTTAATGCCTTAGTGTGCGTTCGAGGACGATACGGCTAGTTAATTTTATTTAGTGCCTTAGAAGGAAATTGTGTCTACGAAGGTCAATTAGTAAAATTTAATTTGTTACAAGTAAAATTTCGAGCATTGATGCCAATTAATTAAATTTTACGCAGATTTGGAATGTAACTAATTATCCTGAGCCTGTCTCTTATACACATCTAGATGTGGCGTGAGACCAAGAATTTAATTGTGTGCCTCACAAGGCAATTACGTACTAAAGCAAATCAATATAACTTTAAGCCTCGCCAGAAACTCTAGAGTCGTCTCTTATACACATCTTTAATTTATCGTGTAATTATGGCAATAAGGACAATTAATTTAATATCGTGCCTCCACAATTACATTCTAAAGCACCTGTCTCTTATACACATCTAGATGTGTATAAGAGACATTTAATTTAACGCATCATAAGGCGATTGTGGGCACTTCGATTAGTTCATTTAATGGAATGTGTCCTGAGCAATAGTTGACACTAAGGCCAATTGATTTAATTTAATGTTTTAGTGTGCTATTGGAGGCGGTACGACCAATTAATTTAATTTAATGACTCTAAAAGCAATTGTTGGTGCTAAGGACAATTAGTTCCCCACGTACAATTTAATAGAAGGCAATTGTGGGCATTGATGCCTGTAAATTTAATTTTGTGCATCTGTAGGCAATTAAGGGTACTAAATAAAATGAATATAACTTTAAACCTCACTAGGAACTCTAGGGAGTACTAATAACAATTTCAAATAAATGCTTTAGAATGTAATTATGGCAATAAGGACAATTAATTTAATATCGTGCCTCGGAAGGCAATAGTGGGCACTAAGGCCAATCGATTTATTTTAATGCCCTTGGTGTGCGTTCGAGGGCGATACGGCCAAGTAATTTTATTTAGTGCCTTAGAAGGAAATCATGTCTGTGAAGGTCAATTAATTAAATTTAATTTCTCAGAACAAAATTGCTTGCATTGGAGACAGTTAATTAAATTTTACGCCCAGATTTGGAAAAATGGGTGATACGGTAAATTAATTTAATTTTATACCTTGGTAGAAAATTGCTGAAACTACAGTCAATTAGTTGAATTTAGTATTTTTGAATGTAACTAAGTGGCAATAAGGATGACTAATTTAATTTAACGCCTCATAAGGCGATTATGGGCACTACGATCAGTTCATTTAATGGAATGTGTCCTAAGCAATAGTTGCCACTAAGGCCAATTGATTTAATTTAATGTTTTAGTGTGCTATTGGAGGCGGTACGACCAATTAATTTAATTTAATTACTCTAAAGGCAATTGTTGGTGCTAAGGACAATTAGTTACGTACAATTTCTTAGAAGGCAATTGTGGGCATTGATGCCAGTAAATTTAATTTTGTGCCTCTGAAGGCAATTAAGGGTACTAAAGCAAATCAATATAACTTTAAGCCTCGCTAGAATCATCTACTCATAACAATTTCAAAGTGGTCGTACCGACCCCAATTGCACACTAATCAATAGATCGTATTTAATATCGTACTGGAAGGCAATAGGGGGCACTAAGGCCAATCATTTTATTTTAATGCCTTAGTGTGCGTTCGAGGACGATACGGCTAGTTAATTTTATTTAGTGCCTTATGACTTAGAAGGAAATTGTGTCTACGAAGGTCAATTAGTAAAATTTAATTTGTTACAAGTAAAATTTCGAGCATTGATGCCAATTAATTAAATTTTACCAATAATTACCTTAAATAGAGTAATTGTACGGCAAATTAATTAAATTTTATACCTTAGTAGAAAATTGCCGAAACTAATGTCTATTAGTTGAATTTAGTGCTTTAGAAGGTAACTGTGGCAATAAGGATGACTAATTTAATTTAATGCCTCATAAGGCGATTGTGGGCACTACGATCAATTGATTTAACTGAATGTGTCGTAAGCAATAGTGACCACTAAGGCCAGTTGATTTAATTTAATGTTTTAGTGTGCAATTGGGGTCGGTACGACCAATTAGTTTAATTTAATGCCTCTGAAGGTAATTATTGGTGCTCAGGATAATTAGTTACATATAATTTCTTAGAAGGCAAATGTGGGCGTTGAGACCAGTAAATTTAATTGTGTGCCTAAGAGACAGCAACCGGGTACTAAAGCAAATAAAACTAATATAACTTTAAGCCTCGCCAGGAAACTCTAGGGAGTACTGGTAACAATTTCAAATTAGTGCTTTAGAATGTAATTATGGCAATAAGGACAATTAATTTAATATCGTGCCTCGGAAGGCAATAGTGGGCACTAAGGCCAATCGATTTATTTTAATGCCTTGGTGTGCGTTCGAGGGCGATACGGCCAAGTAATTTTATTTAGTGCCTTAGAAGGAAATCGTGTCTGTGAAGGTCAATTAATTAAATTTAATTTCTTAGAATTAAATTGCTTGCATTGGAGACAGTTAATTAAATTTTACGCCCAGATTTGGAAAAATGGGTGGTACGGTAAATTAATTGAATTTTATACCTTGGTAGACAATTACCGAAACTACAGTCAATTAGATGAATTTTGTGATTTAGAATGTAACTGTGGCAATAAGGATGACTAATTTAATTTAACGCGTCATAAGGCGATTGTGGGCACTTCGATTAGTTCATTTAATGGAATGTGTCCTGAGCAATAGTTGCCATAATTGGCTAAGGCCAATTGATTTAATTTAATGTTTTAGTGTGCTATTGGAGGCGGTACGACCAATTAATTTAATTTAATGACTCTAAAGGCAATTGTTGGTGCTAAGGACAATTAGTTACGTACAATTTAATAGAAGGCAATTGTGGGCATTGATGCCTGTAAATTTAATTTTGTGCATCTGTAGGCAATTAAGGGTACTAAATAAAATGAATATAACTTTAAACCTCGCTACGAACTCTAGGGAGTACTAATAACAATTTCAAATAAATGCTTTAGAATGTAATTGTGGCAATAAGAGCAATTAATTTAATATCGTGCCTCGGAAGGCAATAGGGGCTCTAAGGCCCATCATTTTATTTTAATGCCTTACTGTGCGTTCGAGGACGATACGGCTAGTTAATTTTATTTAGTGCCGTAGAAGGAAATTGTGTCTGCATAGGTCAATTAGTAAAATTTAATTTGTTAGAAGGAAATTGCGAGCATTGATGCCAGTTAATTAAATTTTACGCGTTCCCAGATTTGGAAAAGTGGGTGGTACGGCAAATTAATTAAATTTTATACCTTAATAGAAAATTGCCGAAACTAATGTCTATTAGTTGAATTTAGTGCTTTAGAAGGTAACTGTGGCAATAAGGATGACTAATTTAATTTAACTGTCTCTTATACACATCTAGATGTGTACTAAGATCAGTTCATTTAATGGAATGTGTCCTAAGCAATAGTTGCCACTAAGGCCAATTGATTTAATTTAATGTTTTAGTGTGCTATTGGAGGCGGTACGACCAATTAATTGGTCGTACCGCACACCAATAGCACACTAAAAATAAATAAAGATTGGCCTATAGTGCCCATCTGTTGCAACTTATACAGGCTAGATCCATTAAATGAACTGGCCGTAATTTAATTTTGTGCCTCTAAGGCAATTAAGGGTACTAAAGCAAATCAATATAACTTTAAGCCTCGCTAGGAACTCTAGGGAGTACTCATAACAATTTCAAATAAGTGCTTTGGAATGTAATTGTGGCAATAAGGATAATTGCCTTAAATTAATTTAATATCGTACCTCGGAAGGCAATAGTGGGCACTAAGGCCAATCATTTTATTTTAATGCCTTAGTGTGCGTTCGAGGACGATACGGCTACACAATTTTATTTAGTGCCTTAGAAGGAAATTGTGTCTACGAAGGTCAATTAGTAAAATTTAATTTGTTACAAGTAAAATTTCGAGCATTGATGCCAATTAATTAAATTTTACGCCCAGATTTGGAAAAGTGGCTGGTACGGCAAATTAATTAAATTTTATACCTTAGTAGAAAATTGCCGAAACTAATGTCTATTAGTTGAATTTAGTGCTTTAGAAGGTAACTGTGGCAATAAGGATGACTAATTTAATTTAATGCCTCATAAGGCGATTGTGGGCACTACGATCAATTGATTTAACGGAATGTGTCGTAAGCAATAAGTGACCACTAAGGCCAGTTGATTTAATTTAATGTTTTAGTGTGCAATTGGGGTCGGTACGACCAATTAGTTTAATTTAATGCCTCTGAAGGTAATTCCATTGGTGCTCACAATCAGGATAATTAGTTACATATAATTTCTTAGAAGGCAAATGTGGGCGTTGAGACCAGTAAATTTAATTGTGTGCCTCTGAAGGCAATTACGGGTACTAAAGCAAATCAATATAACTTTAAGCCTCGCCAGGAAACTCTAGGGAGTACTGGTAACAATTTCAAATTAGTGCTTTAGAATGTAATTATGGCAATAAGGACAATTAATTTAATATCGTGCCTCGGAAGGCAATAGTGGGCACTAAGGCCAATCGATTTATTTTAATGCCTTGGTGTGCGTTCCTTAGGCGATACGGCCAAGTAATTTTATTTAGTGCCTTAGAAGGAAATCGTGTCTGTGAAGGTCAATTAATTAAATTTAATTTCTTAGAATTAAATTGCTTGCATTGGAGACAGTTAATTAAATTTTACGCCCAGATTTGGAAAAATGGGTGGTACGGTAAATTAATTGAATTTTATACCTTGGTAGAAAATTACCGAAACTACAGTCAATTAGATGAATTTCGTGTGATTTAGAATGTAACTGTGGCAATAAGGATGACTAATTTAATTTAACGCGTCATAAGGCGATTGTGGGCACTTCGATTAGTTCATTTAATGGAATGCCTTCTTATACACATCTAGATGTGTATAAGAGACAGACAATTAAATTTTGTCTCTTATACACATCTAGATGCGACCAATTAATTTAATTTAATGACTCTAAAGGCAATTGTTGGTGCTAAGGACAATTAGTTACGTACAATTTAATAGAAGGCAATTGTGGGCATTGATGCCTGTAAATTTAATTTTGTGCATCTGTAGGCAATTAAGGGTACTAAATAAAATGAATATAACTTTAAACCTCGCTACGAACTCTAGGGAGTACTAATAACAATTTCAAATAAATGCTTTAGAATGTAATTGTGGCAATAAGGGCAATTAATTTAATATCGTGCCTCGGAAGGCAATAGTGGGCTCTAAGGCCCATCATTTTATTTTAATGCCTTACTGTGCGTTCGAGGACGATACGGCATAGTTAATTTTATTTAGTGCCGTAGAAGGAAATTGTGTCTGCATAGGTCAATTAGTAAAATTTAATTTGTTAGAAGGAAATTGCGAGCATTGATGCCAGTTAATTAAATTTTACGCCCAGATTTGGAAAAGTGGGTGGTACGGCAAATTAATTAAATTTTATACCTTAATAGAAAATTGCCGAAACTAATGTCTATAAGTTGAATTTAGTGCTTTAGAAGGTAACTGTGGCAATAAGGATGACTAATTTAATTTAACGCCTCATAAGGCGATTATGGGCACTACGATCAGTTCATTTAATGGAATGTGTCCTAAGCAATAGTTGCCACTAAGGCCAATTGATTTAATTTAATGTTTTAGTGTGCTATTGGAGGCGGTACGACCAATTAATTTAATTTAATTACTCTAAAGGCAATTGTTGGTGCTAAGGACAATTAGTTACGTACAATTTCTTAGAAGGCAATTGTGGGCATTGATGCCAGTAAATTTAATTTTGTGCCTCTGAAGGCAATTAAAGGGTACTAAAGCAAATCAATATAACTTTAAGCCTCGCTAGGAACTCTAGGGAGTACTCATAACAATTTCAAATAAGTGCTTTGGAATGTAATTGTGGCAATAAGGATAATTAATTTAATATCGTACCTCGGAAGGCAATAGTGGGCACTAAGGTATAATCATTTTATTATAATGCCTTAGTGTGCGTTCGAGGACGATACGGCTAGTTAATTTTATTTAGTGCCTTAGAAGGAAATTGTGTCTACGAAGGTCAATTAGTAAAATTTAATTTGTTACAAGTAAAATTTCGAGCATTGATGCCAATTAATTAAATTTTACGCCCAGATTTGGAAAAGTGGCTGGTACGGCAAATTAATTAAATTTTATACCTTAGTAGAAAATTGCCGAAACTAATGTCTATTAGTTGAATTTAGTACTTTAGAAGGTAACTGTGGCAATAAGGATGACTAATTTAATTTAATGCCTCATAAGGCGATTGTGGGCACTACGATCAATTGATTTAACACGGAATGTGTCGTAAGCAATAGTGGCCACTAAGGCCAATTGATTTAATTTAATGTTTTAGTGTGCAATTGGGGTACGACCAATTAGTTTAATTTAATGCCTCTGAAGGTAATTATTGGTGCTCAGGATAATTAGTTACATATAATTTCTTAGAAGGCAAATGTGGGCGTTGAGACCAGTAAATTTAATTGTGTGCCTCTGAAGGGAATTACGGGTACTAAAGCAAATGAATATAACTTTAAGCCTCGCCAGGAAACTCTAGGGAGTACTGGTAACAATTTCAAATTAGTGCTTTAGAATGTAATTATGGCAATAAGGACAATTAATTTAATATCGTGCCTCGGAAGGCAATAGTGGGCACTAAGGCCAATCGATTTATTTTAATGCCTTGGTGTGCGTTCGAGGGCGATACGGCCAAGTAATTTTATTTAGTGCCTTAGAAGGAAATCGTGTCTGTGAAGGTCAATTAATTAAATTTAATTTCTTAGAATTAAATTGCTTGCATTGGAGACAGCACAGTTAATTAAATTTTACGCCCAGATTTGGAAAAATGGGTGGTACGGTAAATTAATTGAATTTTATACCTTGGTCGAAAATTACCGAAACTACAGTCAATTAGATGAATTTTGTGATTTAGAATGTAACTGTGGCAATAAGGATGACTAATTTAATTTAACGCGTCATAAGGCGATTGTGGGCACTTCGATTAGTTCATTTAATGGAATGTGTCCTGAGCAATAGTTGCCACTAAGGCCAATTGATTTAATTTAATGTTTTAGTGTGCTATTGGAGGCGGTACGACCAATTAATTTAATTTAATGACTCTAAAGGCAATTGTTGGTGCTAAGGACAATTAGTTACGTACAATTTAATAGAAGGCAATTGTGGGCATTGATGCCTGTAAATTTAATTTTGTGCATCTGTAGGCAATTAAGGGTACTAAATAAAATGAATATAACTTTAAACCTCGCTACGAACTCTAGGGAGTACTAATAACAATTTCAAATAAATGCTTTAGAATGTGCAATTGTGGCAATAAGGGCAATTAATTTAATATCGTGCCTCGGAAGGCAATAGTGACAGTAATAAGGCCCATTTCCTTTTAATTAAATTTACTGGTCTCAACGCCCACATTTGCCTAGTTAATTTTATTTAGTGCCGTAGAAGGAAATTGTGTCTGCATAGGTCAATTAGTAAAATTTAATTTGTTAGAAGGAAATTGCGAGCATTGATGCCAGTTAATTAAATTTTACGCCCAGATTTGGAAAAGTGGGTGGTACGGCAAATTAATTAAATTTTATACCTTAATAGAAAATTGCCGAAACTAATGTCTATTAGTTGAATTTAGTGCTTTAGAAGGTAACTGTGGCAATAAGGATGACTAATTTAATTTAATGCCTCATAAGGCGATAGTGGGCACTACGATCAATTGATTTAACGGAATGTGTCGTAAGCAATAGTTGCCACTAAGGCCAGTTGATTTAATTTAATGTTTTAGTGTGCAATTGGGGTCGGTACGACCAATTAGTTTAACTTTAATGCCTTTGAAGGTAATTATTGGTGCTCAGGACAATTAGTTACATATAATTTCTTAGAAGGCAAATGTGGGCGTTGAGACGAGTAAATTTAATTGTGTGCCTCTGAAGGCAATTACGGGAACTAAAGCAAATCAATATAAATTTAAGCCTCGCTAGGAAACTCTATGGAGTACTGATAATAATTTCAAATAATGCTTTAGAATGTAATTGTCGCAATAACGACAATTAATTTAATATCGTGCCTCGGAAGGCAATAGTGGGCACTAAGGCCAATCGATTTATTTTAATGCCCTGGTGTGCGCTCGAGGGCGATACGGCCAAGTTATTTTATTTAGTGCCTTAGAAGGAAATCGTGTCTGTGAAGGTCAATTAATTAAATTTAATATTTTAGAAGGAAATTGCGTGCATTGGTGACAGTTAATTAAATTTTACGCCCAGATTTGGAAAAATGGGTGGTACGGTAAATTAATTTAATTTTATACCTTAGTAGAAAATTGCTGAAACTACGCGTCAATTAGTTGAATTTAGAGTTTTAGAATGTAACTGTGGCAATAAGGATGACTAATTTAATTTAATTCCTCATAAGGCGATTGTGGGCACTACGATCAGTTCATTTAACGAAATTTGTCGTAATCAATAGTTGCCACAAAGGCCAGTTGATTTAATTTAATGTCTTGGTGTGCAATTGGGGTCTGTATGACCAATTAATTTAATTTAATGCCTCTAAAGGCAGTTATTGGTTGCTAAGGACAATTAGTTACATACAATTTCTTAGAAGGCAATAGTGGGCATTGAGGCCAGTAAATTTAATTTTGTGCCTCTAAAGGCAATTACGTGTACTAAAGCAAGTTAATATAACTTTAAGCCTCACTAGGAAACTCTAGGGGGTACTGATAGCGGTTTCAAATAAGTGCTTTAGAATGTAATTGTGGCAATAAGAACAATTAATTTAATATCGTGCCTCGGAGGCAATAGTTGGCACTAAGGCCAATCATTTATTTTAATGCCTTAGTAAGTGTGTTCGAGGGCGATACTGCCAATTAATTTTATTTTGTGCCTTAGAAGGAAATTGTGTCTATGAAGGTCAATTTATTAAATTTAATTTCTTAGAAGGAAATTGCGAGCATTGATGCCAATTAATTAAATTTTACGCCCAGATTTGGAAAAACGGGTGGTACGGTAAATTAATTTAATTTTATACCTTATAAGAAAATTGTCGAAATTACGGTAAATTAGTTGAATTTACAGCTTTAGAAGGTAACTGTGGCAATAAGGGTGACTAATTTAATTTAATGCCTCATAAGGCGATTTTGGGCACTACGATGAATTGATTTAACGGAATGTGTCGTTAGCAATAGTTGCCACTAAGGCCAGTTGATTTAATTTAATTAATTAGTGTGCAATTGGGGTCGGTACGACTAATTAATTTAATTTGATGCCTCTGAAGGCAATTATTGGTGCTAAGGACAATTAGTTACATATAATTTCTTGGAAGGGAAATGTGGGCATTGTGGCCAGTAAATTTAATTTTGTGCCTCTGAAGGCTATTACGGGAACTAAGGCAAATTAATATAACTTTAAGCTTCGCTAGAAACTCTAGGGAGTACTGATAACCATTTCAAATAAGTGCTCTAGAATGTAATTGTGGCAATAAGGACAATTAATTTAATATCGTGCCTTGGAAGGCAATAGTGGGAACTAAGGCCAATCGATTTATATTAATGTCTTAGTGTGCGTTCGAGGGCGATACGGCCAAGTAATTTTATTTAGTGCCTTAGAAGGAAGTCGTTTTTGTGAAGGTAAATTAATTAAATTTAATTTCATAGAAGGAAATTGCGTGCATTGATGATAGTTAATTAAATTTTCCGCCCAGATTTGGAAAAAGCGGGTGGTACGGCAAATTAATTTAATTTTACACCTTTGTAGAAAATTGCCGAAACTAAGGTCTATTAGTTGAATTTAGTGTTTTAGAAGGTAACTGTGGCAATAAGGATGACTAATTTAATTTAATGCCTCATAAGGCGGTTGTGGGACGCACACTACGATCAATTGATTTAAGTGAATCTAGCGTAATCAATAGTTGCCACGATGGCTAATTGATTTAATTTAATGTCTTTGTGTGCAATTGGGGGTGACACGACCAATTAATTTAATTTAATGCCTCTTAAGGCAATTGTGGATGCTGAGGACAATTAGTTACACATAATTTCTGAGAAGGCAATTGTGGGCATTGAGGCCAGTAAATTTAATTTTGCGCCTCTGAAGGCAATTACGGGTACTAAGGCAAATTAATATAACTTTAAGCCTCGCAAGGAAACTCTACGGAGTACTGATAACAATTTCAAATACGTGCTTTAGAATGTAATTGTGGCAATAAGAATGACTAATTTAATTTAATGTCTCATAAAGCAATAGTGGGCACTAAGGCCAATCATTTTATTTTAATGCCTTAGTCTGCGTTCGATGGCGATACGCCCAATTAATTTTACTTAGTGCCTTAGAAGGAAATTGTGTGTGTGAAGGACAAATAATTAGATTTAGCCATTAAATTAATTTCTTTGAAGGAAATTGCAAGCATTGATGCCAGTTAATTAAATTTTATGCCCAGAGTTGGAAAAATGGGTGGTACGGCAAATTAATTTAATTTCATACCTTAGTAGAAAATTGCCGAAACAACGGTCAATTTGTTGAATTTAGTGTTTTAAAAGGTAACTATAGCAATAAGGATGACTAATTTAATTTAATGCCTCAAAAGGCGATTGTCGGCATTACGATCAATTGATTTAACTGAATGTTTCGTAAGCAATTGTTGCCACTAAGGCCAATAGTTGCCACTAAGGCCAATTGATTTAATTTAATGTCTTAGTGTGCAATTGGGGGCGGTACGACCAATTAATTTAATTTAATGCATCTGAAGGCAATTGTGGATGCTAAGGACATTTAGTTACATATAATTTCTTAGACGGCAAATGTGGGCATTGTGGCCAGTAAATTTAATTTTGTGCCTTTGAAGGCTATTACGGGTACTAAGGCAAATTAATTTAATTTTATACTTTAAGCTTTGCTAGGAAACTCTAAAGAGTACTGATAACAATTTCAAATAAGTGCTCTAGAATGTAATTGTGGCAATAAGGACAATTAATTTAATATCGTGCCTCGGAAGGCCATAGTGGGCACTAAGGCCCACCGATTTATATTAATGCTTTAGTGTGTGTTCGAGTGCGATACGGCCAAGTAATTTTATTTAGTGCTTTAGAAGGAAATCGTATCTGCGAAACTCAATTAATTAAATTTAATTTCTTAGAAGGAAATTGCGTGCATTGATGACAGCTAATTAAATTTTACGCCTAGATTTGGAAAAATGGGTGGTACGGTAAATTAATTTAATTGTATACCCTAGTAGAAAATTGCCGAAACTACGGTCAATTAGTTGAATTTATTGTTTTAGAATGTAACTGTGGCAATAAGGATGAGTAATTTAATTTAATGCCTCATAAGGCGATTGTGGGAACTACGATCGGTTGATTTAACGGAATGTGTCGAAGCAATAGTTGCCTTTATGGCCATTATTGATTTAATTTAATGTTTTAGTGTGCAATTGGGGGCGGTACGAACAAGTAATTTAATTCAATGCCTCCGAAGGCAATTGTTGGTGCTAAGGACAATTAGTTACGTACAATTTCTTAGAAGGCAATTGTGGGCATTGAGGCCAGTAAATTTAATTTTGTGCCTATGAAGGCTATTACGGGTACTAAGGGAAATTAATATAACTATAATCCTTGCTTGGAAACATTAGGGAGTACTAATAAAAATTTCAAAAAAGTGCTTTAGAATGTAATTGTGGCAATAAGAACAATTAATTTAATATCGTGCCTCGGAAAGCAATAGTGGGCACTAAGGCCGATCATTTTATTTTAATGCCTTAGTGTGCGTTCGAGGGCGATACGGCCAATTATTTTTATTTTGTGCCTTAGAAGGAAATTGCGTCTGCGATAGTGAATTAATTAAATTTAATTTCTTAGAAGGAAATTGTGTGCATTGATGATAGTTAATTAAATTTTATGCCCAGATTTGGAAAATCATAGGTGGTATGGCAAATTAATTTAATTTTATACCTTAGTAGAAAATTGCCGAAACTACGGTCAATTAGGTGAATTTAGTGCTTTAGAAGGTAACTGTGGCAATAAAGATGACTCATTTAATTTAATGCCTCATAAGGCGATTGTGGGCACTACGATCAATTGATTTAACTGAATGTGTCGTAAGCAATAGTTGCCTCTATGGACAATTGATTTAATTTAATGTCTTCGTGTGCCATTGGGGGCGGTACGACCAATTAATTTAATTTAATGCCTTTGAAGGCAATTGTTGGTGCTAAGGACAATTAGTTACACATAATTTCTTAGAAGGCAATTGTGGGTATTGAGGCCAGTAAATTTAATTTTGTGCCTCTGAAGGCTATTACGGGTACGAAGGCAAATTAATATAACTTCAAGCCTCGCTAGCAAACTTTAGGGAGTACTGATAAGAATTTCATATAAGTGATTCAGAGTGTAATTGTGGCAGTAAGTACAATTAATTTAATATCGTGCCGTCAGAAAGCAATAGTGGGCACTAAGGCCAATCAATTTATTTTGATGCCTTGGAGTGCGTTCGAGAGTGATATGGCCAAGTGATTTTATTTAGTGCCTTAGAAGGAAATCGTGTCTATGAAGGACAATTATATTTAATTTCTTAGCAGGAAATTGCGAGCATTGATGCCAGTTAATTAAATTTTACGCCCGGATTTGGAAAAATGGATGGTACGGCAGATTAATTTAATTTTATACCTTAGTAGAAAATTGTCGAAACTACGGTCAATTAGTTGAATTTAGTGTTTTAGAAAGTAACTGTGGAAATAAGGATGACTAATTTAATTCAGTGCCTCATAAGGCGATTGTGGACATTACGATCAATTGATTTAACAAAATGTGTCACAAGCAATTGTTGCCACTAAGGCCAATTGATTTAATCTAATGTCTTAGTGTTCAATTGGGGGCGGCATGACCAATTAATTTAATTTAATGCCTCTGAAAGCAATTATAGATGCTAAGGACAATTTAGTTACACATAATTTCTCAGAAGGCAATTGTGGGCATTGAGGCCAATAAATTTAATTTTGTGCCTCTGAAAGCAATTACGGGTACTAAGGGAAATTAATATAACTTTAAGCCTCGCTAGAAAACTCTAGGGAGTACTGATAACAATTTCAAATAAGTGCTTTAAATGTAATTGTGGCAATAAGGACAATTAATTTGATATCGTGCCTCGGAAGGCAATAGTGGGCACTAAGGCCAAGCGATTTATTTTAATGCCTTAGTGTGCATTCGAGGGCGATACGGGCAATGAATTTTATTTAGTGCCTTAGACAAGGAAATTGTGTCTATGAAGGACAATTATTTGAATTTAATTTCTTAGAAGGAAATTGCGAGCATTGATGCCAATTAATTAAATTTTACGCCCAGATTTGGAAAAACGGGTGGTATGGTAAATTAATTTTATTTTATACGTTAGTAGAAAATTGTCGAAAATATGGTCAATTAGTTCACTTTAGTGCTTTAAAAGGTAAACTGTGGCAATAAGGAAGATTAATTCAATTTAATGCCTCAGAAGGCGATTGTGGGCACTACGATCAATTGATTTACCTGAATGTGTCGTAAGCAATAGTTGCCACTAAGGCCAATTGAATTAATTTAATGTTTTAGTGTGCAATTTGTGGCGGCACGACCAATTAATTTAATTTAATGCCTCTGAAGGCAATTGTGGATGCTAAAGACAATTAGTTACACATAATTTTTTAGAAGGCAATTGTGGGCATTGAGTCCAGTAAATTTAATTTTGTGCCTCTGAAGGCTATTACGAGTACTAAGGCAAATTAATATAACTTTAAGCCTTGCTAGGAAACTTTAGGGAGTACTGATAACAATTTCAAATAAGTGCTTTAGAATTTAATTGGGGCAATAAGGACAATTAATTTAATATCGTGCCTCAGAAAGTAATAGTGGGCACTAAGGCCAATCATTTTATTTTAATGCCTTAGTGTGCGTTCGAGAGTGATACGGCCAATTAATTTTATTTAGTGCCTCAGAAGGAAATTGTGTCTATGAAGGACAATTAGTTAAATTTAATTTTTGGCCTTAATTGCGAGCAATCTGTCGGCAGTTAATTAAATTTTACGCCCAGATTTGAAAAAATAGGTGGTACAGAAAATTAATTTAATTTTATACCTTACAAGAAAATTGCCGGAACTATGGCCAATTAGTTGAATTTAGTGCTTTAGAAGGTAACTGTGGCAATAAGGATGACTAATTTAATTTAATGCCTCATAAGGCGATTACAATCAATTGATTTAACTGAATGTGTCATAAGCAATAGTTGCCACGAAGGCTAATTGATTTAATTTAATGTTTTAGTGTGAAATTGGGGGTAGCACGAACAATTATTTTAATTTAATGTCTCTGAAGGCAATTATTGGTGCAACGGACAATTAGTTACACATAATTTCTTAGAAGGCAAATGCGTGCACTGAGGCCAGCAAATTTAATTTTGTGCCTCTGAAGGCTATTACGGGTACTAAGGGAAATTAACATTAAATTAGCATCAACTAATTGCCATGTAACCTTAAGCCTCGCTAGGAAACTTTAGAGAATACTGATAACAATTTCAAATAAGTGATTTAGAATGTAATTGTGGCAATAAGGTCAATTAATTTAATATCGTGCCTCGGAAAGCAATAGTGGGCGCTAACGCCGATCGATTTATTTTAATGCCTTAGAGTGAGTTCGAGGGCGATAAGGCCAATTAATTTTATTTAGTGCCTTAGAAAGAAATTGTGTCTACGAAGGTCAATTAGTTAAATTTAATTTGTTTGAAGGAAATTGCGAGCATTGATGCCAGTTAATTAAATTTTACGCCCAGATTTGGAAAAACGGGTGGTACGGCAAATAAATTTAATTTTATACCTTAGCAGAAAATTGCCGAAACTAAGGTCTATTAGTTGAATTTAGTGCTTTGAAGGTAACTGTGGCAATAAGGATGACTAATTTAATTTAATGCCTTATAAGACGATTGCGGGCACTACGATCAATTGATTTAACGGAATGTGTCGTAACCAATAATTGCCTTCTAGTTGCCACTGAGGCTAGTTGATTTAATTTAATGTTTTAGTGTGCAATTGGGGTCGGTACGACCAATTAGTTTAATTTAATGCCTCTGAAGGTAATTATTGGTGCTCAGGACAATTAGTTAGATATAATTTTTTAGAAGGCAAATGTGGGTATTAAGGCCAGTAAATTTAATTTTGTGCCTCTGAAGGCTATTACGGGTACTAAGGCAAATTAATATAACTTCAAGCCTCGCTAGCAAAGTTTAGGAAGTACTGATAAGAATTTCAAATAAGTGATTCAGAATGTAATTGTGGCAATAAGTACAAGTAATTTAATATCGTGCCTCGGAAGGCAATAGTGGGCACTAAGGCCAATCGATTTATTTTAATGCCTTGGTGTGCGTTCGAGGGCGATACAGCCAAGTAATTTTATTTAGTGCCTTAGAAGTAAATTTAATTTCTTAGAAGAAAATTGTGTGCATTGGTGACAGTTAATTAAATTTTATGCCAGGATTTGGAAAAAATGGGTGTGTACGGTAAATTAATTTAATTTTATACCTTAGTAGAAAATTGCCGAAACTAATGTCTATTAGTTGAATTTAGTGCTTTAGAAGGTAACTGTGGCAATAAGGATGACTAATTTAATTTAATGCCTCATAAGGCGATTGTGGGCACTACGATCAATTGATTTAACGGAATGTGTCGTAAGCAATAGTGACCACTAAGGCCAGTTGATTTAATTTAATGTTTTAGTGTGCAATTGGGGTCGGTACGACCAATTAGTTTAATTTAATGCCTCTGAAGGTAATTATTGGTGCTCAGGATAATTAGTTACATATAATTTCTTAGAAGGCAATTGTGGATGCCAGTAAATTTAATTTTGGGCCTCTGAACACAATTACCGGTACTATGGCAAATTAATATAACTTTAAGCCTCGCTAGGAACTTTAGGGAGTACTGATAACAAGTTCAAATAAGTGATTTAGAATGTAATTTTGGCAATAAGGACAATTAATTTAATATCGTGCCTCGGCTAATCAAGGCAATAGTGGGCACTAAGTCCAATCGATTTATTTTAATGCCTGAGAGTGCGTTCGAGAGCGACACGGCCAATTAATTCTATTTTTTGCCTTAGAAGGAAGCTGTGTCTGTGAAGGTCAATTAATTAAATTTAATTTCTTAGAAGGAAATTGTGTGCATTGATGACAGTTAATTAAATTTTCCTGCCAGATTTGGAAAGCGGGTGGTATGGCAAATTAATTTTCAGAGGTATCTTAGTAGAA
Source organism: Cinchona pubescens (assembly GCA_025175665.1). NCBI lineage: Eukaryota > Viridiplantae > Streptophyta > Magnoliopsida > Gentianales > Rubiaceae > Cinchona > Cinchona pubescens. The sequence goes on from JANKKI010000232.1 coordinate 2,789,110, forward strand.
AATTGCTGAAACTACGGTCAATTAGTTGAATTTAGTGCTTTAGAAGGTAACTGTGGCAATAAGGATGACTAATTTAATTTAATGCCTCATAAGGCAATTGTGGGCACTACGATCAATTGATTTAACTGAATGTGTCGTAAGCAATTGTTACCACGAAGGCTAATCGATTTAATTTAATGTCTTAGTGTGCAATTGGGGGCGGAAAAACCAATAAATTTAATTTAATGCCTCTGAAGGCAATTATTGGTGCTAAGGACAATTAGATTACACATAATTTCTTTGAAGGCAATTGTGGGCATTGAGGCCAGTAAATATAATTTTGTGGCTCTGAAGGCTATTACGGGTACTAAGGCAAATTAATATAACTTTAAGCCTCGCTAGGAAACTCTAGGGAGTAATGATAAGAATTTCAAACAAGTCCTTTAGAATGTAATTGTGGCAATAAGAACATTTAATTTAATATCGTGCCTCGGAAGGCTATAGTGGGCACTAAGGCCAATCATTTTATTTTAATGCCTTAGTGTGCGTTCGAGGACGATACGGCCAATTAATTTTATTTTGTGCCTTAGAAGGAAATCATATCTGTGAAGGACAATTAGTTAAATTTAAATTCTTAGAAGGTAATTGCAAGCATTGATGCCAGTTTATTAAATTTTATGCCCAGATTTGGAAAAACGAATGGTACGGCAAATTAATTTAATTTCATACCTTAGTAGAAAATTGCCGAAACTACGGTCAATTAGTTGAATTTAGTGTTTTAGAAGGTAACTGTGGCAATAAGGATGACTAATTTAATTTAATGCCTCATAAGGCGATTGTGGGCACTACGATCAATTGATTTAACGGAATGTGTCGTAATCAATAGTTGCCACGAAGGCCAGTTGATTTAATTTAATGTCTTAGTGTGCAATTGGGGGCGGTACGACCAATTAATTTAATTCAATGCCTCTGAAGGCAATTGTGGATGCTAAGGATAATTAGTTACACATAATTTCTTAGAAGGCAATTGTGGGCAATTACAGTAAATTTAATTTTGTGCCTCTAAAGGCAATTATGGTATTAAAGCAAGTTAATATAACTTTAAGCCTCACTAGGAAACTCTAGAGAGTACTGATAACAATTTCAAATAAGTGCTTTAGAATGTAATTGTGGCAATAAGGACAATTAATTTAAAATCGTGCCACGGAAGGCTATAGTGGGCACTAAGGCCAATCGATTTGTTTTAATGCCTTAGTGTGAGTTCGAGGGCGATATGGCCAAATAATTTTATAACATCTTAGTCCTTAGAAGGAAATTGTGTCTGCGAAGGTCAATTAATTAAATTTAATTTTTGAGAAGAAAATAGCGTGCATTGATGACAGTTAATTAAATTTTCCACCCAGATTTGGAAAAGCGGGTGGTACGGCAAATTAATTTAATTTTATATATTAGTAGAAAATTGACGAAACTAAGGTCTATTAGTTGAATTTAGTGCTTTAGAAGGTAACTGTGGCAATAAGGTTGACGATTGTGGGCATTACGATCAATTGATTTAACTGAATCTGTCGTAAGCAATTGTTGCCAATATGGCCAATTGATTTAATTTAATGTCTTAGTGTGCAATTGGGGGCGGTACGACCAATTAATTTAATTTAATGCCTCTGAAGGCAATTGTGGATGCTAAGGACAATTAGTTACAGATAATTTCTTAGAAGGCAAATGTGGGCATTGCGACCAGTAAATTTAATTTTGTGCCTCTGAAGGCAATTACGGGTACTAATGCAAATTAATATAACTTTAAGCCTGCCGCCAATAGAAAACTTTTGGGAGTACTGATAACAATCTAAAATAAGTGCTTTAAAATGTAATTGTGGCAATAAGGACAATTAATTTAATATTGTGCCTCGGAAAGCAATAGTGGGTACTACGACCAATCATTTTATTTTAATGCCTTAGTGTGCGTTCTATGGCGATACGGCCAATTAATTTTATTTTGTGCCTTAGAAGGAAATTGTGTCTACAAAGGTCAATTAATTAAATTTAATTTCTTAGAAGGAAATTGCGTGCATTGATGATAGTTAATCAAATTTTCCTCCCAGATTTGGAAAAGCGGGTGGTACGGCAAATTAATTTAATTTTATACCTTAGTAGAAAATTGCCGAAACTACAGTCTATTAGTTGAATTTAGTGCTTTAGAAGCTAACTGTGGCAATAAGGATGAATAATTTAATTTAATGCCTCATACGGCGATTGTGGTTACTACGATCAATTGATTTAACTGAATGTGTCGTAAGCAATAGTTGCCACTAAGGCCAATTGGCAACACATTGATTTAATTTAATGTCTTAGTGTGCAATTGGGAACGGTACTACCAATTAATTTAATTTAATGCCCCTAAAGGCAATTGTTGGTGCTAAGGACAATTAGTTACACATGATTTCTTAGGTGGCAATTGTGGGCATTGATGCCAGTAAATTTAATTTTGTGCCTTTGAAGGCTATTACGAGTACTAAGGGAAATTAATATAACTTCAAGCCTCACTAGGAAACTTTAGGGAGTACTGATAACAATTTAAAATAAGTTATTTAGAATGTAATTGTGGCAATAAGGATAATTAATTAAATATCGTGCCTCGGAAAGCAATAGTGGGCACTAAGGCCAATCAATTTATTTTAATGCCTTAGAGTGCGTTCGAGAGCGATACGGCCAAGTAATTTTGTTTAGTGCCTTAGAAAGAAATTGTGTCTGTGAAGGTCATTTAATTAAATTTAATTTCTTAGAAGGAAATTGCGTGCATTGATGCCAATAAATTAAATTTTATGCCCAGATTTCTGGAAAAATGAATGGTACGGCAAATTAATTTAATATTATACCATAGTAAAAAATTGCCATAACTACGGTCAATTAGTTGAATTTAGTGTTTTAGAAGGTAACTGTGACAATAAGGATGACTAATTTAATTTAATGCCTCACAAAATGATTGTGGGCCAGTTAATTGAAGTTTACGCCCTTATTTAGAAAAACGGGTAAGTTCGGCAAATTTATTTAATTTTATACCTTAGTAGTAAATTGCCGAAACTACGGTCTATTACATGTATTTAGTGTTTTAGAAGGTAACTGTGGCATTAAGGATGACTAATTTAATTTAATGCCTCATAAGGCGATTGTGGGCACTTCGATCAATTGATTTAACTGAATGTGTCGTAATCAATAGTTGCCACTAATTGATCCAGTTGTTTTAGTTTAATGTCTTTAGAGGCACAAAATTGCAATTGTCCTTACGACCTGTAATTTAATACATGCCTCTAAAGGCAATTATTGGTGCTAAGGACAATTAGTTGCATACAGCAATTATTTCTTAGAAGGCAATTGTGGTCATTGAGGCCAGCAAATTTAATTTTGTGCCTCTAAAGACAATTACGGGTACTAAGGCAAATTAATATAACTTTAAGCCTCGCTAGGAAACTTTAGGGAGTACTGATAACAATTTTTAATATGTGCTTTAGAATATAATTGTGGCAATAAGGATAATTAATTTAATATCGTGCCTCGGAAAGCAATAGTGGGCACTAAGGCCAATCATATTATTTTAATGCCTTAGTGTGCGTTCGAGAGCGATACAGCCAGTTAATTTTATTTAGTGCTTTAGAAGGAAATTGTGTCTACGAAGGTCAATTAGTTAAATTTAATTTCTTAGAAGGAAATTGTGAGCATTGATGCCAGTTAATTAAATTTTATGCCCAAATTTGGAAAAGCGGGTGGTACGGCCAATTAATTTAATTTTAACCTTAATAAAAAAAAGTCGAAACTAAGGTCTATTAGTTGAATTTTGTGCTTTAGAAGGTAACTATGGCAATAAGGGTGACTGCTATTAAATTTAATTTAATGCCTCATAAGGCGATTGTGGGCACAACAATCAATTGATTTAACGGAATGTGTCGGAAGCAATAGTTGCCACTAAGGCCAGTTGATTTAATTTAATGTCTTAGTATGCAATTGGGGTCGGTACGACCAATTAATTTAATTTAATGCCTCTGAAGGCAATTATTGGTGCTAAGGTCAATTAGTTACATATAATTTCTTAGAAGGCAAATGTGGGCATTGTGGCCAGTAAATTTAATTTTGTGCCTCTGAAGGCTATTACGGATACTAAGGCAAATTAATATAACTTTAAGCTTCGCTAGGAAACTCTAAGGAGTACTGATAACAATTTCAAATAAGTGCTCTAGAATGTAAATGTGGCAATAAGGAAAATTAATTTAATATCGTACCTCGGAAGGCAATTGTGGGCATTGAGGCCAGTAAATTTAATTTTGCGCCTCTAAAGGCAATTACGGGTACTAAGGCAAATTAATATAACTTTAAGCCTCGCTAGGAAATTCTAGATCCTCTACGGAGTACTGATGACAATTTCAAATACGTGCTTTAGAATGTAATTGTGGCAATAAGAATGACTAATTTAATTTAATGCCTCATAAAGCAATAGTGGGCACTAAGGCCAATCATTTTATTTTAATGCCTTAGTGTGCGTTCGATGGCGATACGCCCAATTAATTTTATTTGGTGCCATAGAAGGAAATTGTGTGTGTGAAAGACAATTAATTAGATTTAATTTCTTAGAAGGAAATTGCAAGCATTGATGCCAGTTAATTAAATTTTACGCCCAGAGTTGGAAAAACGGGTGGTACGGCAAATTAATATATTTCATACCTTAGTAGAAATTTGCCGAAACTAAGGTCAATTTGTTGAATTTAGTGGTTTAGAAGTTAACTATGGCAATAAGGATGACTAATTTAATTTAATGCCTCATAAGGCGATTGTCGGCATTACGATCAATTGATTTAACTGAATGTTTCGTAAGCAATAGTTGCCACTAAGGCCAATTGATTTAATTAATTCACCAATGTCTTAGTGTGCAATTGGGGGCGGTACGACCAATTCATTTAATTTAATGCCACTGAAGGCAATTGTGGATGCTAAGGACAATTAGTTACATATAATTTCTTAGAAGGCAATTGTGGGCATTGAGGCCAGTAAATTTAACTTTGTGCCTCTAAAGGCAATTAGGGTACTAAGGCAAGTTAACTGAATGTGGGCACTACGATCAATTGATTTAACTGAATGTGTCATAAGCAATTGTTGCCACGAAGGCCAATTGATTTAATTTAATGTCTCAGTGTGCAATTGGGGGTGGCACGACCAATTAATTTAATTTAATGCCTCTGAAGGCAATTATTGGTGCTAAGGACAATTAGTTACACATAATTTCTTGGAAGGCAATTGTGGGCATTGAGGCCAGTAAATTTAATTTTGCGCCTCTGAAGGCTATTACGGGTACTAGGGGAAATTAATATAACTTTAAGCCTCGCTAGGAAACTTTAGGGAGTACTGATAACAATTTCAAATAAGTGCTTGGCAATCTTTAATTGGGGCAATAAGGACAATTAATTTAGTATCGTGCCTCGGAAAGCAATAGTGGGCACTAAGGCCCATCATTTATTTTAATGCCTTAGTGTGCGTTCGAGGGCGATACGGCCAATTAATTTTATTTTGTGCCTTAGAAGGAAATTGTGTCCATGAAGGTCAATTTAATTTCTCAGAAGGAAATTGCGAGCATTGATGCCAATTAATTAAATTTTACGCCCCGATTTGGAAAAACGGTTGGTACGGTAAATTAATTTAATTTTATACCTTAGTAGAAAATTGCCGAAACTACGGTCAATTAGTTGAATTTAGTGTTTTAGAAGGTAACTGTGGCAATAAGGATGACTAATTTAATTTAATGCCTCATAAGGCGATTGTGGACATTACGATCAATTGATTTAACTGAATGTGTCATAAGCAATTGTTGCCACTAAGGCCAGTTGATTTAATTTAATGTCTTTGTGTTCAATTGGGGGCTGTAGGACCAATTAATTTCCAACTACAATTTAATGCCTCTGAAGGAAATTGTGGATGCTAAGGGCAATTAGTTACACATAATTTCTTAGAAGGCAAAAATGGGCATTGCGGCCAGTAAATTTAATTTTGTGCCTCTAAAGGCAATTACGGGTACTAAAGCAAGTTAATATAACTTTAAGCCTCACTAGGAAACTCTAAGGAGTACTGATAACAATTTCAAATAAGTTCTTTAGAATGTAATTGTGGCAATAAGGACAATTAATTTAAAATCGTGCCACGGAAGGCTATAGTGGGCACTAAGGCCAATCGATTTATTTTAATGCCTTAGTGTGAGTTCGAGGGCGATATGGCCAAATAATTTTATTTAGTCCTTAGAAAGAAATTGTGTCTGCGAAGGTCAATTAATTAAATTTAATTTTTGAGAAGAAAATAGCGTGCATTGATGACTGTTAATTAAATTTTCCACCCAAATTTGGAAAAGCGGGTGGTACGGCAAATTAATTTAATTTTATATATTAGTAGAAAATTGCCGAAATTGCTAAGGTCTATTAGTTGAATTTAGTGCTTTAGAAGGTAACTGTGGCAATAAGGATGACTAGTTTAATATAATGCCTCATAAGGCGATTGTGGGCATTACGATCAATTGATTTAACTGAATGTGTCGTAAGCAATAGCTGCCACTAAGGCCAATTGATTCAATTTAATGTCTTAGTGTGCAATTGGGGGTGGTACGGCCAATTAATTTAATTTAATGCCTCTGAAGGAAATTGTGGATGCTAAGGATAATTAGTTAAATATAATTTCTTAGAAGGCAAATGTGGGCATTGAAACCAATAAATTTAATTTTGTGTCTTCGAAGACAGTTACGGGTACCAAGGGAAATTAATATAACTTTAAGCCTCGCTAGAAAACTTTTGGTAGTACCGATAACAATTTGAAATAAGTGCTCTAGAATGTAATTGTGGCAATAAGGACAATTAATTTAATATCGTGCCTCGGAAAGCAATAGTGGGCACTAAGGCCAATCATTTTATTTTAATGCCTAGAAGTTCTTAGTGTGCGTTCGAGGGTGATACGGCCAATTAATTTTATTTTGTGCCTTAGAAGGAAATTGTGTCTGTGAAAGTCAATTAATTAAATTTAATTTCTTAGAAGGAAATTGTGTGCATTGAAGATAGTTAATTAAATTTTCCGCCCAGATTTGGAAATCGGGTGGTACGGTAAATTAATTTAATTTTATACCTTAGTAAAACTTGCCGAAACTACGGTCAATTAGTTGAATTTAGTGCTTCAGAAGGTAACTGTGGCAATAAGGATGACTAATTTAATTTAATGCCTCATAAGGCGTTGTGGGCACTACGATCAATTGATTTAACTGAATGTGTCGTAAGCAATAGTTGCCACTAAGGCCAATTGATTTAATTTAATGTCTTAGTGTGCAATTGGGGGCGGTTCGACCAATTAATTTAATTTAATGTCTCAGTATGCAACTGGGGACGATACGACCAATTAATTTAATTTAATGCCTCTGAAGGCAATTGTTGGTGCTAAGGACAATTAGTTAGCCACACATAATTTCTTAGAAGGCAACTGTGGGCATTGAGGCCAGTAAATTTAATTTTGTGCCTCTTAAGGCTATAGATGGGTATAAGAGACAAATTAATATAACTTCAGCCTCGCTAGCAAAGTTTAGGGAGTACTGATAAGAATTTCAAATAAGTGATTCAGAATGTAATTGTGGCAATAAGTACAATTAATTTAATATCGTGCCTCGGAAAGCAATAGTGGGCACTGAGGCCTTATCAATTTATTTTAATGCCTTGGAGTGCGTTCGAGAGCGATACGGCCAAGTGATTTTATTTAGTGCCTTAGAAGGAAATTGTGTCTGTGAAGGACAATTAGATTTAATTTCTTAGAAGGAAATTGCGAGCATTGATGCCAGTAAATTAAATTTTACGCCCGAATTTGGAAAAACGGATGGTACGGCAGATTAATTTAATTTTATACCTTCGTAGAAAATTATCAAAACTGTGGTAAATTAGTTGAATTTTGTGTTTTAGAAGGTAACTGTGGCAATAAGGGTGACTAATTTAATTTAATGCCTCATAAGGCGATTGTGGACATTACAATCGATTGATTTAACTGAATGTGTTATAAGCAATTGTTGCCACTAAGGCCAATTGATTTAATTTATTGTCTTAGTGTTCAATTGGGGGCGGCACAACCTATTAATTTAATTTAATGCCTCTGGAAGCAATTGTAGATGCTAAGGACAATTAGTTACACATAATTTCTCAGAAGGCAATTGTGGGCAGTGAGGCCAATAAATTTAATTTTGTGCCTCTGAAGACAATTAAGGGTACTAAGGGAAATTAATATAACTTTAAGCCTCGCTAGGAAACTCTAGGGAGTACTGATAACAATTTCAAATAAGTGCTTTAAATGTAATTGTGGCAATAAGGACAATTAATTTGATATCGTGCCTTCTAAGGCATTAATGGGCACTAAGGCCAATCGATTTATTGCCTTGCCTTAGTGTGCATTCGAGTGCGATACGGCGCATTAATTTTATTTTGTGCCTTAGAAAAGGGAAATTGTGTCTATGAAGGACAATTAGTTGAATTTAATTTTTTAGAAGGAAATTGCGAGCATTGATGCCAATTAATTAAATTTTACGCCCAGATTTGGAAAAACGGGTGGTACGGTAAATTAATTTAATTTTATACCTTAGTTGAAAATTGTCGAAACTACGGTCAATTAGTTGAATTTAGTGCTTTAGAAGGTAACTGTGGCAATAAGGATGACTAATTCAATTTAATGCCTCAGAAGGAGATTGTGGTCACTACGATCAATTGATTTACGTGACTGTGTCGTAAGCAATAGTTGCCACTAAGGCCAATTGATTTAATTTAATGTTTTAGTGTGCAATTGGGGGCGGCACGACCAATTAATTTAATTTAATGCCTCTAAAGGCAATTATCGGTGATAAGGACAATTAGTTACAAATAATTTCTTTGAAGGCAATTGTGGGCATTGAGGCCAGTAAATTTAATTTTGTGCCTCTGAAGGCTATTACGGGTACTAAGGCAAATTAATAGACCACTTTAAGCCTCGCTATGAAACTCTAGGAAGTACTGATAACAATTTCAAATAAGTGATTTAGAATGTAATTGTGGCAATAAGGACAATTAATTTAATATCGTGCCTCGGAAGTCTATAGTGGGCACTAAGGCTAATCAATTTATTTTAATGCCTTAGTGTGCGTTCGAGAGCGATATGGCCAATTAATTTTATTTAGTGCCTTAGAAGGAAATTGTGTCTCTGAAGGACAATTAGTTGAATTTAATTTCATAGAAGGAAATTGCGAGCATTGATGCCAGTTAATTAAATTTTACGTCCGGATTTGGAAAAGCAGGTGGTACGGTAAATTAATTTAATTTTATACCTTAGTAGAAAATTACCGAAACTAAGATCAATTAGTTGAATTTTGTTCCTTTGAAGGTAACTGTGGCAATAAGGATGACTAATTTAATTTAATGCCTGATAAGGTGATTGTGGGCACTACGATCAATTGATTTAACGGAATGTGTCGTAAGCAATAGTTAACCGGCCGCTAAGGCCAGTTGATTTAATTTAATGTCTTAGTGTGGAATTGGGATCGGTATGACCAATTAGTTTAATTTAATGCCTCTGATGGTAATTATTGGTGCTAAGGACAATTAGTTACGTATAATTTCTTAGAAGGCAAATGTGGGCATTGAGGCCAGTAAATTTAATTTTGTGCCTTTGAAGGAAATTACGGGTACTAAAGAAAATCAATATAACTTTAATCCTCGCTAGGAAACTCTAGAGAGTACTGATGACAAATTCAAATAAGTGCATTAGAATGTAATTGTGGCAATAAGGACAATTAATTTAATATCGTGCTTCAAATAAGTGCATTAGAATGTAATTGGGCACTAAGGCAAATCGATTTATTTTAATGCCTTGCTGTACGTTCGAGGGCGATACGGCCAAGTATTTTTATTTAGTGCCTTAGAAGGAAATCATGTCTGTGAAGGTCAATTAATTAAATTTAATTTCTTAGAAGGAAATTGCGTGCATTGGAAAAAGTATGGGTGGTACGGTAAATTAATTTAATTTTATACCTTAGTGGAAAATTGCCGAAACTGCAGTCAATTAGTTGAATTTAGTGTTTTAGAATGTAACTGTGGCAAAAAGGATTACTAATTTAATTCAATGTCACATAAGGCGATTGTGGGCACTACAATCAGTTGATTTAACAGAATGTGTCGTAAGCAATAGTTGTCACTAAGGCCAATTGATTTAATTTAATGTTTTAGTGTGCCTATTGGAGGCGGAATGACCAATTAATTTAATTTAATGACTCTGAAGGCAATTGTTGGTGTTAAGGACAATTAGTTACGTACAATTTCTTAGAAGGAAATTGTGGGCATTGATGCAAGTAAATTTAATTTTGTGCCTCTAAGGCCTATTACGGGTACTAAGGCAAATTAATATAACTTTAAGCCTCCCTACAAAACATTAGGGAGTACTGATAACAATTTCAAATAAATGATTTAGAATGTAATTATGGCAATAAGGACAATTAATTTAATAGACATCGTGCCTCGGAAGGCAATAGTGGGCACTAAGTCCAATCGATTTATTTTACTGCCTTAGAGTGTGTTATAGAGCGATACGGCCAAGTAATTTTATTTAGTGCTATAGAAGGAAATCGTGTCTGCGAAAGTCAATTAATTTTATTTTGTGCCATAGAAGGAAATTGTGTCTGTGAAGGTCAATTAATTAAATTTAATTTCTTAGAAGGAAATTGCGTGCATTGATGACAGTTAATTAAATTTTCCGCCCAGATTTGGAAAAGCGGGTGGTACGGCAAATTAATTTAATTTTATACCTTAGTAGAAAATTGCCGAAACTACAGTCAATTAGTTGAATTTAGTGCTTAAGAAGGTAACTGTGGCAATAAGGATGACTAATTTAATTTAATGCCTCATAAGGCGATTGTGGGCACTACGATCAATTGATTTAACTCTAATGTGTCGTAAGCAATTGTTGCCACGAAGGCTAATTGATTTAATTTAATGTCTTAGTATGCAATGGGGGTGGCATAAGACCAATTAATTTAATTTATTGCCTCTGAAGGCAATTATTGGTGCTAAGGACAATTAGTTACACATAATTTCTTTGAAGGCAATTGTATGCATTGAGGCCAGTAAATATAATGTTGTGCCTCTGAAGGCTATTACGGGTACTAGGGGAAATTATTATAACCTTAAGCCTTGCTAGGAAACTTTTGGGAGTACTGATAACAATTTCAAATAAGTGCTTTAGAACATAATTGTCAATAAGGACAATTAATTTAATATCGTGCCTTGGATAGCAATAGTGGGCACTAAGGCCAATCGATTTATTTGAATGCCTTAGAGTGCGTTCGAGAGCGATACGACCAATTAATTTTATTTAGTTCTTCGAAGGAAATTGTGTCTGTGAAGGACAATTAGTTAAATTTAATTTCTTAGAAGGAAACTGCTAGCATTGATGCCAGTTAATTAAATTTTACGCCCAGATTTGGAAAAACGGGTTGTACGGAAAATTAATTTAATTTTATACCTTTGCAGAGAAATTGTCGAAACTGCGGTCAATTAGTTGAATTTAGTGCTTTAGAATGTAACTGTGGCAATAAGGATGACTAATTTAATTTAATGCCTCATAAGGTGATTGTGGGCACTACGATCAATTGATTTAACTGAATGTGTCGTAAGCAATAGTTGCCACTAAGGCCAATTGATTTAATTTAATATTTTAGTGTGCAACTGGGGTCGACACGACCAATTAATTTAATTTAATGCCGCTGAAGGCAATTATTGGTGCTAAGGACAATTAGTTACCTACAATTTCTTAGAAGGCAATTGTGGGCATTGAGGCCAGTAAATTTAATTTTGTGCCTCTGAAAGACTATTACGGGTACTAAGGCAAATTAATATAACTTTAAGCCTCGCTAGGAAACTCTAGGCAATACTGATAACAATTTCAAATAAGTTCTTTTGAATGTAATTGTGGCAATAAGGAAAATTAATTTAATATCATACCTCGGAAGGCAATAGTAGGCACTAAGGCCAATCGATTTACATTTTAATGCCTTAGAGTGCGTTCGAGAGCGATACGACCAATTAATTTTATTTAGTCCCTTAGAAGAAAATTGCGTCTGTGAAGAACAATTAGTTAAATTTAATTTCTTGGAAGGAAATTGCTAGCAATGTGCCAGTTAATTAAATTTTACGCCCCGATTTAGAAAAGCGGGTTGTACGGCAAATTAATTAAATTTTTTACCTTAGTAGAAAATTGTCGAAAATACTGTCAATTAGTAGAATTTAGATGCTTATAAAAGGTAACTTGGCAATAAAGTTGACTAATTTAATTTAATACCTCATAAGGCGATTGTGGGCACTACGATCAATTTATTTAACTCAATGTGTCGTAAACAATTGTTGCCACGATGGCCAATTGATTTAATTTAATATCTTAGTGTGCAATTGGGGGCGGCACGACCAATTAATTTAATTTAATGCCACTGAAGGAAATTATTGGTGTGCTAAGGACAATTAGTTACACATAATTTCTTTGAAGGCAATTTTAAGGGCATTGAGGCTAGTAAATTTAATTTTGTGCCTCTGAAGGCTATTACGGGTAATAAGGGAAATTAATATAACTTTATGCCTTGCTAGGAAACTTTAGGGAGTACTAATAACAATTTCAAAAAAGTGCTTTAGAATGTAATTGTGGCAATAAGGACAATTAATTTAATATCGTGCCTCGGAAGGCAATAGTGGGCACTAAGGCCAATCGATTTATTTTCATGCCTTAGAGTGCGTTCGAGAGCGATACGGCCAATTAATTTTATTCAGTGCCTTCGAAGGAAATTGTGTCCATGAAGGACAATTAGTTAAATTTAATTTCTTAGAAGGAAATTGCTAGCGTTGATGCCAGTTAATTAAATTTTACGCCCAGATTTGGAAAAGCGTGTGGTACGACAAATTAATTTAATTTTATACCTTTGCAGAAAATTGTCGAAACTACGGTCAATTGGTTGAATTTAGTTCTTTAGAAGGTAACTGTGGTAATTAGATGACTAATTTAATTTAATGCCTCATAAGGCGATTGTGGGCACTACGATCAATTGATTTAACTGAATGTGTCGTAAGCAATTGTTGCCACATGGCCAATTGATTTAATTTAATGTCATAGTGTGCAATTGGGGGCGGCACGACCAATTAATTTAATTTAATGCCTCTGAAGGCAATTATTGGTGCTAAGGACAATTAGTTAAACATAATTTCTTTGAAGGCAATTGTGGGCATTGAGGCCAGTAAATTTAATTTTGTGCCTCTAAAGGCTATTACGGGTACTAAGGGAAATTAATATAACTTTAAGCCTCGCTAGGAAACTTTACGGTGCACTGATAACAATTTCAAATAAGTGCTTTAGAATGTAATTGTGGCAATAAGGGCAACTAATTTAATATCGTGCCTCGGAAGGCAATAGTGGGCACTAAGGCCAATCGATTTATTTTAATGCCTTAGCGTGCTTTCGAGAGCGATACGGCCAATTAATTTTATTTAGTGCCTTAGAAGGAAATTGTATCTGCGAAGCGAAAATTAGTTAAATTTAGTTTCTGTGGAGGAAATTGGGAGCATTGATGCCAGTTAATTAAATTTTACGCCCAGATTTGGAAAAACGGATGGTACGGTAAATTAATTTAATTTTATACCTTAGTAGAAAATTGCTGAAACTACGGTCAATTAGTTAAATTTAATGTTATAGAAGGTAACTGTGGCAATTAGGCTGACTAATTTAATTTAATGCCTCAAAAGGTGATTGTGGGCATTACGATCAATTGATTTAACGGAATGTGTCGTAATCAATAGTTGCCACGAAGGCCAGTTGATTTAATTTAATGCCTTAGTGTGCAATTGGTCCTTGTACGACCAATTAATTTAATTCAATGCCTCTGAAGGAAATTGTGGATGCTAAGGACAATTAGTTACACATAATTTCTTAGAAGGCAATTGTGGGCATTGCGGCCAGTAAATTTAATTTTGTGCCTCTAAAGGCAATTACGAATACTAAAGCAAGTTGATATAATTTTAAACCTCACTAGACGAAACTCTAGGGAGTACTGATAAAAATTTCAAATAAGTGCTTTGGAATGTAATTGTGGCAATAAGGGCAATTAATTTAATATCGTGCCTCGGAAGGCAATAGTGGGCACTAAGGCCAATTGATTTATTTTAATGCCTTAGCGTGCGTTCGAGAGCGATACGGCCAATTAATTTTATTTAGTGCCTTAGAAGGAAATTGTATCTGTGAAGGAAAAATAAGTTAAATTTAGTTTCTGAGGAGGAAATTGCGAGCATTGATGCCTGTTAATTAAATTTTACGCCCAGATTTCGAAAAACGGATGGTACGGTAAATTAATTTAATTTTATACCTTAGTAGAAAATTGCTGAAACTACGGTCAATTAGTTGAATTTAATGTTATAGAAGGTAACTGTGGCAATAAGGATGACTAATTTAATTTAATGCCTCATAAGGCTATTGTGGGCACTATGATCATTTCATTTAACGGAATGTGTCGTAAGCAATAGCTGCCACTAAGGCCAATTGATTCAATTAAGTTAATGTCTTAGTGTGCAATTGGGGGCGGTACGACCAATTAATTAAATTTAATGCCTCTGAAGGCAATTGTGGATGCTAAGGACAATTAGTTACACATAATTTCTGAGAAGGCAAATGTGGGCATTGAAACCAATAAATTTAATTTTGTGTGTCTGAAGGCAGTTACGGTAGTAAGGGAAATTAATGAAACTCGAAGCCTCGCTAGAAAACTTTTGGGAGTACCGATAACAATTTAAGATAAGTGCTTTAGAATGTAATTGTGGCAATAAGGACAATTAATTTAATATCATGCCTCGGAAAGCAATAGTGGGCACTAAGGCCAATCATTTTATTTTTCAATGCCTTAGTGTGCGTTCGAGGGCGATACGGCCAATTAATTTTATTTTGTGCCTTAGAAGGAAATTGTGTCTGCGAAGGTCAATTAATTAAATTTAATTTCTTAGACGGAAATTGTCAGCATTGATGATAGTTAATTAAATTTTCTGCCCAAATTTGGAAATTCGAGTGGTACAGGCAAATTAATTTAATTTTATACCTTACTAGAAAATTGCCGAAACTTCGGTCAATTAGTTGAATTTAGTGCTTTAGAAGGTAACTGTGCCAATAAGGATGACTAATTTAATTTAATACCTCAAAAAGCGATTGTGGACACTACGATCAATTGATTTAACTGAATGTGTCGTAAGCAATAGTTAAGCCACTAAGGCCAATTGATTTAATTTAATGTCTTAGTGTGCAATTGTGGGCGGTACGACAAATTAATTTAATTTAATGCCTCTGAAGGCAATTGTTGGTGCTAAGGACAACTAGTTACACATAATTTCTTAGAAGGGAATTGTGGGCATTGAGGCCAGTAAATTTAAATTTGTGCCTCTGAAGGCTATTACGGGTACTAAGGCAAATTATTATAACTTCAAGCATCGCTAGCAAACTTTACGAAGTACTGATAAGAATTTCAAATAAGTGATTTAGAATGTAATTGTGGCAATAAGGACAATTAATTTAATATCGTGGCTCGGCCTTGAAAAAAGCAATAGTGGGCACTAAGGCCAATCAATTTATTTTAATGCCTTGGAGTGCGTTAGAGAACGATACGGCCAAGTGATTTTATTTAGTGCCTTAGAAGGAAATCGTGTCTATGAAAGACAATTAGATTTAATTTCTTAGCAGGAAATTGCGTGCATTGATGCCAGTTAATTAAATTTTACGCCCGGATTTGGAAAAACGGATGGTGCGGCAGATTAATTTAATTTTATACCTTACTAGAAAATTGTCGAAACTACGGTCAATTAGTTGAATTTAGTATTTTAGAAGTTAACTGTGGCAATAAGGATGACTAATTTAATTTAATGCCTCATAAGGCAACGGTGGACATTACGATCAAGTGATTTAACTGAATGTGTCATAAGCAATTGTTGCCACTAAGGCCAATTGATTTAATTTAATGTCTTAGTGTTCAATTGTGGGCGGCACGACCAATTAATTAAATTTAATGCCTCTGAAGGCAATTGTAGATGCTAAGGACAATTAGTTACACACATAATTTCTTAGAAGGCAATTGTGGGCATTGAGGCCAATAAATTTAATTTTGTGCCTCTGAAGGCAATTACGGGTACTAAGAGAAATTAATATAACTTTAAGCCTCACTAGGAAACTCTAGGGAGTACTGATAACAATTTCAAATAAGTTCTTTAAATGTAATTGTGGCAATAAGGACAATTAATTTGATATCGTGCCTCGGAAAGCAATAGGGGGCACTATGGCCAATCGATTTATTTTATTGCCTTAGTGTGCATTCGAGGGCGATGCGGCCAATTAATTTTATTTAGTGCCTTAGAGAAGGAAATTGTGTCTATGAAGGACAATTAGTTGAATTTAATTTCTTAGAAGTAAATTGCGAGCATTGATGCCAGTTAATAAAATTTTACGCCCAGATTTGGAAAAACGGGTGGTACGGTAAATTAATTTAATTTTAAACCTTAGTAGAAAATTATTGAAACTACGGTCAATTAGCTGAATTGAGTGCTTTAGAAGGTAACAGTGGTATCAATAAGGATGACTAATTCAATTTAATGCCTCAGAAGGCGATTATGGGCTCTACGATCAAATGATTTACCTGAATGTGTCGTAAGCAATAGTTGCCACTAAGGCCAATTGATTTAATTTAATGTTTTAGTGTGAAATTGGGGGCGGCACAACCAATTATTTTAATTTAATGCCTCTGAAGGCAATTGCCCACTGGATGCTAAGGACAATTAGTTACGCATAATTTTTTAGAAGGCAATTGTGGACATTGAGGCCAGTAAATTTAATTTTGTGCCTCCGAAGGCAATTACGGGTACTAAGAGAAATTAATATAACTTTAAGCCTTACTAGGAAACTCTAGGGAGTACTGATAACAATTTCAAATAAGTGCTTTAAATGTAATTGTGGCAATAAGGACAATTAATTTGATATCGTGCCTCGAAAAGCAATAGGGGGCACTAAGGCCAATCGATTTATTTTCATGCCTTAGTGTGCGTTCGAGAGCGATACGGCCAATTAATTTTGTTTAGTGCCTTAGTTTCAGCAAGAAGGAAATTGTGTCTGTGAAGGACAATTAGTTAAATTTAATTTCTTCGAAGGAAATTGCGAGCATTGATGCCAGTTAATTAAATTTTACGCACAGATTCGGAAAAAAGCGTGGTACAGAAATTTAATTAAATTTTAAACCTTACTAGAAAATTGCCGAAACTACGGCTAATTAGTTGAATTTAGTGCTTTAGAAGGTAACTGCGGCAATAAGGATGACTAATTTAATTTAATGCCTCATAAGGCGGTTGTAGGCACTATAATCAATTGATTTAACTGAATGTGTCGGAAGCAATAGTTGCCACAAAGGCTAATTGATTTAATTTAATGTTTTAGTGTTCAATTGGGGGCGGCACGACCAATTATTTTAATTTAATGCCTCTGAAGGCAATTATTGGTGGTAAGGACAATTAGTTACACATAATTTTTTAGAAGGCAATTGTGGGCATTGAAGCCAGTAAATTTAATTTTTTGCCTCTAAAGGCTATTACGGGTACTAAGGGAAATTAATTACTATTACTTTAATCCTGGCTAGGAAACTTTAGGGAGTACTGATAACAATTTCAAATAAGTGATTTAGAATGTAATTGTGGCAATAAAGACAATTAATTTAATATCGTGCCTCGTAAAGCAATAGTGGGCACTAACGCCGATCGATTTATTTTAATGCCTTAGAGTGCGTTCGAAGGCGATACGGCCAATTAATTTTATTTTGTGCCTTAGAAGGAAATTGTGTCTTCAAAGGTCAATTAGTTAAATTTAATTTGTTAGAAGGAAATTGCGAGCATTGGTGCCAGTTAATTAAATTTTACGCCCAGATTTGGAAAAGCGGGTGGTACGGCAAATTAATTTAATGTTATACCTTAGTAGAAAATTGCCGAAACTAAGGTCTATTAGTTGAATTTAGTTCTTTAGAAGGTAACTGTGGCAATAAGGATGGCTAATTTAATTTAGTGCCTCATATGGCGATTGTGGGCACTACGATCAATTGATTTAAAGGAATGTGTCGTAAGCAATACGGTTGCCACTAAGGCCAGTTGATTTAATTTAATGTCTTAGTGTGCAATTGGGGGCTGTACAACCAATTAATTTAATTTAATGCCTCTGAAGGTAATTATTGATGCTAAGGACAATTAGTTACATATAATTTCTTAGAAGGCAAATGTGGGCATTGAGGCCTGTAAATTTAATTTTGTGCCTCAAAAGGCAATTACGGGTACTAAAGCAAATCAATATAACTTTAATCCTCACTTGGAAACTTTAGGGAGTACTGATAACAATTTCAAATAAGTGATTTAGAATGTAATTGTGGCAATAGGGACAATTAGTTTAATATCGTGCCTCGGAAAGCAATAGCGGGCACTTACGCCGATCGATTTATTTTAATGCCTTAGAGTGCGTTCGAAAGCGATACGGCCAATTAATTTTATTTAGTGCCTTAGAAGAAAATTGTGTCTGTGAAGGACAATTGGTTAATTTTAATTTCTTCGAAGGAAGTTGCTTGCATTGATGCCAGTTAATTAAAGACATTTTTATGCCCCGATTTGGAAAAGCGGGTTGTACGGCAATTAAATTAAATTTTTTACCTTAGTAGAAAATTGTCGAAACTACGGTCAATTAGTTGAATTAAGTGCTTTAAAAGGTAACTGTGGCAATTAATATGACTAATTTCATTTAATGCCTCATAATGCGATTGTGGGCACTACGATCAATTGATTTAACTGAATGTGTCGTAAGCAATTGTTGCCACGATGGCCAATTGATTTAATTTCATGTCTTAGTGTGGAATTGGGGGCGACACGAACAATTAATTTAATTTAATGCCTCTGAAGGCAATTATTGGTGCTAAGGACAATTAGTTACACATAATTTCTTTGAAGGCAATTGTGGGCATTGAGGCCAGTAAATTTAATTTTGTGCCTCTAAAGGCTATTACGGGTACTAAGGGAAATTAATATAACCTTAAGCCTCGCTAGGAAACTTTAGGGAGTACTGATACCAATTTCAAATAAGTGCTTTAGAATGTAATTGTGGGAATACTGGCCTAAGGGCAATTAATTTAATATCGTGCCTCGGAAGGCAATAGTGGCCACTAAGGCCAATCGATTTATGTTAATGCCTTAGCGTGCGTTCGAGAGCGATACGGCCAATTAATTTTAATTAAGTGCCTTAGAAGGAAATTGTATCTGTAAAGGACAATTAGTTAAATTTAATTTCTGAGAAGGAAATTGCGAGCATTGATGCCAGTTAATTAAATTTTACGCCCAGATTTCGAAAAACGGATGGTACAGTAAATTAATTTAATTTTAACCTAAGTAGAAAATTGCCGAAACTACGGTCAATTAGTTGAATTTAATGTTTTAGAAGGTAACTGTGGCAATAAGGATGACTAATTTAATTTAATGCCTCAAAAGGTGATTGTGGGCATTACGATCAATTGATTTAACTGAATGTGTCGTAATCAATAGTTGCCACGAAGGCCAGTTGATTTAATTTAATGCCTTAGTGTGCAATTGTGGGCTGTACGACCAATTAATTTAATTCAATGCCTCTGATTTAGGTAGGTAATAATTGGTGCTAAGGACAATTAGTTACACATAATTTCTTAGAAGGCATATATGGGCATTGATTTACCTAAATTTAATTTTGTGCCTCTGAAGGCAATTATGGGTACTAAAGCAAGTTAATATAACTTTAATCCTCACTAGAAAACTCTAGGGAGTACTGATAACAATTTCAAATAAGTGCTTTAGAATGTAATTGTGGCAATAAGGACAATTAATTTAATATCGTGCCATGGAAGGCTATAGTGGGCACTAAGGCCAATTTTTTTTTTTTTAATGCCTTAGTGTGAGTTCGAGGGCGATACGGCCAAGTGATTTTATTTAGTGCCTTTGAAGGAAATTGTGTCTGCAAATGTCAATTAATTAAATTTAATATCTTAGAAGGAAATTGCATGCATTGATGACAGTTAATTAAATTTTCCGCCCAGATTTGGAAAAGCAGGTGGTACGGCAAATTAATTTAATTTTATACCTTTGTAGAAAATTGCCGAAACTAAGGTCTATTAGTTAGAATTTAGTGCTTTAGAAGGTAACTGTGGCAATAAGGATGACTAATTTAATTTAATGCCTCATAAGGCGATTGTGGGCACTACGATCAATTGATTTAACTGAATGTGTCATAAGCAATAGTTGCTACTAAGGCCAATTGATTTAATTTAATGTCTTAGTATGCAATTGGGGCGGTACGACCAATTAATTTAATCTAATGCCTTTGAAGGCAATTGTTGGTGCTAAGGAAAACAAGTTATACATAATTTGTTAGACGGCAATTGTGGGCATTGAGGCCAGTAAATAGAATTTTGTGCCTCTGAAGGCTATTACGGGTACTAAGGGAAATTAATATTTCTTTAATCCTCGCTAGCAAACTTTAGGGAGTACTGATAACAATTTCAAATAAGTGATTTAGAATGTAATTGGGGCAATAAGGACAATTAATTTAATATCGTGCCTCGGTAAGCAATAGTGGGCACTAACGGCAATCGATTTATTTTAATGCCTTAGAGTGCGTTCGAGGGCGATATCGGCCAATTAATTTTATTTAGTGCCTTAGAAGGAAATTGTGTCTTCGAAGGTCAATTAGTTAAATTTAATTTGTCAGAAGGAAATTGCGAGCATTGATGCCAGTTAATTAAATTTTACGCCTAAATTTGGAAAAGCGGGTGGTACGGCAAATTAATTTAATTTCATACCTTAGTAGAAAATTGACGAAACTAAGATCTATTAGTTGAATTTAGTGCTTTGGAAGGTAACTGTGGCAATAAGGATGATTAATTTAATTTAATGCCTCATAAGGCGATTGTGAGCACTACGAACAGTCGATTTAACGGAATGTGTCGTAAGCAATAGTTGCCACTAAATCCAATTGATTTAATTTAATGTTTTAGTGTGCGGTACGACCAATTAATTTAATTTAATGACTCTGAAGGCAATTGTTGGTGCTAAGGACAATTAGTTACATACAATTTCTTAGAAGGCAATTGTGGGCATTGATGCCAGTAAATTTAATTTTGTGCCTCTGAATGCTATTACGGGTACGTGGGGCAAATTAATATAACTTTAAGCCTCGCAACAAAACTTTACGGAGTACTGATAACAATTTCAAATAACTGATTTAGAATGTAATTGTGGCAATAAGGACATTTAATTTAATATCGTGCCTCGGAAGGCAATAGTGGGCACTAAGTCCAATCGATTTATTTTAATGCCTTAGAGTGCGTTCGAGAGCGACACGACCAATTAAATTTATTTTGTGCCTTAGCAGGAAATTTTGTCTACGAAGGTCAATTAATTAAATTTAATTTCTTGGAAGGAAATTGCGTGCATTGATGACAGTTAATTAAATTCTCTGCCCAGATTTGGAAAAGCGGGTGGTACGGCAAATTAATTTAATTTTATACCTTAGCAGAAAATTGCCGAAACTAAGGTCTATTAGTTGAATTTAGTGTTTCAGAAGGTAACTGTGGCAATAAGGATGACTAATTTAATTTAATGCCTCATAAGGCGATTGTGGGCACTACGATCAATTGATTTAACTGAATGTCAGTCGTAATCAATAGTTGCCACGAAGGCTAATTGATTTAAATTAATTTCTTAGTGTGCAATTGGGGGCGACACGACCAATAAATTTAATTTAATGCCCTTGAAGGCAATTATTGGTGCTGAGGACAATTAGTTACACATAATTTCCTAGAACGCAATTGTGGGCATTGATGCCAGTAAATTTAATTTTGAGCCTCTGAAGGCAATTACGGGTACTGAGGCAAATTAATATAACTTTAAGCCTCACTACAAAACTTTTGGGAGTACTGATAACAATTTCAAATAAGTGATTTAGAATGTAATTGTGGCAATAAGGACAATTAATTTAATATCGTGCCTCGAAAGGCAATAGTAGGCACTAAGTCCAATCGATTTATTTTAATACCTTAGCATGCGTTCGAGGGCGACACGGCCAATTATTTTTATTTTGTGCCTTAGAAGGAAATTGTGTCTGTGAAGGTCAATTAATTAAATTTAAATTCTCAGAAGGAAATTGCGTGCATTGATGACCCGTTAATTA
Organism: Cinchona pubescens; assembly: GCA_025175665.1. Taxonomy (NCBI): domain Eukaryota; kingdom Viridiplantae; phylum Streptophyta; class Magnoliopsida; order Gentianales; family Rubiaceae; genus Cinchona; species Cinchona pubescens. The sequence goes on from JANKKI010000232.1 coordinate 2,811,385, forward strand.
AATTTTCTGCCCAGATTTGGAAAAGCGGGTGGTACGGCAAATTAATTTAATTTTATACCTTAGTAGAAAATTGCCAAAACAAAGGTCTATTAGTTGAATTGAGTGTTTCAGAAGGCAACTGTGGCAATAAGGATGACTAATTTAATTTAATGCCTCAGAAGGCGATTGTGGGCACTACGATCAATTCATTTAACGGAATGTGCCATAAGCAATAGTTGCCACTAAGGCCAGTTGATTTAATTTAATGTCTTAGTGTGCAATTGGGATCGGAACGACCAATTAGTTTAATTTAATGCCTCTGAAGGTAATAATTGGTGCTAAGGACAATTAGTTACACATAATTTCTTAGAAGGCAAATATGGGCATTGAGGGCAGTAAATTTAATTTTGTGCCTCTGAAGGCAATTATTGTACTAAAGCACATCAATATAACTTTAAGCCTGGCTAGATCTGTATAGGGAGTACAGCTATACCAATTTAAAATACACATTTAGAATGTAATTGCACACATTGTCTAGATGCTTTAAGGACAATTAATTTAATATCGTGCTTCGGAAAGCAATAGTGGGCACTAACGCCGATCGATTTATTTTAATGCCTTATAGTGCGTTCGAGGGCGATACGGCCAATTAATTTTTTTTTGTGCCTTAGAACACAATTGTGTCTTCGAAGGTCAAAATTAAATTAGTTAAATTTAATATCTTAGAAGGAAATTGCGAGCATTGATGCCAGTTAATTAAATTTTACGCCCAGATTTGGAAAAGCGGGTGGTACGGCAAATTAATTTAATTTCATACCTTAGTAGAAAATTGATGAAACTAAGGTCTATTAGTTGAATTTTGTGCTTTAGAAGGTTACTGTGGCAATAAGGATGACTAATTTAATTTAATGCCTCATAAGGCGATTGTAGGCACTACGTTCAGTCGATTTAACGGAATGTGTCGTAAGCGATAGTTGCCACTAAGTCCAATTGATTTAATTTAATGTTTTAGTGTGCTATTGGAGGCGGTACGACCAATTAATTTAATTTATTGACTCTGAGGCAATTGCCTTGGTGCTATGGACAATTAGTTACATACAATTTTTCTTAGAAGGCAATTGTGGGCATTGATGCCAGTAAATTTAATTTTGTGCCTCTGAAGGCTATTACGGGTACTGCGGCAAACTAATATAACTTTAAGTCTCGCTACAAAACTTTAGGGAATACTGATAACAATTTCAAATAAGTGATTTAGAATATAATTGTGGCAATAAGGACAATTAATTTAATATCGTGCCTCAGAAGGCAATAGTGGGCACTAAGTCCAATTGATTTATTTTAATGCCTTAGAGTGCGTTCGAGAGCGACACGGCCAATTAAATTTATTTTGTGCCTTAGAAGGAAATTTTGTCTATGAAGGTCAATTAATTACATTTAATTTTTTAGAAGGAAATTGCGAGCATTGATGCCAGTTAATTAAATTTTACGCCCAGATTTGGAAAAATGGATGGTACGGCAAATTAATTTAATTTTACACCTTAGTAGAAAATTGCCGAAACTACAGTCAATTAGTTGAATTTAGTGTTTTGATTTAGAATATAACTGTGGCAATAAGGATGACTAATTTAATTTAATGCCTCATAAGGCAATTGTGGGCATTACGATCAATTGATTTAACGGAATGTGTCGTAATAAATAGTTGCCACGAAGGCCAGTTGATTTAATTTAATGTCTTAGTGTGCAATTGGGGGTGGTAAGACCAATTATGTTTAATTTAATGCCTCTTGTGGCAATTATTGGTGCTAAGGACAATTAGTTACATACAATTTCCTAGAAGGCAATAGTGGGCATTGAGGCCAGTAAATTTAATTTTGTGCCTCTAAAGGCAATTATGGGTACAAAGGCAAATTAATATAACTTTAAGCCTTGCTAGGAAACTTTAGGGAGTACTGATAACAATTTTTAATACGTGCTTTAGAATGTAATTGTGGCAATAAGGACAATTAATTTAATATCGTGCCTCGGAAAGCAATAGTGGGCACTAAGGCCAATCATTTTATTTTAATGCCTTAGTGTGCGTTCGAGGACGATACAGGCTAGTTAATTTTATATAGTGCCTTAGAAGGAAATTGTGTCTGCGAAGGTCAATTAGTTAAATTTAATTTTTTAGACGGAAATTGCGAGCATTGATACCAGTTAATTAAATTTACGCCAGATGTGGAAAAATAGATGGTACGGCAAATTAATTTAATTTCATACCTTAGTGGAAAATAGCCTAAACTACAGTCAATTAGTTGAATTTAGTGTTTTAGAAAGTAACTATGGCAATAAGGATGACTAATTTAATTTAATGCCTCATAAGGCGATTGTGGGCATTACGATCAATCGATTTAACGGAATGTGTCGTAATCAATAGTTGCCACGAAGGCCAGTTGATTTAATTTAATGTCTTAGTGTGCAATTGGGGGCGGTACGACCAATTATGTTTAATTCAATGCCTCTGAAGGCAATTGTGGATGCTAAGGACAATTTGTTACGTAAAATTTTCTTAGAAGGCAATTGTGGGCATTGATGCCAGTAAATTTAATTTTGTGCCTCGGAAGGCTATTATCGGGTACTAAGGCAAGTCATTATAACTTTAAGCCCCGCTACAAAACTTTAGGGAGTATTGATAACTATTTCAAATAAGTGATTTAGAATGTAATTGTGGCAATAAGGATAATTAATTTAATATCGTGCCTAGGAAGGCAATAGTGGGCACTAAGTCCAATCGATTTATTTTAATGCCTTAGAGTGCGTTCGAGAGCGACACGGACAATTAATTTTATTTTGTGCCTTAGAAGGGTCATTAACCTGATAAACGAATTTCAGATTTGCATTTTTCGCCCGATAAACGAATTTCGGGTTCTTATTTCCATTTTCATCAACCTGATAAACGAATTTCAGGTTTGCATTTTCATCCCCGATAAACGAATATTGGCTTCTCATTTTTTCATTTTCAGTAACCTGATAAACGAATTTCAGGTTTGTATTTTTCACCAGATAAACGAATTTCGGTTCTTATTTCCATTTTTACTAACCTGATAAACAAAATTCAGGTTTGTATTTTTCACCCGATAATGATAAACGAATTTCAGGTTTGCATTTTCATCCCCGATAAACGAATTTCGGGTTTTCATTTTCATCAACCTGATAAACGAATTTCAGGTTTGCATTTTCATCCCCGATAAACGAATTTCGGGTTCTCATTTTCATTTCATCAACCTGATAAACGAATTTCAGGTTTGCATTTTTCTCCCGATAAACGAATTTCGGGTCCTCATTTTTCATTTTCATCAACCTGATAAACGAATTTCAGATTTGCATTTTATTCCCGATAAACGAATTTCGGGTTCTCATTTTCATTTTTATTTAACCTGATAAACGAATTTCAGGTTTGCATTTTCATCAAACCTGATACACGAATTTCAGGTTTGCATTTTCACCCGGTAAATGAATCTCGTGTTCTCATTTTCATCAACCTGATAAACGAATTTCAGGTTTGCATTTTCATCCCCGATAAACGAATTTTGGGTTTTCATTTTCATCAACCTGATAAACGAATTTCAGGTTTGCATTTTCATCCCCGATAAACGAATTTCGGGTTCTCATTTTCATTTCATCAACCTGATAAACGAATTTCAGGTTTGTATTTTTTTCCCGATAAACGAATTTCGGGTCCTCATTTTCATTTTCATCAACCTGATAAACGAATTTCAGGTTTGCATTTTCATCCCCGATAAACGAATTTCGGGTTCTCATTTTCCATTTTCATTAACCTGATAAACGAATTTCAGGTTTGCATTTTTCACCCGATAAACGAATTTCGGGTTCTTATTTCCATTTTTACTAACCTGATAAACAAAATTCAGGTTTGCATTTTCATCCCCGATAAGAACCTATGGTACTATTTTCTAAATAATTCATAATGTTTGAATAAAGGTTGATTTGGTGCTGGATTAGGAGGCTTATGAAAAGGAGATTGAAGACTAACAGGAGTCTTGATCTCTTTTTCAATATCTAAAAGATGGGAAGACATAGTATTTAAAACTTGATTAGTATAATTGTTTTGTTTAATAATTTTGTCTAAATCTTTAATAGTTGGAGTTTTATCTAGTTCATCAAGTAGTCATTATTGTCAATTACTTTTTAAAAGTAACTTTTACAAAAGTCTAAAGTAGTCATGAAGTTGTAATGATTTCTTTTGTCTTGGTGGTTGAGTAGTCATGTCGTTATGGTATCAGAGCCATTTGATTGAGCTCTTGTTTGGTTAACATAGATAAACTGTATTAAGTTTAAGGTCTTACTACAAGTCTAAGTGTAGCGTTGGTAAGCCCTGAATAGCGTTGGTCAGCCCGCTGTCTCTTATACACATCTAGATGTGTATAAGAGACAGGTGGTCCTGTTTTGCATAAGGAAGCTGTCTCTTATACACATCTATTATCTTCTCAAGCTTTATTATTACATAAAAGAAATAATTATAAATTTTTACATATTGGATGTGTTCAAGTGGCTATAAAACCACTTATGAGACTTGGATTAGATATTCCAATTCTTTTATGTTTAAGAGATGCTAGGCATCTTAACTTTTCAAACTCTCTTTTAGCAATATTAGAATCCAATTTAGAAAACGGTCCAATTTATTTCAATTGTTATCAGAGTTTGAAATTCGTTTAAAGAGGTCCAAATATTAAAAATGCTTTAACATTAAATATTCAAACAAAAAACATAGAATTTACAGATAATTCTATCTCATTAGCTTTGGTTTATATAAGTCTGTCTCTTAACACATTGAAACTACTATTAATCCAAAAGCAATAATGAGTTAAAAAGGGAGAAACTTTATTGTTTGAAGCAAATTTAAATCATTCAAATATACATATTCCTAAAAGATTAAATTGGGAAAATGTAACAAATTCCTCAAGATGGAATTTTACTAAAATAATTCCTGTAAAAAGTATTCCTAGAATACCCAGTAATATTTCAAATATTATTGAGTTTACAGATGGTTCTGTTCAACTACATATATGCTTTTGCCCCGGGAGAGCATCTACCTCTTCTGTTCCAGCTAGTATTCATGAAAAAGCAGAAATTGAAAAAGGAAAATCTAAAATAGAAATACAAAGTGTGGATTTTAATCCAAATATTCCTAAACCACTTTATGGTGACTAGATCACAAATGAATTTTGATGATCAAGTTATGATGATCTCCACAGAGTTTAAATTAGATAAAGAATTACTAAGAAAATATTTTAATGATATAAAAAATAATGAACAAAGAAAATGGTTTTTAAATAATTTTGATAAAACTCAACAGAGTGAAATTAGAGAAGTTTATTACAAAGATATGGAAAGAATTAAATTAAATATAGATTTTTTCAAATGGTTTGAAATTTATTGTTCAAACAAAGATATAAAGAATCCATTTATTAAACAATATTTAAGAGTTACTTCTAAAGAATGGACTACTTCAAGTTCACAAAAGGTTAATTCACCTTACCCTCCGATAGAAGAAATAAAAATTATTCATAGAGGAAATCCTAGTACAGCTTCACCTTTTAAGGTTAATAATCCAAATGAACTAGATAAAACTCCAACTATTAAAGATTTAGACAAAATTATTAAACAAAAGTTTATAATTATACTAATCAAGTTTTAAATACTATGTCTTCCCATTTTTTAGATATTGAAAAAGAGATCAAGACTCCTGTTAGTCTTCAATCTCCTTTTCATAAGCCTCCTAATCCAGCACCAAATCAACCTTTATTCAAACATTATGAATTATTAGAAAATAGTACCATAGGTTCTAATAATGATAAGAAATTAATTGATGAAATTGTTGATAAGTTAAAAAACTTAGAAATGGATAAAAAGAATGAAAATAAACAAAAAGGACAAATTGCAACAATTACTCTAGAAGAGTTAAAAGAAGATAATCAAATTAATAAAATAGCAAAAGGATCTGTAAGAACAGAAAGAATTCCTTTTAGAAAAAATTATTACTCTAGACCGTCTTTTCCTGATATGCAATATGAAGAAAGACATACTATTGCCTTATCTTCATATAATGGTTTGGTATTTGTGAATGGAACTTCTTTTACTCTTTTCTTGAATCTCTTATACACATCTAGATGTGTATAAGAGCATCAAGATGTGTATAAGAGACAGGCATAATACTATAGATAACTTTCAAGAAAGAAGTTCGAGATGAACTAGCAAATCTTACTTGTCCAAAATTACATGATTTTAGATGGTATAAAGATGTCTTCCTAGGAAAAGTATTCTTTAGAGCAGATCGTAACCATGCCTATTGGAAAGAAAGATTTATTGCAGTCTACCAAAACTTTTTAAAAACTTAGAAGAAGAAGCTGTCTCTTATACATGATCTAGAAATCTCCTTATGCGTCTCTTCACATCTGATTTGTGATATTAGAAAGAAAGTTTCTTTGTTAGAATTAGAACAAAATACAAAAGAGAAAATATTAAATATTCTTAATGAAGAATTATCAGAAGATAGCATCTCTTCTTCCGAAGAAGAAATAGAAAATATTCATATGCTATTCAAGAATCTTCTAATGAAGAAGATTTTGAATCTGATCATTCAGATTGTGGTTGTATAGGAGTATGTACTTGCTCTTATCAATCTATTAATGTTATCTCAACACAAAATAAACAATTTATCTTTGATCTTTTAGACAAGATTGAAGATTCGATTTTGACTTAATTTATTTAATCTCTGTCTCTTATACACATCTCATAATAAAACCTAAAGTTGAACCATTTAATCTACAAGAAATATTCAATAGATTAAAAGCACCAGCTAATATTACAATAAGTGATTTACAGCAAGAAATAAATCAAATTAAAAAAGATATAAAATTATTACAACAAGATAATACCGAGATAAAATTCTCAATTTTATCTGTTAAATTACAAAATGAAACAAATAATCCTTCTTCTTCAAAACAAGAAGAACAAGAAGAAGATAAAGAATTTATTGCAACTATTTCTAGAATTAAATTTCAAAAATGGTATGTTCCTATTAATTTAAATATTAGATAATTAATATTAAATACAAATTATCAAGTGCTCATATTTGTAATCAAAATATATGTTTTAAAAATACCTTTATATTAATTAATAATCTTGCTCAAGATATTATATTAGGTACTCCTTTTATTACTCAAATATATCCCTTTCTAACTAATGAAAATGGCATTACTACGGAAATATATAGTCAAATACTTCACTTTCCATTTATTCATTCACCTACTATGGAAGATATAAGTTTATTAAAACAATATACTATATCACAGATTAATAATATCCAAGATAAGAAAGACGATATAAAATTAATAAAAACATATTCTATTAATAAATTACAAAAACAACTTAGTTATCTCAAAGAAGAGATAAATTATGAAAGAATGCAAATTTAAGCAATTACAAGATGATAAAATCAAGATAAAAATATTAGATTTAAACAAGTTATTAGAAGCACAAGTATGTTCAGATATTCCAAATGCTTTTTGGAATAGAAAACAACATATTATAAATTTACCCTATATTAAAGATTTTAATGAGAAAAATATTCCTACTAAAGCTAGACCTATTCAAATGAATCATGAGTTAATGGAATATTGTAAAAAAGAAATAAATGATTTATTACAGAAAAAATTAATAAAGACATCTAAGTCTCCTTGAGTAGAATTTCTATCTAAACAATAAAGCTGAGATTGAAGCCTTTCTTTTCTTATTAATTATAAATCTTTAGTTTAAAAGTTCTAGAATGGATTAGATATCCTATTCCTAATAAAAGAGATTTATTAAAAAGAACACATTAGATGTGTTATTTATTCAAAATTTTTCATGAAAAGTGGTTTCTGGCAAGTCCAGAAAAATGAAAAGGATCTTTTATAAGACTCGCTTTATAGACCATATTTTTAATAGCATTTTAGGCATTTATACATATTCTTAAATATTATTAAGAAGAATGGATTAGTTTTATCTAAATCAAAAATGAAATTATTCCAAACTAAAATAAGATTTTTAGGACACGAGTTATATCAAGGAAGTTATAAACCTATTCATAGAGCCTTAGAGTTTTCCTCTAAGTTTCCTAATGAGATTAAAGATAAAACTCAATTACAAAGATTTTTAGGATGTCTCAATTATATTGCAGATTTTATTCCAAATCTTAGACAAATTTGTGAACCCCTTTATAAGAGACAGCCTTTATATTAATTAATAATTGGCAGATAGATCTAAGATTTTGATCTCTTATAAATCAAATCAGAAGCCTTTATGATAGTTGAAACAGACGCCTCTGATCTAGGATATGGAGGTATACTCAAACAAAAATACTTAGATAAAAATGAACAACTAATAAGATTTCATTCTGGGATTTGGATAAGCTCTCAGAAAAACTACTCTACTATTAAAAAAGAGATTTTATCTATAGTATTATGTATTTCGAAATTTCAAGACGATTTGATAAATAAAACTTTTTTATTACGCATCGATTGCAAAGCTGCAAAAGATATTGTAGCAAAGATATCTAAAATATAGTTTCAAAACAAAATTTTCCTAGATCCTAAGCATTAATTACAAACTTAGATTTTATAATAGACAGACATTACCCTTTGGTCAATTACGAAAGGGGCTATAATGACTGTGGCTAGATCTGAGGCGTCTGTGTCAACTAATTCTTTAAAGGAAGTCTCTTATACACATCTAGATGTGTATACTCCACCATTGATTTCATTAATCAAAATTATGTCTCTTATGTACTTCGTCTTTACCAAGACCTTTAAATTTGGCTATTCAACCCTCTTCTTCAAAAGGATTAATTATGTCCCCAAGTCATTATAAAGAACCAGCTTCCTATATAGGAGCAGTATAAAATCAAGTCCCTATTCCAAGAACTCCTGATAAATTTCAAGCGTCATCTTCTACTCAAAATCCTTCTATTAATTCTCCCTCATCTTCTCCTGTCATCATCTTCTCAAAGCCAATATATCCTAAAAGACTATGTCAAACCCCTTATTTTTCTTGAACAAGGTCATACTAATTCTTCCTTTAAAGAATTATTTGACATCTATTTCAGTCCAGCCACAGATATTTTTGCCCCTTCAAAAAATTGGTTTATTCAAGAAGTACCAAGAAAGACTAGGCAGTATTATGAATTTATACTGATTGATACTAAAAGTGTGACTATTGAACATATTCCAGAAGAAGAAGAAAGAAGATAAAACAAAGACTCTCCAAAGGAGGAGACTCCAATGTTTTCTATAATTATTCAAAAATGAAAATAAAAAAATTACTCAGACCTTCTGATTGGCCTAACTCAAATTACAATACTCAAGTTGCTTTCACCGTTCAGTGGACTCCACCGAGTTACAATTATTATGACTACATCAAAGCATGGCATAAAGAAGAAGAAGATAACAATTCTACTCAAAAAGATGATCAAGATCCATTCTACCAAAATGAAGATGATTGTTACGGCATTTTCTCTCCAATTCCATAAAGACATGACTACTCAACCACCAAGACAAAAGAAATCATTACAACTTCATGACTACTTTAGACTTTTGTAAAAGTTACTTTTAAAAAGTAATTGACAATAATGACTACTTTAGACTTTTGTAAAGTTACTTTTGTAAATAATTTCATCTCTTGGTGGTTGAGTAGTCACTGTCTCTTATACACATCAGATGTATATAAGAAGACATTTTTATTAATAATTTTAAGAATGCCTAAAACATTAGACAAAAATATAAAGAATTCTAGAGTGAGATCAAGTAAGAATTAAAATTCTCATATCTGTCTCCTATCTTAAGGTTATGAATATTATAAGAACTCTAGTTCCAAACATTGTAGCTGTTCTTATATTTCAAGTTTATTTTATTTAAAAGATTTATTTCATCTTTATTCTTTTATGCATCCTTATTTTACTGAAATTAAGGTTCTTAAATCTGCTATTACAAATAATTGGAAGAACATAGATTCAAGATTAGAATTAATAGAGTTGTTAGAATTAAGATATTTAGAAACTCCAAAAGATAATAAAGCCTTCTTAGAATTATTAATAACAAGAATAAATTATCATCAAAAAGCTATAGATTATTATAGGATAATGAATTTTAAATATCATTATGAACTTAATCATTTTTATATTTGTTAAATTATATCAATTTCCATTAAGATAGTCTTAGATCTATCTGCCAATTATTAATTAATATAAAGGTATTTTTAAAACATATATTTTGATTACAAATATGAGCACTTGATAATTTGTATTTAATATTAAGTGGTTCACCATTTGCTGAATATAGTTTTTGAGAAGTTTTTGTAAATCTTGAGTATTAATAATCACTAAGAATTTTTATTATCTTTTGGAGATCTAAATAGAGCAATTAAATTTACTAAAAAATTCTTTATTAATATTTAAATTAATAGGAACATACCATTTTTGAAATTTAATTCTAGAAATAGTTGCAATAAATTCTTTATTTTCTTCTTGTTCTTCTTGTTTTGAAGAAGAAGGATTATTTGTTTCAATTGTAATTTAACAGATAAAATTGAGAATTTTATCTCGGTATTATCTTGTTGTAATAATTTTATATCTTTTTTAATTTGATTTATTTCTTGCTGTAAATCACTTATTGTAATATTAGCTGGTGCTTTTAATCTATTAAATATTTCTTGTAGATTAAATGGTTCAACTTTAGGTTTTTCAGTTTGAATAACTCCCTTTGGGGAACTGAACAAGAATAGACAAAATCATGACAGAAGGGGCATTTTTTAATCCAAAGGGCATGAGTCATTACGTTCCATTCGTAATGACCAAAGGGTACTGTAAAGGCAGTCTTATATTTATCCTTTTCATTTATCTGGACTTGCCAGAAACCACTTTTCATGTCAAATTTTGAATAAATAACTGACTTAAAAGTTCTTTTTAATAAATCTCTTTTATTAGGAATAGGATATCTAATCCATTCTAGAACTTGATTGTTTACATAGAAAGCTGAACAACTCCAAGGAGACTTAAAGAGATAAATTATGAAAGAATAAATAAGCAATTACAAGATGATAAAATCAAGATAAAAATATTAGATTTAAACAAGTTATTAGAAGCACAAGTATGTTCAGATATTCCAAATGCTTTTTGGAATAGAAAACAACATATTATAAATTTTTACATATTATGTGTTCAAGTGGCTATAAAACCACTTATGAGACTTGGATTAGATATTCCAATTCTTTTATGTTTAAGAGATGCTAGGCATCTTAACTTTTCAAACTCTCTTTTAGCAATATTAGAATATCTGATTGCCGGTTTCACTGGTAGTCACAAAGACTCTCCAAAGGAGAAGACTCCAATGTTTTCTATAATTATTCAAAAATGATAAACTCTTTGTAGTAATTTGGTGGCAGTTAAAGGCACATCTAGAAATCATCCCACCAATCATAAAACCATCTTGGAACCATTGATAAGTCCTTGTCAAATTGGATAAACCATGAATGATTAAAGGGTCTGCATAGAAATGCAAACTGCCATGCTTTGATGTAGTCATAATAATTGTAACTCGGTGGAGTCCACTGAACGGTGAAAGCAACTTGAGTATTGTAATTTGAGTTAGGCCAATCAGAAGGTCTGAGTAATTTTTTTATTTTCATTTTTGAATAATTATAGAAAACATTGGAGTCTCCTCCTTTGGAGAGTCTTTGTTTTCTTCTTTCTTCTTCTTCTGGAATATGTTCAATAGTCACACTTTTAGTATCAATCAGTATAAATTCATAATACTGCCTAGCTTTTTTCGTATCTGAATCTATATTATATCAATCTTGTCTAAAAGATCAAAGAAAAATTGTTTATTTTGATTTGAGATAACATTAATAGATTGATAAGAGCAAGTACATACTCCTATACAACCACAATCTGAATGATCAGATTCAAAATCTTCTTCATTAGAAGATTCTTGAATAGCATGAATATTTTCTATTTCTTCTTCGGAAGAAGAGATGCTATCTTCTGATAATTCTTCATTAAGAAGAAGATTTAAATTAGATCTTTTGTATTTTGTTCTTATTCTAACAAAGAAACTTTCTTTCTAATATCACAAGTTCTAATGAAAATGAAAACCTGAAACCTGAATTATTGTGAAATCAGGAAGTAAAAATGGAAATAAGAATCCGAAATTCGTTTATCGGGTGAAAAATGCAAACCTGAAATTCATTTATCAGGTTAATGGAAAATGAGAACCCGATAAATGAATTTCGGGTTTTCATTTTCATTAACCTGATAAACGAATTTCAAGTTTGCAGTTTCATCCCCGATAAACGAATTTCGGGTTTTTATCATTTTCATCAACCTGATAAACGAATTTCAGGTTTGCATTTTCATCCCCGATAAACGAATATCGGGTTTTCATTTTCATCAACCTGATAAACGAATTTCAGGTTTGCATTTTCATCTCCGATAAACGAATTCGGGTTCTCATTTTCATTTCATCAACCTGATAAACGAATTTCAGGTTTGCATTTTTCTACCAATAAACGAATTTGGGGTCCTCATTTTTCATTTTCATCAACCTGATAAACGAATTTCAGGTTTGCATTTTCATCCCCGATAAACAAACCCGAAATTCGTTTATCATTTTGATGAAAAGTGATAAATGATGATTTCAGTTCGTTTATTGATAGAAGATGTGTATAAGAGACAGGGTTAATAAAAATGAAAATGAGAACCTGAAATTCGTTTGCATCAATAAAAATAAACCTGAAATTCGTTTATAATTTTCATGAAACCTGAAAAACGAACTTCAGGTTTGCATTTTTACCCGATAAACGAATTTTGGGTGCTTATTTTCTTTTTTATTTAACCTGATAAACGAATTTCAGGTTTGCATTTTTTACCCGATAAACAAATTTCGGGTTCTCATTTCCATTTTCATTAACCTGATGAACGAATGTCAGGTTCGCATTTTCATCCCCGATAAACGAATTTCGGGTTTTCATTTTCATCAACCTGATAAACGAATTTCAGGTTTGCATTTTCATCCCCGATAAACGAATTTCGGGTTCTCATTTTCATTTCATCAACCTGATAAACGAATTTCGGGTTTGCATTTTAATCCCGATGGAAACAAAATTCAGGTTCTCATTATGATTTTCATCCCCGATAAACGAAAATCGAAATTTCATTCATCTTATCAATCCCGATGTAAACGAGATTTCCCTGAAATCCATTTTCATGTCTCTTATACACATCTCAGATTTGTATAAGAGACCCGATAAACATAATCTAGGTTGTAATTTTCCATTTATCATTAACCTGATAAATGAATTTCAGGTTTGCATTTTTCACCCGATAAACGAATTTCGAGTTCTGAAAATATTAAGCATTATTTCCATATTTTACTCTGATAAACAAAATAGAGGTATACGATTTTCATCCCCGATAAAAAATTTCGGGTTTTCATTTTCATTAACCTGATAAACGAATTTCAGGTTTGCATTTTCATCCCCGATAAACGAATTTCGGGTTCTCATTTTCCATTATATTAACCTGATAAGCGAATTTCAGGTTTGCATTTTCACCCGATAAACGAATTTTGGGTTCTCATTTCATTTTCATTAACCTGATAAACGAATAAAAATGGAAAATTTTCACCCGATAAATGAATTTCGGGTTCTTATTTCCATTTTCATCAACCTGATAAACGAATTTCAGGTTTGCATTTTCATCCCCGAAAAATGAATATTGGCTTCTCATTTTCCATTTTCATTAACCTGATAAACGAATTTGAATTTGTATTTTTCACCCGATAAACGAATTCGGGTTCTTATTTCTATTTTTACTAACCTGATAAACAAAATTCAGGTTTGCATTTTCATCCCCGATAAACGAAATTTTGGATTTTCATTTTCATTAACCTGATAAACGAATTTCAGGTTTGCATTTTCATCCCCGATAAACGAATTTCGGGTTCTCATTTTCCATTGTATTAACCTGATAAGCAAATTTCAGGTTTGCATTTTCACCCGATAAACGTTTTTCGGGTTCTCATTCAAGTTCTGAAATTAACCTGATAAACGAATTTTAGATTTGTATTTTTCGCCCGATAAACGAATTTCGGGTTCTTATTTCCATTTTCATCAACCTGATAAATGAATTTCAGGTTTGCATTTTCATCCCCGATAAACGAATATTGGCTTCTCATTTTTTCATTTTCAGTAACCTGATAAACGAATTTCAGGTTTGTATTTTTCACCAGATAAACGAATTTCGGGTTCTTATTTCCATTTTTACTAACCTGATAAACAAAATTCAGGTTTGTATTTTTCACCCGATAAACGAATTTCGGGTTCTTATTTCTATTTTTACTAACTCCGATAAACAAAATTCAGTTTGCATTTTCAAGACCGTTATAAAAATGGAATTAAGGTTTTCATTTTCGTTCATCCTGATAAACGAATTTCAGGTTTGCATTTTCATCCCCGATAAACGAATTTCGGGTTTTCATTTTCATCAACCTGATAAACGAATTTCAGGTTATCATTTTCATCCCCGATAAACGAATTTCGGGTTCTCATTTTCATTTCATCAACCTGAAAACGAATTTCAGGTTTGCATTTTTCTCCCAATAAACGAATTTCGGGTCCTCATTTTTCATTTTCATCAACCTGATAAACGAATTTCAGGTTTGCATTTTCATCCCGATAAACGAATTTCGGGTTCTCATTTTCATTTTTATTTAACCTGATAAACGAATTTCAGGTTTGCATTTTCATCAACTCGATACACGAATTTCAGTTTGCATTTTCACCCAAATGAATCTCGGTTCTCATTTTCATCAACCTGATAAACGAATTTCTGGTTTGCATTTTCATCCCCGATAAACGAATTTTGGGTTTTCATTTTCATCAACCTGATAAACGAATTTCAGGTTTGCATTTTAATCCCCGATAAACGAATTTTGGGTTCTCATTTTCATTTCATCAACCTGATAAACGAATTTCAGGTTTGTATTTTCTTCCCGATAAACTAGAATTTAAAGAGAAAAGATATGAAAGGGTTTCATCAATTTTGATAAACGAATTTCAGGTTTGCAAAATAACCCGATAAACGAATTTCGAAAACTCAATTGGTCAGTGTCATGAACCTGATAAACCCGAAATTCGTTTATCATTTTCACCCGATAAACGAATTTCGGGTTCTTTTTCAGGTTTATTACTGTCTCTTATACACATCTAGATGTGTATAAGAGACAGAAATGAAAATGAGAAACGAAAATTCGTTTCGCGTGAAAAATGCAAAACTGAATTTCAAGTTTGCATTTTCATCACCGGTAAACGAATTTCGATTTTTCATTTTCATCATCTGATAAACGAATTTCAGGTTTTCATTTTCATACCCGATAAACGAATTTTGGGTTCTCATTTTCATTTTCATCAACCTGACAAACGAATATCAGGTTGAAAATGAAAATGAGAACCCGAAATTCGTTTATCGGGTTTAAATACGTGTAACCTGAAATTCGTTTATATTCAGATGTGATAAACGAATTTGGAGATCGTGTATTTCATAAACCTGATAAACGAATTTCAGGTTTGTATTTTTTACCCGATAATCGAATTTTGGGTTCTCAAAATGAAATTTTCATTAACCTGATGAACGAATGTCAGGTTCGCATTTTCATCCTCGATAAACGAACCCGAAATTCGTTTATTTTCGGAAAATGAGAAACGAATTTCAGGTTTGCATTTTGATCCCCGATAAACGAATTTCGGGTTCTAATTTTCATTTCATCAACTTGATAAACGAATTTCAGGTTTGCATTTTTCTCCGATAAACGAATTTCGGGTTCTCATTTTCATTTTCATCCCCGATAAACTAATGAATTTCGGATTTTCATTTTCATCAACCCGATAAACGAAATTTCGGGTTTTCATTTTCATCAACCTGAAAACGAATTTCAGGTTTGCATTTTCATCCCCGATAAACGAATTTCGGGTTCTCATTATTTTCCATTTTTATGTTAACCTGATAAATGAATTTCAGGTTTGCATTTTCATCCCCGATAAACGAATTTCAGATTTCCCGATTTTCGTTTATCCTGATAAACGAATTTCAGGTTTGCATTTTCATCCCCGATAAACGAATTTCGGGTTCTCATTTTCCATTATATTAACCTGATAAGCGAATTTCAGGTTTGCATTTTCACCCGATAAACGAATTTCGGGTTCTCATTTTCCATTTTCATTAACCTGATAAACGAATTTCAGATTTGCATTTTTCACCCGATAAACGAATTTCGGGTTCTTATTTCCATTTTCATCAACCTGATAAACGAATTTCAGGTTTGCATTTTCATCCCCGATAAACGAATATTGGCTTCTCATTTTTATTTTCATCCCCGATAAACGAATTTCGGGTTTTCATTTTCATCAACCTGATAAACGAATTTCAGGTTTGCATTTTCATCCCCGATAAACGAATTTCGGGTTTTCATTTTCATCAACCTGATAAACGAATTTCAGGTTTGCATTTTCATCCCCGATAAACGAATTTCGGTTCTCATTTTCATTTCATCAACCTGATAAACGAATTTCAGGTTTGCATTTTTCTCCCAATAAACGAATTTCGGGTCCTCATTTTACTGTCTCATTTTCATCAACCTGATAAACGAATTTCAGAAATTCGTTTATCCCCGATGAAAACGAATTTCGGGTTCTCATTTTCATTTCGTTTATCCTGATAAACGAATTTCAGGTTTGCATTTTCAGACAGGCTTGACAAACGAATTTCAGGTTTGCATTTTCACCTAAATGAATCTCGGTTCTCATTTTCATCAACTCGATAAACGAATTTCAGGTTTGCATTTTCAACCTGATAAACGAATTTTGGGTTTTCATTTTCACCAGCCTGATAAACGAATTTCAAGTTTCCATTTTAATCCCCGATAAACGAATTTCGGGTTCTCATTTTCAGTATTCATCTGAAATTGATAAACGAATTAATCAGGAGAATATTGTTGTCCCGATGCCCAAACGAATTTCGGGTCCTCATTTTCATTTTCATTAACACCAATAATTGAATTTCAAGAGGCACTGTCTCTTATACATTCATTTATCAGGTTAAATAAAAATGAAAATGAGACCCCGAAATTCGTTTATCGGGTGAAAATTTTCACCCGATAAACGAATTTCGGGTTCTTTTTTCCATTTTTACTAACCTGATAAACAAAATTCAGGTTTGCATTTTCATCCCCGATAAAACGAATTTTGGGTTTTCATTTTCATTAACATGATAAACGAATTTCAGGTTTGCATTTTCATCACCGGTAAACGAATTTCGGTTTTTCATTTTCATCAACCTGATAGAGACAGAATTTCAGGTTTGCATTTTCATACCCGATAAACGAATTTCGGGTTCTCATTTTCATTTTCATCAACCTGATAAACGAATTTCAGGTTTGCATTTTCACCCGATAAACGAATTTCGGGTTCTCATTTTCATTTAACCTGATAAACGAATTTCAGGTTTGCATTTTCACCCGATAAACGAATTTCGGGTTATCATTTTCATGAAAATGAAAAACGAAATTCGTTTATCAGGATGCAAATGAAAATGAGAACTGATCGTTCATTTATTTTGTTCTCATTTCCATTTTCATTAACCTGCATGAACGAATGTAGGTTCACATTTTCATGTTGATGAAAATGAGAACTCGAAATTCGAATATCGGGTTGTCATTTTCCATTTTCATTAACCTGATAAACGAATTTCAGGTTTGCATTTTCATCCCCGATAAACGAATTTTGGGTTCTCATTTTCCATTTTCATTAACCTGATAAATGAATTTCAGGTTTGCATTTTTCACCCGATAAACGAATTTCGAGTTTTTATTTCCATTTTTACTAACCTGATAAACAAAATTCAGGTTTGCATTTTTCATCCCCGATAAACGAATTTCGTGTTTTCATTTTCATTAACCTGATAAACGAATTTCAGGTTTGCATTTTCATCCCTATAAACGAATTTCGTGTTCTCATTTTCATTTTTATTCAACCTGATAAATTCGGGTTCTCATTTTCCATTTTCATTAACCTGATAAACGAATTTCGGGTTTGCATTTTCACCCGATAAACAAATTTTGGGTTCTCATTTTTATTTTTATTTAACCTGATAAACGAATTTCAGGTTTTCATTTTTTACCCGATAAACAAATTTTGGGTTCTCATTTCCATTTTCATTAACCTGATAAACGAATTTCAGGTTTGCATTTTCACCCGATAAACGAATTTCGGGTTCTCATTTTCATTTTTATTTAACCTGATAAACGAATTTCAGGTTTGCATTTTTTCCCCGATAAACGAATTTTGGGTTTTCATTTTCATTAACTTGATAAACGCATTTCAGGTTTGCATTTTTACCCGATAAACGAATTTTGGGTTCTCATTTTCATTTTTATTTAACCTGATAAACGAATTTTAGGTTTGCATTTTTTCCCCGATAAACGAAGGTTTTCGGTTTCGGGTTCATTTTCATCAACCTGATAAACGAATTTTAGGTTTGCATTTTCACCCGATAAACGAATTTCGGGTTCTCATTTTCATTTTTATTTTACCTGATAAACGAATTTCAGGTTTGTATTTTTTTTTACCCGATAAACAAATTTTGACTTGATAAACGAATTTCAAGTTTGCATTTCTCCATTGGCCGATAAACGAATTTCGGCTTTCATTTCAAGTTTGCTTTACCCGACAAACTCACCATTCGGGTTTTCATTTTAACTTACATGTCTTTACCCCGATAACATAAAGTCGGGTTTTTCATTTGTGTTTACATACCCTAGCCTTGATAATACAAAGTCGGGCTTTTAATTCACATTGCTTGTAGAGTTTCATTACATGGCGTTTACAGTTAATTAAAAAAATATGTGCAAAGATCTAGACACCTATTTTTGTCCCTTAAGTTGTCCCCTATTTTCCTTTTAATTTGTCTCTCAATTTTCTTTTTAATGTCTTTTTAACCTGGTCTTTGATTTTCTTTTAATTTACCCTTTAATTCCTTCTTAATTTATGTTATGATGTTTAATTATTCTTATGCGCTTTATGCTTTTGAAATACTAAGAATGACTTTTAATATTATTGAATTTTTAGTTTTTTTTTTTTTTTTTTATAAAAAAAAAATTAATTAAATTATTAAAAATGAAAATGAGAACCCGAAATTCGTTTATCGGGTATGAAAATGCAAAAGATGTGTATAAGAGACAGGTGCTATGGCCTTGTCTCTTATACACATAGATGTGTATAAGAGACAGATGCAATTGTGGGCATTACGATCGGCTAATTAATTTAATTTTGTGCCTTGTAATTTTCTGAAAGAAAATTTTGGTGTAAGCCTAAAAAATCTGCCAAACAGCCAACTTTGAGCCAAAATTTCATACGATCAGAGAGGCACTAGACTAAACTCAAAGAAGAAAAATTGTAGAGGGTTCCTGGGGTTACAACTTCTCTTTGTAAATATTAAGAAAAATCGTCCATTTAGAGGGTCAAAAACATGGTAGAAAAGGCTGTTGGTCCAGAGGATCTGCAGAAAAATTGCAAAGTCTGGAAAGGGAAATTTTCCAGATGACAAACTTTGAGCCAAGATTTCAAGCTATAGAGGAACTGGAGTAAACTCAAAGAATGAAAGTTGTAGAGGGTTCCTGGAGCTACAACTTCTCTTTTCAAATCCGAAGCAAAATCATCCATTTGGAGGGCCAAAAACATGGTAGAAAAAGGCTGTTGGTCCAGAGGATCTTTAGAAAAATTTCCAAGTCTGGAAAATTTTCCAGACAACCAACTTAGTTTAATGCCATTTCAAGCGATGGAAGAGGAACTGGATTAAACTTAAAGAATAAAAATTGTAGAGCGTTCCTGGAGGTACAACTTCTCTTTTCAAACCTTAAGCAAAATCGTTCATCTGGTGGGTCAAAAGCATGGTGGAAGAAGGCTGGTAGCCCACAAAAATCTGCACAAAAACGGAAAGTTAGAAAAATTTTCTTTCTAAAATTGAGATCCAGAATTCAGTTTTTTTCACATTTAGCCCGAGAATATTTTCTTAAATTACGTTTAGGCCCTTCTGATAGGGCCCACTTCAGTAATGTCTCTTATGCCACGTCATGGATGACGTGGCACCACCACATTGCACCATTTCACGGAGACGTGGCACCCCGGGATTGCGCCACGTCTGAAATTTGGCACCACCAAATTGCGCCACGTCAGCGATGACGTGGCAATTCAAAAAAAAATTCCAAAATTTTAGAAAAAAAATTTATTTGCGTTTTGGCCTTCCAGATTTCAGATTTCTGCATTTTTAGCCCTCAAATAATTTTTTAAAATTACATTTAGGCCCTTAAGGAATTTTCTTTAATATTACTATTTTTTTCTCTTCAAATTTCTTCCAAATTACATGTTTTATGTCAATAACCACCAATTTACTTTGATTTCTGTTTGGCATTTCAATACGTTTTAATTACCCTTTTATTGTGAAATTACTGTTTTGCCCCTATGAGTATTAAATTGTAAATAGACTTTGATCTTTGCAGATACTAAAATTAATTGCGGGTTTGTGATGAACCTGAAAAGATGTGTATAAGAGACACTGAATGTAATATTTACGCAGCCTTATCTTAGATGTGTAAATTGATGTGAATTTACTCTTTTGCCCTCAAATTAAGGATTAGTTGAACAACTAGACGTTAAGTATTTGAATCAAATTCAATTTAGCCCAGGACTTAATAATTGTATCAATAATATAAAATTGGGCTAGAAATAAACTCTGGCGTGCATGATAAATGACTATTTTGCCCCTTGACTGTCTCTTATACACATCTAGATGTGTATAAGAGCCAACAAAAGGTTTGGGATGGACGCCAGAATTTGTCTCTTATACACATTTATATTTTGTTTCCTCATTAACATGTACATATTTTTATTACTTTTAAACTATCTCAAAGCACACGTATGCTACAAAGCCGGCAATAATGAATACTAAAATTGAAAAGAGAAACGCGATAAAATCACTCAACCGGTCCAACGCCGGGTAAGTGGGTGCCGAGGGAAATTCAAATCCATCCCAAACCTTCCCATTTTACAACAGGATTCCCGAACTCATTTTCTTGAGTTACGCGGTTAACCAAGAGTCAATCTAAACTAGGGTTTATTTTCTTTTTAAATTTTGATGTATTTTTGTGTCCGGCGCACCAACACACCGGGTGGCGACTCTGTCTTGTTTTCCCTAGTATAGATTGTTTTTATACAATTCATAGTGTGCATTAAAGGCCCCGTTATGTAATAGTAAATAGGTGATTCATTTAAATTTGTAATAGTAAGTAGGTAATTTATGTTTGTAAATTGTAAGTAGGATTTGTGCATTCAATCACCTATTTCACGAGCACCACACGTTGGCGACGGTGCCGGTCCCACCGGAGTTCGAAGAGGACGAATAAACTTAGGCTAGATGGGGGCGCGACATGAGGCATTCAAATAAATTAGTCATCCTTATTGCCATAGTTTCAGCAAATTTCTACGAAGGTGTAAAATTAAATTAATTTGCCGTACCATTCGTTTTTCAAAATCTGGGCGTAAAATTTAATTAACTGGCATCAATGCTCGCAATTAATTGGCCGTATTGCCCTCGGAAGCACATCTAAGCATTAAAATAAAATGATTGGCCTTAGTGTCCACTATTGCTTTCCGATGCAGGATATTAAATTAATTTCCTTATTGCCACAATTACATTCTAAAGCACTTATTTGAAAATTTATATAACCTAAAGTTTCCTAGCGAGGCTGAAGGTTATATTAATTTGCCTTGGTACCCGTAATTGCCTTCGGAGGCACAAAATTAAATTTACTAGCCTCAATGCCCACAATTGCCTTCTAAGAAATTATGCGTAACTAATTGTCCTTAGCACCGATAATTGCCTTCAGAGGCAAATTAATTGGCCGTACCACCCCCAATTGCACACTAAGACATTAAATTAAATCTATTGGCCTTAGTGGCAACTAGTGCTTACGACACACTCAGTTAAATCAATCGATCGTAATGCCCACAATCGCCTTATGAGGGATTAAATTAAATTAGTCATCCTTATTGCCACAGTTACCTTCTAAAACTCTAAATTCAACTAATTGACCTTAGTTTCGGCAGAAATTTTCTACGAAGGTGTAAAATTAAATTAATTTGCCGTGCCATCCATTTTTTCAAATCTGGGCGTAAAATTTAATTAACTGGCATCAATGCTCGCAATTTACTTCTAAGAAATTAAATTTAATTAATTGACCTTCACAGATACAATTTCCTTCTAAGGCACTAAATAAAATTAATTGGCCGTATCGCCCTTTAATGCACACTATGGCATTAAAATAAAATGATTGGCCTTAGTGTCCACTATTGCTTTCCGATGCACGATATTAAATTAATTGTCCTTATTGCCACAATTACATTCTAAAGCACCTCTTTGAAATTGTCCTTAGCACCGATAATTGCCTTCAGAGGTAATTAAATTAAATTAATTATGGCCGTACCGCCCCCAATTGCACACTAAGACATTAAATTAAATCAATTGGACTTAGTGGCAACTAGTGCTTACGACACATTCAGTTAAATCAATCGATCGTAATGCCCACAATCGCCTTATGAGGCATTAAATTAAATTCAAGTCATCCTTATTGCCACAGTTACCTTCTAAAACACTAAATTCAACTAATTGACCTTAGTTTCGGCAATTTTCTACGAAGGTATAAAATTAATTTAATTTGCCGTACCACGTATTCCAAATCTAGTAAAATTTAATTAACTGGCATCAATGCTCGCAATTTCCTTCTAAGAAATTAAATTTAATTAATTGACCTTCACAGACACAATTTCCTTCTAAGGCACTAAATAAAATTAATTGGCCGTATCGCCCTCGAACGCACACTAAGGCATTAAAATAAAATGATTGGCCTTAGGGCCAACTATTGCTTTTCGAGGCACGATATTAAATTAGTTGTCCTTAGTGCCACAATTGCATTCTAAAGCACGTATATGAAATTGTTATCAGTGCTCCCTAAAGTTTCCTAGCGAAGCTTAAGGTTATATTAATTTGCCATGGTATTTAATGCCTTCGCAGGCACAAAATTAAATTTACTGGCTTCAATACCCACAATTGCCTTCTGAAGAAATTATGTGTAACTAATTGTCCTTTGCACCGATAATTGCCTTCAGAGCCATTAAATTAAATTAATTGCCCGTACCGCCCTGAATTGCACACTAAGACATTAAATTAAATCAATTGGCCATAGTGGCAACTAGTGCTAACGACACATTCAGTTAAATCAATCGATCATAATGCCCACAATCGCCTTATGTGGCATTCAATTAAATTAGTCATCCTTATTGCCACAGTTACCTTCTAAAATACTAAATTCAACTAATTGACCTTAGTTTCGGCAATTTTCTACGAAGGTGTAAAATTAAATTAATTTGCTGTACCATCCGTTTTTCCAAATCTGGCCGTAAAATTTAATTAACTGGCATCAATATTCGCAATTTCCTTCTAAGAAATTAAATTTAATTAATTGACCTTCACAGACACAATTTCCTTCTAAGGCATTAAATAAAATTAATTGGCCGTATAGCCCTCGAATGCACACTAAGGCATTAAAAAAAAATGATTGGCCTTAGTATCCCTATTGCTTTCCGATGCACGATATTAAATTAATTGTCCCTATTGCCACAATTACAAAATTAATTTAATTTAGCATGTCTTTATGCAATATAATTTAATTCAGCATTTAATTATAAACATAATTAAATTTATACCGCCCCCAATTGCAATTTAGACATTAAATTAAAATGTTAAATTAAATTATAATCTTAGTGTGCTACATAATTGCCTTCTAAGAAATTATGTGTAACTAATTGTCCTTAGCACCGATAATTGCCTTCAGAGGCATTAAATTAAATTAATTGGCCGTACCGCCCCCAATTGCACACTAAGACATTAAATTAAATCAATTGGCCTTAGTGGCAACTAGTGCTTACGACACATTCAGTTAAATCAATCGATCGTAATGCCTACAATCGCCTTATGAGGCATTAAATTAAATTAGTCATCCTTATTGCCACAGTTACCTTCTAAAACACTAAATTCAACTAATTGACCTTAGTTTCGGCAATTTTCTACGAAGGTAGTTAAAATTAAATTAATTTGCCGTACCATCCGTTTTTCCAAATTTGGGCGTAAAATTTAATTAACTGGCATCAATGCTCGCAATTTCCTTCTAAGAAATTAAATTTAATTAATTGACCTTCACAGACACAATTTCCTTCTAAGGCACTAAATAAAATTAATTGGCCGTATCGCCCTCGAACGCACACTAAGGCATTAAAATAAAATGATTGGCCTTAGGGCCAACTATTGCTTTTCGAGGCACGATATTAAATTAGTTGTCCTTAGTGCCACAATTGCATTCTAAAGCACGTATATGAAATTGTTATCAGTGCTCCCTAAAGTTTCCTAGCAAGGCTTAAGGTTATATTAATTTGCCATGGTACACGTAATTTGCCTTAGCACTAGTTGCAATTAGTTACTGGCCTAATTACCCACAATTGCCTTCTAAGAAATTATGTGTAACTAATTGTCCTTTTTATTTTAATGCTTTCAGTGCTTCCGAGGGCATTACCTGTCTCTTATACACATCATGAATTGCACACTAAGACATTAAATTAAATCAATTGGCCTTTAATTATAACTCTTACTAATGACACATTCAGTTAAATCAATCGATCATAATGCCCACAATCGCCTTATGTGGCATTCAATTAAATTAGTCATCCTTATTGCCACAGTTACCTTCTAAAATACTAAATTCATCTAATTGACCATAGTTTCGGCAATTCTCTACGAAGGTGTAAAATTAAATTAATTTGCTGTACCATCCGTTTTTCCAAATCTGGCCGTAAAATTTAATTAACTGGCAACAATATTCGCAATTTCCTTCTAAGAAATTAAATTTAATTAATTGACCTTCACAGACACAATTTCCTTCTAAGGCATTAAATAAAATTAATTGGCAGTATGTTGCCCTCGAATGCACACTAAGGCATTAAAAAAAATGATTGGCCTTAGTATCCACTATTGCTTTCCGATGCACGATATTAAATTAATTGTCCTTATTGCCACAATTAAATTCTAATGCACTTATTTGAATTTATTGTTTTCAGTACTCCCAAAAGTTTCCTAGCGAGGCTTAAGGTTATATTAATTTGCCTTAGTACCCGTAATTGCCTTCGAAGGCACAAAATTAAATTTACTAGCCTCAATACCCACAATTGCCTTCTAAGAAATTATGTGTAACTAATTGTCCTTAGCACCGATAATTGCCTTCAGAGGCAATTAAATTAAATTAATTGCCCGTTTAGCCCCCAATTGCACACTAAGACATTAAATTAAATCAATTGGCCTTAGTGGCAACTAGTGCTTACGACACATTCAGTTAAATCAATCGATCGTAATGCCTACAATCGCCTTATGAGGCATTAAATTAAATTAGTCATCCTTATTGCCACAGTTACCTTCTAAAACACTAAATTCAACTAATTGACCTTAGTTTCGGCAATTTTCTACGAAGGTGTAAAATTAAATTAATTTGCCGTGCCATCCATTTTTCCAAATCTGGGCGTAAAATTTAATTAACTGGCATCAATGCTCGCAATTTACATTCTAAGAAATTAAATTTAATTAATTGACCTTCACAGATACAATTTCCTTCTAAGGCACTAAATAAAATTAATTGGCCGTATCGCCCTCGAATGCACACTATGGCATTAAAATAAAATGATTGGCCTTAGTGTCCACTATTGCTTTCCGATGCACGATATTAAATTAATTGTCCTTATTGCCACAATTACATTCTAAATCACTTATTTGAAATTGTTATCAGTACTCCCTAAAGTTTCCTAACGAGGCTTAAGGTTATATTAATTTGCCTTAGTACCCATAATTGCCTTCGGAGTCTCAAAATTACACATAGATTACTAAGCCTCAATACCGACAATTGCCTCTGAAGGAAATTA
Source organism: Cinchona pubescens (assembly GCA_025175665.1). Taxonomy (NCBI): domain Eukaryota; kingdom Viridiplantae; phylum Streptophyta; class Magnoliopsida; order Gentianales; family Rubiaceae; genus Cinchona; species Cinchona pubescens. The sequence continues at coordinate 2,837,524 of JANKKI010000232.1, forward strand.
TGTGTAACTAATTGTCCTTAGCACTACCTTCTGCTCTTGCTGAAACTAAGGTCAATTAATTGTATTATTCGTAATGCCTACAATCGCCTTATGAGGCATTAAATTAAATTAGTCATCCTTATTGCCACAGTTACCTTCTAAAACACTAAATTCAACTAATTGACCTTAGTTTCGGCAATTTTCTACGAAGGTATAAAATTAATTTAATTTGCCGTACCATCCGTTTTTCCAAATCTGGCAATAAAATTTAATTTAACAAGCATCAATGCTCGTAATTTCCTTCTAAGAAATTAAATTTAATTAATTGACCTTCACAGACACAATTTCCTTCTAAGGCACTAAATAAAATTAATTGGCCGTATCGCCCTCGAACGCACACTAAGGCATTAAAATAAAATGATTGGCCTTAGGGCCAACTATTGCTTTTCGAGGCACGATATTAAATTAGTTGTCCTTAGTGCCACAATTGCATTCTAAAGCACGTATATGAAATTGTTATCAGTGCTCCTAAAGTTTCTAGCGAAGCTTAAGGTTATATTAATTTGCCATGGTACGTAATTGCCTTCGCAGCACAGATTTAATTTAATGCCTCATAAGGCGATTGTGGGCCTTACGATACTAGTGCTAACGACACATTCGGGCTAAATCAATCGATCATAATGCCCACAATCGCCTTATGTGGCATTCAATTAAATTAGTCATCCTTATTGCCACGAGCTTACAATTCTAAAATACTAAATTCAACTAATTGACCTTAGTTTCGGCAATTTTCTACGAAGGTGTAAAATTAAATTAATTTGCTGTACCATCCGTTTTTCCAAATCTGGCCGTAAAATTTAATTAACTGGCATCAATATTCGCAATTTCCTTCTAAGAAATTAAATTTAATTAATTGACCTTCACAAACACAATTTCCTTCTAAGGCATTAAATAAAATTAATTGGCCGTATAGTTATAGTTTCCTAGCGAGGCTTAAGTTATATTAATTTGCCTTAGTACCCATAATTGTCTTCGAAGGCACAAAATTAAATTTACTAGCCTCAATACCCATAATTGCCTTTTAAGAAATTATGTGTAACTAATTGTCCTTAGCACCGATAATTGCCTTCAGAGGCATTAAATTAAATTAATGGTATACCAAAGCAATTGCACACTAAGACATTAAATTAAATCAATTGGCCTTAGTGGCAACTAGTGCTTACGACACATTCAGTTAATTCAATCGATCGTAATGCCTACAATCGCCTTATGAGGCATTAAATTAAATTAGTCATCCTTATTGTATAAATTACCTTCTAAAACACTAAATTTCATTAGTGCGATTTAAGAATAAATTTAATTTTATGCCTTCTAGGAATTATTTTTTCCAAATCTGGGCGTAAAATTTAATTAACTGGCATCAATGCTCGCAATTTCCTTCTAAGAAATTAAATTTAATTAATTGACCTTCACAGACACAATTTCCTTCTAAGGCACTAAATAAAATTAATTGGCCGTATCGCCCTCGAACGCACACTAAGGCATTAAAATAAAATGATTGGCCTTAGGGCCAACTATTGCTTTTCGAGGCACGATATTAAATTAGTTGTCCTTAGTGCCACAATTGCATTCTAAAGCACGTATATGAAATTGTTATCAGTGCTCCCTAAAGTTTCCTAGCGAAGCTTAAGGTTATATTAATTTGCCATGGTACCCGTAATTGCCTTCGCAGGCACAAAATTAAATTTACTGGCCTCAATACCCACAATTGCCTTCTAAGAAATTATGTGTAACTAATTGTCCTTTGCACCGATACAATTGCCTTCACAGGCATTAAATTAAATTAATTGCCCGTACCGCCCTGAATTGCACACTAAGACATTAAATTAAATCAATTGGCCATAGTGGCAACTAGTGCTAACGACACATTCAGTTAAATCAATCGATCATAATGCCCACAATCGCCTTATGTGGCATTCAATTAAATTAGTCATCCTTATTGCCACAGTTACCTTCTAAAATACTAAATTCATCTAATTGACCATAGTTTCGGCAATTCTCTACGAAGGTGTAACATTAAATTAATTTGCTGTACCATCCGTTTTCCAAATCGCGAAACTATGGTCAATTAGATGAATTTAGTATTTTAGAAGGTAACTGTGGCAATAAGGACTGTCTCTTATACACACAATTTCCTTCTAAGGCATTAAATAAAATTAATTGGCCGTATGGCCCTCGAATGCACACTAAGGCATTAAAAAAAATGATTGGCCTTAGTATCCACTATTGCTTTCCGATGCACGATATTAAATCTAATTGTCCTTATTGCCACAATTAAATTCTAAAGCACTTATTTGAAATTGTTTTCAGTACTCCTAAAAGTTTCCTAGCGAGGCTTAAGGTTATATTAATTTGCCTTAGTACCCGTAATTGCCTTCGAAGGCACAAAATTAAATTTACTAGCCTCAATACCCATAATTGCCTTTTAAGAAATTATGTGTAACTAATTGTCCTTAGCACCGATAATTGCCTTCAGAGGCATTAAATTAAATTAATTGCCCGTACCGCCCCCAATTGCACACTAAGACATTAAATTAAATCAATTGGCCTTAGTGGCAACTAGTGCTTACGACACATTCAGTTAAATCAATCGATCGTAATGCCTACAATCGCCTTATGAGGCATTAAATTAAATTAGTCATCCTTATTGCCACAGTTACCTTCTAAAAGACTAAATTCAACTAATTGACCTTAGTTTCGGCAATTTTCTACGAAGGTGTAAAATTAAATTAATTTGCCGTGCCATCCATTTTTCCATAAGGTATATTTAAATCTGGGCGTAAAATTTAATTAACTGGCATCAATGCTCGCAATTTACTTCTAAGAAATTAAATTTAATTAATTGACCTTCACAGATACAATTTCCTTCTAAGGCACTAAATAAAATTAATTGGCCGTATCGCCCTCGAATGCACACTATGGCATTAAAATAAAATGATTGGCCTTAGTGTCCACTATTGCTTTCCGATGCACGATATTAAATTAATTGTCCTTATTGCCACAATTACATTCTAAAGCACTTATTTGAAATTGTTATCAGTACTCCCTTTAGATCTCCTAACGAGGCTTAAGGTTATATTAATTTGCCTTAGTACCCATAATTGCCTTCGGAGGCTCAAAATTAAATTTACTAGCCTCAATACCGACAATTGCCTTCTAAGAAATTATGTGTAACTAATTGTCCTTAGCACCGATAATTGCCTTCAGAGGCATTAAATTAAATTAATTGCCCGTACCGCCCCCAATTGCACACTAAGACATTAAATTAAATCAATTAATGTGTCGTAAGATACTGTCTCTTATACACATCTAGATGTGTATAAGAGACAGGCATCTGTGAAGGTCAATTAAATTAAATTTAATGCTTCTTAGATGTGCGTTCGAGACATTGTGACTCAATAAATTCAATTTAGTGCCACTAGTCTCGGCAATTTTCTACGAAGGTATAAAATTAATTTAATTTGGTACAATCCCTTTTTCCAAATCTGGCAGTAAAATTTAATTAACTGGCATCAATGCTCGCAATTTCCTTCTAAGAAATTAAATTTAATTAATTGACCTTCACAGACACAATTTCCTTCTAAGGCACTAAATAAAATTAATTGGCCGTATCGCCCTCGAACGCACACTAAGGCATTAAAATAAAATGATTGGCCTTAGGGCCAACTATTGCTTTTCGAGGCACGATATTAAATTAGTTGTCCTTAGTGCCACAATTGCATTCTAAAGCACGTATATGAAATTGTTATCAGTGCTCCCTAAAGTTTCTAGCGAAGCTTAAGGTTAGATTAATTTGCCATGGTACCTGTAATTGCCTTCGCAGGCACAAAATTAAATTTACTGGCCTCAATACCCACAATTGCCTTCTAAGAAATTATGTGTAACTAATTGTCCTTTGCACCGATAATTGCCTTCAGAGGCATTAAATTAAATTAATTTCCCGTACCGCCCTGAATTGCACACTAAGACATTAAATTAAATCAATTGGCCATAGTGGCAACTAGTGCTAACGACACATTCAGTTAAATCAATCGATCATAATGCCCACAATCGCCTTATGTGGCATTCAATTAAATTAGTCATCCTTATTGCCACAGTTACCTTCTAAAATACTAAATTCAACTAATTGACCATAGTTTCAGCAATTTTCTACGAAGGTGTAAAATTAAATTAATTGCTGTACCATCCGTTTTTCCAAATCTGGCCGTAAAATTTAATTAACTGGCATCAATATTCGCAATTTCCTTCAAAGAAATTAAATTTAATTAATCTAGATGTGTATTTTGACCTTCACAGACACAATTTCCTTCTAAGGCATTAAATAAAATTAATTGGCCGTATGGCCCTCGAATGCACACTAAGGCATTAAAAAAAATGATTGGCCTTAGTATCCACTATTGCTTTCCGATGCACGATATTAAATTAATTGTCCCTATTGCCACAATTACATTCTAATGCACTTATTTGAAATTGTTTTTAGTACTCCCCAAAGTTTCCTAGCGAGGCTTAAGGTTATATTAATTTGCCTTAGTACCCGTAATTGCCTTCGAAGGCACAAAATTAAATTTACTAGCCTCAATACCCATACTTGCCTTTTAAGAAATTATGTGTAACTAATTGTCCTTAGCACCGATAATTGCCTTCAGAGGCATTAAATTAAATTAATTGCCGTATAAACCCCCAATTGCACACTAAGACATTCTCTTAAATCAATTGTACTTAGTGGCAACTAATCTCTTAAGACACATCTCAATTAATTCAATCGATCGTAATGCCTACAATCGCCTTATGATGGGCATTAAATTAAATTAGTCATCCTTATTGCCGCATCTTTGTCTTTTAAAACACTAAATTCAACTAATTGACCTTAGTTTCGGCAATTTTCTACGAAGGTTAAAATTAAATTAATTTGCCGTGCCATCCATTTTTCCAAATCTGGGCGTAAAATTTAATTAACTGGCATCAATGCTCGCAATTTACTTCTAAAAAGGCAAAAATGGGTATTGACGGCTATTAATTTAATTTTGTGCCTTTTTAGGCACCTGTCTCTAATACAAATTAATGTGCCGTAGAGACTCGAATGCACACTATGGCATTAAAATAAAATGATTGGCCTTAGTGTCCACTATTGCTTTCCGATGCACGATATTAAATTAATTGTCCTTATTGCCACAATTACATTCTAAAGCACTTATTTGAAATTGTTATCAGTACTCCCTAAAGTTTCCTAACGAGGCTTAAGGTTATATTAATTTGCCTTAGTACCCATAATTGCCTTCGGAGGCTCAAAATTAAATTTACTAGCCTCAATGCCCACAATTGCCTTCTAAGAAATTATGTGTAACTAATTGTCCTTAGCACGGCCTCTTAATACACATCTAGATGTGTATAAGAGACCGTATCTTCTTCAATTGCACACTAAGACATTAAATTAAATCAATTGGCCTTAGTGGCTACTAGTGCTTACGACACATTCAATTAATTCAATCGATCGTAATGCCCACAATCGCCTTATGTGGCATCAATTAAATTAGTCATCCTTATTGCCACAGTTACCTTCTAAAACACTAAATTCAACTAATTGACCTTAGTTTCGGCAATTTTCTACGAAGGTATAAAATTAATTTAATTTGCCGTACCATCCCTTTTTCCAAATCTGGCGTAAAATTTAATTAACTGGCATCAATGCTCGCAATTTCCTTCAAGAAATTAAATTTAATTAATTGACCTTCACAGACACAATTTCCTTCTAAGGCACTAAATAAAATGCCAGAGGCCGTATTTAACTCGAACGCACACTAAGGCATTAAACTCTAGATTGTCAATAGAGACAATTAGTCTAAGAAATTATGTGTAACTAATTGTCCTTTGCACCGATAATTGCCTTCAGAGGCATTAAATTAAATTAATTTCCCGTACCGCCCTGAATTGCACACTAAGACATTAAATTAAATCAATTGGCCATAGTGGCAACTAGTGCTAACGACACATTCAGTTAAATCAATCGATCATAATGCCCACAATCGCCTTATGTGGCATTCAATTAAATTAGTCATCCTTATTGCCACAGTTACCTTCTAAAATACTAAATTCAACTAATTGACCATAGTTTCAGCAAATTTTCTACGAAGGTGTAAAATTAAATTAATTTGCTGTACCATCCGTGTTTCCAAATCTGGCCGTAAAATTTAATTAACTGGCATCAATATTCGCAATTTCCTTCTAAGAAATTAAATTTAATTAATTGACCTTCACAGACACAATTTCCTTCTAAGGCATTAAATAAAATTAATTGGCCGTATGGCCCTCGAATGCACACTAAGGCATTAAAAAAAATGATTGGCCTTAGTATCCACTATTGCTTTCCGATGCACGATATTAAATTAATTGTCCCTATTGCCACAATTACATTCTAATGCACTTATTTGAAATTGTTTTTAGTACTCCCCAAAGTTTCCTAGCGAGGCTTAAGGTTATATTAATTTGCCTTAGTACCCGTAATTGCCTTCGAAGGCACAAAATTAAATTTACTAGCCTCAATACCCATACTTGCCTTTTAAGAAATTATGTGTAACTAATTGTCCTTAGCACCGATAATTGCCTTCAGAGGCATTAAATTATTAAGCCTCGCTAATTAATTGCCCGTACAGCCCCCAATTGCACACTAAGACATTAAATTAAATCAATTGGACTTAGTGGCAACTAGTGCTTACGACACATTCAGTTAAATCAATCGATCGTAATGCCTACAATCGCCTTATGAGGCATTAAATTAAATTAGTCATCCTTATTGCCACAGTTACCTTCTAAAACACTAAATTCAACTAATTGACCTTAGTTTCGGCAATTTTCTACGAAGGTGTAAAATTAAATTAATTTGCCGAACCATCCATTTTTCCAAATCTGTGCGTACAATTTAATTAATCGCATCAATGCTCGTAATTTACTTCTAAGAAATTAAATTTAATTAATTGACCTTCACGATTTTATACCTTACTAGAAAATTGCCGAAACTAAGGTTAATTAGTTGAATTTAGTGCCCTCGAATGCACACTATGGCATTAAAATAAAATGATTGGCCTTAGTGTCCACTATTGCTTTCCGATGCACGATATTAAATTAATTGTCCTTATTGCCACAATTACATAAGGTTTCCGTATCTCCCCCAATTGCACACTAAGACATTAAATTAAATCAATTGGCCTAAGTGGCAACTAGTGCTTACGACACATTCAATTAATTCAATCGATCGTAATGCCCACAATCGCCTAATGAGGCATTAAATTAAATTAGTCATCCTTATTGCCACAGTTACCTTCTAAAACACTAAATTCAACTAATTGACCTTAGTTTCGGCAATTTTCTACGAAGGTATAAAATTAATTTAATTTGCCGTACCATCCCTTTTTCCAAATCTGGCAGTAAAATTTAATTAACTGGCATCAATGCTCGCAATTTCCTTCTAAGAAATTAAATTTAATTAATTGACCTTCACAGACACAATTTCCTTCTAAGGCACTAAATAAAATTAATTGGCCGTATCGCCCTCGAACGCACACTAAGGCATTAAAATAAAATGATTGGCCTTAGGGCCAACTATTGCTTTTCGAGGCACGATATTAAATTAATTGTCCTTAGTGCCACAATTGCATTCTAAAGCACGTATATGAAATTGTTATCAGACAGCTCCCAATAGTGGACAGCGAAGGCCAATCAGGTTATATTAATTTGCCATGGTACCCGTAATTGCCTTCGCAGGCACAAAATTAAATTTACTGGCTAATTTAATGAATGCCACATATTGCCTTTAGCAAAAAATTATGTGTAACTAATTGTCCTTAGCACCGATAGTTGCCTTTAGAGGCATTAAATTAAATTAATTGCCCGTACCGCCCCCAATTGCACACTAAGACATTAAATTAAATCAATTGGCCTTAGTGGCAACTAGTGCTAACGACACATTAACAGTTAGGGCAATGTCGATCATAATGCCCACAATCGCCTTATGTGGCATTCAATTAAATTAGTCATCCTTATTGCCACAGTTACCATCTGAAACACTAAATTCAACTAATTGACCATAGTTTCGGCAATTTTCTAAGAATGTGTAAAATTAAATTAATTTGCCGTACCATCCATTTTTTCCAAATCTGGGCGTAAAATTTAATTAACTGGCATCAATGCTCGCAATTTCCTTCTAAGAAATTAAATTTAATTAATTGACCTTCACAGATACAATTTCCTTTTAAGGCACTAAATAAAATTAATTGGCCGTATCGCCCTCGAATGCACTCTAAGGAATTAAAATAAAATGATTGGCCTTAGTGTCCACTATTGCTTTCCGAAGCACGATATTAAATTAATTTTCCTTATTTCCACAATTACATTCTAAAGCACTTATTTGAAATTGTTATCAGTACTCCCAAAAGTTTCCTAGCGAGGCTTAAGGTTATATTAATTTGCTTTGGTACCCGTAGATTTAGATTGCCTTCGGAGGCACAAAATTAAATTTACTAGCATCAATGCCCACCATTGCCTTCTAAGAAATTATGTGTAACTAATTGTCCTTAACACCGATAATTGCCTTCAGAGGAATTAAATTAAATTAATTGGCCGTACCACCCCCAATTGCACACTAAGACGTTAAATTAAATCAATTGGCCTTAGTGGCGACTAGTGCTTACGACACATTCAATTAATTCAATCGATCGTAATGCCCACAATCGCCTTATGAGCCATTAAATTAAATTAGTCATCCTTATTGCCACAGTTACCTTCTAAAACACTAAATTCAACTAATTGACCTTAGTTTCGGCAATTTTCTACGAAGGTGTAAAATTAAATTAATTTGCTATACCATCCGTTTTTCCAAATCTAGGCGTAAAATTTAATTAACTGGCATCAATGCTCGCAATTTCCTTCTAAGAAATTAAATTTAATTAATTGTCCTTCACAGACACAATTCGTTCTAAGGCACTAAATAAAAGCAATAGTGGACAATAAGGCTTATACACATCTCTTTGCACACTAAGGTATGCAAATAAAATGATTGGCCTTAGTGTCCACTATTGCTTTCCGATGCACGATATTAAATTAATTGTCCTTATTGCCACAATTAAATGCAATAAAGCACTTATTTGAAATTGTATTTTACTCCCTAAAGTTTCCTAACGAGGTATAAAGGTTATATTAATTTGCCTTAGTACCCATAATTGCCTTCGGAGGCTCAAAATTAAATTTACTAGCCTCAATACCGACAATTACCTTCTAAGAAATTATGTGTAACTAATTGTCCTTAGCACCGATAATTGCCTTCAGAGGCATTTAATTAAATTAATTGCTCGTACCGCCCCCAATTGCACACTAAGACATTAAATTTAATCAATTGGCCTTAGTGGCAACTAGTGCTGACGACACATTCAATTAATTCAATCGATCGTAATGCCCACAATCGCCTTATGAGGCATTAAATTAAATTAGTCACCCTTATTGCCACAGTTACATCTGCTTCTAAAACACTAAATTCAACTAATTGACCTTAGTTTCGGCAATTTTCTATGAAGGTGCAAAATTAAATTAATTTTCCGTACCATCTGTTTTTCCAAATCTGGCCGTAAAATTTAATTAACTGGCATCAATGCTCGAAGTTTCCTTCAAAGAAATTAAATTTAAAAAATTGTCCTTCACAGACACAGTGTCCTTCTAAGGCACTAAATAATATTAATTGGCCGTATCGCCCTCGGAAGCACACTAAGGCATTAAAATAAAATGATTGGCCTTAGTGTCCACTATTGTTTTCCGATGCACGATATTAAATTAATTGTCCTTAGTGCCACAATTGCATTCTAAAGCACGTATATGAAATTGTTATCAGTGCTCCCTAAAGTTTCCTAGCAAGGCTTAAGGTTATATTAATTTGCCATGGTACCCGTAATTGCCTTCGGAGGCACAAAATTAAATTTACAGGCCTCAATCCCCACAATTGCCTTCTAAAAAATTATGTGTAACTAATTGTAACCTTAGCACCGATAATTGCCTTCAAAGGCATTAAATTAAATTAATTGCCCGTACCGCCCCCAAGTGCACACTAAGACATTAAATTAAATCATTTGGCCTTAGTGGCAAATAGTGCTAACGACTCATTCAGTTAAATCAATCGATCCTAATGCCCACAATCGCCTTATGTGGCATTCAATTAAATTAGTCAACCTTATTGCCACAGTTACCATCTAAAACACTAAATTCAACTAATTGACCATAGTTTCGGCAATTTTCTAAGAAGGTGTAAAATTAAATTAATTTGCCGTATCATCCGTTTTTCCAAATCTGGGCGTAAAATTTAATTAACTGGCATCAATGCTCGCAATTTCCTTCTAAGAAATTAAATTTAATTAATTGACCTTCACAGACACAATTTCCTTCTAAGGCACTAAATAAAATTAATTAGCCGTATCGCCCACGAATGCACTCTAAGGAATTAAAATAAAATGATTGGCCTTAGTGTCCACTATTGCTTTCCGATGCACGATATTAAATTAATTGTCCTTAGTGCCACAATTGCATTCTAAAGCACGTATATGAAATTGTTATCAGTACTCCCTAAAGTTTCCTACCAAGGCTTAAGGTTATATTAATTTGCCATGGTACCCGTAATTGCCTTCGGAGGCACAAAATTAAATTTTCAGGCCTCAATCCCCACAATTGCCTTCTAAAAAATTATGTGTAACTAATTGTCCTTAGCACCGATAATTGCCTTCAGAGGCATTAAATTAAATTAATTTCCCGTACCGCCCCCAATTGCACACTAAGACATTAAATTAAATCAATTGGCCTTAGTGGCAAATAGTGCTAACGACACATTCAGTTAAATCAATCGATCCTAATGCCCACAATCGCCTTATGTGGCATTCAATTAAATTAGTCAACCTTATTGCCACAGTTACCATCTAAAACACTAAATTCAACTAATTGACCATAGTTTCGGCAATTTTCTAAGAAGGTGTAAAATTAAATTAATTTCTAGCCGTACCATCTGTTTTTCCACATCTAGGCGTAAAATTTAATTAACAGGCATCAATGCTCGCAATTTCCTTCTAAGAAATTAAATTTAATTAATTGACCATCACAGACACAATTTCCTTCTAAGGCAATAAATAAAATTAATTAAGCCGTATCGCCCACGAATGCACTCTAAGGAATTAAAATAAAATGATTGGCCTTAGTGTCCACTATTGCTTTCCGATGCACGATATTAAATTAATTGTCCTTATTTCCACAATTACATTCTAAAGCACTTATTTGAAATTGTTATCAGTACTCCCTAAAGTTTCCTAGCGAGGCTTACCGTTATATTAATTTGCTTTGGTACCCGTAATTGCCTTCGGAGGCACAAAATTAAATTTACTAGCATCAATGCCCACCATTGCCTTCTAAGAAATTATGTGTAACTAATTGTCCTTAACACCGATAATTGCCTTCAGAGGAATTAAATTAAATTAATTGGCCGTACCACCCCCAATTGCACACTATTTCGTATAGACGTTAAATTAAATCAATTGGCCTTAGTGGCGACTAATGCTTACGACACATTCAATTAATTCAATCGATCGTAATGCCCACAATCGTCTTATGAGCCATTAAATTAAATTAGTCATCCTTATTGCCACAGTTACCTTCTAAAACACTAAATCCAACTAATTGACCTTAGTTTCGGCAATTTTCTACGAAGGTATAAAATTAATTTAATTTACCGTACCATCCGTTTTTCCAAATCTGGGCGTAAAATTTAATTAACTAGCATCAATGCTCGGAATTTCCTTCTAAGAAAGTAAATTTAATTAATTTACCTTCACAGACACAATTTCCTTCTAAGGCACTAAATAAAATTAATTGGCCGTATCGCCCTCGAACGCACACGAAGGCATTAAAATAAAATGATCGGCCTTAGGGTCGAACTATTGTTTTTCGAGGCACGATATTATATTAATTGTCCTTAGTGCTACAATTGCATTCTAAAGCACTTATATGAAATTGTTATCAGTACTAACTAAAGTTTCTAGCGAGGCTTAAAGTTATATGAATTTGCCATGGTACCCGTAATTGCCTTCGGAGGCACAAAATTAAATTTACTAGCCTCATTACCCACAATTGCCTTCTAAGAAATTATGTGTAACTAATTGTCCTTAGCACCGATAATTGCCTTCAGAGGCATTAAATTAAATTAATTGCTCGTACCACCCCCAATTGCACACTAAGACATTAAATTAAATCAATTGTCCTTAGTGGCAACTAGTGCTTACGACACATTCAATTAATTCAATGGATCGTAATGCCCACAATCGCACTATGAGGCATTAAATTAAATTAGTCACCCTTATTGCCACAGTTACCTTCTAAAACACTAAATTCAACTAATTGACCTTAGTTTCGGCAATTTTCTACGAAGGTGCAAAATTAAATTAATTTGCCGTACCATCTGTTTTTCCAAATCTGGCCGTAAAATTTAATTAACTGGCATCAATGCTCGCAGTTTCCTTCAAAGAAATTTGATTTAACTAATTGTCCTTCACAGACACAATTTCCTTCTTAGGCACTAAATAAAATTAATTGGCCGTATCGCCCTCGAACGCACACTAAGGCATTAAAATAAAATGATTGGCCTTAGTGTCCACTATTGCTTTCCGATGCACGATATTAAATTAATTGTCCTTAGTGCCACAATTGCATTCTAAAGCACGTATATGAAATTGTTATCAGTACTCCCTAAAGTTTCCTAGCAAGGCTTAAGGTTATATTAATTTGCCATGGTACCCGTAATTGCCTTCGGAGGCACAAAATTAAATTTACAGGCCTCAATCCCCACAATTGCCTTCTAAAAAATTATGTGTAACTAATTGTCCTTAGCACCGATAATTGCCTTTAGAGGCATTAAATTAAATTAATTGCCCGTACCGCCCCCAATTGCACACTAAGACGTTAAATTAAATCAATTGGCCTTAGTGGCAACTAGTGCTAACGACACATTCAGTTAAATCAATCGATCCCAATGCCCACAATCACCTTGATATGTGGCATTCAATTAAATTAGTCAACCTTATTGCCACAGTTACCATCTAAAACACTACATTCAACTAATAGACCATAGTTTCGACAATTTTCTAAAAAGGTGTAAAATTAAATTAATTTGCCGTACCAAGTTTTTCCAAATCTGGGCGTAAAATTTAATTAATTGCATCAATGCTCGCAATTTCCTTCTAAGACAATTAAATTTAATTAACTGACCTTCACAGACACAATTTCCAAATAAATGTTTATAATGTAATTGTGGAAATAAGGACAATTAATTTACTATCGTGAATTCGCAATGATTGGCCTTAGTGTCCACTATTGCTTTCCGATGCACGATATTAAATTAATTGTCCTTATTTCCACAATTACATTCTAAAGCACTTATTTGAAATTGTTATCAGTACTCCCTAAAGTTTTCTAGCGAGGCTTAAGGTTATATTAATTTGCCTTGGTACCCGTAATTGCCTTCGGAGGCACAAAATTAAATTTACTGGCCTCAAATGCCCACAATTGCCTTCTAACAAATTATGTGCAAATAATTGTCCTTAGCACCGATAATTGTCTTCAGAGGCATTAAATTAAATTAATTGGCCGTACCATCCCCAATTGCACACTAAGACATTAAATTAAATCAATTGGCCTTAGTGGCGACTCATGCTTACGACACCTTAGAGTTTGCAAAATTATAAGAGACAGAGACTGAAATTATATGAAGTATTAGATTTAAATAAGAATTTTAATAGACAAGTTAATTCTCTTATACACTATATTCAACTAATACACATTAAGATCGACAATTTTCAGGACAGGTACGGCAAATTAATTTAATTTTATACCTTAAGGACAATTTGCCAAATCGTGGCGTAAAATTTAATTAACTGGCATCAATGCTCGGAATTTCCTTCTAAGAAAGTAAATTTAATTAATTCACCTTCACAGACACAATTTCCTTCTAAGGTACTAAATAAAATTAATTGGCCGTATCGCCCTCAAACGCACACGAAGGCATTAAAATAAAACATAAGCATGATTGGCCTTAGGGGCCAACTATTGTTTTCCGAGGCACGATATTAAATTAATTGTCCTTAGTGCCACAATTGCATTCTAAAGCACTTATATGAAATGGTTATCAGTACTCCCTAAAGTTTCTAGCGAGGCTTAAGGTTATATGAATTTGCCATGGTACCCGTAATTGCCTTCGGAGGCACAAAATTAAATTTACTAGCCTCGTTACCCACAATTGCCTTATAAGAAATTATGTGTAACTAATTGTCCTTAGCACCGATAATTGCCTTCAGAGGCATTAAATTAAATTAATTACCCGTACCGCCTTGAATTGCACACTAAGACATTAAATTAAATCAATTGGCCTCAGTGGCAACTAGTGCTTACGACACATTCAGTTAAATCAATCGATCCTCATGCCCACAATCGCCTTATGAGCCATTCAATTAAATTAGTCATCCTTATTGCCACAGTTACCTTCTGAAACACTAAATTCAACTAATTAACCATTGTTTCGGCAATTTTCTACGAAGGAGTAAAATTAAATTCATTTGCCGTACCATCCGTTTTTCCAAATTTGGGCGTAAAATTTAATTAACTGGCAATTAATGCTCGCAATTTCCTTCGTAAGAAATTAATTTAATTTAATGACCTTCACAGACACAATTTCCTTCTAAGGCACTAAATAAAATTAATTGGCCGTATCGCCCTCGAATGCACTCTAAGGAATTAAAATAAAATGATTGGCCTTAGTGTCCACTATTGCTTTCCGAAGCACGATATTAAATTAATTTTCCTTATTTCCACAATTACATTCTAAAGCACTTATTTGAAATTGTTATCAGTACTCTCTAAAGTTTCCCCGCGAGACATAAAGTTATATTAATTTGCCTTGGTACCCGTAATTGCTTTCGGAGGCACAAAATTAAATTTACTAGCATCAATGCCGCCCATTGCCTTCTAAGAAATTATGTGTAACTAATTGTCCTTAACACCGATAATTGCCTTCAGAGGCATTAAATTAAATTAATTGGTCATACCACCTCCAATTGCACATGCTAAGACATTAAATTAAATCAATTGGCCTTAGTGGCGACTAGTGCTTATGACACATTCAGTTAATTCAATCGATCGTAATGCCCACTATCGCCTTATGAGACATTAAATTAAATTAGTCATCCTTATTGCCATAGTTACCTTCTAAAACACTAAATTCAACTAATTGACCTTAGTTTCGGCAATTTTCTACGAAGGTATAAAATTAATTTAATTTGCCGTACCATCCGTTTTTCCAAATTTGGCCGTAAAATTTAATTAACTGGCATCAATGCTCGCAATTTCCATCGAAGAAATTAAATTTAATTAATTGACCTTCACAGACACAATTTCCTTCTAAGGAACTAAATAAAATTAATTGGCCGTAAGGAACTCCCAAAAGTTTCCTAGCGAGGCTTAAGGTTATATTAATTTGCCATGGTACCCGTAATTGTCTTCGGAGGCACAAAATTAAATTTACTAGCCTCAATCCTCACAATTGCCTTCTAAGAAATTATGTGTAACTAATTGTCCTTAGCACCGATAATTGCCTTCAGAGGCAATAATTTAAATTAATTGCCCGTACCACCCCAAATTACACATTAAGACATTAAATTAAATCAATTGGCCTTAGTGGCAACTAGTGCTTACGACACATTCAATTAAATCAATCGATCGTAATGCCCACAATCGCCTTATGAGGCATTCAATTAAATTAGTCATCCTTATTGCCACAGTTACCTTCTAAAACACTAAATTCAACTAATTGACCTTAGTTTCGGCAATTTTCTACGAAGGTATAAAATTAATTCAATTTGCCGTAGAATCCGTTTTTCCAAATCTGGGCGTAAAATTTAATTAACTGGCATCAATGCTCGCAACTTCCTTCTAAGAAATTAAATTTAATTATATTGACCTTCACAGACATAATTTCCTTCTAGGGCACTAAATAAAATTAATTGGCCATATCGCCCTCGAACGCACACTCAGGCATTAAAATAAAATGATTGGCCTTAGAAGGCTATTGCTTTCCGAGGCACAATATTAAATTAATTGTCCTTAGTGCCACAAGTACATTCTAAAGCACTTATTTGAAATTGTTATCAGTACTCCCTAAAGTTTCCTAGCACGGCTTAAGGTTATATTAATTTCCCTTGGTACCCATAATTGCCTTCGGAGGCACAAAATTAAATTTACTAGCCTCAATATCCACAATTGCCTTATAAGAAATTATGTGTAACTAATTGTCTTTAGCACCGATAATTGCCTTCAGAGGCCTTAAATTAAATTAATTGCCCGTACCGCCCTGAATTGCACACTAAGACAATCAATTAAATCAATTGGCCTTAGTGGCAACTAGTGCTTACGACACATTCAGTTAAATCAATCGATCGTAATGCCCACAATCGCCTTATGATGGCATTAAATTAAATTAGTCATCCTTATTGCCACAGTTACTTTCTAAAGCACTAAATTCAACTAATTGATCGTAGTTTCGGAAATTTTCTACGAAGGTATAAAATTAAATTAATTTGCCGTACCACCTGTTTTACCAAATATGGGGGTAAAATTTAATTAACTGGAATCAATGCTCGCAGTTTCCTTCAAATAAAATTAAATTTTACTAATTCCTTTTAAGGCACTAAATAAAATTAATTGGCCGTATCACCCTCGAATGCACACTAAGGCATTAAAATAAAATGATTGGCCTTAGTGCCCACTATTGCTTTCCGATGCGCGATATTAAATTAATTATCCTTATTGCCACAATTACAAACTAAAGCACTTATTTGAAATTGTTATTTGCACTCCCTAAAGTTTCCTAGCGAGGCTAAATGTTACATTAATTTGCCTTAGTACCGGTAATTGCCTTCGGAGCCACAAAATTTAATTTACTGGCCTCAATGCCCACAATTGCCTTCTAAGCCCTTAGTGTAAAAGAAATTATTTGTAACTAATTGTCCTTAGCACCAATAAGTGCCTTCAGAGACATTAAATTAAATTAATTGGTCGTACCGACCCCAATTGCACACTAAGAGATTAAATTAAATCAACTGGCCATAGTGGCAACAATTGCTTACTACACATTCAGTTAAATCAATTGATCGTAATACCCACACTCGCCTTATGAGGCATTCAATTAAATCAGTCATCCTTATTGCCACAATTACTTTCTAAAGCACTAAATTCAACTAATTGACCGTAGTTTCCAAAATTTTCTACTAAGGTATAAAATTAAATTAGTTTGCCGTACCACCCATTTTTGCAAATCTGGGTGTAAAATTTAATTAACTGGCATCAATGCTCGTAATTTCCTTCTAAGAAATTAAATTTAACTAATTGTCCTTCGCAGACACAATTTCCTTCTAAGGCACTAAATAAAATTAATTGGACGCATCCCCCTCGAACGCACACTAAGGCAATAAAATAAAATGATTGGCCGAAGACGGGTTAGTGCCCACTACTACTTTCCGAGGCACGATATTAAATTAATTATCCTTATTGCCACAATTACAATCTAAAGCACTTATTTGAAATTGTTATTTGTACTCCCTAAAGTTTCCTAGCGAGCCTAAGGTTATATTAATTTGCCTTAGTACCGGTAATTGCCTTCGGTGCCACAAAATTTAATTTACTTGCCTCAAAGCCCACAATTGCCTTCTAAGAAATTATGTGTAACTAATTGTCCTTAGCACCAATAATTGGCTTCAGATGCATTAAATTAAATTAATTGGTCGTGCCGACCCCAATTGCACACTAAGACATTAAATTAAATCAACTGGCCTTACTGGCAACAATTGCTTACGACACATTCAGTTAAATCAATTGATCGTAATGCCTACAATCGCCTTATGAGGCATTAAATTAAATTAGTCATCCTTATTGCCACAGTTACTTTCTAAATCACTGAATTCAACTAATTGACCGTAGTTTCCACAATTTTCTACTAAGTTATAAAATTAAATTAATTTGCCGTACCACCCGTTTTTGCAAATCTGGGCGTAAAATTTAATTAACTGGCACCAATGCTCGCAATTTCCTTCTAAGAAATTAAATTTAACCAATTTTCCTTCACAGACACAATTTCCTTCTATGGCACTAAATAAAATTAATTGGACGCATCCCCTAAGGCATTTAATTCTATAACTTAAAATGATTGGTAGGAAACTAATTTAATTTTAGTGCGTTACGATATTAAATTAATTGTCATTAGTTGCCACAATTACAGGGGTAAAGAAGGACAATTTGGAAATTTTATTTCTTATCCCTAGAGACTGGCGAGGTTTAAAGTTATAGAAATTTGCCTTATACACCCGTAATTGGTTTAAGTGGCTCGAAATTAAATTGACTGGCCTCGATGCCCACATTTGCCTTCTTAGAAATTATAAGTAACTAATTGTCCTTAGCACCAATAATTGCCTTCAGAGACATTAAATAAAATTAATTGGTCATGCCACCCCCAATTGTATGCACACTAAGACATTAAATTAAATCAATTACCCTTAGTGGCAACAATTGCTTACGACACATTCAGTTAAATCAATTAATCGTAGTGCCCACAATCGCCTTATGAGGCATGAAATTAAATTAGTCATCCTTATTGCCATAGTTACCTTCTAAAGCACTTAATTCAACTAATTGACCGTAGTTTCGGCAATTTTCTACTAAGGTATAAAATTAAATTAATTTGCTGTACTACCCGCTTTTCCAAATCTGGGCAGAAAATTTAATTAACTGTAATCAATGCACGCAATTTCTTTCTAAGAAATTAAATTTAATTAATTGACCTTCATAGACACAATTTCCTTCTGTGGCACTAAATAAATTTACTTGGCCGTATCGCTCTGGCGCACTCACGAGGCATTAAAATAAATTGATTGGCCTTAGTGCCCAAATTGCCTTCCGGGGCACGATATTAAATTAATTGTCCTTATTGCCACAATTACATGCTAAATCACTTATTTGAAATTGTTATCAGGGTACTCCCTAAAGTATCCTAGCGTGGCTTAAATTTATATTAATTTGCCTTAGTACCCGTAATAGCATTCAGAGGCAAAAAATTAAATTTACTGTCCACAATGCCCACAATTGCCTTCTAAGAAATTATATGTAACAAATTGTCCTTAGCACCCAGAATTGCCTTCGGAGACATTAAATTAAATTAATTGGTCATACCGCCCCCAATTGCACACTAAGACATTAAATTAAATCAATTAGCCACAGTGGCAACAATTGCTTACGACACATTCAGTTAAATCAATTGATCGTCATGCCCACAATCGCCATATGAGGCATTAAATTAAATTAGTCATCCTTATTGCCACAGTTACTTTCTAATGCACTAAATTCAACTAATTGACCGTAGTTTCGGCAATTTTCTATTAAGGTATAAAATCAAATTAATTTGCCGTAGCACCCGCTTTTCCAACTCTTGGGGTAAAATTTAATTAACTGGCATCAATGCTCGCAGTTTCCTTCTAAGAAAATTAAGAAATTTTACTAATTGTCCAACACAGACACAATTTCCTTCTAAGGCACTAAATAAAATTAATTGGCCGTATCGCCCACGAATGCACTCTAAGGAATTAAAATAAAATGATTGGCCTTAGAAGGAAATTATTGCTTTTCGATGCACGATATTAAATTAATTGTCCTTATTTCCACAATTACATTCTAAAGCACTTATTTGAAATTGTTGTCAGTACTCTCTAAAGTTTCCTAGCGAGGCTTAAGGTTATATTAATTTGCCTTGGTACCCGTAATTGCCTTCGGAGGCACAAAATTAAATTTACTAGCCTCAATGCCCACAATTGCCTTCTAAGAAATTATGTGCAAATAATTGTCCTTAGCACCGATAATTGTCTTCAGAGGCATTAAATTAAATTAATTGGCCGTACCACCCCCAATTGCACACTAAGACATTAAATTAAATCAATTGGCCTTAGTGGCGACTAGTGCTTACGACACATTCAGTTAATTCAATCGATCGTAATGCCCTACCTTAGTAGAAAATTTTGGCTAACTACGGCACCAATAGCTCGCAATTTCCTTCTAAGAAATTAAATTTAACTAATTGTCCTTCGCAGACACAATTTACTTCTATGGCACTAAATAAAATTAATTTAATGCCCATCAGGCGATTGTAGGCATTAAAATCATTGCGTGCCAGGGGTTAGCGTCCATTTTAATTTTATTTAGTGCATCTGAACGCCAGGTATTGGTGCTAAGGCTGTCTCTTATACACATCTAGATGTGTATAAGAGACAGTTATCAATACTCCCTAGAGTTTCCTGGCGAGGCTTAAAGTTATAGTAATTTGCCTTAGTACCCGTAATTGGTTTCAAAGGCACAAAATTAAATTTACTGGCCTCGATGCCCACATTTTCCTTCTTAGAAATTATATGGAACTAATTGTCTTTAGCACCAATAATTGCCTTCAGAGACATTAAATAAAATTAATTGGTCATGCCGCCCCCAATTGCACACTAAGACATTAAATTAAATCAATTAGCCTTCGTGAATGAAATTGCTACGACACATTCAGTTAAATCAATTAATCGTAGTGCCCACAATCGCCTGATGAGGCATTAAATTAAATTAGTCATCCTTATTGCCACAGTTACTTTCAAAAGCACTAAATTCAACTAATTGACCGTAGTTTCCAAAATTTTCTACTAAGGTATAAAATGAAATTAATTTGCCGTACCACCCGCTTTTCCAAATCTGGGGGTAAAATTTAATTAAGGAAACTCTAGGGAGTGCTGTTTCTTCTAAGAAATTAAATTTTACTAAGTCCTTCACAGACACAATTTCCTTCTACGGCACTAAATAAAATTAATCGGCCGTATCGCCCTCCAACGCTCACTAAGGCATTAATTTAATAAAATGATTGGCCTTAGTGCCCACTATTGCTTTCCGATTCACGATATTAAATTAATTATCCTTCTTTCCACAATTACAATCTAAAGCACTTATTTGAAATTGTTATTTGTAGAAATTTAAGTTTCCTAGCGAGGCTAAAGGTTATATTAATTTGCCTTAGTACGGTAAATGCCTTGAGACCACAAAATTTAATTCTTGGCGCCTCAATTAATTTAATTGTTCTAAGAAGGCAATTAACTAATTCGTGACTTAGTACCAATAATTGCCTTCAGAGGCATTAAATTAAATTAATTGGTCGTACCGACCCCAATTCCACACTAAGACATTAAATTAAATCAACTGGCCTTAGTGGCAACAATTGCTTACGACACATTCAGTTAAATCAATTGATCATAATGCCCACAATCGCCTTATGCGGCATTAAATTAAATTAGTCATCCTTATTGCCACAGTTACTTTCTAAATCACTGAATTCAACTAATTGACCGTAGTTTCCGCAATTTAGGTTCTACTAAGGTATAAAATTAAATTAATTTGCCGTACCACCCGTTTTTGCAAATCTGGGCGTAAAATTTAATTAACTGGCACCAATGCTCGCAATTTCCTTCTAAGAAATTAAATTTAACTAATTGTCCTTTAGAGAGATACAATTGCTGGCAATAGTGGACACTAGATGTGTATAAGAGACAGGGATGACTAATTTAATTTAATGCCTTAAAATAAAATGATTGGCATTAGTGCCCACAATGCAATTGGGGGCGGTATGACCAATTAATTTAATTTAATGTCTGTCTCTTCTAAAGCACTTATAAAATTGTTATCAATACTCCCTAGAGTTTCTGGCGAGGCTTAAAGTTATAGTAATTTGCCTTAGTACCGTAATGGTTTCAAAGGCACAAAATTAAATTCTTGGCCTCGATGCCCGCATTTGCCTTCTAAGAAATTATATGTAACTAATTGTCCTTAGCACCAATAATTTCCTTCAGAGACATTAAATAAAATTAATTGGTCATGCCGCCCCAAATTGCACACTAAGACATTAAATTAAATCAATTTAGCCTTAGTGGCAACAATTAACGAGACATGTATTAAATCAATTTAATTTAGTGCCCACAATCGCCTTATGAGGCATGAAATTAAATTAGTCATCCTTATTGCCATAGTTACCTTCTAATGCACTTAATTCAACTAATTGACCGTAGTTTCGGCAATTTTCTACTAAGGTATAAAATTAAATTAATTTGCTGTACTACCCGCTTTTCCAAATCTGGGCAGAAAATTTAATTAACTGTAATCAATGCACGCAATTTCTTTCTAAGAAATTAAATTTAATAAATTGACCTTCATAGACACAATTTCCTTCTGTGGCACTAAATAAATTTACTTGGCCGTATCGCTCTGGAACGCACTCTGAGGCATTAAAATAAATTGATTGGCCTTAGTGCCCACTATTGCCTTCCGGGGCACGATATTAAATTAATTGTCCTTATTGCCACAATTACATGCTAAATCACTTATAGTTTGAAATTGTTATCAGTACTCCCTAAAGTATCCTAGCGTGGCTTAAATTTATATTAATTTGCCTTAGTACCCGTAATAGCATTCAGAGGCACAAAATTAAATTTACTGGCCTCAATGCCCACAATTGCCTTCTAAGAAATTATAGGTAACTAATTGTCCTTAGCACCCACAATTGCCCTCAGAGACATTAAATTAAATTAATTGGTCATACCGCCCCCAATTGCACATTAAGACATTAAATTAAATCAATTAGCCAGAGTGGCATCTAATTGCTTACTACACAATCAGTTAAATCAACTGATCGTCATGCCTGCTTTGATGAGGCATTAAATTAAATTAGTCATCCTTATTGCCACAGTTACTTTCAAAAGCACTAAATTCAACTAATTGACCGTAGTTTCCAAAATTTTCTACTAAGGTATAAAATGAAATTAATTTGCCGTACCAGACTTTTCCAAATCTGGGGGAAAATTTAATTAACTGGCATCAAGGCTAGTTTAATTTAATTTCGTAATGAAATTGTGCAAGGACATTTAGTAACCATTTAATTTCCTTCTACAGGCATCTAAAGTGCAATTAATGGTGCTAAGGCCCTCCAACGCTCACTAAGGCATTAAAATAAAATGATTGGCCTTAGTGCCCACTATTGCTTTCCGATTCACGATATTAAATTAATTATCCTTCTTTCCACAATTACAATCTGTGCCTCTTATTTGCAATTGTTATTTGTACTCCCTAAAGTTTCCTAGCGAGGCTAAAGGTTATATTAATTTGCCTTAGTACCGGTAAATGCCTTCGGAGCCACAAAATTTAATTTACTGGCCACAATGCCCACAATTGCCTTCTAAGAAATTATGTGTAACTAATTGTCCTTAGCACCAATAATTGCCTTCAGATGCATTAAATTAAATTAATTGGTCGTACCGACCCCAATTGCACACTAAGACATTAAATTAAATCAACTGGCCTTAGTGGCAACAATTGCTTACGACACATTCAGTTAAATCAATTGATCGTAATACCCATAGCAATCGCCTTATGAGGCATTCAATTAAATTAGTCATCCTTATTGCCACAGTTACCTTCTAAAACACTAAATTCAACTAATTGACCTTAGTTTCGGCAATTTTCTACGAAGGTGCAAAATTAAATTAATTTGCCGTACCATCTATTTTTCCAAATCTGCCGTAAAATTTAATTAACTGCCATAAAATGCTCGCAGTTTCTTTCAAAGAAATTAAATTTAACTAATTGTCCTTCAAAGACACAATTTCCTTCTAAGGCACTAAATAAAATTAATTGGACGCATCCCCTCGAGCGCACACTAAGGCATTAAAATAAAATGATTGGCCTTAGTGCCCACTATTGCTTTTCGAGGCACGATATTAAATTAATTGTCCTTATTGCCACAATTACATTCTAAAGCACTTATTTGACATTGTTATCAATACTCCCTAGAGTTTTCTGGCGAGACTTAAAGTTACATTAATTGCCTTAGTACCCGTAATTGGTTTCAGAGGCACAAAATTAAATTTCTAATTACTGGCCTCGATGCCCACATTTGCCTTCTTAGAAATTATATGTAACTAATTGTCCTTAGCACCAATAATTGCCATCAGAGACATTAAATAAAATTAATTGGTTATGACGTCGCCAATTGCACACTAAGACATTAACTTAAATCAATTAGCCCTCGTGGCAACAATTGTTTACGACACATTCAGTTAAATCAATTGATCGTAGTGCCCACAATCGCCTTATGAGGCATTAAATTAAATTAGTCATCCTTATTGCCACAGTTACCTTCTAAAGCACTTAATTCAACTAATTGACCATAGTTTCGCCAATTTTCTACTAAGTTATAAAATTAAATTAGTTTGCTGTACCACCCGATTTCCAAATGTGGGCAGAAAATTTAATTAACTGTAATCAATGCACGCAATTTCCTTCTAAGAAATTACATTTAATTAATTGAGCTTCCTAGACACAATTTTCTTCTTTGGCACTAAAAAAAATTACTTGGACGTATCGCTCTGGAACGCACTCTAAGGCAATTAAAATAAATTGATTGGCCTTAGTGCCCACTATTGACTTCCGGGGCACGATATTAAATTAATTGTCCTTATTGCCACAATTACATTCTAAATCACTTATTTGAAATTGTTATTAGTACTCCCTAAAGTATCCTATTGAGGCTTAAATTTATATTAATTTGCCTTAGTACCCGTAATAGCATTCAGAGGCACAAAATTAAATTTACTGGCCACAATGCCCACAATTGCCTTCTAAGAAATTATATGTAACAAATTGTCCTTAGCACCCACAATTGCCTTCGGAGACATTAAATTAAATTAATTGGTCATACCGCCCCCAATTGCACACTAAGACATTAAATTAAATCAATTAGCCACAGTGGCAACAATTGCTTACGACACATTCAGTTAAATCAATTGATCGTCATGCCCACAATCGCCATATGAGGCATTAAATTAAATTAGTCATCCTTATTGCCACAGTTACTTTCTAATGCACTAAATTCAACTAATTGACCGTAGTTTCGGTGCAATTTTCGATTAAGGTATAAAATTAAATTAATTTGCCGTAGCACCTGCTTTCCAACTCTTGGGGTAAAATTTAATTAACTGGCATCAATACTCGCAGTTTCCTTCTAAGAAAATTAAATTTTACTAATTGTCCAGCACAGACACAATTTCCTTCTAAGGCACTAAATAAAATTAATTGGCCGTATCGCCCTCGAACACCCACTAAGGCATTAGAATAAAATGATTGGCCTTAGTGCCCACTATTGCTTTTCCGATGCACGATATTAAATTAATTACCCTTATTGCCACAATTACAATGTAATGAACTTATTTGAAATATTTATTTGTACTCCCTAAAGTTTCCTAGCTAGGCTAAAGGTTATATTAATTTGCCTTAGTACCGGTAATTGCCTTCGGAGCCACAAAATTTAATTTACTGGCCTCAATGCACACAATTGCCTTCTAAGAAATTATGTGTAACTAATTGTCCTTAGTACCAATAATTGCCTTCAGAGGCATTAAATTAAATTAATTGGTCTAAGTGTACCGACCCCAATTGCACACTAAGACATTAAATTAAATCAACTGGCCTTAGTGGCAACAATTGCTTACGACACATTCAGTTAATTCAATCGATCGTAATGCCCACAATCGCCTTATGCGGCATTAAATTAAATTAGTCATCCTTATTGCCACAGTTACCTTCTAAAACACTAAATTCAACTAATTGACCGTAGTTTCCCCAATTTTCTACTAAGGTAAAAAATTAAATTAATTTGCCGTACCACCCGTTTTTCCAAATCTGGGCGTAAAATTTAATTAACTGGCACCAATGCTCGCAATTTCCTTCTAAGAAATTAAATTTAACTAATTGTCCTTTGCAGACACAATTTCCTTCTAAGGCACTAAATAAAATTAATTGGACGCATCCCCCTCGAACGCACACTAAGGCATTAAAATAAAATGATTGGCCTTAGTGCCCACAATTGCTTTCCGAGGCACGATATTGAATTAATTGTCCTTATTGCCACAATTACATTCTAAAGCACTTCATCTGAAATTGTTATCAATACTCCCTAGAGTTTCCTGGCGAGGCTTAAAGTTATAGTAATTTGCCTTAGTACCCGTAATTGGTTTCAAAGGCACAAAATTAAATTTACTGGCCTCGATGCCCGCATTTGCCTTCTAAGAAATTATATGTAACTAATTGTCCTTAGCACCAATAATTTCCTTCAGAGACATTAAATAAAATTAATTGGTCATGCCGCCCCCAATTGCACACTAAGACATTAAATTAAATCAATTAGCCTTCGTGGAAACAATTGCTTACGACACATTCAGTTAAATCAATTAATCGTAGTGCCCACAATCGCCTTATGAGGCATTAAATTAAATCAGTCACCCTTATTATCACAGTTACCTTCTAAGGCACTTAATTGAACTAATTGACCGTAGTTTCGCCAATTTTCTACTAAGTTATAAAATTAAATTAGTTTGCTGTACCAGCCGCTTTTCCAAATGTGGGCAGAAAATTTAATTAACTGTAATCAATGCACGCAATGATACGGCCCTTATTGCCTTTAGTTAGATTCTAAATCAATTGTGAAATTGTTACCAATTAATTTAAATTTTCCTTCTTAGGCTTAAATTGATATTAATTACAATTTAGTACCCGTAATAGCATTCATAGGCACAAAATTAAATTTACTGGCCTCAATGCCCACAATTGCCTTCTAAGAAATTATAGGTAACTAATTGTCCTTAGCACCCACAATTGCCCTCGGAGACATTAAATTAAATTAATTGGTCATACAGCCCCCAATTGCACATTAAGACATTAAATTAAATCAATTAGCTAGATGTGGCAATAATTGCTTACGACACATTCAGTTAAATCAACTGATCATCGGTCATGCCCACAATCGCCTGATGAGGCATTAAATTAAATTAGTCATCCTTATTGCCACAGTTACTTTCTAAAGCACTAAATTCAACTAATTGACCGTAGTTTCGGCAATTTTCTACTAAGGTATAAAATGAAATTAATTTGCCGTACCACCCGCTTTTCCAAATCTGGGGGTAAAATTTAATTAACTGGCATCAATGCTCGCAGTTTCCTTCTAAGAAATTAAATTTTACTAATTGTCCTTCACAGACACAATTTCCTTCTACGGCACTAAATAAAATTAATCAGCCGTATCGCCCTCGAACGCTCACTAAGGCATTAAAATAAAATGATTGGCCTTAGTGCCCACTATAGCTTTCCGATGCACGATATTAAATTAATTATCCTTCTTTCCACAAGTACAATCTAAAGCACTTATTTGAAATTGTTATTTGTACTCCCTAAAGTTTCCTAGTGAGGCTAAAGGTTATATTAATTTGCCTTAGTACCGGTAAATGCCTTCGGAGCCACAAAATTTTAATTAATTTACTGGCCTCAATGCCCATTAATTGCCTTCTATGAAATTGTGAAGGTAACTAATTGTCTCTTATACACCAATAATTTTAATCAGATGCATTAAATTAAATTAATTGTGGCCCAAATTAAATTTAACTAAGTTAAATAGGAAACTGGCCTTAGTGGCAACACCTGTCTCTTATACACATCTCAGTTAAATAATTGATGTGGTAATACCCACAATCGCCTTATGAGGCATTCAATTAAATTAGTCATCCTTATTGCCACAGTTACCTTCTAAAACACTAAATTCAACTAATTGAATAGTTTCGGCAATTTTCTAGAAGGTCTTAAAATGGCAATATGGCCAATTAATTTAATTTAATGCCAAATAAGGCTAAAATTTAACATCTAGATGTGTATAAGAGACATTTCCAGAGCGAAGGAAATTTCGGCAATTAATTGTGCTTAAGAGTACAAATTTGGCAATAAGGTGGCTCCGAAATTAATTACCCTGTCTCCCTTATACACGCATCTAAGGCATTAAAATAAAATGATTGGCCTTAGTGCCCACTATTGCTTTCCGAGGCACGATATTAAATTAATTGTCCTTATTGCCACAATTACATTCTAAAGCACTTATTTGACATTGTTATCAGTACTCCCTAGAGACAATTAATTTAATTTAATTATATTAATTGCTTATACTAAGGTACCCGTAATTGGTTTCAGAGGCACAAAATTAAATTTACTGGCCTCGATGCCCACATTTGCCTTCTTAGAAATTATATGTAACTAATTGTCCTTAGCACCAATAATTGCCTTTAGAGACATTAAATAAAATTAATTGGTCATGACGTCGCCCATTGCACATTAAGACATTAAATTAAATCAATTAGCCCTCGTGGCAACAATTGTTTACGACACATTCAGTTCAATCAATTGATCGTAGTGCCCACAATCGCCTTATGAGGCATTAAATTAAATTAGTCATCCTTATTGCCACAGTTACCTTCTAAAGCACTTAATTCAACTAATTGGGACCGTAGTTTCGCCAATTTTCTACTAAGTTATAAAATTAAATTAGTTTGCTGTACCACCCGATTTCCAAATGTGGGCAGAAAATTTAATTAACTGTAATCAATGCACGCAATTTCCTTCTAAGAAATTAAATTTAATTAATTGACCTTCATAGACACAATTTTCTTCTTTGGCACTAAAAAAAATTACTTGGCCGTATCGCTCTGGAACGCACTCTAAGGCATTAAAATAAATTGATTGGCCTTAGTGCCCACTATTGCCTTCCGAGGCACGATATTAAATTAATTGTCCTTATTGCCACAATTAGATTCTAAATCACTTATTTGAAATTGTTATCAGTACTCCCTAAAGTATCCTAGCGAGGCTTAAATTTATATTAATTTGCCTTAGTACCCGTAATAGCATTCAGAGGCACAAAATTAAATTTACTGGCCTCAATGCCCACAATTGCCTTCTAAGAAAATTATATGTAACTAATTGTCCTTTGCACCCACAATTGCCTTCGGAGGACATTAAATTAAATTAATTGGTCATACGCCCCCAATTGCACACTAAGACATTAAATTAAATCAATTGGCTTTAGTGGGCATGTCTCTTATACAGTTCAATTATACGGCAATCGAAGGTAATGCCCACAATCGCCTTATGAGGCATTATAATTAAATTAGTCATCCTTATTGCCACAGTTAATTGTAAAATACTAAATTCAACTAATTGACCTTAGTTTCGACATTTTTCTACGAAGGTATAAAATTAATTTAACTTGCCGTACTATCCTTTTTCCAAAATCTTGGCGTAAAATTTAATTAACTAGCATCAATGCTCGCAATTTCCTTCAAAGAAATTAAATTTTACTAATTGTCCTTCACAGACACAATTTCCTTCTAAGGCACTAAATAAAATTAATTGGCCGTATCGCCCTCGAACGCACACTAAGGCATTAAAATAAAATGATTGGCCTTAGTGCACACTATTACTTTCCGATGCACGATATTAAAATAATTATCCTTATTGCCACAAGAAATTACAATCTAAAGCACTTATTTGAAATTGTTATTTGTACTCCCTAAAGTTTCCTAGCGAGGCTAAAGGTTATATTAATTTGCCTTAGTACGGTAAACAATTAGATGTCCACAAAGGACAAATTTAATTTTGGCCTCAATGCCCACAATTGCCTTCTAAGAAATTATGTGTAACTAATTGTCCTTAGCACCAATAATTGCCTTCAGATGCATTAAATTAAATTAATTGGTCGTGCCGACCCCAATTGCACACTAAGACATTAAATTAAATCAACTGGCCTTAGTGGCAACAATTGCTTACGACACATTCAGTTAAATTAATTGATCGTAATACCCACAATCGCCTTATGAGGCATTAAATTAAATTAGTCATCCTTATTTAACAGTTACCTTCTAAAAAACTAAATTCAACTAATTGACCTTAGTTTCGGCAATTTTCTACGAAGGTGCAAAATTAAATTAATTTGCCGTACCATCAGTTTTTCCAAATCTGGCCGTAAAATTTAATTATTAACTGGCATCAATGCTCGTAGTTTCCTTCAAAGAAATTAAATTTAACTAATTGTCCTTGACAGACACAATTTCCTTCTAAGGCACTAAATAAAATTAATTGGACGCATCCCCTCGAACGCACACTAAGGCATTAAAATAAAATGATTGGCCTTAGTGTCCACTATTGTTTTCCGAGGCACGATATTAAATTAATTATCCTTATTGCCACAATTACATTCTAAAGCACTTATTTGACGTTGTTATGAATACTCCCTAGAGTTTCCTGGCGAGGCTTAAAGTTATATTAATTGCCTTAGTACCCGTAATTGGTTTCAGAGGCACAAAATTAAATTTACTGGCCTCGATGCCCACATTTGTGCCTTCTTAGAAATTATATGTAACTAATTGTCCTTAGCACCAATAATTGCCTTCAGAGACATTAAATAAAATTAATTGGTCATGACGTCGCCAATTGCACACTAAGACATTAAATTAAATCAATTAGCCCTCGTGGCAACAATTGTACAATAATTTAATTACGACACAGAAGTTAAATCAATTGATCGTAGGCCAGTACAAGAAATTATGGTCTATTATACACATTGGCAATTATTGGTGCTAATAACAATTAGTTACTATAAGCCATAATTAATTTAATGTCTTAGTATAGTTGGGCCAATTGTGTATAATTTATAAAATTAAATTAATTAGCTGTACCACCCGCTTTTCCAAATATACACATTAAAATTTAATTAACTGTAATCAATGCACGCAATTTCCTTCTAAGAAATTAAATTTAATTAATTGAACTTCATAGACACAATTTTCTTCTTTGGCACTAAAAAAAATTACTTGGCCGATCGCTTCTGAACGCACACTAAGGCATTAAAATAAATTGATTGGCCTTAGTGCCCACTATTGCCTTAGAGGCACGATATTAAATTAATTGTCCTTATTGCCACAATTACATTCTAAATCACTTATTTGAAATTGTTATCAAGCCTCCCTAAAGTATCCTAGCGTGGCTTAAATTTATATTAATTTGCGGCTTAGTACCCGTAATAGCATTCAGAGGCACAAAATTAAATTTACTGGCCTCAATGCCCACAATTGCCTTCTAAGAAAATTATATGTAACTAATTGTCCTTTGCACCCACAATTGCCTTCGGAGACATTAAATTAAATTAATTGGTCATACCGCCCCCAATTGCACACTAAGACATTAAATTAAATCAATTGGCTTTAGTGGCAACTTGTGCTTACGACACATTCAGTTAAATCAATCGATCGTAATGCCCACAATCGCCTTATGAGGCATTAAATTAAATTAGTCATCCTTATTGCCACAGTTACCTTCTAAAATACTAAATTCAACTAATTGACCTTAGTTTCGGCATTTTTCTTCGAAGGTATAAAATTAATTTAACTTGCCTTACTATACTTTTTTCAAAATCTGGGCATAAAATTTAATTAACTAGCATCAATGCTCGCAATTTCCTTCAAAGAAATTAAATTTTACTAATTGTCCTTCACAGACACAATTTCCTTCTAAGGCACTAAAAAAAATTAATTGGCCGTATCGCCCTCAAACGCACACTAAGGCATTAAAATAAAATGATTGGCCTTAGTGCCCACTATTACTTTCCGATGCATGATATTAAATTAATTATCCTTATTGCCACAATTACAATCTAAAGCACTTATTTGAAATTGTTATTTGTACTCCCTAAAGTTTCCTAGCGAGGCTAAAGGTTATATTAATTTGCCTTAGTACCGGTAATTGCCTTCGGAGCCACAAAATTTAATTTACTGGCCTCAATGCCCACAATTGCCTTCTAAGAAATTATAGGTAACTAATTGTCCTTAGCACCCACAATTGCCCTCGGAGACATTAAATTAAATTAATTGGTCATACAGCCCCCAATTGCACATTAAGACATTAAATTAAATCAATTAGCCAGAGTGGCAACAATTGCTTACGACACATTCAGTTAAATCAACTGATCGTCATGCCCACAATCGCCTGATGAGGCATTAAATTAAATTATTCATCCTTATATGCCACAGTTACTTTCTAAATCACTGAATTCAACTAATTGGCTGTAGTTTCCACAATTTTCAACTAAGGTATAAAATTAAATTAATTTCCGTACCACCCATTTTTGCAAATCTGGGCGTAAAATTTAATTAACTTGCATCAATGCTCGCAATTTCCTTCTAAGAAATTAAATTTAACTAATTGTCCTTCGTAGACACAATTTCCTTCTAAGGTACTAAATAAAATTAATTGGACGCATCCCCTCGAACGCACACTAAGGCATTAAAATAAAATGATTGGCCTTAGTGCCCATTATTGCATTCCGAGGCACGATATTAAATTAATTGTGCTTATTGCCACAATTACATTCTAAAGCACTTATTTGACGTTGTTATCAATACTCCCTAGAGTTTCCTGGCGAGGCTTAAAGTTATATTAATTTGCCTTAGTACCCGTAATTGGTTTCAGAGGCACAAAATTAAATTTACTGGCCTCGATGCCCACATTTGCCTTCTAAGAAATTATATGTAACTAATTGTCCTTAGCACCAATAATTGCCTTTAGAGACATTAAATAAAATTAATGGGTCATGACGTCGCCAATTGCACACTAAGACATTAAATTAAATCAATTAGCCCTCGTGGCAACAATTGTTTACGACACATTCAGTTAAATCAATTGATCGTAGTGCCCACAATCGCCTTATGAGGCATTAAATTAAATTAGTCATCCTTATTGCCACAGTTACCTTCTAAAGCACTTAATTCAACTAATTGACCGTAGTTTCGCCAATTTTCTACTAAGGTATAAAATTAAATTAATTTGCTGTACCACCCGCTTTTCCAAATGTGGGAAGAAAATTTAATTAACTGTAATCAATGCACGCAATTTCCTTCTAAGAAATTAAATTTAATTAATTGACCTTCATAGACACAATTTTCTTCTTTGGCACTAAAAAAATTACTTGGCCGTATCGCTCTGGAACGCACTCTAAGGCAATAAAATAAATTGATTGGCCTTAGTGCCCACTATTGACTTCCAAGGCACGATATTAAATTAATTGTCCTTATTGCCACAATTACATTCTAAATCACTTATTTGAAATTGTTATCAGTACTCCCGAAAGTATCCTAGCGAGGCTTAAATTTATATTAAATTGCCTTAGTATTTAAAATAGCATTCAGAGGCACAAAATTAAATTTAGATGGCCTCAATGCCCACAATTGCCTTCTAAGAAAATTATATGTAACTAATTGTCCTTTGCACCCACAATTGCCTTCGGAGACATTAAATTAAATTAATTGGTCATACCGCCCCCAATTGCACACTAAGACATTAAATTAAATCAATTGGCTTTAGTGGCAACTTGTGCTTACGACACATTCAGTTAAATCAATCGATCGTAATGCCCACAATCGCCTTATGAGGCATTAAATTAAATTAGTCATCCTTATTGCCACAGTTACCTTCTAAAATACTTAATTCAACTAATTGACCTTAGTTTCGGCATTTTTCTACGAAGGTATAAAATTAATTTCGCTAGAAACTTGCAATACTATCCTTTTTTCAAAATCTTGGCGTAAAATTTAATTAACTAGCATCAATGCTCGCAATTTCCTACAAAGAAATTAAATTTTACTAATTGTCCTTCACAGACACAATTTCCTTCTAAGGCACTAAATAAAATTAATTGGACGCATCCCCTCGAACGCACACTAAGGCATTAAAATAAAATGATTGGCCTTAGTGCCCACTATTGCTTTCCGAGGCACGATATTAAATTAATTGTCCTTATTGCCACAATTACATTCTAAAGCACTTATTTGAAATTGTTATTAATACTCCCTAGAGTTTCCTGGCGAGGCTTAAAGTTATATTAATTTGCCTTAGTGCCCGTAATTGGTTTTAGAGGCACATGTGGCAATAAATTTACTGGCCTCAATGCCCGCAATTGCGTTCTAAGAAATTATATGTAACTAATTGTCCTTAGCACCAATAATTGCCTTCAGAGGCATTAAATAAAATTAATTGGTCATGCCTAATTGCACACTAAGACATTAAGACAATTAATTCAATGATCGTAATGCCCACAATCGGCTTATGCCTCATTAAATTAAATTAGTCATCCTTATTGCCACAGTTACTTTCTAAAGCACTAAATTCAACTAATTGACCGTAGTTTCGGAAATTTTCTACTAAGGTATAAAATTAAATTAATTTGCCATAGCACCCGCTTTTCCAAATCTGGGGGTAAAATTTAATTAACTGGAATCAATGTTCGCAGTTTCCTTCTAAGAAATTAAATTTTACTAATTGTCCTTTGCAGACACAATTTCCTTCTAAGGCACTAAATAAAACTAATTGGCCGTATCGCCCTCGAACGCACACTAATTCATTAAAATAAAATGATTGGCCTTAGTGCCCACTATTGCTTTCCGAGGCAGGATATGAAATTAAGTGTCCTTATTGCCACAATTACAATCTAAAGCACTGATTTGAAATTGTTATCAATACTCCCTAGAGTTTCCTGGCGAGGCTTAAAGTTATATTAATTTGCCTTAGTACCCGTAATTGGTTTCAGAGCCACAAAATTAAATTTACTAGCCTCAATGCCCATATTTGCCTTCTATGAAATTATATGTAACTAATTGTCCTCAGCACCAATAATTGCCTCAGAGGCATTAAATAAAATTAATTGGTCATGGCGCCCCCAATTGCACACTAAGACATTAAATTAAATAAATTAGCCTTCGTGCCAACAATTGCTTACGACACATTCAGTTAAATCAATTGATCGTAATGCCCACAATCGCATTATGAGGCATTAAATTAAATTAGTCATCCTTATTGCCACAGTTACTTTCTAAAGCTCTAAATTCAACTAATTGACCGTAATTTCGGAAATTTTGTACTAAGGTATAAAATTAAATTCATTTGCCGTACCACCCGTTTTTCAAATCTGGGGTAAAATTTAATTAACTGGCATCAATGCTCGCAGTTTCCTTCAAAGAAATTATATTTTACTAATTGTCCTTCACAGACACAATTTCCTTCTAAGGCACTAAATAAAATTAATTGGCCGTATCGCCCTCTCGAATGCACACTAAGGCATTAAAATAAATTGATTGGCCTTAGTGCCCACTATTGCATTCCGATGCATGATATTAAATTAATTTTCCTCATTGCCACAATTACATTCAAAAGCACTTATTTAAAATTGTTATCAGTACTCCCTAAAGTTTCCTAGATGAGGCTTAAGGTTATATTTATTTGCCTTAGTACCGGTAAATGCCTTCGGAGCCACAAAATTTAATTTACTGGCCTCAATGCCCACAATTGCCTTCTAAGAAATTATGTGTAACTAATTGTCCTTAGCACCAATAATTGCCTTGAAGATGCATTAAATTAAATTAATTGGTCGTACCGACCCCAATTGCACACTAAGACATTTAATTAAATTAATTGGCCTTAATGGCAACTACTGCTTACGACACATTCAGTTAAATCAATCGATCGTAGTGCCCACAATCGCCTTATGAGGCATTCAATTAAATTAGTCATCCTTATTGCCACAGTTACCTTCTAAAACACTAAATTCAACTAATTGACCTCAGTTTCAACAATTTTCTGACTAAGTATAAATTTAAATTAATTTGCCGTACCATCCATTTTTTTTAAATTTAATTAACTGGAATCAATGCTCACAATTTTCTTCTAAGAAATTAAATTAAACTTTGACCATCACTGGCACAATTTCCTTCTAAGGCACTAAAGGTAATTGGGTATCGCCTCGAGCACACTTTAGTAGGCACTAAGGCAATTGCTGTCTCTTATACACATCTAGATGTGTATAAGAGACTGATATTAAATTAATTGTCCTTATTGCCACAATTGCATTTAAAGCACTTATTTGAAATTGTTATCAGTACTCCCTAAAGTTTCCTAGCGAGGCTAAAGGTTATATTAATTTGCCTTAGTACCCGTAATTGCCTTCGGTGGCACAAAATTAAATTTACTGGCCTCAATGCCCACAATTGCCTTATAAGAAATTATGTGTAACTAATTATCCTCAGCACCAAAAATTGCCTTCAGACGGGCATTAAATTAAATGAATTGGCCGTACCGCCCCCAATTGCAACTAAGACATTAAATTAAATCAATTGGCTTTAGTGGCAACTAGTGCTTACGACACATTTAGTTAAACGAATCGATCGTAATGCCCACAATCGCCTTATGAGGCATTCAATTAAATCAGTCATCCTTAGTGCCACGGTTACCTTCTAAAACACTAAATTCAACTAATTGACCTGAGTTTCAACAATTTTCTACTAAGGTACAAAATGAAATTAATTTGCCGTACCATCGGTACTTTCAAATCTGGGCGTAAAATTTAATTAACTGGAATCAATGCTCGCAATTTCCTTCTAAGAAATTAAATTTATTTAATTGACCTTCACAGGCACAATTTCCTTCTAAGGCACTAAATAAAATTAATTGGCCGTATCGCCCTCAAACGCACACTAAGGCATTAAAATAAAATGATTGGCCTTAGTGCCTACTATTGCTTTCCGACGCACGATATTAATTTAATTGTCCTATAATATATTGCCACAATTACATTCTAAAGCACTTATTTGAAATTATTATCAGTACTCCCTAAAGTTTCCAAGCGAGGCTGAAGGTTATATTAATTTGCCTTAGTACCCGTAATTGCCTTCGGAGGCCCAAAATTAAATTACTGGCCTCAATGCCCACAATTGCTTTCTAAAAAAATTATGTGTAACTAATTCTCCGAAGGGCCAATTACGGGTACTACATCTAAATTAATATAACCTTCAGCCTCGCTTGGAAATTAAGACTGATATGTCTCTTATACACATCTAGATGTGTATAGGTAACTTGGCAACTAGTGCTTACGACACATTCAATTAAATCAATCGATCGTAGTGCCCACAATCGCCTTATGAGGCAATTCAATTAAATCAGTCATCCTTAGTGCCACGGTTACCTTCTAAAACACTAAATTCAACTAATTGACCTGAGTTTCAACAATTTTCTACTAAGGTACAAAATGAAATTAATTTGCCGTACCATTCGTACTTTCAAATGCGGCGTAAAATGAAAAGCAACAGTGGGCACTAAAGTTAATTAATTTGCCTTAGTACCCGTAATTGCCTTCGGAGGCCCAAAATTAAATTTACTGGCCTCAATGCCCACAATTGCCTTATAAGAAATTATGTGTAACTAATTATCCTCAGCACCAATAATTGCCTTCAGAGGCATTAAATTAAATCAACTGGCCGTACCCCAATTGCACATTACGGACACTAAATTAAATTAATTAAGATTAGTATAACTAGACACTTTAGGGGCCTTAAGTCGATTGTGGGCAATACGATCGATTGATTTAATTGAATGTGCGTAATCGCCTTAAGGCAATTAGATTTGTACTAAGTCTTAGTATATTGGAGTACGATAACAATTTTAAAGCAAGTGCTTTTGAACTAATTGTGGCAATGAGGACAATTAATCTACTAAGATATAAACTTAAATTAATTTGCCGTACCTGTCATTTTTCAACATCTGGGCGTAAAATTTAATTAACTGGAATCAATGCTCACAATCCAGATTCCTTCTAAGAAATTAAATTTAATTAATTGACCTTCACAGGCATTGATTTCCTTCTAATGTGCTTAGAATAAAATTAATTGGCCGTATCGCCTCGAGCACACTAAGTCATTAAAGTAAAATGATTGGCCTTAGTGTCAACTATTGCTTTCCGAGGCACGATATTAAATTAATTGTCCTTATTGCCACAATTACATTCTAAAGCACTTATTTGAAATTGTTATCAGTACTCCCTAAAGTTTCCTAGCGAGGCTAAAGGTTATATTAATTTGCCAAGTTAGTACCCGTAATTGCCTTCGGTGGCACAAAATTAAATTTACTGGCCTCAATGCCCACAATTGCCTTATAAGAAATTATGTGTAACTAATTATCCTCAGCACCAATAATTGCCTTCAGAGGCATTAAATTAAATCAACTGGCCGTACCGCCCCAATTGCAACTAAGACATTAAATTAAATCAATTGGCTTTAGTGGCAACTAGTGCTTACGATACATTCAATTAAAGCAATCGATCGTAGTGCTCTTAATCGCAATTATGGGCATTCAATTAAATTAGTCATCCTTATTGCAATTAATTTGCCTTTGGTAAAACACTTAAACACAACTAATTGTATAAGAGACAGGTGTGCGCACTACGATCGATTGCTTTAATTGAATGTATCGTAAGCACTAGTTGCCAATCTGGGCATAAAATTTAATTAACTGGCATCAATGCTCACAATTTTCTTCTAAGAAATTAAATTTAATTAATTGACCTTCACAGGCACAATTTCCTTCTAAGGCACTAATAAATAAAATTAATTGGCCGTATCGCCCTCGAACGCACACTAAGTCATTAAAGTAAAATGATTGGCCTTAGTGTCAACTATTGCTTTCCGAGGTACGATATTAAATTAATTGTCCTTATTGCCACAATTACATTCTAAAGCACTTATTTGAAATTGTTATGTGAAGGTCCTGTCTCTTATACACATCTAGATGTGTATAAGAGACAGGCCTGTGAAGGTCAATTAATTAAATAAATTCTTGGCCTCAATGAAGGCAATTACGGGTACTAAGGCAAATTAATATAACCTTCAGCCTCGCTTGGAAACTTTAGGGAGTACTGATAATAATTTCAAATAAGTGCTTTAGAATGTAATTGCAACTAAGACATTAAATTAAATCAATTGGCTTTAGTGGCAACTAATGCTTACGACACATTTAGTTAAGGCAATCGATCGTAATGCCCACAATCGCCTTTAGGCATCGCAATTAACTTTCAGTACTCTCTTATACACATCTAGTGGGCTCTAAAACACTAAATTTAACCTGTGACCGATAGGCAATTACGGGTCTACTAAGGTACAAAATGAAATTAATTTGCCGTACCATCGGTACTTTCAAATCTGGGCGTAAAATTTAATTAACTGGAATCAATGCTTGCAATTTCCTTCTAAGAAATTAAATTTATTTAATTGACCTTCACAGGCACAATTTCCTTCTAAGGCACTAAATAAAATTAATTGGCCGTATCGCCCTCAAACGCACACTAAGGCACTAAAATAAAATGATTGGCCTTAGTGCCTACTATTGCTTTCCGACGCACGATATTAAATTAATTGTGCCTTATTGCCACAATTACATTCTAAAGCACTTATTTGAAATTATTATCAGTACTCCCTAAAGTTTCCAAGCGAGGCTAAAGGTTATATTAATTTGCCTTAGTACCCGTAATTGCCTTCGGTGGCACAAAATTAAATTTACTGGCCTCAATGCCCACAATTGCCTTATAAGAAATTATGTGTAACTAATTATCCTCAGCACCAATAATTGCCTTCAGAGGCATTAAATTAAATTAACTGGCCGTACCATCTGTATGTGTATAATTGCACACTAAGACATTAAATTAAATCAATTGGCCTTAGTTTCAACTAGTGCTTACGACACATTCAATTAAATCAATCGATCGTAGTGCCCACAATCGCCTTATGAGGCATTAAATTAAATTAGTCATCCTTATTGCCACAGTTACCTTCTAAAACACTAAATTCAACTAATTGACCTGAGTTTCAACAATTTTCTACTAAGATATAAACTTAAATTAATTTGCCGTACCATCCATTTTTCAAAATCTGGGCGTAAAATTTAATTAACTGGAATCAATGCTCACAATTTCCTTCTAAGAAATTAAATTTAATTAATTGACCTTCACAGGCACAATTTCCTACTAAGGTACTAAATAAAATTAATTGGCCGTATCGCCCTCGAACGCACACTAAGTCATTAAAGTAAAATGATTGGCCTTAGTGTCAATTTGCTTTCCGAGGTCAATTCAACTAAATTTAATTACTTAGTAGGAAATTGTGAGCATTGATTCCAGTTTGAAATTGTTATCGATCTCCTAAAGTTTCCTAGCGAGGCTAAAGGTTATATTAATTTGCCTTAGTGTATAATTGCCTTCGGTGGCACAAAATTAAATTTACTGGCCTCAATGCCCAGAATTGCCTTATAAGAAATTATGTGTAACTAATTATCCTAGCACCAATATTTGAATGTGTTCAGAGGTACGGCAAATTAATTTCAATTTTGTACCGCCCCCAATTGCACACTAAGACATTAAATTAAATCAATTGGCCTTAGTTTCAACTAGTGCTTACGACACATTCAATTAAATCAATCGATCGTAGTGCCCACAATCGCCTTATGAGGCATTCAATTAAATCAGTCATCCTTAGTGCCACGGTTACCTTCTAAAACACTAAATTCAACTAATTGACCTGAGTTTCAACAATTTTCTACTAAGGTACAAAATGAAATTAATTTGCCGTACCATTCGTACTTTCAAATAAGAGACCCTTAACGCACACTAAGGCATTAAAATAAAATGATTGGCCTTAGTGCCAACTATTGCTTTCCGACGCACGATATTAAATTAATTGTCCTTATTGCCACAATTACATTCTAAAGCACTTATTTGAAATTATTATCAGTACTCCCTAAAGTTTCCAAGCGAGGCTGAAGGTTATATTAATTTGCCTTAGTACCCGTAATTGGAAGGCAAATTAATATAAATTTAATTCGCTGGAAACATTGGGAGTAATTGTTTTCTAATATAACCTTATGTTTAGTGTTTTGTCCTCAGTCAATAATTGCCTTGAGGCATTAAATTAAATTAATTGGCCGTACACCCCAATTGCACACTAAGACATTAAATTAAATCAATTGGCCTTAGTTGGAAAGCAATAGTTGACACTACTAAGGCCAATCATTTTACTTTAATGACTTAGTGTGCGTTCGAGGGCGATACGGCCAATTAATTTTATTTAGTAAATTAGAACTAATTGACCTGAGTTTCAACAATTTTCTACTAAGATATAAACTTAAATTAATTTGCCGTACCATCCATTTTTCAAAATCTGGGCGTAAAATTTAATTAACTGTAATCAATGCTCACAATTTCCTTCTAAGAAATTAAATTTAATTAATTGACCTTCACAGGCACAATTTCCTTCTAAGGCACTAAATAAAATTAATTGGCCGTATCGCCCTCGAACGCACACTAAGTCATTAAAGTAAAATGATTGGCCTTAGTGTCAACTATTGCTTTCCGTGCACGTAAGCAATTCTGTCTCTTATACACAGACCGATGTGTATAAGATTAGGTACTAAGGATTGCAACCCAATTGCACACTAAGACATTAAATTAAATCAATTGGCCTTAGTTTCAACTAGTGCTTACGACACATTCAATTAAATCAATCGATCGTAGTGCCCACAATCGCCTTATGAGGCATTCAATTAAATTAGTCATCCTTATTGCCACAGTTACCTTCTAAAACACTAAATTCAACTAATTGACCTGAGTTTCAACAATTTTCTACTAAGATATAAACTTAAATTAATTTGCCGTACCATCCATTTTTCAAAATCAGGGCGTAAAATTTAATTAACTGGCATCAATTCTCTCAATTTCCTTCTAAGAAGTTAAAATTAATTAATACTGATCACAGGCACAATTTCCTAAACTAAGGTACTAAATAAAATTAATTGGCCGTATTTAATTTAATGTGTACTAAGTCATTAGTGTAAAACTATTGGCCTTAGTGTCAACTATTGCTTTCCGAGGCACGATATTAAATTAATTGTCCTTATTGCCATAAGAGACATTCTAAAGCACTGTATTTGAAACTTCAAATTAGAAGGTAACCTAAAGTTTCTAGCGAGGCTAAAGGTTATATTAATTTGCCTTAGTACGTAATTGCCTTCGGTGGCACAAAATTAAATTCTTGACCTCAATGCCCACAATTGCCTTATAAGAAATTATGTGTAACTAATTATCCTCAGCACCAATAATTGCCTTCGAGGCATTAAATTAAATTAATTGGCTGTACCGCCCCCAATTGCAATTAAGGCATTAAATTATACAATTGGCTTTACGGCCAACTAGCATTACGATCGATTGATTTAACAAGCGAATCGATCGTAATGCCCACAATCGCCTTATGAGGCATTCAATTCAGTCATCCTTAGTGCCAAACTCACCTTCTAATTAGTTGAATTTAGTAATTTAGAAGAGTAACCGTGGCACCTGTCTCTTATACACACTAGATGTGTATAAGAGACAGGACCATCCGTACTTTCAAATCTGGGCGTAAAATTTAATTAACTGGGATCAATTAATTTAATATCGTGCCTCTGTCTCTTATACACATCTAGAATGTGTATAAGAGAACAGATTAGTTACACATAATTTTTTTAGAAAACAAAAGTGGGCATTAAGGCCAATCAATTTAATTTTGTGCCTCCGAGCAATAGTGGGCACCAAGGCTACTATTGCTTTCCGCGATATTAAATTAATTGTCCTTATTGCCACAATTACATTCTAAAGCACTTATTTGAAATTATTATCAGTACTCCCTAAAGTTTCCAAGCGAGGCTGAAGGTTATATGAATTTGC
Organism: Cinchona pubescens; assembly: GCA_025175665.1. Taxonomy (NCBI): domain Eukaryota; kingdom Viridiplantae; phylum Streptophyta; class Magnoliopsida; order Gentianales; family Rubiaceae; genus Cinchona; species Cinchona pubescens. The sequence goes on from JANKKI010000232.1 coordinate 2,880,179, forward strand.
CTTAGTACAGGTCAATTAATTGAATTTAGTGTTTTAGAAGGTAACCGTGGCACTAAGGATGACAGATTAATTGAATTAAGTGTTTTGCGTACACATCGTTTAAGCTGTCTCTTATTTATCTAGATGTGTATAATTGAAACTCAGGTCAATTCCCAATTGCACACTAAGACATTAAATTAAATCAATTGGCCTTAGTTTCAACTAGTGCTTACGACACATTCAATTAAATCAATCGATCGTAGTGCCCACAATCGCCTTATGAGGCATTCAATTAAATCAGTCATCCTTAGTGCCACGGTTACCTTCTAAAACACTAAATTCAATTAATTGACCTGAGTTTCAACAATTTTCTACTAAGGTATAAACTTAAATTAATTTGCCGTACCATCCATTTTTCAAAATCTGGGCGTAAAATTTAATTAACTGGCATCAATGCTCACAATTTCACTTCTAAGTGTTAAATTTAATTCTTATACCTTACAGGACAATTTCCTTCTAAGGCACTAAATAAAATTAATTGGCCGTATCGCCCTTAAACGCACACTAAGGCATTAAAATAAAATGATTGGCCTTAGTGCCTACTATTGCTTTCCGACGCATCTGTCTCGATATTAAATTAATTGTCCTTATTGCCACAATTACATTCTAAAGCACTTATTTGAAATTATTATCAGTACTCCCTAAAGTTTCCAAGCGAGGCTGAAGGTTATATTAATTTGCCTTAGTACCCGTAATTGCCTTCGGAGGCCCAAAATTAAATTTACTGGCCTCAATGCCCACAATTGTTTTCTAAAAAAATTATGTGTAACTAATTGTCCTCAGCACCAATAATTGCCTTCAGAGGCATTAAATTAAATTAATTGGCCGTACCGCCCCCAATTGCACACTAAGACATTAAATTAAATCAATTGGCCTTAGTTTCAACTAGTGCTTACGACACATTTAATTAAATCAATCGATCGTAGTGCCCACAATCGCCTTATGAGGCATTCAATTAAATTAGTCATCCTTATTGCCACAGTTACCTTCTAAAACACTAAATTCAACTAATTGACCGACACATCTAGATGTGTATAAGAGACAGAATTTAATTAATTTGAAGGCAATTATTGCTTTTTGCAAATTAGTTACAAATAATTATTACACATAATTTCTTATAAGGCAATTGTGGGCAATTGAGGCCAGTAAATTTTAAATTTAATGCCTGTGAAGGAACAGCACATTACGTGTACTAAGGCACTAAATAAAATTAATTGGCCGTATCGCCCTCGAACGCACACTAAGTCATTAAAGTAAAATGATTGTCCTTAGTGTCAACTATTGCTTTCCGAGGCACGATATTAAATTAATTGTCCTTATTGCCACAATTACATTCTAAAGCACTTATTTGAAATTGTTATCAGTACTCCCTAAAGTTTCCTAGCGAGGCTAAAGGTTATATTAATTTGCCTTAGTACCCGTAATTGCCTTCGGTGGCACAAAATTAAATTTACTGGCCTCAATGCCCACAATTGCCTTATAAGAAATTATGTGTAACTAATTATCCTCAGCACCAATAATTGCCTTCAGAGGCATTAAATTAAATCAACTGGCCGTACGCCCCCAATTGCACACTAAGACATTAAATTAAATCAATTGGCCTTATAAGGCAATTAGTGCTTACGACACATTCAATTTAAATCAATGCGACCGAAGGCAATTATCGGGTATGAGGCAAATTAATTAGTCATCTTTATTGCTTAGTTACAATTCTAAAACACTAAATTCAACTAATTGACCTGAGTTTCAACAATTTTCCGAAGGCAATAAACTTAATTTAATATCGTACCATCCATTTTCAAAATCGCGGAAAGCAATATTGGGCCTGTCTCAATGCTCACAATTTTCTTCTAAGAAACAAAATTTAATTAATTGACCTTCACAGGCACAATTTCCTTCTGTCTCTTAAATAAAATTAATTGGCTGTATCGCCAATTAACGCACACTGAGTCATTAAAGTAAAATGATTGGCCTTAGTGTCAACTTTAGGGAGTACTGATAACAATTCCAAATAAGTTATTGCCACAATTACATTGTAAAGCACTTATTTGAAATTGTTATCGTACTCCTAAAGTTTCTAGCGAGGACGGTACAAAATTAAATTTACTGGCCTCAATGCCCACAATTGCCTTATAAGAAATTATGTGTAACTAATTATCCTCAGCACCAATAATTGCCTTCAGAGGCATTAAATTAAATCAACTGGCCGTACCGCCCCAATTGCAACTAAGACATTAAATTAAATCAATTGGCTTTAGTGGCAACTAGTGCTTACGACACATTTAGTTAAACGAATCGATCGTAATGCCCACAACGCCTTATGAGGCATTCAATTAAATCAGTCATCCTTAGTGCCACGGTTACCTTCTAAAACACTAAATTCAACTAATTGACCTGAGTTTCAACAATTTTCTACTAAGGTACAAAATGAAATTAATTTGCCGTACCATCGGTACTTTCAAATCTGGGCGTAAAATTTAATTAACTGGAATCAAGGCTCGCAATTTTTTCTAGGTAACCGTAAGCACTATTTAATTGACCTTCACTTAGTAGGCACTAATTTCCTTTAAGGCATTAAATAAAATTAATTGGCCGTATCTGTCTCAAACGCACACTAATGCATTAAAATAAAATGATTGGCCTTAGTGCCTACTATTGCTTTCCGACGCACTATATTAAATTAATTGTCCTTATTGCCACAATTGCATTCTAAAGCACTTATTTGAAATTATTATCAGTACTCCCTAAAGTTTCCAAGCGAGGCTGAAGGTTATATTAATTTGCCTTAGTACCCGTAATTGCCTTCGGAGGCCCAAAATTAAATTTACTGGCCTCAATGCCCACAATTGTTTTCTAAAAAAATTATGTGTAACTAATTGTCCTCAGCACCAATAATTGCCTTCAGAGGCATTAAATTAAATTAATTTGCCGTACCGCCCCCAATTGCACACTAAGACATTAAATTAAATCAATTGGCCTTAGTTTCAACTAGTGCTTACGACACATTCAATTAAATCAATCGATCGTAGTGCCCACAATCGCCTTATGAGGCACCTGTCTCTTATACACATCTAGATGTGTATCAATGCTCACAATTTCCTTCTAAGAAATTAAATTTAATTAATTGACCTTCAAGAGACACAATTTCCTTCTAAGGCACTAAATAAAATTAATTGGCCGTATCGCCCTCGAACGCACACTAAGTCATTAAAGTAAAATGATTGGTCTTATACACATCTAGATGCTTTAGACGCCAATTGTTGCAGTAAGGACAATTAATTTAATTACGTGGCTATAAGCACTTATTGAAATTAATTATCAGTACTGTATAAAGTTTCCTAGATTGAGGCTGAAGGTTATATTAATTTGCCTTAATACCCGTAGTTGCCTTCGGAGGCCCAAAATTAAATTTACTGGCCTAGAAGGACATGTACCCACAATTGATTTCTAAAAAAATTCTGTGTAACTAATTGTCCTCTAAGGCCAATTGACTACAGAGGCATTAAATTAAATTAATTGGCCGTACCGCCCCCAATTGCACACTAAGACATTAAATTAAATCAATTGGCCTTAGTTTCAACTAGTGCTTACGGCACATTCAATTAAATCAATCGATCGTAGTGCCCACAATCGCCTTATGAGGCATTCAATTAAATTAGTCATCCTTATTGCCACAGTTACCTTCTAAAACACTAAATTCAACTAATTGACCTGAGTTTCAACAATTTTCTACTAAGATATAAACTTAAAGGGAGTGGCGATAACATTTTTCAAAATCTGGGAGTAAAATTTAATTAACTGTAATCAATGCTCACAATTTCCTTCTAAGAAATTAAATTTAATTAATTGACCTTCACAGGCACAATTTCCTTCTAAGGCACTAAATAAAATTAATTGGCCGTATCGCCCTCGAACGCACACTAAGTCATTAAAGATAAAATCATTGGCCTTAGTGTCAACTATTGCTTTCCGAGGCACGATATTAAATTAATTGTCCTTATTGCCACAATTACAGGTAATGTGGTTAATAAGGAATTGTTATCGATACTCCTAAAGTTTCCTAAGCGAGGCTAAAGGTTATATTAATTTGCCTTAGTACCGTAATTGCCTTCGGTGGCACAAAATTAAATTCTTGGCCTCAATGCCCACAATTGCCTTATAAGAAATTATGTGTAACTAATTATCCTCGGCACCAATAATTGCCTTGGAGGCATTAAATTAAATCAATGGCCGTACACCCCCAATTGCAACTAAGACATTAAATTAAATCAATTGGCTTTAGTGGCAACTAATGCTTACGACACATTTAGTTAAACGATGTCGAGACAGTAACAGGCAATAAGGCCTTAATGAGGCATTCAATGCCTCAGTCATCGATAGTGCCACGGTTACCTTCTAAAACACTAAATTCAACTAATTGACCTGAGTTTCAACAATTTAACTCTACTGATGTATTTAATGAGAATGCCTTTGTAACCATCGGCACTTTCAAATCTGGGCGTAAAATTTAATTAACTGGAATCAATGCTCGCAATTTCCTTCTAAGAAATTAAATTTATTTAATTGACCTTCACAGGCACAATTTCCTTCTAAGGCACTAAATAAAATTAATTGGCCGTATCGCCCTCAAACGCACACTAAGGCATTAAAATAAAATGATTGGCCTTATGCCTACTATTGCTTTCCGAGACACGATATTAAATTAATTGTCCTTATTGCCACAATTACATTCTAAAGCACTTATTTGAAATTATTATCAGTACTCCCTAAAGTGTGCGTTCGAGGGCCTGTCTCTTATACACATCTAGATTTGTATTAGAGACCCGTTATTGCCTTCTGAGGGCAAAATAAAACGGCCAATTAATTTTATTTAGTGCCTTAGAAGGAAATTGTGCCTAATTGTCCTCGGCACCAATAATTGCCTTGAGAGCATTAAATGCAATTGGGGGCGCCGTACCGCCAAAATCTAGTCTCTTATACACATCTAATGTGTATAAGAGACAGATTGTGGGCACTACGATCGATTGATTTAATTAAATGTGTCGTAAGCACTAGTTGAAACTAAGGATGATTAATTTAATTAAATTAGTCATAAGGCGATTGTGGGATAAGAGACAGAAGCAATTGTATCAGATACTCCTAAAGTTTCTAGCGAGGCTAAAGGTTATATTAATTTGCCTTAGTACGTAATTGCCTTCGGTGGCACAAAATTAAATTCTTGGCCTCAATGCCCACAATTGCCTTATAAGAAATTATGTGTAACTAATTATCCTCGCACCAATAATTGCCTTGAGAGCATTAGGCCAATTGAAATTTAATTTCTTAAAAGTGCAATTGGGGGCGGTACGGCCATTAAATTTAATCAATTGGCTCTTAGTGGCATCTAGTGCTTAGAGACAGATTCAGTTAATATAATGTGTATAAGCCCAGGATTAATTTAACTTTATGAGGCATAATGCGTTAGTCATCACTATTGCCACGCTTACCTTCTAAAACACTAAATTCAACTAATTGACCGAGTTTCAACAATTTTCTACTAAGGTATAAAAATAAAATAGTTTGCCGTACCATCCATTATTCAAAATCAGGGCGTAAAATTTAATTAACTGGCATCAATTCTCTCAATTTCCTTCTAAGAAGTTAAAATTAATTAATTGACCTTCACGGCACAATTTCCTACTAAGGTACTAAATAAAATTAATTGCGTATCGCCTCGACGCATACACTAAGTCATTAAAGTAAAATGATAGAAGGAAATTGCGAGCACTGCTTTCCGAGGTACAGATATTAAATTAATTGTCCTTATTGCCACAATTACATTGTAAAGCACTTATTTGAAATTGTTATCAGTACTCCCTAAAGTTTCCTAGCGAGGCTAAAGGTTATATTAATTTGCCTTAGTACCCGTAATTGCCTTCGGTGGCACAAAATTAAATTTACTGACCTCAATGCCCACAATTGCCTTATAAGAAATTATGTGTAACTAATTATCCTCAGCACCAATAATTGCCTTCAGAGGCATTAAATTAAATCAACTGGCCGTACCGCCCCCAATTGCAACTAAGACATTAAATTAAATCAATTGGCTTTAGTGGCAACTAGTGCTTACGACACATTTAGTTAAACGAATCGATCGTAATGCCCACAATCGCCTTATGAGGCATTCAATTAAATCAGTCATCCTTAGTGCCACGGTTACCTTCTAAAACACTAAATTCAACTAATTGACCTTAGTTTCAACAATTTTCTACTAAGGTACAAAATGAAATTAATTTGCCGTACCATCGGCACTTTCAAATCTGGGCGTAAAATTTAATTAACTGGAATCAATGCTCGCAATTTCCTTCTAAGAAATTAAATTTATTTAATTGACCTTCACAGGCACAATTTCCTTCTAAGGCACTAAATAAAATTAATTGGCCGTATCGCCCTCAAACGCACACTAAGGCATTAAAATAAAATGATTGGCCTTAGTGCCTACTATTGCTTTCCGAGGCACGATATTAAATTAATTGTCCTTAGTGCCACAATTACATTCTAAAGCACTTATTTGAAATTATTATCAGTACTCCCTAAAGTTTCCAAGCGAGGCTGAAGTTTATATTAATTTGCCTTAGTACCCGTAATTGTGCCTTCGGAGGCCCAAAATTAAATTTACTGGCCTCAATGCCCACAATTGTTTTCTAAAAAAATTATGTGTAACTAATTGTCCTCAGCACCAATAATTGCCTTCAGAGGCATTAAATTAAATTAATTGGCCGTACCGCCCCCAATTGCACACTAAGACATTAAATTAAATCAATTGGCCTTAGTTTCAACTAGTGCTTACGACACATTCAATTAAATCAATCGATCGTAGTGCCCACAATCGCCTTATGAGGCATTCAATTAAATTAGTCATCCTTATTGCCACAGTTACCTTCTAAAACACTAAATTCAATTATTTTATTTTAATTTCAACAGTGTGCGTTTAAGGGCGTTACGGCCAATTAATTTTATTTAGAAAACAATTGAAGGAAATTGAGGCCAGTAAAATTTAATTTCTTAGAAGTCAATTGCTGACAATGTCCTTCTAAGTCTAAATTAAATAATACGCCCAGATTTTGAAACTGTCTCTTATAGGCATCTAGATGTGTATAAGAGCCAATTGTGCAATTAGGGGGCGGTACGGCAAAGTGCATTTAATTTAATGATTGGCCTTAATGCCTACTATTGCTTTCCGGCCTTGCGATATTAAATTAATTGTCTCTTATTGCCACAATTACATTCTAGAAGCACTTATTTGAAATTATTATCAGTACTCCCTATTAAGTTTCCAAGCGAGGCTGAAGGTTATATTAATTTGCCTTAGTACCCGTAATTGCCTTCGGAGGCCCAAAATTAAATTTACTGGCCTCAATGCCCACAATTGCTTTCTAAAAAAATTATGTGTAACTAATTGTCCTCATCACCAATAATTGCCTTCAGAGGCATTGTGGGCATTACGATTGGCCGCTCCCCAATTGCACACTAAGACATTAAATTAAATCAATTGGCCTTAGTTTCAACTAGTGCTTACGACACATTTAATTAAATCAATCGATCGTAGTGCCCACAATCGCCTTATGAGGCATTCAATTAAATTAGTCATCCTTATTGCCACAGTTACCTTCTAAAACACTAAATTCAACTAATTGACCTGAGTTTCAACAATCTACTAAGATATAAACTTAAATTAATTTGCCGTACCATCCATTTTTCAAAATGTATAAGCGTAAAATTTAATTAACTGTAATCAATGCTCACAATTTCCTTCTAAGAAATTAAATTTAATTAATTGACCTTCACAGGCACAATTTCCTTCTAAGGCACTAAATAAAATTAATTGGCCGTATCGCCTCGATACGCACACTAAGTCATTAAAGTAAAATGATTGTCCTTAGTGTCAACTATTGCTTTCCGAGGCACGATATTAAATTAATTGTCCTTATTGTTTTAGATTACATTCTAAAGCACTTATTTGAAATCTAGATTATCATTTACTCCCTAATGTTTCCGGGCGAGGCTTAAGGTTATATTAATTTGCCTTAGAGTACGTAATTGATTTAATTCGGTGGCTCAAAATTAAATTTACTGGCCTCAATGCCCACAATTGCCTTATAAGAAATTATGTGTAACTAATTATCCATGCTTTCAGCACCAATAATTGCCTTCAGAGGCATTAAATTAAATCAACTGGCCGTACCGCCCCCAATTGCACACTAAGACATTAAATTAAATCAATTGGCCTTAGTTTCAACTAGTGCTTACGACACATTCAATTAAATCAATCGATCGTAGTGCCCACAATCGCCTTATGAGGCATTCAATTAAATTAGTCATCCTTATTGCCACAGTTACCTTCTAAAACACTAAATTCAACTAATTGACCTGAGTTTCAACAATTTTCTACTAAGATATAAACTTAAATTAATTTGCCGTACCATTCATTTTTCAAAATCTGGGCGTAAAATTTAATTAACTGGAATCAATGCTCACAATTTCCTTCTAAGAAATTAAATTTAATTAATTGACCTTCACAGGCACAATTTCCTTCTAAGGCACTAAATAAAATTAATTGGCTGTATCGCCCTCGAACGCACACTGAGTCATTAAAGTAAAATGATTGGCCTTAGTGTCAACTATTGCACCCGAGGAACGCAATAATGTCTTAGTGTGCAGATGTGTATTTAATTTAATGCCCAGTAAATTTAATTTTTGCCACCGATTAAAGAATTAACTGACATGTGACCGTAATGCCCACAATTGCCTTATAAGAAATTATGTGTAACTAATTATCCTCAGCACCAATAATTGCCTTCAGAGGCATTAAATTAAATCAACTGGCCGTACCGCCCCCAATTGCAACTAAGACATTAAATTAAATCAATTGGCTTTAGTGGCAACTAGTGCTTACGACACATTTAGTTAAACGAATCGATCGTAATGTGTATAACAATGGCCTTATGAGGCATTCAATTAATTGAGTCATCCTTAGGCCACGGTGGGCATTACACTAAATTTAACACATTAGTGTGAGTTTCAACAATTTACTAGAAATACAATTTGGGCATTGATTTGCCGTACCATCCGTACTTTCAGAATCTAGGCGTAAAATTTAATTAACTGGAATCAAGGCTCGCAATTTTTTTTCTAACAAATTAAATTTGTATAATTGACCTTCACAGGCACAATTTCCTTCTAAGGCACTAAATAAAATTAATTGGCCGTATCGCCCTCAAACGCACACTAAGGCATTAAAATAAAATGATTGGCCTTAGTGCCTACTATTGCTTTCCGACGCACTATATTAAATTAATTGTCCTTATTGCCACAATTGCATTCTAAAGCACTTATTTGAAATTATTATCAGTACTCCCTAAAGTTTCCAAGCGAGGCTGAAGGTTATATTAATTTGCCTTAGTACCCGTAATTGCCTTCGGAGGCCCAAAATTAAATTTACTGGCCTCAATGCCCACAATTGTTTTCTAAAAAAATTATGTGTAACTAATTGTCCTCAGCACCAACAATTGCCTTCAGAGGCATTAAATTAAATCAACTGGCCGTACCGCCCCCAATTGCACACTAAGACATTAAATTAAATCTAGATGTGTAATTGGCCTTAGTTTCAACTAGTGCTTACGACACATTCAATTAAATCAATCGATCGTAGTGCCCACAATCGCCTTATGAGGCATTCAATTAAATTAGTCATCCTTATTGCCACAGTTACCTTCTAAAACACTAAATTCAACTAATTGACCTGAGTTTCAACAATTTTCTACTAAGATATAAACTTAAATTAATTTGCCGTAGCATCCATTTTTCAAAATCTGGGCGTAAAATTTAATTAACTGGAATCAATGCTCACAATTTCCTTCTAAGAAATTAAATTTAATTAATTGACCTTCACAGGCACAATTTCCTTCTAAGGCACTAAATAAAATTAATTGGCCGTATCGCCTCGAACGCACACTAAGTCATTAAAGTAATTGATTGCCTTAGTGTCAACTATTGATTTCCGAGGCTAGATATTAAATTAATTGTCTTTAGGGAGTAGTGATAACATTTTAAAACTTCGTTTAATTGTTATAAGTACATTTTAAATTTCCTATCCGAGGCTAAAGGTTATATTACGGCCAATTAGTACCCGTAATTGCCTTCGGTGGCACAAAATTAAATTTACTGGCCTCAATGCCCACAATTGCCTTATAAGAAATTATGTGTAACTAATTATCCTCAGCACCAATAATTGCCTTCAGAGGCATTAAATTAAATCAACTGGCCGTACCGCCCCCAATTGCAACTAAGACATTAAATTAAATCAATTGGCTTTAGTGGCAACTAGTGCTTACGACACATTTAGTTAAATCAATCGATCGTAATGCCCACAATCGCCTTATGAGGCATTCAATTAAATTAGTCATCCTTAGTGCCACAGTTACCTTCTAAAACACTAAATTCAACTAATTGACCTTACATCGGCAATTGTGTACTAAGAGACAAAGTAAATTAATTTGATTTACCATAAGGCACTTACGAATACTAAGCGTAAAATTTAATATAACCTGGAAGCCTCGCTAGGAAACTTTAGGGAGTACTGATAACAATTTCAAGGACAATGACTGTTACAGACACAATCTGGGCGTCTAATTAAGCACTAAATAAAATTAATTGGCCGTATCGCCTTCAAACTAGACACTGTATAATTACAGGCACTATGAGGCCAATCAGTGCCTACTATTGCTTTCCGACGCACGATATTAAATTAATTGTCCTTATTGCCACAATTACATTCTAAAGCACTTATTTGAAATTATTATCAGTACTCCCTAAAGTTTCCAAGCGAGGCTGAAGGTTATATTAATTTGCCTTAGTACCCGTAATTGCCTTCGGAGGCCCAAAATTAAATTTACTGGCCTCAATGCCCACAATTGTTTTCTAAAAAAATTATGTGTAACTAATTGTCCTCAGCACCAATAATTGCCTTCAGAGGCATTAAATTAAATTAATTGGCCGTACCGCCCCCAATTGCACACTAAGACATTAAATTAAATCAATTGGCCTTAGTTTCAACTAGTGCTTACGACACATTCAATTAAATCAATCGATCGTAGTGCCCACAATCGCCTTATGAGGCATTGTTAATTAAATTTAATTTCCTTAGAAGGAAATTAAATTTATTTAATTGACCTTCACAGGCAGAATTTCCTTCTAAGGCACTAAATAAAATTAATTGGCCGTATCGCCCTCAAACGCACACTAAGGCATTAAAATAAAATGATTGGCCTTAGTGCCTACTATTGCTTTCCGACGCACGATATTAAATTAATTGTCCTTATTGCCACAATTACATTCTAAAGCACTTATTTGAAATTATTATCAGTACTCCCTAAAGTTTCCAAGCGAGGCTGAAGGTTATATTAATTTGCCTTAGTACCCGTAATTGCCTTCGGAGGCCCAAAATTAAATTTACTGGCCTCAATGCCCACAATTGTTTTCTAAAAAAATTATGTGTAACTAATTGTCCTCAGCACCAATGTGCCTTAAGGCATTAAATTAAATTAATTGGCCGTACCGCCCCCAATTGCACACTAAGACATTAAATTAAATCAATTGGCCTTAGTTTCAACTAGTGCTTACGACACATTCAATTAAATCAATCGATCGTAGTGCCCACAATCGCCTTATGAGGCATTCAATTAAATTAGTCATCCTTATTGCCACAGTTACCTTCTAAAACACTAAATTCAACTAATTGACCTGAGTTTCAACAATTTTCTACTAAGATATAAACTTAAATTAATTTGCCGTACCATCCATTTTTCAAAATCTGGGCGTAAAATTTAATTAACTGTAATCAATGCTCACAATTTCCTTCTAAGAAATTAAATTTAATTAATTGACCTTCACAGGCACAATTTCCTTCTAAGGCACTAAATAAAATTAATTGGCCGTATCGCCCTCGAACGCACACTAAGTCATTAAAGTAAAGTATGATTGCCTTAGTGTCAACTATTGCTTTCCGAGGCACGATATTAAATTAATTGTCCTTATTGCCACAATTACATTCTAAAGCACTTATTTGAAATTGTTATCAGTACTCCCTAAAGTTTCCTAGCGAGGCTAAAGGTTATATTAATTTGCCTTAGTACCCGTAATTGCCTTCGGTGGCACAAAATTAAATTTACTGGCCTCAATGCCCACAATTGCCTTATAAGAAATTAATGTGTAACTAATTATCCTCAGCACCAATAATTGCCTTCAGAGGCATTAAATTAAATCAACTGGCCGTACCGCCCCCAATTGCACACTAAGACATTAAATTAAATCAATTGGCCTTAGTTTCAACTAGTGCTTACGACACATTCAATTAAATCAATCGATCGTAGTGCCCACAATCGCCTTATGAGGCATTCAATTAAATTAGTCATCCTTATTGCCACAGTTACCTTCTAAAACACTAAATTCAACTAATTGACCTGAGTTTCAACAATTTTCTACTAAGATATAAACTTAAATTAATTTGCCGTAGCATCCATTTTTCAAAATCTGGGCGTAAAATTTAATTAACTGGAATCAATGCTCACAATTTCCTTCTAAGAAATTAAATTTAATTAATTGACCTTCACAGGCACAATTTCCTTCTAAGGCACTAAATAAAATTAATTGGCTGTATCGCCCTCGAACGCACACTGAGTCATTAAAGTAAAATGATTGGCCTTAGTGTCAACTATTGCTTTCCGAGGTACGATATTAAATTAATTGTCCTTATTGCCACAATTACATTGTAAAGCACTTATTTGAAATTGTTATGAGTACTCCCTAAAGTTTCTTAGCGAGGCTAAAGGTTATATTAATTTGCCTTAGTACCCGTAATTGCCTTCTGTGGCACAAAATTAAATTTACTGGCCTCAATGCCCACAATTGCCTTATAAGAAATTATGTGTAACTAATTATCCTCAGCACCAATAATTGCCTTCAGAGGCATTAAATTAAATCAACTGGCCGTACCGCCTCCCAATTGCAACTAAGACATTAAATTAAATCAATTGGCTTTAGTGGCAACTAGTGCTTACGACACATTTAGTTAAACGAATCGATCGTAATGCCCACAATCGCCTTATGAGGCATTCAATTAAATCAGTCATCCTTAGTGCCACGGTTACCTTCTAAAACACTAAATTCAACTAATTGACCTGAGTTTCAACAATTTTCTACTAAGGTACAAAATGAAATTAATTTGCCGTACCATCGGTACTTTCAAATCTAGGCGTAAAATTTAATTAACTGGAATCAAGGCTCGCAATTTTTTTTCTAAGAAATTAAATTTATTTAATTGACCTTCACAGGCACAATTTCCTTCTAAGGCACTAAATAAAATTAATTGGCCGTATCGCCCTCAAACGCACACTAAGGCATTAAAATAAAATGATTGGCCTTAGTGCCTACTATTGCTTTCCGACGCACTATATTAAATTAATTGTCCTTATTGCCACAATTGCATTCTAAAGCACTTATTGTTTGAAATTATTATCAGTACTCCCTAAAGTTTCCAAGCGAGGCTGAAGGTTATATTAATTTGCCTTAGTACCAGTAATTAAATTCGGAGGCCCAAAATTAAATTTATCTTGGCCTCAATGCCCACAATTGTTTTCTAAAAAAATTATGTGTAACTAATTGTCCTCAGCACCAACAATTGCCTTCAGAGGCATTAAATTAAATCAACTGGCCGTACCGCCCCCAATTGCACACTAAGACATTAAATTAAATCAATTGGCTCTTAGTTTCAACTAGTGCTTACGACACATTCAATTAAATCAATCGATCGTAGGGCCCACAATCGCCTTATGAGGCATTCAATTAAATTAGTCATCCTTATTGTGCGTTCGAGGGCGAATTCAACTAATTGACTGCGGTACGGCCAGTTGATTTAATTTAATGCCTCTGAAGGCAATTATTGGTGCTGAGGCTGTCTCTTATACACATCTAGATGTGTATATTAAATTTAATTTCTTAGAAGGAAAATTTAAGCGAGGCTAAAGGTTATATTAATTTGCCTTAGTACCCGTAATTGCCTTCGGTGGCACAAAATTAAATTTACTGGCCTCAATGCCCACAATTGCCTTATAAGAAATTATGTGTAACTAATTATCCTCAGCACCAATAATTGCCTTCAGAGGCATTAAATTAAATCAACTGGCCGTACCGCCCCCAATTGCAACTAAGACATTAAATTAAATCAATTGGCTTTAGTGGCAACTAGTGCTTACGACACATTTAGTTAAACGAATCGATCTGGTAATGCCCACAATCGCCTTATGAGGCATTCAATTAAATCAGTCATCCTTAGTGCCACGGTTACCTTCTAAAACACTAAATTCAACTAATTGACCTGAGTTTCAACAATTTTCTACTAAGGTACAAAATGAAATTAATTTGCCGTACCATCGGCACTTTCAAATCTGGGCGTAAAATTTAATTAACTGGAATCAATGCTCGCAATTTCCTTCTAAGAAATTAAATTTATTTAATTGACCTTCAAAGTACGAAAAGCAATAGTAAGGCACTAAATAAAATTAATTGGCCGTATCGCCCTCAAACGCACACTAAGGCATTAAAATAAAATGATTGGCCTTAGTGCCTACTATTGCTTTCCGACGCACGATATTAAATTAATTGTCCTTATTGCCACAATTACATTCTAAAGCACTTATTTGAAATTATTATCAATACTCCCTAAAGTTTCCAAGCGAGGCTGAAGGTTATATTAATTTGCCTTAGTACCCGTAATTGCCTTCGGAGGCCCAGAAAAATTAAATTTACTGGCCTCAATGCCCACAATTGTTTTCTAAAAAAATTATGTGTAACTAATTGTCCTCAGCACCAATAATTGCCTTCAGAGGCATTAAATTAAATTAATTGGCCGTACCGCCCCCAATTGCACACTAAGACATTAAATTAAATCAATTGGCCTTAGTTTCAACTAGTGCTTACGACACATTCAATTAAATCAATCGATCGTAGTGCCCACAATCGCCTTATGAGGCATTCAATTAAATCAGTCATCCTTAGTGCCACGGTTACCTTCTAAAACACTAAATTCAACTAATTGACCAGAGTTTCGACAATTTTCTACTAAGGTACAAAATGAAATTAATTTGCCGTACCATCGGTACTTTCAAATCTGGGCGTAAAATTTAATTAACTGGAATCAATGCTCGCAATTTCCTTCTAAGAAATTAAATTTATTTAATTGACCTTCACAGGCAGAATTTCCTTCTAAGGCACTAAATAAAATTAATTGGCCGTATCGCCATGATGTGCCTCAAACGCACACTAAGGCATTAAAATAAAATGATTGGCCTTAGTGCCTACTATTGCTTTCCGAGCCACGATATTAAATTAATTGTCCTTATTGCCACAATTACATTCTAAAGCACTTATTTGAAATTATTATCAGTACTCCCTAAAGTTTCCAAGCGAGGCTGAAGGTTATATTAATTTGCCTTAGTACCCGTAATTGCCTTCGGAGGCCCAAAATTAAATTTACTGGCCTCAATGCCCACAATTGTTTTCAATTAGTTAAAATTATGTGTAACTAATTGTCCTCATGCCTCAGATTGAAAGCTTTGAGGGCATTAAATTAAATTAATTGGCCGTACCGCCCCCAATTGCACACTAAGACATTAAATTAAATCAATTGGCCTTAGTTTCAACTAGTGCTTACGACACATTCAATTAAATCAATCGATCGTAGTGCCCACAATCGCCTTATGAGGCATTCAATTAAATCAGTCATCCTTAGTGCCACGGTTACCTTCTAAAACACTAAGGATTCAACTAATTGACCAGAGTTTCGACAATTTTCTACTAAGGTACAAAATGAAATTAATTTGCCGTACCATCGGTACTTTCAAATCTGGGCGTAAAATTTAATTAACTGGAATCAGTGCTCGCAATTTCCTTCTAAGAAATTAAATTTATTTAATTGACCTTCACAGGCAGAATTTCCTTCTAAGGCACTAAATAAAATTAATTGGCCGTATCGCCCTCAAACGCACACTAAGGCATTAAAATAAAATGATTGGCCTTAGTGCCTACTATTGCTTTCCGACGCACGATATTAAATTAATTGTCCTTATTGCCACAATTACATTCTAAAGCACTTATTTGAAATTATTAATGTGTCGTAATTAATTTTATTTAGTGCCTTAGAAGGAAATTGTGCCTGTGTACCCGTAATTGCCTTGAGGCCCAAAATTAAATTTTTGGCCTCAATGCCCACAATTGTTTTCTAAAAATTATGTGTAACTAATTGTCCTCAAGGCACCAATAATAATATTTAATGTCTACTAAGATATAAACTTAAATTAATTTGCCGTACCATCCATTTTTCAAAATCTGGGTGTAAAATTTAATTAACTGTAATCAATGCTCACAATTTCCTTCTAAGAAATTAAATTTAATTAATTGACCTTCACAGGCACAATTTCCTTCTAAGGCACTAAATAAAATTAATTGGCCGTATCGCCCTCGAACGCACACTAAGTCATTAAAGTAAAATGATTGGCCTTAGTGTCAACTATTGCTTTCCGAGGCACGATATTAAATTAATCATTGTCCTTATTGCCACAATTACATTCTAAAGCACTTATTTGAAATTGTTACAGTTAATTTCGTTTAATTTTAGCGAGGCTAAAGGTTATATTAATTTGCCTTAGTACCCGTAATTGCCTTCGGTGGCACAAAATTAAATTTGGCAACCTCAATGCCCACAATTGCCTTCCAATCGATTCGTGTAACTAAATGTGTCGTAAGCACAGGGTCAATTAGTTCGAGGCATTAAATTAAATCAACTGGCCGTACCGCCCCCAATTGCAACTAAGACATTAAATTAAATCAATTGGCTTTAGTGGCAACTAGTGCTTACGACACATTTAGTTAAACGAATCGATCGTAATGCCCACAATCGCCTTATGAGGCATTCAATTAAATCAGTCATCCTTAGTGCCACGGTTACCTTCTAAAACACTAAATTCAACTAATTGACCAGAGTTTCGACAATTTTCTACTAAGGTACAAAATGAAATTAATTTGCCGTACCATCGGTACTTTCAAATCTCTTAGAAGGAAATTGTCTCTTATACACATCTAGATGTGTATTAGAGATTTATTTAATTGACCTTCACAGGACAATTTCCTTCTAAGGCACTAAATAAAATTAATTGGCCGTATCGCCCTCAAACGCACACTAAGGCATTAAAATAAAATGATTGGCCTTAGTGCCTACTATTGCTTTCCGACGCACGATATTAAATTAATTGTCCTTATTGCCACAATTACATTCTAAAGCACTTATTTGAAATTATTATCAGTACTCCCTAAAGTTTCCAAGCGAGGCTGAAGGTTATATTAATTTGCCTTAGTACCCGTAATTGCCTTCGGAGGCCCAAAATTAAATTTACTGGCCTCAATGCCCACAATTGTTTTCTAAAAAAATTATGTGTAACTAATTGTCCTCAGCACCAATAATTGCCTTCAGAGGCATTAAATTAAATTAATTGGCCGTACCGCCCCCAATTGCACACTAAGACATTAAATTAAATCAATTGGCCTTAGTTTCAAACTAGTGCTTACGACACATTTAATTAAATCAATCGATCGTAGTGCCCACAATCGCCTTATGAGGCATTCAATTAAATTAGTCATCCTTATTGCCACAGTTACCTTCTAAAACACTAAATTCAACTAATTGACCTGAGTTTCAACAATTTTCTACTAAGATATAAACTTAAATTAATTTGCCGTACCATCCATTTTTCAAAATCTGGGAGTAAAATTTAATTAACTGTAATCAATGCTCACAATTTCCTTCTAAGAAATTAAATTTAATTAATTGACCTTCACAGGCACAATTTCCTTCTAAGGCACTAAATAAAATTAATTGGCCGTATCGCCCTCGAACGCACACTAAGTCATTAAAGTAAAATGATTGGCCTTAGTGTCAACTATTGCTTTCCGAGGCACGATATTAAATTAATTGTCCTTATTGCCACAATTACATTCTAAAGCACTTATTTGAAATTGTTATCAGTACTCCCTAAAGTTTCCTAGCGAGGCTAAAGGTTATCTATTAATTTGCCTTAGTACCCGTAATTGCCTTCGGTGGCACAAAATTAAATTTACTGGCCTCAATGCCCACAATTGCCTTATAAGAAATTATGTGTAACTAATTATCCTCAGCACCAATAATTGCCTTCAGAGGCATTAAATTAAATCAACTGGCCGTACCGCCCCCAATTGCAACTAAGACATTAAATTAAATCAATTGGCTTTAGTGGCAACTAGTGCTTACGACACATTTAGTTAAACGAATCGATCGTAATGCCCACAATCGCCTTATGAGGCATTCAATTAAATCAGTCATCCTTAGTGCCACGGTTACCTTCTAAAACACTAAATTCAACTAATTGACCCGAGTTTCAACAATTTTCTACTAAGGTACAAAATGAAATTAATTTGCCGTACCATCCGTACTTTCAAATCTGGGCGTAAAATTTAATTAACTGGAATCAATGCTCGCAATTTCCTTCTAAGAAATTAAATTTAATTAATTGACCTTCACAGGCACAATTTCCTTCTAAGGTACTAAATAAAATTAATTGGCCGTATCGCCCTCAAACGCACACTAAGGCATTAAAATAAAATGATTGGCCTTAGTGCCTACTATTGCTTTCCGACGCACGATATTAATTTGATTGTCCTTATTGCCACAATTACATTCTAAAGCACTTATTTGAAATTATTATCAGTACTCCCTAAAGTTTCCAAGCGAGGCTGAAGGTTATATTAATTTGCCTTAGTACCCGTAATTGCCTTCGGAGGCCCAAAATTAAATTTACTGGCCTCAATGCCCACAATTGTTTTCTAAAAAAATTATGTGTAACTAATTGTCCTCAGCACCAATAATTTCCTTCAGAGGCATTAAATTAAATTAATTGGCCGTACCGCCCCCAATTGCACACTAAGACAATAAATTAAATCAATTGGCCTTAGTTTCAATTAGTGCTTACGACACATTCAATTAAATCAATCGATCGTAGTTTCCACAATCGCCTTATGAGGCATTCAATTAAATTAGCCTTCATCCTTATTGCCACAGTTACCTTCTAAAACACTAAATTCAACTAATTGACCTGAGTTTCAACAATTTTCTACTAAGGTATAAACTTAAATTAATTTTCCGAACCAATCCGTTTTTCCAAATCTGGGCGTAAAATTTAATTAACTGGCATCAATGCTCGCAATTTCCTTCTAAGAAATTAAATTAAATTAATTGACCTTCACAGGCACAATTTCCTTAGAGGCACTAAATAAAATTAATTTGCCGTATCGCCCTCGAACGCACACTCTTATACAATTAAAATAAAATGATTGGCCTTAGTGCCCACTATTGCTTTCCGATGCACGATATTAAATTAATTGTCCTTATTGCCACAATTACATTCTAAAGCACTTATTTGAAATTATTATCAGTACTCCCTAAAGTTTCCTAGCGAGGCTTAAGGTTATATTAATTTGCCTTAGTACCCGTAATTGCCTTCGGAGGCACAAAATTAAATTTACTGGCCTCAATGCCCACAATTGCCTTATATGAAATTATGTGTAACTAATTCTCCTCCGCACCAATAATTGCCTTCAGAGGCATTAAATTAAATTAATTGGCCGTACCGCCCCCAATTGCACACTAAGACATTAAATTAAATCAATTGGCTTTAGTGGCAACTAGTGCTTACGACACATTCAGTTAAATCAATAGATCGTAATGCCCACAATCGCCTTGTGAGGCATTCAATTAAATTAGTCATCCTTATTGCCACAGTTACCTTCTAAAACACTAAATTCAACTAATTGACCTTAGTTCCGGCAATTTTCTACTAAGGTATAAAATTAAATTAATTTGCCGTACCATCCGTTTTTCCAAATCTAGGCATAAAATTTAATTAACTGGTATCAATGCTCGTAATTTCCTTCTAAGAAATTAAATTTAATTAATTGACCTTCACAGGCACAATTTCCTTCTAAGGCACTAAATAAAATTAATTTGCCGTATCGCTCTCGAACGCACACTAAGGCATTAAAATAAAATGATTGCCTTATTAGTGCCCACTATTGCTTTCCGATGCACGATATTAAATTAATTGTCCTTATTGCCACAATTACATTCTAAAGCACTTATTTGAAATTATTATCATTACTCCCTAAAGTTTCCTAGCGAGGCTTAAGGTTACACTAATTTGCCTTAGTACCCGTAACTGCCTTCGGAGGCACTAAATTAAATTTACTGTCCTCAATGCCCACAATTGCCTTCTAAGAAATTATGTGTAACTAATTGTCCTCAGCGCCAATAATTGCCTTCAGAAGCATTAAATTAAATTAATTGGCCGTACCGCCCCAATTGCACACTAAGACATCAAATTAAATCAATTGGCTTTAGTGGCAACTAGTGCTTACGACACATTCAGTTAAA
Source organism: Cinchona pubescens (assembly GCA_025175665.1). Classification (NCBI taxonomy): domain Eukaryota; kingdom Viridiplantae; phylum Streptophyta; class Magnoliopsida; order Gentianales; family Rubiaceae; genus Cinchona; species Cinchona pubescens. The sequence goes on from JANKKI010000232.1 coordinate 2,900,769, forward strand.
TCAATCGATCGTAATGCCCACAATCGCCTTATGAGGCATTCAATTAAATTAGTCATCCTTATTGCCACAGCGACCTTCTAAAACACTAAATTCTACTAATTGACCTTAGTTCCGGCAATTTTCTGCTAAGGTATAAAATTATAGAAATTAATTTACCGTACCATCCGTTTTTCCAAATCTGGGCGTAAAATTTAATTAACTGGCAGCAATGCTCGCAATTTCTATCTAAGAAATTATATTTAATTAATTGACCCTCACAGACACAATTTTCTTCTAAGGCACTAAATAAAATTAATTGGCCGTATCGCCCTCGAACGCACACTAAGGCATTAAAGTAAAATGATTCGCCTTAGTGCCCACTATTGCTTTCTGAGGCACGATATTAAATTAATTATCCTTAGTGCCACATTTACATTCTAAATCACTTATTTGAAATTGTTATCAGCACTCCCTAATGTTTCCTAGCGAGGAATAAGGTTATATTAATTTGCCATAGTACCCGTAATTGCCTTTAGAGGCACAAAATTAAATTTATTGGCCTCAATGCCCACAATTGCCTTCTAAGAAATTGTGTGTAACTAATTGTCCCCAGCACCAATAATTGCTTTCAGAGGCATTAAATTAAATTAATTGGCCATACCGCCCCAATATGCACACTAAGACATTAAATTAAATCAATTGATTGTAGTGGCAACTAGTGCTAACGACACATTCAGTTAAATCGATCGATCGTAATGCCCACAATCGCCTTATGAGGCATTCAATTAAATTAGTCATCCTTATTGCCACAGTTACCTTCTAAAACACTGAATTCAACTAATTGAACTGAGTTTCGGCAATTTTCAGCTAAGGTATAAAATTAAATTAATTTACCGTACCATCCGTTTTTCCAAATCTGGGCGTAAAATTTAATTAACTGGATGACAATTTGCTCGCAATTTCCTTCTAAGGCAAATTGTAGGCAATTTGGCTTATCATTTTATCACAATTTCCTTCTAAGGCACTAAATAAAATTAATTGGCCGTATCGCCATTCGAACGCACACTAAGGCATTAAAATAAAATGATTGGCCATAGTGCCTACTATTGCTTTCCGACGCACGATATTAAATTAATTGTCCTGAGCACCACGTTTACATTCAAAAGCATTTATTGAAATTGTGGAAATATTATCAGAACTCCCTAATGTTTACTAGCGAGGCTTAAGGTTATATTAATTTGCCTTAGCACCCGTAATTGCCTTCAGAGGCACAAAATTAAATTTACTGCCCTCAATGCCCACAATTGCCTTCTAAGAAATTATGTGTAACTAATTGTTCTCAGCACCAATAATTGCCTTCAGAGTCATTAAATTAAATTAATTGGCCATACCGCTCCCAATTACACACTAAGACATTAAATTAAATCAATTGGCTTTAGTGGCAACTAGTGCTTACAACACATTCAGTTAAATCAATCGATCGTAATGCCCACAATCGCCTTATGAGGCATTCAATTAAATTAGTCATCCTTATTGCCACAGTTACCTTCTAAAACACTAATTTCAACTAATTGACCTGAGTTTCACCGATTTTCTACTAAAGTATAAAATTAAATTAATTTGCCGTACCATCAATTTTTAATTTAAATCTGGAAATTAAAATTTAATTAACAGCCATCAATGATCGCAATTTCCTTCTAAGCCACTTTAAATTAAATTTAATTAATTGACATCACGGACACAATTTTTTCTTCTAAGGCACTAAATAAAATTAATTGGCTGTATCGCCCTCGATCGCACACTAAGGTATTAAAATAAAATGATTGGCCTTAGTGCCCACTGTTGCTTTCCGAGGCACGATATTAAATTAATTGTCCTGAGCGCCACGTTTACATTCAAAAGCATTTATTGAAATTGTTATCAGAACTCCCTAATGTTTTCTAGCGAGGCTTAAGGTTATATTAATTTGCCTTAGTACCCGTAATTGCCTTCAGAGGCACAAAATTAAATTTACTGGCCTCAATGCCCACAATTGCCTTCTAAGAAATTATGTGTAACTAATTGTCCTCAGGCCAATAATTGCCTTCGGAGGCATTAAATTAAATTAATTGGCCGTACCGCCCCCAATTGCACACTAAGACATTAAATTAAATCAATTGGCTTTAGTGGCAACTAGTGCTTACGACACATTCAGTTAAATCAATCGATCGTAATAAATTGAAGGCCCACAATCGCCTTATGAGGCATTCAATTAAATTAGTCATCCATATTGCCACAGTTACCTTCTAAAACACTAAATTCAACTAATTGACCTAAGTTTCGGCAATTTTTGACTATGGTATAAAATTAAATTAATTTGCCGTACCATCCGTTTTTCCAAATCTGGGCATAAAATATTAGTAACTGGCATCAATGCTCTCAATTTCCTTCTAAGAAATTAAATTTAATTAATTGACCTTCGCAGGCACAATTTCCTTTTAAGGCACTAAATAAAATTAATTGGCCACATCGCCCTCGAACGCACACTAAGGCATTAATATAAAATGATTGTGCCTAAGTGCCCACTATTGCTTTCCGAGGCACGATATTAAACTAATTGTCCTTATTGCCACAATTACATTCTAAAGCACTTATTTGAAATTTTTATCAGTACTCCCTAAAGTTTCCTAGCGAGGCTTAAGGTTATATTAATTTGCCTTAGTACCCGTAATTGCCTTCGGAGGCACAAAAATTAAATTTACTGGCCTCAATGCCCACAATTGCCTTCTAAGAAATGATGTGTTACTAATTGTCCATAGCACCAATAATTGCCTTCAGAGGCATTAAATTAAATTAATTGGCCGTACCGCCCCCAATTGCACACTATGACATTAAATTAAATCAATTGGCTTTAGTGGCAACTAGTGCTTACGACATATTCACTTAAATCAATCGATCGTAATGCCCACAATCACCTTATGAGGCATTCAATTAAATTAGTCATCCTTATTGCCACAGTTACCATCTAAAACACTAAATTCAACTACTTGACCTTAATTTCGGCAATTTTCTACTAAGGTTCAAAATTAAATTAATTTGACGTACCATCCTTTTTTCCAAATCTGGGCATAAAATTTAATTAACGGCCATCAATGCTCGCAATTTCCTTCTAAGAAATTAAATTTAATTAATTGACCTTCAGAGGCACAATTTTCTGCTAAGGCACTAAATAAAATTAATTGGCCGTATCGCCCTAAACGAACGCACACTAATGCATTAAAATAAAATGAGTGGCCTTAGTGCCCACTATTGCTTTTCGATGCACGATATTAAATTAATTGTCCTTAGTGCCACATTTACATTCTAAAGCACTTATTTGAAATTGTTATCGATACTCCCTAATGTTTTCTAGCGAGGCTTAAGGTTATATTAATTTGCCTTAGTACCCGTAATTGCCTTCAGAGGCACAAAATTAAATTTACTGGCCTCAATGCCCACAATTGCCTTCTAAGAAATTATGTGTAACTAATTGTCCACAGCACCAATAATTGCCTTCAGAGGCATTAAATTAAATTAATTGGCCGTACCGCCCCCAATTGCACACTAAGACATTAAATTAAATCAATTGGCTTTAGTGGCAACTAGTGCTTATACACATTCAGTTAAATCAATCGATCGTAATGCCCACAATCGCCTTATGAGGCATTCAATTAAATTAGTCATCCTTATTGCCACAGTTACGTTCTAAAACACTAAATTCAACTAATTGACCTGAGTTTCGGCAATTTTTTACTAAGGTATAAAATATAATTATTTTGCCGTACCATCCATTTTTCCAAATCTGGGGTAAAATTTAATTAACTGGCATCAATGCTCGCAATTTCCTTTTAAGAAATTAAATTTAATTAATTGACCTTTGCAGGCACAATTTCCTTCTAAGGCACTACATAAAATTAATTGGCCGTATCGCCCTCGAAGGCACACTCAGGCATTAAAATAAAAAGATTGGCCTTAGTGCCCGCTATTGCTTTCCGACGCACGATATTAAATTAATTGTCCTTATTGCCTCAATTACATTCTAAAGCACTTATTTGAAATTGTTATCAATACTCACTAAAGTTTCCTAGCGAGGCTTAAGGTTATATTAATATGCCCTAGTACCCGTAATTGCCTTCGGAGGCACAAAATTAAATTTACTGGCCTCAATGCCCACAATTGCCTTCTAAGAAATTATGTGTAACTAATTGTCCTCAGCACCAATAATTGCCTAATTATCAGAGGCAATAAATTAAATTAATTGGCCGTACCGCCCCCAATTTCACAATAAGACATTAAATTAAATCAATTGGCTTTAGTGGCAACTAGTGCTTACGACACATTCAGTTAAATCAATCGATCGTAATACCCACAATCGCCTTATGAGGCATTCAATTAAATTAGTCATCCTTATTGCCACAGTTACCTTCTAAAACACTAAATTCAACTTCTTGACCTTAGTTTCGGCAATTTTCTACTACGGTATAAAAATAAATTAATTTGCCGTACCATCCGTTATTCCTATCTAGGCGTAAAATTTAATTAACTGTAATCAATGCTCGCAATTTCCTTCTAAGAAATTAAATTTAATTAATTGACCTTCACAGACACAATTTCCTTCTAAGGCACTAAATAAAATTAAATGGCCGTGTCGCCCTCAAACGCACACTAAGGCATTAAAATAAAATGATTGGCCTTAGTGCCCACTATTGCTTTCCGAGGCACGATATTAAATTAATTGCATGTGTCACTTAAGTCCTTAGTGCCACATTTACATTCTAAAGCACTTATTTGAAATTGTTATCAGTACTCCCAAATGTTTCCTAGCGAGGCTTAAGGTTATATTAATTTGCCTTAGTACCCGTAATTGCCTTCGGAGGCACAAAATTAAATTTACTGGCCTCAATGGCCACAATTGCCTTCTAAGAAATTATGCGTAACTAATTGTCCACAGCACCAATAATTGCCTTCAGAGGCAATAAATTAAATTGATTGGTCGTACCGCCCCCAATTGCACACTATGACATTAAATTAAATCAATTGGCTTTAGTGGCAACTAGTGCTTACGACACATTCAGTTAAATCAATCGATCGTAATGCCCACAATCGCCTTTTGAGGCATTCAATTAAATTAGTCATCCTTATTGCCACAGTTACGTTCTAAAACACTAAATTCAACTAATTGACCTGAGTTTCAGAAATTTTCTACTAAGGTATAAAATTAAATTATTTTGCCATACCATCCGTTTTTCCAAATCTGGGATAAAATTTAATTAAATGGCATCAATGCTCGCAATTTCCTTCTAAGAAATTAAATTTAATTACTTGACCTTCGCAGGCACAATTTTCTTCTAAGGCACTAAATAAAATTAATTGGCCGTATCGCCCTCGAACGCACACTAATGCATTAAAATAAAATGAGTGGCCTTAGTGCCCACTATTGCTTTTCGATTCACGATATTAAATTAATTGTCCTTAGTGCCACATTTACATTCTAAAGCACTTATTTGAAATTGTTATCGGTACTCCCTAATGTTTCCTAGCGAGGCTTAAGGTTATATTAATTTGCCTTAGTATCCGTTATTGCCTTCAAAGGCACAAAATTAAATTACTGGCCTGAATGCCCACAATTGCCTTCTAAGAAATTATGTGTAACTAATTGTCCACAGCACCAATAATTGCCTTCAGAGGAATTAAATTAATTTAATTGGCCGTACCGCTCCCAATTGCACACTAAGACATTGAATTAAATCAATTGGCTTTTTCTTAGTGGCAACTAGTGCTTACGACAGATTCAGTTAAATCAATCGATCGTAATGCCCACAATCTCCTTATGAGGCATTCAATTAAATTAGTCATCCTTATTGCCACTAGTTACGTTCTAAAACACTAAATTCAACTAATTGACCTGAGTTTCGGCAATTTTCTACTAAGGTATAAAATTAAATTATTTTGCCGTACCATCAATTTTTCCAAATCTGGGGTAAAATTTAATTAACTGGCATGAATGCTCGCAATTTCCTTTTAAGAAATTAAATTTCATTAATTGACCTTTGCAGGCACAATTTCCTTCTAAGGCACTACATAAAATTAATTGGCCGTATCGCCCTCGAACGCACACTAAGGCATTAAAATAAAAAGATTGGCCTTAGTGCCCGCTATTGCTTTACGACGCACGATATTAAATTAATTGTCCTTATTGCCTCAATTACATTCTAAAGCACTTATTTGAAATTGTTATCAGTACTCCCTAAAGTTTCCTAGCGAGGCTTAAGGTACATATATATTAATATGCCTTAGTACCCGTAATTGCCTTCGGAGGCACAAAATTAAATTTACTGGCCTAAATGCCCACAATTGCCTTCTATGAAATTATGTGTAACTAATTGTCCTCAGCACCAATAATTGCCTTAAGAGGCATTAAATTAAATTAATTGGTCGTACCGCCCCCAATTGCACACTAAGACGTTAAATTAAATCAATTGGCTTTTGTGGCTACTAGTACTTACGACACATTCAGTTAAGTCAATCGATCGTAATGCCCAAAATCGCCTTATGAGGCATTCAATTAAATTAGTCATCCTTATTGCCACAGTTACCTTCTAAAACACTAAATTCAACTACTTGACCTGAAGTTTCGGCAATTTTCTACTAAGGTATAAAATTAAATTAATTTGCCGTACCATCCGTTTTTCCAAATCTAGGCGTAAAATTTAATTAACTGGCATCAATGCTAGCAATTTCCTTTTAAGAAGTTAAATTTAATTAATTGACCCACACAGGCACGGACCTTATTTTCCTTCTAAGGCACTGAATAAAATTAATTGGCCGTATCGCCCTCGAACGCACACTAAGGCATTAAAATAAAAAGATTGGCCTTAGTGCCCACTATTGCTTTCCGACGCACGATATTAAATTAATTGTCCTTATTGCCACAATTACATTCTAAAGCACTTATTTGAAATTGTTATCAGTACTCCCTAAAGTTTCCTAGCGAGGCTTAAGGTTATATTAATTTGCCTTAGTACCCGTAATTGTCTTCAGAGGCACAAAATTAAATTTACTGGCATCAATGCCCACAATTGTCTTCTAAGAAATTATGTGTAACTAATTGTCCACAGCACCAATAATTGCCTTCAGAGGCAATAAATTAAATTAATTGGCCGTACCGCCCCCAATGTGCACACTAAGACATTAAATTAAATCAATTGGCTTTAGTGGCAACTAGTGCTTACGACACATTCAGTTAAATCAATCGATCGTAATGCCCACAATCGCCTTATGAGGCATTCAATTAAATTAGTAGAACTCTGTTAACCTTAAGCATCCTTATTGCCACAGTTACCTTCTAAAACACTAAATTCAACTTCTTGACCTTAGTTTCGGCAATTTTCTACTACGGTATAAAAATAAATTAATTTGCCGTATCATCCGTTTTTCCTAATCTGGGCGTAAAATTTAATTAACTGCCATCAATGCTCGCAATTTCCTTCTAAGAAATTAAATTTAATTAATTGACCTTCACAGACACAATTTTCTTCTAAGGCACTAAATAAAATTAATTGGCCGTATCGTCCTCAAATGCACACTAAGGCATTAAAATAAAATGATTGGCCTTAGTGCTGACTATTGCTTTCCGAGGCACGATATTAAATTAATTGTCCTTAGTGCCACATTTACATTCTAAAGCACTTATTTGAAATTGTTATCAGTACTCCCAAATGTTTCCTAGCGAGGCTTAAGGTTACGTTAATTTGCCTTAGTACCCGTAATTGCCTTCGGAGGCACAAAATTAAATTTACTGGCCTCAATGCCCACAATTGCCATTTCTAAGAAATTATGTGTAACTAATTGTCCACAGCACCAATAATTGCCTTCAGAGGAAATAAATTAAATTGATTGGCCGTACTGCCCCCAATTGCACACTATGACATTAAATTAAATCAATTAATTAGTGGCAACTAGTGCTTACGACACATTCAGTTAAATCAAGACGATCGTAATACCCACAATCGCCTTTTGAGGCATTCAATTAAATTAGTCATCCTTATTGCCACAGTTACGTTCTAAAACACTAAATTCAACAAATTGACCTGAGTTTCAGAAATTTTCTTCTAAGGTATAAAATTAAATTATTTTGCCGTACCATCCGTTTTTCCAAATCTGGGGTAAAATTTAATTAACTGGCATCAATGCTCGCAATTTCCTTCTAAGAAATTAAATTTAATTACTTGACCTTCGCAGGCACAATTTTCTTCTAAGGCACTAAATAAAATTAATTGGCCGTATCGCCCTCGTAATCACACTAATGCATTAAAATGAAATGATTGGCAGACTTAGTGCCCACTATTGCTTTCCGAGGCACGATATTAGATTAATTGTCCTTAGTGCCACATTTATATTCTAAAGCACTTATTTGAAATTGTTATCAGTACTCCCTAATGTTTCCTAGCGAGACTTAAGGTTATATTAATTTGCCTTAGTACCCGTAATTGCCTTCGGAGGCACAAAATTAAATTTACTGGCCTCAATTCCCACAATTGCCTTCTAAGAAATTATGTTTAACTAATTGTCCACAGCACCAATAATTGCCTTCAGAGGCAATAAATTAAATTGATTGGCCGTACCGCTCCCAATTGCACACTATGACATTAAATTAAATCAATTGGCTTTACTGGCAACTAGTGCTTACGACACATTCAGTTAAATCAATCGATCGTAATGCCCACAATCGCCTTATGAGGCATTCAATTAAATTAGTCATCCTTATTGCCACAGTTACGTTCTAAAACACTAAATTCAAATAATTGACCTGAGTTTCAGAAATTTTCTACTAAGGTAATTCTAAGTTAACTTATTAGCTAAGGCATAATATTAAAAATGATTGGCCTTAGTGCCCACTATTGCTTTCCGATGCACGATATTAAATTAATTGTCCTTATTGCCACAATTACATTCTAAAGCACTTATTTGAAATTGTTATCAGTACTCCCTAAAGTTTCCTAGCGAGGCTTAAGGTTATATTAATTTGCCTTAGTACCCGTAATTGCCTTCGGAGGCACAAAATTAAATTTACTGGCCTCAATGCCCACAATTGCCTTCTAAGAAATTATGTGTAACTAATTGTCCTCAGCACCAATAATTGCCTTCAGAGGCATTAATTTAAATTAATTGGCCATACCGCCCCCAGATTGCACACTAAGACATTAAATTAAATCAATTGGCTTACGACACATTCAGTAAAATCAATCGATCGTAATGCCCACAATCGCCTTATGAGGCATTCAATTAAATTGGCCATCCTTATTGCCAAAGTTACCTTCTAAAACACTAAATTCAACTACTTGACCATAGTTTCAGCAATTTTCTACTAAGGTTTAAAATTAAATTAATTTGCCGTACCATCCGTTTTTTCCAAATCTGGGTGTAAAATTTAATTAACTGCCATCAATGCCGCAAATTCCCTCTAAGAAATTAAATTTAATTAATTGACCTTCACAGACTCAACTTTCTTCTCAGGCACTAAATAAAATTAATTGGCCGTATTGCCCTCGAAAGCACACTAATGCAATAAAATAAAATGATTGGCCTTAGTTCCCACTATTGCTTTCCGAGGCACGATATTAAATTAATTGTCCTTAGTGCCACATTTACATTCTAAAGCACTTATTTGAAATTCTTATCAGTACTCCCTATTTAATGTTTCCTAGCGAGGCTTAAGGTTATATTAATTTGCCTTAGTACCCGTAATTGCCTTCAGAGGCACAAAATTCAATTTACTGGCCTCAATGCTTACAATTGCCTTCTAAGAAATTATGTGTAACTAATTGTCCACAGCACCAATAATTGCCTTCAGAGGCATTAAATTAAATTAATTGGCCGTATAGCCCCCAATTGCACACTAAAACATTAACTTAAATCAATTGGCTTTAGTGGCAACTAGTGCTTACGGCACATTCTGTTAAATCGATCGATCGCAATGCCACAATCGCCTTATGAGGCATTCAATAAAATTAGTCATCCTTATTGCCACAGTTACCTTCTAAAACACTAAATTCAACTAATTGACCTGAGTTTCGGCGATTTTCTACTAGGGTATAAAATTAAATAAATTTGCCGTACCATCCGTTTTTCCAAATCTGGGCGTAAAATTTAATTAACTGGCATCAATGCTAATAATTTCCTTCTAAGAAATTAAATTTAATTATCAATTGACCATCGTAGGCACAATTTCCTTCTAAAGCACTAAATAAAATTAATTGGCCGTATCGCCCTCGAACGCACACTAATGCATTAAAATAAAATGAGTGGCCTTAGTGCCCACTATTGCTTTTCGATTCACGATATTAAATTAATTGTCCTTAGTGCCACATTTACATTCTAAAGCACTTATTTGAAATTGTTATCGGTACTCCCTAATGTTTCCCAGCGAGGCTTAAGGTTATATTAATTTGCCTTAGTATCCGTTATTGCCTTCAAAGGCACAAAATTAAATTACTGGCCTGAATGCCCACAATTGCCTTCTAAGAAATTATGTGTAACTAATTGTCCACAGCACCAATAATTGCCTTCAGAGGAATTAAATTAATTTAATTGGCCGTACCGCTCCCAATTGCACACTAAGACATTGAATTAAATCAATTGGCTTTAGTGGCAACTAGTGCTTACGACACATTCAGTTAAATGAATTATTCGTAATGCCCACAATCGCCTATACGAGGCATTATATTAAATTAGATAATCCTTATTAATGCCTTACCTTCTAAAACACTAAATTCAACTAATTGACCTGAGTTTCGGCAATTTTCGAATAAGGTAGAAAATTAAATTAATTTGCCGTACCATCCGTTTTTCCAAATCTGGGTGTAAAATTTAATTAACTGCCATCAATGATCTTAATTTCCTTCCAAGAAATTAAATTTAATTAATTGACCTTCACAGACACAATTTTTTCTTCTAAGGCACTAAATAAAATTAATTGGCCGTATCGCCCTCGAACGCACACTAAGGTATTAAAATAAAATGATTGGCCTTAGTGCCCACTGTTGCTTTCCGAGGCACGATACTAAATTAATTGTCCTAAGTGCCACATTTACATTCTAAAGCACTTATTTGAAATTTTTATCAATTAATTTCCCTAATGTTTCTAGCGAGGCTTGTGTTTTATTAATTTGCCTTATTACCCGTAATTGCCTTCAGAGGCACAAAATTAAATTTACTGTAACACCTCAATGTCCACAATTGCCTTTTAAGAAATTATGTGTAACTAATTGTCCACAGCACCAATAATTGCCTTCAGAGGCATTAAATTAAATTGATTGGCCGTACCGACCCCAATTGCACACTAAGACATTAAATTCAATCAATTGGCTTTAGTGGCAACTAGTGCTTACGACACATTCAGTTAAATGAATCAATCGTAATGCCCACAATCGCCTTACGAGGCATTCAATTAAATTAGTCATCCTTATTGCCACAGTTACCTTCTAAAACACTAAATTCAACTACTTGACCTTAGTTTCTTATTTCTACTAAGGTATAAAATTAAATTAATTTGCCGTACCATCCGTTTTTCCAAATGGCGTAAAATTTAATAAACTGGCATCAATGCTCGCAATTTCCTTCTAAGAAATTAAATTTAATTAATTGACCTCCACAGACACAATTTTCTTCTAAGGCACTAAATAAAATTAATTGGCCGTATCGCCCTCGAACGCACACTAAGGCATTAAAATAAAATGATTGGCCTTAGTGCTCAGTATTGCTTTCCGAGGCACGATATTAAATTAATTGTCCTTAGTGCCACATTTACATTCTAAAGCACTTATTTCAAATTGTTATCCGTACTCCCTAAAGTTTCCTAGCGAGGCTTAAGGTTATATTAATTTGCCTTAGTACCCGTAATTGCCTTCAGAGGCACAAAATTAAATTTATTGGCTTCAATGCCCACAATTGCCTTCTAAGAAATTATGTGTTACTACTTGTCCACAGCACCAATAAGTGCCTTCAGAGGCATTAAATTAAATTAATTGGCCGTACCGCCCCCAATTGTACACTAAGACATTAAATTAAATCAATTGGCTTTAGTGGCAACTAGTGCTTACGACACATTCAGTTAAATCGATCGATCGTAAGGCCCACAATCGCCTTATGAGGCATTCAATAAAATTAGTCATCCTTATTGCCACAGTTACCTTCTAAAATGCTAAATTCAACTAATTGACCTGAGTTTCGGTAGGCAATTTTCTACTAAGGTATAAAATTAAATTAATTTACCGTACCATCCATTTTTCCAAATCTGGGCGTAAAATTTAAGTAACTGGCATCAATGCTCTCAATTTCCTTCCAAGAAATTAAATTTAATTAATTGACCTTCACAGACACAATTTTTTCTTCTAAGGCACTAAATAAAATTAATTGGCCGTATCGCCCTCGAACGCACACTAAGGTATTAAAATAAAATGATTGGCCTTAGTGCCCACTATTGCTTTCTGAGGCACGATATTAAATTAATTGTCCTGTGTGCCACATTTACATTCTAAAGCACTTAGTTGAAATTGTTATCAGTACTCCCTAATGTTTCCTAGCGAGGCTTAAGGTTATATTAATTTGCCTTAGTACCCGTAATTGCCTTCGGAGGCACAAAATTAAATTTATTGGCCTCAATGCCCACAATTGCCTTCTAAGAAATTATGTGTAACTAATTGTCCACAGCACCAATAATTGCCTTCAGAGGCATTGAAAATTAAATTAATTGGCCGTACCGCCCCCAATTGCACACTAAGACATTAAATTAAATCAATTGGCTTTAGTGGCAACTGGTGCTTACGACACATTCAGTTAAATCAATCGATCGTAATGCCCACAATCGCCTTATGAGGCATTCAATTAAATTAGTCATCCTTATTGCCACAGTTACGTTCTAAAACACTAAATTCAACTAATTGACCTGAGTTTCGGCAATTTTCTACTAAGGTATAAAATTAATTTATTTTGCCGTAACCTCCGTTTTTCCAAGTTTGGGCATAAAATTTTAGTAACTGGCATCAATGCTCTCAATTTCCTTCTAATAAATTAAATTTAATTAATTGACCTTCGCAGGCACAATTTCCTTCTAAGGCACTAAATAAAATTAATTGGCCGTATCGCCCTCGAACGCACACTAAGGCATTAAAATAAAATGATTGGCCTTGGTGCCCACTATTGCTTTCCGAGGCACGATATTAAATTAATTGTCCTTATTGCCACAATTAATTATATTCTAAAGCACTTATTTAAAATTTTGATCAATACTCCCTAAAGTTTCCTAGCGAGGCTTAAGGTTATATTAATTTGCCTTAGTACCCGTAATTGCCTTCGGAGGCACAAAATTAAATTTACTGGCCTCAATGCCCACAATTGCCTTCTAAGAAATGATGTGTAACTAATTGTCCTCAGCACCAATAATTGCCTTCAGAGGCATTAAATTAAATTAATTGGCCGTACAGCCCCCAATTGCACACTAAGACATTAAATTAAATCAATTGGCTTTAGTGGCAACTAGTGCTTACGACACATTCAGTTAAATCAATCGATCGTAATACCCACAATCGCCTTATGAGGCATTCAATTAAATTAGTCATCCTTATTGCCACAGTTACCTTCTATAACACTAAATTCAACTACTTGACCTTAGTTTCGGTAATTTTCTGCTACGGTGTAAAATTAAATTAATTTGTCGTACCATCCATTTTTCCAAATCTGGGCGTAAAATTTAATCGTAACTGCCATCAATGCTCGTAATTTCCTTCTAAGAAATTAAATTTAATTAATTGACCTTCACAGACACAATTTTCTTCTAAGGCACTAAATAAAATTAATTGGCCGTATCGCCTCAAACGTGCACTAAGGCATTAAAATAAAATGATTGGCCTTAGTGCCCACTATTGCTTTCCGAGGCACGATATTAAATTAATTGTCCTTAGTGCCACATTTACATTCTAAAACACTTATTTGAAATTGTTGTCAGTACTCCCTAATGTTTCCTAGCGAGGCTGAAGGTTATGTTAATTTGGCTTAGTACCCGTAATTGCCTTCGGAAGAACAAAATTAAATTTACTGGCCTCAATGCCCACAATTGCCTTCTAAGAAATTATGTGCAACTAATTGTCCACAGCACCAATAATTGCCTTCAGAAGCAATAAATTAAATTGATTGGCCGTACCGCCCCCAATTGCACACTAAGACATTAAATTAAATCAATTGGCTTTAGTGGCAACTAGTTCTTATCAACACATTCAGTTAAATCAATCGATCGTAATGCCCACAATCGCCTTATGAGGCATTCATTTATATTAGCCATCCTTATTGCCACAGTTACCTTCTAAAACACTAAATTCAACTAATTCACCAGAGTTTTGGCAATTTTATACTAAGGTATAAAATTAAATTATTTTGCCGTACCATCCGTTTTTCCAAATCTGGGGTTAAATTTAATTAACTGGCATCAATGCTCGCAATTTACTTCTAAGAAATTAAATTTAATTAATTGACCTTCCCAGGCACAATTTCCTTCTAAGGCACAAAATAAAATTAATTGGCCGTCTCGCCCTCGAACGCACACTAAGGCATTAAAATAAAATGATTGGCCTTAGTGCCCACTATTGCTTTCCGAGGCACGATATTAAATTAATTGTCCTTATTGCCACAATTATATTCTAAAGCACTTATTTGAAATTGTTATCAGTACTCCCTAAAGTTTCCTAGCGAGGCTGAAGGTTATATTAATTTGCCTTATAGGCATCTGTACCCGTAATTGCCATCCGAGGCACAAAATTAAATTTACTGGGCTCAATGTCCACAATTGCATTCTAAGAAATTATGTGTAACTAATTGTCCATAGCACCAATAATTGCCTTCAGAGGCATTAAATTAAATTAATTAGCCGTTGGGGGCGGTACACTCAGACATTAAATTCAATCAATTGGCTTCAGTGGCAACTAGTGCTTACGACACATTCAGTTAAATGAATTATTCGTAATGCCCACAATCGCCTTACGAGGCATTATATTAAATTAGTCATCCTTATTGCCACAGTTACCTTCTAAAACACTAAATTCAACTAATTGACCTTAGTTTCGGCAATTTCTACTAAGGTATAAAATTAAATTAATTTGCCGTACCATCCGTTTTTCCAAATCTGGGCGTAAAATTTAATAAACTGGCATCAATGCTCGCAATTTCCTTCTAAGAAATTAAATTTAATTAATTGACCTCCACAGACACAATTTTCTTCTAAGGCAGCTAAATAAAATTAATTGGCCGTATCGCCCTCGAACGCACACTAAGGCATTAAAATAAAATGATTGGCCTTAGTGCTCACTATTGCTTTCCGAGGCACGATATTAAATTAATTATCCTTAGTGCCACATTTACATTCTAAAGCACTTATGAGTCAAAGGCTGTCTCTAAATACAATCTAGATGTAGCGAGGCTTAAGGTTATATTAATTTGCCTTAGTACCCGTAATTGCCTTCAGAGGCACAAAATTAAATTTACTGGCCTCAATGCCCACAATTGCCTTCTAAGAAATTAGGTGTAACTAATTGTCCACAGCACCAATAATTGCCTTCAGAGGCATTAAATTAAATTAATTGGCCGTACCGCCCCCAATTGTACACTAAGACATTAAATTAAATCAATTGGCTTTAGTGGCAACTAGTGCTTACGGCACATTCAGTTAAATCGATCGATCGTAATGCCCACAATCGCCTTATGAGGCATTCAATAAAATTAGTCATCCTTATTGGGAATTTTGCCACAGTTACCTTCTAAAACACTAAATTCAACTAATTGACCTGAGTTTCGGCGATTTTCTACTAGGGTATAAAATTAAATAAATTTGCCGTACCATCCGTTTTTCCAATTCTGGGCGTAAAATTTAATTAACTGCCATCAATGCTCGCAATTTCCTTCTAAGAAATTAAATTTAATTAATTGACCTTCACAGACACAATTTTTTCTTCTAAGGAACTAAATAAAATTAATTGGCCGTATCGCCTCGAACGCACACTAAGGCATTAAAATAAAATGATTGGCCTTAGTGCTCACTATTGCTTTCCGAGGCATGATATTAAATTAATTGTCATTACTGCCACATTTACATTCTAACGCACTTATTTGAAATTGTTATCCGTACTGCCTAAAGTTTCCTAGCGAGGCTGAAGGTTATATTAATTTGCCTTAGTACCCGTAATTGCCATCCGAGGCACAAAATTAAATTTACTGGGCTCAATGTCCACAATTGCATTCTAAGAAATTATAAGATTTATTAATGGCATCAATGCTCGCAATTTCCTTCTAAGAAATTAAATTTAATTAATTGACCTTCACAGACACAATTTTCTTCTAAGGCACTAAATAAAATTAATTGGCCGTATCGCCCTCGAACGCACACTAAGGCATTAAAATAAAATGATTGGCCTTAGTGCCCACTATGTGCTGCTTTCCGAGGCACGATATTAAATTAATTGTCCTTAGTGCCACATTTACATTCTAAAGCACTTATTTGAAATTGTTATCAGAACTCCCTAAAGTTTCCCAGCGAGGCTTAAGGTTATATTAATTTGCCTTAGTACCCGTAATTGCCTTCACTAGGCACAAAATTAAATTTACTGGCCTCAATGCCCACAATTGCCTTCTAAGAAATTATGTGTAACTAATTGTCTACAGCACCAATAATTGCCTTCAGAGACATTAAATTAAATTAATTGGCCGTACCGCCCCCAATTGTACACTAAGACATTAAATTAAATCAATTGGCTTTAGTGGCAACTAGTGCTTACCACACATTCAGTTAAATCGATCGATCGTAATGCCCACAATTGCCTTATGAGGCATTGTATAAAATTAGTCATCCTTATTGCCACAGTTAACTTCTAAAAAGCTAAATTCAATTAATTGACCTTAGAGTTTCGGCAATTTTCTACTAAGGTATAAAATTAAATTAATTAGATAAAGTATTTAGTACCATCCGTTTTTCCAAATCTGGGCGTAAAATTTAAGTAACTGGCATCAATGCTCTCAATTTTCTTCTAAGAAATTAAATTTAATTAATTGACCTTCACAGACACAATTTTTTCTTCTAAGGCACTAAATAAAATTAATTGGCCGTATCGCCCTCGAACGCACACTAAGGTATTAAAATAAAATGATTGGCCTTAGTGCCCACTATTGCTTTCTGAGGCACGATATTAAATTAATTGTCCTGTGTGCCACATTTACATTCTAAAGCACTTAGTTGAAATTGTTATCAGTACTCCCTAATGTTTCCTAGCGAGACTTAAGGTTATATTAATTTGCCTTGGTACCCGTAATTGCCTTCGGAGGCACAAAATTAAATTTACTGGCCTCAATGCCCACAATTGCCTTCTAAGAAATTATGTGTAACTAATTGTCCTCAGCACCAATAATTGCCTTCAGAGGCATTAAATTAAATTAATTGGCCGTACCGCCCCCAATTGCACACTAAGATATTAAATTAAATCAATTGGCTTTAGTGGCAACTAGTGCTTACGTCACATTCAGTTAAATCAATCGATCGTAATGCCCAGAATCGCCTTATGAGGCATTCAATTAAATTAGTCATCCTTATTTCCACAGTTACCTTCTAAAACACTAAATTCAACTACTTGACCTTAGTTTCGGCAATTTTCTACTAAGGTATAAAATTAAATTATTTTGCCGTACCATCCGTTTTTCCAAATCTGGGGTAAAATTTAATTAACTGGCATCAATGCTCGCAATTTCCTTCTAAGAAATTAAATTTAATTACTTGACCTTCGCAGGCACAATTTCCTTCTAAGGCACTAAATAAAATTAATTGGCCGTATCGCCCTCGAACGCACACTAAGGCATTTAAATAAAAAGATTGGCCTTAGTGCCCAATTTTGCTTTCCGACGCACGATATTAAATTAATTGTCCTTATTGCCACAATTACATTCTAAAGCACTTATTTGAAATTATCGTATCAGTACTCCCTAAAGTTTCCTAGCGAGGCTTAAGGTTATATTAATTTGCCTTAGTACCCGTAATTGCCTTCGGAGGCACAAAATTAAATTTACTAGCCTCAATGCCCACAATTGCCTTCTAAGAAAATTTTGTGTAACTAATTTATACTCAGCACCAATAATTGCCTTCAGAGGCATTAAATTAAATTAATTGGCCGTACCGCCCCCAATTGGACACTAAGACATTAAATTAAATCAATTGGCTTTAGTGGCAACTAGTGCTTACGGCACATTCAGTTAAATGAATCGATCGTAATGCCCACAATCGCCTTACGAGGCATTCAATTAAATTAGTCATCCTTATTGCCACAATTACCTTCTAAAACACTAAATTCAACAATTGACCTTAGTTTCTGCAATTTTCTACTAAGGTATAAAATTAAATTAATTTGCCGTACCATCCGTTTTTCCAAATCTGGGCGTAAAATTTAATTAACTGCCATCAATGCTCGCAATTTCCTTCTAAGAAATTAAATTTAATTAATTGACCTTCACAGACACAATTTTCTTCTAAGGCACTAAATAAAATTAATTGGCCGTATCGCCCTCGAACGCACACTAAGGCATTAAAATAAAATGATTGGCCTTAGTGCCCACTATTGGTTAATGCCCACAATCGCCTTATGAGGAATTCTATTTGTTGGCCCCAAAAGCAACCTAAGAGGGGGGGTGAATTAGGTTATCTCTAAAGACAAACCTTTTTTTTTGTGCTTAATAGAAATTCAAACTTTGTACACCAAATGAAAACTTAAGCACAAATGAATACAATAGATATTCAACAAATTTAAGCTTAAAGAACAAATAAGAATATTGAGATTAAGAGAATCAAACCAAACTCCCTAGCTTCTCAAGCTTGGAGCTTGCAATGACAAAGAGCTTCTCACAAGGCAACTACCAAGTTCACAACTTGAAGTTCAGCCCCTAAAAGTCTCTTCAAAGTAGGTGAGACAATAACCTCTTGTACACAAATGAGGATCACTCTTGCTCACACTAATTTCCTTTAGTTGAGCCAAGAGTTTTACACTCACAACCTCCCTTTGTTACAATTGTTATCTCTCCACTCTTACACTTGAAGAACTTTTACACTTCTAAGCTCTTTTCACACTATCTCCTACACTATTACAACACTTGTACCCACTATTTCTCCCAAATAGCTCAAGAATTGTTTGTAATGCCCTAGAAGTCTGAACGGCTCATCAAAACATGATTAACATAACTGGGGTTCAACACAATTAAATTAGTCATCCTTATTGCCACAGTTACCTTCTAAAACACAAAATTCAACTAATTGACCTGAGTTTCGGCAATTTTCTACTAAGGTATAAAATTAAAGTAATTTGCCATACATTCCGTTTTTCCTAATCTGGGCGTAAAATTTAATTAACTGCCATCAATGCTCGCAATTTCCTTCTAAGAAATTAAATTTAATTAATAGACCTTCACAGACACAATTTTTTCTTCTAAGGCACTAAATAAAATTAATTGGCCGTATCGCCCTCGAACGCACACTAAGGCATTAAAATAAAATGATTGGCCTTAGTGCTCACTATTGCTTTCCGAGGCACGATATTAAATTTAATTGTCATTAGTGCCACATTTACATTCAAAAGAACTTATTTGAAATTATTATCAGTACTCCCTAATGTTTCCTAGCGAGGCTTAAGGTTATATTAATTTGCCTTAGTACCCGTAATTGCCTTCAAGAATTAGGCACAAAATTAAATTTACTGGCCTCAATGCCCACAATTGCCGTCTAAGAAATTATGTGTATCTAATTGTCCATAGCACCAATAATTGCCTTCAGAGGCATTAATTAAATTAATTGGCCGTACCGTCCCCAATTGCACACTAAGACATTAAATTAAATCAATTGGCTTTAGTGGCAACTAGTGCTTACTACACATTCAGTTAAATCAATCAATCGTAATGCCCACAATCGCCTTATGAGGCATTCAATTAAATTAGTCATCCTTATTGCCACATTTACCTTCTAAAACACAAAATTCAACTAATTGACCTGAGTTTCGGAAATTTTCTACTAAGGTATAAAATTAAATTAATTTGCCGTACCATCCGTTTTTCCAAATCTGGGCGTAAAATTTAATTAACTTGCATCAATGCTCACAATTTCCTTCTAAGAAATTAAATTTAATTAATTGACCTTCACAGGCACAATTTCCTTCTAAGGCACTAAATAAAATTAATTGGCGGCGTATCGCCCTCGAACGCACACTAAGGCATTAAAATAAAATGATTGGCCTTAGTGCCCACTATTGCTTTCCAATGCACGATAATAAATTAATTGTCCTTATTGCCACAATTACATTCTAAAGCACTTATTTGAAATTGTTATCAGTGCACCCTGAAGTTTCTAGCGAGGCTTAAGGTTATATTAATTTGTCTTAGTACCCGTAATTGGTTTCAGAGGCACAAAATTAAATTTACTGGCCTCAATGCCCACAATTGCTTTCTGAGAAAATTATGTGTAACTAATTGTCCTCAGCACCAATAATTGCCTTCAGAGGCATTAATTAAATTAATTGGCTGTACCGCCCCCAATTGCACACTAAGACATTAAATTAAATCAATTGGCTTTAGTGGCAACTAGTGCTTACGACACAGTCAGTTAAATCGATCGATCGTAACGCCCACAATCGCCTTATGTGGCATTCAATAAAATTAGTCATCCTTATTGCCACAGTTACCTTCTAAAACACAAAAGTATTCAACAACTTGACCATAGTTTCGGCAATTTTCTACTAAGGTATAAAATTAAATTAATTTGTCGTACCATCCGTTTTTCCAAATCTGGGCATAAAATTTAATTAACTGCCATCAATGCTCGCAATTTCCTTCTAATTAATTAAATTTAATTAATTGACCTTCACAGGCACAATTTCCTTCTAAGGCACTAAATAAAATTAATTGGCCGTATCGCCCTCGAACGCACACTAAAGCATTAAAATAAAATGATTGGCCTTAGTGCCCACTATTGCTTTCCGAGGCACGATATTAAATTAATTGTCCTTATTGCCACAATTACATTCTAAAGCACTTATTTGAAATTGTTATCAGTACTCCCTAGAGTTTCCTAGCGAGGCTTAAGGTTATATTAATTTGCCTTAATACCCGTAATTGCCTTCGGAGGCACAAAATTAAATTTACTGGCCTCAATGCCCACAATTGCAGTCTAAGAAATTATGTGTAACTAATTGTCCGCAGCACCAATAATTATGCCTTCCGAGGCATTAATTAAATTAATTGGCCGTACCGCCCCCAATTGCACACTAAGACATTAAATTAAATCAATTGGCTTTAGTGGCAACTAGTGCTTACGACACATTCGGTTAAATCAATCTATCGTAATGCTCACAATCGCCTTATGAGGCATTCAATTCAAATTAGTCATCCTTATTGCCACAGTTACCTTCTAAAACACTAAATTCAACTAATTGACCTTAGTTTCGGCAATTTTCTACTAAGGTATAAAATTAAATTAATTTGCCGTACCATCCGTTTTTCCAAATTTGGGCGTAAAATTTAATTAACTGGCCTCAATGCCCAAAATTGCCTTCTAACAAATTATGTGTAACTAATTGTGTTACATATAAGTACACTGTCTGTAGAGGCATTAAATTAAATTAATTGGCCGTACCGCCCCCAATTGCACACTAGGACATTAAATTAAATCAATTGGCCTCTGTGACAACAATTGCTTACGACATATTAAGTTAAATCAATACGATCGATCGTAATGCCCACAATCGCCTTATGAGAAATTAAATTAAATTAGTCATCCTTATTGCCACAGTTACCTTCTAAAACACAAAATTCAACTAATTGGCCTTAGTTTCGGCAATTTTCTACTAAGGTATAAAATTAAATTAATTTGCCGTACCATCCGTTTTTCCAAATCTGGGCGTAAAATTTAATTAACTGGCATCAATGCTCGCAATTTCCTTCTAAGTAATTAAATTTAATTAAATGACCTTCACAGGCACAATTTCCTTCTAAGGCACTAAATAAAATTAATTGGCCGTATCGCCCTCGAACGCACACTAAAACATTAAAATAAAATGATTGGCCTTAGTGCCCACTATTGCTTTCTGAGGCACGATATTAAATTAATTGTCCTTATTGCCACAATTACATTCTAAAGCACTTATTTGAAATTATTATCAGTACTCCCTAAAGTTTCCTAGCGAGGCTTAAGGTTATATTAATTTGCCTTAGTACCGGTAATTGCCTTCGGAGTTGGGCACAAAATTAAATTTACTGGCCCCAATGCCCACAATTGCCTTCTAAGAAATTATGTGTAACTAATTGTCCTCAGCACCAATAATTGCCTTCAGAGGCATTAATTAAATTAATTGGCCGTACCGCCCCCAATTGCACACTAAGACATTAAATTAAATCAATTGGCCTTAGTTTCAACTAGTGCTTACGACACATTCAATTAAATCAATCGATCGTAGTGCCCACAATCGCCTTATGAGGCATTCAATTAAATTAGTCATCCTTATTGCCACAGTTACCTTCTAAAACACTAAATTCAACTAATTGACCTGAGTTTCAACAATTTTCTACTAAGATATAAACTTAAATTAATTTGCCGTACCATCCATTTTTCAAAATCTGTAAAATTTAATTAACTGAATCAATGCTCACAATTTCCTTCTAAGAAATTAAATTTAATTAATTGACCTTCACAGGCACAATTTCCTTCTAAGGCACTAAATAAAATTAATTGGCCGCATCGCAATTTGAGGCAATTACGCCTCAAACGCACAATTAAGACATTAAAATAAAATGATTGGCCTTAGTGCCCACTATTGCTTTCCGATGCACGATATTAAATTAATTATCCTAATTGCCACAATTACAATCTAAAGCACTTATTTGAAATTGTTATCAGTACTCCCTAATGTTTCCTAGCGAGGCTTAAGGTTATATTAATTTGCCTTAGTACCCGTAATTGCCTTCGGAGGCACTAAATTAAATTTACTGGCCTCAATGCCCACAATTGCCATCTAAGAAATTATGTGTGACTAATGGTCCACAGCACCAATAATTGCCTTCAGAGGCATTAAATTATATTAATTGTCCATACCTCCCACAATTGCACACTGAGACATTAAATTAAATCAATTGGCTTTAGTGGCAACTAGTGCTTACGACACATTCAGTTAAATCAATCGAACGTAATGCCCAAAATCGGCTTATGAGGCATTAAATTAAATTAGTTTTCCTTATTGCCACAGTTACCTTCTAAAACACTAAATTCAACTAATTGACCTGAGTTTCGGCGATTTTCTATTAAGGTATAAAATTAAATTAATTTGCCGTACCATCCGTTTTTCCAAATCTGGGCGTAAAATTTAATTAACTGGCATCAATGCTCGCGATTTCCTTCTAAGGAATTAAATTTAATTAATTGACCTTCACAGGCACAATTTCCTTCTAAGGCACTAACAAAATTAATTGGCCGTATCGCCCTCGAACGCACACTAAGGCATTAAAATAAAATGATTGGCCTTAGTGCCCAGTATTGCTTTCCGACGCACGATAGTAAATTAATTGTCCTTATTGCGACAATTACATTCTAAAGCACTAATTTTAAATTGTTATCAGTATACCCTAAAGTTTCCTAGCGAGGCTTAAGGTTATATTAATTTGCCTTAGTACCCATAATTGCCTTCGGAGGCACAAAATTAAATTTACTGGTCTCAATGCCCACAATTGCCTTCTAAGAAATTATGTGTAACTAATTGTCCTCAGCACCAATAGCATTTAATTGATGCTATTAAGATTAAATTAGGGCTGTCTCTTATTATTAAATTAATTGGCCGTACCGCCCCCAATTGCACACTAAGACATTAAATTAAATCAATTGGCCTTAGTGGCAACTAGTGCTTACGACACATTCAGTTAAATCAATCGATCGTAATGCCCACAATTGCCTTATGAGGCATTCAATTAAATTAGTCATCCTTATTGCCACAGTTACCTTCTAAACTACCACATTCAGCTAATTGACCTTAGTTTTGGCAATTTTCTACTAAGGTATAAAATTAAATTAATTTGCCGTACCATCCGTTTTTCCAAATCTGGGCGTAAAATTTAATTAACTGGCATCAATGCTCGCAATTTCCTTCTAAGAAATTAAATTTAATTAATTGACCTTCACGGACACAATTTTCTTCTAAGGCACTAAATAAATATAAATGGCCGTATCGCACTCGAATGCACACTGAGGCATTAAAATAAAATGATTGGCCTTAGTGCCCACTATTGCTTTCCGAGGCACGATATTAAGTTTCACTAGAATTAATTGTCCTTACTGCCACAAGTACAGTTGGAAGCACTTCTTTGAAATTATTATCAGTACTCCCTAATGTTTCCTAGCGAGGCTTAAGGTTATACTAATTTGCCTTAGTACCCGTAATTCCCTTCGTAGGCACAAAATTAAATTTACTGGCCTCATTGCCTACAATTGCCTTCTAAGAAATTATATGTAGCTAATTGTCCTTAGCATCCACAATTGCCTTCAGAGGAATTAAATTAAATTAATTGGTCTTACCGCCCCCAATTGCACACTAAGACATTAAATTAAATCAATTGGCCTTATTGGCAACTAGTGCTTACACACATTCTGTTAAATCAATCGATCGTAATACCCACAATTGCCTTATGGGGCATTAAATAAAATTAGTCATCCTTATTGCCACAGTTACCTTCTAAAATACTAAATTCAAACAATTGACCTGAGTTTCGGCAATTTTCAACTAAGGTATAAAATTAAATTAATTTGTCATACTATCCATTTTTCCATTACAATGTGGGCGTAAATTTTAATTAACTGGCATCAATGCTCGTAATTTCCTTCTAAGAAATTCAATTTAATTAATCGACCTTCACAGACACAATTTCCTTCTAAGGCACGATATTAAATTAATTGTCCTTAGTGCCACAAGTACATTCAAAAGCACTTATTTGAAATTGTTATCAGTACTCCCTAAAGTTTCCTAGCGAGGCTTAAGGTTATATTAATTTGCCTTAGTACCCGTAATTGCCTTCGGAGGCACAAAATTAATTTACTGGCCTCAATGCCCACAATTGCCTTCTAATAAATTTTGTGTAACTAATTGTCCTCAGCACCAATAATTGCCTTCAGAGGCATTAAATTAAATTAATTGGCCGTACCGCCTCCAATTGCACACTAAGACATTAAATTAAATCAATTGGCTTTAGTGGCAACTAGTGCTTACGACACGTTCGGTTAAATCCATCGATCGTAATGCCCACAATCGCCTTTTGAGGCATTCAATTAAATTAGTCAGAGCCAGATCCTTATTGCCACAGTTATCTTCTAAAACACTAAATTCAACTAATTGACCTTAGTTTCGGCAATTTTCTATGAAGGTATAAAATTAAATTAATTTGTCGTACCATCCGTTTTTCCAAATTTGGGCGTAAAATTTAATTAACTGGCATCAATGCTCGCAATTTCCTTCTAAGAAATTAAATTTAATTAATTGACCTTCGCAGACACAATTTCCTTCTAAGGCACTAAATAAAATTAATTGGCCGTATCGCTCGAACGCACACTAAGGCATTAAAATAAAATGATTGGCCTCAGGCCCACTATTGCTTTCCGAGGTACGATATTAAATTAATTGTCTTTATTGCCACAATTACATTCTAAAGCACTTATTTGAAATGGTTATCAATACTCCCTAGAGTTTCCTGGCGAGGCTTAAAATTATATTAATTTGCCTTAGTACCCGTAATTGGTTTCAGAGGCACAAAATTAAATTTACTGGCCTCGATGCCCACATTTGCCTTCTAAGTGAAAATTATGTAAAACTAATTGTCCTCAACACACCAATAATTGACTTCAGAGGCATTAAATTAAATTAATTGGCCGTGCCGCCCCCAATTGCACACTAAGGCATTAAATTAAATCAATTGGCTTTTGTGGCAACTGGTACTTACGACACATTCAGTTAAATCAGCCGATCGTAATGCCCTCAATCGCCTTATGAGGCATTCAATTAAATTAGTCATCCTTATTGCCACAGTTACCTTCTAAAACACTAAATTCAATTAATTGACCTTAGTTTCGGCAATCTTCTACGAAGGTATAAAATTAAATTAATTTGCCCTACCTTCCGTTTTTCCAAATCTGGGAGTAAAATTTAATTAACTGGCATCAATGCTCGCAATTTCCTTCTAAGAAATTAAATTTAATTAATTGACCTTCACAAACACAATTTCCTTCTAAGACACTAAATAAAATTAATTGGCCGTATCGCCCTCGAACGCACACCAACGCATTAAAATAAAATGATTGGCCTTTGTGCCCCACTATTGTTTTCCGAGGCACGATATTAAATTAATTTTCTTTATTACCATAATTACATTCTAAAGCACTTATTCGAAATTGTTATCAGTACTCTCTAAAGTTTCGTAGCGAGGCTTAAGGTTATATTAATTTGCCTTAGTACCCGTAATTGCCTTCGGAGGCACAAAATTAAATTTGCTGGCCTCAATGCCCACAATTGCCCTCTAAGAAATTATGTGTAACTAATTGTTCACAGCACCAATGGCAATAAATAGAGGCACTAAATTAAATTAATTGGCCGTACCGCCCCCAATTGCACACTAGGACATTAAATTAAATCAATTGGACTTAGTGGCAACTAGTGCTTACGACACATTCAGTTAAATCAATCGATCGTAATGCCCACAATCGCCTTATGAGGCATTAAATTAAATTAGTCTTCCTTATTGCCACAGTTACCTTCTAAAACACTAAATTCAACTAATTGGCCTTAGTTTCGGCAATAGTCTACTAAGGTATGAAATAATTTAAATTAATTTGTCGTACCCTCTATTTTTCCAAATCTGGGCGTAAAATTTAATTAACTGCCATCAATGCTCTAAATTTTCTGCTAAGAAATTAAATTTAATTAATTGACCTTCACAGACACAATTTCCTTCTAAGGCACTAAGTAAAATTAATTGGCCGTATCGCCCTCAAACGCACACTAAGGCATTAAAATAAAATGACCGGCCTTAGGGCCTACTATTGCTTTCCCAGGCACGATATTAAATTAATTGTCCTTAGTGCCACAATTGCATTGTAAAGCACTTATTTGAAATTGTTATCAGCACTCCCTAAAGTTTCCTAGCGAGGCTTAAGGTTATATTAATTTGCCTTGGAACCCGTAATTGCCTTCGGAGGCACAAAATTAAATTTACTAGCTTCAATGCCCACAATTCCCTTCTAAGAAATTATGTGTAACTAATTGTCCTTAGCATCGATAATTGCCTTCAGAGGCATTAAATTAAATTAATTGGCCGTACCGCCCCCAATTGCACACTAAGACGTTAAATTAAATCAATTGGCCTAAGAGGCAACTAGTGCTTACGACACATTCAGTTAAATCAATCGATCGTACTGCCCACAATCGCCTTATGAGGCATTACATTAAATTAGTAATCCTTATTGCCACAGTTACCTTCTAAAACACTAAATTAAACTAATTGACCTTAGTTTCGGCAATTTTCTACGAAGGTATAAAATTAAATTAATTTGCCGTACCATCCGTTTTTCCAAATCTGGGCGTAAAATTTAATTAACTGCCATCAATGCTCGCAATTTCCTTCTAAGAAATTAAATTTAATTAATTGACCTTCACAGACACAATTTCCTTCTAAGGCACTAAATAAAATTAATTGGCCGTATCGACATCGAACGCACACTAAGGCATTATAATAAAATGATTGGCCTTAGTGCCCACTATTGCTTTCCGAGGCACGACAATAAATTAATTGTCCTTTGTGCCACATTTACATTCAAAAGCACTTATTTGAAATTTTTATCAACACTCCCTAAAGTTTCCTAGCGAGGCTTAAGGTTATATTAATTTGCCTTAGTACCCGTAATTGCCTTCGGAGGCACAAAATTAAATTTCCTGGCCTCAATGCCCACAATTGCCATTTAAGAAATTATGTGTAACTAATTGTCCACAGCACCAATAATTGGCTTCAGAGGCATTAAATTAAATTAATTGGCCGTACCGCCCCCAATTGCACACTAGGAAATTAAATTAAATCAATTGGCTTTATTGGCAACTAGTGCTTACGACACATTCAGTTAAATCAATCGATAGTAATGCCCACAATCGCCTTATGACGCATTCAATTAAATTAGTCATCCTTATTGCCACAGTTACCTTCTAAAACACTAAATTCAACTAATTGACCTTAGTTTCGGTAATTTTCAACGAAGGTATAAAATTAAATTAATTTGCCGTACCATCCGTTTTTCAAAATCTGGGAGGAAAATTTAATTAACTGCCATCAATGCTCGCAATTTCCTTGACCAAGAAATTAAATTTAATTAATTGACTTTCACAGACACAATTTCCTTCTAAGGCACTGAATAAAATTAATTGGCCGTATCGCCCTCAAACGCACACTAAGGAATTAAAATAAAATGATTGGACTTAGTGCCCACTATTGCTTTCCAAGGCACGATATTAAATTAATTGTCCTTAGTGCCACATTTACATTCTAAAGATAATATTTGAAATTGTTATCAATACTTCCTAAGGTTTCCTAGCGAGGTTTAAGGTTATATTAATTTGCCTTAGTACCCGTAATTGCCTTCAGAAGCACAAATTTAAATTTACTGGCCTCAATGCCCACAATTGCCTTCTAAGAAATTATGTGTAACTAATGGTCCTTAGCACCGATAATTGCCTTCAGAGGCATTAAATTAAATTAATTGGTCGTACCGCCCCCAATTACACACTAAGACTTTAAATTAAATCAATTGGCCTTAGAGGCAACTAGTGCTTACGACACATTCAGTTAAATCAATCGAACGAGATCGTAATGCCCACAATCGCCTTATGACGCATTACATTAAATTTGTCATCCTTATTGCCACAGTTACCTTCTAAAACACTGAATTCAACTAATTGACCTTAGTTTCGGTAATTTTCTACGAAGGTATAAAATTAAATTAATTTGTTGTACCATCCATTTTTCTAAATCTGGGCGTAAAATTTAATTAACTGCCATCAATGCTCGCAATTTCCTTCTAAGAAATTAAATTTAATTAATTGACCTTCACAGACACAATTTCCTTCTAAGGCACTAAATGAAATTAATTGGCTGTATCGCCCTCGAACGCACACTAAGGCATTAAAAGAAAATGATTGGCCTTAGTGCCCACTATTGCTTTACGAGGCACGATATTAAATTAATTGTCCTTATTGCCACAATTACATTCTAAAGCACTTATTTGAAATTGTTATCAGTACTCCATAAAGTTTCCTAGGGAGGCTTAAGGTTATATTTATTTGCCTTAGTTCCCGTAATTGCCTTCGGAGGCGGTACAAAATTAAATTTATTGGGCTCAATGTCCACAATTGCATTTGAAGAAATTATGTGTAACTAATTGTCCTCAGTACCAATAATTGGTTTCAGAGGCATTAAATTAAATTAATTGGCCGTACCGCCCCCAATTGCACACTAAGACATTAAATTAAATCAATTGTCTTTAGTGGCAACTAGTGCTTACGACACATTCAGTTAAATCACTCGATCGTAATACCCACAATCGCCTTATGAGGCATTCAGTTAAATTAGTCATCCTTATTGCCACAGTTACCTTCTAAAACACTAAATTCAACTAATTGACCATAGTTTCGGCAATTTTCTACTAAGGTATGAAATTAAATTAATTTGCCGTACCATCTGTTTTTCCAAATCTGGGCGTAAAATTTAATTAACTGCCATCAATGCTCGCAATTTACTTTTAAGAAATTAAATTTAATTAATTGACCTTCATTAGACACAATTTTCTTCTCAGGCACTAGATAAAATTAATTGGCCGTATCTAATTAATGCCATCGAACGCACACTAAGGCATTATAAAAAAATGATTGGCCTTAGTGCCCACTATTGCTTTCCGAGGCACGACAATAAATTAATTGTCCTTTGTGCCACATTTACATTCAAAAGCACTTATTTGAAATTTTTATCAACACTCCCTAAAGTTTCCTAGCGAGGCTTAAGGTTATATTAATTTGCCTTAGTTCCCGTAATTGCCTTCGGAGGCACAAAATTAAATTTCCTGGCCCCAATGCCCACAGTTGCCTTTTAAGAAATTATGTGTAACTAATTGTCCACTGCACCAATAATTGGCTTCAGAGGTATTAAATTAAATTAATTGGTCGTACCGCCCACAATTGCACACTAGGACATTAAATTAAATCAATTGGCTTTAGTGGCAACTAGTGCTTACGACACATTCAGTTAAATCAATTGATCGTAATGCCCACAATCGCCTTATGAGGCATTCAATTAAATTAGTCATCCTTATTGCCACAGTTACCTTCTAAAACACTAATTATTCAACTAATTGACCTTAGTTTCGGCAATTTTCTACTATGGTATGAAAATAAATTAATTTGCAAATTTAATTAACTGCCATCAATGCTCGCAATTTCCTTCTAAGAAATTAATTTTAATTAATTGACTTTCACAGACACAATTTTCTTCTAAGGCACTAGATAAAATTAATTGGCTGTATCGCCCTCGAACGCACACTAAGGCATTAAAATAAAATGATTGGCCTTAGTGCCCACTATTGCTTTCCGAAGCACGATATTAAATTAATTTTCCTTAGTGCCACATTTACATTCTAAAGCACATATTTGAAATTGTTATCAACACTCCCTAAAGTTTCCTAGCAAGGCTTAAGGTTATATTAATTTGCCTTAGTACCCGTAATTGCCTTCGGAGGCACAAAATTAAATTTACTGGCCTCAATGCCCACAATTGCCTTCTAAGAAAATTTTGTGTAACAAATTTATACTCAGCACCAATAATTGCCTTCAGAGGCATTAAATTAAATTAATTGGCCGTACCGCCCCCAATTGGACACTAAGACATTAAATTAAATCAATTGGCTTTAGTGGCAACTAGTGCTTACGACACATTCAGTTACATGAATCGATCGTAATGCCCACAATCGCCTTACGAGGCATTCAATTAAATTAGTCATCCTTATTGCCACAATTACCTTCTAAAACACTAAATTCAACAACTTGACCTTAGTTTCTGCAATTTTCTACTAAGGTATAAAATTAAATTAATTTGCCGTACCATCCGTTTTTCCAAATCTGGGCGTAAAATTTAATTAACTGCCATCAATGCTCGCAATTTCCTTCAAAGAAATTAAATTTAATTAATTGACCTTCACGGACACAATTTCCTTCTAAGGCACTAAATAAAATTAATTGGCCGTATCGCCCTCGAACGCACACTAAGGCATTAAAATAAAATGATTGGCCTTAGTGCCCACTATTGCTTTTCGAGGCACAATATTAAATTAATTGTCCTGAGTGCCACAAGTAGCATTCGAAAGCACTTATTTGGAATTGTTATCAGTACTCCCTAAAGTTTCCTAGCGACGATTAAGGTTATATTAATTTGCCTTGGTACCCGTAATTGCCTTCGGAGGCACAAAATTAAATTTACTGGCCTCAATGCCCACAATTGCCTTTTAAGAAATTATGTGTAACTAATTGTCCTTAGCACCGATAATTGCCTTCAAGGCCAATTAATTTAATTTAATTTAATCCCCAATTGCACACTAAGACATTAAATTAAATCAATTGGCCTTAGTGGCAACTAGTGCTTACGACACATTCAGTTAAATCAATCGATCGTAATGCCCACAATCGCCTTATGAGGCATTAAATTAAATTAGTCATCCTTATTGCCACAGTTATCTTCTAAAACACTAAATTCAACTAATTGACCTTAGTTTCGGCAATTTTCTATGAAGGTATAAAATTAAATTAATTTTCCGTACCATCCGTTTTTCCAAATCTAGGCGTAAAATTTAATTGAAATAACTGTCTAACTGCCATCAATGCTCGTAATTTCCTTCTAAGATATTAAATTTAATTAATTGACCTTCACAGACACAATTTCCTTCTAAGGCACTAAATAAAATTAATTGGCCGTATCGCCCTCGAATGCACACTAAGGCATTAAAAGAAAATGATTGGCCTTAGTGCCCACTATTGCTTTACGAGGCACGATATTAAATTAATTGTCCTGAGTGCCACATTTACATTCTAAAGCACTTATTTGAAATTGTTATCAGTACTCCCTAATGTTTTCTAGCGAGGCTTAAGGTTATATTAATTAGCCTTAGTACCCGTAATTGCCTTCGGAGGAATAAAATTATATTTACTGGCCTCAATGCCCGCAATTGCTTTCTAACAAAATTATGTGTAACTAATTGTCCTCAGCACCAATAATTGCCATTAGAGGCATTAAATTAAATTAATTGGCCGTATCGCCCCCAATTTCACACTAAGACATTAAATTAAATCAATTGGCCATAGAGGCAACTACATAATTTTAATTGTGGCAATAAGAGGTGGCTCTTTTTTCCAAATCTGGGCGTAAAATTTAATTTACTGGCATCAATGGCCGCAATTTCCTTCTATGAAATTAAATTTAATTAATTGACCTTCACAGACACAATTTCCTTCTAAGGCACTAAATAAAATTAATTGGCCGTATCGCCCTCGAACGCACACTAAGGCATTAAAATAAAATGATTGGCCTTAGTGCCTACTATTGCTTTCCGAGGCACGATATTAAATTAATTGTCCTTAGTGCCACAATTACATTCTAAAGCACTTATTTGAAATTGTTATCAGTACTCCCTAAAGTTTCCTAGCGAGGCTTATGGTTATATTAATGTTGCCTTAGTACCCGTAATTGCCTTCGGAGGCACAAAATTAAATTTGCTGGCCTCAATGCCCACTTATTTGAAATTGTTTTCAGTATTCTCTAAAGTTTCTAGTGAGGCTTAAGGTTATATTAATTTGCCTTAGGCAAATAATTGGCTTCGGAGGCACAAAATTAAATTTACTAGCCTCAATGCCCACAATTGCCTTCTAAGAAATTATGTGTAACTAATTGTCCTTAGCACCAATAATTGCCTTCAGAGGCATTAAATTAAATTACTTGGCCGTACCGCCCCCAATTGCACACTAAGACATTAAATTAAATCAATTGGCCTTAGTGGGAAGTAGTGCTTACAACACATCAGTTAAATCAATCGATCGTAATGCCCACAATCGCCTTATGAGGCATTAAATTAAATTAGTCATCCTTATTGCCACAGTTACCTTCTAAAATACTAAATTCAACTAATTGAGCTTAGTTTTGATAATTTTCTACTAAGGTATAAAATTAAATATATTAATGTATCGTAATTTGCCATACCACCCGTTTTTCCAATTCTGGGCGTAAAATTTAATTAACTGGCACCAATGCTCGCAATTTCCTTCTAAGAAATTAAATTTTAATTAATTGACCTTCACAGACACAATTTCCTTCTAAGGCACTAAATAAAATTAATTGGCCGTATCGCCCTCGAACGCACACTAAGGCTTTAAAATAAAATGATTGGCCTTAGTGCCCACTTTTGCTTTCCGAGGCACGATATGAAATTAATTGTCCTTAGTGCCACAATCACATTCTAAAGCACTTATTTGAAATTGTTATCAGTACTCTCTAAAGTTTCTAGCGAGGCTTAAGGTTATATTAATTTGCCTTAGTACCCGTAATTGGCTTCGGAGGCACAAAATTAAATTTACTGGCCTTGCACATGTGTGTGATATAGGGCTTCTAAAATTTCCTCTTAGGAGTTTGCGCACATGCACAGGCTTTGTGTCGCGCATTTGCACACCTTCAAGAATGCCTGTTTCAGTTTCCTTACCTCAATTTTGACCATAATGCAGATGGAATTTGGGAAAACTCCAAACATAATTGTTGTAGTTCTTTCTCTTAGATTTTCAAAGAATCTTGAATCACCTTAATCGGAACACAAAAATGAAAGTTATGATCAAAGTACCAAACAGTGTCAGAATTCGCTCCTCCCCAGTGTACGTTTTTCAACCTTGTGATTTTTCTCCATATTTTGATCCTTTTGACTCCTTTTTCATTCAACACAAACTAAAAATAAAACAATTAAGCTTGTAATTAACTCCATTATTGCATGCATCACATAAAAATTGAGGTAAATGACCATAAAATATAAGACAATTATGAGCTTATCAATGCTTATAACGCCTTCATAAATTGAAGGAACTTTTAATGAATAAAAAACATAGAAAGTAATAATTTCATCATTAATTCAAAATGCCAACTTCCCTTCTTTTACATGTATGAGTGCATGCCCAGTTGTAAGGAACGGCCTTGCAAGGTCAATGAACATCTACTAATATCTTTCTCCATGTCCAAAATTATGAAATCCTCCAGGAGATAAAGCTTAACTAACGTTATGATTACATCTTCGACAATTCCCCTTTGAAATTTAATATTCTAGTCTGCAAATTGCAAGGAAACACTTGTGGGCTTCAAATCTCCTCCACGAAGCTTCTTTTAGACCGAATAAGGTATGAGATTTAAGAAGGCCCCCCAAGTCACACAAGGCCTTCTTAAATTGAGCACCACCAATTTTGTAAGGAATGGAAAAAGAACCGGGATCTTTAAGTTTGGAAGGTAACCTCTTTGTGGGTAATGCACTACAATTCTCCATCAAGCTTAAGATTTCATCTCCAGGCAATTTCTTCTTTGATGTGAAAACTTGTTTCATGAAGCATATGAGGGAATATTGTCAAGTGACTCCATGAATGATATGTTGATTTCAATCATCTTAAACACCTCAAGAAACTTCTTGAATTTCTTTTTCTTTTCCTTTTCCTTTTCTTTCAACCTTTGTGCAATGAAATGGAACTCTAATTGGCTTTTACAATTGGTATGAAGGATCCTTGCCTTCATTATGTTTCTCATTGGGTTTGGTAGGTTCTTTAATCATTTCACCTTGGCCCATTGAAGACTCCCCTTTACTTCTATCACTGTCCTCAATCCTCTTGTTGTCTTAGCTCTTTGATAATGATCCTTCTCCAACTTTCTCTTCCAATGCTTTGCTACTTCTAAGTGTGATAGCTTGCACTTGCTCCCTACCATTTTGCTCTCTTGAATGGGATATTGTATCGCTCGACAATACTCCCAAAGGTCTCTCATTTTTTTGTCTACCCAATTGCCTTATTTGAATCTCCAAATTCCTTGAAATGGCTCTCAAATTCTCATACTCCCTACTTTTGGTCTCCATCTCTCTCTTTTAATTTTCAATCTCTCTTCTTTGATTTTAAATATCTTTTCTTTGACTCTTATTTTCCCTTCTCAAGTTATCACATTGCATTTGGGATTCATCACCTTCTCCATGAAAGTTATTTTGATTGTAACTCAAAGGTAGAAGAGGGTTATGTCGTTGAAGTTAAGCATTGGTTTTGAAAGTTTTATGGTTGAGGATTGTGTTGATAGGGAGGATTTTGTTGGTTGCTGGGATTGCTCCAAGAGAAAATTTGGATGATTCCTCCAAGTTGGATTGAGTATTTCCATGAACTCTAGGATGATTCATTAGAGATGAAGATTGATTGGATACAAAATTAAGTTGTTCACTTGAATCAAAAGAAACTTCACATTGCCTATTTTGATATCTCCTACCACAAAAATCACAAATAAGAGGCATTTGAGATGAAGTAGCCACACAACATTCATGGTATTTGATCTCCCAAAATTCTCCAAAACTCTTGTGAAATTATTCATGACATTAATAAATATGCCTTGTTTAGAAAGGAATGCATCATTTAAGTTCAAATTCAAAACACCTCCATGTTGAGCATTGGCTTGATTGACATGTGGTTGAGCCACCAGTTGAGCAATAGGACCATTATGAAAGTAATAATTAGATGCCATATTAGTAGTGATTGAGCCTCATCCGATATTTTGAAGGATATTGAACCATCCACGGATACATCAACATTTGATTTGGTCTCCTAAGTCAAGCCATTATAAAATTTTTAGATTTGCAACCAAAGAGGAATAGCATGACGCGGCCATTTTCTCAATAATTCTTTCGATCTTTCCTGCGTCTCACTAATTCCTTCACCTATATCTTGCTTGAATGATGTGATCTTATTTCGATGTTTGGTGGTCCTTGAGGGAGGAAAATGTTTGGCCAAGAATTCTTGGGCCAGTTGATTCCAAGTTGTAAACATCCCTTGAGCATGTGATTGCAACCAAGCTTTTGCTCCATCCCCCAATGACAAAGGAAAAACACTCGTGCGAACACAATCTGGATGGACTCTATTGAATTTAAATGTGTCCAACACTTTTTCAAAGTTCATCAAGTACATCTATGGATCCTCATTAAGGCCTCCACCGAACATCGCTAATTTTTGATGTGAGCTTGCAACATTTGTATAAGAGAGGGCTTGATTCAAAATTATTCGCTTGCACCGATATACGTGTAATGCTAGAAGTAGCCCTGTTAAAATTGGGTATTGCATAGTCACTAAGAGGACGACCATTACCATGAAATCCATTGCCATTATTCCCAAGTCCTCCGTTGAAGTTGGCTCCTATTCCATGATTTCCAATCCCTTCTACTTGATCACCATTACCATTATTGCCCAAATTCTCATTCAGCATTCTAGGATTTTGCTGAGGATTCAGCATTTCCAACTCTTATTGTACTCTTTTTACTTTCCAAATTTCCCTTAATTCCTTCTCTCTTTCATTGTCTAAACAAATCCAAGGCTTTTTTTCTCTTCTAACTATGCACTACAAAAAGCAATTTCAGTCAATTAGTCACAAGTGCTACTTCAATCCACAAGCAAAAACTAGCAACATAAACAATTAAAAACTAAGAACTAAAATTAACTGCTAAACAAAAAATGCAAAATCTTATGATTCACATGACCCTTAAAGTGCTCAATATTGCTAAATTACCAAGGACAATCGGCTGCAACATTGCCAAAAAGTTGTTCGTGCTAGGAGAGATCAATCAATACAAAAACAAGTCATAAAAATATTTCACACAAATCCTTTAAGATCTATCCTCATGTCTACAAGTATGTAGGGTAAATATTAGTATAGGATGATCAAGTATCGTTCCCTTGAGGATTACCTGTTAGCAAGTACCGAGATTCAAGAGCCATTGTGTAGTAAGATGAACTGATAAATTGAGATAATCTGACCTAGACAAACTCAAGCAAATAAGTAAACTAAAGAACTATTTTAACTACTAAAAACAAGGAAATTGAGCAATTAGTTGCTACTCTAATTAAGAAAGTAAACAACTATTTAATGGACTAACTAATCTATTCTAATGAAAGCAATTAACTTATTTCTAAATCAACTATTTCATCTAAATTAAAAAAAAAAGAATTAAAGAGAAAGCAATCCTATATTGACTAAGCCTATGAAAGCAATAAGAAAGCATGAAAATAAGGCAATTTTCATTTTTCTACTGAATTACATCTAGTGAAATTTGCAAACAAAACTAATTTAGACTAAATATTTTTGAATTTTTTATTTAATAAAAGAAAGAAAAATAAAAAAAAATACTTGAAATTAAAACAAAGAAATGAAATTCTAAGCTAGAAATCACTAAATTATCAAGAACCGTAAGAAAGCTTGAAATGGAAGTAATTAGATTTTCAAGAAATTTAACTAGAAAGCTGGTAAAAATTATATCCATTTGTATCTAATGATTAACCCCACTAAGATTATCTAATAAAATTAAAACTTGCAAGGAATTTAATGTAAGATCTAAGAAAAATTGAAAGAGAACTTTGATTAAAAAGAAGATTGAGTTATATGTTTAAACTACAACTAAACTAATCTAAAAACTGACTATATTTGTTGTTGGATTAGCTTAAATTTTTCATAAGCTTCCTCAATACAAGATATGTTATGCGTAGCAATAATCTTTCTTTCATTGACTTCATCACGGTATAGTGTTAAGCAGCATTTCCTACCATATTCAGCTTCAAAAATGACATGTCAATAGTAGTGTGATAACTACTGTAATAGGCAAACTCTATCAATGTAAGATGTTGATCCCAAATCTAATGTACGAGCCTAAGCATATCTTGAAGTGTTTAAATGGTTCTTTTGGATTGATCATCAATTTGCTGATGTGTTGTAGTGCTAAGTTTAAGCTTAGAACCCTTTTAGTGCACTTTCTTGACATCATCGCAATATTCGATCCTTTTCTTGTGACTACTTTATTCATAACAGCAGAGAAGATTGGGCATTAATGTTCCCAAAAGTCACTTCCTGAAGTTTGTCTTGGATGCCACTCAAATTTCTTCAAGTAATTTCCACAATTTCACTATTAGCCTTACTGCTAATACGTGTTTTCTAAGTGTTTTACTTTACTAATTCATACTCCAAGCAATAAAAACCTTCTAACACACTTACACTTATAATCCACACACAACCGCAAGCAAACGAAGAAAATATGCAGTTACTAGTGATGGGATCGTTCTCACAAGGACTGCAATAACAAATACTTGGATCCAAGGGACAATTGTACTATCTAGATGACCAATTTGAAGAGTATCATAAAGTAAGTAAATAACACAAGTAAGTGAACAAGATAAGTAATAAATTAAATTATCAACAAGGAGTAAAGGCGATCGGGATAGGGACATGCTCCTTCTACTAAGTGTATTCTTCTAGTGTATAATCAATCAATGTGTTCAAATAAGGATTCCCTTCCACAAGTCAACCAATCCCTAGGCCTAGCTAATGGTTCTAATATAAGGTTTATTGTGGAGTTCCTGGAATCAGTTAAGAAAGCTAAAATCTTGGCCCGACTACTAATCTTCCCAATTAGGTAGTAAACTAGTCTATGAATTAACACTCAACACTCGTTTATTGTGTTAAACCCACAAAAATGGTTCATAGAAGAACCCTTTTCCCTCTCACCCAAGGTTATTAACCATTTAGTATTGCTCAAAACTCCATCGCTTTTATGTCATCCACTTTGAGTCATCCATACATGGATAGAAGTTACATATCCCTAACCCAAACCCATGGAGATTTAACTGTTCATGTGTAATAAAATATATGACAAAGGAAATATAAAAGCAAGACATGAGCAAAACCACAAGAAGTGTGAGATCCTGGATTTTTAAGATTTGAGTTTTCTTTAGTGAAATTATAGTTCAAATAAATTTTGAAGGATTCAGTTGATTTTACAATTTTGTAAATTATATTTGATTAAAATTATGGAAAGTTTGTGGGATCAAATGTGATTTCGAACTTACTGTGGTCCCAAGTAGAATTAGATAAGACTTTGAGACTTAGGATGCAATTATTAATGTTGCCGAAACAATATAGGTTGCATGGATGATTTTTGACAAGTAGTTAAACACTTACGACATTTGGCAAAATCCTACCAACTAAAACCTCTATGTAAACCCCCATTTGAATTCTCTTTCTTTCTCTTTGCTTGTTTTTTTTTTTTTTTTTTGGGTTAGAGTGAGAAAAAGAATAGAAAAAAGTTGGAGGAAAAAGAAATGTTCTGAAACAATTATGTGAGTATTTTCCCAGTATTTTCTTAAATTAACAAGTGTATTTATGTTTGCAAATATCTGCATATGAGTTTTTGATGAAAATAAAATGATTTGGAAGTGACTGGATTTCTTGAACTTCATTTTTGAATGAATGAATGAAATCCCACAGTGCAAATTTTGTGGTAGTTTGGAGTAGTGATCTTTCATGGGCTATAACTAGATATAGAAAACTAGAATTATGCTTTGTTTGTTTTGTATTAAAGCTAATTCATAGGGCTAACAATCAATAAAAATTTCCTAATATTACTCATTTCGTATCATTCACAATTAAACTATAAAGTTGGTTGAAAATTAGATCATGTTGACGTGTTTGGTTTGTTTATGTTCTGATTTCGGAGCCATTTTTAAATAGTTTACAGCAAGACAAGAATTTGATGAGTTCATAATTGTTCTGTATTTTATGTCATTTACCACATTTTTGTGCATTGTAAGAAAAATTAGAGGCATTATTAAGTTTAATTTGGTTATTTTAAGTTTTAACAGGGTTGGAGTGAAAAAGGGTTAAAAAAGATGAAAAAGATGGAAAGAAATTCCAAGGACGAATTGTGCACGGAGTATGGAGCTACTCTGGATGTTGTTTCATATTTTAAGCACAACTTTCAAGTTTGAGCTCTGATTGATTTGATTCAGAATGTGTTGGAAAGTTAAGTATTAGAGCTACAACTTTCGTGTTTTACACTTTTTCAAATTCCAAGAGCATCAAGGTCAAAATCGAACCAGAATGTGAAGGACAGAATTAGTGCTTAGCGCACATGCGCGACCCTCAAGCCATGCACATACGCTGTTTCGAGAGAAGAAAGTTCTAGAATTTGATGCCACGCATATGCACGACGTATAAGATGCACACGTGTGCACAAACTCAAAAGGTAGTTACATTTTTTTTTATTTTTTACAGATTTCTTTGTTCGATTGGACTCTTTTTCAGTCGATTTCACATTCTTATCCTAGGATTGGGATTGTAACCCTAATATTCACTGTAAATACCCTGTATGGTGAATAGAAGGATGGATTCATATCTTTAGTTTTATCGTTAGTTTTTCAGCAGTCATTGTTGTGTGTTCTTTCATGGCACTTAGTGCCTAAAACCTTTTTCTTGGTTACGGAGTTCAAGCCATGATTGGTACGAGTAAATTATGAGACCTCTTTACTTGAATTTATTCATTTTTTTTTTTTATCAAATATTGATTATTTTTCTGCCTTAATTTTATGATTGTTCATTTTAAATTGCTATAGCTGCAAAATAGTGAGTTATTGAAATTAATCTACAGCTAGAATTTTTTAACTGCGTGTGTTTAATTCAATCTGTGAAGCAACTAAATTTAATGAATGCTCGATAAGCGTTATTGAATTTAGGAAAAATAATCAATTAATTGATAGAACCGGGCTTGTGTTTATAATCAATTAGCCTAATTATTCTTGTTAGTTTTAATGCTTCTATTAATTAATCTTTGGCACGTGTCTGGATGAATTTAATAGTTAGGTTAATTGGATCGCATGTTAAAAATTAACCAACATTAGGATAGAAATAAGAATCAACTTCAAATTGGAATTCAAATTAATTCTCCAATTAGTGCTTGGTTTGAAAATTGCGTTACCTTTTGGTGTCGATGATCAATTAGTAGAATTTCCATGGTGAATGTGACCGAAACCCAGATCCGCCTTTTATTGAACTCTCGATGATCAATTAGTAGAATTTCCATGGTGAATGTGACCGAAACCCAGATCCGCCTTTTATTGAACTCTCTTTAATATTATTTCGTGCTTTAGTTCTTAATTTAAAATTGTTCAAAACTCCCCTTTTCCTTTGAGCGCAAAAATAGACCCCGATCTCTGTGGAATGACTCAGACTCACTGCTGGTACATTATTAAGAGTGAATTTGATTAGTTTAATCACCTTGGGTGCCTATGATAGCATATCATCAAAATTTTGGCACCATTACCGGGGAACAGTTTGATTTATTTTTGTACAATTAATTTCTGTCTTTATTTTATTTTGTTATTATTTCTTCTACTAATTGTGTATGCCAGTAATACGACTGGACAAGTTGAATTATAATTTGATCTGGAAATCCAGAAAACACTACACAAATTAGGGAAGGAGTTAAGGGAAAAACAGCAAGGGGAAGATCACCTCTTTAACTTCATTTTTGCTGACAATGAAGAACAACAAGGAGAAATGAGCATGGCACAAAGAACTCTTAGAGAACTGGCAGCACCCACTTTAAATCAACAACCTTTGTGCATTACAGACTTGAGTTAGATGCAAATGTTACTTTTGAATTAAAGTTTGGACTAATCTATTTGTTGCCTTCTTTTCATGGATTACTATATGAAGATCCGAATAAGCGTCTTAAGGAGTTTCATGCAGTTTGTACGAGTATGAGACCTACCCGGGTTTCTAGCCTAGGAGCACATTAAGTTGAAGGCATTCCCGTTCTCACTCAAGGACGAGGCAAAAGATTGGCTACTTGATTTACCATCGGGTAGCATTACAACATGGGAGCAAATGAATCAATTATTCTTGGAAAAATATTTCCTAGCCTCCCGAACTGCTTATCTGGAAAGAAGATTGTGGGATAAGGCAGTTCAATGATGAATCCTTGTACCAGTATTGGGAACGTTCTAGGAAACTATGTGCAAGCTGTCCTCACTATCAGATAAGTGACTCCTTATTAATTCAATACTTTTTTGAAGGTTTGATGTCAAATGAGAGGAATATGATCGACATCACTAGTGCAGGGGTGTTAGATAATTTGACTATTGACACTGCCCGTGAGCTCATATCAAATATGGTAGCACGTTCTCAAAAGTTTGAGACACGACACGAACAACCTCTTAAGCGTGTTAATGAGGTAGATGTTTCATCCTTAGAACAACAAATGTCTAGTCTAACTTCTTTTGTACATCTAGAATTAGATTTAGGAAATACGCAAACTGTGCAACCCTACAGAATTTGTTCGAACAAGGGACATCCGACAGACATGTGTCCCATATTACAAGATGAGTCTCAAGAACAGGTAAACACTGCTAGAGGAATCCTAGGGCAACCAAGAACAAATCATGATCCCTATTCTAACAAGTATAATCTTGGGTAGAGGGATCATCCTAATTTGAAATACAGGAATCCAGCACAACAACAGCCTCAACTAAATTGGCAGAATTTCAACCTATAGAACTCCATTTGCTCAAGGACAACAAGGTAATCCATCAGCTCAATCTCGTAAGTCTATAGAGAAAATTTTAAAGGCTTTAACTGCTAATACTATGCAATTCCAATAGGACACTAAAGCCAGTATCCAGAAACTGTAACACCAAATAGGACATATGGAAACTGTAATTAGCCGGATGGAAATGCAAAATTTTGGAAAGTTGCCCTCTCAAACAATTGTCAATCCAAAGGAAAACATTAGTGCATTTATATGTTGAGGAGTGGCAAAGATGTTGAGATGCCAAGCAAGGTGGTACTGAACATTTTGAGGCTGAGATGAAGGAGGCCAAAGTCGAAGAAGAGGTTGTTCCAGGAAATAACAAATGAAACAAAAGTGGACAAAAAGGTAAGTCATCTGTTTGGCTAGAACATAACCCGAACCCCCATTCCTCGAAGCATTTCAGGAATTTACAAAAGAAGACCCTGACCGAGAATTATATGAAATTTTTACAAGTGCGAGGTAATTATTCCTTTGATAGATGCTATTAAACAAATACCTCGCTATGCTAAGTTTTTGAAGAAATTGTGTACACATGAAAGAAAGCAAAAAGTGAAGAATGCTAGGAAGGTAGAGGTTGGGGGAAATGTATCGTCAATCATTCCAAAATTCCTTCCTAAAAAGCGTAAGGAGCCAGGTATATTCTCTGTTCCT
The DNA here is from genome assembly GCA_025175665.1 of Cinchona pubescens. NCBI lineage: Eukaryota > Viridiplantae > Streptophyta > Magnoliopsida > Gentianales > Rubiaceae > Cinchona > Cinchona pubescens. The sequence goes on from JANKKI010000232.1 coordinate 2,944,213, forward strand.
TGTAAGATATGCAATGTACAATTCGAAAATGCCATGCTTGACTTAGGTGCATCTATTAATGTAATGACTAACTTATTATGTTTATGATGCATTAAAAATAGGACCGTTAAATAAGACTAGTATGGTAATTTAGCTAGCTGATAGATCTTTAGACTATCCCAAGGGAATAGTGCAGGATATCTTAGTCCAAGTGGGGAGTTTGGTTTTTCCAGCTAATTTTTATGTGCTAGAAATGGAACAAGGTGATTTTACTGTACCTATTCTATTTGGAATACCATTCTTAGCAACTTCTCACACTAAGATAGATGTTTTTAATGGCATTCATAGTATGAAATATTGTGATATAAGTGTTAAATTTAGTACATATGATAATGTAGAATCTTCGGACCATACTAAACTTATTTCTGTAATTGACGTGCTTATGCCTCCAATATAGGAAATTCAAGGATATAATAGCAATAAGGGGGTGGAAGTGAGCCGCAAAGAACATCTTGAGGAAAATAATAAGAACTTGTCACTCAGTGCCAATTTGCAACAATCGGTGATAGAACTAGGAAGTTCTTCTAACTGGCATGCACGGGCAAGTAATGGATATTCTAGTGCTTTACCACTTACTAATGAAAAGTTAACGCTATGTATTGTGCAGGGAACAATTTTGGATTACAATCGTCTTCCTGGTCACCTAAAATACTTGTGTTTGGAAGATAATGAAAAGGTGATCATCTCGAGTCAACTTAGCAAACTGCAAGAAGAGAAACTTGTTGAAGTCGTGAAGGCGTAGTTGAGGTTAAATCCATCTTTCTTTAGAGCAGTGAAAAGAAATATTTTAGGACTTCTTAATACTGAAGTTACGTGAGAGTGAAAAGCATCAAGTCAAGCCAACGATAACAAACAAAGGTGCTACATGGGATCTATTTCCATTTTACTCTGTTTATTTATTTCTGAAGTCTTTATTTTATTTTTTTATTTTAGAGTTTTAATAGTTTCATTGTGTTGTTTGTGTTGGAAATCAACTTAATTAACAAGTTAAACTAACAAAATGGTCATTTAGAGTTTTTTGTATTGTATGGGTGATTTAAGATCGTATGAAAACTTTATGCTTTTTTTTTTATGCAAGGGAACTACTTTATTGATGGGATCATTGATTACAAAACCGAATATTAGGGCAGCCCCTAGCATCTAGGCCAACCAAACCTTTAACAGTGTAAGGAATGGTGTAGCGATCATATTCAACATACATAGGTTTTGAAATGCCCTCATTAGCTAAACTATCAGCAACTTGATTAGCTTCCCTATATACATGCTTGAAATTGATGTCTTTCCTGGTGTAAAAGCTGTTGAGGAATCACAGTTGGGAATCAATACTCCAAATCGTTGCCGATGAGCCCACCAAAGTGTTAACTAACACAAGGGAATCAATATCAACAACCAGTGAGTGCACATTCAATCTGCTACACATCTGAAGTCCATCTACTAAAGCCAATGCTTCAGCTTGTAAGTTTGTTTGTTGTTGGTAGCCATTGGAAAACGCCCGAATGCATTGTCCATTGTGTCCCTTAGGATGCTGCCACCTGCTGCCATTCCTAGGTCCCATCTTCCTTTGGAAGCACCATCCATATTCAATTTAAGAAAACTTTTTGAAAGGCAGTTCCATTTGACGGGTAGGCCTTTTTCTGATTTGGTTTGGATGAGTCGATTACAAATGCCCCGTGACAGTAGCAAGTCATCAGCTGTGGATACCTTTGTGAAAGGATGGATTGAAGAGATAGTTACCAAATAAGAGTAAATGTCTGCGGTAATCCTTGTTCCAATACTTACGTTGCCATCCAAAACTGCCATGTTCCTAGCTTTCCATAAGAACCAACATATTATGCAAGGGAGTATTTTATGAACTACTCCAATTGCGGATGAAGCTATAGCACCCCACCACCAAGAATTTAGCTTATCCAAGGTAGTCGTAGATGGAGTAATAGGCAATTCCAGCCAGTCTTCAAAGAAACGCCAAATTTGTCGTGATATTTCACATTCCACAAAAAGGTGATCCAAGGATTCTTCATGACAACAAAAGCAGCATTTAGAGGCCAACAAAATTCCAATTTCAGATTCGTAAGATATCATCTAATGGCAGCCGTTTATTCAGCAATTTCCACATGAATATGGAAATCTTCAACTGGAGTCTCTTGTCCCAAATCATTTGCCGAGAGAGTATCCGCACCTTAAGGGGGTATGTGGATGAGAGTGAGAAGGAACCTTTAGATGTGAGGGTCCAAACAATAAGGTCCGGTTCGTCGGTCAGAAGGAGTGGTCTTGAGCTGAGAATTGCTTCAATGTTTTGTAACTCCTCATTAGAGTATTTCTCATCCAGAAGAGAAAGGTTCCAGCCATTGTGAGCCCCAACATGTGAAACCTTGAGCTGTGCATCATAGACTTGTTCAACCATGTGGGATAGAGGCCCATGTTCAGTCCATGGGTCGAACCAAAAGGAGCAATCCATTTTTTGTGAGAGAAATAACAGCCATTTTTCTTCATCGTCATGAACTCGCAGCATTCTCTTCCAATTATATGAGTCACCTGGTGATGCCGAGATTAACGTGGAATGCTGACTGTTAAGTGTAATGACTTTGAAGAAAAGAACACCACAAGGATTTGCCTTTCCGGAATTTCCACCAAAGTTTGATACCAAAGCCATGAACCACCTCCTCTAGTAAGAGAACCCCTAGGCCATTTGAATATGTAGGCTGACATACTGTAACCCATGAGATCCAATGTCGCTTTAGCACCCCATCCGAGCAACCCCAAAAGAAAGTAGCAAATTGACGCTTCAACTCTTTAAGTACTAATTTTGGGGGTAAAAGCACTGACTATAAGTAAATTGGAATGCTGCTTGGAACGTGCTTGATGAGAATCAACCGACCTCCGGGTGAGAGGAACCTCGTCTGCCAACCATGAATTTGGGCGGCCACTTTTTCTATTAGTGGCTGGAAGATATTACGTCTTCGTTTTGCCTTTTGAATGGGACAGCCTAAGTAAGTGAAAGGAAGGGATTTGTTAACAAAGTCGATCTTTGCTTGAATCAACAGAACCCGAGCTGGAGGTGCCTTTTTGGATAGGTAGAAGGAGCACTTGGACTTGTTAAAGAGCTGCCCGGAAGAGAGCTCAAACCTTGAAATGAAGTTCATGAGGTTTCGGATGGACTTGATTTCTCATTTTGTAAAGATGACAACATCAGCTGCAAAAGCCAAGTGAGATCGGGAGAGAAAAGTGCAATATTTGGTCTGTTTGAAAATGTTCCTTCAATCCTTGAGAGAACGTTTCAAGCATTAAGATGAATAGCAAAGGTGATAAAGGGTCACCCTGCCGAACCCCTCTGGATTATCTAAAAAATCCTTTGGGTGCTCCATTTATGAGAACAGAAAACCAACAGTCTTCCAATATATGCTGCATAAGAGAGATCCAGTGGTCCGCAAATCCAAACTTCCGAAGTATTGCATAAAGGAAAGGCCAAGAAAGTCTGTCAAAAGCCTTGGCGAGGTCAAGTTTAATGATCATATTCCCTCCCCTTGTTTTCTGGTCTATAGAATCAACCAGCTCTTGGACAAGAAGGATGTTATCCGCAATGTCTCTTCCTCTTTGACGTAGGCCGCTTGGACGAGAGAAATGAGCTTAGGCAGTATAGGGGAAAGGTGATTGGCAATGATTTTAGTGCAAATTTTGTTAAAAAAAGTGCACAAACTAATGGGTCAAAAATCGCTAAAAGAGTTAGGGTTGGTTGCATTTGGAATTAGTGCAATAAGGGTGCTAGTGAACATACGTGGCAGCTTTGCACCTTTGAGAAAATCACGCATTCCAAGGAAGAGATCATGGTGAATAATGTCCCAGCAAGTGGAAAAGAAGGTCCCGTTGTAGCCATCAATGCCTGCTACACTGTTTGGATTGAGAGAAAACATTGCCTCCTTCAGTTCCTTCATGGAAAGCTCGGATAATAAGTGCTGATTATCCTCAACCGAGACTTTTCCCTTAAGGTGATCTAGAAGCGATGGGTCTAAGGCTGCAGAGTTGCTAGCGGTCAAGAGTTCCTTTAACCCCGGCCTCTTCAATGAGATGCGTATTTTCAGTCCAATTCCCATCTACCGACTGTCTTCATTGTTCTAGAGATGCGCAATCACTGTCTTTTAGCTAGAAGGGTAGAGTGGAAAATTTATGAGTTTTGGTCCCCCTCCTTTAGCCACTTTATTCCTGCTTTTTGCTGCCAAAAGGTCTCCTCTTCAACAAGACACCGCATATGTGTAGCTTGTGCATGGGCCAAAGCAATTTGATTACTTTAGCTGTGATCTAGTAAGAGAGCTTCTTCCTTACTCTTTACTTGTTGTTCAGCCTTATGAACCTTTGTGAAGACATTACCAAACACCGTATGAATCCAATTCCTGAGCTCGGTTTTGAGTCTTTTAAGTTTGGAAGGAAGGATGAAAATGGGGGCACCGGTCAATTCCAATTGCCAATTGTTACCCACTACTTGCAAAAAATCCTTTTGTTTAATCCACATGTTAAGGAATTTAAATGGCTTTGGACCTGGTGTTATTGCTAGAATAGCTTTGAGAGCGAGTGGGGAGTGGTTTGAACACGTCTTGAGGAGATGTTCAACACTAATGAAGTGTGTTGGAATGCTGCCATAAATTCCGCATTGCATACAAATCTGTCCAGCTGCTTCCACACCATGGTACCAAACCTATTCCCACGTCAAGTAAATTTACAACCTTGGAAAGGTAAGTCCATCAAGCCACAGTCATGAAGACAATCATTGAATTCACCCATGGCATCAAGGTGCAACGGGCAAGAACCTTGGTATTCATCAGAACTTGAGATAACATTGAAGTCACCTCCAACCAGCCAAGGAGTTTGAGGTCACACGGCACGGAGATCCTCCCAGAGTGCTCTCCTTTCTGATTTCGTGCATTTTATATATACAAAAGAAGCTGTCAAAATAGTGTTTTGAGAAGAAGAAGAAATAGAAACACGTAAGAGCTGGTCCGAACTGAAGTTGGGAGCTAATCCTAGCTCGCTATTCCAAAAAATCCATATTTTGCCATTTGTATTACATTCACAACATTCAAAACCCAGCTTTTGTGCAAAGAAATAAATTTTAGCTTTGTCCACCATTGGTTCCAATAATGCAAGAATATTTATTCGCATCTGTTTGATGAGTGATTTCAACCTACGCAACGAAGGTTTATTTGCTATCCCCCGAATATTCCATATTAAGATGCTATCCATTTAACACTGAGGGGTGGAGGGAGAGATGGTAATTGTTCTAGCCAACCGAGTTCGCATTGGCCTTGGCATGGAATAAATTCTTCTCCGCCTTTTCTTTTTGGACAAGGACTTACCGGCATGTAGTGTAGTGGGGAGAGATGGCTGAATATCCTCAGTCGTTGCATGGTTTGCATGAGGAGAGTCATTGTCAGAAAAGTAACATGGTAATTCTTCCATTAATTTACCATGAGAAAATTTTGGAATCATCCAATGAAAGATTATTTGAGATTCGAATATGGGGATGCTTTGGCTGATCTTCAGCTTCCTTTAGGACACCTGAAACATCATGTAACTCCTCCAAAACTGAGGTGGCCCCACTAGCCAAAGGATTGAAATTTTGATCCTCCAAGATATGCTACCACATGTTGGTTAGAATTTATCTCCTGATTTGAATTATTAACCTTATCCTGGGCTTTTGGAGTGATCCCTTGTTTGTTGGGATTTGAATTTTGAACTGTAGGTTGTTGGGATAATCCCTCATCCGTGTCTGTTCGCTCCTCCACGAGTGGTGGTGCCGCCTCAGCTAGTGGCTATTTTAGGGCTGAACTACCACGCATTTGCATGCCATTTGCACCGTGTGAAACACCTGGTAATGGAACAACCTTGTGTAGAACTGATTGGACAACATCAAGTGGAGCATGGCTGATTAAATTCGTCCCTTTGTCAACAAGAGTAGTTGATGTTACTTGCTTCGTTCCCGATGGACTTGCTTCACAATACTTTAAGGGTGTCCGCGCTTTTTGCTGTCTTTTTTGCTGGATTTTGAATGTTTTCACCTGTAGCCGTTGGTTGTTTGGTTAAAAACTGTTCACCCGCGCTACATGATTCTATAGCATGACCAATTTTCTTGCACTTTGTACAGTAGGATGGTTACATCTTCGTAGGTGATTCTTTGCCAAATACCCTCCTTTCCCATCCCTAACCACACTCCTGAAGGGAGTTCGAACAGGAGGTCAAGTTCAACGCATACTTTTGCAACACTTGGCCGAGTAAATTGTTCAGTTGCCATATCCAATTTGAGAGGGTCCCAACAGCTTGAGCGAGGCTGAAAATAGCGTGCTTATTAAAAAAGATTGTTGGGAGTCCCTCAAGAGTGATCCAAATAGGGACTATGGATGGTTCCTTATCGGTAGTAAAGAGTGGGTGCCAATTGAGGACTAGCATATAATGACCATTGATGAACCAAGTATTCTTCAGCCAGTAACCGAGATAATCCTCCTCCAATGAGAAGCGAATGGGGACATGTTTATAATCAAGATATCCTACTGTGAACTGACCTTTGAATCCTATTGCGTGGAAACTTTTGTGAAGTGTCTCCATGTTCGGTTTCCCCCTTGGAAAGTTCCCCACCAGAGTAAAACGGAATGGTGCAGCAATGTTGTTGAATTTCGTCATTAGAGAAGAAAACAGCTGGTTCGCCTTTGTGAGATTGGAGGGCCTTTAGGGATGCATCGAATTTTGGCGTAGGAATGTCTGAAATTTGGCCATCTGAAAGCGCTTGTGCAAAGGTTTTTCGTTGCCCTTCAACCAGTGGTTGAAGGGCAGCTTGATCGGCCATGGCCGAGAAAGCAAAGAAGTTTGTTAAGGTCTTGGTTTTTAGAGTGAGAAAATGTAGAGAGAATGAGGAGAAAAAATCAGTTCGGTTCGAAAACTTTATGCTTAAAAGTGTGTTTTTCTGCGCATGCACACCATTTGGTGCTCATGTGTGCAAAATCCAGAAACAAATTTTTCCACCCAAGGTCGCACACATATGCACCCTACATTGCCCATGCATGTGCGCAAGAAGGAAATTTTGAGCTTTCATTTCTACCATGCACGCGCATGCGCATATGTACAGGGCCTATCCCAGCACTTGAGCTCTCTACCAAACGCAAACATACATCCAATAGAATGAGTAAAACAAGCCACGCATGTGCGCACGACTCTTTATAAGCCCAAAACCCTTATTTCACAATCATAACACATGGCTTCCCTCTTCTATTCTAAATTAATCCCTTTCAAACCCTTCTATTCCCCACTACTTTCCAACGTCAATTCACTTCTATTTCATCAAAGTCACATCAAAAACTTTTCTTTTTCACAGGAAGCACTCAATTAAGGTATGAATTTCTTAGACTTTTCTTTTAATTTCTTTTGGGTTTTAATATAAATTATGAGAAGGTTTTGATTTTTCATATTTTAATTGATTTAATTTGCTATGAATTGAATTCTAAATGTCTAATTTGGGTGATTTATGTATGATTTGTTTATTGAGGAGTGATTGCGTGTTAATTATATGTAAAAAAATTTGTTCTTTATCTATGCATGCCATGTGTTTGATAAATTGTCTGAATGAATATAAATGTTAAAACACAAGGCATTAGTGTATGAATTCCATTCCTAGAATGTTAATTTTGCCAGATTGTGCTTTATTTTTAGTCAATTTTAATGCATACTAATATTCTAGGAATGTGTATAGACCTTAGTTTTTGGCACTACTTTGTTGCATTATATCATGTGCATTCTAAAACTTATGAGTCGGGGTTTGTGATTTTGTATAAGTGTAGGGTGTTGGAGTATTTGTTGGGGTTACCATGACTTTGATGCTTTTATTTTGTAGGTATGGCAAGAACAGGCAAGAAAGTGGCTACCTCTAAGAGTGTGGGAGCATTTTCATCGTCCGCTACCCAACGTCAATTTGAAGCCACACCGGAGGAAATAGTGAGGCCATAATTTCTTAATGCAGTAGCCCAGACCAAGTACGAGAAGGATATATCGACAAGGGCTGTGATTAAGGAATGGAGCATTCAAGTACCTTTGGCAGGGGTACCCGAAATTAAATTGATGATTTGCAATTGCGAGTGGAATCACTTCACCTCCAATCCTAAAGAGGCAGTTATATTATTAGTGCGTGAGTTTTATGCAACATTTGGACCATTACAGTGACACCAGGCTATATGTTAGAGGGAAGCTCGTAGAGATCTCTACAAATGAAATTAATAAAATTCTAAAGGTCAATTGGGTACGCAATGATGAGTGGCCAACCATCAACGAAACCAATATGGAGTTGAATGAGATCACAAGCATCCTGTGCAATGGTGCCATTGAATGGACGTATACTGCAAATGGACAAGTGGCAAAGCATTTTAATGCGAACATGCTTAAATCGGCTTGGTTTGTATGATTTAAGTTTATTTGTGCTTGCCTCCTCCCGATCTGCCGTCTTACACACATCACTCTAAAGCGGCCTAAACTCCTATACTGTATTTTTCTTTTGGGAAGTCTGTTGATGTGGCTCAATTCATTCATCAGTAAATTTGCTATTCTACCACAATAAGCAATAAGGCTTACGGTGTCCCAATTTGATTATTACTTTGTGTCTGGAAAGTGGTGTGGTGTTTGATCTAGTAGAAGAGAAGCTGAAACCCGAGTGGAAGTTGATTGCTATGGAGGGTGCAAGAGCCCCAATTAGGCTCATGTGTTCACAAGTGGGTAACGATGCCGATTCGGAGAATGAGCACAAGCCACAACATACTCAAGAAGAGATCTTACTGCAAATCCTGGCAAGGCAGTAAGAACTAAGTCAACTGTTTGACACGTTTAACCAGTACCAGTATGCCTGGCAGAAGACCATGGAAGCTCGCCAGTTGGCAAGGGAGCAAGGAAAGGACCCGTTGACATTCCTGCCTTTCCTTCTATTCCTGTAGGATTTGAATTTAGCGCCTAATGTTCCATGAGCATATGGTGTTTGATGCCCTTTGCTTTGGGCTATTTTGATGATTTTCTTATCTTTAAGTTGATTTCTCAAACAATTTAGTTGTTTTTACCAATTAGACATTTTAGATAGTTTTATTTTAGTTAGGTTTAATTTTCATAGTTGTGTTTATTCTTTTTTTGTGTGATGTATTCCTTTAAGGGAATAAGTTTTTTCCTGATTAGCCTTGTACGATTCATTTCTACAGTTTTCTTACTTTTTTTTTTTTTTTTTTAAGCAAACGAACTAATTTATTGATGGGATCATTGATTACAAAACCAAATATTAGGGCAGCCCCTAGCATCTAGGCCAACCAAACCTTTAACAGTGTAAGGAATGGTGTAGTGATCATAGTCAACATTCATAGATTTTAAAATACCTTCATTAGCTAAACTATCAGCAACTTGATTAGCTTCCATATATACATGCTTGAAATTGATGTCTTTCCCAGTGCAAAAGCTGTTGATGAATCGCAGTTGGGAATCAATACTCCAAATCGATGCCGATGAGCCCACCAAAGAGTTAACTAATACAAGGGAATCAATCTCAACAATCAGTGAGTGCACATTTAGTCTACTACACATCTGAAGTCCATCTACTAAGGCCAATGCCTCGGCTTGTAAGTTTGTTTGTTGTTGGTAGCCATTGGAAAACCGGATGCATTGTCCATTGTGATCCCTTAGGATGCCACCACACCTGCTGCCATTCCTGGGTTTCCTTTGGAAGCACCATCCACATTTAATTTAAGAAAACTGTATGGAGGGCAGTCCCATTTGACGGCTAGGACTTTTTTTGGTTTGGTTTAGATGAGTTGATTACAAATGCCCCGTGACAGTAGCATGTCATCGGCTGTGGATACCTTTGTAAAAGGATGGATTAAAAAGATAGATACCAAATAAGAGCAAATGTCTGCGGTAATCCTTGTTGCAATACTAACGTTGCCATCCAAAACTGCCATGTTCCTGACTTTCCATAAGAACCAACATATTATGCAAGGGAGTATTTTATGAACTACTCCAATTGCGGATGAAGGTGTAGCAGCCCACCACCAAGCATTTAGCTTATCCAAGATAGTCATAGATGGAGCAATAGCCAATTCTAGCCAGTCTTCAAAGAAACGCCAGATTTGTCGTGATATTTCACATTCCACAAAAAGGTGTTCCAAGGTTTCTTCGTGACAACGAAACCAGCATTTAGAATCTAGATGGCCAACGAAAATCCTATTTTCCGTAAGATATCATCTAACGGCAGCCGTTTATTCAGCAATTTCCACATGAATATGGAAATCTTCAACTGGAGTCTCTTGTCCCAAATCATTTGCCGAGAGAGTATCCGCACCTTAGGGGGGTACGTGGATGAGAGTGAGAAGGAACCGTTAGATGTGAGGGTCCAAACAATGAGGTCCAGTTCGTCGGTCAGAAGGAGTGGTCTTGAGCTAAGAATTGCTGCAATGTTTTGTAAGTCATCATTAGAGTATTTCTCATCCAGAAGAGAAAGGTTCCAGCCATTGTGACCCCCAACATGTGAAACCTTGAGCTGTGCATCATAGACTTGTTCAACCATGTGGGATAGAGGCCCATGTTCAGTCCATGGGTCGAACCAAAAGGAGCAATCCGCTTTACGTGGGAGAAATAATAGCCATTTTTTTGCATCATCACGAGCTCGCAGCATTCTCTTCCAATTATATGAGTCACTTGGTGATGCCGATCAAGGAATAATGTGGAATGCTAACTATTAAGGTAATGACTTTGAAGGAAAGAACACCACAGGGATTTGCCTTTCTGGAATTTCCACCAGAGTTTGATACCAAAGCCACGAACCACCTCCTCCAATGAGGAAACCCCTAGGCCATTTGAATATGTAGGCTGAAACACTATAACCATGAGATCCAATGTCGCTTTAGCACCCCATCCGTGCAACCCCAAAAGAAATTAGCAAATTGACGCTCCAACTCTTTAAGTACTGATTTTGGGGTTAAAAGTACTGACAATAAGTGAATTGGGATGCTGCTTAGAACATGCTTGATGAGAATCAACCGGCCTCTGGGTGAGAGGAACCGCGTCTGCCAACCATGAATTCGGCCGACCACTTTTTCTATTAGTGGCTGAAAGATGTTACGTCTTCGTTTTGCCTTGTGAATGGGACACCCCAAATAGGTGAAAGGGAGGGATTTGTGAACAAAGCCCGTCTTTGCTTGCATCATCCGAATCCGAGCTGGAGATGTGCCTTTTTGGATAGGTAGAAGGAGGACTTGGACTTGTTAAAGAGCTGCCCAGATGAGAGCTCAAACCTTGAAATAAAGTTCATGAGGTTTTGGATGGACTTGATTTCTCCTTTTGTGAAGATGACAACATCATCTGCAAAAGCCAAGTGAGAGATGATAGGGCACTTCTTCGGGAGAGAATAGCACGATATTTGGTCTGTTTGAAAATGATCCTTCAATCCTTGAGAGAACGTTTCAAGCATTAAGATGAATAGCAAAGGTGATAAGGGGTCGCCCTTCAGAACCACTCTGGAGGACCTAAAAAATCCTTTGGGTGCTCCATTTATGAGAATAGAAAACCAACAGTCCTCCAATATATGCCGTATAAGAGAGATCCAGTGGTCTGCAAATCCAAACTTCTGAAGTATTGCGTAAAGGAAAGGCCAAGAAAGCCTGTCAAAAGCCTTGGCGAGGTCAAGTTTAATGATCATATTCTCTCCCCTTGTTTTCTGGTCTATAGAATCTACCAAGCTCTTGGACAAGAAGGATGTTATCCGCAATGTCTCTTCCTTAAACGTAGGCCGCTTGTTCGAGAGAAATGAGCTTAGGCAGTATGGGGGAAAGGCGATTGGCCATTATTTTAGTGCAAATTTTGTTAAAAAAAGTGCACAAACTAATGGGCCGAAAATCACTAAAGGAGTTGGGGTTGGTTACTTTTGGAATTAGTGCAATAAGGGTGCTTGTGAACATGCGGGGCAGCTTTGCACCTTTGAGAAAATCACGCACTGCAAGGAAGAGATCATGGTGAAAAATGTCCCAGCAAGTGGAAAAGAAGGTCCCGTTGTAGCCATCAATGCCCGCTGCACTGTTTGGATTGAGAGAAAACATTGCCTCCTTCAGTTCCTCCATGGAAAGCTTGGATAATAAGTGCCGATTATCCTCAACTGACACTTTGCCCTTGAGGTGGTCTAGAAGCAATGGGTCTAAGGCAGCAGAGTTGTTAGCAGTCAAGAGTTCCTTATAGAAGTTAACCCTCGGCCTCTTCAATGAGATGCGTATTTTCAGTCCAATTCCCATCTGCTTTGATTCTAGAGATGTGCAATCGCTGTCTTTTGGCTAGAAGGGTGGAGTGGAAAAATTTTGAGTTTTGGTCCCCCTCTTTGAGCCACTTTATTCCTATTTTTTGCTGCAAAAGGTCTCCTCTTCCGCAAGACACCGCATATGAGTAGCTTGTGCATGGGCCAAAGCAATTTGGTTACTTTGGCTGTGATCTAGTTAGAGAGCTTCTTCCTTACTCTTTACTTGTTGTTCAGCCTTATGCACCTTTGTGAAGACATTACCAAACACCGTATGACTCCAGCTCCTGAGCTCGGCTTCTAAGCTCTTAAGTTTAGAAGCAAGGATAAAAATAGAGGCACCGGTACATTCCAATTGCCAATTGTTACCCACGACCTGCAAAAAATCCTTGTGTTTAATCCACATGTTAAGGAATTTAAATTTCTTTGGACTTGGTATTACTGCTGGAATAGCTTTGAGAGCGAGGAGTGGGGAATGGTCCGAACACGTCTTGAGGAGATGTTTAACACTATTATGTTGGAATGCTGCCAAAAATTCCGCATTGCATACAAATCTATCCAGCCGCTTCCATACCATGGTACCATAACTATTCCCACGCCAAGTGAATTTACAACCTTGGAAAGGTAAGCCCATCAAGCCACAATCATGAAGACAATCATTGAATTCACCCATGGTATCAAGGTGCAACGGGCAAGAGCCTTCGTATTCATCGGAACTTGAGATAACATTGAAGTCACCTCCAACCAGCCAAGGAGTTTGAGGTCGTACAGCACGGAGATCCTCCCAGAGTGCTCTCCTTTCCGATTTTGTGCATTTTACATATACAAAAGAAGCTGCCAAAATAGTGTTTTGAGAAGAAGAAGAAATAGAAACAAGTAAGAGCTGGTCCGAACTGAAGTTGGGAGCTAATCCTAGATCGCTATTCCAAAAAATCCATATATTGCCATTTGTATTACATTCACAACATTCAAAACCCAGCTTTTGTGCAAAGAAAGAAATTTTAGCTTTATCCACCATTGGTTCCAATAATGCAAGAATATTGATTCTGCGCTGTTTGATGAGTGATTTCAACCTACGCAACGAAGGTTTATTTGCTATCCCCCGAATATTCCATATTAAGATGCTATCCATTTAACACTGAGGGGTGGAGGGCGAGGTGGTAATTTTTCAAGCCAACCGAGTTCGCATTGGCCTTGGCATGGAATAAATTCTTTTCAGCCTTTTCTTTTTGGACAAGGACTTACGGGCGTGTTGTGTAGTTGGGAAAGATGGCTAAATACCCTCAGTCATTGCATGGTTTGCATGAGGAGAGTCATTATCAGAAAAGTAACATGGTAATTCTTCCATTAATTTATCGTGAGAAATGTTGGAATCATCCAATGAAAGATTATTTGAGGTTCGAGTTTGGGGATGCTTTGGCTGAAATTCAGCGTCGTTTAGGACACTCGAAACATCATGTAACTCCTCCAAAACCGAGGAGCGGGGCTATCATTCTAGCCCCACCAGCCAAAGGATTGAAATTTTGATCTTCCATGATATCCTCATGTTGGTTAGAATTTATCTCCTGATTTGAATTATTAACCTTATCCTGGGCTGTTGGAGTGATCCCTTGTTTGTTGGGATTTGAATTTTGAACTGCTGGTTGTTGGGATAATCCCTCATCCGTGTCTGTTCGCCCCTCCACGAGTGGTGGTGCCGCCTCAGCTAGTGGCTATTTTAGGGCTAAACTACCACGCATTTGTACATTTGCACCATGTGAAACACCTGGTAATGGAGCAACCATGTGTACAGCTGATTGGACAACATCAATTGGATCATGGCTGGTCAAATTCGTCCCTTTGTCAACAAGAGTAGTTGATGTTACTTGCTTCGTTCCCGATGCACCTGCTTCATGATACTTACGGGTGTCCAGCGCTTTTGGGCAGTCTTTTTTGTTGGATTTTGAATGTTTTCACCTGGAGCTGTTGGTTGTTTGGTTAAATAGCATGACAAATTTTCTTGCACCCTAATCCTTTTGTACAGTAGGATGGTACATCTTCGTAGGTGATTCTTTGCCAAATACCCTCCTTTCCCACCCTAACCACATCCATGAAGGGAGTTCGGACAGGTGGTCAACTTCTACGCACACTTTTGCAACACTTGGCCGAGTAAATTGTTCAGTTGCCATATCCAATTTGAGAGGGGTCCCAACAGCTTAAGCGAGGCTAAAAACAGCATGCTTATTAAAGAAGATTGCTGGGAGTCCCTCGAGAGTGATCCAAATAGGGACTATGGATGGTTCCTCATCGGTAGTAAAGAGTGGGTGCCACTTGAGGACTCGCATATAATGACCATTGATGAACCATGTATTCTTCAGCCAGCAATGGAGATAATCCTCCTCCAATGAGAATCGAATGAGGACGTGTTTATAGTCAAGATATCCTACTGTGAACTGACCTTTGAATCCTATTGTGTGAAAACTTTTGCGAAGTGTCTCCATGTTCGGTTTCACCCTCGGAAAGTTCCCCACCAAAGTAACAAAGAAATGGTGCAGCAAGTTGTTGAATTTCATTGTTTGAAAAGAAAACAGCTGGTTCGCCTTTCTGAGATTGGAGGGCCTTTAGGGGTGCATCGAATTTTGGCGTAGGAATGTCTGAATTTTGGCCATCCAAAAGCGCTTGTGCAATTTTTAAGTATGGGTAGGGACTTATTTGGATATATAAGTTGTTTGGTATATTTTGCTCAATTTTACTGCAATATTTTGTCTTTTCTTTTGATTTGTGAGCTTTTCAAAATTTTTGTAAAATTTTTGCTTAGATTAGTTGACAATTTTTGAAATTTTTTTAAATTCTTACTTAACATGTTTTTCCCATTTTTTGCATAATAACTCTTTAGTTGAACCATTCATTAGTGAATAATCGGCGTTAATATTTTCCATTCATGGTTTTTAAGAGTTGTGAGCACTCAGTCACGAATTAATTTTTGGTTTGGACACTTAGAGATAATTATGTAGACTTAATTATATTGCATCCCAAAAACTTGACTTTATTACATTTTTTAAACAAATTATGTATACACCGTATTCCTAATTGCAAATTTTTTTTTTTGCATGGCCCTAAATCAAGGAAGAGGAGTAAAATGTACCTAAGATTAATATCTAATACCAATCAGTCACAAATTAGAATAACATTCCCTATGCAAACATACAAAATGTCCTAAATTCCTTCTATTCCATTTAAACCAATTTTTTCAAAAAGATAGATCAACTAAGAAAGTAATATTTATGATTTCATCGAAAATAATATTTCAAGTGAATTTTCCCATAATATTAATCCCTCTTTTTGAAGACAGTAATACTAAGTTTTTGAAATTCTTGCGTTGCAAAAGAACTACTCACACACTCTTAAGTTCATGAAATGTCCAATTCATAGTTTAGTCATAAAGTATTGCAAGTCAAGTGTTATAATCGAGTTTCAAATTGATCAATTTTCCATCCAAAAGCCATCAAATGAACATACAAACATAAAATGACTATTCCTGACACAAGTGGAAACAGACACCCCCAAACTTGACACTTTTATTCATTTGGTGAGTAAAACTCATCCAACCGCTCACCCAAAATTCAAACACAAAAACATGTAGAGAAAATCACCCAGAACAAGAACAAACTAAACCATGACAAAATCCTAAAAAAATGCACACCACTAAGTGACCTCATTAAGAGTATATCAAGTCATGCAATGCAATCCATCAATTAAACTAATAATTATCAATTCTAACATTTAAGCATCAATAATAACCTATATGGCATCAGCTTAAAGCCCTTAGTCACTATCAAAACTTAAACAAGTAAATTAACTAAAAATTTAAACAAGTAAATTAAAGCCCTTAGTCACTATCAAAACTTAAACAAGTAAATTAACTAAAATAATTTAAGCATTAAATCAAGCATTCTACCAAGAACTTCAAAAAGATCAATTCCACATCAAGCATCAACTAGAATCACTTGGCATCAGTCGAAGGCCCTCAGCTAGTCTACTACAAAAAAAATATCCCAAGCCTAAATATCTAAAAAGCATAAAAGAACCACGATAAAATGTTAAAGTACTAAAAAAATGAAAATGGAAATGTCTTCAAGTATCTCAAAATGAAATCCTCTCCAAATGTCCTTCAAGCTATCTCTTGTGGCGCCTCAAACATCTTGCTCTATCTTCTCGTGACCATTCTTCGTATCACTATGTTGGCTTTCCTCGAAGTCCTCATGAAGTGCTCCATTGGTGCCACCAGCCTATTGTGCTTCAGCTTGCTGTGTCGGTACTGTTAGTGGTGTGTCATACTGTCCATAAGATAGGCCATAATTCCAAAGTGGAGGCTGTGGTGGCTGAACCCATGTGCTAAGTGAGGTAGTCTGGAGGGCTTCTCCTATCACAACCAAATTGTGTGCATCACCAGTTGGCTGTATGTCCAATATCCCTACAATTTATTATGCTACTCTTCTATAACTGGTGCAGTGCAAACATAGCTAGGTGGTAAAGGAATGAATAATGTTCTTGGAGGTGGTGGTGGACGGAATTTGGCCTTCTCAGGGATGATGTTTATCATATTGCTATACCATCTCGTACACATACTCCCTATTGATTATGCCTCTCTAATGTGACAGAGGTTTGTCGATAGAATAAGGGCATCCTGCAACAATACATAGATGAGTAATTAGACTAGGTGCAAAAAATAGGCCTTCCTAACCTCCCACTATCATGGAATCCTTGTCCAATCTAATCGCCCACATCCACTGGCATCCATGTCAATATAGCATAAACCAATATCACTTTATCGCTCTGAATATAACTCAAAAAATTTGAATCCCAAATTCGACAACTGATGAAATAAACCATAATTTTGCCACAAAAGATAGACTATGACAAGAAAATTTCAACTCCACCATTTGTGAAGCATGTAAAATCCAAGCAACATCAACATCACACAATATTCTTTTAATTTCATTTGTATCTTTATCCTTATTTTGCACAAAGTATAGTATTCATCAGACAGAACAGAAGGTACATTAAAATAAGCATGATCAATCACATCATCACTGAAATCAACTAATATTCACCTGACTCTCACTTTGCTATCCTCCAAATCACACAAATTACAATGAAACTCCTTGACGAGCTATGTATACCCCAGCTCAACTGCCATATCAAATTGCTCCCAATGCCTCACCTTAATTTATTTCTCTATTTCCTTTCTTGCATCCTCATAATCTCCCCAGTGCATAGATAAATCAAAACCTCTTTCTCTAATGACCTCATGTTTCTCATTATTTTGAAATAAAACTTTGGCTCGCTTACTTGTAAATTGGGGTTCTATCATTTGTTCATTGACTCCACTCAGCTCACCTATTGCTCCCTTACTACTTGTAGCTTCCCCCGATTTCTTTTTTCTCAACCTTTCTCCTCTATCCCTACTCTTCCTTGACTACCACCGCTACCATAAACTCCACTATCATTTTTTAGCAATTTTTAATCAAAAGCAATAAACAAATTCTCAAAAAAAATATTCAAGTTTCGAGCCAATTAACAAGAATTTGGAACAACACCAAAAATTCACCCAAAATTCACCAATTGAGGAATTTTAAACCAATTAACGAACAACCCACCATAACAATTAAAACCACAAAATTCATAGTCAAATGGCAGAAAATGACCCACAAATTTGCACCAACAAGAATTCCCAAAATTGATCGCAATTTCTTGATAATTCGTATCAAATAATAAGCGAAATTACCAATAATTCAACCAAAATAGTCCATAGAAATGATTTTATGGGCTTAAGCATGAATAATTGGAAGGCATTACCCATCCAAATTTGAAGAAAAATCTACTTTAATTTTGAAGAGCACTTCCTTTAAGCTTGAATTTTGTCCTTCAAAAGCCCAACTTTGTGGATTATTGATGATGAAGATGATTTGTGGGAATTTCTAACATCAAAACTTTCAAAATCAAGCCACAAATTCTTTTCCTTGACTTTATCTACCTCCTTACCAGTGAAACTTCCTAGCCCAACTCCTTTCAATCTGTATCTAACCCTCACTTCATTTCAACATCAACAATAGAGTCCCCAACATCAACCTTCCAACTTTTCTAGACCCATGTATAATATTCAATTTGCTTAATGGGATAATGAATGCATACGAGGGTAGTTGCAGAAGGGAGGCGAAGTCTTTGAGAAGGGAATTGAAAAGAGTCTCTTATAAAAAGAAGAACAATTGAGATATTATGAAAATTTGAAAGCCACAACGAGAAATTTGGAGATGCAATTAGGTCAATTAGAAAGATTGAACAATGAGAGGCCTATGGGAGCTTTTCCTGGTGTCACCATTCCAAATCCAAGAGAGCATAAGGGAAAAAATAAATTTCAAGCTATTACCTTTTGAAGTGGCAATGAAGTAGAATGAGGGGTTGAAAAAAAATTCATTAAAAAGTCGAGGGAAGGAGAAAGCTGAAGATAGTGAAAAAGTTAAGGAGAGTCTTCAATGGGTCAAGGTAAAATGATAAAGGGGCATACCAAACCCAATGCACAATTTGATGAAGGCAAAGCACTCAAGATGATTATCCTATAGTCCATGTTTCCAAGCAAGTTAAGGTACAATTTCCTCAAAGATTGAAAGTGAATGAAAAGGAAAAGAATTAATATTCCTTTTATGGAGGCACTTGAAAACATTTCTACTTATGCCAAATTTATGAAACAAGTCCTCACTTCAAAGTGAAAATTGCATGGAGATGAAATCCTACGTCTAATAGAAAATTGTAGTGCATTATTCACAAAGAGGTTGCCTCCCAAGCTTAAGGACCCTGGTTCCATCACCATACCTTGTGAAATTGGAGGTTCGCTTTTGGAAAGGCCTTGTGTGATTTGGGTGTTTCAATTAACCTTATGCCTTATGTGGTTTTCATAAAGTTAAATGAAGGAGATTTGAGGCCTACTAGTGTTTCGTTCGAACTTGTAGATCGAAGCATAAAGTTTCCAAGAGGCATTATTGTGGATGTGATCATAAAAATTGGTAAGCTTTACCTTCTGGTAGATTTCATAGTTTTAGATACGGAAGAAAATAATTGAATAGATGTCAATCATCTTTGGAAGACCTATCCTTGCAACTAGGCATGCACTTATAGTTGCTCAAGAAGGAAAGTTGGAATTTTGGATAAATGATGAAATTGTTACTTTCGATGTTTTTGATTAATTAAAAATTCTTTCTGTCTATGATGATGTTATGAGCATCAATATGGTGAAAGATCTAATTGATGGTTTTGTAGATACAAGTTGGTGAATTCTCCCTTGGAAAGAGCTATGGTAATTCCAAATTATGTAGTTCAAAAAGATGAAGAAGTGTTGGAATGCTTGACTCAACTGGAGATTAATACATCATTGCAAGAGGAGGAAGATGAAATCAATGAAAACCTAAAGAAGGGTCTCCAACCAGCGAACCCCCAAGGTAGAACTTAAACCTCTTGCTACTCATTTGATGTATGTGTATTTTGGTGAAAATGAGACATACTCGGTTATTGTGAATGCTTCTTTGACCGGTGTGAAACTTAACAAACTAATTGTGGTGCTAAAACGAAATAAATATACAAAATATGCTATTGCCTGGTGTATTGATGATTTTAAGGGAATTAGCCCTTCCAGTTTTATGTATAAAAAATCTTGTTGAATGAGAGGAACAAACCGGTAAGGCAACCTCAAGGGAGGTTGAACCCCATGCAATTCCTTGTATCCTTCCCATGCTTCTCCAATCCCTTTCTCCAGCATCTTGTTTAAATGAAGTGGTTTCATTCCTATTCCTAGCCATTCTTAAAGGAGGGAAATGCTTCACTAAAAACTCTTGTGCCAACCCATTCCAAGTTGTGAATATCCCTTGATCACGGTTTCACAACCACGTGTTGACTCTATCCCTTAAAAAAAATGGCAACGCCGTCATTCTAATGCAATCCGGATGCGCTCCATTAAGCTTGAATGTATCTAGCACCTCTTTAAAATTCATAAAATGTGTGTAGAGGTCTTCATTTACATCCCCCTAAACACTACATGAACTTGTAGTATTTGCATGAGTGCCGCCTTGATCTCAATATTATTTTTGCACATATAGGGATTCTTTTTATTATTCAATTTACAGTATCAGATGTGGGCATGGCATAGTCTTTCAAAGGTCTATCATTACCATTCACACCATTTCCTCCATTTCCATTTGCACCCAAAACAATGTTGCCCACGCCTATTTTATTATCCAAATTCCTAAGGTTCTCACCATCCTCCCTCTGACTATTATTATCGTCCGTCAAGAGGTAGTAAGATACTTATTTCAAGAACCATACACTACAAGACAACAACCAAGAACAAGTCAAAAATCAAAGCCAAAGTACCATATACGATAGTTGAGTATTGATAAGAATTCAGTTAGTACTACTAGAACAAAAATTGAATACTAAAACAAAGAAAAGCCTAAATTAGCACAATCCCTAAGTACCTAATATTGCCATTAAAGACAAACTCAGGCAACGACACAAAAACTTGATGCGTGTTTTCTATGTGTTTTAATTTACTAATTCATCCTCCAAGCAATAAAACCCTCCTAAGCTATTCACACTTAGACTACAATTCACATAACCGTAAAAGTATATGGGGAAGATATGTAGTTAGTGGCGAGGGGACACAACCATGAGGATTTCAATAACAAGTACTATGATTTGAGGGACAATTGTACTATCTAGACGACCAATTTGAAATGTATGCTAAAGTACCAAAATAACACTTATAAGTGAACAAGATAAGTAATTAACTAAATTATCAACAAAAAGTAAAGGGGGATCGAGCAATGAACATATTCCTTGTACTAAGTGGATCCTAATAGTGTATGATCAATCAATGGGTTCAAATGAGAATTCCCTCTCAAAAGTGAACCATTCCCTTGGTTCGGCTCTGGTTCTAATCAAATGTTCATTATGGAGTTCAAGGAATCAATTAAGAAAACTAATATCTCAACCAAACTACTAACCTTTCCAGCCAAGTAGAGTAAACTAGTCCAGGAATTAACACTCAACACTAGCTTGTTGTGTTAAAACCAAAAAGGTTCGAAGGAGGATCCATGAGCTGTTCCTTTCTTCCTCTCACCAAGCTTACTAACCATTTACTACTACTCAAAATTCCAAACCTTTTAAGTCATCCACTGTGAGTTATCCACACATGGATAGAAGTTACATATCCCTAGCCCAATCCCTTGGATATTTAGCTACTCATGCCTAATAAAATTAATGACAAGGAGATATAAAAGCAAGACATGAGTAAAACTACAAGAAGAGCCAAGAACAACATGAATATAATGCTACTAGTAATTCTAACAAAAGTAGACAAACAAGTATAAATAAAAGAGAATTTTACACCTAAAAAGCTAATAAAAAGCCAAAATAATTTCTAAGAGCACTTCAACTTTGCATGAATTAAAGAGAGTAAATTAGAGTGTTAAAATGCTTGAATTTGAAAAGATAAGACTAGAAGTGTACTTGGATAAAAATAGTATGTCTACTTTAGCTATCAAGAACCCTATCTAAATTATATATACTAGGAACACCTACACTATGTATTTTGGGTGTACATTTGAGCGTGATTGTTTACGCAAAATGAGACCTTTCAAAAATTGGCCAATATTCCCTTTGTCTAGAATCTCTATTACTCTACCAAAAGCCCTCTATTACTCTAATACCACTAATAACTCTACTAAACATAAAATCAAAGAAAACATACATGAAAACACTTAAATTGGGAACAACACTTTCAAAAAACTTTTGTTTTAGAGACAAAAGAACTCTAGTTTTCTAGAGTCATCAACCACCTATATTCTCCTACTTAAAGCATCTATAACAATGTTCACCTTTCCTAAGTGATAGTTTATACTTCAATCATAGTCTTCTAAGAATTCCATTCATTGATGCTATCATAAATTTAATTCATTTTGGCAGAACAAGTATTTAAGTCTCATATCATCTCTATATACTTCAAAGTTCACACCATACAAGTAATGTCTCTACTTTTTTAGGGAAAATACCACGACAACTAATTCCAGGTCATGGGTTGGTGGGTTGGTTAGTTTTGCTCATAAAGTTTCAAGCTTTTTTTGCAGACATATGCAATCAATTTTCCATCTTGCATTAATATATAACCTAAACCTTCTTTAGATGCATCTTTGTACAGCACAAAGTTCCCTTTCTCACTTCCTAATGACAAAACTAGGTTGATAGTTAAACATTTCTTTAATTCTTGAAAACGAGCTTCAATTTTATCATTACAATTTAATTTGACCTGTTTCTGGGTTATTTTGGATAAGGGACAATCAATTCTTGAAATATACTTTACAAATCTACCATAATATCCAGCTAGTCCTTGGAATCTTCATGCCCCAGTTATATTCTTTGGTTGTTTCCATGTCACTATTGCCTCCACCTTCAAAGGGTCTACTACAATTCCTTCTTTAAAAAAAAATGTGACCCAAAAATGGTACATTCAAAAAAAAATCGTACTTGCTAAATCTATCATATAGCTTGTGTTCCTTCAATGTTTGTCAAATCACCCTTAAGTTTTCCTCATGATTCTTTTGCAGTTTAGAATGAACAAGGACGTCATTTATAAATATCACAACAAAGTGATCTTAATAGAGTCAGAAAATCCCGGTGCATTAAATCCATGAAGGCTGTCTGAGCTTTGGTTAAACTAAATGGCATGACAAAGAACTCTTAGTGTCCATATCGAGTACTAAGAGTATTCTTAGCCACATCTTCCTTTTTAATATGCAACTAGCAATAACCTTGTCTCAAGTCAATCTTTGAAAACACCATTGGCCCCCTGTAATTTGTGAAACAGTTCATCAATGAGAGATAAAGGGTACATATTCTTCATGGTGATATTGTTTTGCCCTCGGTAGTCTATACATTGCCTTAAAGTCCCATCCTTCTTCTTTACAAACAAGACAGGTGTACCCCACAGTGCAGTTGAATAAATCCCCGTTCCAATAGATCTTGCAATTAAGCTTTCAACTCTTTTAACTCTACTGGTGCCATATTAATAACTCTATAAAATAGAGTTATTTTACATCTAAAATTCTAGTATTTTATTAAGCTTTTACCTGATTTATTAGCCTGTTTTAGGGGTTTTGCCCTTTTTTCCTAAGTGCATGTTTGTACATTTTTGGCATTTAGAGAGTTGTTTTATATGTGTTTTTTTGTTTTTTGTGGATAAATTTATTATAGATTTATTATTTTGTTAATATATTTCTTTTATAGGCATATGCTATAGGGTCACATGAAAAGGACGGTACGTCAAACGTTGGATGGAGATTTTTTATGCGAAATAGCAAAGTGGTGCAGGATTAGAGTTGGGACCGCGGTGCAAGTTTCTGAAGGATTATTTTTGGCACTGTGGTCCGAGATTTTTGTGGGGCATAATGGTTCAAATTGAGGAAAAATGTGGTTGAAACTTTTTCCCCAACCTTAGTACTATAAATAAAATATATTTTTAGAGAGTTAAAGAATAGGATGAGTTGTTTACTCTCTGCCTAGTTGGGGACGAATTTTAGACTAATTGTTCCTCCATTTTCTTTCTAATGTAAAATTTTATAGATTTATGTTTGTAATACATTCATTTAATGTTTATGCACTTATTAGTTTTTAATTTAATTCCAAGTTAAGTTCAATTCCTCTTTACAAGCTACTTAACGTGCTTTCATTTAAATGCTTCCTTCTATTGGTTTTCTTAGATTCATGTCTTGTTAGTCTACTTTCTTTCCCATCCTTGTATTTGTGTTCTTGTTGTTAATTATGTTCTAATTAGTTGTGGATTAGTGTTAGGTAATTTCAGTTTCACATGGGTAAAGTTTAATGTGTTGACTAAGTGGTAAAATGGACGAATTAGACAATATTAATGGGCTAAATAGTTAATCAGAGAAACTAGAAACTTTCTTGATTGGTTAGGTTAATTGAGGGGATATGATCATTTGAACCACCATCATAAAGCAAGGTTAGTATTGGACTATGGTAATAACTTGATGTTGGTGGACCAATTCACCTAGTTAGTTGTTGGAATTCCATGGAGAGTTAAACAAATTTGGTTAGTCTGGGTAGTTAGAGGGATCCCTATTTAGACAAATATTAAATTGATAGACCTAATTACACAAGCGATCGGGATTAGATTATATTTGGGAATCCACCTCAAATTTGGCATATGGAATCATTTCATTAATCCAGTTGACCAAAACCTGGGAAATTAGCTAGCATAAACCCTAATCCCTCTTTATTTTATTTATAGTTGTTAACTTAATTTTAAACCTAATTCCTTATTAAATCAAGTTTTCAAGTAGCATTTGAACCAAATAATCGGTAATTGACAACCAATCCTAGTGAGATCAACCCCTACTTCTTGCTCCTATTTAATACCGTGTGCTTGTGGGATCCCACCTAGCTAGCAGTAAGATTTAGTTTGATTTATAAATGCATAAGATATGAAGTGCATCAAGTTTTTTGGCACCATTGCAGGGATTGGATTTTGGAAATATGGATATAATTTGGATAGAATACTAATCTGAAGTTTATTTATGTTTTTATATAGTTGTTTCATCTATTTGATAAGGTAAAAAGATTTTCCCTCTTTGTAGAAATGTGTTTCTTGTTTTGTAAAATCCAAAAAGATTTTCACTTTGATGGTTTGTTTAGACTAAATAGTACTCTAAACTTTCCTGTCTTTTCTTGTTTGTGTTGCTCTTAGCCTTGTCATTCTTTTTATTTTTTTAAGTGTCTAGTTGCCAAGAACATGCAACATATGAATTGGAATGATTTATGTCAAGAATATTATTATCCTTACTGTTTTGGATTCATGACAAATGAGAGCATGTTTCTTGTGATTACTCTTCCTATACTTATGATTATCAAATAGGATGGTCCAACAATCTGAATACTTATTCGAGCTTCCAAGATTATCTTTATTGTCTTAGTACATTTATAGAGCCTATATATGAATAATTAGAGCCCCGAACTACACAAGACAAACCAAACACCATAAAATTGTGTGGTGAAGTAAACCACTACTCACCATCACCTATGGAACAATGCAAGTTTGGGGGGATTTGCCATAACAAAGAATCTTCTGAGTGCTATGGTTGCAACCAATTGTGGTCGAGAAAACTATGAAGAACCAATTGGAGAAAGTTTTACACCAAGTGGGTCATCCTACACTTATTTGGGGAACCTCACCAACTCTAGAGCACCAAGATGAAGAGGAGGCAAGATTGGAAAAAATGATGCTTACCTTTATGGAGTACCAAACCAAATTCATGAAGACATTAGAAGATCAAATTGTCAAACTCTCAAGAAGTTGGTGAGCGACCAAGGGACACCTACACTCCTCCCAACCGAAGAGAAAAATGGACACTGACGATCAATGTGGAATAGTATAGTCAAGGAGCATGTGCAACAAAGAGGAACTAGAAGAATGCTCCAATGTCATAACCACCATCTACAAAGAAGTTCCGTATGGAATGTTTGTTGATAAAATGCCGACTCAAGGAGTATAGAATGAGGGATACATTCTAGAGGGAACCAGGGAGATGATATCTCCTTATATCGAAGTTCCACATGTCCTTCAGGACTTCAGATATGCAATTAATGGAGCAAATTCAACATAATTTACCAAGGATTTCGACACCCTTGATAAGCCTTCTTGACCTTGATAGGGGAGTATTTTCTTTAGTCTTTCATTTATTATGTTTTATTTAGTTTATATGATTTAGTGTAAGAACCCCGTGGATTAATACAGGCTTGTAGCCTTGTGTGTGATGCAATTGGACCCCATTTTAGAAACCCAGTCAAATGCCTTCCTACCTCTAGTCAAGGTTCAAATACACTTATGAAATAAAATTTCAAACTTACAACAAGAATAACCAAATAAATACACCACCAATTTTATATACATGAATCATAATTTAGGTAAACTAAATGAGTAGAGCTTTAAGCTCCGAATAATAATTTTCACCACGCTTCCGCTGTGCCACACTGACCACACTGATAAACGTATATTGAACTCATGCTCAGTACCTGAAAATAAATTTTTACAGAGGAAAATCTATGAGCGAATATGCTTAGTGTTTTTGTAATACTGGAATAAAATATTTCATTTTTAAGGAAAACAAAATTATTTTTCAATAGTAATGAATAGAGATCAATAACTTCCAAATAAAAATATATTTTTCAATAATCATTACTTTCATCTAACGATGGAACAATTTTAAATACATAAAAATTATGAAAAAAAATTAACACTTATCACTATTAGTTAGCATTATGCAACACTTTAAGGTCAGAAACTTACCAAATCACTTTACCAACTATATATCCGTTTGTTGCGTGCACGACTTGAAACTACCTCATCACTCAATAACTATATTTAGTCAAAATCACTTTAGATATCCAAAACATCTAGAACACTTCACTTGTTTCACACCAAATAAGTTTAAACTTCCCAAACTTAATGGATGGAAACTTGTCAAAGTGGATTCTAGGTCAATCGTCAGCCCAATACATTTGCAATAATCCTTGACCACAACCGATTGAGTCCCACTATATTTCACTCAATTGAAAAATTATACAAGTTCTTAAGATGGCTGAAAATTTAAATTATCATAGCACTTAGCTCGGCATATAATTAACAAATGAGATATTTGCACAATTAAATAAATATGTATTACTCAATTGAAAATTATACAAGTTTTAGAGATAGCTCACGATTTTAATTTTTCTAGCACGTAGTTTGTATAACTTTCCAAATGAGGCTACTTGTTCAATCTAGAAGTTGTGTGCACATAAAATAAATGCGCATCAAACCGACAATGAGATTAACATCAACTATAAAGAAATAATCACAATGGAAACAATTTTCCTTTCCACATTTTCGATAAATCTTTAAATACTTGTTATCGATTCTTAAGGCACAGTTCAAAGAAATACAATTGGCAATCAATTTTCCAAAGTCTTTTGACACTATTTTAAACTCTAATAGGTTTCCATGCCATTTTTGAAAATATTTAATAATTCAATAAAATAATACTATATTCCCAATTTGCAAAACATTGCCTTAGAAGATTCGGTAACAATTGACAAAAAGAATCAACTTCATTTCATTCTTGAATAAGGAAGTATATTTGTCATCTAGACACAATAATTGAAAATTTTTAGATTCAGTAACAGCTCTTTAAACCATCACATCTTAAGATGCACAGGTCAAAAAATGATGTACTTTATACCGTTGCAAATTAAATTCAAAACTCTAAAACTATTATGAAGAGAATATTCTCATTCTAAATTCCCCAGAATTGTCTCAGAATTTTTGAAGATTACAAATACCAACACAAACTTTCAGATTTGATAGTGTTCATAAAATATCCGCATCTTGAGATTTACAATTCATATTACTATGATCTTTATAGACATGGAAACTAGACTCGAATTTCTAAAGGTTTTGAGAAGGCATCAGTTTGTAGTTGATAATATAAACTTCTCTAAAGTGACTCTCGAATTAGAATGGTTTTGAAACTCCACTTCCATAAATAGATTTTAAAAAGCAAAATATCGGCCAATTTTCAAGAATTTTTGGTGTCTATTGAAAAGTAAACAAAGCTATATATTTATACCATTTTGAATTTCTGTGAATCTTGTTTCAAATGCAACTAACGGCGATCAATTCAGATGTTCCTATGCTGAATTATAACCATTCTCCTATAAGTGTGCAGTGCTGTTATTGAGTTTTCAGAAGCAGATTTTCAGCCATCTTTTAAGAATTTCTAGTGTTACATTTAAAATGAAACAGTGAAATATATTTATACCTTTTTGAGGATCTATGAATCTAGTTTCAAAATCATCAAACGGTGACCAAATCTGATATTTCTACAACAACATATAGCTAATTCCTAAAGTCGTACAGTGCTTTCTAAACTCTATCAACTACGGGTTTTGTGGCGTTTGTCTATTTCTTCGGTACAAAAAATGATAAATCTCTTATATAAGCATGAATAAACAATTAATCATGTATACCTATCAAAAATAAATTACCTCCAGTAGACAATCCCGTAAAAAGAAACAAAATTGTATAGCCACGTATAAGTTTCAAAACCTATAAAGTACCATTTGTTGCTTAAGTTTATAACTTTCACCTTTCTTACTCCACAATTAGTTCATTTCACAGTTAACCACGAGGGATATTTACACATAGAATTGCATCATCAAACTACATATTCTCAAATATTCTAATTCACCCCATTTATTTATATTAATATAATCATAAGGCTAATTTGATGCTTGTGATTCAATAGCTTAGTTTGGGTCATCAATTACTCAATTTTCTTCCTTTGATCTCTCCTTATTCCAATTTGTTATCACAAACAATCTCTAATTAGAGGTGGCAGTGGGCTGGGCCAACCTGCCGGCCCGGCCCGCCAGGCTCGAATTTTAACCAGCCCGACTTGGAAGTTACTATAGCAACCCGGTCTAGGCCTGGGACGTAGAGCTGAGCCGGGCCTGGGCCACGAAATGGCGGCTCGGTGATTGGCCCGTGACCGGGCCGCAATCAACGGGTTGGCCGGTCAACGGGCCGACCGTTGCCTTTTTTTTTTTTAAATGCAATTAATGACAGGTTTACCCCCAACAGCAATAAAATGGCTAATTTTTGGGGCAAACATAATGTTGGGAAATTTTTTCTATAAATACCACACAAGTTTTCCAACAAATCACACAACAATTTCTCTCTACTTTCTCTTATTTCTTCTTTCTAAAATCTAATTCTATCTGCAAGTGCTATTATAATTTCTTTCATAGTACTTAAATTATAATATATAGTGTTTTAGAAATTTAAAATTATTTTAAGTTGAGAGCTCAATTGAAGATTTGGATATTTATCCAAAATTCAAATAGTAAAGTGCTCAAGTGGAGTTCAAGTACCTTTTTTTATAATATTAATATACATGGTAGGGTCTGTGCCAAACCCCCCCACCATCTCAAGGTAGTTTTTTTCCTAATTAAATATTTTTTACTCTATGATTAACAAATAATAATTAATAAGTTATAATAATAAGTATTGACTTATACAACCAAGAAATAACTTGGTCAAATAAGTACTAATTTGTAATAATAAAATACTAATAACTAATTTTTAACTTTGGTTTTTGAATATTAACTAAGAACTTTTAATAGTTTTGAATAATAAGTTGACTTTGAACTTTAATTATTAATAATTTGGTCTAATATATAAGTTCCAATTTTGATTAATAAAGTACTATTATTAACTAGTAAGTAGTAATTCGAACAATTAATAAATTATAATTTCATAAATTACTAATGAATAGTAAGTAAATGAATTTAAATTAATAAGTTATTAATTTTAAAATAATAATTAATAAGTAAAAATTTAAATTTCTAGAAATGTATTAATTTCAAATAATAAGTATTAGTTTCAATTGTGAACTTTAATTACTAATAATTTGGTCTAATATATAAGTATCAATTTTTATTACTAAATTACTATTAACTATTAAGTAGTAATTCGAACAATTAATAAGTTATAATTTAATAAATTACTAATGAATAGTAAGTAAATGATTTTAAATTAATAAGTTATTAATTTTAAAATAATAATTAATAAGTAAACATGTAAATTTATTGAAAAAATATTTTTAAAATTTGAGTAAAAAAATCATCTTAATTAGAGGACCAGCCCGTGGGCCGGTCCGGGCTAGCCCGACCCGGCCTAGCCCAGGTACTGGTCCGGCCCGACCAGCGACCCGCCAGATGTGTATAAGAGACAGATATTTCACGGGCCTGGCCCAGCAGGCTTCCGGCCCGGCACGGCCCACTGCCACCTCTATCTCTAATCAGCATTGCATCTATGTACAGGAAATGTCCAGACATTGCACAAGTTTACCTCCAAATTGACTGTTATTGCAAGAGTTCATGGCTAAAGACAACAAGCTTTCATCTACCTGAATAATAGTCATTCTTCTACCTTCCAGATTTTTGCAAAATAATCCAACTTTATCAATTATTCTCACCTCTTGAGCTCCTCAATTCTCTATCTAAGAAACAAAATAAGTTTTACATATTCAGTAACAAGAACTAGTATTTAAAAGAAAATTCTCATCATAGTTTAGTTCAAACAAGAGAAATATTTTTTATCTATTAATAGCTTATAGTAGCAACATTTCGCACGTGTGAAAATTCCAAAAGTAACTGCATTCTTTTCCGTAATTTTCAAACTATACATCCAAGTCCATGGTCTCATCTATACATATGTAATTGTAGTAGCAAATACTCAACCTACTAAAATTCAATAGTAGATAAAATCCAAATCATAGGATCATGAATTCATATCACTGCCTACATATATACAATCAATTTGTAAAATCCGACAATCCGTGAGATTTTTGTATTTAAGCTTGTACAGTAAATATATGCTCAGTAATTCAAAAAACAAGAAAGTCCTCACCTTAGTTAACCTTGGTTTCTCACTCCATAATACTAACCTTGATCTACTTCTTTTTTTTTTTCCTTGAAACTCCAGCTTTCCTATTACATCTTCTTTCTCCTTTTTCTCTTGATTGTCCATTGCATTCTCTCCTTTTTGTTCACGTCAAAAGATAATGTAGAAGAAATCAGCAGCCACCCAATAACACAAGCACTAATGCGACTCACTCTTTGTTTTCAATCTTTTTTTTACGACAAAAATCAAATTTAAGGACAGGGAATTTGGTTTTATTGAGCAACTATTTATAAAAAGTGTAGTGTTGCAAGATTTAAACTAGTGGAAAACATAGCCCTACACTTGTCATATACCACCATGTCTTATGCATGCAACCGCTGATTAAGTAACAATGTTGTTTCTGTTTTTTATTTTTTGGCAAAAATTAAGAATTGCATCCTAAACCGTGAAATCTTCACTACTTAAAATGGAAAATAATTAAGGTTTGAAATAACATTTGATCCCACAAACTTTCCAAAATTTGAATCAAGTCTAATTTGCAAATTTGTAAATCAATCAAATCCTTCAAAATTTATTTAAAATATTAATTAACCAAAGAAAATTCAAACCTTAAAAATTTGGGATCTCACATATTGTGTGTAGTTTAGTATGTTTTAATACTGTGAATTGACTATTGGTAAATTTGGATAAGTATTGTTGTACTTGTTGTGAATTGTGATTGTCATGTGGATTACAGGATGAACTTGAACTTAGTTGCTACTTGATTATGTATTTTGTAGTTAATGAGACATTTACTTGCTAAGTATTTGACTTGTTTCAAGCAAATGATATGAATGCTTTATATAGATGAGGAATGGTCTTGATTGTTTAATAGATTTTAATGCTAATTATGTGCAAAACTAAGTTAGGAGAAGGAGTTGGACATATATATAACCTTTGAGTTGTGTTTAAACCCTGTTATCCTTATGTGTATTTTTCTTTTTCTTAAATTGTTTGGACCCTGTTAAATCCTAGTGACCATTTCCTAATGTGGCATTGTTAGTTGATCAAGGCAACTTCTAGGACTCGTGTTTAATTGAAATTCATATTTATGTGGTTTACTTGAAATTGCTAGTTATTTAGTCTTGTTTTGTATTCTGCTTATTGTTGATAAATTCCAAGATTGAAAGTTAAAATTTAGTTTTGAATTCAATTTATGCTTAGTTGATAACATTCACATTTAGTTTGAAGTAATGTTGATCCATCATGTACATAAACTTTTTTATTATCCTAGTGTAGTTGAAAGGCATTCACTAGTATTATATTTATTTGGTCTATATGTTTATATGCTTTCTAGTAGTATTTTTATATCTTGTGAAATGGTGGGTGATTGGATGACTTTGTACTCATAACTTGAAATAAATTTGAAAGTTTCATGGTGCATATTATCTCATTCATTTGGGAATGGTATTGTTTTGTTGCCTGGGAATTTGAAAGTGGATGTTGAACATAGGTTGTACTTCATGTGTTGATTAGAACAAAAATGAGATTTAACCTTTGAAACTCGACTATATTTTCATCTATTTTGTAAAAATGTTTTTTATCTAGTTTTTATCAGAAACAACTAATTTTTCCATAAGAGTATTTCCAAATGCCAATTTCAAATGAGTGGTTATTTAGTTTACACACTTCTTGAGTTTTAAAATGGTTTCTAAGTAAATTTAGAAATGAGTTAGGCCATCTTTTCATCATTATGATTGAAATTTGCATGCATTTCAAAACTTTTAATCTTTCTTGAGTTGGTTTAATTCTTGTAAACAACCCTTGGACAAGTTCATTTCATCCCACCAAATATTTAGTGGGTTTGTTGTGCTTTAGCTTTGGACATTGGTTAGAATAGTGTGAACCCTTCACTTTTGTGACATACTTACGAAATATGGATCTGTGAATGGTCTAATCCTACTATGGACCATTTAAGCGTAAAATACATACACTATATTAATTGTTAGCTCTAATGTCCCAATTGAGCCTAATTGAGCCCATTTTCTTGTCAGCCACATAATTTATCCAATTCACTTTATCTTATCTATCCTCTTTTGATCCCACCACCTTAGGCATTGTTGACCTTTTTTGAATTTTTCAATATAGTGGTTTATTGTTCTTATGATGGTTCATGGAAAAAAATTTTGTATTTGTTGTAGAAGGAAGTCAAAAGTTCAATGTTGTTTATATTCCCGTTTTTTGTTATGTTATGGTTACTGTAGAAAAGAAATAGAAATAAAAAGAAAAGAAAAAAGTATTTTAAAAAAATGTAAGTCTTATGTTGCTTCTTCAATAAAGGAGAATTATTACATCATCAAATTCTAGTTCAATAAAAGTAGTATTTTGCCTTCAAAGTCTTTATTGGTTGAGTAATGTGAGTTTTTGGGACTTTATACATGGGATGCTAGTCCAAGATTTTGGTCGACATATCTAGGGTGATTTAATCTACCCTTATCCAAATTTATCATACATTATTACCTTAACCTATATTACAAGTTTAAAAAGTTCTACATGATCCTTAATCAAGACTAATTCATATTATTGAGGTGGGGATCAACCGTTACTTTCAACTTTGATATCGCTTGCTAAACCTCACAGTACCAACAAATATCATTTGTTTGTTCAATTGCACTGATTGTTCCTCTAAATTAAGTTCTAATGATTCTTCTTCTATTTGGAACACTTTTTGGAAAGTTTTATTAGTTGGCTAAATCAACCTATATTTGAATTGGCAAGATTCTACAAACTTTTAGTTGTTCAAACTTATTTTTGTGATAAAAACTAGATACTTTTGAATAATAGAAAAGTGAGAAAATACTTTAAGTTTCTTGAGTTAAAAATCCACTTTCACTTTTGACAATTGCACTAGAGTTCAACATTTCCATTTTTCTCTTTTGGTGGTGTTAAGTGTTATATGTTAAGTGTTTAGCATGTGGTAAGTGTAATATGTTTGAGCTTTTATGTGTTTCGTTGTCCTTGATTTGTTTGTGGTCTTTTTCTTATTTTATTTTGCTCAGGATTACGAAAGCACATTAGATTTGGGAGTGTGATAAATCTATGAAATAAAGTAATTTTAACATCCAAATACTAGTATTTCGTTAAGGTTTTACCCGGTTTTGGCAAATTTAAGGGTTTTTTCCTTCTTTATGTTCTCAGTGTGCCTTTGCATATATTTAACATTTTGAGTGTTTTTCTATGTGTTTTACTATGTTTTTTTAGTTAGAGTTATATTAGGTTACCCATTCTTATGTTAATATATTCCTTTTATAGGCCTATTCTCTAAAGTCGCATGAAAAAAATAGCCTGTCAATCAGACATCAGAAAGAGATTTTCAGTACAAAACTGCAAAGTAGTAAAGGAGCAGAGTTGGGGCCACTGTGTAAGTTTCTCAAGCTCATTTTTGCC
The DNA here is from genome assembly GCA_025175665.1 of Cinchona pubescens. Classification (NCBI taxonomy): domain Eukaryota; kingdom Viridiplantae; phylum Streptophyta; class Magnoliopsida; order Gentianales; family Rubiaceae; genus Cinchona; species Cinchona pubescens. The sequence goes on from JANKKI010000232.1 coordinate 2,978,505, forward strand.
ATTGCGTTCTAAGTTTTTTGGGGGGCATAATGGTCCAAATTGAGGTAAAAAGTGCTTGAAACTTCTACCCCAACCCTACCACTATAAATAGAATATTTAAGCCTCCTTTTGGAACAGTTAGAGAGCAAGAGTTCTTTTCTTTTCCCCATTTAGGAGAAATTTTAGACTACTTGTTCTCCCATTTTCTCCCTAGTGTAAAAGATTGAAGATTTATGTATGTAATACTTTCATTTTACGTTTATTGCACTTGTTTACTCTTTAATTAATTTAATTCCTACTTAAGTGTAATTGCACTCTTTACAAGCTTTTTTAGTTGCTTTCATTTAACTGCTTAGCTCTAATAGTTTTCCTTAAATTCATTTTAACTTTTTAAATAGCTCTCATTAGTTTAGCATTGTCTTTAACTAGTTGTTATTGCGATCGGGTACATGTTCATCTCACTTTCAAAATGAAAAATAAGAAGAGAGCAAACAGTAGGGATAATGCATTGCCCTTGAAACATTAAACATCATCGCTGAGTTTCATGAGGTGAGACATCTCAAGTTGCAGCCAACAAAGGGCAAGATGAGATGCTCAAATTCTAGGCTAAGAATTTTGCTACTATTCAGCAATTTGTTGATTAGTAAAAGTTGGTCAGTCTCAAACAAATAGCGATCAGCATGAGGAAGACACTGATAGCAGCACACAAAAAGTTCATGATCAGGGCCCTCAGATCCTCTGTAAAGTAAGCCAGATAATAAACAGGATAAGGTACATAAATGATCGTCTCAATTCAAAACCTCAACATGTTCGAAGGGAAGAAGAATTTCGACAACTTCCCCTTGCCCTTCCCATTCCTGATGCAAGAGTTCATTCCACAGCTACCAGCCAAAAACAACATTGGTCAAATAATGGTATCTGAAAAATAGATTGATATCTATTTACCCTATTTATCTAAATAGAACAGATTCAGTTGCATTTTAAACAACCAGACCTTAATCATTACAAGGGAACTTCTTATCCGGAAAATCATATTTCTCATGTGTCTAATGTGACTCCTCTTTATGATTATTCTGATGCCATAAAATGTAAGTTGTTTACAACTACACTTAGGGAGTTTGCACAAAAATGGTTCAATGAACTCTTCTTGAAGTTGATCGTTTCTTATGCCGACCTAGATGAAAAGTTCTTAAGACATTTCACAGATATTCAGTCGTCCAAAAAACATGTCACATTTGATGAATATCAGACAGACGAAGGATGAAATTGTCAATCAATATATCTAGGCATGACAGTGGGCCGAGCAGGCCCGTTGGACCACCTAGCTCGCACGTGGAATAAAAGCAACTCGTAATCAGCCCGACCCGAACCGAACCATTTTGAACTGTCTCCAACCGGACCAGCTCATTGGTCAACAGTCTAATTGATGGTTAACCCGTTGGACCGAACGGCCAACCAGACTGCAAACCGGCCAGTGGGTCTAGCGTGCCAACCGTTGGCAACATTTTTTTTCCAACCATTAAATTGACTGACTTTTTTACCCGATCAATAGCTATAAAATAGCTAGTTTATAGGGACAATTTAGGCAAAATTCTCCTTTAAATACCCCCATACAATTCACACTCAATCCACACAAAAAAACTTTCTACTTTCTCGCAACTACCATTCTTTCGACATATTTTGTTCCTCAACTGCTCTTTCAATTTATATGAAATATTTATTTACTACTATTTGTAAAATTATATTACTTGAATTATTAAGTGGAGATTTGAAGACTTGAAGTGGAGTTTTCAAAAGTTCCAGTTCTCAAGTGTATAAATTGAAATTCCACATTTCAATTTCGAAGTTGGTTATTTCTACTTATTTACTTTATTTATATTAGTTATATATCTTCTTTTTTTGAATATTTAGTATAGTTTAATTTCCTAGTTTCTTTAAATTTTTTCCTATTATTGCATTTTCAGTATTCTTTGATAATTGCATTTTTAGTTTGTTTAAAGCATTTAATTAGTTTATTTTTTTATAAACTTTTGAACTTACCATGAAATGGATGGTATACGAAGTTCACACACACCACTCACACCTCACACACCACAAGGTCCCCGCCTAATTATGAATTTAGAGAATATTGATAACTAAAATAAGACACCTACCCTAGATAGTAAACAATATACCTCTAAAATGAAAAGTGGGTATGGGAGTTTTTTGAAAAAGATGAGGGTAATGAACTAGCTACTTGTAAATTAGTGATCCTCCCATATCTTTTAAACACAAAAAAGAGGGAAACCAGAAATCTAAATAGGCACATAAATAAGAAACATAGTGATGTTGAATCCAAATAAAAAATACTGCAAACACAAATTCACACCTTGGTAATTTTGAATATACACTTGACAAAAATAGAAATGAAAGCATGGCTAAATGGATAATTAGAGATGAATTATCTTTTTTTATGAGTGAAAGTTCCAATTTAGAAAAGTATATACACAATGCCATGTACCCACAATATAATAGGACTCCCAGAGAAGTACTTTGATGCATGATATGAAAACAATGTATAGAGAAAAGAACAATGAATTGAAAGCTATTTTGGCTTCAACTAATTTTAAAATTGCACTTACTTCTGATGCATGGAAGGTAATTACAAATTAACATTTTTTTTTGTATCACTTCACATTGGATAGATGCAGATTAGCATCTACAAAAAAACAATTATTAGTTTTCGAAGTTTGGAACACCTTCACAATGCTGATCAAAGTGCTCGGATCATTTTAGCTGTTGCACGAGAACACAACTTGTACGAAAAAATTATTACCATTTCCCTTGATAATGCTTCAAATAATACTACAAGTGTGCCTTTATAGAAAGATGCCTTTAAATCGATTTTAGGTAGTGAATTGTTTCATAATAGATGTGTATACCAACAACTTGTACTGTATATATTTTATCTTTGTGTTCAAAATGGTTTAAAAATTGTTGAAGATATTATTTCTCCAATTAAAAATGAAATTTTCTTTATACATTCTTCTTCTTCTTCGCATCAACAAGATTTTAAATGTCTTTGTTTGGAAAATAGTTTGAAATTCAAAAAATGTCAATTAGACGTATGCACTATATGGAATTCTACTTGTCAAATGTTATCAAGCACATTTGTTTATGAAAAATTACTTTGTGCATTTTATAAAAATCATACTGGTGCAAGTAATGATACTATTTTAGTTGAGGATGATTTCACAATAGCAAAAACAATGGTTGAAATTTTTAAAGCACTTGAGTTTGCTACTTTAATTTTATCCGCTACTTATACACCTACCTTTCATCAAGTTTTACCTCAAATAAGTATGATTAAAGTTATTTTTTACAATAACAAAAGTGATGTTTATTTTCAAGAAATGATTACCACCATGGAACAAAAATTCGATAAGTATTTTGAAAATATTGGTCTTCATTATTATTTTGTTTGGCATGTGTTTTAGATCCACATATAAGATGATTCAATTTGAAGATTTCATATACCTTTTTAATAATCATAGTACTAGCAGATGTTTAATATACAAACAATGACTCATAGCATCAACAACCAAAACCTTGGATGACTTATATTCAATGTACAAGCAAAATTTACCTACACAACAAAGTGCATCTTCTACTTCTTTAACACTACAATCCCAATCTACATTTCCTATCATAAACATGCGCACATATTTTGATTCTCATAAACTTTTAGCTACAAAAAGACCAAGAACCCATGATACTTAAGACCAAGGTGATGAAATTGCTTGGTATTTGGGGCCTCCACTAGATGAAGGCCTACCAAGTTTTATATTCTTGTTTGGTGGCGAGATAGAAGATGTGATTTTACTATTTTATCTCAAATTGTTGGAGATGTGTTAACAATTACGGCGTCAATGATTGCATAGAAAGTGTATTTAGCGCTAGTGGAAGAGTTTTAGATGAAAAAAGAGCTTGAATGAGACCAACGAATTTGGAGATGGCGATGTGCTTAAAGGATTGGCTCAATGCTGAAGAAAGAACAAAAGGATTGATGCAAGAATTTGATAATGATGAAGGTAGTAGGTCACCAAATGATGAATAGATAGGATTTTTATGTTTAGTAATTGCTTGGAGGTAAGGTTCTATGTCGCCCTCCTTGTGTATGTAGTTATTATTTCATTTATGTTTTTAAATTCTTGAATTAGTATTATAACTTGTAATTTTTGGAAGTAAGGTTCTATATCCTTCTCCTTGTACTAATTTTTTTAAATGTTAATATACATGCTAGGGGTCTATGTCAAACCCCCCACCATCTCAAGGTGGTTTTATTCTAATTATATATTTTTCCCATATGATTAATAAATAATGGGACTAATAAGTTATAATTACAAGTATTTATGAATAATAAGTAAACAATTTAAATTAGTACTAACTTTGAATTACTTGAAAAAGACCATTGGCATTTGGTCCCTTATCTATCAAAAAGGCCAATTTGGTCTCTCGTACTTATAAAAATTAACTAATTTAAGGCTTATGATGGAAATTGTGGACAAACTAATAGAGTATTTGACAACACACTTATGGCATATTCACGGACACATGAATATCACTTATTTTAATTCATTAATTTTCCATAATTTTCATCATAGATCCTAGATCGGTTAATTTTTTAAAAGATAAGGGATCAAATTGACCTATTTTGATAGATAAGAGACCAAATTGATCGACACTCGAAAGATAAGGGACTAAATTGGTCTTTTTCCCTTGAATTATATAAATAATACTTTTAAAATAAATAAATAACTTTAAAATAAATAAGAAATAATTTCTTTCTCTTAAGTTATTCAAAATGAAAAATACTAATAAATAATTACTTGCAATAATAAATATAACTTGTACAAGTCTTGACTTTGAATATAAAGTTTGAACGAAATACTTGCTTGTAATAAAATAAGTTTTAGGCTCTATACTATATTTGAAAGTGGGCTAACACATAGGCCGACCCCGTGGGCCAGCCAAGGGCCAATCTGGAGACCAGGCCTGTGGGTTAGACCAAGGGGCAACTGGTGGAGCCAGCTCGAGCCAGAGCCTGGCACGTCCCTTCCCGTCCCGTTGTGGGTTTGGCGTAGGGATTGGTCTTGGGCCAAGTATTTCAAATTCCTGGCCCAACACGACACGTCCCATTTGGGAAGGTAGCCCAGCATGGCTTGCCCCATCAGAAGGCCTAACCCGCTGGGCCCTACTTCAATCCCTTAATATATCGGTTGGTACAATGGTCAAGCTTTCCAGATTCGTGACATTAATGAGAACATAATTATTTTTGTGTTCTACAACACGGTGAAACCAAGAATATTCAATCACGAGCTAGCATCGAACACAACTAAAATTTTTGCAGAGCTTCTTAAGAGAATAGAAAATCATATAAGAGGGAAGGATTCAGACAAAATAAAAAGAGAATAATACGACTATATAGCTAATCAAAAGGCAAAAGACCAAGTGATTAAAATTTGATTGGTCAACTTTAGACAAGAAGAAAAAAGTCATTAATTGGCTCGCATACTCGAATCAAAAATTTTGAAGAGTTGAGTTGTCTGCCATGGTAGAAACAACTTTAAATTGAGCTAGACCAAGAGTTTTACCCAATGAACAATTCACTTCACGAACGCTTCTCAATGAGACATTTTGTATCAAAAAAACTCATAGGAATTCTTGAGCCCCCACCGCCAATGAAAGCCGAACAACATAAGTGGGACAAAATCTAGCAATTGTACTTATCATACCAATCTCAGTCACGATACTAAAGAATGCAATGATCTAAAGATAGGAATTGAAAATGCCATTAAAGATGGGTATTTGAAAGATTACATCCTTCGAGCGGCTGCCAACTTTTGGCAAGCTAATAATCGCCCTCTTCATTCAAACAATGATCGGTATTAATACCGAATGGCTAACAATAACAACAAATGAACACTGGTGAACCAATAATGATGTAGTAGGAGTCATAAATATTGTGGTTGACAGGACAAGTAGAGGAGACTCTAGTAAAGCGAGAAAGAGGTAATGCCAAATATCAATCTGAAGGAAGCAATCAAAGAAAAAAGGTTATGTTGAATATGAGGATATCCTTTTCTAATAATGACCCTGTGCCAGGTCAGATTCCACATATAGATCTAATCACCATACATTTAAAAGTGGGGAAATATAGAGTTCACAAGGTGTACGCAGATTTGGGCAGTTCAGCTGATATCATTTATTAGGCATGCTTGGGAAAGAATATGGCTTAGCAATTAACATATCCAGGCTATTCATATGCCTTTGGTCAGCTTTACAAGATTCTGTAATGACCAAAGGCACCATTCTTCTACCACTCACACTAAGTGAGCCCCTGCAAAGCCAAACAGAGATGATAAACTTTGTGCTAGTAAAGAAAAAGGTAATTACCAAATGATCTTGAGACAACCATCTCAATATGCATTCTTACTTTCACTGTCTTTCAATTAAATTTTGTGTGAGAGATAGGTATGAGGGTTTTGTTTGTGGGAACTAGTAGAAAGCACGGGAATGTTATATGATGTCACTTAGAAGCTAACCCAAAACCATAAAGACAGAAGAACTCCCTGAGTTATTTGATCAAGTTTTGCAAATCGAGGAGCCAGACAAAAAAAGAAAAGGGAAGTTAGAGCTTGCATCGGAGGAGCCAATTAAAGTGTTATCCTTTGATCCAATGCAACTAGAAAGAAGTTCAAAATTCGTGCCTTTCTTCCAGCAGAGCTCAAGGCTAATCTTGTTTGACTTCTATATCTTTTCCTGGTTGATGGCCAACATGCTTAGAATCCTGAGAGAAATTGCAGAACATAAGCTTGGAGTTGTTCCAGGTTATAAGCTTATCAAGAAAAAGAAAAGGTTTTTCAAGCTTCTACTAGCTCGGATTATCCGAGAAGTACTTCACCCTATTTCGCTTAGTAATCCAGTACTTGTAAAAAGGTCAAATGAGAGAGCTGGCGTATGTGCATTTATTACAATGATTTAAATAAAGCCTATTCTAAGGATAGTTACCCTTTATCTCAGATTGATATATTTATAGGTTCATTGATCGAATTATTATTTCTAATTTTTTGGATCCTTAGTAGCGATACCATCAAATTTATCTAAGTAAAGAAGATGTAGAGAAAAAAATTCATAACAGACGAAGGTACATATTATTATCAAACCATGTCATTCGGGTTAAATAATGTCAGATCCACCTATCAAAGACTGGTCAACAAGGCTTTTGAAAACCAGATTGGCCGTAACACGGAGGTCTACGTGGACGAAATGGTAGTAAAAAATTGAACATACAAAGAAGTCACTAATGACCTTTGAGAAACATTCAGAACCCTTCAAAGTGTACAAATGAGCCTGAAACCATAGAATAGCACTTTTAGGGTTCTATCAGGCAAATTTTTAGCGTTGATGATATCTCAAAGGGGAATTGAGGCCAATCCAAAGAAAGTTAAGGCTATCTCAAAGAGATAAAACCTCCAGGATCTGTTAAAGATGTACAGAGCTTAAAAGGAAAAAATAGAAGCTCTGAATAGGCTTTTGTTTAAATCAGCCAAACGAGGCCTCCCATTCTTTCAAAAATTAAAGAAGTTCAACAGCATCGAATGGACCAAATGGTATCAATAATCCTTCGACCAAGTAAAGGATTATTTTAGCAATTTACCTTAGCATACCAAAGACAGGTAAAGAGCTATATGTTTATTTATCTGCCTTAGACAAACTAGTTAGTTCGGTCATGATTTCAAAACAGGAAGGAGTTCAATGATCGATCTATTTTTTGAGCAAGGCCTTACAAGGCCCCGAATAGAACTATTCTTCAATATAGAAAATGGCTTTTTCATTATTTTTAGAAGCAAGAAAGCTGAGGTCCTATTTTTGAAGTCATTGAATTATTGTATATACAAATTTCCATCGGTAACTATTTTAGGAAAGCCAAGTGTTTCGAGAACACTGCTAAATGGTTGAANAAAAATTTTTCTATATTTTTCTCAAAGATAACCCTCATGAACCGTTTATAACTATACTTGACTAGCCTATCATCACTATCAAAGCTTTCCTCTCGAACCACTTTCGTGGTGATGCTGACTTAATGGATAGGGATTGTTCCACAAGAACGGCTTCCTCATTAGATAGTTGGATGCCAATTAGTTATTGTGTTGCTGATATAGGAGCGCTAGAAGAACCTTCACCAATTATTTTTGCTCGTTGATTAGCAAAAGTGGTATCACAATTTGAGGACTAGAAGAGGTCTGAGGTTCGGGCAATATAGTATTGATGGGTTCAGGAGGTGGAACAGTGACTGTCGTGGCTTGTTGACTTGAGCTCACATTCTCTCTTGATTTGGATAATTTGATCTTTTGAGGCTTCACTAGGTGGCCAACCGAAGCACCAGAGAGTGAACAAAAAACCAAAAGGGGTTATCATTATCAAATTAAAAAAACTAAGTGTGGAAATAGTTAAAGGATACTGAGTAACTTTACTCAAATTTACCCTTTGGGCATAACATCACAAGTTGAGCCCATGCTAGAAAGAGTCCTTCGAAATGAAATTTTTTTTTTTGGCAAAATTGAATACAAGGTTTGAGGTGTTCGATTTCTTAATTTTGACTATAATTTTTCAGACATGCTAAGAACGTTATTTTTGGGACTCTTAAGTCTAATTAACAATCTGGTTTAATCATCAACATGTCTGCTTGTTTTGCAAAGAAAAAGGTCTTTTCAATTGATGAATGGAAGTAGGATAATCTTATACTAAGCTCCTGTGGCCAATATGGGTAAGAAAATTGAAAAAGCTGGGTTCGCGACTAATGGTTAGTTTGTAGAAAAACCTAAATCCTTTATGACTTGTTCAATTTTCTATTAATTTGCAAAGTATGCAAATAATTGATTAATAGCCTAATGGCGTTCAAACTAAATAGGGAATGGTTGACGGACAAGTTATTCACCATGTTGGTGAAAAAATGGGGTAGGAAAAGGTCACCTGAATTCCATCAATTAGTTGTTCTTGATAGAGAGAAAAATACCCTTCGGGAGGCTGATAGGCCCGATCGATTGGATTGGGACAAGTATAGGAGATTGACTTAGGAATGTTATGAATCCTTCAGGGTCTTGGTAGATAAGTTAGATTGATCTTTGATGTTTCCTCTTCCACTACAAAAGAAGTTTCAGGATCCTTACTTGTTTCCAAAGCAAGGGGGTCAGAGGTCGAGACTATTGGTGAAGGCTGGTTGAAAACATCTTCGGGCTCATGGTCAGTCAGGTCAAGATGAGATGAAGAGGTAGAAAATTTATGTGGGGGGGTTGCCCAGCTTAGCTGAAGGCAGATGTCCCAGAATGAGAGCCAGATTGACTTTAAGATGCCATTTCTTCAATAAATTTTGTTTAAAGGATGATTTTTAAGGGATATTTGAAAGAAGATTTTTTGTGAGAAATTGCCTCTGGTTTACTACTTGATATGCTGGTAGTACTTTTGAAAATTTGGCAAAGTTAGAAAAGACTACAATTCAAAAAGGAGGGAAAAGTATAAAATGTGGGAAAGTAGGTTATAAAAGGCTAGAGAAGGTAAACGGTTTTTTGATAGAAATATAAAAGGTGTGACATTGAATGAAGTTACAATTGCTTTGACATGTGGCAGATCCAAGCAAAATGATAAGCACATGGTGGTCAAGATCCAAGCAAAATAAGAAGCTTGTGGTGGTAGTAGTCACACTTAAAGAGACAACAAACTATGGGGCTATGTTTCCAAGGGGCTACTAAAAGCATGGTGGAGGTGCATATTGCTAAGCTCAAAGTTATCAAGGGACTGTAGATTAAGGCTTCGACTTGATCACAAGACTTAGTTTAATTGTAGATTTGTAATCTGAGAGCTAGGTGAAAGGGCTACTGATGATACATAGATAGAATCACCAATAGGCTAATACTATGTGTATATGCTCATTATGGGCAAGTATGTAAATGGGCTACATAAAGGGATTAACCCCTCAGGCCCTTGGTCTGCATCTTTAATGTTATAGGGTCTCATCCCTCAATAATGTAACTATTACATGCTCATTAATATAAATATCATTTATGTTAGTTGTCCAACTTTCACTCTCTACTCTCCCAATTTCTTGTATGAACTAGTTGGTGATCATCAAGGGTCCATTAAAATTTTAACTAATCGACGAAATACAGGGGTCGTTCCTTCAACTACATTTGTAGATTCTAGAACATCCTTCTTATCAATTGCACACACCCTTGAGGGAAATATCTGCTTTCTAGCTTTTTTTGGTTTCTTTTGAATTGGACTACCTTGGCATCAAGAACCTCCTTCTTCATGTCATTTTGGATAGTTGTTAATTTGGTGTTCCTCACTTCCGTGACATATACATTGCCTTCTCTAAAATTCACTTTTTTTATGATTGGATTTCCCACAATAACCATACCCTAGTTGAGTTAGTACTGGCTGCTGGATTTTAGGTACATTATCCAGCCTTGCCTTTGAATCCATGGTGGGACTTTAGGGTCCTATGGAATGCTAAGAAATTGGCTACTAAGAAGGTATGCTTCCTTTTACCTTTAGCCAATTTCTTGGACCAACCTTTTTGTGAGCTTGAGAAGCCCTAAGTTGTGATGTATTACTTTCAACATGTAGAGCCTTTTCTAATGTCTATATCATATATCTCGAACCTTACGATGCTAAAGCCTATTGATCCCTTGGTAAAATACCTTTCTATTTTTTTGGTCCATTTCAACCGCTCCAGAAACAAAATTTGAGAGTTTACCAAATTGTGATTCATATTCAACCATACTCATGGTTCCTTGATGGAAACTTACAAATTCATCTTCTCACCTTTCTTGTATTATCGAGGGTATAAATTTTTCATTGAACTTCTTTGTAAAATTTACCCAATTCCAAGGAGACCTCTATGATGGCCATTTTCATTAAACCACATTCATCAAGATCGTGCAGCCCCTTCAAATTGAAATACTACAAACGAAACTTTCTTTCTTTAAAATAATTAAGGGCAGTAAAGATGAATGCATTTGAGTGTTCTTCAATCAATTTTCTTATTTTTAAATGTTGGGACTTCCACTAAATTGGGAGGAATAAATTTTTCAAAACGCTAAAGAGTCACATCACCTTATATTCATTGTTGATAGGCGGGCCACCGGTTAGGGGTTTACGAGTTCAGGATTTGTTTATGGTACCTAACAAGCCTCTAGCCTCTCCAAATAATGGGTCATTTGATTTAGGGTTGATACCACTTGTACTGCTATGTTATACTCTAATCCATTTGCCTTGTTCAAATTGTGTCTCGCTTAGCCTTCTATTTGGGTAGGTTCCTCCCTGGCACAACAAGGTCTCTCTCGTCTCATCGACATCTATCTCCCTCCATTCAAACGATAAATAACACCAAATATATAAAGAAAACGGAACATAAGGGTATAAGTTACACATAAAATACATAATTATAATATTAAAAAAAATATCTTTTTTTCTTCTTTTTTTTTATACATAGTTAAGCATCAAAATACTACCAAGGATACAAATACTGAATTCCTAAGTTCCTACCATATAACCTATACTACAAAATATATCATCTACATTCTTAGAGCCAAGAATAGGTCAACCTTTACAAAACAAAACTTTATACTCAGGCCTATTCGTATCTCAAGAGCCCTCAAAAAATATGAAAAAAGGTTTCTCAAGTAATCCCGATCAAAAGCTACCAATATCTACACCAACCCGAATAATAACCTTCCTTTTTACTGTAGTATCATATTCTCAAGCATCAACCCCAGAAATCTATTAAGTCTAGCTGTAGACCCAGTTCTACATTAACTCTCTGAAGGATGTTCTTCTTAACTTGTATCTAATAATTCAATTCTTATACTCTTGTTGGTCAGGTTGCTTAGTGTTTGGCACCCAGAACAAAGATCTCGTATATGTGTCCCAACCTTATTGATGGAATGAATAAAACATCATCTAATATCCTCTAACTCTTTATACTTTTGTCCACCATCAGCATCTTACTTTGCACTTCTGATTCAAGTTGTCTCATTTGCCCACATAGTTCCAATCCATAAGCTCGTTCCACAAATCTACAATGTTTGAAAAGCAAGCAGTGGTATTTTCTCCAACAAGTCTATTCATTTCCCTCACCATTTCTAGAACTACTTAAGTAAGTTTAATATATATCAGTCGACAAATGACTACATCAACCCCTAGGCCTCCTAGGGACATGTTCACTAACCCTCGATCCAACCCTCTATTGTATGTAACCACTAGTCGATTAAGATAATTGGGTACCATACCCCTCTCTTGGGCATAACCTACAACTACCACCACAAAAACAATAAGTAAACTTAAATTGTCATATAAGTCCAAACAAACAAAGGTTTCACCCGCAAAATAAACTAATCACCATAGAAACATTTTTACATAAACCAATTCAACTTTGGCAATAATACTACCAGTGATACCCTAACCAGATCCTATCCCTGGAGCCTGGTCAGACGCATTCGTAGCTCTCACAATGACTAAATAAATAAAATAGCAGATGTCATAAAATGATTGACATTCCAAAACCACTATTTTACATATAACTCAAACAAACCTTCACACAAAGTACAAGCCATCTAGGCTTTCAATGTAAAACAAGCTATAGCCATAGTACTTATACAAACAAACACTCAACTCATAACTATATGATTGAAAGATTACAAACAACAAACTACTAATTATAGATAACATAAAGAAACTGTGAATTGTAAAAGAAAATCTCTATTTGTATCCATGTCTCTTTACAAAATTCTTGCATCTATAAAGAAAAATAAATTTAAAGATATTATGAGTCTTTCCCAGTGAGTTTCATACACTCGAAAATGGTTACATGTTTAGCAAATATTAGAGATGTTCATCCAATTAGAGAATCAAAAAATAATAGCAGAATGAACAAGTAGAACAAACCCCGATGATTAAATTATCCCAAGCAGTTGGATTACATAGTCATGGTGGATAGACTGTTTCGACCAAATTCGATATTGGCCTGACATATTTGACTTGCACATGGTATGGACCCAGTTTTCTCTAGCACATACGATAAAGTACACAATTATAATGTATAAGCATGCACAAATAACTATACATATATAAATGAAACAGTTTAAAAGAATTTAAAAATAATACATTCACTCCATTTGTAAGGTATCACATTGTGTGCATGATTTATTTATACAAATATTACATAAAAATGTCACTTAAAGTATCAATAATATTGTAAAATTTACCATGAAAACCTATGTTACAAACAAGAGTTAGAAACACTCACAACTCAAATAATAGTCTTTACAATACGTCTTCATTTCTTTTTTTAACCGGTTCAATTAACCAAAAAATACCAAATTTATGTACTTTCTCTATCAAAAATAAAGAAACTGGTTAACTCATATATAAAGTTTAACATGCCTTAATATATCATATGCACATACATAAAGCATACATCTAAGTCTTTAAAATCAACTACTATTTAATATTATTGATACTTATTAATTTTATACTATCAAGGTTAAAGAATTTTAGCTATAATTAATTTAAATTGAATGCATAGTTACCCCAGTTACACTCATTCATGTAAAACTAGGTTAAGCTTTTCTAAGTTAAATAGCTCCTTAATTACTTAGATTACATATAGTCAAACTTATAAGTCCTTATGATGATCCTATAAACATGCAAAGGCACAAAGCAAAATTCATCCCCTAAACTTATTCCATCCTAATTAATAATAAACATAATACCACATACACCAAATAGACTAACAAATACAAAAATCAGTCCGTGCAAGTATGCACATAAAACATACACACTCCTAAAACAAGAAATCTAATTTGGCCTATGATAATATCGCTTCATGCGTTCACTCAATAAATTCCATTTTACTTGCGTATTCAAGAACATATAATCATATTTATACATTTATTCTTATGTTCATCTATAAATAAGACTTGTACAGCGTTTGTATATGGGATCAATTATATATATATATATATATATATAAAATCATATGCACATAACCATGTTTCTAAAGATGTAGCTATAGAAGTTTACTGTTTTGAAAGAATTACCTTATTGAGTTGTCCTCTTACCAGGCTACTACTGTCGTTTCTGCTTAAGTCCCTTCTTCTTCACCTTTCTTTTTTTGCCTTTTATTTGTTTCCTTTAGTTCCTAGCCAAGTAGCAGTACTCTTAGAAATAAACCATACATAGAACAGCTCCTACTTGGATATAAGCAAAGAAAACTAACGCATCCTAATTTGGCATGCATCTTGGTTTTTTTTTCTTTTTTTTCTTTTTTTTCTTTTTTTTCTTTTTTAAAGTACAGCTAAATGTTATAGTTTGGTCCCAAAAGTTTTTCAAATTCTATGTTGAACCCCTTAATGTTCAATTAGTAGTCTCTATTGATGGCAATTGTAATCCAAATCTATTTATTATCCAAAACCATCCAAACTTAAATGGATATGATTCACACTAAAAAATTTAATGGGCATAAATCTTTTATTAATTTAAAATCACTAGTATGATGAATTTTAAAGCTTAATCCATGTAATTTATATAAATCTAGTTTAATTGTAACAAAATATCGCGAAACATCTTTCAAATACAAAAGTTCAATCTCTTCTCATGAATTGGTGAATTAAATAGTATTTTTTTTTTTTGTACAAAATAACAAGTAGCGGGCTAATTTTCATAAATTTCATCGTGAATATGAAATACTTATACAAATAAAAATATGCGAGAGATAAAAAAAATGCAGGGTCGTCTGTTAGCTTGGCTAGTCAAGCATAGATCTTTGGGCTTTGATTACTAAGGAATAGAAACTTTACAAATAAAGCTCGAATGGCATTCCATTGCTATCATTTAATATGTACTAATGTGAAAGGTATATCTTGAGTTTCCAATTTTTGAAAAAAAGAAAAAATATTATAGAAGTTTGAAAAACAATAGTTTAGTGGAATGTTAAAAAGAATTATTTAAAAAATTAAAAGATAATATAGGTCATAGAGAGTGAAGTAGGGGAGAAATGTGGGGAGTTTCCTTATAAAGATGGGGGTTTAAATGGCAAAACAAATATATATAATGTCACACTAAACTCCTCCTCATTCTTTATATATGATATAGATATGTTTACAATTATCTTTGCTTGCTAGTGTATATCATCTTATAAGAATAGAGTATGGTATGGATCAACCATGAGAGATGTGTCTAAAAGTATTTCTGTCAAGGTAAAAATCCACACTCACACACTAATACTTACACATACTCATACATACATTCACACACATACTTACATACACTTATATTTTTATTTTTTTTTAGTACCAAGGCCGAGTACTGTTCATAAAAGATTTAAAACCAAAAGGTGATCAACTCATGCTCGAAAAAAAACTGAGGAATGAGGCCAATTATGCTGACTTAATCACTTTCGAAGACGTTATAATCATACCCTATTTAAACAACAAAAGGTCACTAATCAGACAATGTTTTTTTTTTTTTTTTTTTTGAGCAAACACCCGTGGGTGAGAATTTATTTAATAATTCATGATTTACAATGCCTTATATACGGGCAACTTTGAGCATCCAAGACCACAGCAATCCCCTAAGAGATTTGGGAATTGTGTCTTGGTTATACTCTATATAAGAAGAATGAATAATACCCTCATTTGCTAGCCTATCCGCTACTTGATTAGCTTCTCTAAAAATATGAGAAAAAGTAAAGTTCCTATCCGAAATAAAGGCTTTAATGAATTGCACTTGTTGATCAATGCTCCAAGGTGGTTGCATTCGACCCTTGATGATATGAGTTAGGGTTAGGGAATCAAGCTGCACTTGCACATCCATGAGCTGCAATTTCTCACAAAGTTTAAGGCCATCCACTAAGGTAGATGCTTCCGCTTGCAAATTGGTTAGAAGGTTGTAAGTGTTGCTAAAAGCCTTGATGAGGTGTCCTTTATGATCTCGAATGATTCCTCCCCCAGATGAAGGTCCCGGGTTTCCTTTTGAGGCTCCGTCAACTTTGAGTTTTGCAATCCCGTGCTGGTGTGGATTCCAGCTGACTGCCAAAACCCTTCTCGGCCGCGTGATGGTAGTTTGTCAGATGGCAAAAATGTTGAGCTAAAAGGCTGTCATCTGCTGGTCCAGCTCTGTAAAAAGGATGACTTTCAGAAATAGATCTCAATAGGGAGAAAATATTTGTTATGGTTCGCTGAGGTGAGATGGAAAGGTCTTCAAAATTACCAAATTTCGTACTTTCCATACAAACCAACATACCAGAGACGGTATAAGTTTCTGAACAGCTGCAAGGGTTGTTGTAGGAGGATTGTACCACCACCATAAATTAAGTTTTCCTAGTACTGTAGATGCCAGGGAAAACCGAACTTCAAGCCAAGATTCAAAGTATGTCCAGATTTGGCTGGTGAAATCACAACTTGTAAAGAGATGATCCAATGTTTCTTTATGATGACAAAAAGGGACATTTTGAAGCCAAAGAAACCCCAAATGTAGTTATGATATCATCAAGTGGGAGTTTTCTGGTTAAGAGGCGCCACATGAAGATTGAGATTTTGATTTGGAGTTTATTGTCCCAAATCATTCTTCGAGACAAAGCGTGGAAACATGTGAAGGAAGGATGGAGGGGATTGAAAACTTGCCATAGATGGTGAGGGAGACATACCATGCACATCCGAGTCTTCATTTACTTGGAAATGTATCCCACAAAGAATCTTCTCTAGTCTTCTTATCTCAACACTTGAATAATGTTTGCTTAGTATTGCAAGGTGCCATTTGCACTCCACAATTCTACAACTGTAAGAGTTGGATCATACACTTGACTAACCGTGTGAAGCAAAGGCCCTTGAGTCAACCAAGTGTCATACCAAAAGGAGACTTGTCCATTACGTAATAAGAATAAAAGGCCTTTTTCTGCCTTTCCACGACTTTTAAGCATGCATTTCCATATGAATGAATCACCATGCCTTCCATTTATTAAACAAGGGTGGGAATGGCAATATCTTGTACTCATGAAAGAGTACCATAAAGAGCTTCCTTTTCGAAATTTTGAACCATAGTTTAATGCCCAAACCCTTGGCCAAATCTGAGAGAGACAAGAAGTTCCAAGGCCATTGGCAGCTGTTGGCTTACATAATGACTTCCATGATGGCCAATGATACCTACTTCCTAAGTCCGAATTACCCCAGAAGAAATTTGCAAAATGACACTCCAACTCCTTGATTACAGCCTTTGGAGGCTGGAGTACCGTAAAAAGGTATATTGGAATACTACTTAAAACGTGCTTGATCAAAATTAGCTTACCCCCGGGAGAGAGAAATTTCAGTTGCCACCCAGCGATTTTAGAGGTAATTCTTTCAATCATGCGTTGAAAGAGTGACCTTCTTTTTTTTGCCTTTTGAATAGGACATCCAAGATATATGAAAGGGAGTGGACGTTTCACAAACCTGTTCGGGATTGAACCATTCTGATCCGAGATAATGGAGCATTTTTTGCCATGTAGAAGGAGCATTTGGACTTGTTAATAAGCTGCCCAGAAGAAGACTCAAACTGGTCGAGGAACTCCATGAGATTTTTGATTGATTTGGCTTCTCCTTTTGTAAAATGACAATGTCAGCTCTGCAAACGTAAGATGAGTGATTGGTAGGCACTTCCTTGGCAATGCGTAATTCGAGATGTTTCCCTCACGGAATTGTGCTCGCAAACCTCGTGAAAAGGTCTCCATTGTGATTATGAAAAGGAGAGGTGACAAGGGATCTCCTTGACGAACACCCCTAGTGGATTTGAAGAAGCCTTTCGGGGAGCCATTAATAAGAACAGAAAACCAGCAATTTTCAAGCACGTTCTTGATGATGACATTCCACTTTTCGCTGAATCCAAGCTTCCTCATGAGAGCATAGAGAAAAGGCCAAGAGATCCGGTCAAAAGCCTTTGCTAAATCAAGCTTGAAAATAATGTTGCCGCCTCTTGTTTTTCGTCTCAGGAACTCGATAAGCTCTTGCACCAACAATATGTTATCAGTAATGTCTCTCCCTTTTACATAGGCTACCTGTTCAAATAGCTTGGATAAGGGAACTAAAGCTAACCTATTAGCCAATATTTTGGTGCAGATTTTATTATGCCTTACAAGAATGTACAAAGACTAATAGGTCTAAAATTATCAAAAGATGAAGGGTTTTGGGTTTTGGGGATCAATGCTATGAGTGTACTTGTGAAGGTCCTGGGTAACACCTCGCCTTGGAAGAAAGCTTTCACTGCCTTATGGAGATCCTCTTGGATGATGTCCCAGCTGGTAGTAAAGAACACTCCATTGAAGCCATCAATTCCTACTGCTCCATTTGGATTGAGACCAAATGTTGCCTCCTTGAGCTCATGCAATGATGGCTCAGCAAGCAATGTTTCATTCTCATCCTGTGTGATTACTTGAGTTATGGTAGTTAAAAAAGCATGATTAGTGGCCGAGTCATTTGGAGCTGTTAAAAGTTCCTGAAAGTATTTCACTCCCTTATCTTCAATAAGCTGCCTATCCTCCGTCCAATTCCCTTGCATCTTTAGTTTCATAATGTTTAGCTTGTGCCTCTTTGCAAGGAGCGAAGAATGGAAAAATTTTGAGTTTTGGTCTCCTTGAGTCAGTAGAGACACATCTGCCATTTCATACCCGATTTTTGCCTCCAAAATCTTTCTTCATCAGCAAGGCATTTAGCGTGCATAGCTTGTGGATGGGCAAGAGATATTTCATTAGGTTGTGATGGCTGTTGCAAGCAAATAGCTTCACATTGTTTAACATGCATTTCAGCATTTTTCACCTTGTCAAAAATGTTTCCAAAGATGGTGTGATTCCAATTATGTAGTTCAGCCTTTAGTCTTTTGAGCTTGGAAGTAAGAATTCCTAGTGGGCTACCCGAACAAGGTAATTGCCAATTACTTTGTACCACCTTTTTGAAGTTGGGATGTTTAATCCATGCGTTTAAGAATCGAAATTGCCTAGGTCCTGTCATCATACGATTTGACATTTTGAGGAGGAGTGGAGAATGGTCCGAACATGTTTTAGGCAAATGGTCTACCATTAGATGTTGGAAGGTTGAAAGGAATACATGGTTGCAAACATAACGATCAAGCCACTTCCATACTAAGTTGCCGTACCTATTCTCCACGCCAAGTGAATTTGCATCCTTGATAAGAAATGTCCATCAGGCCGCAGTCAAGGAGACAATCATTGAAGTCCTTCATGGCTCCAAGATCCAAGGATGAAGAACCTTTATACTCATCTGAAGTGGAAATAACGTTAAAATCACCCCCAACCAGCCATGGAACCGGGGATTGCACAGCTCGGAGCTCACTCCATAAGCTACTTCTTCCATGTTTAGTGCTTTTGGCATAAACGATAGTGACTTGAATGTCGTGTGGGATTTGGCTAGATGAGATAGAAATGTGAATGAGTTGAGCTGAGTTTAGCTGTGTTGTGACGACAATACATTTATTCCAAAAAAGCCAAATTTTTCCATTGGGATTAGCTAAGCAGCTATCAAATCCTAGCCTTTGCGCAAAGAAAAGAATTTTTTCATTGGTTACCATTGGTTCTAATACAGCAAGAATGCTTAATTTGTACTCTTTCTTCAATACTTTTAGTCTTCGAATTGAGGGTTTATTGTTGATCCCCCTAATGAATGTTCCATACCAAGAAACGATCCATATTAGTCAAAGGAGGGAGAATGCGGTTTGGACAATCTCGTCCTCATCCGGGGCATAGTGTAGGTGCCTTTCCTTCTTGGCTTTTTCCTTGGGGCAGATTTTTTGTCCAAAGGAACTTCCAATTCTTCAAGATGTTGAACCGTGGAGGTTGTTGGAGCACTTGGAACATCCATGTCCGAAAAGTAGCAAGGGAGTTCCTCCATTAATTGGAGTGCGGTGAGAGCTGAGTCATCTTTGCTGGTAACGATTTTAGGCTGATCTTGTGGCTCCTTTGGTGTAGTTAGTAGTTTCTCTGAGTGTTTCAAATCAGGTTGTTGTGATTGATATAACTCCAGATTTAGTGCTGTGCAAGTTGAATTGGGCAGCCCCTTATCCAAAAGGTTAAAATTTTGAATTGCATGAATTGTGGATGGGGTTTCAACCACCTCATCTGTTCGGGAATTCAAAATTTGAATCTCCGAATTGTTGGGAGTGGTTTATGAGCCACCTGGGAGGGCTGAGGAACCAGTTGCTCCGCCATGGAAATGCTGGTCATTAGCCCATTCTTTGCCGGAGTTTCTGAAATTACATGTTCTTGGTGGGATGACCGATCTGCCATCGGGTTGATTGTTACCAGCCCATGTCTTAGCAAAATTTCAGAAGGTTCTTGCCTTTGATGTTGCACATCATCTACGAAATTGCTCATTGCATATTCTAGAACTTGTTCCTTTGAAATGCCATGAGGGTCCGACGCACCTTGTGAATTCTGGGTGTTCTCCATGCATTGCTGCTTCATTTTTGGCTGTTCCACCACCTTTGATGCATCATGTTTGTTAACTAATAATCCCAAGCTATTTGTGCTGTCACCTTTTTCCATATGGTCATTTGGCTGAGAATTTTCATGAGCTACACCACAGTTTAAAGACCGTGTCTCATTCCTTTTAACGGGTTGCCATTGCTTCACTTCATTCTTTTTAGGTGGTGCTTGGATTGGAGCTGAGTGGATTTTTTGGGTTGTGAAAAAATATTGGCCAGTACGACAATCTGCCGGGCTATGTCCTATCTTATGACATGTGGTGCAATAATGGGGCATGTCTTCATAGCTAATTTTCTGCCATTTACCTTTGTTTCCCATACCTAACCAAACTCTGGAGGGAAGGTCAGCTAGTAAATCGACTTCCATGCAGACCTTTGCCGTGTTGGGAAGAGTGAAATTTTCCGTTGCTAGATCAAGTTTTAAAAGGTTTCCAACTGCTTGTGCAAGGCTAAAAATAGCATGTTTTGTGAAAAAGGGTGCTGGCAATCCTTCAAGAGTTATCCAGATGGGCAGTATGGAAGGTTCTATTTCTGGGGAAAATAAAGGATGCCATTTAAGAACATGCATGTAGAAGCCATTGATGAACCACGTGTTCTTAAGCTAACAACGAAGATAATCCTCCTCCAAGGCAAAACAAATAAGCACGTGTTTGTAGTCTAAGAAGCCGACTGAAAATTCACCTTTGAATCCAATTATTTGGAAACTTTTCCTCATGATTTCCATGAGTTGGGTTTGCCTCGTGGAAAATCCCCCACCAAGGTGAAACGAAATGGAGCAGCGAGCTTTCGGACTTCTTCTTCAGTGAAAAAGATGGCTGGTTCACCTTTGTACGATTGGAGCATCTTCAATGGCTGATTAGATTGCTGTATGGGTGCTAGGGGTTGATGCACGCTCTTGAGTGCATCCGCAAAAGATTTTGCTGGTTGAACAGCCAAGGACCGAAGGGATTCCCCTTCTTCCATAGCCGAGATTGATAGGTGACAATGGCTGCTGTAGTTTTAGTGAGAGAAAAGTTGGAAAGAAAGAGGAGAGAAAATTGTTGTAGTCATTAAGCAAGGATCACATACACTTATATATACTCACACACTTTTACACACATTTTTGCAATCTCAAACACACACTGACACGCTCACACACACATACACACACTCTCACACATTTACACAGACTTATACATAAACATACATACAAACTTACATGTACACATACAAACATACACACACATACCCACACGGTGAGACATGCTAACAAACACTCACTCAACGTTTTACTAGAAGGGGGAAAATTGTCAGGTAATTCCCGAAACTCGCACAAGTATTTTTTTTTTTTTTTTTTTTTTTTTTTGTAAATAAAAAATTAAGAGAATCTTCAGTTGTCAAAGTACAATGTCAATCCCACCCAAAATTAGAGAAATATAGATATTTTCAATGGGTTCTCAAAAAATAACGAAATAACAACAATTCCTGCATAAGAAATATGCGCTAACAGAAAAAATTCACGCAGAAGACTTCAACAGAATTAATGCAAACTTGACGGTATCTCACGTTAATCAAACCAGACTCCAAACTGAATGTTTAAATGTTGTTACAAGTGAGTCAGACTTGCAAGTTATGACCCAAATCAACTCCCAATAGTAATGAAGAAATGCTCGTTTCCTTGGAAAATCTAATTCCATCACTATGTTCATTTTAATTAAGGGAATTCTTTAAACTTGACTGTCAAAATGGTGGCCTTCACAAATTGGCCGAACAATGTAACTTGCCATCTAAAATGAAACGGCAGATCACTCCTACAGACACTAAAAACTTGCAGATTGTCCTTCATATACTTTTATTTTTTGGTGATGTACTATTTATATATCAAAATATTTTATTAAAATTTTATTTATAATTAATGAATTTGGTAATTAGTTAATCAAATTCAAAAAATCACTTCATTATTTTCGAATTCATTTACAACATTTATAAATTCAGTTAATCGATTTCTAATCAAAATCAAAATTAACTGAAATGAGTACGAAATTAGTTACAAATTCAATTAACTGAATATTGCACATTCCTATTTGTAAGTGTGTTTGATTGTATGTGTGAGAGGGAGAGTGTGTAAGTGTATGTGTGTGTAATGTGTGTGAGTGTGTGTTTGTGTGCGTGTAAGTATGTGTGTATAAGTGTGTTAGGAGGGAGTATGAGAGGTGGGGCACATTTAATAAGAAACAAACTTAAATGATTTTTAGGAAAATTTTATGGTCCCATAATGGAATCAATTTTCCCTCTCAAACACATCCATTCCTTTGTGTTTCAAAAAATTTGTTTAATGCAATCCCATGTGTTTTAAAACATTATATTGTACAAGCAGTTGAAGCCAATAGGATGGTTCCCTCAACGAAACTATAGAATTTCCCTAATTTTTATATGGATTAATGGTTTATGTATTATCCATTTGAATCCGTTCACTTAGATGTATATATTAAATGGTTTTAAATAAATGGGATTAATTTATCCAAACCCATTTAACTAAAATTATTTACCATAATAGCCACCTTCCTTATTCAGTTGTCAATGCAACTTATAATGGAGAAATTCATATGATCACACAAAGAAAAAACAATACCCAGTAAAAGCAAATTATTTTTTATTCATGTCCTCACTATTGGACCTGACGAAAAGACTGAAAATTTTTTGAGGTAGTATCGGTAGAGGTCAAAATAGAAGGAAAAGTAAACATTGGTGGTCAAATTTAAATTACTCTTTAATTTTTAAATTAATAAAAAAAATTTACTAAGGTCCTCCAATGGCTATAAATCCTAAACCACCTTAGCCCTAAACCACCAACCAGCCGCAAACCAAAACCACCACAACCTACCTTGCAAATCCCCTAGCAATTCCCCTTCTCTCAACAAACACCCTTTGCCCCTTCACAACCCAAAACCCTCCTCCTACTAGTGCAGAACGTGTGTATTCCATTCGGTAGGTGTTGAAATTCATCCGAACTAACGTGTAATGATTTGATATTCCATGTTACCAACAAGGGACCAACTATTTTAAATAAGAAACAACTAGTTGCAATATTAACCCATCATTTAGGTCAGCGGTTTATGAGGAGGACAAATAAAAAATCAACCAAAAATAAATAAATTTTGACGTAGATTTTTTTTAAACGAACAGCAAAAGAAAAAAAATGGAAAGCATAATTTTGTAGACTATATTATTTAATTCCCAAACTACAGAATAAATATTCACTTTTTTCTCAAGATGTATAAGAGTTCTTCAAAATGCGCTAAAGCTGAAGTAGGTTCTTACTTTAACTCTCTTGGACAAGGTAATGGAACGATGAGTTTCAAGTTTCAGATTTGTTTGTGGGCAATTCCTGTAAGGAGAAATTATTAAATTTAACCTATTTTTCTAATAATTTTAAACAACAGAAGGAAAAGAAATTGATAATGGTAAAGAAAACTGAAAAGTCAAATGTAGTAGAGAGAGGAATGAAAAACGAAATTTTAAATTGCACAAAGGACATGTGGAGCTTGCATGTGCAACTTTTTGTCGGCTCTAATGAATCAAGTAAACTGATTGATAGTAACTCTACACTTTAAACAATTTAGTACTCAATTTTGCCAAAAAATAATTGAGTGACCCGATTTGTGAATTTTTAATAGATACATGACTATTTTCACAATTTTCTCTATCAAAATTGATGAGTTCCATTGACAAAGTCTAAAATTAAATATTACTCAAAATCAAAAACTGAGAAGTTCATATGCTAGAGCTTAATTGGGTTGCAAAGGTGATAACTCTAGAAATAGAGTTATTATACTTAAGTCAGTTAAAGTATGACATTTTGATTGTATTTTTTCGATTTTAGAGTCTAATTGTGTGCTTTTCTTTAGTTTAGTTTCATTTAGTAATTATATTTGTATTTGGTAGATATTAGACTTTTAGTACTAGTTTTAGTATAATTTTGATATAATTTTATTATTTATGGAATATTGTGTACACTTCGCAGGATTGGTTACAAGGACATAAGATAGAAGAATAGAGAAATCAAGGACTGAGTTGCAAATAGAGGAATATTCAAAATCCAGCTTGAAGACCGCTCGGACCGTGGTATCACATTATAACAAAGGAAACGATAGCGCAATATCAAACTAGAATTTCTAAGGTGAAATTGTAATCTCGGACCACAGTATCATTTTTGTATAGGACATGGTCGAAATGTAATTTTTGTGGCTAAAGTTTCATGTAAAGCACTCTCGTGTAGTACACTAGTACACATAGTAGGTAGTGTATTTAGAAAATTAGAGTAGGACTTAACTTTCTTTTTAAGTTCATCTATCTTAATAGTAGTAAATTTTCATCTTTAATCTACTTAATTTTCTAGTTTAATCCATTTGTAAAATTTAATCTTTCTTAGTTTAATTTAGTGGATTTTATGTTAACTTTATTTTGATATAAAAATAGTTGGTTTTTAATTATTATTCCTTGTCATTCAAGCATGCTTAATTTTAGTTTAATTTGTGCTTTTATTGTTTTTATGCTTGGTTTATATTTTCTTAGTTTGATTTAGGATTTCTTGCTTTGATGTTTAATTTATGTGTTCTTAGTATAATTTATACTTTCTTTCTTTTATGTTTGGTTTAAGTTCTAGTAGTTACTTTTTAAAGTTATGAGTAGTTAGATAGCCCGTTCGCACTTTTATCTTACTTATTTTTTAAGTGTTATTTACGTTGCTTAGCTTAATTTAGTCATTAGTTAATAATAAATCCATTTTTGATTGTCTAAATAGTAAAATTGCTCCTTGAATCTAGTAAATGCCAAACACAACTTCATGTGGGAGTACAAAATGATGCACCTTACTGCTTGCTATTTATCTAAATTGTATCCCTACGGGAATGTAGATGATGGTATAGTGTTCAGAGGTGTTATATTTTATTACTTGTGTCTTTGTGATATTGTATACTTATCATATTCCATCTATAAGTTTTGGACATTGTTGCCGAAGATTTTTCTTGTTATATAGCAATATTAGCTACTTTAGGGGTAATACTAATTTAGACATTTCTTAGTTTAGTTTAATTTTTGCTTGATAATAACAAGTGGTTTCTTATCAATACTCAATTCTTGTTATTTGTGCCTTGTCATTTGGATTTGACTTGTTCTTGGTTGTTACTTATAGTGTATGGTTCTTGAAGAAGAGGCACTATTACCTCTTGATTGGGAACTAGAAAGGACATTAAGAAGGACTCGAAAGGAAAAGAGTTTACACAAGAACAAGGGAAAGTTACAATGGCAGACCCTAATAACAATAGAAGGGTGGATTATGAGAACCATAGACGTAATGATAATGAAAGAATACTTCGGTAACAATGGCAATGGAGGCAATGGTAACGGAAGTCATGACTTAAATGGAAATAGGAGGCTGCTAAGGGAGTATGCTATGCCAAATTTTGATGGAGCTAATTCAATAATTCAAGCATTCTAAAATTCTTATTCGAACAAACAACTTTGAGATTAAACTGGCCTTCATTCGAATGTTGCAAGCCCATGCTATGTTCAGCGGTAGACTGAGTGAAGACTCTTATACACATTTGACAAATTTTGAGGAGGTCCTTGACACTTTTGAATTCAATAGAGTATATCCGGATTGCGTGAGGATAAGGGTATTTTCATTCTCATTGAGAGATAAAGCCACATGGTGGTTACAAAATCATGATCAAGGAACATTTACCATATGGAACAACTTAGCATAAGAACTCCTTGAAAAGCATTTTCCTCCTTCAAGGATGGCAAGGCTAAGAAATGAAATCACTTCCTTCAAACAAGACGATGGGGAAGGTATAAACTAAGCTTCACAGGTATAGGTACAAGGAGTTACTTCGTAGATGCCCACACCATGCAATTCTATTTTAGTTACAAATTCAAATATTTTGTAATGGGTTTGGCTAAGAAATCAAATCCATTATCGATGCATCTGCTGCTGGATCTTTATCTTTCAAGATGCCGGAAGAAGCCCAAAGGTTGTTGAACACCATGATTCTAACTATTATCAAAATGAACTTGTGGCACCTCCAATTGTGCAACAACAACCTCAAAATCCTCCCCTCAAGGTTTGTGGGAAAGGTACTTTTCCCACAAAGGTTAATTAATCGTAAGAAAGTACCTTTCCCACAAAGGTTAATTAATCATAAGAAAGAGGAGAAGGATGACCAATTTGCCAAATTTATTGAGATGTTTAAAACGTTTCAAATTAACATTCCTTTGGTTAATGCATGTGCCAAATTTCCTTATTATGCCAATTTCATGAAAGATATCTTGGCCAAGAAAAAGAGGTAGAGCATTGAAGAGACTGTTTGTCTCAAGTGAACAATTTAGTGTACTCATGCAACATAAGTTGCCACCTAAATTGAAGGATCCAGGAAGTTTCTCTATTCCGATAACCATTAGAGATCACACCATGAATTATGCTTTATGTAATTTGGGTGTTAGCATTAATTTGATGCCTAAGGTAATCTAGATGAATTGGAGATCAATCATGCAAAACCTACAAAATTCACCCTTCAATTGGTCAACAAGACTGAAAGGAAACCATACAACATAGTAGAGGATGTCTTGGTTCAAGTAGAAAAGTTTATTTTCTTGATAGATTTCATGGTATTATAAATGGAGGAAGATGTCGACATTCAACTAATCTTATTAAGGCCATTCTTGTCTTCCTCACAAGCTCTTATTGATATCAACAAAGTAAAAGCTAAAACTCCAAGTTGAGAGTGAAAATGTTGAATTTATTGTTTTTGAGTTTTATTAGAAAGTTGCTAATGTAAATGAAAGTTATCTTATTGACACACTTGTCCTTTGTGTTGACTTGTATAGGTCAAAGGAGGGGGCATCACAAGTTGAAAGAGCCAAATGCCTAAGGAATGGCAAATGGAAAGACCATTTATGTGGAAGGGCAAATGCTGTTGTTGCAAACAAGAAGTGAATTAAAAGCTTGCATACCAAGAACCTGAAATTTGAAGTTTGGGGACAAAGTCATGATGACAAGGAAAAGTCGAGTTGGTACACAAAGGGTAAAGCCATATGGGTTGCTCCATTCCCAGTCATTTATATTTCATCGAATGATGCATTCACTTGAAGGATAGTAATAAAAAATTTGAGGTTGACAAGCATAATTTGAAACTTTACCCTTATAAATACAAGGAGAAAAGACATCCTTCCATCCAATTAAAGCTCACATTGCCATAGTCAAGCTAATGACTACAAACAAGCACTCTTGGAAGGCACCCCAAACTTTATTTTTCTTGCTTTACTTTGAGTTAGTTTTCATGATATTTAGTTTTAATTTTTGATTAGTATAAATTAGGTTAAATCAAAGGTTTATTGTAATTAGTTATGTTTATTTAAGTGTTTTGAAAGGAATATGAGTGGAAATATGAAGTAATTTTGTGATTTTATTATTTTTAGGTAACTGGCAAGGTGTTGGAATCAAGAGTTCAAGCTAGAAAACAAGCAAAAAATTTGGTGAAGTATAGAAAAATTGGTATTTCCTAAAATTCAGTTGATACTGCAGTATCAAAATTTCGATATCGTGGTATCAAAAGCAACATCCGAGAACCATTTTTGAAATTTTCAAAGTTGATGCTGCAGTATCAAAGCAAACTTCCAAAGGCTTGATTTCCACATCCCAATCCATACCGCAATATCATTTCATGAAGAAATTTTTGATACCCCGGTCTGAATTGAAATTTTCTTAAAGGTTTTTTATTTTCAAACCACGGTATCAATCTTTATTCTAGAATCGATATTGAGGTATCAAAACATTATTAGGTTTATCGAACGGCTTTATAGCCGATTTTCTACTAAATTCGAACTTTCATTAAACTCTAAATCCTTTTTTCCACTCTTTCTCCTTCATGATTTCTTCTTCCTCTACCCCCCAAATTCATCATATTTAACAAAAATCCACAAAATCCAATCTCTCCACAACAATTGAACCTTCAGAGGCTGGCAAGAAGATTCTTCAAGAGATTCAAGAAGTGATTCAAGGGTTTAAGGAGCAGTTCAGAATTACATTCCTTAGGGAAAATGTTCCAATTTTTGGTCAAGTCCATAAGTTTTCATGGTTAAATTTTTAAATTGCGGATTTTCTATAGTTATTTTGCCCAAAAATTGCAAATGTTACTTGGGCTTTATTTTAGTTGAGGATTCTGGATTGTTGGGCATTACTAGATTGTTTGACTTCTGAATTGTCGATTGGTTGTTGTTGAATTCCTTTATTGTTTAAGTAAATTTGTTTATCCTAAAATGACAAGAGGAAGAGAAAGGGATAGAGGTAGGGATATTGCTTCAACATCTAGATCCAAGAAAAGAAAGATAGATGAGCTTAACTAAGGACTAGAGGGTCTAATTTAGACCCAGTTTTTACCATTGACTAGGCTAAAGCTTTATCTGAGAGTAAACAAAAACATGAGGTCATTAAGGAAAATGGTTTAATTTATTAATGAATTAGGGACAATATGTGGGGGTTGAGAATGGAAATTAAGGCTCAATTGAAAGCTAGAATTGGGAATGCTTTAACAAGGCAATTCTCTGGGGTATACCAATTTGGTAAAAAAATTTCATTATAACCTGTGTGACCTTGATGGTGGAAAATTCCTTGTAAGAGGGCAATCGGTCGATTACAGCTTTGAAAAGATAAATGCTTTCTATAATTTGCCTGATATTTCCAATAATGAGCATAAACATTTCATGAATGAACCAAAAGACATGAACGTGATTAAAAACTGCTTGTACTTTAATGATGTTGATTGGATTATGAATGCTACTAGGGATCATGATTAAAAACTGCTTGTACTTTAATGATGTTGATTGGATTATGAATGCTACTAGGGATCAGTCCATTTGAGGTTTCCTCGACTGGTCTTTAGTCGTTGCCAAAGATTTGGTTCTACTTCATTAGTTACCATAAATGGGGATTTAGCAGTGAATCATGTTCAAAAAGATAAAGCTTGTCTAGCTTATGCTATTCTTGAGGAAATACCATCAATATGGGGAGGATCATTCGGCATAGATTACTAAATAATGGAAGATCTGGATGGCCAACATTTTATGTACCCAATTTAGTTTCTTTTCTTTGTGTGGATGTAGGTTGTAGTGATTCCCAGTGAGCCCCATACTTTTGAAAGGGGTCAGATCGACAAATATTATGTGCACAATATGGTGCGAGAGTTTGATAAGCATTATTGAGCCCATACTTCACCAATACAACCACATCCCCTTCTATATGCTCCTCGTGTGAATATGCCAATAGGAAACACTTTCAATGCACTATTGACCAATGAGGAGAAGAATGAGGTTCAAGGCAATTGGACCTACAGTCACATGGTCCTCCAACACAAAAGGCTAGCTCTCATTGGTCAAGCTCTTCGAACCACCACACTTCATACCTGGATTCATTGTAGGCCATCTCTAGCTTGGCACTACGGGCCTCCTCACGGGCAGCAATTTTACAGACCATCCAAGGAATCCGCCCAAGAATCACATTAGAGCCTAGCTGGCGGAGCAAGATTACATTATAGTCCAATTGGTGGGGTAAAAGGAGCTCGGGATGAAGGTTTTAAGGAAATTCAACATAGTGGATCTACAGACATCAATGATGGAGCTGATGAGGGACTTCAATGGAGATAATGATGAAACCTGATGGCTTGCTCAACTTGGAGAAGACTTCCCTATCTCTATTTTTACCCTAATTTCCTATTTGAGATTGATATTGATTTGAGAGTTGGAACATATTCATTCATACTTTTCTTTACATTTCCTTAGTATTTCTATACTTTTACCTTTGTGCCTTTAGTTTAGTATTGATGGATTGATGGTTTTTAACTATTTTGCTTGAATAATTAGTTGCAAAGCTAGAACAGATTAGCTGAGGCTATGTAGTTTATAGTCTTGTGAATGAATTGCTGATCCTAGCTTTTGTTGGGTTTATTAAGATGACCACTTGAATTTGGTTAATTATGTCTTGGTTATTTGGATGATGATTTCTTGTTTACTTTTGTTTTGAGTAAGTCCTTGGGCAAGTTTGGAAGGGCTTTACTCTTAATTATGCTTTTATATGCTTTAAGTTGATAGTAATATTTTTTGTTTTCTTATATTTTGGGTGAGTGGAAGAATGGGTTTTACTCATCATTTAAATAAATTGACATGTTTGGTGGTGTTTATTGAGTCATGTTATTTTTTCGAATGGTTTTTATGCTCGTAAAATTTGTTGGTGATTCTGGGATGGAAAAATAGTGGAGATGGTACTAATGATGATAATTAACTTGAAATAGCATATAGTTGTTATATTCGAAGTAGGCATTAAAATTTTCTAGTGTGAGTTGTGTTGGTTCTTTTATGAACAAAGAGTTACTCATTGCTAATTTCAAAAAAAAAAAAAAAAACATTGTGGTTTTCATTTGAAACATCTTTTGTTTGTTCTTAAAAATGCTAATTGTTGTCAAAATTTTCATTTGGAGCAATATATAAATGGTTGGAAATGAGTTAGGCCATTTGTGTGATTACATCCTGGAGTGTTATTCTCTCTTGTGAGTGAGTAATTCTTGATATAATTTTGGGTGCGTTTTGTCCCCTTCCTTGTTAGGTTGCTATAAAACAAAAATATTTTTCTTTTAGGAATAAGGAGAGTAAAGGAATCGACATCACAAATGTCGTGCCTTCGAAGTATGCCCTCAGAATAGAAATAAGACTAGTACAGGATCCGACATATCAAATGTTATTGCTCCAAAATGGCCATTAAGATTGTTTTAAAATGAGGCAAGTAGAAGCAAAGTCTTCAAAATGAGTCTTTCACTTTAATATACTAACAAGTTGAGGATTAGATGTTGCGTACATCATTTATATCAATCTAAACACCCTTTGCTAGATTTCATTAATACTCCCAATTGTGTGACATGTGATTCTAAGTAGAGTCCTATTATCCTTCTAGTTTTGTCAAGATGGATTGATTGACTTATAGCCCTTTTGAGTTGAACAAACAATGTTTTGCATGAATTCGAATATTTGTAAAATTCTTTTTTATTGAAAACAATGTTAAGTATTTTAAAAGTTTTTCTAATTATTGAACCATTCTTTTTGGGAAAAAATGAAAATTTGGAATGATTAGTTTGAATATTTCAATTGTCTTATGTTTTTTGAGATCTTTGAGAGGTGGCCTATTGATTCAAAGTACATCCAATTGTCACCTTTTATGTTGTTATCTTGGAGGTGTTTTTCATGTCTACATGTATAGTTTTATTCTTTTCTTTTGTGTTTTGCTCATGACTAGCAAAACGGTAAATTTAGGGGTGTGATAACTCTAAAAATAGAGATTATACAAGTTTCAATATTTGAATTTTGATAGTATTTTCCGGATTTTAGTGTCTAGTTATGTGAACTTTTCTTTAGTTTAATTGCATTTAGTAACTGCATTTGCATTTGGTAGATATTAGATTTTAGTACTAGTTTTAGAATAATTTTGATATAATTTAGTTATTTAAGGAATTGTGTGTGCACTTTGCAGGATTGGATTACAAGGACTTAAGATAGAATAATTGAGAAATCAGGGTCGAGTTACAAAAAAAGAAAGATTCAAAATCCTGTTTAAACACCACTCGGACCGCAGTATCAAATTATAACAAAGGAACTGATAACGCGGAATCAAGACAGAATTTATAAGGCCAAATTGGAATCTCGGACCGTGGTATCAAACTATGAAGAAATATTTGATACTGAGGTCCGAATATCATTTTTGTATAGGAAATGGGTGCAATGTAATTCTTGTGGTTGAAGTTTCTTTTAAAATACTCTCGTATATTATACTAGTACAAATAGTATGTTGTGTAGCTAGAAAATTAGAATAGGACTTAACTTTCTTTTCAAGTTTCTTAATAGCAGTAAATTTTCAGCTTTGGTCCACTTAATTTTCTAGTTTAATCCATTTGCAAAGTTTAATCTTTCTTAGTTTAATTTAGTGGGTTTTACCTTAGCTTTATTTTGATATAAAAATTATTGGTTTTTAATTACTATTCCTTGTCATTCAGTTATACTCAATCTTAGTTTAATTTGTGCTATTCTCTTATTTTTATGTTTGGTTTATGTTTTCTTAGATTGATTTAGGATTTCTTGCTTTGATGTTTATTTTATATGTTCTCAATTTAATCTATGCTTTCTTACTTTTATGTTTGGTTAAAGTTTTCGTAGTTACTTGTTTAAGTTATGAGTAGTTAAATAGCCCGTTCACACTTTTATCTTACTTGTTTATTTTTTATAGGTGTTATTTACTTTGCTTAGCTTAATTTAGTCATAGTTAGTCTTAAATCTATTTTTGATTGCCTGAATAATACACAGTTGCTCCTTTGATTCTAGTAATTGCCAAACACCAATCCTTTGGGACGGTATCCTCTCACCATTGGCTATTCATCTAAATCGTATCCTTGCAAGAGTGCAAATGATGGTATAGTGTTCAGAGGAGTTCTATTTTATTACTTGTGTGTTTGTTATATTTTGCACTTACCATATTCCGATAACAAAACAATGTAGTAGGATATCCTCTGCAAGAGGTAATTCTTGAGTTATTTCCTACATTGTCACAAAGCTCTAGTTTTCTAGAATTCCACAATCTCTATTGGCCACGGATTCTCTTTTAAGTTATGAATTTCTCGGAATGGATGTGTCCCAACTGCAACCTAAACATGTATCATGGGAAGGTTGCATGAAACCTATTGGATCTAGTTATGTAGTTCATGGCTTAGATCTAGTAACAAATGGAACTCCAAACACAATCATGGACTATAGTTAAATATCAAGGATGTGTATTAGGTACTTGAGCTTTCATGCCAACCACCAAATACAAATATCTAAGAATCTGCAGTTATATTGGATATAAATAATGTAAAAAAGATAATTGAACAAATGGAAGGTTACTATTATTAGACAAGTATTGGTCTCTTACATTTGAGATATTGTCTAATTTGGTCTTTTATCTAACTCCGCTAGCCAATTTAGTCCTTCATTATTAATCAAAGAGGTCAATATAATACACTTAATGAAAATTTTGAAATAAGTACCAACAGGTATCGCGTAACTTGCACCTGATTGTTAAAATGAGTAGAAAAATAATCATTTTGGTCCCTTACTTTTGGAATTTTGCCTATTCAGTTCAGTTCATTGTAAAAAATGTAAAACAAAATTGAGAAACGTTAAAAAAATTGCAAGATTTCCATGAGTACTCGATTATTATACATAATATTTACAAAGAAATTCTATTCGAAAAAATCACCTGAATGCCACCTTTGAAAAGTGCACTACCAGTGCGAAGAAAATAGAATTTTGAATAATGTCAAACGAACTTCAAAAATTATCAAAATATCTAGAAATGTTAAAAGAATGAACAAATTATTTTTGTTTCTTAAAATTGAAATCTTGCTAACAATTATTCTAGAAAGTTTTCACCAAAATGTAAAAAAGCAATATAAAAATACATAGAGATATAATAAATCACCAAAAAAAAAAAATCTATTGTCATGCATAATATTCATTTTAAAAAATTTATTCAAAAAAGACACCCATAATACAACTTTTGTAAAGTATACTACCAGTGAGAAAATCATTAAATTTTGAAATAATACATAATGAACTCCAAAAATCATCAAAATTCATAAAAATTATAAAAAAATCAGCATTTGTTAAATTGAAATTTTTTATATTCATGTTTCAAGTCAAAATATAATTTTTGTTAATACAAGTTATATCTTAAAATTTTTGATGTGTATAAGAGACATTTTAAAAAAAGAATGTTTGAATTTTAACATAAGAAAAACTTTTAAATCAAAAAGTTTCATCCTAAAAATTTTAACATAAGAAAAACTTTTAAATTTTAAACATTTATAGGATGAAATTCTTTTATTGATATTCTAGGTGAAGACATTTTCGAATCAAAGTTTTTTAGTGGCATTCATGGTAGACTTTCAAATGAAATTTAAGAATAGTGATAGAATTTTCATGAAAAAATTTCTTTTGTATGTTTGTAAGTATTTTATATTTTCTTTTACTTTTGAGTCAAATCAATACAAATTACACTTGGTTGGACAAAATTGGAAAAGATCCCAAATATAAGAGACCAAAATGATAATTTTGTTGTTCAGCTTAACGAACATCCATTAAATGTCCTAGATTGACCACTTTTTAAAAAAAGATAAGTGACTAGATTAGTTAGCAGTAGTTCACAAGGGACAAAATTGGATAAGAAATCAAATATAAGGGTTCAAATGGTATTTTTCCCATCTTATATCTAAGAATCAAGTGACTAGATTAGTTAGCGATAGTTCACAGGGGACAAAATTGGATACGGAATCAAATATAAGGGTTCAAAATGGTATTTACCCCATCTTTATCTAAGAATCAGGGTAAGTGAATCATATTCCTTTCCAACATTAACACCAAATTATTTTATAACGGTCCATATGATCTCCAAATGTATGTTACTTAAGTTAAATAGATTGAGCATGTATACTCATAATGATTTGCTTACATATGAAATGATTTCTGATGTTGTTGAAAGAATATGATTTTTGGACATGTTAGATGAATTGTAAATACAAGTGCATGAAAGCTCGTTGGCTAAACATTGTTTGATTTAGTGAAAAATGGTTCTCATCAATGTCATTGTTAATGTTACACGAAGTTAAAACGTAAAAGCTCGGTTAATTCAATGAGAACTAGCTCTCATCATCGTCGCTATTAATGTTCCATGAAACTCAGCAGAGAAAAATAGGTTCCTAATAGTTGATGTAGATATAGGATACCGATAGACTTAAGTAAAATATTGAGCTAACAGATGTAACGAATGCAATATGAATGTGAAACAAATGTTCTAATTATTCCAAAAACATGTCACTTACATTGATTTTATACTATATAAATGTATAACCTCTGTTTTAGAAGTTGATGGGGATGGTAGAGTTTAGATATGACTATGAGTGACCAGAATAACCTAGCACATTTAAGTGTTGTTTCTCTTGTTGGCAATGAAATATTTAATTAGGTAAACTAGTAATATTATGTCAAATGATGTTTTTGGCAAGTTCGTGTTCTTTGTTGACATATAATTAACAATGGTTATATATTAGTTAATTTGAAATTCTTAGGGATGATTATTGCCTGAACTTTCTTTGATTTGTATAAATGCATTGTGGATAGTTAGTTGCTTGATGTACAGTGCCTTGTATGCTTGGGGTTTTATCATAAGGTGCAGTGTATTATTTATCCTGAGAATTGGGGTGCAACAAAAGTGTTATGATAGTTTATGTTTCAATTCCTATAGTGTGTCCTAGGCTGTATACTTATGATACAGATTGTAAAAGTTTGAGGATTATCTGGTTGTGAGGCAAAATCAAGTGGCTTTAATCTATCTGTAATCCTTATTTTGATAATTGCTATTCTAGACTATGAACATTGTGATTCTACTGATTAAAATATTGTGTAGTGGAAGTAATTTAAAACTCTAGAGTTGGGATGGTTTTTGTAATCAGAATAGCTAGTGCAGAGTTTGTAATTTGTTGAGTTTGCAATGAGAGCCATCCCACATCACAGTGCCCAGTCAACCTTGAAGTAAACAACTTGGAAGGGAACTTCAGCTGAGGTTAGAAAAATCCATACTCAAATTTTTGACAACCTTGGATGGCAGCCATCCAAACTTTTCTTGATACAATAATCAAAGGGGTCCATTATGAAGAACCAGACTCATGCATCCACTCAAATATGGGTCTCAATTGAGACTTCTAGTTGAGGAGAAAAAGAAAAGTGTGGAAGAAATGATCTTCCAATGAATTCCCAAGAATGAGGCCATTATGAAGAACCAAAATGCCATTATTGAAATCCAGGCAGCAAACCATGAAATTTGGAGAACTAATTGGTTAATGCTAGCAGCACTCTATCTAAAGAGGTTTACCAAGCGACCAAGAACTAAATTTGAGAATAGAAGGTAAAGAGCAATGCAATGCTATGTTTTTTAGGAGTTGGAAGTAAATGTAAGATGTTGGGCCACAAGGGGAAAGCCAACCAAAGAAGAAGAAAGGAAACTAGTTTTTGAGAATAATTCCCTTATTCAATGTCCTCATATATTTCAAAAGAAAAAGTTTAACAGAAAATACCAAAAGTTTCTAAACATATTCAAGAAACTTCACATCAGCATTCCTTTTGCTAAATCATTAGAGCATATGCTGAGATATAAGAAGTTCATGAAGGCTACTTGTTGGAAAAGAAGAATTTGGAGGTTGCCCCTCGAATTAAATTATCCGAGTAGCTTTACAATTCCTTGCACAATTGGCAAACAATTTGTGGGTAAAACCTGATGCGATTTGGGAGCTATTGTTAATTCAATACTATTATCTGCTCATCAAAAGTTGGGACTAATAGAGATCAAGCCTACATCAATTTCTCTCCAACTAGCTTAGTCTAGTCATTTATCTATTCTAGAGTCATCATGAAAGATGTACTTGTTAAGGTTGATGAACTTAATTTTCCAACGGACTTTGTTGTATTGGATTATGAAGAAGATTGGGACATTTTGATAATTTTGGGAAAACCTTCATTTATAGGTTAAATGCTCATTAGTAATTAAAAAGGTGACTCAGCAATGAGAGTCAAAGACCAAAGGTGACGTTCAAAATATTCAGAGCTGTTGAGGTTCTGGTTATCAAGGAGTAATGTTTTGCCACAAGTGTGGGAAACAAAACATTTGTAAAGGCACTTAGAGATAAAACAACTGGTAAAAAGACAATTGAGTTTGAACGAGCAATGGCTAGAGCAATGTTGGAAGGGCAAAGTGGATAGGGTGAAAGCCCTCTATAACCCATAATTTGCATGATAAAATTCTAGCTAAGTATTATGAACAAAGCGCATCCTAGGAGGCAACTCAAGTTTGTTACTCTGCTTTATATTATTTTACATATAAGTGTTTAGCTTTATTTTGATAGTTTCAATTGATTTTATGTTAATAGATTTAAATTGTGTTATGTAGGATATTCCTGTAGATTAGAAACAAGAGAAAAGATTTGGAAGATAGAGATGAAGATTAGAAGATGATTATTCACTACTGCATCTCAAGGGAGCCCCTTGTTCTTTGTCTTTCATCTTTAGATTTTTTGTTATTTATGTTTTCCTGTTTGGAAATATCGAGGACAATGTATCTTTTAAGTTGGATTGTGTTCTATTTTCTTTGTATATATGTGTTTCTGTTGGTTACGTGTTTTTTTTTTTTTTAGTGTCTTAATTTAGATTATTAGTTTGTTTGAGTCTTTTTTGAGTCTTTAGTTGAAATAAAAGTAATAACTCAGAAAATGTGAAAAAATGTAGAAAATTCAAAAAATTCAAAAATATTTTGTTTTTTAGAGTTAATGGTTTTAGGATAAGTGTCGATTAGGAGCAAGTGCACCATATTTAGGGTAAGTCCATGATTTAGTCCCAAGATAAATGTTATGAACTTTATTAGCTTTTTGTGATTGTGAACTGCATTTTTCCAACAATGATACTTGATTACTAATGTCATCTCTAATTATGAGCATTGCTAGTTATTTATCTAAAATGTTATCACTTGGTTGAGTGAACTTGTTTAGTTAATTTTATATGCATGGAGGTTATCTTCCAACTTAATTGTTTGGGGACTGGGCTTTTTCTTCAAAGCAAAGTACATATAAGGCTTGAATATAAAATGAGTTAGGCCATAATTTGGACCACTTCTGCCTTTTGTTTTTCTTACTTAGTACCCTTCAATATTTTTATGTATTTACCAAAAAAAAGAATAATGTTCTAGTTTTTGAGTTATAATTTTTGTTTCTACTTGTGTAAAAGAAGGTAACTGAACAAGACACGAATTCTAGTTTTGTTAACTCCTTGTTGAGGAACTGATATCGAAGTACATTGTCTAGAGTCAAGGTAAACCCACGAAGTGGATTCATAGTCCCAATATTCAATGCTTGACTATTCTTTGCAAAAAAAAAGTATGAAAAAAATGAAAAATAATGCACAAGTACAAGTATACACTAAAAAAAGAAGCAAAAATGCAATATATGTGAACTGAAGTTAGTCTGAAAATGATGGTTACGTACTTGAGGTGAGTAAGTTTCATCTTCTTAATATTTGTCTTCCTTTTATTTTGAAAGTCCTATGATCAATATTTGAGTTAAATATGCATTAGCGAGGAATGGGGAATGATAACTGACCAAAGATTATTGTCCCCCATTAATCTCTTATAGGTATTCGTTTTCTAGCTTGCTAGCATGACGTAGTATTGTTTTCTAAATTACTGTGGTAATTTCCTTGTTGGCAACAATATTGGTATTGATTTAAATTGATGATTGGTGACGATTATGGTTTCTTTGAGTAAATTGGGTTCTACTTAAGAGAATTATATGGCCATCCAAGATTGGTAAGCTTTGCTGCTCTATGTTTGTTTTATGTGTTCTATGTGTTTTTGGGGGAAAATATTGGTATTTGGTTATTTTACTCGATCAAAAGTTCAGGTTGAGGGTATGATTACTTCCCTACTGAGAGTCATTTTCATTTCTTTTAATGTTAGTGTGGTGCGAATTCTGAGATTTTCTAGATTTAGAGTGGATTTTTTTGCTGATCTTAGAGTTTTGGTTAGTAATTGTTATTTTATATGTTTATTTATTATTTTCACTTATTAATGAAGCTTTTTGTGTGTATTTGTAGGTCTATGCTATTTTAGGTTCACTCGGGCATTCAACAAAGAAAAATGACCATCGATGCAAGGAACTGATGCCCAATAACTAGTACACACATCATGTAGTGCCTGGTAGTGTCACGGTGCCCCATGGTGAGTGAGTGGGCACCATATGGTGCTCAATCGACACATGTTGGATGCCACAACTTCAAGTTGAGGCCAAGGTTCCGACATCGGGACAACAGTGCTAGAATTTTATGTTTTAAGTGCATTTTTTGGGTTTCACTTACTTTTCGACCATCAATGACACTTGCATAACCTCAAGGCATCTCTAAATAAGTGTTATAAATTTATTTTTGACAAGATATTGAACATTTTTTAGAGCATTAACACACAAGACGTGATCAATCTTCAAAGTTCCAAGATCAAAAGTAGCATTAAAGGTCGAAACTTTTAACAAGAGTTTTTATTCTTCTTCCTGGTTCTCTTGTTTCCTTGTTATGGATTTGATTGTAAATACTTTCTTAGTTGTTGGTTTATCTATAGGTATGCACTAAATAATTTTCTAGGCTTTCAATTTGATCTCAACAAGTGTTTCCATATTGATTCTTTCTTTCTCTTTTGATTATGAATGAAGTAGTATTTTATTCAAATCTATTCTTAGTATTTTCAACTGCTTAATCACCAATTGGATTGATTTGGAAATCCTAATTTTGACTTTGAAAAAGGAATATATGGTTAAACACTATTTTAATAACACTTGTTGATTTATTTTCACAGAAGAATAAACTGAGTCGTATATAGGACATATAGAAATATACCTATATATCTCAGAAAGCCAAACTAGGGTTTGTTCTTAATGCATTAATCTCAAATTCAACTCACTAGTCAATGGTTTGGATTGATAGGTTTATAAAAATTTTGGGAGATGCGTATAAACAATATAGAACCCTAGATTAACAAACTCTTGTTAAAGGATATCTAGATGATGTGTTAAAGGATAATTGAACCCTACACTTCCTTTTATTTGAATATCTCTTGTGTTTGTAATTTCCTTTATTTCATTTATTTATTTTATTATATTTTCCACTGAATTATCTATCTTTTAGATAGGGTTAGATTGTGTTAATTTAGTACTTAGTAGATTTAGGATTAAGCTCTTGTGAGACTAATCTCTATTCACTACTTCATTACTTATACCAATACATGTCCTTGTGTATGACTCATGTAACAGCAGTGATGAAAGACATGTGATAGAATTGTCAAACCTTCCGTCTCCATTACTGATGCCTAAACAAATGAGAGAACTGCTCACATGCAAAACTACAAGTGGACAAGAAGAAGAAAAATAGAGGACATGGATTTTTAAGCTTCTTGGGAGGAGCTTCTTCTTTCTTACTCTCATGCTGTATTCTTTTTCTTATTTATGTTTTTTTAATACTATTATCATTTCGGATTGTGTACTAACATATATCTTAGCTGCAACCTTGCTTATTAGCCAACAAGTAAACTAGCTTAATTCCCCGTGATAACTTTTCAAAAAAGACATATTTTCATGCATTTTAGCTTGGGTTTTAATCAGTTTTCGAGGTGTCTTGTTTCATAAGTAGGGCTATTATGGTCATTTTAAGACTTTTATCTAAAATATCTAGATTATGTGTTTTTAATATTTTATTACACTTATTTATGTGTTTTAGTGTGTTTTTATAGGTTTCAGATCAATTGAACGTCAAACAAATGAAAACGGAGCAAAACAGAACGAAATCGAAACCTGGCTAATAGAGATATGGGAGCACCCACTCCCAGAGGCTGGGAGGGGCACCCAAGAACTGTGTTACCTCTAGGCACACCCATATCCAGCAGCAGGGAGAGGTGCCCAGAAACGGGCTGCAACATGGCAAAATGCAAGTTTCGCGAGATTAAGTGGTTTCGGGAGTATTTTCGACCCGTGAATTCTTGAAACCCCAAAGACCTATATAAAAACATGTATTAAGTCACTATAAATAGAAGTTAGCATAGGAAGTTAGTAGAGTAATGTGAGTTTAGAGGAGAGCAACAACAACCATTAGGCGACGCAATCAATCTTCCAAGGAGGGAATCATCGAGAAATAGGACGAAGGAAGCAACTAAAACTAGTTTTTCTTCTCTTATCTTCTCTTTAAGATTATTTACTCTATAAAGATGGTATTTTATTGTCTTGATGTATTTATGATTACTCTGATGCACTAAATCTAAACCAAGGTTTTATTCAGAATTTACCATGATGATTGTATGATAAGTTTTGGTTGTTCAAAATGATTTCTTATGTTTGTTTGCTTATTTGAATTGTTCTTAAATGTCCTCCAGATGCTTGATCACCTTCTAAAGTGACTTGTAAGTCTTATTTTGACTCGAGAGATGATACTCCGGGTTACGACGGGTTCAAATAACCTTTGATTGGAACAATTGCCCATAGATTGAACCATTTCATGCATACGGCTAAAAATATACTTGCTCATCTTAGGTAACCAAATTCGGGTTTATTATTGTGAACTAATCTTTAGCTTAAATTCACATAAAAATAAAGTGGTTTGGCT
The DNA here is from genome assembly GCA_025175665.1 of Cinchona pubescens. Classification (NCBI taxonomy): domain Eukaryota; kingdom Viridiplantae; phylum Streptophyta; class Magnoliopsida; order Gentianales; family Rubiaceae; genus Cinchona; species Cinchona pubescens. Next base: position 3,020,346 of record JANKKI010000232.1, read on the forward strand.
AGGGTTAGTACATTTGCATGGAGTTCGACAGAAAGCATGTGATTACACTAAACCCTAATTAGTAAACAATCTAAGGAATTGATTGAACAATTAACCAGAACATTCAATTGGATTGGTAATCAAAGAATAAACTCTAGGCATTTAATCATTTGAACTCCAGTCTATTTTCTTAGTTTATTTTGTTACTTAATGATTTATTTGCTTTTATTCTTAATTCAATTATTTATGGTTTAAATAGAATTTTGCATGTGTTATTCGGTAGTTAGAGCAACACAATTGTTCAACACAGTCCTCATAGAAATGATCTCTACTTATCACTTTATTACTTGTTTGATTCATTAACTTGTGGGACTCAAACTCATGTATTCACACACCTACACAAGAGAACAAGTTTTTGGCACTGTTGCCAGAGATTTTATTCTTGACAGTGTCTGTTATTTTGCTAATATCAAATCAAACATTCAATTTCTAGTTTAAATGTTTGTTTATTTATTATTTTTATGTATCAAAATTTGTATCCATGGTTAATTGAGGAAACTTCTCATGCTTATGTTGATAATTTGCACAATGACTTGAAAGTTCAGTTAGAAGCATTAAATAGGAAGACGACAATTTCTTAAAAGTACAAAACACCTATTATTTTCATGTTGATAATCACAATAGCTATGAATGTCCACATGTAACATCTTTGGTTTTCTTATTATTATTATGCTAACCATTCAAATTCCTTCAATAGGTGTGCATATTTGTATAATGATACATACAATCCTGCTATAAGTTGCGAGAAATATTAAGAATACCCGTGCTACCCATGCCAGCAGTACTACTAAATCCACTGAATGATGTAATACCATATCGAGATGATGAACGGTCTCATGTGGAAGAAAGGTCCAACCCTGAGGAGATGATAGCAAGATATCTTGAATCAATGGACACAATTAGGCTAAGCATTCAAAATGAGACAATACATAGTTTAGGGGATTGGGAAACTTGTTATTGCAACATTAGAAATGTCACCAATGATACCACTATTCAGTGTTATATTCCAGAAAAGCAAGTAAGGATTTTATTCGAGGAACAATCTTTAGAGCCAATTTGATAAGCTCATAATTGTGCTATGTTTTAGGTGTCGTTTACGATATTTTTATGTATTGTAAGCAATATATTAGTTAATATGGAGTTTAATTTGGTTGTTCTTAGTTTTTGTTGGGTTAAGGTGAAAAAGGATTGAAAGAGATAAAAAAAGATGAAGAGAAATTCCAAGGATGAATTGTGCACGTAGTATGGAGCGAATATGGACATTTTTCATATTTTACGCACAACTTTCTGGTCTAAACTCTGATTGATTTGATTCAAGATACGTTAAATAGATAAGAGAAAGAGAGACAACTTTTGTGTCTTACACTTTTCCAAATTCCATGAGTATCGAGGTCAAAATCGAAATTGAAGTCAAAGATGAAGCACAACTACTAGAGATTGTGCATGGATCTGCACTCTTGTACAATTTCCAGTGAGCAAATTCCAAATTAGGGTGGCGCACACATGTGCGAGCTTCAAGCATGCACGTGCATGTGAAACAGTAGGGTTTCGGGATTTTTATTTTTTGACAGATTTCTTCGTTCGATTAGACTCTTTTTCAACTGAGTTCATGTTCTCATCTTTAGGCAAGGAATGAAATCCTAGAAATCATTATAAATATAGGGAAAAAAACACTTCTTCTTTGTTTTTATCATGAGTTTTCTAGTTGAATTCTTGACCGTTCTTTCATGACATTTAGTACCTAAAACCCCTTTCTTGGTCGAGAGAATTGAAGCCATGGTTAGTTCTAGTATATTGTGAGACTTTGGTAAGTGAAATTATTCACTTTTTATGTCAAGTATTGATTATTTTTCTACGTTAATTTTATGATTGTTCTTTTTAATTTGCTAATGCTAAAGAATAGTAAGTTATACGAATTTATCTATAGCTAGATTGTTTTTTACTGCTTTGTTTAATTCAATTTGTGAAGCAACTAAGTTTAATAATTGCTTGATTAGCATTATTGAATTTAGGGGTAATCAACAAATTAACATAGCCTCGTGTGTTTATGTTATATTAGCCTAACTGTTCTTACTGATTTAATACTTCGATTAATTAATCTTTGGTACGTGTCTGGATTAAATTGATAGTTAGGGTTAATTGGATCGCATTTCAAAAATTAACCAACTTAGAAAAAGATAAAAGAATTGACTTTGAATTGGAATTCAAGTTAATTTTTCAATTAGTACTTGGTATAAAATTTGAATCGTCATATTTTTTGTGTCGATGATTAACTAATAGAATTTTCATTGTCGATATGACCGAAACCAAGATTTTTCCTTAATTGAATAACTCCAGTTTAATTCTTTCATTAGTGTTTGTTACTAAAATTATTCAAAACCCCCCTTTTTCATTTTCAGCACAACCATAAACCCCGTTCTCTATGGAATGACTCAGACTCACTAATGCTACATTAATATAGAGTGTTTGGTTAAGTTTTGGGTGCCTGCGATAGCACATCACCAAAATTTTGGCACTGTTTCTGGGGAAAGGTTTGATTTATATTTGTGGCATTCATTTTTGTTTTTATTTTCTTTTATTTGGTTGTTATTTCTTCCACTAATTGTTTATGCCAGTGACAGGATTTGCTGGACAAGTTAAATTCCAATTTGATCTAGAAATACAAAGGACACTACGCAAATTAGGGAAGGAGTTAAGAGATAGATATCTAGGAGAAGATCAATTTTTTTTACTTCATTTTTGCTCAGAATCAAGAAGAGTAATGGATATCGAGTGAAACTAGCATGGCGCAAAGAACTGTTCAAGAATTGGCAGGGCCAACTTTAAATAAACAACCTCTTTGCATTACTTACCATGAATTAGATGCGAATGTTACTTTTAAATTGAAATCTGGACTAATCCATCTTTTACCTTCTTTCAACAAATTGTCAGGTAAGGATCTAACAAGTATCGTAAGAAGTTCCAAGTAGTATGAACAAGTAAGAGACCCACTAGGGTTTCGGAGGATCACATTAAGCTAAAAGCATTCCCATTCTCGTTCAAAGATGAGGCAAAGGACTAGATGTTCGATTTATTTTATGGCTGTATTACAACATGGGAGCAAATGAATAGATGATAAGGCAGTTCAACAATAAGTCCTTGTATGAATACTAGGAATTTTTCAAGAAACTTTGTGCTAGCTGTCTTCACCATCAAATCAATGACTCCTTATTAATTCAATTTTTTATGAAGGTTTGTTGGTTAACGAAAGAAACATGATCGGCGCTACTAGTGCGAGGGGCATTGGATAATTTGACTATCGACGCTGCCCGTGAGCTCATATCAAACCTGGCATCACATTCTCAAAAGTTTGTAATGCGACACAAACAACCTCTTAAGCGTGTCAATGAGATAAATGTTTCATCTACAAAACAACAAATGGCTAGTCTAACTTCTTTTGTACATCAATTGGCTTCAGGAACTATGCAAACTTGCAGAATTTGTTCGAATGAGGAACATCTGACCAATATATGTCCCACGTTGCAAGATGAGGCCCAAGAGCAGGTAAAATGCCGCGGGAGGATTTTCAGGGCAACCCCGAATGAATCATGATCCCTATTCTAATACATATAATCCAGGGTAGAGGTATCATCCTAATCTGAGGTACAGGAATCTAGCACAGCAATTACCTCAACAAGATCGACAGAATTTCAAACCATACAGACCTCCATTTGGTCAAAGACAATAATCCAATCTGGTTGCTCAATTTGGTAAGTCTTTAGAGGAAATGATGAATGCTCTGGCTGTCTGGAGCCAACTAATCCTATGCAATTTTAACAAGACACCAAAGCCAGTATACAGCAATTGCATAACTGAATGGGACAAATGGCAACAACAATTAGTCGATTAGAAGTGTAGAATTCTAGCAAGTTGCCCTCTCAAACAATTATCACTTCTAAGAAAAATGTTAGTGCAATTGTGCTGAGAAGTGGAAAAGAAGTTGAGGTGTCCAGCAAAGTAGTCCCTGAAAGAAGTTGTTCTAGCAAACAAGAAAGAAAGCAATGGTAAGTCACCTATGTGGCCAGAATATAAACTCGAGCCATCATTCCCTGATGCATTAAATGACTTTACAAAAGAAGACCCCAATAGAGAGCTGTATGAAACTTTACACAAATGCAAGATAAACATTCCATTGTTAGATCCATTAAACAAATACCTCGTTATGCTAAATTTTTAAAGGAATTGCGTACACACAAAAGAAAAGCAAAAAGAGACAAAGGTTAGGAAAGTAAAAGTTGGGAGTAATGTTTCATCCATGATTGCAAAAAACTATTGTTGAAAAGCGCAAGGACCCAAGTATGTTTTCCGCTCTTTATAAGATAGGCAATTCAAGAATTGAATAAGCCATGCAAGACCTTGGTGCATCTATTAATGTAATGACATATTCTGCTTATGATGCATTAAAAATAGGACCTTTGAATAAGACTAGCATGGTCATTCAATTATCTGATATATCTTAGGCCTATTTGAAAGGAATAGTAGAAGATATCTTAGTTTAAGATATTAATGCAATGACATATTCTGCTTATGATGCATTAAAAATCAGAGCTTTGAATAAGACTAGCATGGTCATTCAATTATCTGATATATCTTAGGCCTATTTGAAAGGAATAGTACAAGATATGTTAGTTCAAGTTGAGAATTTGGTATTTCCTATCGATTTTTATGTGCTTGAAATGAAAAAAATGATTCTACTGCACCTATTTTGTTAGGAAAACCATTCTTAGCTACTTCTCAAACTAAGATAGATGTTTCTAATGGCACTACATTCACTTAACATGGAATTCGGTGAAAATGGTGTTAAGTTTAATATTTATGATGATGTAGAATTTTTGAAACATACTAACCTTGTTTCTGTAATAGATGTGCTTAAGCCTGCAATACAGGAAAATTCTGGATCTAACAAAAACAAGGAGGTAGAAGAGTGTCTGAATAAACATGTTGAGAAAAATGATGAAAGCTTGTCTTCCACTGCTAATTTGCAAAAGTTGATGGTGGCAATTAGCAGATTTTCCATCTCACAGCAGATAGGCAAGATAGGTTCTAATGTTTTACCAACTATTACTGATAAGTTTTTGTTATCTATTGTGCAGGAAGAAATTCCAAATTACAACCGTCTCCTTGGTCACCTGAAGCACTTGTTTTTTGATGATAAGGAAAAGGAAATGGTGATCATTTCTAGTCAACTCAACGCACCGCAAGAAGAGCCACTTGTTCAAGTTTTGAAAGAGCAGAAGAGGTGGAATTCATCTTTTACGAGAACTGTGAAGAGAAAGGTCTCCTTGGACTCCTCAATATGGGAGTTAATTAATTGACAAGAGAGAGCATCAAGTCAAGCCAACGACAATAAACAAAGGCACTACATGGGAGGCAACCGATGTACTTTCATATTTGACTCCATTTATTTGCTTTTGAAGTCTTAATTTTGCTATTTTTTTAGGGTTTTTATAGTGTTGTGTGTTCATGTTGGAAATCATCTTAATTAACAAGTTAAACAAACAAAATTGTCTTTTGAAAGTCTTGTATGTTGTTTGGGTGATTTAGAAATGAAAATGTTATACTTGGAAAGGTGCTTTTATGCACATGCATACCAATTGGTGCATATGTGCGCAAAAACCAATAGCAAAATTTCTCAGCCAGCATCTCACACACATGCACGCTACAAGTCTCTCGCATGTGTGTGAGACCAACCTTACGAAATGCATCCACTACCTCGCGCGCACATGCGTGCCTTCCAGGCTACGCATGTACACACAGCCATTTAAAGGGATGAAACCCTCGATAGACTTTCATTCATTTCTTTCAAACGACAGTTCCCTAACTCCTACTAATCTCCTTCAACCCCCATCACTTTGTACCCATCAAATCACACCTAATTCATTCAATTAACATTAAAAACCTTTCTTTTTCAAGGTAAAACTGCATCAAGGTATGGATTTCATTCAAATTTTTTAAACTTTTCCTTTGTGGGTTTCCAATTGACTATCAAGAAAGTTTTAATTTTTCATGCTTTAATTATTCTAATTTGTTATGGATTGAATTTCAAACAAGTGATTTGAGTAATTTGTGCATGAATTGTTGATTGGGAAGTGATTCCATGTTGAGTATATATAGAAAAATTCATTCTTAATTGATGCATGCCAAGTGTATGTTGAATTGTCACAATGAATAAAAATGTTATAACACAAGGCATTGGTGCATGAATTCGATTCTCAGAATGTTAATTATGTCCTATGATTCCTCCTTATTTAATTTTGGTGCATAAGAATGTTCTAGGAATTTGCATAGACCTTAGTTTTTCATCTTGTTGTACTAATTTAAGGAAATTCATCTTGTGCATTCTAAGGCTTGTTGGCCGGAAGTTGTGATTTTGCATAAGTGTGGGATGGTAGAATCTTATTTGATTTCCGTGATTTTCACATCTAAATTTTTGTAGGAATGGAAAGAACGGGAAAGAAACCAGCCAGGGGTAAAGTGCTGGAGCTTTTTCATCTTCCGAACCACAACAAGAACGGAAAAAAAAAAAAACCCGAGGAGAGGAGATTGTAGGGGCGCAATTTATCAATGCTCCAACCCAGAATAAGTACGAGAAGGATACTTTGCAAAGGGATGTGGTTAAGGAGACGGGTATTCAAGTGCCTTTGGCCGGGGTACCCGAGATCAAATTGACGATTTGCAATCATGGTTGGAATCACTTCACCTCGACTCCCAAAGATGCATTACTACTAGTAGTGCATGAGTTTTACGCCAATTTAGGCCATTATAGTGACACCAAGGTGTACGTTCGAGGGAGACAGGTGGATATTTCTGCCAATGAAAATCAACAAGGTTCAAAAGGTCAATTAAGTATGCAATGATGAGTGGCCAACCGTCAATGACACCAATATGGAGTTTAAAGAGATCATAAGCATCCTTTGTAATGGTGACGGTGAATGGACATATACTGCGGCTGGAACAGTGCAAGGCACTTCAATGCTAATGCGCTTAAACCGGCTTGGTTCGTGTGGTTTAAGTTTATTTGTGCTCGTCTTCTTCCGGTCAATTATCTTACTTGATTGTATTGCTTTTGGGAAATCCATAGATGTAGGCCAATAATGACCTACAACCTTGGCTTTGATGATGACAAATGTAATTTAACTATCTTAACTTGAGCTGTGCAAGACTGCTAGTATATTTGCTCTTAGCAAAGTTTTCGGACGAAGTACACCGTCACTATGTTTCTCGAACGCACAAGCTCGTTCGAACTAGATTACCACAGACGCAATGCACTGTCCGAACGATCAGGCAAAGAGCAAGATTTTAGAGCACCTACAACGGACGCATGCAAGCTTGTTCGAACGAATTTATCTCAAACGCAATTCACTGTCCGAAAGGTCAAGGAAGAGGCAAGATTTTGAGGCACCTACAACAAACATATCTAACTATTCGAAGAACATTATATTGGACGAGGACAACTATTCGAAAGAAAAGCATCCCCAGTTAAGCACCAAACATTTCGAACACACTACACCGTCCGATGTCTGAACTCTTTAACATACCTGATTCAGACAAAAGAACAGACACAAGCTTGGCCGTACGAACGACATTCTCAACTCCCTGATATTTCAGATCGGACGATTGATCGGACGCTCAAAAATAACCTCGAATGTCTGAAACCCATAACGGCTAGTTTTTTCAACATTTATTATCTAGCCGTTAGGAGATGGTTGGTTGCTAATTTATTGCACCTATAAATACCAACGCTTCTGTATTATGTTCAATAATCTTACACATTGAATACAAGCAAACGAAAGGCAATTTAAGTGCAAATTAGCTCTTTAGTGATATTCATGTTTTAGTATGTACTTAAGAGTGCTATTCAAAATATTGAGTGTAGTGATAATCTTGTACAAAAGTGAGGTTTAGTGTAAAATCCTTGACTCAACTAAAAAGAAGTAGTGTGAGCAAGGGTGATCGTACTTTGTGTACACCTGAAGATTTGTGGCTCACCAAATTTGCAGGAGCATCTTAATGGATTACTACTCCAAGCTAGCTAGCTTGAATGTGTTGTTTGTTTAATCACTCTCTTAATTTATTCCATTCATTTAATACTTGATTGTTTATATTTTTATCATCTTATTCGTCAAGTGCAAGAAATTTGAATTGTGCATTATTTGCAAATTAATTTTAAGAAACCTAATTCACCCCCCCCCTCTTAGGTTGCTTTGGGACATCAGAGCCTTGGTCTCTTTATTTTGCTTAAATTGCAGTTGAGTAAAGATCCCTTATGGCAACCAATAATGCATTATTCTTTGAGGGTCAATCTATCACTAGACCCCCTATGTTAAATGAAGTACACATTTATTAGTTGGAAAGATAGAATGAAAATCTTTTTTCAATCTATTGATATTGACTTGTGGTATATGGTAAATGAAAGTCCTTTTGAAGCCACCATTGTTGATGATCATACAAATAGAAGAAGAGAAAAAATAAGGGATGAGCTCACTCCACAAGACAAGGCAAATTTGACCTTAAATACCAAGGCTATGAATGTACTATACCATGCCTTGGATGCTAACGAACCAACTCATGTCAAAGGATGCATTTCTGCCAAAGAAATTTGAGACAAATTGAAGGAAATTCATGAAGGAAGTGATGATGTTAGTGAACAAAAGAAATCTCTACTTGTTGCCAAATATGAATCCTTCAAAATGGAGCAACATGAAAACATTGATAAAATATATTGTAGATTCAATGATATCAACAATGATCGTGAAGCCTAGGGGAAGGAATACTCTTTGGGTGAGAAGAATAGAAAAATCTTGAACGCTCTCTCCAAAGAATTGGAGGCAAAGACTATTGCTCAGAATAGAGGAAGCAAAGAACCTGAATTCCATACCCATTGAGTCATTAATAAATTCTAGCACTTCATATCAATTGAAGCTCAAAGCCAAAGTGGTGGATGATGAAGAAGCAAGACCAAAAAGAAGCATAGCCTTTAAGACCTCTCAAGAAGAAGATGAAAGTTGCTCTATCAATTTAGAAGATGAAGATCATGATAAAGGCGATCTTGCACTCATCACCAAAGGACTCCTCAAACACTACATCAACAAATGGAAAATGAGAAAAGAAGGAGCAAGCAACTCAAATAACTTCAAAGGGAAAACCAAGCTAGAGATTAAGAAGCAAAATGAAAAATGCTTCGAATGTGGTCAACCTGGACACTTTGAAAATGAGTGTCCCTCCAAAAAAAAAATAAGGAAGGGAGGAAACCTCGCTTCAATAACTTTCAAATCACTTGGGATGATTACAACTCCGATGGAGAAGTTGAAGAAGAGATGGAATCGGCACAAATGGCTTTTATGGCCATTGGTCCGATGATGAGGTGACTTCTACTTATGATTCTAATGATGAAAATAATGATAATGATCTTGAAGCCTTCTTTTTAAAATTGTATGATACCTTAAAAAAATTAAATGTTAGAAATAAGGAGTTAGTAAAAAAATCAAATGCTTTATTGAATACTAACTCTAAACTTGTGAATGAAAACAATAAGCTATCACAAGAAAACTCTGAGTTGAAGAAAATAATGCATGTGAAAACAAGGATCAAGGAAGAACAAGCCTCTTTGAAGAAAAAATTGGATGACTTGAATGTTCCCTTGCATAGAAAAAAGGAAAATTTTTGTTGATATGAAAAGGAATAGAAATGTATTGATCAACAAGAACTTTATCACTTTTAGAAGGGATGATTTATGTTTTGTAAAATTGAAATCTTCTCTATATGGAAATAAGAATATTATTTGCAACTATTCCAACAATGTGGACATGTGACAAATAATTGCTATGTCAAGAGAAATGAAAAACTTGTAACGAATACCGTATAGAGAGAGATTTGTAGTAATTTTACTAACTTTTATGGACCCAAGAAAATGTGGGTACCAAAAGTTCACTTAATTTCTTGTGTAGGTAATGAATATCACCAAGAATGCCAAATAGGTCATAGATAGTGGGTGCTCAAGGCATATGACGGGTGATGCATCTCTTTTCACAAAACTCATATCCAAAAATAGTAGAAAAGTGACTCTTGGGGATAACAAAAAGGCAAAATCAATCGGCATCGGTGATGTAGGTAAAAATGGTGTAACTTTAATTAAAAATGTGCTCCTAGTTGACAATTTAAATTACAATCTCATAACTGTGAGCCAACTTTGTGATAAACATCTATATGTATTCTTTACCAAGCATGAATACTTAATTCTTGATAAGAATTTTTCTGTTTTATTTAAAGGCTTTAGACACAATGATGTTTATGTGATTTATCTTGACAACCTTGGCGATAGCAATATAAAATGTCTAACCGCCTCCATAGATGATCATTGGCTTTGGCAGTAGTAGAAGGCTTTGTCACTTCAATATGGATTTAATCAAAAATCTTGCTCAAAAAGACTTGGTAAGAGGTTTGCCAAAACTAAAGTTTGTTAAAAACAAAATTTGGGATGCATGCCAATTTGGTAAACAAGTCAAAGTTTCGTTTAAACCAAAAAATTGTGTGTCTACTTCTAAACCTTTAGAATTATTGCATATGGATTTATTTGGTCCAACTCAATATGCTAGTCTTGGTGGTAGTAAATATGCTTTTGTAATTGATGATGACTATTCTAGGTATACTTGGGTACTATTTCTTACCCAAAAAATTGAAGCCTTCAAAAATTTCGTAAAATTGTTTTCCAAAATACAATATTTTTTGAATTTGAAAATTATTCGTTTGAGAAGTGATAATGGAGCGTGTTGGCCCCGAAGAAACCTAAGAGAGGTGTGAATTAGGTTTCTTAAAAAAAATTGTTGCAAAATATGCACTTATAAAATCTTTTGCACTAACAAGTAGACTGATAGAGATAAAAAATAATTAAGCTTGTGAAGTATAGAAAAGGTGAAGAAAGAGATTAAACAAACAAAACTTCCAAGCTACCAAGCTTGATGTGTTGATCCACTAGAATGCTTCTTAAATATGGTGATCCAATAATCTCAAATGTACACAAAGTATGGCAATCCTTGGTCACACTAATTCTCTTTAGTTGAGCCAAGAATTTTACTCTCAACCTCACTTTTGTACAAGATTATCACTCCACTCAATATTTTTGAATAGCACTTCTAAAGTACACACTAATACAATTTTGCTGAATAGCTAATTTGCACTCAAATTGCTTTTCTTCTTGCTTGTATTCAATGTGTAAGATGTCTTTAATAATATCATCAGAGTTGGTATTTATAGGAGCAAAAAATTGGGTAGTAACCACCTCCCAACGGCTCAATAATAAATGTTCAAAAACTAGCCGTTATGGGTTTCGGATGTCCGATGTTATTGTTGTGCGTCCGACCCAGCGTCCGATCTCAAATAAGTGAAGAATAGTGGATGCCGTTCGAACGGCCAAACTTGCGTATGTTCCATCATCCAAACAAGGTGTATGTGTAAGTTTCACACTTTCAGATGGTATATCTTGTCCGAGAAGTTTAATGCTTTACCAGGGAATTTTTCCTTTCAGACAATCTTCTTCGTCCGATGTAAACTTCTTTCGAACGGTTGGATACGTCCGTTGCAGAGCTTAAAATTCTTGATTCTGCCTCACTCTTTTGGATGGAGAAATACGTCTGAGGGATATTCTTTCGGACGCTCCTGTGCATCCGTTGTAGGTGCTTGAAAAACTTGTTCTCTGTCTATCCGTTCGAACAGTGAATTGCGTCTGTTGTAAACTTTATCGGACGATCTTGTTCGTCCGAGAAATGTAGTAATGTTCGGACGGTGTATTGTGTCCGAAAGCTCTGTTTCTAACAAACAAAATAGCGGACCTGTACAACTTGGTTTAACAGGTAAATGCATATGTCATCATCAAAATAAGGTTTGTGGATCAACAGTCAATCTCCCCCTTTTTGATGATGACAAACCATGAATCAATAAATACAAACAATTCCATCACAATAGATATAATCAATTAATAGATGCATGTTCTAGATGTACCCCTTTTGACATCACCAAAATAAGCTCCCCCTTAGAGGGTATTCCCTCTTAGGTAGGCAATGGAAAATAGAAGCAAACCAAATCATTAAACCAAACCAAGTAAGAATTACATTAACAATGATGTCAACCAAACCAAACTAAACAAATAAACAAGAATAGTAAAAACCTAAGTGGAGTCATTTTTCTTCTTGGACAGTTCTTCAAGCTTGCATTTCTTAGTGGGTACATCATCATCGGTAGCTTCACTGTCATGAGCATCAGTATCTCGTCGTTGCATGATGTAGTGAAAAGTGTCGTCAACATCCTCGTCCTCGTCATCATCAACACCAGGAACAGTGGACTTGTCAAGATTGGTGGTGCCAGTAGGGTCCTCACGATTGTCCTCCTCAGAAATGGAATGATCATTACCTGTCATTTGTGCCATCATCATCGCTTTCAAAAGATGATTCGAGAGTGTATTGGGATTGGTTATTGGCGAACTGGACTTGAGCGGAAGCAGACATGCCCAAGCTAAGCGCCTCTTGAAGAATTGTTCGACGAGTTTCAAGGTGTTTCAATTTGCAATTGGTACGATGCTGAAAGGAGTTCATTTGGTCGCTCAAAGAAGTGAGAAGACAGCAAATATGAGAAAGGGAAGGTTCGGAAGAAGAGGTATGGGGATCATGGGATAGTGGAGGCATTTGAAATGAGGGGAATGAGGAAGTGCAAGGCCAAAGGTAGAAGCTTGAGATTTAGACTTTTCAATTTCATAAGCTATTTTTGTGAACCATTAGTCATTAAAAAATCTCAAACCCTTATGCTCAATGTATGCTTTGTTAAAGTAAGGGATATTATTTTTTTCCAGTAAATGGAATGTCAAAATGATCAAAAAATTTAGTAAGAAATTTTTCGAAAGGTATGTTGCGGTGAGTATCATGTTAAGAAAAGTTCCCACGAAAAGCAGAAGAGATAATCAAAGTCCAATAGAATGCCTTTAAAAACACAGTAAAATAAATAGAACTGCATTTTATTGAGCTCAGTGCGATGTCCATCAGTTGGTAACAATAAATTAGTGACTAAAGTGTAGAGAATGTTAGGTTCAGGAGTAAGCAAAGTAGTTTTGGCTTCCGAGGCCTGTTTAAAATTGACATTAAAAATTGTTCGGACCTCGTCGATGTCAAAACGAGTATTCAAAGCAGACCATTTATCCAATGAGAAAAAATAAGAAAAATCATTAGGCGAGGGAACCTCACATTCAAAAACAGAGTTTATGACATTGGATGAAAACTCAAGGTTTTTGTTGTTCACATGAGATATTAATGTGTGAATAGTCAGACCTTTCCTAAGATTAGCAGTGAATTGGAGTATCATATCATGATAGACTGGTAAATCTATGTGTACCAAATGACCCCAATTTTATTTTTCAAAACTAGTTTTCACAGTCTGATAGGCAAATTAAATTCATCAAAAAGACCTTGGAAAATAGGTTTTTGAACAATGATTGACATGCTATGAAGAGAAGTGTACCGCTCAGATGCCTTGGCATCAATGAATTTGGGTAGAGAATGGTCGATAGAGGTTTGAGGATTTGTGGATGATTGCCCCAGCACCGGAGCCTTCCCCTTTGATTTTCGTCCACGGATAGCTGTTGAAGAACCGCCACGAGATCGAACCATTCTAATTTTGAAGAAGAAGAAGAAAGCGGGAAAAGTGGGATTGAGGAGATTTGGGGAAAAAAATTGTAAGAAGGGAGATGGTAGTAAGGTGAAATAAGGTTTAATGGGAATCGAGGAGGGTTTTTTGAAATGAAGATTCCCAAATCAATTTGACAATAGAAAGAGTAGATTGAGAAAATTTTGAGAGGGAACAAAATTCACCATAGCTAGGGTTTGGAGGATAGGAAATGTCCGATAGGAGGAAAATGAAGAGTTTTAAATGAGAAAATCAATCGCTTCGGACGTTCGAACGATTTGTATGTATCCGATGATGCATCCGAACGCAGATGAACGGACGACCGAAGCTCTACATTGTGCGTCCAGGAAGTTTCGGACGATTATAAGCGTCCGTTAGGAATTCCAGAGAGTTCATGAAAAAGAAGGGAGAATTCGGACGATTATAAGCGTCCGAGACATAGAAGAGGGTTTCGGACATTTAAGAGTGTCCGATAGAATGTATGGTTCGGACGATCATGTGTGTCCGAATTCAGAGTTTATACATATGTGAAATTAATGATGCCCAAACGAGTTCTGAGAGATTTAAAGCGATCTAAAGCCAAAGGTTTAGTAAAAATATCAGCAAGTTGATCTTTTGTACACACAAATTCAACACAAATTTCCTTTTTGCGTACAAGATCTCTAATAAAGTGGTGCTTGACATCTATGTGTTTGGTTCTGGAATGCATGACAAGATTTTTTGTGAGATTAATTGCACTAGCGTTATCACATGTTACAGGCACACAATCAAAAATAACACCAAAGTCTTTTAATGTATGTTTTATCCACAGAAGTTGAGCACAACAATTTCCAGCAACAATGTATTCGGCTTCTGTCGTAGAAAGTGAAATATAATTTTGCATCTTGCTAAACCATGACACTAGACAGTTACCCAAGAAGTGATATACACCACTAGTACTTTTTCTATCAATTTTACAACCAGCAAAGTCAGCATCAGGATAACTAATTAGATCAAAAGTGGAGGATTTTGGATACCAATGACCAAAATCCATTGTACCTTTTAAGTATCTGAAAATTCTTTTTACAACAATTAAGTGTGATTTTTTAAGAGAAGATTGAAATCTAGCACACAGACAAACAGCAAAAAAAATATCAGTCTGCTAGCTGTTAAGTAAAGTAGGCTTCCGATCATACCTCTACAGATTTTTTCATTAATACTATTACCTTCTTCATCTTTGTCAAGTTTGGTTGAGGTGCACATTGGTATCCCGACCTGTTTGTAATCTTCCATTCCAAATCGAACTTGAATAGCTCCTTTGTGTACTTGATTTGTGTAATGAACGTTCCATCCTTTGTTTGGTGAAGTTGGAGTCCAAGGAAAAATTGTAATTCTCCTATCATACTCATTTCAAATTCTTTTTGCAACAAGCACGAGAATTCCTTGCACAGGCTTTCATTAGTTGCTGCAAAAATGATATCATAAACATAAATTTGAACAATTAGCAACAATGTTTTGGTAAAGAGAGTGGTGTTAACAATACCTCTTTTGAATTCATTCTCAATCAAAAAACCACTTAGCCTTTCATACCAAGCTCTAAGAGTTTGTTTTAAACCATACAAAGCTTTAGAAAGTTTGAAAACATGATTTGGAAAATTTTTGTTTTCAAAACCAGGGGGTTGTTCAACGAAAACTTCTTGATCAATAAAGCCATTTAAAAATGCACTTTTGACATCCATTTGGAATAATTTGAAATTGTAAAAGCATGTATATGCAAGAAACATGCGAATGGATTCTAATCGAGCAAAAAGATGCAAAGGTTTCATCAAAATCTATGCCTTCTTCTTGGCATAACCTTTTGCAACAAATCTAGCTTTGTTCCTAATGATTTCACCTTTATCATTTAACTTGTTTCTAAAAACCCATTTTGTTCCAATTACGGGATGAATTGATGGTCTTTCAACTAAAGTCCATACATTGTTTTTCTCAAATTGGCAAGTTCATCTCGCATAGAAAATACCCAAGATTCGTCATTCAATGCATCATCCACACGTTTAGGTTCAATATGAGAAAGTAATGCACAATTATTATTCAAAGGTTTATGAGATCGAGTTTTTACCCAATCGGATGGATCACCTATGATCAAATCTTGAGGGTGACTTGAGACAAATCTCCATGCTCTTGGAAGATCTTTTGAAATGTCTTCGTTCTTTTCTCTTTCTTCATCCAAGTGATGGGTGTTGTCCTCATTTTTTGACGTGATCTCTTGATGTTTTTTATGAATAGTGAGCTTTTGAATACCTACATCTTCACAATCTTCATATACATTCTTTGAAATAACATCATTAGTTTCATCAAATGTAACATGCACAACTTCTTCAATCAAAAGTGTTCTTCTATTGTATACTCAATATGCTTTCTTGTCACTAGAATATCCAAGAAAAATTCCTTCATCTGATTTTTTGTCAAATTCCAAGATTTTCTTTGATTTTTAAAATAAAGCATTTACAACCAAAAATTTTGAAATAGCACACAACGGATTTTTTTACAAAACAAGAGTTCATAAGGTGTTTTATTTAAAATAGGCCTTAATAAAATACGATTCATAACATAACAAGCTGTATTAATGGCTGCGGCCCAAAAATATTTTGGTAACTCACATTCACTAATCATAGTTCTAACGGCCTCTTGAAGTGTTCTATTTTTCCTATCAATAACACCATTTTGTCTAGTTACTCTAACAACCAAAAATTCATGTGAAATACTGTTGTGATCACAAAATTCAAAAAAACCACCAAATTTAAATTCGGCTCCATTGTCATTATCACTTCTCAAATGAATGATTTTCAAATTCAACAAATTTTGAATTTTGGAAAACAATTTTACGAAATTTTCAAAAGTTTCATTTTTGTGAACAAGAAATAGTACCCAAGTATACCTGGAATAGTCATCAACAATCACAAACGCATTTTTACTAATGCAATAGTTCCAAGGGTTTAGAAGTGGACACACAATTCTTTGATTAAAAGACACTTTAACTTGTTTACCAAATTGGCTTGGCAAGCCTCTTACCAATTCCTTCTTGACAAGTTTTTCAATTAAATCCATGTTGAAATGACAAAGCCTTCTATGCCAAAGCCAAGGATTATCAATAGAAGTGGTAAGACATTTTACATTGCTACTACCAATATTATCAAGATAAATCACATAAACATCATTGTGCCTAGTACCTTTAAATAAAACAACACACTTTTTTATCAAGAATTAGACATTCATGTTTGGTAAATAACACATATAGATTTTTATCACAAAGTTGACTTACACTTTATGATCTTAATAGATTGTAATTCAAATTATCAACAAGAAGCACATTTTTAATCAAAATCTCACCATTTTTACCTACATCACCAAGACCAATTGATTTTGCTTTCATGTTATCCCCAAAAGTCACCTTTCCACTACTTTTGGATATGAGTTTGGTGAAGAGAGAAGCATCACCCGTCATATGTCTTGAGCACCCACTATCTATAAACCATTTGGCATTCTTGGTGATATTCATTTCCTACACAAGAAATTAAGTGATAACTTTTGGTACCCATATTTTCTTGGGTCCATAAGAGTTAGTAAAATTACTACAAATCCATACGGTATTCATGCCAACTTTTTCATTTCTCTTGGCATAGCAATTATTTTTCACATGTCCATGTTGTTGGCAATAAGTGCAAATAACATTTTTATTTCCATATAAAGAAAATTTTGATTTTACAAAGCATAAATCATTCTTTCTAAAAGTGACAAAGTTCTTGTTGATGAATACATTTCTATTCCATTTGCTTAAATCAATAATATTTTCCTTTTTTCTATGTAAGAGTATGTTCAAGTCATCCAATCTTTTCTTCAAGGAGGCTTGTTCTTCCTTGATTCTTGATTTCACATGCATTCTTTTCTTCAAATCACTGTTTTCTTGTGATAACCTATTATTTTCATTCACAAGTTTAGAGTTAGCATTCAATAAAGCATTTGATTTCTTTACAACTCCTTATTTCTAGCATATGATTCCTTTAAACTATCATGCAATTTAAAAATAAAAGCTTCAAGATCATTGTCATCATTTTCATCATTAAAATCATAATTAGAGGTTACCTCATCATCACCAATGGCCATAAATGCCATTTGTGCCGTTTCCATTTCTTCTTCAACTTCTCTTTCGGAGTTGCAATCATCCCATGTGATTTGGAAATTGTTGAAGCGGGGCTTTTCTTCCTTCCTTTTTCTTCTTGGAAGGACACTCATTTGCAAAGTGTCCGGGTTGAGCACTTTTCATTTTGCTTTTTCATTTCTAGCTTGGTCTTCCCTTTGAAATTATTTGAGTTGATAGCTCCACCTCTTCTCATTCTCCTTTTATTGATGTAGTGTTTGAGAAATCCTTTGGTGATGAGTGCAAGATGTCCTTCATCAAGATCTTCATCTTCTAGGTTGATGGAGCCATTTTCATCTTCTTCTTGAGAAGTTTTTAATGCAATTCTTCTTTTTGGTCTTGCTTCTTCATCATCCACCAATTTAGCCTTTAGTTTCAATTCATAGGATGTAAGAGAAATAATTAGAGATTCAATAGGCATGGAATTTAAATTCTTAGCCTCCTCTATAGCGATTGTTTTGGCCTCCCATTCTTTAGATAGGGCATTCAAGATTTTTTTATTCTTTTCGCCCAAAGAATACTCCTTACCCAAGGTTTTGAGATCCTTAATGATGTCATTGAACCTACAATACATTTTGTCAATATTTTCATGTGGTTCCATCTTAAAGGACTCATACTTGGTGACAAGTAAGGAATTCTTTTAGCTCTCGAACAGCATCGCTCCCTTCATGAATTTCCTTCAATTTGTCCCAAATTTCTTTAGCGGAGATGCATCATTTGACGCGAGTTGATTCGTTAGCATCAAGGCATTGTATAGCACATTCATAGCTTTCGCATTTAAGGTCAAGTTTGCCTTGTCTTGTGGAGTAAGCTCATCCCTTGTCTTCTCTTCTTCTATTTGTATGATCATCAATAATGGTAGCTTCAAAAGGACCTTTATTTACAACATACCACAAGTTAATATCAACGGATTGGAAAAATATTTTCATTCTATCTTTCCAATTAAAAAAGTTTACCCCATTAAACATAGGGGGGTCTTGTGATAGATTGACCTTCAAAAAATAAAGCATTATTGGTTGCCATAATAGATCTTTACTCAAAAGTAATTTAAGCAAATGAATGAGACCAACGCTCTGATACCAATTGTTGGCCCCAAAGCAACCTAAGAGGGGGGTGAATTAGGTTTCTTAAAAAAAATTACTTTGCAAATTCACATATGCACTTATAAAATCTTTTGCACTAACAAGTAGATTGATAGAGATAAAAACAATTAAGGTTATGAAGTATAGAAGAGGTAAAGAAAGATATTAAACAAACAACACTTCCAAGCTACCAAGCTTGATGTGTTGATCCACTAGAATGCTCCTCAAATATGGTGAGCCAATAATCTCAAATGTACACAAAGTATGACTATCCTTGCTCACACTAATTCTCTTTAGTTGAGCCAAGAATTTTACTCTCAATCTCACTTTTGTACAAGATTATCACTCCACTCAATATTTTTGAATAGCACTTCTAAAGTACACACTAATACAATTTTGCTGAATAGCTAATTTGCACTCAAATTGCTTTTCTTCTTGCTTGTATTCAATGTGTAAGATGTCTATCATCAGAGTTGGTATTTATAGGAGTAGTAAATTGGGTAGTAACCACCTCCCAATGGCTCAATAATAAATGGTCAAAAACTAGCTATTATGGGTTTCGGACGTCCGATGTTAATTGTTGTGCGTCCGACCCAGCGTCCGATCTCAAATAAGTGAATAGTGGATGCCGTTCGAATGGCCGAGCTTGCGTCTGTTCTATCGTCCAAACCAGGTGTATGTGTAAGTTTCACACTTTTTGGATGGTATATCTCGTCCGAGAGGTATAATGCTTTATGAAGGAATTTTTTCTTTCAGACAGTCTTCTTCATCCGATGTAAACTTCTTTCAAACGGTTGGATGCGTCCGTTGTAGAGCTTTAAATTCTTGATTTTGCCTCACTCTTTCGAACGGAGAAATAAGTCCGAGGGATATTCTTTCGAACGCGCCTGTGTGTCCGCTATAGGTGCTTGATAAACTTGTTCTCTGTCTATCCATTCGAACAGTGAATTGTTCCGTTGTAAACTTTATCGGACGATCCTGTTCGTTTGAGAAATGTAATGATGTTTGGACAGTGTACTGCGTCCGAAAGCTCTGTTTCTAGCAAACAAAATAGCATACTTGCACAGTTTGGTTTAAGAGGTTGACAATACGTAAATGCATATGTCACCATCAAAATAAGGTTTGTCGATCATCAGAGCCGAATTTAAATTTGGAGGTTTTCCTGAATTTTGTGATCACAACGTATTTCAAATGAATTTTTGATTGTTGGAGTTCCTCAACAAAATGGTGTTGTCAAAAGAAAAAGTAGAACACTTCAAGAGGCCGCTAGAACCATGATTAGTGAGTGTGATTTACCAAAATATTTTTGGGTCAAAGCCATTAATATGGCTTGTTATATTATGAATCGAGTTCCTTTGAGACCTATTTTAAATAAAATATCTTATGAACTCTTATTTTGCAAAATACTCGTTGTGAGTTATTTCGAAATCTTTGGTTGTAAATGCTTCATTTTAAAAATCAAAGAAAATCTTGAAAAATTTGACAAGAAATCGAGTGAAGGAATTTTCTTAGGATATTCTAGTGACAAGAAAGCATACCGACTATACAATAGAAGAAGTCTTTTAATTGAAGAAATTGTGCATGTTACGTTTGATGGTGAGGCTAATGATATTATTTCAAAGAATGTTTGTGAAGATGAAGATGTGGGTATACAAAAGAAACTTGAGAAGCTCACCATACATGAAGAACATCAAGAGACCAAGACAATTAATGAGGACGACACTCATCACTTAGATGAAGAAGGAAACAATAATGAAGATTCTCCAAAATATCTTCCAAAAGCATGGAGATTTGTCTCAAGTCACCCTCAAGAGTAGATCATAGGTGATCCGTCCGATGGGGTAAAAACTCGTTCTCATAAACCTTTGAATAATAATTGTGTCTTACTTTCTCACATTGATCCTAAACGTGTGGATGATGCATTGAATGACGAATCTTGGATTTTTGCTATGTAAGAAGAACTTAGTCAATTTGAGGAAAACAATGTGTGGACCTTAGTCAAAAGACCATCAACTCATCCCGTGATAGGAACAAAATGGGTTTTTAGAAATAAATTAAATGATAAAGGTGAGATTATTAGAAATAAAGCTAGACTTGATTTGCAAAGGGATATACTCAAGAAGAAGGTATTGACTTTGATGAAACCTTTGCACCCGTTGCTTGTTTAGAATCTATTCGCATGTTTCTTGCATATGCATGCTTTAACAATTTTAAATTATTTCAAATAGACGTCAAAAGTGCATTTTTTAATGCCTTTATTGATCAAGAAGTTTTTATTTTTATTGAAAATAAAAAATTTTCAAATCATGTTTTCAAACTCTCAAAAGCTTTATATGGCTTGAAACAAGCTCCCAGAACTTGGTATGAAAGGTTAAGTGACTTTTTGATTGAAAATGATTTTAAAAGAGTGTTGTTGATACCACCCACTTCATCAAAACTAATCTTAATGATTTGTTGATTGTTCAAATATATGTTGATGTTATTATTTTTGGAGCAACTAATGAAAGTTTGTGCAAGGAATTCTCATGCTTAATGCAAAAGGAATTAAAATGAGTATCACGGGAGAATTATAATTCTTCCTTGGACTTCAAGTTCACCAAACATCGAAAGAAGGAACATTCATTACACAAATCTAGTACACAAAGGAGCTACTCAAGCGTTTTGGAGTAGAAGATTGCAAACAAGTCGGAACGCCAACGTGTACCTCTACCAAACTTGACAAAGATGAAGAAGGTAATAGTGTTGATGAAAAACACTATGGAGGTATGATCGGAAGCCTACTTTATTTGACAGCTAGTAGATCGGGTATTATGTTTGCAGTTTGTTTGTGTGCTAGATTTCAATCTTGTCCTAAGGAATCACATTTAATTGCGGTAAAAAAAAATTTTAGATACTTGAAAGGGACGATGAATTTTGGCCTTTAGTATCCTAAATCCACTAGTTTTGATTTAATTAGTTATTCCATGCTGACTTTGCTGGTTGTAAAAATAATAGGAAAAGTACTAGTGGTATGTGTCACTTTTTGGGTAATTACTTGGTGTCCTGGTTAGCAAGAAGTAAAATTTTATTTCCCTATCTATGGCGGAAGCCGAATATATTGCTGCTGGAAATATGTTGTGCTCAACTTATTTGGATGAAGCATACCTTAAAGATTTTGGTGCTATTTTTTATTTTGTGCCTATAAGATGCGATAATACTAGCGCAATTAATCTCACTAAAAATCCTATCTCGCATTCTAGAACCAAACACATTAATGTGAAGCATCACTTTATTAGAAATTTTGTGTGCAAAAATGAAATTTGTTTTGAATTTGTGTGTACGAAAGATCAACTAGCTGATATTTTTACTAAACCTTTGGCCTTAGATCGTTTTGAATTTCTCAGAATTCGTTTGGCCATTATTGATTTCAAAACTGTATGAATTATGCTTTCGGACAAAAATATGCATCCTATGGTATCTGATCTTTCGGACGAACATGAACATCCGAACTATCTGCTTTATCGGACGAACATAAACGTCCGAACTCCTCTCTTTTGTCTTGGACGCTTACAATTGTTCGAACTTTCCATTTCACTCTTCAAACTCTCTGGAAATTCTTAAGGACGATTATCATCAAATTGTCCGACAATTCTTCGAACGCACAGCATAGCGTATCGGCCGTCCGTTTATCTGAGATCAAACGCACGATCAGACGTATACCAATCGTTTGGATGTCCGAACGGTTGTTTACTCATTTAAATCCCTTCATTTTTCCCTTATCGGACACTTTCCTCCCACCGAGCCCTAGCTCTAGCGACTCAAGAGACCCACTTCCAAATTCCCTCAATTGTCGCTTCTCCTCTACAATTGCTCAAGGAAATTCTCTTTACAACTCATCACCCATCTCAATTAAACCTCTTTTCACCATTCTAACATTACACTCGTTAGAATTTCTTAAAATTCACTCACTTTCACCTTTTTTCCTCTTCATCTTCCTTTTCAAATTCACGATGTTACGATCATGTGGAGGATCTTCAACGACCACTAGAGGGAAAAAATCAAAAGGCACAGCTCCGATGCAGGGTCAAACATCTTCAAATCCTCAATCCATTCCCAATCCTACTTTGCCAAAATTCATTGATGGACCAAGGCATCCAATAGGTACACCTCTCTTCTTAGCAAATCCATTATCGTTCAACGACCTATTTCACATAGTTTTTTGATGAATTGAATTTACCTCTTATTAAGGCATGCTTTGAAAAACAAACCTGGGATAATTTAGTTCACTTGGATTTACCTGTCTATCATGATATGGTGTTGCAATTTACCGCTAATCCTAGGAAGAGTTCAACTATTCGAACCTTAGTCTCTCGTGTCAATAACGTGCATCTTGAGATTTTCTCAAATGTCATTAATTCCATTTTTGAGTGTGAAGTTGTTTCTCTTGATGAAATTTCCTATTTTTTCTCCTTGGATAAATGGCCTTCTATAGACACTTGTTTTGATATAGAAGAGGTCAAACAAATTTTTAATGTTTTAAACAGATTTCAGAAGCCAAAACTACACTACTTAGTCCGGAGCTCAACATTTTATACTCATTAGTCACTAATTTACTTTTGCCGACTGACGGGCATAGCACTAAGCCAGGAAAAAAATGCAATTGTACTCATTTTATTGTGTTTTTAAAGACATCAAACTTGACTTTGGTTATCTTTTCTGCTATCTATAGGAGCTCTTTTTGACCGATACTCATAGGAACATTCCCTTTGGAAAATTCCTAACCAAAGTTTTTGATCATTTTGACATCCCCTTTTTTGGCAAAAAACAATATACTCCTTATTTCAACAAAGCCTATATTGAACGAAAGGGTTTGCACTTTTTTAATAATCAATGGTTTACAAAGGCTGCTTATGAATTTGAAAAGTCCAAATCACATGTCTCCACCTCCGGCCTTGCACTCCCTCACTCTCCATTTCCTTAACCCTCCTCTTCCACACCTCTACTATCCCATGACCCCCGCATTTCATCTTCAGAACCCTCTCTCTCCCATCTATGCACACTTGTTACCTCTTTGAGCAATTAAATAAGCTCATTACAATGCCGCACACTTATGAAGCTAAAGAGGCTTGAGACAAGACAAACCATCCTCCAAGAAGCACAAGATAGTCTAGGAATATCTGCCTCAATTCAGGTTCAATTTGCCAATATCCAATCCCAATCCATTCTCGAGTCCTCTTCCGACAGTGATGATAACAACAATGAAGATGGTAATAATCA
Source organism: Cinchona pubescens (assembly GCA_025175665.1). Lineage (NCBI taxonomy): Eukaryota > Viridiplantae > Streptophyta > Magnoliopsida > Gentianales > Rubiaceae > Cinchona > Cinchona pubescens. The sequence goes on from JANKKI010000232.1 coordinate 3,044,607, forward strand.
TTCCAATCCTGAGCCCAAAACAGATTGCGGATCCAGTTGGTACCGCCAATTCTGACAAATCTACTACTCCTAGCGCTGATGATGATGATGACGAAGACGTTGATGACACATTCAACTACATCATGCAACGCCATGATCCTTAAAACTTAAGTGGACAAGATAGCGAGGCTACGGAGAATGATGCACCGGCCAAAAAACGCAAACGTGAGGAACGCTCCAAGAAGAAGAATGACTCAACTTCCACAATGTAGTTTCTCTTTAATTCCTTGTGATTAATGTACTTAGACTTTTGTTGCAGTTGACTGTTCTAGTTGTAATTATTCACTTCGTTATGCATTTGGTTATGATTATTCACTGTTTTGGTTTTTGTTTTATGACTGCTTGTTTGTTTTTCAAGTTGTTGCCTGCGTAAGGGGAAGCATCCTCTTGGGGTGAGCTTATTTTGCTTTGATGATGCCAAAAGGGGGAGTAAGATGGCTATTAGAACTGATTGTGATGACTATTTGAACTGCTTGTGTGATCATGGTTGTTGTGAGTTAATTTGCCTCGTGATTTGTTATCGTCAAAAAAGAGGAGATTGATGACCTACAACCTTGGTTTTGATGATGACGAATGTGATTTAACTATCTTAACTTGAGCTGTGTAGGATTGCTGGTATATTTGTTCTTAGTAGAGTTTTCGGACAAAGTACACCATCCGAACAGCATTATGTCTCTCGGACGCACAAGCTCGTTCGAACTAGATTACCACTGACTCAATGCACCGTTCGAACGATAAGGCAATAAGCAAAATTTTGGAGCACCTACAACGGACGCACAAGCTTATTCGAATGAATTTATCTCGGACGCAATTCACTATCCAAAAGGTCAAGGCAGAGGCAAGATTTTGAGGCATCTGCATTTTCGAGACGGACGTGTCTAACTATCCGAAGAAGATTATATCGGATGAGGCTAACTATCCGAAAGAAAAGCATCCACAGTTAAGCACCAAACCTTTCAAACACACTACACCGTCCGATGTCTGAACTCTTCAACATACCTAGTTCGGATGAAGGAACGGACGCAAGCTTGGCTGTCCAAACGGCATCCTCAACTCCCTGATATTTTAGATCGTACGATGATCGGACGCCCAAAAATAACCTGGGACGTCCAAAAATCGTAACGGCTAGTTTTTTTAGCATTTATTATCTAGCCGTTAGGATGTGGTTGAGAGCCGATTTATTGCACCTATAAATATCAACCCTTCTGTATTATGTTTAATAATCTTACACATTGAATATAAGCAAAAGAAGAGCAATTTGAGTGCAAATTAGCTCTTTAGTGATATTGTATTAGTGTGTACTTAATAGCGCTATTCAAAATATTATGTGGAGTGATAATCTTGTAGGAAAGTAAGGTTTAGTGTAAAATTCTCGTTGACTCAACTAAAGAGAAGTAGTGTGAGCAAGGGTGATCCTACTTTGTGTACATTTGAAGATTATTCGCTCACCAAATTTGAAGGAGCATCTTAGTGGATTACTACTCCAAGCTAGCTAGCTTGGATGTATTGTTTGTTTAAACATTCTCTTAATTTATTCCATTCATTTTATACTTAATTGTTTATATTTTTATCACCTTATTCATCAAGTGCAAGAAATTTGAATTGAGCATTATTTACAAATTAATTTTAAGAAACCTAATTCACCCGCTCTTAAGTTACTTTGGGACAATCAGGCCAACTCATCCATCTGCAAATCAACTACTCTACGGTCACTAAGCAATCGGGCTTATGGTTTTCCCACTTGATCACTACTTTGTGTATTTGGGACGGAGTGGTGATTGATCTAGCAGAAGTGAAGTTGAAGTCCGGGAATCTGATTTCTATGGAGGGAGTAAGGGCTCTGATTAGACGCACTCGTTCCCATGCATCTACTTCCCAAGTAAGGAGAGGATGTCGACTCTAAGCCCAAGCCCGAGCCTGAGCCAGTGCAAAGACGTACTCAAGAGAAGATCTCAAATTAGATCCTAGCGAAAAAGCAGCATATGCGTCAACGATTTGACATGTATATCCAGTATCAGCATGCTTGGCAACAGAACATGGAGACACGCCATTTGGCGAGAGAGTGGAAAGAGGACTTGTCGACATTCCCGCCGTTTCCTCCATTTCTGCAAGATTTGGTGCCCAATGCTCCTTGAGCCGATGATGTTTGTTGCCCTATGCTTGGGGACAAATTGATGGTTTTATTCTTTTTCAGTTGATTTCCAGACATTTTAGCTAGTTTTATTTTTTAAATTAGTTTAATATCCGTAGTCATGATTTCTTTATTTTTGTGATGTATTATCTAAAGGGATTGAGTTTTTTTCTTAACTATTGTAAGATTTAATTCTATTTTTCTTAATTTCTCAAGTGGGTTTCATGTTTTGTTTTCTCTAGTGTAACATCGAGCTAGTTCAATTTACGTCGAAGGGATATTTATTGTGAAATACTACTCCAAATGCGAATCACATCCAAAGAAACTTTTCTTTTTTCACACTTTATGCTTTTATTTTTGCATTGAGGATAATGCTTCTTTTTAAGTGTAGGGTGGGGAGTTATCTGGATTTACAAGTTGTTTAGTGTATTTTACTCATTTTTGTTGCAGTATTTTAATTTCTTTTGATTTGAGAGCTTTTCAAGATTGAATTTTTTTGTACGAATTAGTTGACATTTTTATGGAATTTTTTAAAATTTTTGCTTAGTATGTTTCTCTGTTTTTCTGCATATTAACTCTTGAGTTGAATTGTTCACGAGTGAATAATCGGTGTTAATATTTTTCATGCATGATTTTTTAGAATTTTGAGCACTTAGCCATGAATTAATTTTTTTGGTTTGGACACTTAGAGATAATTATGTACACTCAATTATATTGCATTCCAGAAACTTGCTTTATTATATTTTCAAGGCGGAATTTTTAGATACATATACTTGATTTGGTTTAAAGATGAGAATAGAGCCTTCATTGGTCGTTTGAACCTTTCTGACCAACCCTTTAAAAGTTTTATCTCTAGTACCCTGTTTGCGCCTTGAATTGTTATGAATGGAGAGAAACACCATTCGTCTTCGTTCATTTAAACTTATTTTATCTACCTTATTGAGTCTAATAATTTCTTTTAATTTTTCTTTAGAAATTGTCCCTTAAAAACTTTATTGCGCATATTATTTGTTAAGGGGACATAAGGATAGAAACTAGTGACTGAGGGTGGAAGATTGTGAAAGTGAGTGGTGTCCATTTATGGGACAAGAGCAGGTATTGGAAGAAAAAAAATAATATTGAGTTATTGATATATACAAGCAGTGCCTATCACTGATACCTGTATTTGTAGGTAGTGTGCATCTCTGATACCTGTGTTTATATATTGCGGGTACTGCCTACCACTGGTACTCGTATTGTGAGCGGACATAATAAAAAATGATGATGAATAAATGTCTGGAAGTGAATGTTGACATGTTGGGTCAAATTGAAGAAGGGAGACTTCTTTGCTTATTGTTTGCGTAGAATTTTCGTATGTGTTTGTTGTTCAAATGTAGAGTTGTAGATGTATGATACTTCATATGTAAGGAGAACTTTTATTTTAATGTGTGGACAGTATTACTACAAAACTCTTGTTCTTATTCGTGATATCCTTTCACTTGTTTGATTAGTCAATACCTTAACCTGACGTTACAAGTTAAAAAGTCCTACTTAATTTGAATTGAGTCGGTTGGCCAAATTAGTGGAGAGATGTAAGAAGAGTAAGTTATGGGGTGTTTAGAAAATTTTTGAAGGTTTACATGATTTAATCTAATTGTTTTCAAATCTAAATTTTTGAATGGCTACACATATACACACGAATCTCATGTTTTGGTATTTATTAGCACTTGAACTCTTGATTTCTTAGACTACTCCGAATGGCGAATTGGCTTTTGATTATTTATGTGGACAATTGATGGAATATGTAACTATGGGTGAAATTTTGATATGCTTAATTTTTTTAATTTAATATTTGATCGAGGACGATCAAAGGTTAAGTGTGAGGTAATTTGATAAACTTATAATTGTGCTATATTTTAGGTGTTGTTTACTGCATTTTTATATATTATAAGTAAGATTTGAGTTAATATTGAGTTTGATTTAGTTATTCTTAGTTTTTGTAGGGTTAAGGTGAAAAAGGATTTAAAAGGATGAAAAAGATGAAAAGAAATTTTAAAGACAAATTGTGCAAGAGTATGGATCAAATCTAAACGTTGTTTTGTATGTTAAACACAACATTCTAGTCCGATTGATTTGAATTAAGATGCATTAGAAAGTTAATAGAAAGAGCTACAACTTTCATGTTTTACACTTTTCCAAATTCCATGAGTATAAAGATTAAAATCGAAACCGAAGATGAAGCACAACTATTGGGGGTTATGCACGTGCGCGATTTCCAATAAGCAAAGTTCCAAATTAGATTTGCGTGCACATACAAGGTGCGAGCTTCAAGGTGCGCATTTGTGCGCGAAGCAGTAGGGTTTTGGGATTTTTATTTTTCAATAGATTTTTCGTCTAATTAGACTCCTTTTTAGCCGATTTCATGCTCTCATCTTTAGACAAGGATTGTAACCCTAGTATTTATTATAAATACCCCTTGTCGGGTGAATAGAGGAAGAAAAAACACTTCTTCTTTGTTTCTATCGTGAGTTTTTTAGCAGGATTCTTGAGCGTTCTTCGATGGCACTTAGTGCCTAAATCCTTTTCTTGATCAAGAAAATTGAAGCCATGGTCAGTTCTAGTATGTCGTGAGATTTTTGTACGTGAATTTATTCAATTTTTATATCAAGAATTGATTTTTTTTTTTTTGCGTTAATTTTATGTTTATTCTTTTTAATTTGCTATTGCTGTGGAATAGTTAGTTATATGAATTAATCTATAACTAGATTATTTTTGACTGCTTTGTTTAATTCAATCTATGAATCAACTAAATTTAATAATTGCTCGATTAGCATTATTGAATTTAGGAAAAATAATCAACTAATTAACATAAATGCATGTGTTTATGTTAAATTTGCCTAATTGTTTTTGTTGATTTTAATACTTCTATTAATTAATTTTTGTCATGTATCTGGATTAAAGTGATAGTTAGAGTTAATTGGATCGCGTGTTAAAAAATAAAAAATATGAAAAAAGATATAAGAATCGATATTGAATTAGAATTCAGGTTAATTTTTTAATTAGTGTTTAGTATAAAAACTGAATTATTTTTAGTGTCGATAATCAACTAATAAAATTTCGATAGTGGATATGACTAGAACCAATATTCTTTTTTAATTGAATTCTCTCCAGTTTAATTCTTGCATTAGTTTTTGATAGTAAAATTATTCAAAACCACCATTTTTCATTTTGAACACAGCAATAAACTCCGTTCTCTGTGGGACGATTCGGACTCACCACTGTTATATTAATATAGAGAGTTTGTTTAGTTTTGAGTGTTTGCGACGATACCCAGATTACCACAATCACCAGTGGTAATTCATATAGCGGAGTAGATAAGAAGGGCACATGTGAGTATCAAGTATGGCACGACATCTTGGAATGCAAGATAAATGAATTGTATGATGTTGATGTATCTCTTGTTGACAATTTGGTTGCTAGTTATGAATTAGAAGATACTTCACCTCTACCGGTACTTCAAAAGCCGTACTTTTCTAAGAAAGTTGAGGTGTGTTGCACAAAAGCATAATTTGTTGAGGAGATGCCCTTATATACTATAGGAAATGCTACATTAGAATACCATGGGGACTCCAAACAAACAATTGACCTTTGATATAACCATTTAAAGAGAGCAAAGTCCCCTTAACTTTGTTATGGTACTTCCGTATATTAAGTGTTTTTTAATATTACCCACATTAAGTGTTAGTTTTACAATTAACTCTTCATCCTTTAAAACTTTCAATGACTTCTCTTCTTTATTTTCTTTTATAAATAATTTTTTAAATTAGCACACAAAGATCCTAATATGCTAAATTTAATATTATTCTAAATATATTTTTACTATATCACTGTATAACTACATATATTACTATTATATAAAAAAAAAATCAAGGATTGGACAATTTAACGGCTATAATGATTATTTTCACATGTTTGTATATCTTTTTAATTGCAGATTCATAAAATGTATCAAAATTGTTAGTCTTATTTGACAGATGATTTTGAATTTGTTGTTTTGTAAATGATATTATTACCAATTTTCCCTTGTTATATTCAGTTTCTTTTAACATGTGGCCATGGGATAAAGGATACGACGATGAGCAGCATTTCACTCTGGCTAATGCCGTCAATTCCATTAAGATTCCCCCTAGAAATCGGCAACAAATCTTACCCTTCAGCCAAATTATCCGCCAGAGAAAGAAAACTGCCAACCAAGATTTCTTGTAGTAGTTCTGACAATTCTTCTCAAAACTCCTCATCCACAACCCAGCAGCGGCAGCTCAACCTCTCTGTTCTTCGCTTGTCACTTTTGGTATTAATTCCTTTTTCCAGGGTGAAAATGTGTATAAATTTGTACCGATATACTCAAACTGATTTTCATTTCATTTTTCTGTAAAGGGATACCTGGTTTAGATGAATCATACTTGCCCAGATGGATTGGCTATGCGTTTGGATCACTTTTGTTGTTAAACCACTTTGTGGGTTCTGATTCATTCACCATTACTCCTGCCCAGCTAGTGAGTTCACTCTTTTATTGACTTCAGAAGTTCCTATTGAATTCAATTTCCACATATATATATATAATTCAATCATAGTGGGTGTTTAGTAAACTTTAGGAATTTTGTCATATTTTTCTTGTTTTTGTGCAGAGGATAGAGGTTTTGGGGCTTTCTTTGTCTGCATTTTCCATTATCATTCCCTATCTTGGAAAGTTTCTTAAGGTATATTCTATTCCTCAAGTTTGAATGATCTTTATGTTAATATTCGTTGGCCTTCATAGAGAAAAGAATAGTAGCAAAAATGCGGTAGGCTATTGCAGATTTTCTTGTTCCTTGAGCATATTTATTGGAGATTTTGTATGCTTAATAATTGTTTTTGTGCTATAAATATAAAAGAATATGCTGTTGAGTGATTAATATGATATTACAATTCCGAAACCATAAATACATATGCAGGCCCATTCTAACAGTTGTCAATAGACTGGTTTCAATGTTGAACCACATTGTCCCAATCAAGGAAGAAAGTATTAACATGTAGTTCAAAACAAAGAATACACTACTTTTAAGCATTTACACAAACAAATTTAGTATATTTGGAATGTCACTTATTTTGGTAAAAATGCCTATGATATGCAAAAGCCTATGCTTTTCATATTTTGGTTTTAAAATGTGAAAATGACAATGTTTTGTTACTTGAACGGACGTGCGCAAGTAATGTGCATGTTTCCCATGATAGGAAAAACTTGAACTTTGCAATAGGTGCGCAAGTTATGAGCTCAAACTTTCTGAATTCATAAGTACTTGGTATATATTTTCAGGGTGCTACACCAATTAATGAAAAAAGTATTCCTGAAGGTGCTGAGCAAATTTTTCTCATGTCACCTAAAATTTCAGAGACTCTGAAGGAGGATTTGGCTTGGGGAACCTATGCTTTATTGCGTAAAACCAACACTATATCAGTGGTATGTTCTGGCTTACAATTTGTTTGGGGAAAAGAGAAAACAAACGAAGTGAATAAAATTAATGTACAGCTACATTTTTCGGAAATCACTGATCTTTCAGTGAGGGTTCTGAACTGCATGTACATGAAACTGTTGCTTATTCTTGAACTATTTTTGACATTTTTCTGTGTTAACTTGATATTGCAGCTCATTTTAATGCAAGATGCATTTTGTGTGCGTGGCTACTGGAATGCCCCTAAGCATATATCTAAAGAGCAAGTAATTGGCTGGTTTGAGATACAAATTAACAAAATTGGCCTCTCTAATATGAAGGAGACACTGTATTTTCCACAAGCTGAAGGTATGGTGCTGAGTTGGCTTTCAGTTTCGTTTTTCCAAGCAATAGACTAGGTTTGTTTGCTTCTGTTAAATATACATATATCCCACATTGGTTATCCAAGAGATCCTGGACTAATTATTAAATTCGTGGGTCACTCCATTCATTGCCAATTGGTTTTGAGAAGCCAATTATTTGAGATGGAAGCTCTGATGTAGCACAAGATTGGGGTAACTTGTCTATAAGTGCAAATGGAAGGAAAGAGGGGTTTTTGGAGCTGTTTCGGGGCTGTGAACAGTATCCGTGAATGGTATATTGGGGAAAAATAAGAGAAGAGGAGAGGGAATCTGGGGGAAATTTAAGAGAGAAAACAGAACAAACTAATAGACAATCAATTAAACTCTTCAATTCATTAATCTCCTGCCAAAATAACCCTAAAACAAGCTCCTAAAACAAGCTATTTAGAAAGCTGTACATCTAAACTAAAAACGGAATCCTATTGTAATTAGGATTATTAAATCCTATCTTAAACAGTACAAACACGGCATTTAATACTAGAACTCTATTAATCCAATTACTCCCCTAGAACAATTGGAAAACTATCTAAGACACAATAAACATAATTACTAAGAATTTACTGCGATAATACGAAGGACTAAAATACCCCCACAACATAACTAAAAAAACCTAAAACAAACAAACCAAGCCTTAATCCTACTAAGTAGGGTCGGCTGCATGAATCCTGCTACGCCATTGCGCTTTATCGTGGACCATATTCTCCTAAGAAAACCCTAAAACAACTATCAACAAATTCCAGCTTTGAAAAGATCTCTGATCTTCAATGGATTTCTGATACGGGTTGATGCCCAGGGTATGTAGAACTTGGTCACAAACGTAGGGTTTATATGCACAAGCGAAAAGTGGTTGTTAATAGACCTCCTTGACTAACCACAAGGCAATCTTTTAACTAAGGTAGTTGTTAATAGACCTCCTTGATTAGCCACAAGGCAATCTTTTAACTATGAGCAAGGAATTGATCCAAAGCCTAATTGGCAGAAAAATCAATACCTGGTGTTGGTTATAACCTCAAGTGCTCAATCTTGAAACCCCAACTAGATTCCTAGTCTAGACAAGACTAAAGAGAATCTAAAATTCTAATTCACTCGTATGAGAGGAAAAAGAAAAACTAAAATCTTCTTGCCAAAATTCATTCTTCAATTGTGTACAAGACCCCTCTATTTATAGTTGAGGGTGGAGGATTCTAGGACTAAATTATTCAATGTGGGATAGCTAGTTTTAATAGTTGGGTTGGATCCTACAGCCCATTAGCCTTTAAACCCAATTCTTGTACACTTAACTAATGGCCGAAATACATGGCCCAAAAATAATTAATTACGTCTTGAAACCGGTCAATTAAACACACTAACACTCTTATAATTGGGCTCAAAATAAAAGACTAGACAACTAAATAAAAGAATATTCCATGGCATACTAATCTTTTCTAAATGAAGGCCTTCACCTTCAGTTTTTACTTATCTTCAATGATTTGGATGAATTTGAGGAGATCACTAAGAACATCTTAGACTCTTATACCAATAGGAAAGACAGAAGTTTGTGCCTCTTCTTGATCTTTAATAACTTCAACTAAGCCCAACATAGCTTTATTGAGGTTCTTAACTCTTGATCTCGTAATTGGACCTTGTGGAACTTGAAGTGCGGATTCCGTGAGCCTATATCGAGCCTTCATGGACAATTGATCACCATCAAGTCCTTGGGATGTATCATCTCCCTCCCCCTTAGCAGGATTCGTCCACGAATCGTCACCTATATCAAAAACAAAGGGAGAAAGATCAGTGACGTTAAAAGTTGCAGAAACTTGATAGTCACCAGGTAAGTCTAGCTTGTATGCGTTGTCGTTAATGCGAGCCATGACTTGGAACGGTCCATCACCACGTGAATCTAACTTAGATTTTCTCTTGTTGGGAAATCTCTCCTTGCGCCAATGAACCCATACCCAATCTCCAGGTTCAAAGACGACCTTCTCCAAGACCATTGTTTTAGCTGTCTCTTGCAAGGAGTAATGGGATTAAATCCATACACTAATTCAAATGGTGATAAACTTAGATGATGAATAATAGCACGGTTATAAGCAAATTCAACAATTGGCAAACAATCTTCCCAAGTTTTCAAATTCCTTTTCAAAACATACCACTGATAAGGTGCCTAGTGTACGATTGACAACCTCAGTTTGACCGTCTGTTTGTGGATGGTAAGCAGTAGAAAACAACAATTTAGTACCCAATTTATTCCACAATACACGCCAAAAATGTGACAAGAATTTAACATCCCTATCAGAAACAATGGTATGTGGGATGCCATGCAAGCGCACAATCTCCCTAAAGAACACAGATGCCTATATGAGATGCATCATCAGATTTTGTGCAGGGGATAAAATGTCTACGTGCCATCTTGCTAAACCTATCTATAACCACAAAAATGCTATCCTTGCCAGACTTAGATCTTGGGATACCTAACACAAAATCCATGGAAATATCAGTCCAAAGACCATGCGGCTTCAATTTGGACTTGGCACGTTGGCAGTCAATGCATTTATTACACAGGTTCACAACATCAGACTTCATGTGGGGCCAATGAAAATGCTCTTGAAGTGTGTGCAGTGTCTTTTCGATGCCAAAATGTCCCATCAACCCTCCCCCATGTGATTCCCTAACAAGAATTTCACGTAAAGAACAGGCAGGAATACACTGCTTAGTCTCATAAAAAAGATAACCTTCGTGAAGATAGAACTTTCCAAATTTCCCATTTAGACATGCAGTGTAAGTATCAAAAAAATCATGATCAGAAACATACAAAGATTTAATATGCTCAAATCCAAAGAAATTAGCATGCAATGTAGTGATCAAGGTGTACCTACGGGACAAAGCATCTGCTACAATGTTATCCTTCCTACTGAGACTTATATTGAACCACATAAGGAAATGACTCAATGAACTCACTCCACCTAGCATGTCTACGACTCAATTTGTTTTGGCCCTTTAAGTGCTTTAGAGACTCATGATCAGAGTGAATAATGAATTCTCTAGAGTATAAATAATGACTCCAATTTTTCAAAGCACGTACTAAGGCATAAAGTTCTTTGTCATAGGTGGAATAATTTAAAGAAGCACCACTTAATTTCTCGAAAAATATGCAATAGGTTGCTTCTTTTGTAACAATACAGCTCCTATACCTATAGGATGCATCACATTCAATTTCAAAAGGAATATCAAAATCTGGCAAAAGTAAAAGAGGGGCAGAGGTTAACTTAACTTTGAACGTGACGAACGCCTTTTGTTGAGATCTTTTCAAAGCTGACGAATTTGTTGATAACCTCAGTTAGCGGGTTTGCTACCGGAGCTAAAATCCTTTAGCACCTCCGGCAGAAACTCGCAAGCCCATGGACAGCTACGCACTACCACGAACATGTTCAATATGCTCATTAAAGCTTTTACTGTAAATCAAAATATCATCAAAATAGACAACGACAAATTTACCAATGAAAGCTCTAAGAACATGATTCATAAGCCTCATGAATGTGCTCGGTGCATTAGTGAGATCAAACGGCATGACTAACCATTCATACAAACCATGTTTGGTTTTGAAAGCAGTTTTCCATTCATCACCTTCTCTCATCCTAATCTGCCAGTATTCACTTTTTAAATCTATCTTAGTTAAACTGATCTTTCTTTTGAAACACATCGGTTCTGTCATCAGAGACAGGTTCATACTGTTCATTGTACTGTCTCTTATACACATCTAACGGATGTGTATCCATGCACATCCTCCATGAACCATCAGGTTTAGGTACTAGTATTGTAGGCACAGCACACGGGCTCATACTTTCTCTTACACGGCCTTGACTAACTAGTTCTTGGACTTGCTGTTGAATCTCCTTAGTCTCCTCAGGACTAGTTCTATAAGCAGGACGATTGGGATCACGGCTCCAAGCACTAAGTCGATTTGATGCTCTATGCCTCGAAGAGGAGGCAAACCAGAGGGTATGTCTTCGGGAAAGACATCACTAAACTCCTGCAAGAGAACTTTAAACATACTTAGATGAATCATCTAAGTCAGTAGTCCTGAAATAAACATCCTTATACACAAGCAAGACCATAGACAAATTACACTTCTGTACGTCTTTAACTTGCAGGGTTAATTTTCCATCTTCTTTCACTTTAGACTTAGCAAACTCCCTTTCATTAGTCTTCTTTGACCTAAGTTCGGCCAAAGCCTTGTTATGCTCATCAACATTCTTTTTAAAGATTTGATTTTGCTCTTGAAGGACTTGTTGGGGAGGTAGAGGATGCAACACAATGGTTTTACCACCCTCTTCAAATCTAAGACAATTAGTATGACCATCATGCAGTGTTTTCCTATCAAATTGCCAAGGGCGTCCAAAAGTAAATGACTTGCATTCATAGGGACGACATCACACAACACTTTGTCATTATATTTGCCTAGGTTAATTGAGACATGCACTTGCTTAGTTACTTTTAGTTCACCATTGTCATTTAACCATTGCAGTCTATAAGGTGTAGGGTGTTTAAACGTTGGCAAATTTAGCTTATCTACCATGTATTGTGAAGCTATGTTCACGCAACTCCCATTATCAACAATTAAACCACAAGTCTTACCTTGGACATGGCATTTGGTGTAGAATATGTTCTCACGTTGTACCTTAGTAGGGTCGTCAGTGGCTTGAGCCTGCAAGTTTCTTAGTACGACCAGGACTGGTAGATAAGCTAAATTTGCCAACGTTTAAAGGAAGTAGAGCTAGACTTGGATTTACCTCGGAGAGCCTTTTCTACCTTGTTTGCCCTTTGTAACAGCTCTTTATAGTCCAAGTACTCGTGAAGATCAATCACGTCAGCAATCTCTTTGTTGAGGCCGTTGATAAATCTCTCCATGGTGGTCTCTTCATCTTCATACATCTGAGCTTTGCTCATTGCCATCTATTCTCTCGAGCATACTCCTCCAGGAAGTCAGATTTCCTTAGGCTGTCTTATACACATCTAGATGCTGTCCTTAGATGTTCCCTGGTGATAATTTGAAATACAAACCTCTTTCGAAGAAGGGGTTTGAGGTTAGTCCAACGAGTTATAGGGTAATCACCTATTCTACATCGTTCTTAGGTATTTCAAATACCCACCAAGTCATAGCATAGTCAGAAAAGCAGGATACAGCCAACTTATATTTCTTTTCGTTTGAATAGTCATAACAATCAAACAAAAAGTCTACTTTTGTTCCCAGTTTAAGTATTCTTCAGGATCAGCTTTACCTTGGAACGTGGGCATATTTGGTTTGAGAAACAATTTGCGTGTCCCTCCTCCCGGGTGGTGAATCCTCCCTTGGTTCTCGTCGAGGTTATGCCTTGGAACTTGCTCTCTTCTTTGGATTTGTCGTGGACCACGCCTCCTATCAAAAGACAAATTGGTTAATTCATCATAATCTAAATTATAATCAGACTCTCCTTTGTCTTCTTGAGTATTGGTTTGGTGTGTGCGTCTCTCGATTTGGAGTAGTTGAAGTAGATGCTTGTGGTTTGCCTCGAAGTTGTTGAATTTCAAGACTCATAGTGGCAAACTTCTCATCAAAGTCCTCCATCTTATTTAAGATCCTTGCCATTACACTTTGCATAGCAGTTTCTTGCATCTCCTTGTTCCTCTGTTGCACGTCCTTTTCCTGTGCCATAGTCACAAACAAAGACTAAAGAGAAGAGGTAAAAACAAAAAAAAAGGTTAGTGATAATCAATAAGAGAGGGTTTCACTCTTTGGGGAGTAATGCACTCAAGTCCTCACTTTGGGTTTTATCACTCTTAATGATATCACCTTACTTTTTGAAAATCTCACTTCACTCAAAGATTCTCTTATGAAGCCTTGTAAAAACTATGAAAATAGCCAAAGGGTTCCAAAAGTTGATCCTCAAAGCAACCAATCGTATTGATTGGAAATAATGTCCAAAAGGATCTCGGATCAATATATTTTGAAAAATTTAGGCTTAACCTAACAAAAACTGTAAAAGTAAAAGTGAAAGCAAAAGGACACAAAGAAAAGCACAAAAAGAACAATAAGATCACAAAATTTAGTAAAGAGAGTTTACTAAATTAAAGAAGATAATTTCAAAAGAAAGAAAAGAAAGTAAATTTTTTTTGAACAATGAACAGTACAGTGAACAGTAACTGGTGAACAGTATGATGAACAGAACCAGTTTTTTTTTTTTTTCAGTCCGGTGAACAGTACAATGAACAGTATGAACAGACCCGGTTTTTTTTTTTCAATGAACAGTACCGCGGTGAACAGTACACGATGAACAGTATAACCGATGAACAGTACGCGATGAATAGTATATGAGTATATGAATAGTATATGAACAGTGTGATGAACTTACAATTTGAGTTTGACCAAAATTCTAGCCAAAGCTCTGATACTAAGATGATACGGGTTGATGCCCAGGGTATGTAGAACTTGGTCACAAACGTAGGGTTTATATGCACAAGCGAAAAGTAGTTGTTAATAGACCTACTATACCAGCCTTGATTAGCCACAAGGCAATCTTTTAACTATGAGCAAGGAATTGATCCAAAGCCTAATTGGCAGAAAAATCAATACTGGTGTTGGTTATAACCTCAAGTGCTCAATCTTGAAGCCCCAACTAGATTCCTAGTCTAGACAAGACTAAAGAGAATCTAAAATTCTAATTCACTCGTATGAGAGGAAAAAGAAAAACTGAAATCTTCTTGCCAAAATTCATTCTTCAATTGTGTACAAGACCCCTAGGATTTATAGTTGAGGGTGGAGGATTCTAGGACTAAATTATACAATCTAGATAGCTAGTTTTAATAGTTGGGTTGGATCCTACCTTTTATATAGTCCGGTGTTGTGACCTAATTCTTGGGGGGGGGGAATACTAAAATACATGGCCCAAAAATAATTAATTACGTCTTGAAACCAGCCCAAAAAACACACTAACACTTAAAACAATTGGGCTCAAAATAAAAGACTAGACAACTAAATAAAAGAATATTCCATGGCCGAAGATAATGAGGCTAAATTTCGGCCCTTCAGCTTCTCATCCTAGGCTTGATCTTCAATGATTTGGACGTCCATTACTAAGAACATCTTAGACTCTTTAGTGGACTTCATCTCCAAAAGGTTTGTGAGCTCTTCTTGATCTTTAATAACTTCAACTAAGCCCAACATAGCTTTATTGAGGTTCTTAACTCTTGATCTCGTAATTGGACCTTGTGGAACTTGAAGTGCGGATTCCGTGAGCCTATATCGAGCCTTCGTGGACAATTGATCACCATCAAGTCCTTGGGATGTATCAATTTCCTAATGGAAGCTTGAGAAAAGTCATAAAAATGTTTAATCTTAAACTTTCTTAAGTTCTTCCTTGGCTGCATCATTCTCCCCTGGTTCGGAAAAACTTGGCCTCGAGTTTTAAAGAATTCAAACGTTTGATACGTTGTCCATGAATTAGAAAGATAGCTGCAATACCTAAAGCTGTTCACGTCTTTTACTTGATTTGGCAACAAATACAATTTTGGACATCATTAGATTAAGATCCTCAAGGACAAAGTCAATTGCTGGAGTGAATAGATTAGGAAACTTTTCTTGACTTTGATCTTGAACTTGCTCAATCTTTGATGCTACCAGGACCTCTTCCATGGTTATTTGCTTGATCTGTTCAGTTGCAGTGGGTTCTACAGGCTTATTTTCTGGAACACCTTCTACTAGACAAGTCTCTTCTGCATCCACTTTAGGTTAGGGGTGAGAATCGGTTAACCGATCGGTCAATCGATCAAGTAATTCGGTCGAAAGTTGGAAATGAGTCTTAACATTATTAATTAGTTTCAATTTCAAATTAAATTCGGAATAAAATCCGGTTAACCAAATTCGAATTTGGCAATCGGTTTCAAATATTAACCACATTTGCCAATTGGGCCCATTGACATTGGACTAAAGTCATTAATAAAAAAAATTAAAAAAATCTTTCTAAAACAAAACTCAACAAGCAATAAAATAAATTCGTAATTCTATATACTTCATCATCCCATCAAATCTATATCATACTGATGCAATGTTTCTTAAGATTATATATGTGTGTGTGTGTGTGCGCGCGCGTGTGCGTGCGTGTGCATCTATATTTATATGTATGAATGTATGTATGTATATATACATATGCATATATGTATGTATATTTATACATACACATACATATACATATATATATATGATGTATGTGTCTACATATATATGTATGTATGTATATATTTACACACACACACACACACATATATATATATGCATATATATATTAAATATATATATGTGTATATAGATATATTATATATACATATGTGTATATATGTGTGTGTATATATAAACAAACAAATCAAGCCTTATTCCCACTAAGTAGGGTCGGCTGCATGAATTCTGTTATGCCATTGCACTCTGTCATGGATCATATCCTCCTCAATTCCTAGGTGGGCTTATCTTTCTTAAAATTCACCCACTAAGTCTTTTTTGGTCACCCCCTACCCCTCTTATGTTGACTATTCTCTCTGGACAAGGAATAAAATCTACTCGCCTGACAGGCGCTTCTGCTGGCCGTCTTAACAGCTGACCTAACCACCTTAAGCATTGTTTCTCTCATCTTGTCATGAATAGATGCTACTCCAATCTTATCACGAATATGCTCACTGCGTATTTTGTCCATCCTAGTGCACTCATACATCCATCTTAACATTCGCATTTCTGCTACCCTCTTGTTTTGCTCCTGTGTGTGTATATATACACACGCACATATATGTATATATATTTGTGTGTCTCTATGTGTGTGGTATATATACATACATACATATATATGTATGTATTTATATATATATACACGCGCACACACACACATGCATATATATATACACGTGTGTTTGTGTTCGCGTATGCATATATGATATCATTTGTGGGACTATATGTATATATTTTATAACTAAAGTATAATATTAGTTTGTAAAATCATATTATATAAAAGGCATATTTAGTTAAAAAGCTGAAGTGGACAAAATAATAAACAATAAATAAACTATATATACCCAAAATAACCTTATAACAAGCTATTTATAAAACTGTAAATTTACTCTAAAAATAGAATCCTATTGTGATTAGGATTACTAATTCTAGTGCTGAACATAACTAACACTACTAGAACTCTATTAATCCATTACTCTCCAAGAACAATTGGAAAACTATTTAAGACTCAATAAAAATAATTGCTGAAAATTTACAGCGATAATACAAAGGACTAAAATACCCCTACGGCATAACTGAAAAAGATCCTAAAACAACTAACAACAAATTCCAGCTATAGAAAAGATCTCTGATCTTCAATTGATTACCTAATGGAAGCTTGAAAAAAGTCATAAAAATGCTTAATCTTAAACTTTCTTGAGTTCTCCGTTGGCTGCATCAAGTTCATGTTCTTTAACATGGTATCAGAGCTGGCCTTAAGTTTTCTCTCATCCACACGTGTCTTTTGTTCTCTCTAGCCCATTCCAATGAGCTCTCTATATGCCCGGGAGTTCAACCAACCCAAGTCACATGTTCTCTCTAGCGCTCAACCAACCTAAGTCACATGTGAGAGGGATGTTAAATGTACATATATTCAACATTGGTTATCCAAGAGATCCTGAACTAATTAATAAGTTTATGGGCGACGCTACTCATTACCAATTGGTTTTGAAATAGAAGCCCATGTCCTTTAACAGCTTCCATTGTCATGGATCTTTATGACCATTGTGTCTTTTAGAGTAAGGTATTTCATATGAGAATGTTTCGCATTTAAACACTTGGTTTTTCCCTTGCCAAGCTTCATACTAAGCCCCAATTTATTTTTCCCTTTTTAATTATTTTATTCCATGCCCCTTTTCCATTATGAAAGTAACAGGGTGATCCCCTGTTTTATGAATTAATCATCCTGCATATCAATGTCATTCATTTAGCATTCACTATCAATTCAGGAGAAAAATTATACCTCTTTTGAAACCTTTTTCTTGACAAGCTAAATTTATTCTACGTGACCTCTAGATATAAACATCAATTCGGTCGTCTTTGAAAGTTCTCTAAACTCAGGATATTGGAAGAGTATGATTTCCTTGTTGCTAAAATGCTAGTTTTATACATATATGTTTGATCTAGAAGCTTTAAAGATTTTATTGGAACTTCAGATACAGAACTATGGAAGATGCTTCCTAAAGGGACTCATTCTCTCCTCGTACAACCAGTGCGGCATACTCAAAGTTTAGATTCCAGTGAAACAGAGAAGAACAATGGGTTTGTTTTGCTGGCCTCTAGCAGCAGTTATGCTTATAGCAATAATGACAGAGCCTGGACAAGAGCAGTTGCCAACAAATTTGGAGGTATGAGCACATCTACATGTTTGTAAAATTTCATTCAATGTGCTTATTCACTCAGTTTCTGTATATACTAAAAATATGTACCCTTGTTAACATTTTTGCATCTATTCCTACATAAAAGCAAAGCCACTAATATATGAGTCTTGCTCTGGTATCTTGGTTTTCTCAAGGCTCTCCTTTTCATAGATGTGATTCAGAAATTTTACTTTTGGGGGTGGGACAAAATCTTTTTCATTCATACATGACAGTAGTATAGTAGAAAAAAGAAAACATTTTAAATTTAAAAGGACTTCATTGAAAATTTTCAAATTTTGCAAGGGAAAGAGTAAAATTTCTGGAACTTCAGGGAAGGTTGCCCTTCTCGATCCCCCTTTGGTTACGTCCATGATCCTTTTGTTTAGAAATATCTGTTATGCAAATAATATAGTGTAATCTTTCAGTCAACCTCTCATTACCTCTATCTGGCCACCTACAAAAGAAACAGTAAGAAATGAATACCTCGCAACCAGCAATACCATTTGGAATGAAAAACCTTATGGTTACCTATGACATTTAACAAACAGGAATGTGCCGGCATGGGTGGTTTCTTTTGCATTTGCAATGATGAACTATTACTTCAGATTGTATAAAGCGAGAATGATGTAACTATTTAACTATATCCACATATATTTTTGGTTTGGTTCCTTGTCTGCTTACAATACATATATATCAAATGCTGAATTGCCGCTAGGATACTATTTGAAGATAACTAAATTACTATTTTGCTAGAATCCAACTCAGATCCTTGCATCTATTGTATTCCTTCTATTTCCAGTTTCTTGTTTTGTGAGATTGTTGACGACATTACTGTGATACTTGTTCCACAAAAAACCTGTCCTTTTTGTTTATGTTCTTTTTATATTTTCTAAAAGTTTGATGGTAATCCATCCTAAATTTCACTCTTTACATTCAAATACCGTATCTATAGTTCCTTTCCTATTACAAATTGAGGGAAAATTATCATTTTGAAATCCATTATCTTTCGGGTTTTGGTTAATGTGTTCCCTTACCTGTCACCGCGTTCCAATTTAGTCCCTTATCTTAAGAAAATTGGCAAATATGGGACATTTATGGAAAATTGAAGTAGACTAATGGAGCTGGTCACAGACTCGCACGTGGCAGTTAAACTAAAAGAGAAAAAAAAAAATTGCCTGAAGTTACTTTTACTGGTAACTGTTGTAACTTGGAATTAAAATCTTAAAAATTTAAATACCAGATAAATTTCCCATGTAATAGAACCTAAATTTTTTATATGTATATGTAATTTTGAATTTTTGATGATTTTGTAATTCGTTTGGTACTATTTCAAATTTCATTATTTTCACAGCAGATCACTTTTCAAAAGTTGTGTTCCAAGTGGATTTTCCAATTGAAATTTTTTATGAAAATATTATATATGGTAATACAATTTTTGAAACCTCCATACATTTTGTGCTATAGGGCAAAAGAAGAAGATATGTTCTAGAGTTTCAGCTTCCTCTCCACATCTTTTGCAGCAGGGGTTCCCTTTCCTAGTTCTCCTGTACTTCTCTTCACTATGGGGATGGCATTGTTTAGGCATTTCCGTATGAAATGCTTAAGTTTATGTTTCATGTTCAGCTTCCACAATTCAGACCAATCTTTCTTACCAATGTTGCTATTGCCAACCTTCTGTGCCTTGCTGCTAAGTTCTTCTCTAATCCCTTCGCTTTGCAGATGTTGTATCCAAAACAAACAGAGTACATGCCTTCCTTGCTGAAACACCAAAAGTGGCTATCATCTTTACCAGCAATGCTTATAGGAATACTGAGTATGCTGTCAATATCCTCACTGCAGAAATGTTCCTTCACCATACCTGTGTTCCATCTGAAGTTGACTATCAGCTCCTCTACTTTGTTATATCTGCAGTCCTCTGTTTTTTTTTTTTTTTTTTGATTTTTTTTCTTGTTGAAATGCACCCTTCTGCTGTAGAAGGGATCCATCTATCTGTCCAAATGTTAATGCTTTTGCCATTACCTTCCTCAGCCCTTTCTCTAGCAGTCCTCTATCACTCATCAAGCTTTGCAAAATCCAGGAAGCATTCTTACGGACATCAGCAATAAACACATCCTTATTCTTTAGATACTTAGCTTTCAGTACTTTGCTTGCTAACAAGTTTGGTTGAGTGATTAACCTCCAAACTTGTTTTCCCAGCAAGGCTGTATTAAAATGTCATCAGATCTTTGTATCCCAATCCACCATTCTCTTTTTCCCTAGTGATTTTTCCCCAGCTAACAAAACTCATCTTCCTTTCATTTTGAGTTCCCCCACCAGAAATTGGCCATTGCATTGTTTGTCTCTTTGCACAGTTTGTTCGAGAGCTTGTAACAAGACATTACATAGTTTGGCATGGCTTGAATCACCGATTGAGAAGCACTTCCTTGCCTGCATTGCTCAGTAGCTTTCCTTTCCAATCCTCTAGCCTTTTCTTGACTCTACCCTGACAAATCCGAACGCTTCTTTTGATCTTGTGATCACCATGGGTAACCCCAAGTATTTGCCTTGTGACACTTGGTTCATACCCCCTGGCTCCTTGCAGACAGCAGCTCTTTTATTCCCATCAATGTTCTTGCTGAAGAAAACTGAGAATTTTTTCACATTTAACAACTGTCCGGACGCTCTTTCATATGCTTTTAAGATTCTCATTAGTTCCTTAGCTTCCTGACAATCTTCTTTAGAATATCAAGCAAAAAATAATGGAATCATTAGCAAAAAAACAAATGGCTAATTTGTGGTCCCTCCCTACCGATTCTTAGCCCTGTTAGAAATTTCTTGTTGTTAGCCTGCCTGAATAGACTAGAGAATCCCTCTGAGCAAATCCAAAAAAGGTAGGGGGATAAGGCATCTCCCTGCCTTATCCCCTAGGAGCTTTAATATATTCCCTTTTCTTTTCATTTATGTTGAAAGAATAAGAAACTGTAGAGATACACTTCCTAATCCACTCAATCCATTTTCACAAAAACTCATCTTACCCATCACAGCCCCCAAAACGTCCCATTATACCCTATCACAAGCTTTTGACATGTCTAACTTCAGAGCCATAGAACCATCTTTACCATTTCTTTTTTATTTTTCAAAAAATGAATATATTCATGCATGATAATCACATTGTCAAGAATTTGCATACCTGGGACAAAAGCCGATTGATTTTTACCAATGCAAGAATCAAGACAGGGTTTAAGTCAATTAACAAGGCATTTTGGAAATAATTTTATAAATTACAGAACAAAGGCTGATTGGTTAAAATGACAAGGATTAGAGGGGAAATCAATCTTACGAATAAGAGTAATCACAGATTTATTGATTGCATTTAATATAAATCCTGAATGAAAAAAACCTATGAATAGCTTCTATAACATCCTTTTTATGTTCATGGACCAGAAATTTTGAAAGAAGAGGGGGGTCATACCATCAACTCCAGGAGCTTTATCAGGATGCATTGAAAAAGTGCTTCTGTAACATCTTGATCTGTTAAAGATTTGATCAGCTCCTCATTCCTTTGAGTATTGATGCTTTGGGGGATGCCAGCTAAAATTTCCTCAAAATCAGAAGGTCCAGAAGAAGTGAACAATTGCTTTTAGTGATCAGCCATTACAGTTCCAATATCTTCATTAGAAGTACACCAAGTTCCATCATCTTTTTGAATTCTAGTAATTTTGTTCCTAATGCTTCTGCCTTTGACAGTTGCATGATAGAAGTGATGTATTTTTATCAACCTCCTTTAGCAGAACTCTAGCCTTCTGAGCCCAATACATCTCTTCTTCTCAATAGTTAGCACTCAACTGTCTTTTAAGGTTAATGATTACCCCTCCCTACCCTCTGGTGGTCCTTCCCTAACATTTTTCAGCTGCTCTTTGATCTCTTTGATTCTTCTGCCTGCATTCTGAAATCTGATGTATCCCTTTGCTTCAGTGCATTAGCATAATTCTATGCTTCTTTATCTTCTTCATGACTCTGAACATCCTTGATCCCTCCACTTGTTCATTCCAGGCTTCCTGAATCACCTTTCCAATGCCTTCATTTTGAAGCCATCTTTTATCAAAATGGAATTACTTCTTACTTTGGGGGGTCTAAGTTCAGTCATCAACAGTAGTGCACTGTGGTCAGAGGCTTCAAGTTCCAAATGCTTCACCTTTGCTTTATCAAATCTCCATTCCCAGTTAGAACTGCGTAGACCTCTATCCAATCTTTGTTTAATCAGGCCCAACCCCTTCCCATTTGTTTGGCCAAGTCCAAGGATCTCCATCAAATTGAGCTTGGACCATCTGGTTCTCCCTAATGAACTCATTGAAACCCTTGAAGCTATTTTCACCTCCTATTCTGCAACCCCATTTCTCACTGTTGGATATTATGTCACTGAAGTCACCTATTATCAGCCAATCTTGTTCCCACAAGTGCTTCCTTTTACTAATGACTCTCTATTGTTCTTTCCTTATCTTACTATCACAACTGTCATAGATGCCAATTAGCCACCACTTTTGCATAGTTTCCTTGTCTTCTAAACACATCTCTATAGCGAATGCTGTGTGGAAGATCTCAGTAACATTAACCTCTTCTTTCCACATCATTGTTGATTCCCCAGTTTTCTTCATGGCCTCAACATCACAACGGTGATGTTACTTCAAAATATTTTTTACTTTTTCCATATCCTCTTTTTTTTGTATTTGTTTCACAAAGGAAAATGACACTTGGGGAGTCTGTTCACCTCCTTAAGCTGGGGAATAGTCAAGGGTCCCCCCACACCATAGCTATCATTGGCAATTCGAGGACCCTTGCAGGTAGGTCCTCACCATCTCAGCACAATTTTCCTCACCTGTCCCACTGGCAGTCCTCTTATTTCTGCACCATCACCCTCAGAATCTATTTCAACTTCTTTAATGAGTTGAAATTTCCTTTTTCCAGCTTCCATGGTTATTCCATTCTTTTCCCCATTGCAGATCTCCGTTAGTGGTTCTCTGCTCCTTTTGTGGAACCCCCTTTTCCTTTTTAACTTGAGTTCATATCCTTTAGCACCTTGCTCACAGATTTGTTTACATTCCTCTTCATCAATGATCACTTTAGAAATCTCACACTGATCAGTATTCCCCTTCATATTTTCCTCCCTTATACCCAATTCCCCTACCTATCTCCCCTCAGTCTCTCTTTTTTTCCTTATTACCCACTATAGGTTTAATCTCACTAACCCCCTTCTTTTTCCTTCACTCTTGGGAACAGCCATCCATTACCTTCTCTAACCCCCTCACCATCCCCTTCATTTATTTTATTTTTCCCTGCATGCTTCTCCATATCCCTCTCTTTTAGATTTTTTAGACCTTCTTCTCTTTGGGACAGCAAATCCAATCTCCTACAAGGATTTACACAGACTACACCCTCCCTCTCATTCTCTTTCCTATCAGCATCAGTTCCTGTAGTTACCTTATCCCTCGGGGTATCAAAGTTCCCTCTCCTCATCACCCCCTCCTTCTCATAAACCTTACTACTTGACTGTTTCGAGGGAGAAAATTTTCCAGAATTCGCTTTGAGCCAGGCCCCATATTGTAAGGTTTCTTTTCCTTCATCCATCACCATACCCCTTCTGCAATTTACCAGACTATGACCTACCCTTCCACGTTTATAGCAAAAGTCCAGGCACTTTTCATGCTTAAAGTTAACCCATTTTAGTTTTTCACTAGTTTCGAAAGTAGTACCTCTGGGTTGGGGTTGTGCTAGATCAACAATCATAGTCACATGTATTTTAATGTGTTTTCTTTCTTTACTACCACTATGAGCGAAAATAACATCATAAACATTAGGGAAAATTGACCAAATTTTCCAGCCAACCTCTTCACATACCAGATGGAAGGGTAAGTTCCATACCTTTACCCACATATGGGTTTTAGTGAAAGCCTCTGCATCCTCCTCAATGTCCTATTTCCATTTGTGTAGTACTAGAATTTGATTGTCAAAGATCCATGGTCCTCCTCTAAGGATTCTTTCAAGCTCCACTTTTGATTCAAATTTGAACTGGAATGTGTTAGCCCCAATTTCACTCACAATCAGATTTTGGGGTAATTCCACGCATGTTTCACAAAATTCCTCACACTAGTACAATTAGCAGCTTCGTCTCCAACAATTTTACCAATTAAACTTTGTTTATGTTCTTGATTCTTCCTCCCCAGGCCATCCGTATCCAGGTTTTCCCCTCCTTCTCTTTGTCTGGCAACACAAACTTTTCCCAGATTTCTAATTTGCGAGTTCATCTGCCATCTTGTAGATCTATCCAAACAGTTAGCTGGAAACCCCCAAGCAGCAATAGTCAGAGAAAGTGAGGGGCTAACACCCCTTGCCAGAACAAGATCTACAAAATAAAAATTTCAGCAGAAACTAGCAATCCAGGTAGGCAGAGATAATAGTAAAAAATGCATGCAAAAGACACAAAGAAAAGAAAGAATAAAAAAAACAAGAACCATATCTAGGTCAGAGAGAACGAAAGGCAAACGATTCTTAAACTTTTACTCCATGCCAAAAGCAAATTGAGGGCAGTCAACAGCGAAGAAAGAACTCTCACTTCCTGGCATTTGTCTCTCCATCTGTAATTAACAATAATGAGGGTGAAGTAAACGTTTGATCCAAGTTGAAACTATGGTTGATGATTTTTATTGATTTTGAATTTTGAAAAGTTCGACACTCCCACCTAAGGAGGAGGAGAGCTCTAAATTTAGAGAGAGAACACCCAAAGAGAGATTAGTAAGCTGTTCCATAGAAATCTTAATGGATTACTGGGTCACGTGTTGATCACTGTAGTTAGTTTTCCTCAAATTTCCATTAGGAATCCTACGCTGGCCAATTTTAAAAAAATAATTGATGCTGTCAGTCATGAGTTTGAGAAAAGCTAAATTAAATGATCAAGATTTTGCTCCAGCTTCGATTAGTAGTAGATATCAGATTTTCGGCATAAGGGGTACTTTAGTCTTGTATGTGTCGCTGAAAATTATCAATCTCGTGTTGTTGAGTCCTATTTAGTTATCTAATTATATTAGGAATTTATTTACAGTTAGTGTTGTTGTAGGAAGTATCTAGTTATGTTTAGAATAGGACAATAGAAATGGATTATATTTCTTTTATCTAGTCTGACAGCTTATAAATACCTTGTTTTGGCTAGAGATTAGTGAAATAAAGTTTTAGTTATCAATTTTTTATTTATCTTGTTTTCTTCTTCAAGCTTTCCTTCAGATTCCCACTCTTCTTTCAGTTTCTACAGTGATCAGTTTTTTTTCCAGTAATAGATTACTGTTCACGGGTACTATTCACTGCACCAGAACAGCCCCAAAATCACCTCTATTCTTCCTCTAGCGCTTGTAAACAAGATATCCCACCTCTCGTGCTTGTAAACAAGATATCCCACTCTCGAGTTACATTAGTGGTAATCAGAGCCAAACTTCCTTTGTTTCTTAACCATATTTTTCTTTGTTTTCACCTTCAAATATGATTACCAATCAGAGCTTTCTTCAAAGTTTGACACTTTGGTCAAAGGATTATACGTCTTATAATGAAAAATATTGTTGTAGTTAATAATAAAGTGCAAGATATAAACAGAAAATTAGAATAGTTGCAATTATCTGCTGATAATGGATTCAAGAGAGTGGCTGATATTTTCAACAGACTTGAGGCTTTACTGTTGGGAAAACAACCAATTGAAAAGGGATTTCCTACCCGCAGAGAAAGTTGTTTTATCTATTCTGCCTCCTCTGAACAAGTCATCAATGAGATAAAATTATAGCTGTCCGTCAACAATCCAGCAAGGAGATCATGATTACAGTGGAAGATGACTGTTTGACAGAGGAAATTGTAGATGTCGTTCAGTCACAGATAGAGCAAGATCAAGACCAAAGCCTTGAGAAATATGTTCTTCAGTCACAGATGGTGCAAGATCCAGAGCCAAGCCTTGAGAAATCTGCTGTTTTATTCCCTCCACAACTGACTTTGTTGTTGAAGAGTTTAACAACAATAAACCTATGACGTCCCAGGTTTACTTGTTGCTACATCCAGTAAAGTACAAGAGCAATTTTTGGAATTGCTGTTATCTTATTGGACATCAGACCTTTGGATTTTTTATTCTGCAATTCTTTAAAACTCGGGGTTGAGTTTTTTAGAATTGGGGAGAATGATGCTATCAATCATGAGTTCATGAAAAGCCAAATTTAATGATCAAGATTTTGCTCCAGATTCGATTAATCCTAAATATTAGATTTTAGGTTTAAGGGGTATTAGAGCAGACCCTTAGTCTTTTATGTTGTTGCAGAAAATTATCAGTCTTTTTGTGTAGTTGAGTCCTATTTAGTTATCTAATTATATTAGGAGTTTGTTTAGAGTTATTGTTGTTATAGAAAGTGTCTAGTTATGTTTGGGATAGGACAATAGAAATCCTAATCATAACAGATTATATTTCTTTTACCTAGTCTGACAGCTTATAAATACCTTGTTACCAGGTTATTTTGGCTAGTGATTGATGAAATAAAGTTTAAGTTACTAGTTTTTTAGTTATCTTGTTTTAAGTTTTTTCTCAGTTTCTTCCCAAATACTGTTCACGTGTACTGTTCACAGCTCCAGAACAATCCCAAAATTCCTCTTTCCTGCTCGCGCTAATAGACAAGATATCCCAATCTTGTGCTATGTCAATAATAGATTAAATTGGTACATAGTGATAGTTAAGGAACCAAGACCCTAAAGTTGAATGATCTAAATGGTAAATTTTTTCCTACATAGGATATAATACTTAGGAGTTATTACGGTGTTTGGTTTATAAGGATGAGAATCAAAAATCAAAGTTAATAATACCCATACATATTGTTTGGTTGAACTATATGGCAACTTTAGAATGAAGTGTTAGATTAGGTGTTTTTTGTTCCCTCCTTGGGACATGTGTTCAAATTGATTTGACTCATTAATATAATTAAACCCATTTCGGTTTCAATCTGAACAAGGGAAAATGACACAGAGTCATATACCGGTTGTGGACTCCTTTCCTGATTCCGATTCCCAAATTCAAACCAATTAGCTCCTTAAAAATTCTCAAGTTTTTGGATCAAATTTATTTTGATTGATTAGCCAATTCGATTAGCATAATAAAATAGGTGCTCCCGTCGTATTTTAATTAAAAAATTAGCTTTTGCCCCCCTAATATTAAACAAAAAACAATAAAATTGTCCCTCATATGCGTGTTTTTGTAGTATTACTCCTTAAAAGAGTTTTGAAATTATATTTTTTTCCCTTATGAAGTTATTACTTTTAATACTCATTCCACCAACAAAAATTAGTAAAAGGGTTATCTGTACCATAAACTCAAACCTTGCCAAGACCAACTCGCGTGTAAAATCATATTAAAATCACCAGCATTTGCTTTTAGATATTTGGTTAGGTTTTCTTCATTCTTTTGTGAATCCAGTGACACGTTAGTGGTTTTTGTCACTTTGTAATAAAACTACTGTAACAATTAGACTTTGGCCTCCTAAAATTTTACAAGCTATAAAACTGTTCCCCAATATATATTGTCTTGCCTTTGCGTGGTCTAACTCGTGTTTATCACTCTTTAAAATGTGCTTTCTCATGGACTCGCGGCCCCAAATAAAACCATCTGCTAAATCCACTTGAAATGGGAACTTTTATCCTATTTATCTTCTGCAACAAAAAAAGTTTTTTCTTCTTTTATTATTTTTTAGAAAACAGAAATGTTACACAAGTTGCATTGTTTGGTGATGTTCATTGGCTTCTTTTTTCATATATATTCAGTAGCTATATTGTTTATCAGTTAATTTAAGTTCAAATTTGACTATTTTGTTTTCTTTAAATGTACTAAGTTCATAATGAGTAGTCATTTTGTGATTATGAAGTTAGATATTATAGCACATTAAGATATCCAGCTTAAAGTCGATTGCCACATTCGTTGAATTTGATAAGACTTTGTAATTTTGCTGTCAATTATGTGGGGAATAGCATTTACACAAGGATTGGGTTAGAAGAATTCATATGGATATGCTCCCAAGTCCTAGTCTCCATGATTGAGCTTATTTTCTAACTCTTTCTCCTCCCAGTTTGGATATTTATCTAGTAAGAAACAAAAGTTTCATGATTAGTATTTTTTAACTTCATAAACGTATAGACTATTTCCATTGTTGGAAAATATAAACAAATATTAGAGGCGTGCAAACTGCGTCCCTTTTCCTTTCTAAGGTTGACAAGTAAGGCTTTTTTTTTATCAATTTTTTTTGTTGGAGAACGGGTCAAAAGTAACTGCTTCAAATAGCTGGAAAAAAAATGCATAAACACTTATATTTTTGGTTTGTTTCATTAATGCCCATTGTAGTTAAAAGCGAGAAAAGTGACCGATTATGCGAGAAGCGATGCGAAGCACAAGGCTCACGCTTTTCTCATAGCAAAGCGAGCTACTTCAATGAGCCACAGCCAAAGTGCAAAATGCACAAAAGTGATGCAAAATGCACAAAAGTGATGCACAAAAAAATCGTGATTTATCTTTCCTGGACTCATGCACTTTGTCATGTTCTATTTTTCACCCATAATCATTCTGTAGAAGTGAAGAGGAAATAGAGAAGATCACTCCCTAGAGACAGAGAATCTCTAAAAGAAGCAATAATTCACTTGCCAAAAAAAGAAAAAAAGAAAGAAAGAGAAGAACTTATTCGTCCAGATATTTTTGGCGCACTACTATTTTTTTGGAAGCTTTTAGAGAGGGCAAAGGGTTGATGGCTGGAGAAATAAGAGATGTTTTGTGGGGTTTTTAAGCTGAAACCAAAAGTTAAGATATTTTTGCAACTAAACCCTCCGGTCTTTAATAAAATTTAGAAAGTGCCCCATACTCTTGTAACCAAAAGTTATTTTTGCAATTAAACCCTCCAATCTCTAATAAAATTTAAAAACTACCTCAAACATTTTTGCAACTAAGAATAATGTGTAATTTCAAAATAACTAAGAATAATATGTGATTTGTGCGCTTTGCTAAAAAAGCGTGTGCCTTGATTCGCGCTTGCGCTTAAGCCTCGGAAGGCTTTCGCGCGCTGTGTCGCTTTTCACTTTTAACTACTATGTTAATGCCTAATGTCGTAAGAAACTTGGCTGATATTGGAACATTTTTTTGATGAGTTTAGTGTGGAAAGTTTTGTCGGTGCAGAAATAGGTGAAGTTCTGATTCTTTTTTAATCAGAGGTAGAATCCCTGCAAGAAGAGGCGGAGGTTACCCTTTGGAGATACTCCAATGTTTAACTAGTAAGATGTTCAAAGGAAGATGAGTTGGAGCTCAAGGAATACACAACTCCTATAGAGTACTTTGTGTAGTGTATTTTCTTGTGTGGCACTTGCAAATGTGTATCTCACGGCCTTGTATTCATAGAGAACTTATTGAGTATGGTGGGTCTTCATCGGAGTGGGCCTATTTATGGATCATGGATTTGATCCATTAGGATTGATTTATGTAATACTGAGTGCCTAGTCCACACCATATAATGTGCTGTATTGGTGATCATTTTATGTCCGAACACAAGGCCCCACTTTATGTCTAGCCTGTTGGATCCTGGAGTATTATGATGGGAGTGTTGGCCTAATAGAGTTATAGACTTAGTGGTTGAAGAGACCTTATAATTAACTGGAGCCACTACATGGAGGGCAAATTTGGGGGAAAAAAAAAGAAAAAAAGACAAGTAGAAAGCATGATATGAAGAGATAGGGAGTGGCAACCAAGCTGGGCAGCCAACTAACCTCTCATGGGACCAGCCAAGCTCCCTCATGGGGGGTTGCCTTTAAACTATCATGTTTGTTTGGTTGTTATTTCTTAAACCCTGAATTACGATTAAAATATCCCACATTGATTAGCCTAAAGATCCTGGATTAATTAATAAGGTTCATGAGCCACATCACTCATTGCCAATTGATTTTGAGATGGAAACCCATGTTCTTTAACATGGTATCAAAACTAGCCTCAGGCTTTCTCCCTTCCATTACACATGTGCCTTGGGTTCTCTCTAGCCCAGTTCAACGGGCTCGCTCATCTCCCCGGGAGCTCAATCCAAGTCATGGATGGTTCTCTCTCTAGCCCCAGGCGCTCAATTCCTCGAGAGTTCAAACAACCCAAATCATGGATTCCCTCTACTCTTGGGTGCTCAACCAACCCAAGTCACATGTGAGAGGGGGTGTGAAATATAAAATATCCCACATTGGTTAGCTTAAAGATCCTGGATTAATTAATAAGGTTCATGGGCCACCCCACTCATTGTCAATGAGTTTCGATATGGAAGCCCATATTCTTTAGCAGATCTTATAGCTTTAACAAAGAGGTGTTCTGTTTTTCTAAGTCCATAATGAGACCTAGAGCAAGGCTACCTGATGGGGGCAACCCGAGGGGTTTGCATGCAACTTTGTAATCTGGTGGAACTACTCCAACATTCACAATTTTCTGTACCATAACTTCTGTTCAAAGTTATGTATAATCCTTTTGTTTATATTTCACGATGATTGAGGCACATAAAGTTTTAAGTCCATTGATTGAACTGGTGGTTGGCCCTCATCATGACATAGTATCAGCTAGTCTCTCTCACTAAGTGTAGGATGCACCCATGGGCATAGGCAGTGCTATTTTACTAAGTACTAATAGGGCCACCAGCTGGAATTAGTTTGCCAGTATCCATTGGTTGATGTAATTGACTTGTGTCTAGGATTCTTAAAGTGTATTATTTGCCAAATATGTATTCTCCAGCAAGTCGATGTGGTAACTTGTCTTTTTGGAGTATTGTCTCATAGAGTTATACTTGGAGATATGTGGTCTCTAACGAGGCTTGGATGACTGACTGATAATTTGCTAGCTAGCAGGAGTTAAGATTTGGTAGATAATTTGTTACGCGCCTGTTAGTAGGCACTAGGTGGTTAATGGCATTGTGGCCCTTTAGTCTAGAGCTTTTTAATTTAAAGAATACTATCTCATGTAATTTGTCTGATGGTGTATATTCTTTGTAGTTGATAGGTGTGGCGTTGAAGAATTTGTTCCCTCTATTTATCAACAAAGGAGTTAGAATAATATTAAGAACTTTTAAGTGGACATGAGCTTGGTGATACACAGCTTCTAAGAGGAAACTATACAATGATATTGTTCTGTGAGTGTCTTACCTCCATAATTGTTTTCAAACTTTGTGCGGTGCAGGTATTGTTTTCTCCAAGAATGTGAATGTAAGTTGATGCAGAGGAGATCTCTAGCAAATTAATCTCGTAAATGATTCTCTGGCTTGTCAGCATAAATGGGTGTTGATTTATCAAGAATTGTAGTTAGCAAGTTGAAGCACTAAACTTGTCTAGACATGTGAGTGGCGTTGTGGCCTGGAGGCCGAGTACCCTAGAGGGAATTTTGTAGTAAGGACGCTGGAGTGATCTTTGAAATAAGTGCCCTAGAAGGATTTGTCTATGTAACCCAGAGGGATTTTTGTACGCTTATATTATTCTTGTCTCAGATGCCGTAAATTGGTGGCTGTTAAAGATTGTACAACATTCCATAATTAGGCTTTATTGAATTCTACTGATGATTTTATTGTTGCCCCCATACTTGCAAAGGCTGAAGTAAAATTGATTTTCCACGGTGTGTATGAAATGTCTTGGTCATTGCAATCTTTGATTAATTCATGTAGCATCAAGCTATTGAGCACGTCAGACAAGAAAGGTGATGCAGGATAGATTATATTAGACTAGGATATGGATACATTCGAAGGATAGAGTGCTTAGATTGGTATTTAAGAAGCATTAAGCTTCTAAAGATTAGGATTAGAATAAGTGAGATAGAGAGAATTAGATTTGGATTCCAGATTATCATATGTACTAGACTTTTATATACACTACTGTGTAGCATCAATTGTAAGGCAGTTTTTGGCCATTAACAAAACATCGTTTCAGTAAAGTTCTTCCAATAGAACTCTTCTGGGTTTTGGGCAGATTAGCTCCCCTAATTAAGGTTTTGTACTGGTTTTCCCTAAAAACCAATCTTTGATCACAGATCAAAGTCAATTCCTAATCATGCTTCCGCCGGCGTCCTTTGGTATCAGAGCCAAATGCATGCCAAGACATGGCAGTGGGAATTGGAAGAAGTCCAACCACTGTTTGAATGTCTGTCCAACAGGCTTGATCAGTTCATGAACCAGAAAAATTTAAAAGATCATGACGAGACTCAAGATGGCAGCCACAAGACTTCATATGTAGTCGAAGGTAGTCATGGAGATAAATTATTTTCAAAGGAATTGGAGGGTGATCTCTGGGAGAACATTCCAGATTGGAACTTACCACCGATCTATGATGCCTACCCTGATGAAGATGATATATTTTTGTTTGTCTTAATTCTCTATCCACATCTCTGGAACTTCAAGAAGATAAAGTATTATTAGAAACTACCAAGCAAGTAGATGATCTGACAACCAGAGATGCAATCACTTGTGAGGAATTGCAAACCAGGATGTTGTTGCAAAATTTTATCACAGATCCTAAATCCTTGAGTTTATGGGGCTGCTCATGTAAAAGATTTTCTGAGTTTGGAATTTATTCCAAACACCCAAATGCATATGCTTACTCCTGGAAGAGACGAATGTAGAGCCTTGGCTGGATATATTTTTGATCATGGAAAGTAAATTTAAAACTTGAGGACAAGTTTTTCTCCAATCCAAGGAGAATTGATACAAAACAGATTATATTAGAATAGGATATGGATACAAAACAGATTATAGTAGAATAGGATATGGATAAATTCAAAGGATAGGGTTCTTATCAGATTGGAATTTAAGAAGCATTAGGCTTCTAAAGATTAGGATTAGGATAAGTGAGATAGAATTAGGATCTGGATTCCATATACTAGAATTTTATATATACTACTGTTTAGCATCAATTGTAAGGCAGTTTTTGACCATTAATGAAAATGTTGTTTTAATCAAGTTCTTCCAATAGAACTCTTCTGGGTTTTGAGCAGATTAGTTCCCCTAATTAAGGTTTTTATACTAGTTTCCATAAAAACCAATTTTTGACCACGGATCAAAGTCAATTCCCTATTTATCGCCTTCCGCCAGCATCAAAAGGCAAGGGGAAACTCATCCAACTTGAGATGCTTAAGGATGAGCCTTATCTTAATGATAATAGTTGAGTTTGTTGTATATTTCCTTATTATTGACATGCTGGTTGAATCTGTTTAGGGTAGCAGTAGTTGGTAGTTGACCTTTGAGCTTGCACCTTTTGGTTGCACTGGCTGTTATGACTTTTGCATTTGTCTTCCAGACTTGGGAAGATTTTCTAAAAAATTCTGCTCCAATTTTTACCTTTTCTTTGTTGTCTTTGGTGTCTCTCCTATTGTCCCCAGCAGTGTGCAAGAGCTAATCCTATGACCTGCTAGATATACTTATGCTCTGTATATTCTTGGAATATCAAATGCAGTATCACTTTCTTTTGGCTAGAAGCACGCCTATGGGGCTC
Organism: Cinchona pubescens; assembly: GCA_025175665.1. NCBI lineage: Eukaryota > Viridiplantae > Streptophyta > Magnoliopsida > Gentianales > Rubiaceae > Cinchona > Cinchona pubescens. Next base: position 3,078,581 of record JANKKI010000232.1, read on the forward strand.
CCTAGAAGGTTAGAGAGGGAATAAGGTGCCAAGAAGTGTAGATTACCAGTTGTGGTGCTAAGTTTCCCCAAGAGCATATGCGCCAATGAGGACTATTTATCTTTTGAAAATGAGGATGCCATTTTGAAGGTGCTGAAATGCTTTGAACCAACATTGGCATGTTAATAGACACCAGAGTGCTTGGACAATAATGTAACCTTAGTACCACACTAAATGTAGTGGTGATGTTAAGAAGTAGTCTGCTGTGGATTACTTACTTTGCGCCACTCCTTTAGGCGATAAAGAGTTGCTAGATATGAACAGGTGCTACCCTAAATAGGCTGTAAGCTGATATTAAAGTGATACTTGTAGAGTGCTTAACTGGTCCTTAATTGTATGCAAAGTTTGATGAACATAGTGAACGTAAACCTCCATGATATTTTGTGGCTTTGAGGCGTCTTATTTTTAGTACATCATTAAGGCTTTTTGATAACTTTGTGAGGGTGCCTCAATCCCAAATGAACGCTGGAAGAGTTGTTTCAACCCTAAAGATTATATTCTTTTCTGATAACTTGTTGGTAGTCATTCTTCTTTTTATCAGTTGAGGGAAGTGGCACTTAGCTTGACAAGAAAGGGTGGAGCAGAGCTCAATGCAAAAGGATGAAATTAAGCTCAACACCTGGAGGTGGAGTCACTACTCAACACCTGATTTCTGTATGGAACATAGCTTAACTCTTTTCTCGTGTATAGAGTTGGACCTTTTCGCTTTCAAAGAGGAGAGTTGTGTGAGAGGATATTCTTGTGTTTGCACTGCATATTTCACTTGTCATTAGGGCAGAACTTCCAGCCCTTAACTTGTGGTGATACACATGTGCAAAAAGAGAGTGAAATTGGATTAGTAGGAAGAATTATTAGCCATAATCACTTGTGAAGAATTAAGAAAGCTCATGAAGAGATAGAAAAAGGTACAGTAATGAAGTGCATAACTCGGTGCCTCCTGGCAATGGTTTGAATTTGCCCATGGCTTATGAGAAATCATATTCTTCATCATTTTGTTGATGCTCCTGACTACTTGTTTTTTCCTTTGGGAGAGGAGAGAAATGGGAAGCGCTTCTCGTCCCAGTGAGATGAGTCATGTTGACTGGGAATTCATAACTTAGCTTTTTTCAGATTGTTGCTGCTTCCTGAGTGATGGAAATAGCCCTCATCTTCTGATAAATTTTTTGGCTTGAAGCCTGTTGGTGTAGGTGAGAAAGGGATCCCTGCAGATTGCACTTCTTTATGAGAGTTTATCAGTGTGGGGATCATCCAGGTATTGAGACATTAGCAGAATGCTCTATGGGGCTATTGCTTGGTTATTTCTTCCTTTGTTGAGGGGTCAAGAGTGCTACAGGAGAGCATGAATCTGTTAGAAGACATCTTTGAAGCTTTTTCTTTCTACTCAATAGACTGTCTATAACAGTTGGTGGTCTCGCTTAATTTGGAAAATATGTCTTTGTTGTGTTTCATTCTTCTTTTGTCCCATTTGGGGTTACAGTTTGAGAGTTAAGACTCATCAATATTGTTTCCGTTGGCTTCCACCAGAAGTTTCATTGAGACCATAGACGTCCTCAAGTGTTTATATTTATTAAGTTTCTAAGTTTCTGTTGTCTTCAGCCTTGAGGTCACCTTTCTTTAGAAAGATTCCTTAAACTTTTTTAGGGTTGCAGGATCAAATTTGGGTTGCTTTTTATCTGTCAGAAAATGCATACTTGACGAGGTAATCCATTCTCAATGAGTTTGGGTGTAGATTTCCTCTAGTTTCCAGGAGGTGGTTAGGTAAGTGTCTTCACCTGTTGTCATTTGTTGCAATGACTTCTTTTGGAAGTGGGCGAGTGCAGTGTCAGAATGTGTATCTCACTTACATGCTAAGGGTTCCACAAAGGCATGTCTGAGTTCTTTTGCAGTTTTTTTGTTGGAGTACCAGTTGAGCAGGGAAGAGTCTATGCTTGAAATCCTGTAGTTGTTACTTCTAATACCTATTGAGGAATCTTCTGTTCTAAAACCATAAGCAGGCTTTCCCCTAGCGAGGGTATCTTACTATGGAGAGTAGTATGATATAACGGAGTAGTTAGAGATTTTCTTGGGAGAGTCCATGAAGTTGTACATGTGAGTGGTCGTTCCAGCGTTAATTATAAATACTTGGAATCGTTCAAGGAAGATCGAAGTGGTGTCTCGGCAGGAGAGTGTGCTGTTTTTGCTCATCATTTCCCACGTGTGAGACTTTCGACTTGGAGTTCCAAGGCAATGATCTGAGGATCGGCATTGTGTAGCACTCCCTGTTTGTAGAACTCTTGCTGATTTCTCTCACAGGGTTCTTAATGTCTCGTGTTATAATGGATAACTTCCCTAACTGGAGGGGTAACCTCACAGATATAGAGACTAGAATTAGTGTTGAATGGGCCTTACCGCACCAAATTTTGGTGCAAAAATTGGTCAAGTCTTGGTTCTTCTGCTGCCAGAGGTAGAATGCCGGAGCTCTATGAATCCATAGAGAATATTGTGTGTAGTGTGTTTTTTCATGTGGGATTTATGAAACGTAATGTACATTTTTTTAACTCATTAAAATAAATTTCTTTATGATGATATAGCTGAATTTAAACCAACGGGTTCGTGATACCTACAATTGGATCCGATTCACTTTCGAATTTCCCAAACTAAAAGCATTCTGCCTGGGGTAATTGATAATAGCTGGCCGTATAGTTCTTTTAAAGTTTCACCACCTTTGTGGATCATGAATAGATTCAATACGTAATGTTTTACTCCTTACATTTTAAACTGGCTTAATCAATTATCTACTTTAGTTTTTCTTACAACCAAGATATATATAATTAATGTCTTATTAATGTCCTCAACAGTTTTTCATGTCTGTTTTCGAAGCTATGAATTTTTTGCTTTTGTCCTCAACATTTCATACGACAGCCCAGAGATATGGCTGAGAGATTGCTTAAGAATGATGAATTTCGTGCTGTGGGTGTAAAAGTTCTCCTGCTCTTTAGGCGCCACTTCTAGCTGAATATGGCTCTGGTAAATATCACCGTTAAAGGATTGCTCAAGTTCTAGGCTTCTAGCATGAGAGTTCTCGATGACATATCAACAGTTCTTGTTCTCTTGCACTACTATGAAAATATAAATGGAGGAGTTGCCAAGCTCCATTTACAGCAAGGCCTTCTTTGAAGCATCATTATTAAAGAATCACCTTCGACAAAAGTCAAGGATTGGATGTAAATTCGAGCATTTCAACATACTAATCACTACTCTTATTTAGTATACATATTTTTGTTGAAGAATCACACTTAGTAGGCAACTTTATCTAACTTAAGCACTGGATTAGTATCACTACTCTTATTTTGTATACATATTTTTGTTGAAGAATCACACTTAGTAGGCATCAATGGTGACTCACATATCTTATGCTACCTGAATGCTAAATGAACATATTATATCTTGCCATCCTTCCTCAGTAATTACTCTGGATATGGATACGTGCTGTCTGAATTTTCTTAACTTAATAGTATTAGTTTCCGTATTGTCTTGAGCGATATGGTGAAAGTTCGAGAGAATACCAGTTTTTTCAATGATTAAACTAGCCCATTATCATCATCTGTTGCCAGGCCACTTCGCTTGTATCAAACTGATCGTGTTCCCCTTCGTCAGTTTGTATCCGTAAGAGGAAAAAATATCAACTGCTTCAGCCTTTATTTTAACTTCCACTAGCACTAAAGTAGGATCTGGTAATCAGCCTATTTCAACCAGGAGGGAAGAGGGAACGCAATTGATAGAATCTTTTATACCAAAATGCAATTCTTCAATAGGAAAATACCTACTTAAAAAATGACTAATCTCACAATCTATGTACCCTTTTAAATTTATTTATTTATACTATACTATAATAAAAGTTTGAGTGGGTGTTTTTCCCTTATGTGTTTCTTTCGAATTTGAATTACCTAAATTGTCCATAGATCAAACGTCATTGACTCCTTAATTAATTGATGGACGAAACAGTAATTATAATTATAATTATAACACCATAATTATAACATCACAATAACAATTTTAAAGACATTAGACTTTAAAATACTCATAATTCATGCAGAACTCCTCCTTCATGCAAAACTCATCAACCAAATACTTATGCAGAACTCCAACGCTATGCAAAACTCATCAACCAAACCCCTCTCCATCTACATCTTACACAAGTATGTCTTGCACAAGTAAACCTACAGTCTTAGTTAATTTAAAACATTACAAATCAATCATTCATCGCGTTCATGCCCTTTTTTTTCCTAAAAAAAAAAAAAAAATCAACAATCCAATTCCTTTTCATACTTATCAATCAAATCCCTCCCCATCTAAATTTTCCTTATTGTTTGAAGAAAAATTGTTCTCGCCGGGTGTGCGGTCACTTCTAATGATATCACTAAGTTTTGAGTGCTTGTTAAAATCTTGTTAAAATCCAAAAAGCAAAAAGAGTTGTTTGCTAATGTCTTTAACAATTTGCGAACTTCACACTCTCCTTAACGCAGCAGTTGAAGTTCGATTGAAACCGAAGCAGCAGCCCTTTTGTCTCTTACAGCTTTCCTTCAAGGTATTTAAATCCCATCTCAAATTCTCAATTTTTAATCCATATACCTCTCCAAATTTTCTTCTTTCTGTGTTTCTAATGCTGAGTTTATACACACTTGCTTCTTTTATTTTAATTTTTTTTCTGGTCAGATAATTTTTTTGTAAGTTTGGTTCCTGTTATTCAATTTTAGTTTATTGATTTCGTGGTAAATTTTATTACAGGTGTTAAATGTTTATTGGAAATCTTGAATTGGTCTTTGACCTTCTCTAAATTTGATCAAAGACGATAAAAGTTGGTTAATTAGTTACTGAGGAGACCCTTTTGGTAAAACAGTTCAACTATGGTGGATTGAGATGAGATGAGATTCTTCTCCAGTAAATCCCAGCATGAGAGAAAAAAAAAATTGTTTCCTGTGCAGTATTACTTGAGTAATTCCTAAAAGATATCCCAATAACATTTACCCCACGCATGAACCACAAGAAGAGTGCTATGTGGACTTCAAAAGGAAGAAAGAAAATAATGAAGCCTTCTTGCTTACTCTTTCCACCATTGTACAGCAGATCCATCAAAAGGCAACCCTTCTTGAGAAAGGGCTGCAACCAACCAACGCGCAAACAAACTGAGAGTAACAATCTATTTGCCGTATAAAAATGCATAAGGACTGTTATAATGCACATGACAGATCAAATATAATATTTTTAATTTATGCTATAAGAATTATATTTAATTGGCACCAAGTATTTACTAATTAAATTAGATTTATGTAATTATGTAGATCTTGTACTTAATGGTTTAGGCTATTCGATCTTTTTATTATCTTAAAATTGCTTTTAACAGTAAACATGATAGAATATGTTGAATGCTCCATAAAATGTTGTGTGTGGGGGGATTTATTTGAGAAGAAGTTTTGATATGATAAGGCCATAAAATAAAGAACGACTCTAACCAAAAGGATAAATTTAGAATCATGGTAATAATCATAAGAATATACTCCATGGTATGTCTTCAAATTATACGCTAAATCTTTATTATACTATCTCAAGGCAAGACTTGAATCAAGGCATGCAAACTTTTGAGTTGAAAAATTCTATAATCTTAAATCACAGCTTTACTAATCATTTTTGTCCTAATTGTGTAAATCTAAAAACCTAAAAATGTATCACACTCTCTCCTTCTGTGCATTAGGAAAATGATCATCAAACTTTATGTGATTACTTATGGATATGCAATTTCATCTGTAAATAAGAACTATATATATGTATACCATGAGCATTATACACGAATTTATTGTTCATATAAGAGATTTACAAATAAAACAAAATAAATGTATGGATCAACACGTGCATCGCACATGCACCTGTATACTAGTAGCATAAAAATTACAAGCAGGATAGGAAATCAAGTCTTTCAAGACATAAGGCAGGAGGAATTAAAAAACAACAAAAACAAAAATAAAAGAAGTATCAATAACTTTAATTTCCCCAATTATTTCTAAGCTGAATGGGGACATAAAAGGTATACCAACAAACTCTAGATACAGCAAAGAATGGAGACAGGTACTGAACCAACTTGAGAAACTTACTGATATCAATTCGACCTATGGTTTTTCAAAGCAAATCCCAATTGAATCTTGGTTGAGCCGAACCCAAGGCTGTACTTGTTGAAGTCGTGGATGCCAAAGGAGGGGTGGGTTTAGGCATTGGCACAGGCATGGAGTCAAAAGTTTCCCATTGTGTGGTAATTACAACAGGCCCTGAAGCTGAGTGCATAAATGATTTCTGCAGCTGTTGCTGTGGCTGCATCCTTTCCCCAAAGCAATGCTTACCTTGCTGTTGTTCAATCAGAGACAATACTTTGTCACTCAGAGAATTCCTTTGCCGTTGTTGTTGGATTGGGGATGATTGCTGTTGCACTGGAATCGGGATGGGATTTTTCGTGCGAGTTTCATTACCCTTGTTGTTTGACATTGAGATTTTGATCTTCAACAGGTCCAAAGTCTCAACGTACTTCTGCACTCTCCTTTCCTTCAAAGTGGAAAATTTTATCAAGTCCGGGCCTTAAATAACTCCAGTATCCTACTTTCTGAAAAACAGTAAATAAATTCAATGATACCTGCATTTTGATCTGCATTTTGACATTGGCATCCACATCCTCAATAATTCCATCCAACTTAAGAAGTTGATTCATCAATAACTCAATCAGATTCATTACATCCTTTTCTGCAACTTTCCCGCCCCGCAAAATTACAGATTCAATCTCCGACACCTATCAATTTTAAAGAATAACAATGGCATCGATAGTTCCAATAATTACTAGAATAATTGCATGTTTATTGATATCTAATGCCTACATCTTTTGACTTCCTATCGCAATTATAAAAGCCACTAAACGAGAAAATGATTAAAATTACCTGTCCAGCTAGCTTATCAATTCCAAGGCTGATCTCTGATACAGATTTTGCAGCCTTCCCCGTTTTAGCAGTCTTCCTCATTTCAAGGTATCTCTTTTCTTGGCTAATTAGATCCTCCATCAACACAATTTTGGACTTGTTTTTCACACCTGAAGTATCAAGAAAAGCCTTTGAATCCTTCTCTCTCTTCTTGAAAATCAGTTTCTGATCTTCATGGTGCAACCCCGTTGGCCCTGTTAACATCTTCTTCAACTCCCCTGTTTCAAAAAGAAAAAATAAATAAATAAATAAATAAAAACACGAAAACAACCCATCAAAAACGTGAAAGAAAAAAAAATCAAACTACATGCTGACCAAAGGTGGCTTGGGAGCTAATGTTAATTTCATGGTAAATGGAGCCATATTTGACCCGAACCCGGATAGTCGGAGGAGGGGGCGAATTTTGATCTGAACTAGAACGTATACTTGGACTAGCATCCCTCCTGGCCTCATTTCCCAAACGCCATCTACACCTCCTCCACCAGTTCCTCCGGTGACGCCGTTATTATCTGTCGGCGTTAGGCCTAAACCCATTCCTGTAGTTTTAGTAGTCATATGCAACATATCGAATTCCTGGTGCTAGCTACTACTGTTTAACATTGAATTGATGAATGCTGAATCTGTAAAAAGTACTTAATTAAAATTTATAATAATAATAATTTTTCATTTGAAAATCCAAAATCAGAGAAATATAAAGAGATAGCGGGAGGAAGAAGAAGGCGTCGGCAGCTGGAAAATGGAAAATATTGCTGGGCAAGGATTTGACTTTGAAGATGGATTTGGTTTCTGGCGTTGAAAGTGACGAGGAGAGAGATCTTTCGATTATTTTTAGTTGCTTTGACAATTATACCCTTCGTGAGTAGCAAACATTTAGGTGTTTAACACGATTTTCTTTGTTCTAAATTATGAAAAATACTTACATAGACTTGTCTTTGATCCCACCAATAGACTTTACGGTCAAAATTAAATCTTATAAAATCTTTCTTACATCAACTGACGTCATAGATTCCATAACATTTAATCTACTCCACAGGATTTACAAGTGGAATAAAAAATTAGATCTACCTAAGTATTTCTTCTAAATTATATGTCGTTCTAGGAATTTAAGAACGTATTGAATTATTATTTTTTCTAATGTTATCTATGGTGTGTCATACTAATAGAGAAGAGTATTATGTAATTTGGGAATTTAATATAAAAGGGTAATATAATTACTTTGAATTATCTTATTACAAATTTTATACAATTTAAAAGCATTCTTAATCCTTATATATTAATTCCAAACGACAATTAATATGGAATGGCAGTAGTAGCATTTAAATATTTCTATGATGGAACACTATCTGAATAGGGTTTGGTTTGTTGGGCTAAACCTATTTTTTTTTTATGGGAAAACAATCTTGATAGTTCTTCATATTTTGTATTTGTATTTTTTTAATCCCTCACATTTAAAATAATTTATTTTAGTATCTTACAAATATAGAACATATCATATTGGTTTCCCGACACAATTACAGGTACATTTTGGATTGAAATATTCACCATCATATTGAATTTTACATTTTTCGTGGGTAAAATTTCATGGACAAAATTGACAATACATAAATTTTAAATACTCAACAACAGTACGTAAATCCTTATCCACCACCATCCCAAAATTCTCACCTACCATTACTGCTCCTATTCCTCTCCCACGTTGTTTTTCCTCTGCTATCCCTATTCCAACAGTCCTAATCATCTTCTTTCTTGAATAATTTAGTGTTTAAAGTTATGTATTATAAATTTTGCCCCGAAATATGTTATATTCAATATGCACATGAGTATTTCAGTCCAAAATATTCCAGTAATTGTATCGAGGGACCAAAATGGTGCGTTTTGAATTTGTGAGGAATTAAAATACATCATTTTGAATGTGAGGGATTAAAAAAGTACAAATATGAAATTTGTAAGGGAATATTAAGGTCATTTTCCCTTTTTTCTTGTCACCAAACACTGAATAATATTTGTGTTCTTCTGACTGAAAATAACTCATAGAATTATTGAACGTTATTTTTCGTATCATTAAATAGTGATATTAAAGTTCAAATACCTACTTTTATAATTTCAGTTACTAAATTTATTTTTGTTTTTCAGTTCTTGATTCATTTTCTCTTCATTGTGGGTCTCACAATAATATAACTAACATTATGTATAATTTACAATCGCATTGTCTTATTATTTAATTTTGAATAAGATCAATCATTTGTTGACCACAATTATTTGTGAAGTACTTTTTACAATTGTTACAAGTTTATGAAAAAAATTAAAGTTATATTTTAAAATATTCTCATTTTGTGATATAAATATCGAAAAATTATTTGAATAATATACTTTTTCGTGTAAAATATTTTTTGGGCAAAAACTTTTCCTAAAAAAAAAATATTTAACATTCACCCAATCGGACCCTGCATCGAGTAAAAGCTGTAACGCTCAAGTTTGGATTGATTTACAAATGGATTTGAAAATTGTGCTGAAAGTTTGTTTGATTATTAATTATGGGTTGTTTGATAATTTTATTAAGTGTTTAAATTTAATTTATTCAGTATTTTTTATATTAAGTGTATTTAGTAACAAAATTTTCCTACTTTTGAATACATTAAGTGTCACTTAATTTCTATATAAAATTTTAGGTGAAAAGTCTATCATTTAGTTTGATGAATTCTTTACTAGTGCATCGAAATTTACTCATTCCTTATTTCACATCCACATACTTTTTTATATATACAAATATACTCATAAACACACACTTATACATATTATATTCATTTTATCACACATAAACACACACTTACATATACTATATTACTTGTATTAATTGTAGAAAATAATTAGTAAGAATAAAATATATATTAGGTTCACGTGTTTTTTTGGTAAAAGGATCAGTGGGACTTTGCACTTATTTTGCAGTTATTCTTTTTGGATGTGTTCTTTTACATGATGATAATATAGTAAATTTGTTTTCCTTGCGTCGCGTAGTTTTATTAATTATTTCTCAACCAACATACAGTTGGTTTTTGAACATTTTACGAGCATTAAGGACTTAAAATAAATTCCATTGTCATTTACTTTGAACCTTTAATATTTCTTTTTCAAGAGAAAAGAAACAAAAACAGGTCATCATCATTCACTTACTTTTTTACTTCTCTCTCTAAATCATACTTAAGAAGTTCAGGAATTAGAAATGCATAACACACACACATTCACAAAGCCAGCAAAGTATTTCTTATAAATTTGAAATGCGGATTGAATATTAGCCAATCTAATTAGTTAGAGAAAAAGCTTTTACAATACAAATAATACTACTCCGTTAATAAATTTTCCAATCAAATCTTCTTATAAGCATTTTTATTAGTGATGCCTATATTGTGTTTAGGGTATCCTCCTCTCTCGGCCAGTAGAATTCTCTTTGGACTCTTCGACTTATCACCATTTCTAACATTACAGCACGAATTGTTTTTTAAAAATTTTGCTCTCCTAATATGTGTTTTTTCAATAACTTAAATCTAATTGTTAAAAAATTCATTGTTTATTCGGTCGCATTGTTGGAGTTAAAAAATTAAGACGCAAAGTGTTAAAAAAAAATCAAATTGCAATATGCGAATAAATAAAAACATCTTAAGCAAAAGTTTTGACATATGTAATTTTGTCCTTGATTCCAATCATAATTCGGTATGAAACAATAAAAATACCATCCCATGCATAAATTATGCATTGTACCTCATCAATGAGAATTAAACAACAATATAAGTTCTACTTAGCTAAAGATTAAAATGCAACTCAAGTACTAAGATGTTTTTTTTTATGATTTAGTGATTATGAATTCGAGTCACGAGAGGAAAAGTGAAGATATATTATAAATTCTCTTTTTTTTTAAAAAAAAAAAAAGAAGAAGAGTGAAACTTATTTTCAATAAAATCATTCGCACAATTGCTCCCCATTCTTTATCTTATTCTCAGTTTTCCACATTTCCCATCTTCAAATTCAACTAAACTAAGTCTTTGATGAAACTCCAGTAATTAGTCACTGAGCTACTCGTTGTTCAATTCACTTTTTTCTCCAAATTGACATCCTATTTTTTCTTGGGTTAATTCCTCTTTCTACCTCTAACTTGTAACTGTTTCTCACATTTTTATCCAAACTTTTTTTTTTTTGACTAGTTTGAGCTCTAATATTTTATTTTCTTGCCACTTATGTCTAACCAATAACGAAAGTCACAAACTTGACGAAATCTTTTAGCAGTAAGATTGAACTGACAAGAAAAAAAAATATTGGATGTCATGAAAAAAAAATTCACACATTAATTTAAGGGTAAAAATGTCATTTTAGTTAAAAATCAAATACTGTTAAATTTGACTATTAATTTAGAAACTTTAAAGTCTAAAATCTAATTTTAGTGATTAATGTAATAATAATTTTAAACGTTAAGAGATAAAGTAAACTTTATCCATGGATTCAAATTAATAACTGTCTCACAATTTGCTGAAGCCTGGTTTTTTTTTTTCAAAAAATTGCTTATCAGTAGAATTTTGATTATAAATGGAACCAACTAATGAAAGGAATAATATCATTTTATATCATTGAACTTATACTTAATTCTCACTTTGTTATTTCTTATTTTAGTTTCAGATATTTTGCACTCTAAATTCTTAAAAACATCACACTCGAATCCAAATTTTAACACCCAAACTTAACTAAATATTTATTCATACACTTAAAATATTATGACAACATTGTTATACATCACACTGAATTTATTATACATACAAAAATATTTCATTTAATTTTAGTGATAGTGATAAAAATTTGATTAAAATGAGATGGATTTGAGAGTTGAGGGTGTAAAATGTCTAAAATTAGAATTGGTTATGCAAAGTGAAAATTGAATATAATTTAAGGGGTACAAAATAAAATTAGTTTTTAATGAAAACTATTTCAAATGAAGGAAAATTATTACATATATTAAATTAGATACAGAACATAGTGTAATGGATCCCTTAATTTATAAAGGACCATCTGTATGTGATGTAATTTAGGGAAATTTTACAATTCCGTTGAGAAAATCATTCTCTTGACTTTAAAAACCTGTATATTACAAGTTTTTAAAGTACATAGTATTGTATTGTACAAATCTTTAAAATACAAGAAAATAATTCTCTAAAAGGGATTGTAAAATTTTTCTGTAATACAAACTTTTAAAATATAAAAAAATAATTTTCTAAAAGTAAGTATAGAATTTTCATGTAATTTAATATGAATGAAGAAGTCTAACTAAAAAATTTTCCAGGTGAAAATGCATCAAAGTGTTACGTCAGCTTCCATTTGCCAACCATGCATAACAGGGTTGCTTACGCCAGAATCCTTAGTACACGTGTCAGTCTTGAACCGCCAAATTCTAAAACCATCTCCACTTCAATCAATTCTCGCAGTCGTTATTTACTTTCTTCTCTCTTTGAAAGCAATGCCAATATAGATGTGCCACCGACACTTTTGGACCGAAAGATTAACACAAAGCTAAATCAGTGAAACGTGGCAGTTTTATGTCCTTTGACGATGTGCTCCTGTTTGGTTGTAGTTTTGGAGAGAAGGGGGGGGACATTCTGTGTGGACGTTGTGTGATGGAGACGGTACACCCTGTTAGGGTATATGTTGACAATTCTTCCAGTCACATTAAACATATTATAGTTTTTAGAGAATTCTACAATTTCATTGAGATAATTATTCCTTTGATTTTGAGAATTTATTCAATACAAGTTTTTAAAACACATAATATTATACTGTTCAAACTCTTAAAGTACAAGGAAATAGTTCCCTAAAAGGGATTACAAAATTTTCCTATAGTTTTACTGTCATTTTGGCTCTCTGTGTAAACATTTCAACATATATTTTAAATTCAAAAGTCTTATTTGGACACTTTAAATTGAAAAAAAGTATTCTAGTATGATCCTTAAATTTGGACAAAGAGCCACTCCATTTATAGTAATGTAAATAGGGGAGATTTTATTTACCCTAAAAAAATAAATAGAAAAATACACAAGCGGTCATTGAACTAATTATTCAATTGCATCTGAGATCATCAAACTATATATATATTTGTAAATTTAATCACCTAATTACTTTAGTATTTTAGTAGTCACTAACTCCGTTAGTGGTGATGGAAAATGATATTTTGTGGGGTAAAATTGTTCAACTACAATGAATTAGCATTAGTAGAATATTTTGGTGTCAAAATTAGATGATAAAAATAAATTAAATTATAAGAGAGGCCATATTCGATGAGAGTAAAAAGACTTTGAATAAAAATCAAAAAATTTAATGTATTAAATTTAAAGCTAAAATCCCTACCACCCTTGCCCATTTACCCCACCCTCCCACCACCTTATATCCTCGTGCCACCACCACACCTACCATTCTTTGCCCAACTTTGCCATCGCTCTCTTTCCTTCCCCATACCCCCACCACCTCTCCGTTTTCCTCTTCTTCCTCACCCTCCACCACCTACTCTCTCGCTTCTAGATTCAATCACCTCATTCTTTTTCCCCTCCTCTCTATTCAGATCTGACCACCACCTTCCTCTTTCCTTCTCCAGCCACAACTTTCTTCACTATTCCCCAGTATCTATATCGCCTTCCCTCTCTTTCCCCTACCTATATTTGACCACTGCCACATCCAAACTCCTCCTCCTTTCCTGATATGGCTCGGTCCCTGTCGTTGTCAACATGTTCCATTTCTACTAGTGTAAGTAGATTTCTTCAAAAAAACAACACGTTATTTTGAACCACAAACTACGTCATTTTGAGGTAAAGCTCGCAAAAAAAATTGATCGAACAATTTTCTCCCTTAAAATATTATTTCTGTTGCCACTAACAAACTGGATAAATAAAAATGACCACAAAAACCAACTTTAGTAGTTTGCCAGATTTGCACTAAATATAGTTTGATGTCCTCAAGTGCAACCAACAAATAGTTTAATAATTATAGGTGCATTTTGCTCATTGTTGTAAAGTAAAATAAGAAAAAGATTTTAAAACTCACAAAATTCCATAATTCAAATCATATTTTAGATAAATACCTTACAAAAAATTAGAAGAAAATAATTATTTTTTACTATTTGTTAATAAGTTTTATGTTTCAAGAAAAATTGAAAATTCGTTCATTGTCTAAATTTGACATATAAATTCAACAATAAATTTTTTTTTTTCCAAATAATGTGAATTTTGGATAAGATGATTTCCTTGCTGAGATAAAACTAATGGCATGTTCATATTATTTTTAAAGTTTTAAAATTATTTAGATATGGGTAAATAGACAAATAAATAGAGAAGATCTAATTCCTCTAACTTAAATTTTAAGTTAATTTGGCCTACCAAACTGAAACAAGTACTCCAATATATCCCTCGGATGGTGCAATAATTACTGCCTACATGGCATTAGATATTTAAGTACAATGCCTACACGACAAGTTCATTAAGGGTATTTATGTAATTTGTCACTGTGCTTAGTTGGTAATTTATTATGGCCAGACATCCCTCATTACTATCTATAAATAGGGGGTCCTTGAGCCTTAATTGTATCTTGAAACTATTCTAATACAATTCAATTTTCACTCACTCTAAAGCACTTTGTCTACTTTTTCTCTCTAACTTTCTACTTTCATCATTATTTGAACTTAGGCCCACAAATAATAAAACATATATGGACAAGACTTTAGACAATGGGCCTAATGGCATAAATCTTAGTTTAATTCCTACATACCGCCTAAGGATAAGAATTGACGAAACTATCCATGAACTGTTGGCTGTTTTGCATATTGACTAGATTTCAATTTAGTCATTCTTTGAATTTACATCTCCCTACTTTTGTTTAACTCCTTGAATTTGCTTGATCGAATTTCTTTTGTAGTCTTAACATGTTCACTCGTTAGACACTGACTCTTAAGTTTTTCTTCGATCTCCATACACGGGTGCTTAAATGTATTAACAAGAACACTAGACTTCTCTTTCAACTTTTGTTCTGTTGTTCCTGTGCTTCGTCTCCTTTAGGTTCTGAAATTTGTTTTGGTAATGCATCATTGCAAACTACATTCTTTGTTGTTGTCTCCATGTAAGCTTCTTGGATAGACACATACATTGCCTCTAGTTGCCGCTCCATGATTGATTTGTCTATGACTTCGAAGTTACGAGATACACTCATGTCATCTGACTCCAACGACACGTCATTCTCCGACCTTGCCATCACCATCAACGGTGACTCCTCTTCAGGTTTCATCCCAAAGGATTCTTCCTCTACTTCTTCAATTGTAGTAAATACTTCGTTATTCTATTCTTCCTCAAATACAGGAGAAATATAGAATTCCTGCTTTTTCTCAAGTGCAAGTGAAGCTTGGAAATCCCTCATTGTCATCATCTTTACTTTAACTCCATTTTTGTTTGCTTCCCTTTACTGGGAACTCTACCACTGCCTCCTTCTCCACCTTGTTTGCTCACTGCTTTTCTCACCTTTGTCTTTAAATCTCGCATCTCTTTGATCATCTAGATATGTACTCTCTTTTTAGCAAAGAGAGCTTGGTTTTCCTTTTTAATTATGACTTTGGATTTCTTCATTCAACAATAAATTTTTCAACTCCTCTAGAGTTGGTTATACAACTCATCCACTAGTTGAAGTAATGAGACCCTTGAACTCTAGTCTCAAGCCATGAAAGAGAATTCTTCTCATTCGTACCTCACTAACCTCATTAACCTGATCTAAATTTGAAATTTCCTCACATAAGGATTTTACTTTGGAAAAGTACTGACTTACAGTGAGATTCTATTGCACGATAGAGAAAAGTTCATTCTCGAGCCACTGGAGTTTTGTTTCATTCCTTTTATCAAATGCCGATGCTAAGGTGTCTCACGCTTCCTTTGGTGTCTTTACTGGTTTGATCCGTTGTAATTGCTTGTCCTCCACAACAACTGTCAATACATACATTGCCTTTCTGCACTTTCCATTCCACTCATCGAGTGCTTTAAGATCACTTGGTGGCTTAGTTTTATCTAGACCACTAACAAGGTCCCACAAACCTTGTCAAATTAGAAAATACCTCATACGGGTACTCCAATTCCCATAGTTGTTGTTGTTGAGTTTCTCAACAATGTTCACTAACGTGGCAAAATTTTCCATCTCCTCTTGGTTTGCCTCGCTCTAACCAAGTAACTATGGTCCCAGACCAATAAATTTCACATTCCCAGACTGTGCCTTAACGAGATTTTTACGTATCTCGTTCGACGGTCCCTGACCGTTCACTCCGACAAAGTAATGACTTATTCAGTACCTGACCAAACCACCTGCACAAAAATCACCTCAAACAAAAATGACGATCCTGGATCATCTTGCCCTGATACTACTTGTTGAGTTTTCTCTAGTGATAGGCCCAAACAAATATCGAACAATATCACACTAAATATATCACCACAAATAACTCACTCATAACTCAGATATTATATCAAACATTACGAGCATGGGACACTTAAAACGACAACTAAGTAAACACCAAATCACAACTGGATGAACACTCAACAATACACACTTGAAAGAAGTAGGAGGACTTACCTTACTTCATAACAATCATACTAAGACTATTTATACTACTCCATAAATGGTTGTAGAAGTTTCTAGACGTTTATGATTTTTCTTAAACTAGGCTATTTAGAATTTTCTAGAGAAGCCTGCACAAAACTTGGTAAATGAAGGATTGATATTGCTAAAATTCTCTATAAACTTGCCATTATAATAATTATTTTGTTACAATCTAAATTTTGTCAGTCCAATATTGTCACTAACTTAATGATTTCTTGTAGTGGTAGTAAGCTAAAAAGTAAAACCTAATGCAATCATCTCTAATGTTTCTAGGCAATGAGAGAAATGTCAATGCACTAGTTTTTAGCCTTTCATAGTTCATATTAACCATGCTTGATCAATGACAGACTTCAAAATTGCTACCAATCCTAGACTTTTCACTCTTCTCAAAATCAACAACACAAATTTTATGTTATCTTCCAACTTCCACGTTTTTCACACATGAATTTACGTCTCCTTAGGGGCAGCACTAACCGGCTTCTTGAAGCCTTCCTATACCACTTTCTGAGCTTTTTTTTTGGCAAAACATGATTCGTATTTCATATCTCAACTATAAGTCTTGCACCTAAAATACACCAAACTAAATTGAAGTAATTTTCGGGGTGATCTCAGGAAATATATTGATCGTATTTTGCCTGCTTTGTGTGCTCAACTTTGACTTGAGACTGATTAAAGCAACTAAACGTCTTGGAGATTATTGTGTAAATACTACATACAATCCTAACACTACCATAGGGAGAACTTATGAAACCAACCTAAATTTCCTCCTTATCAGTCTATCTTCTAATGCTTTGCAAGCAACTACAAATGGCTTTTGCAGTTTCACTACTGCCAATAACCTTTCTAATAGGGTTTACGGCCTCTTTATGTATTGAGGTTATGTAAACAACGATGCTTCTGCAGAATTTGTGGAAAATGCTACAAGGGAAATTGTGTAGCGATGCTAGAATCAAAGGATGTTAGAGAGGATCTCAGGAAATTGTCAATGCTTCGTGGCAACTACAAATGGCTTCTATAATTTCAATGGTGGAAATAACCTTTCTAACAGGGTTTACGGCCTCTTTATGTGTCGAGGTGATGTAAACACGGATGCTTGTGCAAAATGCATGGAAAATGCCACTAGGGAAATTGTGCAACGATGCCAGGATCAAAAGATGTTAGGGAGGATCTCAGGAAATTGTCAAAAAATCTAAGACAAATCGAAAATAAACAAAAGGGAAAATAAAAGAGAGACACTAGATTTACGTGGTTTGATCAAAAGACCTATGTCCATAGGTAAAGGTGAGCAAAATATTTCACTATACAAGAATAATACAAACACTTTAGGAGAGTGCTTCTAAGCCGACAAATGCACTAGTACAAAAATAAAAGAAAGCCAAAAATAAGACAAAAGGCTTAATAACTAATAAGGCACAATAGCCTACTAAGCTCTATTATGTTCAATGAGTGTTTGGTAAATAAAGCCAATGTTTTAAAACCCGAATCGGGCCGGAGGTGACCCAGAAAGGCATCCTGTTCACGGTTTAACAGGTCTAACCTGTTAAACCAATCGGGTTAACAAATTTTTTTAATATTTTTTCCCTATAGTTTTTTACTCAATTAAAACCTGGATCAACTTTGAAGCAACTTGCAGTAGTTTAAGTGGTTGGATACTGGACTTTAATCTTTTAGTAATTGGGAGATCTTGGGTTTAAAACTCCCCAAACATTTATTTTACACTTTTTTTATAACTCTTTTTGCCCATAAAATTTCCCAACAATGAATCCCAGATCCCCCTACACCTCTTCTCATCTTCGTCCTCCCCTCATCCTCTGATTCTCTCTGTAAATCCAAATTTTTTATAGATATGTATATATATTATCAATATAAAACAATCATATTTTAATTAAACAATTGTATGTGAAATTAAATTGCTTGTGTTGGTACTTTCTTATAGAATCAAAATTCTTATCTAGTTAAGATATACTAATTGTTTTATGGTAATTGTCTTGAACTAACTTATTGTCTAAATATGTTTTGCTTTTGGAAAATTAGTCTCTTTCCAATTAAATGGTAATTTTCGTGATTAAAAATGGTGCAAATTTTCAGCTACTTTTAGTTTCCAAATAAGTATAGGAATTGAAAGATTTTTAGCTAACTTTTAGAAATTAGAAGTTGGAGGCTTTTGGGAGTAAAATAAGTATAAATAGGGCACTGTATAGGGTTAAGGAATTATTTTTGCCGGCTAAAATTTGAGCTTTGGAGAGAGAAGTTTTTGTGCATATTAGGAGTTCATTGTGTATCAATTCGGTAAAATTTTTCAACCAAAATTTTCGATTATTCCATTTTTCTTGTATGTATTTATTCTTTTTTTTCTCGTATATGGAATATCATGCCTGAACTTGCATTTTTTTGTTAATTATTATTCGATGGATTGAATTTGATAAATTTAATTTCCTGTTAAAAGTTGAGCTTTAATTTAAACTATACAGTGAAAGAATTTATGTATATTTTCTTTAAAAATTACGCATTTATTTTCAAAAGTTAAAATCCGAATTTTTGAAAAAAAAAAAAAAAAAAGGTTGCCGCTATTGCTGATTGCTCCTGCTGTGGCATGGCACTGATGGTAGCAGTCATGAGGTGGTATTCAGTAGTGGTAAAGGCATGCTACAGGAAGAAGAAATAAGGAAGAAAGGGAAAGGAAAAAGGGAAAAGAGGAAAGAAGGAAAATTAGGAGAAACAAAAGACAAGTGACTAGGAGAAAGAAAAAAGGGAAAGAGAGAATAGAGTTGACAGGACTTTTAAAACAAGAAACCTATATACAGCACTATGTTCAGCATATCCAATAAGCATACAATTAGAAGGTTTGGAACCTATTTTTCTCTTCTTAGATTCAAGTAATAATACTTTATCAAGACACTCCCACACTTTTAAATATTTCAAATTAGGTTTATAACTTTTTCATAATTTATAAGATATTTTTTCAGTTCTTTTATGTGGAATTATCCTATTTTGTAAGTGACATATATGTAAGATAGCCTTACACCACAAATTATCAGGTATGCGAGAACTAAGTAACATAAAATTCATCATTTCTTTCCGTGTTCTATTTTTTCTTTCAGCTACTCTATTAGACTCAGGTCAATAAGGAGGTATTATTTCATGAATTATTCCTTCATTTTCACAGAAATCATTCATAGATAAATGTTCTCCTCCTCTTTCTAATCTAATTCTCTTTATTTTTCTACTAAATTGATTTTGTATCTCAGTTTTATAAGAAGTAAATGCATTAAAAGCATCATCTTTACTTGTAAGTAAATACAACTTAGTAAATCTAGAAAAATAAATACAACTTAGTAAATCTAGAAAAATCATAAATAAAAGTCACATAATATTTTTTGCCACCTCTAATTATAGTTTGTTTTAAATCACCTAAATCAATGTAAACTAAAGACAACAATTCGGTTTCTCTATTTACAAAAAAAAAACAAGTTCTTTCGATAATTTTATCAACACTTTTGCACATATTTAACATTTATCAATTCTATTTGAATCTAAGCTAGATATTAAGCCTAGAGATTGCATTTTATTTATATATGTGACATTAATATATCTTAGTCTAACATGCCATAAGAAATTGAATCAATGATACAAGTAGAAGAAAATGTATTCTCATTGGTGATATTTGAAACGTTCAATACAAAGAGTCCCTGGTTACAATAGTCTTTTCCCACAAACACATTATTTTTGGTCATTACAATCCTATCAGATTCAAATGACACTTTCACCCCAACTACCAGATTCGTCCTAATAGTTGGAACATGCTGAGGGCTAAAGTTTTTTCTGAAGTAAGTTTTAAGAGCACTTTGCCCTTACCCAAGACCATGGCAGTTCTTGAGTCTACAAGTTGGACTACTTCTTCGTCATCCCTTATTGGGGTATAGGAGGTAAATACTTCTCGCTTTGCACAAATGTATTGAGTAGCCCCAGAGCTTACCACACATTCTTTCACATTGGCTGAACAATGTTCACTTGAGAAATAACTACAACAATCATTTCATCTCCTTAAACTAGGTTAGCCTTTATAGGATTAGTTTTTGTTTTGTCATTTCTCACTCTTTTCTTTCACTGAGGAGCATGATGACCTCATTTTCAACATAAACAAAATAAGATCCGTTCTTTCTTAAAGTTGGGATTATTAAGCTTGTAATTTTGGGACTTATTCTCATACCTCTTATTATTGCTTTGTACCAGATTTGCTTTGAGAGCCATCTCCTTAGCTTTGGCACACTCCTTTCTGTTGGTGTCTTCAATTAGGATATGGGTCACTCGCTCCTCAATGGTAAAAGTTTTCTACTTGTGCTTTAAGCTATTTTTATAGTCATTCCACGAGTCTGGAAGCTTCTCAATCAGCAGCACATGCAGTAGGGAAATAGTGAGATCTCTTCGGTTTTCAAATATTAGCAATTTTTTGTATTCGTTGATCTGAACTTTTATTTCTTTCTCATCAGTCATCTGCTAAGATGCTTGATAAATATTTCCCTACTGCATGTGCAACTCTATTGGCATTGAGCAGGGAAAACACATGCTATTGCCGTCGAGTAGAGGGAAGGGACAAATCTACCAGTTTGCACTTGCATTGGCCCAACTCGATTCCCCTCACATGCATGCAAGCCCACTATTAGTTCTCTTGTTATCACAAGTCCACTAAAATGTCAATCAATATAAAATGATGTAAAATTCAATATTTTTTCAATGTGGGATAAAAATTCTTTTAAAATACTCAATATATACCAACACATATAAGAAATTTGTGTAGTATAGCATGAAGTTTTTAATAATTAAAAATTTGTACAAGCTGCAACTTGGCTAGAAGTATTTAATTTGATGACTCGAGGAAACCACATGCATTAGATAGAGTAGACAATAGAATTGACTTCGTTTTTATACGAATGAGCCTTCAAAGATCTATCCAAAATTTTAAAATTCTCAGCTTAATTACTAAAGGAAAATATTTTACAAAACTATATATTTCAAAGTTATTTTTTAAAGTCAGTCTACATGACAATATCTTATCAAATCATGACTTCCATGATTTTAGATCTTCGGTCGGATTTTTTCCCTTCTTTTTCGGATTTAGTGACATATCAATGACTTTTATTTATCACTTTGTATAGATGCACTAATTACTAAAACCTATTGCAAACATCAGTTAACTTCCCGCAATAAGTTCTATTATCCAATTCCACCCTTTCACCAATTATTTGATCAATGACAAATTTTGAAATTGTTACTTGATCATTTAGCCTTCAAGTTTAAGATAATAGAAATAAATGCAAGTAGATTGCCATTATTTAACAATTGTCAAAAAAAAAAAAAAAAAAAAAAAGTTTCTATCAGTTTATTATTTTAGGAGTTGGTAGATTATTTGTTAATTTCTTCTATTTGAATAATTATTA
The DNA here is from genome assembly GCA_025175665.1 of Cinchona pubescens. Lineage (NCBI taxonomy): Eukaryota > Viridiplantae > Streptophyta > Magnoliopsida > Gentianales > Rubiaceae > Cinchona > Cinchona pubescens. Next base: position 3,100,707 of record JANKKI010000232.1, read on the forward strand.
TTCAGGATATTATTGTTAACATTATTTGGAGTAATATAGTAATTTCTTTTTGAAATGTGATGTATGTGAGATAAAAAAGGTCGTTGGCTTGAAAATATGTATGAGCAACGGTTGTAAAATATTATTTAGATAATAATGAAAAGTATATCCATCCAAACATATATTAATAATCCTACCAAATTAGATAAAACGATAAATGCCTAAATTAACTTTTAAATTAATATTTTTTTTGTAATAATTATTTTTTTTACTTCAAAAAATGTATCATCATATCATTTTTTTCATTTTATGTGAAAAATGCATATTTATTGCATGATTACACTTGTCCTTTTAGGGCCGTTTGGTTTATGGAATAATGTAAGATTCGATAACTAACCATATGTCATCCTATGTTTGGTTGGTTTTTTGACATGAGATTATTTTCCATACTAACCAACTTAATCCCTTATGAAAAGGATAAAATAATACCGTGGGGGTGGTATTAGTTATCTTAGGATGACTCCTAGATGGGATAATAAAAATTTTGACTAATTTACTCCTAATAAACTTTATGAAAATTTTGTGCTCTAAATTAAAAATAAAAAATTACCTACCTAATTTATACAAATACTCCTATAATTGAGTAGAATAAGAGAAAAAGTCATATGATATTAGGCTTTAATATGTAAAATTAAAAAAAATTAATTTTTAAAAATAAAAAGGCCGCTTATTACATATGTAAACCTATAAATGAGTATAGGCAGAGTAAAAATACTTTATTATTAGGTCATAATAAATAATTGAGTCAATATATGCATTGGATCGGATTATACTGGGTCGCAAATTATTAATCCTCTAATCTTAATACATGAACTAATAACATTAACGGGATACCCAATTTTGTATGGTTCAAAATGGATCAGATTAACAGATTTTTTGGGTTAATGCGTCGAGATGAATACCGATAATTATTCTATATAATAGTAATTTATTTAGTTCTTACATTTATTTTTAACATATTATAATTACATTAATATTATTTGAATATTATTTGTTAGATTACCAAAAATAAAGTGTAAATTTAGGGTATATTGGTCAGTAAAATGTAATTCGATCTCATCCAATCCCCAGCCAAAATCCAAAATGGCTATTATTTTTAATATACAACTCAATATCAACCAAACACTAGATAACTGGATTAATCATCCGATGATGACTTATCCAAGGATTAATTATTCGAGAATGAAACATCCTGTCTCATCCAATCTGTGAACCAAAGGGATTTATAAAAGTAGCATGCCTTATTTTATTTTATTTAAATATTTCTTTTTTAAACACGTATATTTTCAAGATCAGTACAATACAATTAACTAAATTAAAAAAAAAAATCTAATTGTCTCCCTATTAATAAACCAACCCACTTTAGGTGAGTTGGTTACCAAGCACTTTGCTTGATGCAAGGCCAAGGGTTCGAATTCCCTTATTACATTTTTAAGAATAGAGGTTAGGTCTCTTATCCCGTAGCCTCATTGGACCTTCCTCTTTCCTTTAGTAGTGAATATAGCTAGATGGGATTAAGTTAGAGTGTTGCGGTTGGATATATCCCTGTTAATGGACAAGGAATATCTCCATTTTAGGGGGTAAATGGAGAATCTTCCATTTACCCATCTAAATGACTGACACCTCACTATTTGGTTAAATTAAGGGCTAGCTTTTATCCACTTCACTATTTTACTATTTCTATCACTCAAAACTACGTAGTTTCAATTGTTATTCTATTTATATAACAAATTTAAGTATAGGAAAAAAAATAAATACTTCAAAAAATATAATGAAATTATAATATTATTTTACTCCAATTTAATGACCTACTTAAATTTGTGTTACGAATTATTATTTATTGCAAGAAATCAATTAAGTATATTTTTTAATTAAATAGTATGAATCATAATAAAATAATTTGATTAATTTTCTTAAATGACAATAATTTTAAAATATTAATTAATTATTAAGGAGAAGAAAATTGAAACTACTTAGTTTTGTCATAAAAATTTATAAAAATGATGATATGGCAAATATCTCACATTTGATTATGCATTTAGATGATGTGTCATTTATTTAGAGTAATAAATGAAAAATTACTCCATTTACCCCTAAATAGAGAGGGTACTTGTCCCCTGTTAATAACTAAGTAATGATAGATGGGCCGATATCCCGACTTAATAATTCCTTACAGGTTGCAAGTAGAGTAGATGTATTTACTTTTGAGGACGACAACAAGAAACAACTTGCATTTGATCTAGTGTACCTGAATTGACTTCCCGACCCACAATAAGAGTGGCTTTCTATTCAAATTTTCGGAGTAATTTACAATTAATCTCCAACTAATATTTAAAAGAATTTAACTTTTCTACATTATCGACGTAGCAATTTTTTATTCCACAGAATCACCGTGTAAATTTCATGCATTTACACATATTGTTATTGTTCGTGTAAATTTCGGCTATCCATACCGAAAATGACAAACAAATTAATTCTTTAATTTTTTATTATTGTATTACTCCTAAGTTAACTACAATAACTAAAAATAAACTGGAGCTGGACTCTCACGAAAACTCTCCTCCTCTCTCTAAAACCTCTCTCTCTCGTCTAGGGGGGCAATCTAAATCATTTGCACAGGCTTTATTGGGTGGCACAACCGACGCACAACCAGAACAACCCTTGAAAAAGCTTCAATCCTACAAGGGTGAGCCGGCGGTCTACTCTTTGAGGATGAAATTCAAAGGCTAGCTGATCCATTTAAATACACACTGGTTGGTCACTTCTCGCGAGGCAAACCTAACATGGAATTACTCCGCAAAAGTTTCCACACTATTGGTTTCAAAGGTGATTTTACAGTAGGCTATATTGATTACAAGCATGCCATGATTCGCTTTACATTAGAGGAGGATTATCTAAGGTGCTGGCTTAAAGCCACACGGTTTCTCAATGGTTTTTTCATCCGTATTCTTAAATGGCACCCTCTTTTCACGCCGGAGATAGAACCATCCATCGTGCCCATGTGGATAACCTTGGAGGGCCTCCCAGCAGTCTTCTACAATACATGCCAGAACACTCCATTTTTAGCATCGTACAAGCAGTTGGCACGCCACTTAAGCTGGACGTGGCTACCCGCAATTTCACTCGGCCGAACACTGCTAAGGTATGTGTAGAAATTGATCTACTTGCAATTTTACCTTTGCGAGTTTGGATTGGTGTTGGTGCGAATGGAAGATGGCAAAAAATCAGCTATGAAGATTTGCCAAGCTACTGTACAAATTGTCACAAAATCGTTCATGCATCATTGGATTGTAATTCCGGCAACCCCCGTCCGTCAAACCAGCATCTACAGCAGCAACCCATCCCAAAAAATATCCCACAATTCCAGCAAATACAAAAGGCTACCAAAAAATGGATTCCGTTTTCTAGCACGGACCCAGGTCTCTCGGGTACGAAGCCATCGAATTCACAATCTCCAGCAGCTGCAGAGGAGTTGATCACGCTGGTGGAACCACCACCATCACGTCTGCAAGAGACGATCTAGGCATCTCCAACAACTCCATCAATTCAAATTTTGAATTCTTCTTGCAGATAGGAACTGCCATACTAGATTCGGTTATGGATCCCTTGGAGATAGGAACAACCTTATCTCATTCGGTTGATATTCCTAATCTCCTCAACAATGCTGAAGATGTGTTGACCAAGTCAATGGGGGTTGCAACAAATGTGGAGCTACCTTTAGTTCAAACTTGCAGTAAGGTAATCCAACTAAATTTGGCTACTGTCCAAACAACCGCTCCCGAACAGTCGGCTGTAATATTCCAGCCAACATCCCCCAATTTGCACATGCAAACCATCGTGCCCATGGATGACTCTTCCATTCCTCACGCAACAATTATGGTTGAATTACCATGCTATTTTTCGGAGGGCAAATCACCCCGTACACCACATGCAGCACATGACAACCCGCAACTATCTCCCACTCAATTGCAACCGGTGAGTCAACCTTCATCCAAGAGGAAAAGTAGATGTAAACGAATTTACAATATGCCAAGGCCTATGCATACTAGGCTGGCTAAGAAACCAACGAGATTCCACTCCGCCCCTACCTCCTCAATGTTAATGGATAGTGTTTTAGCATGGAATGTAAGAGGAATAGGTAATAAACCTTCCATTCGTAGGTTAAAGTTGCTAGTTACACAAAACAGAATAAACATTCTTGCTTTAATGGAGCCTATGGTGGACAAAGCAAGGATTCCTCTTTTCACCCACAAGCTAGGGTTTGATTGTTGCCAATCTAATTCTAACGGGAAGATTTGGATTTTTTGGAATAAGGGGCTAGTCCTGACCCCCATTTTAGTTTATGAACTTTTTCATGTTTCTTGCTCCTTGCCATCCTATCATACAAATGTGGAAATCTCTTTCATTTATGCAAAGTGTACTAAGGCAGAAAGATGAGACCTTTGGGAGGCCCTCCGAACTATCCAACCACACTCTCCATGGCTAGTTGGGGGAGATTTCAATGTCATTTCCAGCTCGGATGAATATAAAGGTGGCAGCTCACTCGATGTTGAAGCCATGATGAAATTTAATGACTGTGTTCTGTCTTCATGATTGTGGATTGATGGATATTGCCTTCCAAGGTTTCAAATATACTTGGAGGGGCAATAGGACGGGAGGCATGGTGTGGAAAAGACTGGACCGGTTCGTGTGCAACAATGATTTCCTTGCTGCCTTCCGCAACATTAACGTTGAAGACCTCATCAAGACGTGCTCGGATCATTCACCTTTCCTTATCAAAGTGTCAAATGACGTCACAACAGGCCCAAAGCCATTTAAATTCTTAAACATGTGGACTAAGCATAAAGATTTTTTGCAGGTAGTGGAACAAAATTGGTCTTTACATTGTTCTGGACTGCCTCTCTTCATTTTTGCTTGCAAGCTCCAACGATTGAAAGCAGAGCTAAAAAATTGGAATCGTACGGTGTTTGGAGATGTGTTTTCCAAAGTCCAAGCAGCTGAACGGGATGTACATGTAAAGGAGGAGGCTTTTCTGCAGCAACAAAATCAAAACAATCAATTGGCACTATCTCATGCGCAAGCGGTTCCCACCTACATCTCAATGCCTGGCCGAAGAGGAAATGTTTTGGCGTCAAAAAGTGGGGATAAAGTGGTTAAAGGAAGGCGACCATAATACTATCTTCTTCTATTCTGCACTCATGGCCAAGAAACAACGTTTGCGGATCTCAAAAATTAAAGTGGATGGTGTTTGGACTAAAGATACACAATGTATTGAAGCTAAGGGGATTAAGTTTCTCCAACATCTCTTATCGTGTAATGAGCCGACGGTGATAGATCACACTTTGTTAGATACTCTTCCCACGACAGTCTCCAATGCGGACAATCAACTCTTGCTAGTTGAACTCACCACAAAGGAGTTAAAAGAGTCAGTTTTCTCCCTCAACCCGGATGGAGCAGCGGGTATTGATGGATATAACGGTTTTTTCTTCTTCTTTTCCTGGGATATTATTCATCGGGATCTTTTCCATGCTGTAGGAGCATTCTTGAAGGGGGCGACACTGCCACGTATGGTCACTAGTACCCTCATTACTTTAATCCCGAAAGTTGACGAATCCCTCATCTTTCACTGATTTTCGACCCATTAGTCTATGTACTTTCTTCAACAAAGTATGCACAAAGATTTTGGCTACCAGGCTCTCCACTATTATGCCCAAACTTATTTCCCCCGAACAAGGTGCTTATGTCCTAGGTAGAGAAATTGCAGATAACATCTTTCTAGCCCAAGAGATGGTGGAGTTCTTAAACAAGAAAACAAGAGGTGGTAATCTGATCATCAAGCTGGACCTCGCCAAAGCTTTTGATAGGTTATCTTGGTCTTTTTCATATGAAATTCTTAGGAGGTTTGGTTTTGCTGAGAATTGGATCTCTTTAGTGAAGAATAGTCTGGAATATTGTTGGTTTTCTATTCTCTAATGGTGTGCCAAAAGGTTTCTTTAAATCTTTAAGAGGAGTTCAGCAAGGGGACCCTCTATCCCCTCTTCTTTTCTCAATTATGATGGAGTCTTTCTCCCTTGGTTTGAGTGCTCAATTTTGTGTTGGGAAAATTTCTGAGTTAGAACGCTCTTCCGAGGTCATGTCCAACCATCTCTAATTTGGCTTATGCGGATGATGTGGTAATTTTTACAAGGGGAGAGGCTAATTCAATCTGAAATCTCATGGCTTTCATTTCAAGGTTTGAGACATCCTCTGGGCAGCTTTGCAACAAAGCCAAAAGCTCTTTTTATTTGTCCAAGACATCATCCACACCTCGTATTCGGATGATTCAAGCCAAAATGGGGTTTGTTAGAAAATCCCTACCGTTCATATATTTGGGATGCCCCATCCAGAAAGCAAAAAAATGGAAAGATCTTTTTTAGCCAATGATTGAAAAAGTGACAGCACGTATTCATGGTTGGCAAACACAATTTCTCTCTCCTGGAGGACGGCTTATTCTCATCAAACATGTGTTGAGTAGCATCCCAATCTTTCTTATGGCAGTTCTCGCTCCTCCACTTTCAGTCCTTAAGGAGTTAGAAAGGCAATTTGCGGGTTTCTTCTGGGGAGATTCGGAAGGGGTTCCAAAACGCACATTGGATAGCATGGTCTACCATTTGTCAACCAACATCCTCTAATGGCCTCGGTATTACTCCTTTGGCGGCTGTTGTGCATGGTTTCAACATGAAATTATGGTGGAAGTTTCGGAAAGGTCATTCCTTATGGAGCTCATTCCTCCATGGACGATAGTTAAACCGCTGCGCTCATCCTTGTTTAGCTCAAGAATCACCTGGAGACTCATTCACATGGAAACGAATGCTGCGTGTTCGTGAGTCGGCAGAGCAAAATATGTTGTTCCTCATCCGGAATGCCAACTCTTCATTCTAGTTTGACACATGGACTGATCACGGGCCGCTAGTTAACATGGTGGAGCATGTTTATGATAGCCACCTTTCAGTGAGGCAAGTATGGAATTCTAGCGAATGGAATTTATCCTTACTCGACGGGAGATATTCCAGTGAGGAGCTTCGCAACATTGGGAACTACATTAAAGACAAGGTCATATGCCAGAGGGATTCAGATTCGGACAAGCTCATTTAGGACCCTTACATCCAACGGCTCTTTCTCTATCTCATCCACTTACTCGCCAATGGCTCAATCATTCACTAGAGAAATGATTTGGGATAAGAGACTCCAACTGAAGATCTCCATCTTTATGTGGAAATTGTTAAACATACGGCTTCCAACGGATGACCTGATTTCCAAGATAGGCATCCCATTACCATCCAAATGCCGTTTTTGTAACAATGAAGAATCTGTCAATCATCTCTTTGTGGTATGTACATTGGCAAAACAAGTTTGGAGTTTTTTTGAAGAGTGGTTTGCCCCAGCCACTACCATTTCAGATAAACTCAACTCGTGGTGGTGGGCTGCACACGCTCATTCTACCACAATGGGGGAAATACATAAAATCCTTCCATGCATTGTTTGCTGGTTCATTTGGAAGTCTAGAAATAATGCTACATTCCAAGGGACAAGCATCTTAGCCACCAGAATCATTGTCGACATTTGTGCTTATTTGAAGCTAATCAAGTAGCGGATAGATTATGAGCAAATAAGGGTATTATTCATTCTTCTTATATAAAGTATAACCAAGACACAATTCCCAAATCTCTTAGAGGATTGCTGCACTTGGATGCTCAAAGTTGCCCTTATATAAGGCATTATAAATCATGAATTATTAAATAAATTCTCACCCACAGGTGTTTGCTCAAAAAAAAAAAAAAACCTATATAATATTAAACTAATTAAGGAAGTAAATTGACTAAATTTCAATAAAAACTCATAATATTCTCTGAAAATAAAAATACAAATACGTATTGTAAAAATTAACTGAAATACTAAAATAAATACCAAAATTTGGAATTTAAAGCAATAAAATGCTATGATTTACATATAAATAACCCTAATTTACTAGAGCTATCAGCGTGCTTGTGCCAGGAGGCAGTACTAGGGCAGGGTGCACCCACGGCTCTGCTCGATAGGTCCTTATTTTTCTCTGTTTACTTTGTTTTAATCTATTTGACCTCTGATCAATCTCGAACCTAGAAAAACAGACATGTTGAAAACCTAATTATGTGTATTTAAACATTAAAAACATACAAACTAATATTTATGATAAAATGCTGACCAAAATATCCAAACTCACTAATCAAGACATCTCAGAAACCAATTAAAACTCAAGGTAAAATACATGAAAATAACTCTCGTTTTGATATTTAATAGTGAATGAAACATAAAATAAACTAATCACAAGGCTGCAAGCCTTTATTACCTACCAGGTTCTTAAACTAAAACATGTAAAGCAAAATAAAGCATAATAAATAGAAAGGAAAGAAATACTCATTCAATAAAACCAAGTACGGTTACCACCAATGTGATAGTCCTTGGTAAACTTGCTCCATGGATTAGCATATCAAAAATGCCCAAGGATTTGATCTTTGGAATAAGTGGCTCTTATCTCCCTAGTCCCCTCTAGAGAGTATCCCTTTTCTTTTACTCCTCCTCGAGTTGGCTCTTTTTTTTTTTTTTTTCATAAGCACCTGAAATTTTACCTCCTTTATGAAGTGACTAACTTGAATAAACTCACATTTATGTAAAGGTAAAGTCAGTGGTTGCTCCCAAAAAGGATTAATTAAGTGATGCGGTTGTTGTGATTTCAAGTTCAAGAGGTTCTTGGGAATTGGTTTCCATTAATATATATTCCTCTTTTCCGTCTTCTTGAACAGGTTCTTTATCCATTGGTGGGAATATTGGAGTCCCTTATTCTTCACCATTTATCATTCCTTGAACTTAATCAAGTTGCTCTTCTAACTTCTTGGTGGATGTGTCTTGGTCTCCGATGAATCTAGCTTGCTCTCATTAGAGTTGGGTTTGTTCTTCCCGTAGTTGGGAAACTTCTTCTTGCACTTTGGCATGTTCTTCTCAAACTTTGGGAATTTCTTCTCGAAGTTCTTGAAGCATCCTCCAACTTTCTGTTGATTTTGCCATGTCAACTTCTTAGATTGTTTGGTGAAAGGATTGGTGCTCCATTGGTTGATATAAAGGCTCTTGAGGTGGAGGGAATGAATAAACTCCAATTCAAGGATTTTCTTGGTAGCTCTCATAAGGATATTGATGGCTAGACCATTTCCATTTGTTAATCTAAGGGGAAGGAAGAATAATCATAAAAAGAAACATACACATTGGACACACCTCCATTACCATAAGATTGATAATTTCCTTTACATGAATAATTCAAATATATTCCTTGCTAGTTCTTGAAGAACAAACAACAAAAATAAAAACAATAAAATGAACTAAAACAACACAAACAAGAAAATTAGGAAAGCTTGCACTACTAGCTAGTCTAGACCATCCATCATAAAGAAAATATTTTTGAATATTTCAAACTAAGAATACAGTTACAAACATTAACACTAAGTTTAGCATCTTAAAGAAAGCAATAACAAAACACATGTAGAAAGAGAGCATTTTAAGAAGGCATTTAAATCTACAACTACAAGTTACTACTAAGAAAGCATATATAAAGAAGACAACAAACAAATATAGCAATTAATCTAAGAAAGAAACAAAATAAAGCAATATGATCTAATGATCTAAACTACAATAATTTAACACAAACAAATGAACTTAAATATAAACTAAGGAGGTCTTACACTGGGAGTCTTCAATCCACAACCAAGGAAATAGAAATTTCACTAAGCTGCATCTAATCTAAAACAATCCTCCCTAAATGGGAAGGAAAAGGAAGATTACCTCTATCTTACAACTACACCTTCTAACATACCCTAAAAGAGGCTTAAAAGGTGTATTTATAGTCTTAGTGTTGGAGAAAATGGTTTCAACGATAATTTGCCCCGATATGGACCTTTTTACCCTTTAGAATTCTTGGACCGCTCTCCAAACCACAGTGACCAACTCAGAATCGTTACTCGGTGTCCAGATTCCCTTCTTTATTTTTGTCACCTCGGTGTTGGATGCGTTGGTTGACCTCTCTTTGTCGCCGCAATTACAAATTTTCCTTCGTCATTATCTTCACTATGGTGTTAGATATGCCTCTTTTTGTAACCGCGGTTGTGAAGCACGGTAAAAATTAAGCTAGAAGCTTCAAAACACATGGCATTTTGATAGTATCTCAAAAACTTGACATGTGATTAGTCTATGTACTAAATTCAAATGCTTATTCACTGTCAAGTTATAAAACCACCTTACTACACATAGACTACAATCTGCACTTCCGCAAGTATACGGGTTAGATTAGTAGCAAGTTGTGAGGGGTATCGATCACGAGAAAGGCTGGATGACACTAGGACCCCTTGGATGTGAGTATATAAACAACCGAATGAAATTGCAATTATAGTAAGATGACAATTAAACATGCATATAAGTAATAAACAACTAGATTATCAAACATATTAACAATAATAAACAAAAGGGATTTACTACGGCTATAATTCCCTTGCTAGGTGGAGTCTTCTAGTAGGATGGCATTCAATGGGTACAAATGAGATTTCCCTCCCAACAATGAACTTGTTCCTTGGCCTGACTCATGATTCTAGTCTAATACACACATAGAGTTCAAGGAAATAATCAAGGAAATTTCTAGCATCATGACCCAACTACTGATCCACATAATCATGTAGTAAAGTAGTCTAAGAATTAACACTCAATGCTTGTATGTTGTGTTAACCTCACAAAAATGGTACAAAGGTGGTATGTTTCCCTCTCACCAATATTGCAAAACATTTGTTACAACACTAATGTCCATCAATTACTGTTCTACCCACCTGAATCACCCATACATAAGCAAGCTCATTTGTTATAGCCCAAGCCCCTACTAGTTTATCTACTCATGCATAAAGAAGTAAAAAAAAATAGAAATGTGAAGGAAAGCTATAGCAACTACTAAGGTAAAAACTAGAAATAACATTAACATGAACATATCAATCATCATGTGAGAATTGTAAATAAGCATAACATAATAGATAATTATACTAAATAAAAGCTAAGACAAAGGATAGAAACTATGTTCCAAGCTTGCATTAATTAAAGAGAGTAATTTTTAGGGTTAAAATGCTTAAAATTAGAAAAGTAGAGTAAATGCTAAAGAGCAAATATTACTAAATATGGCAAAGTTCTGCTACTTCTAATGCTACCTTATCTAGACTAGCTGCTACTAAAAGCCCTATAATTTCTACTATATGTTTTAGGTACACATTCCAAGGTAATTTGACATTCCCACAGACATTCCAAAAGTGGCCAAAGTTTCACATGTCTTGAATCTCCTCAGACCGTAGCATCAAATTTCCCTTCTTCGATTTGGTCACCGTAGTGTCCAACCTACATTGACTAGGGTCTTTGATCAGTTGGTAATTGTGGTGGTGAATATTGTGCTGTGAAATTCGTAATCATAATGTTAGACACTTGAAGTCTTGAACGACTTGGTGATTACGGTGGTGAGATTTCGTCTTTGGAATTCTTCATGTTCTTATTGCATCTTCGATCCTTAGCTTCTTCAATCATTCAAGTTGCTATCAAATTGCAATAATTCCAACAAATACACAAAAAAATACTAGCTACAAATGCACCAACAATAAATAAATTTTGTTTAACCATCATTCAATTTGTGCATAATCGTTACCAAAACTCCTAATATTAGACTGAGGCTACTAAAACGACTACTAGACATCCAATATGAATAAAAACACATAATTAGGGATTGATACTATAAAAATGTCAAAGGTTTTAGAGGTTAAATAACTCTATTTATTGGAGTTATTACACCCCTAAGCCTAGCGTGTTGGTAGTATTGAGCTAAACAAGAAAATAAAAAGAGCTAAAAACACCTAGCGAAGTTGAAAATATTGAACTCTAGAACACTTACCACATATGCAAATGAGGTTTTATGTCACGCCCTCAAAAGGGGACAATGACACGCCACACTTCGGGATTACCCCAAGCATGCAAGGCACAGTATAAGAGAAATAAACAACCCATAAAATCTGTCGTTAGACTTCGAATTCATATAGGACAAAACCACATGAGGTATACACCACAATTATAACCACAACCATACACGACATAGCCGAATCACACCTATATACAATTATCGATCCACAATAATGATATGACAACCAGACTTTGATATACAAGACAATTCTAATTAGTCCTTAGCCACACAAGCCCAAACACAAGAAAAACATCACACTAAGATGGTAAACAGAAAACTCTTCGTGTTGTAATCTCCTCCCAGGTCAGTACTCGACTCAGGACCTGCTATTGCCTCCTGTTGGTCCTCGACTGCAAACAAAAGGGAAAAAAACTATAACGGAGTAAGCATATAATGCTTGGTAAATAACACTTATGCCCAATTATAGATACCACGTATACAATCAGTGCGGGAAAAAATATATGAGACATTTTCAATAATTAAAATGCAAATGTCAATTAGGAAGCTCATGGTTCACAAAAGTCTTTCCAGCGCTGTATCCAAGTTTGCCTATTTTTGTCTGAGTAGACAAGACATAACAGAGTGTCTATCACTTGTCATCCCAATTGAGGGTATAACATTTACAAAGCATAGTACTCAGTATATCATTTCATTCTCTCACTCGTAGCTAAGTCCACTCACTTGTCTAAGTGGCCCATTGAGCTCTTCACAATAATCACGATTATGATTATGATTATGATTATGATTTTTCAAAACAAATAAATAAATAAAGAATGTAATTGCCACCCGATATGTGAAATGCGTCGGGACACTAACCTAAACCTGAAGGAGAGAGAAAAATTCTAAAAGTTCAGTCATAAGAAATTTTTAAATCATTTTAAAAATGTAATAAATAAAAAAAATAATAAAAGAATAAATTAGAAACCCTATACTAGATGCATCCTAGTCTACGAAAATAAAAAAAAATATGATTCGAGAGTCCCATTGAAGAAAGGAAAGGCTAGACTGCTCTACGAATAACCTACACATCTTTTCACACCTAGTAAAACCAGTTGCGATGATTTAATTCATGTTTCTAAAAATTAACCAAATTTATATCAAGTTTGGATGAAAGCAAAATGAGAGTAAATGAAGAGTAAAATATGCACAGAAAGAGTAAGGAATGGGAAAACTCACTATGCCAGCGTTGAACTAATCACACAGAAAGCGAAATCCTCTATACTAGTGTGACCAAAAGATAATGATAAGAATGAACAAACTTGAAGGGATAAAATAATATACATATAAGAACGTAAGGAACGTAAGCACACAAAACAAAATACTGTGTAACATAAAAATCCTAAAAAAAGTAGCAAACACAAAGTACATACCCCTATCTATTACGTTAGGCTTAAGTCTTTTACCAAAGAACAAAAGTTGCCCCATCTCAAAGGTCAACACTTATGCATACGTACATGAGCCATTACCCTGTGAAAATACTCTAAGAAAGCAGTAAAGGAATTATTAAATAAACCAAAAAAAATAAGTGACAAATAAAGCATATATTTCACGTAATAAAGTTTAGAAATGTACCTCTTGGAGCACAAGGGTATTTGTGGTACTAATCCTAATTAACATGAACAAACGGGTTAAAATAACCCCCTATCCCTACGTATCTTGATACAGATAATGCTAAGGAGACTAAAGCTAAATAACAATGATTATAGGCAAGAACAAAGATATTTAACAAAATCAATCTAAACAACCAAAATTATACCAATTCATCGAAAGAGGAGTCAAAAGGGGCAAATCAGAACAAGATGAACTCAATTAAATCAAATTGTAATATTAAGGGGTAACTTACAACATTTCCCAACAATTAAAGTATCAACATGGTCAAAACAATGGACTTAGTAGGAAAAATAACAGTTACGAAGAAAAGAAACAATATTAGTAACAATCTAAACTTCTAGGGCTGTAATTATAGAACTACAAAGTTTTTTGTGTCAAAATTACCATTTCAATAAAGTTTAGGGACAACAAATGTCATTTACTAAAGTTTAGGACCAAAGTTTTGGGGATCAAAATGTAATTTCAGAAAGTTCCAAGGACAAAAATGTAATTTCAAAAGTCACAGGGACGAAATTAAATTTTTAAAAAATTATGGAATAAATGTAATTTTTGAAAGTTTCGGGGGTGAAAAATGCAGTTTAAGAAAGTTTCGAGGATCATAAAGTATAATTTCAAAATGCTCTAGGGGCAAAGGTATGATATTAGAAAGTTTGAGGGGCAAAAGTGTAATTTTTGGAAGTTCTACTAATGGGGCATAAAAAATCTGATGATCTTACATAAAAATGAATTGGACTTCAGGCATTTTAAAAGTCTTTTCTTAATAAAGCGCAAACATAAACTAGTGTTCAAAACAAATTATTCAACGCCCAAAACCAAAACTTGCGTACGACAAGCCATGGGCCTGACCGAAGCAATAGGCCCAAACATATTCAATTAACCCAAGCTTGGTTATGACCCATTAATCAAACGAAAATTGTAAACCTAAGTACAAGAATGTAGATAAGTTCCCAAGCCCAAAACTCCCCGCTTTGTTTGATACATTATACGAAAATAAAATTTAAAAAACACAAAACTGTAGCAAAATTTTTGAATTTTTACTTCTTACTTGTTTTTTTAAAAAAAAGAAAAAGATAAATGTTCTTGCTTTTATTAATATTCTTTGTTGGGATCAAAATAAAAAATATTTTTTATTAGGGATAAAATCCCTAAATTTTTAAGAAGTCATCACTTCCACCTTATTTTTATTTTTAATTACGAAAAACTTTACTTTGTTCATTTTGATGATGCAAAATAATAGTACAAAAATAGGGTCTAAAAGGGGACTATGAAAAGTGACATTGGAAGATCCTAAAATAATCAAGAATATGATTTTTGAAAACAAATAATAAATAAAGAATGTAATAGCCACCCAATATGTGAAATGCATCGGGACACTAACCTAAACCTGAAGGAGAGAGAAAAATTCTAAAAGTTCATGGTCACAAGAAATTTTTAAATCATTTTAAAAATGTAATAAATAAATAAAAATAATAAAAGAATAAATTAGAAACCCTATACTAGATGCATCCTAGTCTACGAAAATAAAAAATGATTCGAGAGTCCCACTGAGGAAAGGAAAGGCTAGACTGCACTACGAATAACCTAAGCACCTTTTCACACCTACTAAAATCAGCTATTGCGATGATTTAATTCATGTTTCTAAAAATTAACCAAATTTATATCAAGTTTGGATGAAAGCAAAATGAGAGTAAATGAAGAGTAAAATATGCATAGAAAGAGGAAGGAATGGGAAAACTCACTATGCTAGCGTTGAACTAACACAGAAAGGGAAATCCTCTGTACTAGTGTGAGCAAAAGATAATGATAAGAAAGAACAAACTTGAAAGGATAAAATAATATACATATAATAACGTAAGGATCGTAAGCACACAAAAAAAAAAACTGTGTAACATAAAAATCCTAACAAAAGTAGCTAACACAAAGTACGTACCCCTATCTATTACGTTAGGCTTAAGTCTTTTACCAAAGAACAAAAGTTGCCCCATCTCAAGGTCAACACTTATGCATACCTACATGAGCCATTACCCTGTGTAAATACTCTTAGAAAGCAGTAATAAATCAAATAAAACAAGTGAGAAATAAAGCATATATTTCACGTAATAAAGTTTAGAAATGTACCGTCTTCTTGGAGCACAAGGGTATTTGTGGTTCTAATCCTAACTAACATGAACAAACGGGTTAAAATAACCCCCTTCCCCTTCGTATCCCGATACAGATAATGCTAAGGAGACTAAAGCTAAATAACAAAATGATTTAGGCAAGAACAAAGATATTTAACAAAATCAATCTAAAAAACCAAAATTATACCAATTCATCGAAAGAGGAGTCAAAGGGGCAAATCAGAACAAGATGAACTCAATTAAATCAAATTGTAATATTAAGGGGTAAATTACAACATTTCCAAACAATTAAAGTATCAACATGCTCAAAACAATGGACTTAGTAGCAAAAATAACAGTTACGAAGAAAAGAAACAATATTAGTAACAATCTAAACTTCTAGGGGTGTAATTGTAGAACTACAAAGTTTTTGGTGTCAAAATTACCATTTCAATAAAGTTTAGGGACAACAAATGTCATTTACTAAAGTTTAGGAACCAAATGGCAACTTAAGAGAGTTTTGGGGATCAAAATGTAATTTCAGAAAGTTCCAAGGAAAAAATGTATTTCAAAAGCCAAAGGGACTAAATTAAATTTTTAAAAAATTATGGACTAATTGTAATTTTTGAAAGTTTCCAGGGTCAAAAATCCAGTTTAAGAAAGTTTCGAGGATCAAAAGTATAATTTCAAAATGCTCTAGGGGCAAACGTATGATTTTAGAAAGTTTGAGGGGCAAAAGTGTAATTTCTGGAAGTTCTAATAATGGGGCATAAAAAATCTGATGATCCTACATAAAAATGAATTGGACTTCAGGCATTTTAAATGTCTTTTCTAAATAAACCGCAAAAATAAACCAGTGTTCAAAACAAATTATTCAAGGCCTAAAACCAAAACTTGCGTACGACAAGCCATTGGGCCTGACCGAAGCTATAGGCCCAAATAAATTATGGACTAAATGTAATTTTTGAAAGTTTCGGGGGTGAAAAATGCAGTTTAAGAAAGTTTCGAGGATCAAAAGTATAATTTCAAAATGCTCTATATGGGAAAAGGTATGATTTTAGAAAGTTCGAGGGGCAAAAGTGTAATTTCTGGAAGTTCTAATAATGGGGCATAAAAAATCTAATGATCCTACATAAAAATGAATTGGACTTCAGACGTTTTAAATGTCTTTTCTTAATAAAGCGCAAAAATAAACCAGTGTACGAAACAAATTATTCAAGACCCAAAACCAAAACTTGCGTACAACAAGCCATTGGGCCTGACCGAAGCGATAGGCCCAAACATATTCAATTAACCCAAGCTTGGTTATGACCCATTAATCAAACGAAAATTATAATCCTAAGTACAAGAAAGTAGATAAATTCCCAAGCCAAAAACTCCCCGCTTTGTTTGTTACATTGTACGAAAATAAAATTTAAAAAACACAAAACAGTAGCAAAAATTTTGAAGTTTTACTGCTTACTTTTTTTTTTAAAAAAAAGGATAAATGTTCTTGCTTTTATTAATATTCTTTGTTGGGGATCAAAATAAAAATTATTTTTTATTTCGGATAAAATCTGAGCATATCCTAACTTTTTAAGAAGTCATCACTTCCACCTTATTTTTATTTTTAATTACGAAAAACTTTACTTTGATCATTTTGATGATGTAAAATAATAGTACAAAAATAAGGTCTAAAAGGGGACTTTGAAAAGTGACATTGGAAGATCCTAAAATAATCTAGAATATGATTTTTCAAAACAAATTAATAAATAAAGAATGTAATCGCCACCCGATATGTGAAATGCATCAGGACACTAACCTAAACCTGAAGGAGAGAGAAAAATTTTAAAAGTTAATGGTCATAAGAAATTTTAAATCATTTTAAAAATGTAATAAATAAATAAAAATAATAAAAGAATAAATTAGTAACCCTATACTAGATGCATCCTAGTCTACGGAAAAAAAAAATGATTCGAGAGTCCGATTGAGGAAATGAAAGGCTAGACTGCTCTACGAATAACCTAAGCACCTTTTCACGCCTACTAAAACCAGTTGCGATGATTTAATTCATGTTTCTAAAAATTAACCAAACAAATTTGTATCAAGTTTGGATGAAAGCAAAATGAGAGTAAATGAAGAGTAAAATTTGCACAGAAGAATGAGGAATGGGAAAACTGACTATGCTAACAGAGAAAGGGAAATCCACTATACTAGTGTGAGCAAAAGATATTTATAAGAATGAACAAACTTGAAAGGATAAAATAATATACATATAAGCACGTAAGGAACGTAAGCACACAAAACAAAATACTGTGTAACATAAAAATCCTAACAAAAGTAGCGAACACAAAGTATGTACCCCTATCTATTACGTTAGGCTTAAGTCTTTTACCAAAGAACAAAAATTGCCCCATCTCTAAGGTCAACACTTATGCATACCCATTACCCTGTGTAAATACTCTAAGAAAGAAGTAAATGAATTATAAAATAAGTGACAAATAAAGCATTTTTTTTCACGTAATAAAGTTTAGAAATGTACCTCTTGGAGCACAAGGGTATTTGTGGTTCTAATCCTAACTAACATGAACAAACGAGTCTCTTTAGACTAAAATAACCCACTTCCCTTTCGTATCCCGATACAGATAATGCTAAGGAGACTAAAGCTAAAAAACATGATTTAGGCAAGAACAAAGATATTTAATAAAATCAATCTAAACAACCAAAATTATACCAATTCATCGAAAGAGGTGTCAAACGGGGCAAATCAGAACAAGATGAACTAAATTAAATCAAATTGTAATATTAAGGGTAAATTACAATATTTCCAAACAATTAAAGATTCAACATGCTCAAAACAATGGACTTAGTAGCAAAAATAACAGTTAAAAAGAAAAGAAACAAAATTAGTAACAATCTAAACTTTTAGCGGTGTATTTATAGAACTACAAAGTTTTTGGTGTCAAAATTACCATTTCAATAAAGTTTAGGGACAAAAATGTTATTTACTATAGTTTAGGAAACAAATGGCAACTTAAGAAAGTCTTGGGGATCAAAATTTAATTTCAGAAAGCTCGAAGTACAAAATGTAATTTCAAAAATCACAGGGACTAAACTTCCAGAAATTCAATTTTAAAAAAACTATGGACTAAAATGAATTTTTGAAAGGTTCAGGGGTAAAAAATGCAGTTAAAGAAAGTTTCGAGGAACAAAAGTATAATTTCAAAATGCTCTAGGAGCAAAGGTAAGATTTCAGAAAGTTCGAGGGGCAAAAGTGTAATTTCTGGAAGTTCTACTAATGGGGCATAAAAAATTTTTGATCCAACATAAAAATGAATTGGACTTCAGACGTTTTAAATGTCTTTTCTTAATAAAGCGCAAAAATAAACCAGTGTACGAAACAAATTATTCAAGACCCAAAACCAAAACTTGCGTACAACAAGCCATGGGCCTGACCGAAGCAATAGGTCCAAACATATTCAATTAACCCAAGCTTGGTTATGACCCATTAATCAAACGAAAATTATAATCCTAAGTACAAGAAAGTAGATAAATTCCCAAGCCCAAAACTCCCCGCTTTGTTTGTTACATTGTACGAAAATAAAATTTAAAAAACACAAAATAGTAGCATTTTTCTTAAAATTTTGAATTTTTACTTCTTGCTTGTTTTTTGAAAAAAAAAAGAAGATAAATGTTCTTGCTTTTATTAATATTCTTTGTTGGGATCAAAATAAAAAATATTTTTTTATTAGGGATAAAATCCCTAAAATTTTATGAAGTCATCACTTCCACCTTATTTTTATTTTTAATTACGAAAAACTTTACTTTGTTCATTTTGATGATGTAAAATAATAGTACAAAAATAGGGTCTAAAAGGGGACTTTGAAAAGTGACATTGGAAGATCCTAAAATAATCAAGAATATGATTTTTGAAAACAAATAAATAAATAAAGAATGTAATCGCCACCCGATATGTGAAATGCATCGGGACACTAACCTATACCTGAAGGAGAGCGAAAAATTCTCAAAGTTCATGGTCATAAGAAATTTTTAAATCATTTTAAAAAGGTAGTAAATAAATAAAAATAATAAAAGAATAAATTAGAAACCCTATACTAGATGCATCCTAGTCTACGGAAAAAAAAATGTTATATGATTCGAGAGTCCGATTGAGGAAATGAAAGGCTAGACTGCTCTACGAATAACCTAAGCACCTTTTCACACCTACTAAAACCAGTTGCGATGATTTAATTCATGTTTCTAAAAATTAACCAAATTTATATCAAGTTTGGATGAAAGCAAAATGAGAGTAAATGAAGAGTAAAATATGCATAGAAAGAGTGAGGAATGGGAAAACTCACTATGCTAGCGTTGAACTAACACAGAAAAGGAAATCCTCTCTACTAGTGTGAGCAAAACATAATGATAAGAAAAAACAAACTAGAAAGGATAAAATAATATACATATAAGAACGTAAGCATACAAAACAAAATACTGTGTAACATAAAAATCCTAACAAAAGTAGAAAACACAAAGTACGTACCCCTATCTATTATGTTAGGCTTAAGTCTTTTACCAAAGAACAAAAGTTGCCCCATCTCAAAGGTCAACACTTAGGCATACCTACATGAGCCATTACCCTGTGTAAATACTCTTACTAGAAAGCAGTAAATAAATTATTAAATAAATCAAATAAAATAGGTGACAAATAAAGCATATATTTCACGTAATAAAGTTTAGAAATGTACCTCTTGGAGCACAAGGGTATTTGTGGTTCTAATCCTAACTAACATGAACAAACGGGTTAAAATAACCCCCTTCCCCTTCGTATCCCGATACAGATAATGCTAAGGAGACTAAAGCTAAATAACAAAATGATTTAGGCAAGAACAAAGATATTCAACTAAATCAATCTAAACAACCAAAATTATACCAATTCTTCGAAAGAGGAGTCAAAAAGGGGAAATCAGAACAAGATGAACTCAATTAAATCAAATTGTAATATTAAGGGGTAAATTACAACATTTCCAAACAATTAAAGTATCAACATGCTCAAAACAATGGACTTAGTAGCAAAAATAACAGTTACGAAGAAAAGAAACAATATTAGTAACAATCTAAACTTCTAGGGGTGTAATTGTAGAACTACAAAGTTTTTGGTGCCAATGAAATTACCATTTCAATAAAGTTTAGGGACAACAAATGTCATTTACTAAAGTTTAGGAACCAAATGGCAACTTAAGAGAGTTTTGGGGATCAAAATGTAATTTCAGAAAGTTCCAAGGACAAAAATGTAATTTCAAAAGTCACAGGGACTAAATTCAATTTTTAAAAAATTATGGACTAATTGTAATTTTTGAAAGTTTCCGGGGTCAAAAATGCAGTTTAAGAAAGTTTCGAGGATCAAAAGTATAATTTCAGAATGCTCTAGGGGCAAACGTATGATTTTAGAAAGTTTGAGGGGCTAAAGTTTAATTTCTAGAAGTTCTAATAATATACATAAAAAATCTGATGATCCTACATAAAATTGAATTGGACTTCAGGCATTTTAAATGTCTTTTCTTAATAAACCGCAAAAATAAACCAGTGTTCAAAACAAATTATTCAAGGCCCAAAACCAAAACTTGCGTACGACAAGCCATTGGGCTTGACCGAAGCAATAGGCCCAAACAAATTAAATGGACTAAATGTAATTTTTGAAAGTTTCGGGGATGAAAAATGCAGTTTAAGAAAGTTTCGTGGATCAAAAGTGTAATTTCAAAATGCTCTAGGGGCAAAGGTACGATTTTAGAAAGTTTAAGGGGCAAAAGTGTAATTTCTGGAAGTTCTAATAACGGGGCATAAAAAATCTGATGATCCTACATAAAAACGAATTGGACTTCAGACGTTTTAAATGTCTTTTCTTAATAAAGTGCAAAAATAAACCAGTGTACGAAACAAATTATTCAAGACCCAAAACCAAAACTTGCGTACAACAAGCCATTGGGCCTGACCGAAGCGATAGGCCCAAACATATTCAATTAACCCAAGCTTGGTTATGACCCATTAATCAAACGAAAATTATAATCCTAAGTACAAGAAAGTAGATAAATTCCCAAGTATAAAACTCCCCGCTTTGTTTGTTACTTTGTGCGAAAATAAAATTTAAAAAACACAAAACAGTAGCAAAAATTTTGAAGTTGTATATCTGCTTACTTTTTTTAAAAAAAAAGAAGATAAATGTTCTTGCTTTTATTAATATTCTTTGTTGGGGATCAGAATAAAAATTATTTTTTATTTGGGTTAAAATCCCTAAATTTTTAAGAAGTCATCACTTCCACCTTATTTTTATTTTTATTTACGAAAAACTTTACTTTGTTCATTTCGATGATGTAAAATAATAGTACAAAATAAGGTCTAAAAGGGGACTTTGAAAAGTGACATTGGAAGATCTTAAAATAATCTAGAATATGATTTTTGAAAACAAATAAATAAATAAAGAATGTAATCGCCACCCGATATGTGAAATGCATCGGGACACTAACCTATACCTGAAGGAGAGCGAAAAATTCTCAAAGTTCATGGTCATAAGAAATTTTTAAATCATTTTAAAAAGGTAGTAAATAAATAAAAATAATAAAAGAATAAATTAGAAACCCTATACTAGATGCATCCTAGTCTACGGAAAAAAAAAATGATTCGAGAGTCCGATTGAGACGGTTGAAATGAAAGGCTAGACTGCTCTACGAATAACCTAAGCACCTTTTCACACCTACTAAAACCAGTTGCGATGATTTAATTCATGTTTCTAAAAATTAACCAAATTTATATCAAGTTTGGATGAAAGCAAAATGAGAGTAAATGAAGAGTAAAATATGCATAGAAAGAGTGAGGAATGGGAAAACAAACTATGCTAGCATTGAACTAACACAGAAAGGGAAATCCTCTGTACTAGTGTGAGCAAAAGATAATGATAAGAATGAACAAACTTGAAAGGATATAATAATATACATATAAGAACGTAAGCATACAAAACAAAATACTGTGTAACATAAAAATCCTAACAAAAGTAGCAAACACAAAGTACGTACCCCTATCTATTACGTTAGGCTTAAGTCTTTTACCAAAGAACAAAAGTTGCCCCATCTCTAAGGTCAACACTTATGCATACCTACATGAGCCATTACCCTGTGTAAATACTCTTAGAAAGCAGAAAATGAATTATCTAAATAAATCAAATAAAACAAGTGACAAATAAAGCATATATTTCACGTAATAAAGTTTAGAAATGTACCTCTTGGAGCACAAGGGTATTTGTGGTACTAATCCTAATTAACATGAACAAACGGGTTAAAATAACCCCCTATCCCTACGTATCTCGATACAGATAATGCTAAGGAGACTAAAGCTAAATAAAAAAATGATTTAGGCAAGAACAAAGATATTTAACAAAATCAATCTAAACAACCAAAATTATACCAATTCATCGAAAGAGGAGTCAAAAGGGGGAAATCAGAACAAGATGAACTCAATTAAATCAAATTGTAATATTAAGGGGTAAATTACAACATTTCCAAACAATTAAAGTATCAACATGCTCAAAACAATGGACTTAATAGAAAAAATAACAGTTAAGAAGAAAAGAAACAATATTAGTAACAATCTAAACTTCTAGGTGTGTAATTATAGAACTACAAAGTTTTTGGTGTCAAAATTACCATTTCAATAACATTCAGTTTAGGGACAACAAATATCATTTACTAAAGTTTAGGAACCAAATGGCAACTTAAGAAAATTTTGGGGATCAAAATGTAATTTCAGAAAGTTCCAAGGACAAAAATGTAATTTCAAAAGTCATAGGGACTAAATTCAATTTTTAAAAAATTTTGGACTAATTGTAATTTTTGCAAGTTTCAGGGGTGAAAAATGCAGTTTAAGAAAGTTTCGAGGATCAAAAGTATAATTTCAAAATGCTCTAGGGGCAAAGGTATGATTTTAGAAATCTTGAGGTGCAAAAATGTAATTTTTGGAAGTTAAACTAGTGGGTCATAAAAAATCTGATGATCCTACATAAAAATGAATTGGACTTCAGGCATTCAAAATGTCTTTTCTTAATATAACGCAATAATAAACCAGTATTCAAAACAAATTATTCAAGGCCCAAACCAAATCTTTCGTACGACAAGCCATTGGGCCTGACCGAAGCAATAGGCCCAAACATATTCAATTAACCCAATGATGCTTGGTTATGACCCATTAATCAAACGAAAATTATAATCCTAAGTACAAGAAAGTTGATAAATTCCCAAGCCCAAAACTCCCCACTTAGTTTATTACTTTGTACGAAAATAAAATATAAA
This sequence comes from Cinchona pubescens, assembly GCA_025175665.1. NCBI lineage: Eukaryota > Viridiplantae > Streptophyta > Magnoliopsida > Gentianales > Rubiaceae > Cinchona > Cinchona pubescens. Next base: position 3,124,820 of record JANKKI010000232.1, read on the forward strand.
AAACACAAAACAGTAGCAAAAATTTTGAATTTTTACTTCTTACTTTAAAAAAAAAAAAAAGAAGATAAATGTTCTTGCTTTTATTAATATTCTTTGTTGGGATCAAAATAAAAAATATTTTTTTATGAGGGATAAAATCCCTAAATTTTTAAGATGTCATCACTTCCACCTTATTTTTATTTTTAATTACGAAAAACTTTACTTAGTTCATTTTAATGTTTTGGTGGCTTAGGGATTTACAAAACTTATTATTTTTTATTGGGTTGGACGTTGCATCCAGTTTAAATATCTTCCTTGTATTTGTCAAAAGCCTATCATATTTAAGTTATCAAGTTTAATACCTCTAATACTTAAACATAATAGTCTGAAATTAACAAAGTATCATGTTCGACCAGAACAAATTAGTCCAACCAACAAGATACATGGCCCAATAGATATTACAACACAAAAATTAGTATGACCCAAATATTAACAAAGATAAATAAACAAACAAATCAAATTTTAATCCCACATGTTTCATGGAACAATTTTGAAATAGCAAATACTCAAAAGAAAGAAGCTCGTCAATAACAAATATGTTTTAATGACAACAATAATATAATAATGATAGTGATAATAAATTAAAAAAAAAAACAAAGAATAAAAAATACACCAACAACTCACATATAACTCCCTTTTTTTTTAAATATCTATGATGTACCAAAGTGTAATACGAACATCCAATACCAACAGATTTGATTCAAGATACAGATAAAGGTCAAGTATCAACATAATCAAGAAAAGAACCCCAAGAAGTACGTGCCCATAAATCACTTTCCAAACTCCAACATATAAACCAAACCTAAAATGCACAAATTCTAGCCTAAATACCTAAACGGAATTCCAACAAAACATTTGATATAGGTATCCTATATTTTCAGACACATTAACTATCGATACACATCTTTGATTAATAGTTGAGTAAACAGTTAAATAAAATGAATATCAATAAAGTTACCTAGCTTAGAACTTTCAGATTTTTGATTCCCCACCCTGTTTGATGATGAAATCTTGTGTACTACGTGAGGGTATAGGTTGGGTGATATATATACGGCGATGTTGATGGTTATCCATATATGTGCATGGTCTTGATGGCTGATTTGTAGTGATGGTGGTTTGGGTGAAGATTGGAGAGTAACAAAAATTAGAAGGAAAGAGGGGGAGGTTTTCGATGGGGGTGTTTGAGTTGAGAGCCAAAAGAAGATAGAGAGGGAGTCTGGCCAAGAATGGGAGTGTAATAAAGAGGAAGAAAAAATAAAAAGAAAGAGATGATGAGATTGGATAGAGCGAGCCGTGTGAAACGCGGGACATGGGTAAAAGAGGAAAATTTTTGTATGAGTTAACGTGGAGTGTTTTAGATCAAAAAATTGGTTAATAATATTATATAATAGAATCGATTTATATAAGAATTTTTTTATAAAAATGAGGCATCAAGTCATTGGATAGGGGTGTTGAGAAGAGTGAAAAAAAAAAGGAAGGACGTGGTAGGGTTAAATTTCGTCGGACCGCTCAAATTGGACGGTCCAATCCCTAGTTTTTTAGTATATCAAATTAACTGTTGCTTTTTTATTTTTTCAAAGTGTTAGCGATTTTCAGAGTTCACTGAAGTCGTGACACGACTCTAGAGAAAAATGTGGCTCAATTTTTGTCTGATAGTGAAATTTGTACAAATTTTTTGCAAAACTACAAAATACTTAAATTTGTTAAAATATTCTATCAATCATTGAAAACGCATAAAAATTTTAAAATTATAAAATTTTATTAAAAATGACACATGAAATACTACTATTTAAAAGTATATATTTGGGATAAAAAATATTTAATTTTAAAAATTGTCTCAAAATGGATTCCAAAAGTTACTAAAATTTGCTAATACGTTAATCTATTATACTTGAAAGTAAATTTATGGAGTTTAAAAATTTGAAAACGACACTTAATTGGGAAAAGACAGTTTTTCCATTACTTTTCAAACAATTATTTTAAAATGATTGTTTCATCCAAAAAACATTAATTTTGTTAAATTGAGATTTTGTCTTGAAAAATGCAAAAAAAAAAAAAAAAAAAAAATTAAAATTTTCCTAATTTTGCAATTAATCATAGAAAACTCATCAAAATTCAGTGTCTACAACCATATTTTCGTAATTTAACTTTTTGAATTGCGTTTTCAAGACAATCTTGGTTCAAAATTTAATTTTGAGTCTAGCTAGTTTACACTGTGGTTAGGGCTGTAATTTTTACGGGTTTGGATCGGAATTGATAATTTCGGACCCTTATCCGAATCCGATCCGATTACCCGACGGATCTAATAATTCAAACCCGTCTCCGGATCCGGATATACCCGATTAACATATTTTCCAGAACACAAACAGAAATTCAATCCTTAAACATTCCAACATTTCTACCCAAACTTTAATCCAAATCATTAAAATACAATTACAAGAAGAAGTTCATCATTCCAATTCCATACAAATATTAAAATATTACACATAACAGTGATACACATCTAATGTGTATAATTGAATTCATAAGAAATACAAAGAAGTCAAATTAATACATAACTGGTAAAAATTTCAGAATACAACTTAATAACTTCCAACTTTAGGGTATTTTCATCTTGACAGCTCAAAGCCTCCAACTCACCCAAGCTTTTGAAATTTAGAGGAGCTACCACCCATGTCTTCATCAGCTAGCTCTAACAGTATATATAGAAAGAATCAATAAAAACTTCAAATAAACCAATTAAAAAGTACATTATATGAATTTAAAATAATGAAATACTCACTTCTTCTTTTTTTTGGTTTCTAACCAATCGCTAGTTGTACACCAATGCTTAGTGGTACTCAGGTAATACAATCTGATGTGTATGACTCATCAATGACGCTCCAATTCCAATTTATTCGTGATGATCCGATGCTACAGTAGTTTCCAATACTTGCTAGAATATCACGTGCCATCTTTGCAAGAGTAGGAAGTTTTGGACTATTTGTTTTCCACCAGTCTAATATTTTAAAATTGTCCTTTCGTGGAAACACTAGATCTTCTAAATAAACTTGCAATTCAGATTTTTGGTAATCACGAATGGTGGAAGATTTGGAGCGATAATACCATTTATCAAAATTAGAAAACATATCATCACTTATATCATCAGATTCCTTGTCAGTACCACTAAAATTACTCTCTTCTACATCACTACCACAAGCATAGCCAAAAGAAGGATTGAGTTAACCTCCATACTCAACAAACAAATCAACAATAGCACTACGAACCCTATCCACATACTTTTTAGCATTTTCTCCATATATCGCATTATAATTATACTCTACCAAAGCCAATTTGAACCTAGGATCAAATACCACAGCAATAGCCAATACCAAACAACATTCATCCCAATACTTTTCAAACTTTTCCTTCATAGGACCAGCATACACAATTTCTAATAAAATAATGGTCACTGTTTTCCCATTCTTTCAATTTAAGCTGTAGTTTGCATATATCTGTCTCTTATACACATCTTGATGTGTAAAGACTATTACCACTGAAATGGTTTGTGGCATCATAAAATTTTTTCAAACAATCATGAACAATATATGCCACTTTCCATTCATCTTCCGAAGGATTCAACTTGTAGTTTCTATCAATTTGTTCCAAACGACCAAATGCCTCTTTTAAGGGTAATGCAGAATCCAACATTAAAAATGTTGAATTTCACCTAGTTGGTACATCCATGGCCACTCTTATTCACATTCTTCAATTTTTGATTGTTCTGATCTTTCAAATTTCATAAGCAGAATTTGACTTGTTCAAATATTCTTTGGTGTGGAGTCTCTTATACACATCCCCAAAATGAGCCTAACATCATTGCACAATTAAATTTAGAATATGTGCACTACATCGAACATGAAAAAGTTCTCCACCCAAACTAAGTAATGACTTATTTTAAAAGCCATGTTTTCAAATGCCTAACCATAGAATCATTAGAAGATGCATTATCCACAACCGTAGAGAACAATTTCTTATCTAAATTCCATTCCAAAATGATATCTGACATGAATCTAAACAATGTCTCACCATCATGAGGATATGGAATAGACTTAAAAGCAAGAATCTTTTTTTTTCAATTCCCAATCATCATCAATATAATGAGCAGTCACACAAGTATAAGCAAAATTAGAATGATCAGATGTCCAAATATCAGTTGTGAGAGTGAGTCTACAAGACAGTTCATCCAAGTACTTGTACAATTTTTCCTTCTCTTCATTGTGCACATTAATTACATCTGATCTAATCGTATTCCGAGACACAATCTTAAAATTTGGCTGTAAATTATTGATAAATATCTCAAAGTACTCATGCCAACCATGTTAAAAGGATAGTTATGCTTAATTATCATTCTTGCCATATCCAGTCTACTTCTCACTTGATCAAATTTGAAATTTTCAAGTCTTAACAGAATCATCCAAAACATTCTTAGCAACTTGAAGCAATTGTTGTCCCACATCTCTATGTTTCCTAGAAACACAATTATCTATGTGTTTTTTCAAGTGACTTGTTCCTTTTGAACTATCTCCCACAAATTTTTTCTTACAATGGTTACACATAGCAATCGTACCCTTAGGACCTGATAATTTAGTCATATCATCCCATACCTTTGAAGTCAATCTTCTAACCCGTGTATTAGGTTGATCATTGTCACGTTCTCCTCCTCCTTCCAAATCGACAACCAGTATGTCATTTTCATCAGCTGTGCTATGTGGTGTTGGTTGGGATGACATCCTACAACACAATGAAAATTAGGTAATGTATTTCACAAACTTGTGACCAAATTAGCCATCAACGTTTGTAGAAATGAGGCATGAATTAGAACTGAGGCAAATGTCAACAAGTACACAGAAATTAGTACCTACTACCTAAAAACATGTAGAAATGTATGATGATGTTTATTTTTACACACATTTTTTTCCTTTTTAGTTAGGTAAATATGTACTCTACTTCATTGTTGAAATTAATTAGTCTTATTTGAATGATAATACCTTAAATATGACTACATATTAAGCAGATATAGGACTCAATCATACAAAATATAGAACTGGGAAAAATTAACATAATAAGCTAAAGATTTTTGTCTACAAACAGAAACGCATGCAAATTATTATTTCTTTCATTTTTATCTTCCTACTTTATTTATAGAGTGGGGAGACGTGTCAATTACAAACCAAACTCAAATTAGAAATAAACTGTTTAGCCAACCAAAATTTATCCACTGTAGATATTAAATTAAAACTGAGTACGTACGGTGAAAATTCAATCCTCAGGCATAAAAGAAAAGAAAAGAAAATGCCTAAAGCAAACATCATCAAATTAAAAAAAATATATAATACTCCTAAATATATGATCAATACCCTAAACATTTTTAATTTTTTTTTCTGTAAATCCAGATCTGTAAGTGTAACACTAGATCTACAGTTTTGACGAAAAAAAAAAAAAAAAGAAGTCTGGATCTAGTTTTAGACTCTAGATCTAGTTTAACTAAATAAATAAAAAACAAAAATAATACATGAACTGTGGATGCAGATGTATGTTGGCTCGGCTGAGATGGTTGGTGGCTGCTGGTGAATGGATGGCGATGGTTGGCTGAGATAAAAGGTGGAACCTGGAAGTCTGGAAAGGTGAATATGGAATGGATGGTGGCTGCCTGGCTGCCGGCTGGTGAGGATTGAGAAAATGAGACTATTCACCGTATAAGAATAAGATGAAAACAAAATAAGAACAAGAAACTAAACGGCTGCTCTGCTTTGCCCTTAAATGTTAACCTAATATATATATATATATATATATATATATATATATATATTTTAAAAAATATAATCGGATTCGGATCCGGATCGGATCGGAACAAGAAAATCCAAATCCGACCCGTTTATAGAATAGGCTAATCGGATCCGGGTAAACGGATCTAACTTTAAATCCAGACCCGAATAAACAAGGATCGGATCCGGGTCTGGACCCGATCCGTTGACAGGCCTAACTGTGGTGTTCGGGCCAGTCAGATTTCACCAATATCCTATCCAAACACTTCTAGACAACCCGATCTTGGTGAACCCGGGACAAAGGTAAAGGAGAAAAACCACTATCATTCATAGCTTCATTGAAATCAGAAATAGCACCAAAATTCTGATTAGCAGAACTCAAATATTTTGAAACCGAGGAAACCACGTTAACGTTGCCTCCAACAAGCCATGATTTATGAATACCAATTGTCAAATTGCGAATGTCATGCCAAAGCAACAGACTCTTAATAACTGTACATTTGGCAATACACTAAACAAACAAAAACAGAACTGTTCCAATCATCGTGAACTACATTCACATACAGAAGTTGTGGCGAGTTAAACAACACATTCACATGAAATTTAGAAGTCCAGAACAATCAAATTTTATTTGAAAGATTAAACATACAAAAATGAAACCTGAATCGAATTCGAAACTCTTCTAACCGTAAGGCATCCACCATCAGCTTAGTAACAGCCAGCAAAGCGACATGATGTAGTTGGATAAATTTTTTTAGTCTGTGAATTGATGATTTTCCAACTATACCCTAGATACTCCAAATCAGTCCATTAATGATTAAAAATCAACTGGAAGAGAGCTTGACATTGACTGGGCAACCTGTCGAGTGATCATTGTACATGTGATCAAATACTTTTTCGTTTACCGCATTTAAACAGTGCCACGAGAGGGGAGGCATCCATTGTGTCCAACAAATCAAATTTTTGAAGACTCAAGTAATACAAGAATTCATGAAGCTCTACAAAGAGATCTAGACGAGAAATGTCACTTTGAACCACCGAATCCAAATCTGTTAAAGGATAAAAAATATCATTAGGATGTATAGGCGGCACACTCTTCCGGGACCCGAACCTAGCGTGCTTATCATTCACCACCGACTCATGATGCTTAAATCATTTAGAAAAATCCACATCTTCAATCTTTAGGTGATCAAATTTTCTGAGAAATTTCAAACAGGAATGTTTTTCCTAACTGAAACCACTTTTTTAAACATCACCTTACGAGTTTCAATCGTAGAAACCATATCAACGGTTGTTCCTTCCTGCCCACCACCGTTAATCTGTATGGCATCAAAATGATGAACTGCTTGTGATGGGAGGAGGTATTGACTGCCCCTTTAGCAACTGCAACATTAGCGACACCTACATTGGCGATGGCAACATTAGCGATCAACGCTTTAGCCGTCGAATTAGGGATTTTGATTTCCATGTTTCAAGATCAACAACCACTTCCCCAGAAACATTAGGGTTTGTGCCAACCCCACAATCCGAAGGAGTATGAGTATTGAAAAAGGCTACAACTGGATCCTATTGTTTATCTTTTTGGGATAAGCTCGGTGCCTCTCTCATGGTTAGGGTTTGAACCACGTCTGCATACTTGAGTATTCCTTTTGGCTGCCAATGTTTATCATTTTTGACTTTGGACACAACTGGAACAACATCTTATGCCAAAATTGGCACTTGAGACTTTTTCATCTTTCCCAACCGATTGTGGGTGGCGAATCAGGTATTCATTTTGTGATTGCCCTAGTTTAGAATACTGAGAGCAATAACTGGGTAATCTTCATAGACAATATATTGCCATATAGTAGACTCACCCTTTGCAATCCAAAACCGTTTCAATAAAGGCTTGGAGACATCTACTACTACACAGAAACAATCCACATTTGGACTTGATAATGAAGTTGTCGAGGCATCCATCTTCAAAGGCTGTCCAATCACTGAAGCAATAGAGAAAAGTGATTGTTTGTCATAGTGTTGAAGGGGAAATTGCTCAAGAGATACCCAAATAGGAGCCACTGGCTATTCTTTATCTACTTGAAAATCCGAAGTTCAATTCAGAACTCGCATTGCAAATCCCCCAAAGAATAAAATCCCCCAATCCAACATCTGTCATAATCCACTTCAAGATCAAAACGAATGAACACATAGTGATAGTCAATTAATCCAAAAGCCAAAGGAGTCTCCCCTGGAAACCGACAGATGAAAAGTTTTTCCGGAGCCCATTTATACTAGGTTTTCCTCTAGCGAATATACTAGCAAGTGCATGCTTCAAGGGCTTAGAAAACAAAGCAACCTCTTCATTTGAAAAGAATAATGGAGGTTCTCCCCGGTAAACACTAGGCTTTTTGAGTGGTAAGACTAGAATTGCAACATAACCACGCTGGCAAAGAATTTGGGAGCATAGGAGTGCCCTCCAGTCACAAACGGAAGGGTAGCCATGAAAATGCAAAATAAGAAAGACTAGAGAGAGAACGGAGATGGGAGGGAGGAGAGAGTGTTTATTAATATAATTAGTGTATTTTATGAGAATTAACAAGAATTATTATTATTATTATTATTATTATATAGTCAACACAAGGCAGAGATATGGTTGAGAAATTGGTTGCAATAATCTTCAATTTGTAAATGTACCATCAAATATGTGCGTTCTTGGCCATGTGGACACACCTTTTATCTATATTGAAGACCGGATTGGGTAATTAAACACAATAATTATTCATTTGTAAGTAGACTCTCAAATAGATGGGGCAATTGGCCATGTGGACGCAAAGTAAATATTTATAACTTTTTCAACACATAATTTTTTGCTTTATCATTAACTTATTTACAATTTAGTATCTCATGCTGCGATTTAGCGGTCACGAGTAATTTTTAACCCACAACAATTGGCAACCGCTGATAACCAATTGAAAAAGAAAAAAAAAAGAAAAAAAAAATGCGCCAATCATTAGATGAAAAATCAATGACTACGACTTCCTTAAATTGCTTTCCACACCTGTATGGTTGACTACAAACAAACCACAGAATGATCCTTGGTTTGTAATATACCAAGTATTACAAGTTACAACTACAAACCAATTTATGTGGCTAAGGTTTTCCCGTATCCATGAGATGAATAACGGAAGAAAGTTAGATGGCACACCAAATTCGATTGTTTTTCTTCCATTTGAATATATATCAACTTCAATCTTTCTGGGTGAAATTTGCAAAACAAAAATTTAATTGTTAAATTTCCAACTTGTTGAATTGAAGAAAGCATTTACCAAATTAATACATGTAGATCTATACATATGGTAAGATGAATACCAAGACTAAACATAATTAATGTGATTCTAATTGGTCTTTGTATTTGGATTGGTTGTTCACTGCTTCCGGTAACAAGCTGTAATCTTGTCTCTTAATTTGATTATAAAGGTTGACACACTAAAGCAAATGCCAAGAACATAATTACAGGGCTCATATATTTAATTGTGGTTATGGTGAATTTGAGCTAAAGAACTAGATATCCTAACTTCGTGTGAAGATTAGTTTTTCATACTAGTTGTACACTTTCCAAAGTAAAATTTAGGCTGAATTGTTCAAATGAATTTTTTTTTCTTATGTACAACAATATAATTTTTAATGATAATTTTGGTGAATATTTTATGTCTATATATATATATACATATTCACGGTTATATTAATTGGACGGTTTTTAAAAAACACTCAAGGGGCCAAATGATTATTTTTATTCAATTTAACAGGCATATGAGAGTTGTGCGATCATTTGTTTTGCTTTTTTCGAAAGGGAAAATCGCCAAAATAGTCCCTCAACTTTTTTACTTTAGCCAAAATAGTCCCTCAACTTTTTTTGTAGCCAGAATAGTCCTTCAACTTTTTTTTTAGCCAGAATAGTCCTTTAACTTTTATTTTTTAGCCAGAATAGTCCTTTAACTTTTATTTTTTAGCCAAAAAAGTCCTTTTATGGTGTAGTCATAATAGATTTTTTTTTTTTTATAAATTTCACATGAAAGGACTATCTTGGCTAAAAAAAAAAAGTTGGAGGACCATTCTGGCTACAAAAAAAGTTGAGGGACTATTTTGGCTAAAGTAAAAAAGTTGAGGGACTATTTTGGCGAATTTCCCTTTTTGAAATTTCAGTCAATCGTTCTGATTGGGCACTTTTTTTTTTTTTTTTTTTTAAAGATGTGAGACTAAATTAACCTAGTATATTTTTTCATGTTTTAATTAAGGGTTAGTTACTTTAATTTTACTTTGTTACTTTCAAAGTTAGTCGTAATTAACTTTAATATAATTGATCACTTCTCCTGGAGGGAAACGATATAGTACTATACATATAAACCTAGATTACCCTTCGGTTACTGGACTTGCTACGCATGCACATTTCTTGGCGCCTAATATATGTGTGTCTGTCTCTCTGTGTGTAGCAGAAAAACTGAAAAAATTTGTTTATGAAGCTTCGTCATAGGAACAATGGACAGGCCTTTTGCCCGGAAAATGAATTAGTCGACTAGAAAACAGAAAAAACTCCGAATTAGATTAATTACTAAATTTCAATCTAAGGCATGAGAGTGCAGCTAATATTGCCGCAAAATTATGAATGCGCCAGGAACCAAAATGCAGAATTAAGGTCAACCAAATTAAATACTTTTAGCACAAGGATATAGAAACTGCTTAAATATAGCATGGTTCTTGTATCCATGAATAAACAAAACACTACAATGGCGACAAAAGAGATTGACTGTTTAAAAGAACGCAAAAAAAATTACATACAAAGGGTTTGCTGAAGACATTTCGTTTGGTGTTTTATGAATTGGATCCTGTTCAGATCTTGACATAATCCTAAATTGTACCTCTGACGTTCTTCCTTGAAATACTTGCAAGCTGGGATTCAAGGTCCTTGTTTTTATTTCTACGATGTTTGGGATGATGGTGTTGCTGTTGCTGCTGCTGCAGCATCTGAATTTGTTGCTGCCTCTGTAACTGGTAGAGATTCTGCAACCTTCCAAGTTCCCTCTCTAACCTCTCTTGCTCCACTACACCAATTACCAAGAAGATTAATTGTATCTTGGAGAAAAGAAAAGTAATCAATAAACGATGAATCCAGGATTTAGACCGTTATAAAAAGTTTTAACCACATAATATCAGCTAGTATTATATTTCAATACAAGATTCAAATAAGCGCTACGCAGCTTTTAGTATATAAAGAAGCATTTTTATAGCACAAGATAAACAGCAACAGCTCATGTTTAATATGATTTGAGTAAGATTAATAAATCAATGTTATTAATTTCACCAACAAAAAAGTACTTCAGATTCTCACCATGCGTTGTTGGAAAATGTTGCAAATGTTTGGACCTAATTAAGACAATCCAGTCGCAGAATAGATGGTAGCACTTGTCAAAACTAGTACATATTATGTTTTTCTTATTAAGTTCCATGGAAGGCCTGAGCCGATTTCCATGCTTTATTTTTAACTTTTAAAGTAGATTAGAACTTTAACTCCAAGAACAAAGGGAAAAAGACATATGTCTAATTTCTACTTGAAAAAATCAAAACTTACTTTGCTTTATGAGCTGCTCCTGGGATAAGCTATCTAACTGTTGCTTCAGAGCTTTATTTTGTATGCTCAAAATGTGATTCTGATGGTCAAGAAATTCCAGTTCAGCTGAAATTTCAGACCCCTCAGCCTGTTCCGTCACAGAGATGAAAAAGTTACAACTCCTTCAAAACAAAAATACAGTGAATAAAGCAAGTGAAAGAACTAAGATTTTTTAAAAAAGAAGGATGTTCTTCAATATATATTTTAAATGTATTACTTGAAGAAGTTGAATAGTTCTTTCAAGCTGAGATATGTATTGAAGCTTCCTGGCCCGTGATCGGTGTGCAGATTGCCTGCATTAAATTTCTCATCAATCACAGTGTATATGATCACTACGAAATCAGGATTATAACTAAGGCGCTTAGCTTATTTGATGAACAAAAAAGATGATGTGAAAAGTTACACAGGAACTGATATTATAGAATACAATAGAAGAATGACATACTGTTTAGCACGCTTTGCTTCAGTTTTGGAAATAGAAGGCTTGGGTAGGGAGGAACTAGTTCCTTCCATGGATTCCTCTAGATTCTGGGAACTAACTTCCTTCTCTTCGTACTTTTCAGCTGGTCTAGAGACTGCTACACTCAAATCCTGCTAAACGTAAAATAATAAATCATTAATAGTCTTAAGGTTTCAATAGTCTCCTTTGACATGTGAACGAACTGTATCTTGTCGTTGGTTCGAGTCATTAAGGTGTGGTGGGAGAGTGGTTTAAAAAAAAATGAACGCATAAACAGAAAGTTATTATCAAAAGAGCTTGCATACCTTCTTATATTTCTCATCTTGTGACCTAGGCTTGATATCAAACTTAATCTTGTCTGAATCCATGTATTGCCCAATATTCTGTCTGATTGGTAAGGCATTACTACTAACATTAATATTCTGATTACTAGTGTCCTCCTTTATGTCTAACTCTTGAGCAGCTTCTCCTACATATGCAAAAGTTTCACTTGTTGAACGACGATGACCTCTTTGCACTCGTGTATCTGGCTCATTTAGTAGATCTTCGAGCCAAAATGGTTGTTCTTGTTCCTCTACAAACAAGTCAAAAGCCCAGCGCGTTGGTTGGTGACCTGATACCTCTGTGGACTCTACATTGCCTATTAATCCTGCCAAGGAAGACTCACTACAGGATAAGGAAATCTGCGGTAAAGCTACAGGTAGAGCTTGATGTTGGTCTGCCCGTGTATATAGAAATTTTGGAGTCAGATAAGCGGTTTGAGCAGTCCATTGTTCTGGTCAGGTGAGCCTGTTAAGAGACTTTGTATATGTAGTACCGGTAAGAGGTCGTAAAACTTGTATATGAATATTAGAAACGTGGAAGGAATTATATCGGTTAATCAAAAAACCAGATGATAACCAAGTGATGCGAATGATTAGACTGAAATGCTTATGCATTATGTACGAACAAACAAGATCGAGTGTCATGCCAGTATTTCCAATAATGTAGATGAGTCCATATAATACTTCGATTTTTTCAGCTAAAAAGTTGAAATTCTTGGCAAATAATGAATCCATATTTTTAATGCCATATCTACAAATTAATTAATAGAATTGACTAGTCATACAACATACAACCACATACCTCCAAACAAAAATAAATAAAAATACAAACACAAGTAAATTACATATTCTCATTAGCCCAATAGCTAATTTAACACTAAGTGAATTGGAATATGCATGTGTACCCAAGTCCACATTAACTAATTAAAAGCAGGCAATTAGAGTGTTGACCCCTTTTTTTCGTTTTCGTGGATGAAAATAGTTCTTCCTTACCCTTGCTTAATATTTTCTATTCTATTTTATATTTATATAATATAACTGTTAATTAATAATGACTTTCTACCATCTACAACAGAATTAAGCACGGCAACAAAGGTTAACAAGAAAAAAGAATCACGACAATAAAGTTTAAGCAGACAAAAGTAAATCTAGGAAACAAAGAAAAGCTAATGAATGGCCCAAAAAAAAAAAAAAAAAAGAATGAACCATCAATAGTGTACCAACATGTATGAAATGTATTAAGATGCATTATACACAACCATCCAAACAAATGTGGTTCTGAAACGGAGAACAAAACACAAGTCACTCATGAAAGCCTTTCTTTCTCATCTTAAAACTACAATCCATTGCCCCATTCTTCCCTCTTCGTTCTTCCAAGAGAAAAACACAAACAAAAATCTCCCCACTTCCAGTATAGTGTAAATGCGCACATACAACAGCTTCCATGCAATGCAGCAGTCATAGAGGAAGATAAAGTAATATACTTACCAATATTTTCTATAACCTAGCAATAAAGGTAGGAAAAGTTAGGACATGGGGCTTCTTATTACATTCCTAAGGATCACCCTGAAAGGTGAAGCCTACACTGTCCTTGTTAGCAAAGAAGAGAAAACTGAGTGTCGAAGAGGAATGAATCTTCAAATATAAGAGGAAAGAGTAGCCATCATTCATTTGTCTTGGAACTGTGGGATAGAGAATGAGAAAGAAATGAGAAAAGGAGCGCACTTTTCGTAGCCAATTGATACGGGTCCTCCAACGTTGATGCTGAATAAGTGTAGGATTTGACGCATGTGCACAAACTATCAATCACTGTCTATCTTGTGACCATGTATGCACTACACTATTGCGGTTCAACATCGGACAAGGATTTCTGTCTTGGGCGATGACACTAATACTTCCTAGCAATCCAAGGGTAGAGTTCAAGAAGCCAAGAACTTTTTTGCCTTAAATAGTTTATGGTGTTTGCAAATTATTCGAAGGCGAAATATCATGTATTATAATTTAAGGACTAAAATGAAAATTGTTATGAATTTTATAAAGGTGGACGTTCATTCGTCTTCCCAAACACATCGGTTAATGTGATATTCATCCCCTTAAATTATGTGAAGGTTATTGATTTTTGTGATTCATCTATCATATTAAATGTTTATTCATGAATCTCCTATCTTGTAACCCTATAAATAGGGGGTTTTGGTATATCATTTGTAAGTCTTTTGTAAGACTTATAAAAGTTAATAGCATAGAGTATTAGAGAATTTCTTATTATTTTTTGTCTACTTGTCCTTATCTACACTTTTATATTTCTTACTTTAGTTAATTTTGTAGTCAACTTTAATAATCTTGATTTAGTTTTATAATACGTTATCAACACGAAACTCTAACCAACTGAAATAAAATTTTAAATCAACACAATTAAAAGTAAGTAAAACTTTCAACATGGCGAAGATATGTAGAACTTTAATTATCACAGCTAAGGTACAATTTAAAAATTTTGGATATTCTTTATTTCTATCTTTTGTTTTTATATTTTCAATTATATCAATATAGTATTATTAGAATTTATTTTGATTAATTTGAATCATGTCAAGTTCTACCAAACTTAAATTTACTGCCCTTGGCATAATGGGCAAAAACTATCTATCTTGGATGTTAGATGTTGAAATTTATTCGAATTCCATGTGTCCTGAAGACGCAATTAGAAAGGGCAAAATACTATATCCAAGCAAGACTAAACAAAATTTATATTTTTTACCATTATATCCCTGAAGGATTCAAAATTTTCCTATTTAAAAGATCCAACAGATCTATAGAAAAATTACACATATCATTGATGAATATACATTAGAGAAAATATTCACTACTTTTCTTTCCTCAAATATGCTCCTGAAGAAGCAATACTAACAAAGAGCATTTAAGATGTTAAAATATTCCAACTCTCATGTCTTCTTATGATTAAATGAAATAATGAGTTATTAGTCAAAAGGATCTTGTCCAATTGATCATGCTCTATTCTCTGAAATGAATGGAACAAAATTTAAATAACTACTTATAGGCGCGGTAATGGTCAAAACCAACATATTCATGCTAGTCATATTAATAAACACTATTCTGGTTGTAGCACTACATTTTACCACCAGAAGTGATAGAATTGTAAAGACATAAAAGAGAAAGATAATAACCGACAGAATAATAATATGGAAATAAATGTTATTGTTATAATATGAAAGACTATTGGTCGTGTACCTGTCGTACGTCAAAGTACCATGTTGATCTTTATCAAGCATTATTGAAAGACAAAGAGAAAGCCATAGAAAAAAGTTTTCTTTATAATGATCTTATCATGGTCATTGTGCTATTGGTTTCTTCACTGAAGGAAGAATTGACTGTTTGGCTGACGGTGAAAAGATTTAAAAAAGAAAATATTGTGATATTTTATTTAGCATGTTTTCATTATAGTTCTAAAATTCTATGTCTTGTTCTTTTGCATTAATTTGTTCTCTTATATTACTTTATTATTATATTTATTTTGTTTATGAGAAATGTATGGATATACGTTTAAATGCATTTGAGCTATGAGGATATATGTCTCTGACAATGAAATAATATATACATATGATAGTCAAACGTAAGAAATATTTTTTCCTCCTGAAGTTGGGAGAAACAAATGTTAACACTACAAGTGGTAGTAAAACATTAATTGAAGGCTCCAGTAGAGCAAATATATATTTCTGTGAAGGAACAAAATTGGTTTTAAATAAGGCACTATTCTCTACTAAGTTTCGAAGAAATTAATTAAATTTTAAATATATCCGCCGAAAAAGATATCATTTTATGATTATAAATGAGAAAATTATTGGGTATCTATGTAACATAAGGAAAGAAATATATTCTGAAAAAGCTGCATATCTTTCCTTTTGGTTTGTACCATATTAGTACAAGAAATTGAAACCCAAGTTACAGTAAACTTGAAATTTACTAATTCAAATAATTTTATTATTTAGCAATGACTAGTTAGACAATCCTGAGTCAATTATGATGTGTAAAAATTATTGAGAATTCACATGGTTATCCGTTGGAGAACCAGAAGATTCTTCAATTCAATGAATTCTATTGTACTACTTGTTCTTAAGGAAAATTAATTATTAAAATCACCACTAGCTAAAATTAGGATTGAATCCCTTACATTTCTGGAATGAAATAAGGGTGAGATATATGGGCCCTCTCGCTCTTCATGTGTACTGTTTAGATATTTTACGATTTGATAGATGCATATGCTAGATGGTCACTTATGTACTTGTTATCGACTCACAACCTAGAATTTGTGAGATTACTAGCTCAGATAATTATATTGATTATAAGCACGATTTCCAGATTATACAAACAAGAAAATTTGTCTTGATAATACTGGTGAATTCGGGCATATATTCATACATTAAATGGTCTAGACATGTGATACTAAAATTGTTAATCAAATGCCTCAAATCAATAGCTAGACCATTGCTTATGAGAACAAATTGTCTATGTATGATATGTTATGCAACAACACTTATACGCATCAGGCGAATAATATATTTTATCCCCATTATAATTGGCTTTTGGTCAGGAGTCTAATTTTTGCATATGAGAATTTTCAATTGTGTGATATATGTTCTAGTTGCTCTACCACAACGTACAAGGATGTGCCATAAAAGAAAGTTGGGAGTATGATGTGAGTTGCCCTCTATGATTAAATATCTAGAACTATTATAGGGCACTTATATACGACATAATTTATCGATTGAAATGAAAATGTTTCCCAATATCAGGGAGAGAAGATGAGCAGCTGGATAGAAAAATTGAATGAAATGAATTATCACATTTTGATCCTCATGAACTAGAAGTTTAAAACATAATTCATTTACAAAATATTATGAATCAACTGTAAGATTCATTACTGACCTAAAATGAGTGAAATCTCATTACTAAGACCAGTTGAAATGCTCCAATTCAAATTCCTGCTCCAGTAGGACAGCCTATTACAAATGATAGCTAGCCACGCATAAAGTGTGGTTGAGCAATCGGTTCCAAATAGAATCATCATTAGAGGAAATGAGTAAATATTAAAGATGGTCATAGAATGGAGGTGGGTGCTCCTAAAAAGGGTCTAGACATAACTAATCATAAAAACCCCATAAATGAATCAGGTACCTGAATCTAATGAGAATAAAGAGCTCTCAATAAGTTATGTCAATACTGAAAAAGGTGAAACCGAAAAGATATTGTTGTCGACAATATATTATCAGCTGATGTTTTGAATAAAAAATGAGGATCTTGAGTATAAATTTGTCGAGGAATATTGATATAGAAATTATTGAAAGACGCAATATAAGAAAATTTACATTCAAGACGGGAAGACTTTGAACCTGTTGTCCAAATTCATAATAGTGAAGAGCCAATTGGGTACTAATATATATTTGTCCGAAAACAAAATAAGTTGTATAAAAATGAAACTGTGCTATACAAAGCACACCATGTTGAGCAAAGTTTTTGCAGAGATCCAGATTTAATTATGTAGAAATATATTCTCCAGTGATGTATGTGATCATATTTAGATATCAAGTTTGTATGGCAGTTCATGAAATATTCGAATGCGTCTAATAGATATTGAACATATTTTGTATGGCTCGTTAGACATAAAAATCCCTGAAGGATTTAATATGCCTAAAGCATATAAAGTTTCCTGAGAACATTGATCTATGAGATTATGAAAATCCTTGCATGGATTAGATTAAAGCAAGCTAGGCAAATGTGATATAATTGTCTCGATGAGTATTTCTTGAATAAGAGTTATAAAGATGACCTAATTTGCCTATGCGATGTCACAAAAGGAACAAAATTAGAGTTTATGATAATTACTACATGTTGATAATATAAACTCCTAAAGAGTTTCATTAGACCTGAAGAGCTTCATTAGAACTCCTGAAGAGGTTCAAAAGATAATGAATTTATGTAAAAGATCTTGGCAAAGGCCTATAATTCGAGTACTTATTGAACAAAAATTTTGTTCATCAATAAACTTATACCGAAAAGGAGTTAGAACTATTCTATATGGATAAAATATATCCATTGAGTACCCCAATGGTTGTAAAATCACTTGATGTCAAGAATAATAATTTTTCATTTTCATGAGAATAGTAAAGAACTTATTGGTCCTTAAGTACCATATCTAGGTACTAACATGTATTGTAAATTCATTAACAAGATCTAGTTCTTCTCTGATACAAAGATATTGTAATGATAATTAAGCATATACTCCAATATCTTCGAGACATTATTGATATGAGTCTATTTTACTCATATGAATCCAGATCAAAATTAGTTGGCGATACGGATGTTGGATATTTATCTAATCCAACATAAAACTCGATCTCAAACGAGATATTTATATATGCAGAAATTGCTATATCACCGAGTTTAAAATTTAGTCACTACTTCTTGCAATCATCTTGTTGAAATAATCGTAATACATGAAGCATGTAGTGAATATGTCTGGCTAAGGTTATTGACCCAACATATCCAGAAGATATGTAGTTTAATATTAGAAGTGAAATTTCTAATGATATTATATGAAAATAATACTAAATATGTTGCTCAGCTAAAAGGATCTTAAAGGTGACAACATAAAATATATTTCTCCGAAGCTTTTCTTCCCTCATGATCTTTAGAAGAATGGTGGAATTGAAATCCAACAAATTTGTTCATAAGACGATCTAGCGGATTTATTCAAAGGTGCTACCAATAATAACATTTGAAGAAGTTAGTTTGTAAAATTGGGATGCATCGTCTTAAGGATATCAACTGATATTTTCATACAGGGGGGACTAAAAGTACACGCTGTACTCCTTTATCCTTTGCCAAAATTTTGTTCCAATGGGTTTTCCTGGCAAGGATTTTAATAAGGTAGCATGGAAAAGTGTACTATAAATATTAAATATGTACTGTACTCTTTTTCCTCTCTACCATGATTTTTTCCACTGAGTTTTTCTTGGTAAAGGTTTTTAACGAGGTAGTAATTCATCGCGTATTCTTTGATGTAAGGATATCCAAGGGGGAGTATTATGAATTCTATAAAAGTGGATGTCCATTCGACTTCCCAAGCACATCGGTTAATCTGATATTAATCTCCTTGAATTATGTGAAGACTTATTGATCCCTGTGATTCATGATCATATTAAATATTTATTCATGAATCTCCTATCTGTAACTCTATAAATTGGGGGTTTTGGTATCTCATTTGTAAGTCTTTCGTAAGGCTTATGAAATTTAATAATATAGAGTATTGGAGAATTTCTTACTATTTTCTGTTTGCTTTTTCTCTATCTACACGTATTATATTTCTTACTTTAGTTAATTTTATAGTCAAGATTAATAATTTTGACTTAGTTTTATAACAAAAACCAATAAAGGAGGCAATTTAGAAATTGCGGGTGTATTGATATATATTAAGAGGGAAACTATATTCTTATATAGGCCTAATTTTTAATGTTAGCTATGTATTTTTGGGGGTCTCTAATATAAAGTAGTATAACACGATCATAAATTTGTTAGCAAAGAAGCTTTTGAGTAGCTTAGTTTTTTTTATATACTAGGATTTGCACACACGTTTTGAACATGATATGATAATAAAGTATAGGTACATGTTATATTATTTTATTTTGTTAATGCCTTCAATTGATTTATTTGTCGTAAGTTGTTGATCATTTTAGATGAGTATATCAATTTTAATTATTTACATGTATTTATATAGTATAATACAACTCATGATGATATAACCCTTATGATTTGAGAGAAAAATACGTACAAAAGCATATATAATCATATATAATGGTTAAGGATTAATACATTTCCCTTTAACATTTATTAACTTTTTATATAATATGATGTAACTTTTACTTTATAAAATAAATCTCTTGAATTAAATAAGTGTAAAAGAACTCATTCAATTGGATCATATTTCATATATGTGGGGAATGATTTAAGTTTTAGGATTTGTCTTACATATTTTTCTGTTGCATTTTATATATTTCAATTAAATATATCTTTATTTCTCTCGCGAAATCTTTATACACTATACTTATTTAATTGAAGAGATATATACATATAATAACTTTCAACTTTATTACAATTGTATTGAATTTGACTAATATTTGAAAATCGATATAAAGTCATATCAGACATTGAACAAGTGAGAATGATAAACATGTAACGGTTAATTCTTTAAAAATATGGCTTCAACTTTATAATACAAAAGAAACTTTTAATGTGTTTTGAACTTGAAAATTTATGTATTCAAAGAATAGTATTTTTCTTGTACTTTTCCTCCAAGAATATGCATATTTCTCCTATATAATACTACTTATATATTTGTGCATTTCATATATATAGATCACTCCACATAAATTGATATCTCTTATTAATTTGAATTATTTTGTTCACGTGTAGATATTTTGCGTACTTATACACAATAAATTGTGTAGTTTGTGAGGTATTCAATACATGTTTATATTATATGAGTTTGCTATTTTAGTTGCAGATATTGTATGTTTACTTGATTTGTGCAAGTTAAGAATAGTTTTTTGAAGATTCTCACCATCACTAAAAGATAACAAACAAACCAAGCCTTAATCCTACTACGTAGGGTCGGCTGCATGAATCCTGTTACGCCATTGCGCTCTATCATAGACCTTATCCCCCTCAAGTCCTAAATGGGCTATATCTTTTTAACAAGTTACCGACCAAATATTTTTCGGTCTTTCCCTACCTCTCCTATATTGACTACTCTCTCTAAATGCTACTCGCCTGACAGGTACTTCTACTAGTTGTCTTAACACATGACCTAACCACTTTAAGCATGTTTCTCTCATCTTCTCATCAATAGATACTACTCCAATCTTCTCACGAATATGCTCATTGCGTATCTTGTCCATCCTAGTGTACCCACACATCCATTTTAACATTCGCATTTTTGTTACGTCTCATCTTTTACTCATGCGTGTAATTCACTACCCAACACTCAGACCCATAAAGTATCGCTAGTCTAATTGCTATTATATAGAATTTACCCTTAAGACGTAAAGGAATTTTGTGGTCGGATAATATTCCCGATGCCATCCTCCATTTAGTCCAACCCGATTGTATCCGATGAGTAACATCTCGATCTATACCACCATCACTCTGAAGAACTGATCCTAAATGCTTAAACTTGTCACTTATAGGTATCTCTAGATCTCCAAATTTTGAGTTTAGCATTAACCCCATCTTTTGTTTCATCTACTAGCACAATGTCATCTGAAAATAACATACACCATGGTATTTCCTCCTGTATGTGCCGTGTAAGTTCATCTATAACCCATGCAAATAAATAAGGATTTAGAGCTGAACCTTGGTGTAAACCTATATTTATAGGGAACTCTCGTGTCAACCCTCCTGCTGTTCTCACACTTGTAACTACATCCCTATACATCTCTTTTATTGTATAAGATACAATTCTATATATGCTACTCTAACTCCTCTTATTTCTAAAACTCTCCACATAACTTCTCTAGGTACTCTATCGTATGCCTTTTCAAGATCAATAAAAATCAAATGTAAATCCTTTTCCTTATCTCAGTCTCTCTCGGTAAGTCTCCTTAAGAGATGTATGGCTTTAGTAGTCGATCTCCCTGGCATGAAACTAAACTGATTATTTGACACCTTAGTCTCATTTCTTAACTTTCTTTCTATCACCCTCTCCCAAAGTTTCGTCGTATGGCTCATTAACTTAATACCTCTATAATCGCACAATTTTGTATGTCCCCTTTATTTTTGAATATGGGTATGAGAGTACTCTTCTTCTATTAGTCAGACATCTTTCTACTCTTCAATATTTTATTGAAAAGATTGGTAAGCCAACTTATGCCCTTCTTTCCTAAGCATTTTCATACCTCGATTGGAATATCATCGGGGCCAACTGCTTTTCCTTTCTTCATTTTTTTCAAAGCCTCTTCCACACTCTGATTCTTGAATCCTTCGATAATACATTAAGTTTCTATACTCATCAGACTTAGCTAACTCTCCTAAAATGATGATGGAAGTATCTCTCTCACCTTTCCTTAATTTTCTCATCTCTTGCTAGCACCTTATTACTTTCATCCTTGATGCACTTGTCTTGGGTTAAGTCATTCGTTTTATGGGCTCTTGCTTTAGTAATTTTATAAATATCTCGTTCCCCCCTCCTTAGACTCTAATTTTTTGTAAAAATCTTCAAAAGCCCTATCCCTCACTTCACTTACAGCCTTTTTAGCAAGCTTATATTTCTCAATATTTTCGTCACTTCTACAACAATATAGAGGCTTATAGTTAGCCCTCTTAACATTGATTTTATTTTGTACACCTTCATCCCACCGCCAAGATTCCTTGTTCATGGGGGCATAACCTCTTGACTCTCCAAGTATCTTCTTAGCCACTGTTCTCGCTCTAGTGGCCATGTCATTCCATAAAGTGTCAGATTCTCCTATGTAAGTCCCAGATACTTTGCCCTAACAAATCTTCCATAAAAATTTCTTCTTTTTTCTTCTTTAAATTCCTTCACTTAGTTCTAGGTGATTTACGTAGGTTCCTTCGCCTACTGTGATGTTTAAGCCTCAAGTCCACTACCAAAAGCCTATGTTATGAGGTTAAACTTTCTCCAAGTATGATTTTACAATCTTTACAAACCTTTCTATCCCTCTTTCTTGTGAGGAGAAAGTCAATTTGTGACTTTGTTGAACCACTTAAAAGTAACTAAATGTTTGAAAAAAGTATTGATAATGCAAAGGTCGAATGTCATTCCAAACTCCCAGATTGATTTTCCTTCTTCATTTCTTCCTCCATAACCATATCCACCATGCACTTCTTCATAATCTTCATCATCTCTTCCCATATGTCCATTTAGATCACCTCCTATAAAAATTTGCTCACCTTGGGGGACACTACTTATCATCTCATCTAAATCCTCCCAAAACTTAACCTTAATAGACTATCATCTAGACCTACTCGAGGCACATAGACACTAAAGATATTAATAGTTTCACGTCCTAAAATTAGTTTAAGGGACATAATCCTATCTCCTCTCCTAGTCACTTGTACTACATAGATCCGTCATCGACCCATCTATAATAATACTTACCCCATTTCTAGCCCTGTTTACTTCTGAGTAACAAAGTTTAAATCCTGAATTATCTAGTAGTTTAGCCTTTTCTCCTACCCATTTTATCTCTTGTAAATACAAAATATTAATTCTTCTCCTAATCATTGTATCTACCACCTCCATTGATTTACTAGTAAGAGTTCCAATATTCCAAGTTCCTATTCTAATCCTATTCTCCAGAATATTTTTCTTTCCAACTACCCTCCCCCTATTATGTGAGGACCCTTGTGTATTTTCACCACACCTGGACCCCCATGGAGATGTAGCGGCCCTTGCCCACTATTCGCCGCACTCAGGCAATGCGACGCGCCGCTTAAGGGGAATGACCTAACATTAGCACGGTAAGAAATATAAAGTATCGTAATGGATTCATTTCATAAAATTGACAAAGTTTTATGCTGGTTGTAGACCTAACGTAATGCTCCTCCTTTACTCGGGTTTGGAACCGGCTATGATAAGAAAAACTCGACACAGGCGGAGTTCTCACCATCACTAAAAGATAAAAAATAAAATAAAATAAAGTAGCATCATGGTATGCTAGTAATTGTGGTCAAATTCAAAAGTTAGCTAACAACTTCTACTTCCTTCATTCTGGAGTTACAAAACTAATTTTTGTTTTTCCTGTTCTAAAGAATGTGGTTAAAAAATTCTCAAAAAATTATCCTAAAATGGTTGCCTATTTTAGTAGGAATTATTGACTAAGAATGCACATTTGTTCCCACTATTTGTCATCCAATGGTTGGCTAAATACTAGAAGAAAAATTATTCAAATTATTCAATTACTAAAGAAAAATATCATTTTTAGTGATTGCATAAAAAAATATTTGGATATTCAATACTAGTGACATGTATACTCATTCAATGTATCATTCATTTGAACTAAAAAGTAAGTGAAAAATCAAGTATTAATTTCTATCGTAGATATGTTCAAGCATTGGATACAAAATATAAGAATCCTTTAGTTTGTAGATTTTTAGAACTATAATATGTTGAGTGCGTTGAAGTAACATAATTCATTGATAAATATGTATACACAATTAATATATAGGTTTGCAAATGATTGTAAATAAACAGACTATCTAATAATTTATAGTTGAAGAAGTGTTATAAAACGTTGACCTATAGAGTTTGTGATTACTTCGGAAAAAACCATGTATGAAATTCAAATGTTTAAACAAAGTTAAAATAAAAACTTCTTGACTTATATATATATCTTCAGTTCTAAGACTATTTATTTCCTATTAAACCATTTGTCCACCCAAAATTAAGAATAAAATAAAATTTATGTTACCATGAATAAATGCAATTACTATGCTAGTTGTCATCATATTTTCCTTAATGATAACAAAATGTTTTGAAAGCAAAAATTGTAAGTTTACATGTAAGACATAATTGAAAATCACACATTATTTAACAATCTATTATTTTTTAAGATAAAGGTAATTTCATTAAAAAATATAATGAGAAAACACTACTATTTGATTATTGAAAATTTAGTTAACATACAAAAAGTGATTTTCTTCTTTAGTTTCCTTTTTACAAGAGAAAGTTTTTTAGTGCAAGTTATATAGGTAACTTTTCTAAAATTTTGCAGATTTCTTTTCCTATTTTAAGTGATTAATTGCAGATAAATTGGACAAGTTAATCTGCAATATAAATAGAATTCATAACAAGAAAACAATGACGTAACTTTTACAGACTAAAAAAGTGCCTTAATATTGTATGAAATTAAGTATTTTTAATGTTAATTTGGTTAATATTCATATATAGGAGTTTTATTAGTATTGAAAATCTTTAAATGTGTAATAGCTAATATTCGTTGTAGCATTAAAAAATATGGTTTATTTTTTCATTAGTATTTATTGCAACTAATTATTTTTACTCATTAAATTTCCAAATTACCCTTGTTGTCGTGTGCTTGTAAAGTATACAGATAAGGGTATTGTAAGAACAAAAAATATTAAAAACACTAAACTCATTGGTGCTTTCATATATAGTATAAATATATATATATATATATATATATATATATATATATATACACACACACATATGTGTATAAACACTAAAATTTTCCAATAGAGAAAACTCAACTGTTTGCCAAATATTGCACAAACTCAAGCGGGTCATACCAAATTAAGTGGCCTACCTCTTTCGCTTTTCCAGCCAAAATGTGAGCCACTTTATTACATTGCTGATTGACACCGTTGATCTCAAAACTATCATAATCTGCATAAAAAAACCTTGGTATTATCCATGTGATGAACAACTAATGAATAAACCTTTATATCCTCTGCAATAACTTGTTACATTCATTGAGTCTCCTTTTAAAAATTAGATAAGACCTTAGCTACATGTATAGGCGTTTCAAAGAAACCTAGTATCAACCGAAAAATCAATAAAATCTATCAATTCAAAACCATACAAATAGCGTACTAGAATCAATTTCTATTAATGATTCGAATATTTAATGGATCAATTCAGATAGTAGTTCGTGTTCTTCTGAACTAGTAGGTATTCAACCGTTCTGTAGCACAGATAATTCAGTAATTTTCATCAACTACACCAGGCAAATATGTTAATACTATTCATCACTTTCTTTTCATTTATTATTTTTCTTCAACTCTCCGAATTTGGTCACATCACCCTCACTCCTCTTCCCTTTTACTTGCTTTTTCTCCATCTTTAGCACTCCCTCATCTCTCTTGCTCACTGTTTCGGTTTGCATTTGTTTTTATCATTCATATATCTTTACTGGTGTTTGTATTTCTTTTCTTTTGTGGTTAGTTTAGACGTAAAAAAAAGATAAGCAAACTAGAGAGAATAATGCCATTGCTCCTCCATGTGTAGTTAAAATGACATGTGTCTTTATAGATCTTCTGTCAAATATTGACTTTGAGTTTTTTTCAAGTCAAATATTTCTTAAAGCTGAAATTTGGATAACATTATCGGGTTTAGATACCTGGAGTTTCCGAATCGCTTTTATCGGGTAACCGATTAACATGGACCAAGTACAATCCAATTTTTTTTCTAATACCAGTTCAGATAGTATGTGGGCATTATAGATCAGGTACCCAATCCATAAACACTCCAAACTGCATGATGAAATGTTTCCTCATATATTCAAGACACGTATATTATCAAATAGAGTAAATAAAACAATCTCTTGAGCTGTTCTATATTTAACTAAGGGGTAAATTATCTTCAAAAGTTTGACTTACTTAAATAAAAGATTATATGAACCTCATATGAGTAAAGAATGTACAAGTTTTTTGTGAATTTGACTTGCGTTAAACCTAAAATTCAATTTCCAAAAACATCAAGCAACTATACCGAAGTCCTAAAGTTGAAAGTTTGGTTAACATAGTGCCAAACAATTTATAAATGGGAGGAAATGGGCAGGGCTTTGGCCTTTTTGCCAAAAAGATATACTGCTATTTAAGAGTGAAATCTCGTATACCATTTTTTTTCATGTTCTTATTAAAACCTTGTCTCTTTGTGTCTATTGATAACTCTATGATATTGAGTAATTTTCCATTCATTTCATTCTAGGTTTGTCTATGTTTTGAGTATTTTCTATGGTTTTTAGTCATGTTTTGTTACTTTTTGTGCTTTAGTAGTTAATGTTGTTTACTTATGTTTTTTTTTTTGTTTTTATATATTGTTTATGTGTTTTGCAGGTTAGAGGTGTAGGTTGATGATATGATTGCAAAGATACACATGTTGGCCCAAAGCAATCTAAGAGGGGAGTGAATTAGGTTGTACAAAAATTTGCAAATGAAGCACCAATAAAACTTTTCACAATTACAAATAAATTTGATGGAAATATAATCAATTAAGCACAAAAATGAACAAAGTAAGTAGATAGAGAGAGAGAATTTCAAACAAAACTCCCAAGCTAGCTTTGCTTGGAGCCAAGCAAGGGTACTCACTTTAGTAGTCCATTAAAGTGCTTCTTCAAAGTTGGTGAGCCAACAATACAAGTTGTACACAAAGTAGGATCACCCTTGCCCACACGAATTCTCTTTAGTCGAACCAAGGATTTTACACTCAACCTCACTTTACTACAATGATTATCAGTTCACTTAATACTCTTGAATAGCACTGTTAATTATATACTTTTTTCACTAATTCAACACTTCTAAAGAGCTAATTTGCAGTCATATTGCTTTTGTACTTGCTTGTATTCAACGTGGAAGTTATTCAAAATAAATTCAGGTTGGTTGGTATTTATAGATGTGGTAAATGAGCTTCCAACCACTTTCCAACGACTAAGTAATTAATACTGAAAAATAGCCATTATAGGTTTCAGACGTCCGAGAAACCTTTATCGCGTCCAAAAAAGCATCCGAACATCTGAAACACTTAAGCTGAGATATTCGTTCTGACGATCGAGGTTGCTTCCGTTCCTTCGCCCGGAAGCTAATTGTCTTTTTAGTCTAGCTTAAGTATCTATCATCAGATAGTGCAGTGCGCCCAGAAAGATTGAAGCTTGAAATAGGTTGTTTTTCTTTCGAACAGACAGGTGCATCCAATATAGTTTCTTTCGGACAGTGATGAGCGTCTGTTGTCCGCTAACTCAAAATCATTGCTCTCTGTCTCACTATTCGGACATTGCTCTGAGTCTGAGATAATTTGTTCGGATGGATTCCTACGTTCCAGAGAATAGATCTTGTTCCGACACTGCTTTACGTCCGAAGCTCCTCTGGTTCGAACGCTGAACGTCGTCTTAAAGCCCTGTTAAGTGAAGTTCTGCAAAACTCTTTCATAGGTCAATTGTAAACCATTAGACCGGATTTATCATCATCAAAACCAAGATTGTAGGTCAACAATCTCTCCTTTTTTAATGATGACAAGTCATAGAGGATACAAGCAACATAACTCAATATAACCACATTTCTCCCCCTTTTTGGCATCATCAAAACAAAACAAGAAACCTTCCTCCTGAGATGAGGCTCCCTCCCAATACAAACGACCAATAACACTAGCAATACAAGAGCAATTGCATCCAATAAAATATTTAATTTAAAACAAGCAATGTAAATCAAGTTGAACACCAATATCAAAGCAATTTTAAAGCAAAATAACTAATTTCAAAGCAATCCAAAATAGAAAATCTAAAGAAAAATAACCAATGTCAAAACAATACAAAGTAGTCAATCTAAGGGCTAGAATCTAAGTGGTTCTTCTCTTTAGATCTTTGTTCCCATTTCTATTTTTTTTTGGTTGGCAAGTCTTTAGCTGTGGCTTTACTATGTTGTTTGTTGGCATCTTGAGCGTTGTGTTGCTACATGATATAGTTGAATGTATCATCAACAACTTCATCATCAACTTCAGCTTGTTGGGTAGTTGTATCGTTAGGATTTGGCTTACCAGCTAGATCTTCATGTGCTTCTTGCTCAGTTGTGAATGCTCCGCATCTTAGTCACCATTGTCACTTTTAGAGGAGGATTCAAAAGTGTATTGCGACTGAATATTGGTGAACTATACTTGGGCTGAAGCAGACACACCCAAGCTCAAAGGTTCTTGAAGGATTGTTTGTTTGGTTTCCAACCTCTTTAAATTTCTAAAAGTTTAGCGTTGAAACTTGCCCATTTGGTTTTCTAAGGTTGGTGACAAGATTGCACAATTGAGATAGAGATGGTTTAGAAGAGGATGTTTGTGAAGGGTGGGGCAATTATGGAGTCGATGAAGAGGGTTGTGTAGGGATTTGATGAGGGAGTGCATGTCCATAACTTGAGGCATGATATTTTGATTTTTCTAATTCATATTTGGCTTGTATAGCCACTTTTTATTAAAAAATCGCAAACAGTTTCCTTCAATGTAAACTTTATTAAATTATGAGGGATATTGTTTTTTTCCAGAAAATGGAATATCGAAGTGATCAAAAACATTAGTTAAAAACTTTCCAAATGGGATGTTCCACTTACTATCAGTCAAGAACAACTCCAATAATGAGCAAAACAAGTATCCAAATCTAGTATAATCAAGTTTTATGCCTTTATAAACACAATAAAACAAATAATGTTGCATTTTTCCTAGCTCTGTATGGTATCCGCCGGTTGGTAAAAGCAAATTTGTAGCCAACGTACACAAAAGGTTGAACTTAGGACTAAGTAATGTGGTTTTGACTTCCAAGGCCAATTTAAAATCAGTGTGAAAAATGTGTTTGACTTTTTCGATAACAAATTGAGTGTCAATAGCAGGCCATTTATCCAAAGAAAAGAATATGAAATTTTGTTAGGATTATCAATAGCACATTCAAAGATTGGGTTAATAATGTTGGAATTAAACTCAATATTAATTTGGTTCACTTGTGAAACTAAGTTTCTAACGGTTGAACTTTTTCAAAGATTTGCTGTGAATTGTAAAACCATGTCATGATAAAAAAGTAAATCAATATGAACGAAATGCCCCCATTTTGTTTTTTAAAACAATCCTTAATAGAAATTAAATTTATCTCATCAAACATGCCTTGTGAAACTGGATAGTTGCACTATAAATGATTTGCTCAAGAGAAAGGTATACCTTTCTGGTGCTTTTGAATCGGTAGAGTTGGGTAGAAAGTGGGTGGAGTACTTCTTGATGCTTGTCCTTGTGCTAGTTTCCCCTTCAATTGCTTCCCATGAGTGCCCCTTGAAGATCCTCCACGACATTGAACTAGTTTGAAGGCAAAAGAGGGATAAGAAAGTTAGAGGTGAAAGTTGAGTGATCTCAAGAAATTGTGATGAAGGATGTATTACTGATGTTTTCCAAACCTTATTTTGATGATGACATAAACACTTAACTCTGTAAAACAAGCTTTTGCAGGAACAGATCTTTTGGACGCACAGAACCGTCCGAACTAGGTCAAAACTCCTCGGACGCATTGCATCGTCCGAACGAATTGGCAGAAAGAATGGGATCCTACTGCTTCTCTTTCGGACGCTCAAGACTGTCTGAAACCTCTGTCGGACGAAGGAACGGACACATGCACGGACATCCGAACGAAGCTTTGACTCAACAAAACTGAAAGAAGATCGGACACTGCCTCGGACGCAGTCAATACTTCTCGGACGTCCGAAACCCCAACGGCTATTTTTTATGCATTTATTATTTAGCCGTTAGGAAGTAGTTGAAACCTCTATTTATTGCTCTTATAAATAGGTGCTTTAATAGCCTGAAAAAATCATCTAATACATTGAATACAAGCCTTAGAAAGAGTAATTTGAGTGCAAATTGACTATAGTGCTTTGTTGTATTAGTGTGCAATTGTGAGTGTAATTCAACTTTGAGTGGAGTGATAATCTTGTATGAAAGTGTGGTTGTAAGTAAGATTCTTGGCTCAACTAAAAGAGTTTTGGTGTGAGCAAGAACTTCCCAACTTTGTAAAGATTATTGGCTCACCAAGTGTGTGAAGCATTCAAGAGACTTGATACTTCAAGCTTGCTAGCTTGGAAGTATTGATTGTTTAATTTCTCTCTCTTTACTTTACTGTTCTATTGATTTTGTTATATATGCATCTTAATTTGAAAATCTCAATATTTCTCAAAGTATTTTTTAAGAAACCTAATTCACCCCCCCTCTTAGGTTGCTTTGGGGCCAACAATTGGTATCAGAGCTTGGTCTCATTATATTGCTTAAACTGCTTTTGAGTAAAGACATATGGCAACCAACAATGCTCTATTTTTTGAGGGTCAATCCGTTACTAGGCCCCCTATGTTTAATGGGGCAAATTTTATTAGTTGGAGAGATAGAATGAAAATATTTCTGCAATCTATTGACATTGATTTGTGGTATGTTGTCAATGAAGGTCCATTTGAAGCTTCTATCATTGATGATCACACAAATAGAAGAAGAGAAAAGACAAGGAATGAGCTCACTCCACAAGACAAGGCAAACTTGACGTTGAATGCAAAAGCCATGAATGTGTTATATAATGCCTTGGATGCAAATGAATCAACTCGCGTGAAGGGTTGCATTTCCGCTAAAGAAATATGGGATAAGTTGAAGGAAATTCATGAAGGAACATCTTGTGCGATGATGTTCGTGAGCAAAAGAAATCCCTACTTGTTGCCAAGTATGAGTCCTTCAAGATGGAACCACATGAGAACATAGACAAAATGTACTGCAGGTTCAATGACATTATAAAGGATCTTGAAGCCTTGAATAAGGAGTACTCGTTACAGAAAAATTTGTGATAAACTCTAAAGCTCTCTCACTAAGAATGGGATGCCAAAACAATTGCTATAGAGGAAGCCAAGAATTTAAATTTAATGCCTATTGAATCTCTAATCAATTCTCTTACATCTTATGAACTCAAGTTAAAGGCCAAGGTAGTGGATGATGAAGAAGCAAGACCAAGAAGGAGCATTGCCTTAAAGACCTCTCAAGAGGAAGATGAAAACAGCTCCATCAATCTAGAAGATGAAGATCTTGATGAAGGAGATCTTGCACTGATCACCAAAGAATTTCTTAAACATTACATCAACAAACGAAGAATGAGAAGAGGCGGAGCCACAAACACAAATAATTTCAGAAGGGAAGTCAAGGCTTGAAATGAAGAAGCAAAACGATAAATGCTTTGAATGCGGTCAACTCGGACATTTTGCAAATGAGTGTCCTTCCAAGAAAAAGAAGGAAGGAAGAAAACCAAGATTCAACAACTTTCAAATCACATGGGATGATTGCAAATCCGAAGGAGAAGTTGAAGAAGAAATGGAGTCGGTACAAATGGCCTTCACGGCCATTGGAGATGATGAGGTAAATTCTAACTATGACTCTAATGATGAAAATGGTGAAGATGATCTTGAAGCTTTCATTTTGAAATTACATGATAGCTTAAAGGAATCATATGCTAGAAATAAGGAGTTAGCTAAAAAGTCAAATGCTTTATTGAATGCTAACTCTAAACTTGTGAATGAAAACAATAGGCTATCGCAAGAAAATCGTGATTTGAAGAAAAGAATGCATGTGAGATCAAAGGTCAAGGAAGAACAAGCCTCCTTGAAGAAAAGAATGGATGATTTGAATGCTCTTCCTTTTAACTAGAAAGAAAGAAAATATTTTTGATATGAAAAGAAATAGAAATGTAGCAATCAACAAAAATTTTGTCATGTTTAGAAGGGATGACTTATGTATTGTAAAACCAAAATCTTCTTTATATGGTAATAAAAGCATTATTTGTAGATATTTCCAACAACATGGACATGCTAAGAATATGTGTTATGTCAAGAGAA
Source organism: Cinchona pubescens (assembly GCA_025175665.1). Lineage (NCBI taxonomy): Eukaryota > Viridiplantae > Streptophyta > Magnoliopsida > Gentianales > Rubiaceae > Cinchona > Cinchona pubescens. The sequence goes on from JANKKI010000232.1 coordinate 3,157,517, forward strand.
ATGAAAAACTTGGAATGAAAGTTGCATGGATCGAAAGCAATTTCACTAACTCAAATGGACCCAAGAAAATATGGGTACCAAAAGTTATTAATTGATTTATTGTGTAGGTACTTAACATCGCCAACAATGCTAAGTGGTTCATAGATAGTGGATGTTCAAGGCACATGACGGGTGATGCCTCTATCTTCACAAATCTTACATCCAAAAATAGTGGAAAAGTCACTTTTGGAGACAACAACAAAGCAAAATCAATCGGCATTGGTGATATGGGTAAAAATGGTGAAACCTTGATTAAGAATGTACTAATTTCTTGTTGATAATTTGAACTATAATTTATTAAGTGTTAGTCAACTTTGTGACAAAAATTTATATGTTTTCTTTACCAAGCATGAATGTCTTATCCTTGATAAAAATCATATTGTTTTATTCAAGGGCACTAGGCACAATGATGTTTATGTGATTCATCTTGATAAAATTAGCAATAGCAATGTAAAATGTCTTACCGCTTCATAGATGATCCTTGGCTTTGGCATAGAAGACTTTGTCATTTTAATATGGATTTGATTGAAAAACTTGCCAAGAAAGATTTGGTAAGAGGTTTGCCAAAACTGAAATTTTTGAAAAATAAAATTTGTGATGCTTGCCAATTTGGTAAACAAGTCAAAGTTTCTTTTAAACCAAAGAATTTTGTGTCTACTCATAAACCTTTAGAATTGTTGCATTTAGACTTATTTGGACCTACTCAATATGCTAGTTTAGGTGGTTGCAAATATGCATGTGTTATCGTAGATGACTATTCTAGGTTTACTGTGGGTATTATTTCTTGTTCACAAAAATGAAGCATTTGAAAAATTTGTAAAATTGTTCTCCAAAATTCAAAATTTATTGGATACAAAAATTGTTCGTCTAAGGAGTGACAATGGTACCGAATTTAAATTTGGGGGTTTTCCCGACTTTTGTGATCACAACGGTACCTTTCATGAGTTTTCGGTTGTTAGAGTCCCTCAACAAAATGGTGTTGTTGAAAGGAAACATAAGACTCTTCAAGAAACGACTAGTACTATGATTAGTGAATGTGACTTACCACAATACTTTTGGGCCGAAGCGGTTAACACGGCTTGTTATGTTATGAATCGAGTTTTATTAAGATCCTCTTTAAATAAAACTCCTTATGAACTCCTTTTTTGTAGAAAACCCGTTGTGAGCTATTTCAAAGTTTTTGGTTGCAAATGCTTTATTTTAAAAATCAAAGAAAACCTTGGAAAATTTGACAAAAAATCGAATGAAGGAATTTTTCTAGGATATTCTAGTGACTAAGAAAGCATACCGAGTTTACAATAGAAGAACGCTTTTGATTGAAGAAGTTGTGCATGTTACATTTGATGAAACTAATGATGTTATCTCAAAGAATTTACGTGAAGATGAAGATGTAGGCATTTTAAAAGAGCTCGAAAAGCTCGCTATTCATGAAGATCATCAAGAGATTACATCAAGCGTTGATGTCAACAACCATCAAATTGATGATGAAAAGAATGAGGATGCTCAAAATGATCTTCCGAAAGCTTGGAGATTCGTCTCTAGTCATCCTCAAGATTTAATCATAGGTTATCTATTCGATGGGGTAACTACTCGTTCTCATAAACCTTTGAATAGTAATTGTGCATTACTCTCTCACATTGAACCTAAACATATAGATGTTGCTTTGAGTGATGAATCTTGGGTTAATGCTATGCAAGATGAACTTAGTCAATTTGAGAAAAATAATGTATGGACCTTAGTTGAAAGACCTTCTTCTCATCCCGTTATTGATACTAATGATAGAAGAAATGGGTTTTTAGAAACAAATTAAATGACAAAGGTGAAATCATAAGAAACAAAGCTAGACTTGTTGCAAAAGGTTACGCTCAAGAAGAAGGTATTGACTTTGATGAAACCTTTGCACCCGTGGCTAGGTTAGAATCCATTCGCATGTTTCTTGCATTTGCATGTTTCAATAATTTCAAATTATTTCAAATGGATGTCAAAAGTGCCTTTTTAAATAGTTTTATCGACCAAGAAGTTTTCGTCAAACAACCTCCTGGCTTTGAAAATAAAAATCTTCCAAATTATGTTTTCGAACTCTCCAAAGCTTTATATGGTTTAAAACAAGCTCCAAGAGCTTGGTATGAAAGATTAATACCTGGTTCTTGATACAAATGGATTCAAAAGAGGTGTAGTTGACACCACTCTTTTTACTAAAACGGATTCAAATGGTTTGTTAATCGTTCAAATTTGTGTTGATGATATTATTTTTGGAGCAACTAATGAAAGTTTGTGTAAGGATTTTTCACACTACATCTTTTAATGCAAGAAGATTTTGAGATAAGTATGATGGGCAAGTTGCAATTTTTCCTCGGATTACAAGTTCATCAAACTAAGGAAGGAATGTTTATTACACAAATCAAGTACACAAAGGAGCTACTCAAACGATTTGGAATGGAAGATTGCAAACAAGTTGGTACGCCAATGTGCACTTCAACCAAACTTACAAAAGACGAAGAAGGTAATAGTGTTGATGAAAAACACTATAGAGGTATGATCGGAAGTCTACATTACTTAACTGCCAAGAGACCAGATATCATGTTTGCTGTTTGTTTATGTGCTAGATTTCAATCTTGCCCTAAAGAATAGCATTTGATAGCTGTTAAAAGGATTTTTAGATCCTGAAGGGTTCAATGGATTTTGGTCTGTGGTATCCAAAGTCCTCTACATTTGACTTGATTAGTTATTCTGATGCCGACTTTGCTGGATGTCAAATTGATAGAAAAAGTACCAGTGGTATGTGTTATTTTCTGGGAAATTAAGAGTCTTGTGTCTTGGTTTAGCAAAAAACAAAATTCTATTTCTCTTTCTACGGCTGAAGCTGAATACATTGCTGCTGGAAATTGTTGTGCTCAACTTCTTTGGATGAAACATACTCTGAAAGATTTTGGTGTATTTTTTGATTGTGTTCCTATATTGTGTGACAACACTCGTGCAGTTAATCTCACAAAAAATCATGTTATGCACTCTAGAACCAAACACATTGATGTTAAGCATCATTTCATTAGAGACCTTGTTTGTAAAAAAGAAATTCGTGTTGATTTTGTGCCTACTTCAGATCAATTGGCTGATATTCTTACAAAACCCTTAGCTCTAGATCGCTTTGAATTGCTCAAAAAATGTTTGGGGATTTTACAGATAAATTTGGCATAGGTTCATAGTTTGGACGCACTTCTTCGTCCGAAAAACTTTTCTTTCGGACGCTCTGGATCGTTCGAAAGCTTCTGTTAGTTCTCAGACGCTCGTAATCGTCCGAACATTATTCTTTTTTTTACCAAATCTCTCTCTAGAAATCTTCCGGACGCGCACCATCGTCTGAAAGAACTTCGAACGCATTGGCTCCTCCTTCGGCCGTCGTTCTTCGGCTTTCGGATGCTTCGTCGGACGCATACCAAACGTTCGGCGGTCCGAAAGGTGCCCCTGTTTGATTAAAACCGTCCATCTTCCTCATTTTGGACTCACCACCTCTCCCGAAAACCCTCTGGCAAAATTTGTCTCTCCACCACCCCCTCCAAATTCCCACTCTCTCTTCCAAAATTGATTGGAAAATTATCCTACCCAAAGCCCTTCTCACCTAAATCACATCTAATTTCCCCCATCCACCATCTCATTTCCTCAAATTCTCACCAATCCTCAAAAATTTCAATTTTCTCTTCTTTTCTTTTTCTTCCATCACAATGGTGAAATCTCGCGGAGGTTCTTCTACAGCAAATCGGGGTCGAAAAACTAAAGGGAAGGCTCCAGTACGAGGAGAATCATCAGCTAATCCTCAAGTCTCCACCAATCCAATAAGATCTTATTTATCAAAATTTATCGATGCCAAGGCATCCGAACGGTATACTTCACTTTTAAGTAAATCTATAATCGTTCAATGTCCTGCTTCTCCTAGTCTATTTGATGAATATAATCTTCCCATTATCAAATTTTGTTTTGAAAAACAAAATTGGGGTCATCTTGTGCATCTTGATTTACCTGTTTATCATGACATGGTGCTTCAGTATACCGACCAATGCCTCGGAAAGGATAAATTTTCGCAAAATCACTTTCGTGGAGACAACACCGATCTTGAGATTTCATCAAACATCATTAACACTATTTTTGAATGTGAAGTCTCAAACCCCACTGATTTCTCCTATTTCTTTTCGTTAGACAAATGGCCCGCTGATGATACTCAATTTGATATCGATGAAGTTAGAGCTATTTTTAACATCCATTTTAAACAGGCATCGGAAGCCAAAACTACATTGCTCGCTCCTGAACTCAATATTCTGTACACTCTTGTCACAAATCTGTTATTACGAACTCTTGACGGGCATCGTACTGAGCCCGGAAAAATGCAACTTTACTTATTTTTTTGTGTTTTCAAGGGTATTCCTCTTGATTTTGGGTATCTTTTTTGTTCCCTATGGGAACTCTTTCTTACTGATACCCGAACAAACATTCTTTTTGGCAAATTTCTCACCAAAAATTTTGATTTCCTCAACATTCCTTTCAGCGGAAACAAACAATATCCTCCTTATTTTAACAAATCATACATTGAGTGCAAAGAGGCCTCCATTTTTTCAACGATCAATGGCTAACTAAGGCAGCCTTTGATATTGCACAGTCACAATCCTATGCTTCCACCTCTGATTTTGCTATTCCTAATTCTCCTACTCCTCAACCACCTCCACTTACATCTGAACCATCTCTTTCACATATCTATGGACTTCTCACCTCTCTGAGCACTCAAGTCAGTTCATTTCAACGTCACACAAATCGAAAGTTAAAGTGACTTGAAACTCGTCAAATGATTCTCCAAGAGGCACTCAGCCTTGGCATGTCTGCTTCGGCTCAGGTTCAATTTGCTAATCTTCAGTCCCAATATCCACTTGAGTCATCTTCCGACAGTGATGAACCTGAAGATGGACATACCCGTGAAGACAATGCAGAAGCTGCTCAAGGAGCTACCAATGACGATGACGACGATGATGAGGATGTTGACGACACGTTTGACTTCATCATGCAACGTCGCACCGGAGAGAAGGATGACAGTGAAGCCACTGCTGAAGATGTTCCATCCAAACGACAAAAGACTGAAAAGCGCTCCAAGAAGCGCAATGACTCACATTAGTTCTTTTCACATTTGTATTTTGTTTTCAACAGTTCTTTGCTTGTTAGAACCTTTCAGCATTTCTTTTGGTTTTCAACATTTCTGTGGCTTGGTTGTGTATTTCCTTGACTCTAACACCATTAAACTTTTCAGTTGGATGTATGAAACTTGTTCCATTTCTGTCAAACTACTTGCATGTTCTAAGGGGGAGTCTTTTTTATTGATGTCAAAAGGGGGTAGTCTTCTATACTATTGTGCTTCCAGATGATTGATATCCAATTGTGATATATTGCAAATTGATTAGTCATATCCAATTGTTTTTACATAAAGGTTTGTCATCATCAAAAAGGGAGAGATTGATGTTTTCGAAACCTTATTTTGATAATGACATAAACACTTAACTCTGTAAAACAAGCTTTTGCAGGAACAGATCTTTCGGACGCACAGAACCGTCTGAACTAGGTCAAAACTTCTCGGACGCATTGCATCGTCCGAACGAACTGGCAGAAAGAATGGGATCCTACTGCTTCTCTTTCGGACTCTCAAGACCGTCCGAAACCTTTGTCGGACGAAGGAACGGACGCATGCACGGACGTCCGAACGAAGCTTCTCAACAAAACTGAAAGAAGATCGGACGCTGCCTGGACGCATTCAATACTTCTCGGACGTTCGAAACCCCAACGGCTATTTTTTGTGCATTTATTATTTAGCCGTTAGGAAGTAGTTGAAACCTCTATTTATTGCTCTTATAAATGCATAAGAGGTGCTTTAATAACCTGAAAAAATCATCTAATACATTGAATACAAGCCTTAGAAAAGAGTAATTTGAGTGCAAATTGACTATATTGCTTTGTTGTATTAGTGTGCAATTGTGAGTGTAATTCAACTTTGAGCGGAGTGATAATCTTGTATGAAAGTGTGGTTGTAAGTAAGATTCTTGGCTCAACTAAAAGAGTTTTGGTGTGAGCAAGAACTTCCCAACTTTGTAAAGATTATTGGCTCACCAAGTGTGTGAAGCATTCAAGAGATTTGATACTTCAAGCTTGCTAGCTTGGAAGTATTGATTGTTTAATTTTTCTCTCTTTACTTTACTGTTCTATTGATTTTGTTATATCTGCATTTAATTTGAAAATCTCAATATTTCTCAATGTATTTTTTAAGAAACCTAATTCACCCCCCCTCATAGGTTGCTTTGGGGCCAACAATTACAATGTTAGAAATAGAGTTAATCAAGGTTGTAGAGGGGATGGCAAAAGGATTTTTTCTTGGTGTTTAATTTTGAGTAAAGTGAGAGAATTGAAAATTTTCTCTTTTTTTGCCAGAGCGATGTTTGGGTGTAGTAAATTATCTGAAATGAGGAAAATGAAAGATTTTATTTTATTAGTGTGAGACAGTCATTTGAACGTCCGAACGATCGGTATTCGTTAGAACTCACGTCTGATCTCAGATGCACAGACGTCCAAAATTGTGGACCAAGCTCTGAGAGGCTATCAGACAGTTGGGATCGTCCAATAGGTTTTCCAAAAGTTGAGAGTTTAAGCCAGACAGTTCGAACGAGAAGGATTGTCCGATCTTAAAAGCCCATAAAGCATTATAGTTCGGACGAATATGATCGTCTGAAACCACAAAGAGCTTAGCATGCATATTTGCGTCCAAAAATACATAAATCACATAATTTTAGAATCAATAACTACCAAACAAGTTCTAAGATATTCAAATGATCCAAAGGCATGGCTTTAGTAAAAATATCAATCAATTGATACTTACTGCACGCTTAAATTCAACACATTTCCTTTTTGCATACAAGATCTCTTATGAAATGTTTTGTTCTAAAATGTTGAATTAGATTTTTTGTGAGATTGATTGCACTAGTATTTTCATATCTATTGGGCACACAATAAAAAATAACACAAAAATCTTTTTAAAGTGTGTTTCATCAAAAGAAGTTGAGCACAATGATTACCTGAGGCAATACACTCGACTTCTACTGTGGAAAAAGATATAGAACTTTATTTCTTACTAAACCAAGACACCAAGCAATTATCCAAAAAAGGACACATACCATTAGTACTTTATCTATTAATTTTACAACCGGCACAGTCGGCAATCGAATAACTAATTAAATCAAAACTAGTAGATTTAGGATATCATAAGCCATCATAGTTCATTGTCCCTTTTAAGTATCTAACAATTCTTTCAATGGCAATTAGGTGTGATTCTTTAGGACATGATTGAAATCTTGCATATAAACAAACAGCAAACATAATATCCTATCTACTAACGAGTTAAATATAGTTAGTTTCCGATCATAACTCTATAGTTTTTTTCATCAACACTATTACCTTCTTCATCCTTGTCAAGTTTGGTTGAGGTGCGTATTGGCGTTCCAACTTGTTTGTAATCCTCCATTCCAAAGTGCTTGAGTAGTTATTTTGTGTATTTGGTTTGTGCGATTAAGTTCCCTTCTCTGTTTGGTGAATTTGAAGTCCAAGGAAGAATTGTATTTCTCTCATCATACTCATTTCAAATTCCTTTTGCATCAAACACGAGAATTCCTTGCACAAACTTTCATTAGTAGCTCCAAAAATAATGTCATCAACATAAATTTGAACAACTAACAACTCATTATGACTATTTTTGGTGAAAAGAGTGGTATCAACAATTCCTCTTTTAAAACCATTTTCAATCAAAAAACCACTTAAACGTTCATACCAAGCACTAGGAACTTGTTTGAAACCATACAAAAGTCTTTGATAATTTAAAAACATGATTTAGAAAATCTTTATTATTCAAAACCCAGATCTTGTTCAACAAAAAATTCTTGATCAATAAAACCATTTAAGAAAGCACTTTTTACGTCCATTTGAAATAATTTGAAATTATTGAAGCATGCAAATGCGAGAAACATATGAGTCATTTCTAATCTAGCAACGGCTATGAAGTCTCATCATAGTAAATTTCTTCTTCTTGTGCATAACCTTTAGCTACTAATCTAGCTTTATTTCTAACTATTTCACCTTTATCATTTAATTAATTTCTAAAATCCCATTTTGTTCCTATTATCGGGTGATTTGAAGTCTTTCAATAAAAGTCCACACATTATTTTTATCAAATTGACATAGTTTTTCTTTCATGGCAAGAATCTAGGATTCTTCTTTTAAAGCATCATCCACACGTTTAGATTCAATTTGAGAAAGTAAAGCACAATTACTATTTAAAAGTTTATGAGAGCGCGTTTTTACCTCATCGGAGGGATCACCTATGATCAATTCTTGAGGATGACTTTGAGATAAGCAAACCTCCAACCTTTCGGAAGATCTTTGGGTGATTCTTCTTTCTTTTCTCCTTCTTCATCCAAATGATGAGTATTGTCCTCATTGCTTTCCTTGATTTCTTCTTGCTCTTCTTGAATAGTAAGCTTTTCAAGTTTCTTTTGCACACTTACATCTTCATCTTCACAAACATCTCTTGAAAGAACATCATTAGTTTCATCAAATGTAACATGTACAACTTCTTCAATCACAAGAGTTCTTCTATTTTACACTCAAATGCTTTCTTGTCACTAGAATATCTTAAGAAAATATCTTCATCCAATTTCTTGTCAAACTTTTTAAGATGCTCTTTGATTTTTAAAATAAAACATTTACAATCAAAATATTTGAAATAACTCACAATGGTTTTTTTGTAAAACAAGAGTTCATAAGATGTTTTGTTTAAAATAAGCCTTAAAAGAACTCGATTCATAACTTAACAAGCTATGTTAACAGTTTCGGCACAAAATTAGTTTGGTAAATCCACACTCATTAATTTGGTTTTTGGGCCCTCTTGAAGAGTTCTATTTTCCCTTTCAACATCATTTTGTTGAGGCGTACTAGCAATCAAAAACTCATGCGAAGTACCATTGTGATCACAAAATTTAGGAAAACTGCCAAACTTGAATTCGGCTCATTATCACTTCTTATGTGAACAATTTTCAAATTCAACAAATTTTTTATTTTGAAAAACAATTTTACCAAAATTTTCAAAGCTTCATTATTGTGAATAAGAAATAGAACCCAAGTATACCTAGAATGGTCATCAATAATCACAAAAGCATATTTACCACCACCGAGACTATCATGTTTAGTTGGACCAAACAAATCCATATGCAATAATTTCAAAGGTTTAAAAGTAGACACACAATTCTTTAGTTTAAAAGAAACTTTAAATTGTTTACCAAATTGGCGTGCATCACAAATTTTGTTTTTCTCAAACTTCAATCTTGGAAAAACTCTTACCAATTCTTTTTTAGCAAGGTGGCACCTTGTGTCAATCAAATGCATGTTAAAATGACAAAGTCTTCTATGCCAAAACCAAGGATCATCTTTAGAAGTGGTTAAGCACTTTATATTACCACTATCAATATTATTAAGATAAACCACATAAACATTATTATGCCTTTTACCTTTGAACAAACAAATAAAGTTTTTATCAAGAATTAAACATTCACACTTAGTAAGAGTTTTCTATCACATAATTGACTCACACTTAAAAGATTATAATTCAAATTGTCAACTAAAAATACATTTTTAACAAAGTCTCACTATTTTTACCTACACCACCAATGCCAGTTGATTTTTCTTTCATGTTATCTCTAAAGGTCACATTTTCACTATTTTTGGACTTGATATTGGTGAAAAGAGATGCATCACCTGTCACACATCTTGAACACCCACTATCAATGAACCACTTAGCATTCTTGGCGGTGTTTTTTACCTACATAAAGAATTAAGTGATAACTTTTAGTACCCACATTTTCTTGGGTCCAAACTAAGAGTTAGTAAATTGACTCAATATCTACATAGATTCCATTCCCATTTTTCATTTCTTTTGAAATAACAATTATTTTTCACATGTCCACGTTGTTGACAATAATTGCAAATAATATTTTTATTTCCATACAAAGATGATTTTGATTTTACAAAGCATAAACTCTTTCTAAAACTAACAAAATTCTTGTTGATCAACATATTTCTATTCCTTTTCGTATCAACAACTTTTTCCTTTTTTCTATGCAAGAATACATCAAGATTATCCAATCTTTTCTTCAAGGAGGTTTGTTCTTCCTTGATCTTTGTTTTGACATGCAATCTTTTCTTCATAGCATTACTTTCATTTGATAACCTATTATTTTCATTCACAAGTCTGGAGTTAGCATTCAAACAAGGCTTATTTTTTAGCATTCAAACAAGGCTTATTTTTTTTTGAATCCTTATTTCTAGCATATAATTCCTTTAAGCTATCTTGCAATTTTATGATAAAAGCCTCAAGAGCAGTATAGTATTTTCATTGTCATCAATTTCATCACTTGAATCATCAAAATACGTAGTACTTACCTCATAATCACCAATAGCCACAAAGGCCATTTGTGCCGATTCCATTTCTTCCCTAACTTCACGTTCAGAGTTGCAATCATCCCATGTGATTTGAAAATTGTTGAAACGGGGATTTCTTGCTTCCTTCTTTTTCTTGGATGTACACTCATTTGCATAATATCTGGTTGACCACATTTGAAGCATTTATCATTTTGTTTCTTGTTCTCAACTTTTGGTCATCCCCTTGAAGTTATTGGAGTTGATTACTCCTCTTTTCCTCATTCTCCTCTTGTTGATGTACTATTTGAGGAATCCTTTGGTGATGAGTGCAAGATCACCTTTATCAAGGTCTTCATACTCTAAATTGATGGAGCCACTTTCATCTTCTTCTTGGGAAGTCTTCAAGGCAATGTTTCTTTTTGGTCTTGCTTCTTCATCATCCATAACTTTAGCCTTGAGGTTCAATTAACTTTATCAAGCCTTGAGGTTCAATTCATAAGGTATTAGAGACTTAATCAATGATTCAATGGGTATAGAATTCAAATTCTTTGGTTTAGCAATAGATTTGGATTCACATTCTTTAGATAGAGCATTCAAAATCTTCCTATTCTTTTCACGCAAAGAATATTCCTTACGCAGTGCTTCTAAGTTCTTAATGATATCATCGAATATACAATATATCTTACCAACGTTTTCATGAGTTTCCATCTTGAAAGACTCATATTTAGCAACAAGCAAAGATTTCTTTTGTTCTCTCACATCGTCACTGCCTTCCTGAATCTCTTTCAATTTATCCCATGTTTCTTTAGCCAAAACACAACATTTTACTCTAATGGATTCATTAGCATCCAAAGAATTATACAAAACATTCATAGCTTTAGTATTCAAAATCAAATTGGCTTTATCTTATGTTGTTAGTTCATCTATTGTTTTTTTCTCTTTTTCTATTAGAGTGATCATCAATAATGGTGGCTTCAAAAGGACCTTCATTAATAGCATACCATAAATCAATATCAATAGATTGAAAGAAGATTTTCATTCTTTCTTTCCAACTAATAAAATTTACCGCATTAAACATACGTGGTCTAGTGATAGATTGACCTTCAAAAAACAAAGCATTATTAGTTGCCATAGTGATCTTTAATCTAATGATATTTAAGCAAAAGTAAAGAGACCTTGCTCTAATACCAATTGTTGGCCCAAAGCAACCTAAGAGGAGGGTGAATTAGGTTGTACAAAAATTTACAAATGAAGCACCAATAAAACTCTTCACAATCACAAATAAATTTGATGGCAATATAATCAATTAAGCACAAAAATGAACAAAGTAAGTAGAGATAGAGAGAGATTTTCAAACAAAACTCCCAAGCTAGCAAGCTTGGAGTACTAGTCCACTAAAGTGCTTCTTCAAAGTTGGGGAGTTAATAATTCAAGTTGTACACAAAGTAGGATCACCCTTGCTTACACTAATTATATTTAGCTTAAGTTGAGTCAAAGATTTTACACTCAACTTCACTTTTGTACAATGATTATCACTCCACTCAATACTCTTGAATAGCACTCTTAATTACACATTTTTTTTTTCACAAATACAACACTTTTAAAGAATAATTTGCACTCAAAAAGGAAATCCACTAAAAATAAAAAACTTTTTTCTCCTTCTTCTCTCTACATTTTCTTACTCTAAAAACCAAGACCTAACAAACTCTTTTGCTTTCTTGGCCATGGCCGATCAAGTTTCCCTTCAACCACTGGTTGAAGGAAAACAAAAAACCTTTGTATAAGCGCTTTCGGACGGCCAAAATTTAGACATTCCTACGCCAAAATTCGATGCACCCCTAAAGCCCCTCCAATCTCACAAAGGCGAACCAGTTGTTTTCTTTTCAAATGATGAAATTCAACAACTTGCTGCACCATTTCGTTTTACTTTGGTGGGGAACTTTCCGAGGGGGGAAACCGAACATGGAGACACTTCGTAAAAGTTTTCACACAATAGGATTCCCAAAGGTCAGTTCACAGTAGGATATCTTGACTATAAACACGTCCTCATTCGATTCTCATTGGAGGAGGATTATCTCCATTGTTGCCTGAAGAATACGTGGTTCATCAATGGTCATTATATCCGAGTCCTCAAGTGGCACCCACTCTTTACTACCGATGAGGAACCATCCATAGTCCCTATTTGGATCACTCTCGAGGGACTCCCAGCAATCTCCTTTAATAAGCATGTTGTTTTTAGCCTCGCTCAAGCTGTTGGGACCCCTCTCAAATTGGATATGGCAACTGAACAATTTACTCGGCCAAGCGTTGCAAAAGTGAGCGTAGAAGTTGACCTCCTGTCTGAACTCCCTTCAAGGGTGTGGTTAGGGATGGGAAAGGAGGGTATTTGGCAAAGAATCACCTACGAAGATGTACCATCCTACTATACAAAATGCAAGAAAATTCGTCATGCTATTGAATCATGCAGGGCGGGTGAACTGCTTTTAACCAAACAACCAACTGCTCCAGGGCTGACAACATTCAAAATCCAGCAAAAAAGACTGCCCAAAAGCGCTGGACACCCGTAAAGTATCATGAAGCAGGTCCATCGGGAACGAAGCAAGTAACATCAACTACTCTTGTTGACAAAGGGAAGAATTTGACCAGCCATGCTCCACTTGATGTTGTCCAATCAGTTGTACACACGGTTGCTCCATTACCAGGTGTTTCACACGGTGCAATTGGAATACAAATGCGTGGTAGTTCAGCCCAAAAATAGCCACTAGATGAGGCGGCACCACCACTTGTGGAGGAGCAAACAAACACGGATGAGGGATTATCCCAACAACCTGCAATTCAAAATTCAAATCCCAACAAACATGGAATCACTCCAACAACCCAGGATAAGGTTAATAATTCAGGAGATAGATTCTAACCAAATGAGGATATCTTGGAAGATCAAAATTTGAATCCTTTGGCTGGTAGGGCTACCTCGATTTTGGAGGAGTTACATGATGTTTCGAGTGTCCTAAAGGAAAGCTGAATTTCAGCCAAAGCATCCCCAAGCTCGAACCTCAAATAATCTTTCATTGGATGATTCCAACATTTCTCACGGTAAATTAATGGAAGAATTACCATGTTACTTTTCTGACAATGACTCTCCTCATGCAAACCATGCAACGACTGAGGATATTCAGCCATCTCTCCCCACTACACAACATGTTGGTAAGTCCTTGTCCAAAAAGAAAAGGCGGAAAAGAATTTATTCCATGCCAAGGCCAATGCGAATTCGGTTGGCTAGAACAATTACCACCTCGCCCTCCATCCCTCAGTGTTAAATGGATAGCATCTTAATATGGAATATTGGGGGGATAACAAATAAACCTTCATTGCGTAGGTTGAAATCACTCATCAAACAGTGCCGAATCAATATTCTTGCATTATTGGAACCAATGGTGGATAAAGCTAAAATTTCTTTCTTTGCACAAAAGCTGGGTTTTGAATGTTGTGAATGTAATACAAATGGCAAAATATGGATTTTTCATAAATGGAATAGCGAGCTAGGATTAGCTCCCAACTTCAGTTCAGACCAGCTCTTACATGTTTCTATTTCTTCTTCTTCTCAAAACATTATTTTGGCAGCTTCTTTTGTATATGCAAAATGCACGAAATCAGAAAGGAGAGCACTCTGGGAGGATCTCCGTGCCGTACGACCTCAAACTCCTTGGCTGGTTGGAGGTGACTTCAATGTTATCTCAAGTTCCAATGAATACCAAGGTTCTTGCCCGTTGCACCTTGATGCCATGGGTGAATTCAATGATTGTCTTCATGATTGTGGCTTGATGGACTTACCTTTCCAAGGTTGTAAATTCACTTGGCGTGGGAATAGGTATGGTACCATGGTATGGAAGCGGCTGGACAGATTTGTATGCAATGCGGAATTTATGGCAGCATTCCAACATATTAGTGTTGAACATCTCCTCAAGACGTGTTCGGACCATTCCCCACTCGCTCTCAAAGCTATTCTAGCAATAATACCAGGTCCAAAGCCATACAATTAAATTCCTTAACATGTGGATTAAACACAAGGATTTTTTGCAGGTCGTGGGTAACAATTGGCAATTGGAATGTACCGGTGCCCCTATTTTCATCCTTGCTTCCAAACTTAAAAGACTCAAAGCCGAGCTCAGGAACTGGAGTCATACGGTGTTTGGTAATGTCTTCACAAAGGTGCATAAGGCTGAACAACAAGTAAAGAGTAAGGAAGAAGCTCTCTTACTAGATCACAGCCAAAGTAACCAAATTGCTTTGGCCCATGCACAAGCTACTCATATGCGGTGTCTTGCGGAAGAAGAGATCTTTTGGCAGCAAAAAGCAGGAATAAAGTGGCTAAAAGAGAGGGACCAAAACTCAAAATTTTTCCACTCCACCCTTCTAGCCAAAAGACAGCGATTGCGCATCTCTAGAATCAAAGTAGATGGGAATTGGACTGAAAATATGCATCTCATTGAAGAGGCCGGGGTTAACTTCTATAAGGAACTCTTGACCACAAACAACTCTGACTGCTTATAGCCTTAGACCCATCGCTTCTAGACCACCTCAAGGGTAAAGTCTCGGTTGAGGATAATCAGCACTTATTATCCGAGCTTTCCATGAAGGAACTAAAGGAGGCAATGTTTTCTCTCAATCCAAACAGTGCAGCGGGCATTGTTGGCTACAACGGGACCTTCTTTTCCACTTGCTGGGACATTATTCACCATGATCTCATCCTTGCAGTGCGTGATTTTCTCAAAGGTGTAAAGCTGCCCCGTATGTTCACAAGCACCCTTATTGCACTAATTCCAAAAGTAACCAATCCCTACTCCTTTAGTGATTTTTGGCCCATTAGTTTGTGCACTTTTTTTAACAAAATTTGCACTAAAATCATGGCCAATCGCCTTTCCCCCATACTGCCTAAGCTTATTTCTCTCGAACAAGCGGCCTACGTCCAAGGAAGAGACATTGCGGATAACATCCTTCTTGTCCAAGAGCTGGTTGATTCAATAGACCGGAAAACAAGGGGAGAGAATATGATCATTACCTCTCCAAGGCTTTTGACAAGCTTTCTTGGCCTTTCCTTAACGCAATACTTTGGAAGTTTGGATTTGAGGACCATTGGATCTCTCTTATACGGCATATATTAGAGGACTATTGGTTTTCTATTCTCATAAATGGAGCACCCAAAGGATTTTTTAGGTCCTCCAGAGGGGTTCGGTAGGGCAACCCCTTATCACCTTTGCTATTCATCTTAATGCTTGAAACGTTCTCTCAAGGATTGAAGGATCATTTTCAAATAGACCAAATATCGTGCTATTCTCTCCCGAAGAAGTGCCCTATCATGTCTCACTTGGCTTTTGCAGATAATGTTGTCATCTTCACAAAAGGAGAAATCAAGTCCATCCGAAACCTCATGAACTTTATTTCAAGGTTTGAGCTCTCATCCGGGCAGCTCTTTAACAAGTCCAAGTGCTCCTTCTACCTATCCAAAAAGGCACCTCCAGCTCGGGTTAGGTTGATTCAAGCAAAGACCGGCTTAGGCCTTGTTCACAAATCCCTCCCTTTCACCTATTTGGGCTGTCCCATTCAGAAGGTAAAACAACGTAACATCTTCCAGCACTAATGGAAAAAGTGGTCGGCCGAATTCATGGTTGGCAGACGCGGTTCCTCTCACCCAGAGGCAGGTTCTAAGCAGCATCCCAATTCACTTATTGTCAGTACTTTTATCCCCAAAATCAGTACTTAAAGAGTTGGAGCGTCAATTTGTTAAGTTCTTTTGGGGTTGCTCGGATGGGGTGCTAAAGCGAAATTGGATCTCATGGGTTACAGTGTGTCAGCCTACATATTCAAATGGCCTAGGGGTTCCCTCATTGGAAGAGGTGGTTCGTGGCTTTGGTATCAAACTCTGGTGAAAATTTTGGAAAGGCAAATCCCTGTGGTGTTCTTTCCATCAAAGTCGTTACCTTAATAGTCAGCATTCCACGTTAATCTCGGTATCACCCGGTGACTCATATAATTGGAAGAGAATGCTACGAGCTCGTGATGATGTATTGAAAAATGGCTGTTATTTCTCCCACGTAAAACGGATTGCTCCTTTTGGTTCGACCCATGGACTGAACATGGGCCTCTATCCCACATGGTTGAACAAGTCTATGATGCACAGCTCAAGGTTTCACATGTTGGGGGTCACACTGGCTGGAACCTTTCTCTTCTGGATGAGAAATACTCTAATGAGGAGTTACAAAACATTGCAGCAATTCTCAGCTCAAGACCACTCCTTCTGACCGAAAAACCGGACCACATTGTTTGGACCCTCACATCTAAAGGTTCATTCTCACTCTCATCCACGTACCCCCCTAAGGTGCGGATACTCTTTCGGCAAATGATTTGGGACAAGAGACTGAAGTTGAAGATTCCATATTCATGTGGAAATTGCTGAATAAACGACTGCCGTTAGATGATATCTTATAGAAAATTGGATTTTTGTTGGCCTCTAAATGCTGGTTTTGTTGTCACGAAGAATCCTTGGAACACCTTTTTGTGGAATGTGAAATATCATGGTGACAAATCTAGCGTTTCTTTGAAGACTGGCTGGAATTGCCTATTGCTCCATCTACGATTATCTTGGATAAGTTAAATGCTTGGTGGTGGTCTGCTACACCTTCATTCGTAGTTGGAGTAGTTCATAAAATACTCCCTTGCATAATATGTTGGTTCTTATGGAAAGCCAGGAACATGGCGGTTTTGGATGGCAACGTTAGTATTGCAACAAGGACTACCGCAGACATTTGCTCTTATTTGGTATCTATCTTTTCAATCCATCCTCTTACAAAGGTATCCACAGCCAATGACATGCTACTGTCACGGGGCATTTGTAATCAACTCATCCAAACCAAACCAAAAAAAGTCCTAGCCGTCAAATGGGACTGCCTTCCATACGGTTTTCTTAAATTAAATGTGGATGGTGCTTCCAAAGGAAACCCAGGAATGGCAGCAGGTGGCGGCATCCTAAGGGATTACAATGGACAATGCATCCGGGCTTTTTCCAATGGCTTCCAACAACAAACAAACTTACAAGCTGAGGCATTGCCCTTAGTAGATGGACTTTAGATGTGTAGTAGACTGAATGTGCACTCACTGATTGTTGAGATTGATTCCCTTGTATTAGTTAACTTTTTGGTGGGCTTATCGGCATCGATTTGGAGTATTGATTCCCAACTGCAATTCATCAACAGCTTTTGCACCAGGAAAGACATCAATTTCAAGCATGTATATAGGGAAGCTAATCAAGTTGCTGATAGTTTATCTAATGAAGGCATTTCAAAACCTATGTATGTTGAATATGATCGCTACACCATTCATTACACTGTTAAAGGTTTGGTTGGCCTAGATACTAGGGGCTGCCCTAATATTTGGTTTTGTAATCAATGATCCCATCAATAAATTAGTTCGTTTGCTTAAAAAAAAAAGAAGAATAATTTGCACTCAAATTACTTTTGTACTTGCTTGTATTCAATGTGGAAGTTTTTCATAGTAAATTCAGGTTGGTTGGTATTTTTAGATGTGGTAAATGATCTTCCAACTATCTTCCAATAGCTAAGCAATTAATGCTGAAAAACTAGCCGTTATAGGTTTATTGCGTCCGAACATCTGAAACACTTAAGCTGGGATCTTATTTTGAATGATCGAGGTTGTGTCTGCTCATTTATTTGAAGTTGATTGTCTGTCTAGTTGGATCATTGGACAGTGTAGTGTGTCCGGAAGGATTGAAGCCTGACATTGGTTGTTCTTCCTTCTCACGGATAGGTGCGTTCGATATAGTTTCTTTCGTATTGTGATGAGAGCGTCCATTGTCAACTGCCTCAGAGTCATTGCTCTCTGTCTAACAATTCAGATGGTGCTCTGCGTCCAAGATTATTTGTTCGGACGGATTCCTACATCTAAGAGAATAGATCTTATTTGAACACTCCTATGCGTTTGAAGCTCCTCTGGTTCAGATAGTGTGCATCATCCGAAAGCCTTGTTAAGTGAAGTTTTGCAAAACTCTTGCATTGCTCAATTGCAAACCATTAGACAACTATTCCTAGATTTGTCATCATTAAAACTAAGATTGTAGGTCAACAACACAAATCAGAGATAAATCTGGAGAAGTAATTCAGCACTTCTAGTGCCACAGTGTCTTTCACAGAGCTAATTAGAGTGTCACCATGTTCATGCTGACATTCTAAGAATCTGAGAGCTAAGTGCCACTGTGAAACCAGATCTTTTTGTCTCAATTAATTAATTTGGCCCATTATTTTTAATCTAATGTCCTTAGTATTAAGTGGATCCTAATAATATTGTTGTGGATTATTCTTTAGTTAAGAGAAATAGGTACAATTAAGAATAGATATTAAAAGTGGCTAACAACAGTTATACAACAAGGCCACTACATCAAACATTATATATGATAAGACGTCTCCTTTGGAGGAATTTAGGTTCTTGAAAGAATGGAAAACCAAGAAAAAACATTTTATTAAGATGAGACTTGCACCAAATCATACGAATTTTTATAGTAAACAAATTATTCTTTTAGTAAGTAAATGATAGACTATATTAAATAGGAATATCTCTTATTAGGGTGGATTCATAATTTATCCTTGATTTTGTTGATTACTAAAACAAAAAGAAATAAATAAATGAATTGAGAACTGGCCACGATGCTTGTATTTTCCAAGTCAGGAAGTAAAATGAAAGGGTTGTTGACAAATTGATGATTTGATGACTTTTTTGTAGTTTAACAGAATATATTTTTCAGATGATGAAGTTTGGCGATTTAACTTCAAATTGATTTAATAGTATAAGGACATGATATTGTGATAGTAGTTTTAGAGGATGCATTACTTGGATTGGTTAGTGGGAAAGAAATAAATATAGTAATGATGATAATTCTTATTTTCTAGATAGTGAATTTGATAATCAAAATGAAGAAACAAAATGATGCATTCTGTTTTTGGCTTGGGCAGTTATGCCCGGGCGTTAGGGTACTCGAGCCGCGACCGTCCCGTAGAACTATCTTGGCCGGAGTTCCCATTTTTAACTTAATTTGTCAACTGATGTGTATTTTGAGGTATTTTCAGATATTTTGATGTATTCTAAAATATAATTACACCTACTTTGGTGTATATTTAGGTGATGAAAAATCGATAGTTCGAGGTGCCTTTGTTAGGTATTAAAACTTGGATTTGAACAAGTGGTTCATGTCTCTTCTCATTATTTTGAAAATATTTTAGAACTTTTTTTGCAACTACAATGCATCTTATTATGGAAAATAGATTGAGCATGTCACACGTGAACCTTATAGAAAAGTTATATGTGTGTATATATATATATATATGTATGTATGTATGTATGTATATATGTATGTATGTATATATATATCTGGTGAATGCATCTGACTTATGACTGTATACTATATGCTTTGATTTTGGTGAACTTTGGTAGTTCGATGAAAGCATGTTCTAATTTATGTCTCTATTCCTACAGTCCAATAGACTGGTTCTTTATGGCCTTTCATTAGCGGGTGTAATAGTTAATCATTGATTCAGTAGTTGGTATACTTGTATATTATGTTGAAATGTATGAGCTATATGTTCCATTATCTGTCGGTAATATATATGATTTGTTCTATATGATTTTTGGCATGATCCATCGTATGTGAGGAATTTTTATATGTTTGATTTATTATATATAACTTGCTTAATCCGATGAAAAAAGATATGAACTATATACTAAATTTGTATTTTACTCACCCCACGATATTATATTATTTTTGCAGGCGTTTGTAGTTTTGGTTAAGGATAGAGATCAAAGTTTGAGTATCTTCACTTGGTGTTCTCATGGTAAGGTAACGGCACGACGGTCATGGGACCCATGAGAGCAGGCCGTGACAGAATGGTATCATATAAATAAGTTATGATATCTCTGAATTGTGTGAATCTTGGGTTTTATACTTAGATTTTGACACACGGGTTTTGACATTTGTTTTGTGTGCTTCGGATTATACTAGGTTGAAATGGATCCGTTTGACTTAAAAACTTAAGATCTCATATAATCCTTGTATATGGATGGCTCACAACTCATTTTTGAATCCCTGTGGTTCTTTGGAATATTGCACGGTCTTTTAAAGTTATCTTGAATTAATAATTTGATATTTATTTGAGGAAGAATGGATTATAAGTACTGATCCGAGTGCACACAAAAGTGCAGTTCGTTAAGTTTCAAGAACTAAATGTCTTATAAGAAGGTTGAATGTGAAACCCGATTTTTTTTGGCCCTATTAGTTAATTCTGCCCGTTAAGATTTAACCTAACGTCCTTAGTATTAAGTTGATCTAAATAATATTATTGTGGGTTATTCAATAATTAAGAGAAATATAGGCAATTAAGAATAAATATGAAAAGTGGCTAACAACAATTATGGAACTAGACCATTAGGTCATACATTATATATCTAATGAGACATATCTTTTGGAGGAATTTAGGGTTCCTGAAGATAATTTGGGAACCAATACTAGACATGTGTTTAAGATGAGACTTGCACCAGAATGACAATTTTAAAGGTAAACAAATTATTCTTTTCCCAGTAAGTAAATGATCTATGATTAATTAGGAATATCTCTGATTAGGGTGGAATCGTATTGGATCCTTGATTTTGTTGATTACTGAAAGAAAAAGAAAATAAAGAAATGAATTTAGAGCCGACCGTAGGGCCTATGTTTCCAATGTTAGGAAGGAAAATGAAAGGACTGTTGGACATTACCCTCAAATGTAAGATTAACATTCCAGAAAAAAATGAATTAGAAGAGGTGTTGGAGTTTTGTGAGGTTGGTTGGTTTCAAGAAAGGAACAGATGAGTGCAAAATAGTGTGTTTGAGAAATGTCTTACTGACTCTGAGAGAAGAAAGTGTTCAATACACTCACAAATTGATTAATTGCAGACTTGTTTCGTTGTTTAATAGAATATGTTATTTGGATGTTGAAGTAATAGCGGTTAGGTGGTTTAATTGGAAATTGATTTAATAGTATAAGGACTTGATATTTTGATAGTAGTCTTAGATAATGACGTACATCGTTTGTTTATTGCTATATGATGAAAACAAATAAAGGAAAAAAGTCCAATTTAATCTTTTATTTTTGGGGTATCATTCAATTTGGTCTTTTATCTATTACAATAGATCAATGTGGTCCCTTATATTTAAAGAAATTAACCAATTTAAGGACTTTGATAGAAATCATGGACAAATTAATAGTCAAAACCATGTGAAAATCACATGGTCTTAAATCTGCAGTAGATAAAAGTCAATAACTTCGTCAGTTTGTCCATAATTTTTGTCGCATGCCTTAAATTAGTTAACCTTTTTAAGGATGGGAGACCAAATTGGTCTTTTTGATAGATAGAGGACCAATTGGTACATAGCCGATAACGGACAAAATTGATATCTTTCCCAATAAATAAATATAGTAATATTTGAGTAATTATAATGTTTCTTGATTTTGGATAGTGAATTTGATAATCAAAATGAAGAAACAAACTCATACAATCTGTTTTTGGTTTGGGCAATTATTCTTAGACGTCATGTTCCCGAGTTGGGACCAATAAGGTGTCGGGCTGTCCCGGTCAAAATTTTCCTTTAAAACACTATTGTTTTACAGATTTGTTTTGAGGTATTTTAAGGTATTTTGGAGTATTTTAAAATATAATTAAACCCACATTGGGGTATATTTTTGTAATGACAAATAATAGTTCAAGGTGCCATTGTTACGTATTAAAACTTGAATTTGATCAGGTAAGTGGTTTATGTCTTTTTTTCATTATTTTGTAATTGTTTAAAAACTTTTTTTTCTGAAGAAAAAAGTATGCTATTTTGTAAAATGGATTGAGCATATAATACATGAGTCTTCTTGATATGTTATAAATATATATGTTTGGTGAATGCCTGTGATCTGTTATGTTGCATGTGACATATGATTATATTCTGTATGCTTAGCTCATGGTAAACTTAGGTAGCTCGGTGACAACATGTTCCCATTTCTGTCTCTGTTTTTGTAGTCTAATGGATTGGTTCTTTATGGTCCTTCATTAGTAGATATAATAGTTAGCCCTAAGATCTAGTAGTTGGTATAACTTGGGAATCTATGAGCTATGTGTTCCGTTATTTAATTGTCTGTGATATATGATTTGTTCTGTATGATGTTTTGCATGATCTGTTGTATGTGAGGAATACTTGCGTGTTTGGTAATTATTGTATATAACTCGCGCAATTTGGTGAAAAGGATACGAATTGATTACTAAGCCCATGTTTAGCTCACCCCTTGATATTATAACATTTTTGCAACTGTTTGTAGTTTTGATTAATATTAGTGATCAGAGTGCGAGTTTCTGCACCTAGTTTCCTTAAGGTAAAATGAGGGCAAGACAGTCATAGAACCCATTGGAACGGGGTGTGATAGCTGCAGTGTTGAGGCTATTATGCAATATAAGGAAATCACGTTTCCTAACTTTTTTGAGGTGATGTTTGGGTCCAATTGGAACTCTTTGCTGTTGGAACTTAGCTAAATCATTAAGGATACCCTCTACCTATAAATACAATACTTGAGGAGCAGGATTTCAAAGGGATATACTTCACAACTTACGTCATGTTGCTCCTTACATTTTTATATAGTAGAGTAAAGTAGTCTAGCTTCTATTGTTAGAGTTATTGCTTTCTTGTTTAGTAGAAGAACTTTTGAAGACTTTTGAAGTATTGTCGAGGGCTTTGATCCACATCCAAGAGGAGATTCAAGCATCGATTCTCACCGCAACTTTCAATCTTCCAAACATTTGATTTTTACTGCATTCATTAGCTTTAGCACGATGTTTACTTTTATGGGATATTTGTCTTTTAATTATTTCGTTAAGGAGTAGATTTACCTATTAGGGATTGATTTAACCTTCAAATACATTCCATGATTTTTTATGATAAAGATATGAACTTTTATTCTTTAACAGTATGTGTTATTGATTTTAATGCTTTTCTATGCTGATTGATGATTTCATCTAGAATTTCTCTAAAGAGAGATTTTAGTTAATTGATTTAATTAGGCCAGGAATTGGTCTTTGAACTTATTTGGTTTTATTGTATGTTGCTAATTTATGTTAATTCGAAATAATATTCATGATTAGTTATATGATTGGACTGATTAATTCGGAAAAGTATTTGATTCAACTTTTTTGTGGATGACAATGATTCTCTATGGTTAAACTATTCCATAGACATGTTAGTTAGGTGAAATCAACTATCTAGCGTTTGCATTATTTGAGTTTAATCCAGCTGTCTATTGTTTTCTTAATTTCCTAAATTGTGCTCTCTTGAGTTTCAAATTTGGTTACTTTTATTTAGTTTATTAGTTTGTCTAAAAAGTTTATAGTTTTTTTTCTGCCTTTAGTTTACTTTTTGTTTAGATAAACAATACCTTTTACAATTGCTTAAATTACACTTTGATTGAATTGGGATTTATTTGTGGTCAACAGTTCAGTTCATTGCTGTTATATACAGTTTATGTGAGAATGATGCTCTTACTTAAAAATCATTTTATTACGTGTCTAAATAGTGCATTTAATAGTATATATAGCATAACAGCATCAGATTTCTAATGCTCTATATTACCGTCTATGTCAGGATGCTTGTTCTAGAATTTGAAAATTTTAGCAAAAAATGTTTGAATATCGTTCTCTAAAACTCAAGCCCAGTAGCGAAGTAATTAGTGATAACCAATATATTAAATCAGAATCAATGTTGATGGTGAATGAGTGTACGATTTGGCGTATGTGTAGAAACTATCAACCACTGTCTTTCGACCATGTTTACACCACACTATTGTGGTTCAACATCAAAAAGATTTTTGTATTGGATGAAGAAAGGCAAGTTGAAGAAGAACTAGACTTTTGGTAACTTTTGGGCCCTCTAGACTGAACAAAGATATCAATATGGCCCCCAAAAGTTTAATTTTTGCCCTCCAAATTGATTAAAGTCTTATGATATGGCCCTTTAAACTAAAACAAGTGTTCTAATATAGCCCTTCAGACTAAAAGAGTACCAATTTAATCTACTAAACTAAAAATTTATTTTAATTTTGTTTTTTATGTGAATGTGAGTTAATTTCATCAAAGTTAATGATTTTCTAACCCAAATATATAAATATTTGTTTTTTCATAGTATTATAATTGTCTACGCAAAAATATTTTTATATACATTTGAATATTCTTATGCCAAATGATAAAAGTATGTTATCGTCTAAATACGTAATATTAATTTTTATTGTCTTGGAGAATTAAGGTTCTAAAAATAATAAACAGCGAGACAAAATAGAAGCAAAATGAATTATAACTTCTTTTTTTTGGTTTTGGAGGAACTAATTAAAAATTTTAGTTGGAAGCCCACTTTGGAGCACTTGCTTTAGTTTAGAGGACCAAATTAGTACTATTTCAATTTAAAGGACCATATCAAAATCTTTTTTAGTTTGGAGCACCAAATTGAAAGCTTTTCAATTTGGAGAGCTATATTGACATCATTACCTAGTTTGGAGGGCCAAAATAGCATTAACCAAATAGTTTATAGTGTTTGCAAAATATTCAAAAGCTAAAATCACATCTTGTATATTACTCCTATTCCAATAAAATTGTCACCTTACACATTTACACAAATTTTTAGGCAACAAAATATTTCTACTAAATGTCCACAAATGCCTTCAATTGAATTGAATTTATACCGCTAAAGGACATGTTTGTAATTAAAGAACTTGTATTATGAGGAGAAAGGAGAGAAAATATAGGAGAGGGATGATAAATTCGTGTATTAGGACCCACTGGTTATTGGTGTTGGAAACCTTTTGAATATTTAGGAAGATAAATTTAAAATTCAAACAATGCAAATCAATCACTTTTATTGGGACCTCATTAGATTTATTGGGACATCATTTTGAATTTCTTGCAAATCATGGAATTTAGGGAATAAAGTGTTAGTAACTATAAAGTTTAAAGGGATAAAGTGCAATTAACAAATGGATATTTTTGTCTATTTTGTCAAAAGCTCTCTCTCTAGGGTTTCGATCTCTCTCTTTTCTTCACTCTCACGCTACCTAGAGTGTCCTACAGGTTTCCATTGTTCAGGGCTGCCCTTCGGTCCATGACTAGATGCCAACCACATTCATATGCTCCAAAATCATTTGCGGATATTGTGTTCGGTACTAACGTCCCAATCAAAAAACCTACTCTTTACCATGAAGAACTGATATGGATCCGAATAGCCTGAAAATGTGTCAAGATGAGGAGATGAAAGATGGAGCTAACATGGATTCACTCTTGCCAAGATTGGAGTACATTCGTGGTATTTTGATCAAGTTGGATTGGACTATTCTCAATTCAATAATACATGAAGTCCAATTCTTCAAAGTGAAGCACAAGTGGAGATCCTTTAAGTGCAAGAAGGCTGAATTTCCTTTCAAGTTTATTTTAGTTTGGTCTTTATTATGTAAAGCCCAATAGTTGTTTCAGTTAGTGTAAATTGGGCTGGTTTTAAGTTGGGTTTAGTTGTTGATTTAATTCTTAGTTTTTAGGCTCATTAATTAGCCTTAATAAGGCCCATTTAGCCCAAATTCTTGAGGCCACTTATGGCTGAACCCTAGCACTACTTTTTTAGGAGTTTTTAAGCTAGTTTTTAGGAGTTTTTAGGACTTTATTAAGCCTATAAATAGGCCTCATCATATGGACGAATTTACAGCAGATTTTTATCAATAATATTCATCTTTTTTGTGAGGAAAAAGTTATTTCTTTTAGTCTTTGGATTAAGACTTTGTTGGGATCATTGCTTGAGCGACAGTGATTGTTCTAACCGACTTATAGATTTGGTTCTTGCCTGATTCATATAGGCAACGGGTCAATTCTTGCAAAGAGTTTGGTTCTTGTCTCGTTATAGACAACGGGTTGAATTCTTGCTTGATTCTTGTGTGTTCTTTATTGTTCTTGTTTGTGTGTTTGCTGTCCAAATTCTTGTGACCAACTTTGGACAATCGATCCTTGCAATTTTGGTGCCATCTTGAATTGTTGGGTTTTGTGGCATCAAGTAGATTGCGCATGGGGTTCGCATCAGATTGGTATCAGAGAACAACCTGTCTAGTCCAATTCTGGTCAGTTCTGGTCGCATCTGAAAGAAAAAGAAACGTGAAAAAAAGGGAGAAGGAGAAGAATCGGCTATTCAGAAGGAGAAAAATTTGTTGTCTTAATCCAAGAAGGTTTTGATTTCCTAGTTGTGTTTGGAAACTTTCCAACTTCCAAATTTGGAAACTTCATCTTTGGAAACTTTCCAAATTCTAAATTTAGAAACTTACCAAATTCTTTCTTTTTGAAACTTTCCAAATTCCAATTTTGGAAACTTACTAAATTCTTTTTGGAAACTTTCCAAATTCTAAATTTGGAAACTTACCAAATTCATTTTTTTTGGAAACTTTCCAAATTCCAATTTTGGAAACTTACTAAATTCATTTTAGGAAACTTTCCAATTTGTAGATTTGGAAACTTTATATTTTTGGAAACTTCCCAAATTTGTAATTCTGTTCAAAAGCACTTATTTTTTGTTGGTTCTTTTAATTTCGTTGTTATTCTTAAGTGCTACTTGCTTGTTTGTGTATTATGTGCTTAGTTTCCTTTTTTTTATTTGGTAAATTTGCTTACCAAATTATTATTTGCTTTATAGACGTTTTGTTGCTTCACGTAGGCTCGGATATTTTGTTGTCTCTTCTTCTTTGAAGCTTAAATCCGAAAGTTTGGTGTCTCTTATTTGTCGTTGGCCCGTGATTGTTTGTTTTCTTTGACTGCCAACAAATTAAGTGGTTAAGACATAATTGGAGCTCACTTTGGTCCTCGTAGTTTTCCCAAGACTTTGAGAACGAACGAAAGAGAGGAAAAATGCAGTGTGGCGAGATCATTCGAGTGATAAAAAGCCATTCACTTGAGGGTATACATGAGGGATTAAGTGATACAATTTGAGTGCATATACTTCCAACAGTAAGATCGAGTGGTGAGGAAAAATTCTAAATTTTTTTTCTAACACTAACCACTTTGTTTTGTGAGATTTATTTGTGATGTCTCGCAGGTGGAAAGAGACTTTCTGCACTAAGGTTCTCGTGAATGAATTATTTTAAGGTTTGTGATACTGTAATTGATAGTAGCATGTGGATCAATATGGCAAGTACATATCTTGTTGAAAAGTTGAATTTGCCTACTTTGCCACATCCAAAACCTTATAAGTTCCGATGGTCAATTGAAAGTGAAGCGTTTGAAGTAACTAAACAAGTTATTATATCCTTCACTATTGGTAAGTATTCTGATAAGGTAGTTTGTGATGTAGCACCTTTGCTCACATGTCATTTACAACTTCGTCAGCTATGGGAATTATCTGAAAATGGTTTTTATGATAGCTATACTAAGGCATATCACTTGTGTGAAAAGGGTATAAAGTTCAAATTTATTCCTTTGCCACAACATCAAATAAATGAAGAAAGATTAGAAATTCAAAGAAAATTTCTTGAATGGAAAAAAAGCAAAAAGCAAAGTGGGAAAAGCCAAATGGAGGCCGAAAGTCGAGATAGAGAGATTGTAAAGGCTTCGACCATAGGCCAAGAAAAAAAGAGAAAAGTGGGAGATGGCATCATGAGAATTTATTTTGTCATGCCTAACCTTGATTTATCTTTGTCTAGTTTTCTTGCTTTTGTACAGCCCTTCGAAGGTGTAAGTCATAATGCACTAACCTCCCAATTGAGTATCTCTTCATTCCAACCAAAGCGAGGCAAGAAAGATATAGTAGTCAATACCCTATTTCAAAGGTATGAACTTATTTCTGTTTTTTGTGTTGAAATTGTACAAATTTAATTTTGAATTTAGAATTATTTTTAGTGTACATTTTGTTTATTTCCTTTTTAAAATTAATTCCTTTAATTTGGTTTTTGACTTGGTTATTGTTTTGAACAGGGAAGGCATCCAAATTCTTGGACTTCAATTCCAATTTGTGGAGCATTGTTTGGATAAATTCGTCCAAGCTTTTTGATAATCATTTACATGCCATCGAATCTAATTGGAATTGTGTTAGCATGCTACATGATTTTCAACAATTCACTTTTCTTCAAAATAACTTGGATAACTTTGTTAGATTGGACCAAATTAACTTCTTTTATGAATTTTGAATCTCAAGTAAAATTCACTACAAAATTTTCAAATTTTGTCCAAGTCAAGTTATGTTTTTGTTATGGCGTGATAACTTCTTTGATTTTATTTTACTTAGACACGCTACCGAAATTTTTGTTCCTTACCTAGTTTTTAAGCAGCCTAAGTTGTGTGATTTAGGTCAAATAACTTCCAATTTGTGTCAAAATCAGTGTTTTTTGGCAATTTCTCAAATTGTGCTTATCTTGTCAAAGCTGAATGATTTTCTACTTTGGTGTGCACATTTGTTTAACTGTTTGGATCATTACTTTGCAAAACTTTGTTATATTCGCAATAGTGCAGGGCTTAAAAGTCCGCCAATCTTGTGTCCCATTTGACTAATCTGTGTTTTTTTTGTCCAGATTCAGATTCGAGAATGAATCCTTTCGAGGAGGGAAGGAATGATATGGATTTGAATAGCCTGAAAATGTGTCAAGATGAGGAGATGAAAGATGGAGCTAGCACAAGCTGGATTCACTCTTGCCAAGATTGGAGTACAATCGTGGTATTTTGATCAAGCTGGATTGGACTATTCTCAATTCAATAATACATGAAATCCAATTCTTCAAAGTGAAGCATAAGTGGAGGTCCTTTAAGTGCAAGAAGGCTGAATTTCCCTTCAAGTTTATTTTATTTTGGTCTTTATTATGTAAAGCCCAATAGTAGTTTGAGTTAGTGTAAATTGGGCTGGTTTTAAGTTGGGTTTAGTTGTTGATTTAATTCTTAGTTTTTAGGCTCATTAATTAGCCTTAATAAGGCCCATTTAGCCCACATCTTGGAGCCACTTATGGCTGAACCCTAGCACTACTTTTTTAGGAGTTTTTAAGCTAGTTTTTAGGACTTTATTAAGCCTATAAATAGGCCTCATCATATGGACGAATTTACAGCCGATTTTTATCAATAATATTCATCTTTTTCGTGAGGAAAAAGTTCTTTCTTTCAGTCTTTGGATTAAGACTTTGTTAGGATCATCAGTTCATGAGCGACGGTGATTATTCTAACTGACTTATAGATTTGGTTCTTGCCTGATTCATACAGGCAACGGGTCAATTCTTGCCTTAAATCTTGTAAAGATTTTTGGTTCTTGTCTCGTTATAGACAACGGGTTGAATTCTTGCTTGATTCTTATGTGTTCTTTATTGTTCCTCATTGTGTGTTTGTTGTCCAAATTCTTGTGACCAACTTTGGAGTTGAACTTTGGGGTTTTGGTGCCATCTTGAATTGTTGGGTTTCGTGGCAACAAGTCTATTACGCATGGGGTTTGCATCAGATTCGAATAAGTCTGATGCGAACCCCGTGCGCAATCGACTTGATGCCACGAAACCCAACAAATCAAGATGGCACCAAAATCCCATGGATCGACTCCAAAGTTGGGTCACAAGAATTTGGACAGCAAACACACAAACAAGAACAATAAAGAACACATAAGAATCAAGCAAGAATTCAACTCGTTGTCTATAACGAGACAAGAACCAAACTCAACTTTACAAGATTTAAAGCAAGAATTGACCCGTTGCCTATATGAATCAGGCAAGAACCAAATCTATAAGTCAGTTAGAACAATCACCGTCGCTCAAGCGATGATCCCAACAAAGTCTTAATCCAAAGACTAAAAGAAAGAACATTTTCCTCACGAAAAAGATGAATATTATTGATAAAAATCTGCTGTAAATTCGTCCATATAATGAGGCCTATTTATAGGCTTAATAAAGTCCTAAAACTAGCTTAAAAACTCCTAAAAAAGTAGTGCTAGGGTTCAGCCATAAGTGGCCCCGAGATTTGGGCTAAATGGGCCTTATTAAGACTAATTAATCAGCCTAAAAACTAAGAAGTAAATCAACAACTAAACCCAACTTAAAACTAGCCCAATTTACACTAACTGAAACTACTATTGGGCAAGCCCAAATTGAACTTAAGAACAAGAGGTCCAGCCTTTAATGAACAACGAACTATTTGCTGTGAACAACGAAAACTCTCCTCCTTCTCATGAATCTAAAACCTGTCTCTCTATAGCTTTCTTCCTTGAATTTCTGCAATGGCCGAGGGTGATGCCCTCCAGCCTATTGCTAGGGGGCAACCTAAATCATTTGCACAGGCTTTATTGGGTGGCACAACCGACGTACAACCAGAACAACTTTTGAAAAAGCTTCAATCCTACAAGGGTGAGCCGGCGGTCTACTTCTCCGAGGATGAAATTCAAAGGCTGGCTACTCCATTTAAATACACACTGGTTGGTCACTTCCCACGAGGCAAACCCAACATGGAATTACTCCGCAAAATTTTCCACACTATTGGTTTCAAAGGTGATTTTACAGTAGGCTATATTCATTACAACCATGTCATGATTCGCTTTACATTAGAGGAGGATTATCTAAGGTGTTAGCTTAAAGCCACATGGTTCATCAATGGTTTTTTCATGCGTGTTCTTAAATGGCACCCTCTTTTCATGCCGGAGATAGAACCATCCATCGTGCCCGTGTGGATAACCTTGGAGGGCCCCTCCCAGTAGTCTTCTACAATAAACACTCAATTTTTAGCATCGTACAAGCAGTTGGCACTCCACTTAAGCTGGACTTGGCTACCCATAATTTCACTCGGCCGAACACTGCTAAGGTATGTGTAGAAGTTGATCTACTTTCAACTTTACCTTAGCAAGTTTGGATTGGTGTTGGTGCGAATGGAAGATGGCAAAAAATCAGCAATGAAGATTTGCCAAGCTACTGTACAAATTGTCACAAAATCGGTCATGCAACATTGGATTGTAGGGCTGGCAACCGCCGTCTGTCAAACCAGCATTTCCAGCAGCAACCCATCCCAAAAAATGTTCCACAACTCCAGTAAATACAAAACGCTACCAAAAAATGGATTCCACTTTCTAGCACGGACCCGGGTCCCTCAGGTACAAAGCCATCGAATCCACAATCTCCAGCAACTGTGGAGGAGTTCATCACCCGGGTGGAACCACCAACATCACGGCTGCAAGAGACGATCCCGGCATCTCCAACTAGGCCCCACCAGTTCAAATTTTGAATTCCTTGTAGATAGGAGCTGCCATACCAGATTCGGTTAGGATCCCTTGGAGATAGGCACAACCTTATCTCATTCGGTTAATAATCCTAATCTTCTGAACAATGCTGAAGATGTGTTGACCAAGTCAATGGGGGTTGCAACAAATGTGGAGCTGTCTTTGGTTCAAACTTGCAGTAAGGTAATCCCACCAAATTTGACAACTGTCCAAACAACCGCTCCCGAACAGCCGGCTGTAATAATTCAGCCAACATCCCTCAATTTGCACATGCAAACCATCGTGCCCATGGATGACTCTTCCATTCCTCACGCAACAATTATGGCTGAATTACCATGCTATTTTTCGGAGGGCGAATCACCCCATGCATCACATGCAGCACATGACAACCCGCAACCATCTCCGGCTCAATTGTAACCGCTGAGTCAACCTTCGTCCAAGAGGAAAAGTAGACGTAAACGAATTTATAATATGCCAAGGCCTATGAATCAATGTGAAGAGTGTACTAGGTTGGCTAAGAAACCTTCCACTCCGCCCCTACCTCCTCAATGTTAATGGATAGTTTTTTTGCATGGAATATAAGTGGAATAGGTAATAAACCTTCCATTCATAGGTTAAAGTTGTTAGTTACACAAAACAGAATAAACATTCTTGCTTTAATAGAGCCTATGGTGGACAAAGCAAGGATTCCTCTTTTCGCCCACAAGATAGGGTTTGATTGTTATCAATCTAATTCTAACGGGAAGATTTGGGTTTTTTGGAATAAGGGGCTAGTCCTAACCCCCATTTTAGTTTCTGATCAACTTTTTCATGTTTCTTGCTCCTTGCCATCCTATCAGACAACTGTGGAAATCTCTTTAATTTACGCAAAGTGTACTAAGGCTGAAAGACGAGACCTTTGGGAGGCCCTCCGAACTATCCAACCACACTCTCCATGGCTGGTTGGGGGAGATTTAAATGTCATTTCCAGCTCGGATGAGTATAAAAGTGGCAGCTCACTCGATGTAAACTGGCAATTTATAGTTGAAGCCATGATGGAATTTAATGACTGTCTTCATGATCGTGGATTGATGGATATTGCCTTCCAAGGTTTCAAATATACTTGGAGGGGCAATAGGACGGGAGGCACGGTGTGGAAAAGACTGGACCAGTTCGTGTGCAACAATGATTTCCTTGTTGCCTTTCGCAACATTAACGTTGAACACCTCATCAAGACGTGCTTGGATCATTCACCTCTCCTTATCAAAGTGTCAAATGATGTCACAACAGGCCCAAAGCCATTTAAATTCTTAAACATGTGGACTAAGCACAAAGATTTTTTGCAGGTACTGGAACAAAATTGGTCTTTACATTGTTCAGGACCGCCTCTTTTCATCTTTGCTTGCAAGCTCAAACGCTTGAAAGCAGAGCTAAAAAATTGGAATCGTACGGTGTTTGGAGATGTGTTTTCCAAAGTCCAAGCAGCTGAACGGGAGGTACATGTAAAGGAAGAGGCATTTCTGCAGCTACAAAATCCAAACGATCAATTGGCCTTCACTATCTCATACACAAGCAATTTACACCCGATTCCTGGCCGAAGAGGAAATGTTTTGGCGTAAAAAAGCTGGGATAAAGTGGTTAAAGGAAGGCGACGATAAAGTGGTCTTTTTTATATGAAATTCTGAGGAGGTTTGGTTTTGCTGAGAATTGGATCTCTTTAGTGAAGAATAGACTGGAATATTGTTGGTTTTCTATTCTCATTAATGGTGTGCCAAAAGGTTTCTTTAAATCTTCAAGAGTAGTTCGGCAAGGGGACCCTCTGTCCCCCTTTCTTTTCTGAATTATGATGGAGTCTTTATCCCGTGGTTTGAGTGATCACTTTTGCGTTGGGAAAATTTCTGAGTTTGCTCTTCCGAGGTCATGCCTAACCATCTCTCATTTGTCTTATGCGGATGATGTAGTAACTTTTACAAGGAGAGAGGCTAATTCAATACGAAATCTTCATTTCAAGTTTTGAGACATCCCCTGGGCAGCTTTGCAACAAAGCCAAAAGTTCTTCTTATTGAAGTGTCCGAGACATCATCCACACCTCGTATTCGGATGAATCAAGCCAAAACGGGGTTTGCAAGAAAATCCCTACCATTCATATATTTGGGATGCCCCATCCATCATTTTGTGTCTTAAAAAAATGGAAAGATCTTTTTCAGCCAATGATAGAAAAAGTGACAGAATGCATTCATGGTTGGCAAACACAATTTCTCTCTCTTGGAGGACGGCTTATTCTCATCAAACACGTGTTGAGTAGCATCCCAATTTTTCTTACGGCAGTTCTCGCTCCTCCACTTTCAGTCCTTAAGGAGTTAGAAAGGCAATTTACCGGTTTTTTTTGGGGAGATTCGGAAGGGGTTCCAGAACGCCATTGGATAGCATGGTCTACCATTTGTCAACCAACATCCTCCAATGGTCTCGATATTACTCTTTTGGCGGCTGTTGTGCATGGTTTCAGCATGAAATTATGGTGGAAAATTTTGAAAGGTCATTCCTTATGGAGCTCCTTCCTCTATGGACGATATTTAAACCGCGGTGATGTGCTCATCCTTGTGTAGTTCAAGAAGCAACTGGAGACTCACTCACACGGAAACGAATGCTGCGCGTTCGTGAGTCGGCAGAGCAAAATATGTTGTTCCTCATCCGGAATGCCAACTCTTCATTCTAGTTTGACACATGGATTGATCACGGGCCGCTATTTAACATGGTGGAACATGTTTGTGATAGCCACCTTTCGGTGAGGTAAGTGTGGAATTCTAGCGAATGGAATTTATCCTTATTCATGGGAGATATTCTAGTGAGGAGCTTCGTAACATTGGGAATTGCATTAAAGACAAGGTCATCTACTAGACGAATTTGGATTCGAACAAGCTCATTTGGACCCTTACATCCAACGGCCCTTTCTCGCCAATGGCTCAATCATTCACTAGACAAATGATTTGGGATAAGAGACTCCAACTGAAGATCTCCATCTTTATGTGGAAATTGTTAAACATACGGCTTCCAACGGATGATCTGATTTCCAAGATAGGCATCCTATTCCAGATGTAACCATCTAAATGCCACTTTTGTAACAATGAAGAATCTGTCAATCATCTCTCTGTGGTATGTACATTGGCAACACAAGTTTGGAGTTTTTTTGAAAAGTGGTTCGAATGGAGTTTTGCCCCAGCCACTACCATTTCAGATAAGCTCAACTCGTGGTGGTGGGCTGCACACGCTCATTCTACCACAATGGGGGCAATACATAAAATTCTTCCATGCATAGTTTGCTGGTTCATTTGGTAGTCTAAAAATAATGCTACATTCCAAGGGACAAGCATCTCAGCCACCAGATTCATTGTTGGCATTTGTGCTTATTTGAAGACAGTTTCCTCAATATTTTCGTTTCCAAAGGTAATTGCGGCAGATGAATTGCTTCTTTCACATGAATTTGCAGCCAACTTCTTTACTTGCAACCCAGGAGAATACTTGCTATTAAATGGAACTGTCCTCCTTATGGTATCTTCAAGTTGAATGTGGACGGGCCTTCAAATGGGAACCCAAGTTTGGCGGCTTCCGGGAGGGGGCATCCTTAGAAACCACCATGGACACTGCATCAAGGCCTTCTCCAATGGCTACTCTTTTCAAACCAATTTGAATGCCGAGGTTCTAGCCCTTGTAGATGGCCTAAAAATGTGTTGCTCTTTACACCTACGTGCTGTAGAGGTAGAAATGGACTCTCTAATTATCGTTAATATCATGAAAGGGCTGTCTGCGCCACCATGGAGCATTGACAATGAACTCCAGCTCATCAAACGGCTCCTAGAAGGCAGCGTTGTTTCATTCTCACATGTATTTAGGGAAACAAATCAAGTAGCAGATAGGTTAGCAAATGAGGGCATTATTACGCCTATGTATGTTGAATACGATCCGGATACCATTCCCTTCCATGTGAAGGGTTTGGTTATCTCGGATGCCAAGGGACTTCCCTACATTTGTCTTTGTAAATCTTGAGCTTTTCTAATAAATCATCACCTTATTTGGGTGTTTGCTTAAAAAAAAAAAAAGAAACTACTATTGGCTTAAATGACGCTTTACATAATAAAGACCAAACTAAAATAAACTTGAAAGGAAATTCAGCCTTCTTGCACTTAAAGGAGACTTGTGCTTCACTTTGAAGAATTGGACTTCATGTATTATTGAATTGAGAATAGTCCAATCCAACTTGATCAAAATACCATGAATGCACTCCAATCTTGGCAAGAATGAATCCATGCTAGCTCCATTTTTCATCTCCTCATCTTGACACATTTTTAGGCTATTCGGATACATATCAAGAACCAGCTTTGATTTTTACTAATGATGAAATAGAGGTTTTGTCAAAACTCTTGAAACATGCGCTTATTGGAAAATTAGCTCCCGGAAAGCCGAGAATGGCTACGTTGTGAAAAGATTTTTCCTCGATTGGTTTCGGGGGAGTTTTTAGGCTAGGCTCCATTGACTATTGCCATGTGTTGTTCCTGTTTGACCTAGAAGAGGACTATCATCGATGTTGGTTCTGTGGATTTTACTCCTTTGAAGGCTTTGGCATGATTAAGAGTCTTAAAGAGGTGTCTCTTAGTTCCAAGTTGATACAGAATCTCCGTGGACTTTTGAAGGTTGTTTGAGGAAGACTAGAATAAACCAATCAAGGGTTTTAGGATGTCTAAATTTGCATAGAAGCTTAAGTGTGTGAAATTGGCTTAGCACAAGTGGAATACAGACACATTTGGAAATATTTTCTACGTAATTGTGGAAGTTGAGGACAAAGTTTGAGACCTAGAGATTGTGTATGAATCTTCTTAGTTGTCTATTGATCGAGAGCAGCACTAGTTGACTCAAGCAAATTTGTTTGCTAAACTTCGTGTGGAGGAATCCTTTGGCAGACAAAAAGCTAGATGCAAATGCCTCATGGAAGGTGATCTTAATACCAAATATTTTCATACCTTTTTAGTTAGTAGGAGAACTAATTTGGCTTTTTGGAGAACTTAAAATGATATGGGTTCTTGGTAACTGGATGCAAAGGAGATTTCTTGTAGAAGGGATTTTATTTCTCCAGATATTCAACTTACAGACGAAGGAGCTGACAAGAATTATCTTCTGCAGCTTTTTAGCCTCTTTCCATATTTTGTTGATTCAGGTCAGCAAGTATAGCTTATTTGTCCTCCTTCCATAGAGAAGGTTAAGACAGTGGTGTGGCAATTAGACATGAAGAGCGTAGCAAGGCCGGATGGTTTCACAAGGACTTTTTTTATAAGTTGTTGGAATATCACTGCACAAGATCTCTTCTCGACTGTCACAGAATTTTTTGTAGGGGTGCCTTTGCCACACAGTATGTCTAGTGTCTTACTGTTGCTTATTCCACAGAGGAATAACCCTAACTCTTTTGCTAATTTTCAGCCTATTTCTTTATGCAATTTTGTTAATAAAATTTTCTCAAAAAATTTTGGCGAATAGGATTGCTTACATTCTCCCTCATTTGATTTCTCCAGAGCAATCCGGTTTTGTGACAAGAAGGAGATGGCTGATAATATTCTACAGGCTCATCAATTAATTCACTCCTTAGAAAGAAAGGTAGTGAAGAGGCTGAAACATAGTATTTAAACTTGACATGATGAAGGCTTTTGA
Source organism: Cinchona pubescens (assembly GCA_025175665.1). Taxonomy (NCBI): domain Eukaryota; kingdom Viridiplantae; phylum Streptophyta; class Magnoliopsida; order Gentianales; family Rubiaceae; genus Cinchona; species Cinchona pubescens. Next base: position 3,195,036 of record JANKKI010000232.1, read on the forward strand.
TTGAGTGTCTTGGAGATTCATAGAAGTGCTCTTATTGAAGATTGGCATTCCATTTAGCTTTGTTCGGATAACCATGAATAACTTGAAGGCAAGCTGGTTTTTTTTAATTATAAATGGGACAGTATCCGGTTACATTCAGTCGTCACGAGTGCTAAGCAAGGAGACCCTCTCTCCCTATTATTATTTGCCACCTGTTTGGTATAGGGGTATCATGGTAGGGAATGGGTTTCATTACCAATGATACCCATTCTTATTGTTTGTTAAACTATTATGGGAATTATTCAATAGGAATGATAGTAGCAAAATACCTCTCCCATGATTCCCTACCTTTTATCCTACTATCATTTTAATTAACCCATATGATTCCCCATCTATTATTCTATTATCAACTCTTCTCTATCTTATCTTATTACACTTTTCTCTCTCTTTTTTCTCTGGTCACCTGCCGCAGCTTTCCTCTTCGATCAGATCTGCTTGCTACAGCTCCAGTGAGTCTTCCGCATCTATTATTTATTATCATTATTTTATAAACTCTTCCCCCCTCTTACCTTATTCACTTTTCTCTCTCTTCTTTCTCTAGTCGCCGTTGCTTTCTCTTCAATCAGATATGCTTGCCGCCGCTACAGCTCCAGTGAGTCTTTCCTATCTGTTATTTTACTATCATTTTTTATAAACTCTTCTCTCTCTTATCTTATTACACATTTCTCTCCCTTCTTTCTCTGGTTGCCAGTCCATTCTCTCTATCAGATCTGCTCGCCGCCGCTACAGGTTGGATGAGTTTTTTTTTCATCTATTTTTTTTTGTTTATCTTTCTACAACTTTGGTGAGTCTTCCTAATTTTTTTTTCTTTTTTTTCAATTATCCACCAGATCTAACAACTCTAGTGGTGTGGTACTTTTTCATTCTTATTGAACAATTTTTTTTTGTTGAGTGATAGGTTCTTCGTATTGAAGATCTTTCTTTGATATTTACTTGATAGCATCTCTTTTATTTTTGTTGATCTAGCTTAAGAATTTTGAAATATAATTACAAAAGTTTCAACTAGTCATTATAGTTTTTGTGCCCAGTGATAGTTTGTTTGATATTTGATTCGATTTTTATTTTCTCTTGGTCAATTTACTAATTTATTGTGATTTTTCCTTGGTTTTGGATGTAAATTACAATAGGTCTTCCATGTGTTTGATGAAATGCTTATTAAAAAAAAAATGCAGTTTCAGATGTTTGTTTTCCTTTCGCTAATTTGTACTAATTTTTCCTTTTTTTTTTTCCATTTTTGTTTTCTACAATAACGCCAAGGCTATTTCGGATGTTTCGTATGCAGTTGTGATTGCTATCGATCCTCTGTGCTTCTTATCAGGCTTCAAATGGTAAAGAATATTATCTGAACCCACCCCTTGTCTTATATTTATTTTCTTATGATTTTACCATCAAATAATAGATAAAATCCCAACAACCTGATAAAACTTGAGGGGTTTAGATATTGGTTGATTATGGCTGCTTGTTGGACAAAGTAGATATAAGACTTTGTCCATTTTTTCTCAAATTTGTCTTGAATTTGCTTATATTTCGAAGTTATATTTTCTTTATGTTCAATTGCTTTGTTTTTTTAATCAAGTGCTTAAATGTTGATTATTGGGTTTTAATTTTTTTTTTACAGAACAACAATGGCGCGTCTTCCCATTACAAATAGGAGGCGAAGGCAACGTCAAATAAATAGTATCTTATGCACAATGTATATGGTGTTAATTACTTAATTTATGTATTGGCAACATGTTGTAATGATGTATTTGAAATATAGAAAGCATCGTCTACTAAGTAAAGAGGAAAAAAAGAGTCGAAAGAATGTAATACTTATTTAGACTTGTTAGTGAGAATGATGTTGCTTGCATTAGTCAGCTTCGTATGGATAGACGAACTTTTACCATATTATGTGAAATGGTTAGAGATGTTGGTGGCCTAAGAGATACTAGAAATATGGCATTAGAAGACTTAAGTACACCTGTGTCAATTTCTGATGATTGCACAAATGATCGTTGGAAATATTTCAAGGTATTGAGCAATTCTTTTTAAGTGTTTACTCTCATCAAGAAAGATAATATTTGAGTAATAATTTAAACTACTTTTATTTGTTTTTATGCCATTGAATAGAATTGCTTAGGTGCATTAGATGGGACACTAATTAGTGTGACGCCTCCTGCTGAGCACATGTCTAGATATTGAACTAGAAAGTCAAATCTTGCAACCAATATATTAGGTGTTTGTGCACCAGACATGCAATTTATATATGTATTGCCTGGTTGGGAAGGTTCTACACACATTGGGCTTGTGCTTTGAGATGCAATTTTTAGACCTAATGGTCTCAAAGTACCTCAAGGTAAAATCTCATGTAATTTAAATATGGAATGTCAATTTCTTCCACTGTAATATTAAGTCACAAGTATTTAGCAAACAGCCTCTACAACTAGTCTCTTTGAGACGTCTGCAGCTTTATTCCTGTCAATCTTAACGTTTTCACTGGCAGATAATGAACAAGATTCTTTCCCAACGCAGGCTGTGTGGACAATGAAAAGTGGGTCATTGTTGGCATCGCAGCTATCCTTTTGGAAGAAACCTCAAGCTCCTTGTGGATCACCAAAACCAACAAATTTAATGTCAGAAATGGGTCGACCTTGGCATGAAATTTCCACAACGTTGTTCTCGTATGCACGCTTGTTGTTCCGATAGTAACTGTTTGGAAATTCACTTTTGAAGGGTTGCCTACAAATTTCTCAAAAAGCACCAGCTCATTATCTTCATCATTCAGGAAGGATCGTGGAACGTGATACCAAATTTGGGTAGGTTAACCACAGCCCGTCACACATTTGTTGTTGTTATAATAGCCGTGATAATCACAGGCGTCTTTGGAGCATCCATCTTCTTGGGTCAAGTAACTAGACCAATAACGGTCCAGACTGTTGCCGTTAACCCAGGCTAAGCCCTTGTTTAATCCTTGCAAATTCACCACAACTGGGTCGGTATCCTAATGGAACCTTGAAAGTTGTCTTGTACCAAGTCAACATTCTATTGAGGGGAAGATTTTTGGATTGCCATTCAGATGATGAATCTGAAGAGCTGAAAATTTTCTTTTCGAGGCCGTTTAGCCCAACCTTGTAGGACCATTTGTGGTCTGACAAGTCCTTTGTGATACTCTCATCACCATTTCTTCCAATTATCTAGACTGGCCCAAGAATTCCAGTTCCAACGACATCAAAATATGCACCATAATTCTGAAGTCCAATGGTAGCGCTAAGCAATGTAAGATCCAGGGTTTAATTTGATGCTCTTCTCGAAAACATAGTTGAATACACCATATGTAGCCCACTGAGAGCCAATGAATTCTCCATTGACAAAGGCATGCAATACGTGGCCAGTAACATTCACTCGAATGCTCATATTTTTGCTCCATATTGGATCATTCTTGTCGAGATTAACACTAGTCATGTTCCAAAGATAATAAAAAATATCATTAATAGATTTTTGAAGTAATTTCAATGAGTTGACTTGCAGATCTTTGACCTTTTTATGAACAACGGTGTCATCGACAACCTCAGGTGTCCAAGTCCATTTTAGAGATGTTGGTTTGTTTTCTGCCTCATTTGATTTCTTAGCCATCACCCAAGTCTGAGTGTTTACCTTGGCTGTATTGTATACCTCCTTTTTACAGTCGGGAAGGATACTAACAGACTAAGCTGGAACACTATAGTTGGCTCCTTGGAATATTATGTTGGCATCATTTGTTGTACCTTCATTGACAAGAAAGTAGCTCGATGTACCATCATCTAGTGCGTAAATTGTAGCCGAAATAGAATCTCCCAAATTAGTATTGCTAACATTGCCATGAGTGAGAGCCTTGTCTATTGAATGTAATGCATCATGGAGTTGCTTCAAATGTCCATACTTCGGTTGGTTTAGATTGCCATATTCATCGAGTGGTGCATCATAGTCATATGTTGTACTGATATATTGAAACGAGCCAAAGGGCATCTTCAATGCTTGACTAAGGTTCGTGAAGAGTCATTGCAAGTGCCAACTGGACCAATTACAAGGGCACGTGCAAAGAGAATCCAACAAGCCATGCAAAGTTTGGTTCGAGGTGTTCTTGACGAGTAAGCCATCCCAAACAAACTAGAAGTGGAACGGGCTTGTAAATCTGATTGGAACATTCTTCAAGTCCAAATCCATAATGGAGAAGTCCTGTAGTTTTTGTTCACTCTATTATTTTATAAAGCCCAATAGTAGTTTAAGTTTGTTTAAATTGGGCTGGTTTAAGTCAAGTTTACCATTTGGCAAGTTCTTAGTTTTTAGGCTCATTAATTAGCCTTAATAAGGCCCATTTAGCCCAAATTTTGGGGCCACTTATGGATGAACCCTAGCACTACTTTTTTAGGAGTTTTTAAGTTAGTTTTTAGGACTTTATTAAGCCTATAAATAGGCCTCATCATATGCACGAATTTCAGCAGATTTTTATCAATAATATTCATCTTTTTCGAGAGAAGTGCTGTCTATGAAAAAGTTATTTCTTTTAGTCTTTGGATTAAGACTTTGTTGGGATCATCGCTTGAGCAACGGTGATTGTTCTAACCGACTTATAGATTTGGTTCTTGCCTGATTCATATAGGCAATGGGTCAATTCTTGCTTTAAATCTTGTAAAGAGTTTAGTTCTTGTCTCGTTATAGACAACGGGTTGAATTCTTACTTGATTCTTGTGTGTTCTTTATTGTTCTTGTTTTTTGTGTTTGCTGTTCAAATTCTTGTGACCAACTTTGGAGTCGATCCTTGGGGTTTGGGTGCCATCTTGAATTGTTGGGTTTCGTGGCATCAAGTCGATTGCGCATGGGGTTCGCTTCAGATTGGTATCATAGCTGGTCCAATTCTGGTCAGTTCTGTTTAGTTTTCTCTTTAATTTTTCTAGATTTTCTTTCAAAGAAAATCATATCTTAGTTCTGCCCAAAAGTTTAATAAAAAAAAAAAAAAATTCGTACTGTTCACCGCTACTGTTCATCCGAAAAAAATTTCTAGCCTTATTGTTGCTTCTTTGTTGTTGCTGCTAAAATATATATATATATATATATATATATAATCTTAGTCGAATTAAAAAAAAAAGTAAAATATTTGCCTAAGATTAAAGAAATTATAACTAATGCACCTAAAAAAAAAAAAAAAAAGAAAAAAAGGAAAAAAAAAAAAAAAAAGAGAAGGAGAAGAATCGGCTTTTCAGAAGGAGAAAAATTGTTATCCTAATCCAAAAGGGTTTTGATTTCCTAGTTGAGTTTGGAAACTTTCCAACTTCCAAATTTGGAAACTTACCAAATTCATCTTCGGAAAACTTTCCAAATTCTAAATTGGATACTTACCAAATTCATTTTTTTGGAAACTTTCCAAATTCCAATTTTGGAAACTTGCCAAATACATTTTCTAGAAACTTTCCAAATTCCAATTTTGGAAACTTGCCAAATACATTTTTTGGAAACTTTCCAAATTCCAATTTTTGGAAACTTACTAAATTCATTTGGAAACTTTCCAATTTCTACATTTCGAAACTTTCTATTTTTGAAAACTTTCCAAATTTGTATTTCTATTCAAAAGCACTTAATTTTTGTTGGTTCTTTTAATTTCTTTGTCATTCTTAAGTGCTACTTGTTTGTTCTTGTGTGCTTAGTTTCCTTTTTATTTGGTAAATTTGCTTACCAAATTCTTATTTGCTTTCTATACGTTTTGTTGCTTCACGTAGTCTCGGATATTTTGTTGTCTCTTCTTCTTTGAAGCTTAAATCCGAAAGTTTGGTGTCTCTTATTTGTCGTTGGCCCGTGATTGTTTGTTCTCTTTGACGTCCAATCAATTAAGTGGTTAAGACATAATTGGAGCTCACTTTGGTCCTCGTCGTCTTCCAAAGACTTTGTGAACGAACTAAAGAGAGGAAAAAGGTAGTGTGGCAAGATCATTCGAGTGATAAAAAGCCATTCAATTGAGGGTATACACGAGGGATTAAGTGATACAATTTGAGTGTATATACTCCCAACAGTACACATAATTGAGTGGTGAGGAAATTTTCTTTTAATCTTATTAGCCCTAATCACTTTCTTTTTCTTTGTGAGTGTTTTCATTATGTCACAGGAAGAAACTAGTCGAACTGGAAATCCCATAACAATGGAGGCCATACAACAACAATTTGATCAAGTATTTGCTGCATTTGGCAATGTTAGGGATCGCATAGATCAAATAGAGGCTCGCATGAATGACCAACAAAGAGGGAGGCCTCAAGGAGTTAGACGTCAAGCTCGTAGAGCTAATACCCCTCCATGTTGTCAAGAAGGTGAGTATGAATCTGATCAAGAAAATATTGACGATGAGGTTTATAATGACAGGAATGTGCAACATGCCCGGGGGGAGAATCGGACTCGAGATAATGATATTGGGACAATTAAGCTATCCTTACCTCCATTCCAAGGTAAAGCCGATCCTGACGCATACATTGAATGGGAGCGAAAGGTAGATTTTATTTTTGATTGTTACAACTATTCTGATGAGAAAGAGGAGATAAAGTTAGCAGCCGTCTCTTTTATTGATTATGCATTGACTTGGTGGGATCAATTATTAATAAGTAGGCGTAGAAATAGAGAACGTACTATTGATAATTGGGCTAACATGAAATCTATTTTGCGCAAAAGATTTGTTCCATCTCACTATTATAGGGAATTGTATCAAAAGCTACAAAGCTTAAGGCAGGGTACTAAGTCCGTGGAAGAGTACCATAAAGGGATAGAGATTGCCATGATTAGAGCTGACATTGAAGAAGATAGGGAGGCTACAATGTCGCGGTTCTTTAGTGGACTATGTGGATCTCGAGGAAATGGTTCATATGGCTATCAAGGTAGAAAGACAACTCAAATGAGGTAAACAAAAGGTAACATCTAGTTCAAGCTCTAATTGGAAGCCGAATTGGCCTAGTGCAACAAAGCAAGTCGAGAAGTCTAACTTTAAACCTAGAGAAGTTGAAAGGCCATTTGTTCGCAATCAACCCCCAAATGACAAAGGTAATTCTGATAAATTCTGGTACTAATCTAAGGACTAGAGATCTTAAATGTTTTCGTTGTCATGGTGTAGGTCACATCGCTTCCCAATGTCCGAACAAGAAGGCTTTGCATATCATTCGTGGAGATTTAGTGAGTGAAAGCGATGAGGAAGATGAGACCATGCCACCACTAGAAGGTCCAAGTGAAGATGAGTTTGAAGAGTAAGAAGCTGTCCGTGGTCAAAATTTGGTGGTTCTTAGAGCTCTTCATGCACAAGCTGAGTATGAACAAAATAAGGTACAAAGGGAAAATATTTTTTTTACTCGTTGTTTTGTTCAAGAAAAAGTTTGTGGTTTGATTATTGATAATGGAAGTTGTGTGAATGTAGCTAGTCAATTAATGGTCAAAAAATTGGATTTGCCAACTTTTAAGCATCCTAGACCATATAGATTGCAATGGTTAAATGAAAGTGGTGAACTAAAAGTTAACAAACAAGTTATAATTTCTTTAACCTTAGGCAAATATAAGGATGAGGTCGCAAGCTTATGTGATGTTGTGCCTATGTAAGCTATTCATATTTTGTTTGGTAGACCTTGGCATTATGACCGTAAAATGACTGATGATGGATTTGAGAATAAGTACAGGTTTGAAAAGGATAGTCACAAAATTGTGCTCAAGCCTTTACTACCACAACAAGTCTATCAAGAGCAATTACAACTTCTCAAATCACTTGAGGAGCATGTTAAGTTGAAGACTGAAGGTAATTTAAAAGGTAAAGTGATTGACAATTAGCTCAGAGAAAAAGGAGAAAATTCAGCTAAAGGGACGGATAAGAATAAACAATTGAGTTTGTATGCTAAACCTAGAGAGGTCGTGAGTGCTTGTAAAAATACTATGCCTATTATTTTGTTGATGTTTGTAGAAGCTTATTTTGCTAACTCTGACTTTGATCCTTCTCTTCCAAGTGCATTTAAGTCTCTCTTGCAGGAATTTGAGGATATGTTTCCCGAAGAGACTCCGCCAGGCTTGCCACCAATTCGTGGGATTAGAGCACCAAATTGACTTTGTTCCAGGAGCAGTGATCCCAAATAAACTAACATATCGTGCTAGTCTAGAGAAAACAAGGGAGATTCAAAGGAAAGTTGATGAGCTTTTGGCACAAGGACGCATACGTGAGAGTGTTAGTCCATGTTCCGTGCCAGTTTTGTTGGTACCCAAGCAGGATGGTTCGTGGCGAATGTGTGTGGATTGTCGTGCGGTAAATTTCCTTACGGTAAAGTATCGCCACCCCATTCCTAGATTAGATGACATGTTAGATGAGCTTCATGGTTCAAAGATTTTCACTAAAATTGATTTGAATAGTTGATATCATCAAATTCGAATGAAAGAAGGCGATGAGTGGAAAACTACTTTTAAAACCAAACATGGATTATATGAATGGATGGTAATGCTGTTTGGTTTAACTAATGCACCTAGTACTTTCATGAGATTAATGAACCATGTTTTGCAAGATTACATTGGTAAATTTGTTATAGTTTATTTTGATGACAGAGCATCTTAATGCCAAATCTTTTGAAGATCATCTAGTGCATGTTCGTTTGGTACTTGAGGTTTTAAGGAAAGAACACCTTTATGTTAACCTAAAAAAGTGTTCATTTTGTTTGGATAGAGTTGTTTTCCTTCGTTTTGTAGTGACTTCCAAAGGAATTGAAGTGGATGAAGGAAAAGTGAGAGCCATTCAAGAGTGGCCAACTCCTACTTCCGTGTCTGAGGTGCGAAGTTTTCACAGATTGGCAAGTTTCTATGGGAGGTTCGTGAAAGACTTTAGCACAATTGATGCACTTTTGACTGAGGTAATCAAAAAGGAGGTTGGATTCAAATGGGGGCCCGAGCAAGAAAAGGCGTTCCAAACGCTTAAGGATAAGCTAACTTTTGCACCTTTATTGCTTTTGCCTAATTTTGATAAGCCTTTTGAAATTGAATGTGATGCCTCTGGTATTGGTATAGGTGCCGTGTGGATGCAAGACATGCAACCAATTGCTTACTTTAGCGAGAAGTTGGAGTGGTGTTGCTTTGAATTATTCTACCTATGACAAGGAATTGAATGCTTTGGTTAGGGCTTTAGAAAATTGGCAACATTATTTGTGGTCAAAAGAGTTCATTATTCGAACTGATCATGAATCTTTGAAACATTTAAAAGACCAAAATAAGTTCAATCGAAGGCATGCTAGATGGGTAGAATTCATTGATACGTTTCCATATGTTATTCAATACAAACATGGTAAAGAGAATGTTGTGGCTGATGCATTATCACGTAGGTATGCTTTGATTTCTAAATTGCATGCACGTTTTCTTGGTTTTGAGCATATTAAGGACTTGTATGCAAATGATCATGATTTTTCATCTGTTTTTGCTGCCTGTGAAAATTGGGCTTTTGAAAAATTTTATAGGTCTGATGATTATCTTTTTCGAGAAAACAAACTTTGTATTCCACAATGCTCTTTGCGTGAATTGCTTGTCAGAGAGTCACATGGAGGACGGCTGATGGGGCACTTTGGTGTTCTTCAAAACTTTAGACATTTTGAAAGAGCACTTTTTCTGGCCGCATATGCATAAAGATGTTGAAAAGATTTGTTCTAAATGTGTGATTTGTAGAAGAGCTAAGTCTAAAGTGCAACCACATGGTCTTTACATGCCCTTACCCGTACCTAATCATCCTTGGGTTGAAATTTCTATGGATTTCGTATTGGGTTTACCTAGGTCTAGATCGGGGAAAGATTGTATATTTGTTGTGGTTGATAGGTTTTCTAAGATGGCACATTTCATTCCTTGCACGAAAACTGCTAATGCATCACACGTTGCAAATTTATTTTTCCAGGAAATTGTGCGTCTTCATGGTATTCCTAAAACAATTGTTAGTGATAGGGATGTCAAAATTTTGAGCCATTTTTGGCGTGTTTTGTGGGGTAAACTTGGTACTAAACTTTTGTTTTCAACTACTTGTCACCCACAAACTGATGGTCAAACTGAAGTGGTTAATCGAACCTTAGGTACATTGTTGCGTGCTATTGATTAAATAGAATTTAAAGTCATGGGAAGAGTGCATTCCATTCATTGAATTTTCATATAATCGTTCTATGCATTCTTCTACTAATTATTCTCCATTTGAATTAGTTTATGGCTTTAACCCTCTTGCTCCATTGGATTTGTTGCCCTTACCTGTTTCTGAGTTTGCTCTTATAGATGGTAAGAAAAAGGCGGAATTCGTCAAACGAATCCATGAGAAAGCAAGGCAACACATTTTGTATGCCAATGAGTGTGTGGCTAAAAGAGCAAATAAAGGCCGCACGAAGGTTGTATTTGAACCTGGTGATTGGGTTTGGGTTCATTGGCGTAAGGAAAGGTTTCCCAACTTAAGGAAATCTAAGATAGCCCCCCGTGGAGATGGACCATTCCAAATTTTGGAACGCATTAACGACAATGCTTACAAGCTTGATCTTTCTAGTGAGTATAATGTTAGTGCTTCGTTTAATGTATCTGACCTTTCTCCTTCTGATTTTGATGAAGGTTTGGAGCACATTCGAGGACGAATCATTTTGAGGAGAGAGGGAATGATACGAGCCAAAGGGCATCTTCAAGCTTGATTAAGGTTCGTGAAGAGTCATTGCAAGTACCAACTGGACCAAATTACAAGGGCACGTGCAAAGAGAATCCAACAAGCCATGCAAAGTTTGGTTCGAGGTGTTCTTGACGAGTAAGCCATCCCAAACAAACTAGAAGTGGAACGGGCTTGTAAATCTGATTGGAACATTCTTCAAGTCCAAATCCATAATGGAGAAGTCCAGTAGTTTGTGTTCACTCTATTATTTTATAAAGCCCAATAGTAGTTTAAGTTTGTGTAAATTGGGCTGGTTTAAGTCAAGTTTTGTTGTGATTTAGTTCTTAGTTTTTAGGCTCATTAATTAGCCTTAATAAGGCCCATTTATCCCAAATCTTGGGGCCACTTATGGCTGAACCTTTTAGGAGTTTTTAAGCTAGTTTTTAGGACTTTATTAAGCCTATAAGTAGGCCTCATCATACTTGCACGAATTTCAGCAGATTTTTATCAATAATATTCATCTTTTTCGTGAGGAAAAAGTTCTTTCTTTTAGTCTTTGGATTAAGACTTTGTTGGGATCATCGCTTAAGCAACGGTGATTGTTCTAACCGACTTATAGATTTGGTTCTTGCCCGATTCATATAAGCAACGGGTCAATTCTTGTTTTAAATCTTGTAAAGAGTTTGGTTCTTGTCTCGTTATAGACAACGGGTTGAATTCTTACTTGATTCTTGTGTGTTCTTTATTGTTCTTGTTTGTGTGTTTGCTGTCCGAATTCTTTTGACCGACTTTGGAGTCGATCCTTGGGGTTTTGGTGCCATCTTGAATTGTTGGGTTTTGTGGCATCAAGTCGATTGTGCATGGGGTTCGCATCATATATGGACCGCCAGCTTCTCTATCAAAGTTAGTTCCACCGTGATACGTGTAGTAATTTTGGAAAGAGCCTCTCATTTGAAAGAATCTTTCAACTGCGTAAGCAACATCCCATCTGTGGTTCTATATGGATCTGGACCACTCCAACTCTTGAACCATCCAGTCCAATTTTCAGTCCACATCTTAGGGCTGTTCTCATTGTTTGGTTGGAAATCGTGACAGTAGCATCCGTTGCAAGTGTTTATAATTGGTTGTGGAGCATCAGATCGTTGACACATAATCCACGGAACTCCAATGTCTAGTGATTGAGCCATATTAGCTCACCAATCGATATATGCTTTGCCAGCTGCTCCGTAAGATGACATTACATTTCCATATTCATTCTCAATCTGTGCAAGTATGATAGGACCTCCTTGTGAAGCAAAGTGTTTCTCTTGTTTGACAATGTCAACGATTACAGATGTAAAATTCTGCATCTCATCCACGAAGACATCATTGGCAGTGCGGTGCTTAATGCTAGGCATGTTATGTAACCACACTGGAAACCCACCGTAGTTCCATTTAGCACAGACATAATGTCCAATACGAAGGACAGCATAAAGTCCCTCATTTTGGACAGAATTATGAGAAACCTTATGAGATCTAAATTGCCACTAAAATCATATTGACGATGGATTGGATCGTGCGCATTCCAAAATACATAGGTTTGTATTGCATCCAACCCTCATTCTTTAACTTTCTTTATCAAATCAGGCCACATCTTGGCAGTGCTTCTTGGATAATGAATGGAGACAGATAAAAGAATTTTTCTTTCACCATTAATTGTGATTGCCCTTCCATCATGTGAAACTTCATAAGCAAAAGAAAATCCATTACTTAAGAGAAAAACGAAGGGTAAAAAAGCATAAAACCAACAAATATTTTTGGGTGATGTGAATATGGATTGGTGCAATGACATGTAATTTAAATATGTAATATCCTAACGTTTGCTAAAATCTAGAATGGTATTAACATAAACATGTTGTGTATACTTGAAGGTTGTTATTATTTAGTGGACGCTGGTTATTGTAATTCACAAGGATTTCTTGCCCCATATCGAGGACAACGATATCACCCCAATCACATAATCCAAGGGCATCGACCAGAAAGTGTTGAGGAGTATTTCAACATGAAACACGCTAAAGCTAGGAATGTAATAGAAAGGTGTTTTGGGCTACTTTAAGGGAGATGGAAGATTCTTGCATCACCAGCCTTTTTCCTTATTCAAATACAAGGGAGGATAATTTTGGCTTGTTGCCTATTACAGAATTTGATAAGAAGGACAATGCCAATAGATCCACAAGATATGATAAGAAATGAGGATGAACAAAGTGAAGATGAGGATGAGGATGAGAAGGATGGAGAAATAGAGTATATTTCAATTATTATGTCTACAGATGACTGGACAAACTTTAGAAATAATCTAACACTAGAATTGTACAATATTTGGAGACGTAGTAGGGCATGGTTAGTGATTGACTTAAAAAAAATGTATATCTGGTATTATGAAGGAGGTTGTCAAAAATTTTCCAAGTTTATGGGAAAATTACATTTCAGTTATTTGCTTGATGTTTTGATTGCTCCAATAACTTAATGTTTTCTAAACCACTCAGACATAATCTACACTATTTAGTATGAGGCCTGATTTACTGCTTAGAATTCAAGATATAAACTAATTTATCTTCTTTTTGGCCTTAAAGGCCAATCGTGTGTGTAAATTGAAAACTTTATGTATATAAGATAGGATTCTTGATTTGTGGATCTTTGGCTTTTACAAAATGCTTTTGCTAGATCAAATTAGTGTGATCTATTACTGCAAAAATGTTTCTGAGTGTTAGACATACTGTATAACATGCTAGAATAGAAATCATTGGCACAATTATTGTTTGTACAGTCCCGCCTTATAAATATGAAGCTTTTCATTTATCAGTGATCTTATCCAACATGAGTGCTTCAGTTTTGGCCTTTTTCTTCGCTGGGTTTGATTTATAATTATCCAGTTAGAGTTAAATTTACGATAGCATAGAAAGAGCCTCTTTTTTTATTGATAGTATTATTTTGGTTAATTGAAGTTTGATCGGGCAGGTTTGAGTACATCTTTGTTCACGTAGCTGCAGACCCAGTGAAGGAAGTTCAATTTGAAGAAGTGGAAGGTTGGTGTAATATTCAAAGTTTTGTTATCTATCCCACTTCGTTAATTTTGTAGCTCAAGTTGCTTTAAATAAGATTGATGCGATCTTGAAAGCTTTTACTTGGTCCAAAATTTTAGGTGGTGTTAAAACAAGAATTGTGAGAAAATGCTACATTATTGTATTATTATTATTTTTTTTTGGAAATGAATGAAAAGAGACTATCTATAGTAACCCTATCATCTTGGAAAACCCTTATAATGATTAGTTTGTGAAGTTTAGCCTGTTTTCCCTATTTACCAGTGAATATGTATAGTTTTGTTTAAGGAGATTCTTGTTTAACTGTAGATAATACTTCAAAAATTATGTACTTTGCTATATTTGGAATAAGATGACTTACAAGGAGTAAAAATGATTTTTTTTCCTAAGAGAAAAGGATATATTTACTATGTTTAAACAAAAGTTCATTTGAAATGAATAAATAAAGACAAAACGAAGTCTCAAAGTGTTAGTTGATGAAGCAAACACTGTTTTGTAAGAGGTTATGTTTGTAGTTATATGTGTTTCTGTAAGGTGAGAATTGACCATCATCTTTCATTATTTGTGCTTGTAAACAGTTACTTGCTCCATAATACATATGTGAATGTTTAGTATTGGTGCCCGTGTACCATTTCCTATTTGTTATCATACTCAAATTAGCAACTGTGATGCTATTTATTTTGTTCTTGTTTCATTTGTAGGAACTGGTAGTTGTGTCGATATCTGTCGCTTGTGTTTATGTTCATTTTGTTGCTATGATAAGTAATACTGCTTGCCAGGAAAAGAACTTTTTTAAATCTCTCAGTTTAGATGTTAATTTCTGGTGATCTATGAGCATGAAAGATTTGCAAGCTTGCTACGATATTAAGTATATGTTTTGAGATTTGCTCCTTAGTTGTATCTTTCTCAGTTAATAGGAAAACCTAAAAAAATATGAGAGTTTTGACATTACCTCATCTCTATATTATATGGCAAATATGTTCCTGTTCAAGGGAGAAGTTAAGTTCATTTTCTGCTTTTCACCAGTATAGCATCTGAATCTATAGTAAATATTGATAATATATTTGTGGTAAATTTTAATAGGTTTACATTTGTTGATAAGGGATGGAAAATATTCATGAAATTTCAATTGCAACTCAACAACGTGGTCGAGGAAAGAACAAATGTTTTTGGGCTGATAATGAGTTTAAGGCACTAATTGAGGCATTGCAAGAGATGGCATGTGATCCTTTATGGAAGATAGATAGGGGAGAGGGGGGGTTTAAGAATGGCTACATGGTGGAGTTGCATAAAATGATCACACATAAGATTCCAGATTTCACAAAGCAAGTTGATCCACATAATGACTCCAAGTTAAAATGGCTGAAGAGCAGATATCATGCTATTACCGAAATGGTAAAACAAAGTGGGATAATGTTGAAAAAATCATCAAATGTGAGAGGCAGTGGTATGACAGCTGTGGCTAAGGTAACAAAACCTTTATTGTGCTTGTTTCAATTTCTATTTACTTTTTATGAGTTACTAAATATTTTTGTATCAAATTATTGTAGAGACATAAGGAAGCAAGAGGCCTTTGGAATATGAAGTTTCCCTACTTGGATGAACTTGAGCTTGTGTATGGAAAAGATAGAGCCAACGGTGAAGCGGTTGAGGACTATGAAGATGCTATGAACAATTTGGAGGCCGAGTAGAAAAGTGCTGAAGTTGCTTCTTATGTTAATTGCAAAACTGATGATGAAATAAGCATTAGCACTTCAAGAATACAAAAGAGACAAATAGTTCATTTAAGTAAGAAACCCAAGAAGTTGAAAACATCAGCAGCACCAGCACCCTTACCTATGGAAGCTCAATTTGAGATGGTAACGCATAGATTTATATCTTCAATAGATGGTATTGCATCTCATTTTTCTAGTACAGCAACAGCCATGACTATTAAAGACAAACGCGAGCAGTTAGCTTCTGATGTAGAAGCAACTCTTTGGTTGCAGAGCTATTAAAACTGGAATTGTGTGAAGGGGATACATTTAGGGTTGCTGAAATTTTAGTTGGTGCTCCTGCAAAGCTCAATTTTTTTTCCTCAACTTCCAATTAACATGAAGAGGAAATATGTATTCAACTTACTTTATCCTTCCTCTTCTAGTAATTCAGGTTCTAGTTATTAGGTAATATCTATGTAATCAACTTTGCTCAGTTAATTTTGTTTTTCGAATTAGAATTGAATAGGTTATTGTACTCATTGTTTAACAGCTAAAATTATCAACTTTTTATATAGTTTTGAGTTCACTTTGTTGGTGTAAATGTGTATGTTTTTGCATATTCTTTTTTGTTTTGTGTCATATGGCTTAAAGCTAAGCAACATTAGTCAATAGCAGGGCAAGCACTTTGTTTTGGAGTTTTCTTGTATTGATGAATGGATATAAACTTCCAATAGCAAACAAAATATATGCAGGTTATAAATCATATGGAAGAGTAGAGGTTATTGCCATGCTTAGCTCTTCTTTATCTATTTTTTTTCCATTCCATGTTTTGAATTATTATGATGTTTTAACTTTTTATTTAGAGGTTAAAATTTATTTTTTCAATAACATCAATCATATATAATTGTTTCTCTTTATCTTAGTTGTGTAGTATAATTATTCTTTTTTCAATAATAATAATCATGTAATTTTGAACAAAATCAATCTTGCATAAAAAATTTTGTATTTACTGAGAATTATTTAGGGAGCACATTAGAATCTGAAAAGGCCAAATAAATGATATTTCAGCACTATTAAGAAAATTTTAAATTTTTAATAAAGATAAAAAGATCAAAAAGACTTTTTAAAAAACCTTTCTTGAAACCCATTAATGATCATAAGCAAACCAAACAGCAAAACTTGTAATCACACCCATTCCATGGGTGAACCAAACATGTAGGGGGAATCACAAAAACCCATAATGATTATATGGTTTATGATTCCTATTCACATTCCCATTCCGGGGCAATAGTCTCAAACCAAACACCTCCTTATTATTTCTTTAGAAGCTTTATCTAGAGGGCTCAAGGCTTTGGTTGATTCTGGCCAAGTTTTATCTTATCCTTGCCACAAGGATATCCAACTATTTCTCCCCTTGCACATGTGGATCACTTCATTATATTCACCCAAGGAGACAAAAATTCTTTATGTAAGATTCGTCTTTTTCTGGATATTTATCAAAAAGTTTATGTCCAAAATGTTAATGCTTTAAAAAGCCCAATTATTTTCCAACAAAAGGCCAGCCGAGAAGTGGTTTCGTCTATTGAATTTCTTACGGGCATGCACAAGACCTCTCTTCCTATCACATATTTGGGCTATCCAATATTTCTTGGGAGCAAATCTGAATTTATTTTTGATGTTCTATTATCAAAGATTAGGCAAAAGTTAGACGGTTGGAAGCACAAGTTACTATATACTGGGGGTCAGCTTATATTGGTCAAACATGTTCTTTCCTCGACTGCAATTCATATTTTATCTATTTATCTGGACCCTCTAAAAGGAGTTATTCATCACGTGGGATTCTTCGGCATCCCTGTTTTTGGGTGAATCTAAATGGGGGTAATCGACGACATTTGCGAAAATAGAAAGACCTTTGTTTGCCGAAGAAACAGAATGGGTTAGGGTTTCAGAATTTTGCTACACTGTGAATTCTTTTACACATAAAATTTGGTAGAATTTTTAAACTCTTCCTCTCTCTGGGATGTTTTCATGCGATCGAGATATTCAAGTGTTAGTCCCTGTGATTCCTCAAAGTTTGGCTTTGCATAAGCAAATTGAAAAACGTAGTGGATCTTCATTTTCAAAAGCTTATTCGCTCGGGAGATACCTCTTTTTGGCTTGATAAATATCTATGAGATAGAGCCATAGCTATTTTGGTTGGTCATGTAGAGGTTCCATCTCTTTGAATTAATGATGTATTTTCCAATGGGCATGGACGGAATTTAGAGAAGTTACAACAATCTTTGCTTCACAATATTTGGTTGAAGGACATGGCATCTGATCTGATAAACTCATAAATGTCATATTTTTTAGTGATGTATAAGCAAGAATTGAGTAATTATGAGCCAAAATAGTTTATTTTGAGTTTTTTAGGGTTTGAGTTAAGAAAGAGTCAAAATTGATTGCAAAAGTGGAGGAGAATTGCAAAATTGAAAGTTACGTGTATCGGCGAAGAGTGAGCTGACAAATTTTGGTAGATTGAGTACAACTTTCTTTTTCCAAGCTCCAATTGAGGTGATTCAAGATGTTTTGGAAAGCTAAGATATAGAGCTACAACTTTTATGTTTTTGAGTTTTTTCCTAGTTCGGCCTGTATCATGGTCAAAATCAGGGAAGAAGTTGAACCAGTTGCACCCATGAGCTAGAAAAATGCAGTGCCCAGGCACCATTTCCAGTAGCTGCAATCTTTGTCATTGGAATCGCGCCCAGGCACCGATCACGGATAATTCACACAAAGTTGCTTACTTTGCAAGCAAAGTCCTCCGTGGGCCCGTTTCATGGGAACTCATCCTGTACTTATCATCATGGAGCCCCAAAACCATGATGTATCCCCTACAAATACCCCACTATGATGGGACTTGAATAGAATATAGTAGCTATTAGTTAAATTGGATAGTAGAATAGAAATTCATTAGATTAGTCTAGGGTTTTCTTTATTTTTAAGAAGGATTGAAGAGGAGCTTCAACATTGACAACTTTGGACCAAGAACTTGCGATACTTCATTAGAGAAGAATTCTTAAACCTTCTTAAAGTTTTCTGATGTTATTTAGTTATCTTTTTATGGTTCTTTTATCGTTTAATGCTTTCTTTGGTTACACACTTTTCCTTACTTTCAAATTTAATGCTTTCTTTACTTGCTTAGATTAATTATAATTTTAGACTAGTTTATTTTCTTTGTAGATTAATTATAATTTTAGTTCTTAGATTAATTTAGTCAAATCTCTTCCATAATAATTTTTTCAATAACCGGTAATTGCTAAACTAATCCTTGTGGGTTCGACCCCTACATCCATATCCGCTATATACTATTGATCACGTACACTTCTGGTGCATTATCTAGCTAATAGTGGATTAGGATATTATAAATTTTTTAACTAGATATTTCACATATCAAATTTTTGGTGTTGTTGCCGGGGATTAGTTCTTTGGCAATATCGGTATAATTTGATAAGAATACTACTTTGAAGTGTAAATTAGTTTTATTCGTTTTAGTTTTGTTTTGTGTTTTCAATATTTTGAAAAAATAAACCAAAAATATTTTCCTTTCTTGTGGTTTGTGTCACTCTTATAAAAAAAATCCAAAAAGATTTTCTCTTTTAGTAGATAGTTTTGGCTAGCTACTAGTCTAAATTCTCCCATTTTTCTTGTTTGTGTGCTTTTGTGTTAGTACTTGCTTTTGTATTTTGTTTTTCTATTGGTCTTATAAGAACAAATAAGGAATGAATTGGAATAACTCATGCCAAGGATATTATTATCCTTATAACTATGGAGGCATGACCAATAAGCATGTTTCATATGATCTTATCCTCCTTACACTCATAATTATCAAACTGGATGGTCAAACTGTCCAAATTCTTTCTCAACTTACCAGATTATCCCCATTCTTTCCCTACACCCACAGAGCCTTTATATGAATCAATGGAGCCCCAATTCTTTCACCCATCAGTCCAAGAGTATGATGAGGCAGGATCAATGGACTTGGGCACTGGAATTCAAGAACTTCGAGAAGAGAGTGCTAAACTCCGAGAAGAACAAGCTCAAGTTCAAGAAAAGATATCTACATTCTGTGAAGAGCAAGCCGCATCCAACAATCCGCTACAAGACCAACTTTTTAAGATTCTACGAGTGGTAAATGGTGAAGAACATTGAACTCCAACCTCTCCACCAATGGGTGAAGAACCGATTGAAGAAGAAGAACAAATTGAAAATGTTTTACAGGAAACTAGTTCCCAAGAGCCTCATGAAGTTGAATTTACAACAACTGAGACACTCAATGATTATGTAGACGAATCACCAACTTTCCCGTTACATGAGTGTGAGTTTGTCCCGGTTACACCAAAGTATGTTCCATATGGGGTGTTTGTGGAAAAAAAGTCAATTTTAAAAGGAGTGAATGAAGAAGGATACATTCTACAGGAGGTGGGGGATACACAATCTACTTATGCCGAAGTTTCAGTTCCTTGGGGATTTCGGATGCGCTAAGCAATGGAGCACATTTACTAAAGATTACAACATCCTCGGCAAGCCTCCTTGGCTTTACTAGGGAAGTATTTCTTTTAATTATGTTTTGTTTATTTATGCTTTAATTTATTATGTTCTTTAATCTAAGAACCCGATAGGGTAATAAAGGTTTTAAGTCTCATAATCAGTTAAGTTTATGTGTTTTAGATTGTGAATTGCTTTTAGTTATACTTGTGTAGCTGATGATAGTGATGGTACATTAATCAAGTATAATTATAAGCATTTCACAAATTTCAAGTCGCCTCATATATATTTATGATGGGATATTTTGCACCAATCATTCTTTCATTGCCAGAGAAGCTTTCCCTTTCCCTCTTTATGCTTTTATTTTATATAACATTAGGGACAATGTTTATTTCTAACTGTGGGGTGGGAAGTTTTCTTAATTTCTATTTGTTTGGTGGGTTGTTTATTCATTTTGTTCAATTTTTGTTTTCAATTAGTAGCTTAGCTTTTGATTTGAGAGCTTTTCAATTTTTGAAAATTTTGTTCACAAAATCCTTAGCATGTTTCTTTAATTTTCTACTCGACAATTGTCGAGCTAAGTTGTCATGAGTAGGGTAGTTGGTGTTAATATTTTCCTATCATAATTTCTAATTTTTGACTACTAATAACCCTACAATGTTGTAGCTTTTTGTCACTAAGAGATAATTGTGCAGATTCACTTGTGTTGCACTCCCAAACACTTGCTTTATTACATTTTCGAGGTGAAATTTTAGATAATATGATTTTTTTTTAAATATGAGGGTAGGCATTTATTTGGATGTTTGAGCCTTTCAACCAACCATTCACAGAACTGTAAAATTTATCCCTAGTACCCTATTTGAGCCTTAATTTGCATTGAAGAAGCACCATTCATTTTTTTTTTCTAACTCAATTTTTTATCTACCTTTTTGAGTTATCCTAAATGTCCCTTAAGAACTTTAGTGTTGCATTAATTGTCAAGGGGATATGAGAATGAAGGTAGTTGAATGAGAGTGTTAGAATGAATGGTGTACAATTTAAGGTGTAGGGGTATTAATAAAATTTGTGTTGAGCATTGCAGGTGGTGCCCATCACTGGCACCTGCATTAAAATATTGCAGGTAGTGCCCATCACTGGTAGTTGGATTGCAATCTCATCCACTCTCCCCTCACATGCTTCCATGCTCTCTCAGAAAATGATATGGGACGGCAAACTACAAGCCAAGATTTCTACCTTCATGTGGCGACTTCTGAACAGAGAGCTTCCCCTTGACGACATAATAATCAACTTTGGAGTCTCTTTGGCTTCAAAATGCTCCTTTTGCAACAATCTGGAAACCTTGGATCACTCTCTTTGTAGGATGCGAATTCGCCAGCAACATTTGGTTATACTTTGAATCATGGCTTGAAGTGCTTTTTCCCCCATCCTCCACAATACTAGATAAACTCAATTCTTGGTGGTGGCATGACCCTCCTTCGAAAACCGTTGTCGCTTTCCAGAAGCTTATGCCATCTTTGGTATGCTGGTTCATATGGAAAGCACGCAATATGGCAATCTTTGAAGGCCATTTCACAACGCCTCAACACATCATTACTCACATATGCTCCCAATTGCGAAGCATCTCTACCAATCGACCATTTGATAGGACTGCACCAGCTGATGACACCTTTTTTGCTCATTTTATTTTCCGTTAAATACTCATCACGCAGCTGAGGAGAGCATTGGCAGTCAAGTGGATTCTGCCTTCGAAAGGCAGCGCAAAACTCAACGTTGATGGGGCATCAAAAGGAAATCCAGGGTTGGCGGCTGGTGGCCGAGTAATTAGAGATCTCCGAGGATACATGATCAAGGCATTTAGCAACCAATTACCTTCTCCAATCCAATTTACAAGCGGAAGCATCTGCCTTGGTGGATGGTCTCAAACTTTGTGCACAATTGCAACTCACAGAAGTAGAAGTGGAGCTCGACTCCTTAGCTCTTGTGCATATAATAAAGGGCCATTCTGAGCCACCATGGAACATTGACCAGCAATGGTAATTCATCAAAGCCTTCATCTTAGATGGTCATTTTACTTTTTTGCATGTTTACCGAGAGGCAAATCATGTAACGGATAGGCTAGCAAATGAGGGTATTTTTAATTCTTCCTATCTAGAGTATAACCAAGACTCACTCCCTAGGCCTATTAGTGGTTTGTTGTGCTTGGATGTTCAGGGATGCCCGCACATAAGGCATTATAAATTATGACTCATTAAATAAACTACACCTGATTTGGGTGTTTGCTCAAAAAAAAAAAAAGTAGTGCCTATCAATGGTACCTGTAGATATTTTTGGAAGGTAGTGCCTACCACTGGTACTCATTTTGGGGAAATCATAGAAAAAGAAGAAAAAGAAAGAAGCAAAAAAAAAAAGTGATATTCTTACATGGTGAGAAGGATTGAAATAAAAAAAGTAAGATTTTATTTTGCTTGTTGCACAAAATTTTTTTGGGTGTTTGGTCAATTAAGTGTGGGGTTATTTCTTTGAAGGATGGGTGTTTTAATGTTCAAAAAGAAGTTTTATGTTAATGAGGTTCATATTAATTTAAAGCTCTTTTTTTTGTGATATCCTTTTCCTATTCTTTGTTAGCCAAGACCTTAGCCTTACTAACAAGCTAAAAGTCCAACTTAATTTAAGTTGAGTTAGCTATCTACACTAGTGCAGAAATTTAAGAAGAGTAAGCTACGGAGTGTTTAGAAAAATTCAAAGGGTTTGCATGATTTGATCTAAGTGTCTTAAAAGTTATTTTTGTATGGCTATGTGCACACCTACACTAGAATTCATGTATAGGGGTTTCTTATAATTTGACTATTTTCCTTATGATGGTTTGGTTCTTGGTTATTTTTATGTGAATGATTGAGGAGATGTGTTGAGTATGTTTGTGATTTATTTCAATGTTTTGCTCGAAGGCGATCAAAAACTACGTGTGGTGTAGTTGATAACCTCGTAAATGTCATATATTTTATGTATCATTTACCTCGTTTTTAGTAATGTATAAGCAAGAATTAAGTAATTGCGAGATAAAATAGTTTATTTTGAGTTTTGTAAGGTTTGAGTGAAGAAATAGTCAAAATTGATTGCAAAAGTGGAGGAGAATTGCAAAATTGGAAGTTACATGCACTAGTGAGGAGTGATCTGACATAGTTTGGTAGATTGAGCATAACTTTCTTTTCCAAGATTCAATTGAGGTGATTCAAGATGTTTTGGAAAGGAAAGACCTACAAATGTTTGGACATTTAAATTTTTCCAAATTCGGTCTGCATCATGGTCAAAATCAAGGAGGAAGTTGAACTAGTTGCTGCCAGGCGTGCCCATGTGCTGCAAAGATACAGTGCCTAGGCACCGTGTCTAGTAGCGCTGCAATCTTTGTCACCGGAAGTCATGCCTTGGTGTTGCAATTGTGCAGTGCCTAGGCGCTTATCGATGGAAAAGTCACACAAAGTTGTTTATTTTGCAAGAAAAGTCATTTCTTAGGCCCGTTTGCGTGAGAAATCATGTACTTATCATCCCGGATCCCCAAAACCATGATGTATCCCCTACAAATACCCCACTGTGATGGGAGTTGAATAGAATATAGCAGCTATTAGTTAAATTAGACATTAGAATAGAAATTCATTAGATTAGACTAGGGTTTTCTTTATTTTTAAGAAGGATTGAAGAGGGGGTTCAACATTGAAAACTTTGGACCAAGAACTTGCGATACTTCATTAATAGAAGAATTCTTAAACCTTCTTAAAGTTTTCAGATGTTATTTAGTTCTCTTTTTATGGTTCTTTTATCGTTTAATGCTTTCTAGGGTTACATACTTTTCCTTGCTTTCAACTTTAATTCTTTCTTTACTTGCTTTCATAGATTAATTGAAGCTCAGTGGTTAGACTAGTTTATTTGCTTCATAGATTAATTATAATTTTAGTTCTTAGATTAATTTAGTTGAATCTCTTCCATAATGATTTCTTCAAATAGCATTTGAGTCAAATAACCGATAATTGCTAAACCAATCATGTGGGTTCGACCCCTACTTTCCTATATACTATTGATCCCATAACTTGCGGTACATTATCTATTTAATAGTTGGATTTGGATATTATAAATTTTATAACTAGATATGTCACGTATCAACATCTTTTCCTCTCTTTTTTTGCTCTCAGATTGTGATTGAGAAATTTGAAAGGCATGTCCTAATGGTTTTTTTTACCACTACCTCGGCCTATGAGGTTTTGTGAAATCGACAGCAAAAGCTTAAGTCCAGAAGTACATATCGAGTGCTCGCATCCTAATCAAGATTTCAATTTTTCTTCTGAAACTTATGAATCATTTTCTCTCGTTTGAAAATATTCTTATGGAGATGGTTTTTCTCTTCCTTCCAAATGTTGTTTTCCCTACAGCTCGGTAGAATCAATGGAGCACTCTTTTCTTCACTGTCACCTAGTGGATAAGCTCTACATGCAATTTTAGACTCTAGTTGGCATTCCACGTCTATCTGCATCAATAATTCTCTAAAAAATCCAAGTTTCGTGGTTACGTTCTACATCGTCTGTAGATGGATTTTGCTCATTGCTCCTAGCACTCATTTGCTAGCAATTAAGTATCTTGTTTGAGAATCTCACTCATACTTCACTTTGCTTGGGGCTAGGATAACTAGTTATGCTCTTCACATCTTTGAAGCTCATCCACGGTTGCCATCAAAACAAGGATGCTACGACATTGCTTCTTCCGTGTAAAGTGATCATCAATCCCAAACATATCCTTACTATCTTTCATTGGAGAGTATAAGCTTAATGTGGACAGCTCTTCCCTCGGATGTCCTGGACACTCAGGTGAAGGTGGTATTGTTAGAGATTGCTCTGGATCAATATAATTGGCTTTTTCAAACTATTAAGGATGGGAGGGCTTCTAATTTAGTGGCAGAATTGCACGCGGATAGCCTTAAGAATTTACGGTAATTCTTAGTCTTTTTCGTACGATTTTTGCACTAGTTTCAGTGCTTTTAGGTTTTATGTGTTTGTTTTCGTGCATTTTTGTTTATATGTGTCAATATATATATTTAGTACAGAGTTTCAATGTTTATTTGATGTTATTTAACTTATATTTATGTGTCTGTGTGTTTTGGTTGTTTACCTAATTCTTTCTAGAATTAGAGTTCTTCGGGCGTTTTTGTTCGTCATTTGTGTTTAGCTTTAGTAATTGTTTAAGTATTATTTTTGAGGAATATTATATATAATAATGTGTATTTTTTTATAGGGTCAAATAGGAAAAACGGCGCATCAATCGGACATCAGACAGAGATTTTAGAAGCAAAACAATGAAGCAGTGCAAGTGCTGGAAATTGCGCACATGTTTGGACACTATTTGGTATTTGGAGCATAACTTTTTTGTCGTGTTTTGTGTTTTCCCAAATTCTGCCTGTATCGAGAACAAAATTGACCTGGAAATTGGTACATGTACACTAGAAACCATGCACATGCGCAAGAATCCTTGCGCATGTGTGAAAATTCCTTGCACATGTTTGAAAATTCCTGAATCTAAGTTCCAAGACGATCCTCTCATGCACATGCACGAGTTCCCATGTGCATGAGCATATTTTGTGCTCACCTATGTTGGGCTGCTGTGCGATTTTGGTATTTTCTAGGGCTCTGGCTATCCATTTTGGGCCCATGGATATGTATTTTGAAGCTTATATGAAGCCGTACATATTGTAACACTTAGAAACTATAAATAACAGGGTTTACGACCTCAAAATCACATTTTTTTCTTCTAGCTTCCCTTTAGGGGCTTCATGATTAGATTAGGGTTTTTTTCTTTCCAAGAAGAGTTGAAGAGAGGTTTAAAATTGACAATCTTGACCTGAAAACTTGATAATCTTTTGTAGATAATTCTTGAATCTTTTTAAATACTTAGATTATTATTTTGCCATTTAATTCTAGTTTTATTTTCCTTTTAATTGCAACACTTACAACCTTCAAACCAATTTGCAAGCTGAAGCGTCTGCCTTAGTGGATGGCCTTAAACTTTGTGAGAAGTTGCAGCTCATGGATGTGCAAGTGGAGATTGATTCCCTAACCCCAGTGAACATCATTAAGGGTCGATCGCAACCAACTTGGAGCATTGATCAACAAGTGCAATTCATTAAAGCCTTTATTTCAGATAGGAACTTTACTTTTGCTCATATTTTTAGAGAAGCTAATCAAGTAGCGGATAGGCTAGCAAACGAGGGTATTATTCATTCTTCTTATATAGAGTATAACCAACACACAATTCCCAAATCTCTTAGAGGATTGCTGCACTTGGGTGCTCAAATTTGCCCTTACATAAGGCATTGTAAATCATAAATTGTTAAATAAATTCTCACCCACGGGTGTTTGCTCAAAAATAATAATAATAAATTGCTTTCTAAGTTTAAAAGTGAATAGTTTTTCCATGCCTTCAATTTAATGTTTTCTTTAATGGCTTTTCATAGATTAATGAGTAAAGTAGTTTATCTATTTTCATAGATTAATTATAATTTTAAGATTAATTTTAGTCAAATCTCTTCCATAATGATTTCTTCAAATAGCTTTTACTCAAATAATCGATAATTGTTAAACCAATCCTTGTGAGTTCGATCCCTACTTCTATTATATACTATTAACCCCGTAACTTGCTGTGCATTATCTTGTTAATAGTTGGATTAGGAGATTTTAAATTTTATAACTAGATATTTTATGTATCAACTTTTTGGCAGCGTTGCCGGGATTGTTTGTGGCGGCAATACTAGGTTTAGTAAGCCTTACTGATTAGTCTTTTTATTTTTCTTACAATTATTTACAATTGCTTTTTTGTTTTAAATTTTTGTTTTGGATTTTTCTTTGATATTGAAACTTTGGTGTTTTTCTTGTAGTTTATAGTAAATACTCATTCTTCTAAACAACCAGACATAAGCTCCATACTCCGATGATTTGGGGATTCAACGAACTCTAACCATAAACTACAGGAAACAGTAAGGATCAACCCAAGGAGAGAATACAATGGAGAATCTGAACCGCAATGTTGGAGAGTAGGACGAGGTAGCGAGTAATCATGCCAATGGAGCTGATGCTAATCCTCGACCTCTTAGAGATTATGCAATACCAAATTTTGAGGGGGTGAGTTCTAGCATTGCCCGAATGTCCGTACAAAGCCAACAAGTTTTAGATCAAGCCTACTTTGATTCAAATGCTCCAAACCCATGCTATGTTTGGTGGTGGGCCAAACGAGGATCCCTATGCACATTTGATGAATTTTGAAGAAGTCATTGACACATTCAAATACAATGGAGTGCATCTAGATTGTATTTGAATAAGAGCTTTTTCGTTTTCTCTGAGAGATAGAGCAAAGGCTTGGTTACAATTGGTTCAAGAATTATTAGCCAAGTACTTTCCACCATCAAGGACTGTAAAGTCCACAATGAACATTACTTCATTCTGACAAATTGCGGGGGAGAGCCTAAGTGAAGCAAATAATTTCCTTATTAAAATTCCAGAAGAAGCAAAAGAACTATTGGAAAAAATGGCATCTACTAACTACTACTATGGCACAATCACTACGTTGGCTAGGTAACAACCACAACAAGTGCATCAGGTCAAAGCCCAACAAGGAGGCATGATTAATTTCAGTGGTGCTTTCTTAGCTCAATAGGATTTGATGTTGAACATGATGACAAATCTGACAAAGGCCTTAAAAAATTGGGAAGGGGTAACTCTATTGATTCAACACCTCAGGGGAACTTAAATTGTGACTTTTGTGGAGAAAACCATCAAAATGGCCTTTGTGAAACAACTGTCACGCAAGGTGAGCAAGTTTAGTTTATTGCAAATCAAAATTCATGGTAGAGGAATCAGCCTAATTCCTATGGTGATACCTATAACCCATCTTGGCACAATCACTCAAACTTTTCTTGGAATAATTATAGCAATGTTCATCAAACTCATCCTTCCAACCTAACCAAAATTTTCCAACAAAGCTTCATTCTCTAGACCATATCAACCACCTTACTAGAGGAATTTTCAAAACTTTCTACCTCAACAAAATAAGTCATACCAATTTCCACCACCAAGACCCGTACCTCAATATCCCAATTATCCTCCACATGTAAACCATGATCAATCCATTGAGGATAATTTGAGGAGGTAATTGAAAGCCTTCCAGAGGGAGCGTGAGAATTTGCGAGCTTCTACAAGGAACTTGGAACTTCAACTAGGATAGTTAGTTCGACAAAATAATGAATGACCTATGGAAGCATTGCCAAGTAATACCATTCCAAATCCAAAGGAATAATGTAGTGCTATTTCACTGAGAAGTGGAAAGAAATTGGTTGCACAAAACAACAAAAAGAAGGTTGATAAAGAAGTTTAGGAAGCAAAATTCTAAGATAATTGAAGATACACTTGAAGCTTAAGGTAAGGATGAGAAGATGACAAAGGAAGAATGAAATGAAGGAGTCAAAGAGAAAACAAACAGAGGAACCCTTGAAATAGGACACATCGAGGAGAGTACTATTTCCTCAACAACTCATTGATCCAAGGAAGGGAGGAAAAAGAGAAACAATTCTGCAAATTCCTTGATATGCTCAAAAAGCATAATGTAAACATCCCTTAAGTTGATGTTCGCAACAAAATGCCTAATTATACTCGGGACCTGCATTAAAGACAAGGTCATCTGCCTGCGGGAGGAGTCAGATTCGGACAAACTCATTTGGACCCTCACACCCAACGGTTCTTTCTCTATTTCATCCACTTACCCATCCATGGCTCAATCATTCACTAGACAAATGATTTGGGATAAGAGACTCCAACTGAAAATCTCCATCTTTATGTGGAAATTGTTTAACAAACGGCTTCCAAGAGATGACCTGATTTCCAAGATAGGTATCCCACTACCCTTCAAATGTTGCTTTTGTAACGACGAAGAATCCATCAATCATCTCTTTGTGGTCCATGTACACTGGCAGCACAGGTATGGAGTTTTTTTGAAGCGTGGTTTGAATGGACTTTTGCTCCAGCTACAACCATTTCGGACAAGCTCAACTCGTGGTGGAGGGCGGCTCATGCTCATTCAACCACAATGGGGGGCAATACATAAAATCCTTCCATGCATTGTTTGCTGGTTCATTTGGAAGTCTAGAAACAAAGCTACATTCCAAGGGACAAGCATCTCGGCCACTAGAATCATTGTTGACATTTGTGCTTATTTAAAAGTTGTTTCATCAATATATCCGTTTCAAAAGGTGATTGCAGCAGATGAATTGCTTCTTTCACACGGGATTTACAGTCTACTTTTTTACTTGCAACCCAGGAAAATACTTGCTGTTGAGTGGAACTGTCCTCCTTATGGTGTCCTCAAGTTGAACATTGATGGGGCTTCAAAAGGAAACCCAGGTTTGGCGGCGGGAGGGGGCATCCTTAGAAATCATCATGGGCACTGCATCAAGGCCTTCTCCAATATGCTACTCTACTCAAACCAACTTGAAGGCTGAGGTTCTGGCCCTTCTAGATGGCCTAAAATTGTGTTGCTCTTTTCAATTACGTGCTGTGGAGGTCGAAATGGACTCACTGCTTCTTGTTAACATCATGAACGGGCTGTCCGCGCCACCATGGAGCATTGATCATGAACTCCAACTCATCAAACTCTTTCTAGAAGACATCGTTGTTTCATTCTCACATGTATTTAGGGAAACAAATCGAGTAGCAGATAGTTTAGCAAATGAGGGCATTATTACTCCCATGTATGTTGAATACGACAAGGATACCAGTCCCTCCCATGTGAAAGGTTTGGTTATCTTGGATGCCTTGGACATCCCTACATTCGTCATTTTAAATCTTGAGCTTTTCTAATAAATCCTCACTGAGTTTGGGTGTTTGATTAAAAATAATAATAATAATTAGAATTTTTCCTTACTACTCGGCCTTACTCTTTTGAGAGCAATTCACTCAAGTTGTATTACACCAATCCCTCGTGTATACCCTCAATTGAATGGCTTTTTATCACTCAAATGATCTCACCACACTGCCTTTTTCCTCTCTTTAATTCGCTCTCAAAGACTTTGGAAGACTACGAGGACCAAAGTAAGCCCCAATTATGTCTTAACCACTTAATTGGCTGGAAGTCAAAGAAAACAATTAATCAGGGGCCAATGACAAATAAGAGACACCAAACTTTCGGATTTAAGCTTCAAAGAAGAAGCGACAACAAAATATCCGAGACTACGTGAAGCAACAAAACATATAGAAAGAAAATAAGAATTAGGTAAGAAAATTTACCAAATAAAAAAGCAAAACTAAGCACACAAAAACAAGCAAGTAGCACTTAAGAATAACAAAGAAATTAAAAGAACCAAAAAAATTAAGTGCTTTTGAACAGAATTACAAATTTGGAAAGTTTTCGAAAATAGAAAGTTTTCCAAATCTAGAAATTGGAAAGTTTCAAAAATTGAATTTAGTAAGTTTCCAATAAATTGGAATTTGGAAAGTTTCCAAAAAATGAATTCGTCAAGTTTCCAAATTTAGATTTTGGAAAGTTTCCAAAGATGAATTTGGTAAGTTCCCAAATTTAGAATTTGGAAAGTTTCCAAAGATGAATTTGGTAAGTTTCCAAATTTGGAAGTTGAAAAGTTTCCAAACTCAACTAGGAAATCAAAACCTTCTTGGATTCTAAGTGGAAATGAAAACTCTCCTCCTTCTCTCTAAAACTCTCTCTCTCTCTAGCTTTCTTCCTTGAATTTCTGCAATGGCCGAGGGTGATGCCCTCCAACCTATTGCTGGGGGGCAACCTAAATCATTTGCATAGGCTTTATTGGGTGGCACAACCGATGCACAACCAGAACAACCTTTGAAAAAGCTTCAATCCTACAAGGATGAGCCGGCGGTCTACTTCTCCGAGGATGAAATTCAAAGGCTGGTTGCTCCATTTAAATACACACTGGTTGGTCACTTCCCGCGAGGCAAACCTAACATGGAATTCCGAGACTCCGCAAAAGTTTCCACAGTATTGGTTTCAAAGGTGATTTTACAGTAGGCTATATTGATTACAAGCATGTCATGATTCGCTTTACATTAGAGGAGAATTATCTAAGGAGTTGGCTTAAAGTCACATGGTTCATCAATGGTTTTTTCATGCGTGTTGTTAAATGGCACCCTTTTTTCACGCCGGAGATAGAACCATCCATCGTGCCCATGTGGATAACCTTGGAGGGCCTCCCAGCAGTTTTCTACAATAAACACTCAATTTTTAGCATCGTACAAGCAGTTGGCACTCCACTTAAGCTGGACTTGGCTACCCGCAATTTCACTCGACCGAATACTGCTAAGGCATGTGTAGAAGTTGATCTACTTGCAACTTTACCTTCGTGAGTTTGGATTGGTGTTGGTGCGAATGGAAGATGGCAAAAAATCAGCTATGAGGATTTGCCAAGCTACTGTACAAATTGTCACAAAATCAGTCATGCATTATTGGATTGTAGGGCCGGCAACCCTCGTCCGTCAAACCAGCATTTCCAGCAGCAACCCATCCCAAAAAATGTCCCACAACTCTAGCAAATACAAAAGGCTACCAAAAAATGGATTCCACTTTCTAGCACTGACCTGGGTCCCTCGGGTACAAAGCCATCGAATCTCCAGCAGCTGTGGAGGAGTTCATCACCCGGGTGGAACCACCACCATCATGGCTGCAAGGGATGATCCCGGCATCTCCAACTACCCCACCAGTTCAAATTTTGAATTCCTTGCAGATAGGAGCTGCCATACCAGATTCGGTTATGGATCCCTTGGAGATAGGAACAACCTTATCTCATTCGGTTGATAATCCTACTCTCCTCAACAATGCTGAAGATGTGTTGACCAAGTCAATGGGGGTTGCAACAAATGTGGAGCTGCCTTTGGTTCAAATTTGTGGTAAGATAATCCCACCAAATTTGGCAACTGTCCAAACATCCGCTCCCGAACAGCCAGATGTAATAATTTAGCCAAACCATCATGCTTTGCCATGGATGACTCTTCCATTCCTTACGCAATAATTATGGCTGAATTACCATGCTATTTTTTGGAGGGCAAATCACCCCATGCACCACATGACAACCCGCAACCATCTCCTGCTCAATTGCTACCGGTGAGTCAACCTTCGTCTAAGAGGAAAAGTAGACGTAAACGAATTTATAATATGTCAAGGCCTATGCGTACTAGGCTGGCTAAGAAACCTTCCACTCCGCCCCTACCTCCTCAATGTTAATGGATAGTGTTTTAGCATGGAATATAAGAGGAATAGGTAATAAACCTTCCATTCGTAGGTTAAAGTTGTTAGTTACACAAAACAGAATAAACATTCTTTCTTTAATGGAGCCTATGGTGGACAAAGCAAGGATTCTTCTTTTCGCCCACAAGCTAGGATTTGATTGTTATCAATCTAATTCTAACGAGAAGATTTGGGGTTTTTTGAATAAGGGGCTAGTCCTAACCCCCATTTTAGTTTCTGATCAACTTTTTCATGTGATTAAAGTTCTTGCTCCTTGCCATCCTATCATACAACTGTGGAAATCTCTTTCATTTATGCAAAGTGTAGTAAGGCTGAAAGATGAGACCTTTTTGGAGGCCCTTCGGACTATCTAACCATACTCTCCATGGCTGGTTGGGAGAGATTTCAATGTCATTTCCAGTTCGGATGAATATATAAAGGTGCCAGATCACTCGATGTTGAAGCCATGACGGAATTTAATGACTGTCTTCGTGATTGTGGATTGATGGATATTGCCTTCCAAGGTTGTAAATATACTTGGAGGGGCAATAGGACGGGAGGCACGGTGTGGAAAAGACTGGACCAGTTCGTGTGCAACAATGATTTCCTTGTTGCCTTTCGCAACATTAACGTTGAACACCTCATCAAGACGTGCTTGGATCATTCACCTCTCCTTATCAAAGTGTCAAATGATGTCACAACAGGCCCAAAGCCATTTAAATTCTTAAACATGTGGACTAAGCATAAAGATTTTTTGCAGGCACTGGAACAAGTAATTGGTCTTTACATTGTTTAGGACCGCCTCTCTTCATCTTTGCTTGCAAGCTCAAATGATTGAAAGCAGAGCTAAAAAATTGGAATCGTACGGTGTTTGGAGATGTGTTTTCAAAGTCCAAGCAGCTAAACGGGAGGTACATGTAAAGGAGGAGGCATTTCTGCAGCTACAAAATCCAAACGATCAATTGACACTATCTCATGCACAAGCTATTTACACCCGATGCCTGGCCGAAGAGGAAATGTTTTGGAGTGAAAAAGCGGGGATAAAGTGGTTAAAGGAAGGCGACCATAATACTACCTTCTTCCATTCTGCACTCATGGCCAAGAAAGAACGTTTGCGGATCTCAAAAATTAAAGTGGATGGTGTTTGGATTGAAGATACAAAATGTATTGAAGCTGAGGGGATTAAGTTTTTCCAACATTTCTTATCGTGTAATGAGCAGACGGTGATAGATCACACTTTGTTAGATACTCTTCCCACGATAGTCTCCAATGCGGACAGATCAACTCTTGCTAGCTGAACTCACCACTAAGGAGTTAAAAGAGGCTGTTTTCTCTCTCAACCCGGATAGAGCAGCGGGCATTGATGGATATAATGGTTTTTTCTTCTCCTTTTGCTGGGATATTATCCATCGAGATCTTTTCCATGCTGTAGAAGCATTCTTGAAGGGGGCGACACTGCCACGTATGTTCACTAGTACCCTCATTACTTTAATCCCGAAATAGTCGAATCCCTCATCTTTCACTGATTTTTGACCCATACAGATGTTGAAGGGATAATATCTAAGAAACAAGAAGAAAAAACCATTATCTCCATATTATGCCCAAACTTATTTCCCCCGAACAAGGTGCTTATGTCCCAGGTAGAGAAATTGCAGATAATATCCTTCTAGCCCAAGAGATGGTGGAGTTCTTAAACAAGAAAACAAGAGGTGGTAATCTGATCATCAAGCTGGACCTCGCCAAAGCTTTTGATAGGTTATCTTGGTCTTTTTTATATGAAATTCTCAGTAAAGGAGGTTTGGTTTTGCTGAGAATTGGATCTCTTTAGTGAAGAATAGTCTGGAATATTGTTGGTTTTCTATTCTCATTAATGGTGTGCCAAAAGGTTTCTTTAAATCTTCAAGAGGAGTTCGGCAAGGGGACCCTCTATCCCTCTTTCTTTTCTTAATTATGATGGAGTCTTTCTCCCGTGGTTTGAGTGATCAATTTAGCGTTGGAAAAATTTATGAGTTCGTTCTTCCAAGGTCATGCCCAACTATCTCTCATTTGGCTTATGCGGATGATGTAATAATTTTTACAAGGGGAAAGGCTAATTCAATACGAAATCTCATGGCTTTCATTTCAAGGTTTGAGACATCCTCTGGGCAGCTTTGCAACAAAGCCAAAAGTTCTTTTTATTTGTCCAAGACATCATCCACACCTCATATTCGGATGAATCAAGCCAAAACGGGGTTTGCAAGAAAATCCCTACCATTCATATATTTGGGATGCCCCATCCAGAAAGCAAAAAAATGGCTCACAAAAGATCTTTTTCAGCCAATGACAGAAAAAGTGACAGCACACATTCATTGTTGGCAAACACAATTTCTCTCTCCTGGAGGACGGCTTATTCTCATCAAACACGTGTTGAGTAGCATCCCAATCTTTCTTATGGAAGTTTTTGCTCCACCACTTTCAGTCCTTAAGGAGTTAGAAAGGCAATTTGCGGGTTTTTTCTGGGGAGATTCGGAAGGGGTTCCAAAACGCCATTGGATAGCATGGTCTACCATTTGTAAACAAACATCCTCCAATGGTCTCGGTACTACTCATTTGGCGGCTATTGTGCATGGTTTCAGCATGAAATTATTGTGGAAGTTTCGGAAAGGTCATTCCTTATGGAGCTCCTTCCTCCATGGACGATATTTAAACCGCTGCGCTCATTCTTGTGTAGCTCAAGAAGCACCTGGAGACTCATTCACATGGAAACGAATGTTGTGCGTTCGTGAGTCGGTAGAGCATAATATGTTGTTCCTCATCCAGAATGCCAACGTGTCTCTTCATTCTGGTTTGACACATGGACTGATCACGGGCCGCTATTTAACATGGTGTAACATGTTGATGATAGCCACCTTTCAGTGAGGCAAGTGTGGAATTCTAGCGAATGGAATTTATCCTTACTCAACGGGAGATATTCCAGTGAGGAGCTTTGCAACATTGGGAACTGCATTAAAGACAAGGTCATCTGCAAGAGGGATTTGGATTCGGCCAAGCTCATTTGGATCCTTACATCCAACGGCTCTTTCTCTTTCTCATCCACTTACTCGCCAATGGCTCAATCATTCACTAGACAAATGATTTGGGATAAGAGACTCCAACTGAAGATCTCTATCTTTATGTGGAAATTGTTAAACATACAGCTTCCAGTGGATGATCTGATTTCCAAGATAGGCATCCCATTACCATCTAAATGCCGCTTTTGTAACAACGAAGAATCTGTCAATCATCTCTTTGTGGTATGTACATTGGCAACACAAGTTTGGAGTTTTGCCCCAGCCACTAGCCATTTCGGATAAGCTCTACTCGTGATGGTGGGCTGCACATGCTCATTCTACCACAATGGGAGCAATGCATAAAATCCTTCCATGTATTGTTTGCTGGTTCATTTGGAAGTCTAGAAATAATACTACATTCCAAGGGACAAGCATCTCAGCGACCAGAATCATTGTCGACATTTGTGCTTATTTGAAGGCAGTTTCCTCAATATTTTTGTTTCCAAAGGTAATTGTGGAAGATGAATTGCTTCTTTCACACGGAATTTGTAGCCAACTTCTTTACTTGCAACCCAGGAGAATACTTGCTGTTAAATAGAACTATCCTCCTTATAGTGTCTTCAAGTTGAATGTGGATGGGGCTTCAAAAGGGAACCCAGGTTTTGCGGCGGGAGGGGGCATCCTTAGAAACCACCATGGACGCTGCATCAAGGCCTTCTCCAGTGGCTACTCTTGTCAAACCAATTTGAAGGCCGAGGTTTTGGCCCTTGTAGATGGCATAAAAATGTGTTTACTCTCTTTACACCTACATGTTGTAGAGGTAGAAATGGACTCTCTAATTATCGTTATTATCATGAAAGGGCTGTCCGCGCCACCATGGAGCATTGACAATGAACTCCAGCTCATCAAACGGCTCCTAGAAGGTAGCGTTGTTTCATTCTCACATGTATTTAGGGAAACAAATCAAGTAGCAGATAGGTTAGCAAATGAGGGCATTATTATGCCCATGTATGTTGAATACGATCCGGATACCATTCCCTCCCACGTGAAAGGTTTGGTTATCTCGGATGCCAAGGGACTTCCCTACATTCGTCTTTGCAAATCTTGAGCTTTTCTAATAAATCCTCACCTTATTTGGGTGTTTGCTTAAAAAAAAAAAAAAAAAGAAACTACTATTGGGCTTTACATAATAAAGACCAAACTAATTCTTCTCCTTCTCCCTTATTTCTTGACATTTATTTTTCTTTCAACACTTTTTTTTTGTTTGCACTTTTCAGCCAAACAAATTTTTTTTCGGATGAATTCAGTACGGGAACAGTAACAAAACGGTAACAGTAACGATGAATAGTATGGTAACAGTAATGATGAACAATATGGTTGTTTTTTTTTTTAGAAACAAAGATATGATTTTCTTTGAAAGAAAATTTGAAACAATTGAAAACAAAAACAAATAGAACTGACCAGAATTGGACCAGTTCTGATACCAATCTGATGCGAACCCCGTTCGCGATCAACTTGATGTCACGCAATCCATCAATTCAAGATGGCACCAAAATCCCAAGGATCAACTCCAAAGTTCGTCACAAGAATTCGGACAGTAAACACACAGACAAGATCAAAAAAGAACACACAAGAATCAAGCAAGAATTTAACCCGTTGTCTACAGCGAGACAAGAACCAAACTCTTAACAAGATTTAAAGCAAAAATTGACCCGTTGCCTATATGAATCAGGCAAGAATCAAATCTATAAGTCGGTTAGAACAAAGTCTTAATCCGAAAACTAAAAGAAATAACTTTTTTCTCACAAGAAAGAAGAAATATTATTGATAAAAATGTGCGAAAAGTACATTTCTCCTCCTTATCTCTAACTTTTCTCTCACTAAAATACAGTAACTATTGTGATCTACCAAACACGGCTATGGAAGAAGGGGAAACCCTTCGGCCCTTGGCTGATCAACCGACAAAATCATTTGCGGATGCACTCGAGGGCGTGCATATAGCACCAATACAACAATCAAATCAGCCATTGAAGAAGCTCCAATCATACACAAAGGTGAACTAGCCATTTTTTTCACCGAAGATGAAGTCCAGAAGCTATGATACGAATGCCGTGCGCAATCGACTTGATGCCATGAAACCCAACATTTCAAGATGGCACCAAAACCCCAAGGATCGATTCCAAAATTGGTCACAAGAATTTGGATAGCAAACACACAAACAAGAACACACAAGAATCAAGCAAGAATTCAACTCGTTGTCTATAACGAGACAAGAACCAAACTCTAAACAAGATTTTAAAGCAAGAATTGACCCGTTGACTTATATGAATCAGTCAAGAACCAAATTTATAAGTCGGTTAGAAAAATCACCGATGCTCAAGCGATGATCCCAACAAAGTCTTAATCCTACCACCAAAAGAAAGAACTTTTTCCTCACAAAAAAGACAAATTTTTTTTTCATAAAAATCTGCTGAAATTCGTCCATATGATGAGGCCTATTTATAGGCTTACAGAAATGCTAAAAACTAGCTTAAAAACTCCTCAAAAAGTAGTTCTAGGGTTCAGCCATAAGTAGCCCCAAGATTTGGGCTAAATGGGCCTTATTAAGGCTAATTAATGAACCTAAAACTGAGAATTAAATCAACAACTATACTCGACTTAAACCCCACTTAAAACCAGCCCAATTTACACAACACTTTAAATTATTATTGGGCTTTACATAATAAACACCAAACTAAATAAACTTGAAAGGAAATTCGACCTTCTTGCACTTAAAAGAATCTCCACTTGTTCTTTACTTTGAAGAATTGGGCATCATGTAATAATCGAATTGAAGACAGCCCAACCCAACTCGATCAAAATACCACGAATGTACTCAAATCTTGGCAAGAGTGAATCCATGCTAGCTGCATCCTTCATCTCCTCATCTTGACACATTTTCAGGCTATTTGGATCCATATCATTTCCTCCCTCCTCGAAAGGATTCGTCCTCGAATCTGAATTTGGATAAGATAAACAGGGATTAGTCAAATGGGACACAAGATTAGCAGAAGATAGGCCTTGAAGCCCTGCACTATTGCTAACACAACAAAATTTTGCAAAGTAATGATCCAAACAGTTAAACAAATGTGGACACCAAAGTAGAAAATCATTCAGTTTTGACAAGATAAGCCCAATTTGAGAAATTGCCAGAAAACACTGATTTTGACACAAATTGGAATTTATTTGACTGTAAATAAAAATTTTAGTTAAACTGTTTTGAGGCAAAATTGATACGGTTTCATTCTTACTAAGCATTTGACTTGAATCACACAACTTAGGCTGCTAAAAAAGGGTCAAAGGAACAAAAATTTTGGTAGCGTGTGTAAGTAAAATAAAGTGAAAAAAGTTATCACGCCATAACAAAAACACTGATGCGAACCTCGTGCGCAACGACTTGATGCCACGAAACCCAACAATTAAAGATGGCACCAAAACCCTAAGGATCGACTCTAAAGTTGGTCACAAGAATTTGGACAGCAAACACACGAACAAGAACAATAAAGAACACACAAGAATCAAGAAAGAATTCAAACCGTTGTCTATAACGAGACAAGAACCAAACTCTTAACAAGATTTAAAGCAAGAATTGACCCGTCACCTATAGGAATCAGGCACGAACCAAATCTATAAGTAAGTTAGAACAATCACCGTTGCTCAAGCGATGATCCCAACAAAGTCTTAATCCAAAGACTAAAAGAAAGAACTTTTTCCTCACGAAAAAGACAAGTTTTTTTTTGATAAAAATCTGCTGAAATTCGTCCATATGATAAGGCCTATTTATAGGCTTATAGAAATCCTCATTAAAAACTAGCTTAAAAACTCCTAAAAAAGTAGTGCTAGGGTTCAGCCATAAGTAGCCCCAAGATTTGGGCTAAATGAGCCTTATTAAGGCTAATTATTTTTTTTTAAGCAAATGCCCGAAAAAGGGCCAAAATTTTATTGATGGAATAAAGGATTACAAAGTTGAACATTAGAACAGCCCATAGCATCTAGGTAGACAAAACCTTTTACAGAGTGAGGAATGGTATAGCGATCATATTCAGCATACATAGGTTTTGATATACCTTCATTAGCTAGACAATCAACAACTTGGTTGGACTCCCTAAAAACATGCTTGAATGAAATCTCTTTCCCAGCACAATAGCTGTTGATGAAGCGCATCTGAGGGTCAATGCTCCAAATCGGTGCTGATGATCCTTGCAAGGTGTTAACTAGCTGAAGGGAATCAATCTCAACCACCAGTGAGTGCACCTGCAAATTGTAACACATCTTGAGTCCATCTACAAGAGCTAATGCCTCAGCTTGTAAGTTAAAGGTTTGCTGTTGACAACCATTGGAAAACTCATTGATGCATTGGCCATTGTGATCTCTCAGGATGCCACCACCCACTGCCATTCCTAGGTTACCTTTGGAGGCCCCATCCACATTGAGTTTAAGGCATCCGTGGGGAGGACAGTCCCATTTGATGGCTAGGACTTTCTTGGGTTTTGTTTGGAGAAGTTGATTGCAAATGCCGCGTGAAAGTAGCAAATCATCAGCTGTGGATACTCTTTTAAAGGGGTGAGCCGAGGAGATATTCACTAAGTAAGAGTAGATTTCCGCAATAATCCTTGTTGGATTACTTGTTTTGTCATCCAGAACTGCCACGTTCCTAGCTTTCCATAAGAACCAACAGATTATGCTAGGAAGAATTTATGAATAGCTCCAATTGAGGAAGGTGACGCAGCAACCCACCACTAAGAATTAAGCTTATCCAATAAGGTCATGGATGGAGAAATCATCACCTCCAACCAAGCTTCGAAGAAATGCCAGATTTGTCGNTTGATATTTCACACTCCACAAAAAGGTGGTCCACGGACTCTTCATGGCAGCAAAAGCAGCACTTAGAGGTAACGAAAAACCAATTTTCCGTAAGGTTTCATCTAGAGGCAGCCGCTTGTTCAATTATTTCCACATGAAAATGGAGATCTTCGACTAGAGTCTCACATCCCAATTCATTTGCCGAGAGTGAATCCGCACCTTGTGGGAGAAAGTGGATGAGAGTGAGAAGGAACCTTTGGGTGTGAGGGTCGAAACAATGAGATCCGGTTATCAGACAAGAAGAGTGGTCTTGCATTGAGAATTGCTGCAATGTTTTGTATCTCCTCATTGGAGTATCTCTCATCCAGAAGGGAAAGGTTCCAGCCACTAGGACCCCCAACCTGTGAAAATTTAAGCTGTTCATCATATACTTGTTCCACCATGTGCGAGAAAGGCCCATGTTCGATCCAAGGATCAAAACAAAAGGAACAATCAGCCTTCCGTAGTAGGAATAGCAACCACCTTTCTGTTACGTCTTCACGAACTTACAACATCCTTTTCCAAGTAAATGAGTCACCTGGTGATGCCGAGACTAAGGTGGGATGTTGGTTCTTAAGGTAACGTCTTTGAAGAAAAGAACACCACAAAGAGTTGCCTTTTCAGAACTTCCACCAAAGTTTGATACAAAAGCCGCAAACCACCTCCTCAAGTGAAGAAACCCTAAGGCCATTTGAATATGCTGGCTGGCAAATTATAGCCCATGAGATCCAATGTTGCTTTAGCATCCCATTTGAGCAGCCCCAAAAGAAATTGGCAAATTACTGTTCCAACTCTTTGAGTATTGATTTTGGAGGTGAAAGAACCGACAATATGTATATTGGGATGCTACAAAGAACATGCTTAATAAATACGAGCCGTCCTCCTGGTGAAAGGAACCGCGTTTGCCAACAGTGAATTTGGGCAGCCACTTTTTCTATCAATGGCTGGTAGATATTGCATTTTTTTTAGATTTTTTTTTTTCGAAAAAAGTACAAAGGCTAATTGTTGGAAAAAAGCAATTAAAAATTCTCTCCTCCTTCTCTCTACATTTTCTCACTCTAAAGCCTAGAATCCACATACTCCAATTACACTTTGTTTTCTCGGCCATGACCGATCAAGCGGTCCTTCAACCACCGGTTGAAGGGCAACCCAAAACCTTTGCACAAGTATCTTCGGCTGCCAAAAATCTAAACATTCAAACCCCAAATTCCAACACTCCATTGAAGGCCCTCCAATCGCACAAGGGAGAACCAGCAATATTTTTCTCCAATGAAGAAATACAACAGCTTGCTGCACGATTTTGATACACACTGGTTGGTAACTTTCCGACGGGTAAGCCAAATATGGAAATACTCTGAAAAAGCTTTCATACCATTGGTTTTAAAGGTCAGTTTACCACCGGATACCTTGACTACAAGCACATACTTATCAGATTTTCTTCGGAGGAGGATTATCTGAGATGTTGGCTCAAAAACACTTGGTTTGTTAATGGATACTACATGAGAATTCATTAAGTGGCATTCACTTTTTACCACCAAAGAGGAACCGTCCACAGTTCTCATATGGATTACTTTTGAAGGTCTTCCATCAGTCTTCTTCAACAAACATGCCATGTTTAGCCTCGCTCAAGCGATTGAGACTCCTCTCAAACTTGACTTGGTAACCGCAAATTTCACCAGGCCAAGTGTTACAAAAGTATGCCTGGAAGTCGGCCTCCTTTCCGAGCTCCCTTCTAGAGTTTGGCTGGGGGTTGGTAAGGAAGGCATTTGGCAAAAAATTAGCTATGAAGAAGTGCCATGCAACTGTACAAAGTGCAAGAAAATAGGCCACACCAACGAAGCATGCAGGAAACGAGAGCCGGTGTTGGCAAACAAACCAACGGGTCTTAGTGAGCACATGAAGAATCATGCAAAGACATCAATCCAAATGTGCTGGATACCAGTGAAGCACCATGAAGCTGGACCTTCTGGAACAAAAGCAAACTTTATCACCTTCACGCGAAAATGATGGGATGACAGTTTGTTTGATTGATCAAGTTTCACTTCCTTCATCAGAGAACCCGTTGACAACAAACAAAAACCAAACGGGAGTAGTTACAGAACATGATCTCACCACGGTTCAACCCATGGAGGCGGCACAACATCAAGAACAAGGAGTTTCTGAAATTCTGGCACCAAAAGTGGCGGTTTCCACCAATCCGGTGGCCGAACCACCACCACTTTGGCCCCCAACAAACTTGGAATTTCAAATTTTGAATTCAACTGAAGATAAGGTGGTTGCAACTCCTCAAACAAGCCAATCAATTCAGCATCCTAATCCCTTGGAAAAAGGGTTGACCAATTCAAACTGCATAATAACAAACCTGGATTTATCCTTATCTAAACAAATGGAGTTGACCCATTCAAAAGAGCAGCCAATTACTCCAAATGAGACACACGAACGGCCAACTCCATACACATTACCAAAGATGACCAAGCCCTTGCAGCTGTCCGAATAATGGTGGAGCTTCCTTGCTACTTTTCAGACACTGTAAGGGATACCCCACGAGAAATAACAGCCATGTCGACACAACACCTCACGGATTCAAGGAATTTTTCCTAGAATAGGCCTCCCCCAAAGAAAAAGATTAGAAGGAAACGCACCTACACCATGCCTCGGATGCGAACGAGGCTCTCCAAACCTTCATCCTCCTCTCCCAATTAATGGATTATTTTCTGGTATGAAACATTTAAGGGGTGAATAATAAACCCTCAATTCGAAGAATAAAACAGTTAACGAAAGAAAACAAAATAAAAATCCTTGCTTTGTTAGAACCGATGGTTGACAAAGACTGGATTCATTCCTTTGCTCATAGGTTAGGCTTTGATAGCTGCATATCCAACCCTAGATTGTGGCCTTATGAACATGGCATATCAAGGCAGCAAATTCACTTTGAGAGGTAATAGGTGTGGCAACTTGGTTTAGAAAAGACTTGATCATTATGTATGCAACTAGGCATTCCTATCTACCTTCCAGCAAATTACGGTGGAGCATTTGCGTCAAAACGTGTTCAGATCACTCTCTGTTGCTCCTCAAGACACCAAATGGAGTGTCATCTGGGCCAAAGCAGTTTAGGTTTTTAAATGCATGGACTAACCACCCTCTCTTCATGCAGGTTGTCAAAGATAATTGGCATCTTCACTGTTTGGGTAGCCCACTTAAAATGCTTGCCTCAAAGCTCAAAAGGATAAAGGCGGAATTAAGAAATTGGAATCACACCATCTTTGGTAACATTTTTGACAAGGTGAGAAAAGTTGAGTTGCAAGTCAAACAGTGCGAAACTACTTGTTTGCAATAGCCGACTCAACACAACCAAATTGCACTTGCCCATGCACAAGCCAAACATGCCAAATGCCTTGCCGAAGAAGAAAGTTTCTCGAGACAAAAATCGGGCATGAAATGGCTCAAAGAAAGAGATCAAAACTCCAAGTTCTTTCATTCCTCACTCCTTTACAAAGAGACACAAATTGAACATCTCGAGGCTTAAGGTGGATGGGACGTGGTAGGCACGGAAGATTGGCCTCTCATTGAAGACGAGGGTCTCAGTCACTTCAAGGATCTTTTAACAGACCCAGGTGACTCAGATATCAATCATTATCTCTTGAACAACATCTTGCAAGTAATTACACAAGAGGATAACAAAAAGCTGCTTGCCGAGCCATCCATGGACGAGCTCAAGGAGGCAATTTTTGGCCTTAACGCACATGGGGCTGCTGGAATGGATGGTTTAATGGAGTATTTTTCACCACCTGTAGGGAAATCATACAAAATGACCTTCACAATGCAGTGAAAGATTTCTTGAAAGGGCAGCCACTCCCCAGAGCTTTTACCAGCACACTCATAGCATTGATCTCAAAAATTACGAACCCTTCATCTTTTGATAACTTTAGACCAATTAGCCTTTGTACTTTTTTCAATAAAATTTGCACCAAGATATTGGCTAATAGATTATCTTTAGCGCTGCCCAAAATTATTTCTCAGAAGCAAGTAGCTTATGTACAAGGTAGAGACATCACCGATAACATATTGCTGGTTCAGGAGATTGTCGAGTTCATAAACCGGAAAACCAGAGGAGGTAACACCATTTTCAAGCTTGATTTAGCAAAGGCCTTTGATCGCCTCCCTTGGTCTTTCCTTTATGTAGTTCAGTAAAAACTTGGGTATAGCAAAAACTGGAATGCCATCTTGAAGAATGTGTTAGAAAATTGCTGGTTCTCCGTCCTTCTTAATGGCTCCCCAAAAGGCTTTTTCAAGTCCACCAGAGGTGTTCACCAGGAAGACCCCTTATCATCTCGTATTTTCATAATTGCAATGGAAACCTTCTCATGAGGATTGAAAGCTCAATATCAAGGGGGAAAATCTAAGATTAACC
The DNA here is from genome assembly GCA_025175665.1 of Cinchona pubescens. NCBI lineage: Eukaryota > Viridiplantae > Streptophyta > Magnoliopsida > Gentianales > Rubiaceae > Cinchona > Cinchona pubescens. The sequence goes on from JANKKI010000232.1 coordinate 3,239,585, forward strand.
AATCACCCACCTAGCATTTGCGAATGACATAGTTATTTTCACAACGGGAGAGGCCAAGTCTATCAAAAGCCTCATGGAATTTCTCCCTCAATTTGAAGCTTCATCCGGGCAGCTCTTTAACAAGTCCAAAAGTTCTTTCTACATGCCCACAAAGTGGAAAATGGTCCACTTTCAAGAGTAAGGATGATTCAATGCCAAACAGGTTTTGTACAACGGTTCCTTCCTTTTACATACCTTGGCCGCCCCATTCAAAAGGCAAAGAAAAGAAAGCTCTTTTCCAGCCAATGATTGAGAAAATAACCTCTAAGATTGCTGGGTGGCAAACAAAATTTCTATCTCTTGGAGGTAAGTAAATTTTGATAAAGCATGTTCTCAGTAGCATTCCAATATACCTCTTCACAGTGCTCCAACCTCCTAAAGCTGTTATGAAGGACTTGGAGAGGCAATTCGCCAACTTCTTCTAGGACAACTCAGAATTGGGTAGTAAACACCATTGGGCTGCATGGAAATCAATTTGTCGTCCAGTAGAGGCAAATGGACTTGGGATTGTTTCATTATCAGTTTTGGCCAAAGGTTTTCGTAACAAGTTGTGGTGGAAATTTCGGAAGGGTAATTCCTTGTGGTGCACATTCATGCAAGGAAGATATTGTCATTCCCATGAGCCTCGCCTGATACAGGAGGGACACAGAGACTCGTACATGTGGAAGTGCATGCTTAAAAGTCGACAAGAAGCAGAATGCAACTTTATGTTCTTGATACGCAATGGACAGTCCTCTTTTTGGTTTGATACATGGCTGCCCACAGGGCCCCTATTTCACGAAGTTAGCCATGTGTCTGAGCCAAACCTCACTATTGCCCAGTTATAGAGCACAAATGGTTGGAATTTTTCGTGTTTGAATGAGCATTATTCACTTCAAGAGCTAGAAAGACTAAGGCAGCTCCTTCATGGAAGTGCTATCCAGATATCTAATGAACCAGACGAGGCTAGTGTGGACTCTCTCAACAAATGGTAAATTTTCAATCTCATCCAACCTCCCCTCACATGCTTCCATGCTCTCTTAGAAAATGATATGGGATGGCAGGCTACAAGTCAAGATTTCTATCTTCATGTGGCGACTTCTGTACATAAAGCTTCCCCTTGACGACATAATAATCAACTTTGGAGTTGCCTCTTTGGCTTCAAAATGCTCTTTTTGCAACAATCTGGAAACTTTGGATCACCTCTTTGTAGGATGTGAATTTGCCAGCAGCATTTGGCTATACATTGAATCATGGCTTGAAGTACTTTTTCCCCTATCCTCCACAATTCTAGGTAAACTCAATTCTTCGTGGTGGCATGACCCTTCTTCCAAAACCGTTGTCGCTGTCCAGAAGCTTGTGCCAACTTTGGTATGCTGGTTCATATGGAAAGCACGTAATATGGCAATCTTTGAAGGTCATTTCACCACACCTCAACACATCATTACTCAGATATGTTCCCAGTTGCGAAGCATCTCTACCATTCGACCATTTCATAGGACTGGACCAGCTGATGACACCCTTTTTTCTCATTTTATTTGCTGTCAAATGCTCATCACACAGCCTAGGAGAGCATTCGTGGTAAAGTTGAACCTGCCTCCGAATGGCAATGCAAAACTCAATGTTGATGGGGCCTCAAAAAGAAATCTAGGGTTGGCGGCCGGTGGCGGGGTTATTAGAGATCACCGTGGAAACATGATCAAAGAATTTAGCAAAAATTATCTTCTCCAATCCAATTTACAAGCTGAAGCATTTGCCTTGGTGGATGGCCTCAAACTTTGTGCAAAATTGCAGCTCACAGAAGTAGAAGTGGAACTCGACTCCCTAGCTCTAGTGCATATAATCAAGGGCAAATCTAAGCCACCATGGAACATTGACCAGCAATGGCAATTCATCAAAGCCTTCACGTTAGATAGGCATTTTACTTTTTTGCATGTTTACCGATAGGCAAATCATGTGGCGGATAGGCTAATAAATGAGGGTATTTTTAATCCTTTCTATCGACAGTATAACCAAGACACACTCCCTAGGCCTATTAGTGGATTGTTGCGCTTGGATGCTCAGGGCTGCCCACACATAAGGCATTGTAAATTATGATTCATTAAATAAACTACACCTACTTTGGGTGTTTGCTCAAAAAAAAAAAATTGCGTCTTTTTTTAGCCTTTTGGACGATGGGACAACCCAAGTAAGTGAAAGGAAGAGATTTGTGAATGAAACCCGTCTTAGCTTGGATCAACCGAACTCGAGCTGGAACTACCTTTTTGGGTAAATAGAAGGAGATTTTGGACTTGTTGAACAGCTGTCCGGAGGAGAGCTCAAACCTCAAAAGAAACTTCATGAGGTGCCGGATGGACTTGATATCTCTCTTTATAAAAATGACAATGTCGTCTGCGAAGGCCAAGTGGGAGATCATAGGATACTGCTTCGGGAGGGAGTAATGTGTTATTTTGTTCGTTCAAAATTGGTCCTTCAATCCTTGAGAAAATGTCTCAAGTATTAAGATGAATAACAGAGGTGATAAGGGGTCACCCTGACGAACCCCTCTCGAGGATTTGAAGAAACCTTTGGGTGCACCATTTATGAGTATAGAGAACCAACAATCTTCTAAAATATGCTGCATAAGGGAGATCCAATGTTCAGCAAACCCAAACTTTCATAGAATTGGATAGAGGAAGCAGGCCAAGAAAGCCTGTCGAATGCCTATCATATTCCCTCCCCTTGTTTTCTGATCTATGGAATCAACCTGCTCTTGGACAAGGAGGATGTTATCCGTGATGTCCCTCTCTTGGACATAGGCCGCTTGTTCCGTTGAAATGAGCTTAGGCAGAATGGAGGCAAGGCGATTGGCCAAATTTTAGTGCAAATTTTGTTAAAGAAAGTGCACAAACTAATGGGCCAAAAATCACTAAAGGAATTGGGGCTGGCTAATTTTGAAATTAACACAACAAGGGTGTTGGTGAACATCTGTGGCAACTTTGCACCTTTGAGAAAAGCACACACTGCAAGGAAGAGGTCGTGGTGAATAATATCCCACCAAGTAGTGAAGAAGGTCCCATTGTATCCATCAATGCCTGCTGCACCGTTAGGGTTTAGGGAGAACATTGCCTCCTTTAATTCCTTTGTTGAAAGCTCAGACAATAAATATTGATTATCCGCATCTGAGATTTTGCGCATGAGGTACACGAGGTCGGTCGAGTAATGATGGGTCTAAGGCAGCGGTATGATTAGAAGTCAAGAGTTCCTTAAAGAAGTTAATACCTGCATCTTCAATGAGCTGCATATTTTCAGTCCAATTCCCGTCAACTTTGATTTTGGAGATGCGCAATCGCTGTCTTCGGCAAGAAGGGTAGAGTGGAAAAATTTGGAGTTTTTGTCACCCTCTTTCAGCCATTTTACCCTCGCCATTTGCTGCCAAAAGGTTTCCTCTTTCGCGAGACACCGCATGTGAATAGCTTGTGCGTGAGCCAAAGCAATTTGGTTACTTTGGCTGTGATGGAGTAAGAGGGCTTCTTCCTTACTCTTAACTTCTTGTTCAGCCTCATGTACCTTTGTGAAGACATTGCTGAACATCGTGCGACTCCAATTCCTAAGTTCGGCTTTGAGTCTTTTAAGTTCAGAAGCAAGAATAGAAATGGGGGAACCGGTGCAATGCAAGTACCAATTGTTGCCAACAACCTGCAAAAAATCCTTGCGTTTCCGAGTCCACATATTAAGGAATTTAAATGGCTTTGGGCCTGGTGTTATTGATGAAGAAGCGTTGAGAACTAGTGGCGAGTGATCCGAGCACGTCTTGAGAAGGTGCTCAACACTAATAGGTTGGAAGGCAGCCATAAATTCAGCATTACAAACAAATCTATCCAACCGATTCTAAACCACTGTTCCAAACCTGTTCCCATGCCAAGTGAATTTACAACCTTGGAAAGGTAAAGCAACAAACCACATTCGTGAAGGCAATCATTGAATTCACCCATCGCATCGAGATGCAAAGAGATAGAACCTTGATATTCATCGGAGCTTGAAATAACATTAAAGTCACTGCCCACCAGCCACAGAGTTTGAGGTTGGACAGTGCGGAGATCCGCCCAAAGAGCTCTCCTTTCCAATTTTGTGCATTTTGCTACAAAGGAAGCTTGCAAGACAATGTTTTGAGGAAAAAAGGAGATAGAAACATGTAGAAGCTGGTTCGAGCAGAAAGTGGGGCTAGCCAAACCAAGCTCATTATTCCAAAAAACTCATATTTTACCATTGGTGTTACATTCACAACGATCAAAACCTAACTTATGGGCAAAGAAAAAGATTCGAGCTCTGTCCACCATGGCTCCATTAAAGCAAGAATTTTTATTCGGCGTTGTTTGATATGTAACTTCAACCTACATAATGAGGGTTTATTAGCTATCCCCCATATATTCCATATTAAGATACTATCCATTTAACACTGAGGGGAGGAGAAAATTGGTAGTTTTCCTAACCAACCGAGTGCGCATTGGTCTTGGCATGGTATAGATTCTTTTACATCTTTTCTTTTTGGACAAGGACTTACCAGCTAGCTGTGGAGTGGAAGGAGATGGCTGGATAACCTCAGTCGTTGCATGGTTTGCATGGGGAGAGTCATTGTCCGAAAAGTAACATGGTAACTCTTCCATAATTTTACCATGAGAGATGAAGGAATCATCCATTGAGAGGTTATTTGAAATTCGATGATCCCTAGCTGCTTCTTTAGGGCAGCCAGTCTGTTTGTAACTCTTCCAAATCGGATGTGGCCCCACCATTCAAGGGGTTCAAATTTTGAACTTCCAAAATTTGCTCATGTAGGTAAGACTCCATCTCCTGATTTGAATTAATAACCTTATCCAAGGTTGTTGGAATGATCCTATGAAATGTGGGATTTGAATTTTGAACCGCAGGTTGTTGGGATAATCTCTCCACCGTTTCTGGTTGCTCCTCCACAACTAGTGGTACCGCTTCTCCTGGTGGCCGTCCTTGGGCTGAGTTTCCACACATATATGCACCGTCAACGCCTTGTGAAACACTTGGCAATGGAGTTGTGTTTGCAGCTGGTGGGACAACATCAAGTGGAGCATGGCCAGCCACATTTGTTCCATTATCAACAAGTGAAGTAGGTGGAGTTTGCTTCGTTCCCGATGGACCTGCTTCTTGGTGCTTCACTGGAGTCCAACATGTCTGAATAGGCTTCTTTGCTGGATTCGTTGTGTGTTCGCCACTTAGTACCATAGCTCGTTTTCCCCAACTCGGTTCTCCCCGCCTACATGATTCAATGGCATGACAAATTTTCTTACACTTTGTACAGTACAATGGTATATCTTCTTAGCTGATTTTTTGCCAAATACCCTGCTTTCCAACCCCTAACCACACCCTAGAAGGGAGTTCGGATAGGAGGTCGACTTCAACACATACTTTTGCAACACTTGGCCTGGTAAATTGTTCAGTGGCTATGTCTAGTTTGAGAGGAGTCCCAACAGCAAGACTAAACACGGCTTGCTTGTTGAAAAAGATTGCTGGGAGTCCCTTCAAAAGTGATCCATTTAAGGACTATGGATGGTTCCTCATTGGTGGTAAAGAGTGGATGCCACTAAGCACACGCATGTAAAAGCCATTGATGAACCAACACAGCTTAAGGCAGCAACGGGGATATTCCTCCTCCAAAGAAAAACTGATGATAACGTGCTTGTAATCAAGATATCTGATGGTAAACTGACCTTTAAAGCCAAGGCCCCTTGTGTGAAAACTTTTCCAAAGAGTCTCCATGTTCGGTTTACCCCTCGGGAAATTCCCCACCAGTGTGAAGCGAAATGGCACTGCAAGTTGTTGAATTTCGTCCTTAGAGAAGAAAATGGCTGGTTCTCCTATGTGAGATTGAAGGGCCTTAAGGGGTGTGTCGGATTTTGGTGGTGGAGTGCTTGAATTTTGTCCATCCAAGAGAGCTTGTGCAAAAGTTTTTGGTTTCCCTTCAATGAACCTAAAAATGAGAATTAAATCAACAACTAAACTCGACTTAGACCCAAGTTAAAACCGGCCCAATTTACACACAACACTTTATTGGGATTTACATAATAAAGACCAAACTAAAATAAACATGAAAGGAAATTCGACCTTCTTGCACTTAAAGGATCTCTACTTGTGCTTTACTTTGAAGAATTGGGCATCTGTACTAATGAATTAAAGATAGTCCAACCCAACTCGATCAAAATACCACGAATGTACTCCAATCTTGGCAAGCAGTGAATCCATGCTAGCTCCATGTTTCATCTCCTCATCTTAACACATTTTTGAGCTGTTCGGATCCATATCAAGCTCGTTGCTCCCTTTCATTTCACTTTGGTGGGGAATTTTCCATGAGGCAAACCCAACATGGAAATCATGAGGAAGAGTTTCCAAACAATTGGATTCAAAGGTGAATTTTCATTCGGCTTCCTAGATTACAAACATGTGCTTATTCATTTTGCCTTGGAGGAGGACTACCCTCGTTGTTGGCTCAAGAACACGTGGTTCATCAATGGCTTCTACGTGCGTGTTCTTAATTGGCATCCATTATTTACCCCAGAGATAGAACCTTCCATACTTCCCATCTGGATAACTTTTGAAGGACTGCCAGCACCCTTTTCACAAAACATGTTGTCTTCAGCCTTGCACAAGCAGTTGGAAACCCCTTAAAACTTGATATTGCAACGGAGAATTTCACTCATCCAAACACGGCTAAGGTTTGCATAGAAGTCGACTTATGCTCCAATCTCTTATACTAGCCGACCTCCCCTCCAGAGCTTGGCTAGGAGTGGGAAACAGAGGCAAATGGCAGAAGATTAGCTATGAGGACATCCCCCATTACTGTACCACATGTCACAAGATTGGCCATACCCTGGTAGATTGTCTTGCTGGCCAAACAATCCAAAAAAACCACTTGGCTCCCATTAAAGTGCGTCCCAAAAAGAATGAAGCGAAGCAATGGCTGCCCGTTAAAAGGAATGAGGTTGGCCCTTCTGGGGTAGCTCATGGAAATTCACAGGCAAAAGACCATATGGATCATGTTGACGGTACAAACAGCCAAGAACTTTTAGTTAACAAACGGGACGCACAGCCTAAGGTGGCTGAGCAGCCACGACTGGAGGAGCAATGCATGGAGAAAACCCAGATGATCCATTGGCAAATCAAGCAACATGCGGCTGATCCTCCCGACTTTTCCAGGGAGCATATTCCAGAATTTACAACGAGTAATTCGGTGCTCATAGCACAACACTGAAGGCAAGAACCTTCTGAATGCTAATTTGGCAAGAAATGGACTGGTAGTCCTCAACTCGATGGCGGAATAGTCATCTCACCAAGAACATGAAATTTCTAAAATTCCGGCAATAAATAGGATGGTGACCACTAATTCTGTGGCAAAGCCACCACTTCCTCAGCTCTCCCAGGTGGATGAACCACCCCAACAACTCAGGAGATTCAAATTTTAAATTCCCCAACTGATGGGTGGTTGCAACCCCTTCCACAATCCATGCAATTCAAAATTTTGACCCTTTGGATAAGGGGCTGACCAATTCAATTTGCACAGCACCAAATCTGGAGCTATCACAATCACAACAACCTAACTTGACCCAGTCAGAGGAGCAACCAACTACCTCAAAGGAGCCACACGACCAGCCAATAACTATTAATACCAAAGATGATTCAACTCTCACTGCTGTCCAAATAATTGAGGAACTCCCTTGCTACTTTTCGGAATGGACGTTCCAAGTGCTGCAGCAGCCTCTACGGTTCAACATCTTGAGGGAATTGGGCGATCCTTCTGATAAAAAATTTGCCCCAAAGATAAAGACAAGAAGGAAATGTACCTACACCATGCCCCGGACGAAGACGAGATTGTCCAAGCCGCTCTCTCCCTCTCTCAATTAATATGGAGCATTTCTTGGTATGGAACATTCGGGGGATCAACAATAAGCCCTCAATTCGAAGACTAAAGGTGTTGAAGAAAGAGTATAAATTCAGCATTCTCGCTGTGTTAGAACCAATGGTAGCCAACGACAAAATTCTTTTCTTTGCGCAAAGGCTAGGGTTCAATAGCTGCTTACCTAATCCCAATGAAAAGATTTGGCTTTTCTAGAATAAAGGTATTGTCGTTACAACACGTGCAAATTTGCCCAACTCATTCACGTTTCTATCTCATCTAGCCAACTCCCACATGACATTGTAGTCACTATCATTTATGCCAAGAGCACCAAACATGAAAGAAGCAAGCTTATGGCATGAGCTCCGTGCTGTGGAATCTTCGACTCCATCGTAGGCTGGTTGGGGGTGATTTCAGCTTCATTTCCACTTCAGATGAGTATAAAGGTTCTTCATCCTTGTATCTTGGAGCTATGAAGGACTTTAATGATTGTCTCCTTGAATACGGCCTGATGGACATCGCTTATCAAGGATGCAAATTCACTTGGCAAGGGACAGGTGCGGCAACTTAGTATGGAAGAGGCTCGATCATTATGTTTGCAACCATGCATTCCTCTCAACCTTCCAACAACTAATGGTAGACCACTTGTCTAAAACATGTTCGGACCACTCTCCACTTCTCCTCAAAATGTCAAATGGAATGATTTTAGGTACTAGGCAATTTTGGTTCTTAAATGCATGGACTAACCATCCCCACTTCACAAAAGGTTGTACAAAGTAATTGGCAGTTACCTTGCTCGGTCAGCCCACTTGGAATTCTTGCCTCCAAATTCAAAACACTAAAGGCGAAATTACGCAATTGGAGTCACACCATCTTTGGAAACATTTTGACAAGGTGCAAAAATACTGAGATGCATGTTAAACAATGTGAGGCTATTTGCTTGCAATAGCCATCAAAACCTAACCAAATTTCTCTTGCCCAAGCACAAGCCATGCACGCTAAATGCCTTGCTGATGAAGAAAGTTTTTGGAGGCAAAAATCGGGTATGAAATGGCTGAAACAAGGAGACCAAAGCTCAAAATTCTTCCACTCATCAGTCCTTACAAAGAGACACAAGCTAAACATTTTGAAATTAACACTAACCACTTTGTTTTATGAGTTTTATTTGTGATGTTTCGCAGGCGGAAAGAGACTTTCTTCACTAAGGCTCTTGTGCTGTAATTGATAGTGGCATATGGATTAATATGACAAGTACATATCTTGTTCAAAAGTTGAATTTGTCTAACAATTTCGAACATACCAAATATCACACTACTCTCTCCCGAAGAAGTGCCCTATCATCTCCCACTTGGCTTTTCCAGACAATGTTGTCATTTTCACAAAGGGAGATATCAAGTCGATGTCTGCGCTTTCTCATGAGCTTCATTTTGAGGTTTGACCTCTCTTTGGGGCAGCTCTTTAATTAGTCCAAGTGCTCCTTCTATCTATCCAAAAAGGTAGCTCCAGCTCAATTCGGTTGATCCAAGCTAAGATGGGTTTTGTTCACAAATCTCTTCATTTTACTTACTTGGGCTGTCCCATCCTAAAGGCTAAAAGAAGACGTAATATCTTCCAGCCATTGATAGAAAAAGTGGCTTACCGATGGGGTTTTGGTAATTGGAAAGCCAAAAGCTCCTTTTATCTATCCAAGACAACATCCACATCTCGTATTCGGCTGATTCAAGCCAAGACGGGGTTTGCAATAAAATCCGTACCATTCACATATTTGGGATGTCCCATCCAAAAAGCTAAAATATGGAAAGCTCTATTTCAGCCAATGATAGAAAAGTGACAGCACGCATTCATGGTTGGCAAACACGATTTCTCTCTCCTGGAGGACGGCTTATTCTCATCAAACACGTGTTGAGTAGCATCCCAATCTTTCTTTTGGCAATCCTCTCTCCTCCACTTTCAGTACTTAAGCATTTGTAAAGGCAATTTGCAGGTTTCTTTTGGGGAGCTTCAGATGGTGTTCCAAAATGGCATTGGATGTCATGGTCCACCATTTGTCAACTAGCATCCTCCAATGGAATCAGCATTACTCCTCTGGTGGATGTTGTGCATCGTTTCAGCATGAAATTATGGAGGAAGTTTCCAAAAAGTCAGTCCTTATGGAGCTTCCTTCTCCATGGATGGTACTTAAGGCACGGCATCCACCCTTGTGTAGCCCAAGAAGCACCTGGAGACTCATTCATATGGAAACGATTGTTGAGCAGTGAGTCAGCGGAGCAACGCATGCTGTTCCTCATCCGGAATGCTAACTCCTCATTTTGGTATGACGCATGGACTGATTGTGGGCCGCTATTTCACATGGTGGAGCAAGTTTATGACAGCCATTTTTCAGTGAGCCAAGTGTGGAATTTTGGTAATTGGAATTTATCCTGGATACTCGACTGGAGATATTCCATTGAGAGGCCAAATCAATCAAGATTCTCATGGAATTCCTCGAACAGTTTGAGTCTTCCTCTAGGCAACTTATTAACAAGTCGAAAAGCTCTTTTTACATGGCCAACAATGCTCGACTATCTAGGATCAGAATGCTTCAATTCTGAATAGGTTTTGTGAAACGTCCCCTCCCTTTCACATATCTTGGCTGTCCCATTCAAAAGGCGAAGAAAAGAAGGTCACTCTTTCATCCCATGATTGAGAAAATTACCGCTAAAATTGCTGGGTGGAAAATGAAATTCCTCTCTCTTGGGGGTAAGCTAATGCTGATCAAGCATGTTTTAAGTAGCATTGCAATATACCTTTTCACAGTACTCCAGCCTCCAAAAGCTGTAATTAAGGACTTGGAGAGCCAATTCACAAACTTCTTCAAGGGCAATTTGGACTCGGGAAGCAAGTACCATTGGACATCATGGAAGTCATTATGTAAGCCAACAGCCGCCAATGACTGTCTGGCCTTGGAATCATGTCCCTCTCAGATTTGCCCAATGGTTTTGGCATTAAACTATGGTGAAAATTTTGAAAGGGGAATTCTTTATGGTGCTCTTTCATGCGTGCTAGATATTGTTATTCCCACCCTTGTTTAATAAATGAAAGGCACGGTGTCTCATATATATGGAAGTACATGCTTAAAAGCCATGAGAATGTAGAGGAAGGCCTTTTATTCTTGTTACGTAATGGACAAGTCTCCTTTTGGTATGACACTTGGCTGCCTCAAGGACCTTTGTTTCACGAGGTCAGTCAAGTGTTCGAACCAACCCTTACAGTTGCTGAATTGTGGAGTACAAATGGCTGGAATCTTGCAATTTTAAACGCACATTATTCATCCCTTGAGATAGAAAGACTAGAGCAACTTCTTTGTGGGACACTTTTCCAAGTTAGCAAGGACTCAGATGAGCTAGTATGGACTCTCTCACCTAATGGCAAGTTTTCAGTCTCCTCTACCCTTCCTTAAATTTCATGTTTCCATGCTTTCTCGAAGATTGATTTGGGACAGAAAACTCCAAATCAAAATCTCCATCTTCATGTGGCGCCTCTTGAATAGGAAACTTGCACTTGACGACATCATAACTACCTTTGGGGTTTCCTTGGCTTCAAAATGTCCCTTTTGTCACCATCAAGAAACATTGGATCATCTCTTTGCAATTTGTGATTTCACCAGCCAAGTCTGGACATACTTTGAATCTTGGCTTGAAGTGCACTTTTCCCTGGCATCTACCGCACTCGAAAAACTTAATTTGTGGTGGTGGTACGATCCTCCTAAGGCAACCCTTGCAGCTGTTCAGAAACTTATTCCGTCTTTGGTATGTTGGTTTGTATGGAAAGCATGTAATTTGACTATATTTGAAGACCTTTCCATCACACCTCAGCGATCCATAACAAACATTTTCTCTCATTTACGAAGCATCTCCATAACTCATCCTTTTTATAGAGTTGGACCAGCGGATGACAGCCTCTCATCATGATTTCCCATCAAATTCTCACCACACAGCCGAGGAAAGCTTTGGCGGTCAAATGGAACCCTTCCCCGCACGGAATTGCAAAACTCAACGTTGATGGAGCCTCAAAAGGAAATCCAGGACTTGCATCTGGGGGTGGAGTCATTCGAGATCATTAAGGACACCTTGTCAAGGCTTTCAACAACACTTACTTTAGTGGATGGCCTTAAACTTTGTGAGAAGTTGCAGCTCATGGATGTACAAGTGGAGCAAAACTCCCTAACCTTAGTTATCATTAAAGGCCGATCAAAACCAACCTGGAGCATTGATCAACAATGGCAATTCATTAAAGTCTTTATTTCGGATAGGAACTTTACTTTTTCTCATATTTTTAGAGAAGCTAATCAAGTAGCATATATGCTCCCAAACGAGGGTATTATTCATTCTTCTTATTTTTTTATTTTTTTTGAGCAACCACCTAAAAGGCGGGGGTAGTCCCTTTTATTAAATTAAAAAAGAAAAGGTACATGGAGGCTAACATGTGTTCAAGCTTTCCAGCAATAAGAGAATGAATTCAAAGACATACCCTTTGAATTTTGGCAGCTTGTAGAATCTAGAATACTCGATACTAAAAAGTGGCCTATTACACTATAGATCTAAAACAACAAATTGAATTTTAAACATCCTCTAATGCTATGTATTTGTCTTTAACACATGGAGCTAAATGAGAGAAAGGGACTTGGAGGTCATCCTGGTTCGCATTGCCCTTGGCATGTTGTATGTCCTCTTACGTCTTCCTTTCCTTTTTGGGGTGAGAATATCTAATACTTGTATTGGGTGCACTTCCCGTTCATCAAGCGACTCATTAACTGAAAAGTAGCATGTTTGTTCTGCTAACACGTTATTATTTGGCATGATGGAATGATCAACGGATTTAAACATTGGCTGTTGGGGAAAAAGTAGGTCGGATATGCTGCCCGAGAGTTTGCTTGGGTGTTCGTTAATGACAATTTCCTTGAATGTAGGCTTATCCATTAGGCCAATTTTTAGAGCGTGATTGCCATTTGGATCTTGTCCTTTCTTTGATTTATTCTAGGCAGTTGGTGTGGTAGCGGACATGCCTCTTGAATTTTACATGGATTCTTCCAGCACATGCAATGAGGGAGGTTTGTTGGGACTAGGAGAGTCCAGACCATCTTGCATGGAATTTGCATGTGTTGGGACTAGAAGATCATCTTTGGGCAGCCCCTTGGAGTTTCGAATTTGTAGATTTTGTGGGGATCCTAGCTGGGAATCGCCTCATTTCCAGAGAAATCGCATGGCATTTCTTGTATGAATTGTGCATGTGGTAGGGAAGAATCATCCTTGGACAGCTCCCTTGAATTTTGGGTGTGGGGATTTGTAGGAGATTGTGGCAGAGTTGAATGGTCAGCATTTGGACAGCCAAGTTTGTTACATTCAAATTTAAATTTGCAATTCGTTGATCCAAGGGGGTTGAATTGGTCAACACTTCTTGAACCGAATTTGTTATAGCTGCATGCAAGTTTGATTATTTTCAATCCCTTGATCGGGTTCAAATATTCAGCTCCCAGACTTTTGGAAGAGGAAGTTAGGGCAGCCCCAGTAGTGTGAATTTCCAAAATTATCCCCACCGGTGTCATCCCCTCCAATGGTTCCACCCTTGGTGCATCTGCCACCTGGTGGTGTTCCTTGCATTGCTCCTCCATCCTTGGTTGGTCAGCCATCGTATGATGATCGTTCACAAATTGTTGTTCCATTGTTTGCTTGCCATGCGATTCCAAACTTGGTGCAACATCAACATGGTTTTATTCGTGAGCTATTCCAGAAGGACCTTCTCCATTCTTGTTGATTGGTTTCCATTGCATGCCTTCATTTTTTTTGGACGTAGTTTTGTTGGCAGTCGAGTTAGCTTGCAGCATTTTTTGCCCAGCAAAACAATCAACCAGAGAATGACCAATCTTGTGACATTTGGTGCAGTAGGGTGGAAAATCATCATAGATTATCTTTTGCCATTTGCCTTTGTTTCCAACTCCTAGACCAAATCCTCGAAGGAAGATTGGCCAAGAGGTCCACTTCGACACATACCTTAGCCGTGTTTGGTTGAGTAAAAATTTTTGTTGCCATGTCTAGTTTGAGAGGGGTTCCAACAGCTTGTGCAAGGCTAAAAACTGCATGATTTGTGAAAAAGGATGCTGGTAATCCCTCAAACGTGACCTATACGGGCATAAATGAAATTTCAATTTCTAGGGTAAATAGAGGGTGCCATTTGAGAACGCTCATGTAGAAGCCGTTGATAAACCACCTATTCTTGAGCCAACAATGGAGATAGTCCTCCTCCAAGGCAAATCGAATGAGCACATGCTTGTAATCAAGAAATCAAACTGAAAAATCACCTTTCAAACCAATTGTGTGAAAACTCTTTCTCATTGTTTCCATGTTGGGCTTGCCTCGTGGGAAGTTTCCAACCAAAGTGAAGCAAAGTGGGGCTGCTAGCATTTGAACTTCTTCTTCAGTGAAAAATATGGCTGGCTCTCCTTTGCCAGCTTATGATTGAAGCATCTTCAAAGGCTGTTTGGGCTGTGTTATTGGCGTTAAGGATTGATTTGTACCCTTGAGAGCATCTAGAAAAGATCTTTTTTGTCCCTCAACTGAGGGCTGAAGAGATTCCTCTTGGGCCATGGTCGAGAGTGACCGAGAAGGATGACTATGGGTGATGGTTTCTGTGAGAGAAAGGTTAGAGAGAAGGAGGAGGATTTTTTTCCCCAATAGTAGTTTCAAAATAGTTCGCACTTTAATCATATTACTTTTGCCTCAAAACACTTTGACTAAAATTTTTGTTTTCAGTCAAATAACTTTCAATTTGTGTCAAAATTAGTGTTTTCCAATAATTGCTCAAATTGTGCTAACTTGCCAAAACTAAATGATTTTCTACTTTGGCGTGCACATTTGTTTAATTGTTTGGATCATTACTTTGCAAAATTTTGTTGTTTTTAAAATAGTGCATGACTTCAAGGCCTATCTTCTGCGAGTCTTGTGTCCCATTTAACTAGCATTCAGGTTTTTCAAATCTAGTTTCAGATTCGAGGACGAATCCTTTCGAGAAGGTAGGGAATGATACGAATCTAGATAGGCTAAGGCTGTTCCCTATCTCACATGTATGAACTTCTTTATGCTTTTTGTTTTGAAATTTTTAGATTTGAGCATCTTCAGAAATTGTAAAAATTTAATTATGAATTTAGAGTTATTTTTAGTGTACACTTTGTTTATTTCTTGTTTAAAATTAATTCTTTTGACTTGGTTGTTGTTTTGAACAAAAAAGGAATCCAAATTCTTGAATTTCAATTCCAATTTGTGGAGCATTGTTTGGATAAATCCGTCCAAGCCTTAGTTGATAATCATTTACATGCCATCAAATCTAATTTGATTTGTTGTGTTAGCATGCTACATGATTTTCAACATTTCACTTTTCTTCAAAATAACTTGGATAACTTCTTTTATGAATTCCGAATCTCAAGTAAAGTTAACATCAAAAATTTCAAATTTTGTCCAAGTCAACAAGTTAAGATTTTGTTATGGTGTGATAACTTGTTTGATTTTATTTTACTTAGACATGCTACCGAAATTTTTGTTCCTTAGTTTTTGAGCAGCCTAAGTTGTGTGATTTAGGTCAAATGCTTTGTAAGAATGGAACCGTGTCAATTTTGCCTCTAAACACTTTGACTATAATTTTTGTTTATGGTCGAATAACTTCCAATTTGTGTCAAAATCAGTGTTTTCTGGCAATTTCTCAAATTGTGCTTATCTTGTCAACAACTAAACTCGACTTAAACCCAAGTTAAAACCAACTTAAAACTAGCCCAATTTACAGAAACTTAAACTACCATTGCGCTTTACATAATAAAGACCAAACTAAAACAAACTTGAAAGGAAATTCGGCTTTCTTGCACTTAAAGGATCTCCACTTGTACTTTACTTTGAGAATTGGAAATCCTATAATAATGAATTGAAGATAGTCCAATCCAACTCGATCAAAATACCACGAATGTACTCCAATCTTGGCATGACAAGAGTGAATCCATGCTTGCTCCATCTTTCATCTCCTCATCTTGACACATTTTCAGGTTGTTCGGATCAATATCACAAGGGAACTGGACTGATGATAGGTAGCTTATTGAAGATGAGGTAGTACATTACTTTAAGGAGTTTTTAACAACTTCAAATGTTTCGGCCATTAATCATGCCTTTTTACCTACCATTACGCAGGTAACACATAAGAAGAGAATGAAGCATTGCTTGTTGAGCCGTCCTTGCATGAGCTTAAGGAGGCAACCTTTGGTCTCAACCCACACGGAGCTGCAGGAATTGATGGCTTTAATGGAGTGTTCTTTACTACAAGTTGAGAGATCATACAAGCGGATCTCCATAAGGCAGTGGAAGCTTTTTCCAAGGCGAGGTGCTACCCGGAACTTTCACAAGCACACTCATAGCATTGATCCCCAAAACTCTGAATCCCTCATCTTTTGATAATTTTAGACCTATTAGTCTTTGTACATTCTTTAATAAAATATGTCGACTTATTAAAATATTGGCTAGTAGGTTAGCTTTAGTTCTGCCCAAGATTATTTCTCAAGAGCAAGTAACAAGTGTAAAAAGGAGAGACATTACGGACAACATATTGTTGGTGCAAGAGATTATCGAGTTCCTAAATCGGAAAACAAGAGGCAGCAACATTATCTTCAAGCTTGATTTAGCAAAGGCCTTTGACCGGCTCTCTTGGCCTTTTCTCTATGCCGTCATTAGGAATGTTATCATAAAGTGAAAAGTGGAATATTATCATAAAGAACGTGCTCGAAAATTGTTGGTTTTCTATTCTTATTAATGGCTCACCAAAAGGCTTTTTCAAGTCCACTAGGGGTGTTCGCCAAGGAGACCCCTTATCACCTCTTCTTTTCATAATCACAATGGAGACTTTTACGCGATGTTTGCTAGCACAATTCCGTGTGAGAAATATCTCAGATTACTCACGGCCAAGGAAGAGCCCACCAATCACTCAGCTTACGTTCGCAGACGACATAGTCGGCCATCTACAATTTCACTAAAGGAGAGGCAAAATCAATCAAGAATCTCATGCAGTTCCTCGACCAGTTTGAGTCTTCCTCTGGGCAGCTTATTAACAAGTTGAAAATCCCTTTTTACATGGCCAACAATGCTCCACTATCTAGGATCAGAATGGTTCAATTTCGAATAGGTTTTGTGAAATGTCCCCTCCCTTTCACATATCTTGGCTGCCCCATTCAAAAGGCGAAGAAAAGAAGGTCACTCTTTTAGCCCACAATTGAGAAAATTACCGCTAAAATTGCGGGGTGGCAAATGAAATTTCTCTCTCCTGGGGAAAAGCTAATCCTGATCAAGCATGTTTTAAGTAGCATTCCAATATACCTTTTCACAGTACTCCAGCCTCCAAAAGCTGTAATTAAGGACTTGGAGCACCAATTCGTAAACTTCTTCTGGGGCAATTCGGACTCGAGAAGCATGTACCATTGGGCATCATGGAAGTCATTATGTAAGCCAAGGGTTTTGGCATTAAAAATTGAGATAAGCACACTGTAAGGAAAACGTCATGGTGAATAATGTCCCAGCAAGTGCTAAAGAATGTCCCATTGTAGCCATCTATGCCTGCTGCACTGTTAGGGTTGAGGGAAAACACTGCCTCCTTCAATTCCTTTGTTGAGAGCTCGGACAGTAAGTACTAATTTTTCACAACCGAGAATTTGCCCTTAAGGTGGTAGCGCAATGATAGGTCTAAGGCAGCGGAATTATTATTAGTCAAGAACTCCTTAAAGAAGTTTATACCAGCATCTTGAATGAGCTGCATATTTTCAGTCCAATTCCCATCAACTTTGATTCTGGATATGCACAATCGCTGTCTTTTGGCAAGAAGGGTAGAGTGGAAAAATTTGGAGTTGTTGTCCCCCTCTTTCAGCCACTTCATCCCTTCTTTTGCTGCCAAAAGGTCTCCTCTTCCGTAAGACACCGCATGTGAATGGCTTGTGCGTAAGCAAAAGCAATTTGGTTACTTTGGCTATGATTTAGTAAGAGGGCAGTGTTCGTCCTTACTCTTGACTTCTTGTTCAGCCTCATGTACCTTTGTGAAGACATTGCCGAACACCGTGTGCATCCAATTCCTAAGTTTGGCTTTGAGTCTTTTCAGTTTGGAAGCAAGAATAGAAATGGGGGAACCGGTGCATTAGAAATGCCAATTGTTACCCACCACTTGGAAAAAATCCTTGCGTTTAATCCACATGTTAAGGAATTTAAATGGTTTTGGACCTGGTTTTATTGCCGAAGAAGCTTTGAGAGAGAAAATCAAGCATAAATAAAAAGTCACTTGGTAAAAATTCTCCTCATTCTCTCTACATTTTCTCACTCTAAAAAAACCAAAAACTCTACAAACTCCTTTGCCTTCTCGGCCATGGCCGATCCAACTTCTATTCAACCACCAGTTGTAGGGCAACAGAAAACCTTCTCAGAAGCACTTGTGGATGGTCCAAATTCAAACATCCCCATGCTGAAATTTGATGCACCCCTAAAAGCCCTTCAATCTCACAAGAGTCGAACCAGCTATTTTCTTCTCTAATGATGAAATTCAACAACTTGCTATACCATTCCATTTTACACTAGTAGGGAACTTCCCGAGGGGGAAACCGAATATGGAGACACTTCACAAAAGTTTCCACACAATAGGATTTAAAGGTCAGTTCACAGTAGGATATCATGATTATAAGCACGTCATCATTTGCTTTTCATTGGAGGAGGACTATCTAAGTTGTTGGTTGAAGAATACTTGGTTCATCAATGGCCATTACATGCGAGTACTCAAGTGGCACCCACTCTTTATTACTGACGAGGAACCATCCATAGTCCCTATTTGGATCACTCTTGAGGGACTCCCAGCAATCTTTTTCAATTGGCACGCTGTGTTTAGCCTCGCTCAAGCTGTTGGGACTCCTCTCAAATTGGACATGGCAACTGAACAATTTACCAGGCCAAGTGTAGCAAAAGTGTGCGTTGAGGTTGACCTCCTGTCTGAACTCCCCTCAAGGGTGTGGTTAGGAGGTGGGAAAGGAGGGCATTTGGCAAAGAATCACCTACAAAGATATACCATCCTACTGTACAAAATGCAAGAAAATTGGTCATGCTATTGAATCATGTAGGACGGGTGAATTGAGTTTGGCCAAACAATCAACGGCTCTAGGTGAACATATCCAAAATACAGCAAAAAAGGTTGCCCAAAAGCATTGGACTCCCATGAAGCATCATGAAGCAGGTCCATCGGGAACGAAGCAAGTACCACCAACTTCTCTTCATAAAGGGACGAATTCAACCATCCATGCTTCACTTGATGTTCTCCAAACAGCTGCACACATGAATGCTCCATTACTAGGTGCCTCACGCGGTGCTAGTGGCACACAAATGCATGGTAGCTCAGCCCAAAAATAGCCACCAGCTGAGGCGGCACCACCATTTTTGAAGGAGCAACCAGATACGGAGGAGGGATTATCCCAACAACTTGAAGTTCAAAATTCAAATCCCAACAAACAAGGGATTACTCCAACAACCATGAGCAGGATAAGGTTGACAATTCAAATCAGGAGATAGAGTCTAACCAACATGAGGATATCTTCAAAGCTCAAATTTTGAATCCCTTGGCTAGATGGACCACCCCGGTTTTGGAGGAGTTACATGAAGATTCGGTTGTCCTAAAGGCAGTTGAAGATTAGCCACATCATTCCCACATTCGAATTCCAAACAACCTCTCACTGGATGACTCCAACATTTCCCATGGTAAAATTATGGAAGAATTACCACGTTACTTTTCTGACACTGACTCTCCCCATGCAAACCATGCAACGAACGATGATATTCAGCCATCTCTTCCTACTACACAACATACCGGTAAGTCCTTGTCCAAAAACAAAAGGCGTAAAAGAATTTATTCCATGCCAAGGCCAATGCACACTCGGTTGGCTAGAACAATTACCATCTCGCCCTCTTCCCCTCAATGTTAAATGGATATAGCATCCAAATATGGAATATACGGGGGATAGCAAATAAACCCTCATTACGTAAGACTGAAATCACTCATCAAACAACGTCGAATAAATATTCTGGCATTATTGGAATCCATGGTGGACAAAGCTAGAATTTCTTTCTTTGCTCAAAAGCTGAGTTTTGAATGTTGTGAATGTAACACTAATGGCAAAATTTGGATTTTTTGGAATAACGAGCTAGGTTTAGCTCCGAACTTCAGTTCTGACCAGCTTTTACATGTTTCTATCTCCTCTTCTCCTCAAGATGAGCTTGGAATAACTGCCTTGGCAGCTTCCTTTGCATATGCAAAATGTACAAAATCGGAAAGGAGAGTACTCTGGGAGGATCTCCGTGCCATACAACCTCAAACTCCTTGGCTGGTTGGAGGTGATTTCAATGTTATCTCAAGCTCTGATGACTACCAAGGTTCTTGTCCGTTGCACCTTGATGCCATGGGTGAATTCAATGATTGCCTTCATGAATGTGGCTTGATGGACTTACCTTTCCAAGGTTGTAAATTCACTTGGTGTGGGAATGGGTTTGGTGAAACCATGGTATGGAAGCTGCTGGACAGATTTGTTTGCAATGCTGAATATATGGCAGCGTTCCAACATATTAGTGTTGAACATCTCCTCAAGACGTGTTCGGACCACTCCCCACTCGCTCTCAAAGCTACTCCAGCAACAACACCAGGTCGAAAGCCATTTAAATTCCTTAACATATGGATTAAACACAAGGATTTTTTGCAGGTTGTGGGTAACAATTGGCAATTGGAATGCACTGGATCCCCTATTTTCTTTCTTGCTTCCAAACTGAAAAGACACAAAGCTGAACTCAGGAACTGGAGTCATACGGTGTTTGGCAATGTCTTTACAAAGGTGCACAAGGCTAAACAACAAGTGAAGAGTAAGGAAGAAGCTCTCTTACTAAATCACAGCCAAAGTAACCAAATTACTCTAGCCCATGCACAAGCAACTCATATGCGGTGTCTTGCGGAAGAAGAGACCTTTTGGCAGCAAAAAGCAGGGATGAAATGGCTGAAAAAGGGGGACCAAAACAACTCAAAAATTTTCCACTCTACCCTTCTTGCCAAAAGACAGCGATTGCGCATCTCTAGAATCAAAGTAGATGGGAATTGGGCTGAAAATACCCAGCTCATTGAAGAGGCCGGTATTAACTTCTATAAGGAACTCTTGACCGCTTACAATTCTACAGTCTTAGACCTATCACTTCTTGACCACCTTAAGGGAAAAGTCTCGGTTGAGAATAACTAGCAATTATTATCCGAGCTCTCAACGAAGGAACTGAAGGATGCAGTGTTTTCTCTCAATCCAAACAGTGCAGCGGGCATTGATGGCTACAACGGGACTTTCTTTTCCACTTTCTGGGACATTATTCACCATGGTCTTTTCCTTCCAGTGCGCGATTTTCTCAAGGTGCAAAGCTGCCCCGTATTTTCACTAGTACCCTTATTGCATTAATTCTAAAAGTAGCCAACCCCAACTCCTTTAGCTACTTTCGGCCCATTAGTTTGTGCACTTTTTTTAATAGAATTTGCACTAAAATACTCTTGGTCAGTCTCCTGTCCTCTATTTTGCCCAAGCTCATTTCTCTCGAACAAGCAGCCTACGTCCAAGGAAGAGACATTGCGAACAACATCCTTCTTGTCCAAGAGCTGGTTGATTCTATAGACCGAAAAACAAGGGAAGGAAATATGATCATTAAACTTGATGTGCCAAGGCTTTTGACAGGATTTCTTGGCCTTTCCTTTACGTAATACTATGGAAGTTTGGATTTTCTGACCACTGGATCTTTCTTATGCAGCATATATTGGAGGACTGTTGGTTTTCTATACTCATAAATGGAGTACCCAAAGGATTTTTTAAGTCATCCAGAGGGGTTCTCCAAGGTGACCCCTTATCACCTTTTCTATTCATCTTAATGCTTGAAACATTTTCCCAAGGATTGAAGGATCATTTTTTAATAGACCAAATATCACACTATTCTCTCCTGAAGAAGTGCCCCATCATCTCTCACTTGGCTTTTGTACATGATGTTGTCATATTTACAAAAGGACTCAAATGAAAATCAAGTCCATCCGAAGTCTCATGAACTTCATTTCAAGGTGTGAGCTCTTCTCCGGGCAGCTCTTTAACAAGTCTAAGTGCTCCTTCTACCTACCCAAAAAGGAAGCTTCAGCCCGAGTTGGGTTGATTCAAGCAAAGACGGGCTTTGTTCACAAATCCCTTCCTTTCACCTGTGTTGGCTGTCCCATTCAAAAGGACAAAAGAAGACGTAATATCTTCCAGCCACTAATAGAATAAGTGGCCGCCCGAATTCGTGGCTGGCAGACACGGTTCGTATCACCCAGAGGACGGCTGATTCTCATTAAGCACGTCCTAAGTAGCATCCCAATATATTTATTGTCAGTTCTTTTACCCCCAAAATCAGTACTTAAAGAGTTGGAATGACAATTTGCTAATTTCTTTTGGGGTTGCTTGGATGGGGTGATAAAGCGACATTGGATCTCATGGGCTACAGTATGCCAGCTTACATACTCAAATGGTCTAGGGGTTCCCTCACTGGAGGAGGTGTGTGTTCGCGGCTTTGGCATCAAACTTTGGTAGAAATTCCAGAAAGCCAACTCTTTGTGGTGCTCTTTTCTTCAAAGTCGCTACCTTAATAGTAAGCATTCCACGTTAATCTCAGTATCACCAGGTGAATCATATAATTGGAAGAGAATGTTGCAAGCTCGTGACGATGCAGAAAAGTGGCTATTTTTTCTCCCACGGGAGGCGGATTGCTCCTTTTGGTTCGACCCATGGACTGAACATGGGCCTCTATCCCACATGGTTGAACAAGTACATGATGAACATCGTAAGGTTTCACACGTTGGGGGTCACAATGGCTGGAACCTTTCCCCTCTGGATGAGAAATACTCAAATGAGGAGTTACAAAACATCGCAGCAATTCTCAGCTCAAGACCACTATTTCTGACTGACGAACCGAACCTCATTGTTTGGACCCTCACACCTAAAGGTTCTTTTTCACTCTCATCCATGCACCCCCCAAGGTGCGTATACTCTCTCGGCAAATGATTTGGGTGCATCACATGAGACTCCAGTTGATCATCTCGATTTTCATGTGGAAATTACTAAATAAGCGGCTGCCGTTAGATGATACCTTATGGAAAATTGGCTCTCGTTGGCCTCTAAGTGCTGGTTTTGCTGTCATGAAGAATCCTTGGACCACCTTTTTGTGGAATGTGAAATATCACGACAAATCTGGCATTTCTTTGAAGCCTGGCTGGAGTTGCCTATTGCTCCATCTACGACTATCTTAGAAAAGCTAAATTCGTGGTGGTGGGCTGCTACACCTTCTTCTGCAATTGGAGTAGTCCATAAAATACTTCCTTGCATAATCTGTTGGTTCTTATGGAAAGCTAGGAACAAGGCGATTTTGGATGGCAACACAAGTAGTGCAACAAGGATTACTGCAGACATCTACTCTTGTTTAGTAAATATCTCCTCAACTCATCCCTTTAAAAAGGTAACCACAACCGATAACTTGCTACTGTCACGGAGAATTTGTAACCAACTTGTCCAAACCAAGCCAAATCAAAGGTCCTAGCCGTCAAATGGGATTGCCCTCCATACGGATGTTTCAAATTGAATGTGGATGGTACTTCTAAAGGAAATCCAGGAATGGCAGCTGGTGGTGGCATCCTAAGGGATCACAATGGACAATGCATCAGGGCGTTTTCCAATGGTTAACAAGAACAAACAAACTTACAAGCTGAGGCATTGGTCTTAGTAGATGGACTTCAGATGTGCAGCAGATTGCATGTGCACTCACTGGTTGTTGAGATTGATTCCCTTGTGCTAGTTAACACTCTAGTGGGCTCATCGACACCGGTTTGGAGTATTGACTCCCAACTTTGATTCATCAACAGCTATTGTGTCGGGAAAGACATCACTTTCAAGCATGTATATAGGGAAGCCAACCAAGTTGCTGATAGTTTGGCTAATAAGGGCATTTCAAAACCTATTTATGTTGAATATGATCGCTACACCATTCCTTACACTGTTAAAGGTTTGGTTGGCCTAGGTGCTAGGGGCTGCCGGTGTCCTAATATTCGCATTTGTAATAATTGATTCTATCAATAAAAAATAGTTCGCTTAAAAAAAATAAAAAAAAAAGCTTTGAGAGAAAGTGGGGAGTGATCCGACCATGTCTTGAGAATGTGATCAACACTAATCTGTTGGAAAGTTGCCATAAATTCGGCATTATAAACAAGTCTATCCAACCGCTTCCAAACCACTATTCCAAACCTATTCCCACGCCAAGTGAATTTGCAACCTTGGAAGGGTAAATCCATCAAGCCACATTCGTGAAGGCAATCATTGAATTCACACATAGCATCGTGGTGCAAAGAGCAAGAACCTTGGTATTTATCGGAGCTTGAGATAACGTTGAAGGCACCACCAACTAGCAAAGGAGTTTGAGGTTGGACAGCACGGAGGTCCGCCCAGAGAGCTCTTCTTTCCAATTTTGTGCATTTTGCGTATACAATGTTTTGAGGAGAAAAGGACATAGAAAGATGTATAAGCTGGTCCGAATGGAAAATAGGAGCTACGAAACCTAGCTCATTATTCCAAAAAACCCAAATTTTTCCATTAGATTTACATTCACAGCAATCAAAACCTAGCTTATGGGCAAAGAAAGAAATTATAGCTTTGTCCACCATGGGCTCCATTAAATAAAGATTTTTTATTCAGTGTTGTTTGATAAGTGATTTCAACCTACGCAATGAGGCTTTATTTGCTATCCCTCATATATTCCATATTAAGATGCTATCCATTTAACAGTGAGGGGAGAAGGGCAAACTGGTAATTGTTCTACCCAACCGAGTGAGCATTGGCCTTCGCATGGAGGAAATTCTTTTACGTCTTTTCTTTTCGGACAAAGACTTACCGACCGGCTGTGTAGTGGGGAGGGATGACTGGATAACCTTGTTCATTGCATGGTTTGCATGGGGAGAGTCATTGTCCGAAAAGTAACATGGTAACTCTTCCACAATTTTACCATGAGAGATGATGGAGTCATCCACTGAGAGATTATTTGGGATTTGAATGTGGGGGTGTCAATTGGCTGATCTCCAGCTGCCTTTAGGAGAACCTAATCTGTTTGTAGTTCACTCCAAATTCGGGGTGGCCCTTCGATGGACCTGCTTCATGATGCTTCATGGGTGTCCAGCACGTTTGGGTTAACTTCTTTGCTGGATTCTTAATGTGTTCACCTGGTGCCATAGGTTGTTTTGCCAAACGCTGTTCACCCACCTACATGATTCAATAGCATGACCAATTTTCTTTGCATTTCGTATAGTAAGATGGTACATCTTCATGGCTGGTTTTTTGCCAAATACCTTCCTTTCCAACCCCTAACCACACCCTAAAATGGAGTTCAGATAGGAGATCAACCTCCACACACACTTTTGCAACACTTGGCCGGGTAAATTGTTCGGTTGCTAAGTCTAATTTAAGGGGAGTCCCAACAGCTTGGGCAAGACTGAACAGGCGTGCTTATCAAAAAAATTGCTGGGAGTCCCTCAAAAGTGATCCATATAGGGACTATGGATGGTTCCTCTTTGGTGCACAATGTAAAGAGTGGGTTCCACTTGAGTGAATCCGGGTGAGATTGTTCTTAAACTAAATCCTATACTTACCTTTGAGAAGCTGCTTCAAGCAAAAAGTCAAGACTATCCATGGGGGAGTAGCATCTTCCTCGCATGTAATGGCCGTTGATGAACCAAGTATTCTTCAGCCAGCAACGGAGATAGTCCTCCTTGAAAGAAAAGCAGATAATGACGTGCTTATAATCAAGATATCCTATTGTGAACTGACCTTTAAATCCAATTGTGTGGAAACTTTTCCAAAGTGTCTCCATGTTCGGTTTTCCCCTCGGGAAATTCCCCACTAGTGTAAATCAGAATGGCGCAGCAAGTTGTTAAAATTCATCCTTATAGAAGAAAATAGCTGGTTCTCCTTTATGAGATTGAAGGGCCTTCAGGGGTGCATCAAATTTTGGTGTGGGAATGTTTGAACTTTGACCATCCAAGAGTGCATGTGCATAGGTTTTTGGTTGCCTTTCAACCAGCTTGATCGGCACCTTGGCCGAGAAAGCAAGCAGTAATAGAAGTATGTAGGGTTCTTGGTTTTTAGAGCGAGAATAGAGAAGGAAGAGAAATTGCTTGTTTTTTTTCATTTATGTTTTATTTTTTTTATATTTTTTAAGCAAACTCCCGAAAGGTGTATTATTTTATTGAACAATCTTTAAACTTTACAATGCCAAATGAAAGGGCAGCTTCTAATATCCAAGGTCAACAATCCTTTTATTGCTGAAGAAATCGTCTTGGTTATACTGTACAAAGGAAGAATTTCTAATGCCCTCATTTGCAAAAAAAGAAAAAGAAAAAAAGAAAAAAAAATCTACTATTTGGTTAGCCTTTCTAAAGACACGCACAAAAGAGAAATTTCTGCCTATCACAAAAGTAGCAATGAATTGAAGTTGCGAATAAATGTTCCAAGGTGGTGTAGCTCGGCCATTCAAAATATTGATAAGGGTTAAAGAAGAATAATTAAACCAACAACAAAATTTTCTCCTCATTCTCTCTAAATTTTGAAACAGGCATCTCACTCTAAAATCCAGACCTCTGAACGCTCCTATCACCGTTGGCATTCTCGGCCATGGCTGGTTGAAGGGCAACCAAAAACTTTCGCACAAGCTCTCTTGGATGGACAAAATTCAGGTACTCCACCACCAAAATTCAAAACACCCCTTAAGGCCCTTCAATCTCACAAAGGAGAACCAGCCATTTTCTTCTCTAAGGACGAAATTCAACAACTTGCAGCGCCATTCTGATTCACACTGGTGGGGAATTTCCCGAGGGGGAAACCGAATATGGAGACTCTTCTGAAAAGTTTGCACACAATTGTCTTTAAAGGTCAGTTTACCATTGGATATCTTGACTACAAGCATGTTATCATCCATTTTTCTTTGGAGGAGGACTATCTCTGTTACTGGCTTGAGACTGCTTGGTTCATCAATGGCTTTTACATGCGTGTGCTTAAGTGGCATCCACTCTTTACCACCGATGAGGAACCTTCCATAGTCCCTATATGGATCACTTTTGAGGGCGACTCCCAACAATCTTTTTCAACAAGCAAGCCGTATTTAGTCTTGCTCAAGTTGTTGGGACTTCTCTCAAACTGGACATAGCCACTGCACAATTTACCAGGCCAAGTGTTGCAAAAGTATGTGTTGAAGTCGACCTCTTATCCGAACTCCCTTCTAGGGCGTGGTTAGGGGTTGGAAAGGGTATTTGGCCAAAAAATCAGCTATGAAGATGTACCATTGTACTGTACAAAGTGTAAGAAAATTGGTCATGCCATTGAATCATGTAGGCAAGGAGAACCGAGTTGGGCAAAACGAGCTATGGTACCAGGCGAACACACTAAGAATCCAGCAAAGAAGCCTATTCAAACACGTTGGACTCTTATGAAGCACCAAGAAACAGGTCCATTGGGAACGAAGCAAACTCCACCTACTTCACTTGTTGATAATGGAACAAATGTGGCTGGCCATACTCCACTTGATGTTGTCCCACCAGTTGTAAACACAACTCCATTGTCGAGTGTTTCATCTTAAGGCGTTGATGGTGTATATATGTGTGGAAACAAAGCCCAAGGACGGCCACTAGGAGGAGCGTTGCCACTAGTTGTGGAGGAGCAACCAGAAACGGTGAAGGGATTATCCCAACAACCTACGATTCAAAATTCAAATCCTACCTTTCATGGGGTCAATCCAACAACCTTGGATAAGGTTATTAATTCAAATCAAGAGATGGAGTCTTACCCACACGAGCAAATTTTGGAAGTTCAAAATTTGAACCCCTTGGATGGTGGGGCCACATCCGATTTGGAAAATTTACAAACAGACTTGGCTACCATAAAGGCAGCTAGGGATCATCGAATTTCAAATAACCCTTCATCTCTCATGTTAAAATTATGGAAGAGTTACCATGTTACTTTTCGGACAATGACTCTCCCCATGCAAACCATGCAACGAATGAGGTTGTCCAGCCATCTCCTTCCACTCCACAGCCAGCTAGTAAGTCCTTGTCCAAAAACAAAAGACGTAAAAGAAAATATATACCATGCTGATGCGAACCCTGTACGCAATCGATTTGATGCCACGAAATCCAAAAATTCAAGATGTCACCAAAACCCCAAAGATTGAATCTAAAGTTGGTCACAAGAATTTGGACAGCAAACACACAAAGAAGAACAATAAAGAACACACAAGAATCAAGCAAGAATTCAACCCGTTGTCTATAACTAAACAAGAACCAAATTCTTAACAAGATTCAAAACAAGAATTGACCCGTTACCTATAGGAATTAGGCAAGAACCAAATCTATAAGTCGGTTAGAACAATCACCGTTACTCAAGCGATGATCCCAACAAAGTCTTAATCCAAAGACTAAAAGAAAGAACTTTTTCCTCACGAAAAAGATGATTATTATTGATAAAAATTTGCTGTAAATTCGTCAATATGATGAGGCCTATTTACAGGCTTAATAAAGTCCTAAAAACTAGCTTAAAATCTCCTAAAAAAGTAGTGCTAGGGTTTAGCCATAGGTAGCCCCAAGATTTTGAAAGGGCTTAATGGGCCTTATTAAGGCTAATTAATGAGCCTAAAACAAAGAATTAAATCAACAACTAAACCCAACGTAAAACCAGCCCAATTTACACAAACTTAAACTTCGATTGGGCTTTACATAATAAAAACCAAACTAAAATAAACTTGAAAGGAAATTCATACTTCTTACACTTAAAGGATCTCCACTTATGCTTCACTTTGAAGAATTGGACTTCATGTATTATTGAATTGAGAATAGTCCAATCCAACTTGATCGAAATACCACGAATGTACTCCAATCTTGGCAAGAGTGAATCCATGCTTGCTCCATCTTTCATCTCCTAGGATCTTGACACATTTTGGGCTATTCATATCAAATGCGCACTCGGTTGGCTAGGAAAACTACTAGTTCGCCCTCCACCCCTCAGTGTTAAATGGATAGTATCTTAATTTCGAATATACGGGGGATAGCTAATAAACCCTCATTGCGTAGGTTGAACTTACTTAACAAACAACACCGAATTAAAAATTCTTGCTTTAATGGAGCCAATGGTGGACAAAGCTCGAATCTTTTTCTTTGCCCATAAGTTAGGTTTTGATCGCTGTGAATGTAACACCAATGGCAAAATATGGGTTTTTTGGAATAATGAGCTTGGTTTAGTTCCCATTTTTAGCTCGGACCAGCTTCTACATGTTTCTATCTCCTCTTCTCCTCAAGACATTGTCTTGCAAGCTTCCTTTGTATATGGAAAAAGCACAAAATTGGAAATGAGAGCTCTTTGGGCAGATCTCTGCGCTGTCCAACCTCAAACTCCGTGGCTGGTAGGCGGTGATTTGAATGCTATGTCAAGCTCCGATGAATATCAAGGTTCTAGCTCTTTGCACCTCGATGCGATGGGTGAATTCAATGATTGCCTTCACGAATGTGGTTTGTTGGCTTTACCTTTCCAAGGTTGTAAATTCACTTGGCGTGGGAACAGGTTTGGAACAGTGGTTTGGAAGCGGTTGGATAGATTTGTTTGTAATGCTAAATTTATGGCAGCCTTCCAACATATTAGTGTTGAGCACCTTCTCAAGACGTGCTCAGATCACTCGCCACTAGTTCTCAACGCTTCTTCATTAATAACACCAAGCCCAAAGCCATTTAAATTCCTTAATATGTGGACTAAACACAAAGGATTGGTTGCAGGTTGTGGGCAACAGTTGGTACTTGCATTGCACAAGTTCCCCCATTTCTATTCTTGCTTCCAAACTTAAAAGACTCAAAGCCGAACTTAGGAATTGGAGTCACACGGTGTTCGGCAATGTCTTCACAAAGGTACATGAGGCCGAACAAGAAGTCAAGAGTAAGAAAGAAGCCCTCTTACTCCATCACAATCATAGTAACCAAATTGCTTTGGCTCATGCACAAGTTGTTCACATGCGGTGTCTCGCGGAAGAGGAAACCTTTTGGCAGCGAAAGGCGGGGATGAAATGGCTGAAAGAAGGTGGCAAAAACTCCAAAATTTTCCATTCTACCCTTCTTGCCAAAAGACAGCCATTGCGCATCTCCAAAATCAAAGTTGACGGGAATTGGACTGAAAATAAGCAGCTCATTGAAGATGCAGGTATTAACTTCTTTAAGGAACTCTTGACTTCTAATCATACCACTGCTTAAGGTGAATTGATAGATCAATGATAACTGGATTTCTCTTGGACAAAATGTCATTCAAAATTGCTGGTTCTCAGTTCTCATTAATGGAATCCCAAAAGGGTTATTCAAATCCTTGAGAGGAGTTCGGCCGGGAGATCCTCTTTCACCTATGCTTTTTATCATCATGACGGAAGTATTCTCGAAGAGCTTAAAGAACCTGCTTCGTCAAAGGAAAATAATGGACTTCGGTCTTCCTTATCACTGTCTCCTAATTTCACACCTTGCTTTTGCAAGTGATGTAGTTATTTTTACAAAATAGGGTGCAAAATCAGTTAGGAACCTCATGGCGTTTCTGGAAAAATTCAAAGTGACTACTAGCCAGCTCGTATCTCGTATACATATGACGAATTGATTCAACATAAAACGGCATTGCAAAAAGGCCTTCCCATTCACTTATTTAGGCTGCCCCATTCAAAAAGCAAACATGAGGAGAGCACTCTTCCAGCCAATGGTAGATAAATTAGTAGCCTATATCAATGATTGGCAGTCCAAGCTTCTCTCCCCGGGGGGGAAAATTGATTCTCATAAAGCACATCCTCACAAGTATCCCTATCTACCTATTGGCAGTCCTTAACCTACCCAAAGCCGTGTTAAAAGAAGTGAACAGACATCTAGCAAACTTCTTTTGGGGAGCATCCGACCTGACACTGGTTTGCGTGTAAAACTGTTTGTAGACCAATGACATCCAACCATTGGCTAGGAATCCCTTCCCTCGCAAGCTTGGCTCACAGCTTTAGCATCAAACTATGGTGGAAATTTAGGAAAGGCAACTCACTCTGGAGAAACTTTTTTCATGCAAGATACATACGCAGTCAAACTCATCCTTGTGTAGTGCAAGAAGTGGTGAATGCCTCTTCAACATTACTTTCTTGGAAAAGAATACAAAAGGTGTGAGAGGAAGCTGAAAGTAGTCTTATTGAACGGTAATTGCTCTTTTTGGTATGACCCATGGACAAAAAGCGGTTCCCTGCTCAGGAGATGGATAATGTTTATGACAAGGGAATCATGATGGCACAAGTTTGGAGCGCTAATGGATGGAATCTCAGCCAGTTAGACTCTGGATACGCTCAAGAAGACCTTGACAGAATACGAGAAATGATATGGATCCGAATA
This sequence comes from Cinchona pubescens, assembly GCA_025175665.1. Taxonomy (NCBI): domain Eukaryota; kingdom Viridiplantae; phylum Streptophyta; class Magnoliopsida; order Gentianales; family Rubiaceae; genus Cinchona; species Cinchona pubescens. The sequence goes on from JANKKI010000232.1 coordinate 3,271,044, forward strand.
GCCCAAAGATGTGTCAAGATAAGGAGATGAAAGATGGAGCAAGCATGGATTCACTCTTGCCAAGATTGGAGTACATTCGTGTTATATTGATTGAGTTGGATTGGACTACCTTCAATTCATTAGTACATGATGCCCAATTCTTCAAAGTAAAGCACAAGTGGAGATCCTTTAAGTGCAAGAAGGCCAAATTTCTTTAATGTTTATTTTAGTTTGGTCTTTATTATGTAAAGCCCAATAGTAGTTTAAGTTTGTGTAAATTGGTATAAGAGCTGATTTTAAGTTGGGTTTAAGTTGAGTTTAGTTGTGATTTAGTTCTTAGTTTGAGGCTCATTAATTAGCCTTAATAAGGCACATTTAGCCCAAATCTTGGGGCCACTTACGGCTGAAACCTAGCACTACTTTTTCAGGAGTTTTTAAGCTAGTTTTTAGGACTTTATTAAGCCTATAAATAGGCCTCATCATATGGACGAATTACAGCAGATATTTATCAATAATATTCATCTTTTTTGTGAGGAAAAAGTTCTCTCTTTTAGTCTTTGGATTAAGACTTTGTTGGGATCATCGCTTGAGCAACGGTGATTGTTCTAACCGACTTTTAGATTTGGTTCTTGCCTGATTCATATAGGCAACGGGTCAATTCTCGCTTTAAATCTTGTTAAGAGTTTGGTTCTTGTCTCGTTATAGACAACGGGTTGAATTCTTGCTTGATTCTTGTGTGTTCTTTATTGTTCTTGTTTGTGTGTTTTCTGTCCAAATTCTTGTGACCAGCTTTTGGAGTCGATCTTTGGGGTTTTGGTGCCATCTTGAATTGTTGGGTTTCGTGGCATCAAGTTGATTGACCACGGGGTTCGCATCAGATTGGTATCAAAGCTGGTTCAATTCTGGTCAGTTCTATTTATTTTTCTCTTTAATTTTTTCCATATCTTCTTTCAAAGAAAATCATATCTGCCTGTCTCAAAAATACAAAAAAGATGTGTATAAGACTATTCATCATTATTGTTCATCTGAAAAAAATTTCCAGCCATATTGTTGCTTCTTTGTTATTGTTCTTCGTTGTTCTCTTCGTTGTTGCTACAAAAAAAAAACAAAAGAATCTTTGCCTAGCCGAATTCAAAAAAAAGAAAAAAAAAAAAGAACTCTAATTGGCCAAATTTTGAAAAAAAAAAAAAGAAAAGAGAGGAAAAAACTTGTTTGGCCGAAAAGAGTAAAAAAAAAAAAGAAAAAAAAACGTAGAAAAAAGGAAAAAAAAAAAGAGAAGAAGAAGAATCGGCTATTGAGAAGAAGGACAAAAATTTTTTAGGGCTTGCATAGTGGTTTGCTTATAAATATCGGCAATTATTTGTTTATTTCCTCATTTAAAAAGGTTTTGGTTTCTTACCCTTTCCTACTTGTGTTTGGTATTCCATATTACAATTCTAATTGCACTTGGTTTCCTTATTATAATCCTATTTGGAATTGGTTTCTAATCCTAATCCTAATCGGATTTGAAAAAAAAAAACCTAATCCAAGTTGACTTAGGAAAATTATCCTAATCCCTGTTGGACTCAGAGAACTAATCCTAATCCTAGTAGGATTTGGATTACTTACCCTAATCCCAATTGAATTAGGAAATCCACCAAATTTGGCACTTTCCATTTTTAGAAACTTCCTATTTTTGGAAACTTTCTATTTTGGAAACTTTCTAAATCAAGTCTGCATTCCAAATTTGTAATTCTGTTCAAAAGCACTTAATTTTTGTTGGTTCGTTTAATTTCTTTGTTATTCTTAAGTGCTAGTTGCTTGTTTTTGTGTGCTTAGTTTCGAAATCTTTTTTTTATTTGGTAAATTTGCTTACCAAATTCTTATTTGCTTTCTATACGTTTTGTTGCTTCAAGTAGTCTCGTATATTTTGTTGTCTCTTCTTCTTTGAAGCTTAAATCCGAAAGTTGGGTTTCCCTTATTTGTCGTTGGCCCGTGATTATTTGTTTCTTTGACTTCCAGCCAATTAAGTGGTTGAGACATAATTGGAGCTCACTTTGGTCCTCGTAGTCTTCCAAAGACTTTGAGAGCGAAATAAAGAGAGGAAAAAGGCAATGTGGTGAGATCATTTGAGTGATAAAAAGCCATTCAATTGAGGGTATACACGAGAGATTGAGTGATACAACTTGAGTGATTGCACTCCAAAGAGTAAGGTCGAGTAGTGAGGAAAAAAAATTCTAATTATTTCTTTTTCTAACACTAACCACTTTGTTTTGTGAGTTTTATTTGTGATGTCTCGCAGGCGGAAAGAGACTTTCTTCACTGAGGTTCTCGTGAATGAAAGAGTTTGTGGTATTCTAATTGATAGTAACATATGGATTAATATGCCAGTACATATCTTGTTGAAAAGTTGAATTTGCCTACTTTGCCACATCCAAAACCTTATAAGTTCCGATGGTCAACTGAAAGTGAAACGTTTGAGGTAACTGAACATGTTATTATATCCTTGACTATTGGTAAGTATTCTGATAAGATAGTTTGTGATGTAGCACCTTCGCTCACATGTCATTTACAACTTGGCCAGCTATGGGAATTATCTGAAAATGGTTTTTTTGATGGCTATACTAAGGCATATCACTTGTGTAAAAAGGGTAAAAAGTTCAAATTTATTCCTTTGCCACAACATCAAATAAATGAAGAAAGATTAGAAATTCAAAGAAAATTTCTTCAATGGAATAAAGGTAAAAAGCAAACTGGGAAAAGCCATCAAGATGAAAAGATTGTAAAGGCTTCGACCATAGGCCAAGAAAAAGAGAGAAAAGTCAGAGATATGAAGAGAATTTGTTTTGTCATGTCAACTAACCTTGATTTATCTTTGTCTAGTTTTCTTTCTTATGTATAGCCCTTCAAAGGTGTAAGTCATGATGCACTAACCTTCCAATTGAGTATCTGATCATTCCAACCAAAGCAAGGTAAGAAAGATATGGTTGTCAGTACCGTATCTCCAAGGTATGAACTTCTTTCTTGTTTTTGTGCTAAAATTCTTAGATTTGAGCATCTTAAGAAATTGTACAAATTTAATTCTGAATTTAGAATTATTTTTAGTGTACATTTTGTTTATTTCTTGTTTAAAATTAATTCCTTTGACTTGGTTGTTGTTATGAATAGAAAAGGCATGCAAATTCTTGGACTCCAATTCCAATTTGTGGAGCAGTGTTTGGATAAATCCATCCAAGCCTTAGTTGATAATCAATTACGTGCCATCAAATCTAATTTGAATTGTTGTGTTAGCATGCTACATGATTTTCAACCTTTCACTTTTGTTCAAAGTAACTTGGATAAGTTTGTTAGATTGGTTATACTTCTTTTATGCATTTCTAATCTCAAATAAAGTAAACGTCAAAATTTTCAAATTTTGTCCAAGTCAAGTTAAATTTTTGTTATTGTGCGATAACTTGTTGGATTTTATTTTACTTAGACACGCCACCAAAATTTTTGTTTATTACTTAGATGTTGAGCAACCTAAGTTGTGCGATTTAGGTCAAATACTTTGTCAAAACACTTTGACTAAAATTTTTGTTTATGGTCAAATAAATTCCAATTTGTGTCAAAATCAGTGTTTTCTGGCAATTCCTCAAATTGTGCTTATCTTGTCAAAGCTGAATGATTTTTTACTTTGGCGTGCACATTTGTTTAACTGTTTTGATCATTACTTTGTAAAACTTTGTTGTGTTCGCAATAGTGCAGGGCTTCAAGGCCTATATTCTGCCAATCTTGTGTCCCATTTGACTAATCTGTGTTTTTCTTATCCAGATTCAGATTCGAAGACGAATCCTTTCAAGGAGAGAGGGAATGATATGGATCTGAATAGCCCAAAGATGTGTCAAGATGAGGAGATGAAAGATGGAGCAAGAATGGATTCACTCTTGCCAAGATTAGAGTACATTCGTGGTATATTGATTGAGTTGGATTAGACTACCTTCAATTCATTATTACGTGATGCCCAATTCTTCAAAGTAAAGCACAAGTGGAGATCCTTTAAGTGCAAGAAGGCCGAATTTCTTTAAAGTTTATTTTAGTTTGGTCTTTATTGTGTAAAGCCCAATAGTAGTTTAAGTTTGTGTAAATTGGGTTGATTTTAAGTTGGGTTTAAGTTGAGTTTAGTTGTGATTTAGTTCTTAGTTTTAGGCTCATTAATTAGCCTTAATAAGGCCCATTTAGCCAAAATCTTGGGGCCACTTATGGCTGAAACCTAGCACTACTTTTTTAGGAGTTTTTAAGCTAGTTTTTAGGACTTTATTAAGCCTATAAATAGGCCTCATCATATGGAGAATTACAGAAGATTTTTATCAATAATATTCATCTTTGATAATGTTCGTGAGGAAAAAGTTCTTTCTTTTAGTCTTTGGATTAAGACTTTGTTGGGATCATCGCTTGATCAACGGTGATTGTTCTAACCGACTTATAGATTTGGTTCTTGCCTGATTCATATAGGCAATGGGTCAATTCTCACTTTAAATCTTGTTAAGATTTTGGTTCTTGTCTCGTTATAGACAACGGGTTGAATTCTTGCTTGATTCTTGTGTGTTCTTTATTGTTCTTGTTTGTGTGTTTCCTGTCCAAATTCTTTAACCAACTTTGGAGTCGATCTTTGGAGTTTTGGTGCCATCTTGAATTGTTGGGTTTCGTGGCATTAAGTCGATTGCGCACGGGGTTCGCACAAGAGTGAATCCATGCTTGCTCCATCTTTCATCTCCTCATCTTGACACATCTTTGGGCCATTCGGATCCATATCAGGAAACCATCAAGGGAAAGTTACTGATCACTTCACAGGACAAGGATATCATAATACGGAAGCTCACACCAAAAGGGGACTTATATCTTTGTTCAATCTCTTCCATTCGAGAATTTCACTCGACCAAACACAGCCAAGGTGTGCGTGGAAGTGGATCTATTGGCCACCCTCCATTCGAGAGTTTGAGTAGGCATTTGAAACAATGGAAAATGGCAGAAGATCAGCTATGAGGAAATTCCACACTATTGCACAAAATGTCAAAAGATTGGCCACAGTCCAGTTGATTGTTTTGCTGGGCAAAAAATGCACAAAGAACAAACGGCTCCCACCAAAGCTACGTCCAAAAAGAATGAAACAATGCAATGGAAACCTATTAAAAAGAACGTAGCTGATCCTTCGGGAGTGGCTTGTGACAATGTTCATGAAGATGCAACAAGTTTGGAACTGCAAAGTGATAAAATAATGGAACAACAAATAGTCACTAAGGTGGCTGAGTAGCCAAGGATGGAGAAACAACACATGGAGGACCACGAGGTGGAGGAGACACCAACGGTGGAGCTATTTGGGGCTAACCAGTAGGGGCAGATTTGGAATTTGGACACCCCTTTGGGGGTGCAACACTAACTCCCCCCAAAATTTGGGAGCTGAAAATTTGACCCCTTGGATCAAGGGATTGAAAATTCAAATTTGAATGCATTAGTAATGATGCGAACCCCGTGCGCAATCGACTTGATGCCACGAAACCCAACAATTCAAGATGGCACCAAAACCCCAAGGATCGACTCCAAAGTTGGTCACAAGAATTTGGACAGCAAACACACAAACAAGACCGAAAAAGAAAACACAAGAATCATGCAAGAATTCAACCCGTTGTCTATTACGAGACAAGAACCAAACTCTTAACAAGATTTAAAGCAAGAATTGACCCGTTGCCTATATGAATCAGGCAAGAACCAAATCTATAAGTCGGTTAGAACAATCATCGTTTCTCAAGCGATGATCCCAAAAAAGTCTTAATCCAAAGACTAAAAGAAAGAACTTTTTCCTCACGAAAAAAATGAATATTATTGATAAAAATCTGCTGTCAATTCGTCCATATGATGAGCCATGCCTATTTATAGCCTTATATAAATCCTAAAAACTAGCTTAAAAACTCCTAAAAAAGTAGTGCTAGGGTTCAGCCATAAGTGGCCCCAAGATTTGGGCCAAATGGGCCTTATTAAGGCTAGCCTAAAAACTAAGAATTAAATCAACAACTAAACCCAACTTAAAACCAGCCCAATTTACACAAACTTAAACTACTATTGGGCTTTACATAATAAAGACCAAACTAAAATAAAATTTAAAGAAATTCGGCCTTCTTCAACTTAAAGGATCTCCACTTGTGCTTTACTTTGAAGAATTGGGCATCATGTAATAATGAATTCAAGATAGTCCAATCCAACTCAATCAATATACCACGAATGTACTCCAATCTTGGCAAGAGTGAAGCCATGCTTGCTCTATCTTTCATCTCCTCATCTTGAGACATTTTCAGTCTATTTGGATCCATATCATTCCCTCCCTCCTCGAAAGGATTCGCCCTCGAATCTGAATCTGGATAAGAAAAGCACGGATACACTTCTAGTCAAATGGGACACAAGATTGGCAGAATATAGGCCTTGAAGCCCTACACTATTGCGAACACAACAAAGTTTTACAAAGTGAAGATCAAAACAGTTCAACAAATATGCACGCCAAAGTAAAAAATCATTCAGCTTCGACAAGATAAGCACAATTTGAGAAATTACCAGAAAACACTGATTTTGACATAAATTGGAAGTAATTTGAACGCAAATAAAATTTTTTGTCAAAGTGTTTTGAGGAAAACTTGACACAATTTCATTTTTACAAAGCATTTGACCTCAATCACACAACTTAAGTTTCTCAAAAAACTAAGTAAGGAATAAAAATTTGGGTAGCTTGTCTAAGTAAAATAAAATCAAACAAGTTATCGCGCCATAACAAAAACTTAACTTGACTTGGACAAAATTTGAAAATTTTGAAGTTAACTTTACTTGAGATTCGAAATTCATAAAAGAAGTTAACCAATCTAACAAAGTTATCCAAGTTATTTTGAACAAAAGTGTAAAAGGTCGAAAATCATGTAGCATGCTAACACAACAATACAAATCTAGATTTGATATAAGAGACAGATTATCAACTAAGGCTTGGACGGATTTATCCAAACAATGCTCCACAAATTGGAATTGAATCCAAGAATTTAAATGCTTTTTCTATTCAAAACAACAACCAAGTCAAAAACCAAGTCAAAGGAATTAATTTTAAACTAGAAATAAACAAAATGTACACTAAAAATAATTCTAAATTCAGAATTAAATTTGTACAATTTGTTCAGATGCTCAAATCTAAGAATTTTAGCACAAAAACAAGGAAGAAGTTCATACCTTGGAGATACGATACTGACTGCCATATCTTTCTTACCTTGCTTTGGCTGGAATTATGAGATATCAATTGGAAGGTTAGTGCATCATGACTTACACCTTTGAAGGGATGAACACAAGAAAGAAAATTAGACAAAGATAAATCAAGGTTAGACATGACAAAATAAATTCTCTTGATATCTCCCACACTTTTCTCTCTTTTTCTTGGCCTATGGTCGAAGCCTTTACAATCTTTTTATCTTGACTTTCGACCGCTATTTGTCTTTTCCCACTTTGATTTTTGCTTTTTTTCCATTCAAGAAATTTTCTTTGAATTTCTAATCTTTCTTCATTTATTTGATGGTGGCAAATGAATAAATTTGAACTTTTTACCCTTTTTACACAAGTGATATGCCTTAGTATAGCCATCATAAAAACCATTTTCAGATAATTCCCATAGTTGACCAAGTTGTAAATGACATGTGAGCAAAGGTGCTACATCACAAACTACCTTATCAGAATACTTACCAATAGTGAAGGATATAATAACTTGTTCAGTTACCTCAAACACTTCACTTTCAGTTGAACATCGAAACTTATAAGGTTTTGGATGTGGCAAAGTAGGCAAATTCAACTTTTCAACAAGATATGTACTTGCCATATTAATCCATATGCTACTATCAATTAGAATACCACAAACTCTTTCATTCGTAACGAGAACCTTAGTGAAGAAAGTCTCTTTCAGCCTGCAAGTCATCACAAATAACACTCACAAAACAAAGTGGTTAGTGTTAGAAAAAGAAATAATTAGAATTTTTTTTCCTCACTACTCGACCTTACTCTATTTTTTTTTTTTTAAGCAAACGAACTAATTTATTGATGGGATCCTTGATTACAAAACCGAATATTAAGGCAGCCCCTAGCATCTAGGCCAACCAAACCTTTAACAGTGTAAGGAATGGTGTAGCGATCATATTCAACATACATAGGTTTTGAAATGCCTTCATCAACTAAACTATCAGCAACTTGATTAGCTTCCCTATATACATGCTTGAAATTGATGTCTTTCCCGGTGCAAAAGCTGTTGATGAATCGCAGTTGGGAATCAATACTCCAAACGATGCCGATGTGCCTACCAAAGAGTTAACTAATACAAAGGAACAATCTCAACAATCAGTGAGTGCACATTCAGTCTACTACACATCTGAAGTCCATCTACTACTAATGCAGGCCAATGCCTCAGCTTGTAAGTTTGTTTGTTGTTGGTAGCCATTGGAAAACGCCCGGATGCATTGTCCATTGTGATCCCTTAGGATGCCGCCACCTGCTGCCATTCCTGGGTTTCCTTTGGAAGCACCATCCACATTTAATTTAAGAAAACCGTATGGAGGGCAGTCCCATTTGATGGCTAGGACTTTTTTTGGTTTGGTTTGGATGAGTTGATTACAAATGCCCCGTGACAGTAGCATGTTATCGGCTGTGGATACCTTTGTAAGAGGATGGATTGAAAAGATAGATAACAAATAAGAGCAAATGTCCGCAGTAATCCTTGTTGAAATACTAACGTTGCCATCCAAAACCGCCATGTTCCTAGCTTTCCATAAGAACCAACATATTATTCAAGGGAGTATTTTATGAACTACTCCAATTGCGGATGAAGGTGTAGCAGCCCACCACCAAGCATTTAGCCTATCCAAGATAGTCCTTACTCTTTGGAGTGCAATTCACTCAAGGTTGTATCACTCAATCTCTTGTGTATACCCTCAATTGAATGGCTTTTTATCACACAAATAATTTCGCCACACTGCCTTTTCCTCTCTTTAGTTCGTTCTCAAAGTCTTTGGAGACTACGAGAACCAAAGTGAGCTCCAACTATGTCTTAACCACTTAATTGGTTGGAAGTCAAAGAAAACAAATAATCACGGGCCAATGACAAATAAGAGACACCCAACTTTCGGATTTAAGCTTCAAAGAAGAAGATACAACAAAATATCCGAGACTACGTGAAGCAACAAAACGTATAGAAAGCAAATAAGAATTTGGTAAGCAAATTTACCAAATAAAAAAAAGGAAACTAAGCACACAAAAATAAACAAGTAGCACTTAAGAATAACAAAGAAATTAAAAGAACCAACAAAAATGAAGTGCTTTTGAACAGAATTACAAATTTGGGAAGCAAACTTGATTTAGAAAGTTTCCAAAAATAGGAAGTTTCTAAAAATGGGAATTGCCAAATGTGTTGGTGGATTTCCTAATTCAATTGGGATTAGGGTAAGTAATCCAAATCCTACTAGGATTAGGATTAGTTCTCTGAGTCCAACAGGGATTAGGATAATTTTCCTAAGTCAACTTGGATTAGGTTTTTTTTTTTCAAATCCGATTAGGATTAGGATTAGAAACCAATTCCAAATACGATTAGGATATGAAACCAATTCCAAATAGGATTAGAATAAGGAAACCAAGTGCTATTAAAATTGGAATATGGAATACCAAACACAAGTAGGAAATGGTAAGAAACCAAAACCTTTTTAAATGAGGAAATAAACAAATAATTGCCTATATTTATAAGCAACCAACTATGCAATCCCTAAAATTTTTGTCCTCCTTCTCAATAGCCGATTCTTCTTCTTTCCTTTTTTTCTTCCTCTTTCTTCAACAGTTTCTTTTTTCTTTTTTCTTTTTTTACTATTTTTGTCCAAACCAGCTTTTTTTCCTCCCTTTTTTTTTTTATCTGATTCAGTGGTTTGAGAGCTGTACTGGACCTTCAATTTTAATTTTAGTACGGTTTACAATTTCATTTTTCTTGGTTTCAGTAAGATAATTATCCCACCAACCTCTAAGGATTCCGGAAAATCCTTCGATAACAATTTTGACAGCATTTGGTTCAGAAGTTCATTTTTGTTTTAGAATATTTATATACATGAGCATGTTATGTAAAGTTTTTTGTATTGCAGCATTATTGTGACCATCAATACACCACTCATATATTGTTCTAGATGAATTATAAGAATTTGCCATTATTGAGGGATCTTCATAACTTAAATCAATAGGAGTGGGTCTTTGATAATAATTATAAGTTTGATGATAAAGAGGTTTAAATTGTGCTGCATTTTCTTTAAATTTAAATATTGTTAAACATTTTATTGGAAATATTGCAAATTCCAATAATGTTCATAGAGAATTATTAATGAATTTAAAATGTCCTACTTTATCTCATTTTAGATTGTATAAAGATGTTTTCTTGGGAAGACTTTTACATAGATCAGATGATTCTTCAAATTTTTGGAAAGAAAAATTTATAAATGGATTACCAACTCTTTTTGCTAAAAGAATAACAAATGTTCTAAAAACAATGCATGATGGATATAATATTATTTATGAAAACCTTGTCAAAAGAACAAAGATATGGTTGAATTTTGTAAAAACGAAATTGATGATTTACTCAAAAAGAAAATAATAAGAAAATCTTATTCTCCTTGGAGTTGTACTACTTTTTATGTAAATAAGAATTCAGAAATAGAAACAGGGACTCCTAGATTAGTAATAAATTATAAACCACTCAACAAAAATTTAAAATGGATAAGATACCCTATTCCTAACAAAAAAAGATCTATTAAATAGAACAGTTGGATCAAATGTATATTTAAAATTTGATTTAAAATCAGGATTTTAGCATATTCAAATAGCTGAAAAAGATAGATATAAAACTGCTTTTACAGTACCATTTGGACATTACGAATGGAATGTAATGCCTTTTGGTCTTAAAAATGCTGTCCTTCTGAATTTCAAAATATAATGAATGAAATATTTTCTTGCTACTCTTACATTATTACTTATATTGATGATATATTGATATTTTCAAATTCCATAGACCAACATTCCAAACATTTAAATAATTTCATTAAAATAGCTAAGAAAAATGGTATTGTCATTTCAGCAAAAAAGATTAAATTATTTGAGCATAAAATTAGATTTCTTGGATTTGAAATAGAAAATGGACAAATTGTCCATATTTCAAGAAGTATTGAATTGCAAATAAATTTCCAGATGAAATAAAAGCTAAAAAATAGTTACGAAGATTTTTAGGAAGTTTAAATTATATTGCTGAATATTATAAAAATATTGCACAAGATAGTAAACCTTTATATGAAAGGTTAAAAAAGAATCCACCTGCTTGGTCACAAATTCATACTAATGCTGTTAAGAAAATTAAAGAAAAAGTTAAACATTTTCCTTGTTTATCTTTAGCAAATAATAAATGGTATAAAATTGTTGAAACTAAGATGTAGATGCTTCTAATGTAGGATATGGTGGCATATTAAAACAAATTAATCCTAAAAATAATAAAGAAGAATTAGTAAGATTCAAATCTGGACTTTGCAAAAAATGCACAATTAAACTATTATACAATTAAAAAAGAAATTTTGTCTATTGTTCTTTGTATTTCTAAATTTCAAGAAGATTTATTAAATCAAAAATTTCTTTTAAGAATAGATTGCAGTGCTGCAAAATATGTTTTAGAACAAGACATCAAAAATATTGCTTCCAAACAAATTTTTGCTAGATGGCAGTCTACATTATCTGTATTTGATTTTGATATTGAATATATTAAAGGTGATTTTAATTCTTTGCCTGATTTTCTTACCAGAGAATTTTTACAAAATAACTTGAGTCTTACAGATGGAGTTTCCAAGGGAACTGAAGAAAATAGATAGTCCTTACAGAAAAGGGCTTATCAATTTATATGCTAAAATTTATTCTACTGGTTTAATATTAAATCATTATAATAATCGTTACAAGCACAAAATTTTAAATTAATAACAATTTATGAAGAAGCAGACAGAAGTTTGAGATTCAAATTACCAGACAAAAGAATGAGAGAAATGCTTTTAGATTTTGACGGAAAATCAGTTCTTTTGAGTACTTTAGAAAGTACTCTTAAAATGTATAAACAAATGATTGCTCGAGAAGAAAAAAGATTAGAAAATCTAAATAAAACTAAAATATTAATTTTCTCTGCTTAAATTGTTTTTCAGATTATGATGAATATCCTCACGAGAGGATCCCGTGGTGGAAGAAGTTCAAATTCAGGAAGAGGACAAATACGACAAATAAATTCAGGAGGACAAATTTCTCCAAAAAAATTTCCCCCACTCCCCTCAAATTCCTCAAATGCAAATTTAAATTTTTTACAGGTTGTAGAAAATCCATTAAATGTTCCTTCAAATCCAATTTCTCCACTTAATAGAATGACTATTCTTGGATCAATTCCAAGCAGCTCAAATCGTCCTAAAACTGCCATACCTGCGATTTACTTCAAATCCTTTTGATTCTTCTTCTATTGGAATATCTTTAGAGGAAGAAAAATCTTCTCCTAAGCCTATTGAAAAAGAGCCTTATAAACCAAATAGAACTAAAGGTCATATTTCTTTCATTGAATTAAATGAAATATATCAAAATATTTTTCAAATTATAAATAAATACTTTTCAAAAAATTATGGCTCTTACTTCCTCATTACAGCACCTCCTAAATATAGACATACTTATGCTGATTTTCTCAATCTTACCAAATTTGTTGATATCAAAGATGGTGACATTGGATGGAGACCCACTATCCAAGATCATTATTTCACAATGTCTAAAATGTTCATTAAAACAGTCCCTTCTGCTGATGATTGGAGTACACATTCTTCTAATGTGTTCTCTTTCAGATCATTTTACAATAATTCCGATTATACTTTCAATTATTGGGATTGTATAAATTCATTCACCTGTGTTCTTCTTTACAATACTACTGATTTTAAACACACCTGGTGGATCCGTATGGCACAATTCTAAACAACAAAACTTTTCTTCCTATGTGGTTCTATAGGTGGTTTCAATCCTTTGGAATTCCTGAAAATTTTCTTCCTTCTGATATTCAAAAATTATTCAAACAATTTAAAAAAGTGTTTGAAAGTGATTTTTCTGATCCTGACATTCCTGGAAGACAATTGTTACACTTCTTAGCCAAATTCAGTATTCCCTGGCTTTTTTCATGGAAATTGGAAACAGGCATTGCTGCTGGATACTTTCTTCCTCAAATCAGAAGAATCCATGAGAACAAATGGTGGCCTAGGTGTGAGTATAACTGTTCTCAAATTGAACAGTCTTTACTTATGGAAGAGAAAATGAGAGTCCAGAATCTCCAGGAACAACAAAAAGAAAAAGAAAAAGAAGAATTTATTTTTCAAAAAAGCATAAAATTGAAAAACCAAAAAGAGAGAAATATTGACAGTCAAAAATTAGATTTAGAAAAAATCAGAGATCAGATCATGCAAGAAGGGAAATGTTTCCAAACAAATTGATTCGATTCAAGGGACTTCTTCAAAGGGAAAAGAAAAACTTGCTTTACCAATTAAAACTGACAATAAATTTGAACCTTCTTTTTCCCTAATGGATTTTGATGAATTGAATGAGGATGATGACCCTTTTATGAATGAAGAAATGGATAAATACATGGAAATTCATGAAATAATAGAGCAAAAGACACAGGAGTTGGAAAATCTCATCTCCAAAGGAAAATCTCAGACAGATGTTGCAAGAAAACACTTTTCAGATGATGAAACAAGCTCTCAATCAGGATCCCAAAGTTCTCAAAAATCAAAAAAGAAACACGGATTTGAAAACTTCATTTTGAATCCACACAGTAACGGTCAATACTGTGTGGACTTCAAAGAAATATTTTCAAATCCGAAATTACTGTGCGGATATCAAAATGAAGTTTTAAAATCCGTTTCTAAGTGCTTATAAATAGAGGCCTTCAAATGTTAGGGAAGGCAGAGTTTTTAGAACTCAGAACTTTCTTTTCTCATCTTTCCTCTCTCTTCTATTCCACTTTTGTAATCAATATTTCTACTTCCTGCTTTCTACAATAAAATGAGTAAGTTTCTCTCTTTATGCTTTTTAAATTCAGTCTTTAATATTTAATTAAATTCTCTCTTGTTGGTAATATTTTGATGCATTTCATTTAATTCAATGAAAGAAATATGACCTTTAGTTCCATTCGGTTTATAAGGCTCTTTTTCAATAGGCTTAGGAGAAGATTTTTCTTCCTCTAAAGAAATTCCAATAGATCTGGAAATTTATTTGCAATTCAAAACTTCTTGAAATTTAGGATGATTTGAGCTGCTTGGAATTGATCCAAGAATAGTCATTCTATTAAGTGGAGAAATTGGATTTGAAGGAACATTTAATGGATTTTCTACAGCCTGTAAAAAATTTAAATTTGCATTTGAGGAATAAGAGGAGAGTGGGGGAAAATTTTTTGGAGAAATTTGTCCTTCTGAATTTATTTGTCTTATTTGTCCATTTCCTGAATTTGGACTTCTTCCACCACGGGATCCTCTCGTGAGGATATTCATCATAATCTGAAAAATAATTTAAGCAGAGAAACTTAATATTTTAGTTTTATTTAGATTTTCCAATCTTTTTTCTTCTCAAGCAATCATTTGTTTATACATTTCAAAAGTACTTTCTAAAGTACTCAAAAGAACTTATTTTCCCTCAAAATCTAAAAGCATTTCTCTCATTCTTTTGTCTGGTAATTTGATTCTCAAACTTCTATCTGCTTCTTCATAAATTGTTATTAATTTAAAATTTTGTGCTTGTAAAGAATTAGCACGATTATTATAATGATTTAATATTAAACCAGTAGAATGAATTTTAGCATATAAATTGATAAGCCCTTTTCTGTAAGGACTTTCTAATTACTTCAATTCCCTTGGAAACTCCATCTGTAAGACTCAAGTTATTTTGTAAAAATTCTCTGGTAAGAAAATCAGGCAAAGAATTAAAATCACCTTTAATAGATATTCAATATCAAAATCAAATACAGATAATATAGACTGCCATCTAGCAAAAATTTGTTTGGAAGCAATATTTTTGATGTCTTGTTCTAAAACATATTTTGCAGCACTGCAATCTATTCTTAAAAGAAATTTTCTATTTAATAAGTCTTCTTGGAATTTAGAAATACAAAGAACAATAGACAAAATTTCTTTTTTAATTGTTAAATAGTTTAATTGTCCATTTTTCCAAAGTCCAGATTTGAATCTTACTAATTCTTCTTTATTATTTTTAGGATTAATTTGTTTTAATATGCCACCATATCCTACATTAGAAGCATCTATTTCAACAATTTTATATCATTTATTATTTGCTAAAGATAAACAAGGCAAATGTTTAACTTTTTCTTTAATTTTCTTAACGGCATTAGTATGAATTTGTGAGTAGGTGGATTCTTTTTTAACCTTTCATATAAAGGTTTACTATCTTGTGCAATACTTTTATAATATTCAGCAATATAATTTAAACTTCCTAAAAATCTTTGTAACTGTTTTTTGTCTTTTATTTCATCTGGAAATTTATTTGTAAATTCAATACTTCTTGAAATAGGGATAATTTGTCCATTTTCTATTTCAAATCCAAGAAATCTGATTTTTTGCTCAAATAATTTAATATTTTTTGCTGAAATGACAATACCATTTTTCTTAGCTATTTTAATGAAATTATTTAAATGTTTGGAATGTTTGTCTATGGAATTTGAAAATATCAATATGTCATCAATATAAGTAATAATATAAGAGTAGGAAGAAAATATTTCATTCATTATATTTTGAAATTCAGAAGGAGCATTTTTAAGACCAAAAGGCATTACATTCCATTGTAATGTCCAAATGGTACTGTAAAAGCTGTTTTATATCTATTTTTTTCAGCTATTTGAATTTGCCAAAATCCTGATTTTAAATCAAATTTAGAATATACATTTGATCCAACTGTTCTATTTAATAGATCTTTTTTGTTAGGAATAGGGCATCTTTTTCCATTTTAAAACTTTGTTGAGTGGTTTATAATTTATTACTAATCTAGGAGTCCCTCTTTCTATTTCTGAATTCTTATTTACATAAAAAGCAGTACAACTCCAAGGAGAATAAGATTTTCTTATTATTTTCCTTTTTAATAATTCATCAATTTCCTTTTAACAAAATTCAACCATATCTTTGTTCATTTGACAAGGTCTAGCCTTAGTTGGTATATTTTTCTCCACAAAATTTGTTTCGTAAGGTAATTCTATAATATGTCGTTTTCTATTCCAAAAGGCATTGGGAACTTAATTAAAAATTTCAGAAATAATTTGTTTATTTAATTGAGAAATTTTTCCTTTTATTTTAGGAGAATTTAATTGTTATTCTATTTTTAAATTTAATATTTCTTTATGTAAATAATTAATTTGATTTTGTTTTAATTTAATACTATAATCCAGAGAGTTTAAATCAGAAATTTTTTCTGTAGTAGCAAAATCAAAGGTTAATTCTTTATTTTTATTACATATTATTTTTCCATCACAATAATAAGGATACATTTGTTATAAAAATGGGGTTCCTAAAATTAAATGAAATCCAACATTTTTAGTTGAGATAAAAGGCATTCTAATGAAATTTCCTTCTTTTGAAAAAACACAAACATTTGAAATTTTATGTTCAATATGAATTTTTGATCCTTCAGCTGCTATTAAGAAAGTTGTAGTTTTTCCAAAATATTGAGATGGAACTAATCCTTCTCTAATACAATTTAAGTCAGCACCATCGTCTACCATAGCAATTGATATAAAGGCATAATATCATTTATAACAATTGAAACATAAATGTATTTTTCTGAGATATATACATAGTGTTAATATCATAACTTAAAAATTCTTTTGAATTTTCTGCCGCAGATTTATCTTCTGTATTATTAGTTTCTAATTTTATTTTTCTTAGTTCTTCAACTAAAGAAAGTTCTTCTAAATTGATGACTCTGTTTTTTAAATTTTCAAGACATTATTTAAGAGTATCTATTATTTCTTTAATTTCTTGTTTTAATTCATTTATTTCTTGTTTTAAAATTTGAATCGTTACTGGTTTAGTGGAAGTATTTTGAATATGATTAAAAACATCTTTCATAGAAAAACTGGTATTTTTAATTTCTAATTGTTCTTTGATTTTGGGGGGAACATATTCTATTTTTTCTTCATTTTTCTTTATAGCATTATGTAAAGCTAAATATCTTTCAATGTATAATCTCTTTTGATCAGGATTTTCTATTTCATCTATCAGATCTAAAATAAATTTTTGATTACCTGTTAAAGTAAAAATTTTAGGATTTAAATCATGAGCTTCCACTATAGATTTATAATAAAATAATTCAGGGGTACAATTAGAACATTCACCCGAATCATCAAATTTTTTCAGAAAAATTATCTTCATAATTTTCTTCAGAATCACTGCTAGAAATTAATAGATGATGAAGAATGTGTTAAGAATTTCTAAGTACCAATCTATTAAGTAAATCTAGATTTTTCTATCAAACTTTATTTTAGTTGTAATTTACAAGCATAATGTCCTTTCTTTCCACATTTTCTACAAATTATATTTGCTCTTACCCATTCTTTTACTTCTTGATCTGTTTTCTTATTATTCATCATTTTTTACTTATTTTTATTCTTCTTTCTAAAGAATGGTCTGTAAGATTTAGTTTGTTTTTTAGTACTTTGTTTAAATTTATTTTTCTTTTTATTTTTTATAATTCTTTTTTCTTTTTGATATGGAATAGGAGGAGCGGGAATAGCGAATTGGTCACAAAAATCTCCTAATTCAGTTCTTTGTTTGTATTTTTTAATCTGAGCTTTTAATTTAATGTCATTGCATAATTTTATTCCTTCTTCTGTACAAACACAAAGAATATCACCGCATGTTAGGTTTTCATAAATAATATTATATCCATCATGCATTGTTTTTAGAGCATTTGTTATTCTTTCGGCAAAAAGAGTTGGTAATCCATTTATAAATTTTTCTTTCCAAAAATTTGAAGAAGCGATCATCAGATCTATGTAAAATTCTTCCCAAGAAAACATCTTTATACCATCTAAAATGAGATAAAGTAGGACATTTTAAATTCATTAATAATTCTCTATGAACATTATTGGAATTTGCAATATTTCCAATAAAATGTTTAACAATATTTATTATTAAAGTAAAGGCAGCATCTGATTCAGTGGTTTGAACTGGACCTTCAATTTTAATTTTAGTATGGTTTACAATTTCATTTTTCTGGGTTTCAGTAAGATAATTATCCCACCAACCTCTAAGGATTCTGGAAAATCCTTCAATAACAATTTTGAGATGTGTATAAGAGACAGAATAAAAGACTATTTATTGACATGAGCAATTTATGGAAAGTTTAAGATATTGCAGCATTACTGTGAGCATCAATACACCACTCATATATTGTTCCCGAATTATAAGAATTTGCCATTATTGAGGGATCTTCATAACTTAAATCAATAGGAGTGGGTCTTTGACAATAATTATGAGTTTATGATGGAAAGAGGTTTAAATTGTGCTGCATTTTCTTTAAATTTATTTGTTCTTTTTATTGCAAAAATATTTTCTTCTGGAATATTTAAATTTTTGAACATTTTAGAAATGTTCAAAATATCATTTTCTGAACAATTGCTTTCATTATTTTCACTATCAGTATCATTTTCTTTTACTGATAAAACATTTAATTTTAAAATATTTTTCTGTATATCACTTGAAGAAGGTTCTGTTATATTTAAATCTTTCATTTTTCCTCTTAAAATTTTTACTATTTCTTCACTTTGATCAACAAAAACATCAGAAGGTAAATTCTCTCTAGGTTTTATTGAAGAAATATGATCATTAGAAGTAGGAATAGGTTTAATATTAACAGGAGTATCCATAAAAGGAGAAGAATAATAATGTAATTTTTCTTCAATTCTATTTAATTGTTTAGAAATTGTTCCTAAGTTAAGATTTGAAAAATTATTTTGTTTTCAATTTTAGTCATATCCGGTTTAGAACTATCTTCAGCATAAGGAAAAGCCTCAGTTTGGGCCGCTTCTGATCCTATTTTAAGAGTTCTTGCCGGAGGATGTATAGATTTTATAATGTTATCATCATTTAAACACCAATTTTGATAAGTTTCTTCTAAAATAGTAATATCAAAATTTTTATCGATTAAACTAGCATTATATTCATTTCCAAACCATGGTATAAAATCTATGTATACCATAGAAGTTTTAATAAATTTCTAATAATTTTTGTTGATTTCTTTTAATTCTATTGTATTATAGATTGAGGAAAACCATTTTTTGAAATTTTTATATTTATTTTTAAAAAATTCTTCTTTAGATTTTTCAGCAAATTTTCTCATTTCTTCATCAGAAAATTCTTGGTTTGATAAAACATTTATCTGATAGTCAGATTGATAATTTATCTCAGATCCTAAATTTATATCTTCTGTTTCATTTGCAGAATTATAAATTCCATGAAGAATTTTATTAAGTCATTCTTGAGTTCCTTCAAAATTTAATCTACTAGATCTCGATCTATCTACAGATCTAGGTGTATTTTGAAAATTTTGAGAGAGAGATGTTGGAATAGAAGAAGTAGATCTCCTTCTTCTAGTGAAAGCAATTTCTACATTTCCTGTAGATTCTTCATTAATATAAGAAACAGTAGTATTAACTTTTGTAATCTTCTCAAAAGTCCAAGTTTCTGGAATGTTAACTTCATCCCAGTTTATTAATTTAAAAATTTGTATATTAGATCTGGTTAAATTTGTATCAATTAAAGGAGTTTTTCTGTCATTTGTATTTATATTAATAGCACCTGGACTTATAGTATTCATTAATTTATAACAAATTCTATAAGTTGTATTTATATTTTCTGATCCAGGTTTCATATCATAACCTTTAGTTTTAATATTTAAGGTTAAAACATCAAGCAAATTTTTATCACTTAGAGATACTGAAAATTTTGGATAGCTACTAAAATAAATTGGGTCATTACAAAGGCTTGATTCAATTAAATCGATTAAAGATGAATCTGAAAATTTATTATGTCTGGCATCACGAAGAGCAACACAGATAGTAGTATCAAGTCCTTGACGATTTGGAGTTTGCAAAGCAATTTGAATCAATCCAATATGAATATAATTATAATTTTGAACTTCTAAATCTTTTTCCTTTAATAATTTAATAGTTTCATCGGTTCCTCTAATAGGAATAGGTTTTTCAACAGTTTTTATCATTAATTTAGATTTGTAATCAAAAGCACCAAATTTATAAACCATTTGTGGTTTTAATTTGGGTAAATGCCAATTTGTTTAAATTTAATGAATTCAGAATTTTTAGTAGATTTAGGAGAAGAAGTAGAAGCTGAGCCAAAAATACGAGAAAGCATAATGTTCAAACTTAAGGATTAATTATAACTGACTAAATTCATATCTTAATAATAAACTCAATAAACTTATTGGTGATTAAAATAAAACTATTTTTATTCAAAAATAAAGATAATTGTTAAACTCGTCTGTCAATAACCCTCAATTTAATTTAATGGCTAAGACAAATGGGTCTTACAACAACAGCCCGATAGTCTTTTATGCCAGTTACGACTTGGGTGACGATCCATTTAACAATAAAATAATTATTAAAGAATAAAAATCATTTTACTTGACCATCCTTATTGTTTACTGATTTTATTAGTAAGTCATGATTTAGTACAATTATAATCAATCCTCAAAGAATTTAACTAAACATGGCTCTGATACCAACAAGAGAGAATTTAATTAAATATTAAAGACTGGATTTAAAAAGCATAAAGAGAGAAACTTACTAATTTTATTGTAGAAAGCAGGAAGCAGAAATATAGATTACAAAAGTGGAATAGAAAAGAGAGGAGAGATGAGAAAAGAAAGTTCTGAGTTCTAAAAACTCTGCCTTCGCTAACATTTGAAGGCCTCTATTTATAAGCACTTAGAAACGGATTTTAAAACTTCATTTTGATATCCGCACAGTAATTTCGGATTTAAAAATATTTCTTTGAAATCCACACAGTATTGTCACCGACAGAAGTGGGGTCCCTTTTTGTCCCATCATTTTTGTTTCTTTTTTGATTTTTGAGAACTTTGGGATCCTGATTGAGAGCTTGTTTCATCATCTGAAAAGTGTTTTCTTGCAACATCTGTCTGAGGTTTGCTTTGGAGATGAGAATTTCCAACTCCTATGTCTTTTGCTCTATTATTTCATGAATTCCCATGTATTTATCCATTTCTTCATTCATAAAATGGTCATCATCCTCATTCGATTCATCAAAATCCATTAGGGAAAAAGAAGGTTCAAATTTATTGTCAGTTTTAATTGGTGAAGCAAGTTTTTCTTTTCCCTTTGAAGAAGTCCCTTGAATCGAATCAATTTGTTTGGAAACTTCTTGCATGATCTGATCTCTGATTTTTTCTAAGTCTAATTTTTGACTATCAATATTTCTCTCTTTTTGGTTTTTCAATTTTCTGCTTTTTTGAAAAATAAATCTTCTTTTTCTTTTTCTTTTTGTTGTTCCTGGAGATTCTGGACTGTACTCCTTTTCTCTTCCATAAGTAAAGACTGTTCAATTTGAGAATAGTTATACTCACACCTAGGCCTCATGGATTCTTCTGATTTGAGAAAGAAAGTATCCGGCAGCAATGCCTGTTTCCAATTTTCATGAAAAAATCCAGGGAATACTGAATTTGGCTAAGAAGTGTAACAACTGTCTTCCAGGAATGTCAAGATCAGAAAAATCGCTTTCAAACACTTTTTTAAATTGTTTGAATAATTTTTGAAGATCAGAAGGAAGAAAATTTTTAGGAATTCCATCGGATTGAAACCACCTATAGAACCACATAGGAAGAAAAGTTTTGTTGTTTAGAATTGTGGGTTCCATACGGATCCACCAGGTGTGTTTAAAATCAGTGGTATTGTAAAGAAAAACATAGGTGAATGAATTTGTACAATCCCAATAATTGAAAGTATAATCGAAATTATTGAAAAATGATCTGAAAGAGAACACATCAGAAGAATGTATACTCCAATCATTAGCAGAAGGGACTAAGTTTTAATGAACATTTTAGAAATTGTGAAATAATGATCTTGGATAATGGGTCTCCATCCAATGTCACCATCTTTAAT
Organism: Cinchona pubescens; assembly: GCA_025175665.1. Classification (NCBI taxonomy): domain Eukaryota; kingdom Viridiplantae; phylum Streptophyta; class Magnoliopsida; order Gentianales; family Rubiaceae; genus Cinchona; species Cinchona pubescens. The sequence continues at coordinate 3,293,269 of JANKKI010000232.1, forward strand.
ATCAACAATTTTGGTAAGATTGAGGAAATCAGCATAAGTATGTCTATATTTAGGAGGATTATTTGCTGTAATGAGGATTATTTGTTGTAATGAGGAAGTAAGAGCCACAATTTTGGTTCTTGTCTCACTATAGACAATGGGTTAAATTCTTGCTTGATTCTTGTGTGTTCTTTTTCGTTCTTGTTTGTGTGTTTGCTATCCAAATTCTTGTGACCAACCTAGGAGTTGATCCTTGGGGTTTTGGTGCCATCTTGAATTGTTGGGTTTCGTGGCATCAAGTTGATTGCGCACGGGGTTCGCATCACAAGGGATCTCTAACGCAATGCAGTTGCCAATTAGCTTCTACAACCTGCATGAAATTTGGGTGCTTAACCCACATATTTAAAAATTTAAAGGATTTCGGCCCTGCTTTTGACGTATTGGAGTCTACAGCTTGAGGAGAAGTGGTGAATGATCTGAGCAAGTTTTTAAAAGATGGTCGACCATGAGTTGTTGAGCAGCCATGAGAAAGGCATTGTTGCAAACAATCCTGTCCAACCATTTCCATGCCGCATTTCCAAATCCGTTCCCTATCCATGTGTATTTGTAACCTTGGAAGGCTAAGTCTAGAAAACTGTAGTTGGATAAGCATTCATTGAATTCCTTCATCATTTCGTAATCTAGGGTGCTCGCACCCCCTTTGTATTCATCACCTCCAACTATCCATGGAGTAGATGTTGTGCTCTAGGCAGCTCTTAGCTCCGTCCATAGCTAGTACATCCATGTTGCTAAGACTCAAAGAAATTGAAACATGAAACAATTGGTCAGAAATGAAAATATCCGTTAGGATAACATCGTTATTTTAAAACAGCCAAATTTGGCCATTTGTGTTTGATTTGCAATGATCAAAACCTAATTTGTATGCAAAAAAATTGATCTGGACCTTATCCACCATCTTTGGTTCTAATAAGGCTAGGATCTTTATTTTGTGATCTCTTACCAGCAACTTTACTCTACGAATTGAGGGTTTATTGGCCACCCCCCTTATTTTCCACACTAACACACTATCCATTTATGAGGGCTGGGTTAGAAGGCGAGATGGGGTTGGATTTGGACCTTGTTCGAATACTCGTAGGCATGTTGTATAATATTCTTCTTCTTGCTTTCTTCTTAGTCTTACTGTCCAGCCTTGGATTTGGTGATGCCTCCAATGGCAGTGTGGTTCTTCTCCATCATCCAATTCGAGTGCATGGGAGTCTTCCTTATTTTCAGAAAAGTACCATGGCATTTCTTGCATGAATTTTGAATGTGAGGATTTTGAGGAGATTCTATCTGATTTGAATTGGTCAATCCTTCCCCAACCAAATTAGTTACTTGATATGGATCCGAATAGCCTAAAAATGTGTCAAGATGAGGAGATGAAAGATAGAGCAAGCATGGATTCACTCTTGCCAAGATTGAGAAGTACATTCGTGGTATATTGATTAAGTTGGATTGGACTATCTTCAATTCATTATTACATGATGCCCAATTCTTCAAAGTAAAGCACAAGTGGAGATCCTTTAAGTTCAAGAAGGCTTAATTTCTTTAAAGTTTATTTTAGTTTGGTCTTTATTATGTAAAGCCCAATAGTAGTTTAAGTTTGTGTAAATTGGGCTGGTTTTAAGTTGGGTTTAGTTGTTGATTTAATTCTTAGTTATTAGGCTTATTAATTAGCCTTAATAAGGCCCATTTAGCCCAAATCTTGGTGCCACTTATGGCTGAACCCTAGCACTACTTTTTTAGGAGTTTTTAAGCTAGTTTTCAGGATTTCTATAAGCCTATAAATAGGCCTCATCATATGGACGAATTGACAGCAGATTTTTATCAATAATATTCATCTTTTTCGTGAGGAAAAAGTTCTTTCTTTTAGTCTTTGGATTAAGACTTTGTTGGGATCATCGCTTGAGCAACGGTGATTGTTGCAATGGCTAACCGACTTATAGATTTGGTTCTTGCCTGAATCAAATAGGCAACGGGTCAATTCTTGCTTTAAATCTTGTTAAGAGTTTGGTTCTTAACCCTTTGTCTATAGCGAGACAAGAACCAAACTCTAAACAAGATTTAAAGCAAGAATTGACCCGTTGCTTATATTAATTAGGCAACAACCAAATATATAAGTCGGTTAGAACAATCACCGTTGCTCAAGCGATGATCCCAACAAAGTCTTAATCCAAAGACTAAAACAAAGAACTTTTTCCTCACGAAAAAGACAAGTTTTTTGACAAAAATCTGCTGTAATTCGTCCATATAATACTGCATATTATTGAATACAAGCCTTAGAAAAGGGGAGTAGCCTTTATTACGTTAATAGTTTAAAAACACTCATGAAAACTCTCATCTTTCCCTCTGAAACCTCTCTCTTTCTCTAGCTTTCTTCCTTGAATTTCTGCAATGGCCGAGGGTGATGCCCTCTAGCCTATTGCTGGGGGGGCAATCTAAATCATTTGCACAGGCTTTATTGGGTGGCACAACTGATGCACAACCAGAACAACCCTTGAAAAAGCTTCAATCCTACAAGGGTGAGCCGGCGGTCTACTTCTCCGCGGATGAAATTCAAAGGCTGGCTACTCCATTTAAATACACACTGGTTGGTCACTTCCCACGAGGCAAACCTAACATGGAATTACTCTGCAAAAGTTTCCACACTATTGGTTTCAAAGGTGATTTTATAGTAGGCTATATTGATTACAAGCATGTCATGATTTGCTTTACATTAGAGGAGGATTATCTAAGGTGCTGGCTTAAAGCCACATGGTTCATCAATGGTTTTTTCATGCGTGTTCTTAAATGGCACCCTCTTTTCTCACCGGAGATAGAACCATCCATCGTGCCAGTGTGGATAACCTCGAAGGGCCTCCCAGCAGTCTTCTACAATAAACATTCCATTTTTAGCATCGTACAAGCAGTTGGCACACCACTTTTTTTTTTTTTAGTTCGTTGGCACGCCACTTAAGCTAGACTTGGCTATCCCGAATTTTACTTGGCCAAACACTGCTAAGGTATGTGTAGAAGTTGATCTACTTGCAGTTTTACATTCATGAGTTTGTATTGGTGTTACTGTGAATGGAAGATGGCAAAAAATCGGCTATGAAAATTTGCCAAGCTACTGTACAACTTGTCACAAAATCGGTCATGCATCATTGGATTGCAGGGTCAGCAACTCCCGTCCGTCAAACCAGCATCTCCAACAGCAACCCATCCCAAAAATGTCCCACAACTCCAGCAAATACAAAAGGCTAACAAAAAATGGATTCCACTTTCTAGCACAGACCCGGGTCCCTCGGGTACAAAGCCATCAAATTCACAATCTCTAGCAGCTGCGGAGGAGTTGATCACCCGGGTGGAACCACCACCATCACGGCTACAAGAGACGATCCAGGCATCTCCAACAACCCCACCAGTTCAAATTTTGAATTCTTTGCAGATAGGAGCTGCCATACAGATTCGGAGAGTTATGGATCCCTTGGAGATAGGAACAACCTTATCTCATTCGGTTGATAATCCTAATCTCCTCAACAATGCTGAAGATGTGTTGACCAAGTCAATGGGGGGGTTGCAACAAACGTGGAGCTACCTTTGGTTCAAACTTGTAGTAAGGTAATCCAACCAAATTTGGCTACTGTCCAAACAACCGCTCCCAAACAGCCGGCTGTAATAATCCAGCCAACATCTCCCAATTTGCACATGCAAACCATCGTGCCCATGGATGACTCTTCCATTCCTCACGCAACAATTATGGTTGAATTACCATGCCATTTTTTGGAGGGCGAATCACCCAATGCATCACATGCAGCACATGACAACCCGCAACCATCTCCCGTTCAATTGCAACCGGTGAGTCAACCTTGGTCCAAGAGGAAAAGTAGACGTAAACGAATTTACAATATGCCAAGGCCTATGCGTACTAGGCTGGCTAAGAAACCTTCCACTTTGCCCCTACCTCCTCAATTTTAATGGATCCTCTAGTGTTTTAGCATGGAATATAAGAGGAATAGGTAATAAACCTTCCATTCGTAGGTTAAAGTTGCTAGTTACACAAAACAGAATAAACATTCTTGCTTTAATGGAGCCTATGGTGGACAAAGCAAAGATTCCTCTTTTCGCCCACAAGCTAGGGTTTGATTGTTGCCAATCTAATTCTAACGGGAAGATTTGGGTTTTTTGGAATAAGGGGCTAGTCCTAACCCCTATTTTAGTTTCTGATCAACTTTCTCATGTTTCTTGCTCCTTCCCATCCTATCATACAACTGTGGAAATCTCTTTCATTTATGCAAAGTGTACTAAGGCAGAAAGATGAGACCTTTGGGAGGCCCTCCGGACTATCCAACCACACTCTCCATGGCTGGTTGGGAGAGATTTCAATGTCATTTCCAGCTCGGATGAATATAAAGGTGGCAGCTCACTCGATGTTGAAGCCATGACGGAATTTAATGATTGTCTTCATGATTGTGGATTGATAGATATTAGGCCTTCCAAGGTTGCAAATATACTTGGAGGGGCAATAGGATGGGAGGCACTGTGTGGAAAAGACTAGACCGGTTCGTGTGCAACAACGATTTCCTTGCTGCCTTCCGCAACATTAATGTTGAACACCTCATCAAGACGTGCTCAGATCATTCACCTCTCCTTATCAAAGTGTCAAATGACGTCACAACAGGCCCAAAGCCATTTAAATTCTTAAACATGTGGACGAAGCATAAAGATTTTTTGCAGGTAGTGGAACAAAATTGGTCTTTACATTGTTCTGGACCGCCTTTCTTCGTTTTTTCTTGCAAGCTCAAACGATTGAAAGCAGAGCTAAAAATTGGAATCATACGGTGTTTGCAGATGTGTTTTCCAAAGTCCAAGCAGCTGAACGGGAGGTACATGTAAAGGATGAGGCATTTCTACAGCAACAAAATCCAAACAATCAATTGGCACTATCTCATGTGCAATCGGTTCACACTTGATGCCTGGCTGAAGAGGAAATGTTTTGCTCTAGATGGCGACAAAAAGTGGGCATAAAGTGATTAAAGGAAGGCGACCATAATACTACCTTATTCCATTTAGCACTCATGGCCAAGAAACAACGTTTGAGGATCTCAAAAATTAAAGTGGATGGTGTTTGGACTGAAGATACACAATGTATTGAAGCTGAGGGGATTAAGTTTTTCCAACATCTCTTATCGTGTAATGAGCCGACGGTGATAGATCTCCATAAGAGACAGTTAGATACTCTTCCCACGATAGTCTCCAATGCAGACAATCAACTCTTGCTAGCTGAACTCAACACTAAGGAGTTAAAAGAGGCAGTTTTCTCCCTCAACCCGGATGGAGCAGCCGGCATTGATGGATATAACGGTATTTTCTTCTCCTTTTGCTAGGATATTATTCATCGGGATCTTTTCCATGCTGTAGGAGCATTCTTGAAGGAGGCGACACTGCCACGTACGTTCACTAGTACCCTCATTACTTTAATCCTGAAAGTTACGAATCCCTCATCTTTCACTGATTTTCCATCATGACCCATTAGTCTATGTACTTTCTTCAACAAAGTATGCACAAAGATTTTGGCTACCAGGCTCTCTACTAGTATGCCAAAACTTATTTCCCCCGAACAAGGTGCTTATGTCCCAGGTAGAGAAATTGCAGATAATATCCTTCTAGCCCAAGAGATGGTGGAGTTCTTAAACAGGAAAACAAGAGGTGGTAATCTGATCATCAAGCTGGACCTCGCCAAAGCTTTTGATAGGTTATCTTGATCTTTTTTATATGAAATTTTGAGGAGGTTTGGTTTTGATGAGAATTGGATATCTTTAGTGAAGAATAGTCTGGAATATTGTTGGTTTTCTATTCTCATTAATGGTGTGCCAAAAGGTTTCTTTAAATCTTCAAGAGGAGTTCGGCAAGGGGAACCTCTATCCCTCATTCTTTTCTTAATTATGATGGAGTCTTTCTCCTGTGGTTTGAGTGCTCAATTTCGCGTTGGGAAAATTTCTGAGTTCGCTCTTCCGAGGTCATGTCCAACCATGAGATGGTTTACTGCTCTCATTTGGCTTATGCGGATGATGTGGTAATTTTTACAAGGGGAGAGGCTAATTCAATCCAAAATCTCATGGCTTTCATTTCAAGGTTTGAGACATCCTCTGGGCAGCTTTGCCACAAAGCCAAAAGTTCTTTTTATTTGTCCAAGACATCATCCACAACTCGTATTCGGATGATTCAAGCCAAAACGGGGTTTACAAGAAAATCCCTACCATTCATATATTTGGGATGCCCCATCCAAAAAGAAAAAAAATGGAAAGACCTTTTTCAGCCAATGATAGAAAAAGTGACAGCACGCATTCATGGTTGGAAAACAAGATTTCTCTCTACTAGAGGATGGCTTATTCTCATCAAACACGTGTTGAGTAGCATCCCAATCTTTTTTATGGCAGTTCTCGCTTCTCCACTTTCAGTCTTTAAGGAGTTAGAAAGGCAATTTGTGGGTTTCTTCTGGGAAAATTCGGAAGGGGTTCCAAAACGTCATTGGATAGCATGGTCTACCATTTGTCAACCAACATCCTCCAATGGCCTCGATATTACTCCTTTGGCGGTTGTTGTGCATGGTTTTAGCATTAAATTATGGAGGAAGTTTCAGAAAGGCCATTCCTTATGGAGCTCCTTCCTCCATGGACGATATTTAAACTGCTGCGCTCAGCCTTGTGTAGCTCAAGAATCACCTGGAGACTCATTCACATGGAAACGAATGCTACGCGTTCGTGAGTCGGCAGAACAAAATATGTTGTTCCTCATCCGGAATGCCAACTCTTCATTCTAGTTTGACACATGGACTGATGACGGGCCACTTTTTAACATGGTGGAGTATGTTTATGATAGCCACCTTTCAATGAGGCAAGTATGGAATTCTAGCGAATGGAATTTATCCTTACTCGACGGGAGATATTCCAGTGAGGAGCTTCGCAACATTGGGAACTGCATTAAAGACAAGGTCATCTACCAGAGGGATTCAGATTTAGACAAGCTCATTTGGACCCTTACATCCAACGGCACTTTCTCTATCTCATCCACTTACTCGCCAATGGCTCAATAATTCACCAGACAAATGATTTGGGATAAGAGACTCCAACTGAAGATCTCCATCTTTATGTGGAAATTGTAAACATACGACTTCCAACGGATGACCTGATTTCCAATATAGGCATCCCATTACCATCCAAATGCCGCTTTTGTAACAACGAAGAATCTGTCAATCATCTCTTTGTGGTATGTACATTGGCTACACAAGTTTGGAGTTTTTTTGAAGAGTCGTTCGAATGGAGTTTTGCCCTAGCCACTACCATTTCGAATAAGCTCAACTCGTGGTGGTGGGCTGCACACGCTCATTCTACCACAATGGGGGCAATACATAAAATCCTTCCATGCATTGTTTGCTGGTTCATTTGGAAGTCTAGAAATAATGCTACATTCCAAGGGACAAGCATCTCAGCCACCAGAATCATTGTCGACATTTGTGCTTATTTGAAGACAATTTCCTCAATATATCCGTTTCCAAAGGTACTAAGATTGCAGCAGATGAATTGCTTCTTTCACACTAGATTTGTAGCCAACTTCTTTACTTGCAACCCAGGAGAATACTTGCTGTTAAATGGAACTGTCCTCCTTATGGTGTCTTCAAGTTTTATGTGGATGGGGCTTCGAAAGGGAACCCAGGTTTGGCGGGGGGAGGGGGCATCCTTAGAAACCACCATGGACACTGCATCAAGGCTTTCTCCAATGGCTACTCTTCTCAAACCAATTTGAAGGCCAAGGTTCTGGCCCTTGTAGATGACCTAAAAATGTGTTGCTCTTTACACCTACGTGCTGTGGAGGTAGAAATGGACTCTCTAATTATCTTTAATATCATGAAAGGGCTGTCCACGCCACCATGGAGCATTGACAATGAACTCCAGCTCATCAAACGGCTCCTAGATGGCAGCGTTGTTTCATTCTCACATGTATTTAGGGAAACAAATTAAGTAGCAGATAGGTTAGCAAATGAGGGCATTATTACGCCAATGATCCGAATACCAGATTAATTCCCTCCCATGTGAAAGGTTTAGTTATCTTGGATGCCATGGGATTTCCCTACGTTCGCCATTGTAAATCTTGAGCTTTTCTATACTGCCTATTTATAGGCTTAATAAAGTCCTAAAAACTAGCTTAAAAACTCCTAAAAAGGTAGTGCTAGGGTTCAGCCATAAGCGGCCCCAAGATTTGGGCTAAATGGGCCTTATTAAGGCTAATTAATGAGCCTAAAACTAAGAACTAAATCACAACTAAACTCGACTTAAACCAGCCCAATTTACACAAACTTAAACTACTATTGGGCTTTATATAATAATAGAGTAAACACAAACTAGTGGACTTGGATTTGGACTTGAAGAATGTTCCAATCAGATTTACAAGCCCGCTCCACTTTTAGTTTGTTTTGGACGGCTTCCTCATCAAGAACACCTCGAACAAAACTTTGCATAGCTTGTTGGATTCTCTTTGCACGGAGTTCGCATCACCTTGCAAATTCTAGCTAGCAAATTCAGCACCTAACCTAGCGCCTGAAGGCAGAGCTTAGAAATTGGAGTCACACAATTTTTGGAAATGTGTTTTCCAAAGTCAAAGAAGTTGAGCAGGATGTCAAACAAAAGGAAGCCACTTTCTTGGAAACCCCGAGCCAAGCCAATCAACTAGCTTGGGCTTACTCCCAAGCGCTTCATACCAAATGCCTAGCGGAGGAAGAAACATTTTGGAGGCAAAAATCTGGAATGAAATGGTTGAAAGAAGGAGATAAAAACTCAAAGTTCTTCCACTCCACTTTACTGGCCAAACGATAGAAGCTAAGCATCTCAAAAATAAAGATGAAAGGTTCTTGGATGGATGACATGCAAAGAATCAAAAATGAAGGCGTTGCTTACTTGCGCAACTCTTAACCGTGTACATTTCCTTAAGGATTGATCACGAGCTGCTAGAGAACATCACAGAATCGATCACAAGGAAAGATAATCAACTTTTGTTAGCAGAGCTCACCTTGGCCGAATAAAAAGTGGCAAAAACTTAAGGAATCCAGATCGAGCTCCAGGAACTGATGGATTCAATGGAATATTCTTCACCACTTGCTGGAACATCATGTACCAAAACCTTTTCTTAGCTTCAAAAGCATTCTTGAATGAGCCAACTGCCAAGGGCCTTCACTAGTACAATCATTGCACTCATCCCTAAATCAGCCAACCCCTCCACTTTTAATGATTTTCGTCCCATAAGCCTTTGTACTTACTTTAATAAAGTTTGTACCAAAATACTAGCAAATAGGCTTTCTCATCTCGTCTAAAATAGTATCTACTGAGTAGGTAGCTTATGTGCATGGGAGAGAAATGGCAGATAACATTCTACTTGTGCAGGAGATGGTGGATTGTATTGAAAGGAAAACACGTGGGGGAAACATGCTCATCAAACTCGACCTCACCAAAGCTTTTGACAGGCTCTCATGGACATTCCTCTATGCTATTATAAGTAAGTTTGGCTTTTCAGAAGCATGGATATCTTTGGTGCGGAATATACTTGAAAATTAAGCTGGCTGGTTTTCTATACTGATCAATGGAGTGCCAAAGGGATACTTCAAGTCATCAAGAGGAGTTCGGCAAGGTGCCCCTTATCGCCCATTCTTTTCATTATAATGCTGGAGGCCTTCTCTTGAGGACTACGAAAACATTTCCAAATGGGCAAGGTATTGGAATTCTCTTGGCCTAAGAAATTTCCAGCCATAACCCACCTAGCTTTTGTAGATGACGTTGTGGCATTCACAAGAGGCGACCTCAAATCCATCAAGAATCTAATGGATTTTTTCACTACATTCGAAATCTCTACTGGACAGCTCTACAACAAAGCAAAAAGGTCATTCTACATGCCAGAAAAAGCTCCATCAAGCATTGAAGATACTCAATGTATTGAAGCTGAGGGGATTAAGTTCTTCCAACATCTTTTATCTTGTAATGAGTCGACGGTGATAGATCATACTTTGTTAGACACTCTTCCCACGGCAGTTTCCAATGCAGACAATCAACGCTTGCTAGCTGAAGGGGATGCCCACCACTAAGGAGTTAAAAGAGGCAGTTTTCTCCTTCAATCCTGATGGAGCAGCGGGCATTGATAGATATAATGGTTTTTTCTTCACCTTTTGTTGGGATATTATTCATCGGGACCTCTTTCATACTGTAGGAGCCTTCTTGAAGGGGGCGACATTTCCATGTATATTCACTAGTACCCTTATTACTTTAATCCCGAAAATTGCGAATCCCTCATCTTTCACTAATTTTTGACCCATTAGCCTAAGCACTTTCTTCAACATAGTCTGCACAAAGATTTTGGCTACCAAACTCTCCACTATTATGCCAAAACTTATCTCTCCCGAACAAGGTGCTAATGTCCAAGGCAGAGAAACTGTAGATAATGTCCTTCTAGTCCAAGAGATGGTGGATTTCTTAAATAGGAAAACAAGAGGTGGTAATTTGATCATCAAGCTGGACCTCGCCAAAGTTTTGATAGGTTATCTTGGCCTTTTTTATATGCAATTTTGAGGAAGTTTGGATTTCTACTGAGAATTGGATCTCTTTAGTGAAGAATATTTTGGAAGATTGTTGGTTTTCCATTCTCATTAATGGAGTGCCAAAAGGTTTCTTTAAATCATCAAGAGGGGTTCGGCAAGGGGACCCTCTATCCCCCCCTTATTTTCATAATTATGATGGAGTCTTTCTCCCGTGGTTTGAGTGATCAATTTTGCTCTGGAAAATTTTTTGAGTTCGCTCTTCCGAGGACATTGTGCAATCATCTCTCATTTGGCTTACGCGGATGATGTGATAATTTTTACAAGGGGAGAGGCTACTTCCATCCGAAATCTCATGGCTTTCATTTCAAAGTTTGAGGCATCCTCTGGGCAGCTTTGCAATAAAGCCAAAAGCTCTTTTTATCTATCTAAGACAGCATCCACACCTTTTATTCGGATGATTCAAGCCAAGACGGGATTTGCAAGAAAATCCCTACCATTCACATATTTGGGATGCCTCATCCAGAAAGCTAAAAAACGAAAAGCTCTATTTCAGCCAATGACTATTGAAAAAGTGACAGCCAGTATTCGTGGTTGGCAAACCCGATTTCTCTCTCCTGGAGGACGGCTTATTATCATCAAACATGTGTTGAGTTGCATCCCAATCTTTCTTATGGCAATCCTCTCTCCTCCACTTTCAGTCCTCAAGGAAAGGCAATTTGTAGGTTTCTTTTGTGGAGCTTCAGAAGGTGTTCCAAAATGGAATTGGATAGCATGGTCCACCATTTGTCAACCAACATCCTCTAATGGCCTCGACATTACTGCTCTGGTGGAAGTTGTGCATGGTTTCAGTAAGAAATTGTGGTAGAAGTTTTGAAAAGGTCATTCCTTATGGAGCTCCTTTCTCTATGGATGGTACTTAGGGCACTGCATTCACCCTTGTGTAGCCCAATGCACTTGGAGACTCATTCACATGGAAACGAATGTTGTGCGGTGGTGAGTCAGCAGAGCAATGCATATTGTTCCTCATTCAGAATGCTAACTCTTCATTTTGGTTTGATGCATGGACTGATTTGCAACTCCCCATCATGGGCCGCTATTTCACATGGTGGAGCAAGTTTGTGATAGCCACCTTTCAGTGAGGCAAGTGTGAAATTTTGGCGATTGGAGTTTATTCTTACTTGACGGGAGACATTCCATTGAGGAGCATCACAACATTGGGACCTGGATTAAAGACAAGGTCATCTGCCTGGGGAGGATTCGGATTCGGACAAACTCATTTGGACCCTCACATCCAACGGCTCTTTCTCTATTTCATCCACTTACCCGTCAATAGCTCGATCATTCAATAGACAAATAATTTGGGATAAGAGACTCCAACTGAAAATCTCCATCTTTATGTAGAAATTGTTAAACAAACGGCTTCCAGCGGATGACCTGATTTCCAAGATAGGTATCCCATTACCATCCAAATGCCGCTTATGTCACAACGAAGAAACCATCAATCATCTCTTTGTGGTATGTACAATGGCAGCACACGTTTGGAGTTTTTTTTGAAGCCTGGTTCGAATGAACATTTGCTCCAGCTACAAGCCATTTCGGACAAGTTCAGCTTGTAAATGCAGCTTACAACATATTTGAGGCCATCCACAAGGGCCAAAACCTTTGCTGTCAAATTATTTTGTATATTATAGCCATTGGAAAAGGCTTTAATGCATCGTCCAGTATGGTCCCTAAGGATTCCACCTCCCGCCGCCATACCCGGGTTTTCTTTTGAAGCTCCATCCACATTCAACTTGAAAGAATCAGGAGGAGGACGTTCCCACTTAACAACCATTATTTTTCCTCGATTGCAATTGGAAAACTTGTTTGCAAATACCTCTCGAAAGCAAAAATTCATCAGCCTCTATCCCCTTCTTTGCTGGGTATATTGAGGAAACATCTTTCAAGTATGAGAAAATATCCACAATTAGTCGTGTGGCATTGATGGTTGACCCTTGAAATAAGGCTTCATTTCTGGCTTTCCATACGTGCCAGCAAATGATACTTGGCAGGATTTTGTGTATTGTTCCCGTAGCGGTTGAGTTGGATTGTGCGCAGCCCACCACCATGAATTTAGCTTTTCCGAAATGGATGTAGCTAGGGAAAAAGTCCAATCAAACCAAGATTCAAAGTGGCCCCAAATTTGCGATGCAATTGTACATTCCACAAAGTGATGTTTCAAAGATTCCTCATTGTTGCAAAAATAGCACTTAGAGACAATGGGAATGCCCAGCTTGGATATCAAATCATCCGTAGGAAGCCGTTTATTCCATACTTTCCACATAAATATGGAAATTTTCAACTGGAGCCTCTTATCCCAAATCATTTGTCTAGAGTAAGATCTTGCGAGAAATGAAAAAAATTGATGAGATTGTGAAGGAACCCTTGGGTGTTAGGGTCCAAATGAGCTGATTGGGTTTGTCCTTCAAGAAGATGACCTTTTCCTTGAGAATATTTTGAATGTTGTGAATTTCTTCACTAGGATATTGCCCATCAAGTAGGGATAAATTCCAGGCACCAAAGTTCCACATTTGCTTCACGGTGAGATGATCATCATAAATATGCTTAATTCTTGTTCCATCATATGCAAAAGAGGGCCTTGATCAGTCCAAGAATCATACCAAAATGAGGAATTTGTATTCCAAATGAGGAATAGCATATATCATAAGCATGTGATTACTTAACTGAATATATTAAACCAATCTACCCTGAGGCTTTCCTCTTTCTCTCTACTTTCTCTCTCTAAAACTCTCAAATTTGTGTTAATTCTCGCCATGGCCGAGGAAATACCCTTTCGCCCTTGGTTGAAGGATACGGTATTCAACAACCAGAGGCTCCCTTGAAGAAATTGCAATCATATAAGGGCAAACCAGCCATCTTCTCTGAAGAAGAAGTTCACAAGTTAGCTGCACCATTTCGTTTCACTTTTGTGGGCAATTTTCCTAGGGGAAAACCCAACGTGGAGATGGTGCGGAAGAGCTTCCATACTATCGATTTTAAGGGAAATAGTAGGTTTTCTAGACCACAAATATTTTCTCATACGGTTTTCTTTGGAGGAGGATTATCTTCGTTGTAAGTGGTTGAAAAACACTTGGTTTATCAATTTGTTCTATATGCTGGTTCTTAAATGGCATCCCCTCTTTACTCCAGATATTAAGCCTTCTGTATTGCCTATTTGGATTGCATTAGAAGGTTTACCAATTGTTTTCTTCAATAAACACTCGGTTTTTAGCCTTGCACAAGCTGTGTAGGTAATCCCCTCAAGTTGGACATGGCCACTAAATATCTTACTCGACGAAACACAACAATGGTTTGTGTTGAATTGGACCTTTTGACTACTATCCCTTCTAGAGTATGGCAAGGAGTAGGAAATAATGGGAAATGGCAAAATTAGACAAATTTGCCTGGAGTAGGATCCTATTGTACAAAATGCAACAAAATTGGTTATCATGCTGCCAAATGTTTGCCTGGAGCTCCAAAGAAGCAAGAAGAAAATTCAGCATCTTTTAAAGTTCTAAACCTATAAGGAAAATCACAATGGAAGCCCATCAATGAACATGAAGCCGATCTATCAGGAGTTCGTGCAAAAGAGAAACCATCGGAAGATTCATTAAGTCCAGACCCAAATCCATCAAATTTGAAGCATTCAGAAGCTCATGAAAGTGCCCAAGTGGAGGCTTAGCCGATGGAAAACACGATGGTGGTGATCCAAGGGGAAGCAACATGATCCCCAGGGTGGTGGACAAGGTAACAACCTCTCCACCAAACATGGAAATCGAAACTACAAATCCCTTTTAAAAAGGGGTTGGAAATTCAGATTTGAAACAGCTAAAAGCCCCAACACAATATGTTGGAGCAGCTTTGAATGAGTCAAAGAAGGTAACAAACCAGCCTAGTTCTTCTCAAATACACGCCAAAAATTTCAGAAGATGATCTTTCTATCTCCCATGCAAAAATCTTGGAGGAGTTGCCATGTTATATTTTGGACAAAGATTCTTCCCACACAGAAAGCCAGGCACAAGGTGAACCTTCAAATGAACATGAGCTGGCCAGCAAACCAAAAGCAAATCCCACCCCAAGAAACCAACTAGTCATACGACTCACCACCAAAGTCGAAACGTGGAAGACCTCCCAATCACGGGTAAGCCTACATTCAAGGAAATTGTACTATTTACGAGCAGCAACGAACATTCAAGCACATTCTCGGGTAGCAAAGAAATCAACTTCATATCCAACCTGCCTTCTCCCCATCAGCCAAAGTTTAAATCAATTGATGATTCCATCATGCCCAAAGATAAGGTATTGGCAGAACAAACTTGTTACTTTTCAAATAATGAATCTCCTTATGGCCGGGAAGTGCACCCAACCCAAGAATTGGACATTTTTGCCCCAAAAAGGAAAGGAAGATGTAAGAGGACATACAATATGCCAAGAGCAATGCGAACCAGGATGACCTCCAAACCCCTTTCTCTAATTTGTAAGAGACAAATTCATTGAATTTGAGGATGTTAGTACTCCAAATTACTGATTAGTTCTAGAATGTAGGAGGCCATTTCATAGAATTAGTGGAAGTTAGATCTAAGATTTTATAGGATGCTAAGAATTCAAAGGGTATGTCTTTGAATTCATTCTCTTATTGCTGGAAAGCTAGGCTTTGTGTTAGCCTCCATGTAACTTTTCTTTTTTAATAATAATAAAAATGAACAACCCCCAGAAGTTGAGCCCTCTATTGTGCCTATTTGGATCACATTTGAAGGATCCCCAGCTTTTTTTTAAAACAAACATTTGGTGTTTAGTCTTGCCCAAGCTGTGGCTACAGAAAATATCACACGACCAACTATTGCAGAAGTTTGCATGGAAGTCGATCTTTTGGCCACTCTTCGAAGCCAATCTCCCTGCTTCCTACCCCTACTATTTGGAAAGGATAGTGTCCTTGTTTGGAACATCAGAGGGATAGGTAATAAACCTTCCATTAGAAGACTTAAGTTGCTTGTAAAAGATCATAGAATAAATTGGGGATGATGGCTGCAAATCGAACACTAATGAGAAATTTTGGTTATTCTGGAATAATGAATTTGTCATTACAGAAATTTTTATTTCAGACCAGCTTTTTGACATTACAATTTCTTTGAACTATCTTCACAAGAATTTGTTGGCCTCTTTTGTATATGCAAAGTGCTCCAAGTAGGAATGGAGGAGTTTATGGGGGATCTTTGATCTATCTTTTATTTTTTTTCAACCAAACGGGTGAAGCTTTTATTAATTATTCAGATTCAGTTTTTACAACACTGAATGTAGGGGCAATTTTGAGCATCCAGCCGCAACAATCCCTTAACAAAGTGAGGAATTGTGTGCTGGTTATACTCAAGATATTTCTTTCTTTATTCCCTCATTTGCAAGATTGTCCGCTACTTGATTTGCTTCCCCAAATACATGTGAAAAAGAGAAATTCTTTCCTATTACAAAGTTATAAATGAACTGAAGGAGAGAGTCAATCTGCCAAGATGGAGTTGCTTTGCCATTCAAGATGTTAATAATTATGAGTAAGTCCATTTCCACTTGGACCGATGAGATCTGCCAAGCCGTCCACCAAGGCCATAAGCTCTGCTTGAAGATTGCTGTGATTGACTGTTATAGAAGTTCAAAAAAGCTCTACAAAGTTGACCATTATGGTCTCGGATGGCTCCTCATCCTGCTGCCTTCCCCAGGTTCCCTTTAGATGCACCATCTATATTAAGCTTTACCTTTCCACGAGGTGGAGGTGACCAGCTCACTACCATTAATCTCCTTGGCTTTCGATGGCTGAAACCTTGACCAAGAGCTCTGGATAATAGCAATTCATCATCTTGGCAGTAGCGTGTAAAAGGATAGATTGAGGAAATATTTTTCAAAGCCGCACATATTTCAGCAATGATGTGGTTTGAGTGGATCTTCTTTTCTTCATAAATCAGTGAGTTCTTGTTTTTGTGTTTGCTGTCCAAGAGCTCTAGATAATAGCAATTCATCAGCTTGACAGTAGCGTGTAAAAGGATAGATTGAGGAAATATTTTTCAAAGCAGCCCATATTTCAGCAATGATATGGTTTGAGTGGATCTTCTTTTCTTCATAAATCAGTGTGTTCTTGTTTTTGGTGTTTGCTGTCCAAGAGGAGAAGGGATCACTTGAGCAAGGAGGAGATCATTGTCCGAGAGATAACTCGGCAGCTCCTCCATGATTTTTTCATGTGTAAGGTAAAGGTCATCCTAGTGACACGCTCCGCCCATTTTGACGAAGAGGTTTGGCCCAAAATAAAAGTAAGTCCAAATGATTGGCCCAGAAGATAAAGGAACATTCTAGACTTCTCTAAAATCATGTAGATTTGGAATATTCTCTAGAAGGAATATTCTTTGTATAGAATTCTCTAGAATCTTGTAGATTTGTATTTAATTTGGTAGGTTCTAGAATTTTCTCTTACAAGTATAAAAAGGGGCCAACCCCCTCATTTGTAACACACCTCAGAAGTTGAGCAATTGAATATACAGAGCTTTTCATTCTCTCAATTCTCTCTCTTCTATTGTTGACAGTGTGAGAAAGGCTGACTTATGGTGAAAACCTAAGTGCCGCACGGGTTGGGAGCACTAAAAAGAGTGAGCCCAGTGACAAGTGGTATCAGAGCGAGTTTTGTAGCAAGTACTTGGCAAGAAGACACTATGGCTGGAACTTCATCCGACATGACCCATGAGGAGATTCCTCAGACAAAGAAGGACAGGAAGGGGCAAGAACCATCAAGGTATATGTGCTTCAGCCGCCATTGCTCGTGTGGAGAAACTCGAGTTGGCCATGGCAGAAACCCGGGACGCTGTTGAGGATACAGTCGTACGCATTGACGGGGTCGAGTCCAGGGACGAAGACCTTAGGAGAGAAATGCTGGGTGCCTTGAATGCTGCAGTAGATGGTTTGGCCCAGAGGTCCGAAAGTCTGGAGGCAGAATTGCTGTCCATCAAAGACGAGATTGCGGCCATACATATGGAGCAAGACCAAGTTGCTACTATGCGGGAGGAGTTTGAGGCACTCAAGACATAACTGATTGCCTTGAGAGGAGCGGTTGCCGGCGGGACGATGATGCTACAGCCTACACCCCGATCAGAAGCTCCAAAGCCCAAGGAGTTCACTATGGACATAGGGAGGCCAAGGTAGTGGACAACTTCCTGTGGTCTATGGAGCAGTATTTCCGAAATGCAGGAATTCGGATCGATGAGCAAAAGGTAAATCTTGCCTCATCATACTTGACGGATTATGCTTTACTATGGTGGCGACGCAGGAGTGACAATTGTAGTGGCACTGGCATTACTACTTGGGATCAATTTGTGGACGAGTTTCGCAGCTACTTCTATCCTCAATATGCAGAGAGGGACGCTCGTGCAAAACTTCGCCGACTGGAGATGAAGGGTGAAGTCAGGGAGTACGTGAAAGAGTTCTTCCAATTGATGCTGCAAATTAAAAGTATGAGCGAGGAGGATGCCTTTTTCTAGTTTATGGATGGACTTAAGTCGTGGACACGGTTGGAGCTGGAAAGAAGGAATGTGGATAATCTATCCAACGCAATGTCGGTGGCTGAGTCTCTCTTGGAGTTCAAGCAACGGGAAAAGCCAACCCCACCAAAGGAAAAGCCTAATTTCTCCTAGAAACCAAACCATGCCATCTAGATTGCAAATGAGAGGTACAAAGAATTTGGTGGGGGAGCAAGGGAGAAGTCCCCTTCCAAGAACGAGGGAAAGTCGTTCATAACAAAGGACACGGGCAAGCGACCATTGAAGTGCTTTTTCTGCCACGGTCCACACATGGCGCTAGAATGTCCTGCAAAAGCAAAATTAGCAGCCATGGCCATGGAAGAAGAGAAAGCAGAGGAAAAGCAATTGGGTTCGCTGCGGATCCTAAATACCATCAAAGTGAAGAAGTCGCAAAAGAAGAGGGGCTTGATGTTCGCCGATGTGGAAATAGCGGGCCACAAGCTAAGAGCTCTAGTGGACACTGGAGCTACCGACTTCTTCATCTCGATCGAGGCCGCCAATAAACTCAACCTTCAGGTGGGGAAAGGCATGGGCACCTTGAAGACCGTCAACACCAAGGAGGTCCCTGTCCATGGGTTGGCAAGCAACGTGGATGTAGCCATGGGGCAATGGAAGGGAAAGACTTGCGACACTTGAGGTAATCCCCCTTGATGATTATGATGTTGTGATAGGACTTGACTTCCTTGATCGTATTAGTGCCATGCTACTTCCCTTCGCCTACTGTATATGCATTCTGGATTCTCAATACCAATGCGTGGTACCTCTAAAGAGGGAGATCTGGAAGGGATCACAAGACCCTATCTGCCATCCAAATATGCAGCGGGTTGAAACGAGGAGAGCCTGTATCCTATGCGACATCAAAACCCTCTTCTCTTGACTTCTTAATTGTATCCAGAAGTCCTTGCGGCAGTCTGGAGGAGTTCAAGATCTTGAATGCCTGCAGAGCTGCCGAAGGAATTGCCTCTTAAGAGAGAAGTAGACCACAAGATCGAGTTGATCCCCAGCACCAAGCCACCTGCGATGGTCCCCTATCGCATTGCCCTTCAGGAGCTCACAGAGTTAAGAAAATAGTTGAAGGATTTGCTGGATGCGGGGTATATCAGACCCTCGAAGTCTCCATTTGGTGCCCCAATACTGTTTCCTCTCCAGAAGAAACACGACGGGTCCCTGAGGATGTGCGTAGACTACAGGGCCTTGAACAAACTGACGGTGAAGAACAAATATCCCATACCATTGATTGCCGACTTGTTCGACCAGCTTGGAGGCGCACGATGGTTTTCCAAGTTGGACCTAAGGTCGGGGTACTGGCAGGTACGCATTGCAGAAGGCGACGAACTACTACCGAAAGTTTGTGCGAAGCTACTCCAACATCACCACGCCTCTCACGGAGTTGCTAAAGAAAGGAAAGGCATGGGAATGGGATGAGGAGTGCCAAGGAACTTTTGAAAAACTAAAAGAAGCCATGACCCAAGAACCGGTACTTGCCTTGCCAGACTTCTCAAAGGCCTTCGAGGTGGAAACAGACGCATCGGACTTTGCCATTGGCGGGGTATTAATGCAAGAAGGACATCCAGTGGCCTACGAGTCAAGAAAGCTTAGCAAGGCAGAAAGGAGATATACAGTGCAAGAAAAAGAAATGACAGCGGTTGTCCATTGCCTAAGAACATGGAGGCACTATCTATTGGGGTCCTATTTTACGGTGCGGACGGACAACGTTGCACAAGCTACTTCCAGTCCCAAAAGAAACTCTCTCCCAAACAAGCGAGGTGGCAGGACTTTTTGGCAGAGTTTGACTATGTACTGGAGTACAAGCCTGGGAGGGTCTCTGCTGCTGACGCCTTGAGCCGAAAGACGATGCTTGCGGCCACTGGCCAACTTGAGAGTCTGTTGCCCGACAGGATCAAAGAAGGATTAAAACACGATGCAGCTGCTAGGAGCCTGCTCGAATATGCCAAGGAGGGGAAAACTCGAAGGTTTTGGGTTGAGGAGGAGTTGCTCTACACGAAAGGGCGACGCCTCTACGTGCCGCACTATGGGAACTTAAGGCGGGAGTTAATGAAAGAGTGCCACGACTCAAAGTGGGCGGGCCACCCGGGGATGCACCGTACCTTGGCGCTGATGCAGAACGGATACTATTGGCCTCGAATGAGAGCTACGACGTGGAGACTTATGTTCGAACTTGCTTAGTATGCCAACAAGACAAGATCGAACAGTCTAAAATAGCAGGATTGCTGGAACCGTTGCCCATTCCAGAGAGACCATGGGAAAGCGTCTCAATGGACTTTATAGTTGGCCTCCCAAAATCTGAGGGATGCCAAACCATCATGGTGGTAGTCGACAGGTTCTCGAAGTATGGAACTTTTATAGCCGCTTCCAAGGACTGTCCAGCAGAGGAAGCAGCTCGACTATTCATGAAGCATATCATAAAGTATTGGGGAGTGCCTCAAACAATTGTGAGCGATCAGGATCCCCGATTCACTGGTAAGTTCTGGACAGAGTTGTTTAAACTACTGGGTTCGGAGCTCAACATGTCAACTAGCTCACATCCTCAAACGGATGGGCAGACAGAACGGGCGAATGCGGTATTGGAGCTATACCTGAGGCATTATGTGAGTTCAACCCGACAAAATTGGAGTGAGTCGCTTGATGTCCCCAATACCCAATTCTCATTTAGTTGCTTGAACTCCAAGAGAGACTCAGCCACCGACATTGCGTCTCTTCTAGATTCATCCGGTGTTCCATGTGAGCTTGTTGAAGCCATACCACGGGGACGAGGAAGACCCCAACCGCGGACTGTCACAACGGGCACCTATGGGAACAAAGACCTAGTATGATCATGAGGTGGATTGCATACTATCTGTAAGGTACCAGAGGTACACAAACGGTATTGCAAGCCCAGGATTGAATACAAGGTACGATGGAAAGGTTTGCCCAAAAGTAAGAATAGTTGGGAACCGGCTGAAGCCCTTTGGCAGTTCAAGAAGCAGATTGACGCATTCAATACCGCCAAAGCCAACAAGGACGTTGCCAGAATAGATGGGGGAGAATGACACGGTCCGCCCATTTTGACGAAGAGGTTTGGCCCAAAATAAAAGTAAGTCCAAATGATTGGCCTAGAAGATAAAGGAACATTCTAGACTTCTCTAGAATCATGTAGATTTGGAATATTCTCTAGAAGGAATATTCTTTGTATAGAATTCTCTAGAATCTTGTAGATTTGTATTTAATTTGGTAGGTTCTAGAATTTTCTCTTACAAGTATAAAAAGGGGCCAACCCCCTCATTTGTAACACACCTCAGAAGTTGAGCAATTGAATATACAGAGCTTTTCATTCTCTCAATTCTCTCTCTTCTATTGTTGACAGTGTGAGAAACGGCTGACTTAGGGTGAAAACCTAAGTGCCGCACGGGTTGGGAGCACTAAAAAGAGTGAGCCCGTGACACTAGGCTGTTGGTTTTAAATTTTGAACATTCAAAAAATATGAAGAATTTTTTAGCTGTTGGGGCTCATTTGACTCATTCTCCTGGTTTGAATTTCTTGACTTATCCAGGGTTGTTTCCAAAATCCCTTAAATGGTGGGATTTGAATTTTGAATGCACGGTTGTTGTGGTGCCCTTTCCTCCATGGCTGGTTGCTCTTCCATGTCTGGTGGCTCCTCTTCAGCTGGTGGTGCCTTTTAGGACTAAAACTTTTTCCTGCATATTCACCTCAGCATCATCGGGAGATGCTTTGGGCAGTGGTTGTTTTGTTCCAGATGGTCTAACTTCGTGGTGTTTCACTGGTGTCCAGTGTGTTTGAGTTGGTTTCTTTGCTTGATGCTTCATGTTATCTCCAGGGCCATTGGTTTGCTTTGCCAAATTCGGACCTTCTCTCTTGCATGCTTCTTCTTGGTCATGACCAATTTTCTTGCATTTTGTACAATAACATGGAACATCTTCGTAGCTAATTTTCTCCCAAATGCCTTCTTTACTTACCCCTAACCATACCCTAGAAGGGAGTGCGGATAAGAGGTCTACCTCAACACAACACTTGGCTTGGTGAAACTTTCGGTTGCCGAGTCCAATTTGAGGGGTGTCCCAACAGCTTGACCGAGGCTGAACACGGCATGTTTGTTGAAGAAAACTGTTGGAATTCCATCAAAAGTAATCCATATAGGCACTATGGATGGATCCTCTTCGGTAGTAAAGAGTGGATGCCACTTAAGAACTCTCATGTAATAGCCATTGATGAACCTTGATTTGGAGTATTGATTCCCAACTGCGATTCATCAACAGCTTTTGCACCGGGAAAGACATCAATTTCAAGCATGTATATAGGAAAGCTAATCAAGTTGCTGATAGTTTAGCTAATGAAGGCATTTCAAAACCTATGTATGTTGAATATGATCCGCTACACCATTCCTTACACTGTTAAAGGTTTGGTTGGCCTAGATGCTAGGGGCTGCCCTAATATTAGATTTTGTAATCAATGATCCCATCAATACATTAGTTCGTTTGCTGAAAAAAAAAAAACCATTGACGAACCAAGTGTTCTTAAGCCAACATCAGAGATAATCCTCCTCCAAAGAAAATCTAATTATTACTTGCTTATAATCCTGATATCCAATTGTGAACTGACCTTTAAATCCGATTGTGTGAAAGCTTTTCCTGAGTGTTTCCATATTTGGCTTTCCCCTAGAGAAATTCCCCTCCAAAGTGTATCGGAATGGTGCAGCAAGTTGTTGAATTTCTTCCTTAGAGAAGAATATTATCGGTTCTCCTTTGTGAGATTGACATGGGGTCTTCCCATTTCTCTTGCCACTAAGGCCGCCTCGCTTGGATTCACAGGTCTAGGCCTGGGAGAGGCCCCTCTGCTTGACTAATGCCGAGCGGACTAGCCTTCGTACTCCTGTCGGGCGAACATAAGGATGTCTCTTATCCCAATTGGAGTTACTTCCCTACCCTCTTGATCATCCTTATTGATTTCACGAGAATGTCTCTCAACCAAGGGGCCATGATGCAAAGAATGGACAACCCAAGAGTTACCACTAGAGTTATGTGAAGGTTGTCCTCTTCCTTCACAACTTGTTGCTGTTTCTGATGTTTCATAAGTAACTATTGCAACAGCATTCTAGTGCCTTAAAAAGTGAATCTCTGCATCTTTATCATTAGCTGGGGGATCGGGATCCCTAACTTGCCCCCCAGTCGATCAAACACTCTAATTGATTGATTCGATTGGTGCTGGGATACAATCTCCTTCCCTCTATCTTGGTTGTTGCGGTGGGTGTTTCACGTGCTAGGAGCCATAGGTGAAGATGACTCAAGATGGCTTCTTGTATCGTTTCCCACAAACAATACCAAATGTTGAACGGGAGGTACACATCAAGGAAAAGGCATTTTTGCAGCAATCAATCTGCACTAGGCTCATGCACAAATGGTTCACACTCATAATGTCTTGCGGAGGAGGAAATGTTTTGACGTCAAAAAGCGGCAATGAAATGGTTAAAGGAAGGCGACCATAATACTACCTTCTTCCACTCCGCACTTATGGCCTAGAAACAACGAATGCGGATTTAAAAAATTAAAGTGGATGGTGTTTGGACTGAAGATACTCAATGTATTGAAGCTGAGGGGATTAAGTTCTTCCAACATATTTTATCTTGTAATGAGCCGACAGATTATACTTTGTTAGACATTCTTCCCACGGCAGTCTCCAATGCGGACAATCAACTCTTGCTAGCTGAACTCACCACTAAGGAGTTAAAAGAGGCAATTTTCTCCCTCAATCCGGATAGAGCAGCAGGCATTGATGGATATAATGGTTTTTTCTTCACATTTCGCTGGGATATTATTCATCAGGACCTCTTCCATGCTGTAGGAACCTTCTTGAACGGTGTGGCATTGCCACGTATGTTCACTAGCACCCTTATTACTTTAATCCCGAAAATTGTGAATCCCTCATCTTTCACTTATTTTCGACCCATTAGCCTATGCACTTTCTTCAACAAAGTCTGCACAAAGATTTTGGCTACCATACTCTCCACTATTATGCCAAAATTTATCTCTCCCGAACAAGTTGCTTATGTCCAAGGTAGAGAAATTGTAGATAATATCCTTCTAGTCCAAGAGATGATGGATTTCTTAAACAGGAAAACAAGACGTGGTAATTTGATCATCAAGCTGGACCTTGCCAAAGCATTTGATAGGTTATCTTGGCCTTTCTTATATGCAATTTTGAGGAAGTTTAGATTTTCTAAAAATTGGATCTCCTTAGTGAAGAATATTTTGGAACATTATTGGTTTTCCATTCTCATTAACGGAGTGCCAAAAGGTTTCTTTAAATCATCAAGAGGGGTTCGGCAAGGGGAGCCTTTATCCCCCTTCTTTTCATAATTATGATGGAGATTTTCTCCCGTGGTTTGAGTGCTCAATTTCGCTCCGGAAAAATTTCTTAGTTCGCAGTCTCTTCTGAGGACATGTCGAATCATCTCTCATTTGGCTTACGCGGATGATGTGGTAATTTTTACAAGGGGAGAGGCTACTTCCATCCGTAATCTCATGGCTTTCAATTCAAAGTTTGAGGCATCCTTTAGACAGCTTTGCAATAAAGCCAAAAGCTATTTTTATCTTTCCAAGAAAGCATCCACTCCTCGTATTCGGATGATTCAAACCAAGACAAGGTTTGCAAGAAAATCCCTACCATTCACGTATTTGGGATGCCCTAATCCATAAAGCTAAAAATGGAAAGCTCTATTTCAGCCAATGATTGAAAAAGTGACAGCACGCATTCATGGTTGGCAAACACGATTTCTCTCTCCTGGAGGATGGCTTATTATCATCAAACATGTATTGAGTAGCATCCCAATATTTCTTATGGCAGTCTTCTCTCTTCCACTTTCGGTCTTTAAGGAGTTGGAAAGGCAATTTGCACATTTCTTTTGGGGAGCTTCGAAAGGTGTTCCAAAACGAGGCATTGGATAGCATGGTCCACTATTTGTCAACCAACATCCTCCAATGGCCTCGGCATTACTCCTCTAGTGGATGTTGTGCATGGTTTCAGCATGAAATTAGGGTGGAAGTTTCAGAAAGGTCATTCCTTATGGAGCTCCTCTCTCCACGGACGGTACTTAAGGCATTGCATTCACCCTTGTGTAGCCCAAGAAGCACCTGGAGACTCATTCACATGGAAACGAATGTTGTTCGTGAGTCAGTGGAGCAACGCATGTTGTTCCTCATCCGGAATGCTAACTCTTCATTTTGGTTTAACGCATGGACTGATCATGGGCCTCTATTTCACATGGTGGAGCAAGTTTATGATTGCCACCTTTCAGTGAGGCAAGTGAGGAATTTCGACAATTGGAATCTATCCTTTCTCGATGGGAGATATTCCATTGAGGAGCTTCGCAACATTGGGACCTACCTTTAAGGACAAGGTCATCTGCCTGAGGGAGGATTCAGACAAACTCATTTGGACCTGCTCACATCCAACAGCTCTTTCTCTATTTCATGCACTTACCTGCCAATGGCTTAATCATGCACTAGACAAATGATTTGGGATAAGAGACTCCAACTGAAAATCTCCATCTTTATGTGCAAATTGTCAAACAAACGGCTTCCAACGGATGACCTGATTTCCAAGATAGGTATCCCATTAGCATCCAAATGCCGCTTTTTTAACAACGAAGAATTCGTCAATCATCTCTTTGTGGTATGTACAATGGCAGCACAGGTTTGGAGTTTTTTTGAAGCCTGGTTCAAATGGACATTTGCTCCAGCTACAACCATTTCGGACAAGCTCAACTCGTGGTGGTAGGTTGCTCATGCTCATTCATCCACAATGGGCTCAATGCATAAAATCCTTCCATGCATTGTTTGCTGGTTCATTTGGAAATCTAGAAATAAAGCTACATTCCAAGGGACAAGCATCTCGGCCACCAGAATCATTGTTGACATTTGTGCTTCTTTGAAAGCTATCTCCTCAGGGTCTCTTATACATCCGTTTCAAAAGGTGATCGCGGCAGATGAATTGCTTCTTTCACACGGGATTTGTAGTCAACTTCTTTATTTGCAACCCAGGAGAATACTTGCTGTTAAGTGGAACTGTCCTCCTTCTGGTTTCCTCAAGTTGAAGGCTTCAAAAGGAAACCCAGGTTTGGCGGCGGGGAGAGAGGGGGGGAGCAGGGGCATCCTTAGAAATTATCATGGGTAATGCATCAAGGCCTTCTCCAATGGCTACTCTACTCAAACCAACTTGAAGCTTGAGGTTTTGGCCCTTATAGATGGCCTAAAAATGTGTAGCTCTTTACACTTATGAGCTATGGAGGTAGAAATGGACTCACTGCTTCTTGTTAACATCATGAACAGGCTGTCCGCGCCATCATGGAGCATTGATCATGAACTCCAGCTCATCAAACTGTTCCTAGAAGGCGGGAAACAAATCAAGTGGTAGATAGTTTAGCAAATGAGGGCATTATTACACCCATGTATGTTGAAACACTACGACCAGGATACCATTCCCTCCCATGTGAAAGGCTTGATTATCTTGGATGCCAAGGGATATCCCTACATTCGCCATTGTAAATCTTGAGCTTTTCTAATAAATCCTCACCAAATTTAAGTGTTTGCTTAAAAAAAAAGGGTATCTAGGTCTATGTCCTTAGTTGTCTCGATACTCCAAAACAGAGGTTATCGTGCGCATATACCCACATTATATGAAACATACAATAAGAACAAGAGCAGCGAGGCTATATCTTCCGGGAGAGGCTCCGATACTCAAGCCAGATTTTGCGTGAGGAAAAATTTGACAGTGAATGAAAGCTTGAAATGAAAAATGAGAAGTTGAGTGAATCATGAATGAATTTGTTTACCTTCAAACTCACTATTTATACTCCTCCTTGGTGGGCTTGGGTAGTTCATGGGCTCGGGACATGCAGTCTCTACCCAATTACTAATCTAGATGAAGGAAATTCATTAGTGTTACTTAGGATTACTATAAAACCCCCCCATGGATCTTTGGAACAACTTGGGTTGGACTGACCCATGAGCTATCTCTAATAGGGTAAATTATACCAGTAGCTAGTAACTTCGTCACTTCTTTCCTCACAACCTCTTTTAATGTTGGGTTCAGTCTCCTTTGGGGTTGTCTAGTTGGTTTATTCCTTTCATTCATTAGAATCTTATGCATACAAATAGTTGGCTAATGCCTTTTATGTCATGAGTACTCCAAGAAATGGCACCACGATGCATTTAAGCACATCAACCAATTTCAATAATTACTCACAAGTCAAATAGGCATCCACAATTACGGGAATGGTCTCATTATCACCAAGGAATACGTATTGCAAATGTTAAGTTAAAGGCTTAAGTTCAACTTTGGGGCATTGTTGTTCGGAGTTTAAGGAAATCAAACACATTAAAAATAGCAATTATTAACCCTAAACTTTAACTTCCCTTCTTGGACGTATATAGAGCACATCTAGTGCCTAAGAATGGTCTTCCAAGTATGATAGGATATTTCCTTGTCCTCCTCCATGTCTAGGACTATTAAATTCATCATGAGATATAGCTTGTCAACTTTAATAATCATGTCCTCTACTATCCCGTTGGAGCTTAATATTCCTACTCGTTAATTGCATCTGATACACTTGTGAGCTTCAACTCTCCTATGAACTTTTTGTACACCAAAAATGGCATAAGGGTAACTGAAGCTCCCAAGTCACACAAAGCTCTTTCAAAGTAAATGACTCCAAGGTCACATGGAATAGAGAAGGAATTGGGATCTTTCAATTTTGGAGGTAGCCTCTTGGTAAGCATAGCACTACAACCCCCCCGCTAAGCAAAATTTTTCATCTCCATGAATGTTCCTTTTGTTAGAGAGGACTAGCTTCATAACTTTGCATAACTTGGCATGTTTCTGAAGCTTCCATGAAAGGAATATTAATTTGATTTTCATGAAGACGTCCAAAAATCTTGTAAACTTCTTGGCCTTTTCATCACCTTTCAATCTTTGTAGAACACATTGGAACTTTGATGTGCTTGGATAGTTTGATGGATGGGTCCTTGTCTTTATAATTCACTTTAATGGGACCTTAAGACTTAGTAGGCTCATCAATTACTTTGCCTTTGCCCTTTGAAGACTCTACATTTGCATTTTCAAGATCACCCTTGTCAATTACTTCTTGTCACCCTTATTGTTACCAATGGAGTATCACGCCCAATATTTTCATCCAATTTCTTAGCACATCTGAGCATAATGATTTGAGCATGATCATGAACATTGTGATCTATTGGAAGTGGCTCTCTTGGATTTGGAAGGGTATCGCTTGCAAGGTTGCCAACGAGTCTCTCGAATACTACTGTAGCCATTTGGCCCAATTATGTCTCCAAATTTTTAATTTTAGTACTGTGTTTCCTTGCAAATGACTTGTGATACCTTCGACGTGCTTCATTCTCTCTTTTCAAAGGCTCATACTTCCTTTTGGTTTCTTCACTATTCTTCATCAATTGGGAGAACATGTCGAGCCTCCATACTCCTTTGAAGAGGTGGACCATGCATAACAGGTTGTTGGGAAGAACTTGGTTGAAAATTATGAAAGTTGGCTGGTAGGTTATTCGATTAGGTGGTTGATAGGGTCTTGAAAGGATGCTCGAATTTGAAAGTTGGTTGGATGGGAATTTTGTGATGATTGACTACCCCATTACAAGTTTGGGTGGTTCTTACAAGTTGAGTTGTAAGTGTTTTTATAGGGTTGGTGAGAAGATCTTTGATGAGATTTGTTATCCATGTAGTTTACTTGCTCATTATGAAAGAGAGGTCCCTCACTAGTGGATTGACCATTTGGATACCTGCCAAACAAAAATAACATAGAAGTTGAATGTGTGGTTGAGAGGTATGGGGATGTGGTGTGGAAACAGCGTTGACATTGCCCATGTTTTCCAAAGCTCTTTGCAATGTAAACCAACATATTGGTTATAGTCCTATTTTGAGCTGAATGACCAATTGAAGTACTCGACTATCTTGATGATGTTTCCTGAGGAGTTGACTTCCCTACCCTAGAAAGAGAAGTTGAGTTTGTAATTGAACTGATACCAGGATCAGCTCCAATCTCGAAGCTGCCATATCGTATGGCCCCTGCAGAACTAAAGGAGTTAAAAATACAGCTACAAGATCTATTAGAACGAGGATTTATCCAACCTAGTATGTCACCATGGGGTGCACCTGTGTTGTTTCTGAAAAAGAACGATGGAATCTTGAGGTTATGTATAGATTACCGAGGGTTAAATAATATTACCATAAAGAACAAGTATCCCTTACCCCTCATTGATGAGTTGTTTGATCAGCTGCAAGGGGCTAAAGTGTTCTCTAAGTTTGATATGAGACAAGGATATTATAAATTGCGTATTAAGAAAAAGTATGTAGCTAAGACCGGTTTCAGTACCCGATATGGATAATATGAGTTTGTAGTGATGCCATTTGGGTTAACTAATGCTCCAGCAGCTTTTATGGATTTGATGCACCGAATTTTCCATCCCTAAAAGACCTGGACCATTTTGCGGTGATATTTATAGATGACATTTTGGTGTATTCTAAGTCACCGAAGGGAGCATGAAGAACACTTAAGATTGGTGCTACAAAATTTGAGGAAGCACAAGCTGTATGCCAAATTTAGCAAGTGCGAGTTTTGGTTGGATAAGGTATCATTTTTGGGGAATATAAATCTGAAAAAGGTGTTGCCGTAGACCTCCCAAAAGTGGAGGCAATAGTGACATGGAAGCCACCAGAGAATGTAACAGAGGTGCGTAGTTTCTTGGGGCTGGCAGGATATTACTGTGGATTCGTGAAGGATTTTTCAAAGATTGCTGGTTCCTTAACCAAATTAACCCAAAAACAAGTTAAGTTTATTTGGGATGACAAATGTGAGGTTAGCTTCTAGGAGTTGAAGAAACGCTTAACCACTGCTCCAGTTTTGACCCTACCTAATCTAAATAGTTGTTTTTTGGTGTATACCGACGTCTCTAAAGATGGTTTAGGTTGTGTATTAATCGCAGGATGGCAAGGTGGTAGCATACGCCTCCCGAAAACTAAAACCCCATCAACAAAAGAAGTGGAATTGGTGTCTGTGGTATTGGCTTTAAAGAAATGGAAACATTATTTGTATGGGGTAACCTTTGAGGTGTTTACCGACCACAAAAGCCTTAAGAACTTATTCTCTCAGAAAGAATTAAATTTGTGACAACGTTGATGGATGGAATTTTTGGAAGACTATGATTGTAGTATTCATTACCATCCGGGAAAGACGAATGCTGTTGCAGATGCTTTGAGTAGGAGGGCGCAAGTATCTAGGCTCATGGTGAAACAATGAAAATTACTCGAAGATGTTTGTGAATGGCATCCAAGACAAATCTCAGGATGAGTGATTTTTGGAAACCTCACAGCCTAATCTTCTTTGTTATTACGAATTAAAGAGGCTCAAGAAAGGGATCCCACATTAAAACGACGCCGTGAAAGTGCACAAAGAGGAGAATTGCCAGATTATAGTATTGGGCTTGAAGCTAATTGTGAATATTGAGATATTAAAATCAAATCTATGTGCCGCAAGACTCGGAGTTGAATAAGGAAATTCTTGAAGAAGCACACAAGTCTAAGTACTTTATCCACCCCGGGAGTAATAAGATGTATCACGATTTGAAGCAAGCTTACTTTGGGATAACATGAAGATGGATGTTGCACAATTTGTTGCTTCTTGCTTGACTTGTTAGAAGGTTAAAGCGAAACATCAAAGACCATCGGGATTACTTCAAACTTTGGAAATACCTGAGTGGAAATGGGAGCAAATCACCATGGATTTTGTGACTGGACTACCAAGAACCCAAAGGGCTAATGATGCTATTTGGGTTATTGTAGATAGGCTTACTACTTTTTTTAAGCAAATGCCCGAAAGAGGGCAGAAATTTTATTGATGGAATCAAGGATTACAAAGCCGAAGATTAGAACAGCCCATAGCATCTAGGCAGACCATACCTTTTACAGAGTGAGGAAGGGTATAGCGATCATATTCAACATAACTGCCTACATAGGTTTTGATATACCCTCATTAGCTAGACAATCAGCAACTTGGTTGGATTCCCTAAAAACATGCTTGAATGAAATCTCTTTCCCAGCATAATATCTGTTGATGAAGCACATTTGAGGGTCAATGCTCCAAATCGGTGCCGATGATCCTTGCAAGGTGTTAACTAGCTGAAGGGAATCAATCTCAACCACCAGTGACTGCACCTGCTGTCTCTTAACACATCTAGATCCATCTACAAGAGCTAATGCCTCAGCTCGTAAGTTAGTTTGCTGTTGATAGCCATTGGAAAATGCCCTGATGCATTGGCCATTGTGATCTCTTAGGTTGCCACCACCCGTTGCCATTCCTGGGTTATCTTTGGAGGCCCCATCCACATTGAGTTTAAGGCATTGTGGGGAGGACAGTCCCATTTGACGGCTAGAACTTTCTTGGGTTTGGTTTGGAGAAGTTGATTGCAAATGCCACGTGAAAGTAGCAAATCATCAGCTGTGGATACTCTTTTAAAATGGGGTGAGCCGAGGAGATATTCACTAAGTAAGAGTAGATGTCCATAATAATCCTTGTTGCATTACTTGTTTTTTCATCCAGAACTGCCATGTTCTTAGCTTTCCATAAGAACCAACAGATTATGCTAGGAAGAATTTTATGCATAGCTCCAATTACGGAAGGTGACGCAGCAACCCATCACCAAGAATTAAGCTTATCCAATATGGTCATGGATGGGCAATCATCAACTCCAGCCAAGTTTCAAAGAAATGCCAGATTTGTCATGATATTTCACATTCCACAAAAAGGTGGTCCACGGACTCTTCATGGCAGCAAAAGCAGCACTTGGAGGCTAACGAAAAACCAATTTTCCGTAAGGCATCATCTAGAGGCAGCCGCTTGTTTAATAATTTTCACATGAAAATGGAGATCTTCAACTAGAGTCTTACATCCCAAATCATTTGCCGAGAGTGAATCCGAGCCTTGGGGGAGAAAGTGGATGAGAGTGAGAAGGAACCTTTGAGTACCAAAAAGGTGAGGCTCCAAACAATGAGATCCGATTCGTCAGACAAGAAGAGCGGTCTTGCGTTGAGAATTGCTGCAATGTTTTGTATCTTCTCATTGGAGTATCTCTCATCCAGAAAGGAAAGGTTCCAGCCATTAAGACACCCTAACCTGTGAAACTTTCAGTTGTTCATCATGTACTTGTTCCACCATGTGAGAGAGAGGCCCATGTTTGGTCCAGGGATCAAACCAAAAGGAACAATCAGCCTTCTATAGTAGGAATAGCAGCCACCTTTCTGCATCTTTACGAACTTGTAACATCCTTTTCCAAGTAAATGAGTCACCTGGTGATGCCGAGACTAAGGTGGGATATTGGTTCTTAAGGTAACGTCTTTGAAGAAAAGAACACCACAAAGAGTTGCCTTTTCGGAACTTCCACCAAAGTTTGATACAAAGGCCGCGAAATACCTCCTCAAGTGATGAAACCCCTAGGCCATTTGAATATGTTGGTTGGCAAATTGTAGCCCATGAGATCTTACAATGTTGCTTTAGCATCCTATCTGAGCAGTCCCACAAGAAATTGGCAAACTGACGTTCAAACTCTTTGAGTACTGATTTTGGAGGTGAAAGAGCCGACAATATGTATATTGGGATGCTACTAAGAATATGCTTAATAAGTACGAGTCGTCCTCCTGGTGAAAGGAACCGCGTTTGCCAACCATGAATTCGGGCAGCCACTTTTTCTATCAATGGCTAGTAGATATTGCATCTTATTTTAGCCTTTTGGATGGGACAACCCAAGTAAGTGATAGGAAGAGATTTGTGAACGAAACCCATCTTAGCTTGGATAAACCGAACTCGAGCTGGAACTACCTTTTTGGGTAAATAGAAAGAGCTTTTGGACTTGTTGAAGAGCTGTACGGAGAAAAGCTCAAACCTCAAAAGAAAGCTCATGAGGTGCCGGATGGACTTGATATCTCCCTTTATAAAAATGACAACGTCGTCTGCAAAGGAAAAGTGGGAGATCATAGGACATTGCTTTTCGGGAGGGAATAATGTGCTATTTTGTCTGTTTGAAATTGATCCTTCAATCCTTGAGAAAACGTTTCAAGCATTAAGATGAATAACAGAGGTGATAAGGGGTCACCCAGACGAACCCCTCTGGAGGATTTGAAGAAACCTTTGGGTGCACCATTTATGAGTATAGAGAACCAACAATCTTCCAAAATATGCTACATAAGGGAGATCCAATGTTCAGCAAACCCAAACTTTCGTAGAATTGCAAAGAGGAATGGCCAAGAAAGCATGTCGAATGCCTTGGCAAGATCAAGTTTAATGATCATATTCCCTCCCCTCATTTTTCGATCTATGGAATCAACAAGCTCTTGGACAAGGAGGATGTTATCCGTGATGTCTCTTCCTTGGACATAGGCCACTTGTTCCGGTGAAATGAGCTTAGGCAGAATGGAGGCAAGGCGATTGGCCAAAATTTTAGTGCAAATTTTGTTAAAGAAAGTGCACAAACTAATGGGTCAAAAATCACTAAATGATAAGGGAATTGGGGTTGGCTATTTTTGGAATTAACGCAACAAGGGTGCTGGTGAACATCCGTGGCAACTTTGCACCTTGGAGAAAAGCACACACTGCAAGGAAGAGGTCGTGGTGAATAATATCCCAGCAAGTAGTGAAGAAGGTCCCATTGTAGCCATCAATGCCCGCTTCACCGTTAGGGTTTAGGGAGAACACTACCTCCTTTAATTCCTTTGTTGAAAGCTTGGACAATAAATGCTGATTATCCGCATCTGAGACCTTGCGCATGAGGTGGTCGAGTAATGATGGGTCTAAGGCAGCAGTATGATTAGAAGTCAAGAGTTCCTTAAAGAAGTTAATACCTGCATCTTCAATGAGCTGCGTATTTTCAGTCCAATTCTCGTCAACTTTGATTTTGGAGATGTGCAATCGCTGTCTTTTGGTAAAAAGGGTAGAATAGAAAATTTTGGAGTTTTTGTCACATTCTTTCAGCCATTTCATCCCCACCTTTTGTTGCCAAAAGGTTTGAGAACTCCTCTTCCGCGAGACACCGCATGTGAATAGCTTATGCATGACTTTTTGTTTAGCCTCATGTACCTTTGTGAAGGCATTTCCGAACACCATGTGACTCCAATTCCTAAGTTCGGCTTTGAGTCTTTTAAGTTTGGAAGCAAGAATAGAAATGGGGGAACCGGTGCAATGCAAGTACCAATTGTTGCCCACAACCTGCAAAAAAACCTTGTGTTTATAACTAAAGCAAGTAAAATATACAGCCAAATAATTAGAAAAGCTCAAGATTTACAATGGCGAATGTAGGGATGTCCCTTGGCATCCAAGATAACCAAACCTTTCACATGAGAGGGAATGGTATCCAAATCGTATTCAACATTTATGGGCGTAATAATGCCCTCATTTGCTAACCTATCTGCTACTTGATTTGTTTCCCTAAATACATGTGAGAATGAAACAACGGTGCCTTCTAGGAGCAGTTCGATGAGCTGGAGTTCATTGTCAATGCTCCACGGTGGCACGGACAGCCCATTCATGATGTTAACGAGAAGTAGAGAGTCCATTTCTACCTCCACAGTACGTAGGTGTAAAGGGCAACACATTTTTTGGCCATCTACAAGGGCTAGAACCTCGGCCTTCAAATTGGTTTGAGTAGAGTAGCCATTGGAGAAGGCCATGATGCAGTGCCCATGATGGTTTCTAAGGATGCCCCCTCTCGCTGCCAAACCTGGGTTCCCTTTTGAAGCCCTATCCACATTCAACTTGAGGACACCAGAAGGAGGACAGTTCCACTTAGCAGCAAGTATTCTCCTGTGTTGCAAGTAAAGAAGTTGGCTGCAAATCCCGTGTGAAACAAGCAATTCATCTGCCTCTATCACCTTTTGAAATGGATATATTGAGGAAACCACTTTCAAATAAGCACAAATGTCAACAATGATTTGGTGGGCGAGATGCACCTTGGAAAGTAGCTTTATTTCAAATAACAACATATTATCTAGCAAAATAAACTAAAATAAAATCCACTTAAGAAATCCTGATAACCTAAACGTAGTATATTTGGTAAATGAACAGGTTAGGGAATAAAGGAAAGACGAAAGATAATTAGGAGCTAAATACCATTAATCGACGAGTGTCCCTAGCTCTTTTAATTTTGATAAAGATGCTTGTAATGAATTTATGATAAAAAATAACATGCACAATTGGGACGTAAAATTCTTTTCTCCTCCTTCTCTCTAACTTTTCTCTCACTAAAAGACAGCAACCATTGTCTCCTGTCAAACTCGGCTATGGAAGAAGGGGAAACCCTTCAGCCCCTGGCTGATCAACCAGGAAAATCATTTCCAGATGCATCAATCCCTAGCACCCATACAGTAATCAAATCAGCCATTGAAGATGCTCCAATCTTACAAAGGTGAACCAGCCGTCTTTTTCACTGAAGATGAAGTCCAAAAGCTCGATGCTCCCTTTTGTTTAACCTAGGTGGGGAATTTTCCACGAGGCAAACCCAATGCGGAAATCATGAGGAAAACCTTCCAAACAATTGGATTAAAATGTTAATTTTCAGTGGGGTTCCTAGACTACAAACATGTGCTCATTCGGTTGGCCTTGGAAGAGGACTACCTTCGTTGTTGGCTCAAGAACACGTGGTTCATCAATGGCTTCTACATGCGTGTTCTTAAATGGCATCCTTTATTTCCCCAGTAATAGAACCTTTCATATTGCCTATCTGGATAACTTTTGAATGATTGCCAACACCTTTTTTTCACGAAACATGTTGTTTTCAGCCTTGCACAAGCAGTTGGAAGCCCCTCAAAACTTGATCTAGCAACAGAAAATTTCACTCGTCCCAACACGGCCAAGGTCTACTTGGAAGTCGACTTACTAGCTGACCTCCCCTCCAGAGTTTGGTTAGGTGCAGGAAACAAAGGCAAATGGCAGAAGATTAGCTATGAGGACATTCCCCATTACTTCACCCATGTCACATGATTGGACATAGCCCATTAGATTGTCGTACTGGCCAAACAACCCCAAAAAACCACTTGGCTCCCATATCCATCAAAGCACCACCCAAAAAGAATGAAGTGAAGGAATGGAAACCCGTTAAAAGGAATGGGTTGGTCCATCTGGTGTAGCTCATGGAAATTCACAGGTGAATGACTATATGATCAAGTAGATGGCACAAATTGCCTAGTACTTTTAGTTAACACATGAGATGCACAGCCTAAGGTGGTTGAACAGCCACGAATGGAGGAGCATTGCATGGAGAACACCCAGAATTTACAAGGTGCGTCGAACCCTCCCGGCATTTCAAAGAAGCATGTTCCAGGATTTACAATGAGCAATTTTGTAGTTGATGTGCAACATCAAAGGCAAGAACCTTCTGAGATTTTTCCACGAAATGGGCTGGTAGCCTTCAACCCGATGGAAGACCAGTCATCTCCCCAAGAACATGAAATTTCAGAAAATCCGGCAAAAAATGGGATGATTACTACCATTTCCATGGTGGAGCAACCACTTCCTCAGCTCTCCCAGGTGGATAAACCACTCCCAACAATTCAGGATGTTCTGGATTCAAATTTTGAATTCCCCAATTGATGAGGCGGTTGTAACCCCATCAACAATTCATGCAATTCAAACTTTTAACCTTTTGGATAAGGGGCTGACCAATTCAACTTGCACAACACCAAATCTGGAGTTATTACAATCACAACAACCTGACTTGAACCACTTAGAGAAACAACCAACTACCACAAAGAAGCCACAAGATCAGCTCATAACCGTTACCAACAAAGATTACTCAGCTCTCACCACAAACCAATTAATGGAGGAACTCCCTTGCTACTTTTCGGACATGGATGTTCCAAGTGCTCCAGCAATCTCTTCGGTTCAACACCTTGAAGAATTGGACGTTCCTTCTGATAAAAGATCTACCACAAGGAAAAAGCCAAGAAGGAAACGTACCTACACTATGCCCCGGATGAGGACGAGATTGTCCAAGCCGTCTTCTCCCTCCTTAAATTAATATGGATCGTTTCATGTTATGGAACATTTGGGGGATCAACAATAAGCCCTAACAATTCGAAGACTAAAGGTGTTGAAGAAAGAGTACAAATTAAGCATTCTCGCTGTGTTAGAACCAATGGTAGCCAATGACAAAATTCTTTTCTTTGCGCAAAGGCTAGGATTTGATAGCTGCTTAGCTAATCCCAATGGAAAGATTTGACTTTTCTGGAACACGGCTAAATTTAGCCCAACTCATTCACGTTTCTATCTCATCTAGCCAACTCCCACAGGACATTCTAGTCACTATCATTTATGCCAAAGCACTAAACATGAAAGAAGCAGCTTATGGCATGAGCTCCGAACTATGCAATCCCAGGCTCTATGGCTGGTTGGGGGTGATTTCAATGTCATTTGTAATTTAGATGAGTATAAAGGTTCTTCTTCCTTGGATCTTGGAGCCATGAAGGACTTTAATGATTGTCTTCTTGACTGTGGCCCGATGGACATTGCTTATCAAGGATGCAAATTCACTTGGCGTGGGAATAGGTGCGGCAACTTAGTATGGAAGAGGCTCTCAAGATGATCGTTATGTTTGCAACCATGTATTCCTTTCAACCTTCCAGCATCTAATGGTAGACCACTTGCCTAAAACATGTTCGGACCATTCTCCACTTCTCCTCAAAATGTCTAATGCTTCCAAACTGAAAGGACTCAAAGCTGAGCTCAGGAATTGAAGTCATACGGTGTTTGGCAATGTCTTTTCAAAGGTGCAAAGGCTAAGCAACAAGTAAAGAGTAAGGAAGAAGCTCTCTTACTAAATCACAGCCAAAGTAACCAAATTGCTTTGGCCCATGCACAAGCTACTCATATGCGGTGTCTTGTGGAAGAAGAGACCTTTGGCAGCAAAAATGATATGGATCCGAATAGCCCAAAGATGTGTCAAGATGAGGAGATGAAAGGTGGAGCAAGCTTGGACTCACTCTTGCCAAGATTGGAGCACATTCGTGGTATTTTGATCAAGTTGGATTGGACTATTCTCAATTCAATAATACATGAAGTCCAATTCTTCAAAGTGAAGCACAGCAGTGGAGATCCTTTAAGTGCAAGAAGGCTGAATTTCCTTTCAAGTTTATTTTTGTTTGGTCTTTATTATGTAAAGCCCAATAGTAGTTTAAGTTTGTGTAAATTGGGATGGTTTTAAGTTGGGTTTAGTTGTTGATTTAATTCTTAGTTTTTAGGCTCATTAATTAGCCTTAATAAGACACATTTAGCCCAAATCTTGGGGCCACTTATGGCTAAACCCTAGCACTACTTTTTTAGGAGTTTTAAAGCTAGTTTTTAGGATTTCAATAAGCCTATAAATAGGCCTAATCATATGGACGAATTTACAGCAGAAGAACCTATTAAACTTCATTGAAATCCTAGGAAAAAGTTCTTTCTTTTAGTCTCCTAATTAAGACTTTGTTGAGGTCATCGCTTGAGCAACGGTGATTGTTCTAACCGACTTATAGATTTGGTTCTTGCCTGATTCATATAGGCAATGGGTCAATTCTTGCTTTAAATCTTGTTAAAATTTTGGTTCTTGTATGCTCCTGATAGAGAACGGGTTGAATTCTTGCTTGATTCTTGTGTGTTCTTTACTAATTTTGTTTGTGTGTTTGCAGTCCAAATTCTTGTGACCAACTTTGGAGTTGAACTTTGGAGTTTTGGTGCCATCTTGAATTGTTGGGTTTTGTGGCATCAAGTCGATTGCGCACGGGGTTTGCATCAGATTGGTATCAGATCTGGTCCAATTCTGGCAGTTCTGTTTAGTTTTCTCTTTAATTTTTCCAGATTTTCTTTCAAAGAAAATCGTATCTTAGTTCTACCCAAAAAAAAAAAAAAGTAAAAAATTTTTTGGTTGAAAAGTGAAAAAAAAAAAAAAAAAGTGTTGCAAGAAAAAAGAAACGTGGAAAAAATAAAAAAAAATAAAAGGGAGAAGGAGAAAAAATTTGTTGTCCTAAGCCAAGAAGGTTTTGATTTCCTATTTGAGTCTGGAAACTTTCCAACTTCAAAATTTGGAAACTTACCAAATTCTTATTTGCTTTCTATACGTTTTTTTGCTTTACAAACAAACATCACATTAGTCTCGGATATTTTGTTGTCTCTTCTTCTTTGAAGCTTAAGTCTGAAAGTTTGGTGTCTCTTATTTGTCGTTGGCCCGTGACTGTTTGTTTTCTTTGACTTCCAACCAATTAAGTGGTTAAGACATAATTGGAGCTCACTTTGGTCCTCGTAGTCTTCCAAACACTTTGAGAATGAACTAAACAGAGGAAAAAGGCAGTGTGGCGAGATCATTTGAGTGATAAAAGCCATTCAATTGAGGGTATACACGAGAGATTGAGTGATTCAACTTGAGTGAATTGCTCTCCAAAGAGTAAGGTAGTGAGGAAAAAATATTCTAATTATTTCTTTTTCTAACACTAACCACTTTGTTTTGTGAGTTTTATTTGTGATGTCTCGCAGGCGGAAAAAGACTTTCTTCACTAAGGTTCTTCTGAATGAAAGGGTTTGTGGTACTATAACTGATAGTAGCATATGGATTAATATGGCAAGTACATATGTTGTTAAAAAGTTGAATTTGCCTAAAAACTCTTTGCCACATCCAAAACTTTATAAGTTCCGATGGTCAACTGAAAGTGAAGCGTTTGAGGTAACTGAACAAGTTGTTATATCCTTCACTATTGGTAACTATTCTGATAAGGTAGTTTGTGATGTAGCACCTTTGCTCACATGTCATTCACAACTTGGTCAGCTATGGGAATTATCTGAAAATGATTTTTATGATAGCTATACTAAGGCATATCACTTGTGTAAAAAGGGTAAAAAGATCAAATTTATTCCTTTGCCACAACATCAAATAAATGAAGAAAGATTAGAAATTCAAAGAAAATTTATTGAATGGAAAAAAAGAAAAAAACAAAGTGGGAAAACCCAAATGGCGGCCAAAAGTCAAGATAGAAAGATTATAAAGGCTTCGACCATAGGCCAAGAAAAAAAGAGAAAAGAGGGAGATGTCATGAGAATTTATTTTGTCATGCCAAACCTTGATTTATCTTTGTCTAGTTTTCTTGCTTTTGTGCAGCCCTTCAAAGGTGTCAAAGTCATGATGTGCTAATTTTCCAATTGAGTATCTCATCATTCCAACCAAAGCGAGGTAAGAAAGATATGATAGTCAATACCTTATCTCACAGGTATGAACTTCTTTCTACTTTTTGTGTTGAAATTCTTAGATTTGAGCATCTTAAGAAATTGTACAAATTTAATTCTGAATTTAGAATTATTTTTAGTGTACATTTTGTTTATTTCTTGTTTAAAATTAATTCCTTTGACTTGGTTGTTGTTTTGAACAAAAAAGGAATCCAAATTCTTGAATTTCAATTCCAATTTGTGGAGCATTGTTTGGATAAATCCGTCCAAGCCTTAGTTGATAATCATTTACATGCCATCAAATCTAATTTGAATTGTTGTGTCATCATGCTACATGATTTTCAACATTTCACTTTTCTTCAACATAACTTGGATAACTTTGTTAGATTGGTAAACTTCTTTTTTGAATTTCGAATCTCAAGTAAAGTTAACTTCAAAACTTTTAAATTTTGTCAGATGTGCGTGTCAAGATAAGTTTTTGTTATGGCATGATAACTTGGTTGATTTTATTTTACTTAGACACGCTACTAAATTTTTTGTTTATTATATAGATGTTGAGAAACCTAAGTTGTGTGATTTAGGTCAAATGCTTTGTAAGAATGAAACCGTGTCAATTTTGCCTCAAAACACTTTGACTAAAATTTTTATTTACGGTCAAATAACTTCCAATTTGTGTCAAAATCAGTGTTTTCTAGTAATTTCTCAAATTGTGCTTATCTTGTCAAAGCTGAATGATTTTATACTTTGGCGTGCACATTTGTTTAACTGTTTGGATCATTACTTTGTAAAACTTTGTTGTGTTTGCAATAGTGCAAGGCTTCAAGGCCTATCTTCTACCAATCTTGTGTCCCATTTGACTAATCCGTATTTTTCTTATCCAGATTCAGATTCGAGGACGAATTCTTTCGAGGAAGGAGGGAATGATATGGATCCAAATAGCCCAAAGATGTGTCAAGATGAGGAGTACAGCTATTGGATGAAAGATGGAGCAAGCTTGGACTCACTCTTGCCAAGATTGGAGCACATTCGTGGTATTTTGATCAAGTTGGATTGGACTATTCTCAATTCAATAATACATGAAGTCCAATTCTTCAAAGTGAAGCACAAGTGGAGATCCTTTAAGTGCAAGAAGGCTGAATTTCCTTTCAAGTTTATTTTTGTTTGGTCTTTATTATGTAAAGCCCAATAGTAGTTTAAGTTTGTGTAAATTGGGATGGTTTTAAGTTGGGTTTAGTTGTTGATTTAATTCTTAGTTTTTAGGCTCATTAATTAGCCTTAATAAGACACATTTAGCCCAAATCTTGGGGCCACTTATGGCTAAACCCTAGCACTACTTTTTTAGGAGTTTTAAAGCTAGTTTTTAGGATTTCAATAAGCCTATAAATAGGCCTCATCATATGGACGAATTTACAGCAGATTTTTATCAATAATATTCATCTTTTTCGTGAGAAAAAAGTTGTTTCTTTTAGTCTTCGGATGGGTTAGTTTAAGACTTTGTTGGGACCATCGCTTGAGCAACGGTGATTGTTCTAACCGACTTATAGATTTGGTTCTTGCCTGATTCATATAGGCAACACGTCAATTCTTGCTTTAAATCTTGTAAAGAGTTTGGTTCTTGCTCGTTATAGACAACGGGTTAAATTCTTGCTTGATTCTTGAGTGTTCTTTATTGTTCTTCTTTGTGTGTTTGCTGTCCAAATTCTTGTGACCAACTTTGGAGTCGATCTTTGGGGTTTTGGTGCCATCTTGAATTGCTGGGTTTCGTGGCATCAAGTCGATTGCGCACGGGTTTCGCATCAAAAAAAATAGGGATGAAGTGGCTGAAAGAGAGGGACCAAAACTCAAAATTTTTCCACTCTACCCTTCTTGCCAAAAGACAGCTATTGTGCATCTCTAGAATCAAAGTAGATGGGAATTGGACTGAAAATACGTAGCTCTTTGAAGAGGCTGGTATTAACTTCTATAAGGAACTCTTGACCGCTAACCATGTTCTGTAGTCTTAGACCTATCACTTCTTGACCACCTTAAGGGCAAAGTCTCGGTTGAGGATAATCAGCACTTATTATCCGAGCTCTCAACGAAGGAACTGAAGGAGGCAGTGTTTTCTCTCAATCCAAACAGTGCAGCGGGCATTTATGGCTACAACGAGACCTTCTTTTCCACTTGCTTGGACATTATTCACCATGATCTTTTCCTTGCAGTGCGCAATTTTCTCAAAGGTGCAAAGCTGCCCCGTATGTTCACTAGTACCCTTATTGCATTAATTCCAAAAGTAGCCAAGCCCAACTCCTTTAGAGACTTTTGGCCCATTAGTTTGTGCACTTTTTTTAACAAAATTTGCCCTAAAATCTCGGACAATCGCCTTTCTTCTATTCTACCCAAGCTCATTTCTCCCGAACAAGTGGCCTACATCCAAGGAAGAGACGTTGCGAATAAAATCCTTCTTGTCCAAGAGCTGCTTGATTCTATAGATTGGAAAACTAGGGGAGGGAATATAATTCAATACTGATCATTAAACTTGACCTCGCCAAGGCTTTTGACAGGCTTTCTTGGCCTTTTCTTTACGTAATACTACAGAAGTTTGGATTTGCTGACCACTGGATCTCTCTTATGCAGCATATATTGGAGGACTGTTGGTTTTCTATACTCGTAATAAATGGAGCACCCAAAGGAATTTTTAAGTCATCCAGGGGGGGTTCGCCAAGGTGACACCTTATCACCTTTGCTATTCATCTTAATGCTTGAAACATTTTCCCAAGAATTGAAGGATCATTTTTGAACAGACCAAATATCGCACTATTCTCTCCCGAAGAAGTGCCCTATCATCTCTCACTTGGCTTTTACAGATGATGTTGTCATCTTTTCAAGGTTTGAGCTCTCCTTCGGGCAGCTATTTAACAAGTTCAAGTGCTCCTTCTATCTATCCAAAAAGGCAACTCCTGCTTGAGTTCGGTTGATTCAAGCAAAGACGGGCTTTGTTCACAAATCCCTTCCTTTCACCTATTTGGGCTGCCCATCATTTCTTCAAAAGGCTAAAAGAAGACGTAATATCTTCCAGCCACTAATAGAAAAACTGGCCGCCCGAATTCATGGTTGG
Organism: Cinchona pubescens; assembly: GCA_025175665.1. NCBI lineage: Eukaryota > Viridiplantae > Streptophyta > Magnoliopsida > Gentianales > Rubiaceae > Cinchona > Cinchona pubescens. The sequence continues at coordinate 3,336,807 of JANKKI010000232.1, forward strand.
CAGACGCGGTTCCTATCACCCGGAGGATGGTTGGTTCTCATTAAGCACGTTCTAAGTAGCATCCCATTTTACTTATTGTCAGTTCTTTTACCCCCAAAATTAGTACTTAAAGAGTTGGAACGGCAATTTGCTAATTTCTTTTGGGGTTGCTCGGATGGGGTGCTAAAGCGACATTGGATCTCATGGGCTACAGTATGCCAGCTTACCTACTCAAATGGCCTACAGGTTCCTTCAGTGGAGGAGGTGGTTCGCGGCTTTGGTGGAAATTCAGGAAAGGCACCTCTTTGTGGTGGTCTTTTCTTCAAAGTCTCTACCTTAACAGGAAGCAATCCACGTTAATCTTGGCATCACCAGGTGACTCATATAATTGGAAGAGAATGTTGCGAGCTCGTGACGATGTAGAAAAATGGCTGTTATTTCTCCCACTGGAAGGTGGATTGCTCCTTTTGGTTCGACCCATGGACTGAACATGGGCCTCTGTCCCACATGGTTGAATAAGTACATGATGAACATCTTAAGGTTTTCACATGTTGGGGGTCACAATGGCTGGAACCTTTCCCCTATGGATGAGAAATACTCTAATGAGGAGTTACAAAACATCACAGCAATTCTCAGGTCAAGACCACTCTTTCTGACTAACGAACCAGACCTCATTGTTTGGACCCTCACACCTAAAGGTTCTTTTTCACTCTCATCCACGTACCCTCCCTGTCTCTTATGCGTATACTCTCTCGGCAAATGATTTGGGACATGAGACTCCAGTTGAAGATCTCCATTTTCATGTGGAAATTTCTGAATAAGCGGCTTCTGTTTGATGATAAAGTGCTGGTTTTGCTGTCATGAAGAATCCTTGGACCACCTTTTTGTGGAATGTGAAATATCACGAAAAATCTGGCATTTCTTTGAAGCCTGGATAGAGTTGCCTATTGCTGCATCTACTCGACTATCGTGGAAAAGCTAAACTCATGGTGGTGGGCTACTACACCTTCTTCCACAATTGGAGTAGTCCATAAAATACTTCCTTGCGTAATCTGTTGGTTCTTATGGAAAGCTAGGAACAAGGTAGTTTTGGATGGCAACACAAGTAGTGCAACAAGGATTACTGCGGACATCTACTCTTATTTAGTAAATATCTCCTCAACTCACCCCATTAAAAAGGTAACCACAGCCGATGATTTGCTACTGTCTCGGGGAATTTGTAACCAACTTATCCAAACCAAACCAAACCAAAAAAAGTCCTAGCCGTCAAACGGGACTGCCCTCCATATGGATGTTTTAAATTGAATGTGGATGGTGCTTCTAAAGGAAATCCAAGAATGGCAGCTAGTGGTGGCATCCTAATGGATCACAATGGACAATGCATCAAGGCGTTTTCCAATGGTTACCAACAACAACAAACTTACAAGCTGAGGCAGTGGCTTTAGTAGATGGACTTCAGATGTGTAGAAGCATTCAGATTGCATTTGCATTCATTGGTAGTTGAGATTGATTCCCTTGTGCTAGTTAACACTTTAGTGGGCTCATCAGCACCTATTTGGAGTATTGATTCCCAACTTCAATTCATCAACAACTATTGTGCTGGGAAAGACATCACTTTCAAGCATGTATATAGGAAAGCCAACCAAGTTGATGATAGTTTAGCTAATGAGGGCATTTCAAAACCTATGTATGTTGAATATGATCGCTACACCATTCCTTACACTGTTAAAGGTTTGGTTGGCTTAGATGCTAGGGGCTGCCCTAATAATCGGCTTTGTAATCAATGATTCTATCAATAAAAAATAGTTCAATTGCTTAAAAAAAAAAACAAACAAATAGAACTGACTAGAAATGTACCAGCTCTGATACCAATCTAATGCGAACCCCGTGCACAATCGACTTGATGCACGAAACCCAACAATGAAGATGGCACCAAAACCCGAAGGATCGACTCCAAAGTTGGTCACAAGAATTTGGACAGCACAAACACACAAACAAGAACAATAAAGAACACATAAGAATCAAGCAAGAATTCAACCCGTTGTCTATAACGAGACAAGAACCAAACTCTTAACAAGATTTAAAGCGAGAATTGACCCGTTGCCTATATGAATCATCCAAGAACCAAATCTATAAGTCAGTTAGAACAATCACCGTTGCTCAAGCGATGATCCCAACAAAGTCATAATCCAAAGACTAAAAGAAAGAATTTTTTTTTTTACGCAAATGCTCGAAAGAGGGCAAAAATTTTATTGATGGAATCAAGGATTACAAAGCCAAATATTAGAGCAGCCTATAGCATCTAGGTAGACCAATCCTTTAACCGGCTGAGGAATGGTATAGCAATCATATTCAACATACATAGGTTTTGATATACCCTCATTAGCTAGACAATCAGCAACATGGTTAGACTCCCTAAAAACATGCTTGAATGAAATCTCTTTCCCAGCACAGTAGTTATTGATGAAGCACAATTGGGGGTCAAGTGTCTGCTCCAAATCAATGCCGATGATTCTTGTAAGGTGTTAACTAGCTGAAGAGAATCAATCTCAACCACCAGTGAGTAGACCCGAAAATTATGACACATCTTGAGCCCATCTACAAGAGCTAATGCCTCAGCTTGCAGGTTAATTTGCTGTTGATAATTATTGGAAAATGCCCAGATGCATTAGCCATTGTGATCTCGGAGAATGCCGCCACCCACTGCCATTCCTGGGTTACCTTTGGAGGCTCCATCCACATTGAACTTAAGGCATCCGTGGGGAGGGCAGTCCCATTTAACGACTAGGACTTTCTTGGGTTTGGTTTGGAGAAGTTGCTTGCAAATGCTGCGTGAGAGTAACAAATCATTTGCTGTGGATACTCTTTTAAAGGGGTGGGCCGAGGAGATATTGGCTAAGTAAGAATAGATGTCCACTGTAATCCTTGTTGTACTACTTGCTTTGTCATCCAGAACCGCCATGTTCCTAGCTTTCCATAATAACCAACAGATCATTATGCAAGGAAGAATTTTATGAATGGCTCCAATGGCAGAATGTGACGCGGTAGCCCACCACCATGAATTAAGCTTATCCAATATTGTCGTGGATGGAGTAATCACCATCTCTAGCCAATCTTCAAAGAAATGCCAGATTTGTCGTGATGTTTCACATTCCACAAAAAGATGGTCCACGGACTCTTCATTGCAGCATAAGCAACACTTGGAGGCTAACGAAAAACCAATTTTCAGTAAGGTATCATCTAGAGGCAGCCGCTTGTTCAATAATTTCCACATGAAAATGGATATCTTCTATTGGAGTCTTACGTCCCAAATCATTTGCCGAGAATGAATCCGCATCTTGGGGGAGAAAGTGGATGAAAGTGAGAAGGAGCCTTTGTGTGTGAGGGTCCAAGCAATGAGATCCGGTTCGTCAGACAAGAATAGCGATCATGCATTGAGAATTGCTGCAATGTTTTGTATCTCCTCGTTGGAATATCTCTCATCCAAGAGGGAAAGATTCATTTGCAGCCATTGGAATCCCCAACCTGTGAAACTTTAAGCTGTTCATCATATACTTGTTCCACCATGTGGGAGAGAGGCACGTGTTCGGTCCAAGGATCAAGCCAAAAGGAACAATCAGCCTTCCGTAGTAAGAATAGCAGCCACCTTTCTACGTCTTCACGAACATGCAACATCCTCTTCCAAGTAAATGAATCACCTGGTGATGCCGAGACTAAGGTGGGATGTTGGTTCTTAAGGTAACGTCGTTGAAGAAAAGAACCCCACAAAGAGTTGCCTTTTTGGAATTTCCACCAAAGTTTGATACAAAAGCCGCAAACCACCTCCTTGAGTGATGAAACTCCTAGGCCATTTTGAATACGTTGGTTGGCAAATTGTAGCCCATGAGATCCAATGATGCTTTAACATCCCTTCTGAGCAGCCCCAAAAGAAATTGGCAAATTGTCGTTCCAGTTCTTTGAGTACTGATTTTGGAGGTGAAAGAACCAGCAGTATGTACATAGGGATGCTATGCATCTAAGAACATGCTTGATAAGTACGAGCCATCCTCCAGGAGAAACGAACCGCGATTGCCAACCGTGAATTCGGGCGGCCACTTTTTCTATTAATGGTTGTTAGATATTGCGTCATTTTTTAGCTTTTTGGATGGGACAGCCCAAGTAAGTGAATGGAAGAGATTTGTGAATGAAGCCCGTCTTAGCTTTGGATCGACCGAACTCGAGCTGGAGCCACCTTTTTGGGTAAATAGAAGGAACTTTTGGACTTGTTGAAAAGCTGTCCGGAGGAGAGCTCAAACCTCGAAAGAAAGCTCATAAGGTGCCGAATGGACTTGATATCTCCCCTTATAAAAATGACAATGTCATCTGCAAAAGCCAAGTGGGAGATCACTGGGCACTGCTTTGGGAGGGAATAATGTGTTATTTTTTCCTTTAGAAACTGATCCTTCAATCCTTGAGAAAACGTTTCAAGCATTAGGATGAATAACAGAGGTGATAAGGGGTCTCTCTGACGAGCCCCTTTGGAGAGATTTGAAGAAGCCTTTGGGTGCACCATTAATGAGTATAGAAAACCAACAATCTTCCAAAATATGCTGCATAAGAGAGATCCAATGTTCGGCAAACCCAAACTTCCATAGAATTGCATAGAGAAAAGGCCAAGAAAGCCTACCAAATGCCTTGGCGAGGTCAAGTTTAACGATCTTATTTCCTCCCCTTATTTTCCAATCTATGAAATCGACCAGCTCTTGGACAAGGAGGATGTTATTCACGATGTCTCTCCCTTGGACATAGGCTGCCTGTTCCGGTGAGATGAGTTTCGACATAATAGAGGCAAGGCGATTGGCCAAAATTTTAGTGAAAATTTTATTGACGAAAGTGCACAGACTAATAGGCCAAAAATCACTAAAGGAATTGGGGTTGGCAACTTTTGGAATTAACGCAACAAGGGTGCTAGTGAACATCCGTGGCAACCTTGCACCTTTGAGAAAAGCACACACTGCAAGGAAGAGGTCGTGGTGGATAATATGCTCCCAACAAGTAGTGAAGAAGGTCCCATTGAAGCCATCAATTCCCGGTGCACCATTAGTGTTTAGGGAGAAAACTGTCTTCTTTAATTCCTTTATTGACAGCTCAGACAATAAATACTGGTTATCCACATCCGAGACCTTACGCATGAGATGGTCGAGTAATGATGGGTCTAAGGCAGTGGTATGATTAGAAGTCAGGAGTTCCTTAAAGTAGGTAATGCCTGCATCTTCAATGAGCTGCAAATATTTAGTCCATTGCCCGTCAACTTTGATTCTGGAGATGCGCAATCGCTGCCTTTTGGCAAGAAGGGTAGAATGGAAAATTTTGGAGTTTTTGTCAACTTCTTTCAGCCATTTCACCCCCGCCTTTTGTTGCCAAAAGGTTTCCTCTTCTGCAAGACACCGCATGTGAACAGCTTGTGCGTGAGCCAAAGCAATTTGATTACTTTGGCTATGATGGAGTAGGAGAGCTTCTTCCTTGCTTTTGACTTCTTGTTCAGCCTCATACATGCTTAGCAACCATTGTGAAGAAGTGTGACTCCAAATCCTAAGTTCGTCTTTAAGTCTTTTAAGTTTGGAAGCAAGAATAGAAATAGGGGAACCAGTGCAATGCAAAGACCAACCTGCAAAAAATGCTTGTGTTTAGTCCACATATTAAGGAATTTAAATGGCTTTGGGCCTGGTGTTATTGGTGAAGAAGCATTGAGAACTAGTGACGAGTGATCCGAGCACGTCTTGAGAAGGTGCGCGACATTAATATGCTGGAAGGTAACCATGAATTGAGCATTACAAACAAATCTATCCAACCTCTTCCAAACCACGGTTCCAAACCTGTTCCCACGCCAAGTGAATTTGCAACCTTGTAAAGGTAGAGCCAACAAGCCACATTAGTGTAGACAATCATTGAATTCACCCATCGCGTCCAGGTGCAAAGAGCTAGAACCTTGATATTCGTCGAATCTTGAGATAACATTAAACTCACCGCCAACCAGCCACGGTGTTTGAGGTTGGACAGCTCGGAGACAGATCCGCCCAGAGAACTCTCCTTTCCAATTTTGTGCATTTTGCATAAACAAAGGAAGCTTGCAAGACAGTATTGTGAAGAGAAAAGGAGATAGAAACATGTAGAAGCTGGTCTGAGCTAAAAGTGGGAGCTAAACCAAGCTCATTATTCCAAAAAACCCAAATTTTGCCATTGGTGTTACATTCGCAGCGATCAAAACCTAATTTCTGTGCGAAGAAAGAGATTCGAGCTTTGTCCACCATGGGCTCCAGCAAATCAAGAATTTTTATTTTGTGCTATTTGATAAGTAACTTCAACCTATGTAATGAGGGTTTATTAGCTATCCCCCTTATATTCCATATTAGGATATAATCCATTTAATACTGAGGGGAGGAAGGTGAAGTGGTAGTTTTCCTAACCAACCGAGTGCGCATTGGCTTTGGCATGGTATAGATTCTCTTGCGTCTTTTCCTAAGCGGGGGAATCCGTCCTCCTTTGGGAACTTTAGGCCAACACGCTTTGCGTATTTGAGTACATAAAATATGCACTAAGATAATGGCTAATAGACTCTCTTTGATTCTCCACAAAATTATTTCTCCAAAGCAAGCTGCTTTTGTTAAAGGACAGAGCATCACAGAACATATCTTGCTGGCCCAAGAAATGGTGGACTTCATTGATAGAAAAGCTCGAGGAGGGAATGCTATTTTGAAGTTTGAGAACCTTTATTTAATAATATTCCAGAATGGTACCCCAAGAAAAGACATGGTGCTTGGAATGGATTTATACAAAAAATCAATGGGTCTTACAATTCTTCCAGAAGGGACACGAACAAAAACTGATAGAAGCAATTGAAAGAGAAACATGATATGAATTTTCATCAGATGATGACCTTGATCAATCTTCTTAGTCGACAGTCAACCTTCAGAAGAGACATTGTTTGCTATTGAAACAATTCAAGACATGTTTATGATCAACTCTCGTAGAATTTGGATTCTCTTGTCATTTGATTTCTCTTGTAAAATGAGTGGTTGAAAATAGGCTGGTTCTCGATTTTGATCAATAGAGCACCAAAAGGGTTTTTTAAATCTATGAGAGGTGTTCATCTAGGAGATCAATTATCCCTGCTTCAATTCATAGTCATGATGGAAGTATTCACTCGTAGCTTGAAACAGTAATTTGCTCAACAAAGGATGGCCTTCTATGCTTTACTCAGAAATTGCATGCCAATTACTCATTTAACCTTTGCAGATGATGTCCTCATCTTCAACAAAGGCGATGCTTCATCTATTCGAAACTTCATGTCCTTCCTGTCCAAATTTGAGAAGGCCTCGGGCCAACTGGTGAGTGCTTCTAAGAGCTCCTTTATGTCCCCCAAAGGATGTACCCGGAGTAGAATAAGAAAAATGAGCCATCTAACAGGATCCACAAAGAAGAATTTTCCTTTGAGCTACCTAGGGTGCCCAATCCAGAAAGCCATGAAGAGACACATTCTTTTCCAGCCTATGGTGGAGAAAATTGAAGCAAAAATTAGGGCTTGGCAAAACACAATTCCTCTCCGCAGAGGGTCGGTTGGTCTTATTGAAACACGTCTGAAGTAGCGTTCCCTTATATCTTCTTTCAGTATCGCAACCTCCAAAAGTGGTTATGAAGGAGATTGATAAAATGTTTGCAAAGTTCTTTTGGGGTTCCACTAAGGAAGGTGCAAGTAAACATTGGATTTCTTGGAAGACCAAATGCCAGCCATCTAGAAGCATTGGACTGGATATTATTTCGTGCAAGGATTTTGCTAAGGGTTTTGCCTTGAAATTGTGGTGGAACTTTTGAAGAGGCAAGTCCCTTTGGTCCAATTTCATAGTAGCCAGGTATTTGAAGATTGATGATCACCCACTCATGGTGCAGTGTGGAGGAAAGGTCTCAGCCACTTGGAGGAGAATGCTGTTGGTAAGAGATGAAGCTGAGGAGTTCATTCAGTTTAGAATATGCCAAGGCTATATGTCCTTTTGGTACGACAATTGGACAGGTCAAGGTGTTCTATACCTAAATGTGTCGGCAATGCATGATCCCTCATTGAAGCTAGTGGACATTTGGGATGGGCATAAATGGAATCTCTCAATTCTAGAAGGTATTTTCCGCAAAAATTTGGAAGAAATCAGGCTTAATTTGGAGGGTATTTGCTTGCTTCCCAAACAAGAAAAGGATGAGCTAATTTGGACTCCCAATGCCAATGGACAATTTTCTATTTCCTCTTGCCTTCAGCTAATCTCGGGCAACTCTCTATGGTCCAGAAAAACCATTTGGAATGCTAAGGTTCCACTAAAGATTTCCCTCTTTATGTGGAGACTTCTCATTCAAAACTGCCCACGGATGATATACTAAACAAAATGGGTTTATGTATGGCCTCTAAATGTGGTATGTGCAACAATCAAGAAACCCTTGATCATATCTTCATTGGCTGCAAATTGACTCGGGAAGTTTGGAACTTGTTTTAGAAGCTTTTTGAAGTTCGTTACCACTATGATGAATCTTTGTAGCTTTATCTCCACTCTTGGTGGCTCAATAAAAAAAGATACCATACCCTTGTTGGCGTCAACCACAAGCTAATCCCTTCCACTAGAAATTTGGAGAAATACGAAGGCTATCCCCTCACTCCAAAATAAATAATTGCCAATGTACTTGTTGAGTTGAGATTGATCCTCCAAGAATTAAAGGTATTCTTAGCTCGCGTAATTATAGTATTACACACATATATCGAGAGGTTAATGCAGCCGCAGATTTCCTTGCAAGCCTAGCTCACACTAACGCTTTGCTCAAAGTCTATGATGCTACCTCCATTCCTAGTAGAGTACGAGGAATAGCTAGATTGGATAGTATTGGCCTAGGCTACTTTAGACTATGCAATTTGTAATTTCTTTTTTCATGGTTTCAAAGGGTTTAATGTTTATGAAAACCTTTCACATTGCTGGAGGTTAAGGCTCTATGTCCCCCTCCTTGTATTCACCTTCATTTTTTAATAAAATTGGGAAGTGGCACCCTCCACCAAGGTACCAGTGGTTAGCCAAATAAAAAAAACATAAAACAAAATGTGCAACACATTAATCGATTGTTGTAACATAAAGTGTAAAAGAAAAAATGTAATAGAAGATCTCATGTCGAATTAGCCCAATCATCTGTTTAGTTATTTTAGTATAAAGGTCTAATTCCAAAAACTACCCTCGAAGTTTAGCTAGTTTTGCACTTAAACACTTACTGTTAATTTAGTAACTTTTACCCCAATAGGTTGACAGTCAAAGATAACCTTGTAGTTAAAGTGTCTCAAAAGACAAATATAGCCAGAGTGACTAATTCCACGAATATTAGCTCTATTCCTCTCTCCCTTCTATTTCCAATTTTTAATTTTTTTTTCTCTAGTAAGCAAATGGGATGGCTTATTGATAAATATCTTGGAAGAGAGTAATATGCTTGTGTTTCTAGCAGGTTTTTATTCAAATTTCGAACCTTTTCTGTGTCATTTAGGATTTTTTTTTGGGTGTATTTTACAGTTTTTATGTGAAAGGGTTATTTTTATGTGTTTGCATTTATTAAGGTCGTGTTTTATGTGTTTTATAGCTTTTGAGTGAATCGGGGGTCAACCAAATGATTAGCACGTGAAGAGAGAAGATCGAGCGAAGAACAAAAGAGTACATTGGTAGTCTGTGTGCTGCACAGTGATAGGATGCAACGAGAGTAATGCACAACCACTATTTCTCTAGGCACCACCCTACAGCACATGATTTAACGCAAAACACTTGTGACTTCAACTTTAGTTTTGTTTTCGTTTAGCACTAGTATTACATTTATATATTCCGTTCTGACTATTATGGATTGTTTAACTATACTTATGTTTTAAGTTTCTCTAGTTAGGGTTATTGAGATGAAGTCAATTTGGATGGCATAAATTCTTGTTGCAATGTATGGTAGATTTCCGTTAAATATTTGAGAACTACTTTAAATTTCTTGATCACTTCTTGAAATGTTACGTAAATATGTGATGTGACGGACCAAGTAATTGAAATATTTAGGATCAATTAGTAAATGCCATGAATTGAATGTAATTTCAAGATGCTAGACCAAGGATTAACACGATTCATGTGGTTAGTGTTAGGAATTCCATGTTTTAAATTATGCCATTTTACTTATAATTCTCATACTACCCGAAAGACAAATGAATTAGTTAAAAACAAGAGTTAGAATTGTATAACAATTGGGTGCTAACTATGATACGAAATTTGACCGGTAACCTTAGCAATCAATCTACAATAACTTGAACAGAGTTTATTCCTAGTAATTGGTGAATTCTAAATACCATAATCCTTGTTAAATCATCAACCCATCTCTTTTGTTAGTTTGCATAATTTACTCTTTAGTCTTTTATTGTTAATTTGGTTCAACTCTCTCAGTTTGGTTTTGTTTGAATAGTAGTAAATCTATTAATTTCACTGCTTATTTCTCAATACTCTTGGGTATGAACACCCTATTCTATCCAATTTATGTAATACCTACATGTTTTCTGTCAATTAAGTATTTCTGAGAACATTCACTAATATTCATTCTTGAGTTTAAATATACCTAACCAATTTATCCTTCTTAGTTTCTAGTGTGACACTTGGAACTTTTGCGGATCCTTTTCCAATCATTCTCTGATCATTCCATGTCAGTTTATATTCATTCCTACCTTCTAAAGTATCCTTCATATCACTCTTTAATATTCAAAAGCTAATTTGTCTTTCCTAGACATTTTCCAAAGTTAGTGGATCAATGTACAATAAACTGAAACTTTAGGGACCAAGGTACAATTTTCAAAAGTTGTACTTGACATCCTTAATAAGCCATTATTTAAATATTTTGAACCCTAATCATGTTTTTATGATGACCAAATCATACTAATGAGAGAACAAGTGTGCAGATTTTTCTAAAGTGATGGGAACTTTCGGATGCAGCATCGGACGCATGAAGTGAACATCGGCCATCTGAGCTCCACAAAGAAGTCACACATAAATGAAAAGTAATATGTCACAGATGCATGATCAGACCCATGTTGATCGTTCGATATTGAGTTGGACAAAAATTGACAAGAAGAGCAATAAACTTCAGACGCTGATGATCGTCCGAGAAAAGTACAACCCAGAACCAAGAAGTTTCTGGTCATGGTTCGGATGCATATGTCCAAGGAAAGGAACCGAAGCAAATGGGGTCAAGCTTCGGACAATAAAGACCATCTGAAGAAAGGAGCTAAAAATAGAGAAGTTTCTGCCACAAGCTGTAGGATGCATATGACCGTCCGAAATACTGTTAATGAAGCTATTGGACATAGGATTGGACATCCAAACCATTGTCCGAACTCCTAATAGCTAGTTTTGAATAGCTAATTTTTTTATTGTTAGAACTCAATTGGAGCATGTGTTTCATCTCTAATTAGCCAAAGGTCATCAAAATGGAAACAAATACTACATTCAATATAAATATTTGTGAGAGCTATTTAGGGAGAAATAGGCTAAAATATTATGGGTTGTATTGATTTGGATAGTGTAGTTCTCTTGGCTCAACCAAAGAAAGTTAGTGTGAGCAAGAGTAGACTTAAAGGCCTGTAAGTAATCATCAAGTGTAAGAGTGGAGGGATAATAAGTGTAAAAAAGTGAGGTTGTAGTGTAAAATCCTTTGGCTCAACTAGAGGAATTTAGTTGGTGCAAGGGTGATCCTACTTCGTGTACAAGAAGGTTATTGCCTCACCTTCTTTGAAGAGACACTACTAGTAGATGTACTCCAATCTTGAGGAGGTTGGGAGTTTGGTTTGCATTTCTTAATCTCAGTCTTCATATTTCTCATTTTCCTTTGAGTATTAATTGATTAAATATTTATCTTCGATCATTTGAGCTTAAGTGTTTATTTGTTGTATATAGTTTGAATTTTCTTTAAGCACATTAAAAGGTTTGTTTTTAGGGAAAACCTAATTCGCCACGCCTTTTAGGTTGCTTTGGGCCAACAATTGATATCAGAGGTTGGTCTCTAATATTGGGCCACCAATTCATAGTGTTTTTATGTAGAAAAGCTATCTTTTCTCTCCTCCTTCTCTCTAACTTTGCTCTCACACCTGTAAAATACAACAATCATAGCCATCCTTCTCAGCCACCCTTGGCCATGGCCGAAGAGGATTCCCTTCAGCTCTCGGCTGAAGGAAAAAAGAAGTCCTTTGTAGATGTTCTCAAGGGCAAGAATCAATCCTTAGCATCAACACCACAGCAGGAACAACCTTTGAAATGCTTCAATCATACAAAGGAGAGCCAGCCATATTTTTCACCGACGAAGAAGTTCAGAGGCTAGCTGTCCCATTTTGCTTCACATTGGTAGGAAAATTTCCACAAGAAAAACCTAACATGGAAACAATGAGGAAAAGTTTCCACACAATTGGTTTCAAAGGCGAGTTTTCAGTAGGTTTTCTTGACTACAAGCATATGCTCATTCGTTTTGCATTGGAGGAGGATTATCTTCGTTGTTGGCTCAAAACCAAGTGGTTCATCAATGGTTTCTTTATGCGGGTTCTCAAATGGAACCCTCTATTTACTCCAGTAATTAAACCATCAATACTGCCCGTATGGATACACAATCACTTTTGAAGGGTTATCGGTGTCCTTCTTCACAAAACATGCACTCTTTAGCCTTGCACAAGCGATTGGAACCCCCATAAACCTAGACATGGCCACGGAGAACTTCACTCGTCCAAACATAGCCAAGTTATGCGTGGAGCTGGATCTATTGGCTAACCTCCCTTTAAGAGTTTGGCTAGGGGTTGGAAACAAAGGCAAATGGTAGAAAATCAGCTATGAGGAACTTCCACACTACTACACAAAATGTCACAAAATTGGTCATAGTCTAGTCGATTGTTTTGATGGCCAAAACATGCAAAAAGAACGCTTAATTCCCACAACAGCTACGTCCAAGAAGATTGAAGTTAAACAATGGCAACCAATTAAAAAACATGAAACTGGTCCTTCTGGTGTGGCTCATGAAAAAGGCCATGCAGTTGTCTCAACCTATCATGTTGACGCTGCAAAGAGTTTGGAGCCGCAAGGTGGGCAAAGAATGGAGAAACAAGCAATGAATGGTCGGCCCCAAAGGAGGATGAACATCCAACAATTGAAATGCATTGAACGGAAGACCACCAGGTGGAGGAGGAATAATGCACGGAACCGGAGGGGGTTGTTTCAGAATTTTCCCCAACTGGGGGTGTCCCAACTAACTTCCCCTAAAACTTGGGAGCTGGAATTTTGACCCCGTTGGATCAAGGGATTGAAAATTCAAATTTGAATGCAATGTAACTAACTTGGTTGGACAAGTGTTGACTAATTTAACTCAGCATGAATCACCTACAAATCCTCCAAATCCTCAAATTCAAAATCTCAAAGGAGCTAAGAGAAGGATGATTCATTCTTACCGCATGCTACATTCATGCAAGAACTACCATGTTACTTCTCTGAACATGAGGAAGACATTCCCATGCACATGAAAGTGACGTTGCAGAAGAACCATTACCATTGGGAGAATTACCAAATGCACGACTGGACAGCAAGGCCAAGAAAAAAGTAAGAAGAAGAAGAAGAATATACAACATGCCCAAGAGCATACTCGAACAAGGGCTAGGCCGAACCCCATATCGCCTTCTAATCAGCCCTTATAAATGGATAGTGTGCTAGTTTGGAACATAAAGGGGTGGCCAATAAACCCTCAATCCATAGAGTAAAATTGCTCGTAAGAGACCACAAAATAAAAATCCTAGCCTTATTAGAACCAATAGTGGATATGGCCTAGATCACTTCTTTTGCACATAAATTTGGTTTTGATCATTGAAAATCAAACACAAATGGTCAAATATGGCTGTTTTGGAATAAAGGCATCACCCTATCAGATATCTTCATTTCTGACGAATTGTTTCATGTTTCAGTTTTTTCGACTCTTAGCAACATGGATGTACTAGAATCATTTGTTTATGCTAAATGCACAAAGGTAGAAAGGCGGGAGCTATGGATGGAGCTTAGAGCTGCCCAGACCACCACAAATACTCCATGGATAATTGGAGGTGCTTCAACGTGATATCAACCTCTGACGAATACAAGGATGGGGCAAGATCCGCTAGATTATGAAGGGATGAAGGAATTCAATGAATGCCTATCTGACTGCGGTTTGTTGGACCTAGCTTTCTAAGGTTGCAAATACACATGGATAGAAAACAGATTTGGCAATGCAGTGTGGAAACGGTTGGACAGGTTCGTATGCAATAATGCCTTCCTCATGGCTGCCCAACAAGTCACGGTGGACCACCTCCTCAAAACTTGCTCGGATCATTCACTACTTCTCCTCAAGCTGTCCAACATGCCAAATTTAAGGCCAAAATCTTTTAAATATTTTAAACATGTGGATTAAGCATCCAAATTTCTTGCAGGTCGTAGAAGCTAATTGGCAGCTCCATTGCGCAGGAGACTCTTTGCAAGTTCTAGCAAGCAAAATCAAGCGACTGAAGGCAGAACTTTGAAATTGGAGCCACACAATTTTGGGAAATGTGTTTCCAAAGTCAAAACAACTGAACAGGATGTCAAACAAAAGGAAGTCATTTTCTTACAAATGCCAAGCCAAGCCAATGAACAGGCTTAGTTCATTCCATTGTGCTCCACACCAAATGCCTTGCGAAGGAAGAAACATTTTGGAGGCACAAATATGGAAGGCTGAAAGAAGGAGATAAAATCTCAAAGTTCTTCCACTCTTCTCTGATGGCTAAACAACAAAATCTCAGCATCTCCAAAATAAAGGTGGATGGTTCTTGGAGGGAGGACATGCAATGTATTGAAAATGAGGGGGTTGCTTACTTTCGCAACCTTTTAACCGAGGACACCTCCTTAAGGATTGGCCAAGAGCTGCTGGAAAACATCACACAATCAATCACACAGGAAGACAATCAACTCTTGTTAGAAGAGCCCACCTTGTCCGAATTAAAAGAGGCGATTTTCTCACTAAACCCAGAAGGTGCTGCGGGAATTGATGTATTTAATGGGATATTTTTCACCACTTGCTAGAACATCATCCACCAAGACCTTTTCTTTGCTGCAAAAGCCTACTTAAATGGAGCCAAGCTGCCAAGGGCCTTCATGCTAATACTATCATTGCTCTCATCCCCAAATCTGCCAATCCCTCCACTTTTAATGATTTTCGTCCCATATGCCTTTGTACTTACTTTAATAAAGTTTGCACCAAAATATTGGCAAATAGGCTTTCTCCTCTCTTGTTTAAAATCACATCTCCCAAGCAGGTGGCCTACGTGCGGGAGAGAGAAATTGCAGATAACATTTTACTTGTGAAGAGAAAGTGGATTTTCTTGGCAGCAAAACACATGGAGGAAACATGTTTATCAAACTTGACCTCACCAAAGCATTTGACAGGCTCTCATGGACATTCCTCTATGGTATTATGCGTAAGTTTGGCTTTGCAGAAGCGTGGATTTCTTTGGTGCGAAACGCATTGGAAAATTGCTGGTTTTCCATCCTCATAAATGGTGTGCCAAAGGGATTCTTCAAGTTATCAAGAGGAGTTTGGCAAGAAGACCCATTAACACCTCTCCTCTTTATCATAATTCTTGAGGCTTTTTCTCGGGGACTACAATGTAAAAAAACAATTTCAAACGGGCAAGGTACTGGAATTCTCTCGACCTAAACAATGTCCAGTCGTAACCCATCTAGCTTTTGCGGATGACAATTTGGTATTCACTAGGGGAGAAATCAAATCCATCAAAAGCCTAATTGCTTTCTTCACCACATTTGAAAGATCATCCGGGCAACTTTGTAACAAGACAAAAAGTTTTTTCTACTTGCCAAAACAAGCTCCAATAAGTAAGATTCGGAAGGTACACAACTTAAAAGGCTTCATGCGAATATCCCTACCAATCTTGTACTTGCGCTGTCCAATCCAAAAAGCCAAGAAATTGAGGTCCCTATTTCAGCCAATGTGATATAGATCCGAATAGCCTGAAAATGTGTCAAGATGAGGAGATAAAAGATGGAGCAAGCATGGATTCACTCTTGCCAGATTGTCTGATGCGAACCCCGTGCGCCATCGACTTGATGCCACGAAACCCAACAATTCAAGATGCCACCAAAACTCCAAAGATCGACTCCTTCAGAAAGTTGGTCACAAGAATTTGGACTGCAAACACACAAACAAGAACAGTAAAGAACACACAAGAATCTAGCAAAAATTCAACCCGTTGTCTATAATGAGACAAAAACCAAACTCTTAACAAGATTTACAGCAAGAATTGACCCATTGCATATATGAATTAGGCAAGAACCAAATCTATAAGTCGGTTAGAACAATCACCGTTGCTCAAGTGAAGATCCCAACAAAGTCTTAATCCAAAGACTAAAAGAAAGAATTTTTTCCTCACAAAAAAGATGAATATTATTGATAAAAATCTGCTGTAATTCGTCCATATGATGAGGCCTATTTATAAGCTTAATAAAGTCCTAAAAAGTAGCTTAAAAAATCCTAAAAAAGTATTGCTAGGGTTCAGGCATAAGTGGCCCTAAGATTTCGGCTAAATGGGCCTTATTAAGGCTAATTAATGAGCCTAAAAACTAAGAATTAAATCAACAACTAAACCCAACTTAAAACAAGCCCAATTTACACCCAAACTTAAACTACTATTGGGCTTTACATAATAAAGACCAAACTAAAATAAACTTTATAGAAATTCGGCCTTCTTGCACTTAAAGGATCTCCACTTGTGATTTACTTTGAAGAATTGGGCATCAGTTAATAACGAATTGAACATAGTCCAATCCAACTCAATCTATATACCACGGTACTCCAATCTTGGCAAGAGTGAATCCATGCTTGCTCCATCTTTCATCTCCTCATCTTGACACATTTCAGCTTATTCGGATCCATATCATTCCCTTCCTCCTCGAATGCATTCGTCCTCGAATCCGAATCTGGATTAGAGAAACCCGGATTAGTCAAATGGTACATAAGATTGGCAGAAGATAGGCTTTGAAGCCCTACACTATTGCGAACACAACAAAGTTTTGGAAAGTAATTATCAAAACAGTTAAACAACATGCACGCCAAAGTAGAAAATCATTTAGTTTTGACAACATAAGCACAATTTGAGAAATTGCCAGAAAACACTGATTTTGACACAAATTAGAATTTATTTGACCATAAACAAAAATTCTAGTCAAAGTGTTCTGAGGCAAAATTGACACGATTTCATTCTTACAAAGTATTTGACCTAAATCACACAACTTAGGTTTCTCAAAAACTAAGTAAGAAACAAAAATTTGGGTGGCATGTTTAAGTAAAACAAAATCAAATAAGTTATCACGGCATAACAAAAACTTGACTTAACTTGCACAAAACTTGAATACCTTGAAGTTAACTTTACTTGAAATTTGAAACTCATAAAAGAAGTTAACCAAGCTAACAAAGTTATCCAAGTTAATTTGAACAAAAGTGTTAGGTTGAAAATCATGTAGCATGCTAACACAACTAATTCAAATTAGAGTTGATGGATGTAAATGACTATCAACTAAAGCTTGGACGGATTTATCCAAACAATGCTCCACAAATTGGAATTGAAGTCCTAGAATTTGCATGCCTTTTCTATTCAAAACAACAACCAAGCCAAAAGAAGGGTTAATTTTAAACAAGAAATCAACAAAATGTACACTAAAAATAATTATAAATTCGGGATTAAATTTGTACAATATCTGAAGATGCTCAAATCTAAGAATTTCAAAACAAAAAGTAGAAAGAAGTTCATACCTGTGAGATAAGATAAATCAATTGAAATGATGAGATACTCAATTGGAAGGTTAGTGCATCATGACTTACACCTTTGAAGGGCTGAACATAAGAAAGAAAACTAGACAAAGATAAATCAAGGTTAGACATGACAAAATAAATTCTCTTGATATCTCCCACTTTTCTCTCTTTTTCTTGGCCTATGGTCGAAGCCTTTACAATCTTTTTATCTTGACTTTCGACCGCCATTTGGCTTGTCCCACTTTGCTTTTTACTCTTATTCCATTCAAGAAATTTTCTTTGAATTTCTAATCTTTCTTCATTTATTTGACGTTGTGGCAAAGGAATAAATTTGAACTTTTTACCCTTTTTACACAAGGGATATGCCTTAGTAGTCTAGCTATCATAAAAACCATTTTCAGATAATTCCCAAACCAGACCAAGTTGTAAATGACATGTGAGCAAAGGTGCTACATCGCAAACTACTTATCGGAATACTTACCAATAGTGAAGGATACAATAACTTGTTCAGTTACCTCAAACGCTTCACTTTCAGTTGACCATTGGAACTTATAAGGTTTTGGATGTTGCGAAGTAGGCAAATTTAACTTTTCAACAAGATATGTACTTGCCATATTAATCCATATGCTACTATCAATTATAGTACCACAAACCCTTTCATTCACAAAAACCTTAGTGAAGAAAGTCTCTTTCCGCCTGCAAGACATCACAAATAAAACTCACAAAACAAAGTAGTTAGTGTCAGAAAAGTAATCAAAATTTTTTCTCACTACTCGGCCTTACACTTGGGAGTATTTGCACTCAAATTGTATCACTCAATCCCTCGTGTTATACCCTCAATTGAATGGCTTTTATCACTCGAATGATCTCACCACACTGCGCTTTTTCCTCTCTTTAGTTGGCTCTCAAAGTCTTTGGAAGACTATGACGACCAAAGTGAGCCCCAATTATGTCTTAACCATTTAATTAGCTGGAAGTCAAAGAAAACAAATAATCACGGGCCAACAAAAAATAAGAGACACCAAACTTTCGGATTTAAACTTCAAAGAAGAAGAGACAACAAAATATGCGAGACTACGTGAAGCAACAAAACGTGTAGAAAGCAAATAAGAATTTTGGTAAGCAAATTTACCAAATAAAAAAAAAGGAAACTAAGCACACAAAAACAAGCAAGTAGCACTTAAGAATAACAAAGAAATTAAAAGAATTAACAAATATTAAGTGCTTTTGAACAGAATTACAAATTTGGGATGTTTCCAAAAATAGAAAGTTTCCAAATCTAGAAATTGGAAAGTTTCCAAAAATGAATTTAGTAAGTTTCCAAAATTGGCATTTGGAAAGTTTCCAAAAAAAATGAATTTGGTAAGTTACCAAATTTAAAATTTAGTGGAAATTTTCCAAAGATGAATTTGGTAAGTTTCCAAATTCAGAATTTGGAAAGTTTCCAAAGATGAATTTTGTAAGTTTCCAAATTTGGAAGTAGGAAAGTTTCCAAACTCAACTAGGAAATCAAAACCTTCTTGGATTAGGATAACAAATTTTTTTTTCCTTCTGAATAGCCGATTCTTCTCCTTCTCCCTTTTTTTCACGTTTCTTTTTCTTTCAACAAATTTTTTTTTTTTTTTTTTTTTTTTTGCACTTTTCAGACAAACAAATTTTTACTTTTTTTTTTTTAATTGGCCAACAACACTTTTGTTTTCTTTTTCAATTCGGCTAAGAAAAGATTTTTTTTTTCTTTTTTTTTTTATAGCTGCAACAACAAAGAGAACAATGAAGAACAATAACAAAGAAGCAACAATATGGTTGGAAATTTTTTTCGGATCAATAGTAACGATGAATAGTATGATTGTTTTTTTTTTTTGGGCAGAAACGAAGATATGATTTTCTTTGAAAGAAAATATGGAAAAATAATAAAGAGAAAACTAAACAGAACTGACCAGAATTGGACTAGCTCTGATACCAATCTGATGCGAACCCTGTGCACCATTGACTTGATGCCACGAAACCCAACAATTCAAGATGCCACCAAAACTCAAAAGATCGACTCCAAAGTTGGTCACAAGAATTTGGACTGCAAACACACAAACAAGAACAGTAAAGAACACACAAGAATCTAGCAAAAATTCAACCCGTTGTCTATAACGAGACAAGAACCAAACTCTTAACAAGATTTATAGCAAGAATTGACCCATTGCATATATGAATTAGGCAAGAACCAAATCTATAAGTCGGTTAGAACAATCACCGTTGCTCAACTGATGATCCCAACAAAGTCTTAATCCAAAGACTAAAAGAAAGAACTTTTTCCTCACGAAAAAGATGAATATTATTGATAAAAATCTGCTGTAATTCGTCCATATGATGAGGCCTATTTATAGGCTTAATAAAGTCCTAAAAACTAGCTTAAAAAATCCTAAAATCAATGAAGTATTGCTAGGGTTCAGGCATAAGTGGCCCTAAGATTTTGGCTAAATGGGCCTTATTAAGGCTAATTAATGAGCCTAAAAACTAAGAATTAAATCAACAACTAAACCCAACTTAAAACCAGCCCAATTTACACAAACTTAAACTACAATTGGGCTTTACATAATAAAGACCAAACTAAAATAAACTTTATAGAAATTTGGGCTTCTTGCACTTAAAGGATCTCCACTTGTGATTTACTTTGAAGAATTAGGCATCATGTAATAATGAATTGAACATAGTCCAATCCAACTCAATCAATATACCACGAATGTACGCCAATCTTGGCAAGAGTGAATCCATGCTTGCTCCATCTTTCATCTCCTCATCTTGACACATTTTCAGGCTATTCGGATCCATATCACAATGCTTGAGAAAGTCATTTCTAGAATTCATGGCTGGCAAACAAAATTATTATCCCCAAGAGGTAAATTAATTCTCATTAAGCATGTTCTAAATAGCTATAATTCCAATGTACCTCATGGCAGTTCTAGCTCCACTCAAGGTGATCATCAAGGAATCGGAGAAACAATGTGCTAATTTCTTTTGGGGTGAGACGGAAGGTCAACAACACAAGCACCATTGGCTCTCTTGCAGCACCATTTGTCAACCAACAATAGCTAACGGCCTTGGCATTAACTCCCTCACAGATGTCGTGTGTGGTTTTAGCTCCTAGTTGAATGATCTACTTGCCTTCATATGTAAATAGTCTCTACGAAGTCCTAGTAATGGTCACCCATCCCGCTTTAATTAACCCTAATCCGGTGGACTCATCGACATGGAAAAGAATGCTAGATGCCCGAGAGAATGCTGAAAAATCGTATGCTTTTCTTGCTTAGGGAAACAAGCTGCTCCTTTTGGTACGATAAGTGGATGGAACAAGGGCCACTATATCAACTTGTTGATCACGTATATGATGGACATCTAAAGGTTTCACAAGTCTGGAGAACACACAATTGGGACCTTAGCTCCACATTAGGCACAAGATATTCCAATGACGAGGTGCAGAAATTGGGGAAACTTCTTGAAAATAAAGTACTTGTATTGGAGACAATAAAGTTCTTGACAATAAACGTCTTGTCATTTTCACAAAGGGAGATACCAAATCCATTCGGGCATCTAATGAGCTTTCTTTCAAGGATTGAGAACTCATCCGGGCAGCTTTTTAACAAATCCAAAAGCTTTTTCTACTTATCTAAGAAGGCAGCACCAGCCGAATTCGGTTGCTTCAAGCAAAGAAGGGTTTTGTTTACAAATCCCTTCCTTTCACATATTTGGGATGCCCCATCCAAAAGGCTAAGAGAAGACACAATATTTTCCAGCCACTGATTGAAAAGTTGCTTCCCGAATCCATGGATGGCAGATGAGGTTCCCTTCCCCGGGAGGGCGGCTTGTCCTAATTAAGCATGTTCTTAGTAGCATTCCGATCTACCTATTATCAATTATTTTACCCCCAAAATCAGTAATTAAAGAGCTGCGAGCTGCAATTTTCAAATTTCTTTTGGGGATGCTCGGATGGGATGCTAAAACGACATTGGATCTCAAGGGCTACAATCTGCCAGCCAACACATTCAAATGGTCTTGGGGTTACTTCGCTAGAGGATATGGTTCATGCCTTTGGTATCAAACTTTGGTGGAAGTTCTGTCAAGGTAACTATCTGTGGAGTTCTTTTCTTGAAAGATGTTATCTTAAAGGCCAGCACCCCACCATAGTCATGGCATCAACAGGTGATTCACTTACTTGGAAAAGAATGTTGAGAGCTCGTGATGAAGCGAAAAATGGGTTATTATGCCTCATAAGAAATGCTGATTGTTCATTTTGGTTTGACCCTTGGACCAAACATGGACCTTTATCCCACATGGTGGAACAAGTATACGATGCTCATCTTAAAATCTCACATGTTTGGGGTCCCAATGGCTGGAATTTTTCCTCTCTGGACGAAAGATACTCCAATGAGGAGATACAAAAAATTACAGTAGCTCCAAGATCAAAGAATGCCTAATCTTCTTGACTACGAAACGGGACTGAATCGTTTGGACCTCTCACACCCACGGCTCCTTCTCACTCTTATCGGCTTACCCCTCTAAGATTCAGATTTTTTCTAGACAAATGAGGATGTGAGGCTCCAGTTGAAGATTTCCATTTTCATGTGGAAATTGTTGAACAAGAGGCTGCCATTGGATGATATCTTGTCCAAAATTGGTTTCTCATAGCATCCAAATGCTGCTTTTGCTGCCATGAAGAAGCTTTGGATCACCTTTTTGTGGGTTCTGTAATCTCACAGCAAATCTGGTGCTTCTTTGAATCTTGGCTGGAGATGATGCTTGCTCCATCAATGACCATCTTGGACAAGTTCAATTCTTGGTCGTGGGCTGCTGCACCTTCCACTATACTTGGGGCAATTCACAAAATCCTTCCTTCCATAATATGTTGGTTCTCATGGAAAGCTAGGAACGCGGTGGTTTTTGACGAAAAAACTAGTAGTGCAACAAGAATGCAATTGCTGAAATCTACTCTTACTTGGTGAATATTTCCTCAATTTATTCTTTAACAAAAGTAAGCACAGCTGATGATTTACTACTCTCAAAAGGCATTTGCAATCAATTACTCCAAACCAAGCCCATGAGAGTCCTAGCTGTCAAATGGGAATGCCCTCCCCATGGATGCTTTAAATTGAATGTGGATGGTGCCTCCAAAGGAAATCCAGGTATGGCAGAGGGTGGAGGCATCCTAAGGGCATTTTCCAATGGCTATCAACAGCAAACCAACTTGCAAGCTGAGGCATTGGCTCTTGAAGATGAGCTCAAGATGTGTGGCATGCTGTGGGTGCAATCACTGGAGGTTGAGATTGATTCCCTTATACTAGTCAACACATTGAATGGATCGTCGGCACCAATTTGAAGCATTGACAATCAACTCCGCTTCATAAATAGGTTTTCTGTTGGGAAAGATATTTCTTTTAAACATGTATTTAGAGAGTCAAACCAAGTTGCTGATCGCCTTGGCTAATGAGGGTATTTTAAAGCCTAGGTATATTGAGTATGATCGCCACACCATCCCTTGCTCTATAAAAGGTTTGGTTCGGCTAGATGCTAGGGGCTTCTCTAATCTTCGCCATTGTAATAATTGATGATATAAATAAAATTCATGCCCTTCCTCCGGGCATTTGCATAAAAAAAAGTACTTGTGCTAGCAGAAGAAAGGGACAGATTAGTATGGATGCTATCCCCAAGTGGAACCTTTTCCATCCCTTCCACATTTCCTACACGAGCAGCATCTTTCACTAGGAAAATGATTTGGGATGATAGAATCCAACTTAAAATTTCAATCTTCATGTGGCATTTGTTAAACAACCTTCTTCCCTTAGATAATGCCCTTACAAAAATTGGCTATTCTATGGCCACAAACTGTTGTTTCTGTAACAACAGTGAAACTGCCAATCACTTGTTTGTGGAGTGCCGAATGACAAGGCCAATTTGGAAGTTTTTTGAAAATTGCATGGAGTCTTCTGCCTTTTCCAACAACAAGCACCAATCTGGACAAGCTCAATTCATGGTGGTGGAACTCATCAAGCTCGGCTGCAACTCGTATTCTGCATAAAATTATTCCTAGTTTCATATGCTGGTTTGCATGGAAAGCAAGAAACAAGCTCATATACGAAGAACAAGGAGTCTCAACTCAAAGACTTATCATGGAGATTTGTTCTCATTTGAAGGATATTTCTCTTGTCAAACCTTTAAATAGGAAGGGAGTGGCTGATGACATGTTGTTGGCTCATGGAGTCATTCACCAATACATACAAGCCAAACCAGTAAAAGTAACATCGGTTTACTAGTCTTGCCCTCCGTGGGGAACTTACAAGTTAAATATGGATGGAGATTCAAAAGGGAATTCGGGGATGGCAGTAAGAGGTGGTATAATTCGAGACAACAAGGGACAGGTTCTCAAAGCTTATTTTTTTTAACAAACACCCCAAATAGGTGTAGTTTATTTAATGATTCATAATTTACAATGCACCTCTTATGTACGGTCAGCCCTGAGCATCCAAGCGCAACAATCCACTAATAGGCCTAGGGAGAGTGTCTTGGTTATACTCTAGATAGGAAGAATTAAAAATACCCTCTTTTTTAAGCAAACACCCAAAGAAGGTGTAGTTTATTTAATGAATCATAATTTACCATGCCTTAGGTAAGGGCAGCCCTGAGCATCCAAGCGCAACAATCCACTAATAGGCCTAGGGATTGTGTCTTGGTTATACTCTAGATAGGAAGAATTAAAAATACCCTCATTTGCTAGCCTATTCGCTACATGATTTGCCTCTCGGTAAACATACGAAAAAGTAAAATGTCTATCTAAGGTGAAGACTTTGATGAACTGCCATGGCTGGTCAATGGTCCATAGTGGCTTAGATTGGCCCTTTATTATATGCACAAGAGCTAGGGAGTCGAGTTCCACTTCTACCGTGAGCTGCAATTGTGCACAAAGTTTGAGACCATCCACCAAGGCAAATGCTTCCGCTTGCAACACCTCTGTGTTGGATTGGAGAAGGTAATTGTTGCTAAATGCCTTGATCTGGTTTCCATGGTGATCTCTAATAACTCCGCCACCGGCAGCCAACCCTAGATTTCCTCTTGACAACGTTGAGTTTTGCACTGCCATTTGGAGGTGGAACCCACTTGACTGCCAATGCTCTCCTCGGCTGCGTGATGAGTATATGACGGCAAATGAAATGAGAAAAAAATGAGTCATCAGTGGGTCCAATCCTATGAAATGGTTGTATGGTAGAGATGCTTCGCAAGGAAAGACCAAGAGAGGCGATCAATGGCCTTTGCTAAATCAAGCTTGAAAATGATGTTACCTCCTCTGGTTTTCCGGTTTATGAACTCCACAATCTCCTGAAACAGCAATATGTTATCGGTGATGTCTCTACCTTGTACATAAGCTACTTGCTCCTGATAAATAATTTTGGGCAGCACTAGAGATAATCAATTAGCCAATATCTTGGTGCTTATTTTATTGAAAAAAGTGCAAAGGCTTGCAAATTGGTCTAAAGTTATCAAAAGAGGAAGGGTTCATAATTTTTGGGATCAATGCTATGAGTGTGCTTGTAAAAGCTCTGGGAAGCGGTAGCCCTTTCAAGAAATTTTTCACTGCATTGTGAAGCTCATTTTGTATGATTTCCCAACAGGTGGTGAAAAACACTCCGTTAAAACAGTCCATTCCGGCAGCCCCCTGTGGGTTGAGGCCAAAAGTTGCCTCCTTGAGCTCGTCCATGGATGACTCGGCAAGCAACTTTTTGTTATCCTCTTGTGTAATTACTTGCGAGATGTTGTTCAAGAAATCATGATAGACATCTGAGTCACTTGGGGCTGTTAAAAGATCTTCAGAGTGTATAAGAGACCTTCTGCTTCAATGAAGCTGCCAATCTTCTGTCCACGTCCCGTCCACCTTAAGGCTCGAGATGTTCAATTTGTGCCTCCTTGTAAGGAGTAAGAAATGAAAGAATTTTGAGTTCTGATCTCCTTCTTTGAGAAATTTCATGCCTGATTTTTGTTCTTCATAAACTTTCTTCTTTGGCAAGGCATTTGGCATGTTTGGCTTGTGCATGGGCAAGTGCAATTTGGTTGTGTTGAGTCGGCTGTTGCAAACAGGTAGTTTCACACTGTTTGACTTGCAACTCAGCATTTCCACCTTGTCAAAAATGTTACCAAAGATGGTGTGATTCCAATTCCTTAATTCTGCCTTTAGCATCTTGAGTTTTAAGGTAAGAATTCTAACGGTGCTGCCCAAACAGTGAAGATGCCAATTATCTTTGACGATCTGCATGAAGAGAGGGTGGTTATTCCATGCATTTAAAAACCTAAACTGCTTTGGCCTAGATGACACTCCATTTGATGTCTTGATGAGTAGCGGAGAGTGATCCGGACATGTTTTGAGCAAATGTTCCACCGTAATTTGCTGGAAGGTAGATAGGAATGCCTGGTTGCATACATAACGATCAAGTCTTTTCCAAACTAAGCTGTCACACCTATTATCTCTCCAAGTGAATTTGCACTGCCAGCCATGATATGCCATGTTCATAAGGCCACAATCTAGGAGGCAATCGTTGAATTCATTCAAGGCATCAAGGTCCACCAAAGAAGAACCCTTATACTCATCCGAATTGGAGATTACATTGAAATACCCCCCAACTAGCCATGGATTTGAGGATTGTACCGCACGGAGTTCTTGCCCCAAACTTCTTCTTTCGTATTTAGTGCATTTAGCATAAATGAATGTGGCTAGGATATCATGTTGGAGTTGATTAGAAGAGATGGAAACATGCATGAACGGGTCCGAGCTTACCAATGTAGAGACAGCAGAAATTTGGTTCCAGAAAAGCCAAATCTTCCCATTAGGGTTGGATATCCAGCTATCAAATCCTAATCTACGAGCAAAGGAATGAATCCGGTCTTTGTCAACCATCGGTTGTAACAAAGCAAGGATTTTTATTTTGTGCTCTTTCGTTAACTGTTTTATTCTTCGAATTGAGGGTTTTTTATTCACCCCTCGAATGTTTCATACCTGCTATGGAAAATAGTCCATATTAATTGGGGGAGGTGGTGGAGGTTTGGAGAGCCTCGTTCGCATCCGAGGCATCGTGTAGGTGCGTTTGCTTCTAATCTTTTTCTTTAAGGCAGGCCTAGTCTCGGACAAATCCCTTGAATCCGTGAGGTGTCGACATGGCTGCTATTTCTCATGGGGTATCCGTGTCTGAAAAGTAGCAAGGAAGCTCCTCCATTATTCGGACAGCTGCAAGGGCTTGGTCATCTTTGGTAAGAAGTTGAGTTGGCCATTCGTGTGTCTCATTTAGATGAATTGGCTGCTCTTTTGAATGGGTCAATTCCGTTTGTTTAGATAAGGATATGTCCAGGTTTATTATTATGCAGTTTGAATTGGTCAACCCTTTTTCCAAGGGATTAGGATGCTGAGTTGATAGGCTTGTTAGAGGAGTTGCAACCACTTTGTCTTCTGTTGGGTTCAAAATTTGAAATTTCAGGTTTGTTGGGGCCGAGATGGTGGTTGATGTGGATCCGGAACAGCCTAAAAATGTGTCAAGATGAGGAAATGAATGCTAGAGCAAGCTTGGACTCACTCTTGCCAAGATTGGAGCACGTTCGTGGTATTTCGATCAAGTTGGATTGGACTATTCTCAATTCAATAATCCATGATGCCCAATTCTTTAAAGTAAAGCACAAGTGGAGATCCTTTAAGTGCAAGAAGGCCGAATTTCCTTTCAAGCTTATTTTAGTTTGGTCTTTATTATGTAAAGCCTAATAATAATTTACAGTGTTATGTAAATTGGGCTAGTTTTAAGTTGGGTTTAAGTCGAGTTTAGTTGTTGATTTAATTCTTAGTTTTAGGCACATTAATTAGACTTAATAAGGCCCATTTAGCCCAAATATTGGGGCCACTTATGGTTGAACCCTAGCACTACCTTTTTAGGAATTTTTAAGCTAGTTTTTAGGATTTCTATAAGCCTATAAATAGGCCTTATCATATGGACGAATTCATAGCAGATTTTTATCAATAATATTCCCGTCTTTTTCGTGAGGAAAAAGTTCTTTCTTTTAGTCTTTGGATTAAGACTTTGTTGGGATCATCGCTTGAGCAACGGTGATTGTTCTAACCGACTTGTAGATTTGGTTCTTGCATGATTCATATAGGCAACGGGTCAATTCTTGCTTTAAATCTTGTAAAGACTTTGGTTCTTGTCTCGTTATAGACGACGGGTTGAATTCTTGCTTGATTCATGTGTGTTCTTTATTGTTCTTCTTTGTGTGTTTGCTGTCCAAATTCTTGTGACCAACTTTGGAGTCGATCCTTGGGGTTTTGGTGCCATCTTGAATTATTGGGTTTCGTGGCATCAAGTCGATTGCGCACGGGGTTCGCATCAGATTGGTATCAGAGCTGGTCCAATTCTGGTCAATTCTGTTTATTTTTCTCTTTAATTTACCAGATTTTCTTTCAAAGAAAATCATATCTTAGCTTCTGCCCCAAAAAAAATTCTTA
Organism: Cinchona pubescens; assembly: GCA_025175665.1. Taxonomy (NCBI): domain Eukaryota; kingdom Viridiplantae; phylum Streptophyta; class Magnoliopsida; order Gentianales; family Rubiaceae; genus Cinchona; species Cinchona pubescens. The sequence continues at coordinate 3,365,173 of JANKKI010000232.1, forward strand.
CTATTCTACGCTACTGTTCATCCGTAAAAAAATTTTCGATGCCAACCATATTGTTGCTTCTTTGTTATTGTTCTTCATTGTTCTCTTTGTTGTTGCTGCTATAAAAAAGTCTTTTCTTAGCCGAATTTAAAAAAAAAAAAAAGTGTTGTTGGCCAATTAAAAAAAAAAAATTAAAAATTTGTTTGGCAGAAAAGTGTAAAAAAAAATGTGTTGAAAGAAAAAAGAATTGTGGAAAAAATAAAAAAATAAAAAAGGATCCGCTTTTCAGAGGGAGAAAAAATTGGTTGTCCTATGCCAAGAAGGTTTTGATTTCCTAGTTGACTTTGGAAACTTTCCAACTTCCAAATTTGGAAACTTACCAAATTCATCTTTGGAACATTCCAAATTCTAAATTTGGAAACTTACCAAATTCATTTTTTTGGAAACTTTCCAAATTCCAATTTTGGAAACTTACTAAATTCATTTTAGGAAACTTTCCAATTTCTAGATTTGGAAACTTTCTATTTTTTGAAACTTCCCAAATTTGTAATTCTGTTCAAAAGCACTGAATTTTTGGGTTGGTTTTTTTAATTTCTTTGTTATTCTTAAGTGCTACTTGCTTGTTTATGTGTTCTTAGTTTCCTTTTTTTTTTATTTGATAAATTTGCTTACCAAATTCTTATTTGCTTTCTATACGTTTTGTTGCTTCACGTAGTCTCGGATATTTTGTTGTCTCTTCTTCTTCGAAGCTTAAATCCGAAAGTTTGGTGTCTCTCATTTGTCGTTGGCCGGTGATTATTTGTTTTCTTTGACTTCCAGCCAATTAAGTGGTTAAGACATAATTGGAGCTCACTTTGATCCTCGTAGTCTTCCAAAGACTTTGAGAGCGAACTAAAGAGAGGAAAAAGGCAGTTGTTGGTTTATGTACTAAAGGCAACAGTGTTGGAATTAGAAATTATACTTATTGCCAACGTTAAATGAACCTAAAGGGTCACACACTAAGAGTAAGCATTGGGTTAAGTTAATTGTTGACTAAGTTCGTTGAATAAGAATTTGTGTCTAGATTCAATGAACGAGAATTATATTTACTAATATCAAGATAATTTATAAGATTGTCCAGTTAAATAGTAATTATAATAATTCGTAAGGAACTATATCTGGTTACTATCATACGCGTTTATATACCTAATACGTGTGATAGAAGAATTCTAATCAAAGAGGAGTTCTTTGAATTTAGGTTAACCGCTATATATAGAATATGATTCTTTAGGGTTCGTGTGGGTCTTACATGCGACTTATTAGTAACACACAGTCGGACGAAAAACCCTACGAAATAGTTCCGAAACACTGCTCTAGCAAGTAACACCCTAAAATCGGAAAAGCTACTCGTGTGGATACCTGTAGAGGGCGTTCGTTCAATCCAGAGCAGCGCCTAAGGTCTGACGTGTTCTACGAATAGTTCGTGGTTGCCGTGGTGTCCAAATAGTGACCGTGGTGTTCAGATCGTGAAAGGTTCAGATCGCAGATGGGTTTTGCTATCGAGCATCAAAGGTATATATATCTAAACCCTAGACGATTTAATCGGAACGCATGGATCCTCTTATAGGGATTTTCGGTGTTTTTCCTCTGCGTTAATTTTATATTATGGCTAGGAAATCCCAACCAGTAAAGAGCCAGGTTGCGTTTCCAATTAAACCGTTTCTGGATTGATGAAATTAGTTGCTTCATATTATGTTGGACATAATCGAAGTACATGAACCGTAGTTACGGCTGAATGTATGCTGTTGAAAATCTGTTTGATATCTTCGGATTTCAATACATACATATGATGTATGCAAAGATTCTATTCGATAGAAACAAATGTTCTGTTCGATGATTCTATTTGATAGATTCTGTTGTTGAACTATATGTATATGTGATATGTGTATGTTCTGTCGAATGATTTACATATATGATATGTGTATGTTCTGTTCGATGAATTTAATTCGCATCATGAAAAATTATGACAGCACACTGCTAAATGAGTTACGATTACTCTTTAGCGGGACCGCCGTACTTTCTGTCATAGTGGCTTAAAATCGTTTTGGTTATAACACATCGGATAAATAATAGTATGTTTTCTGTTTTATGATGTGTTCATATGCATGGTGCATAGCATGGCCCTTTTGACCTACTAGAATAGTAATTTATTTCTATTTTGGGGTGTAATTATATAAATACGGCCTGCGTGTCGTTTTTCTTTTTTTTTTGTAATTTTAAAGATTTGTATTATTGTATTACAAAGCTTGTAAAGAAGGCAAGAGGAGCAACTTGGCGTCAATCAACAACAAGGTGTATTCCATGAAGATGGAAGAAATTTTGAAGTTGTAATTTGACCCTAGGATTGACCTTGATCTTCATATTGGCTTATGAAGATCACCATAGTTTAAGGGCCATGCTATGACACGTTTATCTTACTGTTATTTGTATATGTTTATGTGATGTTAAATGTTAAATATATGTGGTGCATGAAAACATATGATCAATTAACAAGTTCACATAACATGTTAAGCCCTCAAATAATGTGGTATGCCAACGAAAAATAGGCACTATCCAAATCTAGATGTGTATAAGAGACAGACTCTACTCCCACTAGTTCTTTTGGAAAGAAACTCTTTTTGGACTGTCTCTTATACACATGAGATTAAACATGCCGGTACATGTGATGTATTGATCTCATAATTGTTTTAAGAGTTACATATGATGTAATTGGTAAAGAGTTACCTACCTAAATAACTTAATTTTAATTGTCATGCCAAAGCTGAGTTAAAGTTAAGTGAAATATGGATCTTAACCCACTAAATACAAACTGTTGTGTATTCATTTATGAGGGTAATTGATTTAGTGGGAGTTTTATATTAATATCGAAATTTTGTACTTTGCATAATTGTTGTAGATCAATGGCCGCTAATAACACTTCAACACTATCTTTGCGATCTATCCTTGAGAAGGACAAGCTGAATGGGACCAACTTCCTTGACTGGTTCAGAGGTTTCAGGTTCTTTGCTCTTGGAGAATTGTTCTCAAACAAGAAAGGAAGCTGTATGTTCTGGACAATCCTATCCCTGAACAGCCTGCAGCCAATTCTCCAAGAGCAGAGAGAGATGCTTATAGTAAGCATTCTAATGACTCTGTTGATGTTGGATGCCTTATGCTTGCTACCATGAGCCCAGACCTTCAGAAGGACTTGGAGCACTTGGAAGCTTTCGAGATGGTCAATCATCTCAAGGAAATGTTCCAACAGCAAGCACGGCAGGAAAGGTTTGATACGACCAAAGATTTACATTCCTGCAAAATGGCTGAAGGAGCGCCTGTTAGTCCTCATGTCTTGAAGATGAAGGGTCACATAGATCATCTTGAAAGACTTGGATTTCCCATAAGTCAAGAGCTGGCAACGGATTTGATCCTGACATTCTCTTCCTGAGAGTTATAGCCAGTTTGTTATGAACTTCAACATGAATCCATGGAGAAATCATGTTGAAGTTCATAACCTGTCTCTTATACACATCTAGAGCATAATATCAAAAATTGTTGGCAATACGTATAACGAGACTACTTATATGAGACATCGAGGGATGTGTACATAGAGACAGTGGAGCTGCACATTTGCTGCTATATGTGAACACCACGGTCACGATTTGGACACCACGGCAACCACGAACTATTCGTAGAACACGTCAGACCTTAGGCGCTGCTCTGGATGTGTATAAGAGACAGGATATAAGCTGCTTGTGTATAAGAGACAGGCATTGAGAAACATGGATCCTAATAGCTGATGCATATGGATTTCTTGTTTAGACAATGATGGATTTGATTTCTTTATTAAGAATAAAAAATTCTCCATTCACCGTGAAGACGTGTTTTATGGAAATGCTGATTTGCATAATGGTCTTTACGTTCTAAACATTGAAAAGCCCAATCCAGAGATTGTTTATAACATAAATACAAAGAAACCTAGATTGGATGATTCAAATCAAACTTTCTTATGGCATTGTCGCCTTTGTCACATAAATGAGAAGCGCATATCAAAACTCCATAAAGATGGGCTTTTGAATCAATTTGATCTTAAATCTTATGATATCTGCGAATCTTGTTTGTTGGGAAAGATGACTAAAGCTCCTTTTACTGGACACCGTGAACGAGCCAATGATTTATTGGGCCTAATACATACGGATGTATGTGGTCCATTAAATATTGTTGCAGAGGAGGTTACCAGACTTCATTACTTTCTCGATGATTTCATCTAGATATGTATAAGAGACAGCTATTTGAAACATAAATCTGATCTTTCTGAAAACAAAGTGTTTGTTGCCAGACCACTAAAAATGGGATATTTTTGGAAAAAGAGTTTCTTTCCAAAAGAACTAGTGGGAGTAGAGTACATCTTGAAGAATTTCAAGATCCACAAGACAACACTCTCTCTTCTGTGCAATCTCATCAAGAATCACAATTAGTTGTTGGTTCGAATGAGACAACACAATTGGAACATGGGAATGACTCACAATCAGTTGTTGAGCTTCCACATGAAACACAAGGACTCCGTAGATCTGGTAGAGCTAGAAATATGCCTGAGAGATATGGATTTCTTATTACACATACAAATGATGTGTTACTCATGGATCACCATGAGCCCACTAGCTACCAAGATGCTATGACTTAGTCCAGACTCTGAGGAATGGCAAAGTGCCATGAAATCTGAGATGCAATCCATGTTTGACAATCAAGTTTGGACTTTGATTGATCCACCGGATGGTATAAAAACTATTGGGTGTAAATGGGTTTTCAAGAAGAAAACTGACATGGATGGCAATCTACATACCTTCAAAGATTCAATTCCACGATTGGTTGCAAAAGGTTTCAAACAAACTCATGGTATAGACTATGATGAAACCTTTTCACCAGTTGCTATGCTTAAATCCATAAGGATTCTTATTGCCATTGCAGCATACTATGATTATGAGATATGGCAAATGGATGTCAAAACAGCGTTTCTTAATGGAAACTTACTCGAGGATGTGTATATGACACAACCTGAGGGTTTTGTACAAGCTGAGAATTCTGAAAAGGTATGTAAGATTCAAAGATCCATTTATGGATTAAAGCAAGCCTCTCGGAGTTGGAATCTTCGTTTTGACGAGCAGTCAAAGAGTTTGGATTCATCAAAAATGAAGATGAACCTTGTGTTTACAAGAATATTAATGCAAATGCAGTTGTGTTTCTAGTTTTGTATGTTGATGACATACTGCTCATTGGAAATGACATTCCTACCTTGCAGAAAGTCAAGTCTTGGTTAGGAAAGTGTTTCTCAATGAAGGATTTGGGCGAAGCAGCTTATATGACCCTTGGTATCAAGATCTATAGAGATAGATCTCAAAAGCTCATTGGCCTGAGTCAAAGTACTTATATAGATAAAGTACTAAAGAGGTTTAGTATGCAAGATTCTAAAAGAGGATTCTTGCCAATGTCGCATGGCATCAGTCTTGGAAAGGCTCAGTGTCCTGCGACACAAGATGAGCGAAATCGCATTAGTGAGATTCCATATGCATCAGCTATAGGATCCATCATGTATGCGATGTTATGAGACTCGGTAGTGATCTCTCATACACATCTGAGCATGTGTATAAGAGACCAGACTTTTCAATGTGAGAGTCATGGTCTCTTATAGAGACAGGCCTAGTTCAATGTTATCATGGACATGTCATCATCCGTTATTAGAAAAAAGAGCTTGTTGTAAGTGGTTACACGATGCAAGTTTCATCTGACAGAGATGATTTTAGATCACAATGATATGTGTTCTGTTTAAATGGAGGTCTTGTTAGTGGAAGAGTTCAAAGCAAGCGACCATAGCAGATTCTACAACGGAAGAGAATATATAGCAAAGACCCTGTCTCTTATAGGAAGCAGTTTGGATTAAGAAATTTGTCACTGAATTAGGTGTTGTTCCTAGCATCACTAATCCAGTTGATATCTATTGTGATAATAATGGGGCTATTGCACAAGCCAAAGAGCCTAGATCGCATCAACGATCCAAACACATCCAAAGACGTTATCATCTCATTCGTGAGATCATTGAGAGAGGAGACGTCAAAATATGCAAAGTACCAACTGATGACAACATTGCTGATCCATTAACTAAACCACTACCACAACCAAAACATGATCGCCATGTTCGGTCAATAGGTCTTAGACATATGTATGATTGGACCTAATTGTTTAATTGGGAGACTTTTAATGGATAATTTTAAAACGAATATTGTCATCATGATATTTATTTATAAAGAGATTTATTATTGCATGTTTTAATATTAGAATCCATGAATAATTTATTATTCTAAATGTGTTGTTAATCCCTAGTTATTCAATATAGTGGGAACTGTGTTGATTTAAGACTAGTATGATTTTGATTGATAATCATATGATGATTATGGATATATGGATATAATAAAAAATCATGGGTATTTGTTGGCGAACAAAGTACTGGATTGACCCGTTATGAGAATACAACATGGTTTTATGTCATTGGTAATTCTCATTATGAACATGTTGTTCATCCTTAGACATGAGATCACCATAGTTTCCTACATAAGAACTTATGTGTTTTGACACAATCAAACGTTGTCTTTAACCGGATGATTATAAAGATTGTGATTGAACATGTAGAAATTATGCGGAGGAAAATGAGTGATTAAGATGGAATTTGTGTCTTATTATGAGAGAGATGTCTTTGGGCCCAGTGATCCAGTAGGAATGTAAAATGCATGGCCGTGCTCAAATGGATTGATAAGGTGATCAAATTCATTTGTTTTATCATTCTACTTCGAGATCGAGAAATCAAATAGTTGGACACATAAATAGAGATGACATTGTCCATGCTCTATGTCCAACTAAGACATCGTGAGACAAAAGGATCTCTCATAGCATCTTACTAGCTATACCAGATCTGGCAATCAATGACCACTTCTTTTGGATTGGGTGGTCATATGCCTTGCTAGAGGCCAATACACATCTAGATGTGTATAATCTGTTAATGATAAATTAAAGGTGTTTAATTTATTCAAGTTCCAACGACTTCCTGGCTAATTGTCTTTACTGTCCAAGTGGGAGTATTGTTGGTTTATGTACTAAAGGCAACAGTGTTGGAATTAGAAATTATACTTATTGCCAACGTTAAATGAACCTAAAGGGTCACACACTAAGAGTAAGCATTGGGTTAAGTTAATTGTTGACTAAGTTCGTTGAATAAGAATTTGTGTCTAGATTCAATGAACGAGAATTATTTACTAATTACATTGGATTTACTGGATTGTCCAGTTAAATAGTAATTATAATAATTCGTAAGGAACTATATCTGGTTACTATCATATACCACGCGTTTATATACCTAATACGTGTGATAGAAGAATTCTAATCAAAGAGGAGTTCTTTGAATTTAGGTTAACCGCTATATATAGAATATGATTCTTTAGGGTTCGTGTGGGTCTTACATGCGACTTATTAGTAACACACAGTCGGACGAAAAACCCTACGAAATAGTTCCGAAACACTGCTCTAGCAAGCAACACCCTAAAATCGGAAAAGCTACTCGTGTGGATACCTGTAGAGGGCGTGTATAAGAGCAGTTGTTTACTAACTATTACGTGTTAACTGGACAAGTCCAGTAAATTGCCGTGGTGTCCAAATAGTGACCGTGGTGTTCAGATCGTGAAAGGTTCAGATCGCAACCAGGGTTTTGCTATCGAGCATCAAAGGTATATATATCTAAACCCTAGACGATTTAATCGGAACGCATGGATCCTCTTATAGGGATTTCCGATGTTTTTCCGCTGCGTTAATTTTATATTATGGCTAGGAAATCCCAACAGCAGTGTGATACTGAGATCATTTGAGTGATAAAAGCCATTCAATTGAGGGTATACATAAGAGATTGAGTGATGCAACTTGAGTGAATTGCTCTCCAAAGAGTAACGCCAAGTAGTGAGGAAAATATTCTAATTATTTCTTTTTCTAACACTAACCGCTTTGTTTTGTGAGTTTTATTTTTGATGTCTCGCAGGCGGAAAGAGACTTTCTTCACTAAGGTTCTTGTGAATGAAAGGGTTTGTGGTACTGTAATTGATAGTAGCATATGGATTAATATGGCAAGTACATATCTTGTTGAAAAGTTGAATTTGCCTACTTTGCCACATCCAAAACCTTATAGATTCCAATAGTCAACTGAAAGTGAAGCGTTTGAGGTTACTGAACAAGTTATTATATCCTTCACTATTGGTAAGTATTCCGATAAGGTAGTTTGTGATGTAGCACCTTTGCTCACATGTCATTTACAACTTGGTCAGGTATGGGAATTATTTGAAAATGGTTTTTATGATGGCTATACTAAGGCATATCACTTGTGTAAAAAGGGTAAAAAGTTAAAATTTATTCCTTTGCCACAACATCAAATAAATGAAGAAAGATTAGAAATTCAAAGAAAATTTCTTGAATGGAATAAAGGGAAAAAGCAAAGTGGGAAAAGCCATAAAAATGAAAAGATTGTAAAGGCTTCGACCATAGTCCAAGAAAAAAAGAGAAAAGAGCGAGATATCAAGAGAATTTATTTTCTTATGCCTAACCTTGATTTATCTTTGTCTAGTTTTCTTTCTTATGTACAGCCCTTCAAAGGTGTAAGTCATGATGCACTAACCTTCCAATTGAGTATCTCATCATTCCAACAAAAGCGAGGTAAGAAAGATATGGTAGTCAATACCCTATCTCACAGGTATGAACTTCTTTCTACTTTTTGTGTTGAAATTCTTAGATTTGAGCATCTTCAGAAATTATATAAATTTAATTCTGAATTTAGAGATATTTTTAGTGTACACTTTGTTTATTTCTTGTTTAGATATTAAATTAATTCTTTTGACTTGGTTGTTGTTTTAAACAAAAAAAAGAATCCAAATTCTTGGACTTCAATCCCAATTTGTGGACCATTGTTTGGATAAATCCATCCAAGCTTTTGTTGATAATCATTTACATGCCATCAAATCTAATTTCAATTGTTGTGTTAGCATGCTACATGATTTTTGACCTTTCACTTTTCTTCAAAATAACTTGGATAATTTTGTTAGATTGGTTAACATCTTTTATGAATATCGAATCTCAAGTAAAGTGAACTTCAAAATTTTCAAATTTTTTCCAAGTCAAGTTAAATTTTTTTTATGGTGCGATAACTTGTTTGATTTTATTTTACTTAGACATGCCACCGAAATTATTGTTACTTAGATGTTGAGCAACCTAAGTTGTGTGATTTAGGTCAAATACTTTGTCAAAACAGTTTGCCTAAAACATTTGTTTACGGTCAAATAACTTCCAATTTGTGTCAAAATCCGTGTTTTCTGGAAATTTCTCAAATTGTGCTAATGTTGTCAAAACTGAATGATTTTCTACTTTGGCGTGCACGTTTGTTTAACTGTTTTGATCATTACTTTCCAAAACTTTGTTGTGTTCGCAATAGTGCAGGGTTTCAAGGCCTATCTTCTGCCAATCTTATGTACCATTTGACTAATTCGGGTTTCTTTTATCCAGATTCGGATTCGAGGACGAACCATTCTAGAAGGGAGGGAATGATATGGATCCGAATAGCCCAAAGATGTGTCAAGATGAGGAGATGAAAGATGGAGCAAGCTTGGACTCACTCTTGCCAAGATTGGAGCACATTCGTGGTATTTTGATCAAGTTGGATTGGACTATTCTCAATTCAATAATACATGAAGTCCAATTCTTCAAAGTGAAGCACAAGTGGAGATCCTTTAAGTGCAAGAAGGCTGAATTTCCTTTCAAGTTTATTTTAGTTTGGTCATTATTATGTAATGCCCAATAATAATTTAAAGTGTTGCGTAAATTGGTCGGGTTACTCTGTTTAAGTTGGGTTTAGTTGTTGATTTAATTCTTAGTTTTTAGGCTCATTAATTAGCCATAATAAGACCCATTTAGCCCAAATCTTGGGGCCACTTATGGCTGAACCCTAACAGTACTGTTTTAGGAGTTTTTAAGCTAGTTTTTAGGATTTCTATAAGCCTATAAATAGGCCTCATCATATGGACGAATTCATAGCAGATTTTTATCAATAATATTCATCTTTTTCGTGAGGAAAAAGTTCTTTCCTTTAGTCTTTGGATTAAGACTTTGTTGGGATCATCGCTTGAGCAACGGTGATTGTTCTAACCGACTTATAGATTTGGTTCTTGCATGATTTATATATGCAACGGGTCAATTCTTGCTTTAAATCTTGTAAAGAGTTTGGTTCTTGTCTCGTTATAGACAAAGGGTTGAATTCTTGCTTGATTCTTGTGTGTTCTTTATTGTTCTTCTTTGTGTGTTTGCTGTCCAAATTCTTGTGACCAACTTTGGAGTCGATCCAGAAGAAACGGGGTTTTGTTGCCATCTTGAATTATTGGGTTTCGTGGCATCAAGTCGATTGCGCACGGGGTTCGCATCATATTGGTATCAGAGCTGGTCCAATTCTGGTAAGTTCTGTTTATTTTTCTCTTTAATTTTTCCAGATTTTCTTTCAAAGAAAGTCATATCTTAGCTTCTGCCCAAAAAAAAAATATATCGTACTATTCATCTCTACTGTTCATCGTACTGTTTCATCGCTATTGTTCATCAGTAAAAAAATTTTCCAGCCATATTGTTGCTTCTTTGTTATTGTTCTTCATTGTTCTCTTTGTTGTTGCTGCTATAAAAATTAAAAAAAAAAAAAATAGTGTTGTTGGCCAATTGAAAAAAAAGAAAACTAAAAATTTGTTTGGCAGAAAAGTGAAAAAAAAAAATGTTGAAAGAAAAAAGAAACGTGGAAAAAATAAAAAATTAAAAAGGATTGGCTTTTCAGAAGGAGAAAAAATTTGTTGTCCTATGCCAAGAAGGTTTTGATTTCCTAGTTGAGTTTGGAAATAAACTTTCCAACTTCCAAATTTGGAAACTTACCAAATTCATCTTTGGAACTTTCCAAATTCTAAATTTGGAAACTTACCAAATTCATTTTTTTGGAAACTTTCCAAATTCCAATTTTGGAAACTTACTAAATTCATTTTAGGAAACTTTCCAATTTCTAGATTTGGAAACTTTCTATTTTTGGAAACTTCCCAAATTTGTAATTCTATTCAAAAGCACTGAATTTTTGTTGGTTCTTTTAATTTCTTTGTTATTCTTAAGTGCTACTTGCTTGTTTATGTGTGCTTAGTTTCCTTTGTTTTTTATTTGGTAAATTTGCTTACCAAATTCTTATTTGCTTTCTATATGTTTTGTTGCTTCACGTAGTCTCGGATATTTTGTTGTCTCTTCTTCTTTGAAGCTTAAATCCGAAAGTTTGGTGTCTCTCATTTGTCGTTGGCCCGTGATTGGACTATCTTCAATTCCTTATCTCATTCGTGGTATTTTGATTGAGTTGGATTGGATCACTATCTTCAATTCCTTATTACATAATGCCCAATTCTTCAAAGTAAAGCACAAGTGGAGATCCTTTAAGTTCAAGAAGGCCGAATTTCCTTTAAAGTTTATTTTAGTTTGGTCTTTATTATGTAAAGCCCAATAATAGTTTAAGTTTGTGTAAATTGGGCCAGTTTTAATTTGGGTTTATGTCAAGTTTAGTTGTGATTTAGTTCTTAATTTTTAGGCTCATTAATTAGGCTTAATAAGGCCCATTTAGCACAAATCTTGGGCCCACTTATGGCTGAACCCTAGCACTACTTTTTTAGGAGTTTTTAAACTAGTTTTTAGGACTTTATTAAGCCTATAAATAGGCCTCATCATATGGACGAATTACAGCAGATTTTTATCGATAATATTCATCTTTTTTGTGAGAAAAAAGTTCTTTCTTTTAGTCTTTGGATTAAGACTTTGTTGGGATCATCGCTTGAGCAACGGTGATTGTTCTAACCGACTTATAGATTTTTGGTTTTTGCTAATCTTGATTCATATAGGCAACGGGTCAATTCTTGTTTAAATCTTGTATAGAGTTTGGTTCTTGTCTCGTTATAGACAACTAGATTGAATTCTAGCTTGATTCTTGTGTGTTCTTTATTGTTCTTGTTTGTGTGTTTGCTGTACAAATTCGTGTGACCAACTTCGGAGTCGATCCTTGGGTTTTGGTGCCATCTTGAATTATTGGGTTTCGTGGCATCAAGTTGATTGCGCACGGGATTCGCATCAGATTGGTATCAGAGCTGGTCCAATTCTGGTCAGTTCTGTTTAGTTTTCTCTTTAATTTTTACAGATTTTCTTTCAAAGAAAATCATATCTTAGTTTTTGCCCCAAAAAAAATAAAAAATCGTACTGCTCATCGTACTGTTCATCAAGAAAAAACTTCCAGCCATATTGTTGCTTGTTTGTTATTGTTCTTCATTGTTCTCTTTGTTGTTGCTGCTATAAAATAAATAAAGAAAAATCTTTTCTTAGCCGAATTGAATAAGAAAAAAAAAAGTGTTGTTGGCCAATTAAAAAAAATAAAGGAAAAATTTGTTTGGCTGAAAAGTGCAAAAAAGAAAAAAAAAATTTGTTGAAAGAAAAATAAAAGTGCAAAAAAAAAAGGGAGAAGGAGAAGAATTGGCTATTCAGAAGGAAAAAAAAAAGTTTGTTGTCCTAATCCAAGAAGGTTTTGATTTCTTAGTTGAGTTTGGAAACTTACCAACTTCCAAATTTGGAAACTTACCAAATTTATCTTTCGAAACTTTCCAAATTCTAAATTTGAAAACTTACCAAATTCATTTTTTTTTGGAAACTTACTAAATTCATTTTTGGAAACTTTCCAATTTCTAGATTTGGAAACTTACTATCTTTTTTTCTGAAGAAATCTTTCACTGCATTGTGAAGGTTATTTTGTATGATTTCCCAGCAGGTGGTGAAATACACTCCATTAAAACAGTCCATTCCGGCAGCCCCATGTGGGTTGAGGCCAAAAGTTGCCTCCTTGAGCTCGTCCATGGATGGCTCGGCAAGCAGCTTTTTGTTATCCACTTGTGTAATTACTTGCGAGATGTTGTTCAAGAGATCATGATTAGATTGGCCCTTTATTATATGCACAAGAGCTAGGGAGTCGAGTTCCACTTCTACTACCATGAGCTGCAATTGTGCACAAAGTTTGAGACCATCCACCAAGGCAGATGCTTCCGCTTGCAAGTTGGATTGGAGAAGGTAATTGCTGATAAATGCCTAGACCAGGTTTCCATGGTGATCTCTAAAAACTCCGCCATCGGCCGCCAACCCTGGATTTCCTTTTGATGCCCCATCAACGTTGAGTTTTGCACTGCCATTCGGAGGTGAAACCCACTTGACGGCCAATGCTCCTTGGCTGCGTGATGAGTATTTGACGACAAATGCAATGAGAAAAAAAGGAGTCATCAGCTGGTCCAATCCTGTGAAGTGGTCGAATGGTAGAGATGCTTCGCAATTGAGAGCATATGTGAGTAATGGTGCATTGAGGTGTGGTGAAGTGGCCTTCAAAGATACCTCGGGCCATATTACGTGCTTTCCATATGAACCAGCATACCAAAGATGGCATAAGCTTCTGGACAGCGACAAGGGTTTTCGACCGAGGGTTATGCCACCACCAAGAATTGGGTTTACCTAGTCATATGGAGGATGGGGGAAAAAGCACTTCAAGCCATGATTCAAAGTATAACCAAATGTTGCTGGCGAATTCACATCCTACAAAGAGGTGATCCAAAGTTTCCAGATTGTTGCAAAAAGCATTTTGAAGCCAAAGAGACTCCAAATTTGATTATTATATCGTCAAGGGGAAGCTTTCTGTTCAGAAGTCACCACATGAAGTTAGAAATCTTGACTTGTAGTCTGCCATCCCATGTCATTTTCTGAGAGAGCATGGAAGTATGTGAGGGAAGGGTGGATGAGATTGAAAATTTACCATTTGTTGAGAGAGTCCACACTAGCTCGTCTGGTTCATTAGATATCTGGATAGCACTTCCACGAAGGAGCTGTGTTTTGAGCAAATGTTCCACCATAATTTGCTAGAAGGTAGATAAGAATGCCTGGTTGCATACATAACGATCAAGTCTTTTCAAAACCAAGTTGCTACACCTATTACCTCTCCAAGTGAATTTGCAGCCTTGATATGATATGTTCATAAGGCCACAATCTAGGAGGCAATCGTTGAATTCATTTAAGGCTTCAAGGTCTACCAAAGAAGAACCCTTATACTCATCCGAATTGGAGATTACACTGAAATCCCCCCCACCAGCCATGGATTTGAGGATTGTACAGCACGGAGTTCTTGCCATAAACTTCTTCTTTCATATTTAGTGAATTCAGTATAAATGAATGTAGCTAGGATATCATGTTCGAGTTGATTAGAAGAGATGGAAACATGCATGAACAGGTCCGAGCTTACCAATGTATAGGCAGTAAAAATTTGGTCCAGAAAAGCCAAATCTTCCCATTAGGTTTGGATATGCGGCTGTCAAATTCTAATCTACAAGCAAAGGAATGAATCCGGTCTTTGTCAACCAGCTCGGTTCTAAAGATAATCTAATAGCCAATATCTTGGTGCAGATTTTATTGAAAAAAGTACAAAGGCTAATTGGTCTAAAGTTATCAAAAGAGGAAGGGTTCGTAATTTTTGGGATCAATACTATGAGTGTGCTTGTAAAAGCTTTGGGAAGTTGCAGCCCTTTCAAGAAATCTTTCACTGCATTGTGAAGGTCATTTTGTATGATTTCCCAGCAGGTGGTGAAAAACACTCCATTAAAACCGTCCAGATCCAGCAATCCCATGCGGGTTGAGGCCAAAAGTTGTCTCCTTGAGCTCGTCCACGGATAGCTCGACAAGCAGCTTTTTGTTATCCTCTTGTGTAATTACTTGCGAGATGTTGTTCAAGAGATCATGACTGATATCTGCGTCACTTGGGTCTGTTTAAAGATCCTTGAAGTGACTGACAACCTCTTCTTCAATGAGCTGCCAATCTTCCGTCCAGGTCCCGTCCACCTTAAGGCTCGAGATGTTCAATTTGTGCCTCTTTGTAAGGAGTGAGGAATGAAAGAATTTTGAGTTTTGATCTCCTTCTTTGAGCCATTTCATGCCCGATTTTTGTCTCTAGAAACTTTCTTCTTCGGCAAGGCATTTGGCGTGTTTACCTTGTGCATGGGCAAGTCCAATTTGGTTGTGTTGAGTCGGCTGTTGCAAACAGGTAGTTTCACACTGTTTTACTTGCAACTCAACATTTCCACCTTGTCAAATATGTTACCAAAGATGGTGTGATTCCAATTCCTTAATTCCGTCATTAGCCTTTTGAGTTTTGAGGCAAGAATTCTAAGGGGGCTGCCCAAACAGTGAAGTTGCCAGTTATCTTTAATGACCTGCATGAAGAGAGGGTGGTTAGTCCATGCATTTAAAAACCTAAACTGGTATGGCCCATATGACACTCCATTTGAAGTCTTGAGGAACAGCGGAGAGTTATCTGAACACGTTCTGAGCAAATGTTCCACCGTAATTTGCTGGAAGGTAGATAGGAATGCCTAGTGTGCATACATAACGATCAAGTCTTTTCCAAACCAAGCTGCCACAGCTATTATCTTTCCAAGTGAATTTGCAACCTTGATATGCCATGTTCATAAGGCCACAATCTAGAAGGCAATCATTGAATTCATTTAAGGCTTCAAGGTCCACCAAAGAAGAACCCTTATACTCATCCGAATTGGAGATTACATTGAAATCCCCCCCACCAGCCATGGATTTAAGGATTGTACCGCACGGAATTCTTGCCATAAACTTCTTCTTTCTTATTTAGTGCATTTAGCATAAATGAATGTGGATAGGATATCATGTTGGAGTTGATTAAAAGAGATGGAAACATGCATGAACTGGTCTGAGATTACCAATGTAGAGACAGCAAAAATTTGGTTCCATAAAAGCCAAATCTTTCCATTAGGGTTGGATATTCAGCTATCAAAGCCTAATCTACGAGCAAAGGAATGAATCCGGTCTTTGTCAACCATCGCTTCTAACAAAGCAAGGATTTTTATTTTCTCAATTTTTTCGTTAACTATTTTATTCTTTGAATTGAGGGTTTGTTAATCACCCCTCGAATGTTCCATACCAGAAAATAGTCCATATTAATTGGGGGAGGAGGATGGCGGTTTGGAGAGCCTCGTTCGCATCCGAGGCATGGTGTAGATGCGTTTGCTTCTATCTTTTTTTTGGGGCAGGCCTATTCTCGGACAAATCCCTTGAATCTGTGAGGTGTCGTGTCGACGTGGCTGCTATTTCTCGTAGGGTATCCGTGTTTGAAAAGTAGCAAGGAAGCTCCTCCATTATTCAAACAGCTACAAGGGCTTGGTCATCTTTGGTAAGAAACTGAGTTGGCCGTTCGTGCGTCTCATTTGGAAGAATTGGCTGCTCTTTTGAATGGGTCAACTCCGATTGTTTAGATAAGGATAAGTCCAGGTTTGTTATTATGCAGTTTGAATTGCTCAACCCTTTTTCCAAGGGATTAGGATGCTGAGTTGATTGGCTTGTTAGAGGAGTTGCAACCACTTTGTCTGTTATACACAATTATCTTTTTTTTTTTTTTCAGCAAACACCCAAAGTAGGTGTAGTTTATTTAATGAATCATAATTTACAATGCCTTATGTGCGGGCAGCCCTGAGCATCCAAGCACAAAAACCACTAATAGGCCTAGGGAGTGAGTCTTGGTTATACTCTAGATAGGAAGAATTAAAAATACCCTCATTTGCTAGCCTATCCGCTACATGATTTGCTTCTCGGTGAACATTCAAAAAAGTAAAATGACCATCTAAGGTGAAGGCTTTGATGAATTGCCATTGCTGGTCAATGTTCCATGGTGGCTTAGAATGGGCCTTTATTATATGCACAAGAGCTAAGGAGTCGAGTTCCACTTCTACTTCTGTGAGTTGCAATTGTGCACAAAGTTTGAGACCATCCACCAAGGCAGATGCTTCCGCTTGTAAATTGGATTGGAGAAGGTAATTGTTGCTAAATGCCTTGATCATGTTTCCTCGGTGATCTCTAATTACTCTACCACCAGCCGCCAACCCTGGGATCAAATTTCCTTTTGATGCCCCATCAACGTTGAGTTTTGCGCTGCCTTTCGGAGACGGAATCCACTTGAATGCCATTGCTCTCCTCGGCTGCGTGATGAGTATTTGACGGCAAATAAAATGAGAAAAAAAGGTGTCATCAGCTGGTCCAGTCCTATGAAATGGTGGAATGGTAGAGATGCTTCGCAATTGGGAGCATATGTGAGTAATGATGTGTTGAGGCGTTGTGAAATGGCCTTCAAAGATTGTCATATTGCATGCTTTCCATATGAACCAGCATACCAAAGATGGCATAAGCTTCTGGAAAGCAACAAGGGTTTTCGAAGGAGGGTCATGCCACCACCAATAATTGAGTTTATCTAGGATTGTGGAGGATGGGGGAAAAAACACTTCAAGCCATGATTCAAAGTATAACCAAATGCTGCTGGCGAATTTGCTTCCTACAAAGAGGTGATCCAAAGTTTCCAGATTGTTACAAAAGGAGCATTTTGAAGCCAAAGAGACTCCAAAGTTGATTATTATGTCGTCAAGGGGAAGCTTTCTGTTCAGATGTCGCCACATGAAGATAGAAATCTTGGCTTGTAGTCTGCCATCCCGTATCATTTTCTGAGAGAGCATGTAAGCATGTGAGGGGAGAGTGGATGAGATTGAAAATTTACCATTTGTTGAGAAAGTCCACACTAGCTCGTCTGGTTCATTAGATATCTGGATGGCACCTCTATGAAGGAGCTTCTTAGTCTTTCTAGCTCTTAAAGTGAATAATGCTCATTCAAACATGAAAGATTCAACCATTTGTGCTCCATACCTGGGCAATAGTGAGGTTTGGCTCAGACACTTGGCCGACTTCATTAAATAAGGGTCCTGTGGACAGCCATGTATCAAACCAAAAGAGGACTGTCCGTTGCGTATCAAGAATAGAAAACTATGTTCTGCGTCTTATCGACTTTTGATCATGCACTTCCATATGTACAAGTCTCCATGTCCCTCCTGTATCAGGTGAGGGTGGCAATGATAATATCTTGCTTCCATCTGCATGAATATGTACCACAAGGAATTGCCCTTTCAAAATTTCCACCACAGCTTGATACGAAAACCTTTAGCCAAATCCGATAATGAAACAATCCCAAGTCCATTTGCCTCTACTGGCCGACAAATTGATTTCCATGATGACATCAAGGTGTTTATACCCAAACTGGACCCCAGAAGAAGTTGGCGAATTACCTCTCCAAGTCCTTAATAACAGCTTTAGGAGGTTGGAGCACTGTGAAGAGGTATATTGGAATGCTACTGAGGACATGCTTTATCAAGATTAATTTACCTCCGGGAGATAGAAATTTTGTTTGCCACCCCGCAATCCTAGAGCTTATTTTCTCGATCATTGGCTGGAAAAGAGCCTTTCTTTTCGTTGCCTTTTGAATAGGGCAACCAAGGTATGTGAAAGGAAGGAACCGTTGTGCAAAACCTGTTTGGCATTGAATCATCCTTACTCCTGAAAGTGGAGCATTTTTGGGCATGTAGAAAGAACTTTTGGACTATTGTTAAAGAGCAGCACGGATGATACTTCAAACTGAGTAAGAAATTCCATGAGGCTTTTGATAGACTTGGTTTCTCCTTTTGTAAAAATAACTATGTCATCCGCAAATGTTAGGTGGGTGATTGGTTGGCATTTCTCCGACAATGCATAATCTAAAATTTTTCCCCCCTCGGTATTGAGCTTTTAATCCTCGTGAGAAGGTTTCCATTGCAATTATGAAAAGGAGAGGTGATAAGGGGTCTCCCTGGCGAACACCTCTGGTGGACTTGAAAAAGCCTTTTGGGGAGCCATTAAGAAGGATGGAGAACCAGCAATTTTCTAACACATTCTTCAAGATGGCATTCCAGTTTTTGCTGAACTGCATAAAGGAAAAACTAGGAGAGGCGATCAAAGGCCTTTGCTAAATCAAGCTTGAAAATGATATTACCTCCTCTGGTTTTTCGATTTATGAACTCGACTATCTCCTGAACCAGCAATATGTTATCGGTGATGTCTCTGCCTTGTACATAAGCAGCTACTTGCTCCTGAGAAATAATTTTGGGCAGTACTAAAGATAGTCTGTTAGCCAATATTTTGGTGTAGATTTTATTGAAAAAAGTACAAAGGCTAATTGGTCTACAAGTTATCAAAAGAGGAAGGGCTCATAATTTTCAGGATCAATGCTATAAGGGTGCTTGTAAAAGCTTCGGGAAGCAGCTGCCCTTTCAAGAAATCTTTCACTGCATTGCGAAGGTCATTTTGTATGATTTCCTAGCAGGTGGTGAAAAATACTCCATTAAAACTGTCCATTCCAACAGCCCCATGTGGGTTAAGGCCGAAAGTTGCCTCCTTGAGATCGTCCATGGATGGCTCGGCAAGCAGCTTTCTGTTATCCTCTTGTGTAATTACTTGCGAGATGTTGTTCAAGAGATCATGATTGATATCTGCATGGGGCTGTTAAAAGATCCTTGAAGTGATAGACACCCTCTTCTTCAATAAGCTGCCAATCTTCCGTCCACGTCCCTTCCACCTTAAGCCTCTTGAGATGTTCAAGTTGTGCCTCTTAGTAAGGAGTGAAGAATGAAAGAATTTTGAGTTTTGATCTCCTTCTTTGAGCCATTTCAAGCCCGATTTGTTGAGTTCAAAATTTGAAATTCCAGGTTTGTTGGGGATCGAGGTGGTGGTGGTTCAGCCACCGGATTGGTAGCAACTGCCACTTTTGGTGCCGGAATTTTAGTAATTCCTTGTTCTTGATGTTGTGCCTCCTCCATGGGTTGAACCGTGATGAGATCATGGTGTTTTCCACACATCTAGATAGAGTATAAGAGACAGTTTGTTGTCAACGGGTGCTCTGATGAAGGAAGCGAAACTTGATCAATCGAAGTCGTCCCATCATTTTTGCGTGAAGGCGGTAATGTTTCGCTTTGTTCCAGAAGGTCCAGCTTCATGATGCTTCACTGGTGTCCAGCGGGTTTGGATTGATGTCTTTGCGTGATTCTTCATGTGCTCACTAAGACCCATTGGTTTGTTTGGCAATACCGGCTCTCCTAAGATTCCTTCATGCTTCGTTGGTGTGGCCTATTTTCTTGCACTTTGTACAGTAGCATGGCACTTCTTCATAGCTGATTTTTTGCCAAATGCCTTCCTTACCAACCCCCAGCCAAACTCTAGAAGGGAGCTTGGAAAGGAGGTCAACTTCCACGCATACTTTTGCAACACTTGGCCTAGTGAAATTTGCGGTCGCCAAGTCAAGTTTGAGAGAAGTCCCAACCTCTTGAGCGAGGCTAAACACGTCATGTTTGTTGAAGAAGACTGATGGAAGACCTTCAAAAGTAATCCAGATAGGGACTATGGACGGTTCCTCTTTGGTGGTAAAAAGTGGATGCCACTTAAGAATTCTCATGTAGTATCCATTAACAAACCAAGTGTTCTTTGAGCCAAGCATCTCAGATAATCCTCCTCCAAAGAAATTCTGATAAGTATGTACTTGTAGTCAAGGTATCCGATGGTAAACTGACCTTTAAAACCAATAGTATGAAAGCTTCAACGGAGTATTTCCATATTCGGCTTACCCTTCAGAAAATTACCAACTAGTGCAGCAAGCTGTTGTATTTCTTCATTGGAGAAAAATATTGCTGGTGCTCCCTTGTGCAATTGGAGGGCCTTCAATGGAGTGTCGAAATTTGGGATTTGAATGTTCAGATTTTGGCCACCCGAGAGTACTTGTGCAAAGGTTTTGGATTGCCCTTCACCCGGTGGTTGATGGGCAGCTTGATCGGCCATGGCCAAGAAAACAAAGTGTAATAGGAGTATGTGGATTATAGGCTTTAGAGTGAGAAAATGTAGAGAGAAGGAGGAGAGAATTTTTGGTAACCCTAGAACTACTTTTTTTGGGGTTTTTTTTTTTAAAACTACCCTCATTTGCTAGCCTATCCGCAACATGAATTGCCTCTCGGTAAACATGCGAAAAAGTAAAATGTCTCTCTAAGATGAAAGCTTTGATGAATTGCCATTGCTAGTCAATGTTCCATGTTGGCTTAGATTGGCCCTTTATTATATGCACAGAAGAGCTAGGGAGTCGAGTTCATTTCAACTACCTTGAGCTGCAATTGTGCACAAAGTTTGAGACCATCCACCAACGCAGATGCTTCTGCTTCCAAGTTGGATTGGAGAAGGTAATTGTTGCTAAATGCCTTGACCAGGTTTCCATGGTGATCTCTAATAACTCCGCCACCGGTCGCCAACACTGGATTTCCTTTTGATGACCCATCAACGTTGAGTTTTGCACTGCCATTCGGAGGCGGAACCCACTTGACTGCCAATGCTCCTCGGCTGTGTGATGAGTATTTGACGGTAAATGAAATAAGAAAAAAGGAGTCATCAGCTGGTCCAGTCCTATGAAATGGTCGAATGGTAGAGATGCTTTGCAATTGGGATCATATGTGAGTAATGGTGCGTTGAGGTGTGGTGAAGTGGCCTTCAAAGATGGCCATATTACATGCTTGCCATATGAACCAGCATACCAAAGATGACATAGGCTTCTGGACAGCGACAAGGGTTTTCTACGGAGGGCATCCTAGTCATGCCACCACCAAGAATTGAGTTTACCTAGTATTTGTGGAGGATACGGGAAAAAGCACTTCAAGCCATGATTCAAAGTATAACCAAATGTTGCTAGCGAATTCACATCCTACAAAGAGGTGATCCAAAGTTTCCAGATTGTTGCAAAAAAAGCATTTTGAAGCCAAAGAGACTCCAAAGTTGATTATTATGTCGTCAAGGGGAAGCTTTTTGTTCAGAAGTCCCACATGAAGATAGAAATCTTGACTTGTAGTCTGCCATCCCATATCATTTTTTGAGAGAGCATGGAATTATGTGAGGGGATGGTGGATGAGATTGAAAATTTACCATTTGTTGAGAAAGTCCACACTAGCTCGTCTGGTTCATTAGATATCTGGATATCACTTCCATGAAGGAGTTGCCTTAGTCTTTCTAGCTCTTGAAGTGAATAATGCTCATTCAACACGAAAGATTCCAACCATTTGTGCTCCATAACTGGGCAATAGTGAGGTTTGGCTCGGACATGGCCTATCTTGGCTAACTTCATGAAATAGGAGGTCCTGTGGGCAGCCATGTATCAAACAAAAAAGAGGATTATTCGTTGCGTGTCAAGAATAGAAAAGTTGCGTTCTGCTTCTTGTCGACTTTTGAGCATGCACTTCCATATGTACTAGTCTCCGTGTCCCTCCTGTATCAAGCGAGGGTGGGAATGACAATACCTTGCTTGCATGAATGTTCACCACAAGGAATTACCCTTTCAAAATTTCCACCACAGCTTGATACGAAAACCTTCGGCCAAATTCGATAATGAAACAATCCCAAGTCCATTTTGCCTCTACTGGCTGACAAATTGATTTCCATGCAGCCCAATGGTGTTTACTACCCAATTCTGAGTTGCCCTAGAAGAAGTTGGCGAATTGC
The DNA here is from genome assembly GCA_025175665.1 of Cinchona pubescens. NCBI lineage: Eukaryota > Viridiplantae > Streptophyta > Magnoliopsida > Gentianales > Rubiaceae > Cinchona > Cinchona pubescens. The sequence goes on from JANKKI010000232.1 coordinate 3,387,733, forward strand.
CTCTCGAAGTCCTTGATAACAGCTTTAGGAGGTTGAAGCACTGTGAAGAGGTATATATTAGAATGCTACTAAGGACATGCTTTAACAAGATTAACTTACCTCCGGGAGATGGAAATTTTGTTTGCCACCCAGCAATCCTAGAGGTTATTTTCTCAATCATTGGCTGGAAAAGAGCTTTTCTTTTCTTTGCCTTTTGAATAGGGTAGCCAAGGTATGTAAAAGGAAGGAACCGTTGTACAAAACTTGTTTCGCATTGGATCATCCTTGCTCTTGAAAGTGGAGCATTTTTGGGCATGTAGAAAGAACTTTTGGACTTGTTAAAGAGCTGCCCAGATGAAGCTTCAAACTGAGTGAGAAATTCCCTGAGGCTTTTGATAGACTTGGCCTCTCTCTTTATGGAAATAACTATGCCATCCGCAAATTTTAGGTGGGTGATTGGTTGGCATTTCCTCGGCAATACATATTGTGAGATTTTTTCCCCCTCGATATTGAGCTTTTAATCCTCGTGAGAAGGTTTCCATTACAATTATGAAAAGGAGAGGTGATAAGGGGTCTCCCTGGCGAACACCTCTGGTGGACTTGAAAAAGCCTTTTGGGGAGCCATCAAGAAGGATGGAAACTAGCAAGTCTATTCTTTTCAAACACATTCTTCAAGAAGGCATTCCAGTTTTCGCTAAACCCAAGTTTTCGCAGAACTGCATGAAGGAAAGACCAAGAGAGGCGATCAAAGGCCTTCTGCTAAATCAAGCTTGAAAATGATGTTACCTCCTCTGGTTTTCCGGTTTATGAACTCCACAATCTCCTCAACCAGCAATATGTTATCGGTGATATCTCTACCTTGTACATAAGCTACTTGCTCCTGACAAATAATTTTGGGCAACACTAAAGATAATCTACTAGCCAATATCTTGGTGTAGATTTTATTGAAAAAACTACAAAGGCTAATTGGTCTAAAGTTAACAGAAGAGGAAGGGTTCGTAATTTTTGGGATCAATGCTATGAATGTGCTTATAAAAGCTCTAGGAAGCGGCAGCCCTTTCAAGAAATCTTTCACTGCATTGTGAAGGTCATTTTGTATGATTTCCCAGAAGGTGGTGAAAAACACTCCATTAAAACCGTCCATTCCAGCAGCCCCATGTGGGTTGAGGCCAAATGTTGCCTCCTTGAGCTCTTCCATGGATGGCTCGGCAAGCAACATTTTGTTATCCTATTGTAGAATTACTTGCGAGATGTTGTTCAAGAGATCATGATTGATATCTTAGTCACTTGGAGCTGTTAAAAGATCCTTGAAGTGACTGACACCCTCTTCTTCAATGAGCTGCCAATCTTCTGTCCATATCCCGTCCACCTTAAGGCTCGAATGTTCAATTTGTGCCTCTTTGTAAGGAGTGAGGAATGAAAGAATTTTGAGTTTTGATCTCCTTCTTTGAGCCATTTCAAGCCCGATTTGTTGAGTTCAAAATTTGAAATTCCAGGTTTGTTGGGGGTCGAGGTGGTAGTGGTTCAGCCACCGGATTGGTAGCAACTGCCACTTTTGGTGCCGGAATTTTAGTAACTTCTTGTTCTTGATGTTGTGCCTCCTCCATGGGTTGAACCGTGATGAGATCTTGGTGTTGTTCTGTAACTACTCCTGGTGGGTTATTGACTTTGTTGTCAACGGGTGCTCTGATGAAGGAAGCGAAACTTGATCAATCAAAGTCGTCCCATCATTTTCGCGTGAAGGCGGTAATGTTTCGCTTTGTTCCAGAAGGTCCAGCTTCATGATGCTTCACTGGTGTCCAGCGGGTTTGGATTGATGTCTTTGCATGATTCTGCATGTGCTCACTAAGACCCATTGGTTTGTTTTCCAACACCGGCTCTCATTTCCTGCATGCTTCGTTGGTGTGGCCTATTTTCTTGCACTTTGTACAGTAGCATGGCACTTCTTCATAGCAGATAATCTTCATAGCTAAAGATGCCAATAATCTTTGACGACCTGCATGAAGAGAGGGTGGTTAGTCCATGCATTTAAAAACCTAAACTGGTTTGGCCTAGATGACACTCCATTTGATGTCTTGAGAAGCAGCGGAGAGTGATCCGAACACGTTTTGAGCAAATGTTCCACCGTAATTTGCTGGAAGTTAGATAAGAATGCCTAGTTGCACACATAACGCATCAAGTCCTTTCCAAACCCAGCTGCCACACCTATTACCTCTCCAAGTGAATTTGCAGCCTTGATATGCCATGTTCATAAGGCCACAATCTAGGAGGCAATCGTTGAATTCATTTAAGGCTTCGACTATTTACATATGAAGGTAAGTAGAGCATTCTTATAGCCCTCACACGGCATTCTTATAGCTCCACACTATTATCATATGGAATAACCAACTATGAAGAAACAATTATGAATCATTTCCAAATCCTATTATAACAGATTATCAGATTTCTAGAGAAATGCTGAGAACTTTAGAAAGCCATGAAAACAAAACACTATTTTATATATTGAGTAAATTTGATCTGCCCTTTACATTAGAATGAAAGCTCCTTATATAGAGATGGGAGCCAAATTTCAAACCAATTACAAAATCAAATTATATTAAAAGATAAAGTCCATGATGAAACATTAGGACAATTATTAAAAAGCAAACAGTACACACAGTACAAACTTTAATAAAGTCGTTGTTTGCTTTATTAAAAGAATAAACAGTAAAAGTTATCCTGTGATAAGAATCAAGACAATTATTTTAATAAAGCAAACAACAGCTTTAATAATTCAGCAATTCTTCAAAAATTGTAGGGCCATCCTGTTTTGTCTTCATCTGAGGTTGGAGGAGTATCCGAAGGAGTTGAATCAGGGTCAGTTATGTTGAGTTCTTCAATTCTGTCCCAATGTGCCCTTCTATTTTTTCTTTTGTTCAACTGTCTTTTGTTCTCAGTTCTTATAAAAGAATATTTCTTTTTAGCATGGCTGGATGAGGGCAATTCTGGCTCATAACATGACCGAGGTTGTTCAGGATTGATTCTTGGCTATTCATTCAATGAAAATGGATCTTGTGAAAAAGGTTCTTGTGAGTATGTCTTAAAAAATTCATTTTTTGCATCTTGGACAATTTTCCAGTGAGGATGACTGGAAATATGGTTCCATGATCCAAATCAGGCTAAATTTCTTTTGGAATGCATTTATTTTCTTGAAAGATTAATCTCTGATGTTCACTGTATTTGGCATCTTGTTCGAAGAGGGATACAAGCATTTCTTTCCACTAGCTTGTATGCTGGCATGGCTTCTAAATCTTTTCCACTTAGATGAAGTGGTCGATGGAAGCTGAACAGGTTGAATCCTTTATGACAATCAAAGACAAAGATTTTCTTCCAATTTTCAATTGGTGCAAACCAAGATAAGAAAGTGCAGAGATGAGGAGATTTTGACTCAATTTGGACAAACTTACTACACTCAAATTCTATGAGACAATGATATTGGTGACATAAATAAAAGAAAAACCAAAGAATAGACTCTGGAAAATCAATGGGATGTGCAAAGAAAATATGACAAAAAGGGTAGTCTGGATGAACTCCATGAGGGTTAAGGATAGAACCACCATACTGAGTGAAAGTCTGAATTTCCCAAAAAGTACAATAGTGATCTATATCTTTTTTCTACCATGGATATCTAATAGAAGGAAATTCTGGTGGAGTTGAAACAACAGACTGTAAACAAGAGAGTTATACTGGAACATTTCTGGAGGCCACATGTTTATTTGAGGGATTACACTAGACTTATTTACGATTGACTCTGACTCTTTTTTAGGAAGAAAGACCTAAGACCTACTGAAAAAATCTGCAATAATATTATTTTTTCCCTTAATATGTTTGACATCAAAACTGTATTGGGAAAACCATGTAGACCATCTGAGCAGTTGAGCATTGGGTAATGTTTTTTGTTTGAACTGGAGCATCTTGGGGAAAGAGGACATGTGCATTTCAATGAGAAATCTCTCACCAATCAGATAGAAATTGAATTTCTTGATGGCATTTTTGACAGCTAAGATTTCTTTGAATGTGGAATCATAATGAATTTCTAAGGGTTTGAACCTTCCACTTGCATAACCACAAAGGTAATGTTTTCGATTAGATTCACAAAAGAGTACTGCTCCCCAAAATTTGTCACTGGCATCAGTTTGAAGAACTTTCTTTCCACCGTAAGGAATGTGAAGAGGAGAGAGATTGCTGCCAAGAGTGTTTTGAGGTTTTTTACTGCTCGGGTTTGGGTGGAAGACCAAGGAGATGGGTCTTTTTTGAGGAGTTTGGTTAAAGCATGGGTTTCATTTGCAACTTTAGGAATAAAGTCTCTAACATAATTTAAAATTCCTAAAAGCTGTTGGATCTCCTTCTTGTTGAGATTGGACTAAGAAAACTTGGCAATGGCATCTGAAATATGTTGTTCTGGGGAATATTGGCCATTGGAAAATTTCATCCCAAGGAAAACAATAGATTCTTGAGCAATGGTCATTTTTCTCTCTGAAAGCATGATTCCATATTTTTGAACAATTTCTGCAAATTGGGCCAAAAGCTGTAAATGGGCTTCAAGAGTTAGGCTATACAGAAGAATGTCATCAAAGCAACAAATGAGTGAAGAATGAAGAATGGGCTGAAAAATCTTTATCATGGCCTTTTGAAAAAAAGACGGGGCAGTTTTGAGACCAAAAGGCATTACTGTCCATTGAAAATGATGATTTGGGTTATACAAAATCCTGTTTTTTGCCTATCTTCAGGGTGAATTCCGAGTTGCCAAAAACCAGATTTCAAATCAAATCTTGAAAACCATTTAGCTGGCTTTAAATTTGAAAACAAAGTATATCTGTTTGGTAATGGAAACTTGTCATCTTGCAAAAATTGATTCAATGGTTGGTAATTAATGACAAGTCTCATTTTCCCACAAACTTGTTCAGACCTTTTATTTACATAAAAAGCTTCACAAGCCCATGAGGAATCAGAATTCTCAATTAATCCGTCTGTCAAAAGATTTTGGCATTCCTGTTTTGCAAGGAGCGAATGTTCAGGATTCATTCCTGAATGGCTTGCCTTTGTAGGATTAATGTCCTCATTCTTCTTGAATGGTAACCCGATGAAAAATTCTGAATTAGTCCAAAGAGGTGATGAACATCTTTTAAGAAAATCAGCACAAGATTTTTCTACTAAAATACTCCTGATTTTCTCGATCAACATTGTTGGCTCCATTGAATAAAATCTTTGGGTATCAATGTAACTTTTAAAGGTCTTCTTGTATCGGATTTCTTCCTGAAGAATTTGAAGTCCTTTAGCCATTCTGTAAAGGTCCATTCCAATAACAGTGTTTTCCTGGTGTAGAGCATCCAAGAATATGAGTCCTGATCCTACAATTTGTAAAAAATTGAATTATGATCAGATCCTTGGTAATTTTATCTGCTGTAAATGTCTTTCCATCTGCAGCTCTAAAGTGTTGAACATGTGTCTTCCAATAATCTTTTGGTAAAAATGCTGGATTGAGTATGGACATAGCAGCACCTGTATCAAAAAAATGCAATTAGAGGAATTGGTTTATCAAACTTAGATGTAAGAATATGAACAAGAGTATGAGGATAGAAAGAATAGAATGTATCCCTTTCTATATAAAAATTAAAACAATCCAGTGTCTCTAATCCGAACAAAGTCTCCTATGATGGTTCACTTTGAATGGAAAATTTAGACTCAAGATCATCATCAGAAGAAATTCGGTATGATCCGTTTCTTCCATGATCGTCTGCATGAGATTTGGTCTTGGTTTCTTCTATGGGAAATTCTTTGCAAAGTGTCCTGGCTGATTGCATATGAAACATCTTTTGGACTTCTTGGAGTTTCTTTTACTTTTCTTTCCATTAGCTGAAAATTTTTTCTTTCTTCTAAAAAATTTCCATCTTCGGGGTTTTGCCATCTTCTTTGAAAAAATTCTGATTTTCCCAAATCTTCTTTTCCCCGACTTCTTTTTATTAGATTTACATGCCTGACAATTTTCTTTGATTATGTACTCTGGATGTTTGCAAGCTTGATCTAAGCAAGGATTTCCTGATAGACTTTCTTTTAACACATGCCTCTTATGACAAAGATTCTCAAGGGCCAAAATTACTGATTGCCTGATCTGTTCAGTTGTCATTCCAAATTTCTGGCGAATATAGACCTCTGTACACTCTAAAAGTGTTTTTGGTAAAGATGTCACAAAAGCTTGTTTTTAATTCATTTCCTACACACAAATGACATGCCAGCTGTCAAAGGAATTTTAAAACAAAGCAGTCATTCTTTTTATTTGTTTGCCAACATCTTTTCTGGCAAAAGAAAAAAATCTTAATTTGAAAAATTCTTTTCTCCTGAGTTCTTTGGATTCCTCCATGGTTCCTAAGAAGTTTTGGTAGAGCAATTTTATTGCACTTCCAGGCTCTTGAATCAAAAAATTCATCCTCTCTTGCTCTCCCAAATAGGACCACCATGCTTTCAAAATACCAGTAAAACGAGAAACCATGTCAGTTAGAACTGCATAATTACTTTCTTCAGTAAGTTTTTTATGCATTATCCAAGCATGAAACTCTTGTAGCCTAGATTCCCATAAAGAGTATGGGACATCATCAAGTGTAAACACAGCAGTTCCTTCCATTGTCTTGTTTGAATTTTTGGGCATCCTATCTCCTGGAATGAATTCGTCATCCATGTCTACTATCCCTTCTATTTCTGCTTCATATTTGACATTTGGATCCACTTCTTCAACAGTTGTTACCATCATGTTAGTAACTTATATCTTGTTCTTCTTCTTCAGATTCTTCTGAAAATGTCTCCTGGTCTGAGCTTTCAGGTGATTGTTGATCAAATGTGGCAATTTCTGGGACAGTTAATTCCTGAAGTAGTCCTGACAAAGGATTCTGGGCCTTCTTCTGAGTTGCAGGAGTAATCATCATTTGTTCCGATGATTCAGCCTTCCCTTTTTCTTCACGGATCTGTGCTTCCTTTCTTGCTTGTTCAGCTTCTTTCTTGGTTCTTTCCTCTTCTGTTTTTTTGAATCTATACCATGCAGGAAGATCATGTACTGATGGTTCTCCTGGTGAAGGAACATAAGATTGGAAAGAAGTTTGATAAGGTGATGTTGACTAAAAAGGTGTGAAAGGCATGGTAACTGGGGCTCCAAAATTGTCCATATGCTGGTGGACATGTTGAAACTAGTGGTCTGGCTCCGAAACCTATGAATGGTTGAGGGTTTTGTTCCACGGGCTTTTGAGGTCTTACTCCACCTGAGAATATAGCAAGCTCTGCTTTTAGTATAAAGAAATCTTTCTAATTGATTGAGAAGAGATTTCTTTTCTCTATCTTGTTGTTCAAAGAAATGAGCAAAAGACACTCCTTGTAGAATTGTTTGATATTGTACTTGTTCCAGCCTTTTATCAATCACCTGAATTTTATGCAAAATTTCTTGGAGTTTTGTGGATTGTTTTGCTATTTCCTGTTGGACTGAATAAACCAGTTGATCAATAGAAGAAAGTGTCCTATTTTGGGCTAATGCATTTTTAGATTGCCAATTAAGGACTTCTTCCAAAGGGTTTTGTGGCTGAAGCTGGCCTGTCGGAAGTACAATTCTTTCTGCATTATGTATCTCAGGAGTATGACTTGCTTTATCTTTCTCAAAATGATTGAGGGGTGAAACCTCTTCTGGTTTGAACATACAGACCAGACATATAGGCAGGATTGAGTTATGACTCTTATTGAGTAACGGCTGGGATTCTGGGGTTGGATGCAGAGATTCAACAAAATCTTGAATCATTTGTTGAATTTCTTGAGGGAAAGATAGGTTTAAGATTCTAGTTTTCAGTGGGTAAACTTTGTGTGAGAGGATCATAAGTGCTTCGGATGTTTTGTGTTTTGGGAGAAGGATCAAAGTCATCAGGAAAATGATGCTTGTATTTGCATGTTGATTTTGAAGAGTTTTTGGAAGCCTTTCTTTTTAGCTGAATCCTTTCATATTCTTTGATATGGATCCAAATAGCCTGAAAATGTGTCAAGATGAGGAGATGAAAGAAGGAGCTAGCATGGATTCACTCTTGCCAAGATTGGAGTACATTTGTTGTATTTTGATCAAGTTGGATTGGACTATTCTCAATTCAATAATACATGAAGTCCAATTCTTCAAAGTGAAGCACAAGTGGAGATCCTTTAAGTGCAAGAAGGTCGGACTTCCTTTCAAGTTTATTTTAGTTTGGTCTTTATTATGCAAAGCCCAATAATAATTTAAAGTGTTGTGCATATTGGGCTGATTTTAAGTTGGTTTTAAGTTGGGTTTAGTTGTTGATTTAACATAATTCTTAGTTTTTAGGCTCATTAATTAGCCTTAATTAGGCCCATTTAGCCCAAATCTTGAGGCCACTTATGGCTGAACCCTAGCACTACTTTTTAAGGAGTTTTTAAGCTAGTTTTTAGGATTTCTATAAGCCTATAAATAGGCCTCATCATATGGACGAATTTACAGCAGATTTATCTTTTAGTCTTTGGATTAAGACTTTATTGGGATCATCGCTTGAGCAACGGTGATTGTTCTAACCGACTTATAGATTTGGTTCCTGCTTGATTCATACAGGCAATGGGTCAATTCTTGCTTTAAATCTTGTTAACAGTTTGGTTCTTGTCTCATTATAGACAACGGGTTGAATTCTTACTTGATTCTTGTATGTTCTTTATTGCTCTTGTTTGTGTGTTTGCTGTCCAAATTCTTGTGACCATCTTCAGAGTCGATCCTTGGGGTTTTGGTGCCATCTTGAATTGTTGGGTTTTGTGGCATCAAGTTGATTGCGTACGGGGTTCACATGCAGATTGGTATCAGAGCTGGTCCAATTCTGGTCAGTTCTATTTATTTTTGTATAAGAATTTTTCCAGATTTCTTTCAAAGAAAATCAACTCTTAGTTTTTGCCAAAAAAAAATAAAATCGTACTGTCCATAGGCACTGTTCTTCCGTAAAAAAAAATTTCCAGCCATATTGTTGTTTTCTTTGTCATTGTTCTCTTTGTTGTTGCTGCTATTAAAAATAAAAAAATAAAATAAAAATCATTTTTCTAGATGAATTGAAAAAAAAAAAAAAAAAAAAAAGGTGTTGTTGGCCAATTAAAAATAAAATAAAAAAGTAAAAATTTGTTTGGCTGAAAAGTGATAAAAAAAAAGTGTTGAAAGAAAAAAAGAAATGTGAAAAAAAAAGGGAGAAGGAGAAGAATTGGATATTCAGAAAGAGAAAATTTTGTTGTCCTAATCCAAGAAGGTTTTTATTTCCTAGTTGAGTTTGAAAACTTTCCAACTTCCAAATTTGGAAACTTACCAAATTCATCTTTGGAACTAAAATTTCCAAATTCCAATTTTGGAAACTTACTAAATTCATTTTTGGAAACTTTCCAATTTCTAGATTTGGAAAATTTCTATTTTTTTGGAAACTTCCCAAATTTGTAATTATGTTCAAAAGAACTTAATTTTTGTTGGTTCTTTTAATTTCTTTGTTATTCTTAAGTGCTACTTGCTTGTTTTTGTTGGCTTAGTTTCCTTTTTTTTTATTTGGTAAATTTGCTTACCAAATTCTTATTTGCTTTCTATACGTTTTGTTGCTTCACGTAGTCTCGGATATTTTGTTGTCTCTTCTTCTTTGAAGCTTAAATCTGAAAGTTTGGTGTCTTTTATTTGTCGTTGGCCCGTGATTATTTGTTTTTTTTGACTTCCAGCCAATTAAGTGGTTAAGACATAATTAGGGCTCACTTTGGTCCTCGTAGTCTTCCAAAGACTTTGAGAACGAACTAAAGAGAGGAAAAAGGCAGTGTGATGAGATCATTCGAGTGATAAAAAGCCATTCAATTGAAAACAGAGGGTGTAACACGAGGGATTGAGTGATACAATTTGAGTGCATATACTCCCAAGTGTAAGGTCGAGTAGTGAGGAAAAATTTTGATTACTTATCTAACACTAACTACTTTGTTTTGTGAGTTTTATTTTTGATTTCTCACTGGCGAAAAGAGACTTTCTTCACTAAGGTTCTTGTGAATGAAAGGGTTTGTGGTACTATAATTGATAGTAGCATATGGATTAATATGGTAAGTACATACCTTGTTGAAAAGTTGAATTTGCCAACTTTCCCACATCCAAAACCTTATAAGTTCCGATGGTCAACTGAAAGTGAAGCGTTTGAGGTAACTAAACAAGTTATTGTATCCTTCACTATTGGTAAGTAGTCCGATAAGGTAGTTTGTGATGTAGCACCTTTGCTCACATGTCATTTACAACTTGGTCAGCTATGGGAATTATCTGAAAATAGTTTTTATGATAGCTATACTGAGGCATATAGCTTGTGTAAAAAGGGTAAAAAGTTCAAATTTATTCCTTTGCCACAACATCAAATAAATGAACAAAGATTGAGTGAATCCATGCTTGCTCCATCTTTCATCTCCTCATCTTGACACCGCTATGGGCTATTCGGACCCATATCATTCCCTCCCTCCTCGAAAGGATTCATCCTCGAATTTGAATCTGGATAAGAAAAACTCGGATTAGTCAAATGGGACACAAGATTGGCAGAATATAGGCCTTGAAGCCCTGTAATATTGCGAACACAACAAAGTTTTGCAAAGTAATGATCCAAACAGTTAAGCAAATGTGCACGCCAAAGTAAAAAATCATCCAGCTTTGACAAGATAAGCACATTTTGAGAAATTACCAGAAAACACTGATTTTGACATAAATTGGAAGTTATCTGAACGTAAATAAAAATTTTAGTCAAAGTGTTTTGAGGCAAAATTGACACAATTTCATTCTTACAAAGCATTTGACCTAAATCACACAACTTAGGCTGCTCAAAAACTAAGTAAGAAACAAGAAAGTTTCGGTAGCGTGTCTAAGTAAAATAAAATCAAACAAGTTATCACGCCATAACAAAAACTTATCTTGAAATGTACAAAATTTAAAAATTTAGAAGTTAACCAATCTAACAAAGTTATCCAAGTTATTTTGAAGAAAAGTGAAAGGTTGAAAATCATGTAGCATGCTAACACAACAATTCAAATTAGATTTGATGGCATGTAAATGATTATCATTTACATAACAAGAGGCGAGGGCCATAACAAATATTTGCTCCCTATTGAGATCTATTTCTGAAAGTCATCCTTTTTACAAAGCTGGACCAGAAGATGACAGCCTTTTAGCTCAACATTTTTGCCATCAAACTATCATCACGCGGCCGAGAAGGGTTTTGACAGTCAGCTGGAATCCACCCCCGCACGAGATTGCAAAACTCAACGTTGACGGAGCCTCAAAAGGAAACCCGGGACCTTCATCTGGGGGAGGAATCATTCGAGATCATCAAGGACACCTTGTCAAGGCTTTTAGGACAGACACTTACAACACTTACAACCTTCTAACCAATTTCCAAGTGGAAGCGTCTAGCTTAGTGGATGGCCTTAAACTTTGTGAGAAATTGCACCTCATGGATGTGCAAGTGGAGCTTCATTCCCTAACCCTAACGCATATCATCAAGGGTCAAATGCAACCACCTTGGAGCATTGATCAACAAGTGCTATTCATTAAAGCCTTTATTTCGGATAGGAACTTTACTTTTTCTTATATTTTTAGAGAAGCTAATCAAGTAGCGGATAGGCTAGCAAATGAGGGTATTATTCATTCTTCTTATATAGAGTATAACCAAGACACAATTCCCAAATCTCTTAGAGGATTGCTGCGCTTGGATGCTCAAAGTTGCCTATATATAAGGCATTGTAAACACATGAATTATTAAATAAATTGTCACCCACAGGAGTTTCCTCAAAAAAAAAAAAAAAAAAGATTATCAACTAAGGCTTGGACGGATTTATCCAAACAATGCTCCACAAATTGGAATTGAAGTCCTCTGGAAGAATTTGCATGCCTTTTCTGTTCAAAACAACAACCAAGTCAAAAACCAAGTCAAAGGAATTAATTTTAAACAAGAAATAAACAAAATGTACACCAAAAATAATACTAAATTCAGAATTAAATTTGTACAATTTCTTAAGATGCTCAAATCTAAGAATTTTAGCACAAAAAGAAGAAAGAAGTTCATACCTTGGAGACACGCGGTACTGACTACCATATCTTTCTTACCTCGCATTGGTTGGAATGATGAGGTACTCAATTGGAAGATTAGTGCATCATGACTTGTGTATTCGAAGGGCTGAACAAAAGCAAGAAAACTAGACAAAGACAAATCAAGGTTAGACATGACAAAATAAATTTTCTTGATATCTCCCACTTTTCTCTCTTTTTCTTGGCCTATGGTCGAATCCCTTACAATTTTTTCATCATGATGGCTTTTCCCACTTTGCTTTTCACCTTTATTCCATTGAAGAATTTTTCTTTGAATTTCTAATCTTTGTTCACACCTCATTTATTTGATGTTGTGGCAAAGGAATAAATTTGAACTTTTTACCCTTTTTACTTGGTCAGTGATATGCCTCAGTATAGCTATCATAAAAACCATTTTCAGATAATTCCCATAGCTGACCAAGTTGTAAATGACATGTGAGCATAGGTGCTACATCGTAAACTACCTTATCGGAATACTTACCAATAGTGAAGGAAACAATAACTTGTTCAGTTACTTCAAACGCTTCACTTTCAGTTGACCATCAAAACTTATAAGGTTTTGGATGTGGCAAAGTAGGTAAATTCAACTTTTCAACAAGATATGTACTTGCCATATTAATCCATATGCTACTATCAATTATAGTACCACAAACCCTTTCATTCACAAGAACCTTAGTGAAGAAAGTCTCTTTCCGCCTGCAAGACATCACAAACAAAACTCATAAAACAAAGTGGTTAGTGTTAGAAAAAAAAAATTAGAAATTTTCCTCACCACTCGGTCTTACTCTATGAAGTGCAATTCACTCACAAGTTGAATCACTCAATCTCTCGTGTATACCCGGAAATGAATGGCTTTTATCACTCAAATGATCTCGCCACACTACCTTTTTCCTCTCTTTAGTTCGTTCTCAAAGTCCTTGGAAGACTACGAGGACCAATGTAAGCTCCAATAATTATGTCTTAACCACTTAATTGGTTGGAAGTCAAAGAAAACAAATAATCACGGGCCAACGACAAATAAGAAACACCAAACTTTCAGATTTAAGCTTCAAAGAAGAAGAGACAACAAAATATCCGAGACTACGTGAAGCAACAAAACGTATAGAAAGCAAATAAGAATTTGGTAAGTAAATTTACCAAATAAAAAAAGGATACTAAGACAACAAAAACAAGCAAGTAGCACTTAAGAATAACAAAGAAATTAAAAGAACCAACATCTAAATTAAGTGCTTTTGAACAGAATTACAAATTTGGGAAGTTTCCAAAAATATAAAGTTTCCAAATCTAGAAATTGGAAAGTTTAAAATGAATGTTTTAGTAAGTTTCCAAAATTGGAATTTGGAAAGTTTCCAAAAAAATGAATTTGGTAAGTTTCCAAATTTTGAATTTGGAAAGTTTCCAAATATGAATTTGGTAAGTTTCCAAATTTGGAAGTTGGAAAGTTTCCAAACTCAACTAGGAAATCAAAACCTTCTTAGATTAGGACAACAATTTTTTTTCTCCTTCTGAATAGCCAATTCTTCTCCTTCTCCTTCTCCTTTTTTTTTCACGTTTCTTTTTTTCTTTCAACACTTTTTTTTTTCACTCGGCTAAGAAAAAGAATTTTTTTTATAGCAGCAACAACAAAGAGAACAATGAAGAACAATAACAAAGAAAACAACAATGTGGCTGGAATTTTTTTACGGATGAACAGTAGTAATAAATAGGGCTTTTCCACGCTAGACACAAGATATTCCAATGAGGAGCTGCAGAAAATGGCAAAACTTCTTGAAGACAAAGCACTTGTGTTAATGAAGAAATGGACAGATTAGTTGGATGCTATCCCCAGAAACAGAACTTTCTCCATCTCTTCCACATTCCCTCCAAGAGCAGCCTCATTCACAAGGAAAATGATTTGGGACGATAGAATCCAACGTAAATTTCTATCTTCATGTGTCGTTTGTCAAACAATCGTCTTCCCTTAGATGATGCCCTTACAAGAATTGGCTATTCTATGGTCTCGAAGTGTTGTTTCTGTAACAACATTGAAATAGCCAGTCACTTATTTGTGGAGTGTGAAATGATAAGGCCAATTTGGATGTTGTTTGACAATTCCATGGAGCTGCCTTTTCCATCAACAAACTGCACTCTGGACAAGCTAAACTCATGGTGGTGGAACTCATGGCCATATTATGTGCTTTCCACATGAACCAGCATACCAAAGATGGCATAAGCTTCTGGACAGCGACAAGGGTTTTCGACAGAGGGTCATGCCACCACCAAGAATTGAGTTTACCTAGTATTGTGGAGATGGGGAAAAAGCACTTGAAGCCATGATTCAAAGTATAACCAAGATCTTATAATAGACTTTGCTAGCGAATTCGCATCCTACAAGGAGGTGATCCAAAGTTTCCAGATTGTTGCAAAAGGAGTATTTTGAAGCCAAAGAGACTCCAAAGTTGATTATTATGTCATCAAGGGAAAGCTTTTTGTTCAGAACTCTCCATATGAAGATAGAAATCTTGACTTGTAGTCTGCCGTCCCATATCATTTTCCGAGAGAGCATGGAAACATGTGAGGGGAGGGTGGATGAGATTGAAAATTTACCATTTGTTGAGAGGGTCCACACTAGCTCATTTGGTTCATTAGATATCTAGATAGCACTTCCAAGAAGGAGTTGCCTTAGTCTTTCTAGCTCTTGAAGTGTGTAATGCTCAATCGAACACGACACGAAAGATTCCAACCATTTGTGCTCCACAATTGAGCTATAGTGAGGTTTAGCTCGGACACTTGGCTGACTTCCTGAAATAGGGGTCCTGTGGGCAGCCATGTATCAAAACAAAAAGAGGACTGATCGTTGCATATCAAGAATGAGAAGAAAGCTGCTTTCTGCTTCTTGTCTACTTTTGAGCATGAACTTCCATATGTACGAGTCTCCGTGTCCCTCATGTATCAGGCAAGGGTAGGAATGACAATATCTTGCTTGCATGAATGTGCACCACAAGGAATTACCTTTTCAAATTACCACCACAGCTTGATACGAAAACCTTTGGCCAAATCCGATAATGAAACAATCCCAAGTCCATTTGCCTCTACTAGCCGACATATTGATTTCCATGCAGCCCAATGGTGTTTACTACCCAATTCTGAGTTGTCCTAGAAGAAGTTGGCGAATTTCCTCTCCAAGTCCTAGTTAACAGCTTTAGGAGGTTGGAGCACTGTGATGAGGTATATTGGAATGCTACTGAGGACATGCTTTATCAAGATTAACTTACCTCCGGGAGAGAAATTTTGTTTGCCATCCAGCGATCCTAGAGGTTATTTTCTCAAGCATTGGCTGGAAAAGAGCTTTCCTTTTCTTTGCCTTTTGAATAGGACAACCAAGGAAGAGTATATGTAAAAGGAAGGAACCATTGTACAAAACCTGTTTGGCATTGGATCATCCATACTCTTGAAAGTGGAGCATTTTTGGGCATGTAGAATGAACTTTTGGACTTGTTAAAGAGCTACCCGGATGAATCTTCAAACTGAGTGAGAAATTCCATGAGGCTTTTGATAGACTTGGCCTCTCCCTTTGTGAAAATAACTATGTCATCCGCAAATGCTAGGTGGGTGATTTGTTGGCATTTCCTCGGCAATACATACTCTGAGATTTTTCCTTCTCGATATTGAGCTTTTAATCCTTGTGAGAAGGTTTCCATTGCAATTATGAAAAGGAGAGGTGATAAGAGGTCTCCCTGGCGAACACCTCTAGTGGACTTGAAAAAGCCTTTCGGGGAGCCATTAAGAAGGATGGAAACCAGCAATTTTCTAACACATTATTCAAGATGGCATTCCAGTTTTTGCTAAACCCAAGTTTTCGCAGAACTGCACGAAGGAAAGACAAAGAGCGGCGATCTTAAAGGTCTTTGCTAAATCAAGCTTGAAAATGATGTTACCTCCTCTAGTTTTCCGGTTTATGAACTACACAATCTCCTGAACCAGCAATATGTTATTGGTGATGTCTCTACCTTGTACATAAGCTACTTGCTCCTGAGAAATAATTTTGGGCAGCACTAAAGATAATCTATTAGCCAATATATTGGTGAAGATTTTATTGGAAAAATTACAAAGGCTAATTGGTCTAAAGTTATCAAAAGAGTAAGGGTTCGTAATTTTTGGGATCAATGCTATGAGTGTGCTTGTAAAAGCTCTGGGAAGCAGCAGCCCTTTCAAGAAATCTTTCACTGCATTGTGAAGGTCATTTTGTATGATTTCCCAGCAGGTGATGAAAAACACTCCATTAAAACCGTCCATTCCGGCAGTCCCAAGTGGGTTGCGGCCAAATGTTGCCTCCTTGAGCTCGTCCTGGATGGCTCGGCAAGCAGCTTTTTGTTATCCTCTTGTGTAAATTACTTGAGAGATGTTTGTTCAAGAGATCATGATTGATATCTGAGTCGCTTGGGGCTGTTAAAAGATTCTTGAAGTAACTGACACCCTCTTCTGCAATGAGCTGCCAATCTTCCGTCCACATCCCGTCCACCTTAAGCCTCGAGATGTTCAATTTGTTCCTCTTTGTAAGGAGTGAGAAATGAAAGAATTTTGAGTTTTGATCTCCTTCTTTGAGCCATTTCATGGCCGATTTTTGTCTCCAGAAACTTTCTTCTTCGGCAAGGCATTTGGCATGTTTGGCTTGTGCAGGGGCAAGTGCAATTTGGTTGTGTTGAGTCGGCTGTTGCAAACAGGTAGTTTCACACTATTTGACTTGCAACTCAACATTCCACCTTGTCAAAAATGTTACCAAAGATGGTGTGATTACAATTCCTCAATTCCGCCTTTAGCCTTTTGAGCTTTGAGGCAAGAATTCTAAGAGGGCTGCCCAAACAGTGAAGATGCCAATTATCTTTGACGACCTGCATGAAAAGAGGGTGGTTAGTCCATGCATTCAAAAACCTAAACTTCTTTGGCCCAGATGATACTCCATTTGATGTCTTGGGGAGCAGCGGAGAGCGATCCGAACACGTTTTGAGCAAATGTTCCGCCGTAATATGCTGGAAGGTAGATAGGAATGCCTGGTTGCATACATAACGATCAAGTCTTTTCCAAACCAAGCTGCCATACCTATTACCTCTCCAAGTGAATTTGCAGCCTTGATATGCCATGTTCATAAGGCCACAATCTAGGAGGCAATCGTTGAATTCACTTAAGGCTTCAAGGTCCACCAAAGAAGAACCCTTATACTCATCCGAATTGGAGATTACATTGAAATCCCTCCCACCAGCCATGGATTTGATGATTGTACCGCACGGAGTTCTTACCATAAACTTCTTCTTTCGTATTTTGTGCACTTAGCATAAATGAATGTGGCTAGGATATCATGTTGGAGTTGACTAGAAGAGATGGAAACATGCATGAGCTGGTCCGAGCTTGCCAATTCTGTAAAGACAACAAAAATTTGGTTCCAGAAAAACCAAATCTTCCCAGTAGGATTGGATATGCAGCTATCAAATCCTAATCTACGAGCAACCATCGGTCTTTGTCAACCATCGGTTCTAACAAAGAAAGGATTTTTATTTTGTGTTCTTTCATTAACTATTTTATTCTTCGAATTCAGGGTTTGTTATTCCCCCTCGAATGTTCCATACCAGAACATAGTTTATATTAATTGTGGGAGGAGGAAGGCAGTTTGGAGAGCCTCGTTCGCATCCGAGGCAAGGTGTAGGTGCGTTTCCATCTAATCTTTTTCTTTGGGGCAGGCCTATTCTCGAACAAATCCCTTGAATCCACGAGATGTTGAGTCGACATGGCTGTTATTTCTCGTGGGGTATCCGTGTCTGAAAAGTAGCAAGGAAGCTCCTCCATTATTCGGACAGCTACAAGAGCTTGGTCATCTTTGGTAAGAAGTTGAGTTGGCCATTCATGTGTCTCATTTGGATGAATTGGCTGTTAACCTCTTTTGAATGGGTCACATCCGTTTGTTTAGATAAAGATAAGTCGAGGTTTGTTATTCTGCAGTTTGAATTGGTCAACCCTTTTTTCCAAGGGATTAGGATGCTGAGTGAATAGGCTTGTTTGAGGAGTTGCAACCACCTTATCTTCTGTTGAATTCAAAATTTGAAATTCCAGGTTTGTTGGGGGCCAAAATGGTTGTGGTTCAGCCACCAGAATGGTGGCTACCGCCACTTTTGGTGCCAGAATTTCTGAAACTTCTTGTTCTTGATGTTGGGCCACCTCCATGGGTTGAACCGTGGTGAGGTCTTGTTCAGTAACTACTGGCGGTGGATTTTTTGTCAATGGGTGCTGTGATGGAGGATGTGAAATTTGATCAATCACCGTCTTCCCATCATCTTCGCGTGAAGGTGGTAAAGGTTGCTTTGTTCCAGAATGTCCAGCTTCATGATCTTCACTGGTGTCCAGCGTGTTTGGGTTGATGTCTTTGCGTGATTCTTCATGTGCTCAATTTGCACTAAGACCCATTGGTTTGTTTGCCAACACCGGCTCTCCTTTCCTGCATGCTTCGTTGGTATGGCCTACTTTCTTGCACTTTGTACAGTAGCATGGCACTTCTTCATAGCTGATTTTTTGCCAAATGCCGGTCCTACCAACCCTCAGCCAAACTCTAGAAGGGTGCGCAGAAAGGAGGTCGACTTCCACGCATACTTTTGCAACACTTGGCCTAGTGAAATTTGCAGTTGCCAAGTCAAGTTTGAGAGAGTACCAACCACTTGAGCAAGGCTAAACACGGCATGTTTGTTGAAGAAGACTGATGGAAGACCTTCAAAAGTAATCCAGATGGGAAATATAGACGGTTCTTCTTTGGTGGTAAAAAGTGGATGCCATTTAAGAATTCTCATGTAGTATCCATTAACTATCCAAGTGTTCTTGAGCCAACATCTCAGATAATCCTCCTCCAAAGAAAATTTGATAAGTATGTGCTTGTAGTCAAGGTATCCGATGGTAAAATGGCTAGACACTTTAAAACCAATGGTATGAAAGTGTATTTTCGGAGTATTTCCATGTTCGGCTTACCCCTAGAAAAATTACCAACCAGTGTGTATCGAAATGGTGCAGCAAGTTGTTGTATTTCTTCATTGGAGAAGAATATTGCTGGTTCTCCCTTGTGTGATTGGAGGGCTTTCAATGGAGTGCTGTAATTTGGGACTTGAATGTTCAGATTTTGGCCACTCGAGAGCACTTGTGCAAAGGTTTTAGGTTGCCCTTCAACCACCGGTTGAATACACTTTCTTTTCTTGGCCATGGCCAAGAAAACAAAGTGTATTTGGAGTTTTAGAGTGAGAAAAAGTAGAGAGAAAGAGGAGAGAATTTTGTTACATATATGATGAGGCCTATTTATAGGCTTAATAAAGTCCTAAAAACAAGCTTAAAAACTCCTAAAAAAGTAGTGCTAGGGTTCAGCCATAAGTGGTCCCAGGATTTGGGTTAAATGGACCTTATTAAGGCTAATTAATGAGCCTAAAAAACTACGAATTGAATCAACAACTAAACCCAACTTAAAACCAGCCCAATTTACACAACACTTTAAATTATTATTGGGCTTTACATAAAAAAGACCAAACTAAAATAAACTTGAAAGGAAATTCGGCCTTCTTGCACTTAAAGGATCTCCACTTGTGCTTTACTTTAAAGAACTTGGCATCATGTATTATTGAATTGAGAATAGTCCAATCCAACTTGATCAAAATACCACGAACGTGCTCCAATCTTGGCAAGAGTGAGTCCAAACTTGCTCTAGCATTCATCTCCCCATCTTGACATATTTTTGGGCTGTTTAGATCCCTATCAGGAGGAGAGAGGACTGCCAAAAGAAAGATTGGGATGCTACTCAACACATGTTTGATGAGAATAAGCCGTCCTCCAGGAGAGAGAAATTGTGTTTGCCAACGATGAATGCGTGCTATCACTTTTTCTATCATTGGCTAAAATAGAGCTTTCTATTTTTTAGCTTTCTGGATGGGACATCTACCAAATATGTGAATGGTAGGGATTTTCTTGCAAACTCAGTCTTGGCTTGAATCAGCCGAATATGAGATGTGGATGTTGTCTTGGACAGATAAAAAGAGCTTTTGGCTTGCTGCCCAGAGGATGCTTCAAACTTTGAGATGAAAGCCATGATATTTCGGATGGAATTAGCCTCTCCCCTTGTAAAATTTAGCACATCATCCGCATAAGCCAAATGAGAGATGATTGGACATGTCCTCAGAAAAGTGACCTCAGAAATTTTTCCAGAGCGAAATTGATCATTCAACCCACGGGAGAAAGACTCCATCATAATTATGAAAAGAATGGGGGAT
Organism: Cinchona pubescens; assembly: GCA_025175665.1. NCBI lineage: Eukaryota > Viridiplantae > Streptophyta > Magnoliopsida > Gentianales > Rubiaceae > Cinchona > Cinchona pubescens. The sequence goes on from JANKKI010000232.1 coordinate 3,408,118, forward strand.
AAAGGGTCCCTTGTCGAACCCCTCTTGATGATTTAAAGAAACCTTTTGGCACTCCATTTATGAGAATGGAAAACCAACAATCTTCCAGAATATTCTTCACTAAAGAAATCCAATTCTCAGCAAATCCAAACTTCCTCAAAATTGCATATAAAAAAGGCCAAGATAACCTATCAAAAGCTTATTTGGCGAGGTCCAGCTTGATGATCAAATTACCACCTCTTGTTTTCCTGTTTAAGAAATCCACCATCTCTTGGACTAGAAGGATATTATCTGCAATTTCTCTACCTTGGACATAAGCACCTTATTCGGGGGAGATAAGTTTTGGCATAATAGTGGAGAGTCTAGTGGCCAAAATCTTTGTGCAGACTTTGTTGAAGAAAGTACATAAACTAATGGGTCAAAAATCAGTGAAAGATGAGGGATTCACAATTTTTGGGATTAAAGTAATAAAGGTACTACTGAACATACGTGACAATGTCGCCCCCTTCAAGAACGCTCCTACAGCCTAGAAGAGATCCCGTTGAATAATATCCCAACAAAAGGAGAAGAAAAAATCATTATATCCATCAATGCCCGCTGCTCCATCCTGATTGAGGGAGAAAACCGCCTCTTTTAACTCCTTAGTGATAAGTTCAGCTAGCAAGAGTTGATTGTCCGCATTGGAGACCGCCGTGGGAAAAGTGTCTAACAACTGCAAAAGTATGATCTATCACCGTCAGCTCATTACAAGATAAAAGATGTTGGAAGAACTTAATCCCCTCAACTTCAATACATTGAGTATCTTCAGTCCAAACACCATCCACTTTAATTTTTAAAATCCGCAATCGTTGTTTCTTGGCCATGAGTGTGGAGTGGAATAAGGTAGTATTATGGTCACCTTCCTTTAACCATTTTATCCCCGATTTTTGACCCCAAAACATTTCCTCTTCCGCTAGACATTGAGTGTGAACCGCTTGTGCATGAGCTAGTGCAGATTGATTGATTGATTGGATTTTGTTGCTGCAGAAATGCCTTTTCCCTGACGTGTACCTCCTGTTCAACTGCTAGGACTTTGGAAACAATGTTTCCAAACACTGTACGATTCCAGTTCCTTAGCTCTGCTTTCAATCGTTTGAGCTTGCAAGCTAGGACGAAAAGAGGAGGTCCATAACAATGTAAAGACCAATTTTGTTCCACTACCAGCAAAAAATCTTTATTCTTAGTCAAGATCCTAACATGTTTAAGAATTTAAGTGGCTTCGGACCTGTTGTGGCGTCATTTGTCACTTTGAGAAGGAGAGGTGAATGATCCGAACACGTCTTGATGAGGTGTTCAATGCTAATGTTGCGGAAGGATGTAAGGAAATCATTTTTGCACACGAACCGATCCAGTCTTTTCCACACCGTGCTTCTTGTCCTATTGCCCCTCCAAGTATATTTGCAACCTTGAAAAGCAATGTCCATCAATCCACAATCATGAAGATAGTCAATGAATTTCGTCATGGCTTCAACATCGAGTGAGCTGCCACCTTTATATTCATCCGAGCTGGAAATGACATTGAAATCTCTCCCAACCAGCCATGGAAAGTGTGGTTGGATAGTCCGGAGGGCCTCCCAAAGGTCTCATCTCTCTGCCTTAGTACACTTTGCATAAATGAAAGAGGCTTCCACAGTTGTATGATAGGATGGCAAGGAGCAAGTAACATAAAAAAGTTGATCAGAAACTAAAATGGGGGTTAGAGCTAGCCCCTTATTCCAAAAAATCCAAATCTTTCCGTTAGAATTAGATTGGCAACAATCAAACCCTAGCTTGTGGGCGAAAAAAAGAATCCTTGCTTTGTCCACCATAGGCTCCATTAAAGCAAGAATGTTTATTTTGTATTGAGTAACTAGCAATTTTAACCTACGAATGGAGGGTTTATTGCCTATTCCTCTTATATTCCATGCCAGAACACTATCCATATAACATTGTTGGGAGGGGGAAGGGAGTGGTTAGGGACGGAGTGGAAGATTTCTTGGCCAGCCTAGTATGCATAGGCCTTGGCATGTTGTAAATACGTTTACGTCTACATTTCTTCTTGGATGAAAGCTGACTAACCAGTTGCAGTTAAGCGGGAGATGGTTGCGGGTTATCATGAGTTGCATGTTGTGCATGGGGTGATTCACAATCCGAAAAATAGCATGGTAGTTCAGCCATTATTGTTGCGTGAGGTATGGAGGAGTCATCCATGGTAGTTTGCATGCGCAAAACCTTGGGAGATGTTTGTTGGATTATTACAGCCGGCTGTTGAGGAGGGGTAACTTGAACAGCCGCCAAATCTAGTGGGATTACCTTGCTTAAAGTTTGAACCAAAGGCAGCTCCACATTTGTTGCAACCTCCATTGAATTGGTCAACACGTCTTCCGTGTTGTTGAGATGATTAGGGTTCTCAACCGAAAGAGATAAGGTTGTTCCTATCTCCAAGGGATCCATAACCAAATCTGGTATGGCAGCTCCTATCTGCAAGGGATTCAAAATTTGAACTAGCGGAGTTGTTGGAGATGCCAGGATCGTCTCCTGCAACCGTGAGGGTGGTGGCTCCTCCACCTGAGTGATCAACTCCTCCACAGCTGCTGGAGATTGTGAATTTGATGGCTTGGTACCCGAGGGACCCGGGTCCATGCTAGGAATTGGAACCCATTTTTTGGTAGCCTTTTGTATTTCCTAGAGTTGTTGGGCATTTTTTGGGATGGATTGCTGCTGGGAATGCTGGTTTGAAGGACGGGGGTTGCCGACCCTACAATCCAATGGTGCATGACCGATTTTGTGACAATTTGTACAGTAGCTTGGCAAATCTTCATAACTGATTTTTTGCCATCTTCCATTCACACCAACACCAATCCAAACTCGCGAAGGTAAAGTGGCAAGTAGATCAACTTCTACACATATCTTAGCAGTCTTAGGCGAGGTGAAATTTTGGGTACCTAAGTCCAGCTTAAGTGGCGTGCCAACTACTTGTACAATGCTAAAAATGGAGGGTTTATTGTAGAAGACTGCTAGGAGACCCTCCAAGGTTATCCACACGGGCACGATGGATGGTTCTATCTCCAGCGTGAAAAGAGGGTGCCATTTAAGAAACCGCATGAAAAATCCATTGATGAACCATGTGGCTTTCAGCCAGCACCTTAGATAATCCTCCTCTAATGCAAAACGAATCATGACATGCTTGTAATCAATATAGCCTACTGTAAAATCACCTTTAAAAATAATAGTGTGGAAGCATTTTGCAGAGTAGTTCCATGTTAGGTTTACCACGCGGGAAGTGACCAACCAGTGTGTATTTAAATGGAGCAGCCAGCCTTTGAATCTAATCCTCAGAGAAGTAGACAGCCGGCTCACCCTTGTAGGATTAGAGATTTTTCAAAGGTTGTTCCAGTTGTGCGTCGAGTGTGCCCAGTGTAAAGGATTTAGACTGCCTCCTTGCAATAGGCTGGAGGGCATCACCCTCAGCCATTGCTGAAATTCAAGGGAGAAAGCTAGAGAGGGAGAGGTTTTTAGAGAGAAGGAGGAGACAAAGATTGTCTAGTTCCGTCACTCTCGCCCCTTCTATTCATTATAATGTTGTAGGCTTTCTCTCGCGGACTTCAACACCAATTTCATATGGGCAAGATATTGGAATTTTCTAGGCCTAGGCATTGCCCAGCCATAACACGTCTAGCTTTTGCGGATGACATTGTGGTATTCACAAGATGGGACCTCAAATCCATCAAGCATCTAATGGATTTCTTCACCCACTTTCGAAGCCTCGTCTGGACAGCTTTGTAACAAGGCAAAGAGCTTGTTCTACCTGCCCAAAAAAGCTCCAACGCATAGGATTCGGAAGATACACAATCTAACAGGTTTCTTGTGTAAATCTCTACCATTATTATACTTGGGCTGCCCAATCCAGAAAGCCAAGAAAAGGAAATCCTTATTTCAACCAATACTTGAGAGAGTTACAACTCAGATTCGTGGCTGGCAAGCAAAATTGCTATCCCTACAGGCAAGTTAATCCTCATAAAGCATGTCCTTAATAGCATACCACTGTACCTCATGGCTGTTCTAGTTCCGCCCAAAGCAATCATCAACGAATTGGAGAAGCAACTCGCCAACTTCTTTTGGGGGGAGATGGACAATCAGAACAAACATCATTGGAATTCTTGGAGCACCATTTGCCAGCCAACAACAGCCAATGGCCTCAGAATCAACTCACTCACAGATGTGGTAAATGGGTTTAGTGCCAAGCTATGGTGGAAATAAATGTATCGAAAAAGTGGATCCTTGTGGAGTAATTTCACCCAAGGGCAATACCTCAAGAATAGCATGCATCCCACTTTAGTTCCTCTTAATTCGAGTGACTCTTCGACATGGAAAAGAATGCTAACTGTGCGGGACTAGGCTGAAAATCACATGTTCTTTTTGACAAGGGAAGCTAGCTACTCTTTTTGGTAACATATGGATGGAACAAGGGCCCTTGGCTCAATTTTTTGAACAAGTATGGACATCTCAAAGTTTCACAAGTTTGGACTTATCCATGCTAAACATAGGATGTTCCAATGAGGAGCTGCAGAGAATTGGGGAACTTCTTGAAGACAAGTGCTTGTGATAAATGCAGGAGCGGACAAATTAATATGGATGCCGTCCTCAAACGTAACTTTCTCCATCTCCTCCACCTTCCCGACAAGAGAAGCCTCATACATAAGGAAAATGATACGGGATGATAGAATATAACTTAAAATTTCTATCTTCTTTGGCGCTTGTTAAACAAGTCCTGCCCCTAGATGATGCCCTTGTAAGAATTGGCTACCCCATCTTATTCACAGTGTTGTTTTTATAATAGCATTGAAACAAACAAATCACCTAATTGTCGAATGTGAAATGATAAGGCCAATCTGGTTGTTTTTTGAAAATTGCATGCCTTTTCCACCCACAACATGCATTCTGGACAAGCTAAACTCATGGTGGTGGCACTCATCAAATTCAGCTACAATTGGTACCCTTCACAAAATCATACCAAGTTTCATTTGCTGGTTTGCATGGAAAGCGCGGAACAAGCTCTTCTTTGATGAACAAAAGGTTTCACCCCAGAGGCTTCTCATGGAAATTTGTTCTCACTTGAAGGATATTTCTCTTGTCAAACCTCTTACAAAAAGGGGGGAGCTGAACACGCATTATTAGCTCAAGGAGTCATTCATCGGTTGGTACAAACTAAACCAAGCAGACCAATCTCGATTTGCTGGTCTTGCCCTCCTTGGGGAGCATATAAGTTAAATGTTGATGTGGAGCTTCAAAGGGTAATCTGGGAAAGGCAGCAGGAGGAGGCATCATACGAGATCACAATGGGCAGCTTCTCAAAGCTTTTTTGTAACTTTTGTAACACTCAAACCAATTTGCAGGCAGAAGTTTTCACGCTTAGTGATGGGCTCAAGTAATATGGGACGCTAAGGCTTCAGCAAGTCGAGATGGAGATTGATTCGCAAGTCCTAGTAAACATCCTCAACGGCTAGGCACGAGTTCCATGGAGTATTGACTGCCAAATTTAGTTCATTTCAGATTTTGTAAAAGGAAAAAATTTCATTTTGACTCATGTATTTAGAGAAACAAACCAAATAGTAGATTGGTTAGCAAATGCAGGCCTTAGAGCAAGGAAATATAGTGAGTATTCCAGGGACTCAATCCCAAGCTTTTTAAAAGGATTACTGTCTTTGGATGCTAGGGGCTGCCCTTACATCCGTCATCATAAAGCTTGAATGTTTCATCAATAAAATTCACCTTCGCGGGTGCTTGATTAAAAAAAATACTATTTTTGGAGGGCAAAGTACAGCAAAAAGGTAGATAGTGATACTACCAAGAATGTGTTTTTTATTAGAAATAATCTCCTTCCAAGAGAAGGGAATGTAGATTGCCAACCATGAATTCTTGACATAATTTTCTCTATCATGGGTTGGAATAGAGCTTTCCTCTTCTTGGCCTTTTGAATTGGACATCCTAGGTACATGAATGGGAGATCTGTCTTTATAAACCCCATTTTGTGTTGAATCATCCTCGTCTGAGACAAAAGAGCCTTTTTAGATAGAAAAAATGAACTTTTTGACTTGTTGATGAGCTGTCCGGATGAAGCATCAAAGTGAGAGAGAAAGGCCATGGGACTATTGATGGATCGTGCTTCTCTTCTTATGAAAATCATAATATTATCAGCAAAGGCAATATGAGAAATAAGTGGAGAATGTCTAGGAATGGCAAACTCCAAAACTTTACTAGTTTGGAAATTCTTCTTGAGTCCTCTTGAGAGTAAGATGTTTCCAGCATAATGGTAAAGAGAAGTAGTGATAAAGGTCACCTTTTTTTTTTTTTTTAATCAAAACACCCAGTGGTGAGAATTTATTTAATAATTCATGATTTACAATGCCTTATATAAGGACAACTTTGAGCATCCAAGCGCAGCAATCCTCTAAGAGATTTGGGAATTGTGTCTTGGTTATACTCTATATAAGAAGAATGAATAATACCCTCATTTGCTAGCCTATCTGCTACCTGATTAGCTTCTCTAAAAATATGAGAAAAAGTAAAATTCCTATCTAAAATAAAGGCTTTAATGAATTGCACTTGTTGATCAATGCTCCAAGGTGGTTGCATTTGACCCTTGATGATATGAGTTAGGGTTTGGGAATCAAGCTCCACTTGCACATCCATGAGCTGCAATTTCTCACAAAGTTTAAGGCCATCCACTAAGGCAGACGCTTCCGCTTGCAAATTGGTTAGAAGGTTTTAAGTGTTGCTAAAAGCCTTGACGAGGTGTCGCGAGTCATGCTTGATGATCTCGAATGATTCCTCCTCCGCATGAAGGTCCTGGGTTTCCTTTTGAGGCTCCATCAACATTTAGTTTTGCAATCCCGTGCGGGGGTGGATTCCAGCTGACTGCCAAAACCCTTCTCGACCGCGTGATGATAGTTTGATGGCAAAAATGTTGAGCTAAAAGGTTGTCATCTACTAATCCAGCTTTGTAAAAATGATGACTTTCGGAAATAGATCTCAAAAGGGAGCAAATATTTGTTATGGTTCGCTGAGGTGTGATGGAAACTCTTCAAAAATTACCAAATTTCATACTTTCCATACAAACCAACATACCAGAGACGGTATAAGTTTCTAAACAGCATCAAGGGTTGCTGTAGGAGGATCGTACCACCACCATGAATTAAGTTTTCCTAGTACTGTAGATGCCGGGGAAAACCAAACTTCAAGCCAAGATTCAAAATATGTCCAGATTTGGCTGATGAAATCACAACTTGTAAAGAGATGGTCCAATGTTTCTTGAGTATTGATGACAAAAAGGACATTTTGAAGCCAAAGAAACCCCAAATGTAGTTATGATATCGTCAAGTAGGAGTTTTCTATTTAGGAGGCGCCACATGAAGATGGAGATTTTGAATTGGAGTTTATTGTCCCAAATCATTCTTCGAGAAAGCGTGGAAACATGTGAAGGAAGGGTGGAAGAGATTGAAAACTTGACATTAGGTGAGGGAGTCCATACCAGCACATTCGAGTCTTTATTTACTTGGAAAAGTATCCCACAAAGAATCTTCTCTAGTCTTCTTATCTCAACACTTGAATAATGTTTGCTTAGTATTGCAAGGTTCCAGCCATTTGCACTCCACAATTCTGCAACTGTGAGAGTTGGATCATACACTTGACTAACCATGTGAAACAAAGGCCCTTGAGGCAGACAAGTGTCATACCAAAAAGAGACTTGTCCATTACGTAATAAGAATAAAAGGCCTTTTTCTACCTTTTCACGGCTTTTAAGCATGCATTTCCATATGAATGTCGTGCTGCTGTCTCAATCACCATGCCTTTCATTTATTAAACAAGGGTGGGAATGGCAATATCTTGTACTCATGAAAGAGCACAACAAAAGCTTCCTTTCCAAAATTTCAACCATATTTTAATACCCAAACCCTTGGCCAAATCTGAGAGAGACAAGAATCCAAGGCCATTGGCAGCTGTTGGCTTACATAATGACTTTCATGATGCCCAATGATACCTACTTCCTGATTCCGAATTACCCCAGAAGAAATTTGCAAAATGATGCTCCAACTCCTTGATTACAGCCTTTGGAGGCTGCAGTACCGTAAAAAGGTATATTGGAATGCTACTTAAAACGTGCTTGATCAAAATTAGCTTACCCCCGAGAAAGAGAAATTTCAGTTGCCACCCAGCGATTTTATAGGTAATTCTTTCAATCATGGTTGAAAGAGTGACCTTCTTTTCTTCGCCTTTTGAATGGGACATCCAAGATATATGAAAGGGAGTGGATGTTTCACAAAACCTGTTCGAGATTGAACCATATCTGTCTGATCCGAGATAATGGAGCATTTTTGGCCATGTAGAAGGAGCATTTGGACTTGTTAATAAGCTGCCCAGAAGAAGACTCAAACTGGTCGAGGAACTCCATGAGATTTTTGATTGATTTGGCTTCTCCTTTTGTGAAAATGACAATGTCGTCTGCAAACGTAAGATGAGTGATTGGTAGGCACTTCCTTGGCAATGTGTAATCCGCGATGATTTCCTCACAGAATTGTGCTCCCAAACCTCGTGAAAAGGTCTCCATTGTGATTATGAAAAGGAGAGGTGACAAGGGATCTCCTAGACGAACACCCCTAGTGGATTTGAAGAAGCCTTTCGGGGAGCCATTAATAAGAACAGAAAACCTGCAATTTTCAAGCACGTTCTTGATGATAACATTCCATTTTTTGCTGAATCCAAGCTTCCTCATGACAGCATAGAGAAAAGGCCAAGAGATCCGGTCAAAAGCCTTTGCTAAATCAAGATTGAAAATAATGTTGCCGCCTCTTGTTTTCTGGCTCAGGAACTCGATAAGCTCTTGCACCAACAATATGTTATCAGTAATGTCTCTCCCTTTTGTATATGCTACCTGTTCTTGAGATATAATTTTAGGCAGAACTAAAGCTAACCTATTAGCCAATATTTTGGTGCAGATTTTATTAAAGAATGTACAAAGACTAATAGGTCTAAAATTATCAGAAGATGAAGGGTTTTGAGTTTTGGGATCAATGCTATGAGTGTACTTGTGAAGGTCCTGGGTAACACCTCGCCTTTGAAGAAAGCTTTCACTGCCTTATGGAGATCCTCTTGGATGATGTCCCAGCTGGTAGTAAACAACACTCCATTGAAGCCATCAATTCCTGCTGCTCCATTTGGATTGCGACCAAAAGTTGCCTCCTTGAGCTCATGCAATGATGGCTCAGCAAGCAAAGTTTCATTCTCATCCTGTGTGATTACCTGCGTTATGGTAGTTAAAAAAGCATGATTAGTGGCCGAGTCATTTGGAGCTATTAAAAGTTCCTGAAATTGTATTTCACTCCCTCATCTTCAATTGCCTATCCTCCGTTCAGTTCCCTTGCATCTTTAGTTTCAGATGTTTAGCTTGTACCTCTTTGCAAGGAGCGAAGAATGGAAAAATTTTGAGTTTTGGTCTCCTTGAGTCAGCCATTTCATACCCGATTTTTGCCTCCAAAAACTTTCTTCATCAGCAAGGCATTTAGCGTGCATAGCTTGTGCATGGGCAAGAGATATTTGATTAGGTTGTGATGGCTGTTGCAAGCAAATAGGTTCACATTGTTTAACATGCATTTCAGCATTTTTCACCTTGTCAAAAATGTTTCCAAAGATGGTGTGATTCCAATTACGTAGTTCAGCCTTTAGTCTTTTGAGCTTGGAAGCAAGAATTCCTAGTGGGCTACCTGAGCAAGGTAATTGCCAATTACTTTGTATCACCTTTTTGAAGTTAGGATGATTAATCCATGCGTTTAAGAACCGAAACTACCTAGGTCCTGTCATCGTTCCATTTGACATTAAACTGGCTTGAGGAGGAGTGGAGAATGGTCCGAACATGTTTTAGGCAAATGGTCTACCATTAGATGTTGGAAGGTTGAAAGGAATACCTGGTTGCAAACATAACGATCAAGCCTCTTCCATACTAAGTTGCCGCACCTATTCCCACTCCAAGTGAATTTGCATCCTTGATAAGAAATGTCCATCAGGCCACAGTCGAGGAGACAATCATTGAAGTCCTTCATGGCTCCAAGATCCAAGGATGAAGAACCTTTATACTCATCTGAAGTGGAAATAACGTTGAAATCACCCCCAACCAACCATGGAACCGGGGATTGCACAGCTCGGAGCTCACTCCATGAGCTGCTCCTTTCATGTTTAGTGCTTTTTCATAAACGATAGTGACTTGAATGTCGTGTGGGAGTTGGCTAGATGAGATAGAAATGTGAATTAGTTGAGCTGAGTTTAGCAGCGTTGTGACGACAATACATTTATTCCAGAAAAGCCAGATTTTTTCCGTTGGGATTAGCTAATGCAGCTATCAAATCCTAGCCTTTGCGCAAAGAAAAGAAATTTGTCATTGGTTACCATTCGTTCTAATACAACAAGAATGCTTAATTTGTACTCTTCTTTCAACACCTTTAGTCTTCAAATTGAGGGTTTATTGTTGATCCCCCGAATGTTCCATACCAAGAAACGATCCATATTAATCAAAGGAGGGAGAAGGCGGCTTGGACAATCTCGTCCTCATCCAGGGCATAGTGTAGGTTCGTTTCCTTCTTGGCTTTTTCCTTGGGGCAGATTATTTGTCCAAAGGAACTTCCAATTCTTCAAGATGTTGAATCGTGGATGTTGCTGGTGCACTTGGAACATCCATGTCCGAAAAGTAGCATGGGAGTTCCTCCATTAATTGGAGTGCGGTGAGAGTTGAGTCATCTTTGCTGGTAACGATTTTAGGCTGATCTTGTGGCTCCTTTGGTGTAGTTGGTAGTTTCTCTGAGTGGTTAAAATCTGGTTTTTGGGATTGAGATAACTCCATCTAAACAGATTTGGTATTGTGCAAGTTGAATTGGGCAGCCCCTTATCCAAAAGGTTAAAATTTTGAATTGCATGAATTGTGGACGGGGGTTACAACCACCTCATCTGTTGGGGAATTCAAAATTTGAATCTCCTGAATTGTTGGGAGTGGTTTATCCACCTAGGAGGGCTGAGAAAGCGGTTGCTCCACCATGGAAACGGTGGTTATCAGCCCATTCTTTGTCAAAATTTCTGAAATTACATGTTCTTGGTGGGATGACCGATCTGCCATCGGGTTGATTGTTACCAGCCCATGTTTTAGCAAAATTTTAGAAGGTTCTTGCCTTTGATGTTGCACATCATCTACGAAATTGCTCGTTGCATATTCTGGAACTTGCTCCTTTGAAATGCCAGGAGGGTCCGACGCACCTTGTGAATTCTGGGTGTTCTCCATGCGTTGCTCCTTCATTTTTAGCTGTTCCAATACCTTTGATTCTTCACGTTTGTTAACTAATAATCCCAAGCTATTTGTGCTAAGGTTCTATCACCTTTTTCCATATGGTCATTCAGCTGAGAATTTTCATGAGCTACACTAGCTGGACCGATCTCATTCCTTTTAACGGGTTGCCATTGCTTCACTTCATTCTTTTTGGGTGGTGCTTGGATTGGAGCTGAGTGGTTTTCTTGGGTTGTTTGGCCAGTACGACAATCTGCCGGGCTATGTCCTATCTTGTGACATGTAGTGCAACAATGGGGGATGTCTTCATAGCTAATCTTCTGCCATTTACCTTTGTTTGCCACACCTAACCAAACTCTGGAGGGGAGGTCAGCTAGCAAATCGACTTCCACGCAAACCTTTGCCGTGTTGGGATGAGTGAAATTTTTTGTTGCTAGATCTAGTTTTAAGAGGTTTCCAACTACTTGTGCAAGGCTGAAAATAGCATGTTTTGTGAAAAATGGTGCTGGCAATTCTTCAAGAGTTATCTAGATGGGCAGTATGGAAGGTTCTATTTCTGGGGAAAATAAAGGAAGCCATTTAAGAATACGCATGGTGGCTTGTAGAAGCCATTGATGAACCACGTGTTCTTGAGCCAACAACGAAGATAGTCCTCCTCCAAGGCAAAACGAATAAGCACGTGTTTGTAGTCTAGGAAGCCGACTAAAAACCTTTGAATCCAATTGTTTGGAAACTTTTCCTCACGATTTTTATGTTGGGTTTGCCTCGTGGAAAATTCCCCACCAAGGTGAAACGAAATGGAGCAGCGAGGTTTTGGACTTCTTTTTCAGTGAAAAAGATGGCTGATTCACCTTTGTACGATTGAAGCATCTTCAATGGCTGATTTGATTGCTGTATGGGTGTTAGGCGTTGATGCACGCCCTTGAGTCCATCCGCAAATGATTTTGCTGGTTGAACAACCAAGGACCGAAGGGTTTCCGCTTCTTCCATAGCCGAGATTGATTGGTTACAGTTGATGTAGTTTAGAGAGAGAAAAGTTAGAGAGAAGGAAAAAACCCTTTGGGACTCCATTAATAAGGATAGAAAACCATCAATCTTCCAAGATTTATTTTAATATCCAGTAGCCAAATTTTCTCATAGTGGCATAGAGGAAAGGCCACGAAAGTCTATCAAACGCCTTTGTAAGATCTAGCTTGGAAATTGCATTACCTCCCCTCGTTTTCCTATCAATAAAATCAATCATCTCCTGAACATCCAATATGTTATCTGTGATTTCTATTCCCTTCGCATGCAACCTGTTCATTTGAAATGATTAGGTAACATTGAAGACATCCTATTAGCCAAAATTTTTGTACATATTTTGTTGAGAAAAGTACATAGGGTAATTGGTTTAAATTCATTAAAAGATGAGGGGTGATCTGATTTTGGTATCAAAGTTATGAGTGTACTCGTGATGTATCTTGGAAGTGCAGAACACTTAGTTATTTTAGAAATGATCTTGTAGATTACATTGCACGGACTAGAAATTCTGAGTACGAACTACGATCAGGATATTCAAGAAGTAAATAGTACGACAGCAGTCTGCATGCCTAAATGTTGAAATGTCATGGATAAAGCCACAAGATTTGAATGTCATTTGGGCTCATTACAAATGTAATTTCAGCTAAATTTGACAACTAGTTATAAAGTTGTTCTACCAGCTATAGTTGGGACACATGGTAGTAGTGTAGTACGTATTTTTTTATTTTATCTTTGTGAACAAGTATTACTACTTCTATCTTTCCTTGTAGCTAAAACTCTAATTTTTGCACTTATTCTTCTATAATTGTAGTTTAATTTCATTCGAAGATTCAACCTTTGTAGATTAAATTATTAAATATAATTTTAGTTTCATTGTAGCTTTCTATCCATATAAAAAACTCTTGCATTTTTTTTTTTAATTACTTAGTTGTTTAAATATGATTTGCATTCTATTTATATTGTGTTACTAGTTGCTCAGATTATGCTTTGCTTGTATTTTTCTCTTTTATTGCTGAAATTGTCTTAATACAAGTAGGTAAATCCATTTGGGTTGGGCTAAGAGGATGTAATCTCTATTTATGAGCAGTAAATTCTAATTGGAGTATATGCATGAAGTGGAAGATAATTGGATAGTATTTGAGTTAGATAGGTAGGTAAGGGAAGGTGGTCGCCCTAACTTATGTTGTGAGCTTAGTGCAAAAATATGATAGTTGAGTACTGAATCTTAGAACAATCTTTTACTAGATTAGGAAGAGCCATAGAAATGGTGAAAATGGGTTGAATGGAAATGATAGACAAATTCTAGCATAGCAAGGACCCCTATACATGCGAATAACATTGAAATCAGGCCTACATTCATTCAAGTGCTGCAAGCACATTTTATGTTTAGAGGTGGTCCAATTGAGATCCCCAACAATAACCAACATGTTGGCTTACCTTACAAGAGCTTTGGAAAACATGGGCAATGTCAAAGCTGTTTCCACACCACATTCCCATACCCTCAACCACACATTCAAATTCTATGTGATTTTTGCTCGGGAGATATCCAAATGGTCAATCCACTAGTAAGGGACCTCTCCTTCATAATGAGCAATTAAACTACACGGGCAAGTAACCAATCTCATCAAAGATCTTCTCACCAACCCGATAAACACACTTACAGCTCAACTTGTAAGAACCACTCCAACTTGTCATGGGGTGGTCAATCATCACAAAATTCCCATCAAACCCACTTTCAAATTCTAGCATCCTCTTCACGCCTATCAACCACCTAACTGAAGAACCTACCACTCAACTTTCATAATTTTCAACCAAGACCTCTTATGCATGGTCTACCTGCTCAAAGGAGTGTGAAGGACATGTTCTCCCAATTGACGAAGAATAGTGAAGAAACCAAAAGGAAGTATGAGCCTTTGAAAAGAGAGAATGAAGCAAGTTGAAGGTTTTTTTTTTTTTTTTTGAGCACGTCAAAGGTATCGCAAGGCATTTTCAAGGAAACACAGTACTACCACTAAAAATTTGGAAACATTATTGGGCCAAATGGCTAGAGTAGTATTCGAGAGACTCGCAGGCAACCTTGCAAGCGAGAACCTTCCAAATCCAAGAGAGTCACTTGCAAATGGTTGACCAACATATCACAATGTTCATGAGTGTGCTCAAATCATTATGCTTAGAAGTGCTAAGAAATTGGATGAAAATATTAGGGTTGATACTCCATTGGTTGACAAGAAGGGTGACAAGAAGTAATTGATGAGGGTGATCTTGAAAATGCAAATGTAGAGTCTTCAAAGGGCAAATGTAAAGTAATTGATGAGCCTACTAAGTCCCAAGGTCCAATTCACAGGCGAATGACCATATGGATCAAGTAGACGGCACAAATAGCCTAGGACTTATAGTTAACAAATGAGATGCACAGCCTAAGGTGGTTGAACAACCACAAATGGAGGAGCATTGCATGGAGAACACCCAAAATTTACAAGGTGCGTCGGACCCTCCCGGCATTTCAAAGGAGCATGTTCCAGAATTTACAACGAGCAATTTTGTAGTTGATGTGCAACATCAAAGGCAAGAACCCTCTGAGATTTTTCCACGAAATGGGCTGGTAGCCTTCAACCCGATGGAAGACCAGTCACTTCCCCAAGAACATGAAATTTTAGAAAATTCGGCAAAAAATGGGATGATGACCACCACTTCCATAGCGGAGCAACCACTTCCTTAGCCCTCCCAGGCAGATAAACCACCCGCAATAATTCAGGAGATTCAAATTTTGAATTCCCCAAATAATGAGGCGGTTGTAACCCCATCAACAATTCATGCAATTCAAAATTTTAACCTTTTGGATAAGGGGCTGACCAATTCAACTTGCACAGCACCAAATCTGGAGTTATCACAATCACAACAACCTGACTTGAACCACTTAGAGAAACAACCAACTACCTCAAAGGAGCCACAAGATCAGCTCATAACCGTTACCAACAAAGATGACTCAACTCTCACCGCAATCCAATTAATAGAGGAACTCCCTTGCTACTTTTTGGAGATGGATGTTCCAAGTGCTCCATTAATCTCTTTGGTTCAACATCTTGAAGAATTGGACGTTCCTTCTGATAAAAGATCTGCCCCAAGGAAAAATCCAGCCAAGAAGGAAACGTACCTACACTATGCCCCGGATGAGGACAAGATTGTCCAAGCCGCCTTCTCCCTCCTTACATTAATATGGATCGTTTCATGGTATGGAACATTCGGGGGATCAACAATAAGCCCGCAATTTGAAGATTAAAGGTGTTGAAGAGATAGTACAAATTAAGTATTCTTGCTGTGTTAGAACCAACGGTAGCCAATGACAAAATTCTTTTCTTTGCGCAAAGATTAGGATTTGATAGCTGCTTAGCTAATCCTAATGAAAAGATTTGGCTTTTCTGGAATAAATGTATTGCCGTCACAACACGACTAAATTCAGCCCAACTCATTCACATTTCTATCTCATCCTGCCAACTCCGACATGACATTCTAGTCACTATCATCTATGCCAAAAGCACTAAGCATGAAAGAAGCAGCTTATGGCATGAGCTCCGAACTGTGCAATCCCTGACTCCATGGCTGGTCGGGGCAGATTTCAATGTCATTTCCACTTCAAATGAGTCTATAAAGGTTCTTCATCCTTGGATCTTGGTGCCATGAGGGACTTCAATGATTGTCTCCTTGACTGCGGCCTGATGGACATTACTTATCAAGGATGCAAATTCACTTGGCGTGGGAATAGGTATGGCAACTTAGTATGGAAGAGGCTCGATCGTTTTGTTTGCGACCATGTATTCCTGTCAACCTTCCAGCATCTAATGGTAGGCCACTTGCCTAAAACATGTTCGGACCACTCTCCACTTCTCCTCAAAATGTCTAATGGAATGATACAGGACCTAGACAATTTTGGTTCTTAAATGCATGGATTAACCATCCCTACTTCACAAAGGTGGTACAAAGTAATTGGCAGTTACCTTGCTCGGGCAGCCCACTAGGAATTCTTGCCTCCAAGTTCAAAAGACTAAAGGCAAAACTACACAATTGGAGTCACACCATCTTTGGAAACATTTTTGACAAGGTGAAAAATGCTGAGATGAAAGTTAAACAATGTGAAGCTATTTGCTTGCAATAGCCATCACAACCTAACCAATTTTCTCTTGCCCATGCACAAGCTAGGCACGCTAAATCCCTTGCCGATGAAGAAAGTTTCTAGAGGCAAAAATCGGGTATGAAATGGCTGTCTCAAGGAGACCAAAACTCAAAATTCTTCCACTCATCACTCCTCACAAAGAGACACAAGCTAAACATTTTGAAACTAAAGGTGCAAGGGAACTGGACTGAGGATAGGCAGCTTATTGAAGATAAGGGAGTACATTACTTTCAAGAACTTTTAGTAGCTCCAAATGCTTTGGTCATTAATCATGCCTTTTTAACTACAATTACGCAGGTAATCACACAAGAGGAGAATGAAGCATTGCTTGATGAGCCATCCTTGCATGAGCTTAAGGAGGCAACCATTGGTCTCAATCCACATGGAGAAGCAGGAATTGATGGCTTCAATGGAGTGTTCTTTACTACCAACTGGGAAATCATCCAAGCGGATCTCCATAAGGCAGTGAAAGCTTTCTTTGTGTACAAGGCGAGGTGTTACCCTGAACTTTCACAAGTACACTCATAGCATTGATCCCCAAAACTCAAAACCCTTCATCTTTTGATAATTTTAGACATATTAGTCTTTGTACATTCTTTAATAAAATCTGTACTAAAATATTGGCTAATAGGTTAGCTTTAGTTCTGCCCAAAATTATTTCTCAAGAGCAGGTAGCCCATGTAAAAGGGAGAGACATTACTGATGACATATTGTTGGTGCAAGAGTTTACCGAGTTCCTGAGCAGGAAAACAAGAGGCGGCAACATTATCTTCTAGCTTGATTTAGCAAAGGCCTTTGACCGGATCTCTAGGCCTTTTCTCTATGCCGTCATGAGGAAGCTTGGATTCAGTGAAAAGTGGAATGTTATCATAAAAAACATGCTAAAAAATTGCTGGTTTTCTGTTCTTATCAATGGTTCCCCCGAAAGGCTTTTTCAAATCCACTAGGGGTGTTCGCCAAGGAGACCCCTTGTGACCTCTCATTTTCATAATTCTTCACAATGGAGACCTTTTCACGAGGTTTGCGAGCACAATTCCGTGAGGGAATCATATCAGGTTATGCATTGCCAAGATAGTGTCCACCAATCACTCATCTTGCGTTCGCAGACGACATTGTCATTTACACCAAAGGAGAGGCCAAATCAATCAAGAATCTCATGGACTTCCTCGACCAATTTGAGTCTTCTTCTGGGCAGCTTATTAACAAGTCGAAAAGCTCCTTTTACATGGCCAAAAATCTCATGGAATTCCCTCCCTTTCATATATCTTGGATGTCCCATTCAAAAGGCGAAGAAAAAAGGTCACTCTTTCAGCCCATGATTGAGAATATTATCTCCAAAATCACGGGGTGGCAAATGAAATTTCTCTCTCCCGGGGGTAAGCTAATTCTGATCAAGCACGTTTTAAGTAGTATCCCAATATACCTTTTCATGGTATTCCAGCCTCCAAAAGCTGTAATCAACGACTTGGAGTGCCAATTTGCAAACTTCTTCTGGGGCTGCTAGCTAATTCGGACTCAGGAAGCAGGTACCATTGGGCATCATGGAAGTCATTATGTAAGCCAACAGCTGCAAATGGCCTTGGATTCATGGTTCTCTCAGATTTGGTCAAGGGTTCTTTCATGAGTGCAAGATATTGTCATTCTCACCCTTGTTTAATAAATGAAAGGCATAGTGATTCATATATATGGAAGTGTATGCTTAAAAGCCGTGAGAATGCAGAAAAAGGCCTTTTATTCTTATTGCGTAATGGACAATTCTCCTTTTCGTATGACACTTGGCTGCCTCAAGGACCTTTGTTTCACAAGGTTAGTCAAGTGTTTGAGCCAACCCTTATAGTTGCTGAATTGTGCAGTGCAAATGGCTAGAACCTTGCAATTTTAAGCAAACATTATTCCGGCGATGAGATAGGAAGACTAGAGATGATTCTTTGTGAGATACAATTCCAAGTTAGTAATGACTCAATGTGCTGGATTGGACTCCCTCGCCTAATGGCAAGTTTTCAGTCTTCAGCACCTGTCTCTACCCTTCCCTCACATGTTTCCACGCTTTGTAGAAGAATGATTGGGGATAATAAACTCCAAATCAAAATCTCCATCTTTATGTGGTGCCTTTTGAGTAGGAAACTCCCACTTGATGATATCATAACTACCTTTGGGATTTCTTTGGCTTCAAAATGTCTCTTTTGTCATCATCAAGAAACATTGGATCATTTCTTTACAAGTTGTGATTTCACCAGCCAAATCTGGACATAATTTGAATCTTGGCTTGAAGTGCACTTTTCCCCGGCATCTACAGCACTAGGAAAACTTAATTCATGGTGGTGGTACGATCCTCCTACGGTAACCCTTGCAGCTGTTCAAAAACTTATACCGTCTCTGGTATGTAGGTTTGTATGGAAAGCACGAAATTTGGCAATTTTTGAAGACCTTTCCATCACACCTCAGTGAACCATTACAAATATTTGCTCCCTTTTGAAATCTATCTCCGTAACTCATCCTTTTTACAAAGCTGGACCAGCGGAATGACACTCTTTTAGCTCAACATATTTGCCATCAAATTATCACCACACAGCCGAGGAAAGCATTGGCAATTAGCTGGAATCCACCACCGCATGGGATTGCAAAACTCAACGTTGATGGAGCCTCAGAAGGAAATCCAGGACCTTCATCCGAGGGTGGAGTCATTCGAGATCATAAGGACACCTCATCAAGGCTTTTAGCAATACTTACAACCTTCAAACCAATTTGCAAGCGGAAGCGTCTGCCTTAGTGGATGGCCTTAAACTTTGTGAGAAGTTGCAGCTCATGGATGTGCAAGTGGAGCTTGATTCCCTAACCCTAGTGAACATCATTAAGGGTCGATCGCAACCAAATTGGAGCATTGATCAACAAGTGCAATTCATTAAAGCATTTAGTTCAGATAGGAACTTTACTTTTTCTCATATATTTAGAGAAGCTAATCAAGTAGCGGATAGGCTAGCAAACGAGGGTACTATTCATTCTTCTTATATAGAGTATAACCAAGACTGCCACATCTAGACAATTCCCAAATCTCTTAGAGGATTGCTGCGCTTGGATGCTCAAAGTTGCCCTTACATAAGGCATTGTAAATCATGAATTGTTAAATAAATTCTCACCCACGGGTGTTTGCTCAAAAAAAAAAAAAGAACAATCAAGACAAGGACCATCCATCAAACTATCCAAGCAAATCCAAGTTCCAATTCTACATAGATTGAAAGGTGATGAAAAGGCCAAGAAGTTCACAAGAATTTTGGACGTCTTCATGAAAATTAAAATCAATATTCCCTTAATGGAAACTTCAGAAACATGCCAAGTTATGCAAATTTTATGAAGCTAGTCATCTCTAACAAAAGGAAGCTTCATGGAGATGAAATATTTTGCTTAGCGAAGGGGTTGTAGTGCTCTGCTTACCACGAGGCTATCTCCAAAATTGAAAGATCCAAGTTCCTTCTCTATTTCTTGGAGTCATTTACTTTGAAAGAGCTTTGTGTGACTTGGGAGCTTCAGTTACCCTTATGCCACCCTAATTTTGGGTGTATAAAAAGTTCAAAGGATGAGAGTTGAAACCCACAAGTGTATCATTGCAATTAGCGAATAGGAGCATTAAGCTCCAACGGGATTAGTAGAGGACGTGATTATTGACAAGAATGCTAGTAGATGTTGGTGGTTTGATTAGATAGGGTTTCCTTGATAGTAGGAGGCCAGAGAGATCTATTTCTTATGCACCTAGTCTAATCACTCGTCTATGTATTGTTGTAGGATGCTCTTATTATGTCGACAAATCTATGACACATCAGAGAGACAGAATCAACAAGGAGTACGTGCACAAGATGGTTCAGAAATATGAGAAACATCACCCTAGAGAAGGTCAAATGCCTCTACCACCATCCCCAAAAACATCATTTACTCCTTTGCTGCTAGGATATGTTTAAACAAATAAAAACCGTTTTAATTGAAAAATCCTGTGCTAATTCACATAATGAATTTTTATCTAAATGCTCAAAGCCATTATGGACTAATTCTGAGTTTGATGGATTAATCTAGCTCCCTTTCAAGAAGAATGAAGCTGTCAATCCAACAAAGGCGAGCCATTCAGGAATGAATCCAGAACATGCTGTCCTTGCAAAACAAGAATGCCAAGAATTACTAAAATATAGTTTTATTGAAAAGTTTGAATCACCACGGGCTTGTGAAGATTTTTATGTAAATAAAAGGTCTAAACAAGTATGTTGGAAAATGAACTAGTCATAAATTACCAGCCATTAAATCATTTTCTCCAAGACAACAAATTTCCTCTTCCAAACAGATATACCTTATTTTCAAACCTTTTTTTTAGCAAACAGCCAAAGTAGGTGTAGTTTATTTAATGAATCATAATTTACAATGCCTTATGTACAGGCAGCCCTGAGCATCCAAGTGCATCAATCCACTAATAGGCCTAGGGAGTGTGCCTTGGTTATACTCTAGATAGGAAGAATTAAAAATACCCTCATTTGCTAGCCTATCCGCTACATGATTTGCCTCCCGGTAAACATGCTGAAAAATTAAAATGTCTATCTAAGGTGAAGGCTTTGATGAATTGCCATTGCTGGTCAATGTTCCATGGTGGCTTAGATTGGCCCTTTATTATATGCACAAGAGCTAGGGAGTCGAGTTCCACTTCTACTTTTGTGAGCTGCAATTGTGCACAAAGTTTGAGACCATCCACCAAGGCAGATGCTTCCGCTTGTAAATTGGATTGGAGAAGGTAATTGTTGCTAAATGCCTTGATCAAGTTGCCATGGTGATCTCTAATAACTCCGCCATCGACTGCCAACCCTGGATTTCCTTTTGAGGCCCCATCAACGTTGAGTTTTGCACTGCCATTC
Source organism: Cinchona pubescens (assembly GCA_025175665.1). Lineage (NCBI taxonomy): Eukaryota > Viridiplantae > Streptophyta > Magnoliopsida > Gentianales > Rubiaceae > Cinchona > Cinchona pubescens. The sequence goes on from JANKKI010000232.1 coordinate 3,429,521, forward strand.
GGAGGCGGAACCCACTTGACTGCCAATGCTCTTCTCGGCTGTGTGATGAATATTTGACGGCAAATGAAATGAGAAAAAAAGGTGTCATCAGCTGGTCCAATCTTGTGAAATGGTCAAATGGTAGAGATGCTTCGCAATTGGGAGCATATGTGAGTAATGACGTGTTGAGGTGTGGTGAAAATAGCCTTCAAAGATTGCCATATTACGTGTTTTCCATATGAACCAGCATACCAACGATGGCACAAGCTTTTGGACAGCGATAAGGGTTTTCGAAGGAGGGTCATGCCACCACCAAGAATTGAGTTTACCTAGTATTGTGGAGGATGGGGGAAAAAACACTTCAAGCCATGATTCAAAATATGACCAAATGTTGCCGGCGAATTCACATCCTACAAAGAGGTGATCCAAAGTTTCCAGATTGTTACAAAAAGAGCATTTTGAAGCCAAAGAGACTCCAAAGTTGATTATTATGTCGTCAAGAGGAAGCTTTCTTGTTCAGAAGTTGCCACATCAAGGTAGAAATCTTGACTTGTAGTCTGCCATCCCATCTCGGCCTTTCTGAGAGATCATGGAAGCATGTGAGGGGAGGGTGGATGAGATTGAAAATTTACCATTTGTTGAGAGAGTCCACACTAGCTCATTTGGTTCATCAGATATCTGGAAAGCACTTCCATAAAGAAACTGCCTTGGGAGTCTTTCTAGCTCTTGAAGTGAATAATGCTCATTCAAACACGAAAGATTCCAACCATTTGTGCTCCATAACTGGGCAATAGTGAGGTTTGGCTTGGACACTTGGCCGACTTCATGAAATAGTGGTCCTGTGGGCAGCCCTGTATCAAACCAAAAAGAGGACTGTCCGTTGCGTATCAAGAATAGAAAGCTGGGTTCTGCTTCTTGTCGACTTTTGAGCATGCATTTCCATATGTACGAGTCTCCATGTCCCTCCTGTATCAAGCGAGGGTGGGACTCACAATATCTTTCTTGCATGAATGTGCACCACAAGGAATTACCCTTTCAAAATTTCCACCACAGCTTGATATGAAAACCTTTGTCCAAATTCGATAATGAAACAATGCCAAGTCCATTTGCCTCTACTGGCCGACAAATTGATTTCCATGCAGCCCAATGGTGTTTACTACCCATTTCCAAGTTGCCCCAGAAGAAGTTGGCAAATTGCCTCTCCAAGTCCTTGATAATAGCTTGATTCCTAGGAGGTTGGAGCACTGTGAAGAGGAATATTGGAATGCTACTGAGGACATGCTTTATCAAGATTAACTTACCTCCGGGAGATAGAAATTTTGTTTGCCACCCAGCAATCCTAGGGGTTATTTTCTCAATCATTGGCTGGACAAGAGCTTTTCTTTTCTTTGCCTTTTGAATAGGGCAGCCAAGGTATGTAAAAGGAAGGAACCGTTCTACAAAACCTGTTTGGCATTGGATCATCCTTAGTCTTGAAAGTGGAGCATTTTTGGGAATATAGAAAGAACTTTTGGACTTGTTAAAGAGCTGCCCGGATAAAGCTTCAGACCTTAACTTGCTAAAAATTTTTTAAATTTTGAATTAAAATTAGGATTTTGGCAATTGGGTATTACCCGGATGATAGAGGAAAAATAGGATTTTGTATTCCTAGTCATCATTTCCAATAGACAGTAACCTTTTCTTCTTTTTCTTATTACATCCTTTACATGTTCCTTTTAGAATATATTTTGGACGTTAGATTTGCAGGCTTCATCTATACAAGGGTCTTCTTTGAGATGTAAATTTCTGCTCCTTCAGCCAATGTTTTGGGGAGGGATGTGAGAAAAGATTGCTTTAAGTTGGAATCTACACCAAGGATATAGAACAAATTTGTTAGCCTTTTCAGATGTTTGTCCAAGTCTTTTCTGATATAAGATTGGCATCTAAATTTGAAAAATTATTTTCTCTTTAACTCTAAATCTTATTTTTGTTCTCCTAGGAAAATAGTGTACAAAGCATCAATAATCAGATTAAAGTCATGCACCCATTTTTCAACAATCCCGTAAAACGAGAAGTGAACTCAGTTAAAATTTCAAAATTATTGTCAACAGTTAACTTTCTTGTGACCGGCCATGCGTGAAATTCCTGGATTCTGCTTGACCAATTAGAATAAGGAACATCATCCAATGTGAAAATGACTGTTCCACCAGATGACTTTGTTGATGTTTCTGGGACTGCTGGTTCTGATTTACTTTCTGAAGGTTCTTCCAAATCTGATTTGATCTCAATTTATTTTGAAAGAGATTCTTCTTCAGTGGATTATTCTTCAAATACATCTACTGAAGCTAAATTAGGAACTGGCTGAGATAATTGAGAGAGAAAAGTGCTAAAAGGATATTTTACTTCCTTTATAGATGTCGGGGTTATCATCCTCTTGGATGAGGATGATGCCTTTTCTTTTTCCAATTTTTCCCATTCTTTTCTTTCTTCTTCAGCTTTTTCCAGTGCCTCTTCTCTTTCTTGTTGGATCCTTAAATTTTCCTACCTTTCCTTTTCCTTTTGAATTTGTTGAAGTTTTTCATCTTGATATGGATCCGAATAGCCCAAACATGTGTCAAGATGAGGAGATGAAAGATAGAGGAAGCTTGGACTCACTCTTGCCAAGACTGGAGCACATTCGTTGTATTTTCATCTAGTTGGATTGGACTATCTTCAATTCATTATTACATGATGCCCAATTCTTCAAAGTAAAGCACCAGTGGAGATCCTTTAAGTGCAACGAAGGCCGAATTTCCTTTCAAGTTTATTTTAGTTTGGTCTTTATTAGGTAAAGCCCAATAGTAGTTTAAGTTTGTGTAAATTGGGCTAGTTTTAAGTTGGGTTTTAACTTGGGTTTAAGTCGAGTTTAGTTGTTGATTTAATTCTTAGTTTTTAGGCTCATTAATTAGCCTTAATAAGGCCCATTTAGCCCAAATCATGGGGCTACTTATGGGTGAACCCTAGCACTACTTTTTTAGGAGTTTTAAGCTAGTTTTTAGGATTTCTACAAGACTATAAATAGGCAGTATTATATGGAGGAATTCAGTAGATTTTTTTCAATAATATCATCTTTTCCGTCAGGAAAAAGTTCTTTCTTTTAGTCTTTGGATTAAGACTTTGTTGGGATCATCGCTTGAGCAACGGTGATTGTTCTAACCGACTTATAGATTTGTTTCTTGCCTGATTCATATAGGCAACGGGTCAATTCTTGCTTTAAATCTTGTTAAGAGTTTGGTTCATGTCTAGAATTCGCTGTAGACAACGGGTTAAATTCTTGCTTGATTCTTGTGTGTTCTTTTTCATTCTTGTTTGCGTGTTTGCTATCCAAATTCTTGTGACCAACTTTGGTGTTGATCCTTGGGGTTTTGGTGCCATCTTGAATTGTTGGGTTTCATGGCATCAAGTTGATTGCGCACGGGGTTCGCTATCTTGGCAAGAGTGAGTCCAAGCTTGCTCTACCTTTCATATCCTTATCTTGACACATCTTTGGGCTATTCGGATCCATATCACATCTCCTCTTTCTTGAACTTGTATCACTCTGGAAGATAATTAATTGAAGGTTCTCTTGGAAAAGGTACAGATGGTTTTTGTGGCATAGAGAGAAAAAGGGGAATGTAATGCCTTGGGAATATTTTTCAAATTTCCCATAAGATTGAGGCCGTAAAGTGCTCAATATTGTCAAAAACCAAGGACAATCCCCGGCAACGACACCAAAAACTTATTGTCTTAGCTTGGATAGAATAAAAATTTCAAAGGTTCTTCAACAAGTAATAAAAACCACGCTAACTCCTAACTTCTACCCTTGTGCCCGCAAGTATACATTCCTAGATAGTAGTATAGGGTGACCGAATCGTTCCCACAAAACTTGTCTGTTAGCAAGTACTCAAATTGACGAGTCTTTGTATGGTTAGGTGAATTAAATAGGAGGAAAATAATCTACTCTACTCATAAGCATGATTAAATATGCAATTAAAATCCAAACTTAAACTAATCTATTGATTCAGAAGAAATTTATTAAACAGAAAGAAAACTTTCTCCTCCTTCTCTTTACATTTTCTCACTCTAAGAAACTCCTCCTTCCCTTTGGCATACTCGGCCAAGGCCGAATCAGCTGGCCTTCAACCGTTGAAGGCCAACCAAGAACATTAACACAAGTACTCTCAGGTGGACAAAATCAAGGCATTCAAACACCAAAACCAGATGCACCCTTAAAGGTGTTCCAATCTCACAAAGGAGAACATGCCATATTCTTCTCTAAGGAAGTAAATGAAAATTCAACAACTTGCTGCACCATTCCGATACACATTGGTGGGGAACTTCCCAAAGGGAAAGCCAAATATGGAAACACTCCAGAAATGTTTCACACAATAGGATTTAAAGGTTAGTTCACATTGGGTATCTTGATTACGAGCACATAATTATCAGATTTTCTTGGAAGGATTATCTCCGATGTTGGCTTAAGAACACTTGGTTCGTCAATGGCTATTACATGAGCGTTCCTAAGTGGCATCCACTCTTTACCAGTGAAGAGGAACCATCCATAGTCCCAATATGGATCACTTTTAAGGGATTCCAGTAGTTTTCTTCAACAAACACGTCGTGTTCAGCATCGCTCAAGCTGTTGGGACACCCCTCAAACTGGACTTGGCAACCAAAAATTTCACCAGGCCAAGTGTCGCCAAGGTATGTGTTGAGGTAGACCTCTTATCTGTACTCCCTTCTAGGGTATGGTTTGGGGTTGGTAAGGCAGGTATGTGGCAAAAAATTAGCTACCAGTCCTAGAGAAGTGCCATGTTACTGTACAAAGTGCAAGAAAATTGGCCACGACCAAGAAACCTTCAAGCGAGGAGGTCCGAATTTGGCAAAGCAAACCACTGGCGGAAATCACAAAGCATCAAGCGAAGAAGCCAACTCAAACATGTTGGACACCAGTGAAATACCAAGAAGCTGGACCTTCTGAGACAAAACAAACACCACCCAAATCCAACGTCTAGCTTCTCTCTGCATTTTCTCCTCCTTTTCTCTACATTTTCTCACTCTAAACATCTTTTTCTTTCCTAGCATTCTCGGACATGACCGAGCCAGCTAACAGCTGAAGGGCAACCAAAAACTTTTGCACAACTGCTCTCGGGTGGCCAAAATCTAAACATTCAAACCCCAAAATCTGACACTCCCTTAAAGGTTCTCCAATCGCACAAGGGGGAACCAGCAATATTTTTATCCCATGAAGAAATACAACAACTTGCTGCACCATTTCGATACACACTGGTGGGTAATTTTCCCCCCAAGGGGAAAGCTGAGTGTGGAAATACTCCGAAAAAGAGTTCATATCATTGGTTTTAAGGGTAAGTTTGCAATCAGATACCTTGACTACAAACACATACTTATCAGATTTTCTTTGGAGGAGGATTATCTACGATGCTGGCTCAAGAACACTTGGTTTGTTAATGGATACTAAATGAGAATTCTTAAGTGGCATCCACTCTTTACCACCAAAGAGGAGCCAACCATAGTCCTCATTTGGATTACTTTTGAAGGACTTCCAATAGTCTTCTTCAACAAACATGCCGTATTCAGCCTCGTTCAAGCGGTTAGGAGTCCCCTCAAACTTGACTTGGCAACCGCATATTTCACTAGGCCAAGTGTCACAAAGGTATGTGTGGAAGTCGACCTCCTTTCCGAACTCCCTTCTAGGGTTTGGTTGGGGAATGGTAAGGAAGGCATTTGGCAGAAAATCAGCTATGAAGAAGTGCCATGCTACTACACAAAGTGCAAGAAAATTGGCCACAACCAATGATGCATGTAGGAAATAAGAGCCAATGTTGGCAAAGAAACCTATGGGTCCTAGTGAGCACATGAGAACCACTCAATGACATCAATCCAAACACGCTGCACACCAGTGAAATACCATGAAGTTGGACCTTCTGGAGCAAAGCAAGCTCCACCCCCATCACTTGAAGATTATGGGATGACTTTGAATGGCCAAGTTCCACTTGATGTTGATCCGCCAGCAACAAATAAAAACCCCCTGGGAGTTATTACGGAACAACACCCAGAACTCATTACGGTTCAATTCATGGAGGCGGTACAGCACCAAGAACAAGGAGTTTTTGAAATTCTGGCACCTAACGTGGCGGTTGCCACCAATCTGGTGGCTGAACCACCACCGCCTCGGCTCCCAAAGGCAATTACTCTACACCAACAAACCCAGAATTTCAAATTTTGAATTCTGCAGAAGATAGGGTGGTTGCAACTCCTCTAACAAACATAACAACTCAGCATCCTAATTCCTTGGATAAACTTTTGGGTTGACCAATTCAAACTGCAAAATAACAAACCTGGACTTATCTTATCAAAACAAACTGATTTAACCTATTCAGAAAGGCAACCCATTCCATCAAAAAAGCCACACAACCAGCCATCTCAACTTCTTACCAAAGATGACCTAGCTCTTGAAGTTGTCCGAATAATAGATGAGCTTCCTTTCTACTCTTCAGACGTGGATACCCCACGAGCAACAGCAGCCTCATCGATACAACACCTCGAGGATTTAAGGGATTCATCTGAGGAAAGGCCTGTCCCAAAGAAAACCCAAGCTACATCATAACTGAAATATGTGTTGCCTTGGAAAACCTTTCCACAATTCAACCTTTCACATGTTATTGCCAAGTGGATGAACTTCTCCTATCTCGAGTTTTAAGACATGGTTTCATCCACCACAAACCGAGGAATCTTATTGCAGTGAGCTGGTCTCCCCCTCCTCAAGGAGTGGCAAAGCTTAATGTTGACGGAGCGTCTAAAGGAAACCCAGGGAAAGACTTGCGGCTGGAGGAGGAATCATCCGAGATCATAATGGTCAATTTTACGGTGCATTTTCCAACTTCTATCACAATCAGTCCAACCTTAAAGAGGAAATGATGGCCCTGATAGATGGATTAAAACTCTGCGCCAAGCTTCAACTCTCATCAGTTCATGTAGAGATGGACTCACTCTTAATCATTAACATTTTGAATGGCAAAGCAACACTGCCTTGGAGTATTGATCCCCTAGTGCAACTTATTTATCATCTTGTCATTAGAAAGAATTTTTCTTTTGTACATGTTTTTAGGGAAGCAAACCAAGTAGTAGACACCCTAGCCAATGAGGTATAAAAAATAAGACATATCTTGAGTATAACCAGCACACAATCCCAAATATGGTAAAAGGCTTGGTACGGCTGGATGCTAAAAAATGTCCCTACATCCGGTGTTGTAAAAATTGAATTTAGGTCTTAATAAATTAATTACCCGTCTTGGGTTTTAAAAAAAATATATAAACAGTACAAAACACCTTTCAAAAATATGAGTTCATTCTTCTCAGGAAGTTCCATACTCTGTAAGGAAAAACAAATTTTAAAAACATTGTGAGCTTATGCCCAGTGAGGTCCCGACAACATAATTAACTCATATTTCTCAAAAATGAATCATATAAAGCAATAAAAAGCACATAACACATATAAAACACGTAGTAGTCACATAAAGGTGGATACGGTTGGCCTCGTATTGAGACCAAGTCTCTTATTCTCCATGGTAATAATAAATTTCAGAAATGTGTATGTATCGTCCAATAATAAACCTCCATCAACAACACCCAACACCAAGTGGCCACACAAGAAAGGTAAACTCGAGAATACCGAAAAAAAAATGTCACATGCCCAAAACACCGATGATCGTCCCGTCTGAGGTGTTTGGGTTGCAAAGCCATAGAAGGGAGACCGTTTTGACCAAGTCCATTACTGGCTCATCGTGTCTATACCCCATATGACAAAGGCTCAGTTCCCCATCCGACTCGATAAAGTACAAACTCTCACAACTGGGGATACATCATGCACAAGTAATCTTGGGATAATAAAGAATACAAATTTGAGAAATTCAATGTAATTATCCATAACATATGACTGAAGTGCGACTGAAGTGCGACTCAAGTACGCAAATAGCACATTTGAACACCCAAAATTACAGTTTTGACATGAATTCATTACAAGCATTTTTATCAAAATTAAAAGAGCTAGGAAGACTCACCGATTGATGGTATTTAGGTTCTGATTATCTTTCGTCTTTCCTTTATTCCCTAACCTATTGATTTACCAAATATACTAGGTCTAGGTTATTTTCTACATAAAATTGAAGAGGAAGATAGATAATCCTAATATGCAATTTAAGATAACATATTATACTCGAAAACATAGTATTTAGCAAGTTCAAGTTGATTACTTCAATTGTTTAGATTACTTAAGTGGATTTTATTTCAGTTTCTTTTGCTAGATAATATGCTAAAATTTTGGTACCCTTTCAGCCTAATTAAGGCTTATTAGGAGCGTAGTGTTAACATTCCAAGGAAAATTTAGTAACTTTTATCCCTAAATTTCATTTGGACTGCCTACTTAATCTTTATAAATTTTGTAGTGTTAAGGTAATGTATACGAGCTGCCTAAACAACATTCATGTAAAGGTACAATTATATTATCATCTAAACAGCTCCTACAGCAACCATACCAAAGGAATTCAAAGTCTCACTTAACTTAGGCTTAATAGGGGTGAAAATTTCTATATAATATAGTAGTAAATAGCCAATTAAGTAGTTTTTCCATATAAGATTAAATCTGTCCATATTTAAGCTCATTTATACTCCACTCAATTCATTGCATATTAGAGTAATAACTTACACAAAAAAACATCGCTATTGCATGTGTATGTAATTTGTTAGTAAATATTTCTTTGTATTATGTAGTAATTTCAACCTTATACTTCACTTCTTTTTTTTAACCAAAGGAAGGCAGAAATTTTATTAATCGAATCAATGATTACAAAGCCAAAAATTAGTATAAGATGGAGCCTTATACTTCACTTAAATGCTATGGTTTCTTTCCAGATTTTCCTTTCATTTAGGGTGCAATATAACGATCCAATTTAGCTATCCTATTTAATGCCAAAACCCTCCAAAAATCACCTTCAAACCTAGTCCTAACCAGTCCAAAAATCATTGCCAAGAGGACCGAACATAACCCTAAATTTTAAGGAACATTGGCTGGATAGTTTGGTGTATTAGATGTTAAACTTAGGAATATATTCTATCCAAATTGCAATCACTTAGCTAGCAGCCTAATCTTTCATATGACTAGTAGATTATACATAAAAACTTTGGTTCTAATCACAGTTAACTAAATAAGCAAAGTCACACTGAGCTGAAATTAATTTTCAGCTAGCATATTAACAATTATTTGGCTAATACAAGACTTTAACATCAAAGCATCCTTAACAACATGTTCTTAATCTATTAGATGGTTGGAATATTACCTTTTCAAGTGAGATAAAACCCCAATTCTTCTTTTGGCAACTCCACTGTTTTGCTCCATCTCTTTTTTTTTTTTCTTTCTTTCTTTCTTTTCTTTGGTTTTCTCTCGTCCCTATCTCTCTTTTTTTCTTCAGAATTTTATGATACTTCTAAGGTGCTTTTAGGTACTTAATTAAGTCTTATAAGGTGAAGTAGGAGTTGGAATTAGGAGCTGCTTGTTGGCACCCTAAGCAGCTAAGTTTTTGTGCCACCACTTGCTTGTTTTATCCTTGTCATGTGCTTCAGCCATTTTGACCTAGTTTAGGTGCTTACCTTTGTAATTTTTTTATGGTTTTATTTGGTGGCTAACATACTTTTATTTAGTCCTAAAATATTTACAACATAGCACTTACTAAACAAAGTTTCTTCCAATTGCATTTTCCTCCCCTCAAGATTAGTTAGTAGCTCAACAAATCCGACCAGCTTGTATATTTTATAAAGCTAATTTTCATGAACCCTATATAGTAATTAACATTCAATTAAATAAGTTGGTGTATCCTCACAGATGAACAACTTACATATATGAGTTGAAAATAGTCGACAATTGAGAAGTAGTAAATCGTTTAAAAGCTTGGCGACAGGGAAAGGGCCCTTCCGTGAACCATTTTAATGGGTTTATCATAACAAATCAGCATCGAGTGTCAGTTCCTAGACTAGTTTACTACTTGGTTAGGAAGGTTAGTAGTAGGACCAAGCCGGTAGCTTCCTTAATTTATTCCTAGAACTCCATATTGTGCATTAGAATAGAACTATGAGTAGGGCCCAGGTATTGCTTCATAATTGGAAGGGAATCCTCATTTGAACCTATCAATTTATTATCCTTTAGAAGACCCCACCTAGAAGAAGGAAAATATCCATAGCCCGATCCCCCTTTACTACTTGATACTTTAGTTGTTCACTTGACATTTTTACGTATTTGCTTTACTTCTCCTTGGAAGAATCGAAATTGGCAGTTTTTGGTCTCAATGCATGAAGTGTTGCGGGTATTGATGGTTTCAATGGTGTATTTTTCACTACTTGTTGGGACCTTTGGGGAGGGTGTTAAAGCCTTCATGACTGGTTCTCCCTTGCCTAGGAATTTTACAAGTTCACTTATTACCCTAATTCCTAAGCGGAGAATCCATCCTCCTTTGGGGACTTTAGGCCAATAAGTCTCTGCACCTTTGTACATAAAATATGTACTAAGGTGATGGCTAATAGACTCTTTTTTATTCTCTACAAAATTATTTATCCGGAGCAAGCAGCTTTTGTAAAAGGACGGAGCATCACGGAACATATCTTGCTGGCCCAAGAAATGGTGGACTTCATTGATAGAAAATCTCGAGAAGGAAATGCGATCTTGAAGCTTGACCTCACAAAAGCCTTTGATAAAGTGGAATGGGGTACCCTCTATAAAATTCTCGCAGCATTTAGATTCTCTTGTCATTGGATTTCTCTTGTAAAATGAGTGGTTGAAAATTCCTGGTTCTCGGTTTTAATCAATGGAACACCAAAATGGTTTTTTAAATCTACGAGAGGTGTTCGACTGGGAGATCCAAATTATCCCCGTTTCTATTCATAATTTGTGAGGATACACCAACTTATTTAATTGAATGTTAATTACTAAATAGGGTTCATGAAAATTAGCTTTATAAAATATACAAACTGGTCGGATTTTGAGCTACCAACCAGTCTTGAGGGGAGGAAAATGCAATTGGAAGAAACTTTCTTTAGTAAGGGCTGTGTTGTAAATATTTTAGGACTAAACAAAAATATGTCAGCCACCAAATAAAACCATAAAATAATTAAAAGGTAAGCACCTAAACTATGTCAAAATGGCTGAAGCACATGACAAGGATAAAACAAGCAAGTGGTGGCACAAAAAATCAGTTGCTTAGGGTGCCAACAAGCAGCTCCTAATTCCAACTCCTACTTCACCTTATAAGGCTTAACTAAGTACCTAAAAGCACCTTAGAAGTAGCATAAAATTCTGGAGGAAAAAAAAAGAGAGATAGGGACGAGAGAAAACCATAGAAAAGAAAGAAAGAAAGAAAGAAAAAAAAAAAGAGATGGAGCAAAACAGTGGAGAAAAGAAGAATTGGGGGTTTAATCTCACTTGAAAAGGTAATATTCCAACCATCTAATAGATTAAGAACATGTTGTTAAGGATGCTTTGATATTAAAGTCTTGTATTAGCCAAATAATTGTTAATATGCTTGCTGAAAATAAGCTAGCAGCTGGACATCTTGTGGAAATTCCTTGAAGTTAGGTGAAGATTTAGTATATAGTTGTTACTAGTACCACTTGTTCTAAGGGGGAGTACTAATATATAGTTGCTGAAAATTAATTCCAGCTTAGTGTGACTTTGCTTATTTATTTAAAGGGGACTAGAAACAAGATTTTTATGTATAATCTATAGTAATGTGAAAGATTAGGCTATTAGGTAAGTGATTGCAATTTGTATAGAATATATTCCTAAGTTTAACACCCTAAAATACACCAAATTATCCAGCTAATGTTCCTTAAAATTTGGGGTTATGTTTGGTCATCTTGGCAATGATTTTTGGCCTTAGGCCATGGTTAGGACTAGGTTTGAAGGTGACTGCTGGACGGTTTTGGCATTAATTAGGGTAGCTAAATTGGGTTGTTATATTGCATCCTAAATGAAAGGAAAATTTGGAAAGAAACCATAGCATTTAAGTGAAGTATAAGGCTGAAATTACTACATAGTACAAAGAAATATTGACTAACAAATTACATACACATACAATAGTGATGTTTTTTTGTGTTAGTTATTACTCTAATATGCAATGAATTGAGTGGAGTATAAATGAGCTTAAATCTGGACAGTTTAATCTTATATGGAAAAACTACTTAATAGGCTATTTACTACTATATTATGCAGAAATTTTCACCCCTATGAAGCCCAAGTTAAGTGAGGCTTTGAATTCCTTTGGTATGGTTGTTATAGGAGCTGTTTAGATGTAATATAATTGTACCTTTACATGAATGTTGTTTAGGCAACTCGTATACATTACCTTAATACTACAAAATTTATAAAGATTAAGTAGGCTGCCCATAATGAAATTTAGGGATAAAAGTTACTAAATTTTTCTTGGAACGTTAACACTATAATAAGCCTTAATTAGGCTGAAAGGGTACCAAAATTTCAGCATATTATCTAGCAAAAGAAACTGAAATAAAATTCACTTAAGTAATCTAAACAATTGAAGTAATCAACTTGAACTTGCTAAATACTATGTTTTCGAGTATAATATGTTATCTTAAATTGCATTTTAGGATTATCTATCTTGCTCTTCAATTTTGTGTAGAAAATAACCTAAACCTAGTATATTTGGTAAATCAACAGGTTAGGGAATAAAGGAAAGATGAAAGATAATCAGGACCAAAATACCATCAATCGGTGAGTCTTCCTAACTCTTTTAATTTTGATAAAAATGCTTGTAATGAATTCATGTTAAAACTGTAATTTTGGGTGTTCAAATGTGCTATTTGCTTACTTGAGTCACACTTCAGTCATATGTTATGGATAATTACATTGAATTTCTCGAATTTGTATCATTCTTTATTATCCCAAGATTACTTGTGCATGATGTACCCCCAGTTGTGTACTTTATCGAGCTGAATGGGGAACTGAGCCATTTTCATATGGGGTATAGACACGATGAGCCAGTAATGGACTTGGTCGAAATGGTCTCCCTTCTATAGCTTTGCAACCAAACACCTCGGACAGGACGATCGTCGGTGTTCTGGGCATGTGATATTTTTTTTTCGGTATTCTCGAGTTTACCTTTCTTGTGTGGCCACTTGGTGTTGGGTGTTGTTGATGGAGGTTTATTATTGGAGGATACATACTCATTTCTGAAATTCATTATTACCATGGAGAATAAGAGACTTGGTCTCAATACGAGGCCATCCGTATCCACCTTTATGTGACTACTATGTGTTTTATATGTCTTATGTGCTTTTCATTGCTTTATATGTTTCATTTTTGAGAAATATGAGTTAATTATGTTGTCGGGACCTCACTGGGCATAAGCTCACAATGTTTTTAAAATTTGTTTTTCCTGTTTACAGAGTTTGGAACTTCCTGAGAAGAATGAACTGATATTTTGGAGTTTTGTACTGTTTATATTTATCTATGTTAATGTAATGGATAACTCAATTTACATAAGTCCTAATTTTGTGATGTAGACTAGCATTAGTTTATATTAGCTTAGAAGTTGTACACGGAGCCTGTTCCAAGCAACTGTTTTGGTATATATTAAACACTAAGTTTGTCTTAAGTTGTATGCATTACTTATGTTCGGTTTTCCATTTTTTTTTAAAGTTATATGTTATGTATTTAACACCAGTCCTAGCGAGAGCTAGGCAGGCGGTCAAATAGGTTCTAGGAGTTAGTAACCTACTTGGGGCGTCACATAATCATGATGGAAGCATTCACTAGTAGCTTGAAACAACAATTTGCTCAACAAAGGATGGCCTTCTATGCTCTTCCCAGAAATTGCATGCCAATTACTCATTTAACCTTTACAGATGATGTCCTCATCTTCACTAAAGGGGATGCTTCATCTATTCGTGTTCATCATCTAAACTTCATGTCCTTCCTGTCCAAATTCAAGGAGGCCTTCGGCCATCTAATGGGATTCACAAGGAAAAATTTTCCTTTGGGCTACCTAGGATGCCCAATCCAGAAAGCCATGAAGAGACGCATTCTTTTCCATCCTATGGTGGAGAAAATTGAAGCAAAAATTAGGGGTTGGCAAAACAAATTCCTCTTCCCTGGGGGTCGATGGTCTTATTGAAACACGTCTTAAGTAGCATTCCCTTATATCTTCTGTCAGTATCACAACCTCCAAAAGTAGTTATGAAGGAGATTGATAAAATGTTTGCGTAGTTCTTTTGGGGTTCCACTGAGGAAGGTGCAATGAGACATTGGATTTCTTGGAAGATCATTTGCTAGCCATCCGGAAGCAATAGACTGCATATTATTTCGTGTGAGGATTTTGCTAATGGTTTTTCCTTGAAATTGTGGTGGAACTTTCGAAGAGGCAAGTCCTTTTGGTCCAATTTCATAGTAGCCAAGTACTTGAAGATTGATGGAGATCACCCACTCATGATGCAGTGTGAAGGAAAAAGATCCCGGCCACTTGGAGGAGAATGTTGTTGGTAAGAGATGAATCTGAGGAGTTCATACGGTTTAGAATATGCCAAGGCTATATGTCCTCTTGGTATGACAATTGGACTAGTCAAGGCCCTCTATACCTAAAGGTGTCATTGATGCATGATCCCTCATTGAAGCTGGTGGAAATTTGGGATGGGCATAAATGGAATCTCTCAATTCTGGAAGGTAGTTCCCACGAAAATTTGGAAGAAATCAGGCTGAACTTAGAGGGTATTTACTTGCTTCCCAATCAAGAAAATGATGAGCTAATCTGGACTCCCAGCACCAATGGACAACTTTCTATTTCCTCTTGCCTTAAACTGACCTCGGGCAACTCTCTATGGTCCAGAAAAATGAATTGGGATGCTAAGGTTCCACTAAAGATTTCCATCTTTATGTGGAGACTTCTCAATTCAAAGCTGCCCACGGATGATATACTAAGCATGCAAAATGGGTTTATGTATGGCCTCTAAATGTGGTATGTGCAACAATCAAGAAACCTTGATCATATCTTCATTGGCTGCAAATTGACTACGAAGTTTGGAACTTTTTTGAGAAGCTTTTTGAAGTTTGCTACCACTGTGGTGAATCTTTGCAGCTTTATCTCCACTCTTGGTGAATAAATTACAGCTCTTCTACCCTGGTTGGTGCCCTCCACAAGCTAATCCCCTCCATTGTTTGCTGGAACCTCTGGAAAACCGAAACTTGGTGAAATACGAAGGTTTTTCTCTTCCCTCACTCCAAAATTAATAATTGCCAACGTACTTGCTGAGTTGAGATTGATCCTCCAAGCTTTTCCATTGGGTGCGACTTCTTTGTGTGATGTGCACTGGTTGTCTTCATCATTCATCTCTACCGCAATAACTACCAAGCCTAAACAGTTCCAAAGGCTCAATTGGAGACGTCCAAACCAAGGATGGGTTAAACTTAATACAGATGGCTCTTCTATACATTGTCCGAACAAGAAATCTTGCTTCCTCTTCACGGGCAGGTGCTCTCCGGGACCATGAAGGTCATATCATCTTTGGGTTTTCTAATTATTATGGCTCTTGCAATGTCTTGGCAGCCGAGGCTTATGCCCTATTGGACAGAATTTAGCTTTGCTTGGAAAAGAATCTGGACTTATTGAGATTGAAACCAACTTCCTCACGGTATATAAAAGCATTCGGGTTGTTATAGCAGCTCCTTGGCACATTGATTGGGCAATCCAAACGATTAAGGTATTCTTAGGTCGCGTAATGATAGCATTACACATATATATTAAGAGGCTAATGCAGCAGCAGATTTCCTTGCAAGCCTAGCTCACACTAATTCTTTGCTTAAAGTCTACGATGCTACCTCCATTCCTAGTAGAGTACGAGGAATAGCTAGATTGGATAGTATTGGCCTTAGCTACTTTACACTATGCAATTTGTAATTTCTGTTTTCATGGTTTCAAAGGGTTTAATGTCTTTGACCTTTCACCTAAGGTAAAACACTTGCTGAAGGTTAAGGCTCTATGTCCCTCTCGTATTCACTTTCATTTTTTTAATAAAATCGGAAAATGGCGCCCCCTCTACCAAGGTACCGGTGGTTAGCCAAATAAATAATAATAATAATAATAAAAAGCTAACTCATAACTTGAATTTTTGGTCTAGATAGTACATATATCTCTTAAATCCTAGTAACTATTTTTAGCAATCCTTGAGGGAACGATTATAGATCCATATTTGTGGTGGATATAGATCGCAGCACCATCTTGCAATATCATAGGCAATGAACTGGAAAAACTCTCTAAACTCTCTTCCTTCTCTCTAAACTCTCACTCCCTCCATAATTCTTCTTGAATCTCAGCCATGGCTGAGGGTGATACCCTCCAGCCTTTTGCTTGAAGGCAACCTAAATCCTTTACGCAAGCTCTACTCGGTGGCAGCCAAGACAAACAACCAGAACAACCCTTGAAAAAGTAATATTTGCCAACTATGAAGCTGTGGATGAATTGCATTTGATGTTCAAGTCAATACTCCAAGCAGGGTTGCCGCACTGTGTGGCATATTGACAAGCATCAAGGAGTCTAGTTCGACCTTCACATTTTGCAGCTGCATTCTTTCACAAAGCTTTAATCCATCTACTAGTGCCATGACCTCTGCTGGAAAATTTGTTTTCTGACCATAAAAATTGCTGAAGGCTTTGATCAAATGCCCATTATGATCTCGAAGAACCCCCCTCCCCTAATCATCCTTATGCTTTCAGTGGATCATTTCCTATCTAAATGGATTTGAGATAAGATTCTAGGAGAAAAGAACTTAGAAAATCATTTTAAGAAACACACTCTTTTATTGATAAGAAAACTTATTACAAACTTTTCTTCCAACTTCCCCGGCTGATGTAGATTCGGCAAATGATTACTCTTCTTCAAGTGCAGATGAGGTTGATGGGGAAGAGGCTTTTTGCGGGGAAACTTGCAAGTACAGTTTCGGGAGAGGCAGGCATCGACCCAACCTTATGAGTATTCAGACTGTAACAGTTCTTCCAATGAACAGTGCCTCAAATGAGAAGTAGAGGTTCTTTATATAGATACAGATACCCATTAGTTTTTGTACATTTGTCAATAAAATCTGTACTAAAATATTGGCTAATAGATTATCTTTAGTGATGCCCAAAATTATTTCTCAGGAACAAGTGGCTTATGTACAAGGTAGAGACATCATCCACAACATATTGCTGGTCTAGGAGATTATTGAGTTCATAAACCGGAAAACTAGAGGTGGTAACATTATTTTCAATTTTGACTTAGCAAAGGCCTTTGATCGCCTCTCTTGGCCTTTTCTCTACGCTATTATGAGGAAGCTTGGATTCAGTGAAAATTGGAATGCCATCTTGAAGAATGTGTTAGAAAATTGCTGGTTCTGCATCCTTATCAATGGCTCTCCGAAAGGCTTTTTCACGTCTACTAGAGGTGTTCGCCAGGGAGACCCCTTATCACCTCTCATTTTCATAATCACAATGGAGACTTTTGCACGAAGATTAAAAGCCCAGCTCAGCACCATGTTGGAAAAATCTCAAATTATGCTTTGCCAAGGAAATGTCCACCAATCACTCATCTTGCATTTGCGCATGACATAGTTATCTTCACAAAAGGAGAGGTCAAGTCTGATATGGATCTGAATAGCCCAAAGATGTGTCAAGATGAGGATATGAAAGATGGAGCAAGCATGGATTCACTCTTGCCAATATTGGAGTACATTCGTGGTATTTTTATCGAGTTGGAATTGGACTATCTTCAATTCATTATTACATGATGCCCAATTCTTCAAAGTAAAGCACGAGTGGAGAACCTTTAAGTGCAAGAAGGCCGAATTTCCTTTCAAGTTTATTTTAGTTTGGTCTTTATTATGTAAAGCCCAATAGTAGTTTAAGTTTGTGTAAATTGGGCAGGTTTTAACTTGGGTTTTAAGTTGGGTTTAGTTGTTGATTTAGTTCTTAGTTTTTAGGCTCATTAATTAGCCTTAATAATAATCATTATCTTAACAGATTTTTTTTCTTAACACAAAAAAAAAACTCTTCCTTCTCTCTACATTTTCTCACTCTAAAACACAAACAACCTAATCCTATTACTCCTTGCTTTCTCGGCCATGGCCGATCAAGCTGCCCTTCAACCATTGGTTGAAGGGCAACCTAAGACATTTGCACAAGTGCTCACGGGCAGTCAAAATTAAGGAATCCGGCCACAAACTCCCGACAAACCCTTGAAGGCCCTCCAATCACACAAAGGAAAACCCGCCATATTCTTCTCCCATGAAGAAATTCAGCAACTTGCTGCCCCTTTTAGATACACGTTGGTAGGAAATTTTCCCCAGGGAAAGCCAAATATGGAACTACTTCGCAAGAATTTTCTCACCATAGGCTTTAAAGGTCAGTTCACAATTGGTTTCTTAGACTACAAGCATATCATCATCAGATTTTCATTAGAGGAAGATTAACTCCGTTGTTTGGCTCATTAGTGGTTGTTACATGAGAGTTCTCAAGTGGCATCCACTCTTCACCCAACCGAGAAGAGCCATCTACTGTCCCCGTTTGGATCATGTTTGAAGGACTTCCAGTAGTCTTCTTCAACAAACATGCGGTGTTTAGCCTCGCTCAAGCAGTGGGAACGCCCCTCAAGCTAGACTTAGCAACCGAAAACTTCACCAGGCCAAATGTCGCAAAGGTATTTGTGAAAGTAGATCTCCTATCTGAAATCCCTTCTAGGGTATGGTTAGGGGTTGGAAAAGATGGTATTTGGCAAAAAATTAGCTATGAAGAGCTTCCAAGTTACTGAACAAATTGCAAGAAAATTGGTCATTCCTCCAATACATGCAAGAAAGCAGACCCGAGTGTAGTTACGCAAACCCCAAACCTTGAGAATTACATGAAGCGTCCAACAAAGAAACCGGCTCAAACCCACTGGGCACCAGTTAAACGCAATGAAATTGGCCCATCTAGAACAAAACACACCTCTCCCTTACTGCCCGACGTACCACTAGAAGAAAAATGGGCGCATTTATGTGTCCAACGTGAAGAGCTATGCAAAATCCCCCAGCAAACATTATGACATTGATCAACGAACTGAAAATGCAGTTTCAAATCAGTCACCGAAAAAAGAAAAACCACCAGTAGTGGCGGAGCAACCAGCCTCCGAAACTGACCGATCACAATTGCTGGAAATTCAAATTTCAAATTCCACCATTCAAGGGATTGAAAAAACAACCTTGGATAAGCCATTTGATTCAAATCTGGAGAGAGAGTCAAACATCCAACTACCAACAAACCCCCCACTTTTTTCGAATGTTCAAATTTCAAAACCAACAGCTAAGGATGATCTTAGCCTCACACATGCGAGAATCATGAAAGAGCTGCCTGGTTACCTTTCAGATAACGACATCCTCATTGCTCAAGCACCCGCTGCGAGTATGAGTAAGCTGATTGAACCTCAAGAAAAAGGGCTGCCCACTCTTACACGTAAAGCTCGTCGTAGGATAACGTACAACATGCCACAAAAAGTTGCTACCAGGCTCTCGTCAAAGTCGGTTTCACCTCGCCCCTCCCTCTCCTTCAATTGACATGGATTCAGTCCTCATATGGAACATCAGAGGAGTCGGTAATAAATCTTCACTCAGAAGACTCAAACTTTTAGTTAAAATCCACAAAATAAAAGTTTTAGCCTTAATGGAACCTATGGTGGACAAGGCTCAGATTGACGTAATTGCTCAAAGATTAGGATTTCAATTCTGTACAACCAATACCAATGACCAAATATGGCTATTTTGGAGTGTTGCATATGATGCTTCAGTCATCCACAGCTCAGACCAGCTTCTTCATGTTTTCATTTCACCGAAAAACGTCCAACAACCATGCATGGCCTCTTTCATTTACGCCAAATGCACCAAGCTTGAGAGGAGAAGGTTGTGGAATGAGCTTCGAGATCTTCACCAACCTACCATCCCATGAATTGTGGGAGGTGACTTCAATGTCATTGCCTCGATGGATGAATACAAAGGGGTTTCAACACTAGATTTGGACACAATGCATGAGTTTAATGATTGCCTACAAGACTAGGTGGATTGATGGATTTAGCTTTCCAAGGCTGCAAATTTACTTGGCGGGGAAATCGTCTTGGTCACACTATTTGGAAAAGGCTTGACAGATATGTTTGCAATAATGCTTTCTTGTCAACTTTCCACAACATTACAGTGGAACATCTATCCAAAACTTGCTCGGACCACTCTCTACTTCTCCTCCGCTCTTCCTCAATGAGCTTCTCGGGTCCTAAACAATTTTGCTTCTTAAACATGTGGACTAAACACCACAATTTCTTGCAGGTAGTAGATGTAAACTGGAATCTTTCTTGTGTTGGCTCTCCCTTCTTTATCCTAGCTACAAAGCTAAGACGACTCAAAGCGGTATTGCGTAATTGGAATCATACAATCTTTGGAAACATCTTTAGCCGGGTCAAAGAAGCAGACTCAAAGGTGAAAGAATGCGAGGAAAATTTCTTGAATCATCCAAACCAAAGCACCCAAAATGCTCTATCCCATGCCCAAGCTCTCTACACAAAGTGCCTATTCAGCAAAGGAAGAGGCATATTGGAAGCAAAAGACTGGTCTCAAGTGGCTAAAAGAAGGGGACCAGAACACTCACTTCTTCCACTCTTCACTCAAGGCTAAACGGCAAAGGCTGCACATCTCTAAAATTAAGGTCAATGGTGCGTGGACCAGAACACTCACTTTTTTTTTTTTAAGCAAACGAACTAATTTATTGATGGGATCATTGATTACAAAACCGAATATTAGGGCAGCCCCTTGCATCTAGTCCAACCAAATCTTTAACAGTGTAAGGAATGGTGTAGTGATCATATTCAACATACATAGGTTTTGAAATGCCTTCATTAGCTAAACTATCAGCAACTTGATTAGCTCCCTATATACATGCTTGAGATTAATGTCTTTCCCTGTGCAAAAGCTGTTGATGAATCGCAGTTGGGAATCAATACTCCAAATAGATGCCGATGAGCCCACCAAAGAGTTAACTAATACAAGGGAATCAATCTCAACAATCAGTGAGTGCACATTACACAATAGTCTACTACACATATGAAGTCCATCTACTAAGGCCAATGCCTCAACTTGTAAGTTTGTTTGTTGTTGGTAGCCATTGGAAAATGCCCAGATGCATTGTCCATTGTGATCCCTTAGGATGCCGCCACCTGCTGCCATTCCTTGGTTTCCTTTGGAAGCACCATCCACATTTAATTTCAGAAGACCGTATGGAGGGTAGTCCCATTTGACGGCTAGGACATTTTTTTGTTTGGTTTGGATGAGTTGATTACAAATACCCCATGACAGTAGCATGTCATCGGCTGTGGATACCTTTGTAAGAGGATGGATTGAAAAGATAGATACCAAATAAGAGCAAATGTCCGCGGTAATCCTTGTTGCAATACTAACGTTGCCATCCAAAACTGCCATGTTCCTTGGCTTTCCATAAGAACCAACATTTTATGCAAGGGAGTATTTTATGAACTACTCCAATTGCAGATGAAGGTGTAGCAGCCCATCACCAAGCATTTAGCTTATCCAAGATAGATGCTCTTCGTAGATGGAGTAATAGGCAATTCCAGCCAGTCTTCAAAGAAATGCCAGATTTGTCGTGGTATTTCACATTCCACAAAAAGATGTTCCAAGGATTCTTCATGACAACAAAACTAGCATTTAGAGGGCAACAAAAATCCAATTTTCTGTAAGATATCATCTAACGGTAGCCGTTTATTCAACAATTTTCACATGAATATGAAAATCTTCAACTGGAGTCTCTTGTCCCAAATCATTTGTCGAGAGAGTATCCACACCTTAGGGGGGTACGTGGATGAGAGTGAGAAGGAACCTTTAGATGTGAGGGTCCAAACAATGAGGTCCAGTTCGTCGGTCAGAAGGAGTGGTCTTGAGCTAAGAATTTCTGCAATGTTTTGTAACTCCTCATTAGAGTATTTTTCATCCAGAAGAGAAAGGTTCCAGTCATTGTGACCCCCAACTTGTGAAACCTTGAGCTGTGCATCATAAACTTGTTCAACCATGTGGGATAGAGGCCCATGTTTAGTCTCATGGGTCGAACCAAAAGGAGCAATCGTCCTTACGTGGAAGAAATAACAGCCATTTTTCTGCATCATCACGAGCTTGCAGCATTCCCTTCCAATTATATGAGTCACCTGATGATGCCGAGATTAACGTGGAATGCTGACTATTAAGGTAACGACTTTGAAGGAAAGAACACCACAGGGATTTGCCTTTCCAGAATTTCCACCAGAGTTCGATACCAAAGCCACGAACCAACTCCTCCAATGAGGGAACCCCTAGGCCATTTGAATATGCAGGCTAACACACTGTAACCCATGAGATCCAATGTCACTTTAGCACCCTATCCGAGCAACCCCAAAAGAAATTAGTAAATTGATGATCCAACTCTTTAAGTACTAATTTTGGGGTAAAAGTACTGGCAATAAGTGAATTGGGATGCTGCTTAGAACGTGCTTGATAAGAATCAATCGGCCTCCGGGTGAGAGGAACCACGTCTGCCAACCATGAATTCGGCCGACCACTTTTTCTATTAGTCAGGCTGGAAGATGTTACGTCTTCGTTTTGCCTTTTGAATGGGACAGCCCAAATAGGTGTCTCTTATACAGGGATTTGTGAACAAAGCAGGTCTTTGCTTGAATCAACCAAACCCGAGCTGGTGGTGCCTTTTTGGATAGGTAGAAGGAGCGCTTAGACTTGTTAAAGAGCTGCCCGAATGAGAGCTCAAACCTTGAAATAAAGTTCATGAGGTTTCGGATGGACTTGATTTCTCCTTTTGTGAAGATGACAACATCATCTACAAAAGCCACACATCTGATGAGATGATAGGGCACATCTTCGGGAAAGAATAGCACGATATTTGGTCTGGTTGAAAATGATCCTTCAATCATTGAGAGAACGTTTCAAGCATTAAGATGAATAGCAAAGGTGATAAGGGGTCGCCCTGCCGAACCCCTCAGGATGACCTAAAAAATTCTTTGGGTGCTCCATTTATGAGAATAGAAAACCAACAGTCCTCCAATATAAGGGTGTCTGCTACTTGGTTTGCTTCCCTACTAAAACATGTACAAAAGAAAAATTCTTTCCGATGACAAGATGATAAATAAGTTGCACTAGGGGATCAATACTCCAAGACGGTGTTGCTTTGCCATTCAAAATGTTAATGATTAAGAGTGAGTCCATCTCTACTTGAACTGATAAGAGTTGAAGCTTGACGCAGAGTTTTAATCCATCTATCGGGCCATCATTTCCGTTTTAAGGTTGGACTGATTGTGATAGAAGTTGGAAAATGCACCGTAAAACTGACCATTATGATCTCGGATGATTCCTCCTCCAGTCGCATTCCCCAGGTTTCCTTTAGATGCCCCGTCAACATTAAGCTTTGCCACTCCTTGAAGAGGGGGAGACTAGCTCACTACAATAAGATTCCTCGATTTGTGGTGGATGAAACCATGTCTTAAAACTCGAGATAGGAGGAGTTCATCCACTTGGCAGTAGCGTGTGAAAGGTTGAATTGTGGAAAGGTTTTCCAAGGCAGCACATATTTCAGTTATGATGTAGCTTATGGGTGGGTCTTTTTTGCCTTCATAGAGCAGCGTGTTTTGGTCTTTCCATATGGACCAGCAAATCAGGCTTGGGATGATTTTGTGAATCGCTGCCATTGTGGGTGAAGGGGTTGGATGCCACCACCAAGAATTGAGCTTTTCTACGATTGTATTTGATTACGGGAACTCCAGTTCCAACCAAGAATCAAAAAAGTGCCATATCCGTGAGGACCAAAGACATGTTGTGAAGAGGTGATTCAGGGTTTCTTGTGATGCTTCGTAGAAGCTACATCGTGAGGTAAGAGCAAAGCCGTGCTACAGGAGTATATCATCATCAATTGGGAGCTTTCTATTTAGCAACCTCCACATGAAAAAAGAGATTTTTGTCTGTAACCTTGCACCTTAAATCATTGTCCTTGTAAAGCTTGAAGGAAAGGTTGGTAGGGTGGATGAGATGGAAAAGGTTCCTCTTGATGTAAGCTTCCATATCAGCACATCTTTTGCTTGTGAAGTGGTCAATGATTTATCCCGAGATGGCGTGAAATATTCTATCCCAGTCTGCTTGTGTGTATCTAGTGTCCAACGCATTGAGATTCTAGCCCGTAGTACTCCAAACTTGCACAATTGTGATGTCTTGGTCAAAAACTTGTTCTATGTCTTGGGCTAGAGGGCCACGTTCTGTCCATGAGTCATACCAAAAAGAGGAGTTTCCACTTCGGAGGAGCACCACAAGGTTAAGTTTAGCCTCCTCTCGAACCTTTATCATTCTTTTCCATGTTGAGGAGGCGGTCTACTTTTCTTTTATTGTGCACAGGTGCATTGAACCGCGTGTGTATCTTGCTTGAAGAAAGCTGCGCCATAGTCAATTGCCTAGACAAAATTTTCACCAAAGCTTGAGGCTGAAACCGTGTGCTATGTCTTTGACAGAAGGAATTCCTAGACCATTTGATGACATAGGTTTACAAACCTCTTTCCAAGCGACCCAATGTCTTCTCTTTCCTAGGGCAAATTCTCCCCAAAAAAAGTTTGCAAGTGTCTTTGCCGATTCACCTCTTGGATTACAGCTTTTGGTGGTTGAAGGACCGCCAAAAGATAGATACGAATGCTGGTGAGAACATGCTTTATGAGGATTAGTTTTCCCCTCGGAGAGATAAGCTTGGAATGCCAACCACTAATCCGAGCTGAAATTTTATCAATCATCGGCTGGAAGAGTGCTCTTCTTTTCTTTGCTTTTTGGATGGGGCAGCCTAGGTACGTGAATGGGAAAGATTTCTTAGCAAAGCCTGTCTTATGTTGGATCATACGTGTTCGAGATAAAGGTGTTGTCTTGGGGCGGAAAAATGAACATTTAGCTTTGTTCACCTATTGGCCAGTGAAAGATGCGAATTTATCCAGGAATAACACTAGATTGTTCACTGATTTTGCATTTCCTTTTGTGAAGATGACTACATCATCTGCAAAAGCAAGATGGGAGATTGGTAGGCAATGACTGGGGAGACCAAATTCCATTATTCTTCCTTGCCGAACCAGGTTGTTTAGGTTCCTCGGGAGAAAGCTTCCATCATAATGATGAAAAGCATAGGTGAAAGGGGATCTCCTTGCCGAATTCCTCTTTCCACGATCAAGACAATTGGCTGAATCTTGAGGATTGAAAGAAGCATTTTGGGATTCCATTAATGAGCAGGAGAACCAGCAATGTTCAATGGCATTGTGTATGAGTGAAATCCAGGTGTCATTGAATCCCATCTTACGCATTATGGAGTATAGACTGGTCCAAGAAAGCCGATCAAAAGCTTTTGAGAGGTCCAACTTGATAATGAGGTTTCCTCCTCGTGTTTTCCTATCCATATAATCCACCATTTCTTGAGCAAGAAAAATGTTATCCGTAATATCTCGCCCTTTCACGTAAGCCCCTTACTCCTTGGAAATAATTTTAGGCAATATGGAAGCTAGTCGGTTAGCTAACAGCTTTGTGCATATTTTGTTGAAAAATCTGCAAAGGCTAATTGGCCGAAACTCATTAAAAGTTGCTGGGTTGACCACCTTTGGACCAATCAATGAGATTAGTGTACTAGTGAAAGTCCTTGGGAGTTGAGTGCCCTTAACAAAATCTTTTACAGCGTTGTGTAAGTCCTTATGAATGATGTGCCAGCAACATGTGAAGAAGGTTCCATTATAACCATCTATCCCTGCTGCCCCTTTTGGATTTCAAGCAAATGTGGCTTGCTTTACTTCATCTAGAGTAGGTTCGGCCAATAAGATGCTGCTATCCTCCTATGAAATCATTTGAGGAATGTTGGCTAGTACAGATTGATCAACGACAACATCATTGTCACGCTGTAAGAGGGTTTGAAAGAAGTTGATCCCTTCCGATTCTATATCCATAATATTGTCTGTCCACGCACCATTGACCTTAATTTTAGAGATGCGCAACCTTTGCCGTTTAGCCTTGAGTGAAGAGTGGAAGAAGTAAGTGCTCCGGTCCTCTTCTTTTAGCCACTTGAGACCAGCCTTTTGCTTCCAATATGCCTCTTCCTTTGCTAGGCACTTTGTATAGAGAGCTTGGGCATGGGATAGAGCAATTTGGGTGCTTTGGTTAGGATGATTCAAGAAATTTTCCTCTCATTCTTTCACCTTTGAGTCTGCTTCTTTGAAAAATCATCCCTTTTTATCACTAGTTGTCATGCTTTGACCTTTTACTAATTTTCTTGATGATAAATAAGCTGTAGTACATGTACAAAAGAAAATTTCTTTCTCCTCCTTCTCTCTACATTTTCTCACTCTAAAAACCAAGACCTAACAAACTCTTTTGCTTCCTTGGCCATGGCTGATCAGTTGAAGGGCAACGAAAAACCTTTGCACAAGCGCTTTCGGATGGCCAAAATTCAGACATTCCTACGCCAAAATTCGATGCACCCCTAAAGGCCCTCCAATCTCACAAAGGCGAACCAGCTGTTTTCTTTTCAAATGATGAAATTCAACACCTTGCTGCACCATTTCGTTTTACTTTGGTGGGGAACTTTCCGAGGGGGAAACCGAACATGGAGACACTTCGCAAAAGACTGTTTTCACACAATAGGATTCAAAGGTCAGTTCACAGTAGGATATCTTGACTATAAACACGTCCTCATTCGATTCTCATTGGAGGAGGATTGTCTCCGTTGCTGGCTGAAGAATACATGGTTCATCAATGGTCATTATATGCGAGTCCTCAAGTGGCACCACTCTTTACTACCGATGAGGAACCATCCATAGTCCCTATTTGGATCACTCTCGAGGCACTCCCAGCAATCTTCTTTAATAAGCACACTTTTTTAGCCTCGCTCAAGCTGTTGGGACCCCTCTCAAATTGGATATGGCAACTGAACAATTTACTCAGCCAAGCGTTGCAAAAGTATGCGTAGAAGTTGACCTCCTGTCAGAACTCCCTTCAAGGGTGTGGTTAGGGATGGGAAAGGAAGGTATTTGGCTAAGAATCACCTATGAAGATGTACCATCCTACAGTACAAAATGCAAGAAAATTGGTCATGCGATTGAATCATGCAGAGCGGGAATTGCTTTTAACCAAACAACCAACAGCTCCAGGTGAAAACATTCAAAATCCAGCAAAAAAGACTGCCCAAAAGCGTTGGACACCCGTAAAGTATCATGAAGCAGGTCCATCGGGAACGAAGCAAGTAACATCAACTACTCTTGTTGACAAAGGGACGAATTTGACCAGCCATTCTCCACTTGATGTTGTCCAATCAACTATACACACGGTTGCTCCATTACCAGGTGTTTCACACGGTGCAAATGGAATACAAATCGAGGTAGTTCAGCCCAAAAATAGCCACTAGATGAGGCGGCACCACCACTCGTGGAGGAGCAAACAAACACGGATGAGGGATTATCCCAACAACCTGCAATTCAAAATTCAAATCCCAACAAACATGGAATCACTCCAACAGCCCAGGATAAGGTTAATAATTCAAATCAGGAGATAGATTCTAACCAACATGAGGATATCTTGGAAGATCAAAATTTGAATCCTTTGGCTGGTGGGGCTACCTCGGTTTTGGAGGAGTTACATGATGTTTCTCAACTATCCATAGGTGTCCTAAAGGAAGCTGAATTTCAGCCAAAGCATCCCCAAACTCGAACCTCAAATAATCTTTCATTGGATGATTCCAACATTTCTCACGGTAAATTAATGGAAGAATTACCATGTTACTTTTCTGACAATGACTCTCCTCATGCAAACCATGCAATGAGTGAGGATATTCAGCCATCTCTCCCCACTACACAACACGCCGGTAAGTCCTTGTCCAAAAACAAAAGGCGGAAAAGAATTTATTCCATGCCAACGCCAATACGAACTCAGTTGGCTAGAACAATTACCACCTCGCCCTCCACCCCTCAGTGTTAAATGGATAGCATCTTAATATGGAATATTCGGAGGATAGCAAATAAACCTTCATTGCGTAGGTTGAAATCACTCATCAAACAGTACCGAATCAATATTCTTGCATTATTGGAACCAATGGTGGATAAAGCTAAAATTTCTTTCTTTGCACAAAAGCTGGGTTTTGAATGTTGTGAATGTAATACAAATGGCATATATCATGAAAATATGGATTTTTTTGAATAGCGAGCTTGGATTAGCTCCCAACTTCAGTTCGGACTAGCTCTTACATGTTTCTATTTCTTCTTCTTCTCAAAACACTATTTTGGCAGCTTCTTTTGTATATGCAAAATGCACGAAATCGGAAAGGAGAGCACTCTGGGAGGATCTCCGTGCCGTACGACCTCAAACTCCTTGGCTGGTTGGAGGTGACTTCAATGTTATCTCAAGTTCCGATGAATACCAAGGTTCTTGCCCGTTGCACCATGATGCCATGGGTGAATTCAATGATTGTCTTCATGATTGTGGCTTTAGAAAGCAAATAAGAATTTGGTAAGCAAATTTACCAAATAAAGAAAAAGGAAACTAAGCACACAAAAATAAGCAAGTAGCACTTAAGAATAACAAAGAAATTAAAAGAACCAACAAAAATTAAGTGCTTTTAACAGAATTACAAATTTGGGAAGTTTCCATAAATAGAAAGTTTCCAAATCTAGAAATTGGAAAGTTTCCTAAAATGAATTTAGTAAGTTTACAAAATTGGAATTTGGAAAGTTTCCAAAAAAATGAATTTGGTAAGTTTCCAAATTTAGAATTTGGAAAGTTTCCAAAGATGAATTTGGTAAGTTTCCAAATTTGGAAGTTGGAAAGTTTCCAAACTCAACTAGGAAATCAAAACCTTCTTGGATTAGGACAACAATTTTTTCTCCTTCTGAAAATCCGATTCTTCTCCTTTTTTTTTTTTCCACGTTTCTTTTTTCTTTCAACACTTTTTTTTTTCACTTTTCAGCCAAACAAATTTTTACTTTTTTTTTTAATTGGCCAACAACACTTTTTTTTTTTTTTTCAATTCGGCTAAGAAAAGATTATATATATATATATATATAGATATATATATATATATATATATATCAGCAACAACAAAGAGAACAATGAAGAACAATAACAAAGAAACAACAATATAGGCTGAAATTTTTTTTTACCGATGAACAGTAGCGGTGAAACAATACCGTGAACAATAGTACGATGAACAGTACGATTTTTTTTTTTTTGCAGAAGCTGAGATATGATTTTTTTTGAAAGAAAATCTGGAAAAATTAAAGAGTTAAACAGAATTGACCAGAATTGGACCAGCTCTGATACCAATCTTATGCAAACCCTGTGCGCAATCGACTTGATGCCACGAAACCCAACAATTCAAGATAGCACCAAAACCCAAGGATCGACTCCAAAGTTGGTCACAAGAATTTGGGCAGCAAACACACAAACAAGAGCAATAAAGAACGCACAAGAATCAAGCAAGAATTCAACCCGTTGTCTATAACGAGACAATAACCAAACTCTTAACAAGATTTAAAGCAAGAATTGACCCGTTGCCTATATAAATCAGGCAAGAACCAAATCTATAAGTCGGTTAGAACAATCACCGTTGCTTAAGCGATGATCCCAACAAAGTCTTAATCCGAAGACTAAAAGAAAGAACTTTTTCCTCACGAAAAATATGAATATTATTGATAAAAATCTACTGTATGGAATTCGTCCATATGATGAGGCCTATTTATAGGCTTATAGAAATCCTAAAAACTAGATTAAAAACTCCTAAAAAAGTAGTGCTAGGGTTCATCCATAAGTGGCTCCAAGATTTGGGCTAAATGGGCCTTATTAAGGCTAATTAATAAGCCTAAAAACTAAGAATTAAATCAACAACTAAACCCAATTTAAAACCAGCCCAATTTACACAAACTTAAACTACTATTGGGCTTTACATAATAAAGACCAAACTAAAAAAACTTGAAAGGAAATTCGGCCTTCTTGCACTTCAAGGATCTCCACTGATGCTTTACTTTGAAGAATTGGGCATCATGTAATAATGAATTGAAGATAGTCCAATCCAACTCGATCAAAATACCATGAATGTGCTCCAATCTTGGCAAGAGTGAATCCATGCTTGCTCCATCTTTCATCTCCTCATGTTGGCACATCTTTGGGCTATTCGGATCCATATCATTCTGTAAATATGTTTTCCTCTATTCCAACATCATCTTCCATTCCATCATTCCAAACCAGTGAGTCATATCCTCCAATTCTACCTTATCTTTCTTGTCCAAGGAAAAAAGAAGAGCTTCATTTTCAATGGACAATCCATGAATTACAAACTTTTTCTAAATATGGAGAATCAATTTAATCCCTTTGAAGTCCATCCTGTATATCAATTTGCACAAATTTTCTTCATAAATCCAAATGATTTCCCACCTCCTTTACGAAATTTCTTTTGGTATTTATGTCACCAATTTCATGTCTTGTTAGAATTTGAGTGTAAAAAGTTTTTGAATCTTAGACCTTCATATTTGTGTGAGTTTTTGTCTTGGTTTAGTCCTTTGTCATATTGGCAAAACCTTTTTCTTTCTAGGAAAGGATTTTTGCTAATTCAAGTTCACCAGCCAGTTCATCTCTCCGATCATATGCTACAAACTCTTCCATCTCATATAATTCTTAAAGAGTTTTCTACTTCTCTTCATAACTTGGAAGAATAATACTCAGAGTCTATGATCCAATCCAAAGAATCATTTTCCAGGAGAACAGGACAATTCCACCAGAAATATGCTAGGACCAGATGCAGGATCATGGAATACTAGAGACAATCACCCACATTGGGCAAGGGTTCAACAAGCCAAGCAAGAATATTTCTTGGCATTTCAAGATTCCCAGGATCCATATTCACAAGAGCTTCCTGAATGTTCACAATTCCAATCACATGAATGACAAAACAAATAGTCTGTCAAGATAAGATCATAAGCAAGAAGGATAAGAAACAAAAGAAGAAATAAAGCCAAACATGAGTATCACATGGAACATTTGAACATTACAGACCCAGATTCCACTTCTTCAGAAACGGACAGTTCAGATGACAATGACATTTGGAATTATTGAGTCAATAATCAGAAATTCTTGTACTATATTAATACATGTCTAGTCTGATATCCATGCTCCAGTTGAAGTGTCAAATAGAGAATTGAAGAGAATCTTGGAGAAAATGGTCAACAACTCAAGAAGGGTTTGGGCAACAATCAAGTGGATGATGCTTTATGGGTCTACCATACGATATTCAAAACCCCGATTGGAATATCTCCTTATCAAACGGTTTATAGCAAGGCATGTCATTTACTGGTGAAATTGAAGCATAAGGCTTATTGGGTGGTAAAAAGTGTAAATTTTGATTTGAAGAAGCATGTGAAAAGAGACTTTTAGATTTGAATGCATTGCATGAGTTCCAAAAAGAAGCATTTGAAAATTCATTGATCTACAAAGAAAAGACCAAAGCATGAAATAATAAGCTCATTTTGAGAAGGAATTCAAGGTCGGTGACTTGGTATTGCTTTATAATTCAAGGCTTAAACTTTTTCTAGGAAAGCTTAAATCAAGATGGAATGGACCATTCAAAGTAGTTCAAGTTTTTCCCTACGGAGCGGTGGAGCTTAAAGGAAAGGAAAGAATTTTAAGGTCAATGGACATCGGATCAAGCATTATTTTGGAGGAGTTATTGAGGATGGATGTGAAACCATCCAATTTATTCAAGAATGATCAAGTCATACTATATAGTCAAGCTAATGACTATAAACAAGCACTTCTTGGGAGGCAACCCAAGTTTTAAATTCCATGGTTTGTTCATTTTTAGCATTATTTCTTGTTTAGTTTTAATTTGGTTTGTTTTTGTTTGAATTTTGGTTTGAAAATTTTGCTTATGATTTGAATAAATTGTGCTAAGGAATGAATGGAAAGTGTTTCTAATACTTATATTTTTAATGTTTGTAGGTGGTGAGAAGACTTGGGGTGAAGTGAGAAAGAACAAGAAAAGTTCACTAAGTGCTGAATTTACATTTTGCAAAAGTTCACTTGGATGTCATGACATCAAGCTTCTGATATCATGACATCAGGATTAGTCATTCAGAAATTTCAAAATGATGTCGTGATATCAAGTTCAAACTTTCGAATAGGCAAAATTTCATTCCCATTTCGACTTCGTGACATCAAATATGCGAGCGGTATACAAGACAATGACGTCACCACAGTTATCAAAAGCTCGATGTCATGACACTGAGACGCATATGAGAAGCACATGGTAGGTGATATTGCAGCATCAAATATTTGATATCACGACACTAAAAATGGATAGAATCATTTTTAAGCAACTTTTCAGCTTTTCTTTTCAATTCAAACCCTATTTTCTTCAAGCCCTTGCCGTATCTTTTTCATCCTTGCTTTTCAATCTCTTTTTTTCTTCCATAAATTCACCATAAATAGTAGAAATCAAAACCCCCAAAACATCTAGAACAAGAATTCATCAATTTTGAAGATTGAAAGAAGCGATTTCAAGGGTTTCAATGTGCGATTTTCACAAGTTTCCAAGCGGCTTCAAGGCTTCAAATTGGTTTCCAATTTTTGGGTAATATTCTTCCTTCGTGCTCAATCCCATAAGTATTGATGATTTTTTATTAACTTGTGAGATTGTGAATTTTTCTTGGAATTTTTCTGGACGAATTTGCCATGTGATTTTTTGGGTTTTGATTGGTGAATTGCTGACAAGAAGTGATTTGGGCTTGTGAATTCTTGACTGAGTTTGGTTAATTTTTGTTTGGATTTTTTGTATTGGCTTTGAAATTGTGGAAAATTTTGGTGTTTATTGTTGTACCTTGACTTAATGGAAGTTTATTTTGAATTAAAAATGACAAGAAGAGTTCATGAGAGTGGTAGGGAGATAAAGGAAGGAAAGAGGAGAAACTTTAAAGAAGAGAAAAATAGGAGAAGGGACTAGTAGTGAGGGGTGTGAGCCAATTGTGGAACCCCCCAACTCTCTAGTGACCCTGCTCAAGATTTATTCAAAGCTAATAAGAAGCACAAGGTCATCAAAGAGAGGGAATTTGATTTGTTAATGCATTGGAGAGATTATAAAGGGGTAAGAATGGATTTGGAACCACAACTTAAGGCAAGAAAATGGGAAGGTTTTGATAGAGTAGTTGAACCAGGTTACACAAACTTGGTCAAAGAGTTTCATTGCAATATGTGTGATTTAGAAGGAGGCAAGATGAGACAGAGTGAGAGGGGTCTTAGTTTATTTCAGTTCTAAAAATATCAATGATTATTTCAATATACCCTTCAGTTGATCATGAGAAATATCGAGAGTTTATAAATGATGAAAACAAGGATACGAATGTCATAAAAAATGCTTTGTGTTCTATTAATGTGAACTAAGTCATGACTGCAACCAATGACAAGGAGTTAAAATTTCCTCGCAAAGGGCTATCTTTATTGGCTAAATTGTGGTTCTATTTCATAGTTGCATGATGTGGGGTTCAAACTCAGTAAGCTATATTTTGAGGGATAAATTATGTTTTGTGTATGCTATTCCTAGGAGGATGTCTCTTAATATTTGTAGATTGATTCGGCAAGAATTTCTTGATAGGGAGAGAACCGGGAAGCCCATATTCGATGCTCCAAGTTTGATTACCCATTTGTGTATGATTGCAGGATGCCTTATCACTCCTGGAGAGTCTCAAACTCATCCAAGATGGTCAAGGATTTTGAGAGGCATCAATGTCCAGCTAGGAGAAGCCCTTATGCCTCCACCACCATTTCCACGAGCATCATATATCCCCGTACCAGCGGATTATGTATTCAATGCACCAAGCACCGATGAGAATTGCAATAAACTTCAAGGACATTTGACTTACAGCTAGCTAGTCCACCACAACAACTTGACACTTGTTGGTGAAGCTCTCAGGGCTATCCAGCCACAACCATCACTAAAGTAGCATTATGGTCCACCTCATGGGACTTCTTTTTATAGACCACTGAGGGACCAGTGCATCAAGGAGAACCACAACAATTTGGTGGCATTGGTGGGATCCAGGACAAGGATTTTGAGGAAAGCCAACACAGTGGTGCAAAAGATAGCCAAGAAGAGATGGAGCGAGACATTAATGAGGCTAATGATGAAGAGTGACTGCTTTTGGGTACATGGAGAAGAAATCACTTCATTCCTAATTCCCTTTATCTTTCTTTATTTTATCCACTTGGAGGAGTTTGAAGACATTTCTACTTGTTCATTTCTTAGCATCTTTAGTACTTGATTTTGTCTATTTTATAGTTTTTGAGGCCTTTTGATTTAGATATTTTCTTTTAGAATAGTTGGTTAAGGGTCTTAAGTTGATGCCAAGTAGACTTACTATTGATCTTGATAGTGGATTGATAATTTTGAAGCTTTTATTGATGAATGCTTGGTTGTTGGTTTATTGTTGCTCTTAGTATTTGATTTGGTTGAGTTATTGGTAGTTGGCTAAGAGTTTTAAGCTGAGGCCAAGTACCATTTGTCAAGACGGGGTTTGCAACAAAATCCCTACCATTCATATATTTGGGATGCCACATCCAGAAAGCAAAAACACAGAAAGCTCTTTTTCAGCCAATGATAGAAAAAGTGACAGCTCGCATTCATGGTTGGCAAACACGATTTCTCTCTCCTGGAGGACAGGTTATTCTCATCAAACACGTGTTGAGTAGTATCCCAATCTTTCTTATGGCAGTTCTCGCTCCTCCACTTTCAGTCCTTAGAGGAGTTAGAAAGGCAATTTGCGGGTTTCTTCTAGGGAGATTCGGAAGGGGTTCCAAGATCATTGGATAGCATGGTCTACCATTTGTCAACCAACATCCTCCAATGGTCTCGGTATTACTCCTTTGGTGGCTGTTGTGCATGGTTTCAGCATGAAATTATGGTGGAAGTTTCAAACTGGTCTTATACACATGGAGCTCCTTTCTCCATGGACGATACTTAAATACATGCGCTCATCCTTGTGTAGCTCAAGAAACACTTGGAGACTCATTCACATGGAAACGAATGCTGCACGTTCGTGAGTCGGCGGAGCAAAATATGTTGTTCCTCATCCAGAATGCCAACTCTTCATTCTGGTTTGACACATGGACTGATCACGGGCCGCTATTTAACATGGTGGAGCATGTTTATGATAGCCACCTTTCAGTAAGGCAAGTGTGGAATTCTAGCAAATGGAATTTATCCTTACTCGACGGGAGATATTCCAGTGAGGAGCTTCACAACAACAATTGGGATGATGCATTAAAGACAAGGTCATCTACCAGAGGGATTCGGATTCGGACAAGCTCATTTGGACCCTCACATCCAACGGCTCTTTCTCTATCTCATCCACTTACTCGCCAATGGCTCAATCATTCACTAGACAAATGATTTGGGATAAGAGACTCCAATTGAAGATCTCTATCTTTATGTGGAAATTGTTAAACATACAGCTTCCAATGGATGACCTGATTTCCAAGATAGGCATCCCATTACCATCCAAATGCCGCTTTTGTAACAATGAAGAATATGTCAATCATCTCTTTGTGGAATGTACATTGGCAACACAAGTTTGGAGTATTTTTGAAGAGTGGTTCGAATGGAGTTTTGCCCCAGCCACAACCATTTTGGATAAGCTCAACTCGTGGTGGTGGGCTGCACACGCTCTTTCTACCACAATGGGGGCAATACATAAAATCCTTCTATGCATTGTTTGCTAGTTCATTTGGAAGTCTAGAAATAATGCTACATTCCAACCGGGACAAGCATCTCAGCCACCAGAATCATTGTCGACATTTGTGCTTATTTGAAGGCAGTTTCCTCAATATATGCATTTCCAAGGTAATTGCGGAAGATGAATTGCTTCTTTCACACGGGATTTGCAACCAACTTCTTTACTTGCAACCCAGGAGAATACTTGATGTTAAGTGGAACTGCCCTCCTTATGGTGTCTTCAAGTTGAATGTGGATGAGGCTTCAAAAGGGAATCCAGGTTTGGCGGCGGGAGGGGGCATCCTTAGAAACCACCATGGGCACTGCATCAAGGCCTTCTCCAATGGCTACTCTTCTCAAACCAATTTGAAGGCCGAGGTTCTGGCCCTTGTAGATGGTCTAAAAATGTGTTGCTCTTTACACCTACATGCTGTGGAGGTAGAAATGGACTCTCTAATTCTCGTTAATATCATGAAAGGGCTGTCCGCCACACCATGGAGCATTGACAATGAACTCCAGCTCATCAAAAGGCTCCTAGAAGGCAGCGTTGTTCATGATTCATTCTCACATGTATTTAGCGAAACAAATCAAGTAGCAGATAGGTTAACAAATGAGGGCATTATTACGCCCATGTATGTTGAATACGATCCGGATACCATTCCCTCCCATGTGAAAGGTTTGGTTATCTTAGATGCCAAGGGACATCCCTACATTTGCCTTTGTAAATCTTGAGCTTTTCTAATAAATCCTCACCTTATTTGGGTGTTTTCTTAAAAAAAAAAAAAAAAAAAGATGAGGCCAATTAATATATTTATTGGTGCTTGAATGATTGAATTGAATATTTTGAACTCTATAGATGATTACTTGGTTTGACTTATGGTGCTCTTAGTAACTATTTTATTTGCATTGATTTGATGAGAATTAGTTTTAGTTTATGAGTTTATGGTTTTAAGTTTGTTTGTTTGTAGGTTTTTGTTTTGTCAATTTTTTGATTGAGTAGATGGATGAGTTTTTCTTTTCTTATGTTGGGAAAGGTTCTTTTTGTGTCTGTATATATGTGTGTGTTTGATAACATTTGGATGAAAATTGATCAATTTGGTACTCGATGATGACATTTGACTTGCAATATCATATTATTGAACTATTTTAATTGGACACTTTATGAATTTAAGCGTATGTTGAGCAGTTCCTTTGTGACTCAAGAATTTCAAAAACTTGGTATTTCCATTTTCAAAAAGAGGAACTAATGTTTTGGCTAAATTCATTTGAAATATGGCTTTTGATCAAATCATGAGTATTACTTTACTGGTCAATTTGTCTTTTGGAAAAATTAGTTTAAATAGAATGGAGCGGATTAGGACATTTTGTGTGTTTTTATAGGGAATGTTATTCTAACTTGTGAATGATTGGCGTTGCTATTAATCTTAGGTATATTTTATTCCTCTTCCTTGGTTTAGGGCCGTGAGGAAAAAAAATCAATCATTTTTGCATTTAAGAATAAGGAAAGTACGGGATTTCGCACATACCCATGTTATTTTTTCGAATTAAACCATTAAAATAGTAATCACATCTAAAGGTGAGTACGGGATTCTGACATATACCCATATTGTTTCTCCAAATTAAGCCATTAGGAATTACATTTTAGAATACCAACAAGTTGAGGAGGAAATGTCTATAATACTTATCATTGATATCATGCTACTCATTCCTTGATAGATTAATGTTCCTAAATTGTATGACATTAGTATGTAGGTGGACTCCTAATGAACGTCTATTTCTATATTACCTTGTTGGGATGGTTGAACAACTTGGTAATCCTTTTTTATTTGAGTAAACACTATGTTTTGAATGAATGGAACTTGCTTTTTGAAAACCTTTTTGAGAATGGCCAATGCTTGGTTATTTGATATCTTGTGTAGCATTTGAACTTTGAGTTTTAAGAAATTTGAAAACTTAGAGTGACTAGTTGAAATGGTCCAATTGTCATATAGTATTTGATTCCCTTGAAAGATTTTCAAATTATTCATTAGTACATCCAGTATTCATCTTTTGTGATGTCATTTTTGGTGGTGCGTTTGAAAGCTTGTTTTTTGGTTAGTAAGATCTTTTTTATTTCTTGTTTTGCTCGAGACTAGCAAAACACAAAGTTTGGGGATGTGACAACTCTAGTAAACTAGAGTTATTCTACTTCTAAACTATAATTTTTTTTGTTAGTTTAACCCTTATTTTTGGTAATTACTTAAGTGTTTTAGCTTAATTACTTGCATTAGGTAATTGTATTTGCTTTATTTGTAAATATTAAGATGTTAATATGGTTTTTGCTTAATTTTAGCTTAATTAGATCACTTATGTGGTTAAGTATTTTGTAGGATAAGAAGTAAAAGGGTGAAAGTTCAAGATTACAAGAGTCCAAGGAGCAAATTGCAAATAATAAAGATTGAAGACTTGAGCTGGAAGAAACTCGATGTCGCGACATGGGATTGTTGACGTCGTGATATCGAGGCGAGATTTCAAGTGTAATTTAAAGCTCGAAGTCACGACATCAAAACCTCCATGTCGCGACATCGAATTTCATCAACTTAATAGTTCTAGGGAAAACTTGTAATTTTGGGTTGCAACTCTTTAAATTTTATCTTGTAAGCCATTCAAATACACATAGTAGTAGTGTAGTTGGTAATTGAGTTGTTTAGATTTGTTTAATTTTAACTTAAGACTCAAATTTTCTTTTTAATATAAAAGTTCTCTTTTAATTTCCTTTAGATCTAATCTTTAATTTCCAGCAAGTATAAATTTTGATTAGTTAATCTTAGTAGAATTTTCATTAGTTTCAAATAGATATAATTTTCATATGCCTTCTTTTTAAATTTCTTGCAATTCAAGTTACTTCCATTTCAAGTATCTCTTGAAGTTTCTAGGGCTCTTGCAAATTTAGTACTTTTTAGTCAAAAATCTTCATTTCTTTGCTTTAATTTCTAGTGAAATTTCTTTTATTTAATCAAAAAATATTTAGTTTTAATCTAGTTTTCTTTACAAATCTAGATAGCTTTATTTAGTAGAAAATGGAGTTCTCTTTCTTTTCATGTTCTCTTTATTCTCTTTCTTTAGCCAATTTAGGATTACCTACTTTCTAATTCTCATTTTGTTTTAGTTAATCTAGTGAATTCAGAGGTAATTTTTACTTGCTTTTATTAGATTAGTCTACATAGTCCTTTATTTGTTAATTACTTACATAATTGAATATGTTTAGTGCTAGTTTCTTGCTTATTGTTGTTTAGTCGAACTATACAAGAACTTTTAAATCTCGGTAATTCCTAAACCAACAATTCTTGTGGGACGATACCCACTTATCATATACTACTACCTACCTTATATGTATGTAGGATTGAGAGTAGAGGAATAAGTGTAGTGTGATTAATTTATTAGTTGGTTTAGTTTGCACTCTACCCGTGGCGAACATCAAGAGAGAGCAATTCTCGGAATTATTTTCTTAGATTTTGTCTAGGGTTTTGAACAACAATTAGGGTTAATTAGTTCTCAACTCCTTGGATCAATTATTGAAATTGTGGACCGTTCAAGATATTCAATTCAAATATTGTCATTTACAATTATTTCAATTTTGGTATTTAGTCTTTTAATTATTTCAATCCAATTGCACTTTTGAATTCCATATATTAATTTAATATGCTTGCAATAAATTCCATCTATTTTTTTCAATCTTGCATGTTATGAATTGCTAAACTAATTAGGGTTTGGGTGCGGGTGGTGCAAATAATCATGAAAAAATCTAATTTAAGGCTTAATCATTAAAATTATATTAATAGGCTAATAATTAACATAAAAACACAATTTTAAGGAGTAACTAACTTTAGTTTTGGTTAGGTTGGCAGAGGGAATAAGGTTTTTTTAATGTCAGTCATAGACTAGTTTTAAATTATTAGGCTAAGTATTCTAGTTTAGGTTGACGAAAGTAATTAATTGTTTCGCTAAGTGTTCTCGGAAAGAAACTCAAATTCCAGGAGGTTAATACTCAAATTGGTTAGGTAGGTTAGATATAGATTCTTGAACCCTAGTTAATTAATTTGATAGGATTCAATCACCAATTTAGTACTTCAGGAGTTGGGTTGAAATATGGGAATAGAATCTCCATTAATTATAACTTAATCAATTGATTGACCCAATATTTAATTGACCTTAGATAATTGCTAACCTTTCATTCAGCCTATTTTTATCTATTGTTGTTGCTTCAATTTAATTCAATTGTTTCTTAGTTTTAACATCTTAATTATTTCTGCAAATTTATTTTTAAAATCCAAAACCTCTGCAATTCGACCATCTAAATAGAAATTGCATTAGAATCTTAGTACTTGTACTAGTCCTCGTGAGATCGGCCTTGCTCACACTACTATATTGATAACTGTATACTTACAAATATTAGTGGAAGCGTGGGATAAGGAATTATAACTTGTCCAACGTGGATCAAAATGGCGCTTTCAAGGGCACAATCAGAGAGTTGAAGCTGAAAGTTAAAGACTTAGAGGGTCATTCTATTCATCAACAGGAATTACTAGTAGAGGCCTAGGAGAAGAAAAAGACACTGATTAGTGATGGGGTAGTCGAGATAGCTGTCATGTGCAAAGGTTTTAATATTGCCAAGGAGCAAATGAAGAAGCTTTATTCGGGCTTGGATGTTAATCAGATTACCTCGAGCAAAGCGAGGCTATGAAGGAGGTCCCATCCTACGGATAGACTTCTTCTATTGATCAAGGAGAAATGCAGCCAGTGGGTGATGCTTCTACTGATCAAGGAGGAAAACAACCAAATGGTGGTACTTTGGAAGTATAGGGATAGATAACTAGATATCCTCCTTCGTCGTGCCTGATTTTCTTTAGTCGTACCAGCCTGGTTAGCAATATCGTGAGATGCATAGTACTTTTACATTTTCATTATGATTGTTAAACATTCAAGGATCAATAATATTTACACAAAACTGAAATTTTTTTTATTGTGTATTGTATATTTACTTGCCAGTCTCATAGGCTATAAAATTTAGAATTCTTGAATCTTTCTGACAAAATGTTAATATTTTTTGGTACCTAAGTTTTCATGAGTGAAAGTTAGGGTGTTTATTCTGGTATTGTCCTTCTATATAATTTAAAGTTAGGATTATGCAAAAAATTAGGATTTTATAGTACCGTCCTTCTATATGAGTAGAAGTACTTAGAATTTTGTTTTTGTACCATTCTCATGCATGAGTAGAACTTATATTTTTTGGTACCTAATTTTTGGATTCAAAAATTAGTGCTTCTTAGTACCGTCCTTCTACATGAGTAGAAGTTAGGATTTTTTTGTATTGTCCTCTCGTATGGGCGAAAGTTAAGATTTTTTTGTGCTTGTTTATAGGCTTGGAATTCGTTGGAAGTCTTTATAATTGATACTTGCATGTTCTTTACTTTTTCTAAAATTTTCTAGTGAACTAGAAGAGACGAGGAAGAAAATATAAAAGTTAAAGAAAATTCAACTAACATTTCTACTAAAATGTCTTAACACTTATTCTTTGACAATGAGTATGGAATTACATTACTCAACTCCATTGGTAGAGCTATGC
Source organism: Cinchona pubescens (assembly GCA_025175665.1). Lineage (NCBI taxonomy): Eukaryota > Viridiplantae > Streptophyta > Magnoliopsida > Gentianales > Rubiaceae > Cinchona > Cinchona pubescens. Next base: position 3,470,971 of record JANKKI010000232.1, read on the forward strand.
TATGGCATTGTCTTATTTTTTCCAAACAAAGGTTGACACAAAACAACAATGAAAAAGACAAGTCTTCTTAGCAGCAATGACCGAGCTCAAATGAAGTTGGAGTAATGGGTAGTAAATGGAGATGGAGTACTCAAAACCTTTGTGTCTCATGTGATGATATGAACTCGCCTAAATAGAAGGCTTGTTGAACATTACAGTTAACTGGTAGAGTTGTTCTCATGGGATAGGCTATATTCCTTTCAACTTGATGCAGCAAGGAAGGCTGAAAAAAGTAGCCTAAATCATAGGTGCATTAATGTCAGAATTTCTAGTAGAGGTAGAATAATGCTTGTACTTTTCATGAAAAATGCATATTGATCTACAAAACTTGTTGAGCTCAGCTTAGGACACCACAATTATTATGCAAGGTATATTGATCTGTGTAAGCATGATGACGATGCATTATATAACATCATAGATGACGTATACCCATAGTACCTCAAGTAGGGAAAGAGTTCATAGGAAGCCAGCTATAATACCCATGATTTGTGGCTAATTTATTAGAGTAGGATTATAAACTAAATAGGAAATAATAATTAAGGAATTACATTGATTAGAGAAAGATAAGGAAATTACATTGATTAGGAAAGGTGAATAACATTATTTTTGTTAAGAGCATAAATCAAATTAGGAACAAGATCATAAGTTTTTGGAAATAAAAAATAGATAATTAGAGTTATTACTTTGTTAGTATTTAGTATAGTGCAAACAACTATTTTTGCTACAGTAGTAAATTAGAAGAGGAAGAAATTTGGCATAGTTGAGGTTAGTTTCATTTATTTTAATGCTTTAACTTATTAAATTTGTTTTAATACTTTGGTTAAATTACAAAGTATCTATATTGTATTTTAATTAATAAATTTACTGAATTATGAGTTTAGGCTAATAGGCTGATGGAACCCATAATTAGATTTTTTATAGCTTTGGGTTAATTTTATGTTGGGGGATGTTAAGAACAATTTTTGTGTTTTCTGAAAAATTATTAATATGTACAAGGTAAAAGAAGAAGAAAAATGATTGTCAAGAAGAGAATTTTCCATTTCTATAAATTATTATTTTCAACTAAAATAAAAGAAATTAATTTAAAAAAGAATAAAGTGGACAGTCGGAATAGATTTGGTTACGGTCAGATTTATTGGTGTGGTGTCTGCCAAATTGAGATGGTGGTCTGGGAAAGACGTGGCCAAAATTCTATGAGCAAATCCATAGCTAGAGGTGTGCAGGTATGACTGGTGGAGATTGATGGTGTGTTGCCATCGATTAGAAGTTGAAGTCGTGGCTTGGCCACGGGCGGGCTAGGAATTGAACGGTCGAAACCACCTGATCAATGGAGGGAGAAGAATTTAGTAGTTCGATTGGAGAGGAAGATGAAATTGTGAGGTTCATCGGAAAAAAAAAATGGAGGCTTGGTTGGTGACGGGAAAAGAGAATCGTGGAAGAAGATTGGGGATTTGCAAAAAGTTTTTAAAATTACAAGATTAGCCCCTGTAGTTCTAAAGTATTACAGTAGGACTTAAAACATTTGAAAACGTAAGTGGTATTGAATCCTTTTTAAGTTCTAGAAATTGTATTTTGACTCAAATAATTTTTAAAGACACATTAGTAATCTTTGGAGGTTGTTGAATTTACTGAATAGACCCTATAGTTTATGAATATTTTGTTAAGACCCAAAAAGGTTTCTATAATTGATAAATTGACCCCTATAATTTGTGAAGTTAATAATGACCCTAAAGGTTTTATAAAGTTTATATAAGTCATAAATCTTTAAAATTACCTAAATACCCTAAAATATTTTTACAAGTTAGGCCTTAACGTTTTTCTAAAGTTATCAAAACATCCCAAGTGATTTTCTAAGTTAATAAGAGGTTCTGAAAGGTTTCATTTAAGTTAGATAAGGCCTAATATATTTTGAAAATATATAAATGAGTTATCTCAAGTATAAGAAATCGAAATAAAAATACTTTTCATTTAAGAAACTATAAGACCCTATAGTCAATAATTCATGAACACTAAGGGTTAGGTATAGACTAAGTTGAATAAGTGGATTAAATGGAAAAATTTGTTAGGGAATCTTATTAGTAGATGAATAATTTACTAAGTAAGGGATTATGAACCTTTTATACGTAACACTGAAATCGAGGACGAGTCAATACAAGGTTAAGGTGTTTAAGTGTATATCAAGGTAGGTCGTGCTTACTTCTGTACTTTTGAAATTGTTTTTTGAACTATATGCCTTTGAAATTGTTTTAAGACTTTGCATGATTTTCCAAAAGTCATTGATGAAAATATATTTTGTTCAAAGAATTACTTTTCTAAAAAATATGGATCATGTATGGATATGTGACTGCTTGATTTTATAAAGTAAGAAAATGTGATATCTGTATAGTTTTGATATGCTTGATATGTATGTGTTGTACAGATAATAACAAGAGATAATCTCTTTAAATGGACATGACATAGTCAGTAGGGATTATAATTCTAGATATAGTCAAGTCAAGAATGTCCTGAAATCATAGTAAGGAATTCCTTTACATCACACAGCCATAATAGCCATGACACTACAAGAGAACATCAAGTGGTCCCCGAAAAACCATGACACCCTTTTCTAGTAAGGTTAACCACTAGACTAAATACTCAAAAGTCGATGACTGGTTGTTTAGTTTTGAGCCGTTTAAATGAATACATGTTTTTCTAAAATGACTTTGTGCCTACATAAAAAGTACATGGCATGAAAAGTATATGACGCGAAAAGTACATGACAAGAAAAGTTGTTACATGACAGTTAGATTTTACAAGATGAATGGCATGAATATTTGAACTCTTCATTACATGTTCCAAGAATGATTTTTATAAAAGCATGGGTATGTGGTAGTATGTTATGTATGAATGAATAATATATATGTAATAGCATGATCCAATGGGAGGAAGTACTACTTGTTGGTTGACCACTCACCCTATGTATTTTATATTTTTGTACAGAAGACTAGTACGAGTATGTTTTTAGTTGAAGATGAGGACTAAGCATATGAGATCGAGAAAGCTCAACTTAATATGGCCACCATGTTAGAGATTTCCATAAGAATATTTTATTAAGTTACGGCTGCTAGCTCCAAACAATAGTTTATTTATTTTTGGATTTTAGTTAATCATTTTAGCTTAACGCATTTCATCTTATTATTTCGAAAAGATATTTATTGTTGTGATTGAATAAATTAAAGACTTATTAGTGATAGATATGAGCTTGGTGTTCATGAGTTTAATCGTGGGTATAGTGAATGATACGTGCCTAATATGTGCTGGTTAGGGGCGTGACCTAATAGAATTGGCTTTTAAATTTTCATTGCGGCAAGCCATGAATTATAAAGAATGGGATCCCATGTATTATTTTGTGCAACCAGGGAGCCAACAGTTCTTATAAGCTATATAATGAAAAGGAGGACAATAAAGGCCTCAACGATTGGACTCTGAAAAATGTTAAAGAAAGCCTCTTCACAATCGAACATCAAACTTCATCACCGCCAAGCATCGCGAGCACAACAAATTCAATCTCTCAATAAGTTCCACTGCACGTACCTTTTTCAAATAGATGTTTTAGAATTTTGAAGACAACTATCACTTTCAGTGCCGGCGAGGCACCAATATTGAGCAGGTGCCAAATCATATACACATAAAGACCCTCAAGGATTTCAAGAACCAAGGGAACTGGATCATAGATATCTAGTCCCTGATGAATTACAACACTAGCAAAGAGTTAAAGGTAGCCATTTTCTTCTGTATATAGCGTATATAGATCAGCCCAAAGTTTAGGACCCCATGAGGTTTTCATTGAGAATCCATTATTTTGTACACAAATTCGTAGATGACTTAGGCATAATTAATGTTGAGCTGTACTTGCAAGCTATTGAATATGTGATTGATAATTATCACGCTGTAATTTCTTCTCAATGTACAAGGAAATCTATTAATTCCAATAAATTATTTTAGTTTTTACATCAAACTTTCTGTCGACTGAGTAAAATTAATATAACCACGCCCATCAAGGGCCACCAATACTTAAATCAATCCCTAACTATTCTAGCTACCCTTTTTTAATAACTGCAAACATTGAATCCCTATCTAAAATTAAGGCGAGTTATGACATTAACAATAACAAGTACCATGTTGTTTTTACTCATTATTCTTAAAATTTATTAATTCACAAGCCTAGAGCATGCATGGGTAGCCAGTGTTGATTCCGTGGGACTAACTCGGAGGCAACCGATGCAACAGATAATGCAGAAAATATGTGCCTGGATTCTATTGAAGCATGTTAATCCAAAAAAAGAAATCATTGTGGTCCAATTTCCAACATAGTCATAGTTATCTACCTAGTAAGAGTTATATTTATCTGAAGTCTAGACTCCTCAGACATGTTTGCAGTATTCGCAGCAAGTTCAAATCTAAATTTTTATACACTCAAAAAATATTGTTTATGTATTCCTTGGCAAGCCAATAAAATGATCCAACGGCTAATATCAAGCCAACTCATTGATCTAGATTAAATCAGCAATATAATCCTAGCTTGCCAACTAATAAATATTCCTAGCACTTGGAACCTTCTAGATATTCTTGGATATTTTCGAAGTAACCACAATGATTTCTTCAAAATGGTAAAACTTTGCATCAAATCATGTCTTCATTATTTTTATTTTAAATTTAAAAACTCCTTCCAAAAGGTATAGGAACAACTAACTCCATCTCCGGTATAGTATATTTCCTCTCTAATGCAGTAAGCCCTACGGGCCCCAAATGGTAATTTCACATCTTACCAGCAATTAGATGCCACGTGGACTCTATTAACTCTCCCCACCAATCAAAAATTGACATGTGGTAGAGAAGGGGTATAGTAATATTATAAGGCCCATTTTCCTTGAATAAGTCCCTTACTCCCTCCTTATATGGGATATAGAGTTTGAGAGGGGTTTGAAGAGAGAGACTCTCATACATAGCATTAATGTATCATTACTTGGCTACCCTTATCTTTTCCCACCCTAGGTGATATTAGAAATTTCATTTTCCGGTGAACGGATAATGGCAGCGTTCACATAACCTTAAGCATACTGCTACTTGGCCTTTTGATGATCACATGTAGGGTGATTTGACTTTGGCTACCACAAAGTCTGTCATTATGTTTAGGTGCTTGAGCTTAGAACTAAATTGCACTAGTTGATTAATGACTTCATTTGGGTCAATAGTGTCGCTAAAAAACCCTATAAGTAAGTGGGTAGGCAATTAGTTTAAACTTATTTTTAGGCATATTCATCTTTTGGAAATTAAGTGTTGTAGAATATTGCGTCCATAGAGCTCACTACATCGACTAATACTCTTTAATCACAGTTAATTATGCAGAGGGTGATACCAAGTGGATCGTCATGTTATATTAGATGTCTTTCCATATTAGTAGCAGTAAAGGTGATCTCTAGCAGGTTCTTTTCTCCAATGGCAAATTTAAGTTGCTAACTTAGGGTGTATTTCTTATAGGCATTAAAACTATCTCGTCCTGAGGAACCTCTAGAAATGGTATTGATGACTTACCGTGTGCTCTCCTAAAAACAGGGATTATTGTTGCTATATTTTTGTGGACTCTTCTCTCTTCTATTAGGGGTACGCCCCTCTCAGATCTACCTCTCTCCGGAGATTATCCTCTGAGGCTACGAACTCACCCAAATAATCTTTCCTTATGAGGTCTTCAATGAACTTTCTCAATGTGTGACAAAGATTAGTGACATCCATGAATATTGTGAAACCAACGCTATTTGTTCTTATCTCAACTATGGGGTACATTAAATCTTAAACTCTTATCTTAGGACAAAATATTGCAATCGAGTCCTAAGACAAATTATTGTAATCGAGTCCTAAGTAGCACTATAGAGGTAAATACAGGCTCTATGTCACTTACAAGGCGTTTGGTTTATGTAGAAGGAATGTGAATCAAAGTTAACGATACCCTTAACTATTATTTAGTTAATCACTATTGGAATCATTATATCGGAATGAAAGTGTTAGAAAATATCCACTTTCATTACTCATTTGTGACGTGAGTTTCAAATTAATTCCATATAACTTATTAATATAAAGAAACTCATTCTTTGTTCAAACCAAACAAGAAAGAATGATATAAACTTATACCAATAGTGCGGTTTTGATTCCCATTCTGATTCTGATTCTGATTCATGAATACGAACCAAATATCTTGTAAATGTTAGTTCCGCAAACCATGCAAAATTATGATATGTGGCACCTTAAAATAAATATTATCTATACTATACATAAAGAAGGAGACCGACTTTTAGTGTTTGTCACTTTATAAACTTCTAATTTTATCCTTTCTGAGTATTAATAATATCATTTTATACCACCATTAATAATTACCCTATATAATTTCTTCCTCTTTTATTTTTTAAATCATACACATAGTGTACACCTTCCCTACTAATGTGTGTATATATATAAAGCAACAGGGTTAATTTGGTGCGATATCATAATATGAGTTGTCAAATTTACCCTTATCATTGTAATAATTTTTAATAATAGCATTCATATGTAACCACTAATTAACTATCTTTATGATTCTTTTTTTATATATAAAATTTTTTATAATTGCACTTCGGTTGTGCGTCAACAACTACTAAAACTTTAATGTCAAGACACGAACTCCTAAGTGGCACCGTAGATACACTGATCACTCTTTGTCCAGGCCCAGTTCGGTAGTTCATTTACATCTAATTTTCTTGGATCCAAATGAAAGCTCAGTCTACATATATACCGGAATCATCTACCGGGGAAATATGCCCGCTTTCTCCCGTAGGTGATTCCCTCCAACTCCGACGTACGTTTCTCTATCTTTTCCTAACGAAATTTTTACAGTTTTCTATCTTTTCCTGGAAAGTTTAATTCATTTTTCTAATTTAATTTGCTTACTGCAGTTTTATCTTTGCAGGTTGCTAACTGCAACTATATATTTCTATCCTAATTGATTTGATTTGGTAAGAAATTGTATTAGTTAGTAAGATTCAAGGCTTATTTACATTTTTTTAGAAATTGATATAATTGATATTTGTGTTATTTTAGTTATGTGTAATTCCGTCTAATTACTTTGAAACTCCATGAGATGCTCTGAGTTTTGTGGTTTGCATTGGTTGATTAGTATGATGCATGCATTTATAACCTAGACAAATGGCAATTTTGTGATGCTTTCTTTATGAGATACTGGAGTTTTTTGGTTATAGGAACTGGGTTGGAATATAATTGCACTCAATAAAGAACTTTGACAGGAATATTGGCTTGGCATTTAGGACAAAATGGTACATTTGAATGCCTAAGGTTGCAGAATCTGTTAATTGGGTGTCTTGGTTAGAAGATTGTCATGTTGAAATATCTTAAAACCCTGGCACAATTATCGGGAAAGGGGATTCCTCTTTTATTTATACACATGCAACTCTGGATGTTAATAATTGCTTCTTAGAATTGGTTAAACTTGCTCAATTCTGTCTCCAAATTATAGCAAGTTTGAGAAACTATAAATGCACAAAAATGTTGTATGGTTAAACTATATCTTTATGTCCGATATTTCTCTTCCATGCCTATCTTTATATTTGTCTATACACAATGCACAGACATAAATAAATTTATAAATTTGGAAATGCAAAGGAGGGGCTACTAGAAAAGAATTGTTTTATTCTTTCTAGTTTTTTTCGTGATGAATTTGATAACTAAATGAATCGATATCTACTAATCTCGTCAAAGAAATGAAGTACTTGCTGCTCTGTTTTTCCTTTTGGTTCATGTTATTAAATCTGCTAAAATGATATTACGGTGAAAGATTTTTATGATATTTTGCCTAATTTGTTTCTTACCTTTCCATGAGATGTTTATTTTTATTTTATTTTTTTTCCAGTTGATTTTGCCTACATTATATAGAAAAGAGCATATGTGGAACTCTTCATCATCCTTGTGTTTTGTGGTCTTTATCACATGGTGATCACGTGTGGGCACAGATCTCCAAGTGTCTCATCATTTTGAACTTTTCCTTTGCAAAACGATCCTAATTGTCACTAAACAAAAGATTTCTGGAACCTTCCAGTTAGCGTCTAATTTTTATTTATATGAACCTTGGTATTTAAAACTGAAATATTGATGATGTGATTACAAGTGAAAACTAAATTCTCTTTCAATCACCTGAGATTATAAGCTCTCACTTTCAAGGCTGAAAGCTTTGAAAGAAATCCTTATCTCTTGGATAGATTTCCGAGACTTTGAATGGCGAGGGGTTTTCTTCAATCTAGTTCAAGATCGACAAGGGGCTCTCTCCAGCGAAGATCTGGTTTTTGTTCCATTGATTTTCATTTATCTGTTTTTATTAATTTTTCTTTCTTCTGTAACTTTGTCCAGTGTTTTTGCCTTTCTGCATATGCATTTCTTTATTACTCTTGATATAATCCGTTGCGGCCTTGACCACACAATATTGGAACCTATGGTCCACATGTTCTTGTGTTGGCTGTGTATCTACTTGAGTAATAAAAGGAAACTATGAAAATATTTCAAGGTCATTATATGTTGTTCCATAGATTTGGATATGTGTTGAGATACTATTTTTCAGGTTAATTACTCTTTACTCCTTAACTTTAGGTCATTAACAGTTTAGTTACCTAAACTTTAGGTTAACTAATCTTTAATGCTCAGGTTATTTTTCAGGTCGACTTTAGGTCACTAATAGTTTAGTCCCTAACATTACTCTTTGAGCACTAACTCTAATGGCGTCTGGAACTTTGGCTAAATTGAGAAATATACCCCTTGGTTAATTACACTTTACCCCCCGTAAATTTTAGTGTCAAAATACTTTAGTCCCTAACGTTATGTTGTGAGCTCTTAACCTCTTCCGTTATGTCAACTTAATGTTTTGACAATTCTATTCATATTTTATTCTTTTTTTAACATCCATTTGCTCTCCATCTTTCTAATAACCACCACCAACAAAAGAAAAAATAATACACTTTCTTTTTTCTTCTTTAAAAAATTTTGTACTTATTATGATTGGCCCAAATAATGGTAAACAATAAAACTTAGTTCAAAATTTCTACTCATTGGTATATCTCTATAATTTTTTATTTCGCCAAAATTTCAAGTTAAAGAAGTCATTCTAATCAAGAGACGTGAAACCGTTAGAGCAAAGTGTCTATTTGTTCACTAAACTATGCTCTGGTTGTCATTTTAGTCACTAAACTTCTTTGGTGTCCGAAAAGGTCACTCAATTTTTAAAACTCCGTTTAAGGGGTCACTCTATCAATTTGCGGTGTTAAATCTCCGTTAGTCAGCGTATGTGCATGTCACGTTAGTTTCAGTGGGGGTAAAATTGTCCAATTAACCTTTGCCACACTTTACTATCAACATCTTCCTTCCCCATCACTACCCCTCCTCCCGTAACAACCATAACCACCGCCCCAACCCCATCTCCACCACTCCCAACCCATCATCCACCCCAACCCCCCTTCCCCCACTATGGTCCAACCTCTAGATGTGTATAAGAGACAGATTTTACCACCCGAAACTCCTCTTTTTATCCTATTCTTCAGATGTAAATATTTTTCTGAGGACTAAAATAAACATTTTGGCAGCATATGGTTCCCAAAAACTTAAATATAACCAATACACTTAAATTTAAAGCCAATAAATAGGAAATCCCTCAAATCTCACAACCCGTATCAAGATTTTTCAAATAAGGAGACCCCATTTCCTCCTCAACCAAGAAAACCACCTTGTAAACTTGTTGATTCTTCCCAACAACCCCAAAACCCAAAGAAAAAAAAAAACCATTATTACTAATGCTAAAAAGATTCAATCTTGAAAAAACAAAAACATTTCACCATTATACTTTATCTACTAGAAAAAAAAAAAAAAAAAAAAAAAAAGCACTCACTGACAAGGAAGGTACGAGAAAGAGTCCATTTCTAGGCACGGCCAACAATAGAGAAAGGCAGCGAATGGGTTGGGAGGAATCAGTGAAGCAATGAAACTGTTGCTATCCCTCCAATTGTTGATAGATCTTCTGCACTAAAACTACCTCTTTCCTTTTTAATTTTTATTTATCCCTTTTATTTTCTTCAAATTTTTTTTTTGTTTTTTTTATGTTTTTTCTTTTGGGTTGAAGGGGAAGTGTAAATGGGAATTGAGGGAATTTCTTGATTTCTGGTGGTTATTGGGTAGGCAATATTATGAGTTTTGAGTTGTTATATTGATTTAGCAAATGGGAGAAGAGTTTGGTAGAGGGCAATGAGAAATGGGCTCATTAGGGAAACTAGGAGGAAGGACTAGGAAATACGAATGAGAAAGAATGTAAAAAAAAATTGAACCTAAAATCTTGACATCTATGACCAATTGAAGCTGGAGTGAAATCTTGAAAATCATTGAATTTAGCTTTTCTAGAACTCATGATTAACTGTAACATTCTCCGCTGGTTCGAAAGAACTCGACCTTGAGTTTTAAAGAATTGAAGGATGAAGAACTCAAAAGTTTGATATTCTATCCATGAGTTACAAAGATAGCTGCAATTCCGAAAATTTCTCTTGCCATGTTCTTGAGGTAGAAATAGAATAATCTCTGACTTCAAGGGCTGAATATTGTGATAAAACTCTTCGACAGCAAAGTCAATTACTGAAGGGATAAAGCAGAAAATTCCTCATGACTTTGTTCTATGACCTTGCTTCAAATTTGATGTTACCACATGCTCTTTAATAGCTCTTTCATAGCTACCTCCTTGATTTGCTTGGCTGAAACTATAATGGCTTCCACGGGCTTAGTTTTTAGAACTTCTTCCACTAGACAAGTCTCTTTTGCAAGTCCAGCTTAGGTTCCTCAATAATCTCATCAAATCCAATAGCCAAATTTGAATTGTGAGGCACCACTAATCTGCTAAATAGTGATCCAGAATCAACAGCCATGTTCTGAGAAATCTCAGTCTTATCAAATCCAATAGCCAAATCTGAATTTTCAGGCACCACTAAACTACTTAATAATGATCCAGATCCAGAATCAGCAGCCATGTTTTGAGAAATCTCAGCTTCTGTAAGAGATTCTTGTGTTCTACGCTCTCCTGCACCATGATCTGGTACAAAACCTTCATGGTACATCATGCCTTTTTAAACCATCCATTGACATGTCGTTTTCTGCCTGACGATAAAACTCTTGCTTTTGATGACGTTAAAAAGGCATATACTCTACTCTTCTAAGAATAGCTCTCTCATCAACCCGAGTAGAGGTATATCTTTGGTGTTAAAGTATACGACGTTCGACTGTAAGCTACCACATATAAGCTACTCCATCCAGTTTTGTCTTAGAAATTAAAATTTTGTAATAGTTTGTAACAAAAAAAATAATCCAGAGAAGCGAACCCTTTCCAGAATATTTCAAGATGACCTGACCCGTAAAAAGAATGAAGAAACATGATGATTTGCTTGATGTAGGTAACCATATTTATAGATGAAAGAAGAAAAAATATGGTTAAGGAAAGAGAGGAGAGTTAGCTCTGATACCAGCACAAGATTGGGCCATTTTGTCTACAAGCGCGAGTAGAAGAATAGAGGAGATTTAGGGCTGTTTCGGGGCTGTCAACAGTACCCGTGAACACTATTTTTTGGGAAAATCAGTTTTATAGGGGAGAAGAAAGAATCTCAGAAAACATTAAAGAAGGAAAAAATATAACTATACAAACAAATGATTGAAATTTTATTTCATCAATCTCCTGTCTAAACTAATAGACTAACAAGGCTATTTATAAGAGCTGTAAAACAAGCTAACATTCAGAATTCTATTAGGAATAGAATTCCTACTATTTAGAATAGTAGGAATAAACTCCCCAACAACCTCTAACACTATTCCTATTCCTATTCCTATTCCTATTCCTATGACAACAATAATTCTAAATAAACTCCCCCTAACATATTAAGATAAATAAATACACTCAACTACTAAAAAATTCCTGCAGCAGTATGAAAGACCAAATTACCCCAGAACCTAAAATTGGACATCTATGACCAATCAAAGCTGGAGCAAAATCTTGAAAATCAGCTTTTTTTGAACTAATGATTAACTGCAATAGGCTGAGTATGATAAAAGAGTAAGGTGAGGTGCACTGAATGAAAATTTTTTAGGTTAATGATATTGATAAACCGTCACCTTCATTACTAATCCATTCCTTATCTCAATCTGTTGAGAATCATTCACCAGGAAACTTCACAACCAGATACGTCTCACTCTCCCTCTTTGCTTTCTTCTCCTTGTGCTCTTCCCTCCTCCCACTCTGTGTGTTTTTGTTGCCTTTTTCTGGATTATGGCCTTCTTGTGGTCTCTCTCCCCTCTTCCTTTTCTGGATTATTGTCTTTTTTACGTCTCTCTCTCCCCCCCTTCCCTTTTTTTTTTTTTCCATAATTGGATTCTGGTCTTGTGCATGCATCTTCCCAATCTTTTCCTTTTTGTTTTTGGATTGTGGCCTTCAATCAATGGTCATAAACTCTCCAGCTTCTTCGTTTTCTTTTTCCTGTTATAATTTGAATACAGTTTCTGTTTATTGTTTAAAGCTTTGATAATCAAGTTTGTTGCTTCCAAAATACTTGTTGTAATTTACATACAGTTCCTGTTTGTTGTTTAAAGCTTTGGTAATCTAATTCATTCTTGTTGCTTCCAAAGAACAGGACATGCATGCGAAACAAAGGAGAACTTGTCTTTTTTGTCTTCAATGACGGACCTTACGTGTTCAAATGTTTAATCAATTATAAGATTCATAAGAAACTTTGAACTTTTGAGTAGTCAATGTTTAAATACCTCGAGTGGTATCTATCTTTAAGAGGCACGCTGTGATATTGGCTGAGACAAAATAGGATCAGCATTATGTTATTAACTTTTTTTGATGCATTAATTGCATCATTTTGTGATTGAATCTTATTTCATTATGATATATCTGTTATTTTGAATGACTGCATATGTTATTATTATATCTATATATAATGTAACTATGATTCATAAGAACTCTATGTGATTTGTATATCATTGCTATGTGCTTTGTGTAAAAAAAGTGTGTGGAAGGCTCACACTCTAGGTTGCATTTTGCTTTTGACTACTATGCTCTTTATTGACTGCATAATTCTCCTCTGGTTTGAAAAAAATCAGACCTCGAGTCAATTTAATAATTGTAGGATAAAGAATTCAAAGGTCTGAAAAGAGGTGAAAGAAGAGCTGAAAGAAAACAGCTCGTCAATCAGTCAAAGGAGCAACAAGTAAAGTTGGGACTTCATAGGCTGTGTGCTGAAACTCTCCAAGGACAAAGTCAATTGCTAGAGTTAATAGAATAGGGAACTTTTGTCTTTTCTTGCGAACTTTCCCAATCTTGTGATTCGACAAGTTATACTATCAGATTTTCTTTGTTATATAATCACATAATGCTGTGATCATGACCTCCATGGTGAAATCTTGGACAGCCAAATTGCATTATGGAAGAACTCATTTTCAGGTGGCAGATTAGGCGGTATACCTTTCTCATAGTTAGGAAGTCCTTGAGTTGAAGCTGCTGCAGGTAGCTGTTTTTCCAATAATAGAGCTTTGACAATCCTTATAAATCCACCAGCCATGCTCTCTAATTTACTACCAGTTGATTGCAAGTCTTGCAATTTTCTGTCAATATCTTGTAGTTTATCCTTGAGCCTATCGTCAACTTCTTTTTGGGTACACGCATTGCCCTTCAATAAAGTCTGACTTTGCAGAAAGTTCTGCATTAATTACCATATTTGTGGATGAAGATGGAAAATATGGTTAATAAAGAAGGAAAAATTTGGGCTCTGATACCAAGACAAGATTGGCGTGATCTTGTCTATTATCACCAGAGGAAGATTGGGTGATGTCTATTAGAGCTAGAGGAAGAATGTGAGAATTTTGGGTTTCTAAACTGTGACCAGTACCATGAACAGGAACAAGGGGGAAATAGGAGAAGGGAATATAGGGAATCTTGAAGAAGAAGAACAAACAAACTAATAAGCAAACAACTAAATTCTTGATTGATCATTTTCTTTCTCAAATAACCATGTAACTTGAGTACTTATAGGCTATAAAATTAGCTAAATATAATTATAATTTGGATTGAATTCCTATTTCCGAGTCTTGCTTACATAAACAGAAAACTTCTAGACAGTCTAATCATATGAGACTTGAGAAACACGATTGCTGAAAATTTCCTGCAAATAAGTAAAAGACTAAATTGCCATCGAAATCTAAATTCAAAATAAACGACCCAACTAAATTCGTACTAAGACAATACTTGAATAGACTATTAATTAATATATTCCAACTACCAAAATAGGCTGCTATTTGTCAAGAGATGCCTAGTGGAAACTGCAGAAAAGTTATGAAAATCTTGAAATTAGATTTTATTGAACTCTTTGTTTACCTCATCAAAAAATGATATAACCTCTCAGATTTGAAATGTCTGTCTTTTAGATACTTCATCCAGTTCTACTTTGTTGGCACAGTAATGACTCACTTCAATTTATTATTCCACGTATTGAAATCTAGTCACAACCTCATTGTCACTCTCAAAGTCGTAGACTGGAATTACAATTTACCTGAAATTCATGTACTGTTTGGGGGAAAATATGTAGCACTGAGTAGTTGAGCTATGTCCAACACGCTTGGTACTGTATGAATCTCTTAAGGGAAATGAGTTCATATATTTGGATGGTTTGTTCATCTTGTTGCCTTGTTTTCCTAGTAAGACATAGTTATATAACCAACTTACAAAGCGAACGTGTTCTGAATCCAAATGAAATGTATGAGTCTACTCTTCTGAAATATTTGGTTAGCTATCTAAGACTACAATTAATAGATGGTTTTTATGTTTCTTTTGTGCCAAATTGTTGTCTGTCTTCTTTTCATTCGTTTTCATACCAGGTTGTAAGTTTTATAACTTCATCTAAATAATGCTTATGGTTGACAGACAAACTTGCTGCTTTAGGTTGTTGATAGTTTATCCAAATTTTGTTGTTGCTTGTTATCAAGCATAGTCTTGCTGTATCGATACTTAACTTATTTAGTTTTTCTAGCAACACAATTTTAATTTTTCACTTATTCAAGGGCATAATTTGTGGGCATCTTTTACATCATGGTTTGCAGTTATAAGGATGAAGAGGCTAAGGCCCTCTGCTGAGCAGGAGTAACTATATTATCTGATGATTCATCTTCCGATGATGAAGCTGGACCAGAAAGTGAACGGCTACCACCTGCTGCAAAGATCCATCAACAAGCTGCAGAATCAATACCTAAAGGTATTTCAACGATTTGGTCCCTTTGCCAATGAGGTATTTTTATTTCGGACAGGAAAAGTCAGACCTGTGGAGTCTCGTCCTCATGCTTGCCTCTGTCCCCAAAACAACTTTTTTTGATTGAAGAGCTGTCCTGGTTTGCCACTTCTATTGCCTAAAAATCATTTTTCACTTTTCCTCGACTGCAAACTCTGATAGTGGAGGCAGAAAAAACTCTGATAGCGATTTTATGCCATTATATCTGTTTTTTGATCTCTGTCATATTATGTTTAATTCCTCGAATTATCATTCCAACCAGTACTATGGCATTAACGTTACCTTGAAGGTTGAACACGTCTTTCAGTTATATTTGGTCTGACATTCACAGTCCATCTGCTTGTTTGGCAGGCCTGTTCCTTCTTTTAGTACATTGTTTGTCCATATTAAACCATATAGTGAAACTAGAAAAAATTGAGACTGGAGAGAGACTTGTATGGTATTATTGATAGCAGAGGAGATCTCTAGATGCATGAACTCTTTAGGCTTGAAAGTCATGATTTTTAGATGGCCTTCCTATGTAATGCTAGCCTGTTACTTATGATCTTGTGTATTCTGTGCTTATTTCTTTGATGATTATTTATTTATTTTTCTATTTTGCAGTTGTGTTTAGACAAATAGTAAGTAATTATTCCTTCACATGCAGATGCATTGCTAGCTAAAGCTCAAATATACCAAGAATACATGAAGCAGATTCCTATCCCCTCCCATCGTGGCTCTGTTGTTCCATTTACTTCTTGGACTGGATTGGGCACATCCCTTGAGCAACTCTATGGGCAACCCCTTCATTACCTCACAAATGTTCATCTAGGACAACTGGACCAATTGAGATTCGGTTCCGAGGACGAAGACAGGCCATTGGACTGGATGCCATTATTTCTCCTACTAAAGCTGAAGCCAGCATCTGGCTTATTGAAGAAGTTCACAGGCTGTCTTCGTCACATCATTATCTAGCTAAAATTTGGTTTAATGATCCATTTGAATCATGTTTTTATTGATCCCATCATTTCAGAATTGAAAAAGCCATCTCATTGAGTTCTTCTCTTTGAATAGTGTATTGTAGATTTAGAGTTAGTAGAGGTGAATGCTTTTGTCGCTGATTCTCCTACCTAAAACCATGTACTATTTCTTTATACTTATTTTAATTGTTGAGACACCATAGCCTGATTTAAAATCTGAGTTTCAGCTGCGGGTCATATAATTTTGCCTAGGAGTTTAATTTTGAAATATTTTTATAGCCTTTCCTAGAGCTTCTGAAAAGATTATTTTGTTGCCTTTTGTTGGGTTATAATTTGAAGAATTTGTGATGGTTCTGCCTTCTTTTACCTCTTATAATTAATTAATTAATTAATTAGAGTTTCACTTTTAAAGAAGGCAAAAAAAACCCACCCCAAGGTCTTAAGTGAACTTGATACGGGTTGATGCCCAGGGTATGTAGAACTCGGTCACAAACGTAGGGTTTATATGCACAAGCGAAAAGTTGTTGTTAATAGACCTCCTTGATTAGACCTCCTTGATTAGTCACAAGGCAATCTTTTAACTATGAGAGGTAGTTGTTAATAGACCTCCTTGATTAGCCACAAGGCAATCTTCCCCAACTAGATTCCTAGTCTAGACAAGACTAAAGAGAATCTAAAATTCTAATTCACTCGTATGAGAGGAATAAGAAAAACTAAAATCTTATTGCCAAAATTCATTTTCTCAATTGTGTACAAGACCCCTCTATTTATAAGTTGAGGGTGGAGGATTCTAGGACTAAATTATTCAATGTGGGATAGATAGTTGGGCTGGATCCTACAGCCCATTAGGCCTTTAAACCCAATTCTTGTACACTTAACTAATGGCCGAAATACATGGCCCAAAAATAAATAATTATAATTATGCCCACTAACACTTAAAACAATTGGGCTCAAAATAAAAGATTAGACAACTAAATAAAAGAATATTCCATCTTATACACGAAATAATGAGGCTAAATTTCAGCCCTTCAGCTTCTCATCCTAGGCTTGATCTTTAATGATTTCAACTAAGCCCAACATAGCTTTATTGAGGTTCTTAGCTCTTGATCTCGTAATTGGACCTTGTGAAACTTGAAGTGCGGATTCCGTGAGCCTGTATCGAGCCTTTGTGGATAATTGATCACCATCAAGTCCTTGGGATGTATCAGAACTTCTGCAACTTTAGGGGGTAAGTAGGCCAAAAGCAAAGTCATTCATTAGTGACAGAACGTTTACTATATTGTACTATTATAACAGGTAACTGAGGATTTTTCAAAGCTCCTTTGGGCACTTGTGATAGATAGGAATAGCCAATTACTCATTGTTGCTAACAACTTACGTGACTCTAAACGTGGTGTGCATAAATAGCCAATGGAAAATGCGATAACTACCATAGATTCGATATTTTATTCCACCTGTAGATCTTCCGGTCAAGATAAATATTAAATAATCTTATTTACATCAGTTTATGTCATAGATTCCATAACATTTATTCTACACCACAAATTTACAAGTGGGATCAAATCAGATCTACCTAAGTATTTTTCATAGCCAATTACTCAAATGTGCTATTGACAACCGTATAATTTACCTGTAATAAAATACACTCACATGCCATAGATTACACAAACTCGGTATATTCCAGCAGGCTTGGGAAATCCTATTAGGCCCAATATCTCCTCAGACCTGATAAGTCCATTATATCTCTAATAAATAGGTCTGTAAA
Source organism: Cinchona pubescens (assembly GCA_025175665.1). Taxonomy (NCBI): domain Eukaryota; kingdom Viridiplantae; phylum Streptophyta; class Magnoliopsida; order Gentianales; family Rubiaceae; genus Cinchona; species Cinchona pubescens. Next base: position 3,489,111 of record JANKKI010000232.1, read on the forward strand.
CGGGTCGAGAAATTTCTTAAATTGTACTTGTTTTGAAAATCGTTCTTTTTCAATGCTGAGTTGAAATATTATATCCGTCAGGGAGGAACTCGAATTTAGCAAATGCGAGTTCAGTGAGCCTGCATTTGTTGAATGCGAGCTCTGTGAAAAATAAAATTGTGAATGGTTTATTTTAAAAAATAAAAAATAAAAAAATTTGATGACCTCGCATTCAGTGAATGCGAGGTCAAAGCCATTTTTTTTTTAAAAAAAAATTGAATGATCTAGCATTCACTAAATGCGAGTTCAATGCAATTTTTATTAAAATAATTACTAAAAAAAATATTTTCATGACCTCACATTCAGTGAATGCGAGGTCAAAGCAATTTTTTAAAAAGAATGACTGAAAAAATGTTTGACGTTTTTGTTAGTTAAAAAAGAATTTGACTCTAAGACAAAAATAGCTTAAACGCTAAATTGTGAGCATTTATTTAATACGATATATAGGAAAACTAAACCGTTATTTTTAAAACATAAACTCTAACATTAAGAAAATATTACACGAATGAAATCTTGTAAGAAAGCAAATTTATTAATTTATCATATTTTTTTATAAAATTTTTTCATAACCTCCCCTATTTTACGAACATTCTCCTTGCCAACAACCATACCCAACAAAGGCAACAAACATCCATGAAAGCCCGATTTTAATATTAAGGGTAAAAAATAGAAATAAAAACCTAACAATAATATAAAAACACCCGACAAGGGTAAACAATGATATACAAATAACAGACATCAATCACAAATGATTGCCAAAAGTAATAAAATATGTCAATGCCTATGATCTCCAAATCTCCCCCCTGTACCATACTCTCTAGGTTTAGGAACCCTTTTTGACCGACAGACATAAAATTGTGATGTGGCTCGCTCTTGAGTCGGGTGAGCAATTTACGACTGCGAAGCTATGATTGGTTCATGTTCATGTTCTTCATTTGAAATAGTAGAACCAGTATGAGCCGGAACTGGACCACTGGACGATGGTCCAAAAGATGATTGCCCCACCGGAGTGTGCATTGGCAAAAGTATCTGTGAAGTGTCACCCTTGAATTGCATATTGAGATGAGGGGATCCAACATCTATATGGGGCCGAGGTGATCGAACTCCACGACGGCGACGACCACCATCGTGTTGCCCTTCCCACCGCGGTGCTCGATCTACTCTATCGAGAAGTGGATCCTGTGTTGGTGTGGATGTCGAACGTAACCAGGAACTGACGGAGGCCGAAGATCTAGATGATTTGATTTGCCTACTACTTGTAGTGACTCAGAAACGAAGTGTCTGATCTGTGCCCAAGTACTGGTATCCGGATCAACGTCCACACTCATGTGGTCCAATGACATGTAGTACAATCTAGCCATGGAGTCCAGCTACCATAAAAGTTAAAATTAGTATTATTGAAGTCATTTAAAAAAGAAAAAGAGTAACAAAAAATGAATAATTACTTACCAGATAATCTACACGCATACTATAGCCGTGGTACCCCTCTGGAAAAGTAGGGCGATGACTCGGATTGGATATATAGACCACCGTTCTCGATCGGTACCATTGCATATAATCATGTGATGCATGTGTAGTATTAGCACATGTTAGACCTCGCATTTACTGAATGCGAGGTCATGATTTTTTTTTTTTTTTTTAAATTTAGCAATTTTATTTTTTGACGAACTCGCATTTAACATCAGTGCGAGCTCACTGACCTCGCATTTGCTGAATGCGAGTTCCTCCCAGTTGGAAATACCAATTCCAATTAGCATCGAAAAAGAACGATTTTTATAACAAGCACAATTTGAGAAATTTCTCCCTCCTGTAGTCCTATGACATAAAAAGTAAGTAAAGATTAGTCAATATTCATAGCAGAAAAAAGACATTATGAAAATTATCTATTATATCTATTGTTAATGTTTTCCACCAAAGTAGTAGATAATCCGTTAATGACTTTTCATTTTGTGAAAATATATCGTAGTAAATAGATATTAATTTTCTCTTAGCATAAAATTATATTGCAAAATCTGCCCCCTTACTCTATTTGATAGCATAACTCTTAGAATTATAGGTCTTTTATAGATCTAAAAATAATAATGGTAAAAAATAAAAAATAGAAGACAATCAAAATTTTAAGATAGAGGGAGAGAGATGATGAAGCAAATTTTATAGATAATATGGCCTTTTCTAGATTTGAAGAAACGAAAAAAAAAAAAAAAAAAGACAGAGAAGAAGAATGAGACAGATGAAGGACAGATCAAGTTACTCTAATCGTTGATAGTGATGATCGATTCTTCAAAATAGATCTGACAGATGAAGAATGAAAATTTTGAGAGAGAGAAAAGAGATATATCTACAGGAATAAGGGAGAGAGTGAAGTATTTCCAAGTTCAAATCTAATTCTGTATTCTATATATATAAATATATATTTATATTTATTTATTTATTTTTATTCACTTTATTCCTAATTGAATCTAGGTTTTAAACGGGTCGAAACTAATAAATTTATGTTCGGTATGTTTATTAATTAACCTAAATAGATTTGGGTCGGATCTGGATAAACGGGTCTATTCCTAAATCCATACCCAGATAAACAGGTTAGAACCAAGTTCAGGTCTTGACCCGAACCATTGACATGCCTACAAATAAATATGGTACAATTTCTCATAACTCAAAACAAGAAAAATACACAACCACATAATTCTCTAGCCTATTAATTACAAGGCCCTGCCCCTTTATCATTTACAACTCTACTAACTTAGGCATTGAGTGTTTTCAGGGCGTAGACCCTACTTTTCTTGCCGTTACTCTATAGCAGGAGCAGTAAGCCGAGACTGACGCAATTTTTATGAGAAATAGTTTGGTACCGTCTGTGCGAAAAGTACTAAAAGCTACTAGAAAGTACTCCGTGCATAACTCTAAAACTTACATCTTCAAGACAATGGTGAACACTCGTAAAACAACTCAAGATAAGGGCTCTTTCCCCGCTCAGTCAAACCTATCAGTCAGAGAGCTAATACCTTATGTCAGGGAAGCTAGCGCTTTCAATAGTTAGAATGTTAAGTGTCCTCATGGCGCCAATCAGCTTTGAACACTCTAAAATGGAAAATCTATCTCATGTTGATCCTAGAGATGAATGGATTGAGGCATTGGAATTGCAAGTGGAGACCTTAACTCAACTAATCATCCACCAGAATAACATTGAATAAGTGCAGAAGAGCCTGAGGACCTTGAAGCTAGAGAGGCCCCAAGGTGTGGGATACCTCCAACATACGTGCATGAAGTCAATAGGGAACATGATCAAACCCTGCTTAAGAAAGTGCAAGAACTTCAGGGATAAGTCAAGGATCTTATAAGACAAAGTATAGGTATTTTTATACCTTTCACTGAAGAGATCATGACTGATCCACTCCTCAAGTTCTTCCCATACCTAGTTTTGGACAACTACTATGGTACCTTCGACCCTACTGAGTGCCTGGCGCCTAACAATCAAAGATGATGCTTTAAGAAGCCATTGATGTTATTCTATGTAGATGTTTCCCCGTCACTCTTAAGGAACCTACTTGGGATTGATTCAAGAAGTTAACCGAGGAGAATTCCATAAACTCTTAAGGAGTTGATTTTTTTAGTTGTTGCAAACTAGGAGACAAGTTCTAGAGAAATTTGGCACTTGGAACCATATACCAAAAACTATGGCCAACCTGCTGGAGGTCAAACAAAAGCAAGGGAGTTAGAACCCTAGAAGTACTTGCAATGCTTTAAGTTAGAAACCTTGCACGTTGAAGAAGTTTTTGAGCAAATTCAAATGATAGCTTTCCAAGATGGAACTTTTCCTGGAGAGTTCTCTTTTGATCTGATCAAAAGACCATAAAAACCATAGACGAACTCTATGAACGGGTTGAGTGTCATGTAGAGGTAGATGAACATGAGAAAAACATGAAAGAAATTCTATCTAAATCGGAGAATAACAAGAGCAATGATATCTGAGGAACCAAGAAAGAAGGCTTGGGGAAAATGGATAGGCTGTCAATCAATCAAAACCTAAATTAAGAGCCCCTCTTGTCATTGGACCATACATTTGATTGACTACCTCACTAACGTGCAATTTTCTACACTTCTGCAAGTGTACAGATCGAATCAAGTAATATAGTAGTAAGTAAGTATCATTTCCACGAGAACTCTTGAATAATCCTGAAACTACTATTTTTCCAACTATTTAAATAGTCGATGTTTAAAACGATTGAAATTTAATGAAAATAATTAAATAACAAGAAATTAAACTAGGATAATTAACTAGATTGAATTCAAGATGTAAAAGACATTAGGGTTTCTCGATTTTGTCAATCAGTAAGCATAAACTCAATTCCAGTTACTCAAAATAAGTTTCCAAGATTGAAGGTCAAATTTCCAAATTAAGTTATTACCCAATGTTCAAGCAATAATAATAATCCTTTTACCAAATCAATTGTCTTTGGTCCAGAACAAATAATTAGAAGTAAAAGTATGATGACCTAAGTCATGGAATTCTTATAGTGACTGCATAAATGGAATTAACCCTTGGTAATGTATTAATTTAGATTCATGCCACTTATTATTCAATCTTTAACATGCGATTACCTGTTTAAGTCTATCCACATATTTATTGAATCAATAAAATAGTGATTTAGTATTTGAAAGCATTAAACATAATAGTTACTCAATCTTATGTGAAAACCAATCATAAATAACTTTAGACCATAAGCTTTTAACTATCACAATCGACTACATCTTGAAAACTTTAACTAGAACGTTTAGCTCATAACTACTACGAAAGAATTCATAAAAGTCATGGGAAACATCATTAAATTCAACAAAGTAATAAACAAAGTATATTAGAAGTCACTGGAATGATGATTCATGGCTACTACCCTTGATTCTCCAAGCCTTAGCACTTCAAAGTTATGAACAAAAGAAAAACCCTAATTACGACTATTAAAACTAATGATGAATAACTAATATAAACTAGGACTAAGAATGACTTATTTATACATTTTTTAAGTGTAAAAAAAAATGCCGGGTTGGAATAGCTTAAAAACATATCAAAGACCCAAAATAGACCCCAAAACCCTAAAAAATGTGTAAACTGCTGCTGCTACATTTTTTGTGGGTGCAACGAGAATTAGTTGGGCGTTGAGGCACCCGGCAGACCAGAAACATTCTCAGGTTGGGTGCTTCCAGCTGATAGCTAGGTGCTAAGGTGCCTGGTGACGTGGTAAAGCCAGTGGCTGTAGTCTAAGTGTTTGCTTTAATTGCTCACTCTCAAGTTATAAAAACTACCTAATTCACTTAGACTACAATCCGCACTCCCACATGTATATAGGATAGATTTGTAGCTAGTGATAAGGGGTATTGTTCTCACGAGAATAGTTTGGTGATTACTAGAATTCTGAGGATATGAGTACTATCTAAATAATTTATTAAAAGAGTACCTAAGCTAAAAAAAAATTAACTACCAACACAAGAAATAAACAACTAAATTAGCAAGTAGATTAACACAAGTAAACAAGAAGCACTAGACTACAACTATGATTCCTTTACTAGGTGGGTTCTTCTAATGGGTGACGTTCAATGGGAACAATCAAGAGTTCGCTCCAACTATGAACCATTTCCTTGGTCCAGCTCGTGATTCTAGTTTAGATTTATACATGGAGTTCAACGAATTAGGGAAATTAATCTTAGCTCGACTACTAATCAACAGTAATAAATCTGTATAAGTATTAACACTCAACACTTGTTTGGTAGTTGTATTAACATCACAAACATGGTTTAAGGAAGAATCCTTTCCCTCTCACTAACCATTCTAATCCCTTTATCATAACTCAAATGTTCTCCATTTGCTAGTCTACCCACTTGGAATCACCCACACGTGTGTAAAGTTCACATTTTCAAACTCCAATCCCCTAGTAGTTTAGCTACACATGGTTAAAGAAGCACAAAACAAAAAAAATATAAAGACAAGTGATAGCTACTACTAAGAAAAGGACTACAAGTAACTTCAAAATAAATAAGCTAGTCATAGTTCGAAAGAAATACAAGTAGGCATAAAAATGAGGATACCAAATAAAAGCTACCAAAAAGGCTAGAAACAATTGTAAAGAAATTTCTAAGCTTGGATTAAATATAGAGAGTAATTTAAGGCTAAAAGTGCTAAAAAGTTGAAGAAGAAGAAGAGTAATGGCTATAAATTTTACCAAAAAAGGAAAACTTCTTCTACTCCTAAGACTACATTATCCAGACTAGCTAAAACTAAAACTACTAAACTATCTTCTATGTGTTTGTAGGTGTACATTATAGGGTTATTTGAAATCCAATGCCCAAATTTCCCTTTGTCAACGACCTTCAACATCGTGGTCATGAGATTTCCTTCTTTAGTTTCAGCACTGTGATGTTGGGCTTGCATTAACCAAGGTCTTTGGCTAGTTGGTAACTATGGTGGTAAGTATGTGCTATGGAATCCGACACTGCAGTAGTGAGTCCTTAAAATCTTGAATGGCTTAACATAGCAGTGTGGAGCTTCACGCCTTAGATTTTGGCACCATCTTAGATTTGTTCTGCCATTTTTCTTCTAATTGCAGCCTTAATCCTTGACTTGTTTAATTCTTCAAGTCAAATAATGCCAACAAATATGCATAAAAAATCAATAAGCACTATATAATCATTAATTAGTACAAAAAGACAACCAAAAGGCCTAATATTACTCTAATGCTACTAACACTACATAAAACATAAAATATGCATATAAACAACATAACTCAGGATTGATACTATCAAAGTACCATGGGTTTTAGAGGTTAAATAATTCTATTTACTAGAGTTATCATTCAGCCCTTTAGTGCTGTATTTTTCCATCTTTTCTTGATTGCTCCGATTCGCATGCTAATCATCTTATTGGACTCTTATTCATTTAGAACCTATAGAACATATCAAATAAATTAATAAATGATAAAAAACACATAAAATAATAATTGTAACTAAAAACCATAATTTACACAAAAATGCATAAAAAGCCTAGAATAAACATAGAAAATACTCAACAGTTGCAACGAAACATAGCTATTTAAAATAACATTTATTTTAGAGAGTTATCTTATCCCCCAAATTTGCTTTTTGCTCTTCCTGAGTAAAAAAATACAAACAACAACACAAAACACATTAACTTATTTCAATATACCATGATCGTAAAAAATAAGATTGAACAAGTAGAGAAATTAACCAAATACGTATAAAAATAACTTTGATAATCCATCTCAGTAATCATCATGAAAGAGTTAATCTCTCTACTCACAAAGAAAAATGAAAAGCAGATGTCACTCAACTCACTAATCAATGAAAAACCCGTTCACCGAAAACTTGACAAGTGACATACAAGTTGGAAATAATTCGCACACATATTACTCACTTATACAATCTAACTTGAACCAAGGATTAAGTAGGTCTTTCAAGCTTGTAATATATACTAAGGGAAAAAAATGGGATAACTTTGGATAAATAGGTCATATCATGTTAGATACATTACTAAATACTCCAAACCACATCCACTAGAACATCCCTCAAAACACCAAATACATAAACAAATATGATTGAAGGCAAAAATATACCTTCTTTACTAAATAAGAAGGAACTTTCCTTCTTTATTCATAGACACTACACACTTGAATATATTTTTTTCGTTTTCAATTTTTTTTTCTTTTTTTAACACATATTTTGAACTTTTATTTTGTCAACACATGACATAGGGAATATTTAACATAACAAAGTTATCATATATTTGAGTTTTCCCCAATGAAACATGCTTTTCCTTTCCAACTTACCATTACACAACATAACCATAGCATTGATTTTGCACACTACCAACACTAACTAAGGTGATGGGTATAAAGATTGGTAAAACAAAATAGAATGATAAATTGGTTAACATAACCTGGCTATCATAGAAAAGATAAGGCTTCTAAGGTCAAAAGCAAAACTAGGGATATAAAAAATAAATAGGCAATTTGGCTCAATCAGTCCAAACAAAATGCCTAAATCATTTCCTAGGTTCAAGCTTCACTTGTACTTTGCAAGCATAAAATCACCCAAAATTCCAACAAATGCCACAAGCCAAACAAAGTCGCAAGGCATAATCATTATTATCACACGTACAAAGATATCAAAACTCTCATTCTTCCCCATTTCACACAGGAGAGGTCATATATATGTTTGTAGTGATAACACTTCCACAACTCGATGGGTTCAAAGAGCAAAGAAATTTATATACACTTCTCTTATACAGTCAATCCAAAAACCCTAACACATAGTTCCCTTGAAGCATTTTTTAACCATTGATACTTCATTACAAAAGTTAGTGTACACAAAACTACTAAAAACACTCAAAATATTTTTAACCTCTACAATACTTTAGGCAAAGAGGTGGTATAGAAATCCTAAAAATATTGTCCAGTAGCTAGAAAGTCTTTTAAATAGTTGATCCTCAAGACTGAACTCTCTACTACTGAGATATTAAAACAAAAATCATTTTGGATTTCTCAAAATTTTTTATTTTTTTTATGAACTTACCCTAAAACACAAAAATACACCACAAAAATTTCACAAATATCACATATACACATTTCCTGAAACATATACACCACCAACAACACAAACACAGGCACACCCCAACTTAAATGGAACATTTATCCCTAACGTTAACAAAAACACATGATAAACAAAAGAACAATAAATAAAACAAAGTATAGAAAACTCCCCTAGAAAACAAGTAGAGTAGACCAAGGCTTTACATAATCCTCTTCATTCCCCAAATCATTATCATTATCATCATCATCTAGTGTTGGAGTTCTTGACATTTGTGGTTATACTCATGTCGAAGTTATAACTCTCCCCAATGAATCACACCATATGCCCTACTACTTTAACACATTGCAATTGATGCTTCATTTGTTTCTCAAGATTAGAAACTCTAAGCTCCAAGGACAATGATGATTGAGCAGGTACTTGTGGACAATGATAATCGGGCAGGTACTTGTGGACAATGATGATCAGGCTGGTACTTGTGGTCAAGCCTCATAGGTCTTCAGAAACCATTTGACTATGATGTTGTCAATCAGACACTTTGGCTGTATTCTAGTATCCTCTTGCTCATTCCATTCAACGCCTGTGTTGATACAAATATCAGTGATAAAACATGGAAATGACAAACTAGTGCTTTTAGTTTTTGCCATAAAAACAATTTGCAAATTAAGGAAACAACCAACGTCAATAGATTTTCCAGTTAACAAACAATAGAGCAAACGATCAAGATTGCTCTTTCTTTCTCCACATTGGTCAAGTGTTTAGATGGAAAAATTTTGCATTAATAAAAGCATACCAAATTTTAGCAACTAGTGTAAGGTTAGTACTATGAAAAGAAGTAGCATGTTCCTCATCTTTAGCTATGTACCATGGCACATTTACACCACCACACAACAATTCAGAAACTTCTTCTACATCAGGCTCATTATGCATCAAAACCCTACAGTCATCACCATTAATGTTATGGGTGCCTATAATCAACAACATGGCCTGTAACTATGACCTTGTCATTATCATTAACAAGCAAATTAGCATAGAATTCCCTAACAAGTTGTTCTCTAGAAAATAAAAGGGTTTACACAATTTTGCCAACCTCTCTTTTGAATTATGTCTTGGACTTGATCATACAAATATTTATTTTCCCATAGTTTCTTAAAATTAAACCCCCTTTCTACTACAATCCTCTTATAAAATAAATGCATATTGTAGTGATTAGACGCCTAGAGGAGCTTATCCCCTTAAGAAGTAGTTGCTTTAGGAGGCATATTTCAAGAATTGGCAAAATTAATTCATCTAAAAACCTTAAAATTCATATAGGAACACTCGAATTAATCAAAATAAACAACTTAGTGCAAAAACAAACTCAACCAATACAAGAAATTGAACAAAATCACCAAATAAGAATCACTATAATGGATATCAATAGCAATTCCAATTCAAGTAAAAAAAAAACATCAATAAGATTAAAAATGATAGATATCGCCAAATTAAAATCCTTTGAACCTCCTTGATGTTCCCTTGTGGGCACATGATGTTTTCCAAACCTTATTTTGATGATGACATAAGCACTAAACTCTGTAAACAAACTTTGCAGGTATGTTACTCTTTCTGCTGGAAACAGGGTGTTCGGACTCAACACACCGTCCTAACTATGTCATGTTTCTCGGATGCATTTCACCATATGAACTAACAGGCAGAAAGCACGTTTCATAATGCTTCTCTACGGACGCATACAACTGTCCACATGGAACGAAGTTTCTTTCGGACGAACACGACCGTCTGAAGCTCCATTCGGACAATGGAACGGACGCATGCACGACCGTTCGAATGATATCCTTCACCAACTGCAAGGAGATTAGACGCTGTGTCGGACGCATCATACTTATCTCGGACGTCTGAAACCTCAACGGCTAGTTTTTGTGCATTTATTATTTAACCGTTAGGAAGTAGTTACAACCACCATTTATTGCTCCTATAAATACCTGCTCTATTATTCTGTAAAGATAATCTAATACATTGAATACAAGCCTTATAAAAGAGCAATTTGAGTGCAAATTAGCAAAAGTGCTATATTTTATTAGTGTGTAGCTTAGAGTGCTGTTCATTTTTGAGTGGAGTGATAATCTTGTACAAAAGTGATATTGTGAGTAAAATTTTTGCCTAAACTAAAAGATTTTTAGTGTGAGCAAGAATTTCCATACTTTGTAAAGATTATTGCCTCACCAAGTATGTGAAGCATTCTAGTGGATTAGATACTTCTAGCTTGTTAGCTTAGGAGTATTGGTTGTTTAATTTCCTCTCTTTCCTTCTTTACAGTTTCATCGATTCTATCTTCATTATATTAATTGTTAGTTGAAAATTTTCATTAAGTTTAATCTTTCTAAAAATATTTTTAGAAACCTAATTCACCCCCCTCTTAGGTTGCTTTGGGACGAACAATTGGTATCAGAGCTTGGTCTCATTTTATTGCTTAAATTACTTTTGAGAAAAGAACTATTATGGAAACCAACAATCCTCTATTTTTTGAGGGTCAATCCGTTACTAGGCCCCCTATGTTCAATGGAGCAAATTTTATTAGTTGGAGGGATAGAATGAAAATATTTTTGCAATCTATTGATATTGAAATGAAGGTCCCTTTGAAGCTACTATCATTGATGATCACACAAATAGAAGAAGAGAAAAGACAAGGGATGAGCTTACTCCACAAGACAAGGCAAACTTGACTTTAAATGCAAAAGCCATGAATGTGCTATATATTTATGCCTTGGATGCTAATGAATCAACTCGCGTCAAGGGATGCATTTCCGCTAAAGAAATTTGGGATAAATTGAAGGAAATCCATGAAGGGAGCAACGATGTTCGTGAGCAATGAAATCCTTACTTGTTGCCAAGTATGAGTCCTTCAAGATGGAACCACATGAAAATATTGACAAAATATATTGTAGGTTCAATGACATCATTAAGGATCTTGAAGCCTTGGGTAAGAAGTATTCTTTGGGTAAAAAGAATAGAAAAATCTTAAATGCTCTATCCAAAAAATGGGATGCCAAAACAATCGCTATAGAGGAAGTCAAGAATTTAAATTCAATGCCTATTGAATCACTAATCAACTCTCTTACCTCTTATGAATTGAAGTTGAAGGCCAAAATGGTGGATGATGAAGAAGAAAGACCAAGAAGGAGCATTGCACTAAAGACCTCTCAAGAAGAGGATGAAAATGGCTCCATCAATCTAGAAGACGAAGATCTTGATGAAGGAGATGCTTGCACTCACTCATCATCAAAGGATTTCTTAAACATTACATCAACAAACGGAGAATGAGAAGAGGTGGAGCTACCAATTCAAATAATTTCAAAGGAAAGACTAAGCCAGAAATAAAGAAGCAAAATGAAAAGTGCATTGAATGCAGTCAACTCATACACTTTGCAAATGAGTTTCCTTCCAAGAAAAAGAAGGAAGGAAGAAAGCCTCGATTCAATAACTTTCAAATCACATGGGATGATTGCAACTCTGAAGGAGAAGTTGAAGAAGAAATGGAGTCGGCACAAATGGCCTTTTTGGCCATTGGAGATGATGAGTTAAATTCTAACTATGACTCCAATGATGAAAATGATCTTGAAGCTTTCATTTTAAAATTGCATGATAGCTTAAAGGAATCATATGCTAGAAATAAGGAGTTAGTGAAGAAATCAAATGCTCTATTGAATGCTAACTCTAAACTTGTGAATGAAAATAATAGGCTATCACAAGAAAATAGTGACTTGAAGAAAAAGATTGGATGATTTGAATGTTCTCTTGACTAGAAAGAGAGAAAATGTCGTTGATTTGAAAAGAAATAGGAATGTATTAATCAACACAAATTTTATCATGTTTAGAAGGGATGACTTATGTTTTGTAAAATCAAAATCCTCTTTATATCGAAATAAAAATATTATTTGTAGATATTTCCAACAACATGGTCATGTCAACAATATGTGTTATGTCAAGAAAACTGAGAAACTTGGAATGAAATCGTATGGATTAATAGCAATTTCACTAACTCAAATGGACCCAAGAAAATGTGGGTACCAAAAGTTATCAATTGATCTATTGTGTAGGTACTTAACATCAACAACAATGCTAAGTGGTTCATAGATAGTGGATGCTCAAGGCACATGACGCGTGATGCTTCTCTCTTCACAAACCTCAAATCCAAAAACAGTGGAAAAGTAACATTTGGGGATAACAATAAAGCAAAATCAATCGGCATTGGTGATGTAGGTAAAAATGTTTTGTGAAACCTTGATAAAGAATGTGCTTCTTGTTGATAACTTGAACTACAATTTATTAAGTGTAAGTCAACTTTGTGATAAAAATTTATATGTATTTTTTACCAAGCATGAATGTCTTATCCTTGATAAAAATTATGTTGTTTTATTTAAGGGCACTAGGCACAATGATATTTATGTGATTCACCTTGATAAAATTAGCAATAGCAATGTAAAATGTCTTACAGCTTCCATAAATGATCCTTGGCTTTGGCATAGAAGACTTTGTCATTTTAATATCGATTTAATTGAAAAACTTGCTAAGAAGGAATTGGTAAGAGTTTTGCCAAAACTAAAGTTTTTGAAAAATAAAATTTATGATGCATGCCAATTTGGTAAACAAGTTAAGGTTTCTTTTAAACCAAAGAATTTTGTTTCCACTCATAAACCTTTAGAACTGTTGCACTTAGACTTGTTTGGACCAACTCAACATGCTAGTCTTGGTGGTTGTAAATATGCCTTTGTTATCAGCGTAGATGACTATTCTAGGTATACTTGGGTATTATTTCTTGTTCACAAAAATGAAGCTTTTGAAAAATTTGTAAAATTGTTTTCCAAAATTCAAAATTTATTGAATTTAAAGATCTTTCGTTTAAGAAGTGACAATGGTGCCGAATTTAAATTTGGAGGTTTTTCCCGAATTTTGTGATCACAATGGTATTTCACATGAAATTTCGGTTGTTAGAGTCCCTCAACAAAATGGTGTTGTTGAAAGGAAAAACAGAACTCTTCAAGAAACCGCTAGAACTATGATTAGTGAATGCGACTTACCATAATATTTTTGGGCCGAAGCCGTTAACACGGCTTGTTATGTCATGAATCGAGTTTTATTAAGATCCATTTTATACAAAACTCCTTATGAACTCATTTTTTGTAAAAAACCCGTTGTGAGCTATTTTAAAGTCTTTGGTTGCAAATGTTTTGTTTTAAAAATCAAAGAAAATCTTGGTAAATTTGACAAAAAATTGGATGAAGAGAATCTTTCTAGGATATTCTAGTGACAAGAAAGCATACCGAGTATACAATAGAAGAATGCTTTTGATTGAAGAAGTTGTACATGTTACATTCGATGAAGCTAATGATGTTATCTCAAAGAATATATGTGAAGATGAAGATGTAGGTATTCAAAAGGAGCTTGAGAAGCTCACTATCCATCAAGTAGATGATGAAGAAGAAAAGAACGAGGATATTCCAAAAGATCTTCCAAAAGCTTGGAGATTCGTCTCTAGTCACCCTCAAGATTTGATCATAGGTGATCTATCCGATGGGGTAACTACTCGTTCTCATAAACCTTTGAATAGTAATTGTGCATTACTTTCTCACATTGAACCTAAACATGTAGATGTTGCTTTAAATGATGAATCTTGGGTCATTGCTATGCAAGATGAACTTAGTCAATTTGAGAAAAATAACGTATGGACCTTAGTTGAAAGACTATCTTTTCATTGGAATTGGAACAAAATGGGTTTTTAGAAACAAATTAAATAATAAAGGTGAAATCATAAGGAACAAAGCTAGACTTGTTGCAAAAGGTTATGCTCAAGAAGAAGGTATTGACTTTGATGAAACCTTTGCACCCGTTGCTAGATTAGAATCCATTCGCATGTTTCTCGCATTTGCATGTTTTAATGATTTCAAATTATTGCAAATGGATGTCAAAAGTGCATTTTTAAATGGTTTTATTGATCAAGAAGTTTTCGTTGAACAACCCCCAGGCTTTGAAAATAAAAATTTTCCAAATCATGTTTTCAAACTCTCTAAAGCTTTATATGGTTTAAAGCAAGCTCCAAGAGCTTGGTATGAAAGACTAAGTGGTTTCTTGATTGAAAATGGATTTAAAAGAGTTTGAGATGAGTATGATGGGAAAGTTACAATTTTTCACATTTAATGCAAAAAGAGTTTGAGATGAGTATGATGGGAAAGTTACAATTTTTCCTTGGACTACAAGTTCACCAAACAAAGGAAGGAAGGTTTATTACTACAAATCAAGTACACAAAGGAGCTACTCAAAAGATTCAGAATGGAAGATTGCAAACAAGTTGGTACACCTATGTGCACTTCAACAAACTTGATAAAGATGAAGGAGGTAATAGTGTTGATGAAAAACACTGTAGATGTATGATAGGAAGCCTACTTTACTTAACAGCTAGCAGGCCAGATATTATGTTTGCTGTTTGTTTATGTGCTAGATTTCAATCTTGTCCTAAAGAATCACACTTGATAGCTGTAAAAAGGAATTTTAGATACTTAAAGGGTACAATGAATTTTGGTCTGTGGTATCCAAAATCCTCTACATTTGATTTAATTAGTTATTCTGATGCTAACTTTGTTGGGTGTAAAATTGATAGAAAAAGTACCAGTGGTATGTGTCATTTCCTGGGTAACTGTATTGTGTCTTGGTTTAGCAAAAAACAAAATTCTATTTCTCTTTCTACGGCTGAAGCCGAATACATTGCTATTGGAAATTGTTGTGCTCAACTTCTGTGTGGGATGAAACATACTCTAAAATATTTTGGTATTGTTTTTGATTGTGTGCCTATAAGGTGTGACAACACTAGCGTAATTAATCTCACAAAAAATCCTGTAATGCACTCTAGGACCAATTACATTGATGTTAAGCACCATTTTATTAGAGATCTTGTTTGTAAAAGGAAATATGTGTTGATTTTGTGTCTACTTTTAGATCAACTGGCTGACATTTTTACAAAACCCTTGGCCCTAGATCGTTTTGAATTTCTCAGAAATCGTTTGGGGATTTTACAGTTCACTTTGGCATAATCTCTTAGTTCGGACACACGCAATCGTCTGAACAACACTCTCTCTCGGACGCTCTCACTCGTCTGAAAACCTCCTCTCCGTTTCGGACGCTTATGATCGTCCGAATGTTCCTCAATTTCTTCACTTTCCCACTGGAATTCTATCGGACGCTTCTCATCGTCTGAAAGAATATCGGACGCACTAGCCCTTCGATCGGCCGTCCGTTCATCAGCTTTCAGATCTTTCATCATCGGACGCACACAAATCATTCGGACTTTCGAACGGTCTCTCTGCTCGATTACAACCATCCATTTTCCCCCTTTCGGACTTACCCTAACCACCAAACCCTTCTCTGGAAAAATTTTTCTCCTCAAAAATTCCTCCAACTTCTTCCTTCTCTCGACAAATTGATTGGGGAATTGTCATTCCCAAAGTATTCATCACCATTATTGCTCCTAATTTCATCCATCTACCATCTAATTTCGTCAAATTTCCACCAACTTTCCAAAAAATCAAATTTTTTTATACCTTCCATTCACAAGGGTTAAATCCTGTGGAGGATCTTCAATAGCAACTTGTGGACGTAAATCAAAAGGGAAAACTCCAGTGTGAGGGGAATCATCTGCTAATCCTCAAGCTTCATCAAATCCAACCCTACCAAAATTCATCGATGCCAAGGCATCTGAACGGTATACATATCTTCTTAGAAAATCTATAATCGTTCAATGACCTGCTTCTCAAAGTCTTTTCGGATGAATTTAATCTTCCCATTGTCAAATTGTGTTTTGAAAAACAAAATTGGGGTCACTTAGTTCATACTGACTTACCCGTTTATCATGACATGGTGCTCCAATTCACAGCCGATCTTAGGAAAGGCCCCACTGTTCGCACATTAGTTTCTCGTGTAAACAGCACAAATCTTGAGATTTCCTCCAACATCATCAATACTATTTTTGAATGTGAAGTTTCAAATCCGAATGAATTTTCTTATTTCTTTTCTTTAGATAAATGGCCCACTCTTGATACTCGATTTGACATTGATGACAGAGCAATTTTTAACATCAATTTCAAACAGGCCTCGAAAGCCAAAACTACATTGCTTACTCCGAAAATGAATATTCTATACACTCTTGTCACAAATTTTTTTGCTGTTACCAAAAGATAGTCATCGCACTGAGCCCGGAAAGATGCAACTTTACCTATTTTATTGTGTTTTCAAAGGAATTCCTCTTGACTTTGGGCATCTCTTCTACTCCCTGATTGGGAACTCTTTCTTATTGATACCCGACAAAACATTCTTTTCGGAAAATTTCTCACCAAAGTATTTGATTTTCTTGAAGTACCTTTCAACGAAAACAAACAATTTCCTCCCTATTTCAACAAATCTTATATTGAGCGAAAAGGCCTCTGTTATTTTAATGATCAATGGTTCACTAAGGCAGCCTTTGATATTGAACGTTCAAAATCCCAGGCCTCTACCTCTGGTTTGGAACCTCACCATTCTCCTCCTCCTCAAACACCTCCACCAGTCCATGATCCACGTCCATCTTCCTCCGAACCTTAACTTTCACAAATCTGTGGCCTTCTCAATTTTTTGAGCACCCAAGTAAGCTCCTTTCAACGTTGTACTAATCGTAAGTTAAAGCGACTTGAAACTCGTCAGTTGATCCTGCAAGAGGCACTTAGCTTGGGCATGTCTGCTTCAGCTCAGGTTCAATTTGCCAATATGCAATCACAATATCCACTCGACTCCTCTACCGAAACAGTGATGACAATGCCGAAGAAGATGATGTTTGTGAGGATGATGAAGAAGACATAGATAATCAAGGTGCAGACAATGAAGATGAAGGCGACGATGAGGACATTGACGACACATTCAATTTCATCACGCAACGACGTAATGAAGAAGATGAAGATAGTGAGGCTACTGATGATGACGCCCCTTCCAAACGCCGCAAGATCGAAAAACGGACTAACAAGAAAAATGACTCGACTTAGATTCTATGATAATATGTATTTTAGTTTTGGCATTTCTTTGAATTTTTCCTTTGACTAGTCGGATTTGCTCTCATTATCATTTTATGAATTACTTTGACTTTTTGTACTATTGGTGTTGATGATGATCCAGGCTTAACCTTGTTGTTAATTCATATTGGATATTTGAGTACACTTTCTCAGGGGGAGCTTTGTTTGATGATGTCAAAAGGGGGAGTAGGAATAAAAATATTGCAAAATGATTGGTTGTGTTATCACTCATATCTGTTGATTTTAGCTTATCATGTTGATTATTCTATGACTGTTTGTCATCAACAAAAAGGGGGAGATTGATGTTTTTCAAACCTTATTTTGATGATGACATAAGCACTGAACTCTAAAAACAAGCTTTGCAGGTCTGTTACTTTTTCTGCTGGAAACAGGGTGTTCGGACGCAGCACACTATCCGAACTATGTCAGGTTTCTCGGACGCATTTCACCGTCCGAAATAACAGGCAGAAAGCACATTTCGTAATGCTTCTCTACGGACGCATATAAAATTTCACTCTTATTTATGGGTAGATTTCAAATCGCTTAACTTATTTCTTTAACTTAGGATGAATTTCAATTCCACTCAAATCACACCATTGAAACATAAGAATAAATTTAGAAAAAAGTTAAGGTTAATTTTGTCTTTTAAATCCAACAAGTGGAGAATAAAACCACCATAATCGTTATCAAGTATCTAAAAATCCGTTCCTATTTTCAAGCTATTCTTTCGGACGAACACGACCGTCCGAAACTCTGTTCGGGACTGATGATGGAACGGACGCATGCACGGCCGTCTGAACGATATCCTTCACCAACTGCACGGAGATCGGATGCTGTGTCGGATGCATCATACTTATCTTGGACGTCCAAAACCTCAACGGCTAGTTTTTGTGTATTTATTATTTAACCGTTAGGAAGTAGTTACAACCACCATTTATTGCTCCTATAAATACCTGCTCTATTATTCTGTAAAGATAATCTAATACATTGAATACAAGCCTTATAAAAGAGCAATTTGAGTGCAAATTGCCAAAAGTGCTATATTGTATTAGTGTGTAGCTTAGAGTGCTATTCATTTTTGAGTGGAGTGATAATCTTGTACAAAAGTGAGATTGTGAGTAAAATTCTTGGCTCAACTAAAAGGTTTTTAGTGTGAGCAAGAATTTCCCTACTTTGTAAAGATTATTGGCTCACCAAGTGTGTGAAGCATTCTAGTGGATTAATACTTCAAGCTTGTTAGCTTGGGAGTATTGGTTGTTTAATTTCCTCTCTTCAATCCTTCTTTACAGTTTCATCGATTCTATCTTCATTATATTAATTGTTAGTTGAAAATTTTCATTAAGTTTAATCTTTCTAAAAATATTTTTAGAAACCTAATTCACCCCTCTCTTAGGTTGCTTTGGGACCAACAGCACACTTACTCCAAAGTTGAGTTCTTGAGAAGTTCTTGAGCAAAGTCACCAATAAAGTGAAAAAATGCAGAAAATTGTTTCAAAGTTGTGATTTTTGGTTGGGATTGAATTAGCTTTGGTTATGTAGGCACTAGAGAAAGTTCAGGAGTGAAATTTAGGGTTTTGAAGTGGTTTGGAAGGAAAGGAATCGAAAAACTGGGCTGCAATTTATTTTTGAAAATTGTTGCGCGCTTCAACCATGAGTGCCCAGCACGTTAAAAGCTGCTCTAACTGGACGCTTCGACCAGTTAGTACCCAACTTTCCAAAAGCTGTCCCAATTTATTTCTTTCTTTTTCGTTTGCTCCAAATCACTTCGTTCAACTCCAATTATGAATTGGTATTCAAAAACATGTCTACAACCTACAAAATGTACAAAAAACAATGTTAATTTAAACAAAACCCTTGGGTTGCAGTAGTGCTTAATTTGATGTCCTTAGGTAGATATTACTATATAGTATTCAAATATAATGAAGTTCCAAGAACTTCCCTATCATTACTAAAATAAGGGTTAACGACTTCCCTATATATATCGTTAGCAAGTTCATCAATAATATCAAGTGAAAAACAATTAAAGAATTCATGAGGATACTTCATTGCCCCAAAGATACAAAATGAAAATTTCTCTTCATTGACTCTCAACCTCCATTGTTCCACATCAAGACCTTCTGGTTTCCAGGAAGAGCATTCATAGAATAATGGAAACTTCGTTGTTCTCATCCTCTTCCATGTCTAAGACAACAAAATCTGTTGGAAAAATGAATTTATTGCTTTAATAAGCACACTTCAATAGTTCCATGGGGGTCTTTTGACACTTCTATCAGCAAGGTATAGAGAAACTCTGGGTTGATGAATTGAATCCTCTATCATTTGATGTAATTTCTTTAATAGAACTGCACTGCAATCCTTAGTGAGCATCACTTTCTCATCTTCCTTCCATTTCTTTTTATTCACCATGATTTTCATAATAAATTGAGCGTAGTTAGACATTTAAGTAATAGCATCAACATTGGAATATTAATTTGAAACTTTTTAAGGATACAAGAAATTTATTAAAATCTTTATCCTTTTCTTGTTGCTTCAACCATCGTAGATATGGAATGCGCAGCGATGTTTATGAAGGCAATGATTTCTCACATTCTTCTTTTTTCCTCCAACTAGGTATTTGATACCTAGGCACATCATCTTAACTCTTTTGATTTTCTTCCTGTTAGGTTACCCTTCGATCACCTCTTTTTCCTTCCTTTTGACTTCTTCACCAACCTTGGTGTCATCAGTATCTTTCTGCTCCTCAAAGTAGTTGCTCTTTTGGATTGATCGCTGTGTCACTAGGCAATGTACCTTGGGATCGCTCAGCCATATTTCTTGGAAAGTTGTCCAAATTTTCTTTCCAAATTTCTTGTGGCACCACATGTTACATTCATGAAAGTGGTCAACATTTCCTCTAAGCTTGGC
Organism: Cinchona pubescens; assembly: GCA_025175665.1. Taxonomy (NCBI): domain Eukaryota; kingdom Viridiplantae; phylum Streptophyta; class Magnoliopsida; order Gentianales; family Rubiaceae; genus Cinchona; species Cinchona pubescens. Next base: position 3,509,735 of record JANKKI010000232.1, read on the forward strand.
TTCTTCACTCCTAACTGCTACTGTTGGTTTTTTGGCCGGTATTTCAATGAGGCCTTTGTAGTACACATGTAAAGTTTGGGTAGTTTCTCTATCCTAGATTGTGCAAATTTGAACATGAATTATTTTGCACCTAGATTGATTTGCCAAAAAGTTCACTTACTCGTCCTATTTTGTATTTCCAGCCATCTCCACTCTCCAATGTTATGATTTCCTGTATACAATTCACAAGACACTTCATCAGAATTAATAGAATTAACGTTATTCATTTTCATACCTCCTAAATGTCCTGTTAAAAAAGCAAACTTGTTGCCCATTGCTTGCATTTGCTCTGCTAATATCTCAACTGAGGCAACTTCATGGATTCCTCTAGTTCTCTCCACACTTGTCGATCTTTGATAGAAGTTACCAGTCATGTAGTCTCAAGCACTTCATATGCTTCATTAGGAATCTTATACATGAATGCTCCTCCACTAGCTACATCCACTATATTTTGAGTAGTTGGGAACAACCTACTATGGATGTTTGTATTTGTATATATGAAGACCACCTATGACATGGACACCTTCTGACTAACTCCTTAAATCCCTCATATGCTTCCTAGATTGTTTTCTGATCAAGTTGTGTAATAGAGGTTATGTCATTCCAAAACTTGGCCATTTTTGCTTGTGGTAAATATTTATCTGGGAATTTCTGGGCAACCCGTCCCAAGTAGTAAATGTCCCTAGAGAAACAATTGTAACCACCCTTCAGCTTTATCTCATAAAGTAAAAGGAAACGTTCTCAGCTTGATAGCATCATCTGAAACTTTAGTTTGAAAGTATCACAAATTTCTTGGAAGTTTGAAATATGTTGTGTGGATCTTTCATACAACATCGTCAAAACTCCACATTATTTTGAAGTATAGATAATAGTGTCGGACTATTTTTGATTTCAAAATTATTTGCATGAATTGGTGGCCTTGTTATGATTGAACTACTTCCTTCCAATGAAGAAAACGCATAGTCCTTCAAAGATCTATTCTCCTCTAGAGTTGGTGATTGCTCATCTCTAACTTGCACCTTACCCGCTCCACTACTGTTTCTAGCAATAATTACTCTCAAAACCTTTTTTTGCTCCACGTCTCTCTTTCTGGAGTCTACGCAAGGTCTTCTCCATTTCTAGATCTATAGGAATTAATTGAGATGGAAGATCCAATAAAAATTAAATAAAAGAAAATAAAATAAATCCAAATTAATAATAAAATTAGCTAGTATCAATGTCGTTCTAGTTGCCAGTCCCCAGCAATGGCGACAAAAACTTGACGTGTAATTTCCTACACTCTCGCAAGTGTGCGAATCGAATCAAGTAATATAGTAATAAGTGAGTATCATTCCCACAAGTATTGTTGAATAATCACTGAATTTACTAATTTTCCTACAATTTGAACAGGCCACATCAATTTTTAAAAGATTGAAATTTAACGAAAAGAATTAAATAACAAGAAATTAAACTGGGCAAAAATTAACTAGATTGATTTCAAGATATAAAAGGCGTTAGGGTTTCTTGATTTTATCGATTGTTAGACATAAACTCAATTCTAGTTATTCAAAATAAGTTTCCATGATTGAAGGTCAAATTCTCAAATTCAGTTATTACTCAATGTTCATGCAATAATAACAATCTATTGCATTTGGTCCAAAACAAATAATTATAAGAAAAAGTACGATGATCAAAGTCATAGAATTTTTATAGTGACCACACAAATGGAATTAACTTTTGGTCCGGTATTAATTCATATTCATGGCATTTATTATTCAATCTTTAACATGCAATTTACTAGTTAAGTTGCACAATATATTCATTGAATCAATTCAAATAGTGATTTGTTATTTAAAAGCAATAAGCATATAATAAATACTCAATCTTATACGAAAACCAATCATAAATAACTTTATGGAACATAAGTTTAACCATCACAATTGACTACATCTTGAAAACAATACTAGAGCGTTTAGCTTGGAACTACTACGAAAGAATTCATTAAAGTCATGAAAAACAAAGTAATAAAGAAAGTACAATTGAAGTCATCGGAATGATGATTCAAGGCTGTCATCCTTGATTCTCCAAGCCTTTTAGCACTTCAAAGTTATGAAGAAAAGAAAAACCCTAATTATGACCATGAAAACTAACAATGAATAGTTAATTTCAAACTGGGTCTAAGAGTGTCCTATTCATAGATTTTTAAGTTTAGAAGGGTATAGGGTTGGAACAGCTTCAAAACAAATCGAACGGACCGAGAACGGACACCAAAAGTCTAAAAATGCAAAACTCGCTACTGCGGTGTTTTTTTGGGTGTTACGAACACGAGATGGCCACTGGGGTGCCAGCAAACCATAAACATTCTCGGGCTGGGCATTTCTAAATGCTCAACGCCCAACCTTCTAGTGTTGAATTTTTTTCCAGTCTTCTCGTACTAATTATCCAATTGGACCCTAATTCATTCAAAACCTATAAAAATACATCAAAATACATTAATAAATTATCACATAAAATGATGATTCTAATTAAAAACCCTATTATACACAAAAATGTATAAAATCTCTTGAATAAAATTGCAACAAAAGCAAGCTAAAACATATGAAAATAACATTCATTTTAGAGAATTATCACTTTTTCTTAATCGAGTCACCACTTGTTCATTGATGGGGGCTCAATCCCAATTTATTAATCAAATAATAGGAACAAGGTACATGGAAGGGACATCAACCAAAACCTCCAACAAATTGAAAATTCTCAAAGATATGAAACCCTTTGGAAAACAACTAGCAAAACAAGCCCTGGTCTCTAATATAATAGCAACCAATAGAACCTAGCCTAAGAATACCATTAGCAATCCTAGGTAGATTTACATTGGTAAAAAATTACTATCATCGGAATCTAGAGCCAAATTTACAAGACAATCTAGCCAAAGAATTTACTTCCCTGAAGATATGCACAACCGAACAAGAAGAGAACCAAGGCAACAAGGATTGAATTTCCCAAACTACTTGAGCTATCCTCCATGGTAACTTAGATTTCCCATTTACTGCCATGATCAAAATGGCCGAGTCAACTTCAATTTGTGCCCTTTGAATTGCATGGTCGAGTGCCATCTTGACTCCAGCCAACATCGCATGAGCTTCTACCTTTAAAGAAGACATACAACCATATAAATTCGAAAAAGAAACCATAAACATACATTTATCATCCCTAATAACTCCTCTACCCGAGGCCATATTGAGAGATCTTTGAAAGGCTCCATTCATTTCAGCTTAAAGAAAGATCGAGTGGAGATATCCATCTAAGGACAAGAGGGGTTGAGGATGCTTTTCGTAAAAGATTGCCAATCAAACCCTTACCCCTCCAAATAAAAATTTTTTCAAATGAGCAAAAGTTGGAAAAGTAGTTGTAATTTGCAAAACATATGCAAAGTATAACATACACCACCTGATCTGAAAAAAAAAAGTAATGTTCTCAAACCACTTCTTATTACGTGCCTTCCAAATTTCCTAGCAGCCAGAGGCAAAAACAGTGATCGATAGTTGGCCTTCATAGTCGATTTGGCTAAATAAATCCACCAAGAGCGATAAAAAGTTCCATGAATTGCCATTCAAATTTAAGCTAAAGAATTGGGACACCTTTCTCCAGATTTGATCAGTGCAAGAGCAACTGAAAATGAGGTGATCTAGTGATTTGAATGAATCACAAAAACTACACTTGGATGCTAAAAAATGCCTTTCTTTTGAATATCAGAATCCAAAGGCAGCATATTATTCAACATTCTCCACAGGAAAACCCTCACCGTCAAAAGGAGCCTGTTATCCCATACCACATTTCCTGACCAAAGAGAGTTCTATGGAGCCCTGACGGCTAAAATTGCTGAAGAAATGGAGTGTAACCATTTGAGGCTTCCAAACCAACACATTCACACGACTTCATAAAAATTCATTGCAATATCCTCAGAAAGGATAAATCAAAGTTTGGACAGGACTCAAGAATAACCACATCGTTCCATCCATGCACACCTCAAGCATCATGTAATGAGAGATGCTTAAGATTTGGATAATCCACATGGGATATCAAAGGTCCCTTCCCTATCCAATCATCATCCTAAAGAGACAGACCCTTCTCTCACCAAGTATTGAAAATGAGAGAAAGCTTTATCCTTACTGGCTAACATTTGTTTTCAGTTGCTGAAATACGTAATTTTGGTAAGGCAGTTCAGAGGGTGAAGTTGATTAGGCAAATATTTAGCCTTCAAGAAAGAAGACCACATGGAATTCTGAGATAAAAAGACCACCATAACTTCACTGAAAAAGCCTACATCAAATCCTCCATACTCCACACACCCTAGACATTTTCTTTGACCGAAGCACAAATATCACTCCAAGAGACCCAGTGTAATTTGTTGCCTTCATCTGGGGACCCCCAAAAAATGTTGATCTAGGCAAGATTCTATCTATTTCTCTCGGGACCATTTTGGGGGCAAAAAATACTAATAGTAGATATATGGGAATACTACTAAGAACATGTTTTATGAGCAAAAGTCTACCTCCTCTAGAAAGTATTTGTGCCACAATCTTCTCAATTTAAGGCTGGAACACATGCCTAGTTCACCTTCTAGACATTAATGGGCATCCCAAATAAATAAAAGGTAGTTTTTTCCTCTGAAAACCAGTAATGTGACTAATGATCCTTTCCCTTGTGCGAATAAGCTTGTGAGTAATAAAAGAACTCTTAGTTTTATTTATTTTCTGATCAGACGAATATTTGTACATTTTTGACATACGGCATCAATGCCTCAAGGAATTAGATGAATCTTTGAGAAAAACAATCATATCATTTGCATAACATAGATGAGAAACTGGGATAGAATTTCTTCCCAAAAAAAAATACTCAATCCTCTCCTCAATAAATAAGTGTTTGAGCCCTTTGCTAAAAACTTTCTTGCACCAAGATGAAAAGAAATGGAGATAGGGGGTCCCCCTGATGAATGCCTCTAGAATATTTAAAATAGTCAATAGGAACACCATTGATCAAAACCGAGAACCAACAATTGTCCACCGAGTCAAGAATCAAAGAAATCTACTCATGAGTGAAGCCAAATTTTGTTAAACTTTGACAAAGAAAAGGCCAAGAAACCCTATCAAAGGCTTTTGACATATCAAACTTAACAATCAGATTACTTCTTCTCATCTTCTTTTCCAATACATTGACCAATTCTTGAGCCAATAAAATATTGTCTACAATATTCCTTCTAGGGACAAAGGCATACTACTCTTCAAAAATTAACTTTGGCAAAACCATAGAAAGACAAATCACCAATAGCTTAGTAATTATTTTATTGGTAAAACTACGTAAGCTTATCGGCCTAAAGTCCCCAAAGTTAGATGGCTAGTCCACCTTTAGAATTAGAGATATTAAGGGACTAGTCACTGCTTTAGGCACATGTAGAGAATTGGCCATGAAATCAGCAACCACCTGAAGAAGATCCTTTGAGATAACATTCCAGCAAGAATGAAAAAAATGCCCATTAAATTCATCAAGCCCTGCTGCACTCTCAAAAGTCAAAAAAATACGACCTCCTTCAACTCCTCCAATGTTGGAGGCATGTGAAGTATATTATCCTCACGAGAAACTAGGCTAGGAATGTGATCCAAGATAGAATTTGTCAAATGAAAGTCTTCATGTGTCAACAGCTCCTTGAAGAAGTTAACCCCCTCTTGTTCTATTTCTGCCTTATCTTCAGTCCATACTTTTGAACTATTTTTAATTCTTCATACAGAAAGCCTTCTCCTCTTGATTTGGAGATAAGAGTGGAAGTACTTAGAATTTCTTTCCCCTTCCTTCAGGAACTTTAGACTGGACTTTTGCTTCCAAAAATTTTCTTCATCAGCCATGCATTTCTACAATTAAGCTCGAGCTTTAGAAAGATCAATTTTTGAAGAGATTGACTGGCTGTGCAACTCAAAAGCTATCTCATTGTCCAAGACAAAGTCCTAGGTCATCTTGAGGTTTTGAAAAACATTCCCAAAATCCCTAGAATTCCAAGACTTCAAATCAATTTTTAAGCTCCTAAGTTTGAATGAAAACTTCTGCAATGGTGTACCCAATGAAGGAGCATTCCAACTATCAAAAACCACTTCATTAAATGTATGATGCCTTACCCACATGTTTTGAAACCAGAACTACTTAGGGCCAGAGACCTTACCACCAACTCTAGTGATCATGTTTTGGTCCTTAATAAACTTTACGTTTCCTCAACTTGCAAACACGGACTGCAAGAAAAATAGGCTCCAAGTGGTCAATAGATTTTCTATTCAATTCGGCCAAAAAAGACTTCCACACATCTATCTGTGCATTCCAATCTGTCCGAAGCATAAAAAACACTGTCCATAGACACAGTCTTACCAACCTACAGAACATCCTTATTCTCATTTACATTGTTAGTGGCATGAGTAATCCCTATCCCAAGGAAGAAAAAGCCGATAGTCTTTCCAATAACTCCTTATCCTCACAGACAACTGCCTTCTCAGTTGAAGTTGTGCATGGTATTGCATGGCTTGGCTGATTTTGAGGGGGAATGATTTCCTGTGTGGATGGACCTACCATAAGATCGGGTTGTTGCAAAGGAATAACCGAATTATTGGGGATGATTTCAGCATCATTCAAAATTTGATATTCCTTATCTTGTGGAGTCTCATGATTCACCTCCACAACTTGATTTTGTGAAGACTCTTTTGAATTCCATACTTTCTAATTTTTAGGGAGCTCTTCAACTTTCAAAGTTTCCTAATTTTTGTGGGGCTTTGGGAACCAACCTTTTCTTTTCCTTAGGTGGCACCAACTCCTTAGGCCGAGAAAGTAGTTGCTCCACTGTCTGCATTGCCTTTCCTTTTACTGTACCACTTTCAACCTAGCAACTGGCCAACAGATAATCACCTATGTTGTGACACCTAGAACAAAATTCTAGTGGTAAATCCTCATAAGTTATTTTTTTCCAATAGTTTAATGTCATCAAGTTCAACCCAAATGCAACTTGGCAATTCAACTTTAAGATCCACTTCCACACATAACTTGGCCACTCTTGGCTGTGACAATGCAATGGTTGCAGCATCCAACTTGAGAGGATTGTCCACAGCCTTAGCAATTAAAAGTAAAATTGACTTCTTAAACAAAGTGAAAGAACCCTTCCAAAGTAATCTGCATAGGAAAATAGCAGAATCGACATTTGGACAGAAATCTGATGTCCACTAGAAAATCTTCATTCATAGCCCAAAATATACTACCCTTCAACCACCACCTCAAAAAAGTCTTCTTCGACATCAAAGCAAACAAGAACATGTCTATAGTCCAGTAATCCCAAAGAGGCTACATGCTTGAATCCAATAGTAAGGAAGTCTGTATCATATCTATACTAGATTTTCCATACCCATACTTCCTAACTAATGAGAATTTAAGCAACTAATTTATACTCAAAATTCACTAAATTGTCCTCAGCTAACACATAATTACTTACATCGAATACATAAAATGGCATCAAATAAAGTTGGAAAAGAAATTATACAATCAACTTGAAAAAGCAATTGTGATATCATAAAAATATAGTGATAACAAACTACCACATTGAAAGCGGATGGACACCTTGGCTCTTAGCATTTTGAAGCAATCCATTTCGAATAAGATATACTAATTCTAATTGAACACAAATTAAGCATGTGTTATGGGTGCACCTAACATGAACATGTTTGCATAAAATTGAGCCTAAACTTTCTTGTTGTAGTTTATGTGATTGGATCATTATTTACATTACACCATACAACCATTGTGCAATCTATAATTGTCTTGAAGGTGACAAGTTTTTAGTGAGACAAACTAATAAAAATTCACTCAAAACTTTAAAAAGGATAGACATACTTAGACATACTAGATGTAAAAATAAAAATGAGTGGCACCTAAATGTTCGTTTGACTTAACACTCCTATATGTTAATTTCAACAATCCTAACATAGTTAAATATTTAGAATTATTATCAACATATATATATATATATATATATATATCTTCAAATAATTAAAATAATATTTCAATATATTGACATTTGTTAATTTTTCTCTTGTCCATCAATATTGTCCTATTTCTTTGTTCTAGTTAAAATGTCTTACACTATAAATTAAATGGATTTTTTCTGTTAATTATACTAAACCAAATAAATATTATAGGCATGAAAAATAAATTAAACCAAAAATTAAACTTAAAATTAACTTTTCATATGAGCTAAGGTACACATAAATTTTATCCTAAAACTGAAATTCGACATATAATTAAATAACCCTAAACCCAAAAATTCAAAGGCAACAACCATGAAAATCATAAAAAATATGGAATTTAAAATCCTAATTTACATTATAATAACAATTAAATAAGAAATGGATAAAATTCACCTACAGCCATAAGGGAGGGGTGATTGGTAGTGGCCTTATCGTAGTGGTGACCGGGACTGAGGGTTGTGCTAGTAGTGGTGGTGTAGTCCTAGTGGTGGTAGAGGTGAAATGGAGTAAGAGTGGGTGAGTTTGTGCGTGAGAGGATAGAAGAAGGTAGAGGAGGGAGTGAGATTTTGACAAAAAGAGAGTGTGTAGCTAGGAAGGAAAAGGGTAGAGAGATGTGAAATTATAGCTGTTAGAGATGGAGAGAAAAAAGAATGAATTAAATGAGAAGAAGAAGAAATGGCACAAGATTAAAAGGTCAAAAAATAGTGACGGTTTTATTAACGAGCAAACTATTGTGTGCCAGTTGTATGCCATTATGTATAATTGTTAGCGACAAAAACAACCTTCGTCGCCAATCTTGAAATTAGCAACAGATTAAGCGACAAATTTTTTTAACTTTCTCGCTCAATAATTGTTTAGATAGAATAAAGGTTAGCGATGAATTTAGCAACACACACCATGCTAATCATAGTAACGTAGTTAGCAACAAGGCTGTTAGTGCAAGCAACGAAAATGGCGATGATTTATAGCATGCCAAAGTTCGCGCCCTTGAGCACCATATCTTGTGATGAAATTTGCGGCGAAAACTCTATTGAAAATTTTAGTTACTGGCTAGCAACAAATTTAGCGATGACGTAAATTAGTTGCTAAATTCATCGCTAATTAGCGACAAATTTTGTCTGTCACTAAATTTTCGTTGCTAATCCCGTATTATTTTGTAGTGCTCTTGAAGGCAAAATACCTTCTTTATTAACTTGAAGGGGACACCCTTCTTTATTCACAAATAAAAAACACATGTACTTAAGAATTTTTTTTTTTCATTTCACCTCATTTTTTTCAATTGGACAATACAACCACACATCGGGAATTTTTCACAAACATGGAAGTCGTACACTTGGCTTCTTTCCCAACAAACATAACACTTCCCATGAATATCCACCATAGACATAACCAACAATATTATTGATAACTCAAAGAAACCAACACTAACTAAAGTGATGGGTAGAAAGTTGAAAGGATAATTAAAAATGGTAAATACTCTAAGTAACATGTCTATCATAGAAAATATGATAGGCTTAAAATAGGACACTAAAATACTAAGCAGTTTAGGATCGAATGGTCCAAAGAAGCTTTAAATCATTTCCAAAGTTCAACATTCATTTATATTTCGCAAATGCTAAACATCCATACTACTCCAGCCAATGTCAAAAGTTACATTGAATTGCAAGATATCATCAGATAAGCACTCATCAAAAATAACAAAGCTCCCAAACTTTCCTTACATTTCACCTTTTTTTTCCCCGATTTGTGCTTGTGTCTAATGCCAATCTCATAAATCAATGGGGTCAAAAATCAAAGCATCTTGTACACTCTTTTGATTCTAAAATCCACCACAAGTCACAATGACACATTTTAAAATCGTTGATGTATAATTACAAAAGTCAATGTACAAGAACTACCACTAAAAGACTTACTAAGTCAAAAGTTGAAATTTCTCAAAATGCTTACTTCTCTCATGCTGATGCTCTTCTTTCTCTTTCATTCAAGCTTTCTTTTTAGGATTTCTTTATTGAATTTGATCAGTTATGCTACTAAATCTTTTGTTGATGTTCTAAACAATAATCCTACTGAAATTCTGCAGTTCCTTTAAAAGAATTAAGCACATATAAGAGGAAGCCAATAGATTATTTTATAGATGAAGAGGGTAAGACGTTTGCTGCTTTGTTTCAATTTGCATTGGTTGGCAATTTCGCAAGAGGCAAACCATCTATGGAGGTTCTGAGGAAGATCTTTTATACTATAGGTTTTAAAAGGGGATTCTTTTTGGGAATACTATAGTTTAAACATATTCTTGTTAGGTTTAAGTTGGAGGAAGATTATCCAAGGTGTTGGATGAAGAGTTCTTGGTTTATCAATGGTTTTCACATGCGTGTTTCAAATAGTGTCCATTGTTTTGCTCAGATGTGGAACCTTCAATTATTTCTCTTTAGATCACATTAAAATCTCTATCAATGTGTTTCTTTAACAAGCCAGCCAGCAATTTTTTCGCTGACTTGTGCTATTGGAAAGCCCCTCAAAATTGATTTGGCAACAACCTTGTCAAGACCTAGTGTAGCCAAGGTATGTATGGAAGCTTATTTACTTGCTAATCTACCATCGAGAGTATGGTTGGGTATTGGAGATAAAGGACATTGGCAAACAATCAATTCTGAAGATATTCTAGCCTACTGTTCCAAATGTAATAAGCAATGTCATTATGCTTAAGAAAGTCATGTAGGGAATTCCATGAAGCAAGATAAAGGCAAACCAACTGCGCAAGGCAAGGGCAAGTCATTGGTTCATAATGGCAAGAAAGTCCAGCAAATTTATCAAAAGAAAAATCCTCAAACAATTATGCAAGTACAAGATTCAATTCAAGCAGCCCCTTCATTGCCCCAACAGATTGTTCATTCAGTGGTTGATCTGGGTTCTTCACACTCTAAGCATGGTGAAATTATTGTTCATGAATCTAGGGAAGTAGTTGCAACTCTTCTTAAAATCTTCTCTTAAAATTTCAATTGCCAACAAATTTGAATCTCTAGTTACATCTGAACAAGATCTGATTTTGTGGAGAATATTTCTTCAGATGGAAAATTTGCAAACTTGAATTCAAAAGATGAGATGGAGATGTTCAAAGAAAAACAAAATGAAGAGATACAATCCTATTACTCGGATTTGGACAAACCTTCAAAACTGGATTGCGAATCTTAACTGAACGGTTATTGGATTTAGCATCGTGATAGGGAAAAAACTCAAGATGATGTCCTTGATTAAAAACACCCAATGTCCAGCTCAAGCCTCTAATGCTACGAATAAGTAGCCAAGGTGACAAAAGATCCTCACAACCCGTTCCCATGTAATGTCTACAAGGAGCTTTTCTTACAAATTGCCCAGCACTACACATCATCAATGATTAGTTTGCTTATATGGAATATTCGTGGAGTGGAAAATAAGCCTTCAATTAGGAGGCATAAATTACTTGTGAGACAACATTAAATTTTCAGGTTTTGTGTGTGATTAAACTGATGGTGCTCAGCATTAAAGATTGGCATACTTCCAAATGATTATTCTAGAAGTTCTTACGTGGCACCCTCATTAACAGTAAATATGCAATTTATACCTAGGTTCAGTTAGTAGGATTGTGGCCCAGCTCCCCTCATGTGTATCTATAAATAAAGGGCTTGGGTGCCAAGATCCAGACGATTGCTCCTCTTGTAATCCCTTCATAATTCAATCCCAAACTTTCTCCTTAGTTCTCTACTTTCTCCTTCTCTACCAATTTCACTCTTCAACATTTGGCGCGTCTGTGGGAACTGAGAATTCTCAACTTTTTTCACTTACTTTCAACAATTTCCACTATCAGCTTTGTTTTTGAAAGGATGAAGAACCGAGGCACAAGACGCACTGCCAGCAACGAGGCCGAAGCAAGTAATCCGTATCTTTTGCTATAGAACGATGAGGTTGAGAACTTCGGAGCAGGCACCGAAGCACAGCAGAAACAAAATGATGTCTTGCAAGTACATCGTTGATCAATTTGAGTCCTTTAGATTGTTCATCCAGCAATGTGAGAATCAGACTCTATCAGAGCCCTCTAATTGAGCAAGCATACCACGAGCCGAACATAAGCGAATTCTAGGCCGAAGACCTGGAAAACAACCAAACAATACCATGTGTCCAAGTGATCTCCGACGTAAAATCATAAAGTCTCGCTTGGACGAGCGATCTGAAGAATCGTACTCAGCTACCAACAAACTAGAAAGATTGTCGGACATGACAGAATCGATGCAATCCTCGAAAAGCACCGATCACAAAGGCCCCTCCTCGACTATTTTAAAATAGTTTGAGGAGCAAAGCCTTGAGAATAAAATTCAAGAGATTTTGAGAAAAAATAACTTGATGTTGCATGCTTCCAGTCAAACAGAAATAGATAGAGATCCGTTCACGATCTCTATCAAGACCGAGCCCTTCTCGATATAGTTTAAATTACACGACCTTGACAGATACAAGGGCAACTCCGATCCATCTAGCCAAGACCACCTACAGTATGTGGTGGTTATCACTAGCCTCTATGGCTACAGTGACGCCAAATGTTGCAAATTATTTGCCACTACACTCCTTGGACTTGCGCAAAAATGGTTTCAAGAGCTGCCAACAAACTCAAATTGTGACTTTCCATGAGCTAGCAAAGTCCTTCCTAGGTCACTTCTGAAGCAAATTAGTGTTGCAGAAGGACACTTCACACCTCATGAACATTCGTCAAAATCCTGACAAGCCTCTCAACAAGTTTGTTGATCGCTTCAATGATGAAGTGATCCAAATAAAAAATGTTGATGAGAAAATTTTGATCGCTGCTTTCTGTAGTGGCATGCGACTTGGATGCTTCAACACTGAACTAGCAAAGAGACTGCCAGATACTTACTCTGAACTATTGGAAAGGGCATCAGAGTTTATGTGGGATGAGAAGTCAAACAGAACAAAGAGAGAGAGATGTACGATTCTCAAAAGGAAAAGAATCCAAGAACTTTGAACCTCTATTCCACCAAAAAGCCAAAAGTAACAGATAGACTGAACTATCCCAATAATAGGTCGTTGGCAATCGGGTAGTTTACCCGAACAATAACATTGAGGCCCTACCTCCGAGGACAAGAGTTCTTCCAGACTCAGATTCCATACCACTAAACACTTTAAGGAGGGAAAAAAATACCAAGTACAGCACCTGGGGATCCTCGAGGCTCATCTTCCAATGCTGTCAGGGCCCAATCAAAGAGACAATCGAAATACCGCACATTCCATGGCCATCATGGTCATGACATGAAGTCTAGCAATCATTTGAAGTTTGGATAGAAAAAAGAATTCAAGAAGGACACCTGCAGTAGTTCATCAGCCGAACTACTATAGAATTTCAAAGGAATGCCAATAATAGGGTCAATCGGGTGCAGCCTCAACTGTACCCACCTCGTCAGCCGAATCGAAATGGTCAGAACAAAAGTAATCCCCTAACTCAAGACAAGAAGATCCACGTAGATAGAGTAATAAATACAATAGCTGGGAGTCTTCTTAGCCAGTGACTGGGGATTCTAGTAACACGAGAAAAATATATGCGAGGTACGTACCCTTAGGCAAAGATTGGGACAAGCACGTAAAATTGTTTATGAGCCTCGGATACACCTTGGAGGATCCTGTCCCCAGCCACATGCCTCACAATGACCCCATGGCTATTCATGTACAAGTGGTTGGCTATGAGATACACCAAGTATTTGAAGACACTCGAAGCTCGGCTGACATCATCTTTTGGGATGCTTGGAAGAAGATGCATATGGACTTCTCTTGATAAAACCTCTCAAAACTCCTCTGGTAGGCTTCGCAGGCAACTCAGTCATGCCAAAAGGCCAAAAACTGCTTCCTTTGACCCTTGGAACTCTCACGAAGTATAGGATCGAGATGACCAATTTGTCATTATCAAAAGGGACAGTTCCTACAACATGATTCTCAATCGACCCACGCAATATACACACAGGATCCTTCTCTCCATGTTCCATATTGGAATCAAATTTATGTTGAGGGACAGATGGGGTCAGAAGGCATAGTGATTGGGAACCAGCAAGAGGCTTAGGCCTGCTACATGATGTCCCTGTGGTCCCAATCACAAACCATGTCTGTCGCTGATAAAGCCTTCTTGCAAATTTTCAACGCTCCATCTACCTCGGGCATACCTAAAGAGCCAATGACCGACCTGAGTAGGGAAGGAGAAGATGCAGGGCCTTCAAGGAGCACTTTTGAGATACCTGAGAGCCTAAGAAGGCAGTCGAGGCTAAATTTGAGTCACAGGACGAAGTGCCCAGCGAGGAGATTCCACTGGACCCAAGCATCCCAAATAGAAAAATAAAAATTTGTGCAATTTTGCCAGCAGAATTCAAAGCTCTTCTCCTCAAACTTTTTGCTGAGTACAAGGACGTATTCACCTGGACTGTCGAGGATATGCCTTCCATTCCTCGAGAAATTATCGACCACAAGATTGGAGTGGATCTAGTGTACAAGCCTATCAAGCAGAAGAAGTGCCTCTTTAGTCCAGAGCATAGATGAATATTCAGTGATTGAAGCTGAGGTAGATAAGCTCTTAGCAGCAAAAATCATTAGAGAAATATTATATCCAACTTGACTTTGTAATCTCGTCCTTTTAACTAAACAAGTTCATTGTTCTCTTTGTTGTTGCTACTACCAAAAAAAACAAATCTTTGCTTAGCTGAATTCAAAAAAAAAAAAAAGGTGTTGAAAGGAAAAGAAACGTGAAAAAAAAAGGAAGAAGGAGAAGAATCGGCAAGGAGAAATTTTTTTTTTTTTTTTTTAAAGATTTACCCATTAAGTTGTTTATATTGGCAACTATTTAATTGTTGTCCAAGAAGGTTTTGATTTCCTAGTTAAGTTTGGAAACTTTCCAACTTCCAAATTTGGAAACTTACCAAATTCATCTTTGGAAACTTTCCAAATTCCAATTTTGGAAACTTACTAAATTCATTTTTGAAAACTTTCCAATTTCTAGATTTGGAAACTTTCTATTTTTGGAAACTTTCCAAATTTGTAATTCTGTTCAAAAGCAGACACTTAATTTTGTTGGTTCTTTTAATTTCTTTGTTATTCTTAAGTGCTACTTGTTTGTTTTTGTGTGCTTAGTTTCTTTTTTTTATTTGGTAAATTTGCTTACCAAATTCTTATTTGCTTTCTATACGTTTTGTTGCTTCTAGTAGTCTTGAATATTTTGTTGTCGCTTGTTCTTTGAAGTTTAAATCTGAAAGTTTGGTGTCTCTTATTTGTCGTTGGCCCATGATTATTTGTTTTCTTTGACTTCCAGCCAATTAAGTGGTTAAAACATAATTGGAGCTCACTTTGGTTCTCGTAGTCTTCCAAAGACTTTTAGAGTGAACAAAAGAGAGGAAAAAGGCAGCGTGGTGAGATCATTTGAGTGATAAAAGCCATTCAATTGAGGGTATACATGAGAGATTGAGTGATACAACTTGAGTGAATTGCTCTCCAAAGAGTAAGGCCGAGTAGTGAGGAAAAATTCTAATTATTTCTTTTTCTAACACTAACCACTTTGTTTTGTGGTAAGTTCAAGTTTTATTTTTGATGTCTCACAGGCGAAAAGAGACTTTCTGTACTAAGGTTCTTGTGGGGGTTTGTGGTAATGTAATTGATAGTAGTAGCATATGAATTAATATGGCAAGTACATATCTTGTTGAAAAGTTGAATTTGCCTACATTGCCACATCGAAAACCTTATAAGTTCCGACGGTCAACTGAAAGTGAAGTATTTGAGGTAACTAAGCAAGTTATTGTATCCTTCACTATTGGTAGGTATTCTGATAAGGTAGTTTGTGATGTAACACTTTTGCATACATGTCATTTACAACTTGGTCAGCTATGGGAATTATCTGAAAATGGATTTTATTATAGCTATACTAAGGCGTATCACTTGTGTAAAAAGGGTAAAATGTTCAAATTTATTCCTTTGCCACAGCATCAAATAAATGAAGAAAGATTAGAAATTTGAAGAAAATTTCTTGAATAGAATAAAGGTAAAAAGCAAAATGGGGAAAGCCAAATGGTGGCCGAAAGTGTCCAAGATAAAAATATTGTAAATGCTTTGACCATAGGCTAGGAAAATGAGGGAAAAGAGAGAGATATCAAGAGAATTTATTTTGTTGTGCCTAACCTTAATTTATCTTTGTCTAGTTTTCTTTCTTATGTGCAACCTTTCAAAGGTGTAAGTCATGATGCACTAACCTCCCAATTGAGTATCTCATCATTCCAATCAAAGCGAGGTAAGGAAGATATGGTAGTCAATACCCTATTTCAAAGGTGTGAACTTATTTCTTTTTTTTTGTGTTGAAATTCTTAGCTTTGAGCATCTTAAGAAATTGTAAAAATTTAATTCCAAATTTAGAATTATTTTTAATGTACATTTTGTTTATTTCTTGTTTAAAATTAATTCCTTTAATTTGGTTTTTGATTTGGTTATTGTTTTGAACAGGGAAGGCATCCAAATTCTTGGACTTCAATTCCAATTTGTGGAGCATTGTTTGGATAGATCCGTCCAAGCTTTTATTGATAATCATTTACATGGCGCCATCAAATCTAATTTGAATTGTTGTGTTAGCATGTTACATGATTTTCAACCTTTCACTTTTGTTCAATGTAACTTTGATATGTTTGTGAGATTGGTTAAGTTCTTTTATGAATTTCGAATCTCAAATAAAGTTAACTTCAAAATTTTCAAATTTTGTCCAAGTCAAGTTAAGTTTTTGTTATGGGGCGATAATTTGTTTGATTTTATTTTACTTAGACACGCCACCGAAATTTTTGTTTATTACTTAGATGTTGAGCAACCTAAGTTGTGTGATTTAGGTCAAATACTTTGCAATTATGAAACCGTGTCAATTTTGCCTAAAACCTTGACTAAAATTTTTGTTTACTGTCAAATAACTTCCAATTTGTGTCAAAATCAGTGTTTTCTGGCAATTTCTCAAATTGTACTTATCTTGTCGAAACTGAATGATTTTCTACTTTGGCGTGCACATTTATTTAACTGTTTGAACAATTACTTTGCAAAACATTATTGTGGTTGCATTCTAGAAATCTGATAGTGCACGGTTTCAATGCCTATATTCTGCCAATCTTGTGTCCCATTTCGACTAATCTGAGTTTTTCTTATCTAAATTTGGATTCGAGGACGAATCCTTTCAAAGAGGAAAGGAATGATATGAATCCGAATAGCCTAAAAATGGGTCAAGATGAGGAGATGAATGCTAGAGCATGCTTGGACTCACTCTTGCCAAGATTGGAGCACATTCGTGGTATTTCGATCAAATTGGATTGGACTATTCTCAATTCCATAATACATGAAGTCCAATTCTTCAAAGTGAAGCATAAATGGAGATCCTTTAAGTTCAAGAAAGCCAAATTTCCTTTCAAGTTTATTTTAGTTTGGCCTTTATTATGTAATGCCCAATAGTAGTTTAAGTTTGTGTAAATTGGACTAGTTTTAAGTCAGGTTTAGTTGTTTATTTAATTCTTTGTTTTTAGGCTCATTATTAGCCTTAATAAGAGCCATTTACTCAAATCTTGGAGCCACTTATGGCTGACACAACCCTATCACTACTTTTTAAAGAGTTTTTTAGCTAGATTTTAGGATTTCTATAAGCCTATAAATAGGCTCATATGAACGAATTCTATAGCACCTTTTTATCAATAATATTAGGATTTCTATAAGCCAATAAATAGGATTTCTATAAGCCTATAAATAGGCTCATATGAGGAAAAAGTTCTTTCTTTTAGTCTTTGGATTAAGACTTTGTTGGGATCATCGCTTAAACAACGGTGATTGTTCTAACCGACTTATAGATTTGGTTCTTGCCTGATTCATGTACGTAACGGGTCAATTCTTGCTTTAAATCTTGTTAAGAGTTTGGTTCTTGTCTCGTTATAGACAATAGGTTGAATTCTTGCTTGATTCTGGTGTGTCCTTTATTTTCGTTCTTGTCCGTGCGTTTGTTGTCCAAATTCTACAACACCAACTTTGGAGTCAATCCTTGGGGTTTTGGTGCCAACTTGAATACAGGGTTTCGTGACATCAAGTCGATTGCGCAAGTGTTCGCATCATTGGGGGTGTTGTAACCGTAAGAGGTTGAGAAGCTGGTGGCTCATCCACCGTGTTGACCTCTACCACCACTATTTTTGCCAGAATTTCTGCACTGGCTTGGCCTAGGGGTTGTGTGTCTTGCATGGTTTGGACAATGGTGAGCTCTGAGTGTTGCTCCTTGGATACTCTCGAGGGGTCAACTCTATGATGGACCTCCGCCACCACCTGTTTTGCCAGATTTTCTACATTGGCTTGGCCTTGAGGTTGTGTTTGTTTCGTAGTTTGGGCATTGATGAGCTCTGAATGATGCTCCATGGAAACACCCGAGGGGCCAACTCCATGATGTTTTATTTGCCATTGAGATGTGGACTTCTTCATAGGGTGAGTAGTCCCTTTAGCCGAGATTTGGTCTTGCTATTTTGGTACCTTTGTGACTCCTAGTTTACATTCTACCCTGTGATGGCCAATCTTGTTCCATAGTGCAGTAGGATGGGAGATCCTCGTATGAGATTATATAGTTTACCATATCTTCCACCGTTTCCTACTCCTAGCCATAGTCTTGTTGGGAGATTTGCTAAGAGTTCCACTTCTACGCAAACTTTGGCAGTGTTAGGGCGTGTGATTTTTTCGTGGTCATGTTGAGTTTTAGTGGGGTTCCCACAGCTTGTGCAAGGCTAAAGATCGCATGTTTAGTGAAGAAGACAGCCGGTAGACCTTCAAAAGTGATCCATATAGGGACTATCAAAGGCTCTATATCTGGTGTAAAGAGACGATGCCACTTTAGAATGAACATATAATGACCATTGAAGAACCAAACGTTCTTGAGCCAGCAACACAAGTAGTCCTCCTCCAGAGAAAACCGAATGAGAATGTGTTTATAGTCAGGAAAGCCAACTGTGTAGTTACCCTTGAAGCCGATTGTTTGAAAATTCTTTCTCACCGTTTCCACGCTTGGCTTACCTCATGAAGCTGCCCACCAGTGTAAAACAAAATGGAGCTGCCAGCTTTTGGACTTCTTATCTTCGATAAAGAAGATTGTCGGTTCCCCCTTGAAGGTTTGAAGCTTCTTCAGCGGTTGATCCGGAAGATCTTGTTCATTGTTTTTTTGTTTGCCCATAAGAGCCTCAGCAAAGAAGAGTGAGTACCCTGAATTGCAAGCTTAGGATTTTTAGAGAGAGAAATTTGTAGAGAGAAGGAGGAGGAAATTTAGTTAAGACACCTATTCATCTTGGGTAGTCCTATAAGTGGTCATTTGTGCATTAAATTTAGCTCGAATTTACATAGAAATATAGTGAATTGGCTAGGTTTAGTAGATTTGTGAGAGAAGTCAAAAGATAACTCATAATTGCATAAGACTCTAGACTAGTAAATGGCATAAGTGAATCAAGAAATGATAGAACGAATAATTGGATAAATTAAGGGGATTGGTAAGGAACGAGAACCCTAGATAACTCAATTATCGACTTTTTCCACTCTTTACTTGAATTATTGCATTATTTTTATTCTATATTTCTATTACTTTCTACACTTTATTGTTTCTTAGTTTAGCTAGGACCAAAAGTGTTCCATTTAGGTGCTTAGTTGGGTAACCGTAGTCCCTATGGGAATGATACTTTTCTCATCATTATATTATTTATTCGATACATATACTTGAGTAGTTTGTGAGTCATGTCTAGTAACAATCACCACCCAAACAATGAAACTACTAGATGCAAGGATCATCTATGCAATAGACGATAGTGAATGGGTTAGTCCTATCCAGGTAGTTCCAAAGAAAGGGAGAATGACTGTGATAGTAAATGAAAATAATGAACTTATTCCTTCTAAATTTGTTACTCAGTGCAAGATGTGTATTGATTATAGACAGCTAAATGAAGCTACACACAAGAACCATTTCCCTTTGCCATTTATTGATCATATGCTAGAGCAACTAGCAGATCATGCATTATTGTTTCTTTGATGGGTATTCTGGTTAATTTCAAATTATTATACCTATATAGGTTCATGAAAAGCCTAATTTCACTTGTCCTTCAATGTGAATTTTTACATATAGAAGAATGTCATTATTTTATACAATGCACCTAACACATTCGAAAGATATACATTTGCCATATTCCATGATATGATTCAAAAATACATTAAGGAGGTAGATGGGTCAGGGACCATCATGCTGAGCTCAAAGGGTTCAAAAAGTGTTTCTTACGTCTGAGGGCTAAAGTTTGGTTGCACTTTTTTCCCACGAGTATTTTGCCAGTCTTATACTCTAGTGAGGTTACACTTAATATAGCTTTACTATTTTATGGCTTGATAAGAGATGGACCATTGACCTATGCATTAAAATTAATAAAGAGATACACAAGAATGGAAACTGTGTTGAAGTTAGGTATATATTTAATGGATTGATATCAGTCTCATGCTTACTTGCAGGTGTGCACTCAGCTAGACGGTTGAAGATTTCTCCAACAAGGAACATTAATAGTATGACCTCAGTGAGTATTGTGTGTCATCATCTGGAATGCATGCAAATGTTTAGAGGTGTAAGTTTTCTACATATGGATATTTTAAAGGAGTTTCTAATAGTGATGATGGCATTGAAAGAGTATGGGTCATGATGAAGATTCAATTCTTTAGTCTCCAGAGTAGATGAAATAGATAGTAGTTTTTATGCACCTATCAATCATCCTACCAAACAAGATTTGATGCGATATCAAAGTGAAAGTTGCATGTTCTCTATCGTAAGCTATACATATTGGCATGGAGATTGAACTTAGTGCATTAGTTTGATATGAGTAGATGGCTGAATGAGCCAAAGGCACCTAAGTGGCACTTCACACTAGAGGATTCTTCTAATGATTATGATGCTAATGTTGATGATGGAATTGATCTGTTTGGGACAGTTTGAGTGATTTCTGCTGATTGATACTTCTACGACTTATTTTGTTTTAATTTTTGAAAATTGTTAGATTTAGTTTGGTGAATTCTTTTTTTTATTTTATTTTGCATTTTTTGCGCTACTTGTCATTAGTGATAATGTTGGTTCGACAAGTAGTAAGATATGGAGTCTTGTTCTTTTGTGCTTGTGATGATTACACATCCTGTGTTGTGTGTTCACAAATGTTTTTTTTTTTTTTGTGATGGTTTATTGTTAATATTGGAATGGTTTATTGTTAATGATTAATTTGATTACCAATAATATATGTGACCTTAAATTTTTGGTGTTATACTATTATGTTCTATTTGTTATCTTAAAATGGATGGAAGTTAGGATTTATATCAACATGATATTTCTGTTTGTACAAATTTTTGGAACTGATGATTTCAACTACAAATTTTGTAAAATATTTTTGATTGGCAATACCAATTTAGGAAACTTTGGGATTGGTTATCTCTGATGCATTGGTAGAAGTAGGGTTTGAAATGAGGTAAGCCTTCATTTGTTCATATGTTTGTTAAATGCATGTCAAAGGATTTTGTTCTTTTAGGGTTATTTAAGTCTTAACATTGTGATCAAATCTTCTTTTCGTGGCTAGTAGTAGTTTTGTGCTCTAATGTGTATGAGTACTTATGAAAATAATGCCTCGCTTTACGTTGCAATACATGGGCATGGTAAGAAATAATGCTTACTTGCGTGAAAAAATGTCTTGCATTAGCAAATGATAAAAGTAAAAGACCTCAAATAAGTGGACAAAGTCCACAAGAGGGGTGATTTTTAAAAAAAAATAGTAGAAAAAATAAGTAGACAAAGTCCACAATATTAGTAATAACCGTAAAGGATTGTTTGAATAGTTGTATTTGTTGGGTTAGAATTAAATGATTTTAACTATTCTTAATGCTTTGCCGGTGTATTACTGACATTTTTGTTTATTTTAAGTCCAACTGATCATTCTATATTATATTGATGGCTATAAGGAGGTAGTTTCAGAGGTCTTTACGCTGGTAGTGGGAAGTCAAATTGCTTTACAAAATGTGACCCATATTGATGGAGTTGTATTTTTGGAAATGCTTGTTAATATAACTTCTAGTGGATGTTTTGGTGTGCATATTGATGTAGTTTATTATCCAAGTCTGGTTTTGGTTTTTGGATAAGGTTTATGTGGCAATCATTTCAACCTAATCTCAATATTGCCATTCCTCCTTTGGTGTTTTTTTCTTTGTGTTTACTTAGTTTTGTTTTGCTCGGGACTAGCAAAATGAAAGTTTGGGGGGAGTTTGACAATTCTAATTTTATACAATTATTTGTTATTCTTTTTTGATCTAGTTGGTGTTGTTTAGTCTTGATTTTTAGTGTTTAATTAATACTACTTACTGTTTATGTGTTTGGTGCAGTGTTGAAAAATCAAAGTGGTCAATTATAGCAACGAAGAAAGCATGTCCAGTTAAATCAGAATACCGTGGCGTTTCGACTTGATCGGGACATATAAGTGAAATTGAGGGTTTTGGCCTATAGCCAAGCCCAATAGCCGTTATTTAAGAAGATAACATTACAAGATAGAGATAGGGTTACCTATCATTCTTCTAGCCACTTTTCCTTGAATTTCCTATGGCTCCAGGGTTTCAAAAACAACTATTTTGCGTTGCATTTTTCAATTTCTAGCAACTTAGATTTTAGCTTAGTATTATTTTCTTCCAAACATCAGTTTAAAAGTTTATTATTTTAGTTTTTTTTTTTTTTGGATCCAAGTTTGCAATTCAAGTACTTCTACATTTCAAAGTTCAATTGTGGTATTAATCTATTTAATTTCTATAGTACCTGTCCTTTAGAATATACAATTCTTAATTATTATTATTGGTATTTTTCATGCTAATTTCTTGCAATAGTAGTGTTTGCTTTGCTTTTAATTACACTATGATGCATTAATCTATTTGGGTTAGGTGCAAGCAATGCAAATATCTATGAATTAGTTCGAATAGATCACTAATCAATAAGATTGTGTGATTGGATAATAATTAGTAGAACGCGACAACTTAAGAACGTAGCTAACTCTTGATTTGGTTGAGTTGATTAGGGAGAGAATGGGAGTTAATCCTTTGTCATAGACTACTATTGGTTATTAGATTACATTCAATTTGAGATCTTGGCCAAATATGACCAAATTGATTAATTGGTTCTTAATGATTCCATAGGTGCATCATTTATTTAGCTGTAATTGGGTGAAGGAGGGAGTCAAACCTAGTTTAATTGAATTGGTAAAACTCAGATCATGAGGGATCGGGATTCCGTTTATTATCGGGAATTGAATATCCGTCAGCACAATTGGATAGGTTAATGGTTAAGCATATCAATTCAAGAATATTGCTAACCTAATACCTAATCTATTTTTCTCACTTGAGTTAATTACAACTTTTAATTCGTTGTTTAGTAGTTCGTAACTAGTTTAGTTGTTTTGTTACTTACTTTTAGAATCAAAATCTAGTGATTGAGGTTATGTAAATAGAAATAGTTGACGGTTCTTGGTACTTGTTTACACAATTCTCATAGGAACGGTCCTTATTCACTCTATTATGCTGATATCATGTACTTGTAGGATTCTATGGATAGTTTTGGAACAAGTTAATTAAACAACACGTATAGTTTTGGAACAAGTTAATCTATAAACAACACGTGATCAATGAGATTTATTCTTCATGATTAAACTATTCCATAGATATATTAGTTAGGTGAAATCAACTTCCTAACATTTGCTTTTTGTGTGTTCAATCCAGTTATTTACTGCTTTCTTCATTGTTTGAATTGCAATATTAGATTTCAATTTTAATTGCTTTTATTTAGTTTGTTAGTTGATTTAAAAGTTTTAATATATTTTTCTACCTTTGGTTTAGTTTTATTTTAGATAAACAATATTTTTACGATAACTCAGATAGCATTCTTGCTTGAACAAGAAATTACTTGTATTCAACAGTCTATTTTACTATTTTCATTTATAGTTTCCGTAGAACGATCCTCTTACTCAAAAATCATTTTATTACTTGTCCAACTAGTACACTTGCTAGTATAATCAGAATACATCAATGCACTATTTTATGCTAATGTTTGAGTTGATTGTGAGGGAATTCTTAATATGAATTGGGAATAGTCTTGGTTATTGAATACCTTGTGAAGGGTAATTATGTGAGAATCTAAATTTGAAGGGATGGTTTGGGCATTATATATAACCCTTGTGTTGTGATAAAACCTTGTTATCCTTATATGTGTTTTCTTTTAAGCCCCATGAAGTCCCAATAATTCCTTACTAAGTGTAGTCATGTTGCTTTGATGAATGAAAAACAACTTCCAAGACTCATGTTGTTACTTGAACTTGGCATGTATATGAGTTACTGTTAACTCTCCAAAAAAGCCTTATTTATGTGTGTTTTAATTAGGGTCAAGCAAGTCTAGATGTTTTATGTGTATAAGGTAGGGCTATTTTTGTCTTTATAGGGTTTTTCGTCAAAAGTGTTAATTTATGTGTTTAAAGTTTTTAACTACATTTGTGTTTTACAAAATACATTATAAACATGCAACACTTCAGGAGTTCAGCCATTTACTTAGGTTGGGTTTGGCTATAGTTTTTGGAGCGTTACTAAGCTCCGATTCAATTTTTCCTTTCAATTCTTAGGCGATAGATTTATCAAATTTTCAGAATTATTTAGAATTTTATGCTACCAAGAAGACTTCCACAGTTCACCCATGGAGAACTTGTCTTTCCCAGGTTGTGTCATTTTCTATTATTATGAGTAATTAAACTTGATCAGGGGTATAGATGAAACTTTAGTTTAGGTTTTCTATGTATCCATGACATGACTGTTTGGTTTATTTGATATGAATTTATTGTTTCTTCTATATATCTAATGTGTTTTTATTATTAATTGCAATTCTTTAATTGTTATTCTTGTAGCTAATCGAGTAATTGTTGTTTTGATATTTCGAATGATATATGTGTGTTTTTTGTAGTTTTATGTATGGCAACTATAGATTGGTAATACTGAATGTAATCATAAATGAGAGTGTAGTCCATGCTTTAGAGTAGATTGTTATTTGTACTAGAAGTGGATGGTCTCTAACAGTTAACGGGCTTGATCAGAATTACCTATCCCATTAGGGTCTTCATTGATCTTGGGTGATCATTTGCTTGACTTTTGGTCAAAAACGACGAAAATCCATTTATTATCGTTTGACCATTTTGCCACGTGTGGCCATGTATTGAGTATAATATTTTGGCATTATAAATAAATATGTTTCTTTGGGATTTAGTACCATTATATTCAATTATTTTGTATTTTATTTAATGATCCTTCCTATTTCATTAAAAAATTCTTTTAATTTTCTTCCCTAGCTCGGTCTGACTGCCATGGCAATGAATACTGCCCTTTAGCAAAACTCAAGCACGTTCCTTTGCAAATGTTTTATAGGGCAAGAATTAATCAATTTCTCATTCGGATAAGGAGAACACTTAACCACTGAAGCAATTGCAAACTTACAAAGGTGAAATACTTCTGAGCCATACACATTTTTTTTTTTTTTGATCATAAAGTCAAGAAATCGGCTAAACCTTTTCATTCCACACTTACTGGAAATTTCCCAAGGGGAAAGCCAAATATGAAAACTCTCCAAAAGAGCTTTTTTTCTAATAGTTTTACTCAGGGTATTTCTCTTTAGGCTTTTTGGACTTTAAGCACATTCTTATTCACTTTTCCTTGGAGAAAGATTATTTGAGATATCGGTTTAAGAATACATGGTTTATTAACGGATTCTGTATGGGAGTACTTAAGTGGCATTCGTTGTATCGTCTGGATATTGAACCTTCCAATGCTCCAATCTAGATTATTTTGGAAGGTTTGCCTATGGTATTCTTCAACAAGCACTCAATTTTTTCTCTTACTCAACCTATTGGTAAACCTCTCAAACTAGATTTGGCTATGGCAAACTTCAGATGAACCAACACAACCAAAGTTCATGGTGTAGGTTGACCTCTTAGCAACGTAGCCTTCCTGATTATGGATAGGAATGGGAGATGAGGGAGAATGGTAGAAAATTTGTAACAATGAACTCGTGACTGTGCCAAATGTCATAAGCTAGGGAACAAGCTTTTTGAGTTCATGGCTAGTACAACAAGGGCAAATAATAGTGGAAAGAGCAAATCGGATGAATACTTAAGCCAAAGACAAAAACCATAAGCATTCTAAAGGTTGAGAGGTTCATGATAAGAGCAAGAAGATTGATGCATCTTCTCAAAAAGGAAAGCAAGCCAAGGCTCAATGGTTTCCTAACAATTATGCTGGGACAACGCAAGATAAAGAAACTTAAGCTGAACTGGTGAATTCGTGGTTTAGGAAGTGGAGAATCCACTCCATGCGGTGGTTCAAGCAGTGGAGAGGCCTGTTCTTATGGTGGAGAAGCCACCTCAAGAGGTGGTCGTTCTGTTGGAGGATTTGCCACAAATTCAGGCTTCTCAAAATTTGAACTTATTAGATAAAGGAAAATAGTTAGAACTACTTGAATTAGCATATATAGATAAGGAGCAAGAGTTGAAAATTTCAAGTGTAACCCCCAGCATCAAGCTCATTCTTTACGGATTTTCGCGAATAACAAATTGCATTTTGGATGAAATGCCAATCTCAAATGACAAAATTCTTGAAGAACTACCTAGATACTTTTTCTCATTTGGACATACCAAAGTCTGGAAATGGTAAGCCTACAATCCAAGAGCTAAAACCTTTCAGAATTTGTTTGGAGGGTAAGCTTCAACACATGGACAACCTTTACAAAGTTCAATCATTATCTAAGAACAACCGGTGTAGAAAGGTTTATCAGTCTCGATCACATGCAATGCAAACTAGACTATCCTCCAAGTCTAGCAAAAATATCCCTAACGTTAATTTTTAAATGAATATAATATTGGTGTAGAATATTAGGAGAATGGGGATTAAACTTTCTTTACACTATTTAAAGCTATTAATCGAACAAAATCAAACATAAATTCTTTCTTTATTGGAGAAACTGGTGGATAAAGGAAGAATTTTATCATATTGCCAGAAACTAGGGTTTGATCATAGCATGTCTAATCCTAATGGTAAAATCTGGTTGTTTTGGAAAAAGGAGTTTGTATTCATAGATATTTTTCATCAGATCTACCTCTCCATGTCCCAGTTTCTAATCTTCTTCACTTTTTGTTAAGAGACTCTTTTGCTACCTTTTTATATGCTAAGTGTACAAGGAAAGATAGAAGGATTTTATGGGATGACTTAAGAAGAGTTGTTGTTAGTAATTTACTTCGGATAACAGGTGGTGATTTCAATGTCATTTCTTGTACTAATGAGTATAAAGGTTCTTCTAGACTCAGAAGAGTTCAATAATTATTTGGGTGATTGTGGTTTGATAGAGTTAGCTTTTTAAGGATGCGAGTTCACTTAGCTTGGGAATCTTTTGCAAAGCCAATCTGGAAAAGATTGGATAGAATTGTATGCAACTAGCATTTCATCACTGATTATCCAAAGATTAGTATTGATCATCTGTCAAGAATCTGTTCAGATCATTTTCCTCGCCATATGCATTTTGCTTAGATGGTGTTTCCAAGACCAAGGTAGTTTAGGTTTTAGAATATGTGGACTAAGCATCATACTTTCCAGCAAGTAATGGCTCAGAATAGGTCATTAGCTTGCTCTGCTTTCTCCATTATTCCCACTAGCTTCAAAGTTAAAAGGTTAAGGATTGACCTGAGGAACTGGAGTTTCACAATCTTTTGGAATGTATTTACTAAAGTCAAATAGCTAAATTAGAAATTTAGATAAAGGAGGAGGTCTTTCTTCAACAGCCAAACAATACCAAAGAAGAGGAGATTGCATTTGCTCAAGCTCAAGCGTATTTCAATAAATACCTAGCTGAAGGGGAGAGCTTCTGGAATAGAAAACTTGTCTGAAATGGCTCAAAGAAGGAGAAAACAATACCAAATTCTCTCTCTCAAAATTGATGGCTAAGAGGCAAAGATTGAATATTTCCATAATTAAGATCAATGAAGCTTGGAGTGACAATATGCAGTAGATAGAATTAGAAGGGATGAGGTTTTTTAAGGATTTGCTTGCTGCTAATGTTGCGAATTTAGTAGATCTTTTGCTATTAGAATTAATCCCATCTCTAATCATTGAAGAGGATAATAGCAAGCTACTAACTGACCTTGACAGTGGATGAGCTGAGGGATGTTGTTTTCTCACTAAATCCAGAAAGTGCAGCAGGTATTGATAGCTAAAATGGTACATTTTTTACAGCTTGATGGGATATTGCCCATAATGATCTTTTCAGTGCTGCCTAGAAGGTTTTAAAGATCTCAATCTACCAAGGGTTTTGACTAGAACTTTAATCACATTGATTCCAAGTGAAGATAAACCCTCATTTTTAATGAGTATAGACCAATTAGCTTATGTACTTTTGGTAAAACAATTTGTACAAAAATTTTAGCAGATAAACTAGCTCTAAATTTGCATAGATCATTTCTGAAGAGCAAGTGCCTTTTACAAAATGGAGGGATATCTCTGAAATCATTTTGCTAGTTCAGGAACTAGTGGACTTTATTGACAAGAAAACTAGAGGTGGAAATGCTACAATAAAGCTTTGATTTAACCAAGGATTTTGATAGGCTTCCATGGCCTTTTCTTTATGCTACACTTGAGAAGTTTGGTTTTTGCCACAATATGGGATTTCCTTGACTGTTAATGTAGTGGAAAACTATTGATTTTATATTCTCATAAATGTCTCACCTAGGGGATTCTTCAAATCAAATGAATGTATGCATCAAGGGGATCCCTTATCTCCCCATTTTATTCATCATAATGATAGAGTCATTCAACATAGGACTGAAGAAACTATTTCAATTAGAGAAAATTTCAGAATATTCTTTACCTAGACATTGTCTGCCTATTTTTCATTTGGTTTTTGCTGATGATATTGTTATTTTCACAGAAGGGGAACAAGATCTTTGGGTAATCTGATGAAGTTCTAGCAGCTATTTGAAACATCTTTTGGCCAGTTCATTAATGCATCCAAAAATTCCTTTTATATATCATCTAAAGCTTCTTCAACAAGAGCAAGAGTTATTCATGGCAAAATTGGTTTCCTGAGGAAGACTTTCCTTATGGAGTATTTGAGATGTCCAATACAAAAAGCCAGGAAGAGAAGGATTTTGTTTTAGCCTGTGATTCCTTAGACAAAATTACTTCAAGAATCAGTGACTGGCAAACAAGATTCCTTTCACCAGGTGGAAGATTGATCTTAATAAAGTACATTTTGAGTAGTATTCCTATTTATTTGATGGCAGCGATGCAGCCTCCAAAATCAGTAATCAAGGATTTGGAGAGAATTCTAGACAATTTCTTCTAGGGGGAAAAAATCATGGTTCTAAGAGGCACTAGATCTCATAGTGCACTATTTGTCAGCCAACTAAATGCAATGGTCTTTGTATTCACTCTCTGGAAGAGGTGGCTAAAGGGTTTGAAAGAAACTATGGTGGAAATTTAGAAAAGGAAAGTCTTTCTTGTCTAATTTTCTAGAAGGAAGATATCTCAAAGGCATTGTTCATCCTTGTTTGATCCAAGAATCAGTAGCATTTCTTTATCCCTAGAGAAGAATGCTGAGGATAAGCCTAACTCCACTTTGTACCCCCTAAACTTATACATGATTCTTACTTTGTACACTATACTTTTTTTTATACATTTAGTTCACCATGAACTATCTAATTCTTCTCATTTCAGTCAAATATCTAATTCTGTTAACAAAACTAATGGTTTTAGGACGCGTGAATAACACGTGCTGCTAATGGACAATTTCAACTCAAGCCCTAAAACTATTAGTTAGGTTGACAGAACTAGATTTTGGAATGAAATGAAAAGAATTAGATAATTCGGGATGCAAAGTGTTCAAAAAAATGTATATAGTGTAATGTGAAATTTGTGTACAAGTTTGGGGGTGCAAAGTGCAGTTAAGCCTTTTTTGCAACATCATAAATGGAAACTGTTCTTTTTGGTTTGATAATTAGTTATCAGAAGGGATACTTTATCACAATGGGGGGGCACTTCATCACAAGGTTGATTAGGTTTATGATACTTCCTTGACTGTGATTCAGATTTGGGAAAATCCAAATTGGAATCTTATATCCTAGATCCCATATATTCTTCTACTGAGATTTCTTACACTGGATGATTGTTTCATGGTAAAGAACTGTACTTGTATGTGTGGAAGAATTTGATGAATTAGCTTGGACTATAATAGCAAGTGGACATTTCACTGTTTCATCTTTTGTTCAGTTGGGGGGTCTTCCACAACTTTCTCTAAACAGATGATATGGGATAAAAGACTAGAACCAAAGCACTCCTTATTTATGTGAAAACTTCTGAATAAATGACTTCTCCTTGATGATATTCTGGTTAAAATAGGGTTTTCACTGGCTTCCAAATGTTGTTTCTACTTTCATCGAGTGTCAGTTAATTACCTTTTCTTTACATGTCATGTTGCAGCTCAATTATGGTGCTACTTTGAAGGCTTGTTTGCTATTATTTTCTCACATACAAGCACAATTAAGGCCAAGTTAAGCTCTTGGTGGTAGAGTATTTGCCCATCTGCTACAATTAGTACTCTTCATAAGACTATTCCTAGTATCGTATGCTAGAATTTGTGGAAGCTAGGAAGAAGGAAATTTATGAAGGGGTTCACGTTAGACCAGCTTAAATATTCAAACTTTGATCTTTCACAAGGGATTTGCTATCAAATGCTATCTTGCAAACCTAGGAAACCTCTAACAGTAATATGGAATCTTTCTCAACCAGGCAGAATAAAGCTTAATATAGATGGTGCATCCATAGGAAATCCAGGTAATTCGGTTGGGAGAGGATTAATCAGAGATTGCACAGGTCATCTCATCAAGGCATTCTCCTATTTTTATAGATTCCAGACCAACCTACAAGCTAAAGTTAAGGCACTAATTGATGGACTGAAGCTTTGTTCCCAACTCAATTTATATTCAATAGAGGTGGAGCTTGACACTTTGATTCTGGTTAATGTTTTGCATGGTCAGGGTTGCAACGCCTTGAAGCAATCAGCAAATCCAATTAATTCGTAGCTTTCCAGTACATAGTACACAAGAACTTTAGTTTTACTCACGTATACAAGGAAGCTAATCATATGTTGCAGATTTTTCTTGTAAATGTGGACATTTGTTCACAAAGATACTTAGTGAATAGCCAGAACTCCCATTCTGTCTAAGCTTTGAGGAATGTTATTTTTGAATATTATAGGTTGGCCCAGTATTCGTCTTTGTAAAACTTGAATTTTCATAATAAATTCTTCCACTTTCTTGGTGGTTAAAAATAGTATTTTCTTTAACTAAATGATGTAGAGGTTCTAATTTTTAATTTGTTGGATAATAATTTAGAACTAAATTTTTGACTTCTTTAGACCTTGTTTAGTTCTTGGAAAGTAGTGAAGAAAAGGAAAGTATTTCTCTTAAAAACTATTTCCCATATTTGGTTGCAAAAGAAATACCAACAAAAAGAAATCATAGAAATTGATAAGGTAATTGGTATTATAAATTATAATTTGCCTAAAAATCATTTCCTCACATTTTAGTGAGGAAACAGTGAAAAGAGGGAGCCAAATGGGTCAACACACGGACCTTGATCGGGTTAAAATGATAAAATGGATCATCTAAAGTAAAGTCCGAAAATAAAAAATAACATCGTTTAACCTAATTTGACAAGTAATTTCTATTAGGGTTAATTACACTTAGCTCCATTAAATTATCCTACTTTTGCATTTTGCACCCTACAGTAACAATTTTGACAATCAACTACCTCCAACTTCTAAATTTTCACATATTGCACCAATTACTCAAAAATAGGCTGTAAAATGACCCATGTACCCCTACTAATTTATTCAACTTTTAAAAATATCACTTCTTTAACCACACACCATACACTAGTACAACACCCTTGGATTTTTGGAAATGAATTCAAGTCAAAAATTTAGGTTTAAATTCGAATTAATGAAACTCATGGATTTAGAGACAGATAAACCATAGTTTTTTCTTTAGAAGTAAATAGATTGCAAAAATTGTTCAGTTACATGCTGTTCATCTACATTTTTGACTGATTTCACTGGAGAAAAATCACATTCTTCAGTGCAGACAATGTCAAAAATCATCATCCAATAAATAATCGTTGAAATCAATATCATTGAATTTCAAATTTTTGGTTCCTAGATCTTCATTTACCTCTTTAAGATCATAAGAAAGAATCGCAATTTAGTAAGATAGTAGGGATATATGGGCCATTTTCTATTCATCATTGAGTAATTGGTGAAATGTGCAAAAATTTAGAAGTTGAAGGTGGTTGATTGTGAAAACTAATATTTTGAGGTGTAAATTGCAGAAGTTGGATAGTTTAGGTGTGTAAATTGCAATTAACCCTTTCTGTAAACGACTTCTTCTTCTGCATAGGCTCTGCAGCCCTCCTCTTTTTCTTCAATTCTCTCTCCAACCATAGTGAAGACTCGGATACCAAAAGAATTACAAAATTTCCAAGCAAATAATTTTAATCGAGGTTGAACTATGGAGGGTCATCTCCATTGATGAATTTGGACCCTCCAACTGAATTTCAATCAAACGGAAATTCCGATTTAGAGCCACATGAGACTGCTAAGCAGAAGACATAAGTTTCTTGTCTTATCATTTTTGAGCTTTTTTTCTTGAGGTTTTTACAACGCTTCTCTAACTAACAGTGTCTACAATGGTAGATTTTCATGTGCAATTCTTCTTTCTTTTGCTGTTAAGTTCTTCTGATTTGTGGATGGATGACTATCTTTTGAAGATAATGAATAAGGTTGAAACATTTTTGGACAGGCTCTTAAAAATTCCTGCTTTAGTCAAAAAAAATAAAAAATTTCTGTCTACCAGGTGTTTGTTGAAAAGCAAACATGAAAAATCAGAGAGTGCTAAAACAACAGTAACTATATTGACACAGATAAACAGGGAATGGAAGATTCTTGTTACCCTTTCAGTGATTTGAAGTCAAATAGTATTAGTGCATGGGTGAAGTTGGACACAATTCCAACATTTGCTCGTTGTACTCATAGGGACACAAACAGTGAAAAAGATATATTGGGTGTTTTTTTTGGAAAGGTTGGGGGAGTGTGAGAGAATTTATTATCAATTGGGTTCTTATAAAATGATACTTAAAGACTTAGTATTGAATTGCCTAGCTTGTTGCAGGGATACTAGCATTGAGTAAGCAAGAATTAGATTTTGCACGTAAACCGTAGTTAGCTAATTTTTTGTTCACATTAAGGTTCTTTTGTCCGGGTAATCTGGATTATAGTTATAACTTTTCACTGAACAATCAAAAGTCTTAATTCCATAGGTCAAATAAGGAATATTTGTTGCGGTAATGAATAGTGTTAATCTTATCTTTTGGCTCCACTAATGGGCAAAAACTTTGCATAAAGAGTCTGTTTGTTTGGATGGAAAATATGTTCTGAGCAACTTTTTCATAAATTTCTGATGTTTGGCTGCAACTATGTTTAGCAAAAATTTTTACCATGGAAAAGATTTTACGTCAAAGGGTGTAAAAATGACTTTCAGAAAAAAGTTACTGAAGTTAATTTTCTAATGACGGAAACACACCAATCTTCCCCACTCTGCTACTTTTCCATTCTCACACACATCACTACTACACATTGCTCCTCTATATCTAATTTTCTCATAAGAGATTAGGGAGAAACAGATGATGTGATGATGCCAGTTTGTCGACGATCGACGACGATGATCGGGCGATCATGCTGATCGTCGACAATGATTCTGGTGACTTCTTTAGATCTAATTTTCTCTCCAGAGATTAGGGAGAAACTGATGACGTGATGATGCCGGCAATTGGCAACGTAAGTATTGTGTAGTTGTATGTGTATGAGTTGTATTAAGGAAAAAGGGATGTACACTGTTTCAAAGAGTTGTAGAAAAAAATATATTAAATAAGGTAAAGAATTTGAATCCGTGTTAGAACATAGTGAACGTAATAATTGATATATGTTGAATACTATATGTATTCTTCATGCATTCCCAACTCTATTTCCGTTAATGTGCTTAATTATTCAATTTTATGTATTGGAAATTTTTAGTGAAAACAGAAGATGTAGAAGTTTGAGAATTCCTAGTACTGAGTCATGATAAACGTTTTCTCCCTCACTCCCTGACTATGCTTTATAATGCAGATTATGATTTTTTACATGATTCTTTGGTAGAATGTTTGCAGTAATATTCAGTTACAAGTTCATCAAGTATGTAATACAAAGTCTATGTGATTTTATAATTTTGCAAACTGATGTTCAACAAACCATTTGAGCTAAGTTGATACTTATTTTTCTTTGAATCTGAAAGACGTTTTTCTTATTCTGACACTGCCTTTTATTTTCTAGTGCTTTATCATTATAGTTTTGCAGTGCTTTTTAATTGGAGCTTCCAGTATTGTGATGTCTTGATTTTGTATTGCCTTGTATTACTTTCTGTGGTAACTTTAGGTGGGCCTTCGTCAAAATTGGAGACAATTCACAAGCTATATATACATATGATTTCTCTTGGATCAGATGTAATACTCGACTTTTTCACTCAATTTCACGTATATTTGTACTGGATCATAACTTTTTGAATATCCATAATTATCATTTTTAACTATTAAATAATCGTTTTACCCTTTTTAAACATTTTC
This sequence comes from Cinchona pubescens, assembly GCA_025175665.1. Classification (NCBI taxonomy): domain Eukaryota; kingdom Viridiplantae; phylum Streptophyta; class Magnoliopsida; order Gentianales; family Rubiaceae; genus Cinchona; species Cinchona pubescens. The sequence continues at coordinate 3,544,636 of JANKKI010000232.1, forward strand.
TAAAATTTTTGGGTTAAAATATAATTTTATAAAACTTGAAGGACTAAAGTATAAAACTTTGAAAAAGTATACAAGACTTCTTCACGAAGTCTTGTACTTCAAATTCCCAATTCATTTTCTCTTCCTAAGCAGAAGCTTATCCTCTAAACTCCTACGAAAATCTTGTCAAACCAAATCCTAAATCATATAATTAGTTTAGGAAATTTTACTCACAAATTAAATTGGTGATCTAGGAATCCTCGTAGACCTTTAATCCAACTTCAAAAGTAAGTTTTACTTTCAGATCTGTATGATTTTTATGTTAAATTCTAAGTTTCTCAAGAAATTAATTTGTTTAATTTTGTTGTTTATGAATTGATTTGATTACCAAATATGTTTCTGAGCTATTGGAACTTGATTTAGGGTTTGAAATGACATTTTAACTATTGTTTTTGTGAGATTTGAATTAGGGTTTTGACAAATCTTAACCTAGTGATATATTTGAAATTATGAACCCTAATTCTTAGATTTTTATCTTATTTTCATAAATTTAAGTCAACCCTTACTCTTTTATCTTCAATATATTATCTAATTTGAGAATTTGAGTGATGCCCAAAAGTGAATCCCTATCTCAATTTTAATCCAAATGGTATAACACTCTCCTGATTTAGGTGATTTGAAATTAGAGTTTTAGACCGTCGAAATTAGAATACGTCTACGAAATCGATTTTCGAGGTAAGTAACGTTTACACCCTTTTATCGATACCCTATATATGATTGGTATTGTAATCATAGAATAATTGATATTAAGGTAAGTATATTTATTTCGATTAATATTTATAAGGTAAGTACGTTTATAAATTATATGTTTGTTATGTAATGTATCAATTATTCATTATTGTACTATGTGTTAATGAATAATTACTGTGAAGAGTTCAATGTGTCACTTTAGTGGACTTGGCTATGATTGAGTGAATGAAATGATACACTGAGTACTCTTCTTCGTAAATGTTATACCCAATCTATCGGGAAGACAAGTGATAGACACTCTGTGATGCCTTGTCTACTCGGGCGGATAATAGGTAGACCTGGATCTAGTGCTGGGAAGACTTTTGTGAACCATGAGCTCATTGATTGACATTTGCATTTTACATATGGATAATGTCTCGTATATTGTTCCCTAATTGTATAAATATTATCTATAATTGGGTTTAAATGTTATTTGCTAAGCACGATGTGCTTACTTCGTTATTACCCTTTGTTTGCAGTCGAGGACCAACAGGAGACGTTAGCAGGTCCTGAGTCGAGTGCTGATCAGGGAGGGGATTACAGTATAGACCCCAGTAATTGGAGATAGAGTTTTCCTATTTACCATCCTAGTGTGAGGTTGGTTTCTATGCTTGGGCATGTGTGCCTATGGACTTGTTAGATTTGTCTTGTGATCGAATTTCTGACTGTTGTGGGATTGTTATTTGTTGTTTGTATATGACTGTGATTTGGTTATTGTGGATTGTTATGGATAAGCCTGTTGAATATACTTTGTAGTCTTGTATTGGTTGATCTTGAGGTCTAATGACATGTATTATGGTTTCTGAGTGTATATTGCGCTTATACTGTGCCTTGCATGCTTGGGTTGATCCCAAGGTGTGGCGTGTCATTGTCCCGTTTTGGGGGCGTGACATTAGTAGTCTTCAAAATATTGTGGTGATGAAGTGGCATGATGGTGACAGGTGGCAAAAGGTTTTTTTAGTTGTAATACCATTACTATTTAGGAGAAGAAATGTGCATGAATGTTTGAAATGGCTGGATTTGCAACCACGTCAAAGTATTATATTCTTGTGTTTTTGGAGTTTGGGTCTTTTTTCAGTTGAGCAATAAATAGAGATAGCTACTGGTTTGGAAATGAGTGAGCAGAGGTTCCTATGGGTGGTGTGGAGTTCACCTTCTGAGAACAAAAGCAATTGACCTTCGGTGGGCCTACTGGTTTCTTCCATTCATGCCGTATTGGTCCTGGTGATTTCTGCAGTGAGCAGCTGCTGACATGGGATCTTGACTCGCATCCAAGTGTCATCCTTCCATCTTCCATCTGCACTGTGAAAGCCATCTTTGAAGTATGAGGCTTTTGCTCTCATAGCAGAGGACTTAAAATTTGTAGCAGGCCAATTTCGAAGATTGCATACTAAACAACTTAGGCACAAGTTCAAGTTCTACTCGCACCAGTGGTGAACGTGGGCTGCATGTTTTATACAGGCAGCTTGGCGCAGCTTCAAGAAGCATAAGAGTGTAGCCGAACTTCGAGCATTTGAGAGTCTAATGACAGAAACTGAATCATCATATGGACTATATCAGGCATTAATGTACCTCCACCTGTTTCGGGTTTTTCTGTTTACGCAGCAAGATTGGCCGCTAGTAGACGAGGTCTTCACAAGCACTCCGTATCATGTTCCAATTCAGTTGGCTCGTTGCAAAAGCCAACTGAACTTGATTTTTGTGTAGCTGAGGAATGATTTGACAGCAGTTATGCTAGAAGCATAAAGATATAGTAGATACAAGAATGAGTTGTATATGTACATTGTTCTAAATAACTTGTTAAATATGTTTAGTTAGTTTGAATACTATTCAAGTTTATTTTATTTTTGCAGTTGACCTAGTACGATCCTTCGTACTATTTTGGTCTTGACTTGTGATATAGATCGATAACGGGAGAAATTCCATGTTCCGGAATCATGTTTATTTATTTTAATTCATTGAATAAGAAATTGAGTTACATGTTTCTTGTTGTATTAATATACTACTAATTAATATCATTTAAGTGTTTAAATTTGAATTTGCATTCTTAACTAAAGAAAATTTTATGGACAATGTACAATGATTTTAACCAATAATGTTGTCATGAATCCAAACAAAGTTGTGTTTTTGTATATGTTAATAGACATGTTCTTGCAATTGAGGGCGTATGATTGAGAATGGAATAATTAGACAAGTTTACTTGAAATATTATAATCAAATTAAAATATTATGGGCTCTAATTTCAATTAAATATATTTTCTAATTTGTTAATATTAAAAAAATTAAATTAAAATATTTTGGATATCATTTCCGACAAAAAAAATCACTTTTTTAGACTGAATCATTTTTATTTTTATAGTATTTTCCCCAACAATCAAATAAGGTGCGGAATCTAATTTTTTCAAGGAATTCACTTTACTTTTCCTCGAATTCTCCCTTTCCTTATTAAATTTCTAGAACCAAATAGACCCTTAAAGATTTAGAACAAAGAAAGGTCGTTTATGATTCTTCTGAAAGAAAGTTTCTTGCGAGTCTAGTTTAGTGAAGAAGCTAAATCATGAAAATTTGGTTATATGGGAAATACTAATCATCTCAGAATTAGTATGAGATGATTAAGAATTTTCCTGAATAAGATTGGTCTAATGTTTTAGGTGTCGGGCCCGGGAGCTGCTTTCCAATTATCCACGCATTGGGTTGTTGTAATCGTGATTCTACCATTGCCAACCAAACTAAGTAATAAGAAATCGAAATCCAGATACTGGTTTTTTAATAAAGTATTTTGCCACTCCAATCCAATGGATGCTGACGTGGAAACTAAAAGATGATGTGGCGCGACTTGGACAACACAATCCCGAATAAAAACACGAAAACGGCGCAAGGAACTCGTGAGGAGGAACGTGCATGGATACAGCACACGCAAGGCGTGGCACGTCAGACGTGTGTTCCTTTGCGTTACAAAAAGTAAGCAAAGCCTGATTCAAAATCCAAATGAAATAGAATACTACAATTCGACCGAGACAGAACACCACAATCATCTCTCATCATAATAATCCTTGTGTTGTGGGTTTCTGTCTCTCTTGATGGCATCTTTGCGCGTAAAATCATTAGTACAAAACTTGGAAGAATTACCAAGTTATGGGACTACCAGTCAATCTTTACGGCCAAAGAAAAAGATGATAAGTTTTATGAATTACAGTCATCAGCTTTGCCAGGCACGCTGTCTTCGAGTTCAAGCTGCGGTTGTAAATAAGAATAACAATAATTGCGATTCAAGAATTCCTAAAACTGGGAGTGGGTCATCTTCATCTTTATTCGACATTCGTGATCACGGGTCAGCTTCAAATGGGGTTTATTATTCTAAGAAGAAAAGGATAGTTGACAAGGAGGAAGATGTTTCTGGCCTGAAGCTCCATCAGTGGGTTAAAGATTCTGTAGTCGAGGTAATCATCAAGTTTCATGAATTTCTGTTTTTTATTTTTTTTAGATTATTACTTTCTGGGTCATTTTATTTTTTTAGGTTGTTTATATAATATTGTGAAACTTGTGATCATAAATTTTCTGATTTTTCAAAAAAATATTTTTATCCTTTCGTATCTTTGATGATAGTGATGCGTGTGCCCGGCGACCATTTATTGTTTTCGGTTATTTGTTTTAACCTCTCATACAGGTGTATTGGTAAATCAATACTAAATTCAACGCCCTATATTGTCAATATGATCATTAAGAGGTCCCAACTATAGTGCATTGGATTAGATTTATGTAAAAATTGACCTTATCATTAACACGCTAATAAAGTCCTAAATTGTAGGTAAAAGGCTAAATTACTGTTTTTGGTCATTTTTCCTTTTAGTTAATATACTGCCACATCAATTCTTGGGCTAAAGTTTTTAAGTAGAAGAATCCAAAATTCAGCATGTGAAAATGAAACAGTTGTAGATGTTAGTTTCGAATTAGTGTATCGCATGGTACATCTTATTGGATTAAGATGTGCAAAATTTCCTTGTTTTGTCCTTTGTAGTTACTTAACATTGGACTGTACAAGTGGGCAAAGTGCTTTAATTAAGTGCTCAATGTGGGCTAACCTGATCTTGATCTTTGGTTGGTCTGATGTTTGGTCAAAGTCCATATGCTTCTAAGGTGAAAATGTTAGATTGGGATAAATAGTTACATCTCATTCTTTGAAAGTTGACTTGCTTTCGTTATCTTGCTCATCCAGTGTCAGCAATCTAATCCGCACATCGAAATGTTAAAAGCTTTCACTCGATGTTATTAATTCTCTTAATTAGGAGCAACCCTTAATTTTAAATCCATGTATACATTATTTCAAGTTTTAAGTTTTTTTTTTTTTTTTAAATGTTTTTGGTTGCTGGAATGAGGAAAGTCTTAATCTGGATAGAAATGGAATGATGTACAGTTAACTAAAAGGTATATATCTATGTAAACTTGATTTTTGACCTCACTTACTATAGTGTGTATTAAATATTGCAAACTAAATGACGATATCAGTTAATATTAACAAAAATCATGATCATAAGACTTACATATAGGGTTTTAAAGTTAAAACAACGTCTACCTAACTATTTCCTTCAACTAAATGCCTTGTATCAATCTACATATAGGACTAAGACAAGGTCTATCTAACTATTTTCTAGAACTAAGCCTTGTATGCATGATGGATTCGTTGTCTTCAAATGTTCAATTTTTTTATGTTTACTTGCGTCCTCCAATCCTTGCGAACTTGCTATTATACCAGTCATCATGTTGAAATGTACACGAAATACGGTAGAGTCGAGTCTTAGGCTCTTAACTGTGTTTGACAGGCAGAGGCTTAACATCTTGGACAGGCCTTGTGATTAGTAATAACATTACTCTAAAATAAATTATTTCCGTCATTTAGTAATTTAATAGTTCTTGTTGTTTGTTCAGATTGTGAATAACCTTGATGAAGCACCTTTCCTTGTGCACATCTACCCTGATGGTGAAGAGGCATCTGCATCTTCCGGCAAGACCAGATTAGTAAGTGAAAAGGCAGCTTCGGAGAACTGGCCTGTTATTAAAGGAAGATGGGGTGGAGAGAGCCCTACCCCTAGTGGCATCATCCTGGTAGAAGAAATGAACAGCAGTGAAGAAGCTGGCTTGGATGAAGAAAATTTAGGAAGCACAAATTCAGATAACAAGTCATGTTCTTCTTCCACCAAATTATGGGGAATACTAATTCAGGGGAAGGGCTTAAGTTGCCCTGCTTGTTACATCCTCAAGACTAGCCGAGTGAGGTCTGTAACAGGGTGTTGCACTCACTTTTGTTTAGTTAGAGTTGAATGCTTTTCCGAAACTGTAGATACTCAGCTACAGAAAATGTGGCTGGTTTAAATATTATATTACATCTTTCTTTTAATACTGAATTAACTGTTTGAATTTTTGAGAACATTATTAGACATATGCAGAGTCCAATTAAAGGACAGAGATAAGTTGATGGATTTCAGCAGTCAAACAGGACACTGCAGGAAAATAGCCAAAAAAGATGGCAATTAAGCTTGACAGTTCATACTGATGAATACCAGCTTCTGTAATTGCCACAATGATAATAAAGCATGTTTTATTGTCGATAGTATTATTTTATAGCCCGAAAACTATATCAATTATAAAAATGATTACTACTTACAAACTAAAAGATGTTTTAAGTCAATATGGTATACAAAACTTAACCTTTCTTCTTTAGAAACTCAAGTATATTGTTTCCTGAAGTGTTCATGTTCTTCCTATTTTCTCCTCAATTTTTTTTAGCTATTCTATGGTTTGTTTTCGTTGGCCAAACAAACGATAGTGAAAAGCCAATTTACTAACGGCCAACCAAACAATGGTTACAAGCCAATTTACAAACACATGTTGCCAGAGATATAAGTGAGATCGTTAGGGATTTTTATCCAACATACATGATCAACCAAAACTCAGTTATCCACTGATAAATGAGATAAGTTAATCTTAACAGTCTACTAACTCGATCTATCAAGTTTTATGATACTTGAATTCTTTTATCAAGTTAAACAACTAATCTTAATTTGACTCTAAAAATTTTTAATAAAATATTTATTTATGATAACTCTACAAAACAGAGTTATTTTTCTTTTATTTGGGTCTAGATTTTGTGTGTTTCGAGTATTGCAATGGTTATTTGTTATATTTAATTACTTTTGGTATTGTGGTGGTTGAGTTTTCTTATATTTTTTGTGGTTTTTATGTGTGGTTTATATGTTTTGAAAGTTTGAGAATTAGATTGATGAGTTGATTTGTAAAGGATAAGTAAAGTAGAGCTAAAATTTTAAGAAGTCATTTGAGTTTAATGCTTCGCCTTTCTTCACAAGGATAATTTTAGTGTTGTGGTATTCATTCTAGTCTCAAATTTTGAGAATCTAAGACTTTAGCATCGTCGGGCTACATCTAAGGCTTTTTTTGACATCGCGGCTTTGCGGCTATTGTGTGGAATTAAGAATTTCGCGATTTTACATTTTTCGAGTTTGTGTTTAGTTTTGATTGGAACTCTTAGCTACTAGAACTTACCCCAAACACTAGAGTTGCTTCTATCTATAAATGTAACACCGTGGAGGCAAGTTAACCTGTTAGGTTATGCTATGTTAGGTTGTGCCTCCTTAGTTTTGCTAGATTAACTTTGTTAGTTTCCAGTCTTTATTAATTTAGTTCAATTTTCAGCTTTTATAGTTAGATTTTTTTTTTTTTCACTTTCTAGTTTGTTAGAATAACTCTTTGAACACTTAAGAAGCATTGTTGAGAGTTTTGATTCACATCCGTAAGGAGATTCAAGCTTTGATTCTCTCAACAACTTTAAATCTTAATTCCAAACGTTTGATTTTTATTGGTTTCATTAGTTCTAGCAAGATGATTACACTTTTATTGAAGATTTGTCTTTTGATTATTTAGTTATGAACAGATTTACTTGTTAGGGATTGATGTAAAGTTCAACTATATTTATGATTAAAGATTTGATCTTTATTCTTCAAGAGTATGTGTTATTATTTTTAGTACTTTTTTGTACTTGATTAATGATTTTTTCAAGAATTGTATCAAAAGATATTTTAGTTCATTGACTTGGTTATGTATAGGATTGAATCTTGAATCTTAGTCGGATTTACTACATGTCGTAGCTAATTTATGTTAATTTGAGAGAATATTCATGGTTAGTTATACACATGAATTAACTATTTCGGAAGAATAATTAATTCAACTTTCTTGTGGATGAGATAGATTCTTTATGATTAAACTGTTTCATAGACATGTTAGTTAGGTAAAATGAACTTTCTAACATTAGCTTTATTTGAGTTCAATTTAGTTATCTACTTTTTTTCTTAAATTCCCGAATTATATTTTTTTGATTGAAGCTTAATTGTTGTTTGAGTTAGTTCATCAATTGATTTAAAAGTTTTTGATATATTTGACTACCTTTAGCTTAGTTTTAGTTTAGATGAACAACACTTCTACGATCGTTCAAATAACATTTTTTCTTGAAGTGGGATTTATTTGTGATCACCATTCTAATTCATTATTTTTATGTAGAGTCTCCGTAGGAACAATACTCTTACTCTTAAATTACTTTGTTAATTGTTCAACTAGTACACTTGTTAGTGTAATTAGGAGGTAACAAGCTTTTAGTGTCATTGACAGGTGATGAAAGTGACTGCTTGAAAGAAAAAATAGAGAGAGAATGCTTTGTATTAAATGATGATAAAACATATTAATGATGCAAGGACCCCCCTCCCCCCTATTCATAGATTTCAGACTGGAAATTTCAACTGCCATAACCGTCTTATCTAAGGTGGTAAACTACAATATGTCTTTAATGAGTTGTGCCATATAGACAGGCTATACATGTATCATCAATAGTCCCCTAGTTTGATGTCTGAACTTAGCTTCAACTTGGGCTGATATTATATTAGAGTCCCTACTTGAAACCCCATTATCTTTTTTGCATTTGAGAGAGTCCTTATCTAGGGCCCTGTTGCTCTTATTTGCGTTGGCAGTCCTTTTGAGGCTCGATTGTCTTTTGTGTGATTGTGAACCCTCATCCGAAGCTCTTGCACTTGTTTAATATAAGCACCTCATCTGAGTCGCATAGTTGATTTTTTTTTTATATAAGCACCTCATTTGGGGCACATGGCTATCCTTTTCTTCCTAAAGCATTGAAGCATTCTTCTAAAACAAGTCATTCTTATTCGACCCAAAACAGTTGGTTTTTAGATTTTAAGTTTAATTGTTTTAAGTAAGTTTATCAGTTGATTTAAAAGTTTTTTATATATATTTCTGCCTTTAACTTAGTTCTAGTTTGGGTAAACAATACTTTTATGGTCACTCAAATTGCATTCTTGCTTCAATTGGGATTTAATTGTGATCACCATTCTGATTCAGGCTCTACTTTTATGTATAGTCTATGTGGGAATGATACTCTTACACATAAATCACTTTGTTATTTGTCCAATTAGTACACTTCCTAGTGTAATTAGCACATATCAAGTTTTTAATACAGTTGTCAAGTGATGAGAGTTATCCAGAGAGAAAAAGTAGAGAGAGAATGCTTTGTAGTAAGTGAGGATAAAATACATTAATGAGGCAAGTATCCCCTATTTATAGATTTTGAATAAGGGATCTCAACTGTCATAACCGTCTTATCCAATGTAGTAAATTACAATATGCCTTTAATGAGTTATGCCACGTAGGCAACCTGTATATGTATCGTTAATACTCTCCTCAGCCCAATGCTTAAGTTTCAGGGCTGGGCTGATATTACATTGAAGTCCGTACTCGAGCCTGTTAGGGTAGTGTTCTAAACCCAATTGGATCATCATGACTCTAGAATATCTTTATGTTTAAACTATCTTGTATTTTAATCAAATGTAAATTTATGTTTCATTCAAACTGTTTTCTGTAATAGACTTATGATGTGTCGGTTTCTCCTACAGAACGTTGACACAAAACACACATTAATAAGTATAATTAGCACTTAATAAGCATTAAACCACTAAATGAACACATACTAACATATACTATCACATAAAAGTAAAAATAGCCAAAGATACAAACTAAAACACTAAAAATACTTGAAACTAGTACCAAAACCGTTTAATTTAGGGTATATATAACTCTAGTTTCTTAGAGTAATCAACTAAGTGATATTAAAGATTTATTCACAAGAGTTGTGAATATGAGACACTCAAAACTTTTAAGTACATCATTCATAAATATTTATAGTTTCTAGTGAAGGTACTAAATTGGGCATAGCTACTCTTAGAAGCTAGTATCATGACTTTCTCTCAATGTGATATGAGTTATTTACAAGTAAGAATGATCGAGTCTCATATCATTTCACATGAGTTGTAAGGATTTACTCAATAAACGATTGCTAAAACAATGCATTGAACTAAGTATCATAACTCATATTGGATCACAAGGGGTTTTCACTTGCTTGTCAATGTTCTAATAATGTCATGATTGTATGGATGCGTCCTTTGACTCGTAATGTTATGAAAATCTCATGCTTTAATATATGTTTTTTATTGTGTATAATATTGTACTCTTTTAGGACATTAATAAAGCACTAATTGGTATCATATAACTCAAATATGGAGAGGTTGCGTATCACGTCAGAATTCATTACTCTTAAGTGAAAAGTAAAGTCGGTGTCAATGATATCATTATAGTGAACATTAGTAAGGAAATCCTTAGTCAAGGTAGTTGTTATATAAAGGAAATAGTTTCCTAGCTAAGTATACGTGCTAAAATACACACAAGTTATATATAAGATATTGCAGATCAGTTTGACATGGAAACCATGGCCATGAAGATTGCACACCAAAATAAAAGAATTTTACCATATGATAATCATAATACAAAGGCTTGTGATGAATTCATCTCATTTATATCCTATTCAGGATAGCCACAATATGTTGCTAGACGTCACTCGTGGGCTTCGGGAATAATTTGAAAGTTAAGAGTTAATATCACCCAAAAGATGTTTTTAGAGTTTTAATAAGGGCTATGAGATAATGGAAAAAAACTCTAAACTAGTTGGTTATTATCATTTTATTTGATAATTATTCCGATGTCATTAGGTTCATGAATCTAGTTGGTCGCACACATAAGGGCATGATCATCAATTAATTTCAAACTAGCAGATGAAAGTGCAAGAGTTCTACAGTATGTATCATATTATATGGCGATGCATGTGATACACTAATGAGGCCTTAAAGGGGCTTTAGGCCAATTATAGAGACAATACGAGAGTTTATTTAAAATAATTTGACTTTTAATAATACATGCAAAATGTTTTGTATACAAATTATTAAGGTTATGTCTTTAGTTATCGTATTTAAGGCAAATAGAGACTTGGACTTAAATCATGATTATTTGGAGAATAAATAACATATGTGGGAGTCATGAGCTAGTTAATTTAGAAAATCCATGATTATTTATTAATAACTCAAAAACATGACACTAACCCGAAGAGAATAATTAGGGTTTTCGATTCAATCGTATTAAATAAGGTTCCAGCAAACTCTAATTTCCCTTAAATAGTATATAAATTACTCACTTAAACTACCAAGTCAATAGAGGAGCAGCCTTTTACACAAAAAGGAAGGGAGAAATTTGATCTCCCTTCTCCCTCACAAATTCTCTCTCTCTGTCTTTCTCTCCTTTCCTAGTGCTTCTAGGATTAGGATTTTTGGCCAAAAAGTGAATTCTTTCACTTGCTAGTTTGATTTTGATCTTTGCTAGTACAAGGTATTAATAACTATCTGAGAGGAGAAATTGGTTGATCAAGTGCTTGTGTGCACTACTAGAAACCTCATACGTTTGGCGTTGTTCTTCTTCAACTCGAGACTTCTTTAGTTTACTACAAAAACTCGATTATTGAGGTAAAGATATCTTTTTGACCCATGTTAGTCACTTCCTAACAATAAGGATTCGTAGATCATCCATGAATGAAGGGATGATTATTTCTATTACGTTTAAATTTTTAAATATCTGTTTACCATTGAAATCTCATCCTTCAAAACCCCCATTACCTTTTTGAATGTGAGAGTCCCCATCTGGGGCTTTGTTGCTTTTATTTGTGTTGGAGGTCCCTAATGAGGCTCAATTTTTTTTTTGGTGTGTGTGCATGTGAACTTTTTGCTCTTGCACTTTTGCTTGATTTCGCTAATATAAGCTCCTCATTTGAGCCACATTGCTTATTTCTTTGATATAAGCACATTATCCGAGGCTATGGCTGACCTTTACCTTTTTAAGGCATTAAAGCAATCTTCTGAAACAAGAGTCATTCTGATTCAATCCAAAATAATTGCATTTATTAAGTCAAGTCCCTAGTGGAGGTAAAACTAGTGTTTCGAAGATAAGGTAGAAGCATATTCGAGATATCACGTCTGGTCCTCTTGTCTTAACTTTTTCTGTATACCAATCCTCTTACTAAGCCTTTTCAATTGCTAGTTACTTTATTAGGAGTTACACCCTTCCTTTGTTTCAACGGTTCTACTTCCCATGATTTACCCATTTTTACAATAATTGGCCATGATTCCCCACAATTCAAGTATTATTTCAACCATGTAATTATCCAAAGATGTGGGTCGATTGTGCCTTGAAATAAAAACCATTATTAGGGGTGGTCGTTTGATCAGTATTCTACTTTTTGACTTATTTGACTTGACCTAATTGGCATTTGACTTGAAAATCTCAAGGTCAATGTCAAGTCATGTAAACCTAAAGTCAACTAATATAAAGTCATTTAAAATCAACTTATTTAGTTAGTGAGTCGAATAAGTTTAATAAATCGAATAAAAATCCTCTTTCATTCCATTTTAATTACAAAATTTATTACATCATTCCACAAATTTGATGCACATCTGAGCCATGAATCAAGTGATAGGATTATGGATCAAGCTCAAGGAGTTGATCCAGTCCATGTTCCAACTGGGCCAATCACAAGGTCAAGAGCCTTGCAACAAGACTTGTTGGGCTTTGTCAAGGAGTTTTTGGCCCAATAAGCTTTACTAGTTGCAAGTGGCAGCCAAGAGTTCATCCAAGTTCAAGTCAAGATGCCCATCTATGTTTTAGAAGTCCAAATCCAAGAAGGTTCAAGCTCCAACAGTCCAAGACTTGAAGAGTACCATGAAGGGTTTTCAAAACCCTAGTTTCGGCCAAACACTTATTCGGCCATCCATTCCTAAATAAATTATGATTTATTTTTACCATTTGTTTCAAAGAATTTTATTTTAGTTGGTTAATTAATTTGGATGAAAAATTAGTCCAAATTAATTTCATTTAGATAGTTTTAGGTCTTATATTCTAATCCTAAACTAATTGGAATTTGGTAAGTTATTGTCCTAGTGTTAGTAGGGCTTATGTGTAGGGGTTGGGACTGGTTTCTCACATTACAAATACACCCTACAACCAAAACGATATTGATACACATTCAGACTATTCAATAAACTTTTGTGAGAAATTCTCCAACTTGCCTTCCAAAGACTTGTGGTATTTTGCAAGATTGACTCTTGCAATTACCAACCAGAATACTATTGGTTCTAATCTCGCTATAGATAACGGATCAATATCTCATATAGTTAAGAATAAATATCTTTAAATTCTTTATTTCTTAATTAAAGGGTTTAAATCCGTCAAGTCGGAGTTGTTCAGGTGATCCTGGTTTCCACGTTCAGTCTCGGGTCTCGTCAGTTTAACTGTAGGGTTTGCATTGGAGTGGCATTAGGAGCTTTGGTTCCTAAAAAATGGTTGTTTTCTTGTGTTCTCATGCATTCATTAAATTGTTTATTGCTGTTCTTGTTCGGTTTAATTCAAAAAAAAAAAATAGAAAAAAAGGAAAAACCAAATTCAAACCCTTACTGTTTTAGGATTTTTTTTTTCTTGCGTTTTTGCCTTGTGCTGTGAATTCGATCTTATTGTGCAATTTTCTGGTCTACGAATTTTATTCTGAGTTTTAGGTACTACTTGTGCATAATCTGCTGTTAAAAAAAGTAGCTGTACCAAAAACTACCTAGCCGAATTAGGGTTCTTTGTGCAATTTCTTGTTTCCAATTGTTTTTGTGCAAGTTCTTGTCATTTTGTACTCTTGATTAATTGCTAGAATTTGTGCCATAGTTTGCTTTTAAAAAAATAGCAAAATCGAACCAACCCAAAACCCTAGTTGATTATGGTTTGTCCTTCAAAATCGTTTGCCTTGTGCAATTTTTTCTTTGTGATATTCAATTTTGGTGTTTCTGGTATTTACATGAGGATATTAAATTCATACAACAGTTTATAATTCTTAAAAAAAAAAGTGTGAAATCGAAAATACCCCTCGCCTACTTGGGTAATTTTCTCAGACCTGAGACCTTGATTTTTGTTTGACCATCTTATTTTAGCTATCTTAAAGTGCTTAGTGTGCATTCTTTGTTAAAATTGATCCATCATTACTTTATTATTTCTTTGCTTTATTAGTCTATAATTATTAATTGTGTTCTACATGTTAGTAATTATTTTTGTCATTTTTGCTGTGTACTTTCAAGTCTGTAAAGATTTTGAGGAGAATTTATACAAGAGGAAAAGGACAAGAGTGGTAAGTTCATTACAGGGTAAAATCCTTAAATTTGAGTGAAACACAAGTGTGTGACATCTTCAAATTTGAGCATAAACACTTAGGGAGTGACGTGAGGTCTTTCTTTAGTTTTACTAACCCTAATTCTTGAAATTCCTTGTGTTTTTGGTATATTTTGCAGATTTAAAATATCTCAAGGAGAGAGTTCAAGGGTTAATGCCTTAGAATCCCCAGCCAAAATGGCGATGTCTCTTGAAAGTATTCAATGCTCTCTTGAAACATTAACTAGAGGACGGAATGAACCATCTCAACAAGCTGGCCGAGCTAAACTTTATGCTCGCACGACAAGACAAGCTCGTCGAAGTACGTATCTTAATTATAATTCCAATGATTATGAATGGCTATTGACAATGAATTGTATCATGTAAGTGCACGATCGACATGTTCGGGATGTTGGTAGGATTGACTATGATACTGATAACATTAAATTAACTATCCCTAAATTTCAAGGTAATCTTGATCCTAATGTCTATCTTGAATGGGAAAAGAAGGTAGAGGTTATCATTGACTTTCATAACTACTATGAAAGAAAGAAAGCACAATTAGCCAAAGCTGCATTTAGTGATTATGCTTTAGAGTCGCGGGATCAATTTAAAATCAGTAGAATTAGGTGTGGATAACTACCAATAAATGATTGGACATTCTTAAATGCTACATTAAGTAAAAGATTTGTACCTTCTACGTATCATTGTGATTTGCATCAAACATTGCAAACTTTAATGTAAGGTAATAAATCTGTACAAGAGTATCATAGGGAGCTTCAAAGATGTCTAATGAGAGCTAACATTGTTGAGGATCGTGAAGCCACCACGGCCTGATTTTTGTGTGAACTTAATAGGGAAATTGACAACCAACATTGTAGTGTTGCATCATTATATTGAATTGCAAGACCTGGTAGAAAAATCAATAAAAGTAGAAAGGCAACTGAAAAATAGAGGTAAATCTAAGGTTGAGTCTAACTCTAATTGGTGTAGAAATTGGTCTAATAATACATCTCGGCCTAATCAAGTTCAAAATAGACCAATTAACCCTAAAGCTAATGAATCCAGAAATAGAGTTGTTAAACATCCCATGGATTCTTTGGTTAAGGGTACATCTTCTAACACTTCACAACGCACTAGAGATATTAGGTGTTATCATTGTCTGGGTGCAAGTCATTTTGCAAATGAATGTCCAAATAAACGTGTACTTTTCATGCAAAGAAATGACGTGGTAAGTGAAGGAAGCGAGGACGAAGATGGCTCCATGCCAGCATTAGAGGTCCCTAGTGATGATGATGAGAAGCAAGAGGATTTTTCTCACATACCCGCCTTGGTGATATTGTGGGCACTTCATACTCAAACTGAGTATGACTGAATCCAAAATGAGAGACAATGTGAGAATATTTTTTTACCAAATGTGTTGTTCAAGTTCGTGCGTGTAGTTTGATCATAGATGGTGGTAGTTGTGTTAATGTTGTAAGTTAATGGTCGATAAATTGAGTTTTCCTTGTCAAAATCTATATAAACTACAATGGCTAAATGAATGTGGTGAAGTTAAAGTAACTAAACAAGCTTTAATTTCATTAGCTATTGGAAAATATAAGGATAAAATTTTGTGTGATGTTGTTTCAATGCAAGTGAGTCACATATTATTAGGTCGACCATGGTAATTTGACAAACACACTAACCATGATAGCTATTTGAATAAGTATACATTCTTTAAAGATGGCCAAAAATTATACTTAAACTATTTCTTCTTCATCTAGTGAATCAGGAACACTTGTACATCAAGAACTCATTTGTTGAATACTATAAGGAAAAGGCTGAACTGAAAAAAGGTAAGCAAGTGAAAAACCCTAAGGAAACCCTAAAATCCAAATAACCTTAACTCTAAAGGTGAATTGGTTAAATCTTAAAATTCTAAGGGTAAGGAATTGAAAAAGAAATCTAATTTCTTTGTAGGGTTCAAGGAGGTTCAAACAGCTATGAGTTCGAATTTGCCTGTCTTTTTGCTTATATTTAAAGAAAATTATTTTGTGTAGTCTAACCTTGATCTGGCTTTGCCGAGATCTTTGAAATCTCTTTTGCAAGAATTCGAGGATATCTTACCTAAAAATATTCCCTCTGGCTTGCCACCTATTAGGGGTATTGAATACCAAATTGATTTTGTTTCGGGCATGGTCACTCCTAACAAACCTATCTATAGAAGCAATCTGAAGGAAACAAAGGAAATTTAGAAGCAAGTTGAAGAGTTAAGGGCTCAAAGGTGCGTGTGACAGAGTATGACTCTGTGTACTGTGTCGGTAATTTTGGTGCCAAGGCAGAATGCATCATGGCGTATATACGTAGATTGTCGTCCGATAAACTGCATTACAGTAAAGCATCGCCACCCTATTGTCCTCCTCAATTTCATGACATGCTGGACGAGTTATTTGGTTCTAAGATTTTCATTAAAATTGACATAAAAAGTGAATATCATCAAATTCGCATAAAAGAAGGGGATGAACGGAAAACTATATTTAAAACCAAATACGAACTTTATAAGTGGTTAGTCGTGCCTTTTAGTTTAACAAGTCAACCAAGTACTTTCATGAGATGAATGAACCATATTTTAAATGATTTCATTGGGAAATTTGTCGTGGTTTATTTTGATGATATTTTGATATATAGCAAATTCCTAAATAAACATCTTGTGTACGTACGTCTAGTACTTGAGACTTTCAAAATAAAAAAACTTTATGTTAATTTGAAAAAGTGCTCATTTTGCATGAATGAAATTATTATTATTTTTTTTAGTTTTGTTGTTAGTTCTAAAGGAATTGAAGTAGACAAAGAGAAGATTAAGTCCATTAATGATTGGCCGACTACTGCAAATGTTTCTGAAGTGTCGAGTTTTCATGGTTTACATCAAGCAATTTTTTATTACAGGTTTGTGAAAGACTTCAATACTATAGCTGCCCCTCTAACTGAAATAATGAAGAAAAAGGTAAGTTTTAAGTGGGGTGAAACACGAGCATGCTTTTGAGACGTTAAAGGTTAAGTTTGTCTACTGCTCATATTTCACTTTACCAAAATTTCCTAAAACTTTTGAGTTAGAATGTGATGTTTCTTGCAATGGTATAGGTGCAGCCTTGATGCAAGACAAACATCCAATTACATACTCTAGTGAGAAGCTAAGTGGGGCTATGTTGTATGACAAGGAGCTCAATGCATTAGTTCCTCCCTTGCAAAATTGGCAACATTATCTATGACCTAAAGAATTTGTAATAAGGATGAACCATGAGTCTTTGCAATTTTTGAAGAGCCAAGGTAAGTTAAACTGACATCATGCACGTTGGTTAGAATTCATTGAAATGTTTCCTTATGTTATACAATATAAGTGAGGAAAAGATAATGTAGTTTCTTATGCTTCATTTCAATGTCGTCGATATGTTTTTAATTTCAACCTTGAACACTAAATTTCTTGCTTTTGAACATATCAAAGATTTGTATGCTAAAGATTTTGGTTTTTCGAATGTGTTTGAAGTATGTAAATCAACTAGTTTTGATAAATTTTATCAACATGAAGGTTATCTTTTTTGTGAGAATAAATTGTGCATTCCTAATTGCTCTTTGCATGAATTACTTGTTAGGGAAGCACATGTTGGAGGTCTAATGGGTCATTTTGGTGTGGCTAAGACATTGGAGATGCTTAAAGAACACTTTATCTGGCCTAACATGTCCAAATATGTGGAACGTGTGTGTGCTAATTGATTTACTTGTAGGTCTTTATATGCCTTTACCTATTCGAGTCACCCTTGGTTCGATGTGTCTATGGATTTTGTCTTAGAGTTACAAGAACTCCAAAGGGTCATGATTCAATTTTTGTGGTAGTGGATAGGTTTTCTAAAATGGCACATTTCATACCAAGGCTATACATGCTTTTGCTGAATTGTTTTTTAAAGAAGTTGTTCATTTGCATGGTGTTCCTAAAATCATAGTTAGTGATAGAGATGTAAAGTTCTTTAGTCACTTTTGGCCTATCTTATGGCGGAAATGGGACACTAAATTGTTGTTTTCTATTGCATGTAACCCTTAGACTGATGGTTAAACTGAAGTGGTTAATAGAACTTTGTTGCGTATTTTCTTAAAGAAAAATTTGAAAACATGGGAAGATTGTTCGCCATTTGTAGAATTTTCTTATAATCGTGCAATTCATTCTTCCACTGGTTTTTCTCCACTTGAAGTTGTTTATGGTTTTAATCCGCTAACAACTTCATATTTGATTCATTTGCCTATAAAGAAGCTGACCAGTTTTGATAGATAGAAAAGAGCTAAGTTAATCAAGTCCATCCATGAAAAAGCAAGGCAACAAATGCTCAAAACAAACCAACATAATGCTACAAGGGCTTATAAGCGTCGTAAATGTGTAGTCTTCCACCCAGGTTTAGATTGGGTTTGGGTACATTTATGAAAAGAGAGGTTTTCGAACAAAAGGAAATGTAAGTTGGATTCTCATGAAGATGGACCTTTTCAAGTGCTTGAAAGGATAAAATATAATGCCTATAAGATTGAACTTCCCGGTAAGCATAACGTTAGAGTAATATTTAATGTTACCAAA
The DNA here is from genome assembly GCA_025175665.1 of Cinchona pubescens. NCBI lineage: Eukaryota > Viridiplantae > Streptophyta > Magnoliopsida > Gentianales > Rubiaceae > Cinchona > Cinchona pubescens. The sequence continues at coordinate 3,563,639 of JANKKI010000232.1, forward strand.
CTTTTTTCTTTTGATTTTGATGTAGGAAGTGATTCGAGGATGAATCATCTAAAGGGAGAGGGAGATGATGCACACGTGAGCAAGGGATCAAGTGATGGGTCATGGACCAATCTCAAGGAGTTGATCCAATCCATGTTTCAACTAGGCCAATCAGAAGATCAAGGGCCAAGAAGCTGCAACAAGTCATGTTAGGCTTTGTCAATGAGTCCTTGGACCAACAAGAGTTCATCCAAGTTCAAGTCAAGAAGCCAGTCCAAGTTTTAGAAATCTAAATCCAAGAAGGTTCAAACTCCAATAGTCCAAAACTCGAAGAATACCATGAAGGGTATTCAATACCCTATTTTCTGCCAAACAGTTATCGGCTATCCATTTCTAATTAAATTAGGATTTAGTTTCAACACTTGTTTCTTGAAATTTTATTTTTTTTGGTTAATTAATTTGGACGAAAAATCAGTTCAAATTAATTTAGTTTAGATGGTTTTAAGTCCTGTGTTCCAATCCTAAATTAGTTGGGATTTTGCAAGTTATGGTCCTAGTGCTGGTAGGACTTATATGTAGGTTTAGGGCTGGTTTTTCACGTTACATATACCCTCCCCCCCCAACCGAAACACACGTTTAGATTATTCAGTAAACTTTTATGAGAAATTCTCCAACTTATCTTCCAAAGGCTTGTGATATTTTGCATGATTGATTCTTGTGATTATGAATTAGAATACTATTGGTTCTAGTTTCGTTATAGATAATGGATTGATATTGCATACATTCGAAAACATATATATTTAAATTTTTGATTTCTTAATCAAAGGATTTCCGTCAAGTCGGAATTGTTTAGGCAATCTGACTTAAAGGCTTACCTTGGTTTCCACGTTCAATCTCGGGTCTCGTTAGTTTAACTGCAGGGTTCGTGTCAAAATTTCACATTCTAATTCGAAAATTTAGTACGCCATTCTACAAATTCAATATTCTAATTCCAAAATTTAGTACGGCATTCCACAAATTCAAAATATGACATACCATCATTCCACAAATTCAAAATATAAACATACAAACAAACAAACCAAGCCTTAATCCTACTAAGTAGGGTCGGCTGCATGAATCCTGCTACTCCATTGCGCTCTATCATGGACCATATCCTCCTCAATTCCTAGATGGGCTATATCTTTCTTACAGGTTACCCACCAAGTCTTTTTCAGTCTTCCCTTACCCCTCCTATGTTGACTACTTTCTCTAAAATCTACTCGCCTAACAGGTGCTTCTACTAGTCGTCATAACACATGACTTAACCACCTTAAGCTTGTTTCTCTCATCTTCTCATCAATAGATGCTACTCCAATCTTCTTACGAATATGCTCATTGCATACGAGAGTTTTCTTGTCCATCCTACTGTACCCACCATCCATCTTAACATTCGCATTTATGCTACTCTCATATTTTGCTTATGTGTGTAATTCACTGCCCAACACTCAGACCCATAAAGCATCGCTGGCCTAATTGATGTTCTATAGAATTTACCCTTAAGTCATAAAGAAATTTTGCGGTCGTATAATATTCCCGATACCATTTTCTATTTAGTCCAACCCGCTTGTATCCGATGTGTAACATCTCGATCTATACCACCATCACTTCGAAGAACTGATCCTAAATACTTAAAATTTTCACTTATAGGTATCTCTTGATCTCCGATACTAAACCCTATTCCATTCCTACTTGCATCCTTGCTAAACTTAAATTCCATATATTATGTTTTTGATCGACTAATTCTAAACCCTTTTGTCTCGAGTGTCTCTCTCCAAACTTCGAGTTTAGCATTAACCCCATCTTTTGTTTCATCTATTAACACAATGCCATCAGCAAATAACATACACCATGGGTATAAGTAATATTTCCTCCTGTATGTGCCTTGGAAGTTCATCTATAACCAATGCAAATAGATAAGGACTTAGAGGTGAACCTTGGTGTAAACCTATATTTACAGGGAACTCTCGTGTCAACCATCCTGGTGTTCTCACACTTGTAACTACATCCCTATACATCTCAAAATATATATAATTACTTAATTCTAGTCTTTATATGTAATAAAAGTAAATTAGTAATCCATTTAATTAGTTGTTGAAATAAAAGTATTACATAATTAAATTGTATACTTATATTAATGAATAAGTCATAATTCTACATAATGTGAAGTATTATATTAATAACTACAGCAATTATCAAAGAATATATATTTTGGTATTAAGAATTAAGAATATTATCAGTTATTAAAATATTTAGTTATTAAGAATTAATAATATTGTGGATAAAATATTTTATACACAAATACATTAATATATTATTACAATACATGGCTAAAATATTAAAAAAATGTTAGTGTTCGACCTATTTGACGGGTATTTGGTCAGCAAAGTCGAACGACTTATTCGGTCGGTAAACCTATCAAACCAATTAATTTGTAGATCGGTATTAGACCAGTAATTTGACTAGAGCTGAATTCAAAGTCGAGTCGAAAGTTGAACAATTCAAGTCAAAGCCACTCAGTAATTTGACTTGACTAACTTTTGAACACCCTTTCTCATTGACATTATTTACCCTAGTATAAATACAAATAGTCAGGCAAATTCAGAAACACTTTGCTACAATTAGAGCATTCTGTCTTCTTCTTCTTCCAATTGTTTCGTGTCAAATCTGTTTAACCACTATTAACTAACAACCCTCACACATCTCAACAAGTATACAGGTCACATAATATTATATAATAATAGGGATCGTTCCCCCGAAAATTAAAGACAAGCAACTATCGAATACTCAGTACTAGTCACTATTTAGACAATCAAAGTAACATGATTTTGGGTTTTATAATATTGAACTGAAAGCAATTAAAATTACCTAGATATAACAAATAAATAAATAAGTATATGTCTATTTCAATAAGTAATGTTTTTCCAACTTCTGTGTTTGTATATGTGTTTTTTGGTCTTGGTCTAATTAGTATTTTCTTTGAACTAGAGTAAAACTAGAATTTTGGAGATTTCAATATGTTTTTAGTACTTATGTATGTTGGTATGCAACTATGGGTAAATTTTGCACATGGGCACAAGATGAAATGAGCAAAAGTTGAAGGACCAAAGAGCAAGATGAAAGACTTCAATAGTCCAGAAGCACAGACGGACCGCATTTAAGATATTCAAGGCTAAATAGAGTTAACCGCGGTCCGCATTGCAATTTTACACAAACCATCCAAGACACGGACCCCGATCATTATTTTGAATAGGGGTGGCAATTTCGGACACAACACAAACACGACACGAAATTAACAAGTCATGACCCGACACAAATTTTTTTGGGTCATTATTGGGTCAACCCGTTAATGACCCGAAATTAAACGGGTTGTGCCAGGTCAACCCACGGGTTGACTTAATAACTCGTTAAGATATCGGGTAACCCGACACGACCCGTTAAGTCACTGGGGTATTTTCGTTATTTCACACCATAAACATACCCTAAAGAGTAGAGAGAAAAGAAAAGACTCATAAATAAATAAATAATCTGTTTGACACTTTGACTATTTCTTTCTTTCTACACTTTGCAAGTTTGCATATGCATACTCTAATCCGTAATCTCTTCAGTCTTCACACCATAAACATACCGCTGCTGCTCCTGCCAAACTGATCCAAAGTCAAAATTGACAAAAAATCGAAAGCCAAATTCTAATCAATCCTCTACGAATCCAAAGTCCAACTCTACCATAGCTGCTCCACCCAAAATTTCACACGGATCGGGGATCCTATATTGGTCATTCACGACTTCGACGACTTCGACCGCGGATCCTCTACAGCTCCTCCTCTACTAATTGATTCTTCACAACTTCGACTGTGGATCTACACTTCTTAAACCTGGTATACTGATTTAATTGATATCACCACCGATCTCATCCTCTCTAATTGATTCTTCACGACTTCGACTGTGGATCTGCACTTCTTAAACCTGGTATACTGGTATACTGAGTTTTTTAATGTGAAATTTTTGTAACTATTCTTGGTGCATTAAGAATACATCTAACAAATTAAAATTGGATGGCTCACTTTTAAAAAATAATTACTATTTCTTTATTTTTGTTTTAAAAAATGGATCTATGCGCTACTATTAAGTAGTGTCTAATAATTATTTCAAACAAAAATAAAATTATAATAAATTATGGTGTATAATGTATTGAGTAATTATTTGGAAGTCTTGGACATGGAATTGAATACAAATTTAGAATATTTGAACAAGTAGTGAAGAACACAAAGGTAGAATATTTGAACGTAAGTAGTAATTATTTGGAAGTCTTGTAAGTGCAACTGTGCAACACTTTAATCACTGTGAAGGTTAATTGAGGATATGTATTGATACAATTTATGGCGATTGCAATACTAACTGTCAAATTCTATTTTTCTGGACCTTTTGCTATTCAAATTGTATCATCAGGTGCTCTTTCTGTGTTCATGATTGCAAATTGGTTTAATTTTTGCAAATAGATTATTTTTTAACTGTGATTAAATTTCTATACCTTTTTATTTCCTCTAATAATTAACTTGTAATTTTTTCTCTATTACAGGAAAAAGAATGAAAAGAACGAATCGAGAAGAAGATGATGGCACTACTTGTCACGCCCCAAAAACGGGACCGTAACACGCCGCGCTAATGGCACACCGGTCCAAAGCGCAAGGCACAAACGAACAGAGCAACAAACTTAACCACAATGTAATAGAACCATCAAACCATTTCTTAACTATAAAACCGAATATTTCATTTTACACAAAAATACGAATTACAAAATTTCTTCTTAGTACAAAAGATGCTACAACAAAAATAAAGTTCATCAATACAAAACTTATCTAATACACTACCCCTCTCCAAACAAAAGAGAAACTTGGAAGATCATGTATCCGCAGAGTCCTACCAGCAATGTGGAATCTGGAGAAAATCTAAAAGCTGCTAACGCGGTGGAGAGTAAAAAACGAGCACCTAATCTGAAAAATTATAAGTCACGTGGGGTGAGCATAACTAGCTCAGTGGATATCATAAAAGCTCTTCAAATGGGGCCAAGTGTTTCGATACAAAGAAAACATAAAGATAATAACATTTGCGAAAACCATAGTCATAAAGCAGTTTCTAAAATGTCTCATGCCATTTAAACGTCAATAAACCATAATCATAAGTAGTTTCTAAATGTATCATGCCATTTAAATGTCAGGCATGTCCAAAACATAGTCAAAAAGATCCAATCATTTCAAAACATAGTATGCTAAAGCATAGCGTAGCCAAAAAGATCCAATCATTTCAAAATATAGTATGCTAAAGCATAGCGAACAAATCCAAGTACAGTTTCAATCCGGAATTTAATAAAATAGCATGAGTATCTTTTAGGCTCGAAGGTATGAGATACGTACTAGTCAGATCTAGTAATCTACCACACCTACTAGTCTGACCGGGAGGTCAAGTTATCCCATCACAAGACCCCTCAGCAAATAGTTCATCACATCACAGCAGTCACCATGGCGTCCCATGGATGACTATAGAACCGGTTCTCCACAAATCAAACATTAACACATCCAGAATTATATACCTCGGTCACCTATTGAAACAAAACAGTCATAAAATGCTTTCATTTCAAAAGAGTTTGCAAACATATCAATTGATTAACATAAAATAGCTTGGTCCCGATTTCATATATAATAATTCCAAAACTTGGTAAAAGTGCAGTTCCAAACATCATACACATTCTAAAATCCATTCAAACATATTTCGAAAGTCGTTAAACAAAATACACGTGGAAGAGAATCTATGTTACCCACCTATAAAGCAAAAACTGCACAATGATCACTGAACGCGATCGCCGTCGGTAGGTGGCGTGGTACCTAAAACAGATATAAGAGGACTCTTAGAAGAGATTTAGTTGTAATATGTTGTTTTGAGAGGTTTTCCAAGGTATTCAAGGGACCTTGGTTACAACCCAATTCAAAACAACATATTCAACCAACAAAATCCATAAACGGAAAGATTCACCGGAGCAATAGCCGGGACTATATCAATAGCATTCCACAACAATGGAAAACACCTAAAACCATCAAAAGATCATTAAAGACCCTTTATGGCTGAGCTCCTAAACATAACCAATTATCCAAATTATCCTAGTTGCGCCAAACTTCCGCTTACTTACAAAATGAAGGGAAATCAATTCCACTTGGTTTCAAGTCTCAATTCCTATCCAAACTAACCTTAAAACACTCTTAAAACATCATTATGTGCATAGACATAAGCATTCATAGCATAACACTCTAGGTCACATATGGAAGACAAAACCCTAACTCATAATCTTAAAATTTGTAATCTAACCATGGAAAGTTGTTAAAAATCAACCCCAATCACTTCCCAACCTCCAAAACACTAAAAACAACCCATAACATACATAAATCACAACTTATAAGGCTGCAAAGAGGGTTTTCTCAGCCATAAATAATCCTACAAAACTTGAAATTAAAGCTTAAATCATAAAGCCCATAAGCCATAAATGCTAAAATACATAAAATCTTACCTTCCAAGTGATTTCTACTTGAAATCCAAGAAAATTTTTGAGGGAAAAATGGAGGAGAAGAGTCGGCCAGCAGCAAGGAAGAAATGAGGAAAAATAAAGCAAGAAGAAGGCTTAAAAAGAAATTCCAAAGTTGACCCAAATAGTGCCAAATTGACCAAATAGTCTCCAAGTTGACTATTTGACCCAAAAACTAATTTTTTTGCTACTAACTTAACATTTTAAATCAGCCATCAAACAACACTCACACACCACAATGCACTAATTACACTTAGTCCAATTTTTGACCCGTTTACCCGCCGGTACCGAAATCGCGTAAATCGAAAAATTTGCCAAATTGAAGAACGAATAAGTTGAAGTACCTTATGACTAAAAATAATATGAAAAACATTTTAAACCAATTAAAATCAAAGAACAAGGCTAATAAAATACTGGGTTTCACACTAATGTTGATGTAGCAGTAGTAGCACATGATGGTCCTTAGGATTCAGCGTCAAGTTCAACAGGTGACAAAGATGACTCGCAAAAGGTTGCAAAGCAATCACCTAAGAAAAAAAAGAGAAAAAGATCAGATGTGTGGCTTGTTCTTAGACAATCACTTCATCGAATTAGAGGTAGGTACTAATGGCGTTAAAAGATGTGAGTGTAAGTATTGTGGTAAGCAATACAATTGTGAAAATGCAAATGGGACTGGAAACATGAAACGCCATCTTGCTAGATGTGTTAGGGTCAATACAAAAAATATTGCACAAGCACTTATTGATGCAAAAGATGGCTCTCTAAGAAATCCTAAAATTAGTCAAGAAAAATTTAGGGAGATACTTTCTTTTGCCATCATAAAGCATGATTTGCCTTTCTCATTTGTTGAATATGAGGAGATTAGAGATGTTTTTAAATACCTAAGTCCAAATGTTAAGAATATTACTAGGAATACTGCTAAAATTGATATTTTAAAATTGCATGGTATTGAGACTCAGAATGTGAAAGTTATGCTGAATGAATACCCTGGAAGAATTTGTTTAACATCTGATCTTTGGACTTCTATTGATACTAATGGTTATATGTCCCTTACGGCTCATTTCATTGACAAAGAATAGAAATTACAAAAGAGAATAATCAACTTTTCATATTTGCCTCCACCTCACTCAGGTGTTGCTTTGTCTTAAAATATTTTTAAGTTGTTGTGCTCTTGGGGGATTGAGAAAAAGGTTTTCTCAATTACATTAGACAATACATCAGCTAATGATGTGGCCAGTACTTTTTTAAAAAGTCACTTGATTTTGCGAGATGCTTTGGTTTGTAATGGTGAGATTTTTCATATTCGTTGTTGTGCTCATATTCTCAATCTAATTGTTCAAGAAGGATTGAAGTTAGTTGATAGTTCTGTTGTCAAGATTAGAGAGTGTGTGAAGTATGTGAAAGGATCACAAGTTAGAAAGCAGAGATTTCTTGATTGTGTTTCTCAGTCAATGTTGAGTAGTAAAAAGGCACTTAAGCAAGATATTCCTACTAGATGGAATTTAACATATCTTATGCTTGAAAGTGCCTATTACTATCATAAAGCATTTCAGATTTTACTTACTGGTGATTCTAATTTCAAACAGGCTTGTCCGTCACAAAATGACTGGGATAAGGCGAGAAAAATATGTGATTTTCTGAAAGTGTTTTACATCGGCGCTTGCACTTTCTTTGGGAACAAGTATCGAACATCTAATTTATATTTTCCTCAAGTGCTTATTGTTTGAAACACACTCTAGGTTGAAATGAAAAATCAAGATAGTTTTCTCTCTGAGATGGCTACTCAAATGTATGAAAGTTTGAAAAATATTGGTCTGAATTTAGCTTGATTTTGGCTACGCCTATTGTGTTTGATCCTCGGTACAAGTTTCAAGTTGTGGAATTTTCTTACAAAAAATTGTATGGTGATAAAACTCCCGAGTACTGTAGAGAGTGTGCAAAGGTGAAAGATAAATTGTTCTTTCTTTTTTAATCATACATGAACAAGTCTTCTAAATCAACTATTAGTGGAGATTGCACTTCTATGAGTACAGACACGTGGTAAAAAGACTTCAGATTTTCTCTCGGTAATTTGCTTGTTTGACTCTTCTACCACAGATCACTTATGAATCAAATCATGTTTGCTTCCCTTTATTCATTATTTTTTATAAATGTTATGTTTATTGATGTTTTCTTTAATTTGTGAATAGAACTTTGATACTTTTAAAAGTGAAGATTTTCTGACAAATGCACAAAAGACTCAATTAGAGTTGTATTTAGATGAGGCTAGAATTGATAAAAATGCTCAACCAGATCATGATGTTCTTGGATTTTGGACAGCCTATCAATATCATTATCCTGAACTTTCCAAAATGGCACTTGATATTTTAGCTATTCCTATTACCACAGTTGCATCAGAATATGCTTTCAGCATTGGGGGCGAGCACTTGATCAATATCGTAGCTCACTTAAGCCTGATATTGTTCAAACTTTAATTTGCACCCGTGATTGGATATTTGGAATGGTGATAATTTCTATAAGATTATAATTTTATTTTTATTCTCATTTTATTTTACTGAAAAATAATTGCTTATTGATTATCTATTTAACTATTAATCAGGTAGTGTAGAATTATGACTTAAACTTGGATGATTTCACTCAAATCATCATGAGTATAAACTCACCTGACTCAGTTGAGTGTTCTAATTCAATTACTGACAATTTTACATGATGTAAGTGATTTAAAACTTGAATTTAAATGATTATCATCATTAATGTTCTATGTTGTTTTATTTGATATTGTATAATCTTGTTACTAATTAATGTGCTGGATAGATGAATTTACTACCTTTTGTGTTGCTGGAGAGTGGAACTAACTAGTTGTTATGTTGATGGAGTCTGGAGAGTGAAACTTGGGTGGCAATTGGCAATTGGCATTTGGCAAGGAGGGAGCAGCATAACACAAGGATGTATTGTTAACTTTTTTGTTGTGAATAGTTTATTAATGCTGATATTCTACTATTTTAAGTTAGAGTAATCTTGCATGTAATTTAAGACTTTTTGCTAGCTGTATTTTGGAAATTTTAGACTCCTCTCAGTTTGGTATACTTTGATATAATAGTGTTGTTCAGTTGTTAGTTGTGCTTGAGTTGTTTCCCTCAATCTATGGCTGTTAGCACAGTGACAGTTATGCACTAGTGCAGTGCAGGATTTTTACTCTCTATTATAGTGGATAATTTAGATTTAAACTTATTTTATTCTTTTTTTTTAATCATTGTTTAATTATATATTAGATTTGTGTGATTAGGTATCTGCTATTATGTTAAACAGGTAAAATAAGTTGCTATAGTATAAATATATTAGTATTTTTGCATATCGGGTTAATGGGTTGATGGGTTATCGTGTCATTCGGGTTAGCAGGTTAATGAGTTATCATGTTAAAATTAAGTAACTGTTATAATGGTAAAAAGTATAATGGGTCAAACGGGTCGTGTCATGTCAACCCATTAATAAACGGGTTGTGACACGACACGACACGAATGTTTAATGGGTCGTGTCTGGGCTCACGATTCTTGACACGAACTCGATAAGGACCCGACACGACCCATTGACACCCCTAATTTTGAAGAAGGGTTTCCGGCACTCGCTACTAAATTTCCAACAGTTTAAACGTGGCCATTTTGTAATAGTTGCTACAAATTTGTAATAATAGGGACCCAAGTAGTACACTTTGGTATACATAGTGTTAATGTAGTTGGTAAATTAGATTAGTTTAGCTTAAAAGGCAATTTAACTTTAGTTTTTCTTAGTTTAATTTTCAGCATTTTAATTATAAATTGCTTTAACTTTCTTTCTTTCCCTTTATTTCTTAGGTTGATCATAAGTAGCTAGATTTTCTTTGGATTGGACTAGGAAATGTGAACTCTAAATAGGTTTGAGTAATTTTGATCGGATATTTGCTAAGTGGTAGCTAATTAATTAGTTTGTGAGTTTTGTGAGATAGGATTTTGGGTGGTGGTCAATTCTTAACCTAGGTTTGTTGGCTTAGTACAAAATCACGAAATAGACTTAGACCATTCACTTGCTAGATTAGGAAAAGAGGTAGTCAGGTCAAGATATCACTTTTCTTAGTCGGTTCCTAAACTTAAATTATAGATAATTTGTTTTAGAACTAATTATCGGGACAAGGAGTTAGTTCAATTTTAAAAATAAATTTCCAATTAAACCATTAGGAAGGTAGTCAATCGAAATATCTGACCTCATAAAGTGAATATTTCTAAAGGTTGATCCGCTTTTATTACTTGATAGTTTATCATTACTTGCTTGTTGTCTTTATTTTAGTTGCATTATTTACTTAGGGGGTGTTCGTTAATGCTGAATACTGAATTCTGAAATCTAAATTGTAAGTTCTGAAAGTATTAATTGCTGAATTAATAAATTTATTTCTGTTTGATAATCAACTGAATTCAATCGCTGAATTAAATGTGTCACTTTATACATGTATTAATTTATTATAAATAATTGTCATATATGAGTAGAAAATAAAATGAATAATTAAGGATGGTATAAATGTGTATGAGAGAGAATGTGTGTGTGTGAGAGAGAATCTCTGTGTGTGATAGAGTGTGTGTATGTGAGTGAGAGAAAATGTGTGTGTGTGAGTGTGTGAATATGAGTATGAAAAAGTACAAGAGAGAATGTGTGTGAGAGATTGTGTATGTGTGTGAGAGAGAGACAACGTATATATGGGAGATAGTGTGTCTTTTTGTGTGTGAGAGAGTATGTGTTTGTGTGAGAGTGGGTGTGTGTGTGCAAATGAGAGAAAGTGTGTGTGAATATGTGTGAGAGAGAGTATGTGTGTGTTAGACTATGTGTTTGCACATTTATTTAAAATTCAGCAAATTAAGTAAAAATGTTTTCACTTAAAATTTTGAATACAAATTAAGTAGTGTTTAATGTATTAAGTGATAAGAGAATTCGGTTATCAGAAATGCTGAATTCAAGAATTTCTTAACCAATTAATTTTCAACATTAAGTTGAGTTATCAAACAGACCCTTAGTTGTGTTTAAATCTCTTTCTACCTTATTCGCCGTCTACATAGTAAGTGAGATCCTTAGTCTAATATTGTTATTTGCAAATTTTCGCGCGAACGATCTGTCGTGATACTCGCCAATACTACTATAGCACTTTGTATACTTACGAGTGAGTAGATAGCTAGTTCGAGTAAAAGATATTTTAATACTTGTTGAGGTATTATCATATATATATATATCCACGCATCAAGTGAAGCACCTAAGTGTGAATTTAGGATGATTCATTGTTGAGCAAATGAAAATGGGGGAAAAATGGCTTCATATTTGATTTGAATTAATAGATAAAATGTAGTTGTTATGATTGAATTATCTAATTTTGTACCGAGAAAGCTATTCATATATAACTAGATTCTACTCTTTTATGGTCTGTTTTCCATGACTAAATGGAAACTTTCCTTAACCATACAGTCCTTGATTGACTAGAGTCTTATTTTTTCTTTTGAGAGCAAGTTGCTTTGGCCACTGTAGCCTTTTGCGTTTGGAATATTGGATATTGGCTACTAGAATTTGGTTATGAATCTATAGGAGGGTTGCTCTATTTTATAGTGGATTATGTTTTTAAAATAGAAAATCATGTACTATCCCATAACTGGACGGGATAAATTGGTGCTTTTTATTAAATTCTTGTCTTAAGAAATTGATTTCCTTCATGTAATTGACAGTTACATATTTTAATAGGATCATTTTGTTGTGATTATTGTTTACTTATTTTAGCTAATGCATGGGAATATCATATATTATATTTTCGCATTCGGCAGACAATTACCTAAAAAGCTTAGTAACTAATTTTTATTTTATCCTTATTAAAATCAAATTCCGGGAAAAATGAGATGAAAAATCTAAAATAAGTTAAAACCATTAACACCGCTTAATTGTATAGGTTATTAGGTTATACGAATGCTGTAAAAAAGAAAAGTGAATAAATAATAAATTTGAAGAGTTTTTATTTACACCATCAGAAATCTTAAACATCCGTAGCAAAAAATTATATAAATTACAAGTATTTGTTAATTTTTTAGAATTAGACCACATTTACTGTTTATTGATTGTGTTCTATGTTGTTCATGTACTTCTATTATGAATGTAATAACTAATTCTAGTTATTTCTTTTTTTATTTCTTCTATAAGTTATATTTTTATTAATAAACAAACAAATATCTACATTAGTAATATAAATACGTGAAAAAAAAGGTTTAACTTCGAAATTCAAATATTTTTTCCTGATAATTTTTCCTCCGGTTCTTATATAGAGAATAGATGAAACTCCAATATTTTCAAATACTTAACTTGATGGAAACGAAACAAATATATATGAACAAATAAGGGATACGGGAAAGGAATGCAGTACCAAGGCTTTTTAAAAAGTTAAGAAAGAAAATAGTTTATCACCATTGTATTCCAAATATTAAAATTTTATTATATAACTGATGTTAAAATTAGAAATGAATGCTATCATATGCAAACAAATTTCGTTCAATGAATGAGGTCAAAATTAGTGAAAAATAATTTACAATATTATAAATTTAAGAACACTTGTTAAAACTTTCACGTGACAATATCATAATAAATCACTTCTCGTGATTTTTAGTTATTTAGTCAAATTTCATTCTTTTGTTTTTTTTGTTTTTATGTAATGACATCAATAAAATTATCATTTTGTCAATTTGTACAAGTATATTGATTACAAATAGCCTTCTCTAGTATGGTACAACACGCGCGCATCCATGAAAACATTTTTGAAGCATAAATGAGGAGGAAGATGGGTCTAACAATAATGACTTAATTTGAATCGTTGTTGCGAATGAAATGGCAAAATTGACAAATTAGCTAAACACTACTATATTTGGATAGTGATATAAATTTTGGGAGAGAAGCAGTTTCAATGGGAGAATGAGCATTAATTTATTCAAAAACAGTAACTTATTAGAAAACCCTTCATCCAATCTCTAGCCAAACTTCACCGTGGCATTATTGGACATTAAACACCAAGACCCTGCAGAGTAAAGTTAAAACTAATGTTGGAACTTATTTACAGGCCGGTAATGGAGACCCACACAAACAGTCATTCCCATTAAATGCACTAGCAGGAAACTCTGTCTTTGGAAGCTGACCACACAAATGATTGTGGCTAACATTCAACTTTTCAAGCCCTGAAACTGCATTTGGCACCTTCCCAGTCATTGAATTCCGCGACAAATCCAAGTCCTTCAAAGTCGTGGGAAATTTTAAAGTGTCCAGCTTAAAACTCAACTTGTTCCCTGAAGCATAGAACCCCTTCAAATAATCTGTTCTGTTCAACAGTTTAAACGGACTCCCAGTAATTTCATTCTCCAAAAGATCAATATAGTCATAGAAGTAGGTTTCAGCCGGGTTCCAGTTATCTAATTTCAGCTTGATCCCACATTTTGCCAGCTTTAAAGAGTAAATAATTGGAGAAGAAGTAACCCATGCTGGAATATTAACTAAATGGAACTGATTATAGGATAAGTCTAGCGATTCAATACCTTTCACCTTCATTGCTGGAAATGGATCCACTAGAGAATTACGAGACAGATCCAGGTTAAAGATCTTTGTAAGATTCGAGAAAGGACTTGTTTCTGGGACAACTCCTGTAAATTGATTCCAGGACAAGTCTAATGTGTCCAGTGCTCGAAACCTTCCTAGAAAATCCGGGATTTGTCCTGAAAGTGAATTGTGGCCGAGCTGCAGGTACCTCAGATTTGGTGCTAGAGCCGAAATGCTTGCTGGGATTTTTCCAGTTAATTTGTTGTGTGAAAGATTCAGATTAAAGAGATTGGTTAGCGAGGTGAAAAAATCGGGTATGGTGCCGTTGAGTTGGTTCCCATCCAGGGTTAATTGAGTAAGGTTCTTGAGATTCTTGATTCCCAAAGGTATGGTGCCAGTGAGGAGGTTGCCGCCGAGTTTCAGCTGATTCAGGTTGGTTAATTGGGCGATTGAATTGGGTACGGGCCCTGAGAACTTGTTTCCTTGTAAACTAAATACATTGAGCAGTTTCATATTACCGATGCTTTCGGGTATTCGACCCGATAATTTATTGTTTTCAATGTAAACATATAAGAGTCTGGGTAGACTTAAGGAGAACAAAATTCGGAAAGGGACCCGATAAGTGCCGAAGATTTAAAAAGTAAATACCATCTAAGAATTGGAGTTTTGAGAGAGATGATGAGATGGTACCCGATAAAATTTGGGTCGTATTATCAGGCTGTCCAGAAAGGTATAAGGCAGTGACCCGGTCATCGACTAGGCAAGTGATACCGTTCCAAGTGCAGCAGTCTGTTCCGGATTTCCACGACTGAAGCATACCAGACGGGTCCGATGTGATGCCGGACTTGAATGCTAATAAACCAGATTCGTCGTCCACGTGGCATTTTGCTGCTTTGGCAGTGAGGTATTGGAGATTGAGGAGGGTGAATGAGAGGAAGATTGCGGAGGGGAGACAGGAGAGAGATTGCATTGCGGATACTTTTATGAATTGCAAATGTCATGCCAATGGCCAACTCATGATATATATTTATAGTAATAAATTTATACAAAAATTTTTATATGAACCAAATTCATTGCATCATTTCTAGTATTTATCTCTTTATGTGGGAATATGGAACTTTCTAGATTAGGAAAATATTACTATACATTCAATTTTGAATCTCACGTGTAGATTTTGGGGTCAAAATTAAATCTTATAAGTGAAGGATCAGGTAACATATATCATGCTACACGCACCATAAACTTTTAGAACTTAAATATAAAATGCTTAGCTAGTTATATTTATGAGTTGTTTAATTTATGAGTACGAGGAAAAAGAATAGAAATTAAAGTTAATGATATTTATAGATGTTTGTTTAATTACTATGCGAATCATTTTATGTGAATAAAAATATTATAAAATGTTCACTTTCATTCTCCACTTGTGACATGAGTTTCAAATTTGTTAACTTATCAACATAATGAAACTCATTTCTTATTTAAACAAAACAATTAAAGGGGAATGATATAAACTCATACCAATAATGGAGTTTATGATTCCCATTCCGATTCTGATTCTCGAATACGAACGAAACACCTCTTTAAATAATTTGGTCAACCGTACGTCACTAAAAGACAAATTTATTTGTATTTTTTGCTGTAATTGGTGTACATAATCAACTTTTTAATCTTTAACTCAAACAAACATAAAAGTACACTTTGTAATACTCTTATTACACTTTAAATCAAAATAGTGATCGTAGATACCTTTGTCCCCAAAGTATCTTGTGAAGGTAATAATGGTCATCATTTGTTAGGCATATTGGATGTAAAGTTTGTTTATTTATTTATTTATTTATTATTATTATTATTTTGGGAAGGAGTTGGATGTAACGCTAAAACCATATGGTTGATACGTTAAATAAACTGATAGAATCAGTTGGGTAATAATTTTTTAACATAAATGTATTCCATTGGACACATAAAAAGAACAAACCATTAACTTAAGGACATAAAAATTAATTTATCACTGTTTATCTGCTCTAAGCTTCGAAACCTTAAAATTAGAGAAATTAAGTGTTTGGTAACACCCGCGAAATTGCATGGCTTAAAGACTATACACTTTCAGCTAGTAACGAGATCTTGGTCTAATAACAATTAAGGATGTGTTTGATTTATATTTGAGAATTAAAATTAGAATGAAAATTAGAAATTTCATTATCATGAGTTTATATCATTCCTCTACTTATTTGATTTGAATAAAAATTAAATTTCATTATATTGATAAGTTAATTAATTTAAAATTCAAATTACAAATTAATTATTTAAAATTCAAATCACATAAACTAAACACCTCTTAATATTAAAGTCCCACGAGTAAGAGATTCTAAGCTCAAAGTCTCCTGCTTGTTAATACAATTTAGTATTATATACGCTACTATTTGTAAGCTAATTCTCCCAGCTTATTTTGGTAATTAATATGATTCTAAGTATAAACTGATCAATAAGTTAGGGCGACACTGAACAGCAAATTGAAGAGAAAGCCGAATTGATTGACCCACTAAATCCCAAAGAGACCAGAAGACGCGTTTTCTGACCTCCGAGATGGTCAAGCTTCCCCGAATTCCAAGATTTAAAAACTTTACACACACCGCAGACTATTGAATTCCTCTGCACGGGTAAAATTTGCCCAACCATAATACCAACAAACAAAAAATTAATGAGATAAAGTTCAGCATTACTCAATCATGAGCTGTGATTGTGAAACTTTCATGGAGATGGGAAAAGTTTTAAATAAGTTTGGTCTTGTTAAAAAAAATAAAAAATAAAAAATAAAAGGTCTCGTTTTGATGTGTCTAGTAATGTACCTTATTCTTGATTTTCTTTGGAATGATAAAAGGACTACACAGTCTGTACATGTTCTTTCAACCTTCGCATGGATCGGGACAAGGGATTTTTTTTTTTTTTTTGGGTTCTTTTCGAAAGGAAATTTCTTAAGTGCATCTTGGTCGACGCACAGTGCGTTGCATTAAATGCAGCAATCCAAAGTTGCGAAAAGTTAAAAAGAACCAATAAAAGGGTGACATGTAGATTAATGAGGTGAAGGTAGTTTTAGTTGTAATGTCGACGGGGCACAAGATTTTTTGTCCCTCTTATATTCTGTGTCATTTATTGTCACATCACTTAATAAACTGTCAAAATTAGGTAATGTGATTTTAATGAAGTAATTTTGACAATTTATTAAGTAGTGTGACAGAATATAAGACACAAGATACTTAGCGGCTAATACCCAATGTTGGGTTTGCAAGTAAAAACTACTGGGTTGAGATTGACCCCACAATTTTAAAGAATTAAATAATCTTCATTGGCATTTAAAATTTTTTGTATAGAAATGCCACTTAATTAATAAGTAGTATTATAAATGTATTACATACTACTCCCTTCATTTCAAAATAACTGTCATTTTAAATAATTGATCTTATATCATATTATCTGTCGCTTTAGAAAATCATGAAAGTATTAACAGAAAATATAGTCATGGTTAGAAAATATGAACTATATTTATGAATTGCTTAAACAATGATTTTTGTTTTTTATGACAAAACTCAAATTGATTTCAATGATGTTTATTGTAGCATTAAATCATTAAATGATGTTCATTATATGTGTCAAAACAATGTTCAATTATTATTTATTAATACTTGTTGAAAGTTAAGTAAAATAAGTGTACCAAAAAGTTTAAGAAGAACATAAATATGATTATGTACTAATGTAAAATAATTAGATACAAAACACATTATACCAATGAATGCATATTACCAAAAAAAATTATCACTATCAGTAATTATGGTAAACAACTTATGACGATAGGGGTAAAAATAAATAAACAATAATAAGAAACATAAGAAAACACAACTACCGGGGTTCTGAATAGACATAAATTTTCTATTGATATATAGCATTTATTTTGTTATGATAGACATAAAAATAGACATAATGTTTCATTTTAATTGTGTAAAAGTGAGTTGTAGTCTATAATAAAACTAATTAATGAATACAAGAATAACAATCTAATTAGTTATTTGTTGTGATATTTCATTAACAGCTTTTTTCACCCATAATATAGGATTTTGAAAGATGGATATAGTAAAAAAATATGAAATAAATAGTCACCTAACTTGACCTCGTATGGATTAAGAAAAAATAAATATTAAAGTTGTTGATTACATATGATGAAAATATGAAAAATAAAATAAAATTGAAAGTTAAATAAAATAATTGTACCAAAATGTTTAAGATGAACATGAACATGATTATTCACTAATGTTAAATAATTAGATATAAAACACATTATACCAACTAGTCCATATTACGAAAAAATTATCACTATCAGTAGTTATTGAAAATAACTTATAACGATAGGGGTAAAATAGATAAATAGTAATAAGAAACATAACAAAACTTCACTTCTAGGATTCTTAATAGACATAGATATTCGATTAGTATGTATTGTAGTTACTTTATTACAATAGACATAAAAAATAGGCATGGTGTTTCACTTTAATATTGTAAAAGTAAGTTGTAATCTATGTTAAAACTATTAATGAATACAAGAATAGCAGTCTTTTATTTTAACAAGAATAGAAGTTTAATTAGTTATTTGTTGTGATATTTCTTTGACAATTTTTTATGTGTTCATCCATGATATAAGATTTTGAAAGATGAATATTGTTAAAATATGAAATAAATGGTTACATATGGATTAGGAAAAAAATAAATACTAAAGTTGCATATTATATATGGTGAAAATATGAAAAAAAAAAATATTGCAAGTTAAGTAAATTAAGTGTACAAAAAAATTTAAGATGAACATAAACACGATTAATCTATTAAACACTCAAACATAAACAAAATGATTTTGGACCATTTATCGATTTGTGTGTGTCATCCTTACCTAGTGGCCATGCAGATTTTATCCTTATTGTTTCAATTTTATCGAATGTCCGGAAGGGACAAATAACTAGACATAAACATAACTAATTGGTAAATATTAGGACAAAATTATCGCCATTAGTTAGACATGAAAAATGATAAAAAAAAAATAGCTAGAAAAATATGATAATCAACAAAGAAATGTACCAAACATGCATTTAACTAACATTAAAGATAAATACTTAAAGCATGTATAACACATATACATATCTTACATAAGGTACTACTAAAAGTGAGTCAGATAACCGAGTATTTGACCGGTATAATTATGAATTTTTTAGTTTAACTTGTTTTTTAAATAAAAAATTGATTGGTAATTATACAAATACCCTTATAAATAGGAACGGAGGCAAAAAAATACATTAATATTAAGCCATAAATGCAAATTTACACAATTAACCCTTCATATGGACCGAGACGAGTACCCACTGGGTCATAGATTTTCGATCCACTACTCGATCCTCTGATACTAACTCGTTCAGGTACCTTATTTTTATAGTTTTGAAATGGATCGAGTTAGCAGGTTTTTTCCAGTCGGCAGATCAAGATGAATACCCCTAATATTTAATGTTAATTTTAGTACCATATTAATTGAGGGAAAGGATTATGAAGCTGGGGAATGTTAATGTCAAAAGGTATTTTAGTCACTTTAACATATATTTTTTATAAAATTGAGACAATTTAACAAATTTCTTAATTCTTGTGCACTAACCCAAAACTGCAAGTAGAAACAATGGAATGAAGGGAGCAAATACCAATAAACTTTGATTAAGAATATAAAATTTATAACTGTCACGCCCCAAAAACGGGACCGTAACACGCCGCGCTAATGGCACACCGGTCCAAAGCGCAAGGCACAAACGAACAAAGCAACAAACTTAACCACAATGTAATAGAACCATCAAACCATTTCTTAACTATAAAACCGAATATTTCATTTTACACAAAAATACGAATTACAAAATTTCTTCTTAGTACAAAAGATGCTACAACAAAAACAAAGTTCATAAATACAAAACCTATCTAATACACTACCCTTCTCCAAACAAAAGAGAAGCTTGGAAGATTATCCGCAAAGTCCTACCAGTAATGTGGAATCTGGAGAAAATCTAAAGCTGCTAACGCGGTGGATATCCAAACACGAGCACCTAATCTGAAAAATTGTAATCACGTGGGGTGAGCATAACTAGCTCAGTGGATATCATAAAAGCTCTTCAAATGGGGCCAAGTGTAGGAAAATAGTTCATCACATTCACAGCAGTCACCATGGCGTCCCATGGATGACTATAGAATCGATTCTCCACAAATGTTATGAACAAACATTTCCAATCACATCCAAAATTATATACCTCGGTCACCTATGAGCCAAAACAGTCATAAAATGCTTTCATATCAAAAGAGTTTACAAACATATCATTTGATTAACATAAAATAGCTTGGTCCCGATTTCATATGTAATAATTCCAAAACATTGTAAAAGTGCAGTTCCAAACATCATACACATTTTAAAATCCATCCAAACATATTTCGAAAGTCGTTAAACAAAGTGCAAGTGGAAGAGAATCTATGTTACCCACCTATCAAAGCAAAAACTGCACAAAGGATCACTGAAAGCGATCACCGGCGGTAGGTGGCGTGGTACCTAAAACAGGTATAAGAGACTCTTAGAAGAGATGTAGAAGTTAAAGAATGACTAGGGAAACGAAAACGATGCGAAACGATAGAAAACGACACCAACAACCCTTTTTCAAAAATGACCTTTTGACTCTTATACACATCTAGATGATGCTTTAATACGAATCTTGAGGGGTTAACTAAGGCGCTAATGGCACACCGGTCCAAAGCGCAAGGCACAACCCAACTCAAAACAACATATTCAACCAACCAACAAAATCCATAAACGGAAAGATTCACCGGAGCAATAGCCGGGACTATATCAATAGCATTCCACAACAATCCATACTCCATAACCACTACAATTAACTCTATTACAACATTAGAGCAACAACCTATGGTTGGAATTCCTCTTTACTACCAAACTGAAAATTTTACCTATTAGCCACACGCATGATTCAAACATGCTTCCTAACCATCCCACTACCAAGGAAACACTTAAAACCATCAAAAGATCATTAAAGATCCTTCAAACATAACCAATTATCCAAATTATCCTAGTTGCGCCAAACTTCCGCTTACTTACAAAATGAAATAGTTATTATTCGGTTTTATAGTTAAGAAATGGTTTGATGGTTCTATTACATTGTGGTTAAGTTTGTTGCTCTGTTCGTTTGTGCCTTGCGCTTTGGACCGGTGTGCCATTAGCGCGGCGTGGAGGGGACCTAAGCCCTCACAAAAAATGGTATCAGAGCATAGGTTTGAACACATCTAGATGTGTATAAGAGACAGTAATAGGTATTCGATGAGTCTTTCGAGGTTTAAATCGATGTGCTCGGGCTTAGAATTATATAAGATTCTGTTTTGCTCGCGACATTACAGGATCTGTGGAATTCTTTGACCTGGAGTTATTGATTGACTTGTTTTGGGGGGTTTTGAGAGGTCCTTGCTTATGTAATCTTTGTTGTACCTCTTTTGTTGAATCTTGAAGAGTTATTCTTTGCTTATGATTTCGTCTTTGACTCTTATCAGCTAGTATGCCGTCAAAAACGAGCACCTAATCTGAATGGTTATAATCACTTATAGAGTGGGGACCCCGGACGGGATACAACAAAGATTATAATCTTCCAAGGTTGTCTTTTGTTTTGTGATAGGAAGTTTGATTATAACTCTTATTCACATACCGATGACCAACTTTGATTTGATTTTGGGTATGGATTGGTTGGCGGCTAATGGCCTGATGATTGATTGTAAAGAGAGGTATGTGATGTTTCAGATGCCTGGTTTAGATACGGTGATTTTTCGTGGGAATGAAAAGAATCCCAAGAGTAGGATTCTGATTATATCAGCAGTGAAGGCGTTTAAGGCCTTAGATAGGGGTTGTAAGAGCTATTTGGCTTATGTGATAGACTCTGATAAAGTAGAGCCAGGCATTGAGGATCTTGGATCGACAAGATAAAACATTGAGGAATAAAGTTATCCCCAACGTGAAGGTTTTATGGTCTAATCATTCTGAGCGAAAAGCTATCTGGGAGCTTAAGAGCCTAATGAGATCGAAGTATCCAGCTTAGTTTGCTTCGTGATTTCGTAAGTTTCGAGGACGAAAAGATCGCTCAAAATGTGACACGCCCCAAAAACTCACCTTCACACGCCTGTCTCTAATACACAAAAGTTGGATTAAGTGTAATTAAGGCATTGTGGTGTGTGAGTGTTGTTTGATAACTGATTTAAAATGTTAATTTAGTAGCAAAAATTAGTTTTTGGGTTAAATAGTCAACTTGGAGACTATTTGGTCAAATGGGTACTATTTGGGTCAACTTTGGAATTCTTTTTAAGTCTTCTTCTTGTTGTTTTTCTTCCTCATTTTCTCCAGCAGCTGGCCGAAATTTCTTCTCCATTTTTCCCCAAAAATTTTCTTGGATTTCAAGTAGAAATCACTTGGAAGGTAAGATTTTATGTATTTTAGCATTTATGGCTTATGGGCTTTATGATTTCAAGCTTTAATTTCAAGTTTTGAAGGATTCTTTATGGCTGAAAATAAACCCTCTTTGCAGCCTTATAAGTTATGATTTATGTATGTTATGGGTTGTTTTTAGTGTTTTGGAGGTTGGGAAGTGATTGGGGTTGATTTTTAACAACTTTCCATGGTTAGATTACAAATTTTAAGATTATGAGTTAGGGTTTTGTCTTCCATATGTGACCTAGAGTGTTATGCTATGAATGCTTATGTCTATGAATATAATGATGTTCTAAGAGTGTTTTAAGGTTAGTTTGGATAGGAATTGAGACTTGAAACCAAGTGGAATTATTTTTTTTGTGAGGGCTTAGATCCCCTCCATACTTCGGACTTCCCCTCGAGACCCTTCACATTGGTTGCCTGACAGCAAGGGATTGAACCCAGGTCTCGAGGTTTATTAACCTCTCAAGGAGGAAACCTTTACCAATTGACATGCAGCTCAATTGGTAAAGGTTTCCTCCTTGAGAGGTTAATAAACCTCGAGACCCGGGTTCAATCCCTTGAGCCGCACTGTGGCAACCAATGAGAAGGGTCTCGAGGGGAAGTCCGAAGTATGTGGAGGGGACCTAAGCCCTCACAATAACTATTAATTATCATTACTTTTTATAGAAATACTTGTGTTGTGCACTCTATTTTTTTTAAAAAATATATCTAGACTAACAAAAGAAAAGGAAATAAAACAAATAAAAAAAATAAGAGTGTAAAACACAAATATATCAAGCATCTCATGCTCCATTTGCATTCTTGTAATTTCCAGTCCGAAATTTGAGTTAATATAAGATAAATAAATAACATGTATTATTTAATTTGCATAAAAAACCAATTCAAACATTTAAACATGTATAACAATTAGGAATGAAAAAATGCTTAATATTAAACATTCATTGGAAAGTTTTCAATATTAAAGTGAGCATACTTCAATTATATCAAACTATTGTGGGTGTATATGATCTTATTAAAAGTCCACTATTATGGGTGTATGTAATCTTCTTTTTTAAACAAAAAAAAAAAGAGAGGTTAAAATACTCATAATCTGAGCTTAAATGAGCAAATTAATGTCTGAAAAGGGATAATTAAACCTTAATTGAATGCTAATTTACATTATCTTTAACTTCTCAAACATAACGACCAAATTGAAAATGTTCAAATATATATTTAGGTAGAATACTTAAGGTTAAGAGAAGTACTTGACCACCTTTTTCTCATTCCAAGATTAATTTTTTTCGCCAACATATAAATTTATATGCGAAAAAAAGACTAATTTATTCCCTTATCTTTAGGGTATCGAGCAAAAAAGATCAATTTGGTCCCTTATCTTTAAAAAATTAATCAATTTAAGGTTTGTGACGGAAATTGTGGACAAACTAATGGAGTTGTTAATAACATTTGCTACAGGTTAACGACCACATGATTATCACTTGGTTTTCTCTGTTAATTTTTTGTATAATTTCTATCACAGACCTTAGATTGGTTAATTTTTTTTAATGGTGAGAGACTAAATTGGTCTGCTCTATGATAGATAAGGGACCAAATTGGTCAATACATCATAGATACTTTTTCCAATTTCTTTTTTTTTCCAAATTACTATGATAGATAAGGGATCAAATTGCTATTTTTTTTTCCAATTTCTGTCTTAAAGAACCCAGCCCCACTTATTTTTCTCTTCAATTTAATATTCTGAATTTTATTTACCTCTACAACCAGTTTCCTATGCAGCTCAACCACACATCACTTTCATCTGTCACTGTCAAAATGTCAGACAAACAGATGTAAAAAGCATCGAGAATTTCACCGACTCACTTAAGGGGCTTCCTTTTTTGAAATGCTTAAGATAAAATCATGCAAAAGAAATGGAGTTGAAGTAGCGGCGAAATCAGGACTCTACTATTAAGGGAGAGGGAGAACGACTTTGATAGGTGTTTAGCAATTTTTGAAGTAAAAATAATTTTATATGCAATTAGGAATTTGATGGTAGATGTCTTAATTTTTTATAAGATAAAATATGTAGTAGAATCGATGATTACCTTTGGACTAAGAAAACCACAAAGTGCTCAATTTTTATATAACATGTACTTAAAAATGAATTTACTATGAAAATTATGTCCATTTTGTGTACAAAATTTCAAAAGTCTTTAAATTTGTATATTTATAAGATTCTTAATTTTAATTGTGTGATATAAGGATTTTAAATTCTTAGGAGGTTAATAAAAAGAAAAAGAAAAAAATTGATTAATTTTAGGGGGTGAAACTATAGGAAAAAATTAAAATTTGTAAAAAAATTTCTTACTTATTTTGTAATTTTCAAAGTTGAGGAAGAGACATTGCCTCCCCAACCAAGTGTGGCTTCGCCCCTGAGTTAAAATGTTGAAAGGCTATTCAACCGACTTGGTGTGGGGCTTTTAATCTCACACTTTTTTGAAGGGGTTACTTACATATACCTCCTTTGAGATTTGACCAAACTACCAAAGAAATCCTGAAGTTTAGCAAAATTATGAATGCCCTTCAAAGTTAATTCCGTTAAACCCCTCAAACAGAACTATTTAATGGACCAAATTGCACGTGTATGTAATAGCATTACCAAAGTACCCTCAAATTCTCTCCATCATACTCGCAACCAATCCTGCCTCCCACACCTTGTAGCTGCCAGCCTCCATCTTCTTGTGGCCTCCATTTCCTCAACAGACAATAAATCAAGAGGACACCATTTGAAATGAAAATCCTCAAATCTCATAATGCAATAAGAAAAAACAACCAACGACATCTTTTATGAGTATTGTTTGATTCTGGGTCTATTATTATTCATTGCAGGGAGTTAGTTTAGGATTTTGTTGAGAAAAAAGAGATGACCGTGTGTGATAATGGTGTAGTTGTAGCATGTGAGAGAGGGAGATAGCTTTTTTGTTCTTTTTTGGCTATTTTTTGTAACATTTATGAGCTTGTTAGATTAGACTATTGTTCTTTACCATCACTGTGGAACTTCTTTAAGATTAAAAGTTTTGGCTAATTTCCTTTGCTTATAATTTCAATCTCTAGAATATTGACCTAAAGAAGAAAAGGTACTTGGGGCTCCCTTCCTTCACTATTGAAAATGGCTATTTTTTTTAGCAACAACAACTACAGTTTGTTCACTAAATTCAAACCTAGTTAGGTCATTTCCATTAGGCTTAGTTTTAAAGTTTAGGAGAGAAGAGAAAAAAAGAGAAAACATAAGTTATGAGAGAAGAGAAGAGAAAAGAAGAGAAATATATTTCTTTTTAATTCGTTTGGAAGTTTTGAAAAGAAATGAAATGACTTATATGATATTATCATTTTGTTGTTTAATATTTTGTGGGCATTAGTGATATTTTTAAAAAATTTATTAGTCTTTAACAAACTTTCTCTCCATTTCTTTCTACATTTGGAGAGAAAACATTTTAACCAACTTTTCCTATTTTTCTCCTTTTCTCTCCATTTATTTCCACCTAAAACTCCCAAACAAGTGGGAAGATATAATTTTCTCTTCTCTTCTCTTCTCTTATTGTCTCTCCAAATGATTCCGTCCAAACAATATCCTTACTTTCGACTTCAAACTCAAAAAACCTTCCCACTTATCGTCTCTGCAATTCCCAAGAGCCCTTTTCCCTTCTTGAGCTGGAAATCAAATCTTTAAATCCAACAGCCGCATCCAAGAACTCTTCCTCTATTATAGCTATTATGAACTCTATTTTAAATTTTAATGTCAATTTAGATTCAAAATTGGTGATTTTTTTGTTAGGATATTTGTTCAGAATCACAATTTTAGATCGAATTGGATACATTAATTCCTCGATAGAAATCTGCTTGTTGATTTTTGGTTGAGATTGAACCAAGAGAGGAGTGAGGGGGGACGAAAAGGTAAGTATTGGGTGTATTTCTGTATTAGGCTTGGGATGATGCGTATTTTAGGGACAACACCAAAAATTTACTTTTATTTTGACGATTTATAAGCTGTCAACATTTGTTGACTAATCGTAGGGACTATCCGTTATAAATTTTTGATTTTTGAGGGGATATCCATAATTTGGCTAAACTTCGGGGTCAATTGTTTAGTAGTTTGGTCAAAACTCAATGGAGGTAAATGTAGTTAACCCTTTTGAAATGATTTAATCTTATTTGTAGTGGCTACTTACTCATGTGATGCCCGTGAACTTTTTGGTCAAAAAATAGTAATAATACTAATTTAGGAAATAAATATTTTAGAAGATTTTAGATATTAGAGTTTTACTTGAAGAATATAAGTGAACTATTTATCCTTATTAATCTTTGGGACTAGCACAATATTGTTGGAGATATTTTAGGAACAATTGTCTATAATTTGAGATTTTGTGTTAGAATAGTTTTTGCAAATTTAAAAGAGGGTAGGGAGACAAAATTTTATGCAATTTTAAGGTATTACGGTTAGCTTTCTTTTTAGTTTTAATTTGTTAATTATTTTAATTTTGCTTTTATTATTTGGATAAATTAGATAATGTTTTAAAACTAAGTCAAGATTAGTGTACTTGACTATAAAACTAACTAAAGTAGGAAATATTGTAAGTGTAGAAAAGTAGACAGAAAAATAGTAAAAAATTCTCTAATACTCTATATTACCAACTTTCATTAGCCTTACAAATGAGGTACCAAACTCCCCTATTTATAGAGTTACAAGATAGAGGATTCATGAATAAACACATAATATGATACATGAATCACAGGAATCAATAAACTTTCACATAATTCAAGGAGATGAATATTACATTAACCAATATGCTTGAGAAGACAAATGGACATCCATCTTCATAGAATTAACACTACCCCTTGGATGTGTGTGCATAAATGAATCTGCATCATTAAAAACTTACCAAAAAAAAAAACCAATGAGAAAACCCTAGTGAAGAAAAAAGAGTACATCATTTTTTGTGGAATACGTGACGAATTACTGCATCATTAAAAACCTTTACTAGAAAAATCTAGTGGGAAATAACCATAGTAGAGGGAAAAAGAGTAAAGTGCGTATTCAATATTTATAATACACTTTTGCATGCTGTCTCATTAAAAACCTTACTAGGAAAAAATCCGCTAGGACAAAACTATGGCCAAGGAAAAAAGAGTACAACGTGTACTTTTACTTCCCCTCATGAAAATATCACTTGATATCCTTGAGATAACACATTCCAATTTTGCAAACCAACTTTTCAATTATTGTTGTTGGCAATGCCTTTGTGAACAAATCCACTAAATTAATATATAAGCAAATTTGTTAGATATCAATATCATCATTCTTCTTAAATTCATTACTGAAGGAATTTGGAGAAATATGTTTTGTTACATATCTTTTGGATATGTTGGGGTTGTTGTGTCAATGATCTTAACCAAATGTATTCATTACTTGCTTTATGTATTGCGATTATTTTACCATAATTGCAAGAAGTAGTAACTAAATTTTATTCTGTTGAATGCCATAATATAGCAATTTCTCCATATATAAATAACTCGTTCAAGATCGAGTTTTATGTTCAATCAGATAAATATCCAATATCTACATAGTCAACTAATTTTTATTTGAATTCATCTGATTAAAATAGACTCATATCAATAATGTCCCAGAGATATTAAAGTATATGCTTAGTTGTCATTCTAATATTTTCGTATCGAAGAAGAACTAGATCTTACTAACGGATTTAAAGTATACGTTAACACTGAGATATGTACTTTAGGACCGATAAATTCTTCACTATTCTCATGATGACGAAACATATTATTCTTGACATTAAGCGATCTTACAACTATTAGGGTATTTAATGAATGTATTTTATTCATATGGAATCACTCTAGTTTAAAAAATTTCGTTCAATAAGTGATCAAAATGTATATTTTTTGCCTGGATCTTTTACATCAATTCATTATCTTTAGAAACTCTTCAAAAGTTCTAATATTTATATCATCAACAGAAACAGTAGTTATTACAAATGCTGATCTTATTCCCTTTATGAAACTGCACAAGCAAATTAGGTCATTTTTACAACTCTTATTCAGGAGAAACTCATTGAAGTGATTATACCATATTCGCTTAGGTTGCTAGAATTAGTCTAATCCATATAGGGATTTTCGTAATTTTTTTGAGCAATGTTCTTGGGAAACTTTATACGCTTTAAGAAAGTTAAATCCATTAGGGATTTTCGCATAGATATCAATATCAAATGAGCCATATAAAATATGTTCAATATCTATTAGACGCATTAAAATTTTTCATTAACTGCCACACAAATTAGATATCTAAAAGTAATCGCATCTACCACTAGAGAATATGTCTCTTCATAATTAATGGCAGATTTTTTTTGAAAAAAACTTTGTTCGCAAATATGTGCATCACATGCCACAATTTCATTTTTCTCATTTTGGTTTTGCATAAATCTTTATTTGTATAATACCAACTTTACACCTTTAGGACTTTGGACTACAGGTCCAAAAATTTTCATAAGTTTAAATGTAAATCTAATTCTAATTTTATTGTATCCTTCTATTTTCGATCATTTCTATGTTGATATTTTTTAAACAAAATTTGTATTCAAGATCCTCATTTTCTATTCGACTTCAAAATATCAGCTGACATTATAAATAATAATGTTGTTGACAACAATATTTTTTTGATTTCGTCTTTTTCAGTAGTGACAACTTACTGAAATCTCTTTATTTTCATTAGATTCAGGTACTTGATCCACTTCTAAATTTTTTTTATGATTAGTTATGTCTAGGGCCTTTTCAGGAGCATCTACCTCTAATATATGACCATCTTTAATATATTTGTTCCTTTCCTCTTAAAATGATTATTATTATTTGGAACTAATTGATTAATCACACCTTATATATGGCCGACTGTCATTTGTACTGATGGACTGTCCTATTGGGACACCAATTTGAATTGAAGCATTTCAACTGGTATATGAGATTTCATAACTCATTTTAGGTCAGTAAATGAATATGGCAGTTAATTAATAATATTCTGCAAATGAATTATCTGTTGAACTTCTTGTTCACATTACTTTGTACGAGAACCAAAATGTGATAATTCATTTTATTCAATTTTTTTGCTACCAATTGTTTTTGCCAAATATTTTCTCCCCCTAATGTTGGGAAAATATTTTTATAACAATCGGGAAATCATGCCATAAATAAGTCCCCTATTAATATTTCAAGATATTTAATCATAAACGGCGATTTATATCATATGTATATTCCCAACTTTCTTTTATGACCCATCTTTGTGCGTTGTGGTGAAGCAATTGGAACATATATTACATAACAAAAATCCTTCAATGGGAAAATTAGCATTTTGACCAAAAGCCAATTATAATAAGGAGAACTTAAAATAACTTGTTGGCTAGATGCATATATATGTTTTTGCATTTCAAGTTCTTATACGTAAATAGACAATCTATTCCATGACCAATGGTCTGGCAATTAATTACAGGCATTTTATTGACAATTCAACTAGACTATTTTGTGTATGAATGTGTGCTTTAGGATGTTCAATTGACATACAAATATCATCAAATGTACAAGATATACATTCACCAGCATTATGAAGACAAATTTTCTTGATTGCATAATCTGCCCTTCAAAATTCTGCTCTTAATCAATCTAATTATTTGAGCTGGCAACTCACAAACTCCAAGCTGCAAGTCAAAAACACGTATACATATGATCATCTAGTAGATGCATCTATTATAATTATAAAATATATAAATGATACACATGAAGGGTGAGTGGGCCCACATATATCACCCTTTGATTTGTTCCAGAAATATAAGGAATTTAATCCCTATTTTATTTGGTGATAATCAAATAATTAATTTCTTTGAGAACAAGCAACACGAGAATTCAGTGAATTGAAGAAACTTTTGGTTTTTCAATGGATGTCCATGTGAATTCTAAATAATTTTTACGCATCATAATTGATCAGGGATGGTCTAACCAATCATTTCCAAACAATAAAAATATTTGAATTAGTAAACTTCAATAAAAATATTTGAATCAGTAAACTTCAAGTTTACTATAGCATGTGCTTCAATTATATAGTACAAACCAAAAGGAAAGACTGCAACATTTCATAACATATTTAGGCTTTCCTAGTGTTACATAGATACTCAATAATTTCTTCATTTATAATCTCAAAATAATATCATTTTCGGTAGATATCTTCGAAACTTAATAAATTACTTTGAGACCTTGAAAAAAATATTGCATCATTATAATGAATTTTGTTCCTGTTGGCCCCAAAGCAACCTAAGAGAGGGGGTGAATTAGGTTGTCTCAAAAAACAAACCTTTTGAAGTGCTTAATGAAAATACAAACTTTGTGCAACAAATGAATACTTAAGCACAAATGATCAAAGATAAATATTTAGCAATCAAAGCTTAAAGAATAAATAAAAGATTGAGATAAAGAATATAAACCAAACTCCCAAGCTTCTCAAGCTTGGAGTACATCCACTAGTAGTGCCTCTTCAAAGAAAGTGAGGCAATAACCTTCTTGTACACAAAGTAGGCTCACCCTTGCACCAACTAAGTTCCTCTAGTTGAGCCAAAGAGTTTTACACTACAACCTCACTTTTGTGCACTTGTTATCCAACTCCACTCTTACACTTGAAGATCACTCACTAGTCTACTCTTGCTCACACTAATTCCCACTAGTTGAGCCAAGAGAACTATACTACTCAAACCAATACGACCCACAATATTTTAGCCTATTTCTCCCTAAATAGCTCTTACAAGTGTTTGTATTGAATGTAGTAGTTCCTTACATCATTTGGAAGTCCTTGGGCTATTTATAGATGAAAGATGTGCTGAAATTTGAGCTCTAACGTTAAAAAAAACTAGCTGTTAAAAACTAGCCGTTAGGGGTTCGGACAGTGGGTTCAGAAGTCCGTTCATGCGTCCTACAGCTTGATGAACAGTGTCTCGGACGGTCATATGCGTCCTACAGCTTGATGAACAGTGTCTCAGACCGTCATATGCGTCCTACAGCTCTGACAGAAACTTACTTCATTTTGAGCTCATTTTTTCGGACGCTCCCTTGCGTCCGATCTCCTTTCTTTCGAATGCTCTTCATCGTCTGAAAGGTGTTGTTCAACTTTGTGGTTGTTTTTCTTGATTGTGTTTGGATGATCATTTTCATCCGATCCTTCCTATTTTTCTGCACACTTGTTTGCAAACCATTAGTATGATTTGGTCATCATCAAAACATGATTATCATAACTGGAGTTCAACAGTTCCTTTGGGCAATAATATGGTGGCTATTCCAGAACCTTCAATTAGATTACTAATACCCGATGAGAAAAATATTTCTTACTTTTGAGTATCATATGTGTTGCACTGTCAGAGACACATATCTCATACCTCGAATACATTTAAATATATATATCCATGTGTTTCTCATTAAACAAAATAAGTATAATAAAAAAGTAACATAAGATAATGAATTAATGCAAAAGAACATGACATATAGAATTTTAAAACTATAATGAAGACATGCTAAATAATGTATCACAACATTTTCTTTCTTAGATCTTTTCACCATCAACCAAATGGTCAATACTTCCTTCATGGAAGAAATCAATAACACTATTACCATGGACAAAAAATTCATTTTAGACAAGATTTATTTATATGGCTTTCTTTTTGCCTTTCAATATACTTGATAAAATTCAAGAAGTCTATTTAACGTACGACAGATACGTGATCGATGGTCTTTCACAACATAACGATAACGTTTATTTTTCATATCATTCTTAGTCTATGACTATTATATTTCTCTTTTACCTTTTCACTATTCTGTACTTTTGGTGGTGAGATATAGTAAATCAGAATAGTGCTTACTGATAACTATCATAAATATGTTGGTTTTGACCATCACCACATCCATAAGAACTATTTAAACGTTCGTTGGATTCACTTCTGGGAATGGACATAACAAGTTGGACTAGATTCATGATTTTTGAGTAATAGCTCGTTATTTTAATAAACCATAAAAAGATATAAAATTAAGTCATTTATTTCTTAAAACCCTTTTTATGGTATGCTGCTACAGGAGCATATGTTTGCCAAGAAAAGTAGAGAATGCTTTGTCTAGCATATACACATCAATGATCTCTTTTAATTTTAATTTTTGATAAATCTAATCACTTTTTAATCCTTCATGTATATGAGAAAAATCATTGATTTTGTTTTGTCCTCATTGGATGTAATATTTTGGCTTTTTTATTGTGTCTTCAAGACATCCAAATAGATTTTAACATCCAAAATCCAAGATAGATAGTTCTTGCTCATTATTTCAAGAGGTGCTACAAGGCAAAAAGATAGCCTTTACAAGGCTGTAGATGATGGAAATACTTTCAATGATGGAATGGTTCTCAGGGAGCTTCAACCTACAAAGGAGAGCAACTCTTCTCTTTTCTTTCATAAGAAAAGATTCAGTTATTGGTAGAGCCACCCAAGTTTTCTTTGATTAGCAAATTCTCATGTGGAAAGTCTAATATAGAAATTTTAAGGAAGGGTTTTCATACAATTGGATTTAAGGCAGAGTTTTGTTTGGGTTTAGTGGATTTCAAGCATGTTCTTTTTCAATTTAAATTTGAGGAAAATTATCTTTGTTGTCGGCTGAAGAAAAGTACTTGGTTTATACATGAAGGTTTTCAAATGGCACCCAATATTCAGGTTCGATGTGGAGCCTTCGATTATTCCTATACAGATTTCCCTTGATACATTTCCATTATTATTTTTCAATAAGCATTCATTCTTCTCATTAAGCTCAATCAGTTGGAAAGCCTTTGAAGATAGGCTTAGCAACTGCGAGTTTGTCCATGCCAAGAGTAGCAAATGTACGTGTTGAAGTAGACATCAAACGGGTTCTTACAACAAGGATAAGAGTTACATTAGGAATGAAGGGGTATTGGCGAAAAATCACTTATGAAGATCTCTCTTTGTATTGTTCCAAATGTTCAAGTCAAGGTCATCATGTTGCAGATAGTAAATCTAGCAAAAAGGATTCCAAGGAGTAGTAACCATCTAATTTCCACAAGGAACAACAACAACTTGATCGAGTTTCCAATCACAGGAAGGTCCAGCAGTAGCAGCAGATTATTCCTGTGGCAGCTTAGCGAAATAAAAGGAAGGTTATTGCACTTGAGACAATCAATTGAGCAAAAACCGCAATGGGTTCAATTTCAAAATGCTCAGGTTGGTCCATCTAGAACACGTCAACATCATCAAGAATTTTCGCAACAAATTCTAGATTCTCAGCAAACAGGGATCATCTGATTTTCAATTTTAAAATGATTTGCATGAGCAGCAAGATAACTAGTTGAGTATCATGCATCATCCAGATAATTAGAAGCATCAGGAGCCAGTAATGTAGTAGCAAACACAACAAGAAGAGGTGATATCTATCCCATAGAATAATGAGCTATTGGCTAGGATTAGCGATGACCTTGCAACTGTGTTTCTTGTAAAAGAAACTATAGATGAGGGTCAACATTCTTTTTCTTATTATGAGATTAAGACTGTAGATATGGATTGAGAGAAGCAAAAGACTGAATGGATGAACTTCAATAATGTAATGAGTTCAAAATTAAATTCAAATCCTCTACAAAACTCATCCTCGTGGTCACAGGAAAGCTTATAGGGAAAAAAATATGTTTAATTGAATAGTCCTTCAATGATGACTAGAACTACCTCAAAGGCACTCAAATTGAACTTCTCTCAAAATATTTGATTATAAACTACCTCTTTTGGAACATAAAAGGGATTAGCAATAAATCCTCACTGAGATGAATAAAGAAGCTAATTTATATGTACAAAATTAATTTTCTTTCTCTTTTTGAAACCATGATTAGTGAGGATCAATTGGATGGGTTCAAGAATAAACAAGGGTTTTTGGGTGCCTTTAGAAACCCTACAAACAATATTTGGATTTTTTGGACATCTAATATATTTGTTCAAGTGGTTCATACCCTTGTGGATTGTAGTTTCGTTTTTAGAACCTATTCATATTTCAGCTGTTTATGGTAAATGTACCATTCAAGAAGAAGAGATTGTGGAATTCTATGAACGACTTCTCATCAAATTGCAATCAACCATGGCCGATGGCAGGAGATTTTAATGCCATTTTATCTACTAATGGCTATTTGGGGTCGAAGGTAAGTGAAACTTAAAGTTTGTTATATCAAAAACTACTATCTTTTCTCTTCCTTCTCTCTAACCTTCTCTCACTAAAAATATAACCCTCATTGTTGTTCGTCATGGCTAAAAAGGAAGCCCTTTAGCCAAAAATCCTTTGTTGACATTCTCGAGGGCAAGAATCATTCCCTCACACCAATCCATCAACCGGACCAATCTTTGAAAAAACTTCAATCCTACAAAGGATAGCCGGCCATATTCTTCATAGAAGAAGAGGTCCAAAAGCTAGATGCCTCGTTTCATTTCACGTTGGTAGGTAAATTCCTAAGTGGCATACCTAACATGGGAACTGTGAGGAACAGTTTTAAACAATTGGCTTCAAGGATGAGTTCTCAGTAGGCTTTCTTGAATACAAACATGTGCTAATTTAGTTCGGCTTGGAGGAGGATTATCTTCGTTGTTGGCTAAAGAACATGTGCTTTATTAATGGTTTCTATATGCGTCTTCTAAAATGGCACCCCCTATTCACTCCAGAGACAGTCATTGAATATTGAACCCTCTATAGTGCCTATTTGGATCACATTAAAGGGCTACCAGTACTTTCCTTCACCAAGCACTCGGTTATCAACCTTGCACAAGCCTTTGGCACTCCTTTAAAGTTAGACATGGCTACGGAGAACTTTACTTGTTCAAACACAACCAAGGTGTGCATGGAAGTCGATCTCTTAGCCAAACTCCCTTCGAGAGTATGGCTTGGAATTGGGGAAAACGTAAAATGGTAAAAGATTAAATATGAGGAAATCCCACATTATTTCTGTTGGCCCCAAAGCAACCTAAGAGGGGGGGTGAATTAGGTTGTCTCAAAAAACAATCCTTTTGAAGTGCTTAATGAAAATACAAACTTTGTGCAACAAATGAATACTTAAGCACAAATGATCAAAGATAAATATTTAGCAATCGAAGCTTAAAGAATAAATAAAAGATTGAGATAAAGAATATTAAACCAAACTCCCAAGCTTCTCAAGCTTGGAGTACATCCACTAGTAGTGCCTGCTTCTTCAAAGAAGATGAGGCAATAACCTTCTTGTACACAAAGTAGGCTCACCCTTGCACCAACTAAGTTCCTCTAGTTGAGCCAAAGGATTTTACACTACAACCTCACTTTTGTACACTTGTTATCCCTCCACTCTACACTTGAAGATCACTCACTAGTCTACTCTTGCTCACACTAATTCCCACTAGTTGAGCCAAGAGAACTATACTACTCAAACCAATACAACCCACAATATTTTAGCCTATTTCTCCCCAAATAGCTCTTACAAGTGTTTGTATTGAATGTTGTAGTTCCTTTTTTCGGACGCTTCCTTGAGTCCGATCTCCTTTCTTTCGGATGCTCTTCATCGTCCGAAAGGTGTTATTCAACTTTTGGTTGTTTTTCTTGATTGTGTTTGGATGATCATTTTCATCCGATCCTTCCTGTTTTTTTGCACACTTGTTTGCAAACCATTAGTATGATTTGGTCATTATCAAAACATGATTATCATAACTGGAGTTCAACTTTAGAATTTCACAAAATGTCACAAGA
Source organism: Cinchona pubescens (assembly GCA_025175665.1). Classification (NCBI taxonomy): domain Eukaryota; kingdom Viridiplantae; phylum Streptophyta; class Magnoliopsida; order Gentianales; family Rubiaceae; genus Cinchona; species Cinchona pubescens. The sequence goes on from JANKKI010000232.1 coordinate 3,600,166, forward strand.
TTGGTCATAACCCAGTCGATTGTTAAGCTGGAATGCCAAACATGTTGAAGAAGCAAAAGGAACCCTTAGTTCAAATTAAAACATCATCCAAGAGCAAAGGTAAAGAACAATGGCATCCTATCAACAAGGATAAATCTAGTCCCTCCGGAGTATCTCATGAAAAATCACAAGAAGGGGGTGTCAAACACTCTAATTGATGGAAACGATCACATGCTGCAGCAGGTGGTGGAACCGATAGTAGTGTATTAGCTTTGTTTGTTTATGCCAAGTGCACAAAAGTGGAAAGGAGGAAGCTATGGGAAGATCTTTGAGCTGCCCAAAACACCACAAGTTCTCCATGGATAGTGGGAAGGGACTTCAACATAATATCAAGCTCGGATGAATATAAAGGTGGTGCTGGTTCCTTGGATTCTGAAGCAATGAGAGAATTGAATGAATGCCTTTCAAACCGTGGCTTGATGTATTTAGCCTTCCAAGGATGAAAATTGTTACACACATGGGCTGGAAACAAGTTCGAAAATGCCGTATGGAAATGGATGGATAGATTTGTTTGTATTGTCAAAGAAAGAAAGATGCTGAATGGAAATTGATGTATTTAGCCGTGGCTTGATGTATATTGTCCTTTCCTAAATATTGTCTAGCCATATCCCATTTAACTTTTGTAGATGTTGTTGTGGTCTTCACAAAAGGAGAGGTCAAATCTGTCAAGAACCTAATGGATTTCCATGCTCAATTTGAGGCTTCATCTAGACAGCTCTTAAAGAGTTCCTTTTATCTACCAAAAAAAGCTCTTACAAGCCGGAATCGGAGGATACAAATACAATTGGCTTCATGAAGAAATCCTTGCCTATACTTGGGTTGCCCAATTCAAAAAGCCAAGAAAAGGAAGTCACTCTTCCAACCAATGCTAGAGAAAGAAACTTCTAGGATTCATGGCTGCCAAACCAAATTCTTATCACCTCGAGATAAGTTTATTCTCATTAAACATGTCCTAATGTAGCATCCCAATTTTTCTAATGGCTGTTCTAGCTCCACCCAAAGCAATCATTAAGGAATTGGAGAGGTAATTTGCTAATTTCTTTTGGGGAGGGTTTTAGAATCAACGCAAACACCATTGGATTTCTTGGGACACCATTTGCCAGACTATAACTTCGAATGGTCTCAGGATTAACTCACTCTCAAATATGGTCAATGGATTTAGTATCAAGCTGTGGTGGAAATTTCACAAAGGAGAATCATTATGGAGTAACTAGTGTGCGTAGAATGATGCTGTCGAGTTGCAATGCCGTCGTAAGCACCCAAAATTAACAACTCTAATGTAGTAGTGGTGAGTTGAGTTCGTCCCGCAGAGAACGGGGATTATTTTCGTGCTAAATTGGAACAAGGGGGGGGTTTGGAGTGCTTTTTAACTAAAATTAAAACAAGAAAGTATCTAAAGAAAATTCAATTAAGAAAGATCTTGGTTTTGATCATATCCACCATGGCAACTTCACGAGTCGATCTCGAATTGACACATAAGATAATTCAATTTATATCAAGCACTAATTAAAGAATTAACCCGAACAGATACCAATTCAAAGTTGATTCTTATTTCTTTCTAAAGTTGGTTAATTTTCAACACGCGATCCAATTAACCCTAACTATTAATTTAACCAGACACGCGCCAAAGATTAATTAATAGAAGCATTAGAATCAACAAGAACAATTAGGCTAATTAAACATAAACACACGCGGTTATGCTAATTAGATGATTAAATTCCCTAAATTCAATAACACAATTCCAGTAATTATCAAACTTAGTTGCTTCATAGATTGAATTAAGCACACGCGGTTAAAACAATCTAGCAGTAGATTAATTCTAATAACTTAGTATTCTGCAGCAATAATAAGCTAAAAAGAACAATCATAAAATTAATCGCAGAAAAATAATCAATACTTGAGATAAAAGTGAATAATTCAAGCACAAGAAGTCTCACAACTTTGTAGAATTGACCATGGCTTCAATTAAAACCTCTACCAAGAAAAGAGTTTAGGCACAAAGTGCCATGAAAGAATAAAGAGGAAAATTTTTTGCTAAAACTCTAGCCAACAAGAAAACAAAAGTGTCGATCCCTTTTTCTCACCCAATTTGGGGTATTTATAATGAGTATTTAGGGTTACAAATAATGCCTACTGATAAGAACGTGAAATCGGGTGAAAAAGAGTCCAACCGGCCAAAGAAATCCCTCAAAGACTCAAAAACACGTTTTGCTACTGGCCTCTGCGCACATGCGTAGGCTTCTTTACGCGCACGTGCGCACGAGGCAGTAAGTTCCAGCCGATTCGGTCCTCTGCGTACATGTGCGGAGATCCTAGCGCATGTGCATGCGAGCTATTTCTGGCATTTAAGCTTCTGGACTCAGCGCACATGCGCAGGCCAGCTCCAACGCATGTGCTCTGACTTCCTCAATTGTGCTCCACCTTCGGTTTCGATTTTCGCCTTGATGCTTGCATTATTTGGGAAAACACAAAACATGATCAAGTTTCAGCTCTACGTCTTAGCTTTCCAATTCTTCTTAAATCACCTCAATTGGAGCTTCGGATCAAAAGTTATTCTTGAAATCCAAAATAGTGTTTGGAATGACTTCGTATTCGTGCATGTTCCGTTCTTAGCATTTCCTTTCATCGTTTTGCATCCTTTTCAACTCTTTTTCATTGTAACCCTACAAAAATTGTGAATAACCAAATTAAGCTCAATAATAACTCAAATCTTGCTTCCAACACATAAAAATGTGGTAATTGACACATAAAATATAGTACAATTATGAACTTATCAGTAACTTCATTAAGGGGAGATACCTAAAGAATAACATTCATCCTACTTCAATCATCTCTTATCCAGATAACTCATTCACATGGAAAAGAATAGTGGCAGCCTGTGATGAAGTTGAAAAACACATGCTTTTTTTGATTAGGGATGCAAGTTGCTCCTTTTGGTATGACTTGTGGATGAATCAAGGGCCATTATCTCAACTTGTGGAATAGGTATACGATCCATATACTGAAGTCTCACAAGTTTGGTATTCAAATGGATGGGATTTACCTTTTCTAGACAAAAGAAACTCCAATGCAGAGCTAGTCAACATTGGTAAAATACTTGAAGACAATGTTCTTGTGCTAAAGGGATAAATGGACAAATTGATTTGGAAATTGACCTGAAATGGAACTTTCTTCATCTCTTCAACTTTCCCAACACGAGCTGCCTCATTCACAAAGAAAATGATATGGAACGAAAAACTCCAATTAAAATTTTATATTTTCATGTGGCGGTTATTGAATAAGCGTCTTTCTCTAGATGATGCCATAACCAATTTAAATGTTGCTTTTGTGAAAATATTGAATCAGCTGACCACTAGTTCGTAGAATGTGAGATGGCAAGGCAAATTTGGACTTTCTTTGAAATTGGAAGGAGCTGATTTTTCCACCAACAAATAGCATCCTTGACAAACTTAAATCATGGTGGTGCCATTCATCACTTTCGGCAACCGATTGGTATTCTCCACAAAATTCTACCTTGTATCATATGCTTGTGTGGAGAGCAAGAAACAAGTTCATCTATGATGCAGAAACCGTTTCTTCCCAAAGAATTATCATAGAGGTTTGCGCTCACATGAAGAGTATATCATCTACTAAACCTTTCCAAAGGATGGGGTTAGCTGATGACACTCTCTTCTCTCAAGGTGCATGTCATCAATTAATATAAACCAAACCAAGAAGGGCAATTGCAATTCATTGTTCTTCTCCGCTTTGTGGGACCTTTAACTTAAACATGGATGGAGGTTCAAAAGGCAATCTAGGGATAGCACTAGGAGGTGGCATCATTCGAGATCATCATGGACAGCTTATAAAGGCATTTTGCAACTTTTATAATCATCAAACCAACTTGCAAGCAAAGGCATTGGCACTAATTGAAGGACTGAAATTATGTGGAAATTGAACCTACATCAAGTTGAGGTGGAGATTAACTCGTAAATCTTGGTAAACATCCTGAAAGGTAAAGCACGAGTACCATGGAGCATTGATTCTCAAATTCAGTTCATTAATGATTTTGTAATAGGCAAAAGTTTTACTTTCACTCATGTATTTAGAGAAACAAATCAAATAGCTGGATAGCAAATGAGGTCATTAGAATCCGTTCATTTGTAGAGTACTCTCGAGGCTCAATTCCTTCGTCTATAAAAGGATTGATGTCTTTGGATGATAGGGGTTGCCCTTACATCCATCATTGTAAAGCTTGACTGTTGAATCAATAAAAGAAACACCTACTCAGGATCTTGCCCAAAAAAAATACTATTTGGGGTCAAAGCAGTAGTATGTAGGCAGTATTCAAGAATTTGGTGCTACTTTAAATCGTGTGCTTTAATGAATTTTCCTTTTACAGGATCAAAAACACATAGGTAGGTAGGAGGCCAAGTGGTATCGTCTGGAAGAGATTGGATAGAAAACTATGCAAGCGAGAGCTCTTGCATAATTTTCAATCATTATCTTCTCTGGCTAACTTGAATAAAACTTGTTCGGATCATTCTCATTTTCTTTTTTCTCTCACTTCAAGCACTTATAAAGGTCCTAAGCTTTTTAGATTTTTCAATATTTGGACAAAGCATGTTCCTTTCCTAGGTTCTGTGGAGCATAGTTGGAGGCAGCCTAGCAAAGGATCTTCGTTGCAATCTTTTGCAACAAATCTAAAGAGACCTAAATTTGACTTAAAAAATTGGAATAGGGATCACTTTGGAGATATTTTTAAGAAGAAAAAAGAGGTAGAGTTGGTTTTGCCAATGGAACTTCACTTGTAGCAAAATCCTAGTCAACTAGCTTAAATTGAATTAGCTCAAGCTCAAGCAAGCTTGACAAAATTCCTAGAATTTAAGGAAAGTTACTAGAAACAAAAGGCTGGAATAAGGTGGATTCAAGAAGGAGATAATAATACCATGTTCTTTTATTCTCATCTTCAGGTGAAGAGGAACAACTTGTGTATCCGGAGGATAAAGGAAGCAAAAGAATAGGGTTTGAACTGAAGATTTGAATAAAATTAAACTTGAAGTTGTCTCTTTTTTCTAGAAGTTTTTTGAAGTAGAAGATACTCAACCTATTGGTGACATTCTACATTTCATTCCCGAAGTTATTGATGATAAGGATAATGGTCTATTGGTGGCAATGCCAACTATTGAGGAAGTAACATAAGCATTTCCTTAGTTCAGATAGTGCATCAAGAATGCATGGTTTTAATGGGGTTTTTTTTTATAAATCCTATTGATTAATTATATCAGATGATCTTCGCCAAACTGCTGCTGATTTCTTTTCAAGAGGTTCTTTGCCTAAATCAATAACAAGTACTCTTCTTTGTTTGACTCCAAAAAGGTGTTACATCCAGCTTCCTTGTCTGATTTAAGGTTTGTAAGTTTGTTTTTGCTGGTAAGGTTTTTCAAAAATTCTTGCTAATAGACTAGTGTCACGGGCTCACTCTTTCTACTATTCCCAACCGTGCGGCACTTAGGTTTTCACCCTATGTGCGAAACCCAGTATTTTAATAGCCTTGTTCTTTGATTTTAACTGGTTTAAAATGTTTTTCATATTATTTTTAGTCATAAAGTACTTCAACTTATTCGTTCTTCAATTCGGCAAATTTTTCGATTTACGCGATTTCGGTACCGGCGGGTAAACGGGTCAAAAATTAGTTTTTGGGTCAAATAGTCAACTTGGAGACTATTTGGTCAATGGGGTACTATTTGGTCAACCTTGGAATTTCTTTTTAAGTCTTCTTCTTTTTTTTTTCTTCCTCAACCAACCAACAAAATTCCATGTCTAAAACCTTTCTCCCAATACCTTTTCTTGGTTTTCAAGTAGGAATCACTTGGAAGGTAAGATTTTATGTATTTTAGCATTTATGGCTTATGGGCTTTATGATTTAAGCTTTAATTTCAAGTTTTGTAGGATTATTTATGGCTGAGAAAACCCTCTTTGCAGCCTTATAAGTTGTGATTTATGTTGTTTTGAATTGGGTTGTAACCAAGGTCCCTTTGAATACCTTGGAAATGGATTTTGTTGGTTGGTTGAATATGTTGTTTTGAGTTGGGTTGTAACCAAGGTCCCTTGAATACCTTGGAATTGGATTTTATTGGCAGGGAGGATAGCCTAATTATAGCCTAGGGAGTTGAAGTTTTTCCTACTCTGGAAAACTGAGCTTATTATCTCCTAATCTAGCTGTAATACGAATTTGAGGGATTAACTAAGTGTTTTGACTGGGGTTTTAGCTTGTCGAAGTTGGTCGGTTTTTGTGAATAGGTAATTTTTGACCAAAGAGTTGTTGGTGTCGTTTTCTATCGTTTCGCGTCGTTTTCGCTTCCCTAGTCATTCTTTAACTTCTACATCTCTTCTAAGAGTCCTCTTATATCTGTTTTAGGTACCACGCCACCTACCGCCGGCGATCGTTCGTTCTGTGATCATTGTGCAGTTTTTGCTTTGATAGGTGGGTAACATAGACCCTCTTCCACTTGTATTTTGTTTAACGACTTTCGAAATATGTTTGGATGGATTTTAAAATGTGTATGATGTTTGGAACTGCACTTTTACCAAGTTTTGGAATTATTATATATGAAATCGGGACCAAGCTAGTTTATGTTAATCAATTGATATATTTGCAAACTCTTTTGATATGAAAGCATTTTATGACTGTTTTGGCTCATAGGTGACCGAGGTATATAATTTTGGATGTATTTGGAAATGTTTGATTTGGGGTGCACCGGTTCTATAGTCATCCATGGGACGCCATGGTGACTTCTGTGAATGTTATGAACTCTCGATACGGGTCTTGTGATGGGATAACTTGACCTCCCGGACTAGTAGGTGTGGTAGATTACTAGATCGGCTAGTACCGTAGGTCATACTTGTTGAGCCTAAAAGATACTCATGCTATTTTATTATATTCTGGATTGAAACTGTACTTGGATTTGTTCGCTATGCTTTAGCATACTATGTTTTGAAATGATTGGATCTTTTTGACTATGTTTTCGAATGGCTACGTTTACTCCAAAACACTAAAAACAACCCATAGGGTAGTGTATTAGATAAGCTAATGTATTGATGTCTTTATTTTCGTTGTAGCATCTTTATAACTAAGAAGGAATTTTGTAATTCGTATTTTTGTGTAAAATGAAATATTTGGTTTTATAGTTGAGAAATGATTTGATGTCTCTATTACATTACGGTTAAGTTTGTTGCTCTGTGCTCGTTTGTGCCTTGCGCTTTGGTCCGGTGTAGGCTAGACTTAGCGTGTTACGGTCCCGTTTTTGGGGCGTGACACCCTAAGTCAGCCTTTCTTCACACTCACAACAAGAGAAGAGAGAGAATTGAGAGAATGAAAACTCTATGTATTGAATTGCTCAAACTTGTGAGGTATCTTACAAATGACAGATTAGCCTCTTTTTATACTTACAAGAGAGAATTCTAGAACCTACTACATTAATTACAAATCTACCTGATTCTAGAGAATTCTATACAGAAAATATTCCTCCTAGAATATTCTAGGGAATCTAAGGGCATTTTAGGGAATTCTAGAGGCTCTAGAATGTTCCATATTCTTCTAGAAAAGAGTCTGAGCGCTCCTTTTGGCCAAACCTCTTCGTCTAAACAGACGGACCGTGTCATTCTCCCCCACCTATTCTGGTAACGTCCTCGTTGGCTTTGGCAGAATGCAATGCGTCAATCTACTTCTTGAACTGCCTAAGTGCCTCGAATGTCGACTCCCAAATGTCCTTGCTCTTGGGCAACCCTTTCCATCATACTTTGTACTCAATCCTGGGCTTGCAATACCGTTTGCGGACCTCTCGTACCTTTAGTATGCAGTCCATCTCCCGATCATACGAGATCTTTGCCCCCATAGGTGCTTGCTGTGACAGTCTGTGATTAGGGTCTACCTCATTCCCGTGGTAGGGCTTCAACAGCTCACATGGAACACCAGATGAAGTTTTAGCTTCGAAGGAAGTTCCACCTTATATGCCACCTTCCCTACCCGTCTTAGTACCTTGGACGGTCCCTCGTACCTTCGAAGTAGTCCCTTGTGCACCTTCCGGTATCTATGTATGGAATGCATCTTGACTAGCCTTGTGTAAGGACGCCCTTGCTAAATCTGCCTCCTCTTGCCACGTCTTGGCAAGGTCATATGTTGCAGGGTTACCACCTTTATTTCTTACCACGACGGTGCTAGGAGTTAGTGGTTGTTGTCCCATCACTATCTCAAAAGGGACTCTTCCCTGTGGACTCATTCACCTGCAAGTCAAACGAGAATTGGGCAACGTCAAGAAACTTTGCCCAATTTTGTTGGGTTGAACTCACATAATGCCTCAAATATAGCTCTGGTAGTGCATTCGCCCGCTCTGTATACCCATCAGTTTGAGGATGTGAACTTGTCGACATGTTGAGGTCCGAACCCAGCAACTCAAACAACTCTGTCTAGAGCTTCCCAGTGAATTGGGGATCTCGATCGCTCACAATTGTTCGTGGCACTCCCCAGTACGTCACGATATGCTTCATGAATACCCGAGTAACTTCCTCAGCTGGACAGTCCTTGGAACTGGTTATGACGGTTTGGTGCATTCCTGGGTACCCAGCCCACTTCAAATCGTAGCACTCCTTCATTAATTCTCGCCTCAAGTTTCCATGATATGCCACGTAGAGGCTTCGCCCTTTTGTGTAGAGTAGCTCTTCCTCAGTACAAATCCTTCGAGTCTTCCCCTCCTCCGCATACTCAAGGAGGTATTTCACCCTTTGTAGTTGCGTCGTACTTCAATCCCTCATTATCCTATCGAATTTAGGAGGGGACATGCGGTAAAGGACAATAGCGAGTGGCTTGGTGCCTGGGACCAACTCAATCTCGTGGTCCACTTCTTTCTTGCGGGATAGTTCCTTCGGTAGCTTGGCAGGCATCACATTTTTGGACTCTTCTACTACTAACACAATCGCCTCAGGTGTTTCCTCTTGAGTGTCCTCATCGTCCACCTTCAGTGTCACAAGGAAGGTTGACTTTCCTTGTTTTGACCTTTTGCATAGCTATATGGTAGACATGGTCTTATGATCCCTTCTGGACTCTCTCCTCAAAGGAACCACACATTGGCATTGAGGATCCAAAATGCATAGGCAGTCGGCAAAGGGAAGAAGTATGGCATTAATACAGTCAAGGAAGTCGAGTCCTATCACAACATCATAATCGTCAAGGGGAATTGCCTCAAGTGGAGTCTGGCTCTTCCACTGCCCAATGGCAATGTCCACATCACAGTTTGCCATTCCATGGACTGGTACCACCTTGGTGTTGACTATTTTTAAGGTGCCAATGCCTTTTCTCACTTGAAGGTTGAATCTCTTGGCTGCCTCAATTGAGATGAAGAAGTAGATGGCTCCAATGTCAACTAGAGCACTCGACTTATGGCCCGCTATCTCCACATCGACAAACATTAAGCCCTTCTTCTTTTGCAACCTCTTCACCTTGATAGTGTTTAGGATCCGCAACGAACCTAATTGTTTTTCCTCTGTTTTCTTCTCTTCCATGGCCATGGCTACTAATTTTGCTTTTGCAGGGCATTCCCGAGCCATGTGCAGTCCATCACAAAAAAAAGCATTTCATCAGTCGTTTCCCCTTGTCTTTTGCTGTGAAAGACTTTCTCTCGTTCTTGGAAGGGGACTTTTCCCTTGCTCTCCCACCAAATTCTTTGCTGCCCTCCTTAGCAATCTCATTGTCCTTTGGTTTAGGGAAACTAGGCCTTTCCTTTGGTGAGACTGGCCTTTTTCGCTTCTAGGTGGCTTGAACTCCAGGAGGGACTCAGCCATTGGCATTGCTCTCGAATGGTTGTCAACCTTCCTTCTTTCCAGTTCCAGCCGTGCCCACGACTTTAGTCCATCCATGAACTGGAAGAAGGTGTCCTCCTCGCTCATGCTTTGAATTTACAGCATCAATTGGGAGAACTCTCTCATGTACTCCCTTACTTCACCCTTCATCTCTAGTCGGCAAAGTTTTGCACGATAGTTCCTCTCTACATACTGAGGGTAGAAGTACCTTCAAAACTTGTCTACAAAATGGTCCCAAGTAGTGATGGCAGTGCCACTGCGGTTTTCACTCCTACGCTGCCATCACAACAAAGTGTAATCGATCAAATATGACGAGGAAAGACTTTTCTTTTGCTCGTCGATCCGGATTCCTGTATTCTGGAAGTATTGCTCCATGGACCATAGGAAGTTGTCCATTACCTTGGCCTCCCTATGTCCATTGAACTTCTTGGGCTTTGGAACATCTGATCGAGGTGTGGGGCCTGTAGCATCACTGTCCTCCCAATAATAGCTCCTCTCAAGGCCATCAATTCTGCCTTGAGTGCCCCGAACTCCTCTCGCATGGTAGCGGTTTGGTCTTGCTCTGCATGCATAGCCGCAACTCCTTTTTGATGGACACCAATTCTGCCTCCAGACTTTCGGACCTCTGGGATAAACCATCTACCGCAGGATTCAGGGTACCCTGCATTTCTCTCCTTAGGTCATCCTTCCTGGACTGGACCCCTTCAATGTGTACGACTGCATCCTCGATAGCGTCGCGGGTTTCTGCCATGGCCAACTCAAGCTTCTCCACCCTAGAAACGGCAGCTGCCAGCACATCTCTTGATGGCTCTCGCCTCCTCCTGTCCTTGTTGGTCTGAGGGATCTCATCATGGGTCACATCGGATGAAGTTCCAGCCACAGTGTCTTCTTGCCAAACGCTTGCTACAAAAAAATTGCTCTAATATCACTTGTCACGGGCTCACTCTTTCTAGTCTTCCCAACCCGTGCAGCTACTTACTTAGGTTTTCACCCTAAGTCAGCCTTTCTTCACAGTCACAACAAGAGAAGAGAGAGAATTGAGAGAATGAAAACTCTATGTATTGAATTGCACAAACTTGTGAGGTATCTTACAAATGAGATGTTTATACTTATAAGAGAGAATTTTAGAACCTACTACATTAATTACAAATCTACATGATTCTAGAGAATTCTATACAGAAAATATTCCTCCTAGAATATTCTAGGGAATCTAAGGGCATTTTAGGGAATTCTAGAGGCTCTAGAATGTTCCATAGTCTTCTGAAAAAGAGTTTGAGCGCTCCTTTTGGCCAAAGCTCTTCGTTTAAACGGTCGGACTATGTCACTAGGAAGTTGTTGCCTAAATTGATCTCACAAGAGCAAGTGGTGTTGTGCAAGAGAGGGTTATTTTATATAACACTCTTTTGGCTCTAGAGTTGGTAGACTTCATTAATAAAAAGACAAGAGGTGAAAATGTTATTCTTAAGCTTGACTTGACCAAAGAGCATTTGATTGGCTCTTTTGACAATTTCTATATGGAATTCTTCATCAATTAGGGTTTTTCTCTGCATGAATTTCTTTGATTGCCAATTGCATTCAGTATTGTTGGCATTTCATTTTACATATGCGGCTCCAACTAGTTTCCTTAACTCTTTAAGTGGAGTGAGGCAAGTAGATCCATTTTCACCTGGCCTATTTAATTTAGCTACTCAGGTTTTTCTTAAGAAGGCTAAATAGGAAGTTCCAAAAAGGGAAATGTGGGGGTTATTCTACTGGAAGAGATTGCATTCCAATTACTATGTGATAGTTTTTGTGAATGATCGAAAAAAATTTCTTCAGGATATGGTGCAATTTATAATCAATATGAGGCACTTTTTGATCAACTCATCAACTGCAAGAAGAAGAGTGATTTCATTGTATCCTCAATGATACCTATTGTGAGGACAAGAATGATATCAAGGCTTACTAGCTTTTCTTAGAGAACTTTGCCATTTTCGTATTTTGGATGTCGACTATATATAAAGGTAGGAAGAGGAAGCAGATATTCTAGCCTATGGTGGAGAAGATAAATAAAAGAATAATAGGATTGAATTTGAAGTTGTTACTTCAAGAGAACGAATGATTCTAATGGAGAGTGTTTTGAGCTCTATTCCATTATATTTATTGACAATCTCAGCTCCACCAAAGTGTATTCTAAAGGAGATGGAGTAGTGCTTTGCAAATATTTTTAGGGAGACAGATTATGGGAAAAGAAGGCACTGGATTTCTCAGCAAAGAATTTGTTGTCCTAAAGAGGAGGATGGATTGGGTATAAACAGTTTGAAGAAGGTATAGAAGGCTTTCTTATTAAAGCTTTGGTGAAACTGTAGAGCAAAGAATTCCCTATGGAGCCAGTTTATGAACTCAAGATATTTACACAATAATCTAAATCCAGTAAATCGACAGTCATTAGGAACATCTTCAGCTACATGGAAGAGAATGATCAACATAAAAGATATTGCAGATGAACAAATGCCGAGGTGACAATTATCTGAAATGGTAATTCTTCATTATGGCTTGATAACTAGAATTGTGAAGGTGCCTTGATCAACCCAAAAATGGGTAAACTTCCAACATCAAATCTATCCATAAGGCAGGCATAGGATGATGAAAGTTGGAATGAAGTTGCAATTCGGGTAGCTAATCTCGGTTTCTCAATAAATGTGCTTACAGGAAAATCTATTTTCTTTAGTCAAGGATAAGATGAAATGACTTGGAAAGTGAACTCCAATGATAAATTCATAGTGTCCTCAACTATTGAAGTTATTAGGGAAGGAAAATCACCTCTTTTTTCAAGAAAAATGATAAGGAACGAAAGACCGCTTATCAAAATATCTATCTTTATGATTTTCTAAGTTCTTTTCTCCTAAGTATCTTATCTCAAATCTATTTAGATAGGAAATGATCCAGTGAAAGCATAAAGATGATCAAAATGATATCAAAATTATGTTCAAATCTAAGAAAAAGAGCAGGGCCTTGTTCAGCAGACAAGGAGGGCGTTTTGTAGGCCTAGCATACCTTTTATGATTTGAATTTAGTTTAACAGTTGTGATGATCATCTCTATGTTAAATTGGTATCAGAGCCATGTCTATCGAGTAAGATACGAAAGAATCCTTTAATCATGACTGAAGTTACCCTTGATTCAACCCTTACTTTTTGTAAATCTGTTAGCAATAAAGTAGATTATTTGTATGAAGTTAATATTGTTCCTGAGAGTCCAGAAAATACAAATCAAATAATCCCTACCGATCTACCTCTCATAAACCCATATTCTGCTTTTGCTAAGTCTAAGTTTTCCCTTAAATATTTTAGACCTTTAGTCAGCCAACTACCAAAATCTGTTAAAGAGTATATTCATGCTTCAAAAATGAATCAACACCAGATCCTAGCCTCCTCAAAAGAGCACATGGTTACATTATTTATTCCTTTTGATTTTCCAAGACAACGAAAACAGCAGGGATATACCCATATTCATTTTGGAGCTATCAGGATAGCCTTAAGCCTTAACCTTTCATGGTCGGAAAGGCCTTCCTGTTGTTGCTAGGATTGCACTCCTAGATACCAAATTCTGTAAATACCAACATGCCTGCATAGCAACTATTGAGACTACTCTAAAAGTAGGAATAGTTTTTGTAACTCTTTTTCCAAATTTCAACATGTCACTTGCATATCCACATCTTTTTTCTGTCCTCAAATTCTAGATTCAGCTCCAAGGCGCAGAACAAATTCCTAACTCACTGGCATCAACTCTCCAATACCAGATGGTATATAGGGGTCAAAATCATGCTTTTGACCTCACTCTTCCCAGAGGAGAGGAAGCACTATATATTAAAATTGAAGATGGACAGGCAGCTTCATGTACACTTGTACCCAGGCAGATTTCAAAAGAAGAGTTGGTAAGATTGTTACCAGACAATTGGATTACAAATTATGCAAAGGCTCAGCTAGCCTTGATCCAACCAATTGAATCATCAAAAACTAAAGTAACTACTTTACCAGATGGTTCAATCTAGATTTTAAAGGGCCATTCAGTTTGACCATTCACACATCACAAACACAAGAGCAAGTACTAGCAGTTTTCCTAGTACCAGCACAAGCTCTTATTTACCATCCATTTCAATGATGAAAATTGATACAAAAGGTCCCAGTGAATACCGGATTTACTTGGAAGAAAGTGAACCAGACTACAACAATATCATAAGTGTGAATGTGGATGACATCACTATATATTTCAGTAACACAAGACAAATGGTATATTGGTTTACTGACCCATTCTCTGGTCATTGCTATTCTGACATCTCTTACCGTGAAGAATGTTTGACAACCTATGATGATGATAAGGAAGACGAAAGCTCTCGCAAGTCTAAAATGAAGAAAAAAGCGAACAAGTGCAAATATGAGCATAAACTTCCAAATGATTTTGATGATCCTTCATCAAACAAACAAACTTTCAAAAGCACTTGTGATCCTTTAATTAGCTCCATTCCATCAGATGAATCGATGTTCCATGAGCAGCTAGATAATCGCAGTACCCCCTAATCCAATGTTTGCTTCTGAGCAAATCTTTCTTGCTTCATCCAATCATTTTTACAAAATGAGGTTGAAAATCCTGTAAAAACTCTTCCACAAAACCCTAAAATATGCATGTTGCAACCTGTTGATTTTTCCTTCTCTCACTTCTTTTACACAAGACAGAGCAGCTCATGCCCCAAAAATCCAAAATGCTGTTGTTCTCCCCACTAAAGAACAAAAACCCATCAGTGCTATAGAAGAGGTTTTAAATTGGCAAACTGAAAATGCTTTAACCTAAAACAAAATCTCACAACGATTGATACTCGAGTGACACAGACCAATGAGGTTCTGGAAAGACAAAATAAGCATTTAGAAGACCTCCAAATAAAGATTCAAACTCTTGAGAAAAGAATGGCACAATTACAATTTTAGACTATTCCTTATGGGATGTTAGTATATACTTTTGCCGCCCAACAGGAAAAGGAAAGAAATTTCCTTCAGAATCAGTTTAACAGTTTAATTGTATTGAGAAAATAGGAGAATTTTCTACAACAAAGTCTAATTTTGGAATAAGCAGCAGCTCAAGCTCTTCTGTGAATAGTTCAAGCTCTTCTACGAATAATATGTTTTATGCCAGACAAAAAAATTCTGGATTTTTCCACAAAGAGTTAGAACATTTATCCAAAAATTCAGAATGAGATTCTGCACATGATTGTTCAATGAGTTTGGATTTTATCTGGGAAATCAAGTTTTGAAAATCTGAAACAGTTGAAAGATACAGTCGAGGAATGTCAATGTATTATAGGAAACATTTTTTGTATTTGATACCCTCCTGAAAAATTTGCAAACCTGGAGTTCTTTTGTAAAGATCCATACCAATTATGATATCTTTACCTAGAAGTGCGCATCCTAAAATCTGAGTACGAATCTTGCATTGTGGGAAGAACTGGATTGTGATTTGTCCTTTAGTAATCAAATATGAAGTGAAAATTTTCCCATCTGCAGCCCTAAAATCTTGTTTATGAGGTTTCCAGTATTCATAAGGTCAGCTAAAACTTCTGGGTTCATTGTGGACATTTTTGCACCAGTATCAAAAAATACAATTACAGGAATTGGCTTATCATACTTAGTAGGATAAACATGAATTCATGTTTGTGAAACAAGAGATGACAGATTTAATGGGGGAATGGGATCCTGTTCCCTACTTGTTGGTGTGATGTTGAACATTTGCACTGGTATTTCTAAAGCAAAAAGAGTCTGGTCAGAAGGTTTTGCTTCTTCAGAGAAAATGGATTCTAGATCATCATCTAAAGAAATATATTAGCTCATTTGCTCTTGAATATCCTCAATCAGTTTGATTCCTTTTTTGTTTTGAGGACAATCTTTTGGACCTTTTTGGTTGCAATTGTAGCACCTGGAAGATTTTTTCTTTTTCTTCTTTTGAAAGTTAAAATTTTTCCTCCAGAAATATCTCTACTTTTTGGGCATAGGAGATTTTGAAGAAGAGAATCTAAACTTCTTGAATTTCTTCCTTCTTTGACTTCCTTTGGTTGTGCATCCTGATTAAAAAGCTTTGCATTTGCCTTTTATAACCAACTCTAGTTTTTTGCATGATTCATCCATGCATGGGTCTCCTCTTAGATGTTCACGCACCACTTGTCTTTTGTGACTTAAGTCTTCAAGTGCCAGTATCACTGATTGCCAAATTTGTCCAGGGAAAATACCAATTATAGATCCATATTATGGTGAATATAGATCTCAGCACCATCTTGCAATGTCTTAGGCAAACAACTCAAAAACACTTGTTTCAGACTTGGATCTGCACCCAAAACATAAAAAAGATTAATTAATCTTTTCATATGTTTATCAATGTCTTTCTTAAAATAAGAATAACATTTTAATTGAAAAAACTATTTTCTTTTAAGCTCCAAATCTTCTGCTGGTTCTCCAAGGAATACTTGATGAATTAAGGCTACGGCTTCTTCAAATGTCTGTCTGGTGAGAAAAAATATTCTTTCATTTTCTGTAATGGTTGACCACCAACTTTTCAACATTCCCGAGAATCTTGCTGTGACAATTCTTCTGACAGTATTTCAAAATTACTTTCTGTGTTGATCTTTTTCACTGTCATCCATGCATGAAATTCTTGGAGTCTTTTTTCCCATTTGGCAGCTGGAATATCATCTGTGGTGAACAATGAAGTTCCAGATGTTCCTCTGGAAGATTTGTAAGATGTAGAAGTAGAAGTATTTCCTCCTACATTCATGGGTTCATCATCATCAGGATGTTCAACTGTAGGTTCATCATCTCCTGCCATAAACATGGGAATTTCTTCTTCTGAAGAGTCTGATTCAGGCTCCCTTTGTTGACTTTCATTAGAAAATTCTAAAGATTTAGAATCTCTCCTAGTTTTTTGAACAACTGCAATTTGTGGTTCAAATTGTTGTGATAGTTGCTTCAAAAATGAACTAATGGGATTTGAATCCTGCTTTAATGGAGCTAGAGTTGGAGTAATCATATTGTTTAGAAGAACTTGCTTCATATTGTTTCTGTTCTTCTTGTTGTCTCTTTTGAGCATCCAACTGTGCCATCCAGACTTGTTGCTTTTTTGCCATTTCTTTTGCTTCAGCATCTTGCCACTTTTTTTCTCCTTTTTGAATCTACACTAGGCTGCTATGTCTCTGGTGGAAGGCTCACCAGGTTCAGGAATATATGTGAAATCCTCTTGAATGAAATTCTTGGTGAGTTATATGAGGAATTGTAAATTGATGTAGTTCCAAAAGCACCAAATGAAGGTGGGTAATAGGGCTAAATAGGCCTGGCATAAAACATATCTTGAATTGTTCACAGAAGAGCTTGAGCTGCTGCTTATTCCAAAATTAGACTTTGTTGTAGAAAATTCTCCTATTTTCTTTAAACTATTAATTTGATTCTGAAGGAAATTTCTTTCCTTTTCCTGTTGGGCGGCAAATGTATATACTGACATCCCATAAGGAATAGTTAAAATTGTAATTCTGCCATTCTTTTCTCAAGAGTTTGAATCTTTATTTGGAGGTCTTCTAAATGCTTATTTTGTCTTTCTAGAACCTCATTGGTCTGTGTGTTCACTCGAGTATCAATCCTTGTGAGAATTTTGTTCTGGGTTAAAGCATTTTCAGTTTGCCAATTTAAAACCTCTTCTGCAGCACTGATGGGTTTTTGTTCTCTAGTGGGGAGAACAACAGGATTTTGGATTTTTGGGACATGAGCTGCTCTGTCTTTTGTAAAAGAAGTGAGAGAATTAAAAATCAACAAGTTTCAACATGCATATTTCAGGGTTTTGTGGAAGAGTTTTTACAGGATTTTCAACCTCATTTTTGTAAAATGATTGGATGAAGCAAGAAAGATTTGCTTCAGAAGCAAACATTGGTTCAGGGGGTACTGTTTTATCTAGCTGCTCATAGAACATCCATTCATCTGATGGAATGGAGCAAGTTAAAGGTTCACAAGTGCTTCTGAAAGTTTGTTTGTTTGATGAAGGATCATCAAAATCTTCTGGAAGTTTATGCTCATATTTGCACTTGTTAGATGATCTCTTCTTTTTAGACTTGCGAGAGCTTTCTTCTCCCTCATCGTATCATCATAGGTTGTCAAACATTCTTCACAGTTACAGATGTCAAAATAGCAATGACCAGAGAATGGGTCAGTAAACCAATATACCTTTTGGCCTATGCTATTGAAATGGAAAGTGATGTCGTCCATGTTTACACTTCTGATATTGTTGTAGTCTGGTTCACTTTCTTCCAAGTAAATCTGGTATTCACTGGGAAATTGTTCAACAATGCTTCACGTCTATATTCTTTATGGAAAAAGAGAGGCCTTAAACTAGCATCCAAATGTTAGTTTTGCAATTCATAAAAGAAAGTTGATCATCTTTTCATGAACTGTATTTTGGCAAAGGAGGCATAGGATTTCTTCAATGGTTTCTTGCAGATTCAGTTAGGCTTTTCAAATATTAATCAACTTTTGAATGGATGGTGGTTAGCTTCTTTAGATTATACTACTCATGGAATTTTAAGTTGGCTATTCCCAAGTATTATTTGTTAGGAGATATGAAAAGCTAGGGCTTCAAGTTTCTTTGCAAGAAAGACAACAAATTCAATAATGTTGGTAAATTCTATAAGGGTTTGCTGGTTTCCATCTCTCAAGCTTTTTTTGTCACTATTTCAAACTAAGAAGGTACAAACTTTTTGCTCATTGCAAACAAGGAGAATTTGCAAGAATTTTGTTTTCATCACCTGGAAGGCGTGATCAGTTTACAACCTCAATACAAATAGGGTTTCAAAAGGTAATCCACGTGCTGCTTCAGATAGAGAAGCTATAAAGGATTCTGAGGGCAATTTAGTTGTTGTATTACTTCATTATATGAAGGATTTCATACCAAATTATATGCTGAATTGATGGCTTTGTTAAAGGGTATTCAACTTTGTCACAAGCTGAAACTGGAAAAGGTGATTCTGGAGGTTGATTCCCTTATGGTATTATACTTGTTAGCTAGAAGATGAAAACCACCTTGAAGGTTGGATAATCTAATTCAATTATGCACAAGAAGTTACTCAGATTACACTCCAGTGCACACTTTTAGCATAAAGGAAATCAACTAGCAGACTACCTAGCTAATATAGGTTGTGATGCCAGATGTAATTTAACAGATGATCAAAGATTAGATTAGTTAGGGGTATCCTAAGCTTAGATAAGTTTTCTTATTTTATCTTAAGGTTTCTTTAAGAATTCATAAATGATATATTAGGGTTAGGGTTTTGTAAACCCTAATTTGTAGGTTTTGGTTTTATGTCTGCCTCCTCGTATATTTTTCTAACATTGATAAAAGGGTGACTAATAACCCACCAATAGACAGGTGGTTAACTAAAAAAAAAAAAGAATTGTGCATTTGGACTACATCAACCCCTAACACAAAACTAAGACATGAAAGCAAATATAAGAGAGTTACTCTATCCCACTCCTACAATATGTTAATCTAATAAAACTACCTGGTACTTGCTACAATAGGTCTTTAAAGGTCCTATTTATAGTTACAATGTGTCCTGGGGACCAAGGTAGGGTTTTGGCCGAGTTAGGTCCATATAGGGCCAAACTTAGTAAACTGGACTTAAAAGTTTCAAAAACCATGAATTGACCCGTCTAGGAATTTGATGTAATGCTGCGGCACTAGGTTTGGCATTCACCACAACGTCACGATGCTTTGCTCTCAAATTCTCAGGTTTAACTGATGAACACTCTCACACCCCAAAACTGGGATGACACGCTGCATCTCAAGGCAACCCTAAGCATGCAAGGCTCGGTACATTGAGCAACTAATAACTTTGACCAGATCTCTTAATAATATAAACTTCCAATCATCGTTAAAAAGCCATTATTTTACAATTTAATAGACCAAGGTATCTAAACAATAGACAAGCTTTCAAGAAACAATACAAACCTAATCAACTACACTAGACACAGGCCAAAATAAACGGGTAAAACAAAATGCCACACTACAAATAAACATACCCTAGCTTGAGAGCAAGAGTCCACAGAACAATCCCTTTCGTGCTCAGGTCCACAAACAAGAACGACAAATACAAAAATCAAGTCCTCACTGCAAAAATATATCAACAACAATGACATGAGAAAAACAATGCTCAATAGATAGTAATTAAACCTAACTATTGAATGTAAAGCATAAAACTATGCAGTGCTCAGTGTGCACGTCATACTCGTTTATCAAACTGTACTTCATATTCACATATCAGAGAACAAGACGTAGTAATGCTCTTATAGTGAGGCTTTAATAACAACACGAGTAAAGTCTTCTTGTATTATTCATTAACACCTATAAGACTTTGATAACAATAACAATGCAAGAACCATCTGTAAGGTTAGGTTGGTAGAGGATTGTAGGCTCTTTCTGTAGGCACGATGACAATCAAGGATAATCGCACTCAGATGACATATCACAAGAGAGTTCCACTCATATAATCAATCGATGAATCACATCATCAATTAATATAGCATAGAACATTGAAGTTCAAGGAATATACTACAATAAGGCAAATCAAACATATTGATCCATCACTTACATGAAACACATGTCACATCATGACACAGAATCACTAAACTCATCAGCAGCAATCATTCACTATCTCAAGACTTTGGATTACTTATATAATTAACGCACAACCTTACAAAATTACTCGTACTTACCTCAACTGAGTGGTATATATGCTGCAAGTGTTAAAATTCCAATATAATCCAAAATAACAAATTATACAGTCAAGTAATCACCATATTCATAGATATTGGTGCATGGTTTTACCTTTCCAATGACATGAAATATAGTTATGAGTGCTAATACCATAATAATCAAACCCTTCACACTAACTACTTTACAAACAACTAAATGTCATGCCCCAAAACTGGGACTATCACACGCGGAACCTCAAGCCAACCTTGAGCATGCAAGGGTCCGTAATTGAGCATCTAGTAACCTCGAAATCATAATATAAACTTCTAATCATCGTTAGATAAATTATGATTTTAAAATCTCAAATTAATATACAAGATATGGTAAGCCCCTTATATAAGGCCTTGATAACAAGAAGTATAAGTCTTGTTATATGCTTCAATATACACAACACAATTCTACTAGTAAACCTTTCTTTAAGACTTCGATAGCAATGAAGTGTAAGTCCTTTCTATAAGGTTAGTTTTGTAGGGGACTGTAAGGTCTTTTTGTAGGAACAATTTCATATCACAAACAATCAAGCTCAATAAGATATGCAAGGGAATTTAACAATAAAGCCCAGTGGATGGATCATTCCGTAATAATGTAAATCAATGATTCCATAACAGAAATGTAACAAAGCCTACAACACACCCATTTTCAAGAACCACTAAGCCAATAACAATATGTATAATTGTAGGAGTTTAAGTCATTTATACAAATAGCACCCAAATAAACATAGTTTCTTATACTTAACCTAAATTGAATAACACAAACCTTGCAGTGCCATATAACACAACCAAATATAAATAACCAACTACAATTCAGGTGTTGGCTAAAATTAATGAGGATCAATGAAATACTTTACCAATCTTATGACACTATGTTTATGGATGTCCAGACATGTGTACTTATATGTTTATGAAACCAACCCTAACCATTTACTAGCAAGTAGCTTAGGTGGTGGCACTTACAAGATAATGATTTTTAATGCAATGCCTATAAACCTATATGGTCAATCATGGATGATTTGTGAGTGATTTACATATTTATCAATACGCAATACCAAATGGACTTGATTGAGTCATGCATGCCAAACACTTGTGTAAATGAACATAAGACCTAATTGCACAATTACACCACATTATAGAAAGTATATGCCATTTATCACTCACAATTCACATAATCGAACAATTTCATAAATCCCCATAAATATTTACTCATGCAAAGTTCAATATCTGTTTAAAGGCCTAGTACAACTCACATATTTATTAAGGAAACTTTCATGAAACCAATCTTACTTACCTTCATTTGCTCATGTTTATCACTACATAAGAAAAATATTCAACAAAAAGGTGTAAGAACTATTTACCTTCATGTTTATCGTTGCACATAAGAAATAAATGAAAGTTGTTACACTTATTCAATACAAAGGTGTAAGCACTATTTATTGTAGATTCACTTCTTGAAATCCTAACTTACGATTACAGAAAATCTTACCACCTTGGCCAAAAAAATGGGAGGGTGATACAACATATTAGAGAAGTCAAGAGGGTACATTATTGTGCCAAGAAATAATCAAGATGAAAAAAAAAATCTAAAACAAGGGCACTAACACCACGGCACAAGAAAATAAGCCTATGAGGACACCTCAGTGTTGGTAATTTTCTGTTCAGTTTGAATAAACTGACTGGTGACTCTAGCCAGCCAAGAACCAGCCATTTAGAAGGGTCAAAATGCTCACCAAAAGATCAATTATCAAGCCAAAAACAAGAACAATCAAGTAGGAAACATCCTAGACATGTAAAATTAAGATTAACATAAGAGATCCATGGTCGAAACCCTAGAATTCATGCATAGGTTTATGGCCAGCTTAAACCCTGAACTAAACACATTCAATTTAAACCATAAATTAAGGTTAGATACTTGTAGTGGTAAGGATTCATTTGGTAACAAGAGAAGTCCACAAAACAACAAGATGTGAACAAGTTTGATTCTTGGAAGAACTTGAAAGCTTTAATACCAAAATCATACAATAATTCATGTAAAACTTACCTATCAAGTTGGAAATAAGTCTTGAAATACTTCTATGCTATCAATTTAGTTTGGAAATCTTCATTCTTGGCTACGGTTGAAAATTGAAGTAAGAAGAGTTGTACGAAAATTTAGAGAGAAAAACTATTGTGAAAATAGTTTGCATTATAGAAATAGATAAGGAAGTAGCTTCTTAAAGTTTGAGGATAAGCTTCACACTTTTCAATGCTTAAAGATAAACTTCACATCTTTCAATACTTAAAGATAGGCTTCACACTTTTCAAAGCTTAGAGATAGGCTTCACACCTTTCAAGGTTGAAGATAAGTTTCACATCTTTCAAAGTTTGAAGATGAGTTTGAAGATAAATATGAGAAGATAAGCTTCACAAAATACCACTTAGTCTGGTACTTTAATTTTACTCTTATCTCCCTTGCTACTGCCAAACTAAGGCGAAATCTTGGAGGGGTAGAATAGTCATTGAATAGTGAGAATAGGCATTAGTGAACAATTTTAGAAATGTCAAATTGATGAAAAATGTGAGGGCATTACAAATGTCAAGGTGCTAGTTCCTTTGATAATTAGAATGCCACGACATTTGAGCTACAAAATCACCCATTGATCTTCACTGTGCTCCGCGTTTGCTTTGTATGTTTAAGCTCCAACCCATCCACCAACCTAAAAAACACATTAAACAAGCCATAAACACTACAAAAACACAAAGAAACTTTAAATGCCAAAAGAACTTGAAACATGAACAAAAATACTAAAATGTACTCAGAATGTAGCCAAAATCTGTTGGTCCCAAAGAGCAACCTAAGAGGGGGGGTGAATTAGGTTGTACCTAAAACAAACATTTTTTTTGTGTTTATAGAAATTCAAACTTTATGCTCCAAATAAAAACTTAAGCACTGGAAAATGAATACAATAGATATTCAACTATTTAAGCTTAAAGACCAAATAAGAATATTGAGATTAAGAGAATCAAACCAAACTCCCAAGCTTCTCAAGCTTGGAGCTTACAACTGCGAAGAGCTTCTTACAAGGCAACTACCAAGTTCACAACTTGAAGTTTAGCCACTAAAAGTCTCTTCAAAGTAGGTGAGACAATAACCTCTTGTACACAAATGAGGATCACTCTTGCTCACACTAATTTCCTTTAGTTGAGCCAAGAGTTTTACACTCACAACCTCCCTTTGTTACAATTGTTATCTCTCCACTATTACACTTGAAGAACTCTTACACTTCTAAGCTCTTTTCACAAAACTACCTACACTTTTACAACACTTGTACCCACTATTTCTCCCAAATAGCTCAAGTATTATTTGTAATCAATGTAGAAGTCTCTTCTATTTAATTCAGGCTTAGAGGTATTTATAGTTGCCCAAAATCTGCTTCCAACAACTTTCCAACGGCTATAGGTATTTTTTTGTTTACTGGAGAACTAGCCGTTGGACCTTTCGGACGGCTGATGCAGCACTTTGCGTCCGACGCTGCATCCGTTCTCTAAGGATATTCGTTCGAACGTCCGAGGATGCGTCCGAACCTGCGTCCGATCGAAGCAAAGTCTTCTGGAAATATGATCGGACGCTGTTCTTCGTCCGAGACTTGCTTCAAATTCTTTGTGTCGGACGATTACCATCGTCCAGAGCTCTGTCTTTCGGACAGTCATTTGCGTCCGTGAAGTCTTCTGGTTGTTTAGTTCGGATGATCATTTGCATCCGAACCTACCTATTTTTCTGCACACTTCTCAAACCATTAGTGCGATTTGGTCATCATCAAAACATGATTATCATAACTGGGGTTCAACAAAATCTAGATTGAAGTGAATGGAAAATAACTTAGTTTTACAGAGTTATCACAAGACCCAACCTAAACTTTTGCTCATCCTGAGCAAAACAAGATGACAAACAACAAAGAAACAAATAACACTACACAAGACTTTTATGTCCATCATAGTAGTAGTAACGATCAATGACAAAGTAAAGGAAGAAAAACCCATTCAAGTCCATAAAACAATTTGATCAAAAATCCCACATCAATATAGAAATACCAACACTCAAATCACTCAACAAAGAATAAAACAATACTCACTCAACAACTTATTTGGGCAAGACCATATTGATTACAAGACTTAACAAGGGACATCAAAGTCAAAAGCAATGCTTCACCCCACCTTCACTAATACAAACTAGCTCAAATAAAGGATCATTTAGGACTTTACAAGCTTGTAATGCAGGCTAAGGTAATAAGAAAAGATAAATTTGGATATAAAAGTTACTTATACCACCTTAGACATGTTAGCCAATATAGTTTCTTGAATAAATCAACAGATTAGAACTTGGAAATGGATTGTGTGGTTACACAACAAATGCATGCTACTATAGCTTATAATATATTTCATACAGTGAAATGGAGGATATAGGCCTACAAGTAATTTTTCTTCTCATTGAGAGTAATAGATTTGGAAAATTGGGATATTATACTTGGTGTTGATTGGATGTATAATTTCAGTCCCATTACTTTTGATTTCAAGAAACTATTGATTACTATAGAGGAGAATAGAATTGAGTTGAAATTGGTTGGATTGGATTCAATCATTAAGTTGCCTAGGGTAAGGAGAGCTAAAAAGATGTTGTAGAAGGCTTCGGTGCTACAACTTTTAATATAAAAAATAGCTTTGATCTTGAGGTAACATTAGATGAATGCTAGAATCTAAACTTTCTAACATTTTACATGAATTTTCTAATATTTTTATATTCCAAAAACCTTGCCACCCCAAAGAGATAAAGACCACACTATACCTTTGAATCCAGATACTCATCCTTTTAAACTGCCCCTATAGATCCTCATTCTTAGAAATCTAAAATTGAAAAATAGGTTGTTGAAATGATAGAAAATGGAATTATCAAACCTAGTACAAACTTTTTTGTATCTTTCGAGTATTATTAGTCAAAAAGAAAGACAATACATGGAGGTTCTATGTTGATTATAAAGTGTTGAATAATCTCACCGTTAAGGAGATATCCAATGCCAAAAATTGGTGAATTGCTTGATGAGCTTTATAATTCCAAGTTTTATTCTAAAGTTGATCTGAGATCTACTTATCTCCAAATTAGAATTAAAAGTACAAACTGCCACAAAACAGTTTTTCAAACACAGCATGGCCATTTTGAGGTTCTTGTTATACCTTTTGGTCTAACAAATACACCAATCACTTTTCAATGCCTTATGAACCAAATCATCCAACCATTTCTTAGGAAATTTTTCCTAGTATTCTTTGATGATATCCTAATCCACAGTCCAAACTTTGAAACTCACCTTGAACACCTAAAAATTGTTTTGTCCATTCTGAGAAAGCATCAGTGGTATGCTAAGTCATCCAAATGTACTTTTGCCTAAAGTAAGGTAGAGTATCTTAGATATTTCATTTTGAGGTAAACAAGGGAAAAATAGATCGATCCAAAGTGAAGTGTAAGATTAAATGGCATGTGCCTACTTCTTTCAAAGCTTTGAGTGGCTTTCTTGGCTTTACTAGCTATTATAAGATAACATGTGGTGTAATAGTTAGACATTTGACTGATCTCCTTAAGAAAGATCAGTTCTAGTAGCATGAGAGAGTTGATTAAGCTTTTCAAACTTTGAAACAAGCCATGTGTGGGGCACCAGTTCTCAGATAACCAAACTTCAAGAAGACTTTTGTTATTGAAATAGATGTGTGGACAGGGTATGGGTATTCTTTAGTTGTGGGAAGTTTAAACCCTTGCCTATTTGAGCAAAGCTTTTAGTCCATGGAACTTGGGGCTTTCAATTTATGAGAAGGAGCTCATGGTTGTGGTTATGGAAGTGGCTAAATGGAAGCACTACTTAGTTGGCTATCATTTTATCATCATAATTGATCATCATAGTTTGAAGTTCTTGCTTGAGCAAAAGATTACTACCACTTTGATGTACAGCAAAAGTGGTTTGTCAAGTTGCTAGGCTTTGACAATGAAATACAATATAAAAAGGAGTTGAGAATTGGGCAGCTAATGCCTTATCTAGAAGGGAGTCAGATCAATAGCAGGAAAGAATGATATGTCCAGTTTTAGTGGTGTAGCCAAACAGATGCTAGAGATTCCTCATAGTAATGTAGCAAATGATCACTATCAACACCTTATTTCTGAGTAGTTACTTGATCCTACTCAGCTTCCTGAGTATACATATGCAGAAAGTCTATTGAAGTATAAAGGCAAGATTTATGCGAATAATGGCATGGATCAAGAGAGAAGATTATAAAGGCATAGCATGACACATTTACGAGAGGCCATTCTGGTCAATAGCTTGTTTGCAAAGGATTAACTCAGTCTTCTTTTGGCCACAATTGAAGGCAGATGTGATTGAATACTTAGCGTATGCCCTAAACCCAATCAATTTAGGGCTTCAAAGACACTTTTATATTTATTCATATTGATTTTAATGGCAATCTTTATTATTTATTATTGTTGTTATTTAACTGCAGTTCAAATGATAAAGCCCTTGGAATTAATGACCTGGAGAGGAAAACATAAGAAGTATATGATGAGATTCTTCTCATTCCAAAGGTTATTAATCCCTAAATGTCTCTAGCCATAGTAGTAGTGAGAAACGGCATCACTAATACGGATAGTCTAGCATATACGAAGTCTCTTCCTTTGGATAGAAGTAGCATCAACAATAATGTGGTGATATCTAAACTAGTATATGGATGCTTGTGGATGACAAGTTCATTCGATTGACCAATTGAGAATTACATAGTGTCAATGGAGTTAATTCTCTACATGATAGCAGGTGTAAGTAATCCTTAGACTTGAGATCACCATAGCATCTTGAGTATGGATTGTTGTATTTTGACTCTATTCGTTGTTATTCTTAATCGAGTAATTATACGGTAGATGTTGGGTATAATATGAAATATGAAATGATGATAAGTGATCAAATAGAAGGATTCACCACTCCTCTATGTAGGTGAGATATCCCTATGGCCTCTTGTAAGAAATGATAACTCATGAATCTCTGTGCAGAGTGGAAGTGAAATTGAAAAGCACGTTTCTAATTTCAATTTCAAGGAGTTACATTTGGAATCAAGGAAGTAACAAATAGCATAGACTCAAAGTGGCTGTCATTATCTAATAACATCTTTTTATACTAAATGGGATATGTTGATGGTGAAAAGATCTTAGTTACATAGAAACTAGTTCATGGAAAGGTACATTCAAACATTTGACTTTTCTCAAGACTTGGGTCATCCAGACACATTGTTAGATTTCAATCTTGATCTAAATTAAAGGAGTTTTAATTTATCTTTTCCATTTGAATTAATAGGATTATTATTCATCTTCATTACCAAGTTCTATGAAATCTATTGGATCATACACGTTTACACCACTTGTTGAAGGATTAAAATGATCATTTGTGGAGACAAAACAAACCTCAAGGAGTAGCATAATGTTATTTTCCAAATCTATTACGATTTTGGTTTTTCACTATAAATACTCCTTATAAACCACTTAAGATCAAGAGAGAGAACACTTACAAAAAAAAAGTAAAATAGTTTTGTCTTCTTCCTTTTGACTAAACTCAATAAGAAGAAGATAAAATAGTTTTTCTCTTCTTTTTCTTGGCCGAACTCAACAAGAAGAGAAAATTTTTTTCTCTTCTTCCTTTCGGCCAAAAATATCAAGAAGAAAATCAGATTTTTTTCTCTCTACTTCAGCTAGCACTCAATCCTCTCAAAGTGATATCAAACCCTAGGTAGTTTCTTTTGGCAAGGTGGTGGTGTGGACTTTCATAGAGGCCAAACACTTTGGTGGCTTGGTAGTGGCTGTTTCCTAGTAGTGTTCTACATCTTACAACACCAATACCTTCAAGAACAAAGTATTTCTACTAGAAGTAATCATCTCCCTTCTTGTTTACTGCCTATAAGAACTTTTAAGATTATCCATGGGAATGGATATCTTAAATCTTAAATTATTTTTTTTATTTTCGCTGCCCTTCCTTTGTATTTTTCCCTCCAAGTAGTATTAGAGCCTTCTTGATGGATCTTATGGCTACCTTGATTAGATCACCATGAATGGTGATGTTCTTCACAAAACATGCTAGTTCTTGCTCTCAATGATTTGAGGCTTGAATATGGTTTTGTTGTGAACGAAAATTTACAGATTTATGCTTCCAAATGGATGCTAAAATTCTTATATCTATGTTTCAAGAATTTTTCTTGAACTTTTTGAAGTATAAACTGTACAATATTGAAGAATAGCGGGCTGTTTTGAACAACCCCTCACCATGGAGGTTGTGGAGGAGGATTTCAGTCATGGTGTTTACACTATGACTATGCGGTGCCTTTTTCCCTTCGTCAAGCATGGTGACTTTGTTTTTCATTTCATAATATTGTTGTACGTTGAGTACATAAGCCTTTTTTTTAACAATTTACCATCATATAAGTGGAAAAATAGGGGTTCGGCCATGGTGGTTTACACCATGGTGACCGTTTTTTCAGTCTTCATTCCATGCATGAAACTTTGATTGTTTATGTCCCCAATAATGTTTTCTATAGCATGCTGATTTGAGTCTTTTCAAGTTCAATGAGATTTGAATTTCCACGAAGACAAGATAATCTTGCTTGTTAAACCGTAGGGGACATGCATTAAATTCTATGTTTTTCAAATTGTTTGAGACATTTTTTGGAGCCAAAATTTGGCTGGAATACAAAGGCTGATTTTGAATAGTTTGTTGTTCAATTTTTGATTTCTTAAAATTTTTTATGCCATTCCTCTTTGTGAGCAATAAACTAGTTCAAGAAGTTAACTAGTAGATATGATCGAAATATAGGGGCTGTTTTGAACAAGTTGTTGTTCAATTTATGGTCTCTTATGTTGTTTTTGTGCCATATCCTTTCATGAGCATTGAAATAGCTTGATGCTCAATAGTATTTTCTACAAGTTCAAGAATGGTTTTTCATGAGATTGAAAAGGTAGCATAATTATAATTCTGATGATTCACGGTTGGATTTTAACTATTATGCTTTCATTTAATTGATCAATTTTATGATTGCATGAATGTGATTGTGATTGTATGGTTGAATGTTTGTATCTGGTATTTATGAAATATGGCTTTAATGCCATGCCTCTCTCCATAAACTCTTGATATAATTCTCTTCTCACCTAATTCCCCTCGAATGTAACTTGAGATTTCTTTAACTATCATATGTCATGTACATATAGATTAGGAAGAGTTAGGGATTTTGCCTAAGTGAGGTATCTAAATTTGTTTAGAAAGAATTACATATATGTAAAGAAAGCTCATGGAAAAGGCACCAAGGGGAAACAAATGAGGCAGATCTTCAAGTATTGAAGATTACCCTTAGAATTTGACCATCTACTTTCCTTTTGACTTAGGGAAACTAGTCTAGATAAAGCCTATAATCATCCGTGTTTATTTGTTTAGCATGACTACTTCACTTAATTTTGTGTGACCAAATAAACTGCTTGCTACATGCTAAAGACGAGACCTAATAATCAATCAAGAAAATCCCTTGTAACAATGTTAATTTATGTTCATAAGAGTTGTTAAAAGGTTGCCTTCCATTATTATGGCAAGTACTATTTTCTTGATCGGTTGCAACTTGTCAGGCTAACCCAAGATTGTCGCCCATCTTGAAGGGGTTTTGCCATGAAATGAGATTTTAGAATAATGAGTCATAACTTAACTAAAATTTGTGGTTTGTTGAGCTAACTCAAGATCATAAATTTCAGAGGCAAGGGTTGGGAAACACATTAGATGTGCAAGTCAAGAGCTGACAAAAAGGTTGTAAATGATAAGAGTTATCTGACTTTTGAATTGATTTGGTTTTTTGAGCTAACTCAAGATCAAAATAATTAAGATGGGATCCTAGCCCACTAGAAAGTCTTAAATTAAGATTTTTTGGATCAATATTTAGGGTTATTGATTTGTAACAAAATAGTGGGAGTAAAACAAAACAAGTCCATTTTGTTTTTCACATGTACATATAACAAATTCTTGTTCTATCTTTACATGCTTATTATAGATATGAGTTTCAATACTTTTAACTTGCATTCTATTTTAGAAAAAAAAAATCAATTGACCAAATTTTATGGATTGGTTTTGGAATTTGAGAATAGTTCTCAAAACCCGAAAAACTTGGTAATGTCATAAAGGATCCATGCCCTGAGACTCTGGCCGAAGGTGCATTTGGAGTTGCTATAACTGCTTATGAGAAGCAAAAGGAGACTTATGATCTAGCTCAATGCATAATGTTGGCATTTATTGGTTCAGGGCTTCAAAAGCAAGGTGAAATATTGGATGCCTACATTATGATTACACACCTTAAAGAGTTGTTTGAGACGCAATCTCACACTGAGAGATATAATGTCACTAAAGAGCTGTTTAGATACAAAACGGCCGAAGGATCTTCCATTGTTGGCCATGCCATAAAGATGCTTGGTCTTATCAATTGGTTGAAAGACCTAGGTTTTAACATGGAAAGATGAGTTAAGTATGGACTTGATTCTCAAATCTCTTTCGAACAGCTTTTCACAATTCGAGATGAATAAAAATAGCGGTTCCTCTCAAGGAATTGATCAAAATGCTTAAGACCGCGAAGAAGAACATTAAAAAGGAAAAGGGGGTAACTATGATTGTTGACCTTTCTAAGAACAAGAAAGGTCTAAAGCGAACCTTAAGAAGAAAAAGAAGAAGTCTACAAAAGCTAGTAGTAGGATCAAGAAGGACGAGACCAAAGACAAGAGCACTAACTTCCATTATAGCAAAGATGGCCATTGAAAGAGGAACTACAAGTTATAAATTGACTCATTAAAGCAAAAGAAGCATGATGATGCTTCTACTTCAGGTATATTTATGATTAAGATATTATCTATGTACAAATCTAGTTCTTGGGTATTAGTTAGATCACCATCTCATATTTGTAATAATATGTAGGAACTGAGGCAAAGTAGATCATAAGCAAAAGGAGAAGTTGACCTATAAGTAAATAGGCAATGGAGCAAGAGTTGCTTCATTAGCCGTAGGAATTTATTATCTTCCTTTGCCAAGTAGGCATGTACTAGAGCATCATAATTGTTAATAAGTTCCTATACTTACTAGAAACATTATTTCTATTTATCGTTTGGATTTAGAAGGTATTGCCATTGAGCAAAAAGATAGTTGTTGTTCTTTGTCTCGTAATAGAATGTTATATGGTATTGCCTCGTGTATTAATGGTCATTATATTTTGAATATAAATTATCCTATTCTCAATATAAATACCAAGAAACGCAAAGTGGATAATGAATGTGAATTCTTCATAACTTTGTCATTGTAGACTTAGCCATGCAAATAAGAAATGCATTTCCAAATTATACAAGGATGGCTATTTTCTTTTTTTATTATGAATCATTTGAGACGTGAATCTTGCTTACTTGGAAAATGACCAAAACTCCTTTTAGCAATAAAAGAGATATGTCTAATGAATTGCTTGGGATAATACATAGTGATGTCAAGTTTGATGTGGACCTATGTCAATTATTGCTAGAGGTGGTTACTCATACTTCATAACTTTTACGAATGACTATTATCGATGTGGTTATGTGTACTTAATGAAGTACAAGTCCGAACCATTGAAAAGTTCAAAAGAGTATAAAAATGAAGTAGAGAAACAACTAGACAAAAGTATCAAAATACTTTGATCAGACTGAGATGGTGAATAATCGAGCATTGAATTTCAGGATTATCTAAAGCACAATGGGATTGTCCCACAAAGAACTCCAACTTACACTCCACAATTAAAAGGTGTATTGGAAAGGAGAAATCGCACTTTATCAGATATGGTACGATCAATGATAAGTCATGCAAACCTCCCTAAATCATTTTAGGGCTATGCTTTATAAACCGCCGCCCCACAATTTAATCCATGTTCCATCAAAAATGGTTGATACAACTCCCTATAAGATATGGAAAGGTAAGAAACCAAATTTCAAATATATGAAGATTTGGAGCTACCCTACTTATTATCTATGTGAAATGGGTAGAAGTAGATGTGGTTGAAGTTAGGTATGATAAATGCATATTTATAGGGTATCCAAGAGATAATTATGGATTATATAATGAGCAAAAAGTCTTAGTCTCAAAACATACCATCTTTCTAGAAAAAAGTTTATTCTACAAGAAGGTAGTGAGAGAAAAATAGAACTTGAAGGAATTTAAGATACACAAACATGCATAGATCAACCAACAGAATAGGAGCTTCCTTCTCATGATAATGAAGTATAACAAGAAGCTCAAAATACACAAGTACTTCGTAAATCAAGTAATACACATCATGCTCCCAAACGATATGGATTTGTTCTAAGAGAGCATTATAATGTGTTAATCATAGAAGATTATGAACCTACTTCTTATGAAGATGTCTCGTCTAACGCAAAAAAAAAGATAAATGGCTTGAGGCCATGAATTCTGAAATAGAGTCCATGTACAAGAATAAGATTTGGACCCTACTTGATCTACCCAAAAGGGTAAATTCCCATAGGATGTAAATGGATTAAAAAGAAAGAAAAACATGGATAGTAATGTGATTACCTATAAAGCAAGGTAGCAAAAGGTTATAAGCAAAGACAAGGTGTTGACTTTGAAGAAACCTTTTCACCGGTCGCTGTGCTTAAATATATTTCGATTATGCTTGCTCTAGCAGCACATTACACATATGAGATACGGCAAATTGATATAAAAACCGCATTCCTTAATGGAAATTTAATTGAGGATGTGTACATGACACAACCTATTGGTTTTATATCCAAAAAAAAAGTAAATAAAGTGTGCAAGATTCAAAGATCCATTTATAGACTTAAATAACCATCAAGGAGCTGGAATATTCATTTTGATGAGACAATTAAATAGTTCAATTTTCTTAAAAACAAATATGACTCTTGTGTGTAAAAGAAGTTTAGTGGGAGTACAAGAGTTTTCCTAGCACTATATGCTGATAATGCACTACTAATGGGAAATAACATGTCTATGCTCCAATCAGAATGAAGGTATGATTATCCAAGAAACTATCCATGAAAGATTTGGGAGAGGCAACCTATATTCTGGGTATTATAATCTATAGAGATAGATCGAGGAGATTACTTGGTCTGTCACAATCTACGTACATAGATAAAGTGCTAAAGAGATTTAGCGTGGGTCAATCTAAGATAGTTTATTTACCAATCAGTCATGGAATACACCTTTCTAAAGACATGTCTCGTAAGGCGGATGTTGAAAAGGATTGCATGAAAAGGATCTCGTATGCCTCGGCTATTGGATGTATAAGGTATGCAATGCTATGTCCGAGACCCAATGTCTCCTATACTCTAAGAGTTACGAGCAGATATCATCTCTCACTCCTAGTGATAGTCATCGGATGGCTATTAAGGACATCCTTAAGACTTGAGAAGAACCAAGGATTTGTTCTTAACTTATGGAGAGTCCAATTTAGAGGTTCAGGGATATTCGGATGTGAATTTTCAAACTAACGATGATAGCAAATCGCAGGTGTCAGATATATTGTTATCCTCAATGGTGGTGACGTTGTTTGGAAGAGTTCTAAACAGAACACTACCGGTGATTCTATAATAAAAACAGAATACATTGCTGCGTTGGAAGCTGCTAAGGAAGACGTATAGATCAAGAGGCTCATTTTTGAACTTGATGTGGTTCCCTCCATCATAATTCCAATAATTATGTATTGTGATAATAATAGAGCAATTTCACAAACAAAAGAACCAAGGTCTCATCAATGATCCCAGCATGTATTGAGACGTTTCCATTTTATTAGAGAGATTATTGATAGAAATGATGTAAAGATGGAAAAGATCCCTAAGGATGATAACATTCCTGATCCGTTCATTAAACCATTATCCTAGAATAAATAGGAGCATCATGTAAATTCACTTAGGCTAAAGTGCATAAGAAATTAGTGCAAGTGAGAGTTTGTTAGTATGTGCCCCAAACCCTATCAATTTGGGACATTAAAAACACTTTCACATTTATGTATATTAATTTGTACAATATTTATTATTTATTCTTCTTGTTATTTAACAACAATTCAAATGATAAGACCCTTGAAATTAATGACCTTGAGAGGAAATCATAAGAACTATGATGATGAGATTCTTCTCATTCCTATAGTTATTAATCCCTAAATGTCCCTAGACATAGTACCAGTGAGAAAGGGCATTACTAATATGGATAGGCTAGCATATTCTAAGTTTCTTCCTTTTGATGGAAATAGTTGATCTCAACAACAATGATGGGGGAACATCTAAACTAGTATATGGATGCTTGTGGATGACAAGTACATTCGATTGACCAATTGAAAATTACATAGTGTTAATGGAATTAATTCTCTATGTTATAGTAGGTGTAAATGCTCCTTAAACTTGAGATCACTAAGTATCTTAAGTGTGAATTATTGTATTTTGACTCTATTCGTTGTTTCTTAATCAAGTAATTATACAGTAGATGTTGGGTATAATATAAAATATGGAAAGATGATAAGTGCAATCAACAAAGGATTCACCACTCCTAAATGTAGGAGAGATCCCTATGGCCTCTTGTAGGAAATGATAACTCAGTGAATCTCTATGCAGAGTGGAAGTAAAATTGAAAAGCACATTTTTAATTTCAATTTCAAGGAGTTATATTTTGGAATCAAGGATGTAACAAATAGCATAAGACTCAAGGAGGCTGTCACTATCTAATAACCTCTTTTATACTAAATGGGATATGTCAATGGTGAAAGAATCTTAGTTACACAAAACTATTCATGGAAAGGTACAATCAAACCATTTGACTTTTCTCACGACTTGGGTGGTCATGATACATTACTAGATGTCAATCTTGATCGATGAATATGAATCAGTGATAAATTAAATGAGTTTTAATTTATCTTACCCATTTGAATTAATAAGATTATTATTCGTCTTCATTACCAAGTTTTATAAGAACCCATTGGGTCACACACATTTATACCACTTGTTGAAGGATTGAAATGATATTAAGTCCTAGGACTTGACGAGTAAAATATGATACTTGAGAGGTCATTTTGTGGAGACAAAACAAACCTCAAGGAGTAATAATGTTATTACCTAAACCTATTAGGGTTTTGGTTCTTCACTGTAAATACTCCTTAAAACCTACTTGAGAGCAAGAGAGAGAACACTTGAGTCTTGTAAGAAGGAGGAGAAAAATCAGATTTTTCTCTCCACCTACTCGGCCAAACACACAAACAAGAAGAATGTAAAACAGGTTTCTCTTCTTCCTCTTGGCCAAACTCAACAAGAAGAAGGTAAAATAATTTTTCTCTTCTTCTTCTTAGTTGAACTCAACAAAAAGAAAAACAGTTTTTCTCTTCTTTCTTTTGGCCAAAAATTTCAAGAAGAAAATTAGATTTTTTTTTCCTCTCTAGTTGAGCTAGCACTCAATCTTCTCAAAGTGTTATCAAACCCTAGGTGGTTTCTTAGTGTTATCAAACCCTAGGTGGTTTCTTTTGGTAAGGTAGTGGTGTGGAAGTGTTCCATAGAGGCCAAACACTTGGGTAGCTTGGTGGTAACTATTTCCTATAGGTGTTTTACATCTTACATTACCAATACCTTCAAGAAGAATGTGCTTCTACTAGAAGTAATCATCTCCTATCTTGTTTTCTAGCCATAAGAATTTTCAAGATGATCTATGGAAATGGAAATTTTTTTTTTTTATTTCCACCATCCTTTCTTTGTATTTTTTCCTTCATAAAAATGTCAAGTAGTGTGACACATGCCAAAGGAACAAGCATGAGAATGTTCTATATCTTGGCCTCGTACAGCCTTTGCCCATACATACTCAGGCTTGGTCTTCCATCACCATGGAATTTGTGAAGGGACTTCCTATGTTTGAAGGAAATGACACCATTAAGGTGGTCATAGATAGACTTACTAAATTTGCTCATTTTCTTCTGTTGCTTATCAATTCACTGGTGTTCAATAGGCCAGACTCTTGCTAGATAATATCTTCAAATTGCATGGGCTGCCTGATATAGTGATGTGATTTCTGATAGAGTTAAGCTATTCACAAGCTTGTTTTGGCAGGAGTTATTCAAACTATTGGGGATTTCATTCAATCTTAGCACTTCCTATCATTTGTAGACTGATGGTCAAAGTGATAGGCCCAATTAGTGTTTGGAGTGTTATGCTCAATTAGTGTTTGAGTGGCTCAGAAAATATTTATTGTCAAGGTTGCAGACCAATAGGGAAAGAGCAAGGGCAAAGTGGAAAGGCAAGATACGTCCTAAAATCATGAAGAGACTTAATAAAAATATGGACCTGGCAACAGAGTTGATTCCCCTTCAAGCAGATGAGTACAACTTTGAAATAGCATATAGTCATGAAGAATAATATGTTGTGAACCTACTAGACTACACACGTACTTGCAGAAAATGGGATCTCACTGGAATTCCTTGTCCACATGCAATTGCTGCCAGATGGACAAAGATGGAGGAACCAGTAGACTACATTGATGAATGCTATTCTTTATAGACTTATTTGAGGTGCTATGCACAACCACACCATCTTTCCATGTAACGATAAGGAAATATGGCCAAATACTAAGAAACTTGGTCCAACTCCTTCAAAGTATGGTAAAAAAGCTGGAAGGCCAAAGAAGATGAAGAAAGTCAGCAAATGAAGTGCAACAAGCAAAGAAAAAAGAACTTTTCAAATGAGTAGAGCTGGAGTACAGTTGAAGTGTTCATATTGTAGTGAATAAGCACACAACAAAAACGGATGTAAGAAGAGTTAATCTGAGGAAAATAGAGCTGAAAACATCAAACAAGGCAATGAGAATTCTCAAGGCCAAGACATTACAGTAACTCAAGTCCCAATCAAGCCACTTCTAGCACTATAGCCGAGGTGGATGCAAGTCAGGCCCCCTTTTGCAATGTGCAGCAGGTCCATCAAACATTCAACAATAGAAATAATGCACCAAAACAAAAGGTGAATGTAAAAAACTAGTGTCATATTTCCCTTATCATTGTATTGTTGTCTAACTCATGTAACTTGTTTGTGTTGTAGGTTACAAGAAAGCAAAAAAAGTCTACATCCAATTCAGCTAATTTTGTTGTACCGTAGCAAGCTCTCCAAAAGTCACTAAGAAAGAGGCAACCATCAACCTCATGTGGAGGAAAAGTCGAAAGTGCAGCTAAAGCAACAAAGTCATCATCAACTGCTACTGTTAAAACAAGGGCATCCTCTATTGCAGTACCAAGAACAAGGTCATCTTCAAAAGTTTGAAGGAAATGAAGATTTTAAATTTGTCTAACATATCAACTGCTAAATTGTTATTTCTTTTGTTATAAGAGGGCTTTTTTTTTGTGTTTGTAATAGCCCCAGTATGAATTTGCTTGGTGCAACTGAATTGTAATACTGAATTGTTATGTCTTCTGTTGTAAGAGGGTACTTTTGTGTTTGTAATTGCCCCAATACTTTGTTTTGTGTTGTCCAATGGATATGACTATTTGTAATGAAATTTGGTTTGACATACATAAATATATGATAAAAAAATTTATTTGGTTGTTTACAAATGCTTCTACTAACACTAATTGTTTCAAACATTAACATATCAACTTTTACATTTCATCAGGAGCATGCCAAAGGAATTCAAAAACCTTTTGGTCATTAAACAACAAAATTGCTCCACCAAGTATCCAACTACAAATACTACATATTACATCAACCTCCAACACAGCTTTACCCACCAGATTTATACATTTCATCCATACAGCTTTCAATATATTTCATCCTTACACATCTAATGGCAAAAGAAACAAAAGCTACTCCAGTAGCTTCCAACACAACACCTTCCATTCAATTGAATTTCATTTCTTCCACAGCCAACAATGGCTTCATTCCCATCTTTCCCCAACAAAGTTAACAGAACAACAACAATAAGTACTAAAACAACTGCATATAATATTTTAATCTTCATCCTCAACCTATTAATTTCAACATCTTCCTGATCCAACTTTGCCTCTTGAGCATCCAACTTTCGCAGCAATCCAGGTATAATAGCCTTCTACGTTCGACATATAGTTGGGTCTTTCCACTCCCAAAACTCACATCTTTCAGGACCTTCCATCATTTATTAGAATATAAGCACAAAGTCACTAAGAATGAAACCTAGATTGTGAAATATGGAAGAGAAATATTACCTGCAAATTTCCACAACTATAAAACCTTCTTCCTAGATCATCATCAGTCCATGATGTTATAATTTTAGCCCTTAGACCACAAAAACACAAGGTAATTGATGCAATTGTTAGTTGATAGCAAGGAAATTAGGAATTCTAGGACTTATTTTTGGGAGAAAATTTGATTTATTTTGGGTGTATAGTGATGTGGGTTTATGTTTTGCTAGGTAATCCAACCCTGAT
Source organism: Cinchona pubescens (assembly GCA_025175665.1). NCBI lineage: Eukaryota > Viridiplantae > Streptophyta > Magnoliopsida > Gentianales > Rubiaceae > Cinchona > Cinchona pubescens. The sequence goes on from JANKKI010000232.1 coordinate 3,639,344, forward strand.
TTCGTTTACCTAACCATGGTTTTATTTCCGTGATGGACTTAAAGTCCACGAGCTTTACACGTGAACAATTTTGTTAGTCTTAGCCAATTTAACGTTTGAGACCCTGCATTCACTAAAAAGACTTAAGTTAAGTGACCACATTGTTCAAACTTGCAAAAGATAACTTAAGTGACCACATTGGCCTCATGAGCAGAGTTAGGTTATCACTTTAGTAACTATATCCAAAATATATTATTGGTATTACTCTATTTTCATTCTCAAAATATCTTATCTCACTCTAGTTCTTGTTCTTTTCATGGATCTTTTGTTCCCCTATTTTCTTCTTTATTCTTGATTCTTGTTGAGTTAATTTCAATAAGTTGGTCACCAATTAACCATTAACATTAACATTGAAAGAGAACAAATTGCTTCAGGAAAGAAAAAGAAGTGATTAAGGGGCAATCAATGGCTGACAACTTAGGAAAAATGATTTCATGTTGCACCCTATAGTCCTAGATTTCTCTTTTTCAAAATTTTGACTGTAATGGCAATAATACACATAAAATTATTTGTCTCTCCATATCAATGGGAAAAATGCAATTTTAGCCTTTAAAGTTTGAGTCATAGTTTATATTGTCTTGAAAGTTCCAGACAAGACGCATTTAATTCTCAAACTTTTTAATTTGTCTCAATACTAATTTAGAACAAATTTAAAATTTTCGTCAATTACACATGGAAAAAAAGGCCACATGTAAGGCACGTGACTATTAAATATCAAGATCCAAATGGAATTTTAGTTCTCAAAGTTTTAATCATGATCCATCTTGGTCCCCAAAATTTTAGACCAAATGCATTTATCCTCAAATTTTCCAAGTTCTACCAAGTTAGGACAAATTTAAAATTTTTGTCAATTACATACAGAAAAAATCAGGTGCAATACACATGAGAGTTAAATCAAACTCGGTTTATAACATCTCCCGGCTAATTTTAACCCATTTAACCATATTTTCACTTTCTTTTCTAATTATCAATACTTAACCATTTAGCATTCTTATCTACATTATCAAGAAATACTTCATCATCCTTATCATTACTCATATCATAATCAGAATCAGTTAGGCAAAACCATTCTATAGAACTATTGGATCCGTTGTTACTACTCTATTTGTGGCGTCATTATCCCTGCTAATACACCGTAACAATTATCAGGCAATCGGGAATATAACGAGAAAAAAAAATTTAAATTTCCTCACTTTCAAACAATTATTTTCTATTCTCCAAAAACTACTATAAATAAGAGTTTTCTCAACCACAAATAAACACATCTGATACAATACATTACGTTACTTCTCTTCCAAATTACCCTTCATATTATTATAACCACTATACTAAGCTACAATCTAATAAACTATATATCCAAATAATTGAGTACAAGGGTAGTATCGGTTTGCGGATAGTGTTTTGCTACATCATTGTATCTTAGGAAAGAAACACAATATCAACCTAACACAGTCGAGGATATATTACTCCTAAGAAGAGCACTAATTAGCATGCTTCGACCATAAACAAGTTTTTCTAATCCTTTAGTTACATTATTGTTTTAATTTTTTGGTGAATTATTATTGTATTATTATTTTTCTTTTTTCGATATAATTTTTTCAATTAGGTTAATTGGGTTTAAATGGGTGAGGAGACGTTATAACCCTAGAAATTAGATTTAATCGTTACTAATTGACAGAATTTTTAAATTTATCCTAAATCAATGGAGATGAAAAGTTGAGGATTTAATACATTTTATCTGGAAATTTGGGGCTACGATGGATCACGATGCAAACTTTAGGGACTAAAATTGTTTTTTTTTCGTTCTTTGAATATTTGGATCTTGAGATTTAATACACACGTGCCTTGCACGTTACGTTTTCTTTTAGCAATTGACGGAATTTTTAAATTTGTTGGTAAAAATTAAAATGTTTGAGAATTAAATACGTTTTATCTAAAATTTTGGGGACCATAATGGATAACGATCCAAACTTTGGGACCTAAATTGCATTTTTTCCCTATCTTAATTTGAACAATTGGAATAGGCCTAGTTTGTGACTTTACAGCTAGCCATAACTAGTTTAATATAGAAATGGAAAAAAATGCCATTTTAATCCCTTATCTTTGAGGTGTACAATTTGGTCACTTTTGTATAAGAACAAACTAATTTGGTTTCTTGGTATCTTTTAAAATGTTAGTCAATATAGGACTTTTGAAGAAAAGTTGGACAAAATTAACGGTGAAAGCCACCTAAATATTACATGGCCTTCAAAACACGAACATGTTGAGGTCAAAAGGTTTTATTCCTCATCATCCCAAATATTTTTTTCTTATTTTTCTAACCTTAATTTTGTTTGATTTTCTTCAAGCAATCTTTAATGATAGAAATTAATGAAGCAAATTTCATTATTTTCAAGTTTTTTTAACTTCTAGTCATTTGTATTTCAGACAAGGTGACATTTATGTGACTTTCACCGTTAATTTGTCTAACTTTTTCATCAAAAGTCCTACATTCACTAATATTTGAACGATGAGTGAGTAAATTAACTTATTGTGCTGTATAAAGGAGCAAATTGGGATACACCCCAAAGATAAGGGACCAAAATAGTCCTTTTTCCTTATAGAAAACACCGGTGGGGCTATTCAATTTGGATCAAGGGTCTTAACAATTATAATTCACTAGTTTAATACACATTTCTGGACACGCTTGATGTGTGTGCAAGTGAGAAAATCTTGTAATGTGTATCAGCAGATAGATAGAAAAAAGATTCAAAGTATTACTAAAAGATTTGTTGTATAAAATTTAGGATGGAAAACAAAACGAGATCAAATGATTTGTCTTGTAGAGAAGGTTGATAGCAGTACATGTGTAGGTGTTGGAATAAAAAAATAAGTAGTACCTCTTGTGAAAGTACAAATTCCACTACGAGTCAAAAGGCACTGTAATTGGTAATTAGCAGGAGGCTCGTGCCTACTACATGATGTCACTCCAATCTCAATCCCAAACAATGTCAGTAGCAGACAAGGCCTACCACAAAACATTTGATGCCAAACCATTCTCTTCGGCAGCATCCGAACTGCCCTTACTACCAAAATTGAAGGGAAAGGAAAGCAAAAAATGGAGCCAGAGGACGGCATCCCAATTGAAGAGGTGGCCCTTAACCTAAATTTTCCTGATAGAAAGATAAAAATTTGTGCCATTCTTTCCCACTTCCAGCAGAATTGAAAGGGCTTCTCATCAGGCTTTTGTGTTTGTACAAGGATGTTTTTGCTTGGACTGTGGAGGATATGCCATGCATTCCTCGAGAAGTCATTGAACACAAGCTAGGCATCAACCTAGCCCACAAACCAATCAAGCAATAGAAGCACCTCTTCTGACCAGAACATAGTTTAGTAATCGAAGTAGAGGTAAATAAGCTTCTTGCAGCCAAAATTATTAGAGAAGTGTTGTATCAAACTTGGCTATGTAATCCTCTACATGTAACAAAACTTGACTCTTCATGGCGAATGTGCCAAGACTTTACAAATCTAAATAAAGTCTGTCCTAAGACAGTTATCCTTTACCTCAGATCGATATTGTAGTTGATTCTTTTATAGGTTTTTACAATTTGCACTTCTTTGATGCATTCAAAGGATAGCATCAAATATATATGGCAAAGGAAGATGAAGAAAATACATCTTTCATCACTGACCGAGGCACTTATTGTTATTTCAGTCCCATGTCCTTCGGACTTAAAAATGCTGGAGCAACATCTCGAAGGCTGGTGAACAAAACCTTCAAGTCACATATAGGTCAAAATATAGATGTCTATGTAGACGATATGGTCGTCAAAAGCAAGACCTTTGAAGAAGCAATTGAAGATCTAAAGGAAACGTTTGACACATTGAGGTCAATTTAGATGAGGTTAAACCTCTAAAACTTCATATTCGGGGTCTTTTCGAGAAAATTCTTGTGCTTCATAGTGTCTCACTGAGGCATTAAAGCAAATCCAGAAAAAGTTAAAGAAATTCTTGATATGAAGTCACCAACCTCAATAAAAGTGGTACAAAGGCTAACTTGAAGAATGGTAACTTTAAATCGATACTTATCAAAATTCGCTGAAAAGGGGTTGCCATTCTACCAGCTCATAAAGAAAGTGGATGACTTTCAATGAACTGACGAAGCTCGAAAGGCTTTTGATGAGCTCAAGGAATATTTGGGAAATATACCAAAGCTCGTAGCACATTTCTTCATAAAAAGATGAACCTTTATATTTGTTTATTTCTACATCAGATCAATTTGTTAGCTTGGTTCTTCTCAGAGAGGCTAAAAGTGGAAGTCAGTTACCTATATATTTTACAAGTAAAGTGCTCTAGGGGCTAGAAAAAAATTATCCACTCATAGGAAAGGCAGCCTTTGCTTTGATTATTTCAGCTCGGAAGCTCAGGCCGTATTTTCAAGGTCACAAAACAATTGTGCTGAAAAATTTTCCTTTAAAAAGTATTCTAATCGGGCCAGATGTCTCGAGAAGAATGCTAAAATGGTCAGTGGAGCTATTTGAATTTGATATTGAGTTCAAACCTTGGACAACCAATAAAGCACAAGTTCTTTCAAACTTCATAATTGAAAATTGTGGGTCTGAGAAGTTAGAATTAATAATGTTTGTGGAACCTTCTAAAGAAACCAAATTGAAGGATGATCTGATTTGGGAATTGCATGTCGATGAAGCTTCCTGGAAATCCGATCTAGTGCAATGGTATTGTTATCCGAACTCCGGAGGGAGATCATCTCACTTATGCATTAAAATTTGAATTTCATGCAACAAACAATGAAGCGGAGTATGAAGCGCTCATAAGTGGAATGAAGTTAGTTCATAAAATGGGAGCCTGGACATTGAAAGTTATAGTGATTCTTAGCTCATACCAAAGCCTTGGGAATTATGAGGCTCGAGGAGTGATTTTAAGAAATATCTTGACGAAGTGAGAAAATGGGAGTTAAAATTCAAGAAGATGGAGCTCGTAAAAATGCCGTGAGCCAAGAAATCCGGATACATTATCCAAGTTGGTCTCGACTATATACTCACACCTCACCAAAGAAATTATCATAAAAGTTCAAAATATAAGGTCTATCAATCTGATGGAAAAAGTCATGGACATCGATATAAAACTCAGATAGTTGGGGCAATATTTCAGTATCTTTAAAATAACAGTTTACTTGAAAGTCCAGTCGAGGCAAGACGTGTTCGATACAAGATGACCTAAATACGTATTAGTTAATGGAGTTCTTTACAAAAAATATGTCCACTACTCATATGTTTGTGACCTATCGAAGCTAAGTATATTCTAAGGGAAATTCATGAAGGAATTTGCGAAAGTCATTTGGGTCTAAGAAGCTTAGCTCGGAAAGTATTGCTAGCTGGACATTATTGGTCGACCTTACATTCTAACGTAGATGATCTTGTTCAAGTATACCATAAATGTTAAATACATGCGCCAATACTGTGAAAACCTGGATCCCAATCCATAGTCCTTGGCCATTTACATAATGGGTAATCAATCTGCTTGGTCCTTTGCCTAAAGAACCAAGAAAAGTAGAGTTTTTGGTTGTGGCAATTGACTATGTCACCAAGTGGATTGAAGTTGAATTGTTAGCCTCTATTTCTAGAAAATCTATTGAGAAATTCTTTTGGAAAAATATCATATGTCGGTTCGAAATCCCCTCGATTCTTGATGAAGCTAGAATTAGATTCTAGGAGGAGAGTGAAGAAAGTGGAATATCCGAGTTGCAAGTGTGTGTTTGATTATCTGAATTCTGATTTTCTTCTGAATTGTCTATCCTTTTTTTAGTAGCACTCAAGCCCCTTATTTATAGATTTACACGAGGAGGCTTAAGGCTATCTCTATGCTAGCTCAGCTGAAGCTGAATTACATAATTGCCCTTAATGAGGCTGCCACGTAGGCACTTCTAGAACAATCTAGGTAAGAAGCTATGTGTGTTACTAATCCACATCATCATTAGTCCCCTTGGCTTGGTGCCGAGCACAGTAGATAGGGACCGAGCCAAAAATGACTGTTCGCAGTCCCCAACCGAAGACCAAAAGCAAGAGCGGTATACCGATCCGAGGTGATAGCCTTCGGAACAATTTCGTAACCTCTGCCGATCCGAGGTCATAACGATCCTTGGATCCTCGGCAAGTCATTCCTGCAGCATTAACTCTCAAGGGTGACGTTTTCGCTGAGTCCCCATGCACTGATTTCGCATTTATTGCTCTGTATAATATTCGCTCCGATTTTGCTGCAGAATGCCTCGTTTACGGGCCGTAATGCCAGTACCAGGTCTCGATTTTCACGCCACAATGCCACGTTATACGCGCCATAACGCCAGTACCACGTCTCAATTTTCACGCCACAACGTCTCGTCTTTCCCACCTAAAGCCTTTCTTCATTTCAAAACCAACAATTTTTCCCCCCAGAAACACAGAACATTCTGGAAGAAACTTCTCCTATTTATACCCCCATTCACCCCAAATCTCTTTTCTTCTTCTTACTCACCTTCCTCTCACCCACTTTTACTCTATTTTTCCCAGAAACTTACACTCCCTCCTTCTTCCTTTCTGAGCTCATCCACCAGAGACTTACATAACTTTTTCTTCCTTCACCCTCGCCTGTTTCACCGCTGCAGATTTCCGACTGCCGCTCTACGCCACCACCGGACACCACTAGGAGCTCTCTCTTAAAACTCCCACACGCTCTCAAAACTGAAGACTATGGCCGGTACGTTCATTCCCACTTCTGCTTATTAGCACACCGGTTCCTACTTCTCCGGTAAACGCCGTTGACAGGATGTTAAATCCTTTCGACGAAGCGCTTCTGGCAACAATGCCATTAAACTTTTCTCCCGATCTGCTCTTTTCCGAACCTCCACAAAACGACCACCCTAACCTTCAAACCCAAAGTATATCGAACTCCCTTGACCCCGAGGATATCAAAATCCTTAGGGATCGGTGCCATTTTCTGAAGAACGTGCACATAAAACTCCCGACCCCCGAGGACCGAGGCCATTTGCCCCCACCTGGTTACCTAACAGTCTACCAGGAACAACTCGAGGCGGGGCTGAGGCTCTCCATAGCCCCTCTCTTAGTCAACCTCTCGAACCACTGGGATATCAGCATATCCCAGCTGACCCCAAACGCACTTCGGGTCATCGCTGGCTTCACATTTTTATGTAAATTACAGGAAATCCCCATTTCTTTAGACACATTTAGGATGATGTTGAAATTATCCCCTACAAAGGGATTTTTTTACATCTCCGCCCTGAACTGCGGGCAAACAGCTCACTTCGGGTAACCCATCATGTATTCATGACTGGAAAAAGTCATTTTTCTTCGTCCGGTACCTCCACCCTCTGATGCCCCGGGGTCCGTGGAACCTTATAAAAGAAAACTTAAAAACCAAGAATGCCTCTCCACCGGATTCCCTTCATGCCCGAAGGCTCGTCGAGTCGAACCTCCGAATAAACTTCAATAACCAACCGGCCATCCTTTCAAACAACATTCTGGCCTGGGCAGGACTATTTCCTTCCCATGACATCCTGCCGAATTACGACCCTCAACAAGGTCATTGTCATTTTCACTTCACTCATCATTCATTCATATATATATATATATATATATATTTTTTATTTTATTTTTTTTTATTTTTTTTCTTTTTTTTTTTTATGTGCTGACCTCTCATCTTATGCAGAGCTCGGAGCATTCCTTAGGGGACTGGTGTCTACCACACCAACCACCGGTGCGGGCACTTCGAACCAATCCTCCTCATCAGTAACCGGTGAATCCTTCTCCGCGGCCATCAACACCCCATCAGGGAATGCCAAGGCCGCACCTTCTACCTCTGCAACCCTGAACCGAACCAGGGCTGCTAGTTCGCCGGAGAGGCAAGCCGGAGAAGTTACTCTGGCTATCCGCCCCACCAAACCCGAGCCAACTCGGGTCACAAGGAAGAGGACTAGGGAGGCTCCTGGCCTCAGGGAGGGTCCTTCCGCAATGACCCTCTCTTCCTCGTCATCGCCCCCAAGGTCCAATATTCCGGTGGCGAGGGTTCGGACCCCAGGGACTGGATCAGGCAACGCCCCCTTATCCAAACAACTAATCACTTCATATGGTGAGTACAACCGGACCTCATTTGTTCTCATTCCTTAACTTTTCTTCAATGTTGTGAGTTAACACTTAGATTTTTCAGGTGATAGGAAATACACTCTCGAGGAGGAGAGGAAATCTGTTGGGTCACAGGATGTGCCCTGGAGTCGGCTGTCTATTGACCCTCTGCCTGTTCCTTCTACGTCAGAGGGAGCTCTAACTTCAGACCCACCCTGCCGATCGATGTTAATGATCGGGCCCAATTTCCGAGGGTGACTCGGGAGCAGGCCAAAATGGTGGCTTTGCCTCGGGATGTGGCCTATGTCAAAAGGCTCACCCCTCAACAGAGGCTGGAGGAACTTCACGTCGGCCTGATGAACGTAAGACTATCTAACCCTTTGTGAATTTTCAATCTTTTGCACCTCATACTTCAACTCACACAACTAATCATTTTGTCTTTGCTTGCAGGCAATTACAATTTTGCCCGCCCTCGCAGATCGGGAGGCCAACTTCAACTCTGCCTTTAACTCTATAAAGTAAGAGTTAGCCCATGCGAAGTCCAGCGTGAATCAGGCAGTGAAGGAGGCCGTGAACGCAAATAAAATGAAATGCAATATCGAGGCGGGCAAAAAATATGACGAGTGGAAGGCCGAGCTGACCGAGGTGAGGGACAAGCTTCGGCAATCCGAGCTGGAGAAGAAGACCCTTGAAGTAGATAGTCGGCGACCGAGACAAGAAGGTCGCTGAACTAGAGCAAAGGGTTCTTCAACTTCAAGATGAAGTTTAGCTGGCCGACGCAAAGCTCGCGTCTCGGGAGGTGGAGCTTCGGATCGAGGGTAGGAATCAGTTTGTGGCCTCGACTGAAACAGATGAAATGTTGAAGGAATTTATGAAGAAGGTCTTCTCCATGGGGTTCACACTGGCCTGTGATCACTTGGTGAAGAACCCTGCTTTATACGAGGGGCTACCGTACGATGCTTCCGTCACCGATGAGGTCATCAACGGTCTACAAGCTCAATTCAAAGCTCCTATTTCAATTCCCGAAACTTCCGGAACGACTCTGCTAATTGAGGGTCCGAACCCCGAAGTCGAAACCGATCCCGCGAACCAGGCTTCCACCTCCACTGCCGAGCCTTCCTCTACTGATGCGATTTTGCTGTAATAGTTAGGAACCTCTTCTGTAATAGATATGGCCTTTTTTAATGAAATTGTTAAGTTCGGATAACTTAGTTGCCTGTCTTCTTGATAAGAGTCTCGGCATTCTTTGTTTTTGGCTTTTTACTTGCTTTTCAACCTCTTTATTTCCTGCATTTAAAACAAAAGTTTTATGATATAAGTAGGCAAACAACTTTCCATGCTTAAGCATTCCAACATAAAAAATTGTCTAAGGAATGCTTTTGTTTCGAGCTTAGGCTCTGTTTGGACCCTTCTGGGCTGAGGCAAAAGGACCAAACTTGGCTCCTTATTTTTGCCTTAGCCATTTAACTTGAGTCAACCTTTCCAAAGTCCCAAGAGTAATGTTTTGCTTCAGCAGGTCACTCAAGACACATCTCTTTGCGGATAAGAGAAACTCTTCCATTTCATTTTGCATAGAGGGGGTCGCTTAGTTTCTACCCTTGCGGGGAAACTGTTCAGCCTCGGCTCCCTGTGTTGTTTTTTTATTGGACTTTGTTTCGAACCCCTGAGGGTTGGAACACCTTAAAATTGCTCTGACTTTGACCGGACCTCTGAGGATTGATGCACCTTTGTTTGTGCAACAACTTGGGGGGCTGCTTCACCTCGGCCCCTTGAGGGGAGACTGCTAAGCTTCGGCCCTCAATCATTTGTTTTTTTGTTCAACTGGATCCGAAACTCTTAGAGTTGGAGCAGTTGGAACATCTGACAGTGCCTTGTCCGAACCTCTGAGGGTTGGCACGGCTTTGTTTTGCTTGGGGGGGGCTGCTAAGCCTCGGCCCTCAATCATTTGCTTTTTTGTTCAACTGGATCTGAAACTCTTAGAGTTGGAGCAGTTGGAACATCTGACAGTGCCTTGTCTGAACCTCTGAGGGTTGGCGCGGCTTTGTTTTGCTTGGGGGGCTGCTAAGCCTCGGCCCTTGAGGGGGGACTGCTAAGCCTCGGCCCTCAATCATTTGCTTTTTTGTTCAACTGGATCCGAAACTCTTAGAGTTGGAGCAGTTGGAACATCTAACATTTGAGAAGGGACTTTCATTATATTCCTTGATAATATTTTTTCAAATTTATAATATTCCACATTCTGGGTATAGGATCCCCTTTCTGATGTCAACCAACTTGTAATAGTCCGAGATGTGAGCTTCTATTACACGATAAGGTCCTTCCCAGTTTGGATCTAACTTCTTAGTCCCCTCTACACGGCTAGCTTCATTCTTCCGAAGTACCAAGTCTCCAGGCCCAAGGTAGCGATGCTTCACTTTAGCGTTGTAGTGTTTAGCCATGACTTGCTTGTACTTGGCTTCCCGGATGGATGCATCTAACATCTTTTCCTCAAGTAAGTCTAGGTTAGCTCGCAGAGCCTCATCGTTTAGTTCCAAATCACCGAAGGATACTCGAGCCGAAGATAGCCCAATCTCGGCAGGGATAACAGCCTCGGACCCGTAGGTTAAACTGAATGGAGTATTTCCGTTAGCCGTTCGAGGTGTGGTCCTGTATGCCCAGAGGACTCTGGGCAATTTCTCAACCCAAGCGCTCTTGGCTCTTTCAAGTCTAGCCTTGAGTCCTGTTAGCAAGGTTCGGTTGCATACTTCAGTCTGTCCGTTTGCTAGAGCAAGAGCGGATGAGCGACCGAGGTGAAGTGCTGCTTGATACCGAGGTTAGCGCAGAAGCTCTTGAAAGGTTCTCCTTCAAATTGTTTTCCATTATCGGAAATAAGTACCGCAGGGATACCGAATCGGCAGACAATGCTTTTCCAAAAGAATTTCTCTATTGCCTTTCCCGAGATTGTTGCCAGGGGCTCGGCCTCGATCCATTTAGTGAAGTAGTCAACCGCTACTACTAAAAACTCAAGCTTGCCTATCCCTCAGGGAAGTGGGCCCAAAATGTCAATTCCCCACTGGACAAAAGGCCCGGGCTCTGAATAGGAACCATATCCGAGCCGGGTTTTCGTGGTATTAGAGCATGTACTTGACACTGATGACACGCCCCAACCAAAGTATCTGCATCAGAATGTAAGGTTGGCCAGTAGTACCCAGTTAGCAAGACTTTACGAGCTAAACTCTGGGAACCGACATGACTTTCGCATATGCCCTCGTGTACCTCGTGTAGAACATATTACCTTCGGATGGCGTGAGGCTAAGACAAGTCACCTCAGCAAGGGGCACAAGTATGCCTTTTTATATAAGATTTCGTTAATAAGTGTATACTTGGTGGCTCGATATTTGACCTTTCTAGCTTCGGCACGATCCTCGAGAAGCTTCTCATTATTCAAATAACTTATCAGGGGTTCCATACAAGAGATTCTTTCAGAGATGTCAACAGATCTGCGTTCACGCAGTTCTACCAAAATCTCTTTTGTTAAATGCAAATATATTGCCGAGGCTAGTTTTGACAGAGCATCGGCGTGCGTATTTCTCGTTCGGGCAATCTTGATGATGTCCACTTTTTAAAATTTTTTAATCCAGCTTTTGACCTCGGCGATGTACTTTTGCAAAATCATGACTCGAGCCTCGTAATTTCCTAGGCTTTGATTCACAACCAGCTGAGAATTTGAATGTATCTTTAAGGTTTGGGTACCCATCTGGTGGGCCATTTCCATCCCACAGATAAGGGCCTCATACTCAGATTCGTTGTTGGTTGCCTTGAATCCGAATCTAGAAAGGGCATAAGTGAGATAGTCCCCTTCTGGAGATTGGATTATTATCCCTGGCCCGGTTCCGGACTCACACGAAGCTCCGTCAACATGAAGCTCCCATTCAAGGTCTTCCCTCATTTTTTGCTCTTTTACTGGATCGGTTGTCAGGATGAGATCAACCTTTTCGATGTCACAACTTTCTGCAATGAAATCAGCAAAAGCCTTAGCTTTGATTGCTGTCCGAGGTCTGAATTCTATGTCAAACTCAAACAGCTCTACAGACCACTTTAGCATTCGGCCTGAAGCATCTGGTTTGTTCAAGATATTTTTCAAAGGAAGGTTGGTCAAAATTATTATTTTGTGACCATGAAAAAAGGCCTCAGCTTCCGAGCCAACACCACTAACGAGAATGCGGCTTTTTCAATAGGGGTGTAGTTCTTCTCTGGACCTTGAAGCACTTTACTTACGAAATACACAGGGCACTGGTTACCCTGTTCATCTTGTCTCAAGATAACCGAGCTTACTGGCAGTTCGACAAGTCTCTTCAATCGAGATATACAGATATAGCGGTTCACCTTTTTGTGGAGAAGCGAGCTTCGGTAAGGTGCCCAAGTATTCTTTAAGCTCTTCAAATGCTTTAGAAGCTTCTTCGGTCCATTGAAAGCCCTCAGTCTTCTTTATGACTTGAAAGAATGGCAGGCCCCTTTCTGCTGATTTGAATAAAAATTGATTTAGGGCCGCCATTCTACCGGTTAGTCTTTGAACCTCCTTCACTGAGCTGGGAGTTCTCATATCAATTATGGCTTGCACCTTTTCAGGGTTCACCTCGATTCCTCAGTGAGAGACAATAAATCCCAAAAATTTTCCCGAGGGGACCCCAAATGTACATTTCTTGGGATTCAGCCTCATTTGGATGGATTTTAATGTCTCAAATATTTCCCTGAGATCTTCCAGGGTTTCCTCATATGTTCGGCTTTTAACCACCATGTCGTCAATATATACCTCCATGTTTCGTCCTATTTGGGACTTGAAGGTTTTATTGACGAGACGCGTATGATAGGTAGCTCCTACATTTTTTAGTCCGAAGGGCATTGTAGTGTAGCAGTACGTGCCTCGGTCGGTGATGAAAGAGGTTTTCTCTTCATCTTCTCTAGCCATGTATATTTGATGGTAGCCTTTGAATGCATCTAAAAAATATAAAATGTAAAATCCAACAAACGAATCTACTACTGTATCGATCCGGGGGTACGGATAACTGTCCTTTGGACAAGCTTTATTAAGATCAGTAAAATCTTGGCACATTCACCAAAAAGAGTCTGGTTTTGCTACAAGGACAGGATTACGAAGCCATGTGGGATATAATACTTCTCTAATCAATCTGGCTATTAAGAGTTTGTCCACCTCGGCTTCGATTATTAAGCTGCGCTACAGATGTGAAGAGGCGCTTCTTTTGCTTCACTGGTTTGTATGCCGGGTCCACTCCAAGTTTGTGATCAATTATCTCCTGAGGGACGCAGGGCATGTCTTCGACGGTCCAGGCGAACACATCCTTGTATTTGGCTAAAAGCCCTGAAGAGAAGGGCCTTAAACTCTGCTGGGAAAGTAGCACAGATCTTGATTTTTCAATCAGGGAGGCTCGGATCTAAAGCTATCTCCTCAATTTGAACCTCGTCTTGGGTCTCGATCTTTGCCTTGCCCTTGCCTTTATGCTCTGGAGGTTCGGGGATCTCAGTAGCTCCCAGCCGGGGTTGCCCCATCTCTTCCCTCTCTTTCTGACTTATCATGGGCTCTTCAAATCCATCCCAGGTGGATGAGGCATCGAAGGTTTTCAAGTAAGCCTTGTCTGCAATGGACATCGTTTGCGATTGGGACCGCAAGGACATCATATAACAAGCTCGGGCTTCTTGTTGGCCGCCAATGACTGTTCCTTCAGACCCATCACTCAACATAAATTTTATCCCAATATGGAATACGGAGGAAAGGATTCTGTAGGTGTACTGCGTGGGTCGGCCGATTATCATATTGTAGGAGCTGTCCCTTTTGACGATGACAAAATTGGTCATCTCAATTCTGTGCTATCGGGGGAGCTCCAAGACACAGTGGAAGCATTATTTGTCCCTCTGGCACGACCGAGTCTCCGGTGAAGCCCACCAACGGAGTCTTGAAAGGTTTTATCAAAGAATGATCCATATGCATTTTGACCCAAGCATCCCAAAGGATTAAGTCCGCCGAACTTCCGGTGTCTGCGAACACACGGTGCATTTCATATCCAGCCACATTTACGTAAATTACCACGGGGTCATTGTGTGGCATTCGGCTGGGGACTGGGTCTTCGGAGGTGTATCCGAGGCTCATAAATGGCTTCAGTCGCTTTTCCCGATCCTCTCTTGAAGGAAAGTTCCGGTCATACTTTTTTCGGGCATTGTTTGAGTCCCCGGTTGCCGGGCCTCCTGCAATTGTGTTTATTACCCCGGCTACGCGGATTTGTTCATCTTGATTTGCCGCGGGATTGTTTTTGTTATGGCCGCCTCGGTTCTGTTGAGGCAGTTGGCGAGGTTGTGCCGGATTTCTTTGGTTGGCAGCGTTCCTCCGATTGGAATTCGGCAGCAGTTCGACAGATGAACTGCTGCAAATGTCCTTCGTGGATGGCCTTCTCAATTTCAACTTTTAAATGGTTACATGCCTCGGTATCATGACCGTGTTGACCATGAAAAGTGCAGTACTTTGATCGGTCTCTTTTGTCCGAAGCTGACACCATTCGAGGGGGTGGCTCTAAAAGACCTAAGTGTTGGACTTGATATAATATTTCTCTCCTCGACACATTGAGAGGTGTGAAGTCTGCATCGGGATGGCTCCTTGTTCGCGGGGGTCAGTTCTCGATGTTATTGTTCGGGAAGACCACCCGATTCGCCATAGGCGTGGCCCTGGAATAGCTCAATCTGTCTGCGACTCTCAGCTTTTTGAAGGAGAGGGGTTCGGAGTCTTTAGGACTTTTTCTCTTTGTGTATCATAGAATTCCCTTTTTGTCCTGTTTGACTCTTCACCCCGGATAAACTCCGATGCTCTTTCTAGAAGCTCGGAATAGGAGTTTGGCATTCTTTTGGCCAGACCTAATTCAGCGTTGAAGACACCTGGTCGGATGCCACTGCAGAAAGCAGCAACCAGAATTCTTTCATCAACATTTTTTATTTGGACCACCCCATCATTAAAGCGGTCCACAAATTTATTAAGTGACTCATCGGACCTCTGCCGGATATTCATGAGGTGCGATGTGTCTTTTTGCAATATTGATTTACTCCTGAAGTGACTCAGGAATGACTTCGCCAAGTCGTGGAAAGTAGCAATTGAGTTCATCGACAGTTCCTGGAACCATTTTTGTGCCGGGCCTCGAAGAGTTGTTGCGAACAACTTGCATCGGGTTGCGTCGCTGTAACCATACAGGCTAGTCATTGCCACCACGTGTTGTAGGTGATCTGACAAATCAGATTCTCCTTTGTAGCGGTCTAGGTCCGGCAACTTGAATTGTATTGGAAGAGATTCGATTTTGATAGAGATTGTGAATAGATTTCTATCAATCTCTGCCGTAGCAAGAGTATTCAGGAGCAAATTGTTTTTTTTCAAAAGTCTCTTGGATCTTATTTTCGAGGTTCTGCTCCTCGAGTTATTTTAAAACAACCGAGGAGGGTCCTCTCGATCCTGATTTTCTTGAAGAGTGTGCGCCGAGTCTCTCGCGCATCAGTAACTTTTCGCTTGTCGATGAGTGTGACTCATCTGATTGCTCATTTGAGCGTGACGTTGTTAATTTGTGTCGCAGATTGGCTGGGCTCATGGCATCGACCGGCTCTTTGCCAGGTCGTCGGCCGGGGTCACGCTTCTGTTCAGCTTGTTGAGTGGCCACTCGGTTCGAGCGCTCGGACGGAGTTTTGCTCTCGCGTTGTTTCACGAATGCTCGAAAAGACTCGAAGTGGTCAGCAATGTACTTCAGGACATCATTTTGCTTTTGCTGAGCCTCGGTTGGTGCACTGACGTTTCCAGTTCATTGGTATGTACTACGAGGTACTGATCGCTCGTTTCGGCATCCTTGCTAGCAGTTCGTCGTGTTCCACGGTTCTTCATCCTTTACAAAGCAAAAAGAATCATGAACAATTCAGATGACTGAGAATTGATTGAAAGTGATGGAAATCAGTCGATTCCCACAGACGGCGCCAATTGATGAAGCTAGAATTAGATTCTAGGAGGAGAGAGAAAGTGGAATATCCGAGTTGCAAGTATGTGTTTGATTATCTAAATTCTGATTTTCTTCTGAATTGTCTATCCCTTTTTTAGTAGCACTCACGCCCCTTATTTATAGATTTACACGAGGAGGCTTAAGCCTATCTTTATGCTAGCTCAGCTGAAGCTGAATTACATAATTGCCCTTAATGAGGCTGCCACGTAGGCACTTCTAGAACAATCCAGGTAATAAGCTATGTGTGTTACTAATCCACATCATCAGTTCTCATCTCGGATACAGGAAACAATTTAAAATGAAGTCTTTTTCAAGGTCTTTACTGGGCTTGGAATTAAGTAACATTTTACTTTGTTGGCCTATCCTTGTGCGAATGGACAAATTGAGGTGTGCAATAGAACTATCCGTACGGGTCTTAAAACTCAGTATTAGAACAGGCTAAAGGCTGTTGGGTCGATGTGCAGCCAAGCGTCTCATGGGCCTATAAAACCATACCATGAATAGCCAATGGGCATACGCCCTTTAGGCTTGTCTATGGATCTGAGGTCATTATCCCAGTAGAAATAGGTTTGCCTTCGGATGGCATAGCCTTACATGATTCAGAGCAAAATAATGAAGCGTTAATGAATTTAGACTTGCTCGAAGAAAAAAGACTAGATACGTCCATTCAAGAGGCAAAATATAAACAAGTCATGATTAGAAATTATAATTCTAAAGTGAAGCATCGGTATTTAAGACTTGGGAACTTAGTCCGTAGGAAGAATGAAGCTAGCAAAGTTAAAGGTATGAAGAAGTTGGATCCAAATTAGGAAGGTCCTTACTAGGTAGTTGAAGCTCACAAGTCGGGCTACTACAAACTCGCATTTATAAATAGGGATCCTGTAATCCGAATATGGAACAATGTAAATTTGAAAAAGTATTATTCGGGAGTGTGATGATCCCTGAAATTGAAATAAAATGGTCTCTTTTAACTAATCGTGTGAAATAGTAATTAAAAAAATAAAAAAAAAGAGCCGAAGAGCTTAAGAAATAAAATAAAGAGCTAGGAGGGCTGAGATCTAGTGACCCCTTCCCCTCAAAATAACGAGCCATTATGGAACCATCGAGGTGCTAAAGTGGCAAGGATCAGGACTCAGGAAGAAACAAGTTGAATAAAAAAGCATGAGTGCTAGGAGGGTTGAAACTTAGTGGTCCCCCCTCAAAGTAACGAGCCACTCTGGATTCGTTGAGGTTCTAAAGTGGCCAGAATCAAGACTCAGGAAAAAGCAAGTTAAATAAAAAGCATGAGTAGAGGGTTGAGACCTAATGGTCTCCCATCAAAAAGACGAGCTGTCCTGACCAGCTAAGGTTCTAAAGTGGCCAGGTTCAGGACTCGGGAAAAAACAAGTTAAAACATGAGTGTTAGGAGGGCCGAGACCTAGTAGTCCCCCCTCAATATGACGAGCCGCCATTTTAGACCTGTCGAGGAGCTAAAGTGACCAAGATTAGGACTCAAGTAAAAGAAAATTAAATGAAAAGGCATGAGAGTTAGAAGGGCCGAGACCTAGTGGTCCCTTCTCAAAAAAAAATGCTGCCCTGGACCCGTTGAGGAGTTAAAGTGGTCAGGGTTATGTTCAAAGAAAAAGTAAATGCAAATGTAAGCAAAGAGTAAATAAGGTAGGGAATTGAATGGTTCTCCTCATAATTATAGGTACAAGAATCCCTTCAAATGTGTAATCCAATGGAAACCCTACCCTTAATCTGATTAGGGGTCAAACGCAAAAGTGTTTTAGTCTTATACTTGCAACACATAGAAAAATTTTAGTATGATTACAAAGAAGTATAAGTATTTTATACTTAGAATTTTTTAGAGTTTCTTCAAGCCCAAAGAAGGCAAGATTTTATATTTAGACTATTTTTTAGTTATGTTCTGATTTTGTATAAGTAAAATGCAAACTAAGGAGTAAGTATGCAGAAGGCAAAAAAGAAAGAAGGCAAAAAGGAATTCCCGCAAAAAGAAATTCGCATGAAGTAAAGAAAAAAGACTTGCATTTTATTAAAATCAAAAATCTTACAGAAGCCCTACAACTATTACAACAATGAGAAGTTTAAGGCTGTGAAGTGGTGACTTGACTCTCAACAGCAATAGCAGAGCATCTGAATATGGTTGAGAGGAAGGTTTAGGTTGAGGAGGCTTGGAAATGGGACCAATCAGTTCACTAGTTCCAGGGACCTTAGGAAGAGGCTAAGGTGCTTTAAATTTTACCTCCATCTTGTTGATCACCTCATCATTCATTGACTGGTCATAGGGAAGACTAATGTATAGGCTTTCATTCTTCACCAAGTGGTCACAAGCCATTGTAAACCCCACCACGAAGGACTGCTTTTTAAACCCTTTTAGCTTTTGATCAGCCTCCTCCAAAACCAAGAACTCATTTCTGTCTCATATCTTCAACTCTGCTTCGCAGGAGGCAAACTTAACCTTAGCTATTTGGAAATCCTCTTGAGCCTTAAGGATTTGCTTCTCCTTCACAGCCATGTCAATCTGAAGGATTGCTAAGCCTTTCCCTCAGCTCATCAATTTGAGCCTTCCATTCATCAAACCTCTTGCTTACTTTGAGGTTGCACTTCAACTCATTGTCATCCATAGCCTTTTCCATAGCCTCTTTGATTCTCCTGTTGGTCTCGAATTTTAAATGATCAATTTCTTGCCTCATACTAGCCACTTCGGCTACATGAGTTGCTTTCTTTCAACTATGGCAGGCAACATTGCAACTACCTACCTTGGCCTACTCCCGAGCCATCTTGGCATATTGAGATCGGTCGTTGATGTCCAAGAGAGGCCTCGGTCTGAAACTTGTATTCTTTAAAGTAAAGATGCTAGAAAGGGGATGAGCTACCACACAGTGAGCCCATGGCAGATCTTATGACCCGGCAGCCTTCCTTTCTTCTTTAGGGATCGGCTTCCTTTGGCCTAGACGAGGTGTCCATTCTATCACGTTAGAGTTCTTGGGAAATACAAAAGTAGTCATTTCAGCCCAAGGGTAAAGGCGTTCACCTTGTGACGTGATGTGTTACAGAGCTATATTTCTCGAACTTTGACCAGCGACTCGGGTTACCAAGCTGGGGATGGCGGGTGAGAAAGTGGCAGTGAAGGTTGCAATAGTTAGCCTCCTGTCTTCTTCGACCTCATTTTCTGGCTCGGCAAAAATTGTGGCTCAAATTCTCTTTCTAGGAACCCAAGCCACAGTAGCAGGATGAGCAACAACAGCCACTATGATTGCTTGGCTACTAGAGACGGTACTGGTGGTACTGGTAGCGGCAGCGTTTACTACATCCAAGTCAATGAAATTGGCATCCACTACCATCAAAGCATCTCCACTGGCCACAGTTACTTCGAGGGTCGACTGAGCTGACGAGCTTATCCCCAAAGCTAGGACAACATGGACTAAGCTCCACAAAAATCCACTTAGGCCAACAAAAATGACCAGATTGATTAGTTCAGTTTGAATAAAGTCCTGTAAACATAACAAGGAAGGAAAGTTCGATAAAGGTGTCTGGCATAAGTCAATTTTTCATGTGGTCGAAATCCTCGGGGATACTACGACCTGGGAAGAGGCTAGCCCAAGCCAAAATATCATGGCTCAGGGTCATGAGCTGACCTTTGAAGTGCAACCTAAGGATGGCATTCATTAGTTTCTTAGCATCATCAGAGTCCTTTGTAGCGGCATTCCAAGCCGTAATGAACTTCTTAACCAAGTTCTATGGACATCGAGGCATTACCGGGTAAAGCTAATGGGTATAGAAGAACCCCTTCTTCCAATCATGGATGGATGAAGGGTTGCCCATAGTCAACTACTTCCCAATAGCTCGAGGGGATACATAAAAAAATTAATGATTTGGGGTCAGTTTTAACATCATCCTAAGTATTTCTAAGGACAGTGGCACTTCGTATAATCTACATATTATACAAAACCCAACTATTAACCTAATTCCATTAGGGGTCAATTAGAAAATGCTAATGTTCTGCTTAAACTAGCAGTTCGACAGTTCATAAAAAAATAGGGGAATGGGTAATCTTAAACTTGCTTTAAGCTACTCTTGGTATATGGTCATGTATCCGAGAGGAGGTCGGTGACCTCGGTTCGTTCTTTGGAAATTGCTAGAAGTCTCTAAGATGTTTAACAGCCTTAGCTGAAAGGGTATTTTGGGTATTAATGGTTTGGAGTCCTTCATAGTCATTTACAAAGGGCTGAGGGTTTTCCTGAAAAATTCAAGGGAATGGCAGCAAGAAGTACCTTATCATAGGGGTTCAAAAGTTGATCAACTGGATCCTTAAGGGTGGCAGGTAGAGATGTGCTAAGGAGAGAGGAAGGAGAAAACATACCAGACATTGTTGAAAATCCTCTGAAAATCCACAAAATGGTTTGAAGGGTTGAGGAAAGAAAGAGCTTTTGGAAATTAAGAAAAAAGAACCCTAAGAAAGATAATCAAATCAAAATATGGTGAATCAAGCAAGGAAACATAGCAATAAGTGAATTTCAAATATTTGCAATAGTTGTGAAATAAGAGGGAATTTTCAAGGAAATTTTGAAGGAGAATTTGCAAAGGTTCCTTAACGATAAAAGCAAAAAGGTGAGGAAAAAATTCTAAGTCAGGGCATAATATTCTGGTAATTTGGGGTAGTGTGCCTTAGAATGGAGTTAAAAAGAAGGGTAAGAATAGTGGTTGGGCTGGGTTGGCTAAGAACTTGGGTTTAACCTAAACTGGCATTTGAGTTGTGACATTATTTGATAAAATGGCATTAAAGGCGGGTATGGCAAACGAGGCAATTTTCATCGGGTTCCAAGAAAAAGTAATCATAAGGAATAAATAACAAAAACACAATCTAGCTATTAGGAATATCAAGAGTCTAACACTTGTGAAACTAAAGAGGCACTTAGCGAGAACCTTAGTGAGCTTCGGAAGCAAGGGTTCGAAAGAGCTATTGGGGACTTATGTTCTTTAATAATATGAGGGTTTTGACTTTGTATACTCAAAAGTGTGGAATTTAAGCCTCACTGCTCAAATTAAGGATTAGGCATGGGGACTTTAGGAATAAAAGGCTCAATAATTATGGGAATCAGTTAATAAAAGGAAAATTTTGAGGTTTCAGATCACAAAAGTTTTTTGGGCTTCAACTCATGGGTTTACGCACTAAGAGTTTTGGTTCGGGGACTTATGTTCCTAAAGTCATTAGAGCCTTGGCTCACCTATTACTCTGGAAGGCTTGGGGAACTTCGAAGATAGTAGAAGTTTTGGAATAGGTGCTTCAAAGTTTTAATATTATGTAACATCAGGCTTTGGTTTGGTGAAAATCCAAGCTTCTGTTTATTAAATTGACTCATCGTGAGTTTTAGTTTGGAAACTTTAGACCAATGCTGATAAAAGACTTCAGCCTAGATGGGGACTTCAGGTTCACATGTCAGTTCGGCCCTGAGGCTATGTTTAGAACCAAACTGAGATGACTAATGATGATGGACTAATTGACTGCCTATGTGGCATCTAGAAATTTATGTAATATGCTTACGTATGGTAAGCTCATTAAGGGCATTTATGTAATTAGCCATTGTATAGCTGACAATGTCATGGCCCGGATATCCCTCTTTATTATCTATAAATAAGAAGTCCTTGAGTCTTAATTCAGGATTATTACAAATTCACACATTCAATACAACCTCAAAATTCTCTCAATCCAAAGCTCCCTACTATCTCTCTCTCTACATTTCTTGCACTCTTCATCCCGAAGATCTTCAATCCTGTATCCATACTGATATGCATATTTACGATAGTTTGGCTAGAAATTTGATTAGGCTTATGCTAAGAAAGCTTGATCTATTTGGATGATGATTGTCTTTTGATTACGCCTTATAAATCTACATGTTTTAGTCTCCTAATTCTGATATCTTCAGTAATAAGTTGGACTTGTTCCTTGTTACTAACTAATGCAAGCTTTTTATTGTTGTAATCATGCCACATCGATTTCTTGATATTATGATGCCAATACTATTTTAGTTTGATTACTAGGAGTGGTATAAGAGGTACTGAAAACTTATGTTTGAAAACAGAAAATTGGGTTGGCTTCCATTCATATTAATCGGATAAAATATAATTTTGTTTACACCTGCTAAGTGTTTGATAGAAAAACCCAAATAAAAAAGAGAGAAAATTTGAAAATTTTGTTGCTGTGATTTTCTTTTTTGAACTTTTTGTAGAGAAAGCCAGGGAGGTTGAAATCTGGATAGCATTGTCGGAGCTTGGAGGTGATGAATGACAGGAAAGATTTGGTGATTTTTTTATTTTTGTGAGACGCTTGAGTTTTTATTTTATTTTATTTCTATTACGAATAAATTAAGTCAATTGGCTTGATTGTTTTGACAAAACATGCCCCTTGACTAACTAGAGAGACAAGGTTGACAAACTTTTTTGGGAGCTCAGCCATAAAATGACCAAATTGGCTAACATAAAAAAGTTCAAGGACTATATTGGTGCAAATAAAAGTTAGAGGACTAATGATGTTTTAATAAAAAGGTTGAAGGACTAAATCGACAGGCTATTTTTCCATTTCGAAATTTGTTTGTGGAATGTTTTAAAACTTCTAAATCAATCCTTTGGCTCATCTACATTGTAAATTAATTTATTTATGTCAATATCAGTTTAATTTTATACATTTTCACCTAAAGTCTAAAGAACTCTATTTCTATTGTAGAAAAATGTATGAACTTTTTATAGAATGAATCCATATCATCAAATCTTTTCAAATCAAGATACATTTAAAAAATAAAAAAGAACCCAAAAGTCAAAATAGAAAAAAGAATTTAAAGTCATTGAAAATATTTGATACTTTAATTTGATTAATTACATGGAGTCCTTTAACTTTTTTATGTACATTTATTTTAGTTCTTAAACTTTTGAATTCATATAATTAGTAATTTAGTTTTAAAAGTATTAAACTGTATACTAAAATAAAGTACTTTTCTTAATAATAAATATAAGGGTAAAAATGAACTTCTAGTTGAGGGGCTTAAAATAAAAATATATCATGTAATATTTGATAAATACTCCAATAAAAGATTAAATAGAAAAATTTAAAGAACTGAAAATAATTATTTTTAAAAAAAGTACAAAAATTTAGAAGTAAGTAATTCATTTAGGCATGAAGAAAAATGCTCCCATTGGATTTCGTGGATTGAAATATGTAAAATTTTGAGTATAATTTAAATTTTATGAATATGAATTTGGCCCCTCGTCGTTATTTAGGTATGTTCTTTATTATTATTAAACCACCGGTTCCTTTGTAGAGGTTGGACACCCATCTTATTGAAAAATGTAAAATAATAATACAAGGAGGAAATTAGGCCAATATTTCCGATAAAAGGTACATGATTAAGGTTAAAAAAAAAAAAAAAAACCTAATTAAGCCCTATTATAGTGGGGCTTGCCTACTCGTTCAAGGGCATACCGGCCAAATCCATGTTCAAAAGTCCTTCGATATGACTTGGAATCGAAACAGAACTGAAAAATAAATTATAATAATAATTTGAACGACCTAACTTAGGAACTACAAGTTCTAAGTTATTTAATAAATCCACAACAGATTTTACTTCACGAAAAATATAAAGTGTAGTTGAAATCTTGAAATATGTCGAGAACTTTCAAGATGGGAGGTTCAATCTTCCAAGGAGCATCTAATAACCTATTAATTATTTGACAAAGTGTTTCTAAATCAATCTCAATAGTAACGATAATGTCTCAAAATTAAATCCCATCACAATACTATAATAAACTTACCAAACTATATAGATATCTTATATGTGTACTACAGTTTTCGTTTTGATAGAAAAATTATGTAAACTCATAAATTTGTGCATCATTTATGAAAACTAATCCTATTGGCATACACTATGTATGTGCACAATTGTAGAAAAAAATAAAAATAAATTTATTTAAACAAAGAGTTATTAGAAATTATTAAATTGGAAGGGAGTTGAGAAAGTTATGGGTTTGAGTTATTTTTTTTTAGAAAATTTCACAACAAATACATATTACACCAACAAAAAAGACTTTTCCATTATGAACTGAATCTTTACAAATAAAGTAGTAATGTTTCCTCCGCGTCCTGGCCAATATAGTTGCATGTCATGAAGTATGCCAAATTATTATACTTTTCATATTTAATTCACATGTGCTATTATATTTATCATGATTTTTATATTTTATTAACTTACAAATTATTAATTTAGCCATTTTAAATGATTTTGGTTGGATCTTACAATTTACGATTCGATCATACTATTTAATTTGAAAAACTCAAGTCGATCGTATGTAGAATCCCAACTCTATAAAATATGTTTACACATTATTATACATAGTTAGATTAGATATTGTATAATATAACATTTAGTAATTAAAATAAGAAATACACTGTCGCAAAAATTGTAATTCCAACCTAGGGCACTTAACACAGTAAAATTTATATGGTTATTGAGCAACTACTAGGTATTTTAGTAGTTAGGAAACTCCCATTTAGAGAAACATGTCCCCATATTTTTAGTAAAACAAGCCACCAAATCTAAATTGGTTCGTCATATTAGTGACATATTGAACAACTATTAGAATGTTAATAGTTGTTCAATGACCATCATAAACCCTACTAACTTGACACCACAACTGTATACGAATATTACTCTAACCATATGTTTTCATACTTTAGTCTCCATCATAAAATTGCAATAATAAAATTGCCATAGAATCTTCTGTCTCACACCCTGTCTCACACCCTGTCTCACTACCTAATGAACTGTCAAGATTATGTACAGTAATTTTAGTAAAATAATCTTGACCATTCATTTGTAGTATGACTGGAAGCGAGACAAAGTATGAGATAAAAGATCCTTAGCGAGTAAAATCTCGTCAATTAAATTATTGTTGTGAAACTATACAAAGTGATAAGGTGTTAAAGATACCAATATGTCACTGAATTTGCAAAATAAGAAATAAAATTTGACCACAAATCTAAAATCAAGGGTTGTTAAATCAATACGATTTTGTCACGTAAATTAGTTTTGACAGGTGGTTCTCAATTTGTGGTCCTCTAAATCATTTTATATCTAAATTGTTTGGTGGACTTAATCCAATATTTAATTTTGGATTTTAGTGTAACCAAAAATATACTAATTTAGTCTCTTATTTTTAGAATATTAACTAATCTGATTCCTTATTTATCACAACAAACTAATTTAGTCCCTCATCTTTGAAAAATTTAACCATGGTCTGTGATGAAAATTATGGACAAATTAATGTACCAATTTACATGATAATCACGTGATTATTACACATGCAGTACATGTGTTGTTAATGGATCCGTTAACTTGTCCATAATTTCTATCACAAATATTATATTGGTAAAAAAAATTTAGGATTGGGAACCAAATTAGTTATAAAGTGATAGACAAGGGATCAAATTAGTCGATATCTTAAAGATAAGGAACCAAATTGGTCTTTTTCCCTTTAGTGTAATGCAAATAAAATTATGGGAAATTTTGTAGTGTACCATTCTATTGTTCTTTCAAACCTTGTACCATACAAATGTTTAAAGTGCATAATATTATACAGATATGTATTGCACAAATATTTAAAGTAGAACGATATGATTACATCATGGACCATATAATTTTCCAAAAATTTTAGATGAGGTAGGACAACGCACCATTTACCCCTTAATCCTTGAACATTGTTTGGTAGACAAGTACCATCCAATGCTTTTAAACTCGGACCGGAAGGTGACCAAGTGAAGTTTTGGGTTCATGATTCAACCGGTTCAATCGATTGAACCATTGATCACATGATTTTTCCTTTTTTTTTACTCTTTCTTTGAATTATTTGTTTAAAAAATTACATAAGACAGTAATCAAATCTTGATGTTCAAGTGGAACCGTGAGGAGTCTAAATCTCATAGAGAAAGGGTTCAAAACCCATCAACAACATTTTTTCCATCATCTACTTTCAAATTTTGCCCAAAAAAAATCATGATTGTTCCCCTACCTTCCCTTTACACCAAAGCCACCACCTTCCTCCTCTCTTTACTCCCCTTTCCCTTCTCTCCTCCCTCCACAGCTCCACTTCCCTCTTTGCTTTCATCTTTTTTCCTGCCACTCCAATGCTCCTTGCCCTTCCCTGTCAATCTCTACCCCCTTATCCCCGTTGGCTCCAACTTCTTTTTCCTCCCCTTCTTCTATCTAGTTGGCCATCAAACCTAAAATCTCTACCTTCTCGCTTAATGAATCTTTTTTTTTTTTTTGGAAATCTGCCATTGATTTGGTGAAAAATGCCGTAGATCTAGTTAGACAGGGGTAAATTTGATGAAATTGGCTGAGGAATGGTGGTGATTTTGGAAAATTTTATTAATTTGGGCTTTGATTATGTGGAAAAGCATAAAAAAAAGGATCCAATTGATTTAGCCGGTTCACTGGGTTCTACTGGTTTTCACTGGTTTTTTTGCCACTTCTTACTGTAGTACTCGATCGGACCGATGCCATGGTCGGTTCTCGATTTAACTGGTCGAACTGACCAGTCCAATTCGGATTTGAAAACACTGGTACCATCCACTTCTAGATAAGGATGGTAATTTTTTATACGACATGATTTCTGACACAACATCAACACGATCACGATACAAAATAAATAGATTATTATACGACTTGAATTTTATCGAGCTATTATTGGATCAATTCATTTATGACACGACGGATGTATTAAGTCAACTCATGGACTAACACGATAATGATTTACGTTAATGTATGAATAGATTTTTCTAGAATATTACCTTAATTATAATTAATTATATCATATTTTAACATTGAAATAATAGTTTTAAGGATGGCCATAATGCCTGAGCTAAAATTGTTAATCATTGAGCAATTTTTGCCAATATTCCAAACTTACTCTTCACACATAAAACAGATCGTTACCAAAATCAATGAGCTTCACATTTATGGGTCCTACACTTCCTCTCTCTTACCCCATAAACCACAATTGACCTTCCTTCTCCCTTGTTCTTCAGTTAGTTCTCCGGCCGCCACTCTTTGCCCTTCACCTCGGTGATTCCACCTCCACCCACACTCTCTTGTCCTCCCTTCCTTCTCTTTTAATTATACACTCCACAACACCCCACTGTTCAAACCCTCTTCCCCTTATCTATTTCTCCTCCTTACAATGACAATGACATTGTAAGAGTAGCTCATCCACGCCCATACAAAATGGAAACATAATTCATATAAAACTATTCTAGCCATGTGTAAAACTAAAAATAGCCTAGATTAAAAGTTTTCACAAAGTCAAAGATCCAAGTGGAGGTGCCCATCTTTCATACAACAAATAAATCTTATGATGTCTGTGGTATATTAGTTAGCATTGTTTTGTGGAGTGCAATAGCAATTCAAACAAATAAGAATCCAAATAGCCAATTGATGATACCAAAATTAATCAAGTATGACCAGAGGACATGTGTCAAGCTGTATCGATCTCCTAGGGATAAAATACCTCGAACAGATCAGAAGAATGAGCAGCCAGCTCAAATGATCAGTTGCCGACTACAATAATAGTTCATACTATGAGCAGATTGAGAAAAATAAACCAGCTCAACTACCGAGCAACTTAAATGAAATAAATGAGCTGACTTACAAATTGGATAACATGTACTAATAACCACTATAAATAGTAGTTTTCATTCATTTGTAAACCAAAAAGAGAAAACCAAAGAAACAGAAAGTGTACTACAACAAGAAAATTAGTCATGTCTAATAAAAATTGAGAATTTTCCTAAGTTGTATCTCTGTTTACATTTATTCCTATCTACAAAAATTCTTGTTTCATTAATTGGCGTCGTCTGTGGGAATCTTGATACAAAAAGCCCATTTGACTCTCTTGTTCTTGAATTAATACCATGACAAAATGTTTACACAAGATACAAAATCACAGCAAGTGTCAAAATCAGGAAGAAGAATCAATTCCACTTGATTCTTTTAGTCTAGAAACACAAAATCAATCATCCTTAAATGTCTATACCTCCAAGAGAGGAAATGCTTGAATTTCTCACCAATAATTTTCAAGCCATTAAAGATTTTGATGAAAGTCAACATAATCAAAGGCCTTTTGGTGAAGAAATAGCAAGTCAGTTCTCACGTCACTATACAACTTTATCTCCTGTTCCGTAGCGTGCGGAATCTATTTTCGATCAAATAGGTCTGCACTTGAAGAAGAAAGGAGATTCTACTTGGCATTCAGGTGATAATCTGAACAAGAAGAAAGATGATTTGATGGCTAAAGTTGATCAAAGAGTACAACAACTCTTAGGGAAAAAGACTACTCCAACCTTTGAGATGCTCACTACTGACAAGGATCCACCACTCCAACTATTCAATCTGAACAGATGCCTCCTCATTTCAAACAACCAGATCTTGATACTTACAAAGGCACGATTGATCCAACAGACCATATGGCTTATGTCTCATCTGTAGCCAGATTCTTTGGATATTCTGACGTAATAACTTGTAAATTATTTGCAACAACTCTGAGAGCGTCAGCTCAGAATTCATTCAAAGTGTTACCCTCTTATTAGTGGATTCCTTCACTAACCTTGCTAAAAAATTCTTACGCCATTTCATGAGCAGAAAGACTATTTAGAGAAAGGCGTCACATTTGCTAAATATCCAACAGCGACAAGATGAGACATTGAGCAATACATTGGACGTTTCAATAATGAAGTTGTACATATCTGAAATGCTGATGAGACATTACTTATAGCTACTTTCATGAGCGGTATTCGACCAAGAGTATTTAATGCCGACCTTGCTTTCGATGTTCTAAAAACA
Source organism: Cinchona pubescens (assembly GCA_025175665.1). NCBI lineage: Eukaryota > Viridiplantae > Streptophyta > Magnoliopsida > Gentianales > Rubiaceae > Cinchona > Cinchona pubescens. The sequence continues at coordinate 3,668,402 of JANKKI010000232.1, forward strand.
ATTGGAGAACTCCTTCCGAGATTTGATGATTACATTAGAGGGGAAAAGTCTAATCAAGCAAAAAGAGAACTGAATGAACCTCAAAACAAGAATCCGAAAGCTTTCGATAAGTCAACTAAGTCCAATAAGAAGAGATGATCTGAGGATTCTAGTTCTCAAAATGCTCAACCTATTACTGCAGTAGATCAGGTAATAGAGGCACCTCTTTTTAAATGAACTAATATTTTACCCGATGAAGAATTTACCCCTCTCAATACCTCTCAAAAAGAAATTCTATGTCAAGTTTGACATATGGTAATTCTTCAACCACTAGTCCCAACTAATTTTCGGTCAGAGTTTCATCGGACGGATCGGTCAAAATATTGTGCTTATCATGGAGATCATGGACACGATACCGAAGAATGTAATGATCTCAAAATAGAGATAGAAAGAGCAATAAAAAATGGGCACCTGCAGGAGTACATTCTTCGTGCTGCTGATCAGTTTTGATGTAATAAAAAACATCATGCAAGAGATGATCGATTACTCCCACGACTAAATTATTGAACAGCAAATGTCTGGCCAAATGATCAGTGAGGACCTCGTCGTGACAATAATGACATAACAGGAGTTATAGAGACCATTGTCGGAGGAAGTGCCAGTGGAAATTCTTCAAATGCCAGAAAGAGATATGCTCGGCATACTCAATGGAAAGAGAATATTCTGAAAAAGCCTTGTTCGCATTTGAATATCAATTTTACCATTGAGACCTTGTGCCAAACCGATATTCCCATACAGATTCGATTGTTATACATGTCAAAGTAGGGGACTATTGAGTACACAAGCTCTATATCGATGAGTAGTGGAAGCTTAGTTAATGTAATTTATTGCCACACATGGTAAAAAATGGGAATCAATGAAGAACATATTCGACCTGTTAAAACACCTCTTGTCGGATTCACAAGTGATTTGATCAATGCTGAAAGGTCCATAACATTGTCCTTGACCTTGGGAGAAATACCCTACTCTAGAATAGAACAGAAATAATAAATTTTATGTTGGTCAAAAAATCTTCGGCCTACAACGTGATTTTAAGCCGACCTTCACTGTATACGTTTGTAATTCTTCCATCCATCTATTACCTAGGGATAAAATTTGCCTAAGAGACGGAATCAAAGGACAGGTATGGAGAGACCAACAAGAAGCTTGGGAATGCTATATGTCTCTCAGGAGGAGAAATTTGGAAAAATCACCTGTTCAAGGCTCCATTGAAAATGAAAAGTGCACAAGCCAGACATCCCATAAAGCTGCTGAGACTTCAGAAGCTGAAAAACCTAATGCTAAGCTGTCAATTGAAGAAATTTCTTTTGATCTTACTCAATAATATCCAGAGAGAAAGTCGTGAGTTTATTCCACCCTGTCGACCACATTGAAAACAGAGAAATCAGATTAAGTTTATTCTGCCCTGCCCTGCCGACATTTTTACCTGTTCACCTGAGGACATGCCTGGAACACCTCGAGAAATCATAGAGCACAAGTTAGGAATTGACCCGTCTCATAAATCTCTTAAACGAAAAAAAAGACATTTTGGACCAGAAAGTAGCAAGGTCATAGAGACTGAGGTCGATAAACTACTTGTAGCTCAGATTATCTAAGAAGTACTCTACCCAACTTGACTTTCAAATCCAGTTCTCGTACCAAAGCCAGATACTAACTGGCACATGTGTATCGACTTTACAGATTTAAATAAAGCCTGTCCTAAGAACAGTTACCCTTTGTTTCGGATCGATACAATAGTTGATTCTTTAGTTGGGTTTAAAGTAGGACACTTCCTAAATGCATACAAAGGATATCACCAGATTTTCTTTAGCAAAGAGGATGAGGAAAAAACAGCTTTCATCACTGACAATGGTACTTATTGTTACCAAACTATGCCCTTTGGTCTTAAAAATGCTGCAGTAACTTATGAGCACCTAGTCAATAAGTTGTTCAAGCATAAGATCGGACGAAATATGAAGGTCTACGTTGATAACATGGTTGTAAAAAGCTAAACTTATGAAGATACCCTTTTCGACCTCCGAGAAGTCTTCTTAATAATGAGATCAGTGAATCTTTGGTTGAATCCTCTGAAATGCACTTTTGGAATACCTTCAGGAAAGTTCCTTGGGCTCATCATTTCTCAGCGAGGAATTGAAGCAAATCCAAAAAAAGTCCAAGCCATCATTGACATAAAACCTCCTCGCTCAGTAAATGAGGTTCAATGTTTGACTAAGTGAATAGCTACGCTAAATCGTTTCCTGTCTAAATCAGCAGAGCGAAGACTTCCCTTCTTCCAAACAATCAAGAAAGCCAAAAATTTCAAGTGGACTGATCAGTGTCAGCAAGCCTTTGAAGAACTTAAACGGTATCGGGTCTTTGGCTAGTATTCCTCATCAGACTGCTCTAATTGAAAATGAAGTCCTATCACTATCTATCAGTAACCCATTCTGCTATCAATACAGTTCTTGTATCAGAACGAGACAAAGTTTAACGTTTGATCTACTTTGTTAGTAAAGTTCTGCAAGAACCTGCATGAAATTATACAAATATAGAGAAAGTGACTTTTACTCTTGTGGTTGATGCTCGAAATTAAAGTCTTATTGTCAAAGTCACAATTTTGGTCATTGTAAATTTTCCTCTCAAAACAGTTTAAGCCAAACCTGATGTACCAGGTCGCATGCTAAAATGGTCTATCGAATTGCTTGAATATGATCTCAAATGCCAACCTAAAGCACAAGCTCTCATTGACTTTCTTATTGAAAGTACTTTTTTAGAAAAAATAGGAGAATTATTGATCATTAAAGAGAAAGTCGAGGAACGGTATCCCATTTGAGAAATACATGTAGATTGGTCAGCCAATGAAACAGGTTTTGGAGCTGAGATTATGTCATTCAAACACCAAAAGGAGACCGGCTAACTTATGCTATTCAATTTGAATTCCAAGCAACCAACAATGAGGCAAAATATGAAGCAGTTATCACTAAAATAAAGCTTGCTCAGAAAGCAATGCTTATGGGTTATTACTGACCTACAATACACAATAATACTTACCAAATGGCAAAACATTATCATAAGTGCCAAATACATACTCTTATTATTCGCAAACCAACTATAGGAATGACTTACATTCTAAGATCCTAACCCTTCCAACAGTGGGGACTTAACATATTAGGACCATTTTCGAAAGATAAGGAAATTCAAAGCACTTGATTTGGCAGTAGATTACTTTTCTAAATGGATTGAAGTTGAACCTCTTCGGTCAATTTCTGGCACAAGTATCAAAAAGATTTTTTGAAAAACATTATCCGCCGATATGGAATACCTCGAGATATCATCTTAAATAATGGAACTAAGTTCGTCGGGATACCATTTTGACCATTCTGTGAAGAACTTAGGAATTCAAATGCATACGACTTCGATTGCTCATCCTCAAGCCAACGGTCAGGCAAAACTTTCCAATCAAACTCTATTATCGGACTGAATTGACTGAGCAAAATGGGCATGGGTAGAAAAGTTTTCGAGTGTTATATGGTCTTACTGAACAACTCCTCGAACACCTCACGGAGAAATACCATTTTTAGCTTGGTGTACGGATCTAAACCTATTATTCCACCAGAACTAGGAGTTTGTCCTGTAAGAACTACAAGTTCGTCTCAAACTGATAATGAGAATATCAGAGAAATTGATCTGGATCTATTAGAAGAATAGAGATTAGTTGCGGCAATCTGAGAGGCAACTTACAAATAGTGTATCAAAAAATATATTGATTCTGCTATTCCATTGAGGTATTTCAGACTTGGAAATCTTGTTCTTTGGAGAAATGAAATTAGCCGAGCAGATGGAAGTCATAAGCTTGATGCTAATTGGGATGGTCATTATCAAAAGTGGAAGCCCATTCATCCCGATATTACAAATTAGTTGATCAGTTTGGACAAATAATTGCTCGAATGTGGAACATAATTACCTTAAAGAAATATTACAAAAGAATTTGAAAATGATGATCTATTCGTTATAAAAATTTTGATGTACATAAATTTTAACTAAAAGAGTTATTTACGTCATTCTAATTATCTTCTACTAAAACTTCCCTGAGTACATTTTTCTCTATACGAGGCTCGAGAAAGTTGTCACCAAGATCAGTAATAAATTCTCTATCTACTAATGTATTATAATTGGAGAAAGAATTAAAATCTAAGGGCAAGTCAGGGAATCTCCTTTTCACTTCTTTCAGAACCTCTTTAAATCCTAAGACACTGGCCTACTGACAGAAGGTCATTAAATCTTCCTTTAGAACTGGTGACCCAAAGTACTATTCATAAAATAAACTAAGGAAGAAGACGAAAAAGATTGACCAAACTTAATTTGCTCGAGCTCAGACTTGTATTTATTCACTTCCTCTTACTTTGACAAGGGATAACTTAAGTTTTCAGCCATTGGTTACACCTGATCCCTTAGCTATTGCTGTTCTACTTCATGTTTTCTTTCCAATTCAATAACTAAAGAATGATGGTCACTGGAGCTCTTCACTGCCTTGGCAAGAGCAGTCAGCAAGTTGTTGTCTTAAGACTGTTTCATTATCAACTAATTTTTGAAGTTGCTCTTTCAGCACACTAACTAGTTTTTCAGCCTTCAGACAATGTCAGTGACTTTCACTCGTAGCATTGCCGAGCTAAAGTAGAAAGAAAAGATTAAAAAAAAGCTTACTGCATAATATGATTGATCTGCTTCAGTTTGGAGTTGAGTTGTTGGGAGGTTGGCCGCGTATGTTTGGTCTCGATATATGAAAGCATTATCAAGCCAGTTGTTTGCCACTCGACCATGTTGTCCTCGATCATTTATGGTCAAAGACCATAAAGGATTAAAAGGAGTTCTGTTCAATTCTCCCTTTCCATCTGTGATTAGCTGGACCAACCTGGCCGTCCAGTCAGGAAGGGCCCGAGATCCACTGGAAACCTATTCCTATTCAAGAGTCCATTCATGAGCCCCTAAAGTTGCATGCCAAGTAAGTATTTCATTATTTTCTAGAACGCAAAAAGCTTTAGACTTATATGACCAGGGACAGAAAAACCCACTTAAAACTAGCAGAACAGAAGAAGGAGTTCAAATTAGTGGGATGGCAGTAGGAAAACAAGAAGAAGTTGAAGAATCTCTTCTCTTACACTAACGAGCCATTAGAGGAGGAATTGCAGGATCCTGCTCTTCAGATTCTTCTATCAATGTTAGAGCTGATCTCTTTCTCTTCGAAGCTTTGATAGCATGTGCTTTTCTTTTTTGAGCTGTCGTTATTGAGCTAGAAGAACTCCTTGTTGCTCTGCTGCTTGGTGGAAATTGATCCACTATTCGAATGTGTTCAGGAACGACTAAACTGGCACCTTCAACCAAAGAACCAAATAGCATTGGCTTCGCTAAGAATTCTATTCACAAATAAAAGCAAGTCAAGTAAGAGCAAGTATAGCTCAGAAATACATGCAATAATTTGGATAATTACATCCACTGTACCCTTCGAAAGATTGGCTCCTTCAACCAGGTCAGCCTATAATAATAAATTATGGTCACCAGTGGAATTTTTTCCTCTAAAATGAATAGCTAAACCTACTTCATTTAATTTATTAACCCCTTGGAATGATTCTTCATCCTATTCTCCCATAGGGTCAAAATTGAGAATCAGATCGCGATAAGGAAGGACCACTTTGAATTATTTTATTATTCTGAGCTACGAAGAAGAAGTAGGATTTCCAATTCTTAATCGAGCTCGGCATATCAATAGAAATCCCTGCTCATTTGGATCGGCTTGTAAAATAGTAGAATCCAAACTCGTTGCACTGCACTAGTTTATAAAAACATCTGAATTCATGTACAAAAGCCTTCAACTTTGCGTACTTGCAGATCAAACCGTATGCAATGAGGATTCGAATGGAGTTCGGCATCAACGGAGAAAAGCAAATGCAATCAAAGAAAGAGCAGAGAGATAATAAGATTTCACAAATTGGAAATCGAAGACCTACTCTGAACTGGTCTTCAAATATAGTGACAAATCCTTTAGGAGGGTTATGTGCTCGATCCTCTTCATGGGGGATTTGAATAGCCACAGTATCAGGAATGTGATATGAAACCCTCAATCGAAGGATATCACTTACTTGAAGTGCGGATTTAATATCAGCAGTGGCTAAGGGATGTTTCGGTGGGGAGAAGAAAGAGAAACCTGACTAGATCCTTCCTCTATTAGTGGCATAGTTTTGATAGGAACAACATCGAACGCATCAAAAATGTTCAATGAGAAATCCATTTGAAGAAAATTTTGAAGGATTGAAAAAAAGCTTAAGGATTTCGAATACGAAAAGAAGAAACTGCTATGAAGGCTTAAAAGTTTTGAAAAGAAGATAAAAAGGAAAAATTTTGAATTTTTGATAAAAAGATATATATAAGTTAGTGGGAAACAAGGTGACTTTTCAAGTTTTCCTATGAAAAACTAAAACGTGATGGCCTAGCAATAACTATCCCAGTAATAAATGTGCCTAAAAAGTAAGTACGTCTTTTTACATATCAAAGGGTTACAATTTTCCAGAAACTGATAGCAGTTTAATTCCTATCCGACCTACAACATCATATATCGGGCTCCTCATGGTCAAAAGAGTAAAGGTCGACCTACCGAAGTGCTTCCAATGGTTCGGCCGAATAAGGGTCGGCTCGCCTAAGTGCATTAAGTAGTTTTAAATCCCTAAATTGATGACACCAATTAAGTGTTAGGCTTGCCGACGTGTTTTAAGTAACCATTTATAATATGAACATGCTTGATCACGATGGATAGTCCGAAGAAAATACAAAAGTTATTGATCATAATAAGAATAACTATTCAGAAGGTCACATTGGATGACCTCTAGATCAGAAGAAGATGGAAACTTTACAATCATTATGCAAATGAGATCAAATATGATCAAAATTTTTATTCAACGAAAATTCTAGATTATACAATGGTTGATTTAGGAAAAAAATGCTGAACAGAAAGATTACAAGAGAGATACAAGTTTTATTCAATAAACAATAAATAAAAACTCAAATGGTGGAAATACGGAAATTAGTCATATTATTACAAGATTAGCAAAAAAGAGTACAAGCTCCTATTTTGCTCTTGTTGATCTCCTTCAGCCTACTTTACTGAAGGGTTTTTAACAGAAATAAGAGTTCTTGTTACATCCTGATTATCAAAATTAAGAAAAGTTAGAGGATCCTATTCTACATCGAAAAGATCTACGTAAAAAAAAAAAGTCTAGATAACTTCTTTTTCTACTTCTTCAATCACTTCTATAACTTCTTTAGGAAGAACACTCTGAGTAAGAGAAGAAGTAGATCTGGGTTTTCTAAACTCAAGGCCCAGCTCGGTCATTCGATCGAAAGTAGTAGCTGCATTAAAATATGAGAAACTGCTATTCTCGAACTCCAATATAAGGAACCGAGCTCAAATATCATTCAGAGCTTTGCCAAAACCAGCCTTAGCACCCACTTTACAGAATTTTCCTAAGTCTTCACTTAGGGTATTTATTAGATGCCAAAAAAGAATTGACACCGTACAGAGGAAGTCGCTCTATCAGAAGTTCTTCTTGAGCAACCCTCAGCTTAGTAGATTTGGAAAAAAGGTTCTGAGAAATTTGATTATATTCCTCTTTTATTTTCACTGTCTCGACTAAATGTGAGGATTGAAGTTCTTCGTACTGTTTCTTTAATTTCTCTTCCAGTTCAGCTATGGCTTCAATATGCTTCTTCTGTTCAGTCAGTCTTATTTCTTCTATCTGCTTAGTTCTATCATTATTTATTTTTGTGATTGATTCCTCCAAGACAAAAATTTTCATTACATTATCTCCCCAGTGTAGTATAATGCTATGAAGGTAACAACCCGATAAGAACCAGTGCATGGCTCCTCGAATTACCCTATGCCTATCCTTAGATTTAAGAACGTCTTTCTGAGGAAAGGCAGCAAAGAGATAGTTCCAACAGACATTTGCTTGATCCTCCAATATGATCATCAATGGTGATCGGCCAGTCTGGAATAAAGTGTTGTGCATCAGTACTAGAAGATTCCTTGAGTTCTTTTCCTTTCCTGGAATCACTCAAAAGTTTTATCGCTTCTTCATCGTGCTTTGGAGAATCAACTAAAAGGATAGGAGGTTGATCTCTTTTAACTAGTGGAACCTCAGTTTCAAGGACGAGATCATCCCTTTGTTCAGGGGAGTGAGACACATTCCTTTTCCTGGTAGAAATCTCTTCCTCTTTTTGAGGACTTAAACTAGGTTCGACTACTGTTTGAAGATTTGGAACTACAGATCCCAAAATTACTACACCCTCTTCAAGGTTAGACGGATCTGCAAACCTCTTTTTTGTACTACGAAATCTCCTTACAACCTTCTTCTTGGAAGCATCTTCAGTTAACATGACATTGCCTAAATGAAAGCTATTCCCAACAAGGGTATTATCATTCGAATCTTGCCTTGATTCAGAGATGCCATGGAGTTTATCAGAAAAGAAAAGAGGAAGAATGAGAGAAGATTGTACAGAGAAAAAGATTCAGAAAGGAATTCACAGGAATTTTACTAATCTCAACAGTAAATTCACCAAAAAAAACAAAAAGATATTTCATTTTGGGTATTTATTAACTACGACGAATCGAAGCGACACCTGGATAAAAAGGGGCCACCAATATTTAATGAGAATTCTCAAAAGACGTGACGATTAAATAAATGTCAAAAGAACATGAGTTATTTCGGATCAATAAAACATGATCTACGATTCAAGATTCATGGAGGAGGTTTCTGATGATACCAAAATTCATTGAATACGACCAGAGGATGTGTCAAGCTGTATCGATCTCCTTTGGATAAAACCCCTCAAACATATCAGAAGGATGAGCAGGTAGTGTGGATCATCAGTTGTAGACTACAATAATAATTCATACTAGCAGATCGAGAAGAATAAACCAGTTCAGCTACTGAGTAATTTACATAAATAAGCCGACTCTACTTACAACTTGGCTAACATGTACTAATAACCACTATATATACTAGCTACTGAGTAATTTAAATAAATAAGCCGACTTACATATTGGCTAACATGTACTAATAATCACTATAAATACTAGTTATCATTTATTTGTCAACCAAGAGGAGAAAACCAAAGAAACACAAAATGTACTACAACAAGAAAATTAGTAATGTATAATAAAAATTGAAAATTTTCCTAAGTGTATATCTCTTTACATGTATTCCTATCTACAAAATTCTTAGTTCGTCACCAACAAAGGAGCCACTAATGATGGCACGAAAATGACGAAGACGGAGCTGAGGATTTGAGGGCTTGTCGACCGGCCAGGCGGATTGGGGATTGAGCCTAGTTAGGGACGGGGAACTGGAAATGCAATGGATATGGGAGTCAAAATAGGATGGGTCCCACATAAAAAATTACTTGTAGATATTATGATTTACTGGAAATGATATTTTTGTCATTTAATTAAAAAATGCTCTATTTTGTATTAATCTCTTAATTAATAATTTTAAATTGGCATTATCATTTGCCTAATTTTAATTAAGATTACTAAATCAAACATAATATTTATATTAAATATTATGTAAAAAAATTTCAAAATATTTAATGATATATTTTAAGTTGTTATGAAAATAAGCTGCAAGTTATTTAAGTTTACGAATAAATTGTATAGAATAAATAAGTAATATAAGAATAAGTAAATCAATCAAATACAAACATCATAAAATAAAAATAGATTCCATATGGTACGACACGTGACCAATAAAGATTGAGTTAACACGCACAACCAACTCCTTGAGGAGGCTGTCCATTTTATAATCCCTCAACAACCAGCCGACAGGCTCAGACTCAAAAAATATAAAATAAATAAAATATATTGTTATAGTTGAAAAATTCCATGGTGGCAGGCAAATTGGGATCGCATTCACTCATCACCTGCACTTGATTTCCCACTTCGGAAGAAGAGTTCTTCATTCTTCTGACAAGAAGACGCCGTTTTTTTATCAAGGGGTGTGGGATCCGATCCGATCCGATCATATCATTTCTCAATTCAATTCGATCCGACGTCAAAGACACCGCAGACGACCAATTAATAATACTTTCACTAATCGGAGAATTCTAGTAATTTTCAACAATGTCCCTGAATATGAAAACCCTAACTCAGGCATTCGCCAAGGCATCTGCAGTGATCGAGAAAACTGTTCAAACCACCGTGCAGGAGGTCACGGGCCTTCCTAGGCCGTTACAGGATTACGACTTGTTAGACCAAATCGGTTCAGCCGGGCCGGCCCTATCGTGGAAGCTATATTCTGCAAAGGCGCGTGACGGACACGCTGTGTATCCGAATGTTTGCGTTTGGCTGCTGGATAAGAAGGTGCTTTCGGAGGCAAGGCAGCGGGCCGGGCTGTCCAAAGCTGCGGAGGATGCGTTCTTGGACATTCTGAGGGCGGATGCAGCACGGTTGGTGAGGTTGAGGCATCCCGGTGTGGTGCATGTGGTGTATGCAGGCGCTGGATGAGAGTAAGAATGCGATGGCGATGGTTACTGAACCATTGTTTGCTTCGGCCGCAAATGCGTTGGGAAATTTGGAAAATATTTCTAAAGTCCCCAAAGAGCTCAAAGGAATGGTAAATTGTTCAATTTGTTGAAGCATTTGGATTTACTTGAGAATACTTTCTAGTTAAGCTTATTCTAATCTGAAGACTTTTTTAATCCTTGTAGATTTAAAAGTAATTCTAAGCTGAATTGATGTGATTTTTACTGCATCTAGCCAATGAAAATCTGATTTTTTATCGAGGATTTGTCTATGAAAATCTCAATGTTGAAGTATGTCGGATGCCATTTGTATATAAAAAGCTCAAGCTCATAATGTGTTAACATCTGTTTTCGATTGGCATTTCTCATGGCTACTCCTTTCAGTATGTCATTCATGAAATTGACATGTTGGATAAGATTTTCTCCTTTATTTTTTCATTTGAATATGTCAAGGTCTAGTGACAGGTTTTGATACGAATGTGTTCGATGAGGTGGTTGGAGAAGTGATCTTTCTTGAAAATGAATATGTGTTAATATCGAAAACTGATTCTTTCTCTTTTTCTTAGATGAGGTGGTTAAAGTAATATTTGGTGAGGTGGAAGCTGAAAGTAGACAAAAAGAAAACTACGAATGAGACTGGAAATGAAAACTAATTTAGACCTTGGCTCCGTTAACCAGTCTTCTTGTTAGGTGGAAAGACTATTCTAGTTCTTTGAGAATCCTCTGATGATATGTTGAATGCTACTGAACTTAATTGAAAGTAAACCAACATCATGTGATAATCTTGTTATTATATATTAACCCATGATGGTTTAATAGGGTTATATAAGAAGTAGACTTGGAATTTTTTTTAAAGAAAACTGGACTAAATTGTACTTGTGGAGAACTTCGTGCGTAGTTGATCTACTGAAAATTTAACCCTTCTTGGAAAGTATTGCAAGTATGGTGACTCTTGATTAGTAAACTCTATCCTATGGTTAATAATTTGATTGACATTCTTCAAATACACTACAAACTGTAGCTCTTCTCCTATAATCGTTTGGATCGAATACTGTTGCTCCTAGATAGTGGCAGAGCTTGGAATTATACCTATGGGTAGCTGAAAAAAGATGGTAAACTTAGACTTCATTTATATGAAAATTCAAAGCTTCATAATTCTTGGAGCCAATTGACTTTGTTACATGGACTGGGGTATGAGTGTCCGGAATTGGTACTTGGCAAATTAGTTAGTTTAACTATTTTAAGTATAGCATTAAGTGTTCAATAATGTAAAACATTTTTTTGAAAAAGTTTTGTTCCTTAATGTATTAGAAAGAGTTTAAGTTCAACAAGAGCATAAGATTTTTATATGATTGGCAAGTAATTGTTAGAATAAAAATTTGTCCTGCTTTTGAAACCATTAATATTGCTTGTGATGCTTTGAATGTCGTGGACTGGTTAATCTAATTAGATTAGACCCACTGTCCTTGTCTTTATCTTGTCATAGTGCTTAACTTGATTTAGTCATCATATTCTCACTCCCAATACTATGTGACTTTGACTTTTCTCATCATCTTCCTCACTCACAGCCAGTTTCATTTCTTTCTTTAGTTATCTTTTCATCAAAAACAGCACTAACGAACAGATGCAACCAACTCTTCACTGGAAATTGGCGACACGCCACTCTTCACCAAGTTGTATGCAGCCCTTCTCGAAAGTCAACATACCCATTTATTCAAATTTGACTGGTTCTTGTACAGATTCTGCACCCGTGTTGACCATGTCGTATTCTGTTGACACGGGTACTCCATTCGTCATTCAACACGGGTGCTCCATGGCAAATGATGAGTTCATGTTACATAGCAATTAAAGCATCCGTGCATGATTAGAGTCAAATTTATTATTTGCAGTTAAATCATATCCCAATCTACCTGTGGACAGTGTCTTTGTCTTCGGAATAAGATCAGAGAAGATGTGATTCAAATATGCATTACTTCAAGACCAAAGGTCTTGAACTAACACGCTCTTAATTTGTTTGTCTTTTCATGTTCCTAGCTGTTAAAACAAACCAATAGTTGCTGAAGAATGCCAGCAGCAGTAATAACATTATAGGATAATTCATAGAGCTAATAGTGGTAGAGAAGGCAGGGTTTACGTGTGAATGAATCACCTACCAAAGAAAAAGGGAAACCAGAGGACAAAGGAAAAAGGAAAAGTTGAGACAAATATCCTTAAATATCTTATACTTTCAATTAGTTTCAGAACAATACTAGTGGAAGCACGAGAAGAAGGGAATCTGCTTTGATCCATGATCAAAGGTTTGGTTTTTGGGGAAACCAGTAGGAAACCTTGATTAAGGGGCTAGTTCAGCACCTACTCTCTACCCTAAATAATCCTAGGAGAAAGAACTAAAGAAAAGATGTTTTCATTAGTTTTCGAAAACTGAACTCAATACATAGCTAATAAGTAGTATTTATAAAAGTCTAGCACATATCCAAATCTAACTAGATGGTTGTAAATGAAACCAAGCTACTCGATAGCCGAATCAAACTTGGTTTGGTAATAGCTCATTCGAGCTTGGTTCGTCTATAATGAAACCAAGGTTGAACAAGATTTAGTGTTTGTTAAATTTTGTACCTCGCTCGATAAACTTAAAACTTCAAATTTACATGTAAAAACTTCAAGCTACTCGAGCTCAATTGGAACTCGACTCGAAAAAAGCTCGTTTGATTTCGGCTCAAAAAATAAACAAACCGAACTTGATCACATTTACAAGCTCGTTAAAATAATCAAAATCAAACTAGCTTGAACACTAAGCGTTCGACTTCTGTAGGCTCGTGTACACCCCTAAATCTAACTAACTATATCTTACTTATACTAAACCTTAGAAGCTTGGTGCTTCTTAAGTACTAATCTAATAAGTACCCTATTGTTTGGACTTATCTTTAACCTATTCCAGTATAATTTGTCCTGCATCACAGAAAGTTTTTTTCATAAGAATAGAATAGCGCATCCCGGAAATGGAGAGAAGGGTTCCTTAAGGAGTTGACAGTGCCTCGAACAATTTGGAAGGGAAGCTGGAGTTCGTTCTTTGATGCGTTGACTGATAACCCTATTAGAAGAAGAATAAGAAAGTGGGATGGGGTATGGTACTTGTAGCACACGTATACTACTTAATTCTCAAGTAAGATCAACAACTTTTCTGGGTTTTCTTCCCTTTTTCTTTTTTTTTTTCCCGCCCTCCTGGGCCGCGAGGGGGAGGTTTTTGCATCTAACCTTTCTTTGCCCTTGGCTTTGGGTACCAAATGGGCTGACAATACTAATGTTGAGTTATTAACCTACTGGATTGCTAGATTACATGGAAGCTAACTAAATGTTCAATTCATGGATATGGGTTTGTTTGTATTCATGCTGGAACAAGGATCCCTATGCCAGTTATTGATATGGTAGAAAGCTTGTCTTGTTCTTTTTTGATGCTATGCCACATCGTATCAGCCTTACTTGTGCTGCTCTTCTATCTTTTCCTCCAATCTTTTTGGTGCCATGCTCTTGCATTAATGAGATTACAAATTTAGTCTTTTGACTGTATTAGTAGGAAGAGGTTTTTCTCTTGATAAGTATTTTAGAGAAAAGGTTCAAAGGTAAACTTTTAAGGTTATGTTTTTCCTGCTACTTTCGTGTTTCTTTACCTATATGTCTAATATTTTCTTATTTACCCACAAAAAGCATCTCTTATAATTGTATTTATGGTAATATTTTCACTATCTTGAAATTCGTAGATGCATATATGACTGATGAATAAAGCTGCAATCATCTTGAATAACCTTGCTATTGAAGTTCTTCATTTTTTTTTGATTAATATATGTTTGCAAACTATTATGTTTGCTGCAGTTTTCTGACAATCCCATTGTATGCAGGAGATGGGATTATTGGAGGTGAAGCATGGTTTGTTGCAAATTGCGGAAACTTTGGATTTTCTTCATAACAATGCTCGCCTTATTCATCGGTCTATATCGCCTGAGGTAAGTGTTTCATATTTTTCTTCCCATACCATCTTTCCCAGTTGCAGTAAGGCATGGCTATTTTGCTTTTTGTTTCTTTTTTATCTTTTTTCTTTTCAGGGGTGGGCAGCGGCTAGATCCTTTTTTTAGCTTCATTTGAAAGGGACATAGGGAAGAAGAGGATATGTAGTCTGTTGGAATATTTGGTCATTCTAAGTTGACTTCTCTTGTTGTCTGATTAATCTTGTAAGAGCAAGCGGGATGGGTAAAGTCTGTTCCCCATGATTTTTTAGAGACGGGTTGCTAACTTTTAAAACTGGATCTATTGGAGCATTGTTATTTAGTCTTAATCCTTTAACTGTAGATAAACATAAGAAATGGTAATTCAGCTGAAATTAATAATTTACAAGGATCTAAAATGAGTAGTTACATTCTTGTGGTAATCCTTCATTTGTTCTGGTTTGTAAATGGTACTATATGAGTCTGGAGACCATGGGTGCTGGGCCCTGTTTGTCCTTGTATTCCTGGTTTTGGTGTCCTATATAAATGGCGTTTTGAGTCTTTTTCCTGCTTGCTCTTTTGCTAATTTTCTGCTTGTCTCCTACTGTACTTCTCCTAGTTTTATGCCAAACAAAAGGTCTCCTTATATTTACTGTGAATGATTACTTTGACTCAATATCAATAGCTTTCTAAGTGTTGACATCTCTTAAAACTCTTTTACATTGTCTTTCTGAGGTCAGGAGGTTTGGCGAGAGTTGCTTTTGGTGTTCGTGACATGAGGGGCTTCTTTGCTTGCATTATAGTAATTTTTTGTCATATCAAAGGTCTGGAGATTGATAATGGATTGGGTTGGCTAGATATTGGAACTAGAAGGGAAGCACTAAGAAACTATTTCAACATGCCATTTGAAGCATTATCTTATTGTTCCTTTAGGTTAATTAGAATCAATTTGTGTGCACTAGAGTAATAGATTCTTTAAAAAGGATCAAACTGCTTTTTGCTTCTGGTGCAATCTAGAAAACCATCAAGTTTTTTTTTTTAATATAGGTATTTTTTATTTTTTTATTTTTACAAGTAATACAGATTAAATGATAAAGTACCTGTTCATCCAATATGTAGACAATCCTGATCACATCCAATGGAGCTTGGAAGCTTGGTGGATTTGGTTTTGCAATACCTACAGATCAGTCATCCAGCGATTCAGCTAATGTGCAGGCTTTCCACTATGCTGTGAGTCGAGATATGCATTTGCATATTGGAAATGTAGAACTGACTTTGTTTTCCTTGTTCGGTTGTATATCCCTAAATCTCTAAACATATTTTGTTACTGGCTGGTTCTTGGAAAGGTTAACATCAATCTGCTACATGTGCATGTATTTATATCTGTATTATATCTGACCTCAATGTTAATCTATATATGAATCATGAACCAGGCAGACCCATACAATATTATATTTAATTAAATTAGTTTTATGTTATCCATAGTAAAGAAAAAAGAGTAGTGTTGGTGGATATGGTGCATGATAAGTTATATTGATAAATTAATTCAACTCACCTAACACAAGATAACTGCATGAAGGATGTGAAATATGTCATTCACCCAAATACCTCCAATTAACAGTTGGCGTTACTAGGCATAGCTCAACATTATGTTAGCATGTTCGCCCTACAGGACCTGTAATTGACATGAAAAAGAGAAAAGGAACTAGAAATGAGAAAGAATATAAGAAAATTGAGAGAGAATCAGAAATATTTTTTTTACTTAACAATGAATCTTTACAAGGAAAATGCTAGCTACATTTATACATCTCAGCTGCAAAGCTGCATACATCTTACTCCACTAATAACTACCTTGCCAGCTGAGCCAACAAACTATTAGATTGGCATAACAGACTAAGGGCTTGTTTGCAACATCTTATTGAAAGCTAAGCGCTGTGTGTGTGTATATTTATGTATGTATATATGATATATACATATATAGATATATATATATATATATATATATATATACATAATATATATGTGTATATATATATATTATATGAGAATATATATAGATATACATACATGCATACATATAATATATATATATACATAATATATATGTGTATATATATATATTATATGTATGCATGCATGCTTGTATGTATGTATGTATATGTATATATGTATGTATATGTATTTTTGAAATTAAAAAATAATTAAAAAAATTGTTGCCAAAAATTGAAAGCGTGTTTTTGTTTTTCATGGTTATAAATGTTTTTGAAAACAATGTTTTGGAGTTGCTTTTTCGAAAGTGCCTTTTCTTAATAAAGCATCTTTTCATTAGCAGGTTGGTCTTGCCTAACCGAAAGACTGACTAGCTACTACTATTTTTAGTAACATAACCACGACGTTACCACTGGCTATTTCTGGAAACTTCAGCTTTTGTGATCTCTTCTTTTGGCAGATCCTTCCAACCGTTTAGCTAGTCAATCCAGCTCTCAACAATTCATTACATTGCCTTCCCCTCAAAAGGATCCTAGCCCCTAGGATCAAAGTATGGAAATTGCATTTAAAGCATATGAAACATCTTCCCAAGTAGCCTCATCTTGATTGAAATTAGCCACTGCATCAAAACTTGGTGCACTTGCAACCCTTTCATTTCAATATTTCTTTGATTGAGCCCATTGGAACAATCCTTCCACTGAAAGACTAGGAGACTCAGAATACACCATAAAAGTCTTGGGGGATTTTTAAGCATAGAAACATAGAAGACTGTACAAACCAATGAACCTGGAGCTAAATCCAGTTTATATGCAGCAGCTCCAATCTTTTGTAAAGTTCTGTAGGACCATTCAATTTTGAGGCTAGTTTCAAATTCTACTAACTCATACTTGATTCTATTTATAAGTTTGAAGTTTGAGGTACACCAGGTCACCAGGTCACCAACCTCAAAGCTCCTTTACTCTTTGCTTGTCAGCATATTGTTTCATTCTGTTTTATCCCTTTTCCAAATTAACCTTAAAAAGAAAGTAACAATTCTGTCTCCTTTGCATCCACTCAGAGACAGCTGGCACCACAAGATGGCAAGTGGGGAGAGTGTCAACTGCTCTGAGGGGGGTTACGTTACCAGGACTAGTCCTTCACCCCCGATGCACCTGTGTCAACACAATACGATATGACATGGTTGCTGCTGTGGTATGCAAATTGGATTTAGCTACAATGTTTTTTATTTGATTGGTAATTATGGCCATAAAACTCTTCATTTCTACATTATTAGCCTTGATCTTATCCTTCAAGACTTTGCTATCTACAGCTGTTTATTCCAGAACCTCTTGAATCCTGGCATCATTGCAAGAGTTCCATTGATTTGTTCCTCAAGTCTTTTAAGTCCTGTAACTCTTGTTCCCTGTGTCGTGGCAATTTAATCAGAATCACAGCCTGCATTCCAAGGATCGTAGGCTCTGATACGGATTTTTAAGAGTTGATAGGAAGGAGAGAAAACAGAACTGGTATTGAGAAAGAATAGAAGTGAATTGAGAGAGAGAATGAGAATTGTATTATTACTTCACAATGAATCTTTACAATGAAATTCATACTAGCTAGATTTATACATCTATGCAGCCAAGCTGCGTACATCTTACTCCACTGATAACTACCTCACCTGCTCAGCTAACAAACTAGCAGATTTGCATGACAGACTAACTGAAATGCTGACTAGCTACTATTTCAGTAATGTAACTACCAACTACCACTGCTATTTCTGGAAACTTCAGCTTCTGAGACTTTTCTATTGGCAGATCGTGCCATCCATTTAGCTCAGTTAATCCAGGTCACAATGGTTCATTACATTCAGCTCCAAGATTTTTTAGGAGTTGCTTAGAGTTGTATTAACTGGAATGTTTTGGCTTCAATTTAATATGCTTTCTATTGATTCGAGACTTGAATGGTATTGTGAAGTAGTTTCCTTATATGATTTTCTTTGACAGGAATATGATGTTGAAGATTCTATTCTGCCCCTTCAGCCAGCACTTGACTATACTGCTCCTGAACTTGTCCGAAGTAAAACATCTACAGTTGGATGTGCCTCTGATATTACTTCAGTTTTGCATGTCTTGCCTACCACTTGGTTGCTCGCAAGCCATTGTTTGATTGTCATAACAATGTCAAAATGGTACCTATTCACATTTCCCCCAAGTAGTTATTTGTATAATATATGGTTGCTGTTAAGATTTTTGCTCACAAGTCCAGTATGGAGCTGCCTTCTTCACCCTTGCATTCCTTACTCTTTCCGGTTCAGAGAGATACTCAGTGGCCCAGGCTTTTAGTTCACACCACTGAGTAATTTCGATCACAGCCTTCTCGTCTCTAAATGGAGAAGTTTGCTTATGGCCATAGTGCAAGGAAAGCTTGACTAATCTCTTTCTCATATTGTTACTTATTCTTCGAAAAGATATTCTCTTCAGATTTGTTAAATGTCTGCGGACTTTAAATCGGGGGCTGAACCCTCCTGTGCCTTTATAGAATACTTTTTGTTGCTTGCCCCTACCTCTAAAGGGTGAGAATAGTTCTAAATGCATGTCATCATTACGAGTAAAATGTAGGTGCTGTCTAGAAGTTAATAAACAATGTGTTTCCAGCCTGTATAAATGATGTCTGTATCTAAAGTTGAGTTCATGGTTCTCCTGGGCATCTGCTGGAGTTTATGTTTGTGCTTCAATATAGTTTACATCATTATGATAGATTTGTCCTTGGTATTAAATCTACATTGGTTTTTTTCCCTAACCTTTTTCAGTGTGTTATCTGTTGCTTCTTTTGATAGTAATGGCCTTGTGTAACTTGCCTGCAGTACATGAATACATTGACATACCTATCCAGTGAGTCTTTCTCGTCAATTCCGCTGGACTTTATTTCAGACTTGCAAAGGATGCTTTCTGCTAATGACGCTTTGAGGCCAACTGCAATAGATTTTACAGGTAAAGATTGCTGCTTTATTTGTCAGCATATGCTGTGGTGATATTGTAAAAATTAAGGGCAAATTCCACTTACACCCCTTGTGGTTTGACAGTTTTCCACGACCCCCATATGGCTTAAAAACCTACAATAGACCAATAACGCCTTGTGCTTTGGGTTGGAGTGTCCAATGGACGGAAACTACGTCCAGTAATGGAAATTGAATGTCACGCGCCTGAATTGCATTTGGTTTTGAAAATTTTGACATCTTTTGACAATTTATGCCTAAGTTACCCCTTATTAGTACCAATTGAATCATTTGAATTATTTTGGGGCAATATACAATTGAACAAATTATTGGGATCAACTTATAAACAAAAAGATCTTTCCTCTCCCCAGCTGCACCACCCTCCAACAACCATCCACCAAGCCCTACCATCTCCACACCCTAAGCCTTCAGCCATCTAGCTCCTCCACCACCCCAGTTCCATGCCACAAGCATCTGGATGTTTATTACAACCCAGGCAAAACAGAATCATCAATTTTAACCCATTTAATCGGTGAAAATGCCTAGCACTACATTGACTTTTTTTTTTTTTTTTTTTTTAAATTTTCATATGTGAATCTTTATGACAAAATCAGAAGACGCTGGCATGTTTTCCCACCCCTCATAGTAGAAGGGGCTGAAACGTTTTCATAAGGGGTGCTAGGTTGGAAAATCGGGAGGAGTAGAGGCTGGTGGATCTAACTAAAGAGAGGCTGAGGAACGGGGAGGGATGCGGCAACAGGAGGGGGATGGCGGTGGTGGAGTAGAGGGGAGGGATGATGGATGGCAAGGGAGATGAGACTTGGGAAGGAGGAGGGAGGCGGGGGGGTGGATGGTGCCTGGGTCAGGGGTGGTTGTGAAGGTGAAGGCAGTGGTGGAGTGGTGCAGTTGGGGATGGGGGTGCTGGAGGAGCAGATCTGGGGCGTGATGATGGTCGGGGTGGGGTTGGGTGGCGGGTTTAGGAATTGGGGGGGATGAGAATGGTGGCTGGTACTGGAGGGTGTCGACCTGGAGGTGCTGGGGAGGGTGGCTATGGCAAGTGGGAGAAAGAAGATGGGGGTGGGTGGCGGGTTTGGGTGGTGGGAAGTGGTGGCAGTTTGGGAGGTTGGAGGTGGGGTGGCAGGAACGAGAGACGTGGCTGGGGATGGTGGTTGTGATCCTGGAGGTGGATAGTGAAGGTGCTAGGATGGCAGATAGGAAGAAGAAGGTGACAACTTTTCTATTTTCACCCTAAAAGTTTTATTTAATTTCAATTTGTCCCAAAATAAAGTAGAAGAATTTAGTGTTAAAAGGGAGAAAAAGGAAAAGTAAAACAAGACAGGAGGGTATACTTGTCCAGCAAAACAGCTCCGTTAGTGATATTAATTTCCATCCATTGGACACTCCAATCCAAAGCACAAGGGGTTATTTGTAGGTTTTAAACTATATGAGGGTCATGTGGGAAAATGTCAAACCATAGGGGGTGTAAGTGGAATTTATCCAAGAATTAAGCATCTCGGGTAGCATTTTGGGAGAATTCCTATCTATTTTCTTTTTGAAGCTTTAAGTGGTGATGAGTGTGAGGATAGAGAAAAGGTGTTGGACTTGCACACTGTTCAGCTTGTATTCTATCTAGTGCTTTTCAAAGCTTATTGAGTAAAAAAATAGAAGATACTCCGTTGTTGCTTTTTAGCTATCTGCACCTTGGTGCCTAAAGACACATATTCTACTTCAGTATAAAAAACAATGTCATTCTGAAGTTACATCTGTAGCAACTTTGTATTGTTATATTCCATGTAAGTAATTTTGTTCCTAAGTAGTAGGAAAAGGGTTTATGCAATCACATGATAGTTTTTTAAGTTTAATGAAATTGTGGACTTGGATTCACGATTTTGAGTCATGAAGTAGGAGTTAAATGTTATATGGTCATTTTAGCTACTTCTCATCAAGCTCGCTTTGCATCACAAATAGAAAGACAATTTTCGGAAACAATTGTAGAGTATGAAGGAAGAGTCTGGAATTGGGTGTTATTGTAGGAAGGAGAAACTGTATTTTCTCTTTTGTGCTTGTCATCAATGTTCTATTTTCTAGTGCCAATTAGCCTTTACACAATCAGTTTAACAATTGCTTAGAGGAGGCTGTGCATAGTTTCTGATTTGTGAGTAAAGAACATGGGCTTCCATCTCAAAATCAATTAGCAATGAGTGTAGTGGCTCATGAACCTTATTGATTAGTCCAGGATCTCTTGGTTAATTAATGTGGGATGTGTATTTAACACCCTCTCTCACGCGTGACTTGGATTGGTTGAGCGCTAGGAGCTAGAGAGAGAACCCGTGGCTTGGGTTGGTTGAGCTCCCATGGAGTTGAGCACTCAGAGCTAGAGAGAGAACCTGTGAGTTGGATTGGTTGAACTCCCATTGAAATGGGCTGGAGAGAACACAAGTCCTGTGGATGAGGGAAATCTTGAGGGTAGCTTTGATACCATGTTAAAGAACCATGGGCTTCTATCTCAAAACCATTTAGCAATGAGTGGAGTGGTCCATGAATCTTATTAATTTCTCCAGGATTTCTTGGCTAACCAGTGTGGGATATATGTATATTTAGCATGATTGGTTTTAGTTCAATAATCAAGACAAAGTGTAACTTTACTGCAATTCATTGAGCATCATGGGTAATGATGTTGACAGGGTTCCTTTTATTTTTATTGTTTAGTGTTATATCAAGTTGTACCGTGTGAATTTTGCTAAACAAATCTACATTTCTTCTTTGCAGGTTCACCTTTTTTCCGTGATGACACTAGATTGCGTGCACTTCGTTTCCTGGATCACATGCTTGTATGCTTTTATATTTTAATTTGACATACAAAAGAAGCTTAAGCAAGGATAAAACTTCATATACAGAATGTTGTGGAAGCATAAGTATTATATTCATGTTTGCAACGCTGTTTGACTTCAGGAAAGGGATAACATGCAGAAGTCTGAGTTTTTAAAAGCATTATCAGACATGTGGAAAGATTTTGATTCCCGTGTGTTGCGTTATAAGGTTTGCTTTTTTGCTTAATTTTGAGTAGTGCTATTTGTGACAATTTTTTGCTTCCTTCTGGGACTTTGTATACTTTTGCATCTTTTAAGAAGCTAGACAAGATGTAGTGGTGAACAATAAAGATGGGAGCAGAAAAAAATCATGATGCCTAAACTCCATTTCGATGCTCCTAAGTGCTTGTATCTTTGATTGATTTCATTCCCTGTTTACCTTGTTTATCTTTCTATTTGGACTGCAAAACTTTCTTAACAAGGCTCTTGCCCTAACACCTACTCATACAATCCCATTGCCCAAGACAAGGAAAAAGAAGAAAAAGAGATAAACAAACAAACCAAGCCTTAATCCTACTAAGTAGGGTCGGCTGCATGAATCCTACTATGCCATTGCGCTCTATCATGGACCATATTCTCCTCAATTCCTAGATGGGCTATATCTTTCTTACAAGTTACCCACCAAGTCTTTTTCGGTCTTCCCCTACCCCTCCTATGTTGACTACTCTCTCTAAAATCTACTCGCCTGACAGGCGCTTCTACTGGTCGTCTTAACACATGACCTAACCACCTTAAGCGTGAAGAAAAAGAGATAGTTAAAAGGAAATTGTTAGGCAGCAATTTGTGTTGATGATGGTTTTGTTTAACTTAATGAGATGACAACTTGATTGCTTTTGCTAAGAGTTCTTATGAAGTGGATATTGTCTTGACGATCTTTACAGGTACTTCCACCCCTTTGTGCCGAGCTTCGGAACTTGGTCATGCAGCCAATGATTCTTCCCATGGTTCTTACAATCGCAGAGTCTCAGGTACCAGTAATATTACAGCATCATATATCTCAAGCCATATGCCCATCTATAGAATCAGCACTTATTTTTCAAGCAGAAATTGAAGATGACCAATTCTTGAAGTTTGCCTGATCAGTATATTATAATTTTGAATGTGTTTCCAAATGACCAATCATTTTAAATCTTCTGACATTTGCTTCAAAAAGCTTGCAATAATTTGACTCAACTGTTAAGCTAATTTGGAACATATTTTTCTTATTTCTTTTTGTATTTCAAATTAAACATTGGTAGAAGTTTATCTTATTCATTAGAAATTTTTGACAAAAGTTTCTTCGTAATATTATACTGCATCAATAAAGAATTCTGATTCAGAATGTTTGAGTATTCATGGTAAAGTTTAATTTCGTTACTTGGAATGTCAGGGTAGGGAAGGATTGATCTTTATAGAAACTCATATTATTAATGGAAGATAGCCGCGGCGCTCTTAATTTAGGGAAGATTTTAGAAAACTATCATAGGGGCTAAGTTAAAAATTGTGTGGCACTCGGGCTGTTGTGCAGTGTGACAGATTTCAATTGCATTTTTTACCAACGGTAAGGTCATATGTGGATGATCTAGAATCACACTTTCTCTTGCCTTGCTATACATTAAATGATCACTAGACTATGAAAAGGAGGACCTTCAATATCATTTCTAAATTACAGTTATTGAATGTTTGTGACAATGAATTATAACATATTTAATGATATAAAATCTATGAAGATATACCTATCAATGCAGTTATCTCTATAAACTTTCTGTATTCCTCCGATTACAAATTGGATCCATTGTATATGTTATTTTTCCTGTTTGTAGTTTTGTGTATAGTCTTTGAGATTCATAGTGCGGTAGTGTTTCAGAAAACACTTATTTCTGAAGAATTAATGTAAAGTTGTGGCACCATGAATCTTTTATGTAACAATCCTTCTTTTGCTCACTTTGCAAAATTACTTGAGGTTCTGGTTACTGTGTAGTAGAAAATGATCATCTTGCTTGTTCACGTTGAATAATGTTATAACATTGTCCAATAAATGTAAATGATTATTATAAAACTGGTATCTAATAGAGATAATAGATTTATGTCTTTAAGAATTTTGCAGGATAAAAATGATTTTGAGCTGTCTACTCTTCCTGCTCTCGTTCCTGTCCTAAATAGTGCTGCAGGTGAGACATTATTGTTACTTGTGAAGCATGCCGAGCTTATTATCAATAAGGTAATTGAAATAGCTTTGAAGAATTCCTGTTTATGCAATGAATAGCTCTTAGATATGCTGTTTTTCTTCCCCCCCTCCTTTTGCTTTTTGTTGGTAGTTGGATCAATAATGCACTTCAGAGATTTTCTTTTTGTTTTTTCTGTCCTTTTGTTTTTCTTGTTTCTTTTATATATTGCCTTGCCAACTTGATCCTACTTCCATAACAATCAAGCTATTAGGAGTTAAATCTGATGTTCCATTAAATAATGTAATATTCATAATTGTGAATTGTTGGTAGCTAGCTCCTTGTTTGGAAATCAAGGATATTGGTCTTGTTGTTTTTCTTTATGGTAACTCTCTTGTGATGTTTGTTGATTTATCTAATTAAAGGATACCACCATATATATTTGTTTTATTTGGCTTGAAAAGCCTGCTTTCAACAACTTTAGCTTGCTGTACTGGTGATGTGAAAAGGTTGCCGTCTGATTGATTCAATTCCAGAAAAAGTGAAAGTGTACATTTAATGCAGCAGACTCCTCCCAAAGTCTACACTTTATGAAGTAGATTTCATCCAAATCTTTGTTGACATTATCATCCCATGATTATCAAGTTGTGGGCGTCTTGTCCTAGTTAGTGTATATTTAAGTGGAGTAACAAGGAGAAAAGTGAAAGTCAAGTTCCTAATTCAATCACTCCCAACACCATTAAATTTTAGGTCTTTTCTTTAGAGTTAGTGCCCTATCATGGTGGGGAACAATCTCCTTTTTAGATGATTCCTTGGTAGTTGGTGTGTACGTAATAGTATTGATGCTATTGTTGTAAGTTTCCTTAGTGAGTTTTAAGGTGCCTTGTTAACTTGGACTGTTCTGATGTATGATCTTGGTTTCTTCTAATTCTTTTGGGAAGTAATATATCCACAATTCATGAAACAGTTGTTGAGTATCTGATTTGATATTTGGGATGCATGCATTCAACGTGAGGAATGTTAGTATGGCGGTCCAATATATATTTTATGATAATCTTCTGAAGTGTCATAAGAATTCTCGTATTAAGATTTCACCCAATATCTAGTAAATATGTCATCCTATCATCCGTGATTTATTTTGCTTATCCTTGCAGCTGTCACTTTTAGGAATGTAAATCTAGGCTATTATGCTGGTGACCTTGTGTTTTATTCTCAGAGGATTGAACACCTACAGTTTTGTGTGCAAAACTTTTTTTCCTCCCCCTCTTACTTTTAAACTTCTATTTTATCTGTCTATAATGTAGTGAAAATTTCTTTTAACTCATCCCTGATAGTTGCAGCATGATGATCATTATGCTTTTTGGTCACTGATTGTTATTTTGCTTTTGGTTTTTATTTCAAGTGATTCCTTGTATTAAGTACTTGTAAATGGTACACCTCCATCCTAATATTAATGTCCGCTTGGGGGTTTTACTTTGACTACGAACATGTGGCTTTGGGAAGATTTGAAAGTAGTGTCACGCCCCCAAAACGGGACAATGACACGCCGCACCTCGGGATCACCCCAAGCATGCAAGGCACAGTACAAGAGCAATATACAAACCATAATACCTGTCATTTAACCTCCAGATCAACCAATACAAGACCACAAAATATATTCAACAGTCATATCCATAACAATCCACAATAATACCAAATTACAGTCATATACAAACAACAAACCACAATTCCCACAACAGTCAAAAATTCGATCACAAGACAAATCTAATAAGTCCATAGGCACATAGGCCTAAGTATAAAAACCAACCTCACACTAGGATGATAAACAGGAAAATACTATCCCCAATAACTGGTGTCTGTACTATAATCCCTTCCTTGATCAGCACTCGACTCAGGGACCTGCTAACGTCTCCTGTTGGTCCTCGTTTGCAAACAAAGGGGAAATAATAACGGAGTAAGCACATCGTGCTTAGTAAATAACATTTAAACCTAATTACAGATAACATGTATACAATCAGTACAGGGAACAATATACGAGACATTATCATTATTTAAAATGCAAATGTCAATCAATGAGCTCAAGGTTCACCAAAGTCTTCCCAGCACTGGATCCAGGTCTACCTATTATCCGCCCGAGTAGACAAGGCATAACGGAGTGTCTATCACTTGTCTTCCCGATAGACTGGGTATAACATATTGTTACGAAGCAAAGTACTCAGTATATCATTTCATTCACTCACTCATAGCCAAGTCCACTAAAGTGACCCATTGAGCTCTTCACAGAAATCATTCATTAACACATAGTAGTACAATAATGAACAATTGATACATTACAGAACAAACACATAATTTATAAACGTACTTACCTTATAAATATTAATCGAAATAAATATACTTACCTTAATATCAATTATTCTATGATTACAATACCAATCATATACAGGATATCGATAAAAAGGTGTAAACGTTACTTACCTCAAAAATCGATGTCGTAGACGTATTCTAATTTCGACGGTCTAAAACTCTAATTCCAAATCACCTAAATCAGGAGAGTGTTATACCATTAGGATAAAAATCGAGATAGGGATTTATTTTTGGGTATCACTCAAAATCTCAAATTAGTCATTAATTGAACACAATTAAGCAAGGATTGACTTAAATTTGTGAAAATAAGATAAAAATCTAATAATTAGTGTTTATAATTTAATCAAATATCTCACTAGATTAAGAATTGTCAAATCCTAATTCAAATCTCACAAAAATAATAGTTAAAAAGTCATTTCAAACTATAAATCCAGTCCCAATAGCTTATAAACATATTTGGTAATCAAATCAATTCATAAATAACAAAATTAAACAAATTAATCTCTTGAGGAACTTGGAATTTAACATAAAAATCATACAGATCTGAAAGTAAAACTTACTTTTGAAGTTGGATTAAAGGTCTACGAGAATTCCTGAATCACCAATTTGATTTGAAAGGAAATTTCTAAACAAATCCTAAGCTATTGAAATTTGGTTTGCAGGAGCTTTTGAAATGGGTTTAGATGTTTGAAAGCTTGTTTAGAAATAAGCAGAATGTCCTGGAGAATGATTTCGTGATGAGGTTTTAATAAATTTTCAAAATTTGCACTTTAGTCCCTCAAGTTTTGTAAAATTATACTTTGACCCGAAAATTTTAAAAAATGTTTAAAAAGGGTAAAACGATTATTACTACTAATATTTGAAAGGGATATTAATGAGTATTTAAAAGTATAAAATCAAATGCGAAAATGTGTGAAATGATCAGAAAAGTCGGGTATTACAAGTAGCCCTCTAGTTCAAAATATTTACTCACTAGGAGTTCATTAGAATTCGTCATTAATAACTTTTTAAAGGGTGTGATGGGCAAGATCTTATCATGCCTCTCAAAGATCGACTACAATTAACAAACTCATATTAACTATATGATATCTTGAGAGTATGTATTTTCTTGACTTGTTTCCATTTCACTTCATTTTTAATTGATAAGGAAAGGTCAAATTTCACGGATACATGGAGTTCAATAGAATTTGTCATCAATAACTTTTCAAAGGGTGTGATGGGGAAGACCTTATCATGCCTTTTAAAGATCGACTCAAATTAACTAACTCATGTTAACTATATGATATCTTGAGAGTATGTATTTTCTTGACTTGTTTCCATTTCATTTCATTTTTAATTGATAAGAAAAGGTTACAATTACATGGATACGTGGAGCCTCCCTGTGATTTGGCATACCTACATGTTACCCTCCTATGATTGGACTATTTTGTAAAGCAGACATAAGTATGTGATGTAGCAGAATTATGCTAAAAGTCATAAATACTCTCATATAGAAAATGGTCAAACCTTAGGGACAATTTCAAAACTATAGAAAAGTACTTGGTCAAAATGAAATTATATTTTCTTGCTCCTCCCTAAAAGTTTCTAATTTCGACTTCTGCTTTCATTCTTATTTTCCTTTATTCTTTTTCCTTTGCTTTTTCCCCATATTCTTGTTTCATTTTCTTTTTCCAATTTTCTTTTTCTTCCTTTCTTCTTCATCCTTGATCATCTACTTCTTGAAACCTAGCGATGTCCCTTCCTTCCTACACAGATCGATTTTGATCCAGCTGCTAAAATTCCACAAAATTTATACTATTACCCCAGTATTCAGATCGGATTGAGTTTTGATTTTGATTGAAGGTTGTGTTAGTTTTGTTTGGGGCAATATCTTGAGGATACGGTTTTGTTGAATTTGATTGGAAAGTTGGAATTAGATTTTCAAGAAAAACCTGCCTAGTTGAAGGCAATTGGAGACACTGAAAGGGTAGTGGGATTAGCTTTGATTTCGGGAAGAAGAAGAAAATCGCAGCCACCATCATGAATTACAATTTTGGGTTGTTTCTGGTAGCTTTTAGGTTGTTTGGAGTTGAAATTCGAGATCTACTTGAAAATTTGAATCTAGGGTGTGTTTTTGCCATAAACCACTCATGTAGGGTGATCTTGTCTGCATGCCCTAGTGGAAGGATGAAGAGGTTTTGGAGCAGTTCAAAGGGCTGTGAACAGTATTTTTGGCGAAATCAGAGGGGAAAACAGGGAAGAGGAAGGGGAATCTTACGGATATCAGAGATGGAAGAACAAACTAATAAACAATAATCTATCTCTTTATTGATCAATCTTATGCAAAAATAACTGTGTAACAAGGTATTTATAGCTTTTGCCAAGAGAGCAGGAAGTAGAATTACATTCATAATAGGATTCTATTTCTGTTAGGGAGACAAGCAAAAGACTCCCAAAAGCTATTCCTATAACAACTAGACTCCAATAAGAACCTAACACAATTAAACAACTGTTTGACTCTAAAAAACACTACTGAAAATTCCTGTCTTTAATGAAAAGACTAAAATACCCTTGAGACCAATTCAAAATAAACAATATACTGATGACACAATTGTGGAATTTTTAATTTTTATTTTTGCTTGGGCTATTTGTTGTCTAAATCAATCGCCCATGAAGGTGGTGGCCATGGTGTTAGAGGGGCGGCACGTCCCTCTGGAGGTCATGGCGACCATGGCTGCACTGTTGCGTGTTCTTCCTATTTTGAAAATTGTGAGGAAGAAGACTGTAAAAAAGGAAAAGAAATTGAAGGATGCATATGCAATTTTACTGGGTTTGTGCCCTGTGCCCTAATCTCTTGCAACGTCAAGTTCATATACCTCGGGTACGTCACAGATATATTATACCACAGCCTGTCATGGGAGCATACCTCTATCTTTTTTGCGAAACAATACAAAGCACAAAGGGGTAAAATGTTTACTTCCAAACTATAGGGGTAACTTGTGTATTGGCCAAAACACGGGTTCTGTGTGTTTTTACGATAAGAAAATACTCTGACAAATTTAGTTGGACTAGTTGTGATCTATATATTCTCCATTCACACCTTTAGTTTATTGGTGGTTTAATCTCAAAAAGAGCAACTACTTTTCGTTTGTATTTCATTCTTATTTTTGTTCCTTTTGCTATCCAATTAAGTAAATAAAGGGTTCTATTCTGTAGTTGCTGTAGAAGGATAGGTTATGACCGTAGCTTATGCTCATTTAATTATCAACTTTTTAAGTATCAACTTTGCATGTTACGTCAGGCTAGTCAGGAGCACTTGATTTCACATGTCCTACCGATGCTTGTTCGAGCGTATGATGACACTGATGCTCGTATGCAAGAGGAAGTTCTGAAAAAGACTGTATCATGATGTGTAGCTTGCTAGGCAACTTGATGTCCAGGTAATCGGGAATTGCATAGCTATTGGTAACCATCTTAAATATAAATAAGTTTAATGTTAGATCCTTCTTCAGGTCAATTTGAATATTAATAATCTTGATTAATCTTTTTCAGTATCCAACTTGTATTAATTTGTAATCATGTATTTTTCAGGTTAGGGAGGGAAGATTAGTTTTAGCTTTGATTATTCTCTTGTTTTTGTTGTATGCTTGCATTTAGAAGCAGCACTAATAATAAAATGGGGAATACTCACTTGCAACGTGGAATTATCCTGTCTGGATTGATGTGGTTGTTTATAAAGAGATTAACATCCTGGGAAATATAGTATGTGGTCAGCTAATATATTGGACAGTCACAATAAAATAAATATCAAACAGTTAAATTTCTCTAAGCTTCTTTCTTTCATTTGTCCCTTTCAAAATAAATACACAGGAGAACACAATTTTAGTTATCAGCAGTGTTTCTACACATGATGTCTGGTTGCACGGTGAAAGTATACTTGATCAGATATAATGACTTTATCTCTTAAAGTGTGGACCGTGCTTTTTTCATGTCCTTCAAGATCAAGTAAGGTTATTTGTTTTTTCTCAGATATTCTGGACTCATTTCTGGAGTTAGCATGGTAGGACTCCTTTTTCCTGCGGGGTGGATGAGACATTTAAATTTTTATTTCAATGGATTTTCGCTTCTGAGATTTTGTTAATCGAGCTTACTTATGGTTCAGTGATGTCTGCTGTTTGTCCTTGTAATCTATTTATTTAAGAAGATTTTGATTTTTTTTTACCTTTTTGGGTTAGTTGTTGAAATATAACTTGATGTTCTTGGTCCTCTAATGATTTGTTGATGGATTATAGGCTTTAAATGCTAGGTTTCTGGTTCATTGCTTTTATTATTCAGTTGAGGATTAAACTAGTCAGCACTAAGAGTTAGCAAAATGATAAGGTTGCTCAGTTGTTGAGGGGATGTATCTGGTTTAGTGTGAATGCTATAACGTCTCACTTGGTACCGGATAAACTGTAGGCCTTATTACAGCTCACAATTTCTGGAGTTTTGTCCCCTGTAATTTGCTTCTTGTTTGATGATTAGATACATATACTTCACTTTGAATGTTGTCCTTTTAGCATCTCCCATTGATTCTTTATTTTAATCCTAGAACAGATTTTTACGGCAATTACATCGAATTTACATTTTGGTAGTTACAGCATGTTGCAACTATCATTCTTCCTTTTTTTCAAGTTTAGATGAGCATTTGTTAACCCATCAGCATTGTTTTATTTTGTTGTTTCTTGTTCTGCAGCTAGTGAAGCAAGCAATCTTGCCCCGGGTTCATGGTTTAGCATTAAAGACAACTGTTGCTGCTGTATGTAATCTTCACACTCCTAAGTTTATTGGTTAAATTGGGTTTTAAGCATTGCTGAAGTTCTATTAACATTTGTTCTTTGTGATGATATTTAAATGTGGGAAACTTGCACTTAAAGGATGTCATAGGTAAAATCCTCTGATCACTATTTCCTGTTCTTAAAATTGAGTAAACCTGTTAAGGAAAGGCTTGGTAAAGGAAATTTGAAATCAGATGCTTTGCCTAAAAAATTTCATTTGAAAAGTGAAGATTGTAATATGGTCTATTATACCATGTGATTGACAAAGAGAAAAAGCTGTTTCTTGCATTAAATAGGGAAAGGAACCGTACTTAGGGTTGTTATCTTTCTTTATACAAAGATGAGCTTGAGATTACACAACTTCTACTGCTCGACATTGTGGAATGTGATATGATTTGACTGCTACCTACCAGCATAACCCATTTACATCATCCAAAATGGACTTCCTAATTCTGCAATAAAATATCACGTTCCACAATGTAAGCAGTAAAATTTATGAAATTTCAGTAGCTTGAGTCATGCTCAGTTTTCTATGAAGACAATTAACCCTGTTGTAAAAGTGCAGTTTATAAATTCCTTTTCGGTTCTCTGTATATCTGTAATAACTTAACTTTCTCATGTAACGAGCTTCAGCTAGTTTGAAGTTTGAACCCTTCTTTCCTCACAAATGGTATTCTTAATTTTACTCCACGTACGGGTGGAATTCAGGTTGCCAGTCTAAAAGGTTAGGTTTTTGCGTTGGCAGGTCAGAGTGAATGCACTATTATGCCTGGGTGATATGGTTCATATGCTTGATAAGACTGCTATTTTAGATATCTTGCAAACTATACAACGTTGTACGGCTGTTGATCATTCTGCTCCTACTCTTATGTGTACCCTTGGTGTTGCCAACTCTATTTTGAAGCAGGTATTTATATCAGACCATCTTGGTTGGAAATATAATGTTTAAGTTGTGTGACATACCTTTGGGATCCTTGCTGTCTTACTTTCAGTATGGAGTAGAATTTGTGGCAGAACATGTCCTTCCGATCCTCACTCCTCTTCTCATTGCCCAGCAATTAAATGTTCAGCAATTTGCAAAGTATATGCACTTCGTTAAAGATATTCTCAGGTCTTTAAATAAGCTCCTGTTTATTATATTTCTTTTTTCTTTCTGATGTGCAAGATAATCTGATCATTCTGGAAAATTAAAACATTCCCAGATATTTGGTTCTTTTAAGCTTTTCTATTTGATTTTTCCCCTTGTCTTTTGTTTTCTTCTCTTTTGGTTTTGGGAGAAGGGTGTTGGGGTGGGGTCAGAAGAAAAAAGTGGGCTAGTGGTAAACATGCACTCACTTTAAAGAATTTCTTGCATGTCCTGTGAATTGCCAGAGCATTAGTGTAGTATCTATATCACGCATCCTATTTAGCCTCAGAGTAATACTCATAGGTGGGCCAAGGTTCTTTCTTGAGATTGAATTTTGTTATTACTTTTTCAATAACAGGAAAATAGAAGAAAAACGAGGAGTAACTCTAACTGATAATGGGGTTCCAGAAGTAAGACCATCCCTTGTTGCGTATGGGCATGTGTCTGGCCAAGTGAATAAAACTAGCACAGCTGCCTCATCTATTGTGAAGCACAGCCCATGAAGCCATGGGATGAAGATTGGATTCCGACAAGGCAATCTTCAACAACCATACAGTCTTCTACAACGAAGGCAATGACTCAACCGTCTGGTTCAAGTCAGTCTATTCAGGTTACTTCAGGATATGTGTATAAATCCACAATGACGTCTTCCGCATCTAGTCAACTTTCATCTTCATGTCCTGCAGTTGATGTAGAATGGCCCCCACGGTTGTCCCAGTTGGATTTGACCACTCAATTAGGCAATTCCGGGAATCTAAATGAAAACAAACCTTCATCAGGTGCGAGTTTGGATGATATAGATCCTTTTGCCAACTGGCCACCAAGGTCTAGTGTCTCTTCATCTGCTTCTGGGTCTTCTACTAATGGAGCAATATCTTTATCAGCTAATAAACATGGATCAAGTTATAATGTTGCTGCACCTAATGCCTTGAGCTATCAAACAACTAGCAATACCTTGTGGGCCTTTAACACCCAAAATTTGACAGAACCAGTGAGACCAAATCAAGGATAAAAAATCCACATTGAATTTCAACAGTCTTAATGGCAGGGGACTCAACTCTCAGAATTCACTTGGGTTCTTGAATCAAAATCAAGGTGTTTCAGCTTATGGTGCTTCTGGTGAGAAAGCAACGGATATTGGATCTATATTTGCTTCAAGCAAGAGTGAGCAAACTGCACCAAGACTTGCTCCACCCCCATCAACTGCTGTTGGCAGAGGGAGAGGAAGAGGCAGAGGAAATCAAGGCCAACTTAGTTCCACTTCAGCGTCACGCACTAGCCACATGAAACCTCAGTCTGACCAGCCGCCCCTACTGGATTTGCTTTAATTGGATATTATTCTTAGTTGTATCTCGTTGAGGTAAGCAAAAGAATGTGGCAGAGATCAGAATATGTGGATAATTTTTCAACACAAAAAGAAGTGGAAAAATGTTTTGATAGTTCCAGCAGTGAAAACCTGTTGTTTCCAAGATGATGAGTGTTTGTTGTAGAATAGTATGCGAATTTTGCTTGTGGGGGATTAGCATAGTGCAGTTTACTAGCTATACAGATTTTTGTTTTCTATTTTTTCACTTTTACTCCATTGCTATTATTGCTGCCTAGATACATTTGTTTCTGGTTCGTTGTATTCATCAAATGGACAGCTCCAAGTTGGTTTATGAGCAAAAAGTAAAATTTTAGTATGCTGAGCATGTTGTACAATTGATTCTATTTTTATGTAAATTATTGCTAAAAAGAAAAGTTCATCATCAGTACAATTATATGTGCTTGCTCAATTGTGATCTTTTCCAACTTTTTGCTTGGTTCAAAAGATCGTAAAAAATTTACGAAATGTGATGAGAGTTCCTCCCACAGTTTACGAAAATAAACAATTTCTTGGTTGGTCATGGATAGTACCTGTTAGACTTGTATTGAGTCTATTCTGATTTTTATTTGCTTGATCATATTCTGCTTAATTAAAGCTACACTTGGCTTAATTTGGGTGTTTAGCAGTTGATATATTTCATTCATTGAGTAGTTTTTTTACGCTCAGTTCGCTCTCATATAGATATGTTTGTTAATAACTTGAAAAGCTATTGAAAGACTAATGCTATCTGGTAATTGCTCTAGGCAATGAAATTTGATGCTTCACTGAAGGTATGAGAATGGGAATTTAAGTAGGTATGTTGATAGGACTGGCTATATATTATTGGACAACTTTTCCTTGTTATGACTTGACAGTTTCTAGGCTAGTTCTTTGTTCTGTGGGGGTTTTGGAGTAAACAGTACAAAAAGATTGATGGGTGGTTTTGGGGAACAAGAAATTGAAAGGATTGTAATTTACTTGGATATTAATATTCATCCTTTTCATTTACTTTCGTGTTCAATTGAATTTTATGGTTTCATGTTCCGAGTAAACTGTTCTTTCCGATCTTATGATGCGGCAATAGACCAGGTAGTATGTTAGGACAGAGATGAATTGACCAAGAAAAAGAGTAGAAAAGATAGGCAGCAATGAGAATGAGCACTTTCTTCTCAAGAACCATTTCGCTGGAGCTGCTTGCACTTGGTCATCCTTCACTCCAAGTGTTGGCAAGGTAGACTGAATGTCACCCACCTTCTTCAATTGAGAAACATGAAAAACAAGGTGAGGTCTAAAAGTAGGGGAAGTTGCAACCTATCAGCTAGCTCACCCACTTTCTCCAGAATGAGGAAAGGACCATAGAACTTAGAAGTAAGCTTCAACTGATTTCTCAGCTCAACTGATTGCTGCATGTAAGGTTGCAGCTTCAAAAAGACAATTCTCAACAGTTAACACTCTTTATGTCCTGTGCTAATCAGCAAAAAACTTCATTCGGCTCTGGACATCAGTCGAATGATGTTGCAGAATTTGCAACATTGCCTGTCTATCCTGAAAGAACTGTGAGGCTGCAAGTACAATAGTGTCCAAATGAGGCCCGATGGGCAAATGTCTAGGTTGATAATGATACAGTGCCTCAAATGGTGTCATCTTAATGCTAGAGTAAAAGTTTGTGTTGTATTATACCATTCGGCAGCCTAGAGTGGTAACCACAAAACCCACTCCTTGGCTTGTCACTTGTCATGCACCTCAAATAACACTCCTCCCTTGCATCCAATATTTTGCATTGAAACTCTCACACAAATTGTTTAACAATGTGTCACATTTCGAAAAGGTGCTAAAATAAGACCTATTCCATTCCGAAGGTGGTTTGCTGCATCTTCATCAATTGTCGCTATTTTTGCCATCTTTTTCCTAAAAGCCTCAAGAGTGGTTGCCTTGGCAGCTG
This sequence comes from Cinchona pubescens, assembly GCA_025175665.1. Lineage (NCBI taxonomy): Eukaryota > Viridiplantae > Streptophyta > Magnoliopsida > Gentianales > Rubiaceae > Cinchona > Cinchona pubescens. The sequence goes on from JANKKI010000232.1 coordinate 3,704,519, forward strand.
CACATAAAGCATCTCTCAATGTCTTTCCTCTGTAACCAGCCAAACTCCAATTACTGTGCAGATATCTTATACAAAATCTGTGATTAGCATTAAGTAGAACCATTTTACATGCCTAGATAAGGCCCTTCTGTTTATCAGACATTATGGTCCACTCATAATCACGTGTGATATTAAAATCAATTGTAATTAGTTGTAAAAACCACACCAAGAATCCTTTGTCTAACCCTCAATTATAGCAATAACAAATGAGAATTAGACAGTTATTGGGGTCTATTCCCACGGCTATGAGTAAAATCCCACCAGAATCACTCTTTAGAAAACAACCATCTACCCCAAAGATTGGTCTATATCCAGCCATAAATCCATCCTTTAAAGCAGCAAAACACACATACATCCTCTAGAATCTTGGCTACTTCTTACGGTCAATTGATACCCCTTCTTCCATCGTCACTTCAATGGTTGAATAAGGATTTGACCTTTTTAATTCAGCAATGTAGTTCTATGGACAACTGTATTGTTCTATATCTGAACCTTGGACAATCTCCAATGCCTTCCTCTTAGTTTTGTATGCTTGGTTCTTTATGAAGGCATATTTGTTTTCCTTCATCATCTTTTTCCTAAAGTCAACTAAATCTAATTTTGGATTTGACCTGAAATCTTCAGCATATTTATTTGCTGCCCAACCAGATTGTAAATCTTATTTTGGTACAAAAATCCACATGTACGCTTAGGATTAAATTTCCTAATTTGTATGCCTTAACCTTGATTGTTTTTCCATTTTGTCCCCCATATGAAAAATTTGCAGCTACCTTTCTTGCATTTTGCTCTTAATCCCCTCCTGTTATTTTTTGCAATCTTTATCATCCTTCCCCTCTTTATGTACCAGTTTTTCACAGACAATTTAAACTTAGATTTTGAACTAAAAATCATACCAAGCTCTAGTAGTGAATTGGCCATGTCCTTTTTAGGAATGAACATAACAGGCCTTTCATCTGGTGCATCTCCATCTGAACTATAAACACTCTGAAAATCAGTATCAGAATCAGGGCCTTGATCTTCTTGTTCGTTGTCAACATCACTATTCTCATCTACATCAGCTTGTACATCTCTTTCTTCTAGAACTTTATCCCCTTTAAAGCCAAGCCACTCTATACCCTTGTCTACATTAGTGTCATACATATTGTTGTCTTCTTCTTCTTCTTCTTCTTCATCTGCTTCATCTTCCAAATCATAATCAGATTCTATAGCTGAAAACTCCTCAGGATTGTGCTTCTTTCTCAGATCCTTCATACTCATGATCTCCATATTCAAATGGCATTTGAGTTTCATCTTCCTCTTCATTTTGGTCAGCCTTGACATATACCTCAATTTCCCTTATGTTTGCAGCAACGCATCTTTCAAACCATGTTTTCATCAACACATCTGTAGCAACCATTACAAACTCACCCTCATCCACCACATAGTACCTTTTGAACCCAAAAATTCCAACTCTGTCACACATTTGGTCTAACTTTTCCAAACGAATACCAAAACTGTGTACACAGTCAAACATATATACATCTGCCTTAACAAATCTTGTCCCAGGTAAGTATGTCACTTCTGGGTTGTAGTTCAACCTTACAGTCACCAAACTACTTTTTGGCTCATCAACAAAGTGTAGGATTTAACAAGTTAATAACCACAAAATGTTATTTAATTGCAAACATTACAATTATTCAAGAAGCCACTAAAACAAATTGACTACCATGGACCACAATGAAAACAACCCTAATAAATAGTATAGAAATAAATTTATTAAAAACCTTAAATTGTATAAATAAGTAGGCATGCACCCCATACCAAATTACACATAAAAAATCAAAGTTTTAGGAACCACAATGAAAGCAACACTAATCCTATCACAATCAAATTTAAACTACATAATCTAGTGCATTTCAACGTCATAAATAGACACAACAATGCTGAATCAAACATCCATTATAACTTACCATATATAGGAGGCGACAAGCTGTTAGTCTCCTTGATTCGAAGCGACATTTTGGTCCCCATCCCCTTTTGGATGAAACTGATTCTTCAATTCTTTACTCAATCCTTGATTCGTAGTAGCAATATCCAATTTTCACTAAAATGCAATCTCAATTTGGGAGGCAATTATTGATAAGATTAGGAATTCTAGGGTTTATTTTTTGGGAGAAAATCTGATTTTTTTTAGGTGTATAGTGATGTGGGTTTAGGTCTCAGCCAATTTGCCGTTTGAGACCTTACATTGGCTAAANAGAAGACGCAAGTTAAGTGACTACATTATTCAAGTCTGTAACTTAAGTGATCACATTGGCCTCATGAGCAGAGTTAGGTTACCACTTTGGTAATTATCCCTTATATTTTGTATTACACTTCGTAAAACTTGTATAATTACATCTAAATGTATTATGCCACAAATTTTAAAAGCAACTAATCAATTGGCTATTAAATTCTGCCAATTTGGCTAGCTAAAAAAACTAGTATTTAGACTGTTCCATTTTTATTTTTTTTAAATCAAATGATTTGATGTTAAATGAAGTAGAAATTTTTTTTTCAAAGCAAGTGATTGAACCGAGATTAAACCGAATCACACCTGATTAGTTGTTGGTTTGGCTCCGGTTTGTAATGTGAAAAAATGTGAGCAAGGGCTAGATTTAAACCATATCATGTATATTTCCAATTGGCTTGGGGGTAAATGACTCCAATAGTCCCTAAACTTTTATCAATACTTTTATTTAGTCCCTCAACTTTTAAAGTGCCTATCAAATCCCTTAATTTTAAATTTAGTTTTGAATGGTCCCTCAATATCAAAATTCAAGTATGGTAATTTTTACTATGTCGCCTGAATGTTTGGTTTATCATTAGTTTGACCCTTCTAATTTTAAAATTAGGCAAAATTATTCCATTTTAATAGTTTTGGAAGTGTGTGTGTGTGTATTATAATTTTTAGCTTATATAAATTGTTAGAAAGGTAGTATTGCCATTTTCTCTTAGTTAAATTAGTCAATTATTTAATGTTTAACCAAAAAAATAAAAAAAAGCTAAATGCCTTATTTTATAGACTTAGACGGAGGAAATAGACATTAAACCAGACCTTCGGGGGCAAAGTAAAAATTACTACACTTGAATTTGATATTGAGTGACCATTCATAACCAAATTTACAAGTTTAGGGACTTAATAGACACTTTTAAAAGTTAAAAACTAAAAAGAAACATTAGTAAAAATTTAGAGACTATTGGTGTTATTTACCCTTGGCTAGGAATGACTGTGTTCCTCCTACTTAGCAAGTATGCGTCCGAACAAACTAGCCGTTGGACCGTTCGGACGGCCGCTGCTAAACCCTGCGTCCGACGTTGGCTAATGGTACAATTCAAATCCTAAATAAAGGTTGATGTCTCATTAAATTGTTTCTTTCAATTAGCTGAATTGGATTGATCTCTTAACGAACCTTAACCCTAATAAAAGGTTCAATCTTTAGTCCTTGAATTGCAATTAAACAAAAGTACGATTCAAATTCTAAACAAAGGTACAATTCGAATTCTAAACAAAAAGAATCTATTGTTAAATTGTTTCTTTCAATTGGACCGAACTAGGGTTATCTCTCAACAACCCTAACCCTGATAAAAGGTTCAAACTTTAGTCCTTGAATTGCAATTAACCACCCAATTATCCCTCATCTCTAGGTAAATCAAATTAAGCCCTCCACTTTCTAGTTTTAATTGTATCTCTTACCTTGATTCTTCAACCGATTAACCAAAAGTAAAAATGGACTACAATAACAAATATGCATAATCACTACCAAAACAAAAAAAACATACGTTTAGCGACAGCAGTTAGTGACGAATTTTTTTTCCTGAACAATCACTTTTTTAGTCTGATTATATTCTACTTGTTCAAATGTGTTATCTACTTCATTGTGCTTAATTGCTTGCCAAAAATCCTACTTCTACAATTGGTAGGTCACCGAGTAGGTCCAGTCAAGTGTACAAATCAATAGGAAATGCTACTAGCTTTGTAAGAATAATAGTTTGTTGCCGTGAAGGTCATGAACTTTGTCACATCATTTTCATCATTGAAGTCATTAGTAAAAGTATTGCACATTAGCTGCAAGTTTGATGCCAAAAACGATGCTAATTTCGTTGCTGATATGGCTATGAAAAAATATTTGTTGCTAACATTGTCGCAACCTATGGTTGTTGGATATCGTCACTATACTCGTCACAACATTAGCGACACGATGCCGACTCTTTTGATTAGTCATTGTTTTCATCGCTAATGTAGTAATAAAAGATGAATTGATAAATTTGTTGCTAATTCCATTAGATGAACTTATGTCCCTCATGTTGGAATTCAGGTGCGGTCACAAATATATGCTTTGTGAAAAATTTCATCGCTAGGATATTTGTTAAAAAAAGCAAGGACCTCTTTTCACCTAGGTTTTATAAAACCTCAAAAATGACCATTTTGCACCAAGGTTTGACAAAAACTATCAAAATGATCTCTTTACCCGTTAGTTTGACCAAAACGACAAAAATAACTACTTGCACCTTACATTTGTCCAATACCTAACCCCTTCACCGCTAGGTATGACCAAAACCCATGAAATGGCCTCTTTACCCTTAGATTTGAAAAAATATCATAGCAATTACCTTTTTTCAATTTGGTTTGGCCAAAACTTTAGAAATTATCTCTTCACCCCAAGATTAACCAAAATCTTCAAATTGACCTCTTTGTGCCTTGGTTTGACCAATATCATAGAAATGACTCTTTGTAGCTAGGATTGTCCAAAAATGTTCGAAATGACCTTTTTTCATGAAGATTTAACCAAAACCACGAAATGATCTCTTTACCCCAAGATTTGAATATAATCCTATGAATGACCTCTTTTGAACTAGGTTTGACCAAAATCATATAAATAACCTCTTTGCGCCTAAGGTTGGTCAAAACCCTTATAATGACCTTTTTTCACAATTTGATCAAAATTACAAAATGACCTCTTTACTCTTTCGTCAGACCAAAATCGTAAAATGACCTTTTTGCACTTATATTAGACCAAAACTGTAGAAATAATCTCTTTGCACTTAACGTTGATAAAAAATTTAAAAATGACCTCTTTGCCTCTCTTAGTTTGACTGAAGCCCACGAAATGACGTTTTACCCCTAGATTTAAACAGTATCCTAGTAATGACCACTTTTTGCCCCTAAGTTTGATCCAAACTTGCGAAATGACCTCATCACCCCTTGGTTTGACCAACTTCCTATCTATGACGTCTTTTCACATATGTTTGACAAAACCTTAAATCATAAACGACCATTTCATACTTAGATTTGACCAAAACTATCCAAATGATATCTTTGCCTGTTAATTTGACCAAAACCATACTAATGACCACATTGCACCTAGGGTTGACCAAAACCTAATAATTGACCTCTTTGCACCTAGGTTTGACAAAAAATAATAGAAATGTACTTATTACTCCTACATTAGAACAAAATCTTAGCAATGACCTCTTTTCACCTAAAGTTAACCAGAAATCTAGAAATAACATCTTTGTTCCTTCGTTTGACCATAGCCATGAAATGAACTTTCACCCTAGATTTGAACAAAATCCTAGCAATGACCACTTTTCACACTTAGGTTTGATCAAACCAACGAACTAACCTCATAAACTCTAGATTTGAGCAATATCCAGGCAATGGCCTTTTTTCATCTAGGTTTGACAAAACCTCAAAATGACCATTCCGCACATAGATTTGACAAAAACCATTGAAATGATCTCTTTACCTATTAGTTTGACCAAAATCACAATAGTAATAAGCACATTGCACCTAGGGTTGGCCAAAACCTAATAAATGACCATGACGCATAATCACTACCAAAAAAAAAGCACGCGTTTAGCAACAATAGTTAACGATGATTTTTTTCCCGAACCAAGAAAGAGAAGAACATGTGTCACAAAATTTGTTGCTATGAAGATGATGAATTTAGCCTTGTTTTCGTTGTTGAAATCGTTGGTAACAATGTCGCATATGCGCGACAAGTTTGATGCCAAAAATGTTGCTAATTTGTCGCTAATGTGGCTACAAAATTATACATGTCGCTAATGTTGTTGCAACCTATGGCTGTTGGATGTCGTCACGTTGTAACATTTGTGACATGGTGCTGACTGTTTTGATTAGTCATTGTTTTCTTAGCTAATTTAGAGCTGAATTGATAAATTTTTTGCTAATTCCATCGGTCGAACAAGTATCCCTTGTGTTGGAATGCAAGTATGGCCACGAATGTACGATTCGTGAAAAATTTCATCACTAGAAAATATTGTCCATGGATTTTATATCGATAACGAGGCCGTTACGGGCCATGGCTTGGCCATTAATGGAATGGTCGTTACCTCTAGCATAGACAGTTAAATTGGGTAATTGTGATGCTAGCTTGATGACTTTAGCAATATCTTTGATGCCGACTGGCTTTATGACGGCTTACGACTTAGTAAAATGCATTGCTGCCGAAGTCTTTTCCAGCATCGAAGACTATGAAGGAGATGAAGTTAATGGTGCCTTGGAGTTGAAGGTCCTTTAGGCCATTTCGGAGGATTAAGACATTGCCATCTTCTTCATTTTTTTTGGGTTTTGGTATTGTTAATCTTTCCAAATAGGTTATCATGGTCGTTTTTTGTTACTGGAGTAGGAGAGGAGAAGGGAGAGGATTGTTGGGGTAGGGTGCTATGTTTTTTCTGGAGATTTTGAGGACAAGGAATTGGTGGGGATGGGGGTGTCTATATAGTGACCAGGGATGGGAATTATGAAATATGAATTAGATATCTTGTATTCACCTTCAAGATATCTCTTTATCTATTTCTACCATCTATATTTTTTTAATTATAATTTTTGTATAACATTTTATAAAATTGTACACTTATAGGATGTGTCTTTCCTCGTATTGATAATAGGTAAGGACAAATGACCGTACAACCTCCAAATTACTTTTGTATATTTTTGGTCCCTGAACAATAAAATATATTGATTTACCCACTGAACTTTTTGAAATGTATTTTTGTGACCATTCTGTAAAAATTTGTCATTAAACTTAACAACACAGATTTATCATTTAACTATTTTATTTTTAAGATGTTATTCACCAAAATACCAAAACACCGTAGTTTTACCTACATACTGCTATTAAACGAATTTCTCTTTTTCTCCCGTCACACAAACTACTCGCTAAATTAAAATCAAACACACAAAGTAGACATAAAATCAAAACAAACAAAAATCAAGTGTATTCTTGGTTTTTCATTTTTTCTCTTTCTCAATCCAAATCAAATCTCAAACTAATCTTCAAAGGTAAGAAAGAAAATAATTAATTATCCAAATCAAATCTCAAACCAATCAAAGGTGGGAAACAAAGTCAAATTACTCACAAACATAGAGTTGGAAGAGGAATCTACATGGAAGGTGGTAGAAGGAAAAGGGATCTGGGAAGAAAGAGAGAGAAAGAGAGAGAGGCTCTGCAGGGAAAGTGGGAGAGAATCTGCGATGGAAAGGGTTGGGATGCGAGGAAAGGATTTGTTAAAAGAGGTATTTGCGTCGGAGGAAGAAAGGAGTAGGGGAAATGGGAAGATTAGGGTGTGATGAAAGATTAATGGGAAAGGGGGTTATTGCGTGAGAGGAAGGAGGAGGAGAGAGAGGGGACTGAGTACCATAAAAGGATCTGGGGGCTGCGTGAGAAGGAGGAGGGAAAGGTATATGTAGGTGGGAGGAATGTTTAGTTGGGCTGGTGGCTGGGAAAGGATGGATGATTGCATGTGAGGAGGAAGGCTTGGGGTGGAGGGATGGAAGAGTGGGGGAGATAACAGATGGCAGTGAAGGTGGTGCTGGAGATCTAGAAATGGAAGGGAGGGTGGTAGCAATATTTGCAACTTCAATGAAATAGTGTTTGTTTGTGTGTGTGTAATTTTTAGTCAGTAGTTCTTGTATTTTAATTAAAAACTACATTGGTTTATTGAAAATTGATACCGAAAATAAAATAGAAAAGAACAAAACATGGTGAAAAGACAAATTTATCCCCAAATCGTTAAGTTTAACAATGAATTGTCTAAATGACCAAAAATATTCACTTCAAAAACATAATTGTTTGATGACCAAAAGCATACAAACTAAAAAGTTCATTGGCTGTAAGGTAGTTTGCAATGTGTTTTCTGGAGTCATGTTGGAGGGTAATTTTAGAATTATCCCTTTGATCATTGATATGAAGTACTTTATCAACTCCTTTGCCTAGGAGTTCATGGGTTAAATTATTGGGTTGGCAAATTTTCGGATTCGAGTTATCAGGTTGGCGAGTTAAGAATTTAAAACCCAATTGCTCAATCCAACTAATATAAAAATTCAAATAAACCCAACTCAAGTGTATTCAGGCGAGTTACTTGGTTTTCGGGTTTATTTGGATTAAAATCTCAAAAATGTAAAAAAAAAAAAAAAAAATGATTGTCAGAGCATCCATTACAAAATATTTTTTTGTCAAAAATAAAAAATTATATACTACATTAGATGAATGCTATGTCAAGAATGAAAAAAAAAAATCATAAATTAGATGATATTAAAAGAAAATAATGAAAAAAATTATAAGTAAATTATATTTAAATTATTGAGTTATTAAATTGGATTTAATTTTTTTTCTTCTTTCAAAATCCAACCCAATCTAACTATATTTTGATATCTCAACTCAAATAAGTTAAAACCCAATAAGTCAATTTATTTAATTTTAAACTCATTTAAATTGGATTAAATTTTCGGGTTAAGCTTGTCCTTTCCCTCCAATGTACATCGAGACTCCCTCACTCGTACAAAAAGTCTCATACAGTCAATAATTGTACTTTCGCTCTCGTTAACTGGAAGAATTATCTTTCTCAGGTAAATAAGTTTATCTCTGATCGATTTCATTTTGATTTCCAGGAAAAGCTTAAGAAATTTGAATATTCAAATTCCGTACAAATCTCAGGCATTGAAGAAGAAAAAATGGAGGATTATTTACAGTACATGAAGACTCTACGCAGTCAAATGAACGGTCACCTTTCTACTCCCCCCGTCTCTTGCTTATCTCCGAATTTTTTATTTCAAAAATTTCTGGATAATTTTGAAGCTTAATTAATTTGATTTAGATATGCATATGTGTGGCTGCGCCGGAGCTTGTATAGGATTTAATTATGTAGTAATAATTTCAGAGGTGGAAGATCAAGCGGCAAAGATATCGGTAGAAGAGCAAATGCATCGCACTACTATAAAAAATCTGGAAAAGGACCTTGATTTCGGTAATTTCTCACTTTCAATCGTATGCCTCTTGAGGATGTAGCAGAAGCGCATAAAATGTTGGATAATTAATTTTGTGGCCTTCTATTTTTAAAGTAAAGAAGTTAATAGTGCCTGCGACATTAATTAAATGAATTGGTCATTTATATATACATTTTTTTTTTTTTTTTGGTTTTGAAAGTATAATAGTGTCTGCTTATTAGTTTCACTTATGAATTGATTTATGAAAGAAGAATGGAGTTCCTTAAAAAGACTCTTCCAGTTTCTATATGTTGGACAACTCAAGTTCCAATATAGCGCATATTTTAATGAGAGAGAGAGAAATTTTTTTGTCAAATACATGGTTCTTCAATATTGAACTCTATTGTTGAGAAATTGAGGTTACAATTTCTCTTTTTTCTACGTCTTATTGACTACACAGTTATTTTGATAGTAGTATACTCTCTGGAAATTTGTTAAGTTAAAATGTCTTACAAAAGACTAAATTTGCAAGTAAATACAAATATAAACTCTTTCTCTTACCTTGCCTCCTTTTTTATTTATTTTTTTATTTTTTTGGGGTGAGAGGGGAGTGCCTAATCCGTTAACCTTAGAGCAAGAATATCAGAGTGTGGGGGCTAAATAGTTATTTTCTCCAAAACGCCTTAATATATTGCTATAATATAGATGGTTGAATTGCTTATGAACTTTGTTTATAAGGTTTAAAATTAACTTGTACATAGATGAAACAAAACCATATTTTAGTCACTTAAGCATACCTGGAATTGGGGCAAAGGGTGAAAGACATTTTGAAGTTCAAGTTTGGAATATTTAGCAGCTATGAAAAGAATGTACCTGAAGACCATATTAGAGCTCATAATTGAGTTTGGATTCGGTTTCCTATAATATTTAAAGAAGATTGTTAACATTTTAAGCAATCAAAGACAGACCACTGACAATAAAATAAAATCTTCTATTTTGCTTTTTCTTTGCTTTCTTGCAGTTTCTTTAGTCTTTCTCAATGTTGTTGCCATTCTTTTGCTATAACTTCTGACTGAAGTTCGCAATATATAAGAAGGACTATCTACAACACTTCTCATAAATTATCTTTACAGCAAACCAGAACAGAAATATTATTCATTTTCCCACAAATTTTCTTTTCTCAGTTTATCTATTGACTACTTAATTCAGTGAAAAATGAAACTAAGCGAGTTATAGAGGAAAGAGACAGCATGATGCAGGCAAAGGGACTAATCTGTTCCCAGATTCTGGAGAACCAGAGAAGAATGGCTTCATTGGAATCAGATTCATATACTCTGAGCCAGGTGAGGCATCTCTTATTACATGTATACTGTAATTCTGGGGTTTAAAGTGGTGTGCAAGATTTCATATCTCTGCTTATAGTGTTCTCCCGGTTTAGGAGTCCCCAACCAAAAAGATAAAAAGAAGAAAAAGAAAAATTGTAATGGCTAAACGTTTAAAGAACAGGAATTAAACAAATGCTAAACCGCCGAATATCGCTTCTGTCCCATGCTAAAATTCCTGTGAATGAACTTGTAGTGATTATGCTAGATTATTTGGATTTTGTAGTGGGGAGCATAACATGCTTACTTGCTATTCTATCACAATCAGGTCTTTCATATTTTAAAAATCGCAAGTTTCCCATTTTCCTTTTAAGCTGTAACTTCTTTCTGGATCCAAAATCTAGTTCTCTAGTTTCTCTTCCAACTATTACCTGGCTAATTTTCTTGTCTGTAGTGAGTTGGCCTGTTGTATTATGTTGGTTATTTAGTACTTCTTTTGTTTTATGTGGGCCTCATTTTCCAAACCTCGTGTCACTACTACTTTAAATGTAGCCCGAGAAAGTTGGTGTAGTTTTAACAAGAAAAAAAAAAAAAAAAAAAAAAAAACTACCCATAACCTCAATCCCACCTTACAATCCATGTTTATTACCCTCTCCTCAAGTTGGCGTAAAGTAGAACTAGTCTGTAAACTAAATTTGTTTCTCACATCAAAGAATTTGTCAACTACTGACCGGACATTACTCAGACTGAATGAATCGTGTTTTTCCTTAGATTAACAGTTCTGTTACTCTTAAGTTCAGATATACAGTCAGGAATGAACTACCTTGTAACATTCACCAAATAATCCTTGGTTTGACAGCTTACATATGCAGAATAGAAACTACAAATCTCCAATATGAGAAACTCAAACTCAAATTATATTATCTCCTAATAGCATCATGATTTTTACAGACTCTGGATCTTATGCAACATGAAAGAATCACTCAGACAGCAAAGTTGGTTGAGAAAAGGTAATTCTAAAATAAATTAGCAAAGGCTGCTAGGTGATATTAATACACAGCCCCTAGTATATTAAGGATACATAATTTTGGAATTTGGTTTGGTGACAGCTCATATTATACAAAGGTCGCTGAGGATATCACTAATCAACTCAAAGATCAACAGGTTTGATACTTTTAGATATGCCATCCAGGTTTGGGATGCTATTCATTCTGATTTCCAATTGAGGCTTTTTCTATGTAGGGCTGGATTAACGATAACAAGCACAGCTCCTTTAATACAGAGAATGGCTTGGTAACTTTAAAATTCATTCAGCTTATCTTTATACTTCTCATAGTCAATTTTGACTGCAGTATATCAACAGAAAAAATCTGCAGCCCATTTTTAACGTCTATCAGAAATTTTCTACTTTTTAAGGACAAGTGTTAAATGAATGTGACTCAAAATAAAAGGATCTTATATAGGAAGACATTATTAATTGCATGCCTCTCAATCATCCTTAGAATGAAAAACATTCTCATAGAGAAGCAGAATTCCCTATTATCTGAACCTAGGAATCTCATGGGACCATGTGGTTGTGCTTTACAAAATAGGCTACTGTTTTCGGACATCTTAAAATGAAAAGGAGGACAATGGATATGAAAACTCACTCATGGTTGCACTGAATTTAAGTGTAAAGTAATTATCTACTTCAGCAAAAATTCACTGTCCTCACTCCTCATGCAAGTGACCTTAAAATAGACAACCAACTGGGTTTTTTTGGTGACAATTTGGCCTTCACTGTCGAAGACATATCAGTAAGCATAGCATTTTGAAGTGAGAAGCCGCTACTGCTAGTAATTTAAATGAAAAAATTCTCCATGTCCATTACATTTGACCCTTTATTTTACCCATTTGCTTGCCCATCATGAAATTTGGGTGCTAGGAATGGTGATAATTTGTTCATATCTGATGATAGCCAGTTTGTCAATTAAAGCCTAATGTGGGTTTGAGACATTGTTCATGAGCCCCAGGTTTTAGGTAACTAAACTGTGTACTTCCTGTCACTGTATTATCATACATAAATGACTATTGTTCTTTAAAATGCAAGTCTGTATCAATTAATTACTGTGATTCTACCTTTACATCCCTATCGTCCTTATTTTGAATTATTGTCTTTAATTCCATTTTCATGGATTTTATCAAGCCTTTTGAATTGGTGGTCCTATCTGTAGTTTGAATGTGATATTTTACTTACCAGGGAATAATAGTTTACCTTGGTTTTCTTTCATAAATGTAATTGTGAATTAGTTTGCAGTTTTCTTTGGTGGTTTCTTCTGAAAGATGATTTTTTTTTTTTCATCCTGTCTCTTTACACATACTCCTAAAGCAACTTAAATGTTGTTGCAACTGTTGTCCTATATATTTTGTTTCTTATTTGATCATGGGTCCTTCTTTCATCACTAATTACTAAACTACACAGGTGGGAAATAAAATCACTGAGGAAATTTGTGAGATTGAAGGTGAGCCTAATGGATGCTGCAATTTATAAAATTTGTTCTCATCCTTTACATATACAATAGATGGGTACTTTTGCAGATTAACATGTGTTAACTTGTACTCAAAGAATCAAAACCTAGAGTAGGATTATCATCCAAGTTTGAATGTAGATTATTAAAATGTGCCACTCTAATCTGTTAGGAGTGGAAAGCCTGTAAGTTGCATCTCTTTCCAGAACGCAATCCTTAATGGCTTGTCTAAGGTTTTGACAACAACAAAAATTTTAAAGAACTAAGTTCCAATCGAGAGATATATGTGTTTGTGACACAATGGATGCTAAACGGCTGCTAACTATAGAATGGTGGACAAAAGAGTTGTTGGGGATATAGCAACGTGAATTTACTCTGACATTTTTCTGGCCACAATTTTGTCATTAGATAGGGGTTGCAATAAAAAAGTTGCTCCTAATGAGCATGGAAAAACAATGAAACATCAAAAAGAGTGGTTGGTAAAAAATATGTTTCCGTTGAACATGTTTATTTATTTTGGGACAGCCACTCTATTTTGTTTCACCTACTTGAAAGTTGAAAGTAATTTTAATTCAATCAGTGGACATACATCAGTTCTTCCCTGCATGATATAAAACTTCTTCTTATGTGCTATATTAAGAACTTGGTGATCTTCAGAGTCTAAGGCAAACATAATGAAAAGTTTAATCATGAAGTTTGATGCTGCAAAAGCAGAGCTTGATCGGATGATGCAGATGAAATGTAATGTTGTTTTGGAGAACATCAAGGTGAGCATATGTAATTCTGGATATAATTTCTGATACTCATTGTTATTTTACCTCGGCTATGAATTTATTTTATTTGTAGTTGTCTTATTTTTAAGACATCTAGAAGCGATTAATCATCTAAATAATGTCCTTCCATTTATCATGCTTACTAGCTTAATGGTTACTTTTGTAGAAATGTCTATCCTCGCATATTTGCTACATTTCTTCTTCTTGGTTCAAATTTTGCTCTCTATTATTTTTTTCTTTGGGTACAGATATTGCACTAATGCTAGGGCGTTCCTCGTAAGTGACGCGTCGCATTGCCTGAGTGCGGCGGATGGTGGGCAAGGGCCGCTACATCTCCATGGGGGTCCAGGTGTTGTGAAAAATATGCAAGGGTCCTCACATAATAGGGGGGAGGGTAGTGGGGAAGAAAAATGCTCTGGAGAATAAGAACTTGGAATATTGGAACTCTTACTAGTAAATCAATGGAGGTGGTAGATACAATGATTAGGAGAAGAATTAATATTTTGTGTTTACAAGAGACAAAATGGGTAGGAGAAAAGGCTAAACTACTAGATAATTCAAGATTTAAACTATGGTACTTAGGAGTAAACAAGACTAGAAACTCTAATGGGGTAGGTATTATTATAGATGGGTCGATGAAGGACGATGTAGTGCAGGTGACTAGGAGAGGAGATAGGATTATGTCCCTTAAACTAATTTTAGGATGTGAAATTATTAATATCTTTAGTGTCTATACGCCTCAAGTAGGTCTAGATGAGTCCATTAAGGCTAAGCTTTGGGAGGATTTAGATGAGATGATAGGTAGTATCCCCCAAGGTGAGCAAATTTTTATAGGAGGTGATCTAAATGGACATGTGGAAAGAGATAACGAAGATTATGAAGAAGTGCATGGTGGATATGGTTATGGGGGAAGAAATGAAGAAGGAAAATCAATCTTGGAGTTTGGAATGGCATTCAACCTTTGCATTATCAATAATTTTTTTCAAGAAGAGGGAGCAACATTTAGTTACCTTTAAAGTGGTTCAACAAAGTCACAGATTGACTTTCTCCTACACAAGAAAGAGAGATAGAAGGGTATGTAGAGATTGTAAAATTATACCTGGAGAAAGTTTTGCACAACCTCACAACATAGGCTTTTGGTGGTGGACTTGAGGCTTAAACATCACATTAGGCGAAGGAACCTATGTAAATCACCTAGAATTAAGTGGAGGAATTTAAAGAAGGAAAAAAAAGAAATTTTTAAGGAAGATTTGTTAGGGTAAAGTATATGGGACTTACAAGGAGAATATGACACTTTATGGAATGACATGGCAACTAGAGTGAGAACAGTGACTAAGAAGATCCTTGGAGAGTCAAGAGGTTATGCCCCAATGAACAAGGAATCTTGGTGGTGGGATGAAGGTGTACAAAATAAAATCAAGGTTAAGAGGGCTAACTATAAGGCTTTATATAGTTGTAGAAGTGACGAAAATATTGAGAAATATAAGCTTGCTAAAAAGGAGGCAAAAAAGGTTGTAAGTGAAGTGAGGGATAGGGCTTTTGAAGATTTTTACCAAAAATTAGAGTCTAAGGGGGGAGGGGGAGCGAGATATTTATAAAATTACTAAAGCAAGAGCCCATAGAAGCAAGAAGGATTTAACGCAAGTCAAGTGCATCAAGGATGAAAGTAATAAGGTGCTAGTAAGAGATGAGGAAATTAAGGACAGGTGGGAGAGATACTTCTATCATCTATTCAATGAAGACAATGCAGACGATATCATTTTAGGAGAGTTAGCTAAGTTTGAGGAGTATAGAAACGTAATGTATTATTGAAGGATTCAAGAATCAGAGGTGGAAGAGGCTTTGAAGAAGATGAAGAAAGGAAAAGCAGTTGGCCCTGATGATATTCCAATCGAGGTATGGAAATGCTTAGGAAAGAAGGGCATAAGTTGGCTTACCAATCTTTTCAATAAAATATTGACGAGTAAAAAGATGTCTGACCAATGGAAGAAGAGTACTCTCATACCCATATTCAAAAATAAAGGAAACATACAAAATTGTGCGAATTACAGAGGTATTAAGTTAATGAGTCATACGATGAAATTTTGGGAGAAGGTGATAGAAAGAAGGTTAAGAAACGAGACAAGGTGTCAAATAATCAATTTGGTTTCATGCAAGGGAGATCGACTACTGAACCCATACATCTCTTAAGGAGACTTACCGAGAGATACCGAGATAAGGAAAATGATTTATATTTTATTGATTTTGAAAAGGCATATGATAGAGTCCCTAGAGAAAGTTATGTGGAGAGTTTTAGAAAAAAGAGGAGTTCTTATAGCATATATAGAATTAATAAAGGAGATGTATAGGGATGTAGTTACAAGTGTTAGAACACCAAGAGGGTTGACACGAGAGTTCTTTATAAATATAGGTTTACACCAAGATTCAGCTCTAAGTCCTTATCTATTTGCATTGGTTATAGATGAACTTACAAGGCTTGTACAAGAGGAAATACCATAGTGTATGTTATTTGTAGATGACATTGTGTTAGTAGATGAAACAAAAGATGGGGTTAATGCTAAACTCGAAGTTTGGAGAGAGACACTTGAGTCAAAAAGGTTTAGAAATAGTCGATCAAAAACAGAATATATGAGAATTTAAATTTAGCAAGGATGCAAGTAGGAATGGAATAGGAGTTAGTATCGGAGATTAAGATATACCTATAAGTGAAAATTTTAAATATTTAGGATCAGTTCTTCAAAATGATGGTGGTATAGATCGAGATGTTACACATCGGATACAAGCGGGTTGGACTAAATGGAGAATGTCATCGGGGATATTATGCGACCACAAAATTCCTTTACGACTTAAGGGTAAATTCTATAGAACAATAATTAGGCCAGCGATGCTTTATGGGTTTGAGTATTGGGCAGTGAATGACACACATGAGCAAAAGATGAGAGTAGCAGAAATGCGAATGTTAAAATGGATGTGTGGGTACACTAGGATGGACAAGATACGCAATGAGTATATTCGTGAGAAGATTGGAATAGCATCTATTGATGAGAAAATGAGAGAAACACGTTTAAGGTGGTTAGGTCATGTGTTAAGACGACCAGTAGAAGCGCCTGTCAGGCGAGTAGATTTTAGAGAGAATAGTCTCCTCTCTTAAGATTTTGAATATAGGACTAGGACTGTCGATTGGGCCGGGCTGGCTCGAGCTCGGCCCGCCTGGCCTGAAAAATAAAGGGCTGAGCCTGTGTTAAAGTGAGATGGGCTGAGTTTGGGCCTAAATATTGGCTCAATTAAATTGTGAGCCGAGTTTGGGCTTTATTAGGTTCGGCCCGATTAAAACCCGGCCCATATATATAGATAAAATACTAATTTCATTCTACATTAAATAGTACTACTTAATTTTATGTGGATAATGGTAAATAATTTTAGTATTCTATTAACTTACCTAAACTCGGGTAATTAAAAATAATAACCTAACACCATTAGTCAATTTAGTTGAAATATTGTGGTTCAATGATATAGTTAATAGTTGTTTATTGACATAAGTAGTACATATTATTCCATATTGTATTGACCGGGTGCAAAAAACAAAATTTTAACAAAAAAACTATAAAAAATTTTATTGGATAATGTGAGTTTGGGCTAGCCCTATTAAAGCGCGAAACCCGAATAATTTAGTTTGTGAGCTGAGTATGAGCTTCACCTTTGTGAGCTTGATCCGGCCTAATTAATGCTTGAAACCCAAATAAATTTGTGAGCCGAGTTTGGGCTTTGCAAAACCCTGCTCACAAGGCCCAATTGACAGTCCTACATAGGAGGGGTAGGGGAAGACCGAAAAAGACTTGGTGGGTAACTTGTAAGAAAGATATAGCCCATTTAGGAATTGAGGAGGATATGATCCATGATAGAGCGCAATGGCGTAACAGGATTTATGCAGCCGACCCTACTTAGTAGGATTAAGGCTTGGTATGTTGTGTTGTACAGATATTTGATTCTGATCATTGGTTTGTAAAAGATATTTAAGCTAAGTCGAGCACTAAAAGATATCAATTGCAGGAACTTTCTCCATTTTTGTTTTCCAGATTTGCTCAAAAGAAATTGATGACCATTTGACAATTACTTTCAAGTTTGGCCTCCATCATGGCTCATGAAGATGGTTCTGACTAAGCTCACTGATCTATACAGGGTTTCTTGGGAAAAGAACCGTTTTAGTCCCTTATCTTTAGGATATCAACCAATTTGGTCTCTTATCTATCACAACATACCATTTTGATCCCCCATCTTTAAAAATATTAACTAATCTAAGGCCTATGGTAGAAATTTTGGACAAATGAACGAAGCAAGCCATGTGATAATCACGTGGCCATAAACCCGCAATAGATGTGTTGCTAACGTCTCTGTTAATTTGTTCACAATTTCTGTCACTGGCCTTAGATTGGATAAATTTTTAAGGTTGAGGGACCAAATTGGTCTTTGTGATAGATAAGGGACGGACCAAATTGGTCGATACCCTTAAGATAAGGAACCAAATTGATGTTTTTCCTGTACTTTCTTCTTTGATGGAAATCCTTTCATACATACAGAGAAAATGGTCAGATAATGTTCGCCAAAAAGTGCAATGGTGAAACAAATCATCCATGTCCCCATTCTAAGGAGAAAATGAGAAAGGAATTATTAGAGATAGCTATCGTGTTGACTGACTGACATCTGTTATACTATGTGACAGATTATGACTAGCATACAATGGTTAGAATATCCGTACTGTTATTAAGAGGAGATCAATTATTTAAATGAAGACTAATTTGCTGATGCAGATAAAGCAGATCATGGGGCTAGTGAAGGGCAAGATAAATGGATATAAGGTCAGTTATTGTGACTTATGTGTAACTTTTTCTAGTGATTCTCTCTCAGTTTTCAGTCAATAGGATTTGAATAGACTAGATTAATTTTCTTCAATGATTTGATATACACCAAGTAGATTCCAACAATTCCTAAAAGATCTGGTTGTTCAAGTATCTCACTTTTGACGAATATTTTCTAGTATGCTTTCTTTCTGAAAATAAATTAGAAATAGTTTCCTATCTAGTCAAACTGTTATCACAGCTTATTTGTTCCATAATGCAACTGTAAAGGTACAGAAAGTATTATATTGGAAATACATTGTTGACCTTTTGATTCCTGACATGGAGTACCCCTTATAGAGTGTCTTAGTCTGAGAACAACGTGACAAAGGTTTAATGGTGGATGCGTAATTGCAGCCAGAACTTCAGGAAATGGATACTAAAATGTTGGATGAGGAGCTTCATGCTCTTTTATCAGACAAAACTGGGGAAGCCGAGTATTTGCAGTCTCTACAACTTCAGATTATGAGATTAAAGGTAGATCGACTTGTCAACTTTTCTTAATACTTTTTGTAGACTCACAGTTTACTGCCATATATGTTAACCTTTAAGTTTGTTCACCATGAGCTCACCACATAGCTAATTACTAGCATAAATAAGTGCATGCTATATGGAATTGACTTTCTTTGTTTTATGGGGACTATTTTTCACTAATGAAATACACTGACCCAGTATTCTCGTTTTCTGTTCTCCAGGAAATTTCACATACCGTTAGGTGTTGTTGTGGAGAGGAATTCAGGGTAGAATTTGGTCCTTCTGCACAGGCTTAGAGAAGATCTCTGTTAGACACATTAAATACTTCTCTCAAACACTTTGTCTGACAGTTATTGTGAACAGGTAAATGCGAGAATAAAATGCTGCAGACGTGTTTTGAGTAATAGGATATAGTAAGAATATGCTCAACTTCTTTTATATTCAATGTATGTGTTGTACATATCATCTCTCATGTATATTGTGCAATCATATTCTTGCTATTTGTGCATCTTATGAAGTATTAGTTGCAAATACACTCTCCCCACCAACCCCCTCTTCCCCTCCCCCCTCTGTAAAAGAAAAAAGTAAGTCAAATCATTTTGAATGTCTCCACAACTGTGAAGATATCAGTGGTTCCATATCCTTCTGCTCTGAATATATTGGTGCTATCCTGAGGTACCACATCATCCCTTTTGAAATTATCTTCGGCATGAAGAAGCATCTCACTGGCATACTCCACCGAACCTTTCAGGATCACAGTCTTGTGGAGGCCTACAAGCAGATCCTCGTAATCTGTATCCCCTCTTTCCCCCACAAACACGAACATATTTGTAGATCTACACAACATATCAATACCCCATCTAACTGATAGGTACCTGTATTGAATAACAACAATTCAGTTTAGTCTTTTTTGTTTTTACTTGGTTTCTTTCTGATAAATAAAGCATTTGATGAACCACACACAAATATACTAGCTGAACAAGAGGACAGACCTCATTGCCTGGGCTCTTGATGCGAAAAGTGGTAGCACATTTAATCTGGATGCAGCATGTGTATAGACAATGTTGCAGCGAAAGCCTCTCATGCGTAACCTCTGCCGTATGTCATCAACTTTTCTAGTCTGTGACATGCTAATTTAAATGATTATTTGCCCTTAGCAGCTTAACAAAATGTGATAACTTAGAATATAAGGCTTTCATCATTATTTCTTGGACTTCACTACAAATGTTAGACAACCGCTAAAAAAACATACCTTCAAATCTGGTCTAATTGTATATGAGTAACATCGGGAGTTGCATGCACTTTTGCATTGTTCAATGTCAATGTCATCATTAGGCCCATTTTCTGATCTCTTCCTGCCTTGGTTAGCCGCATCACCATGGATTTCACATGCTCACCAGGCCACCTGTACTCAATGTGAGCTTCATAATCTTCATCTAGCAACATATCACTCCATGGGTAATAAATTTCACTACCACTGCTACAAACTAGTGCATCAAAATCTTCTAACCTTACATGGGAACTTTTTAATGCTTCCATTACCTCTGATAATGTTAAGCCTGTCAACATTACGAAACCTATCTGGTTTGACCTTGGATACATCAATTGCATGAGATTCTTGATTATTAGGGGTAAGGTCTCTGTAACAATTCCATCGTTGTTGTAACAATCAGTGGCTACAACATATAGCCCTTGTCGTCTTCCTGGACAGTAGTTAATGATTGATTTGCCATTAGGAGTAGCCTTTCGGGTTAGAATTTCTATGAGATCCTGCTGTCTTGCTGCTGCATCAAGGTCTCCATTGACCTTGAATTCTCCATCAACCGAGAATTTTAGAGAAAGATCTTCAACACCTCTTGTGGAAAGATTCGCTCATAGGTTCTTCAGAAGTTGCCACAACCTCAAGATGATTGGTTGGATGGCAATTGCGGCAGTGCTCAACATAGGAAAGGTAATTATGGCAGTGCTCTGGCCATGAGAAGTGATGGATATTCTTCAGACCACTTTTTCGACATTCAAGCCAGAGGTTCTTGTCAGCTACAAGCTTTAGAAGAGCATCCGCTATGGCTTTCTGGTCATGGGGGTCGATAAGTAAACCGTTGTTGAGCGCCTGACAAAAGACATTGCACATATCAATTTGATTAGTTAAAGAAAACTATCTGAGTGTATCCAATCCTGATTCAGCTCCTTAGGTAAACTATGCAGTGGTTGGTCTTGATAAGGACCCAAGTTGATACCATAAAGAAGTACTCACGGCATAGTTTTGTTTCCTTGTAGCCAATGGCGATTTAGCTGGACAATAATTTTAGTCTGGTGTCCATGTTATATGGATTTAGACTTGAGCTTAAATAGATTGGGTATTACAACACCTTGAGGATATCCACTGGCCCGCCATTTTTTGTGGCAACAACAGGTAAACCATACGCTGCTGCCTGGAAGCAAAAGAGGATTTCTTACAAAGGTCACATTCATTTTTTGGGAGCTATGGATGACTGTAGCACATCATAATTTGAGAATCAAAATAGCAGTAACTTACCTCAATAAGAGTCAAACCAAATGGTTCCACAAGAGCTGGATTGACGAAGACTCCCTAAAGAAAAAAATGGTGTCATAGAAAGAGTTACTGGAGGCTGTTCAGGGTTGCAGACTGTACAAAAACCAATTTGAGCTTGTTCTGTTATCCTTTAAAAGATTTTATTAGTTGGATAATACTCTGTGACAGTCGAGTGCTGGTAGATGTCGACTTTTAGGCTCGATCACAGGGACCAAGTAAGTGGCTGACTAATTGCAGTCTGAGGGTGGATACAGCTCATCAAATCAAATTCAAGACAGTAAACTAGGACATTCTGTGTTCAATAACTTATTTCACTCAGCTGAAATATGCTAAGTGATTTACCTTCGTTTTTGCTGCTAGACGGTATATTTGAGGAACTTCTGGTTGCTTGTGATGCTTTGGATATGCTACTTGACCATACAAATCATACTTGTCAATGAGCTTAAGTACTGTTGTGAGGACAACTGAGCTGCTGTTGGACATTTCTTCTATATCATCTCTGTTTCCCAGAATAAGTGTCTATAATTACAATATGAAACTGATGTCAGCACTAATGTACAGACTGATAGAATTTATTGTCTTGGCTGGAGGTGAGTCAAATGCAGTATTACCAAATTGGCCAGTTCTCGTAGGGGCTGACATTCTCCAAAAGCCTTGAGTAAAGTGGTTACGTTTTTCTTAGGATCTGGACGAGACAATGCAAGTATCATGGGCTTGTGAGGGTTTGTAAAAAACCGCATTACCTGGATTCAGAGAAGTCAACATTGCATTGGATCAAACTTGAGAGACATCAAGCAATTCAGCTTTCATCATCCATGTAAGATATGGTTTTCATCTTGTTCCAATGAATTAATAGAATATGAAAACTAGGTGTAACATAATCGCATTGAATGTGTTTGTCTCCTAGATTTTACGAAGTCAGTAGTTTTAAGCTTGGAGAAGGAAAACTTTTACTGTAACTGGTCAATATTGTATGCTTATACTACCATAAAAGGGAAGGGTGTCTAACCTCAGACCAAATAGGAGGTATAGGCCTTTTCTGAGTTCTGTCAGCTCCAATCAAAGAATTCAGATCTCCATCGCCATCTAATGAATCTTGCATGACAACGCTGCTGAAGTCCATGCCCGGTGATATTACCTACTTCCACATAATGCTCAGAATGAGCTTCATTATTAACAAGTGTACTGAAATGGTGATGTTATACGAAGAAAAATTGGCTGTCCAAGATGTGTAAATATGCTATTTTGAAAATGTGACCAAACCAAATATTCTTCTAGGGCTAGAATGCATATTGGATGCTTGACTTTCAGAAAGTTGTGAATAGATGTTAGTATAGTATAGGTCACATATTCTTTCCATCATATTCTCAAACCAAAAATGCTAGATGGAGGAAAGACCTTATAGTAATTGTACTCCGGAAGTCTTGTATGTAATGCTGTGAATTTCTAGTTATGTTAACAATGAGAATCTAAAATGTAGATGTTTTAATTAAGAGCCAGAACTAAAGGTGGTAAAGCACTTAAGCCAACAGTAAAGTAAAAGACTGTTGCATTATTAAGTTATGGCATTTTAACCCTGCAGTTGTAAGTGTGACTTGAGATGTTCTGAATTTTCCATTTGGTGTTAACAAGAAGTCAACCTTTGAATCATACAAAGAAACGATAGAAATAACAGAGATTGCACATACCACCATCCTTGGCATGTATCTTCCAAGGCAGCTAACTCCTCTACGTCTACGAACCCTTAGTTTCCTCTCCAGCTGGATGTCAAAACCATCATACAACCCCCATTGCTCTTCAATTTCTTGTCTGGTGCTAGTCACCACCATTTCTGACTTACAGCATCCAGCCCCAACTCTTCAGCATCGATTCTCCTCATTATCTTGTAAGTTGTATTAATGCACTCCCTGGAGAGTCTTCCTTGTTTAAGTAATTGTTCAAATTTGTTCCTACCTAAGGAATGCCCTGTTAATACCATCGGCACGTTCAAGGCCCCAGATAATCGTGCAGCTACCTCTCCTGCATCGGCATAGTGGCCATGGATCACGTATGGCCATGTTGGTTTTCCAGCATTTACCTGATCTCCTATAGCTCTTGCCATGTTGACAATGTGGTTCAAGGCTCCGTCTACAAATTCAGGTATGTAAGGCCAGAGTGATTCTTTCAAAATGTATCTGTGGCACATGGCAGAGGGAATCAAATCAATTGCCAATTTAGGGATTATCTATTAGGAATGGGAAATGTAAAAAGATGATACAGCATTCACCAGCAAGATTGAATGCTGACTGCATCAATTACTGAGGTCATTTTAATTAGCATGAAAATGCAAAAAAATGTCTCTTCTATTCTAGATGGTACTTAGTAACATGTACTATTACTTTTCGCGTGGGCCGCAGGGGATTCGGACTATGTAGGCGCCGCAGCTGCCAAAACCATCAGACGGGCATGACAGCATCTCGATTGGCTCACCATAACTGGAGTCAACTTCTGGGGATGTGATTTGTCGAGTTAGGAGATCTACTCGATATATTCCTTTCGTATTTGCAAGTGCTCGGGCAAGTTCCACAACATATTTCACCTGAACATTTTCATAAAATTCGTATATCAGATATGGTAGTAAAAACTCTTAGACCCTCCCTCCTAATTGTTGCCACATTAGACTTTTTTAGTCAATATATCGAGTTTTCAAAGCTCAATTTTGGTGTGATTTCTTAACTAATTTAAAATTTTAAATTTCTATGTAGTGATATTTGATATCAATTTCATTCTTGTTAATGAAATTTCAACAAAAGTTATATAAATCTATATGAACTATTCACTGTAAAATAGATATGTTTAAAAAAGTTGACTGTGAAAAATTAAATGAGACTGATAGAGTAGTAAAATTGGCATGGTATGAAATTATTACTGAAGTGGTTTTCAGTATTCATCAAGTAATACTTTTTTCAGGTCTACTACTTGCTTGCTCTTGAGCTTTGTTAATTTTGGAGTCATTGGATACATATTTATCATTACCTCCGTTGCCTTATTTGTTCAATTTCAGCAGTAAAGAATCAAAAACAGAGATTGGCGTTTAAACTTGTATGTTAAACAAAGGAAATTGTTTGACTTTTAGTACCTGACCACCAGTGTCAGAATCTCGCCCAAGTTCCATGTGTTCTCCACGCACCAACCCGTGAAGACTACATTATAAACAGTAAACGTTGCATGAAACTCATCCCACAAGTGACATCAGTGCCAGATGTTAGTTTTAATTCTCTAGCTGTTTTCAGTTAGAACACTCAATGTCAATGATGCAAATAAATGTTGCTTGCTTATTCTTTCTTTCTGATGAATGTTAGACAACAAATAGGTTCTGAAGTAGGCAGAACAAGAGGAGTGCAAAGTATTAGGAACTGTTGTGCTTATTCTACTTTTCATCAATGTTTTCTTTCAACATTTTATTGTTTGGCCTTTCCTTTAGAATCTATATCAGGTTAGAGAATATAATACTTATATATACCTGATCAATACAATGTACAATTGTCGTGATTTATCCTCATCTGACCATATATGAGTATCAGAGTTTATCCTTGAGATGTGAGTAGGGAAATCTGTTTGGCTGCCTTCGCCTTTCTCTTTCTCACCTTCAGAGATTTCGGAAAGGTCTTCAGCTGCATCACTCCGGCCTTTTTCGCGCTCTAGTCTGTGTTTTACAAGTTTTTGTGCATCGTCCCAAGCTATCTGAAAATAACATTGAGAGAAATGGTCACCAATTATGAGTTGTTATGGATTTTAATTCAATCCATGCGTGCAATAGTTGCATCTATATTGTTACTTGTAGATGAGATTAGAAAGGAAAAAAGGGAAGAGTATATAGGGCCTTTATTCTGAAGAAAATGGACATCCTTTTCTATTCTGAAATTGCTACAGTATATAGTTAATGCGTTTTCCTATTTCTCAGGTCTACAACTCTTATAAATTAGACGAGTATCTTTAGCCATGGAAAGATTATTAATCAGGCATCCCACAAATCGATTTTTCCTATGTAATTTCTTCTGCGGGTATATTTTAAATCAACGGAGTAAACGTTGGCATGCATAATTGGTTGAATCATTCTCTCTACTTATTATTTGGCTACTAATAATCCGATTTCATGTGTTAACTGTCACCTCAATGCTCTTGAACTGGGAAAATAGTCTGCACTGCTGCACTCCTTCATGCTCGTAATGCGGATGCTTATGCGAAAATTAAATGCATGCATATCAGCATATATCTATGTGCATGTGTATCAGTGTATGCCAGACTGTGACTGTGTAACTTGAGAGCGACCTTTTTCTTTTTGCGGGCAAGATGCCAAATACGCCAGCACATGTAGATTCTCGAGCCTGTTGTTGCGTTCACGAGAATTCCTTGTTGCCACTACCTGCACCCGCACACAATCCATGATCAGTGCCCATTCGTAATCATTCACTTCCATTAGAATTTTAGCTTTAAACTCCCTTTTCACAATTTACTTTGCCAAACATGCACTTTAATTAGTTTGTCTCCTTTACATTTGAAGCAAAGAAAATGACTTCCATAAATAAAAACTCTACACGAACCCGTACAACTAAAACAAAGGAGAAATATAATAAAGCCCAACTCCTCAATTAGTCCATTGGACCTCCTAGTACTTGACCCTCACTTCACACTCAATTTCAGTTTTTGAAATATTGCACGCCAAACTCTCCTATTTATTTCATTTTAGTCTAAAACCATTATATAAAAAATTAACAGATGTTCTAGTCGTACATCCTATGCACTTGAAGTGAAATATTCGTCAAATTTTTTAATATTGTCAAAAATTGGACCAGTGGCGGGTGCAATGTATCCACAATCGCTTAGGCTTGGGAGTGCAAAATTAGAATTGGTCTTAAGTTAAGAGTGAAAAATAGAATAAGTTTTGATTATTTCTACCGATACAATACGCTTCTAATTAAGTGTGTTGTGTATATAATACCTAGCATCCATTAATTTTACTAATTGGTATTGAAAAATATATTAGAGTAGAATGGATTTGAGAGTTGAGCATGTAATATATCAAAAATTGAAATTTAAAGTATAAAGTGAGAATCATATACAAATTAAAAGGTATAAAATGAAGTAAGTTCATATAATAAACACAAAAATGTGATTTCAATACAGCTCTGTTGCCTTCCAAAATGGGTCAAACAAAAAGAGTCTTTAATACCTAGAGAATTAATTCCACACTAGTATATCTATAAAAAATCACAAATTCAACATTATTTGACAAAATAATTAATATGTTTCTTGATTCCAAAAAAAAAAAAATGAAGGAACACATAAATTAGTTTTGACAAATACCCTTGTAAATGATTTTCTCAGATTATACATATATCCGTCTACATTTACTTTAATATTCAAAGGACAACGATAAAAATAACTACTTAGCCACAATACATCTATATGGTTCCATCAATTTTTTTAATCTTCTCAAACTTAAGGACAAAGTTCCATAACTATTTCAGCTGAATACGAAGTTACTACACGTGATCAAGAAAGTGAGACTTCACTTTGTTACTGTTTAACTTGAAAGGGCCTCCGCATGAGTTTTCATTTTACTTGTTCTTTTCCATAGGTCTCATTCAGTTAACAAGAGTCTAAAGACTCGAAACTCTAATTCCCTATATATGTGCAAGTGAGAGAATTAAAGAAAAGAGAGTGAGAAAAAGACCTTGATCCAAGTCCTATGGAGGTCAGACTCGTCGAAGCTATTGACAACTTCTTCAACAAAGTATTTGGTGGGACTAAACAGCTTTCGTTCCTTCTCTTTCTGAGTTTCATACTTCTCAAATTTCAACTTCTCATCAAACCTTTTTCTTAGACCAAAAGCTTAGTTTTGTTGACTTTGCTCTTCTCTTCCTCTTTCGAACTATCATTACTTCTTCCACTTCCCGCATCCAATATTGCCTCCAAGTACCCGTTTAGCCATTCATTGCCAGCCATTCTATCCTTAACTCTCTCTCTTCGTTTCTGCTTACTTTTATCTACAAATTAAGAATTTACGTAGAGAGTAGTGAGCGGGGACAAGTTAATTAAAAAGGAAGAGTTCTAAAATTCTTCTACTATTAATATATACGTGACAGTGTATTTTAGGTTTGTTGTCAAGTAGATTGGACGAGCAAAATGAAGAGAACACCAAATTACGTTGCTAGTTGGAAAACAGGGAATGAGAGAGAGAGGGAAAAGGGTCGTTCTGAAGAATTATGGTTCTAAACCAAGTTAGAAGGGAAGAGGCGGGTGACTTTTTAAAGGCATACGATGAAATGGAACTCTTGCTTTTCTTTTTCTTTTTTCTTTTTAAGGATAAATTACGAGGAAGAACATTGTAGTTTTTAAATTAATATTAGCGTTGTTTTAAGCTTTACATACTAACAATTCGCCTCTTTATTTGGCTTTTTGGTAAAATGGATGGACGGTGAAAATATAATGAATTTGTGACAATAGTAAAAAATTACCCCTAAACCATAATACTCTTCTATGCCACCAGTCTCCCGTTAGAAAGGATGAATTGTGTTATTGTGTTTTATATTAAATTACATAATTAACTTTGATTAGATGTTTTAAATGATTAAAATAACTCTTTAAATTAAAATTTTTAGTCTTCTAACGTTTGCTTAATCAAATATTTAATTGATTTCATTCCAAACTACAAAATAACGGATTGTAATTATGAAACTATAGATTGAATTTGAATATTAACTAAATCACAAGAGTTATTTGAAATATCTACTACAATTAGTTCAATGTATGTGCTTCGTGGGTAATTAAATGGTATCGAAGATTTCCTAGAGAGATTTTTTTTTTGCCCTGGGTTGTCTGTGTTGAGCGGTTGGGGTATAAATTTTGAGTAGTTTTGTAAGCATTCGTTGATTCCATGTATTGAACTAAATCACTAAATATTGGGATTAATACATTCGGCACTCTTTGCTCCTTTTCTTTTTGAGGAGCGTTTGAATGGTTTATTCTGGTGTCTGACCATTCTTATTCCCCTTGAGATAGTATTAATATTCCCATATACCTACAACTGGAGGCCCCCCTTTTTATTTGGGTTGGCTGTCTTACCGAATATTATTCGATGGTTCCATATTTTCTACACTTGAGTTCTTTTAGTTAGAATTTTTCCTTATGGTACAAAAGAAATACGCAGAAAACAGAATATGCTACGGAGACATGGTTGGGATTTGTTATGCAATCTGAGGGAGTAATTAGGCTATTCTTTATTATTTTAAAAAGCTTCATCCATTAATGTATGCTTTAGATAATTATCTGATGGGGCATGGTGATCATTTTGCATGTTAAAGTCCACGGGGCAAGGTGCATGTTAAAGTCCACAAAACTTGCGTAGAACTTGTCATTGTTTTTATATTGATTCACATCCGAGTTATATATATATATATATATATATATATATATATATATATAGATATATATATATATTGGGTTAGATTAGATAAAATGGCTTGTGACTATGTTAGACTAATCAAATGGTACCATAATTTGTACAAATTGGTTCACGTCTAGTCTCCTCCTATTTACTTCTTACCATTATCAATAAATAGGTGAGTGATACCCATCAAAAAATCGACTATTTAAATAATAAAATAAAAAAAAGAAGACTTTTTTTTTTTTTTAACAAAGAGTTGGGGGTTTGGCTTTGACAGAAATAATGAGGAAACTTATATGCATATTCTATATTTTGTAAAAGTACAAGACAAGCCATTATATAGGTTTGATAATTATACAAAGAAGGAAACTTGTAGATGTCTTGCTAATCAAGATTCCAAAATTAACAACCTAATTATATACTTAACATATATACAAGAACTAAATATATACTTTCCATATTTATATATATGTTAACATCCCCCTCAAAGTCAAGGTGGTTTAGTACAAACCAACTTGAGTTTAGAAACTAAATGAAGGAAACATTCAGGAGGATGAGTTTTGGTGAAAATATCAGTAGTCTAATCAGAGGACGAGATAGAGAGAAGTTTGATAGTCCCTTTTAAAATGTGGTGGTGAACAAAATGACAATTAGTTTCAATGTGTTTCGTTGGCTCATGAAAAACATCATTGTGGGTAATTTGGATAGCACTCTGATTGTCCACATGGAGAATAGTGGGGGATTTATGTGAAATACTCATATTAGACAGTAACCAACGAAGCCAAATAAACTCTTGAGTGGCATCAACAATAGTATGATATTCGGCTTTAGTACTAGATCGAGATACAACAGTTTGCTTCTTATTGCCCTATGATATAAGAGAATCACCTAAAAAGAAACAGAAACCCGTGGTGGAATGCTTATCAGTAGGATCTCTTGCCCAATTAGGATTAGAATAGGCATGTAGTGCAAGAGATAGATTGAGAAGAAAAGAAAAGACCGTGATATAAAGTGCTCTTGATATAGCGCAAAATACAAAGAACAACTGCAAAGTAAGAACTTCTGGGACTAGCCATAAATTGATTGACGATATGAACAACATAAGCAATATTTGGATGAGTAATAGTAAGGTACGAACTTCTGGGACTAGCCATAAATTGATTGACGATATGAACAACATAAGCAATATTTGGATGAGTAATAGTAAGGTATACAAAGCTATCGATCAACTGTTGATAGAGGGTTGGATCAAGAAGAAGTGAACCATCATCAGGAGTGAGATGAGTATTGGCGTCAATAGAGGTATATGCAATCTTACTGTCAGTTAACCCACTATGAGAAAGAAGATTAGATGCAAACTTGACCTATGTAAGATAGCAACAATCAGATGTAAAGATACATCAAGAAAGTAATTAAGAAAACTAAGTTCTTTCATCTCGAAATGACGGTTCACATACTGCTTGAGTTCAGTAATGCTTGTGAGATAATACTCATCCCCAGTGATGATCATATCATCCACATATAGAAGTAGAAGAATGATATCCTAATCAGAATGGCGAACAAA
This sequence comes from Cinchona pubescens, assembly GCA_025175665.1. Lineage (NCBI taxonomy): Eukaryota > Viridiplantae > Streptophyta > Magnoliopsida > Gentianales > Rubiaceae > Cinchona > Cinchona pubescens. Next base: position 3,735,326 of record JANKKI010000232.1, read on the forward strand.
TAGAGCAGAATCATAAAAATTGGATTTGAAACCAAACTGTTCAACCATTTGCCTGGATTTAAAGTACTAGGATCTTGGAACTTGTTTGAGATCATTGAGAGCCTTGCGAAGTTTACAAATCTCTCTAGAGTCTCTAGTATATCCTGGTAATGACTACATGTAGACTTCTTTTGAAAGATCTTCATTCAAAAAGACATTTTTTACATCTATTTGAAATAACTCTCAATGTCGCACAGAAGCAATGACAAGTAAACTTTTAGCAGAGGTAAGCCGAGCAACGGGTGCAAAAGTTCCTCATAGTCAGTACCATATTCCTGTGTAAAACCCTTGACAACAAGATGGGCTTTGTAATGTTCCACATGACTGTTTGAGCAGATTTTAATTTCTTAATACCAAATCCTACTTTCAATCCTCAATCCATTAATTTTCTAAGAAATGATATTATAGCAATGGCATATCAAGGAATTTGAAATTGCTTCTGGCATCTCTGATCAGCAAAACTAGCCTCCATGTAAGTCTTCTTCATCTACTTAGGTCTTAGAACCCCCCTTCTCCTCGAGACTTCGTTCATTTTCCTAGTTGAAATAGAAATATCTAAAATCTAGACGCCGAAATTCCTCAACTTAGGAGATGCCTATAACATTCCCCACTCATTCACTTTAGCAGCCCCTAGTATTTATGATTGAGCCCATCAAGCTCCAGAGGGTTTTTTCTTAATATACGAAAAATAGCTAATTGCTGGCCTTCGACTCCCCCTTCCTTCTGAATGCCATTCGACTTATCGTGGGATACTGTATTTTATATAAACTCCTGAACATTTTATCCACCCACCGAGACTTTAAGGCCTTTTTCAAATTAGCAATTAGTAGAGGGACTGACTTTTATTATTTTTTTATCTTGAGCGACCAAAGGGATTTGGTAGAGGATTACCTTACTTTTATTCATAAATGAAAGGGGAAGAACTCTTTCTTTTTTTTTTAAACAAGCTCATATGCAAATGATTCAGTTGAATCAGTAACTCAATCTGAAAATTTTTGATAACTCTATTCTTACTATGTCTGACACGATTTCCTTCGAAGTTCAAACTCTCGATTCTTTAAACTTAGCAGTAATTTTAAGAAGAAAAAGTTTTTCTTTGAAGAGAACTTCCTTGCATGGGCTCGACTCGTGGTGTCCTCGGATCCACCCAAAGGCTATGACCTATGTAAATCTTCCGAACTCTTCTTCTTTTTCCCTCTTTATATGTCACTACCACTGAAATTAATTAATGCATTACTTTTGCAGGAAAAACCCTCGGGCAACTCGCACAGCCAAGAAAAATGAAACTGACGAGAAAGAAGGCGTCTTCTTCCCAAGTTGAAGCACCTAATAGCACTCTTCCATCATTACTTCTTCTGCCACCACTACCAGTGCTAAACAACCAATTCTTGAAGGAGTAGCAACTTTAGAGCCTGTTGTATGACAACAACCACCCCTATAATAGAGGTTACAAGTTTTGTTATCCCAGAAACTATCGAATCGGCTTCCCAAGCCTATACAAGTTTCTGATGGGGAGATAGTTCCTCTTCCAACTTCATTAGCCCATCCATGCCTTTCTTCCAAACCTCCAAAGAGAAAGAATACTTCCCCAACTTTGGGTAGAAATAAGGTGTCAATGTATCATGTCGTGTCAGGTGAGACCCATTTCTTATCATGTCGTGTTTGTGTTGTGTCATGTGGGTCCATTTCATATCGTGTTGTGTTCATGTCTGACCCGTTTATTTTCAAGTTGTGTTCTCGTGTCACATGTTTACTTCTCCAAAGATATACTAGCCTATTAGATAAGATAAATTACATGCGATCTATTTGAGTTAAAATCTTAAATTTTAATTCTTTAATAATTTAAACAATTTTTAATACTAACTTTTTTTTTTTATATCAACTTAAAACACATTTTTAAAATTTTTGAAATTTTTTAGTGGTATTTAAAACTTATTATTAATATGTTTGATATAATAGTATTACATCAAAATTATCATTCACAATCTTAAAATATGTTATATTAAATTATAATCGAAGAAATATTTTAGTAAAATTTGTTCATTTAGCAACTTAATAGGTTACATCGTGTGAACCCACAGGTTGGGTTGACTCAACCCAACTCGTTTACTTTCGTGTTATAAATGAGTTGACCCATTAATGACCTGATAGTTTTCGAATCATGTCCTGTTAATTTCGTATCGTGTTCGTATTGTGTTACTGTGTTGAATCAGAAATTGCCAATCCTAGGTAGAAAACAAGCTAAGACAACCCCAGTTCGACTAGCCAAGAGGTGGTGATCGGATCATATGAGGCTGGTCGTCCACCAGTCATTGCTGCTACGGTAAGAAGCCTTGCCAACACCTTCTGACCATTAGTTTTCTTCCGTTCCACTAATCCAATCTCCCTCTTTAATCTTATCAACTCAAGGTGGGTCTTTTTGCCCTTGGTCTTACAAGCCAAGTGCATCTCTTTTTGTGTGCCTAATAATAATAAAATTCTTGAATGGCATGCAGTTCTTGGCACTCGACCATGGACGTTGAGGAGGAAGCAGTAGCAAGTGGCTATTAGTGCTTTGCTATGAACAAGGAAGTTCATCGGCCAGATTGATGGATTCGAGGGAGAAGTGAAGTTCATTTCGGGTTGGACTTTTAATAATAATGCAAGGGTTAAATTACCTAATATAGCCCACCAGTTGATCGACTTTGGCTTTCCTCCAAGGGACTTAGGTTATGCCGAGAACTGATCCCTAGCTGAGAGCATGGAAGAAATAGTTCACGTGTTTGCCAAGGTAAAGACTTAGTTATTTTTTCTCTCTTTGCCTTTATTTCAGAATAAGTACTAACACTTGTTCTTAATTTTATATTGCTTGGCTCCCCACCTTCACAATATCAAACACCTTTCTTCAAAGTTGACAAATAAGAATGCTCAGCTCGAGTATGTGCAGTTGCATTGTGAGAGAGCTAAGGCCAAAGCTCTTTCTATCTGAATTGGATAAGGAGCTTGAAACCAAAAAGAATGAAGCCCTAGGTGAGCTTTAGATCAAACTGGAGAATGAGGCCAAGCCTTTAGTCAATCTGGAAAGCAATCATTCTGGCTAGGTTGAAGATTTGAATATGAAGTTACAAGAGTAGCTTGATGAGCTGAACATTTGTAAGGAAGAAAGGAATTTGCTTGAACAAAAATAGATCGGCTAAAAGCAAAAGTTGACCAAATCAAGGCTGAAGCTTCCAACAATCATATTTCTGGCATTAACTTCTTCTTGAACTCCAATGGGTTTCATAAGGACCTGAAGAAGTTCAGTACTGTGGCAATGAAGATGGGGTATACCATCGCAATGGATAACATTCTAGAAGACTTCCCAGAGGTCAACCTGGATGTTTCAGAGAACCCCTACTAGATAACAAGGAAGCCACTAGAGAAATAATTAATGAGATGAACTAGTTATTCAGCACTGCCCGAACATCTTCCTTGCTTGATGCATATGGGGTGATGGTACTTAGATAAATTTGAAGCTCTTGCCTTAATTCTTGATGATGATCAAGAAAATGGGGTTGAATCTCAACAGGTCAATCAAGCTCAGGACGCTCAAGAAGTCCCTTTAAGCAATACTTAAAAATTCTTAGTATAGGTTTCTCATAATGCCTCTAATATAGGTTGAACCTTTTTTGTACTTTTTATTAATCTAAATGAAATTTCTTTTTCTATCACTGTTCTTTCTTTTCTTTTGCCTAACTCTCTGTCAGCTCTAATTTAAGATAGGCCAATCAATTAAACTATCCAACTTATCCTATCAACTGACCACTTTAATGATCAAATCATGTAACTTAATCTAAGAGTCGATCAAACAAGTTGATCTACTTTTACGCGTATAATTTCTATACAGTCTTCAATATTGACTTTAGTCTTTCTTTTTTTTAATCAATTCGAACCACTTGAGCACCTCAATGTGTTACGGACTCCTTCGGGCAATTGAACGCATTGTGTAAGGTGTTATGCCGAGTCAAATGATGATCATTTGTCCTTTTATGACTATTCTTCGTACATTATTAGATACTGAAAATTCAGTATGTTATTTATATAATCATGTTCGTACCACTTACATGATTAGCCTAAGTAATACTTTCTTAGGTTTACAATATTCCACATTCGTGGTACTTCTTGGCCATGTCTGTTGGCTAATTTGTAATATCCCAATTGATAGGCTTCAATGACCATATATGGTTCTTCCCAATTGGAGTCTAGCTTGTTTACCCCCTGGGCTCAATTGACTTCATTCCTCCTTAGAACTAAGTCTCCTGGTTTAAAATGCCTTTGTTGAACCTTTGCATTATAGTACTTGGCCATCTATTGTTTGTATTTGTCTTCCCTAATCGAAACCACCAACTTTCGTTCTTCCTATAAATCTAGATCTGTCATTAATTCTTTATCATTGTCAATGTAGACATGCTGTTGTGTTTGAGCAGTTGGCAATCCGATCTCAACTCACATCCATATACCAATACTGAATGGTGTAAATCCATTTGATGTTCTAAGAGTAGTTCTGTAAGACCATAGGACACTAGTTTACTCCTCTACCCATCGGTCCTTTGCCCGATCTGATCTTGCCTTTAGCCCAACAACAATTATTCGATTAGTCACCTTCGTTTGCCCATTTGCTTGTGGATTTCTGACCAAATTGGTTTGTAGAGTTATGTTGAGACCTTCACAAAAACCTTTAAACTGCTCACCCACAAATTGGTTACCATTGTTTTGTTGAACCCTAGTTTTGTTAATCATGTTTTGATGATGACCAAATCGCACTAATGGTTTGAAAACAAGTGTGTAGAAAAACAAGTAGGTTCGGATGCAAATGATCGTCCAAACAAAATAACCAGAAGACTCCACAGACGTAAATGGTTGTCCGAAAGACAGAGTTTTAGATGATGGTAATCGTCCGACACAAAGAATAATGAAGCAGTCTCGGACGAAGAACAACGTCCGATCATATTTCCAAAAGACTTTGCTTCTAGAGTGGACGCATGTTCGGATGCATCCTAGGACGTCTGAACGAATACCCTCAGAGAACAGACACAGCGTCGGACGCAGAAGTTTGCAGCGGCCGTCCGAAAAGTCCAACAGCTAGTTTTCCATTAAACAGAAAATAGCCGTTGGAAAGTTGTTGGAAGCAGATTTTGGGCAACTATAAATACCCGTAAGCCTGAATTAAATCAGAAGAGACTTCTACATTGATTACAAGTAATTCTTGAGCTATTTGGGAGAAATAGTGGGTACAAGTGTTGTAATAGTGTAGGTAGTTTTGTGAAAAGAGCTTAGAAGTGTAAGAGTTCTTCAAGTGTAAGAGTGCAGAGATAACAATTGTAACAAAGAGAGGTTGTGAGTGTAAAAATCTTGGCTCAACTAAAGGAAATTAGTGTGAGCAAGAGTGATCCTCATTTGTGTACAAGAGGCTATTGTCTCACCTACTTTGAAGAGACTTTTAGTGGGTAAACTTCAAGTTGATAACTTGGTAGTTGCCTCTCTGTAAGAAGCTCTTTGTTGTTGTAAGCTCCAAGTTTGAGAAGCTTGGGAGTTTGGTTTGATTCTCTTAATCACAATATTCTTATTTGTTCTTTAAGCTTAAATTGTTGAATATCTATTGTATTCATTTGTGCTTAAGTTTTTATTTGGTGCATAAAGTTTGCATTTTGATTAAGCACTTCAAAAGGTTTGTTTTAGATACAACCTAATTCATCCCCCCTCTTACCAATCTGAATGGTGTAAATCCATTTGATGTTCTAAGAGTAGTTCTGTAAGACCATAGGACACTAGTTTACTCCTTTACCCATCAGCCCTTTGCCCGATCTGATCTTGCCTTTAGCCCAACAACAATTGTTCAATTAGTCACCTCCGTTTGCCCATTTGCTTGTGGATTTCTGACCAAATTGGTTTGTAGAGTTATGTTGAGACCTTCACAAAAACGTTTAAACTGCTCACCCACAAATTGGTTACCATTGTTTGATATCAAAGTGTGAGGAATGTTGAATTAGCTTGCAAACGATGTTCTTTCAAAAGAATTTCTGCACAGCCAGTCCAGTCATGGAGGATAAAGGTTCATCCTCTACCCACTTGGTGAAATAATCAATTGCAACCACCAAATACTTGAGCTTCCTGGTGCTTGGGAAAATGGTCCGACCAGATCTATTCCCCACTATTCGAATGGCCATGGACTAATAATTACTGTCAAGTTCGTCATAGGATTTCTTAGAATAGGAGCTTTTATTTGGCAATTATGACATTGTTGAACTAAATTCTTAACATCTGTGTGCATGGTCGGCCAATTGTAACCCATTACCATAGCCTTGCAAGAGATACTTCAGGGTCCATTATGACTTCCACAAATTCTCTCATGAATTTCTTCAGAGCATACTTTTCTTCGTTTGGTTTGACGCATCAAAGAAGTGGACGCAAATAAGACTTTTTGTGTAGGGAGCCTTCTATGAACTCATACTTTTCTGTTCTATTCATAACTCTCTGAGCCTCTTTTTTTTTCTGTTGGAAGTACGTCGAAGATAGAAAGTCCACAATCGGCTTCATCCATCCTAGGTTATTATCAATCTTGATGGCTTTTTTTTCATCAATGGTTCATCCTTCTTGCATTTCCACCAAATTCTCTTTAGTAAAATAGGAGTAGATGGCCAAAGTTAATTTAGCGAGTGCATCAATGTACATTCTTAGCCAGTGGAATTTTTACAAACTCCACCACTTTGAAATTTTGTTTATACTACTTTACCTTTTGAAGGTATTTCTACTTAATCACTCCTGGGGCTTGAAAATTCCCTAAAATCTGGCTGATCACTAGTAAAGAATCACAGTTATTCTCAAGGCCTTGTGCGCCCATCATCTTGGCCAAGTTCATCCCCGTTAGCAAGGCTTCATATTCGGCGTCATTGTTCTTGCCTTGGACCCAAACCGAAGAGTATATGTAAAATGGTTTCTCGGGAGTTTTCATAATGATACCAGTTCCTGATCTTTATTCACAAGATGCCCCATCTATATGAAATTCCCACTATCTTATAATTATCTTCGGCTTCTTTACCCTCTTTTAGGAGCATCACATCTCCATTGAAAGCTCGACTACTTCTTTATAGCATTCCTAGCTCAAAATTAAATATGAAATTCAAATAGCTCCACCGACCACTTCTGCATCCTTCCCAAGACATTAGGTTGCCCAAGACAGTTTTTAAAGGTGAATTTGTATAAACGATGATTTTATGCCCTTGAAAATATGATCGGAGTTTTCTAGCTGCCACGGTCAAAGGAAAGGCCACCTTTTCAATGGGACTATAGTTACATTCGGAATCTTGTAAGACTTTACTTGTGAAATAGATCAGCCGCTGAATATCTTCTCGTTCGACCACAAGAACCAAATCGACAGTTTTATCTGAGGATGAAAGATAAAGATATAACTCTTCTCTATCATTAGGTGCTGTTAGTCGTGGTAAGGTCCCTAAATACTCCTTAAGTTGGTTGAATGCTTGTTGACATTGTTTGGGCCATTCAAAAAATTTTCTCCTTTAGTTTCCTAAGTTGTTCGAAGAAAGATAAACTTCATTCAGTCGATTTTGATAGATATTCAGAGTAGCCAAACAACTGGTAAAATTTTAAACCTCCTTGACCGATGAAGATGGCCTTAAATTTATGATTGGTTGGACTTTTCCTGAATTTGCATTGATTCCCCTTTGTGAAACTATGAAGCCTAAGTTTAGCTATTATCTCAGCTTAAGTTCAGCTATTTTTGACCATATCATCCACATAAACTTCCATATTTCGGCCAATTTGATATTTGAAGACCTTATTCACTTAGCTCTAATATGTTGCATTCTTTAAGCCGAGCATCATTGTCTGATAGCAATATATTCTCTTTGGGGCTATGAGTGCCATTTTTTCTTCGTCTTTTTCACTTAAAAAATATTTGATGATACCCTTTATAAGCATCCAAAAAACTTTCGAACATAAATGCTACTAAAGAATCAATAACTACTCAATTCGAGGCAAAGAGTAACTGTCGTTGGGACAACCTTTATTGATATAAGAGAAGAGAAATCAGTAAAATCTGCACACATCTGCCACTTTTCTTCTGGCTTTTTGGATACATCAAGTTTTTTCACAAGAATAGGATTACTAAACCACTCTGGATATAAGACATCTTAGATAATCTGAGTGACTAGCAACTTATCTACTTCAGTTTTTATAATGGCACAACGCTCGAGTCCGAACAGTCTTTTCCTTTGTTTCACTGGCTTATAACTAGGTACAATACTCAATCGATGCTCAGTGATCTCTCTTAGAATCCCAGAAATATCCTGTGTTGACCAAGCAAAGATATCCTTGTATTCATAGAGCAACCAGACCAGATCAGCTTTTAGCTTAGCTGGCAAAAGAGCTTAATTGCAAAATTGTCATTCTGGATGCTCAGGATCAAAAGATATTTCCTCGATAGGCACACGTGATGCTAGCTCTATTTTGCCTTTACTTTGATCATCCAAAGGTTATGGGGGCTTGTTTGTTGAGGCTATCTAATCTTAATTAGGAAGCTCTTCAAACTTGAGCATGCTTATATCTGTCGATTTTTGCTTTTCAAAGACATAAGATAACACTCTCTAGCTTCTAGTTGATTACCCTATTCCATCCTTTTAGATCCATCTCTTAAGGAAAACTTTATGCCCAGATGGAACACAGAAGAAAGAATGATAAAAACATATTGGAGGGTCATCCCAGGATCATATTGTAAAAGCTTAATGTATGGAAATCACAAAATTAATCAGCTCCATTCAGCTTTTTGGTGGCTCTCCAGGGATCAATGGAAACAAGATAATTCTTTGGGCATGGCTGGACTTCCACCAAAGCTGACCAAGAGAGTTCTTACTGGTTGGATATGATCATTACTTATCCCCATTCGTTCCAATGCATGCCAAAAGATGACATCAACCGAAATCCCATTAACCAAAAATACTTTGTGAATTTTATAATTCCCAGCCTTAACATGAATATTGATCAGGTCGGCATGGGAGAAGCAACCAGGTTGGGGATCATTATTAGAACATGAATTTGTAAATTCAACTTAGGCTTTTTTAAAGAAAATTTTCACCCTTAGTATAGTATCGAGCATATATTTTCTAAGCCTGATGGGAATCTCTCCCGATTGGACCTCCAACTATGACATTGATTACCCCTGCTACATCATCATTATTAACTGGGGGTCCTCTCTGGTGGTTATTATGTTAGGCCTTCAGTATGGCTACCGATTATTGTTTGGACAAGTAGGACGATTATCTTGATTCCTCATATTTTTTGCAGTCCGAAGAATGTATTCTTGAAGATAATCATCTCGGATTGTCTTTTAAATTCCAATTTTTAAATCATTGCAATTTTCGTGTCATGCCCATGACTGGTGTGATGAGCACAATAGCGAGATCTATCTCGCTTGTGCTGTTTCCAAGATTCTTGTATCTTTTATCTCAAAGTGCATGTATGTCTCTTCTTGATGTATTAAGTGGGGTAAAATTCTCATCAGGTAAAATATGAGTCTTGGTCTGCTTAAAATTATTTGAACCAGGATAAACCACTCGACCCTCCAACAGTAATTATCAATCTTGGATTTCTAAATTATCCATTCAAGGGTTCTTTTTTGTCAGCAGTGTTGTGTCCAAACTTCCATTGTTCAAAATCCTTCCCTTTTTCCTTTTTATCAAATCTTCTCTTAGAAGCTTCAACTTTTTCTTCCATCGGTCGTTTTTCCCTAGACTTGAAATCTGTAAACTCTCTCTTGGTCCTATTAGATTCTTCTATCCTTATATGACTTTCAACTCTGTTCATTAACTTAGCAAAGGTCTTCGGCATATTGGTGTGTAATTCATGAGTGAACTATCTGGGTTTTAGTTCATTGCAAAATACAACGATGATAAGCTTTTCATCTATGTCTTGAACATGTGCAGCTTCATCATTGAAGCGTCCGATGTATTGACTCAAGATCTCTTCATTCTTTTGTCAAACATTCATTAAATATGAGACCTCCTTTTGGATGACCCGTCTGCTCATAAAATGTCTTCAAAATTTCTTAGCTAAGTCATTGTAATTCTCATGGGAGTTCTTTGAACCACCTTTGTGCTAATCCTCTAAATGTAGTTGTGAATAGCTTACATTTGATTGCATCCAGATAACCATGAAGCTGAGACACGGTAGATACATGAGCCACATGATCAGTCGGATCCGTATTTCTTTCATAATGGCCAATATTCGGTTGTTTGAAATTAAGTGAAATTTGGTCCGTCCTAATTATTGGTGTGAAAAGGTTCCGATAAAGAACATAGATTATTTGTTGACCCACTTATTTTTAGAAAATAGGTGTTGAAGCTGAAGTTCAACTTTTGCTATTATATCTGTATCGGGTGTTTGAGGTAAGGGTTTAGGCATTTCCCATTGTCTATTATCATTTACCCCTGGATACAGCCAATTGTGAACCAATCATGGTCTTTGTCGAGTAACCGTTCGGGTAACTTGAGGTTCTAGGTAGCCAGGACAACGAGTATTTTTGGTTGTCTCCTCGTCTCGATCTTCTGCCCTCATGTTTTCTATAGATTTAATAGGAACGACTTTTAGAGATGGTTCAGCTTGTTTAGTTCCAAAAACTATTGTATGGCTGTGAAATTTTCCTGAAGAAACTACAACATTTGTTCCTATACTTAACTTTCCCCAGCCTAAGAAGTTTCAGGCTCATAAAATTTAGCACTCACTCTCAAATTTTGAAGAGGGAGGCAATCGTCCATACTATTTCCTCTTCGTTTGTTCCTCATATCCAATGAGGAAAATGATCAGGTCCGAAAAATAATAATTTTATTATTTTGTGAACTGAAGACCAAACCGAAGAATATTGTTCGACTTTTTGTTCGATTCCCAAAGACAGTGCCAATTGAGGAACCCTGATTCATTCGGTAGGTAATTGAAAGGAATTTGTGGAGAGAGAAAGTAATGAAAAGTATATTAATTGTCCTAATTTGGGTAACATGTTCTCTCTCATTATTGGGGATTGTGCCCCTATTTATAGGCGAGGATCTCGGAGTTATGGCCCCTTCCTACTAGCCAAATTATATTTTTACCCTGAATAAATTTTCTTGCTCCACTCTACAAGTAACCTATATATGCTTCATCAAGTACAAAAGCCACATGAAGTTGGGATGGCCACAAATTTGACAACAGTGTTTTCCGAAACAACAAAATAGCTGCTAGAATTTTCTTATTCAGTTTTCGTCAACCATGAAATTAAGGGAAAAATAATTTTGATCTCTTATCTTTGGGGATTGCTCTAATTTGGTCGTTTATATATTTACAACGAGCCAATTTAATCTCTTATTTTTCAAAATGTTAGTTAATATTGAGATTTTGACAAAAATATTCGACAAATTAATGGTGAAAGTTACATAAATATCAAGTGGCCGTTACAACACAAACATATTGAGGTTAAAAAGTATTATTTCTCATTATCCCTAATATTTTTTTTTAAATTTCTCTCATTTCCAGAACTCTAATTTTGTCCCACTTCTTCAAACAATCTTCATTGACAAAAATTAATGAAGCAATTTCATCGTTTGTTGGTTTAAATCTCCAGTAATTTGTGTGAAAAGGTCACTGGTGATATTCACGTAATTGCTACCGCTAATTTATCTAATTTTTCCATTAAAAATTTTATATTTGCCAATATTTTAAAAGATATGAAATGAAATTGGCTTGTGTGATATATAATGGATCAAATTGAGGCACACCCCATAAATAAGGGACTAAAATGATTTTTTTCCCACGAAATTAAATATACAATGGCTGGAAGTCCCGTTTAGCATGAGTAAACATTAATCATTTCCTCTCTAACCATCTACCATGAGCTACCGATCCGAATATTTTCCCCATATTCCCTTGTTAGAAAGTTCTCCAAGAATATAGGTATGCCGTGATGTTTCTTATGCATAAAAAAAAACCTAGTCCAAATGGTGATTTATTTCCTTAATATCCTAAACATAGTGGTAAATTACTGGAATCTTGATGACTTGAATGACTCAACATTTGATACAATAGTGGCTGAACTAGCTAGAAAACGTCTAAATCTAGTCTACCTTCAGATACCAAATAAATATTAAGAATCTAATCTCGTGGCATCAGATGCCCACAAGAATCAACATCTGGGAACAATAATTTAGCTGAGGATGCTTGAAGAGAAATTTTTGTTATAAGAAAAGAATGGTAGCGTGAATGAAGAAAAGAATCTTGGAAGATAATTACAAGAGAAAAGAGAAAAGCCTCCAAGATTTTAGAGAAAAGGGAGAAATATATGGTGAAGATATTAATCAAAAGGCTACAGAGAAAGGCAAGTGATGAATGGACATGGGAATTTGGGTAGGCAACATGAAGAACAAAAGCATCAAATGGAATGGACAGTGGAACTTAGCACCGTATTTGTAACATATGGGGTAATCTAAGAAAGAAGAAACATCCAAAGGATATTTCTAGGAATATCCAATTGGTTAAGACTCTCAACACATTTGTGGCCATTCAATTCTTTAAGCTTGTTTCTGAATTCTGACCTCCCAGAATCATATTTCTCTCTACAAAAAACAAATGATAAAAAGGCATATTTCCAACTTGTGCTCAGCTCTATGATTTTATAGTGAGTTTAATGAAGGTTAACTATCATGATCACCCTGCGTCTGCAAATCATATACATATACATATACATATACATATACATATATACATATACATATATATATATATATATATATATAAATTCATGCGCATGAAATAGATTGTCTATATATGCTACAGAACATAATGGAATATATTCCACAAAGTCAAATTAATGAGATGGACCCCAAAGTATGGGAAATGGCTAAACAATATGTTTTTAAAAGAATTTTGCATAAATTTACAAAGTATGAAATAATTTGTACAAAAGCAGTAGTATTGTGAAATCTTCATGACACTACATATGTATCTCTACTTGTTTACAATCTAAGTACATATCAAAATTTTTTCATAATATTGATTTCCAAATACATGAGGCCAGGAATACTAAAGGATATAAAGATTTATTTATTTATTTCTTCTATTGTAATGAATTGTATAACAAAAAAGAACACAACACAATAAAAACCACGTGCTTATTGACGGCTTTTGTGCCGAATTTTGAAGAAAAATTCATTGTTATATTAGCAAAAGAAATTCTGATGGAAAGCAATCACCCACTAAATTGCTTGTGCCAACAGTAATTGTTGACGTGCAGCAAAATTTATCGCAAATTAGCTAGGAAGAACAGTCTCCAAATTTCATAGCAGAAAACCAATGTGTTTAGCAATGAATTTTAATTCTTTGAAAATATAGCGATGAATTTTGCGACTAATTTAGTGACATAGAATAGCGATGTCTTTAGAATCAAAGCATACTGTGACAAATAAAGTGCCGTCTTTTAAGCGTATAAAACACCAATGAGTAGCCAGGGAAAAAATTCTGATGATTCGGACCACAAATTTGCGACAATATTGAATATATGAATGCGACATTAAAATAAAATATTTACTGTGAATTTTCACTGACATTTTTTCAGCGAAAACCCAAATTCAATTGACTAAAATTACATAAAACCCAACAAATGAAATGATCCTCATAACGAAATAGTGTTTTTTTTAGTAAAAATTCAATATTTCTTTTACATGATATTTTTGTTAAAAAACCCTGCGAACTATTTGTTGACATTAGAAGAGGAAAGCTGTAACACTCCGGGCCCTGGGCTGGCCCAACAACTTTTGAGCAGAAACAACGGGTTCAAAATGGTTAAGCCAAGTTGTTAGTAGCCCACAACCCAAAGTGTTATAAACAATACAATATCTCATCCCACTTCCGATGTGGGACAGGGCATCACAATCACCCCTCCTTAAGGCCTTGCGTCCTCGCAAGGTTCATATCGGACCATACTTCGTTATGTAGGATTCTAGAGGTGGCTCGTACGGGTTCTAGAGGTGGCTCCCGCCCTTAGGTCGACATACCACTTAGTCCTGCACAGCACTTAGTTCCTGGACTCCCTTGCATAGTCACGGCCCAATACCACTGGCCCAATCTCACCGTGCGGAGACCACACGTGGTTCGCTCTGATACCAACTGTGTGGGCCCTGGGCCCTGGGTTGGCCCCTTCCGCTAATGTATAACAACTTTTGAGCAGAAACAACAGGCTCCAAATGTTTAAGCCAAGTTGTTAGTAGCCCACAACCCAAGGTATTATAAACAATACAATATCCCCTCTTACTTCCGATGTGGGACGGGGTGTCACAATGAAAGCAGAGAGTTGGACTACCCTTTTTGGCACCTGATCTCACTCTTGTGCTTGGCAAGGTGGTAGACGACTGCATACAGCTTGTTTCCAGGGACTGTAGCTCTGGACTTTGCACTGTAGCTCAGCCTGCTGCACAGTCACCTTAGCCTCGAGGGCTACATTGGAAGCGGCGGAGGCGGAAGACAATGTTAAGGCGGTCTAGGTAGAAGTTGTGTACGACTTTGCCATTGGGCCTAAGCAAAACACCCTAACCTGCTAGATTGTACTAGAGGCCATCCATAGTTCCATCTCTGTTACGCCCCCAAACTAGGAGTAGAGGTGGCAGTGGGCCGGGTCAGGCCGGATCGGGCTGGAAGCCCGCCAGTTCAGGCCCATGATAGCTTGTCAGCAGGGCAAGTTGTGGCGAGCTACCGGGCCAAGACGAAAGACGGAAAGGGTGGCCCGTAACCGGCCCTCAGTCTAGGCCCCTGATAAGCCAGGACGGGCCGAGACGAGTTGGCCCACGAGTTGACCCACGTGTTGGCCCACAAGCTGGCTCACTTGTTGGCCCCTAAGGTGGCCCTCCAATTTAAGTTCTTACTTAAATTTTAAAATTATTTATTCGAGAAATTTAAATTTTTACTTGTTAATAATTTATATAATTTAAAATTATTACTTATTAATTATTATTTTAAAATTAATAACTTATTAATTTAAAATCATTTACTTACTATTCATTAGTAATTTATTAAACTATAACTTATGAATTATTTGAATTACTACTTACTAGTTAATAGTACTTTATTAGTCCAAATTGATTATTATATATTAGACCAAGTTATTAATAATTAAAGTTCAAAGTCCATGCTCATACTTAATATTCGAAACTAAAGTTCTTAGTTAATATTCAAAGATTACCAAAGTTTGAAATTAGTCATTAGTACTTTATTATTCCAAATTAGTACTTATTTGACCAAGTTATTTCTTGATTGTATAAGTCAATACTTATTATTATAACTTATTATTTGTTAATCATATAGTAAAAATATTTAATTAGGAAAAAAACTACCTTGAGATGGTGGGGGGTTTGGCATAGACCCCTACTATATATATTAATATTATAAAAAAAGGTACAAGGAAGGAGGCATTGAACCTTACCTCCAAATTAGTACAAGTTATAAAACTAATCTAAGAATTTAAATAAAATTAATAATCTATTTACTATATACATAAAGAGGGGGACATAGAACCTTACCTCCAAACAAAAAATTATTAAACATTAAAATCCTATGTGTACTATATATCAATTTGGTGAACTACTACTGCTTTCATCTTCGTCGATATCTTGCATCATTAATCCTTGTTTTCTTTCTTCAGCATCTAGCCAATCCTTTAAGCACACCAATATTTCCAAAGTTGCAGGTGTTTCATTTGAACCCTTCTATCATCTAAAACTTTTCCACCTGCACTAAAAGCACTTTCCGATGCAACCGTAGAAACCAGAATTGTTAGCAAATCCCGAGTAATTTGAGATATAATAGGATATTGACATTTATGATTTCGCCACCAAGAAAGAATATAAAAATTGGGATTGCACTTGTCGTCTCCTATATGTAGTGGATTACTTAAATATTGAGTAACTTCATTAGCATTTTCAATTCTCGATATTTTTGAAGCAAAGAGTTGTTGATAAGGATCAAAATGTGTTCGAATATTTATATGAGGCATAGCATATTGTGAATCTAATGTGGATGAACTAGAAGACGCACCTTGTTGTGTGGGGGAGTTTTCTTTGTAAATTTCATATAATTCATAAAAAGATTTTTTAGTATTTTCTACAAGTAACTTTTTGTCTATGATATTTGTGGTACTATTATTATTAAAAATTCAATGAAAGCATTTAACGTATACAATTTATTACGTGGATCAAGATCTTAACACTTGTCAAATAATACAACAATAGAATATTTTCATAATACTTGTCAAATTTTTCTTCCATTGCGCTAATCATATCATCAAAAAACTCATTCCTTTTATGATTAGAAAAAATAACTTTAATACACTTAGTCCATTTAGCCATTTCCTTTCTATTTTTTTTTTCATGTGAATATTTAATATTGCCCGTTACTATACCTTGTGTGGTGTGCATTTGTGTTTGAACCATTTTTTATTTTTCTTGAGGTTCACTATATTTTTTACTAATATGCCTATAAAAGTATTTCAGTTCCCCCCTTTTTTGTGCTTAAATGATATAGGTATTAAGGTTCTAGACATCAAGGAGGTATGTTTTGCACTAAGTGTGATTGACAAGGCAAAAAGGGAGGAATTTAGAGATAAAGCGATTGAGAGAAGAATGAAGCTAGAAGATTGGATAAAGTTTAGAAAGGCAAGGTGGAAGTAAATTTTTGGTTGTGTATTTGGTGCTAAAGGATTGATTCTTACCTCTAGTCTAGTAATCATCATGGAAAACAATCGATTATTGATGGAAAATGTATTGATCAAAGTTGGAACGGAAAAGTAGAACATCTGAAGGTTTTGGTGTTTATCCAATGACTTGGCAAAGTCCAGCTATAGACTATAAACAAAGTGCTTGTGGGAGGCAACCCAAATTCGATACTCTATTATGTGGTATTTTAGCTTTATTTTATATCTTACATTTATTTTATGTTAATAACGTTAAATTGAGTTATGTAGGATACTACCATGGTTTAGTAGCAAGACAAAACAATTTGAAAAATGAGAGTGAAGGAAATGAAGAAGATTATCAATTTTTAGGAGAGTCACAGTCTTTTGTTTGTAATTTATTATTTATTTCTTTCTTTTATTGAATAGTTTGTTTGTTTGTTTTGAAACATTTTTTTGGGGACAATATTTCATTTAATTTGGAAGATCAATTGTGTCTTGGTGGTTTTATTTGGTGCTTTTGTGTTTATGTTTTGGAATGAGTGTAGTAGTAATATTTTCAATTCTTGTTTAGTGCCATTTTGTTTGTGTGCTTGGTCTTAGATCATTTTTTTTTTGTGTTGTGTTGTAGGTTTTGTGTGTCTTTATTTTATGTTATATATTTTTTTTCTTTTGTTTTTTTGGGTTTTATGTTGTTACTAGTCTTGATGATCTGACTATGGAAAAGACTGTCTAGCCACCGGATGGAAGTCTTCAAGATTTCTATACCCTATTTTCCTAAAGTATTGTAGAGGATTAGAAAAGAAAATTTTAAAAGGATTTTATGTGTTTTAGGTAGTATAGTTTGTGTAGTTCAGATTTTGTGACTATGTATCAATAGTTTAAAAATATTTCATGGGGACTATGTTCAAATTTTTTTAATTGACAGTGCATATAAATTACGTTGATTTTTGAACCTATTGTTTTGTGAAAGTATCATTGCAAACACATGTATGAACTCTCTTGTATGATGTAGAACAGTGAGAGTTTTAATATTGGTGATAATCATGTTTATGGGGCCTTGAGATTCTGTTTAAGACATTTCTTTGAATTGTGTAAATTTTATGCTTGCAAAATACAAATCAATCTTGAACCATGGAAGTGATTTAGGCACTTTCATTGGACCGATTAAGCCAAATTGCTTACTTTTTTATATGATTACCTAGTTTTTCCTCTTGAGATTAAAGAGCCTATTTCCTTTGATAGCCATGATGATTAGTCAATTTGACTATTTTTGTCTTTTCTTTCTACCCATTACCTTATCTAGTATTGGTCTTGTAAAGTACCAATTTTACGGTTTTAATGTTCATGCTGGTTAGTTAGAAAGAAAGAGTTATTTGTTGGGCAAGAAGTCTATTGAATGATTTATACACGTAAATGCATGTATTGTTACAAGTAATAAAGTGATTAGTAGAGTTTGTTCCCAAGAGGACTTTCTCTCAAGTAACTTTCCTAAGTACTAAAACTATAACAACCTAACTCTATCCAAATGATTAATAGATGAGCGTGTTTTAATAAGAATAACTAACTAAAACATGAATGTAAATAAACATGACAATTAAAGATTAAATTAAGCAATAGAAGATCCTAACGTTTATTCTTCCTTTACCAAACCAATTGAATGCTTCATTTCATTGTTCAATCAATTCCTCATATTGTTTACTAATCTTGGGTTTCATTGATAATTGCTAGTTCATGTTGAAAACATTGCAATTCTACTAAGCTTGACCAGTCTACTGTATGTCTAGGAGGATTAAAGCCCATGATTAATGCATAAACGTAACCCTAATTGACTACCAAAGATGAGTAGGTATATGTCTATCTATACTCACAAAATTGTTCAATCCGTGGGTGATTGTTTCGAACAAAGGTTATTTGAACCTATCCTAACCACAAGTATCCTTTGTCGACTTGAAATAGGGTTGTAATTCATCTAGTGGGTGATCAATCATATAGAAGCATTAAAAATAATTCAAACAAACAAACAAACAAACATAAGCAATCAAAAACTTAACAAGCAATATGTGTATAACATCATGGTAAAATTGGAATAAAATCCTTGTTATGAAATTAATGTATCATAAAAGTCATAAATACATCAAGGATATGTGTTATAGTCATTCTAGAGTAATTAATCACAAAGAAAAGAGAAAAAGAACAAATACTGGTAGTAGTCCCATTCTTCACTCTGCCTTGAAGATTCTCCTCCTCTGAAAGCTTAACCAACTCCTAATATTTCTATGGATTCTCTCTACTCCAATTTACAATAAATTATGACTCTCTAATGAATAATAGAAAGATCTTGGCCCAAGGTTGTCAATCTTGAGCCTCCTCTTGAATTCTTCTTAAAAAACAAGAAAACCATTGTCTAATTTTGCAGGCCCCAAGAGGGAGACTGGATTAGAATGTTGCTTTCAGGTCCTAGTGTCCCTTGTTTATATGTTCTAAGAGTACAAAGCATAGGTTCCGAATAAGTTTCGAAATGCACCAAAACCGATACCTGAAATCCTAGAAACATTGAAAATCATTAGACTGCTAAAGGTTGCTGTAGCAGTTTGGGTGCTGCTTACATCCTCCAAGCATACCCGTACCCAGCCAATAGTGGCTGGCCATAGCTTAGTCCTCGTAGGCACACTTGTGCCTAGCCTCGCCGTTTTCACTCCGTTTTGCTCTACTATGCGCCATTTTCACTCCGTTTTGCTCTACTATGCACCGTTTTCGTCCATTTAGCCTCCGATTGATCCCAAACCTATATAATCATATTTAAACGTGTAAATATGTATAATGAAACATTAAAAGTGCATAAATTGCATATTTTGGACAAAAATCCTAAAATAACCAAAATACCCCTACTTTTTGAAAATGACATATCTTAAATCGATTAAAACCCAAGATTAAATGCACGTAAATAATTATCTTTTGGAGGGTTAACACATTCCCAACTTGATAATTTGCTCATCTTGAGTAAAACAAACAACAATAAATTCATAAAAAAATCGTAAAACCTTGGACTTCAACTAAAATCCAAACTAAAATGCATGTAAAACAATAATGCTCTTTTGGAGAGTTAACATACCCCTAAACTTGATGTTTTACTAGTCCCAAGTAAAACAAACAAAACAAATAACACATAAAATTCATTAACCTTCCTCAATGCATCACTAGTTGTAACAAGGAAAACTAGCAAGTAGGGAGATGAACTCAGCATGTATATAAAAGAATATTGGTAGTCAACCTCTATATCATCACCAAGAAGTGCTAACTCTGTACTCATGAAAGCAGATATAACTCGCTCACTAATTAATAAAAAACCCATTGAACAAAAGTTCAGCAAGTGACAAATATGTTGAAAGATATTAACACTCATAATACTCACAAATACAAATGAGTTCAAATCAAGGATCAAGTAGATCTTTAAAGCTTGTAATGTAGGCTAAGGAATAAAGGTAGGATATATTTGGGTAAAACTAGCTCAAATCACCTTAGATATGTTGGTGAATAACTTGAGCTATAGTCCACTAGAGCATTTCTCTAACAATTATAACATTTAACCACCAACTAACACTTAGGAAGGCAAAATGTACCTTCTTTGTTACAACTTAGAAAGAATTTCCCTTCTTTATTCATAAAATTTAAAAATACTTGCAAGGAATTGTCCTTCTTTTCTTTTCTTTCTTTTTCTTTTCTTCTTTTTTCCATTTTTTTTTTGAAACAAAAACATTTCAAAACATTGAGGATTATTACAAATGTTAAAATAATAAACTTTACTTTTTTCCCCAACAAACACAACACATGTCCTTCCTAACCAACCATAACATCATGCCCATAGTATTGACGTTGCGTAGCATCAAAACTAACTACTAAGGTGATGGCCAGGAAGAAGGACAAATTAAAAGAAGTGAATCATCTAAATAACTTGGTTAAACAAAGAAATCTGGATTTTAATGCTCAAAAGGAAACACTAGGTATAAAATGCTAAATAGGTAGGAATTTTGACACAAATAGTCCTAAGAGCTTGCCTAAATCATTTCCTTGGTTTAAAATTCACCCATACTTCGTAGAGTATATAAATCACACACCATTCCAACAAAGGTGACAAGCAAAACAAATATCGCAAGGCAATCATGATTAATATTCAATGAAAATTATCTAACTTCAAACCCCCACTCAAGGGAATATATTTAAGTATAGTGGTAACACTTCCAAAATTTAGAGGGATCAAAGAGCAAAGAAAACTTGTAGACATTTCTATCCATTTACTCCAAAAAAACATAGTCCCCATGAACAATATTTAAACTTATGACACACATTATAAAAGTTAATGAACACACAAAAAAACTACTACTAAAAATGAAAAATCTTTTTGGTTACAATAGTTCAGGCAAAAAGGGTATAAAAATCCTGAAGAATCCGGTAACTAAGGAGCCCTTTAAAAAAATCAGATCCTAAAGATTAACAAAACCAAAAAAATACACAAGAAGAAAAATATAGCATACCACCATAAACCCATGACAAAATAATAACTAAAAATAACACAAATACTTATGCCAAAACACACACAAATGAGCAACAAAAGAACCAAAAAATTTAAAGATATAGAATACTTCCCTCATAACGCCAAGGAGGTTTAGGAATCGTTAGATAATGTGCACCTGTCATCCATTGGGAGGCACCATCATAAAGCCAAGGTGGCTTTGCTATCTTGAAGTACTCATAGTCATGTTTATGTTCAATCCGTGATCCAGCCTCCTCGTTGTAACTCATGCAGTATTGTTCACAAATATAAGGGCATCTCCTTGACAAATTGTGGCTTCATGTGGCTTACATCAACCCCCCTTGGAAAAGTTTGGCTCTTCAAGTACGATAAAGGTGAAGCATCTGCCAATGCATAACTAACAGCCAATTTATCAGAAAGTGAAGCATCAACATCATATGATTTGTTTATCTTATAGTCCTTCATGTCCTGCCCTCTGAAATACTCAAATGTGCACTTCTCGTCCACTCTATTTTATGAATTACCACTTGTGATTAGCTTTAATGGTTGATCCTCGAATGAAGTAACTACTTGCTCTTCATTCGATATCATCACTAAATGTTGACATCATTGGTAATATTTCTAATGTTGCAGTAGCAAGATGTCCAATCCACTCTTCCAGAATACATTACCGCACCAATGTCTCATTTAAACTCCTAAACCTTGTCTCATAAATTCCTCAAGGTTGATTTTTTTTCCACACGGGACCATTGATCTTTTGGATGTGGTATTACTTCATTGATTGGATTTGAATAGTATTACTGATATGGGTAGCACGGATAGTTTGAATACTTCCCCAAACTAGAATTGTTTGTATATCATTATATGAATATGCACAACTGTTGAAGGACTTTGAATGGTTAGCATAATCATAAGAAGGAAAACCATATGTGTTACCTCTTAGACATTAATATCTATGGTGATTGCCACAACGAATATTATCGATATTTTTGCAGTTTTAAGAAATTGTTGACCTTCCTATTTAATGCTTGTAATTGAACTTCAATTTCTTTACGTAGATTATCAACATAAGCATGAGTAGTTCCTATCGTCAATTGAACGAGGATCTAAATTTTGATACATAATAAATTAAAAAATTTTGCAACAAAAACAAGAAAACAAATAAAGAAAAAATTTGAACTAGAATTATCTTGCATGGGATTACTATTAGTAGACAATTAAGAATTAAGTCCCTAGTAATGGCGTCAAAAACTTGTTGCACGGTTTATACATGCAACTACACATTTCGTAACAAATTATAAAGTGATAAGTAGAGTTCGATCACATGAGGACTTTGTCTTAATTAACAATATATGTATTAAAATTATAACAACCTAACTCTATCCAAATTATTGATAGATGAACGAGTTTTAATGAAACTATCTAATAGCATGAACAATTAAAGATTAAATTAAGCAATGGAAGGTCCTAGGGTTTATTATTCCTTTACAAATCCAATTGAATACTTTAGTTCATTGTTCAATCTATTCCTCATGTTGTTTACTAATATATTTTTCTATGGTAATTGTATTTTCCTGTTGAAATTATTGTTAATTCTAGTCTATTAACCTTGACTAGTCCACTATATGTTTACGTGGATTAAAACCCCGATTAATGCATAAACAAGACCCAAATTGACTAACCAAGGTGAGCAAGTATATGTTTATCCGTATCCCGTCTAGACCCTAAGTATTCTCTGTTGATTCAAAATAGGGCTAAAATTCATCTAGAGAGTGATCAATCATCTGAAAGCATTAAGAAAATTCAAATAAGCAAACAAACACAAGCAATCAAAAAGAACTAATCAAAATCTTAAGAAGTAATCTTTACGGTAAAATTTCAATAAAACCCTAGTTATGAAATTAATGCATCATAATAGTCATAAATACATCAAAGATATGTTTTACAATCATTCTAGAGTAATTAGTCACAAAGGAAAGAGAAAGAGAAGAAAAACTATTAGTCGAGTTCTTCGTCCTCTGCCTTGATAATTCTCCCCTTTGGAAGATTGTTCAACTCCTGATATTTCTACAAATTCTCTCTACCCTAACCTACACTGAAATTATGGCTCTCTAGTGAAGAATAGTAACATCTTAGACCAAAGTTGTCAATCTTGAGCGTTCTCTTCAATTCTTCTTAAAAATAGGAAAGCCATAGTTTAATTCTATAACTACTGAATGAGAATGTGTTTTTCAGGTCTTAGAGGTCCTTATTTTTAGGTATTATTAGTTACAAAGTATAGGACATCTATATTTTCTGAGAACTTTTGTGAATATGGATCTTGAGAATCTTGAAACGCTATGAAATACTCTTATTTGACTTGCTGAACTCTAGCCCAATGTGGATGATTATCTCTAGTATTCCATGAACTTGCATTTGGACCTGGCCATATTTCTGGTGGAATAATTTGGTTCTCCTGGAAAATAAATCTCTGAAGTTTTGAATATTCTTCTTCTAGATTATGAAGTGATGCATTAGACTTTCTGAGAAATACATGTGGTGGCAGAGTCTGTAAAACCAAATTGGACAAATGAACTGGTTTGTGAACTTGAATTAGCAAAAACTTATCTCCTTTTCTGGAACTAAAAAGGTTTTGCCAATATGACGAGGGATTGAACCATGATAAGAATTCACACAGATATGGAGATCTACAATTTTGAAATTTTTTACATTCAAACTCTAATAAGATATGATACTGATGACACAATTACCAAAAGAAATTTAACAATGATGGTGGAAAATTATTTGGACTCATGAAGAAAATATGTGGAAATGGATAGATTGGGTGAACTCCAAAAGGATTAAGGATTGATCCACCATATTCAGAAAAAGTTTCTAATTCATGGATTGCTCTCTGGAAATCAAGATCTTTTTTTTTTCCATGGATAAGATAAATATGGTAGACCTAGAAGGTATGATTCACTGGTTTGAAAGGGAGTGGGATATGATGATGAAGAAGCAAAAGAAAACATGTTCATAGAAGGTAAACATGATCGAGAATTTTGGGGTTAACTCAAGAAATCTACTACAACATTTTTGTTTTCCTTTAATGTGCTTGACATCAAAGGTGTATTGAAGAGAAAACCACTGTGCCCATCTAAGTAGCTGTGGATGAGGTAAAATTTTTTGCTTGAACTTGAGCATATAGGGGAAACTGCTCATGTCCAACTCAATCAAAAAATGATATCATATGAGATGAAAATTGAACTTCTTGATGGCATTTTTAACTGCAATAATCTCTTTGAAAGTAGAATGGTACTAAAGCTCAGAATCTTTAAATCTGCCGCTGGCAAAACTGCAAAGAGATGTTTTTCCATCTTTTTTAGTGAGAAATATGCCTCCACAATATTTATCACTGGCATCTGTTTGGATGATCATTTTTCCTTCAGCTAGAGGGTGGAGGGATGGTAAAATTTACAAATGTTGTTTTATGGTTTGAACTGCTTGAGTTTGGGGTTCACCCCATGGAATGGGTCTCTTTTTCAGAAGTTTAGAAAGGGTATCAATTGGTTTGGCAATCTTGGGAATAAAGTCTCTGATATAATTTACAAGGCCAAGAAACTGTAGTATTTCTTTGGTAGAAAGGTTATTATATGATTATTTTAGCAGAAAACAGTTTATGGCTTTTGAAATGTGTTGTTCTGGGGTGTATTGTCCATTTACAAATTTCATTCCTAAGAAGGAGATTTCTTCCTGAACTAGAAAGCATTACACCATATTTTAGGACAATATCTGAGAATCAGTTTAAAAGATTGATATGGTCTTCAAGGGTCTGGTTGAATAAAAGAATATCATCAGTGTAAATGAGGCTATTGTTAAGGATTGGTTCAAAGATTTTTATCGTAGCCTTTTCAAACAAGGAAGGGGCTGTTTTCAGACCAAAGGCATTACTTTCCATTGGTAATGGTGGTTTAGAATACAAAATCCTATTTTTTCTCTATCTTCTAGGGTTTTACCCAATTGCGAAAAACCTGATTTTAAATCAAATTTTGAAAACCATTTGGCAGTTGAAAGTTTAGAAAATAGAGTATTTTTGTTAGGCAGTGGAAATTTATCATCTTGCAAGAAATGGTTTAGAGGTTGATAATTAACTACCAGGCTCATCCTACCATTGTACTTACTCAGATCTTTTATTCATATAAAAAGCTTCACATGCCCACCAAGAATGAGAAATTTCAATCAAATCATGTTTAAGAAGGTCCTGGCATTCTTGCTCTGCTAAGCGGGAATGCTCAGGATTCATCCCTGAATGGCTTGCTCTTGTTGGATTTATATCCTCATTCTTCTTCAAAGGTAACCTGATAAAAAACTCAGAATTCTTCCATATCTGGTTAGAACACTTTTGTAAGAATTCAAAATGAGATTCAGCACAAGACTGTTCAACAAGTTTGGATTTTATCTTGGAAATTAAATTTGGCAAATCTGTAATGGTTGAAATGTATAGTTGAGGAATATCAATGTATTGTTTAAAAAATCTTTTATATCTGATACCCTTTGGAAGAATTTGTAAACCTAAAGTCCTTTTGTAAAGTTCCATTCCAATTATGATATCTTTACTTGGCAATGCACACCCAAGAATCTAAGTGCGGATTTTGCATTGTGGAAAGAATTGAATAGTGATCTACAACCTTTGGTAATCAAGTGAGAAGTGAAAATTCTTCCATGCGCTGCTCTGAAATCTAGCCTGTGAGGTTTCCAGTATTCTGAACTTAAAACTTATGGATTCATTATTGACATAGCTGCACCTGTATCAAAAATGCAATTACTGGAACTAGCTTATCATACTTAGTAAGATAAACATGAATAAGTGCTTGAGCTACAAGAGATGAGAGATTAATAGGGAGAATGGGGTCCTGTTCCCTGTGTGATGGTGTTATGTTGAACATCTCCATTGGCACTTCCAAGACAAATAGAGTATGTTTAGAAGAATCTGTTTCTTCAGAGAAAATGGATTCAAGATCATCATTTGAAGAAATATGCTATCCAGTATGCTTTTAATTGTCTTCAATTAATTTATTTCCTTTCTTGTTTTGAGGATAATTCTTAGAAAAATGGCCATTTTGGTTGCAAATGTAACACCTTGAGGATTTCTTCTATTTTTTTTCTTCATTTGAGGATCTAAATTCTTCTTTGATTTTGAAGTATCTCTATCTTGTTGGTCTTGAAAATTTTGTAGAAGAGAATCTAAATTTCTTGAATTTTTTCTTTTTCCTAAATCCTCTGGTTTTACAAGCTTTGCATTTGCTTTTAATGACTAAATCTGGCCTTTTGCATGATTCATCTATACATGAATCTCCTTTCAAATGCTCACGAACCACTTGTCTTTTATGACATAGTTCTAGTGCTAAGATCACTGATTGTCTTATCTATCTTGGAGAAAGACCAATGATAGACTTGTATTTATGGTGGATATAGATTTAAGCTCCATCCTGTAATGTCTTGGGTAATGAACTTAGAAATACTTTCTTTAAGCTTGGATCTGCACCTGAAACATTAAAATGATTTGTTAATCTTTTCATATGTTTGTCAATATCTTTTTGAAAATAAGAATGACATTTAAGCTTACAAAATTATTTTCTCTTAAGCTCCAAATTCTATTGGCTCCCTGAGAAACACTTGGTGAATTAAAGCTATGGCTTCTTTTACATCAAATGTTTGTCTTGTAAGGAAAAATATCCTTTAACTTTCTTCAAGTGTTGACCACTAGCGTTTCAACATTCCTATGAATCTTGTAGAGAATTGTGACAGTATTTCAAAATTACTTTTTGTATTGATCTTTCTTACTGTCATCCATGCATGGAACTCTTGAAGTCTTTGTTCCCATTTAGCAGGTGGAATATCATCTAGGGTGAACAATGACGTTCCAGATGTTCCTCTTGATTTATAAGGAACAGATGTAAAGGTACTTGTTCCTCTTCCTTCTTCTTCCATAACTTCATCATCTGGATCATCTGGATGTACTATTGTGGGTTCATCTTCTCCTGCCATGAATATGGGAATTTCGTCGAATGATTCTGGTTCTTGTTCAGATTCATTCTATTGTTTTTCTTCAGAGAATTCTGAAGTCTCTGATTCTTCACTGGTTTCTTGAACAACAGCAATTTGAGATTCTAATTGTTGTGATAACTGTCTCATAAATGTACTAAAGAGATTTGGACGTCTTGTTGAGGTCGTTGTTGAGATTGCTAGGCTGGGGCTATCATGAAGGATTGTCTGGAGGAACTTGCTTCTTCTTGTAGCATTTTTTGTGCTTCCAATATCCTTTTTTCCTTTTCTCTTGCTTCAGCATCTTGTCTTTTCTGTTGCTTTTTCTTAAATTTGCACCATGCTGCAATGTCTCTGGTAGAGGGTTCACCAGGCTCTGGAATATATGTGAATTGTTCTCCTTGTATTATTCCAGGCTGTGGATTGTAAATTACTATTGCTCCAAAACCACCAAATGATGGTGGATAATTATGCTAAATAGGTCTGGCATAAAACGTGCTATTTAGAGTGGAATTAGTGCTGTTTGATCGAAGATGAGCAATTCTTTTTTCAAGAGTCTGGATCTTTATCTGGATGTGTTCCAAATACTTATTTTGCTTTTCCAGAACAACATTTGTCTTTGCCACCTGGCTATCAATCTGTTTAAGAGCTTTGTTCTGAGCTAAAGTAGTTTGCTAGTTCAAGACGTATGATTCTTTTGCAGCACTAATAGGTTTCTGTTCTCTAATAGGAAGAACAACATCATTTTGAATTTTTGGAGCATGAGCTGCTTTCTCTTTTGTAAAAGATGTTAAGGGTGGGAAATCAGAAGGTTGAAACATACATATACCAGGAATTTGTGGATGAGTTTTTACAGGGCATTCAATGGGGGTTTTAAGATGATTGAATGAAGCAAGGAAAATCTGCTAGATTTGTAACAGGATTTTCCACTTCAAAGATAACTTTAGAGGCAAACATTGGGTCTGATGGCACTGTCTTTTCCAGATTTTCATGAATCATCAATTCATTAAAAGGAATGGAACAAATCAAAGAATCACAAGTGCTTCTGAAAGTTTATTTATTTGATGAGGGATCATCAAAATCATCAGGGAATTTAGGCTTATAACGGCACTTATTAGCCTTTTTCTTCTTTTGGGACTTACGGTAATTGTCTTTCTCCTCCTCATAATCATAAGTTGTCAGACACTCATTACAATAACCAAACATCAAAATAACAATGTCCAGAAAAAAGATCAGTTAACCAATATACCTTCTGTCCTGTGTTGACAAAATAGATGGTCATATCATCCATATTCATGCTCTTGATATTATTATAATCTGGTTCATTTTCTTCCAAATAAATCTGGTAATCACTTGGGCCTTTCATGAAAATTTGCATCATAGAAACAGATGGAAAATAATTGCTTGTACTGGTACTAGGAAAACTACTAGTACTGGACCTTGGTTTTGTGATATGTGAATGATCAAACTGAATAGCCACTGAACCATCTGTCAAAGTAGTAATTTTTGTTTCTGATGAGCCAATGGGTTGTATCAATGCTGGCTGAGCCTTTTCATAATTGGTGATCTAAGTATCTGGTAATAACTTTACCAACTCATCTTTGGAGATTTGTCTAGGGACATGAGTGCATAGGGCTGCCTGACCATCTTCTATTTTTATATACAGGGCTTCTTCCCATCCTAGAAGAGTTAGGTCAAAGGCATGATCACTCTGAACTCTATACACCATTTGATAGTGTAGAGTTGCTGCCAATGAGTTAGGTATCTGTTATGCTCCTTGAAGCTGGATTTGCACATTGAGTGCAGAAAGAAGATGTGGATCTGCAAGTGACTTATTAAAATTGGGGAAAAGAATAACAAAAATTGTTACTGCATTTAAAGTGGTTTCAATAGTTGTTATGCAGGCATGTTGATATCTACAAACTTTGGCATCAAGAAGTGCAATCCTAGCAACAATAGGAAGGCTTTTTCTACCATAGAAGGTTAAAACTATCCTGATTGCTCCAAAGTGAATGTGAGTGTATCCTTGTTGCTTCCATTATCGAGCAAAAGCAGAAGGGATATATAATGTAACCGTGTGCTCCTTGGAAGATGCTGGGATTTGATGTTGATCCATTTTAGAGGCATGGATATATTCCTTCACAGATTTAGGATGTTGGCTAACCAAAGATCTAAAGGATTTAAGAGAAAATTTAGACTTGGCAAAAGAAAAAGGTTGCTAAGGATTGATAAGAGATAAATCAGTAAGTATTATCTGATTAGTATTTTCTGAGGATTCAGGAACAATATTTACTTCATACAAATAATCTACCTTATTACTAACAGATTTTCAGAAAGTAGGAGTAGAATCAAGAGTAACTTCAGATATGATAAAGAAAATTCCTTTGTATCTTCCTCAAACCAGATAGAATTGGCTCTTATACCAACTACATGCACAAAGATAATTAATAAACTATACAAATTAAGTACAAAACCTTGAAGGTAAGCTAGGCCAACAAAACGCCTTCCATGGCTTAACAAGGCCCTGCACTTTATCCCTACCAATGTCTCCATATTTTTGTGATTTTCCTTGATGCGATGTGATACATCCCAAGGACTTGATGGTGATCAATTGTCCACAAAGGCTCGATATAGGCTCACGGAATCCGCACTTCAAGTTCCACAAGGTCCAATTACGAGATCAAGAACTAAGAACCTCAATGAAGCTATGTTGGGCTTAGTTGAAAGTTGTTGAAGATCAAGAAGAGCTCACAAACCTTTTGGAGATGAAGTCCACTAAAGAGTCTAAGATGTTCTTAGTAATGGACGTCCAAGTCATTGAAGACCAAGCCTAGGATGAGAAGCTGAAGGGCCAAAATTTAGCCTCATTATTTCGGTCATGGAATATTCTTTTATTTAGTTGTCTAGTCTTTTATTTTGAGCCCAATTGTTTTAAGTGTTAGTGTGTTTAATTGGGCTGGTTTCAAGACGTAATTATTTGTTTTTGGGCCATGTATTTCGGCCATTAGTTAAGTGTACAAGAATTGGGTTTAAAGGCTAATGGGCTGTAGGATCCAGCCCAACTATTAAAACTAGCTATCCCACATTGAATAATTTAGTCCTAAAATCCTCCACCCTCAACTTTTAATAGTTGGGCTTGTACACAATTGAAGAATGAATTTTGGCAATAAGATTTCAGTTTTTCTTTTTCCTCTCATACGAGTGAATTAGAATTTTAGATTCTCTTTCAGTCTTGTCTAGACTAGGAATCTAGTTGGGGCTTCAAGATTGAGCACTTGAGGTTATAACCAACACAGGTATTGATTTTCTGCCAATTAGGCTTTGGATCAATTCCTTGTTCATAGTTAAAAGATTGCCTTGTAGCTAATCAAAGAGGTCTATTAACAACTACCTTTCACTTGTGCATATAAACCCTACGTTTGTGACCAAGTTCTACATACCCTGGGCATCAACCCGTATCACGATGGTTCCTCGGGTGGTGTATAAAATTCATGCCCACGAGATGGACCATAATGCCAGGCTGGAGGTGTTCTTGGCTGGGTCCAAGTGTTAAGCCATTCGACTTTGAGAGCTTCACCGATAACTGCTAACTTGTGTGGAGGACAAGCTTGGATGTCCAATATCCTTGGAGCTCGTTACATTCTTCATTGGTGTTTGGTGCATTAAAAACATACTCTGTTGGCATGGGAATGTGTAGTGCTCGTGGAAGTGGCGGTGGTGGCATAGGGACTTCTTCCTGCTGATGATTTCTCTCAAATTCCCGTACCATCTTGTAAACATAATCCTTGTTGATTCGTTCTCTTGGATAGGTCTGTGGCTCTTCGAGAGTGATTTGACATCCTGCACTAATACATAAATAACTGATTAAACTTGTTGCATGAAAATCGGTCTCCCAGATCTCCCGCTGTCTAAGAACCTTTGTCTAGTCAATTTACCAAAATTCAAAGGCATCCCCACAAGAATAGCATAAACATGACATGGTTTATCTCACAGAACATAACTCACAGAGTTTGAGCTCTAAATACTACAACTGATAAAATGTAGCCATAATATAGCAATTAATAATAAACCATAGCGTGGAAATTTAAGCTCTATAGTCCTCATCGCATTCATAACCAAATTAACAACAGTAGAGCACAAAGCATTTTTAACTGCAATCATGTCCATGTTTTTGTCATTTAGGAACTCTAGTATTCCACACTATCAATAGAGGGTGTGTTAAAATATTGATCTTTTTAGCCACTAAAATCCATCAACAATCCCTACACTCTCACCTTTCCCTCTTCCAAATCACACAAGTTACAATGGAATTCCTTAACTAAATTTGTGTAACCTAGTGCAACCTCTTGATCAGAGTTTTGCCAATTCCTATCCCTAAGTTGTGCTTCCAATTCCTTTCTAACTGCCTCACAATCTCCTCAATGCTTTGACAAATCAAACCCTCCTCTCCTTCCTTAATGACTTCATGTTTTTCATTAGC
This sequence comes from Cinchona pubescens, assembly GCA_025175665.1. Taxonomy (NCBI): domain Eukaryota; kingdom Viridiplantae; phylum Streptophyta; class Magnoliopsida; order Gentianales; family Rubiaceae; genus Cinchona; species Cinchona pubescens. The sequence goes on from JANKKI010000232.1 coordinate 3,767,120, forward strand.
TTTAAATAGGTCATGTGTATAGTCACTAGAAAATTGAGGTTTAACTACCGGCTTCTTATTAGGATTGGGATTTCTCTACTCAACCCTACCCCAATTTTCCTTCCTGTTTCTCTACCTCTCCTACCACTCCCATACATCCTTCTTGTCATATTTTCAATCAATTCCAAAAGCCAACACAATAAAAATCTGTTAACAAAAACACCTTCAAAGATTTACAAAATTAAAAATTTCAAGCCATGAGGAACAAATAATCCACCAAACAACCAATACCCACACAATTCTCAGCAAAATTACTAGAAAAATTCATTTGAAAATTACCCTACAAAATTTCAAAAACAACCCACAATAATTTCGCAATTCCAAGCAGTCAGAATGAAAAATTTCACTAATAAAATCTTGAATTGCAACCAAAAATAATCCAAAGCAATCAACTTATGGGCCAAAGCACAAGAAAATTGGAAATTATTACCCGATTAATTGAAGAAATACCCAGTTGATTTGCTAAAGAAAAACCCCCCTAGAAGATTAAAATCCTTCCGTGAATAGCCCATTTTAAGGATGAATGTTCACCAAGAGGGTTTTCTTGGGTGATTTATGGTGGTTTTAAGAAGGATTATTGGTGGAAAAGTGAGGGCTGAAGAGGATGCTAAAGGGGCAGAACGGTTGGGGTTTGGAGATTTGGGGGTTTGACTGAAGAAAAAGGGTAAAAATTCAATTAAGTATCGATTTTACCCGTTTTTGTGTGACGACATCAAATTTTTTATTTTACGGAGGTCAGCTTCACCGAATGACATGTTATATCCATGCACGCCTTGGTGTTGTGACACCGAGTAATTGATGTCACGACACCAACTAGCACATGTGCCCGCACATGGTCAGTGTCACAACATCATTTCTTGATGTCGCAACATCGAAATAGGGGTAAGTTTTTACCTTCCCGAAAGTTTGCGTTTGATATCGCAATACTAGATTTGTTGTCGCGACTTCGAATTGAACTTCTGCACAGTTCAATTTTTATAAATAGCCAAAATTTCCACCTCCTTTCTCACTTCAACCCAAGTCTTCTCAACACCAACAAACTTTAAAAACACAAGTATTAGAAGTCCATTTCACTTCATTCCTAAGCACAATTTATTCAAATTAAAAGCAAAATTTTCAAACCAATATTAAACTAAAACAAACCAAATTACACCAAGTGAAAGAAAAACATAAAATAACAACAAAATTAAACCAAACAAAGAATTTAAAGCTTGGGTTGCCTCCTAAGAAATGCTCTTTTATAGTCCATTAGCTTGACTATGGTATCACTTGATCATTCTTGAATAAATTGGATAAGTTCACGTCCATCCTCAATAACTTTCCAAAGTAATGTTTGAGGCGATGACCATTGACTTTGAAATTGTCTTCTCTTCATTTAAGCTCCATTGTACCATAAAGAAAAACTTATACCATTTCGAATGGTTTGCTCCGTCCAGATTTAAGCTTTCCCGGAAAGAGTTTGAGCCTTGAATTATAGAGCAACACCAAGTCACCGACCTTGAACTCCTTTATCAAAATGAGCTTATCACGCTACGCTTTGGTTTTTTTTTTTTTTTTTTTTTTTGTAAATCAAGGAATTTTCAAATATTTCTCTCCAAAATTCATATAACTCATTCAAATCTAAGTGTCTCTTTTCACATGCTTCTTTCAAATCAAAATTTAGAATTTTTACTGCATAATAACCCTTGTGCTCCAATTCCACTAATAAATGACATGCCTTTCCATAGAACATTCGATAGGGAGACATTCCAATCAGAGATAGATTTTGAATGTCGTACGACAAGCCCATAAAGCATCATCCAACTTGATTGCCCAATCCTTTCTTGAATTTTTGACCATTTTCTCCAAGATTCTTTTCAATTCTCAATTTGATACCTCAACTTGAACTGAAGTTTTGGGGATGGTATGCTAGAACAATTTTATGCTTCACCCCATACTTCAACAACAAAGTTTAAAAATGAGAATTTGGAAGTGTGTTTCCCATCACTAATAATGGATCTTTGTACTCCAAATTGGGAAAAAAATGTTTTTCCTAGGAAACCTGGTCACGACTCTTGTATTATTGGTTGGAATGGCTATTGCTTCTACCCACTTTGATACATAATCCACCGCCACCAAAATAAATTCATTAGAATATGATGTTGGGAAAAGTCCCATGATATCGATCCCCCATCTATCATAAACTTCTAATTCTACAATCCCATTGAGGTGCATCTCTTTTCTCCTTGAAATATTGTCGATCCTTTGGCACTCATCAACATTCAAGGCTCACTTTGGGCACAAATTTTTTTGAATCTTTTAAAATATTCGGCCAATATAGATTGCTTTGTAGAACCTTAAATGCCATTCTTTGCGCTCCATGATGGTCCCTATGAGAGATGCATGAAAAATATTTCAAAGTATCCTTTACTTCCTCTTCTAAGACACATCATCTCAAAACCTCCAGAAAAGATACGGTTCATCCCAAAATTAATATTTGATCTCCGCAAAGAATTTCCTTTTAGCATGTGCATTAAACGTGTTTGGGATCACCTATGCCACTAGATAGTTTGGAATGTCCACATACCACGGATATGCCTCCTTAACATCAAGAAACTTCTCAATTGATGCCTCTTCCATAATGGCATTTTTCTCTCGAACCGTAAGTTTTGAATCTTCAATTATTAATAAATGGTTTTCCACAACATTTTTTACTCCCTTTTGGTCCAACACCTTCCAATCGAACTCTTGTAATAGAAGTATCCATCTTAATAAATGTGGTTTTACATCTTGTTTAGAAATTGTATAAATACTTGAATACGGAGTGGTCTGTGTGAACAATGGTATTAGAACCAATGAGGTAGGATCTAAATTTGTAAGACGAGAACTATAGCAAGTAGTTCTTTTTCCACAGTAGAACAGTTCAATTGTTCATCATTCAAAGTCATACTTGCATACTATATAACAAACAATATTGTATCAATCTTTAGACACAAAAAGGCACCTGTTGCATAATCATTCGCATCACACATAAGTTCAAATGGAAGAGACCAATTTAATACCACAATAATTGGTGCATTAACAAGTGCAAGTTTCAAATCATTAAATGCATGCAAACTAGAATCATCAAAGTTGAAAACACAATCTTTTTGAAGCAAAGAACAAAAAGGCCTGGCAATATGTGAAAAGTTTATAATGAATCTTCTATAAAACTCCGCATGACCGACAAAACTTCTCACCCCTATAATATTAATAGGTGGAGGCAACTTCTCAATCACCTGTACCTTGGCTTTATCAACCTCTATGATTAAACACCCTTTTGATGAGAATCTATGTCCTAAGATTGTCCTTCCTGCACAATAAAATGACATTTCACCCAATTAAGAGAAAAATTGGTTTCTACACATCTTTTCAACACATAAGACAACTTCAATAAACAATTGTCAAACGATATACCAAAAACACTAAAATCATCCATAAAGATCTCTATACATTTCTCCACCATATAATGAAAAATAGCAAACATGTAACGTTGAAATGTGCCAGGAGCATTACAAAACCCGCAAGGCATTCTCCTATATGCAAAAGTTTCATATGGACATGTGAAAACTATTTTTTCTTGATCCTTTGGACAAATGACAATTTGAAGGTACCCAAAGTATCCATCAAAGAAGTAATAATAGGCAAAACTGACCAACCTTTCAAGCATTTGGTTTATGAAGGGGAGGAGAAAATGGTCTTTACTAGTGGCTCCATTCAACTTCCAAAAATCAATACACATATGCCATCCCATAACCAATCTAGAGGAGAGGAGCTCATTGGTTTCACTAACTAATTACCCTTTTTAGGAACAACTTGAGTAGGTCTAACCCACAAACTATCACTAATAGGGTAGATTATACTAGCATTTGAGAGTTTCATTACCTCCTTCCTTACAAGCTCTTTCAAAAGGAAAAATCGCCGAAATAGTCCTTCAACTTTTTTACTTTAGCCGAAATAGTCCTCAACTTTTTTTGTAGCCAAAATTGTCCTTCAACTTTTATTTTTTAGCCATGATAGTCCTTTGGTGGTGGAGCCACCACAAAAATCTTACTTTTTTGATAAATTCTACATACACCTCCTGTGGTATAGTTATTTTTCACATTGGACTAATTTAAAATTTTACAAAACTTTATGGCCAATTTTTTTTTTATAAAAAAAACCTAGTGGTTGACTGAGGGGATCTGCCAGTAGCATTAGTGGGTGGCAGCTGGTATCTCGTGGGCGGGAGGAGGCGCTTGGGTGGCTAAAGTGGTGGTTCTAGAGTTGGGTGGGTGATAGTTTCGGCTAGAAATTGTCAATGAGAAGAGGGAAGAATTAGAATTTTAATATTTTTTTTGGTATAAAATAAAGTTTCATTTTTTTAAAATTGTTTTGAAGTTTTTTTTTCACCCCTTCAAATTATTTTCTTTCTTATTTTTCCCAATTTAAACTATATAGGGGTTACGTAGAAAATAAGTAAAGTTTAGGAGGTGTATGTGAAATTTATCAGAAAAAGAAAAAGGTTTTTATGGTGGCTCCACCATAAAAGGACTTTTTTGGCTAAAAAATAAAAGTTGAAGGACTATTCTGGCTAAAAAAAATTTTGAGGGACTATTTTGGCTAAAGTAAAAAAGTTGAGGGACTATTTTGGCAATTTTCCCCTTTCAAAATGGGGTTTAACCTCTTTTGAGATTGTCTTACTAGTTTGTTCCCCTCATTCAACAAAATCTTATGCATGCACACAGAAGGAATAATTCCCTAAATATCATCAATGGACCATGCAATGGAATTTCTATACATTTTAGACACCACAATCAAATTATAAAGTTGTTGGCATACACTAGTCAATGAAGAGCTCACAATCACTGGATAGCTCTTATTGTCACCAAGATAGACATACATCAAATGAGTAGGGAGAGGTTAGAGTCAATGGGGGTTCTGATGCAAACCCGTGTGCAATTGACTTGATGCCATGAAAACCAACAATTTAAGATGGCATCGAAACCCCAAGGATCAACTCCAAAGTTGGTCACAAGAATTGGACAGCATACACACACAAACAAGAACGAAAAAGAACACACAAGAATCAAGCAAGAATTCAATCTATAGTGACACAAGAACCAAACTCTTCATAAGATTTAAGCGAGAATTGACCCATTGACTATATGAAGCAGGAGAGAATCAAATCTATAAGTCAGTTAGAACAATCGCCGTTGCTCAAGCGATGATCCCAACAAAGTCTTAATCCAAAGACTAGAAGAAAGAACTTTTTCCTCATGAAAAAGACAAACATTATTGATAAAAATAAGCTAAAATTCGTCCATATGATGATGCCTATTTACTAAGCTTAATAAAGTCCTAAAAACTAGCTAAAAAACTCCTAAAAAGGTAGTGCTAGAGTTCAGCCATAAGTAGCCCCAAAATTTGGGCTAAATGGGCCTTATTAAGGCTAATTAATGGGCCTAAAAACTAGGAATTAAATCAACACCTAAACCCCACCTAAACTTGACTTAAAACCAACCAAATTTACACAACACTAAATATTATTATTGGGCTTTACATAATAAAGACCAAACTAAAATAAACTTGCATTTGTAGGATCTCCACTTGTGCTTCACTTTGAAGAGTTGGACCTCATGTATTAATGAATTGAGGATAGTCCAATCCAACTCGATCAAAATACCACGAATATCTCCAATCTTGGCAAGCTTGAGTCCACGCTTGCTCTAGCTTTCATCTCCTCATCTTGACACATTTTTAGGCTATTCGGATCCATATTTTCCTTCCCTCCTCGAAAAGATTCGTCCTCGAATCTTGACCTAGATAAGAAAAACACAGATTAGTAGTATACAAATGGGACACAAGGCTGGCAAAAAATAGGCCTTGAAGCTGTGTACTATATTGTGAACACAACAAAGTTTTGCAACGTAATTATCCAAACAATTAAACAAATGTCCACGCTAAAGTATAAAATAACTTAGTTTTGACAAGTTAAACACTGATTTTTACACAAATTGGAAGTTATTTGTCCAAAAATAAAAAATTTAGTCAAAGTGTTTTGAGGCAAAATTGATACAATTTCATTCTTACAAAGTATTGGACCTAAATCACACAAATTAGGTTGGTAAAAAACTAAGCAAGAAACAAAAATTTTGGTGGCGTGTCTAAGTAAAATAAATCAAACTAGTTATCATGCCATAGCAAAAACTTGACTTGCACAAAATTTGAATATTTTGAAGTTAACTTTACGTGAGATTCAAAATTCATAAAAGAAGTTAACCAGGCTAACAAAGTTATCCAAGTCATTTTGAACAAAAGTGAAATGTTGAAAATCATGTAGAATGCTAACACAATCAATTCAAATTATATTTGATGGCATGTAAATGATTATCAACTAAAGTTTGGATGGATTTATCCAAACAATACTCCATAAATTGGAATTGAAGTCCAATAAGTTGGATGTCTTTTTTGTTCAAAACAACAACCAAGTCAAAAACCAAGTCAAAGGAATTAATTTTAAACAAGAAATAAACAAAATGTAAACTAAAAATAAATCTAAATTCAAAATTAAATTTGTACAATTTCTTTAGATGCTCAAATCTAAGAATTTTAGCACAAAAAGTAGAAAGAAGTTCATACCTTTGAGATAGGGTATTGACTACCATATCTTCCTTACCTCGCTTTGGTTGGAATGATGAGATACTCAATTGGGAGGTTAGTGCATCACAACTTACACCTGTTAAGAATTGCACATAAGAAAGAAAACTAGACAAAGATAAATCAAGGTTAGTCATGAAAAAATAAATTCTCTTGATATCTCCCTCTTTTCTCTCCTTTTCTTGCACTATGGTCGAAGCGTTTTCTTAACTTTACAATCTTTTATCTTGATTGCTTTTCCCACTTTGTTTTTTTTCCTTTATTCCATTCAAGAAATTTTCTTTGAATTTCTAATCTTTCTTCATTTATTTGATGTTGTGGCAAAGGAATAAATTTAAACTATTTATCCTTTTTACACAAGTGATACGCCTTAGTACAGCCATCATAAAAACCATTTTTAGATAATTCCCATACCTAACCAAGTTGTAAATGACATGTATGCAAAGGTGCTACATCACAAACTACCTTATCAGAATATTTACCAATAGTGAATGATATAATAACTTGCTTAGTTACCTCAAACACTTCACTTTCAATTGACCATCGGAACTTATAGCATTTTGGATGTGGCAAAGTAGGCACATCCAACTTTTTAACAAGGTATGTACTTACCATATTAACCCATATGCTACTATCAATTACATTACCACAAACCCTTTTATTCACAAGAACCTTAGTGAAGAAAGTCTCTTCCCGCCTGGGAAACATCACAAATACAAACTCACAAAACAAAGTGGTTAGTGTTAGAAAAAAAATAATCAGAATATTTCCTCACCAATCGGCCTTACTCTTTGGAGAGCAATTCACTCAAGTTGTATCCTCAATCCCTTGTGTATACCCCAATGAAATGGCTTTTGGTCTGACCACACTGCCTTTTTCCTCTCTTCAGTTCACTTTAAAAGTCTTTAGAAGCATATGAGGACCAAAGTGAGCTCCAATTATGTGTCTTAACCACTTAATTGGTTGGAAGTCACAGAAAACAAATAATCACAGGCCAACGACAAATAAGAGAAACCAAACTTTTGGATTTAAGCTTCAAAGAACAAGAGACAACAAAATATCATAGACTACTTGAAGTAACAAAAAGTATAGAAAGCAAATAAGAATTTGGTAAGCAAATTTACCAAATAGAAAAGGAATCTAAGCACACAAGAACAAACAAGTAGCACTTAAGACTACAAACAAACAAACCAAGCCTTAATCCTACTAAGTAGGGTCGAGCTGCATGAATCCTACTACGCAAATTGCACTCTATCATGGACCATATCCTTCTCAATTCCTAGATGGGCTATATCTACAAGTAGCACTTAAGGCAAATAAAGCAATGAAAATAACCAACAAAATTAAGTGCTTTTGAACAGAATTACAAATTTGGAAAGCAGATTTTTATTTAAAAAGTTTCCAAATTTGAAAATTGGAAAGTTTCCAAAAATGAATTTAGTAAGTTTCCAAAATTGGAATTCAGAGAGTTTCTAAAAATGAATTTTGTAAGTTTCCAAATTTATATTTTGGAAAGTTTCCAAAGATGAATTTGGTAAGTTTCCAAATTTGGAAGTTGGAAAGTTTCCAAAAGAACGAATTTGGGTAAGTTTCCAAAAAAATTAAGTTGGACTTGGGGAAAGTTTCCAAAACTCAACTAGGAAATCAAAACCTTCTTGGATTATGACAACAATCAAATAATTGCCAACATAAACAACTTAATAGGCAAACCCTACAATATTTTTTTTTTAGCCCAAGGGCCTCCTTCTCAATAGCCAATTTTTCTTCTTCTTTTTTTTAACTTTTTTTTTTCAACGCTTTATTTTTTTTAAAACTTTTTGGCCAAACAAATATTTTTTTCTTTTTTTTTTTTCCAATTAGGACAAGTAAACTTTTTTTTTTTTTTTTTTGGAATTCGGCTAAGAAAATATTTTTTTTTGTAGTAGCAACAATAAAGAGACCAATGAGGACAATAACAAAGAAGCAACAATATGGCTGGAATTCTTTAAAATTGAATGCTAATCAACAATCAAGGTACGACACAAGAAAAACAAGGCGCAATATCAAGAATAAGAAAAGAATCAATAAGGGAAAATATTTTCGGATGAACAGTAATGATGAACAGTACGTGAATTGATGTTTTCTAAACCTTATTTTGCTGATGACATAAGCACTAAACTCTGGAAACAAACTTTGCAGGTCTGTTACTTTTTCTGCTGGAAACAGGGTGTTCGGACACAGTACACCGTTCGAACTATGTCAAGTTTCTCGGATGCATTTAGTTTCACCGTCCGAACTAACAGGCAGAAAGCAAGGTTCTTTATGCTTCTCTACGGATGTGCACACAACTGTTCGAACAAAGTCTCTTTCTGACGAACATGACCGTCCGAAGCTCTGTTCGGACGATGGAACAGATGCATGCACGGCCGTCCGAACGATGTCCTTTACCAACTGCATGGAGATCGGACGCTGTGTCGGACGCATCATACTTATCGCGGACGTCCGAAACCTCAACGGCTACTTTTTGTGCATTTATTGTTTAGTCGTTAGGAAGTAGTTGAAAACACCATTTATTGCTCCTATAAATACCTGCTCTATTATTCTGTAAAGATTATCTAATATATTGAATACAACCCTTAAAAAAGAGCAATTTTAGTACAAATTGGCTATAGTGCTATATTGTATTAGTGTGCAGCTTAGAGTGCAATTCAATTTTGAGTGGAGTGATAATCTTGTACGAAAGTGAGGTTGTGAGTAAAATTCTTGGCTCAACTAAAAGAGTTTTAGTGTGAAGCAAGAATTTCCCTACTTTGTAAAGATTATTGGCTCACCAAGTGTGTGAAGCATTCTAGTGAATTAATACTTCAAGCATGTTAGCTTGTTAGTATTGGTTGTTTATGTTCCTCTCTTTCTTACTTCACAGTTTCATTGATTCTATTACATTAATCGTTAATTGAAAAATCTCAATAAGTTCAATCTTTCTAAAAGTTCTTTTTAGAAACCTAATTCACCCCCCTCTTAGGTTGCTTTGGGACCAACATGAATAGTAAGGATGAAAGTAACAAAAAAATTTTTTTTGCCAGAAACTAAGATATGATTTTCTTTGAAAAAAATCTGGAAAAATTAATGAGGAAAATAAATAGAATTGACCAGAATTTGAGCAGCTCTGATACTAATTTGATGCGAATCCTGTGCGCAATCGACTTGGTGCCACAAAACTCAAAACTTCAAGATGACACCGAAACCCCAAGGATCAACTCCAAAGTTGGTCACAAAAATTTGGACAACAAACACACAAACACAATATAGAATGAAAAAGGACACACAAAAATCAAGCAAGAATTCAATCCATTGTCTATAGGGAAACATGACCAAACTCTTAACAAGATTTAAGCGTGAATTGACTCGTTGCCTATATGAATCAGGCAAGAACCAAATCCGTAAGTCGGTTAGAACAATCATTGTTGCTCAAGCGATGATCCCAACAAAGTCTTATTCCAAAGACTAAAAAGAAAGCATTTTTTCCTCACGAAAAAGACAAATGTTATTGATAAAAATATTTTGGAATTCGTCCATATGATGATGCCTCTTTGTAGGCTTTATAAAGTCCTAAAAGTAAAAAACTCCTAAAAAGGTAGTGTTTGGGTTCAGCCATAAGTAGCCCCAAAATTTGGGCTAAATGGGCCTGATTAAGGCTAATTAATGAACCTAAAAACTAAGAATTAAATCAACACCTAAACCCCACATAAACCCGACTTAAAACTAGCTCAATTTACACAACACTTTAAATTATTATTGGGATTTACAAAATAAAGACCAAACTAAAATAAACTTGAAAGGAAATCCGATCTTCTTGCATTTATAGGATCTCCACTTGTTCTTCACTTTGAAGAGTTGGACTTCATGTATTAATGAATTTAGGATAGTCCAATCCAACCCGATCAAAAAATCACGAATGTTATCTAATCTTGACACGCTCAAGTCCACGCTTGCTCTAGCTTTCATCTTCTTATCTTGACACAGATTGTGGCTATTCGAATAGATATCAGGTTCATTGTTGGAGACCCCCTTTTATCTTTACCATTAATTTCCTCTTCCTTTTCTTGTAATGAAGCATTGTTCTCTAACTGATTCAAACACTGCACAATTTCTTCATCCTCTTGAACTACATCACTTGGATTCAACAAATATCTTTCCAATAGAGACTTCTCTAACTTGTACCAACGAAAATCATTGATTAGATCATCAAGTACATTAATGCTCACAATATCTTCATAAATAGAAGGAATTTTTAATGAATTAAAAAACATTGAAATTGACTATTTCATCATTATTTCGAAATTCCAACTTCCTTTGTTGTATATCTATTAATGCATGCCCGCTGTGAGGAAAGGTTTTCCAAGTAATATCGACATCTCTTTATCCTTCTCATATCTAAAATTATGAAATCTGCCAGAAGGTAAAGCTTGCCAAGTTTTTATGATCACATCTGCGCAATTCTCCTTGGAAATTTAATACTCCAGTCTGCAATTTGCATAGATACACTCGTGGGCTTCAAATCTCCTCCACTAATCCTCTTGTGGACCAAGTAAGGCATGAGATTAATGGAAGCTCCTAAGTTACTCAAGGTTTTCTTAAATTGAACACTACCAATCTCACAAGCAATGGAGAAAGAACTGGGATCCTTAAGCTTGGGAGGTAACCTCTTTGTGAGCAATGCACTACAATTCTTTGTCAAGCAAAAGATTTAATCTCAATGGAGTCTCCTCTTTCATTTGAGAACTTCTTTTAAGAATGTGGCATAGGTAGGCATGTTCAATTCAAGTTCTTCCATAAATGATATGTTGATTTCAATCTTTTTAAGCACATCAAGAAACTTATTGAATTTCTTTACATTTGGAAATGACACTCTAATTTGCTTTGACAATTGGAGTATGTGATCCTTGCTTTTATTATGTTGATCATTGGGCTTAGTGGTTTCTTTAATCATTTAAGCTCGGACCTTTGAAGACTCCCCTTTACATTCTTCACTATCTTCAACCTTTCTCTTCCCTTGACTATTTGAACATGAACTTTCTCTAACTTTCCTTTCCAATGCTTTTCCACTTTTAAGTGTGATAGCTTGCACTTGCTCCCTACCATTTTGCTCTCTTGGATTGGGAATTGTATCTCTTGGCAAAGCACCCTTAAGCCTTTCACTTTGTTATCTAGCCAATCGCCCCAATTGTATCTCCAAGATCTTTGTAGTGTGTCAAGCCCTTGGGTAGAGGTCAAATTAAAGCAAACAAGTAATAATAAAACCTCACTAAAACACTACACTGAGACAGTTACCTTACTTCCTCAAGTATACGGAGTTGGTAGTAGTATAGGACATTATAGTTCCCACGAAGATTGTTTGGCAAGCAAATACCTAGATTTACAAATCTTTGTATAGTTAGGTGATTCAAATAATAGAAGATGAAACTACATTAATTAAAACCATGATTAAAATTAAGCAATTGAAATATAAATTTAAACTAAATTATCTACTAACGCAATTAAATGGAACTGAGCAACTATGAGATTGAAAAAACTATTTAATCTATTATAATAGAAGCAAGTAACTAAAAACACTTAATTCTACTCTAATTTAACTAAAATATGATTAGAATTAAAATTCAAGTAATTAAGCCAACTAAAGAGAATATAAGAAAGTTTATAAAGTAAGAAATTACCATTTTTAAACTAAAATTTGAAAAGAGCTAAACTTAAAATCTAAATATTTTTGGATTTTTGGCAAAAATAAAGAAAGCCCAATAAAAATTAATGCAAGGATTTGGAAATTTTTTGAACTAGAAAGCAATAAATCAACAAGAATCCTAATTTCTCTAAGAAAGCTTGAAATGAAAGCAAAGAAATTTTCAAGAATTTAATCTAAAAAGCAAATAAAAACTATTTCTACTTGAAGCTAATGATTAACCCACTAAGACTAAATAATCAAAACTAAACTTGCAAGGAACTAAAAATTAGATCTAAAGAATAATTAAAGTGGAATTTGTATTTTGGAAATAAAGTTTGAGAGTCAAGGTTACTCTATTCTTATCTATCCTAATCTACTAACTACATCCTAAATTGTGTACTATTACACATCTAAAGTACCTTAAATAGTAGAGTATTATGCAAGGCAAAATTAGGAATTGGCTATTGGAATATAACAAAATTACCATTACTACTAAGCTGAAAGCGAGTCCATATCGCGATTTGGAATTTCCAAATTGCGATTTGGACCTGCAATTACATTAACCTATTTTCGTATCCATGTTGCGGTTTGGACAATTTGAAACCACGACATGGACCTTTTTCCATATCGCGATCTGGAATTTCCAAATCACGATTTGGACCTTTTTTCCAGCAATCCTTCAATTCTTCTGCAATTGCCTTTTTGCCCTCGTACTTTGTTCATTCCAGTTTCCAGCCTCTAATTTAGACCTACATAATATTAGACCATATAAGTAATCACTTTAAGTAATATTCTAATTAAAACATATCATATTTAACAATAACTAAAATCTAAACACATATTTTAAAATTAACTAAAATCTACCATTAATTAACCAAGATTCGATATTCTCACTAATAAAATGCTAGGATTTAGAGTAAAATAACTCTAGTTTACTAGAGTTATCATAGTGGCTCTCAAATTCTCATATTTTCTCCTTTGATTCTCCATTTCGCTCCTTTTATTTTCATTTTCTCTTCCTTGAAATTCGTAATCTCTCCTCAGATTTTTAAATTGCAAATGGAGATCTTCACCTTCTATATGGAAATGTTGATTGTCGCTCATAGGTGGTGGAGGGTCATGTTGTTGAAATTGAGTCCTTGGATCATTGTTAGGATAGGTAGGATTTGATTGAGATGGATAGGAATTGGATTGGAAATTTCTTTGGTGAGGGGATTGATAAGGTCTAGAAGAAGAAGTTAATGCTTGGCTTTGAAAATTTTGTGGTTGATGGTTGGGTTGGTAAGAAGGATTTTGTTATCTATTTTGTTTACTCCAAGAGAAATTTGGTTGATTCCTCGAAGTTGGATTGTTAGCATTTCCATATACTCTGGAAGGATTCCTTAAAATGATGGCTGATTAAACATATAATTCAATTGTTCATTCAATCCCATTGAAGCCTCACATTGTCCATTAAGATGTCCACCACCACAAAAATCACAAACAAGAGGCATTTGAGGTGAAGATGCCACTAAACGGTATTACCTCTTCCCAAATTCTCAACAACTTTTGTCAAATTGCACATGACATTCATCATTAACCCTTTTTGAGCAATAAAAGCATCATTACTGTTCAAATTCCAAGACACCTTGAGCATTTAACTTGTTGAACTTATTAAGCAACCAGTTGAGCAATTGAAGCATGAGAGTAATAGTTTAATAGCGTCCAATTAATTAGTTCTTGAGGCTCCTCCGACATTCTAAAAGATATTTGATAACTCTAGGAAACTAGAGTTATATGTACCCTAAACTTGATGGTTTTGCTATTAGTTTCGAGCATTGTTAGTGTTTTCTTGTGTTTTTTTTTTTTTGGTCTATTTTTCTTTTATGTGTTAGAATGTGTTAGTATTAGGTCTTAATTAGCATATTTTATCAGGTTCTTGTGTTTAGATTTGTGTCATGTATTTAACCTAACTTCGTAGGGAGTTAGGTTTTCGTTCGTCTTTGTTTATCTTTCATTTTTTTGCCCTATTTTGTGAGAATTTTATTTTTTTGTTTAGTAGTTATTTTAAGTTTTTATTATAACCAATAATTTTCTCCTATATGTTAGGGTCGCATGAAAAAAAAGACGCATCAATCGGACGTCGGACCTAATGATTTTCAAAGCAAAACTGTGAAGTGTTGCAGAAGTTATAGTTAGATGTCGCGAGAGGCGGCTGGAGTAAAAATGACTTTGTTCGGGGCTAGTTTTTACTGCACAATTCTCTCATTACCCTAGCACTATATATACCCCTTTTAAGCTTCATTTGAGGCCAACTTAGCTAATAGGAGTAGGCAAAATTAGAGAGTAATTTTTTCCCTTTTCCTCCCCATTTGGGAGGATTTTCTTAGATTAGAGAAGATTAGGGTACTCTTTCTTGTAATTTTATTTTCCTAGTTGAAGATTGAATCTTTTTAGTGGTAGGTACTTTGTTCATGTTAAATCTCCTTTAGTTAGGCTTTAAATTCATGTACCTTTACTTAATTAGTTTAATTACTTTAATCTAATTGCTTCCTTTACTTGATTTCTTAGTGTAATTGTCAGATTAGTTTATGGGTTTCCTTTAAAAAAAAAACTTTCTTAGTAGTAATTTCTAGTTTAGATTGGTAAATTAGGTTAGATTAGTTTATGGATTTTTAGTTTAATTTCTTTCTTTACTAGTTTTCTTAGTTTAATTAGTAGATTAGCTAATGGGATTTCCTTAATCATGTTTCATTAGTGTTAATTTGTTGTTTAGATTCATTTATTGCTTTTTAAAAGTGCCTTCTTTTTACATGCTTCCTTTAATTTCTTTATTTACTTGCTTTTTTGGTAGTAATTGCAAGATTAGTTAATGGGTTTTTGTTATTAGACTAGTTAATAGTTTCCTTAAAATGCTTTTCTCTAATTGCTTTGTTAAACATGCTTTCTTAGTGTTAATTTGTACTTTTATGCAGTAGATAGACTTTAAATTGCTTTATTAGTTTCTTTAATTTTAGTTTTAGTTAGAACTCTTCTTTAAATCAACCGCTTCAACTTGTAATCTAACCAAATAATCGGTAATTATCGACCAATCCTTGTGGGTACGGTCCCTATCCCCTTTGCTACTAGTTGACAACTGTATACTTGTGGGATGCCACCAACTTCTAATTAGTAGTAGAATTTAGGTGTTCTATAAATTTACAGCTAGGTGTGTAAGGCATCAAGTTTTTTTTGCGGGGATTGATTTTTGGCAATATCGATATAATTTTGTTAGAAGACTAGATTAAAATCTTTTGTTTTCTAATATAGTTATTTCACCCATTTTAAAAACCAAAAATATTTTCATTTTGTAGTTATATTCTTATTTTCAAAAATCCAAAAAGATTTTCTTGGTGATGGATGGTTTAGACTAGCTACTAGTCTAAGCTCTCCTAATTTGTCT
The DNA here is from genome assembly GCA_025175665.1 of Cinchona pubescens. NCBI lineage: Eukaryota > Viridiplantae > Streptophyta > Magnoliopsida > Gentianales > Rubiaceae > Cinchona > Cinchona pubescens. The sequence continues at coordinate 3,782,935 of JANKKI010000232.1, forward strand.
TGTTTGTGTTATTTTAGTTCCTTTACTTATTTTTATTTGTGTTGTTGGTTGTTTAAAATGATGTGGTGTACGAAAATGATGCTGTCGAGTTGCAATGCCGTCGTAAGCACCCAAAATTAACAACTCTAATGTAGTAGTGGTGAGTTGAGTTCGTCCCACAGAGAACGGGGATTATTTTCGTGCTAAATTGGAACAAGGGGGGTTTGGAATGCTTTTTAACTAAAACTAAAACGATAAGAAAATATCTAAAGAAATTTCAATTAAGAAAGATCTTGGTTTTGGTCATATCCACCATGGCAATTTCACTAATCGATCATTGACACACAAGATAATTCAATTTATATCAAGCACTAATTGAAGAATTAACCCGAACGGATACCAATTCAAAGTTGATTCATATTTCTTTCTAAAGTTGGTTAATTTTCAACACACGATCCAATTATCCCTAACTATTAATTTAACCCAGACACGCGCCAAAGATTAATTAGTAGAAGTATTAAAATCAACAAGAACAATTAGGCCAATTAAACATAAACACACGCGGTTATGCTAATTACATGATTAAATTCCCTAAATTCAATAACACAATTCCAGTAATTATCAAACTTAGTTGCTTCATAGATTGAATTAAGCACACGCGGTTAAAACAATCTAGCAGTAGATTAATTCTATTAACTTAGTATTCTGCAGCAATAATAAGCTAAAAAGAATAATCATAATTTTAATTGCAGAAAAATAGTCAAATCAATACTTGAGATAAAAGTGAATAATTTAAGCACAAAGAAGTCTCACAACTTTGTAGAATTGACCATGGCTTCAATTCCCTCTACCAAGAAAAGAGTTTAGGCACAAAGTGCTATGAATGAATAAAGAGGAAAATTTTCTGCTAAAACCCTAGCCAACAAGAAAATAAAAGTGTCGATCAATTTTTCTCCCCCAACTTGGGGCATTTATAATTAGTATTTAGGCTTATAAATAATGCCTACTGATAAGAACGTGAAATCGGGTGAAAAAGAGTCCAACCGGCCAAAGAAATCCCTCAAAGACTCAAAAATACATTTTGCTACTGGCCTATGCGCACATGCGCAGGCTCCTTTGCGCGCATGTGCGCGTGAGGCAGTAAGTTCCAGCCGATTCTATCCTCTGTGCACATGCGTGGAAATCCTAGCGTGCATGTGCGTGTGAGCTATTTCTGGCATTTAAGCTTCTGGACTCAGCGCACATGCGCAGGCCAGCTCCAGCGAAGTGCGCTGATCCATGCCTTTCTCAATTGTGCTCCACCTTCGGCTTCGATTTTTACCTTTATTATTGCATTATTTGGTAAAACTGAAAACATGAAAGTTTCAAATCTATGTCTTATCTTTCCAATGCTTCTTAAATCACCTCAATTGGAGCTTCGGATCAAAAGTTATTCTTGAAATACAAAACAGTGTCTGGAATGACTTCGTATTCGTGCATGTTCCGTTCTTAGCATTTCCTTTCATCTTTTTTCATCCTTTTCAACTCTTTTTCATTGTAACCCTACAAAAACTAAGAATAACCAAATTAAGCTCAATAATAACTCAAATCTTGCTTTCAACACTTAAAAACGTGGTAATTGACACATAAAATATAGTACAATTATGAACTTATCATCATGCAAGGACCTAGTTGGAGCTATTCATACCAAGGAAATTATAATTTTTATGGTAATAGAGGTATGGCCAATGAGCATGATTCTTGTTATGGTTACTCTCCTTACCCCTTAGATTACCAAGAGGAATAAGTGGTCTAGCCATCAATACCCTTACTAGAGCTACCAAGATTATCAAAGGGGATGGTCTAGTCGTTCATATCCTTACGAGAGCTATCAAGAAAATTCCTACTCCTTCCCTCCACCACAAGCGCTTTTATATGATCAAATGGAGTTATATTTCCTTCACCAAACAACTCATGAAAGTGAAAAGGCAAAAATGATAGACATGTGGATGCCAATTCGAGAACTTTGAGAAGAACGAGCCCAACTTCTAGAAGAGACGGCTAGAAATCGAGAAGAACTAACTCAAATTTGAGAATCCATCAAGAGGTTATAAGACCAACTTACCCAAGTTCAAAGAATGGTAAATGGTGAAGAACATTGGACTCTAATCCCATACCAATGGGTAAAGAACCAATTCAAGAAAAATAAATTGAAAATATCTTGCAAGAAACCGATTCTCAAGATCCTCATGAAGTTGAAGTTACAACAACCAAGACCCTCAATGCTTATGTAGAGGAATCACCAACTCTATGTAATTCCCTTTGCGTGAGTATGAGTTTGTCCTAATTACAATAATAGAGGTTCTATTTGGGTTGCTCGTGGAGAAAAAGGTGGTTCTAAGAGGAGTGGAAGAAGAAGATACATTCTAGAGGAGGCCAGGGAGGCACAATCTACTTATGTCGAAGCTCACTTCCTTGGGGACTTTGGATGCGCTTAACAGTGGAACAAATTTAACAAGGACTATTATATTAGTGGCAAGCCTCCATGGTATTGTGGGAGTTCTTCTTTCCCTTTTATTTTTTTTTATAGTTTTTTGTTTTAGTTTACTTGCTTTAATTTGAGTATATGTGGGTAATAAAGCTTGTAGACTTGTGCTTAGTTAATTTATATTTTGATGTTGGCGATTAATTTTGGGGTTTATTGGATAAATGTGATTGTGATGATAATGTTGATGGCAATATATGACTTTCAGTTATATGTGAATAACATATGCTTTATGTAATGAACTTGGACTTAGGTTTTACCTTTTACTTGTGGGCTTTCTAGTTGTTGTCACAATTTACTTGCTAAGTGTTTGATCTTATTTTAAGGAATTCATGTGAATGTTTGGTGAGGTTTGGGAGTAGTCTTAATGGTGGAATACTTTTTGAGACTAATTACGTGTGAAATTAAGTTTGGGTAGGGGGGGATGAATTGGGCATATATTATTGTGTGTTTTTCTTTTTTTTCTTTATATTGTTTAACGTCTGTGAAGTCCCAATGATCCCTCCTTAGTGTAACTATATTGGTTGAAGAAAGGTATACAACTTATGGGACTATTGTGCTTAAATGGAAATTATATTTACATGTTGAATTTTAAATCGCTCATTGCTTAGCCTTGTTTGGTGTTGTACTCATTTTTAATGGATTCCATGATCAAAGGTGGATTATTAATGGATTCTATTATCAAAGGTGGAACCATGGTTTTGAAGTTCAATTTGTGCTTAATTGCTCACATTCACATTCACATGGTTGATATGTTGTCCATCGTCTATATTAACTTTTTTAGATTGTCCACGAGTACATCAAAATCATTGCCTAGTATTCTGTTTAGTGTCTTATGTGTTTTTACGCTTTCTAGTAGTATTAGTATGTGTTTTATTCTTATTTTGGGTGAGTGGTAAGATGAATTGTACTCATCACTTGCATAAAATGACAAGTTTGGGGGAATTATTTACTTGTATTATGAATGTTGACTTTTTGTGGGTGTAAATATTTGTGTGGTGAATTCTGGATGGAAAATTGACTGGTTGTGGTACTTGATTATGACAAATGACTTGTAATATCATAATATTGAGTTATTAAACTTGTCATTCCATGGATTTTGGTGTGTGTTGAATAGTTATTTTGCGACAAGAATTTCAAAAGCCATGTATTACGATATTCAAAAAGTTAGGGATTCACATTTTTATAGTAGTTCATTTGAAACATTGTTTTTGATGAAATCAAATGGTATTGCATTCTTGGTCAATTCATCTTTTGGAAAAAAATTGGTTTAAATGGAATAGATTAAGTGATTTAGATCATTTTGTGTGTTTGCATGGGGAGTTTTCTTCTAACCTGTGAGTGATTGGTTTGAATATGTCCTTTGTACGTTCTACTCATCTTCCTTGGTTTAGGGCCATGAAAAACAAAACAAAACAAAACAAAACAAAACATCTAGACAAAAAAATAGAAAACTTTGCTTTAAGGAATAGGGCCAGTACGGAATTCCGGTATGTACCCATATTGTTTCTCTGAAATATACCATTAGAATAGTAATAAGGCTAGTACAGGATTCCAGCATGTACCCATGTTGTTTCTCCAAAATGGCAACTAGGATTTATGTTTTAGAATACCAAAAAGTCGAGGACAAAATATTTGTAATACTCATCATTGATATCATACTATTCATTCTTTGATAGTGTAATATTCCCAATTGTGTGACATGTGCATATTAGATAGACTCTTAATGATCTTCTATTTCCATGTGACCTTGTAAAGATAGTTGAAAAACTTTGTAATCCTTTTGATTTGAACAAAATATAGGATGTTTTGGATGAATGGAACTTGTTTTTCAAAAACCTTTTTGGTAATGGTTAATACATAGTCATTTGAAACCATTTGTTAGCATTTGAACTCTTCTTTTTTTTTTTAAAAAGTGTAAGAACTTAGAGTGCCTAGTTAAAATAATGCAATTGTCATATGGTATTTGAGGTTCCTTGAGAGGTTCTTAATCACTCAAAGTACATCCATTTCTCACTTTTGTGTTGTCTTCTTGGTGGTTTCTAGTGTGTTATATCTTATGTTTTGTATTGTTCGTTGTTGTTGTTCTTTTTGTTGTCTTTTATTTTGTTCGGGATGAGCAAAAGCTAATGTTTGGAGGTATGATAACTCTAGCAAACTAGAGTTATATGTCCCCTAAATGTGATTGTTTTGTTACTAATTTTGAGCATTTTTTGTGTTTCGTGTGTGTTTTTGTCTATTTTGCTTTTATGTATTCTAATGTGTTAGTATGTGTTTATTAAGTATTTTATTACTTATTTAGGTCTTGATAATTAGCATTTTTTTATTAGATTCTCGTATTTAGAGTTGTGTCGTGTCTTTGACCTGACTTCGTTGCAAGTTAGGTTTTCATTTGCCTTTGTTTGTCTTTTGTTTTGAGAATTTTATTTGTACATTTAGGAGTTATTTTAAGTGTTTATTATATCTATTAATGTTCTCCTGCGTGTTAGGATCACATGAAAAAAATGGTGCATCAATCGGATGTCAGACGAATATTTTTAAAGCAAAACTATGAAGTGCTGTCTCTTATACACATTTGATGTCGCAATACCAAATTTGATATTGCGACACCGTGGTGGTTGGAGTAAAAATGACTTTGTTTGAGACTGATTTTTTGCTACATTATTCTCCCACTACCCTAGCACTATTTATAACTCATTTAAACTTCATTTGAGGCATACTTTAGCTAGTAGGAGTAGGCTAGATTGGAGAGTAATTTTCTTCTTTTTTCCTTTGGGGAGGATTTTCTTAAATTAGAGTAGATTAAGATATCTCTTTGTTGTAATTTTATTTTCCTATTTGAAGATTGAATCTTTTTAGTGGTATTGAATCTTTTTAGTGGTTGGTACTTTGTTTATGTTAAAACTCCTTTAGTTAAGCTTTAAATTCATGTTCTTTTACTTAATTAGTTTAATTGCTTTAATCTAATTGCTTTCTTTACTTGATTTCTTAGTGTAATTATTAGATTAGTTCATGGATTTCCTTTAAATAATACTTTCTTAGTGGTAATTTTTAGTTTAGATTGGTTAATTAGGTTACATTATTTTACAGGCTTTTAGTTTAATTGCTTTCTTTATTTGTTTCTTAGTTAAATTAGTAGATTAGCTAATGGGTTTTACTTAATCACATTTCTTTAGTGTTAATTTGTAGTTTAGGTTAGTTTATTGCTTTCTAAAAGTACTTTCTTTTTACATGCTTCCATTAATTGCTTTATTTACTTGCTTTCTTAGTAATAATTGCTAGATTAGTTAATGGGTTTTCGTTAAATATGCTTTCTTACGCCGTAGTGTTAATTAGTAAATTAGACTAGTTAATAGTTTCCTTAAAATGCTTTCCTTTTTACTTGCTTTCTCTAATTGATTTCTTAAACATTCTTTCTTAGAATTAATCTTTTACTTTTAACCAATAGATAGGCTTTAAATTACTTTATTAATTTCTTTAATTTTAGTTTTAGTTAAAACTCTTCTTTAAATTACCGCTTCAACTTCTAATCTAACCAAATAATTTGAAATTATTGATCAATACTTATGGGTATGATCCCTACTTTACTACTAGTATACAACCGTACACTTGCGGGATACCGCCTAGTTAGTAGTAGAATTTTGGTGTTTTATAAATTTATAACTAGATTTGTAAGGCATCAATATTGAACCATCTGTGGATGCAGGAACAATTGATTTGGTCTAACGAGTCAAACCAGTATAAAATGTTTAGATTTGAAACCAAAGGGGAATGGCATGATGGGGACACTTCCTCAATAATTCTTTGAATCTTTCCCATGCCTCACTCTAAGAGAAGACCTTCATCCATGTCTTGCTTGAATGATATGATCTCATTTCAAAGTTTGGCGATCCTTGAGGGAGGAAAATATTTGGCCAAACATTCTTGAGCTAATTGATTCCAAGTAGTTAACATCCCTTAAGTATGGGATTGCAACCAACACTTCTTCAAAGTTCATCAAGTGTGTATATGGATCCTCAATAGGGCTTCCACCAAATATCGCATGGGCTTGCAACATTTGTTAAGGGCAGGTTTGATTTCAAAGTTATTTGCTTGCACCGGCATGCGCGCAATGCTAGAATTGGCTCTGTCAAAGTTTGGCATTGCGTAATCCCTTAGAGGACGACCATTCTCATGAACTCCATTGCATTTATTTCCATTCCTACCATTAAAGTTAGCACTTATGCCATGATTTTCGCTTCCTTCTTCTTGTTCATCGTTTTCAATATTGCCAACTTTCTCATTCAATATCCTTTGATTGCATTGAGAATTCTCTATTTGAAGTCCTTCTAACTCTTGTTGCACTCTTTTTGCTTTTCAAATTAATCTCAATTCCTCCTCTCTTTCGTTACTTAAGCAAATCAAAGGCTTTTTTTCTCTTCTAACTAAGCACTACAAAGAACAAATTCAACCAATTAGTCAAAAGTAGCACTTCATGTCTCAGACAAGAACTAGCAATATAGTCAATTAAAAACTACCAACTAAGAACTGTGATTAACTACTAAAACAAGAAAAAGTGTCTAATCTATATGACCCTTAAAGTGCTGAATATTGCTAAATACTAAAGATAATCCCCGGCAACAGCGTCAAAAACTTATTTGTTGTTAAGGTAGAGATCAATCAAAATAAAAAAAGTAATATATAAACAGCACTAATTCGTTATACTCTACCCTCACTTCCGCAAATATATGGGATAGGTAGTTGCATAGAATGAGTGGGTATCACTCTCTCGAGGATTGCTTGTTGACAAATTGCTTGTTGACAAATACTAAGATTTAAACACCAATGTGTAGTTAGACAATACTATCCAATAAAATAGAGATAAATAAATCTAGACAACTAAATTAAACACATAAACTACAAAGTAAAGGACTAAATTAAAATATACTAATCTAGTGAAACCAATTAAAAGTATCTCTAATTCTACTAAATTTACTCAAACATGAAGAAATTATGCAAGCACATAAACCTAATTTGACTAAGGAAAGCATCAAGTATGCATGAATACAAAGTCTTATTCCATTTTCTACCAAATAAGGCTAAGAGAATTTGTAAAGAAATTGAGATTAAACTGCATATTTTTGGATTTTCAATTGAATAACAGGAAACCCACTAAAAATTACTAAGAATTAAAGCTAGGAAATAAAGATTTTTGAATAAAAATTTACTAATTAAGTAGAACCCTAGGAATTTCTAAGAAAATCTGAAATAGAAGTAACTTTAATTGCCAGGAAATTAAAGTGAAAACATGCAAAAATTATATCTAATTGTAGGAAATAAAAAACCAACTAAGATTAACTAATCAAGGCAATTTAAACTTCGTAGAAATTAAAACTACGATATAAAGGAAAATAAAAAGAGAACTTTAGTATTGAAAGAAAACTTAAGTTCTAAGGTAAACTACAATTAAACTACTCCTAATTACCAACTACACTCCTACTATGTGTACTTAAGTTCTAAGGTAAACTACAATTAAAGAGCTGCAGTCCAAAATTACAAAAAATGCCAAAAAGACTAAGCTATCCGTGCTTTGATGTTGCTACATCGAATATTTGATGTCGTGACATTTTATAACTCTAGTAAACTAGGGTTATTTCCTCTAAATTATAGCATTTTGGTAGTTTAAATCCCGAACTTTGGCTAATTAATTGAAGACTTTAGTTAATTTCTTTCATATGTGTTTGTATTTCCGTTCTTGTTAAATTTGATAAGTTTTATTAAAATTCTAGATTAATTGATTGCTTAATGGTGATTAATATTATGCAGGTAAAATTCAGAGGTTAGAAGCTGGAATGAACAAAGCTCAAGGGGCCCCAAAATTATAATAATGGAAGAAATGAAGAATGCTGAGAAGAGAGTCGAGATCGCATCTCAAACTCTCCATATCGTGATCTCGACTCGAAAAATTGTCTTAATGTATTATAATCGAGATCGCGATCTCAATTGTTCCATATCGCGATCTCAACTCACTGAGAGTTAAGTTGTAAGGGCAATTTTGTAAACTTTCAACCAGCAACTCCTGATTTTTTCCTAGTCTAATACTACACTATTTAAGCTACTTAAAAATTAGTAAGTAGTAAGTAGTAGATAGTTTAGTTAGATTTTAGGATAGTTTAGGATATCTTAAACTCCCAGTTTTCTTCTTTAATAGAAATTTCTCTTTAATTTTCTCTTAGATCTTCTTTTAATTTCTTATCAAGTTCAAATTTTGATTAGATAATTGTAGTAGGTTAATCGCAAGTTTCGTGTAGATATAATTTTTATTCGCTTTCTAGTCTAATTTAGTAAGAATATCTTTACTTGCAATTTAAGGTCGTTCTTAGGTAAATTAGGGTTCTTGATAATTTCTTGCATTTCTAGTTAGAATTTTCAATTTCTTGCATTAATTTCTAGTTAATTCTTAGTGTGCTTTCTTTATTTCTATCAAAATCCAAAAATACTTAGAATTCTAGTTTAACTCTTCCAATTTCTAGTTTAGAAATGGTTGCTTTTAGTCTTCAAAGTCTCTTAATTGTAGCCCTTTTTATTGGGTAATTTCCTTGCTTTCAATTTTAGTTTTAATTTGGATAATTTAGGTTAAAATTAAGTGCTTTCCTTTACTTGGTTCTACTAGAATAGCTTAATTAGTTCCTTACTATCGTAATTAGTTATTTTCACCTACTTGCTTTTTAATTAATCTAGCCTTAAATTAAATTTTTATCGCTTTCATTTAATTATGGTTTTTACTAGAATAGTTCCATCATCCATTGTTTGATTTCGCTTAACTACACAAATATCCGTAAATCTTGGTAATTGCCTTCCAACAATCCTTGTGGGCTAAAAGATACCCACTCATCCTATAACACTATCAACTCAGTATACTTGCGGAAGTTAGGTAGAGTATAGTGAATTAGTGTGGTTAATTATTGCTTGTTTGTCCTTTCAAAGTAAATTTCTACCTAACGAAGCAATCAAGTTTTTGGCGCCGTTGCCCGGGATTGTCTTCGGTTTTTGGCAATATCAAGCGCTTTACGGGTTGTGTAGATTAAGCACTTTTGTTTAGTTTAGTTTATTAGTTAATTTTGTGAATTTTATTTTTGTTGGATATCTTGTGGAATTGACTTGGAATTTCAATTGACTATTTGCCTTGGTTGTGTGTAGTGCATGGTAAGAGGAGCTCAAGAGCCATTCATTTGCTTATACAAGGAACGGGAGAAAGAGCTATGAGAAATTCGAAGGTTGAGAAGGGTACTGATAACTCTAGTAAACTAGAGTTATTTTTCTCTAAATTATAGCATGTTGATAGTTACAATCTCGAATTTCAGGTAAGTATTTGAAGACTTTAGTTAATTTCTTTCATATGTGTTTGTATTTCCGTTCTTGTTAAATTTGATAAGTTTTTATTAAAATTTTAGTTTAATTAAGTGCTTGTTAGTATTATGCAGGTTAAAAATTTGGGGTAGGAAACTGGAAGGAACAAAGCTCAACGGACCAGATTGCAAAAATGGATGAAATGAAGAATGTTGGGAAAAGAGTCGAGATCGCGATCTCGACTCGGGACGATCTCGACTGTTCCAGACCCTGATCTCGACTCGGGAAATTATCTTACTATATTAGAGTCGAGATCACAGTCTCAAATGTTCCAAACTGTGATCTCAATTCGCTGAGAGTTAAGTTGTAAGGGCAATTTTGTAAACTTCTAGCCAGTAACTCCTGATTTTTTGCCTAGTGTAATATTAGACTATTTAGCTACTTAAAAATTAGTAAGAGTAAGTAGTAGATAGTTTTAGTTAGTTTTTAGATAGTTTAGGATAGCTTGAACTCCAAGTTTACTTCTTTAATAGAATTTCTCATTCTCTTGAATTTTCTCTTAGATCTTCTTTTAATTTCTTGTCAAATTCAAATTTTGATTAGATAATCGTAGTGAGTTAATCTGCAAGATTCACGTAGATATAATTTTTATTCGCTTTCTTGTCTAATTTACGAAGAATTTCTTTATTAGGGTTTCTTAGGTACATTAGGGTTCTTGATAATTTTCTTGCATTTCTAGTTAGAATTTTCAATTTCTTGCATTAATTCCTAGTTAATTATTAGTTGGCTTTCTTTATTTCTATCAAAAATCCAAAAATATTTAGATTTCTAGTTTAACTCTTTCCAATTTATAGTTCAGAAATGATTGCTTTTAATATTCATGGTTTCTCATTTGTAGTCCATTTAGTTGGGTAATTTGCTTGCTTTTAATTTTAGTCTTAATTTGGTTAATTTAGGTTGGAATTAAGTGCTTTCCTTTACTTGCTTTTACTAGAATAGATTAACTAGTTTCTTTATTTCACAATTAGTTATTTTCACTTATTACTTTTTTTTATATTTGGATAGTTAATCTAGCTTTAATTTAAGTATTTATTTCATTCGATTATGATTTTTATTAGAATAGTTCTATCATGCATCGCTTGATTTCGCTTAACTACACAAGTACCCATAAATCTTGGTAATTGCCTTCCAACAATCCTTGTGGGAACGATCCCTACTTCCTTTTACTATTAGTTGACAACCGTATACTTGCGGGATGCCATCTAGTTAGTAGTAGGATTTAGGTGTTTTATTAATTTATAACTAGGTATGTAAAGGCATCAATTTTTTGGCGCCGTTGCCGGGGATTGTCTTCGGTTTTTGGCAATATCAAGCACTTTACGGATCGTGTGGATTAAGCTCTTTAGTTCAGTTTAGTTTAGTTGTTAATTTTGTGAATTTTTATGTTTGATTTGGTTGTCTTGTGGAATTGACTTGGAATTTCAATTGACTATTTGCCTTGGTTGTTTAGTGCATGGTAAGAGGAGCTCAAGAACAATTCATTTGCTTAGACAAGGAAAGGGAGAAAAGAGCTAAGAGAACTTAGAAGATTGAAAAGGGTACAACAAGAACAAGAAAGAATCGCAATGGCAAATGCTAATGCTCATCAAGGGAATGTGAACATGGAAAACAAAGAAGAAGACGTAGTTGGAAATAATGGAATTGGTGGCTATAGAAATGGAAATTGCATGAATGGGAATGGAAGGCCATTGAGGGAGTATGCTTTACCTAATTTTGATGGGGCGAACTCTAGCATTGCACGGATGCCCATGCAAGCCAACAATTTTGAAATCAAGCCCGCCCTAATCCAAATGCTCCAAGCCCATGCCATGTTCAGAGGTGGACCAAATGTGGACCCCTACACACACCTCATAAATTTTGAAGAAGTCTTGGACACATTTAAGTTTAATGGAGTACACCCGGATTGTGTGCGGATGAGGGTATTTCTTTTTTCTCTTCGTGATAGGGCAAAGTCAAGGTTGCAATCCCACGCCCAAGGGACCTTCACCAATTGGAACCAACTTGCTCAAGAGTCCCGGGTTCTTTGGCGAAGTACTTTCCTCCCGCAAGAATCGCTAAATTAAGGAATGAGATTATATCATTCAAACAAGATGTTGGTGAAAGCCTAGGGGAAGCTTGGGTAAGATTCAAAGAGTTGATAAGAAAATGCCTGCATCACGCCATTCCGTTGTGGCTTCAAGTCCAAACTTTTTATAATGGTTTACGTCAAGAGACAAAATCCATCGGAGATGCCTCTGCCGACGGCTCTATCTCATATAAGACTGTGAAAGAAGCTCAAGATTTGTTAAATAGGATGGCATACAACCACTACCATCATGGACCGATAACTCCACCGGTGGTTCAACACCAAGCTAATCAAGCCAATGCAAGTAGTGGAGCGCTGAATCTAATCATGCAAGATGCAAGTAGTGGAGCGCTGAATCTAATCATGCAAGATGCCCTTTTGGCTCAACAAAGCATGTTCATGAGTGTGATGAACAACATGGCAAAAGTGTTGGAGAATCTAGGGAACCTAGTAGTGTAGAAATTCAATGCTATGACTTCTTTTCTAACTCAACCAAGCATGACATGTGATTTTTGTGGAGGCGGCCATGCCAATGGGTATTGTGAGGTGCCATATGGAGCTAATGAGCAAATCAATTATGTGGCTAATCAATCTTTGTTTCCAAGGAACCAATTCGGAGCTTATGGGAACACCTGCAATCCTTCTTGGAGGAATCACCCAAATTTCTCATGGAGTAACACCAACAACCAATCCAATCCTCCTTACCAACCATATCCCCTAACTCAAAATGCCCAACACACTCAAGTCCCGAATTCCTCATCTAGACCTTATCAACCGCCACATCAAAAAAATGTCCAACCCAACTCATATCAAAATTTCCCCAATCCTTCATTTCAAAACCAACAACAAAGACCTCATTTCCATTATGCAAATTCTTCCCAACCCATGTATCATGATCAATATGCTCCTAGAGAGAATTTGGGTGAAGAAGGTTGGAAAAGAGAAGCCGATTATTTTAGAAGAGATATTGGATAGGAAAGTGGAAGAGCATAAAAGATATTATGAGAATTTGAAGGCTTCGACAAGAAATTTGGAGATTCAATTGGGGCAATGGGCAAGGTTGAATAATGACAAACCTATTGGGGCATTTCCAAGTGATACTATTCCAAACCCCAAGGAGCAATGCAATGCCATAACCCTAAGGAGTGGAAAAGAATTGGTTGAATCTAAGGAGAAGAAAAAGGTGGTGAAAGGAAGTAAGGAACAAAAGTCCAAGGTAGTTGAGAATGAAAGGGAAGAGGTTGATATGAAGCCAAGAAAGAGCAAAAGAATGAGATCAAGGTATCCAAGAAGAAGCATGTGGAGGAACCTTTGAAGATAGATCCATCAATAAAATTGTCATACCCTCAAAGACTCATTGATCCAAGAAAGGAGGAAAAAGAGAAGTAATTCACCCATTTCTTGGATATGTTGAAAAAGATTAATGTCAAAATTCCTTTGATTGATGTCCTCACCAAGATTCCCAACCAATATGCTCGTTTCATTAAGGATCTTTTGGCAAGGAAGCGAAACTGGGATGATGATGAGAAAGTATGCCTTGATGCCCAATTTAGTGCCATTGTTCAAAGGCAGTTGCCCTCTAAACTCAAGGACCCCGGTAGTTTCATGATATCGGTGAATGTTGGAGGAAAAACGTGGCATCGATCACTTTGTGATTTGGGGGCAAGCATAAATATCATGCCAAAGGCCATCTATGACAAGTTAGGTATCAACAATGTCAAGCCAACTAATATCACACTCCAATTGGTGGATTTATCCAAGAGGAAACCATATGTCTTGTAGGAAGATGTGCTTGTAGAAGTTGAAAAGTTGGTATTTCCCGTTGATTTCCTTGTGCTAGATACGGGTGAAGAAACTGAGATTCCATTGATTCTAGGAAGGCCTTTCTTGTTGACTGCTCATGCATTAATTGATGCGCACAAAGGGAAGTTGATCATAAGAGTTGAAAATGAACCAATGGAATTTGATGTGTCAATTTGAATATAATGACAATATTCCCATTGTTGTAGACAAATGTGCTAATCAATCTCTTAATTCTATCCTTGCTAGGTCAAATGAAGAACAAAATGAAGTAAGCCAAGGCAATTCTCTGAAGCAAGTGTTGGAAATAAAGGAAAATCTGAGAAATGAATTGAAGGAAAAACCACCCGATAAGGAATGTGTGTTGATAAAGGATGAAGAGAGTTTTGCAAAGAATAAGCAAAATGGTGATGTCAAGAAATTGAGAAGGCACAAAAAGAAAAGAAAATGGTTTGAGAAACAATTGGAGATGTTAATTGGGGCACCAGCGATGGCTAAGGCTAGAAAGAAAGGACTTGTGCATGGAAAACCCGAAAATCAAGCTTTAATCATGAAGAAAAAGGGGATCAAACTTTTTCCGTGGAAACCAAAAGGGAAAGGAGGATCAATCATCCTCAATTACTTGGAATGAGGGTCATGCCATAGTCAAGCTAGTGACTATAAAAGAGCGCTTCTTGGGAAGGCAACCCAAGTCTTTAATTTAGTTGTTATTGTTTTCTTTTGGTGTGATTTTTAATTGGCTTGATTTTGAGTAAATTGGTTTGAATTTTTCTAAAAAAAAAAAAAATTGAGTTTTTTAGTTGAATAAATGGTGCTAAAGAATGAGTGAAAATTGTCATCCTAACTTGTGAATTTTTTGTTTGTAGGTTACCCATGTAAATGGAGAAAAGTGGTCGAGAGTGAAGAAATTTCGGCTAAGTGTGAAAATTCACTTTGCAGAAATTGAGGTTGAGACCGCGATCTCAAAATTTGAGATCGCGGTCTCAACCTCAAACTTCTGGAGGGCAAAAACGTCATTTGGTCGAGACCGCAATCTCAAATTTGAGATCGCGGTCTCAATTCAAAACTTTTGCAAAGGCTATTTTTGCACCGAGTTGAGATCTCGGTCAAAAATCTCAGACCGCGATCTCAACATCAGGCCAAATCGCGATTTCAAAACAGAGACCGCGGTCTCGACTGCAAAAAAATTTTTTGTAAAGCTTCGATCTTTTCTTTTCTTCTCACAAATTTTCCCTATTCTTCTTCTTTCATCAGAAAGCCCTAACCCCCAACTCCTTAAATTCTTCCCTCATCTTCACCAAAAATCGCTTGAAACTCCACACCCACCACTAATATCATCTTGTTTTTCTCTAAGAACATCAAAGCATCCATATTTTTGAGGATTTTTGGAATAAATTTGGCTTCAAGGGGGATTGACACAAGCAATTCTTGGAAAAATTTCAATCCAAAAAAGAACGGGTAATATCCTTCCTTGGAACATTATTTGTAATTGGCAATTTTTGAAGGCAATTGTGGAATTTTGTGCATTGAATTGTGGAAAATTTGTGGTATTTAATTATTGAATTGTGGACAAGTAACTGGTGCTAATTTGTTATAGAAGAATTGTGATTTTAAATTGTCCAATTGTTGGAATTCTTGGTTTGATTTGTGAATTCAGTTGAACTAAAATATTCAAAATTTTTTTGGGAATTTGTTATCCTAAAATTTTTGTGATGTTGGTTCTTGATTAAAGGTTGGATTTTTGAAACTGGTGATTGATTACCATTTGCATAAAGAAAATGACGAGAGGGGTATATGGTAGTGTTGAGAGAAGAGTTCGAATGAGAGGGAGAAGGACTAGTTCTAGAAAAAGAAAATCTGGAGAAGGTACGAGCGGAGAAGGGGGTTCGGAATAACCATTTGAGGGTGGTGAGCAAATTGAACCTCAATTCTCGAGTGTTAGGGCTCAGTAATTATTCAAGAATAACGAGAAGCATGAGGTGATTAGAGAGAGAAATTTTGACCTATCCATGCATTGGAGATTATATGAAGATGCTATGAGAGCGATAGAAGAACAAATTAGGTCAAGGCATTGGGAGGGTTTTAACACTCAGGTTGACCGCGGGGCTGCCCAGTTAGTCAAAGAGTTTCTTTGTAATTTATGTGAGTTAGATGATGACAAGGTGCGTATACGGGGTGTTTTGGTAGATTTTAGTGCTGATGTGATTAATGCTATGTAATTCAACATACCCCCCGGTACCTTCTGGTTAGTATTTGGCATTTTTGAACAATAAAAATAAGGATATGAATGCAATCAAAGATGCCATTTGTGATAGAAGGGTAGAGTGGATTAAGAGTACTTCGTCTGCCACTGAATTAAAATTTGCTCATCAAGGACTCTTATTAGTGGCTAAGTTGTGGTTTTATTTTATCAGTATCCGTATTTGGGGGTCCAATGCTGTGAGCTTTATCCAAAGGGACAAAGTACTCTTAGTCTATGCCGTCATGACTGGGGTCCCGGTGAATGTTGGTCTCCTTATTGGACAGGGGTTTTAGAGAGTGGTAGGTCGGGATGACCCATGTATATTGCCTCTAGTCTAATCACCATCTTTGCACCATAGCCGGATGCCCGATTGGTCAATTGGAATGATTGACACATTCTAGAGGAAGGATCAATCGGGAATATGTCTATAGGATGGTGAGAGAATATGAAAAGCACCACCAGGAGAAGCACCCTGCCCATCCACACCCACCACCACCTCAGTGAACTTCAATGATTTCGATACCCCCAGGTTTGGTATTTAATGATCCGAAGGAATGATCTACAAGGGTACTGGTCCTACAGTCAAATGGTGATGCACAACAACTTGACTGTCATTGGAGAAGCTTTAAAGATTACTTCATTAGGCACTTGGGTCCAGCCACCAACACCTTCAGCATGGCACTTGGGTCCAGCCACCAACACCTTCAGCATGGCACTTGGGTGCACCTTATGGACAGTGCTACACACCACCGGCGGCTACCACATATTAGGAAGGATATAGCCACGCGGGTGCTACTGGAGGGGACATGGATGATGAACATGAAGAGGCCCAACCTAGTGACACTGAGGAGGGTCAAGAATAGATGGAATGAAGTGATGAAGCCACCATATGTTTGAGCATGGATGAAGACCAACCCTGATCATTGTATCGATTTGATGGATGATGATAATTTTCTCTGTTTTTGTTGGACACCATAGCTTTTGATTACTAATTGGATTACTTTTGTTTTACTTTCAGTCTATGGAATTAAAATATTTTAGTTTTTCTTTAGTTGGCTAATAGCCTTATGCTGATGCCAAGTTGATACATTTTGATGCTTTATTGATAGAATTTCTTTTGGATTCTCATGTTGACTCTTGGCGAAGTTTAGTTATTACTTAATAAAAGTACAGTGGCTAAGGTCCCTAAGCTGATGCCATCTTTGCATTAGTTGATGAGTTGCATCGAATGATGAGATGCATGGCACGATTGCTCTTGACATTTTTACTCAATTTTAATTCTAGGCTTAAAAATAGGATATAGTTTAAGTAGTTTTTTGTTATTTGTGGTTATGTCTTGATATTTAATTTTGGGTGAGTGGAAGGATGATTTATTCATCAATTAGAATAAAAGAGACAAGTTTGGGGGTGTTTATCTTTTTGTGTTGGAAATGGTCATTTTGTACATTCTGTTGCTACTTGATGATTAATGGATGGAAAATTGATCAATTAGGCCTACTCAATGATGACAAATTTTGATGTTCAATGCTTTGTGATTGAAGTGTATAATTGATTCATTTCAAGAATTTTTTTGTGAGTGAGTAATTCATTTGCAACATAAAGAATTCATAAATTTAGCATTACTATTTTTCAAAAAGTAGTGCTGGAATTTTAGGAAAATTTAGTTGAAATGTTGTTTCTTATCAAACCACTTATATTATGTGGTTGATGATCTATCTTTCGGAAAGAAATGAGTTAAATGAGTAGAAAGAATTTTGGGACATTTCGTGTGTTTGCATAGGGAATGTTCCTCTAACTTGTGAATAATTGATATTCGAGATTAATTTTTGGTACATTTCACTTATTTTCCTTGGTTTAGGGCCAAAAAAATAGGATTAAGGCGAGTACGGGATTCCGACATGTACCCATGTTGTTTCTCCGAAATCAAGCCATTAGTGTAGTAATAAGTTGAGTACGGGATTCTGACATGTACCCATGTTGTTTCTCCAAATTAAGCCATTGCAAGGAATTGTGTTTTAATATACCAATAAGTTAAGGAGTAAATGTTTGTAATACTTATCATTAATCTCATATTACTTATTCCTTGTTAGAGGTCTATTTCCGAAATGTGTCACATTTGCATTTAAATTGATTTCTAATTGAGCTTCTATTTTCATGATGCCTAGTCGAGAGAGTTGATTAACTTCATAATATTTGTGATTTGAGAAATAATGATGTTTCAAATGAAAAGAACTAAAACTTTTGGTAACTCTTTTTGAGAATGGTAATGTTTGATGATGTGAAATCTTGTGTAGTGAATGAATGTGTGCTTCCATGTAGAACAAATTTCAATTTTGGATTGATTCACTTAGATACTTTACATATCACGTAGTATTGAACGTTTCTTGAGAGATTTCCTAATTCTTCTAAGTACATCCATGATTCATCAAGTGTCGCGTCAACTTTGGGGGTGTGTAAATGTTTGAGTGTTAGTAGGCTTCTTTTCATTTTAATTTTCTGTTTTGACTTCGGGACTAGCAAAACTCCAAGTTTGGGGGTGTGATAACTCTAGTAAACTAGAGTTATTTTCCTCTAAATTATAGCATTTTGATAGTTTAAATTCCAAAATTGGATAAGTAATTGAGGATTTTAGTTAATTTCTTTCATATGTATTTGTATTTTTGTTTTTGAATTAATTATGATAAATTTGTGTTAATTTTTTAGTTTAATTAAGTGCTTAATGGTGCTAATATTATGCAGGTTAAAAATTAAAGGTTATAAGCTGAAAGGAACAAAGCTCAAGGGACTAGATTGCAAAAAAGGATGAAATGAAGAATGCTGGGAGGAGAGTTGAGATTGCGGTCTCGACGGTTCCAGACCGCGATCTCGACTCGGGAAATTATCTTATTGTATTAGAGTCGAGATCGCGGTCTCAAATGTTCCAAACTGCGATCTCGACTCGCTGGGAGTCAAGTTGTGAAGGCAATTTTGTAAACCTCCAGCCAAAAACTCCTAATTTTGCCTTGTGTAATGCTGCACTATTTAAGCTAAGTAGAATTAGAAAAAGAGAGGGGTAGATAGTTTTAGTTAGTTTTTAGATAGTTTAGGATAGCTTGAACTCCAAGTTTCCATCTTTAATAGAAGTTTCTCTTTAATTTTATCTTAGATCTTCTTTTAATTTCTTGTCATGTTCAAATTTCGATTAGATAATTGTAGTGGGTTAATCGCAAGCTTCGTGTAGATATAATTTTTACTTGCTTTGTTGGCTTATTTAGTAAGAATTTCTTTACTTGTAATTTAGGATTTCTTAGGAAAATTAGGGTTCTTGTTAATTTCTTGCTTTCTATTTAAGAATTCTTAATTTCTTGCATTAATTCCTAGTTAATTCTTAGTGGGCTTTCTTAATTTCTATCAAAAATCCAAAAAATATTTAGATTTCTAGTTTAACTCTTTCCAATTTATAGTTTAGAAATTGTTGCTTTTAATAGTCAAGGCTTTTCTTTTGTAGTCCTTTTAGTTGGTTGATTTGCTTGTTTTTAATTCTAATTAGTCTTAATTTGGTTAATTTAGGTTATAATTAAGATTATGGTTTTTATTAGAATATTTCTATCACTCATTGTTTGATTTTTCTTAACTACACCAGCACCCATAAATCTTGGTAATTGCTACCCAACAATCCTCGTGGGAACGATCCCTACTTCCCCTTTACTACTAGTTGACAACCGTATACTTGCGGAATGCCATCTAGTTAGTAGTAGGATTTAGGTGTTTCATTAATTTATAACTAGGTGTGTTAAGGCATCAGATGCCCAATGTAGTGCCATTATTCAAAGGCATTTGCTCCCTAAACTTAAAGATCCCGGTAGTTTTATGATACCGGTGAATGTTGGAGGAAAAATGTGGCATCGATCACTTTGTTATTTGGGGGCAAGGATAAATATCATGCCAAAGGCCATCTATGACAAGTTAGGGATCAACAATGTCATGCCAACTAATATCAAACTCCAATTGGCGGATTTATCCGAGAGGAAACCATATGGCTTGTTGGAAGATGTTATGTGCTTGTAAAAGTTGAAAACTTGGAATTTCTCGTTGATTTCGTTGTGCTAGATATGGGTGAAGAGAGTGAGATTCCATTGATTCTAGGTAGGCCTTTCTTGTCGACCGCTCGTGCATTAATTGATGTGAACAAAGGAAAGTTGATCTTACGAGTTGAAAACGAATTTGAATTTGATGTGTTTGAATATAATGACAATATTCCCATTGTTGAAGAGAAATGTGCTAATCAATCTCTTAATTCTATCCTTGCTATTGCTAGGTCAAATGAAGAGCAAAATGCAGTTAACCAAGGCAATTCGCTCAAGCACGTGCTGGAAATCAAGGAGGATCTAAGAAATGAATTGAAGGAAAAACCACCCGAAAAGGGACGTGTGTTGACGAAGGATGAAGAGAGTTTTGCAAAGAATAAGCAAAATGGTGACAAAAAGAAAAGAAAATAGTTTGAGAAACAATTGGAGATGTTAATTGGGGCACTAGCGATGGCTAAGGCTAGAAAGATGCTAAAGGACTTTAGCATGGAAAACCCGAAAATCAAGCTTTCATCATGAAGAAAAAGGGGATCAAACTTTTTCCGTGGAAACCAAAAGGGAAAGGAGGATCAATCTTCCTCAATTACTTGGAATGAAGTCCATGCCATAGTTAATCTAATGACTATAAAAGAGCGCTTCTTGGGAGGCAACCGAAGTCTTTAATTTAGTTGTAATTGCTTTCTTTTGGTGTGATTTTTTTTATTGGCTTGATTTTGAGTAAATTGGTTTGAATTAGGTTACAATTTTTCTAAATAAAAAAAAAATTTAAGTTTTTGAGTTGAATAAATGGTGCAATAGAATGAGTGAAAATTTTCATTGTAACTTGTGAATTTTTTGTTTGCAGGTTACCCTTGCAAATGGAGAAAAGTGGTCGAGAGTGAAGCAATTTCGGCTAAGTGTGAAAATTCACTTCGCAGAAATTGAGCTTGAGACCGCGGTCTCAAACTCAAACTTCTAGAGGGCAGAATGGTCATTTGGGTTGAGGATCGCGGTCTCAACTCCAAACTTTCGAAAAGGCTATCTTTTATACCAATTTGAAATCGCGGTCTCAAATCTGAGATTGCTATCTCAAATGTTCGAGACCGCGATCTCAAAACTGAGACCGCGATCTCGACTGCTAGAAAATTTTGATAAGCTTCGATCTTTTCTTTTCTATACACAAATTTTCCCTATTCTTCTTCTCTCATCCAAAAGCCGTAACCCCAACTCCTCAAATTCTTCCCTCATCTTCACCAAAAAATCACATAAAACTCCACACCCACCACTAATATCATTTAGTTTTTCTCTAGGAACATCAAAGCAAGCATCTTTTTGAGGATTTTTGGAAGAAATTTGGCTTCAAGGGGGATTGACACATAAGCAATTCTTGGAAAAATTTCAATCCGGAAAAGAACGGGTAATATCCTTCCTTGGAATATTAGTTGTAATTGGCAATTTTTGAAGACATTTGTGGAGTTTTGTGGATTAAATTGTGGCAAATTTGTGGTATTTACAATCACAAATATTGAATTTTGGACAACTAATTGGTGCTAATTTTTTTCAGAAGAATTGTGATTTTGACTTGTCCAATTGTTGGAATATTGGTTTGATTTGTGAATTGAGCTGAATTGAAATATTCGAAATTTTTTTGGGAATTTGTGATTGTGATTTTGTGGGTTGGCTCTTTATTGAAGGTTGGATTTTTGAAATTGGTGATTGAATTCCATTTGCATAAACAAAATGACGAGAGGGGTATATGGTAGTGCTGAAAGAAGAGTTAGAATGTGAGGAAGCGGAACTAGTTCTAGAAAAAGGAAATTCGGAGAGGGTACGAGTGGAGAAGGGGGTTTGGAACATCCATTTGAGGGTGGTGAGCAAATTGAACCTCAGTTCTCTAGTGATAGGGGCTCAGCAATTATTCAAGAATAACGAGAAGCATGAGGTGAATAGAGAAAGGAATTTTGACCTATCCATGCATTGGGGAATATATGAAGATGCTATGAGAGCGATAGAAGAACAAATTAGGTAGACAAAGGTATTGGGAGGGTTTTAACACTCAGGTTGACCGCGGGGCTACCCAGTTAGTCAAAGGTTTCATTGTAATTTATGTGAGTTAGAAGATGGCAAGGTGCGCATACGGGTGTTTTGGTAGATTTTAGTGCTGATGTGATTACCTTCTAGTTAGCATTTGGCATTTTTGAACAATAAAAATAAGGATATGAATGCAATCAAAGATGCCATTTGTGATAGAAGGGTAGAGTGGATTAAGAGTACTTCGTCTGCCACTGAATTAAAAGTTGCTCGTCAAGGACTCTCATTAGTGGCTAAGTTGTGGTTTTATTTTATCAGTAGCCGCATTTGGGGGTCCAATGCTGTGAGCTTTATCCAAAGGGACAAAGTACTCTTAGTCTATGCCGTCATGACTGGGGTCCTGGTGAATGTTGGTCTCCTTATTAGACAGGGGTTTTTAGGGAGTGGTAGGTCGGGACGACCCATATTTTATGCCTCTAGTCTAATCACCATCTTTGCACCATAGTCGGATGCCCGATTGGTCAATTGGAATGATTGACACATTCTAGAGGAAGGATCAATCGGGATTATGTCTATAGGATAGTGAGAGAATATGAAAAGCACCACCAGGAGGAGCACCCTGTCCATCCACAGCCACCACCACCTAAAAGAACTTCAATGATTTTGATACCCCCCAGGTTTGGTATTTAATGCTCCGGTAAATAAAAAAGAAAGGAATGATCTACAAGGGTACTGGTCGTACAGTCAAATGGTGACGCACAACAACTTGATCGTCATTGGAGAAGCTTTAAAGATTACTTCATTAGGCACTTGGGTCCAGCCACCATCACCACCGGCATGGCACTTTGGTCCACCTCGTGTACAGTACTACACACCACCGATAGCTAGCACACATCATGAAGAGGCCCAACCTAGTGACGCTGAGGAGGGTCAAGAAGAGATGGAATGAAGAGATGGAGCCACCATTTGTTTGAGCATGGATGAAGACCATCCCTGATCATTGGATCGATTTGATTCTATCTGGATGATGATAATTCTCTCTATTTTTATTGAACACCATAACTTTTGATTACTGTGGATTACTTTTGTTTTACTTTCAGTCTTTGGAATTGTAGTATTTTAGTTTTTCTTTTTAAGTAGATTGGCTAATGGCCTAAAGCTGATGCCAAGTTGATACCTTTTGATGCTTTATGGATGAAATTTCTTGTGGATTCTCTTGTTTGACACTTGGTGAAGTTTGGTTATTGCTTAATAAAAGTAGAGTGGCTAAGGGCCCTAAGCTGATGCCATCTTTGCATTAGTTGATGAGTTGAATTGAATGTTGATTTTGTTTGAAGCTTAATTGGTGAGATGCATGGCACGGTTGCTCTTGACATTTTTACTCAATTTTAATTCTAGGCTTAAAAGTAGGACATTGTTTAAGTAGTTTTTGTTATTTGTTGTTATATCTTGATGTTTAATTTTGGGTGAGTGGAAGGATGATTTATTCATCAATTAGAATCAAAGCGACAAGTTTGGGGGTGTTTGACATTATCTTTTTGTGTTGGAAATGGTCATTTTTTACATTCTGTTGCCACTTGATGATTAATGGATGGAAAGTTTATCAATTAGGTACTCAATGATGATAAATTTTGATGTTCAATGCTTTGTGATTGAAGTATATGATTGATTCATTTCTAGAATTTTTGTGTGAGTGAGTAGTTTATTTGCAACATAAAGAATTCATAAACTTAGCATTACTATTTTTCAAAAAGAAGTGCTAAAATTTTAGGAAAATTTATTTGAAATGTTGTTTCTTATCAAATCACTTATATTATGTGGTTGATGAACTATCTTTCGGAAAAAAATGAGTTAAATGAGTAGAAGGAATTTTGGGACATTTCGTGTGTTTGCATTGGGAATGTTCCTTTAACTTGTGAATAATTGATATTTGAGAATAAATTTTGGTAAATTTCACTTATTTTCCTATGTTTAGGGCCGAGAAAAAATTAGGAATAAGACGAGTACGGGATTCCGACATGTACCCATGTTGTTTGTCTCCGAAATAAGCCATTAGAGTAGTAATAAGGCGAGTACAGGATTCCTACATGTACCCATGTTGTTTCTCTGATTTAAGCCATTAGGAATTCCGTTTTAATATACCAATAAGTTAAGGAGTAAATGTTTTTAATACTTATCATTAATCTCATATTACTTATTCCTTGTTAGAGGTTTATTCCCAAAATGTGTGACACTTGCATTTAAATTGATTCCTAATTGAACTTCTATTTTCATGATGCCTAGTCGAGAGAGTTGATTAACTTCATAATATTTGTGATTTGAGAAATAATGATGTTTCAAATGAAAAAAACTAAAACTTTTGGTAACTCTTTTGGAGAATGATAATGTTTGATGATGTGAAATCTTGTGTAGTCAATGAATGTGTGCTTCCATGTAGAACAAATTTCAATTTTGGATTGATTCACTTAGATACTTCACATATCACGTAGTATTGAACGTTTCTTGCGAGATTTCCTAATTCTTCTAAGTACATCCATGATCATTCATCAAGTGTCGCGTCAACTTTGGGGGTGTGTATATGTTTGAGTGTTAGTAGGCTTCTTTTCATTTTAATTTTTTGTTTTGTTCGGGACTAGCAAAACTCCAAGTTTGGGGGTGTGATAACTCTAGTAAACTAGAGTTATTTTCCTCTAAATTATAGCATTTTGATAGTTTAAATCTCGAATTTTAGGTAAGTAATTGAAGACTTTAGTTAATTTCTTTCATATGTGTTTGTATTGCCGTTCTTGTTAAATTTGATAAGTTTTTATTAAATTTTAGTTTAATTAAGTGCTTAATGGTGTTAATATTTTGCATGTTAAAAATTAAGGGTTGGAAGTTGGAAGGAACAAAGCTCAAGGGACCAGATTGCAAAAATGGATGAAATGAAGAATGTTGGGAAGAGAGTCGAGATCGCGATCTCCACTGTTCCAGACTGCCTTCTCTGCTCTGGAAATTGTCTTAGTGTATTAGAGTCGAGATCACAGTCTCAAATGTTCTAGACCGTCTCAGCCGAGCTCGATTCGCTGAGAGTTAAGTTGTAAGGGTAATTTTGTAAACTTCCAGCTAGTAACTCCTGATTTTTTGCCTAGTGTAATATTCGACTATTTAGCTACTTAAAAATTAGTAAGAGTAAGTAGTAGATAGTTTTAGTTAGTTTTTAGATAGTTTAGGATAGCTTGAACTCCAAGTTTACTTCTTTAATAGAAATTTCTCTTTAATTTTCTCTTAGATCTTCTTTTAATTTCTTGTCAATTTCAAATTTTGATTAGATAATCGTAGTGGGTTAATCGCAAGCTTCACGTAGATATAATTTTTATTCTCTTTCTTGTCTAATTTACTAAGAATTTCTTTTTTTGCAATTTAGGGTTTCTTAGGTAAATTAGGGTTCTTGATAATTTCTTGCATTTCTAGTTAGAATTTTTAATTTCTTGCATTAATTCCTAGTTAATTCTTTGTGGGCTTTCTTTATTTCTATCAAAAATCCAAAAATATTTAGATTTCTAGTTTAACTCTTTCCAATTTATAGTTTAGAAATGATTGCTTTTAATATTCAAGGTTTCTCATTTGTAGTCCTTTTTGTTGGGTAATATGCTTGCTTTTAATTTTAGTCTTAATTTGGTTAATTTAGGTTACAATTAAGTGCTTTCCTTGCTTTTACTAGAATAGATTAACTAGTTTCTTAATTTTGTAATTAGTTATTTTTGCTTATTTACTTTTTTTAATTAATCTGGTTTTAATTTAAGTTTTTATCGCTTTCATTAGATTATGGTTTTTATTAGAATAGTTCTTTCATCCATCGCTTGATTTCGCTTAACTACACAAGTGCCCATAAATCTTGGTAATTGCCTTCCAACAATCCTTGTGGGAACGATCCCTACTTCCCTTTACTACTAGTTGGCAACCGTATACTTGCGGGATGCCATCTATTTAGTAGTAGGATTTAGGTGTTTTATTAGTTTGTAACTTGCTGTGTAAAGGCATCAGGTACAACAAGAGCAAGAAAGGATAGAGATGGCATAAATGCTAATGCTCATCAAGGGAATGTGAACATGGAAAACGAAGAAGAAGAAGTAGTTGGAAATAATGGGATTGGTGGCTATGGGAATGGAAATGGCATGAATGGGAATAGAAGGCCATTGAGGGAGTATGCTTTACCCAATTTTGATGGGGCGAACTCAAGCATTGTACGGATGCTCTGCTACCCAACAATTTTGAAATCAAACCCGCCCTAATCCAAATGCTCCAAGCCCATGCTATGTTCGTAGGTGGGCCAAATGAGGACCCCTACACACACCTCATGAATTTTGAAGAAATCTTGGACACATTCAAATTTAATGGAGTACACCCGGATTGTGTAGGGATGAGGGTGTTTCCTTTTTCTCTTCATGATAGGGCAATGTCATGGTTGCAATCCCAAGCCCAAGGAACATTCTCCACTTAGAACCAACTTGCTCAAGAGTTCTTGGCGATGTACTTTCCTCCCGCAAGAACCGCTAATTAAGGAATGAGATTACATCGTCCTTCAAACAAGATTTTGGTGAAAGCCTAGGGGAAGCTTGGGAAAGATTCAAAGAGTTGTTAAGAAAATGCCCTCATCATGCCATTCCTTTGTGGCTTCAAATCCAAACCTTTTATAATGGTTTACTTCAAGAGACGAAATCCATAGTAGATGCCTCTGCAGATGGCTCTATCTCATATAAGACTCCGGAAGAATCTCAAGAGTTGTTAAATATGTGAAACCCAGTATTTTAATAGCCTTGTTCTTTGATTTTAACTGGTTTAAAATGTTTTTCATATTATTTTTAGTCATAAAGTACTTCAACTTATTCGTTCTTCAATTCGGCAAATTTTTCGATTTACGCGATTTCGGTACCGGCGGGTAAACGGGTCAAAAATTAGACAAAATATAATTAGTGCATTGTGGTGTGTGAGTGTTGTTTGATGACTGATTTATAATGTTAATTTAGTAGCAAAAATTAGTTTTTGGGTCAAATAGTCAACTTGGAGACTATTTGGTCAATGGGGTACTATGTTTGGTCAACCTTGGAATTTCTTTTTAAGTCTTCTTCTCCTGCTGTTCCTCATTTTCTTCCAGCAGCAGCCGAACTCCTCTCCTCCATTCTTCCCCAGTCTTATATTTTCTTGGTTTTCAAGTAGGAATCACTTGGAAGGTAAGATTTTATGTATTTTAGCATTTATGGCTTATGGGCTTTATGATTTAAGCTTTAATTTCAAGTTTTGTAGGATTCTTAGGGCTGAAAATAAACCCTCTTTGCAGCCTTATATATGTTGATTTATGTATGTTATGGGTTGTTCTTAGTGTTTTGGAGGTTGGGAAGTGATTGGGGTTGATTTTTAACAACTTTCCATGGTTAGATTACAAATTTTAAGATTATGAGTTAGGGTTTTGTCTTCCATATGAGCCTAGAATGTTATGCTATGAATGCTTATGTCTATGCTTGTAATGATGTTTTAAGAGTGTTTTAAGGTTAGTTTGGATAGGAATTGAGACTTGAAACCAAGTGGAATTGATTTAAACCCTTCATTTTGTAAGTAAGCGGAAGTTTGGCACAACTAGGATAATTTGGATAATTGGTTATGTTTAAAGGTTTAATGATCTTTCGATGGTTTTTAGGTGTTTTCCATTGTTGTGGAATGCTATTGATATAGTCCCGGCTATTGCTCCGGTGAATCTTTCCGTTTATAGATTTTGTTGGTTGAATATGTTGTTTTGAATTGGGTTGTAACCAAGGTCCCTTGAATACCTTGGAAATGGATTTTGTTGGTTGGTTGAATATGTTGTTTTGAGTTGGGTTGTAACCAAGGTCCCTTGAATAACTATGGAAATGGAAACATCGGCAAATACACTCTTAAAATTATATACCTCGGTCACCTATCTGCCAACACATCTTAGATGTGAATAAGAGATCATATCCTGTCTCTTATACACATCAATAGATGTGTAGGAATGTGATAATAGACAGACCTATTAAAGCAAAAACTGCACAAAGATCACAGAACGCTCTTATGACCAATTTTGAGCCGGTCATTAAGTGAGATCTGTCTCTTATACTCATCTTAGATAAGCTATAAAATTAAGGTCTTTAACTTCTACATCTCTCTTAGACCCCTCTTATATTTATTTAGGTACCACTCCACCTACCGCCGGCGATCGCGTTCTGTGATCTTTGTGCAGTTTTTGCTTTAATAGGTGGGTAACATAGACCCTCTTCCACTTGTATTTTGTTTAACGACTTTCAAAATATGTTTGGATGGATTTTAAAATGTGTATGATGTTTGGAACTGCACTTTTACCAAGTTTTGGAATTATTATATATGAAATCGGGACCAAGCTATTTTATGTTTTTGCAAACTCTTTTGATATGAAAGCATTTTATGACTGTTTTGGCTCATAGGTGACCGAGGTATATAATTTTGGATGTATTTGGAAATGTTTGATTTGGGGTGCACCGGTTCTATAGTCATCCATGGGACGCCATGGTGACTTCTGTGAATGTTATGAACTCTCTGATACGGGGTCTTGTGATGGGATAACTTGACCTCCCGGTCAGACTAGTAGGTGTGGTAGATTACTAGATCGGCTAGTACCGTAGGTCATACTTGTTGAGCCTAAAAGATACTCATGCTATTTTATTATATTCGGATTGAAACGTACTTGGATTTGTTCGCTATGCTTTAGCATACTATGTTTTGAAATGATTGGATCTTTTTACTATGTTTTGGACATGCTGACGTTTAAATGGCATGATACATTTTAGAAACTACTTATGATTATGGTTTATTGACTTTTAAATGGCATGAGACATTTTAGAAACTGCTTCATAACTATGGTTTTCACAAATGTTATTATCTTTATGTTTTCTTTTAAAATTAGAAGCTTGGCCCCATTTGAAGAGCTTTTATGAGATCCACTGAGCCATCATGCTCACCCCATGTGACTTATAATATTTCATTTTACACAAAAATACGAACTTGCGGATACATCGGATAATCTTCCAAGCTTCTCTTTTGTTTAGAGAGGGGTAGTGTATTAGATAAGTTTTGTATTGATGAACTTTATTTTCGTTGTAGCATCTTTTGTACTAAGAAGGAATTTTGTAATTCGTATTTTTGTGTAAAATGAAATATTTGGTTTTATAGTTGAGAAATGGCTTGATGGTTCTATTACATTGCGGTTAAGTTTGTTGCTCTGTTCGTTTGTGCCTTGCGCTTTGGACCGGTGTGCCATTAGCGCGGCGTGTTACGGTCTTATTTTGGGGCGTGAGATGTGGTATCAGAGCACCTAGATCTGAATCCTCAAGTCAACAGAAATAGGTATTCGATGAGTCTTTCGAGGTTTAAATCGATGTGCTCGGGCTTAGAATTATATAAGATTCTGTTTTGCTCGCGACATTACAGGATCTGTGGAATTCTTTGACCTGGAGTTATTGATTGACTTGTTTTGGGGGGGTTTTGAGAGGTCCTTGCTTATGTAATCTTTGTTGTACCTCAAGAACAAACTTTTGTTGATTCTTGAAGAGTTATTCTTTGCTTATGATTCTGCCTTTGACTCTTATCAGCTAGTATGCCGTCTAGGACGCGTTTTGGTTCTAGAGGTCGCGGTAGAGGCTCGGCACAGCAGGACCCTCAGCCTGGGGAGCGTCCGGCTGGTGGGGATCCGCTGCAGGAGATCCCTGTAGCCGAGTCAGCTTCAGAGAGTGTTACTAGGCCTGCAGTCTACCCTAGGGACGAGGCAGGCCGTCACCTCCTCCTCCGACTGGACCGCCAGTGGTTGATTATGGAGCCATTGCGGCGGTTGTGGCACAGGTTATTCGACAGTTGGGCGCTGAGCGACCTCCCGTTGCTCCACCACCTCCACCACCGCGTACCGACATTCCATCCCTGTTTCAGACGCTCAAGAATTGGGGGCTACCTACGTTTGATGGGGCATATCTCATACGCTGCATACAAAATCATGGGCGAGACAGAGGGATTTTGAGTTATTTCAGATTCCGGTGGAGTCACGAATCACTGTACAAGGACATCTTTGGCTATTCCTTTCTTGGTTGCTGAGGCGGCCAAGTGGTGGCAGACTGTTGAGGCTACGTTGCCCACACCGAGACAGCCTGTGACTTGGGAGATATTCCGGGAGCAGTTTCTAGCTCATTACTTTCCCCCGTCCATCAGAGCTCAGAAGATGGACGAGTTTTATCGGCTGGAGCAGCGAGATCAGTCCGTGGTGCAGTATGCATTCCAGCTTCAGAGGCTTGGGGAGTATGTTCCCGCTGTCTGGCGTGACGAGCAGCAGCGTATGTATCATTTCCGGAAGGGTCTTTGTCACGCCCCAAAAACGGGACCGTAACACGCCGCGCTAATGGCACACCGGTCCAAAGCGCAAGGCACAAACGAACAGAGCAACAAACTTAACCGCAATGTAATAGAACCATCAAGCCATTTCTCAACTATAAAACCAAATATTTCATTTTACACAAAAATACGAATTACAAAATTTCTTCTTAGTACAAAAGATGCTACAACGAAAATAAAGTCGTTCATCAATACAAAACTTATCTAATACACTACCCCTCTCCAAACAAAAGAGAAGCTTGGAAGATTATCCGCAGAGTCCTACCAGTAATGTGGAGTCTGGGGAAAATCTAAAAGCTACTAACGCGGTGGAGAATCCAAAAACGAGCACCTAATCTGAAAAATTATAAGTCACGTGGGGTGAGCATAACTAGCTCAGTGGATATCATAAAAGCTCTTCAAATGGGGCCAAGCATTGCGATAAAAAGAAAACATAAAGATAATAACATTTGTGAAAACCATAGTTATGAAGCAGTTTCTAAAATGTCTCATGCCATTTAAAACATCAGATGTGTATAATCATAAGTAGTTTCTAAAATGTATCATGCCATTTAAACGTCAGGCATGTCCAAAACATAGTCAAAAAGATCCAATCATTTCAAAAGATAGTATGCTAAAGATTTTATCCCAATCAATTGATATGCTTACAAACTCTTTTGATAAAAAAGCATGAGTATCTTTTAGTTTTGGCTGATCTTGTGCCATATAAAAAGAGTTCCCGCTAACCATATCAACTGTCTCTTATACACATCTAGCTTGTTCCATACCTGTCTCTAATACACATCTAGACTTGGTATAAGTGCAGTTCCAAACATCATACTCATTTTAAAATTCATCCAAACATATTTCGAAAGTCGTTAAACAAAATACAAGTGGAAGAGGGTCTATGTTACCCACCTATCAAAGCAAAAACTGCACAAAAGATCACTGAATGCGATCGCCAGCCACCTCTGTCTCTTATACACATCTAGACGGGACTGTCTAAAATCCAATTCCAAGGTATTCAAGGGACCTTGGTTACAACCCAACTCAAAACAACATATTCAACCAACCAACAAAATCCATTTCCAAGGTATTCAAGGGACCTTGGTTACAACCCAATTCAAAACAACATATTCAACCAACAAAATCCATAAACGGAAAGATTCACCGGAGCAATAGCGGTTATTTCAGATTCCGGTCCACAACAATGGAAATCTTTGGCTAAAACCATCGAAAGATCATTAAAGACCCTTTAAACATAACCAATTATCCAAATTATCCTAGTTGCGCCAAACTTCCGCTTACTTACAAAATGAAGGGAAATCAATTCCACTTGGTTTCAAGTCTCAATTCCTATCCAAACTAACCTTAAAACACTCTTAAAACATCATTACAAGCATAGACATAAGCATTCATAGCATAACATTCTAGGCTCATATGGAAGATAAAACCCTGTCTTTAACTCATAATCTTAAAATTTGTAATCTAACCATGGAAAGTTGTTAAAAATCAACCCCAATCACTTCCCAACCTCCAAAACACTAAAAACAACCCATAACATACATAAATCACAACTTATAAGGCTGCAAAGAGGGTTTTCTCAGCCATAAATAATCCTACAAAACTTGAAATTAAAGCTTAAATCATAAAGCCCATAAGCCATAAATGCTAAAATACATAAAATCTTACCTTCCAAGTGATTCCTACTTGAAAACCAAGAAAATTTTTTGGGGAAAATGGAGGAGAGGAGTTGCGGCTGCTGCTGGAAGAAAATGAGGAAGAAAAAAACAAGAAGAAGACTTAAAAAGAAATTCCAAGGTTGACCAAATAGTACCCCATTGACCAAATAGTCTCCAAGTTGACTATTTGACCCAAAAACTAATTTTTTTGCTACTAACTTAACATTTTTTTCTGAAGGGGTCAGCCATCATACAAGGTTACACACCACAATGCACTAATTACACTTAGTCCGCTTTGTTTGACGCCGTTTACGGTCCCGTGTTGGGGCGTGACATATTCCGAAAAATTTGCCGAATTGAAAAACGAATAAGTTGAAGTACTTTATGACTATTTATAATATGAAAAACATTTTAAACCAGTTAAAATCAAAGAACAAGACTATTAAAATACTGGGTTTCACAGTCTTAGAGCTGAGCTTCGGAGAGAGCAGATAGTGGGTCGTCCCCGGACTTATGAGGAGATGTATAATCTAGCCATCCAGCTAGATTCGGAGCGAGGCGTGAGGAGAGATCGGGATACCTTTCAGAGGTGTTATGACAATCACGCCCCAAAAACGGGACCGTAACACGCCGCGCTAATGGCACACTGGTCCAAAGCGCAAGGCACAAACGGACAGAGCAACAAACTTAACCGCAATGTAATAGAACCATCAAAGCATTTCTTAACTATAAACCGAATAAGTTCATTTTTACACAAAAATACGAATTACAAAATTCCTTCTTAGTACAAAAGATGCTACAACAAAAACAAAGTTCATCAATACAAAACCTATCTAATACACTACCCCTCTCCAAACAAAAGAGAAGCTTGGAAGATTATCCGCAGAGTCCTTTTAAGTAATTCAAATGTTTTTCAATTATAAATAGTCATAAAGTACTTCAACTTATTCGTTTTTCAATTAAGAAATGCTTTGATGGTTCTATTACATTGCGGTTAAAATTGTTGCGCTGTCCGTTTATAGCCATGCGCTTTGGGGAGTGTATCTTATTACATGCGGTAACATTTGTGAAAACCATAGTTATGAAGCAGTTTCAAGGATTTGATTGGACAATTTCCAAACACATCTAAAATTATATACCTCGGTCACCTATGAGCCAAAACAGTCATAAAATGCTTCTCTTATCAAAAGAGTTTGCAAATATATCAATTGATTAACATAAAATAGCTTGGTCCGTCGATTTCATATATAATAATTCCAAAACTTGGTAAAAGTGCAGTTCCAAACATCATACACATTTTAAAATCCATCCAAACATATTTCAAAGTAACGACTTTCGAAATATGTTTGGATGAATTTTAAAATGAGTATGATGTTTGGAACTGCTCTTATAGCAAAAACTGCACAAAGATCACAGAACGCGATCGCCGGCGGTAGCTGGAGTGGTATGTAAAACAAATATAAGAGGACTCTTACAAGCTGTCTCTTATACACATCTAGAATGTGTAGGGAAGAGACAGGCTCCAGTGTTAGAAAACGACACCAAAAGCTCTTTGGTCAAAAATGACCTTTTCACAAATTCGACCAACTTCGACAAGCTAAAACCCCAGTCAAAACACTTAGTTAATCCTCGAATTCAGTATTACAGCTAGATTAGGAGATAATAAGCCCAGTTTTCCGAAAAACTGAAAACTTCGCCTCCCTAGGCTATAATTAGGCTATCCTCCCGCCAATAAAATCCAATTCCAAGGTAGGTCAAGGGACCTTGGTTACAACCCAACTCAAAACAACATATTCAACCAACCAACAAAATGTCTCCAAGGTATTCAAGGGACCTTGGTTACAACCCAATTCAAAACAACATATTCAACCAACAAAATCCATAAACGGAAAGATTCACCGGAGCAATAGCCGGGACTATATCAATAGCATTCCACAACAATGGAAAACACCTAAAAACCATCGAAAGATCATTAAAGACCCTTTAAACATAACCAATTATCCAAATTATCCTAGTTGCGCCAAACTTCCGCTTACTTACAAAATGAAGGGAAATCAATTCCACTTGGTTTCAAGTCTCAATTCCTATCCAAACTAACCTTAAAACACTCTTAAAACATCATTACAAGCATAGACATAAGCATTCATAGCATAACATTCTAGGCTCATATGGAAGACAAAACCCTAACTCATAATCTTAAAATTTGTAATCTAACCATGGAAAGTTGTTAAAAATCAACCCCAATCACTTCCCAAGGATTTTCCTCCAAAACACTAAAAACAACCCATAACATACTAGAATCACAACTTATAAGGCTGCAAAGAGGGTTTTCTCAGCCATATTCATAATCCTACAAAACTTTAAATTAAAATTAAATCATAATTTTGTGGAATCTTTTGCTTCTACATAAAATCTTACCTTCCAAGTGATTCCTACTTGAAAACCAAGAAAATTTTTGGGGAAAATGGAGGAGAGGAGTTCGGCTGCTGCTGGAAGAAAATGAGGAAGAAAAAAACAAGAAGAAGACTTAAAAAGAAATTCCAAGGTTGACCAAATAGTACCCCATTGACCAAATAGTCTCCAAGTTGACTATTTGACCCAAAAACTAATTTTTGCTACTAAATTAACATTATAAATCAGTCATCAAACAACACTCACACACCACAATGCACTAATTACATTTTGTCTAATTTTTGACAATAGTGTTGTTTAGTTACACATCTAGATGTGTATAAATTCTAGTGGGTAATATTATTGCTGTCTCTTAGAGGATCGGGGATAGTTGCAGATAAGCACATCTGATGTTTACATGGAAGGTATTATGAACTCTAGACAACTCCGGAGGCAAAGCCAATTGGTATGCCAAATCACCAACCTTGTTCAACACCTCATAGGGGCCTATATAGCGTGGACTCAACTTTCCACCTTTCCCAAATCTGTAGCTACCCCTTTAGTCGGCGATACTTTCACAAACACTTTATCCCCAACCGCAAACTCCATTGGCTTTCTCTTGCGATCCGCCCAAGTGTTCTGGGGCATCTAGAGCCGCTTTCAAATTCTGGCGAACAATAGCAATTTTATCAATCATTGTCCGAATCAAATCTTTTAGATCAAGGATCTCTCGCCAACTTCATATGACCTGTGTAAAGGTGATCTAGATGTGTATAAGAGATACAGGTCTAGAGTATAGGCAATCTCCTGATCATATAACTTCACTAATGACTCCAAAGTAGCGGTCACCTTCATCGGTAAGAAATGGGCGGACTTTGTTAGGCGGTCAACAATCACCCATATACTGTCATTACCTCGCCTAGTCCGTGGTAACCCATGTACAAAATCCATAGTAATATGCTCCCATTTCCCTGTCTCTTCTAAGACTGCACTTATACCTCTGTTTCTTATACACATCTAGATGTAGATGTGTATAGATGGGTGACCAGAGACTAGCTATCATCTCTGGTAAGATCTGTCTGGTTATACACATCTAGATGTGTATAAGAGACATACATCTTCGTGTACACTCTAGATGTGTATAAGAGACAGCCCTAGACGCTTGGAAATGGATTTTGTTGGTTGGTTGAATATGTTGTTTTGAGTTGGGTTGTAACCAAGGTCCCTTGAATGGTGAGACCTCTTATACACATCAGGCAGAGCTGATTAGCTTTCTCAGGATACATATCTAATGGTCAGGTAATAGTCTCTTCAATAGCTCAAGCCAATGCCTTTGCCTCATATTAAGCTCTTTTTGAGTGAAGAGATATTTCAGACTTTGATGATCAGTGAACACTTCACACTGCTTGAGCATACAGGTAATGCCTCCAAATCTTAGAGCAAACAAGATCGCAGCTAAGAGACAGGTCTTCTATCGTTTAGCGTCGTTTTCGCTTCCCTTAAGTTGCCTCGATGCATAAGCTATCACCTTATCTCCTTGCATCAAAACACAACCCAAACCACTCTGAGAAGCATCACTATAAACCACAAGCCTCCTCTTATACACCTGAAGGTTATATAAGAGACCACATCTAGATGTGTTTTGTCACCAACCTATGCTTAAGCTCTTTAAAGCTTGCCTCACACTGATCTGACCATACAAACTTGGTTTATTGACGTTAAAATGATCAGGGGAAGCATTTAAGACAGTTGCTTCGTTTACTATGCGTTTTCCTCTTATAACCAGCTAAGCCCAGTTCACTCCGCAATTGCTTATGTCTATGCCTAGGTCTAGGCCAATCAACAATGGCCTCAATCTTCTTGGAATCTACAGAAACCCCTTCCTCTGACACCACATGACCCAAAAATGCAACACTCCGACGCCAAAACTCGCATTTGCTAAGCTTACCATACAATTGCTCTTTCCTTAACAAGTTCAAAACTTCTCGCAAATGCTCAGCATGAGACTCCGCTCGGAGAATAAACCAGATATCATCGATGAAGACCTCTAGCTTTGTTACATCAAGATAGTCCTTGAACACCCTATTCATCAACTCCATAAAGGCTGCAGGGGCGTTAGTTAAACCAAAAGGCATAACCAAGAACTCGTAGCGTATCTCTGGCCATAGCGAGTCCGAAAAGCTGTCTTAGGTACATCCTCTTCCTTCACCCTCAATTGATAATATCCGGACTGTGAAGAATAAATAGAGAAGGACTGCCACGGTTTACCTGTCTGATAAGACAAGTTTGATCCTGTCTCTTATACACATCTAGATGTGTATAAGAGACCCTATTAAGCTATCTCTTTAGTCAACTAGATGTGTATAAGAACTCTTATCTTTCTTCATCGAACAAATAAGCCTGTCTATGATGCATTGAAGTCCTCAGACGTGATAGAGAAGGAGCTGTCCAGGCTTATCTTGGAGACAAGATAAGACATTGAGGAATAAAGTTATCCCCTACGTGAAGGTTTTATGGCTGTCTCTTATACACATCTAGATGTGTATAAGAGACAGGTGATAGACTCTGATAATGTAGAGCCACCATTGAGGGCTCTAAGCAAATCTCAAAATCGACAAGTTGCGACGGAGGTGTCGATTGGCAGCTCCTTCCACTTTACACGTCCAGAAACTCTCTAACCACTAGGATATCCTCAATATATGGCTCTACTTTGTTAGAAGACTATCACATGTGTATAAGAGACAGGTATTGTATAAGATACAGCTCTTCTCTTATCCATCGTCCGGTCTTAGCCGCCAACCAATCCATACCCAAAATCAAATCAAAGTCGGTCATCGGTAACTGAATAAGGTCAGCCTCAAACTTCCTATCACAAAACTTTAACCGACAACCTTCCAAAATAAACCTAGACTCCATAACCTTCCCGTCCGGGGTCCCACTCTATAAGGATTCTCTAACCATCTAGGTTTATCGGACAGACATCTAAGAAAATATCTAGCTGATAAGAGTCAAAGACGGAATCATGAGCAAAGAATAACTCTTCAAGATTCAACAAAAGAGGTACATCAAAGATTACATCAAGGACCTGTCTCAAAACAGGCGTGACATTTAGTGGTATCAGAGCATAGGTTTGAATATCAGAGCATCTGTAGATGAATCCTCTTGTGCCAAAACAGACTCTTATATAATTCTAAGCCCGAGCACATCGATTTAAACCTCGAAAGACTCATCGAATACCTATTACTGGACTTAGGATTCAAACCTATGCTCTGATATTCAAACCTATGCTCTGATACCACTAAATGTCACGCCCCAAAAACGGGACCGTAACACGCCGCGCTAATGGCACACTGGTCCAAAGCGCAAGGCACAAACGGACAGAGCAACAAACTTAACCGCAATGTAATAGAACCATCAAAGCATTTCTTAACTATAAAACCGAATAAGTTCATTTTTACACAAAAATACGAATTACAAAATTCCTTCTTAGTACAAAAGATGCTACAACAAAAACAAAGTTCATCAATACAAAACCTATCTAATACACTACCCTCTCCAAACAAAAGAGAAGCTTGGAAGATTATCCGCAGAGTCCTACCAAGAATGTGGAATCGGAGACAATCTAAAAGCGCTAACGCGGTGGAGAGTCAAAATTAAACGTCAGGCATGTCACAAAACATGAGCATAACTAGCTCAGTGGATTTCATAAAAGCTGAAAATGGGGCCAAGCATTGCGATAACAAGAAAACATAAAGATAATAACATTTGTGAAAACCATAGTTATGAAGCAGTTTCTAAAACTCTCTTGCCATTTAAAAGTCAATAAACCATAATCATAAGTAGTTTCTAAAATGTATCATGCCATTTAAACGTCAGGCATGTCCAAAACATAGTAAAAAAGATCCAATCATTTCAAAACATAGTATGCTAAAGCATAGCGAACAAATCCAAGTACAGTATCAATTATGGAATATAATAAAATAGCATGAGTATCTTTTAGGCTCGAAGGTATGACCTATGGTTAGATGTGTATAAGAGACAGCCTTTAGCTCGACCGGGAGGTCAAGTTATCCCATCACAAGACCCCGTATCGAGAGTCTCTTATACACATCTAGATGTGTATAAGAGACAGGTCTCAAGTCAATCAATTCATTTTTCAAACATTTCCAAATACATCCAAAATTATATACCTCGGTCACCTATGAGCCAAAACAGTCATAAAATGCTTTCATATCAAAAGAGTTTGCAAATATATCAATTGATTAACATAAAATAGCTTGGTCCCGATTTCATATATAATAATTCCAAAACTTGGTAAAAGTGCAGTTCCAAACATCATACACATTTTAAAATCCATCCAAACATATTTCGAAAGTTGTTAAACAAAATACAAGTGGAAGAGGGTCTATGTTACCCACCTATTAAAGCAAAACTGCACAAAGATCACGAATGGGATAACTCTGTAGGCTTATACACATCTAAGATGTGTATAAGAGACAGACTGTTATAAGAGATGTAGAAGTTAAAGAATGACTAGGGAAGCGAAACGACGCGAAACGATAGAAAACGACACCAAAAGCTATTTGGACAAAAATGACCTTTTCAGCAGGTTAAGGCTGAACTTCCACAAGCTAGCGGTTTACAAATCACTTAGTTAATACCTCGAATTCGTATTACAGCTAGATTATGATTTTGAACTGGGTTTTAAGGGAAAGCAGGCGATGGTAAGCTGTAGCTTAGGCGAGTATTAGGTCGGAGTGTTGCAGCCAATAAAATCCAATTCCAAGGTATTCAAGGGACCTTGGTTACAACCCAACTCAAAACAACATATTCAACCAACCAACAAAATCCATTTCCAAGGTATTCAAGGGACCTTGGTTACAACCCAATTCAAAACAACATATTCAACCAACAAAATCCATAAACGGAAAGATTCACCGGAGCAATAGCCGGGACTATATCAATAGCATTCCACAACAATGGAAAACACCTAAAACCATCAAAAGATCAATAAAGATCCTTCAAACATAACCAATTATCCAAATTATCCTAGTTGCGCCAAACTTCCGCTTACTTACAAAATGAAGGGAAATCAATTCCACTTGGTTTCAAGTCTCAATTCCTTTCCAAACTAACCTTAAAACACTGAAAAGATCTTAAAACATCATTACAAGCATAGACATAAGCATTCATAGCATAACATTCTAGGCTCATATGGAAGACAAAACCCTAACTCATAATCTTAAAATTTGTAATCTAACCATGGAAAGTTGTTAAAAATCAACCCCAATCACTTCCCAACCTCCCAAACACTAAGAACAACCCATAACATACATAAATCAACATATATAAGGCTGCAAAGAGGGTTTATTTTCAGCCCTAAGAATCCTACAAAACTTGAAATTAAAGCTTAAATCATAAAGCCCATAAGCCATAAATGCTAAAATACATAAAATCTTACCTTCCAAGTGATTCCTACTTGAAAACTAAGAAAATTTTTTGGGGAAAATGGAGGAGAGGAGTTCGGCTGCTGCTGGAAGAAAATGAGGAAGAAAAAAACAAGAAGAAGACTTAAAAAGAAATTCCAAGGTTGACCAAATAGTACCCCATTGACCAAATAGTCTCCAAGTTGACTATTTGACCCAAAAACTAATTGCCTGATTTGCTACTAAATTAACATTATAAATCAGTCATCAAACAACACTCACACACCACAATGCACTAATTACATTTTGTCTAATTTTTGACCCGCTTACCCGCATCGAAATCGCGTAAATCAAAAAATTTGCCGAATTGAAAAACGAATAAGTTGAAGTACTTTATGACTAAAAATAATATGAAAAACATTTTAAACCAGTTAAAATCAAAGAACAAGGCTATTAAAAGACTGGGTTTCACAAGAGGGTCGAGCTCACAAGATAGACCGCCGAGACTAGCCGACCATTTCGGCCTCACCTCGGCCTCGCCGTGGGACAGTCGGCCGGACAGGGACGTTAGCACCTCCGGTTGGGAGTAGGAGTCGTGGTCGACAGGTGGTTTCCCTTGGAGGGTCCGTCGACAGCTCTTCTGCTTTTCCGCAGTTGGGAGCCACCTCGAGATCTCGGTCGGTGATTCAGCCGTCGCCGCCATGCCGGTCTTGTGGTCGACTACACTCTGGGGAGTGTTAAGAATCGGACATCGGAGGACTGGAGCTTGCTTTAAATGTGGCGAGCACGGCCATTTGATCAGAGATTGTCCTAAGGTCGCACCAAATCGAGGGCAGACTAGTGGAGTGCAGGGGTGGTCCGCCTGAGGACAAGAGGCGGAGGACTCAGGCGAGGGTGCATGCATTGAGTCAGGCAGCCGATCGACCGATTCGAGTTGCAGCACGATCTTAGTGAATTCCATACCGCTCAACATCCTATGAGCCTACAGTCATGTCATTCATTTGTATCTAGATGTTGTCTTAGATGTCAATCCGATAAACATCGATAGATGGTTAGAGGATCCTTATAGAGTGGGGACCCTAGATGTGTATAGGAGATGGAGTCTAGGTTTATTTTGGAAGGTTGTCGGTTAGAGTTTTGTGATAGGAAGTTTGAGGTGACCTTATTCGGCTACGATGACCGACTTTGATTTGATTTTGGGTATGGATTGGTTGGCGGCTAATGGTGCGACGATTGATTGTAAAGAGAGGTATGTGATGAACTTGACCTCCCCTACTCACAAAACTCTGATAAAGTAGAGCCGGGCATTGAGGATATCCTAGTGGTTAGAGAGTTTCCGGACGTGTTTCCCAATGAGCTGCCAGGTTTACCTCCGTCGCGGGTTGTCGATTTTGAGATTTGCTTAGAGCCAGGGGTGGCACCAATTTCAAAGACCCCCTACCGTATGGAACCTGCGGAGCTAAAGGAGTTGAAGGAACAGCTTCAAGAACTCTTGGACAAGAAATTCATTCGTCCAATCTACTAAAGGTTGGGAGCACCGGTCTTATTTGTTCGGAAGAAAGATGGTAGTTTGAGACTTTGCATTGACTACCGTGAGCTTAATAGGTAATCGTGATGCTAATAAATACCCTTTGCCACGGATTGATGACTTGTTTGATCAGCTTAAGGGTGCGAGGTGCTTCTCTAAGATTGATTTACGGTCCGGATATTATCAATTGAGGGTGAAGAAAGAGGATGTACCTAAGACAGCTTTTCGGACTCGCTATGGCCACTACGAGTTTTTGGTTATGTCTTTTGGTTTAACTAACGCCCCTGCAGCCTTTATGGAGTTGATGAATAGGGTGTTCAAGGACTATCTTGATGTATGTGTAGTGGTTTTCATCGATGATATCTTGGTTTATTCTCCGAGCGAGGAGGCTCATGCTGAGCAGTTTTGAGCTTGTTGAGGAAAGAGCAGTTGTATGGTAAGCTTAGCAAATGTGAGTTTTGGCTTCGGAGTGTTGCATTTTTGGGTCATGTGGTGTCAGAGGAAGGGGTTTCTGTAGATCCCAAGAAGATTGAGGCCATTGTTGATTGGCCTAGACCTACCACAGTGACTGAGGTGCGGAGTTTTCTGGGTTTAGCTGGTTATTATAGGAAATTTGTGGAGGATTTCTCACGAAAGAAATTGCTTCCCCTTTGACGCGGCTTACCCAGAAGAGAACCAAGTTCGAATGGTCAGATCAGTGTGAGGCAAGCTTTCAAAAGCTTAAGCATAGGTTGGTGACACTCCGTGTTGACTTTACCTTCGTGTTCGGAGGATTTGTGGTTTATAGTGATGCTTCTCGAGTGGTTTGGGTTGTGTTTTGATGCAAGGAGATAAGGTAAACCCAGAATTCGTGAGAAATCCTCACTACAGGTCTAGGCCCTATAATTATACCAGCTAGATGTGTAGAAAACTCCGCACCTCAAGTGACTATGGTAGGTCTTGCCCTTTCAAGTATAAACACGTGAAGGTAATCACTGATCATCAAAGTCTGAAATATCTCTTCACTCAAAAAGAGCTTCAATATCAGGCAAAGGCGTTGGCTTGAGCTATTGAAGGACTATGACCTGACCATTAGCTATTATCCTGGTAAAGCTAATAAGGTTGCCGATGCTTTGAGTCGTAAATCAGTACTATTTGGTCACTGTCTCTTATCCGGGGTACGAAGATGTATAGGGACTTGAAAATGAGATTTTGGTGGCTTGGAATGAAAAGAGAGATAGCTGAGTTTGTGGCGAGATGTTTGGTGTGTCAGCAGGTTAAGGCTGAACACCAAAGGCCTAGCGGTTTACTTCGATCATTGGAGATACCAGAGTGGAAATGGGAGCATATTACTATGGATTTTGTACATGGGTTACCACGGACTAGGTGAGGTAATGCGCACAGTATATGGGTGATTGTTGACCGCCTAACAAAGTCCGCCCATTTCTTACCGATGAAGGTGACCGCTACTTTGGAGTCATTAGTGAAGTTATATGATCAGGAGAAAGGCGGTCATCGCACGGTAAGAGACAGACCTATAGTACTAGCGCGATCCCAGGTTTCTATCCACACTGGACAACCTACCAGAGAGCTTGTGGCACAACTTTGAGTCTTA
Organism: Cinchona pubescens; assembly: GCA_025175665.1. Taxonomy (NCBI): domain Eukaryota; kingdom Viridiplantae; phylum Streptophyta; class Magnoliopsida; order Gentianales; family Rubiaceae; genus Cinchona; species Cinchona pubescens. The sequence continues at coordinate 3,826,020 of JANKKI010000232.1, forward strand.
GTACTGCTTATCATCCTCAGACATTCCTACCAATCGTCACCGTACTATTCAGACCCTAAGATATACTGACATCTTGTTCCATAGACTTCAGGAAGACAGCGGCGTCCCATGGATGACTATAGAACCGGTGCACCCCAAACTATCACAAAGATCGGTATGGCACCATTTGAGGCTTTGTACGGTCGTAAGTGTAGATCACCTTTACATTGGGATGAAGTTGGCGAGAGATCCTTGGAGGCCCAGATTTGATTCGACAATGATTGATAAAATTGCTATTGTTCGCCAGAATTTATGCACGAAAGCGGCTCAAGATCGTCAGACACAGCTGGGCGGATCGCAAGAGAAAGCCAATGGAGTTTGCGGTTGGGGATAAAGTGTTTGTGAAAGTATCGCCGACTAAAGGGGTAGCTAGATTTGGGAAAGGTGGAAAGTTGAGTCCACGCTATATAGGCCCCTATGAGGTGTTGAACAAGGTTGGTGATTTGGCATACCAATTGGCTTTGCCTCCGGAGTTGTCTAGAGTTCATAATACCTTCCATGTCTCTCAGTTGAAGATCCTCTCCGGAACCTCCTCGTATGTCGTGTCAGGAAACTTTGTTTAAGGGGGGTAGAATGTGAAACCCAGTATTTTAATAGCCTTGTTCTTTGATTTTAACTGGTTTAAAATGTTTTTCATATTATTTTTAGTCATAAAGTACTTCAACTTATTCGTTCTTCAATTCGGCAAATTTTTCGATTTACGCGATTTCGGCGGGTAAACGGGTCAAAAATTAGACAAAATGTAATTAGTGCATTGTGGTGTGTGAGTGTTGTTTGATGACTGATTTATAATGTTAATTTAGTAGCAAAAATTAGTTTTTGGGTCAAATAGTCAACTTGGAGACTATTTGGTCAATGGGGTACTATTTGGTCAACCTTGGAATTTCTTTTTAAGTCTTCTTCTTGTTTTTTTCTTCCAGCAGCAGCCGAACTCCTCTCCTCCATTTTCCCCAAAAAATTTTCTTGGTTTTCAAGTAGGAATCACTTGGAAGGTAAGATTTTATGTATTTTAGCATTTATGGCTTATGGGCTTTATGATTTAAGCTTTAATTGAACCCCATCAAGTTTTGTAGGATTCTTAGGGCTGAAAATAAACCCTCTTTGCAGCCTTATATATGTTGATTTATGTATGTTATGGGTTGTTCTTAGTGTTTGGGAGGTTGGGAAGTGATTGGGGTTGATTTTTAACAACTTTCCATGGTTAGATTACAAATTTTAAGATTATGAGTTAGGGTTTTGTCTTCCATATGAGCCTAGAATGTTATGCTATGAATGCTTATGTCTATGCTTGTAATGATGTTTTAAGAGTGTTTTAAGGTTAGTTTGGATAGGAATTGAGACTTGAAACCAAGTGGAATTGATTTCCCTTCATTTTGTAAGTAAGCGGAAGTTTGGCGCAACTAGGATAATTTGGATAATTGGTTATGTTTAAAGGGTTTTTAATGATCTTTTGATGGTTTTAGGTGTTTTCCATTGTTGTGGAATGCTATTGATATAGTCCCGGCTATGGCTCCGTGAATCTTTCCGTTTATGGATTTTGTTGGTTGAATATGTTGTTTTGGAGTTGGGTTGTAACCAAGGTCCCTTGAATACCTTGGAAATGGATTTTGTTGGTTGGTTGAATATGTTGTTTTGAGTTGGGTTGTAACCAAGGTCCCTTGAATACCTTGGAATTGGATTTTATTGGCAGGGAGGATAGCCTAATTATAGCCTAGGGAGAGGCGAAGTTTTTCAGTTTTTTCTGGAAAACTGAGCTTATTATCTCCTAATCTAGCTGTAATACGAATTCGAGGGATTAACTAAGTGTTTTGACTGGGGTTTTAGCTTGTCGAAGTTGGTCAGAAATTGTGATAAGGTCATTTTTGACCAAAGAGCTGTTGGTGTCGTTTTCTATCGTTTCGCGTTTTCGCTTCCCCAGTCAAAACACTTAGTTACATCTTTTCTAAGAGTCCTCTTATATCTGTTTTAGGTACCACGCCACCTACCGCTGGCGATCGCATTCAGTGATCTTTTGTGCAGTTTTTGCTTTGATAGGTGGGTAACATAGACCCTCTAGAAACTTGTATTTTGTCTTATACGACTTTCGAAATATGTTTGGATGGATTTTAAAATGTGTATGATGTTTGGTACTATACTTTTACCAAGTTTTGGAACTATTACATATGAAATGTGGGTAACATAGATTCTCTTCCACTTGCACTTTGTTTAACGACTTTCGAAATATGTTTGGATGGATTTTAAAATGTGTATGATGTTTGGAACTGCACTTTTACAATGTTTTGGAATTATTACATATGAAATCGGGACCAAGCTATTTTATGTTAATCAAATGATATGTTTGTAAACTCTTTTGATATGAAAGCATTTTATGACTGTTTTGGCTCATAGGTGACCGAGGTATATAATTTTGGATGTGATTGGAAATGTTTGATTTGTGGAGAATCGATTCTATAGTCATCCATGGAACGCCATGGTGACTGCTGTGAATGTGATGAACTATTTGCTGAGGGGTCTTGTGATGGGATAACTTGACCTCCCGGTCAGACTAGTAGGTGTGGTAGATTACTAGATCTGGCTAGTACTATAGGTCATACTGTTGAGCCTAAAAGATACTCATGCTATTTTATTATATTCTGGATTGAAACTGTACTTGGATTTGTTCGCTATGCTTTAGCATACTATGTTTTGAAATGATTGGATCTTTTTTACTATGTTTTGGACATGCCTGACGTTTAAATGGCATGATACATTTTAGAAACTACTTATGATTATGGTTTATTGACTTTTAAATGGCATGAGACATTTTAGAAACTGCTTCATAACTATGGTTTTCACAAATGTTATTATCTTTATGTTTTCTTTTATCGCAATGCTTGGCCCCATGAAGAGCTTTTACATATCCAAGCTAGTAGTGCTCACCCCACGTCTCTTATAAAATAGCAGATAGGTGCTCGAGACAGATTCTCCACCGCGTTAGTCATCTTTATACACATCTAGATGTGTTTCCCCAGACTCCACATTACTGGTATACTCTGCGGATAATCTTCCAAGCTTCTCTTTTGTTTAGAGAGGGGTAGTGTATTAGATAAGGTTTTGTATTGATGAACTTTATTTTCGTTGTAGCATCTTTTGTACTAAGAAGGAATTTTGTAATTCGTATTTTTGTGTAAAATGAAATATTTGGTTTTATATTGAGAAATGGCTTGATGGTTCTATTACATTGCGGTTAAGTTTGTTGCTCTGTTCGTTGTCTGCCTTGCGCTTTGGACCGGTATGCCATTAGCGCGGCGTGTTACGGTCCCGTTTTTGGGGCGTGACAAAATAGGTTGTGAACAAAGGGAAGTTGATCTTACGAGTTGAAAATGAATCAATTGAATTTGATGTGTTTGAATATAATGACAATATTCCCATTGTTGAAGACATGCTAATCAATCTCTTAATTTTATCCTTGCTAGATCAAATGAAGAGCAAAATGAAGTTAACCAAGGCAATTCGCTCAAGCAAGTGTTGGAAATAAAGGAAAATCTAAGAAATGAATTGAAAGAGAAACCACCCGATAAGGGATGTGTGTTGACGAAGGATGAAGAGAGTTCCCACTCTTTTGCAAAGAATAAGCAAAATGGTGAAGTCAAGAAATTCAGAAGGCACAAAAAGAAAAGAAAATGGTTTGAGAAACAATTGAAGATGTTAATTGGGGCACGAGCGATGGCCAAGGCTACAAAGAAAGGACTTGTGCATGGAAAACCCGAAAATCAAGCTTTAATCATGAAGAAAAAGGGGATCAAACTTTTTCTGTGGAAACCAAAAGGGTAATGAGGGTCAATCATCCTCAATTACTTGGAATGAAGTCCATGCCATAGTCAAGCTCGTGACTATAAAAGAGCTCTTCTTGGGAGGCAACCCAAGTCTTTAATTTAGTTGTTATTTCTTTCTATTGGTGTGATTTTTAATTGTCTTGATTTTGAGTAAATTGGTATGAATTAGTTTAGAATTTTTGTGTTAAAAAAAAAAAAATTTTGAGTTTTTGAGTTGAGTAAATGGTGTTAAAGAATGAGTGAAAATTGTCATCCTAACTTGTGAATTTTTTGTTTGTAAGTTACCCTTGCAAATGTCTTGGAAAAAAGTGGTCAAGAGTGGAGCAATTTTGGCTAAGTGTGAAAATTTTTCTTTACCGAAATTGAGCTCAAGATCGCGATCTCAAACTCAAACTTCTAGAGGGCAGAAAGGTCATTTGGTCGAGATCGCGATCTCAACTCCAAACTTCCGCAATGGCTGTTTTTGCACCGAGTCGAGATCGAGATTTCAAATTTGTGATCGCGATCTCAACTCCTTCGAGATCGCGATCTCGAAGAGCAGATTCATTTTTTTAAAGCCACTTCATCTTCTCTTTTCATAAACTTCTCTATTCTTCTTCTTCTTCTCTCACCCGAAAACCCTAACTCCAATCCCTCAAAATTCTTCCCTCATCTTCACTAAAAATCACTTTAAACTCCATACCCATCACTAATATCATTCTATTTTCCTCTAGGAATATAAAATCTAGCATCTTTTTGAGGATTTTTGAAGAAATTTGGACTTCAAGGGGGGGATTGATACACAAGCATTTTTGGGGAAATTTCAATCCGAAAAAAAAACGGGTAATATCCTTCCTTGGGGTTTTAGTTTTAATTGATAATTTGTTAAAGATAATTGTGGAGTTTTGTTGATCAAATTGTGGAGAAATTAGTGATACTTAATTGTTGAACATGGATAATAATTGGTGCAAATTTGTTTTGGGAGAATTGTGATATTGATTTGTCCAATTATTTGAATCATTGACTTGACACTTGATTTGAGTTGATTTGGAATTGAAATACTTGGAAAATTATTGGAAATTGTTGGAAATTGTTGATTGTGATTTTGTAGTTGTGGTTCTTGATTGGGGGTTGAATTCTTAAATTGTTGATTGAATTTTGTTGATAAAAAATTACTAGAGGGGTTTATGCCAGTCCTGAAAGAAGAGTTAGAATGAGAGGAAGAGGAACCAGGTCTAGGAAAATGAAGTATGGAGAGGGTACTAGTGGAAAAAGGGGTTCGGAACAGCCTTTTGAGGTAGCTGAGCAAATTGAACCTCAGTTCTCGAGTGATGTAGGGCTCAACAATTGTACAAGCATAACGAGAAACATGAGGTGATTAGAGAACAAAATTTTGACTTAACTATACATTGGGTATGAAGATGCTAGACAAGTTATAGAGGAACAAATTAGGTCACGGCATTGGGAGGGTTTCAATACTCAAGTTGACCCCGGTGCTACCCAACTATTCAAAGAGTTTCATTGCAATTTATGTGAATTAGATGATGGCAAGGTGCGCATACGCATCAGATTAGTAGATTTTAGTGCTGATGTGACTAATGCATATTTCAACATACCCCCCAGTACCTTCTAGTCAATACTTGGCATTTTTGAATAATAAAGATAAGAATATGAATGCAATCAAAGATGCCATTTGTCATAGAAGGGTAGATTGGATTAAGAGTACTTTGTCTGCCACTGAGTTAAAATTTGCTCGTCAAGGACTATCATTAGTGGCTAAGTTATGGTTTTATTTTATCAATAGCCATATTTGGGGGTCAATGCCATGAGCTTTATCCAAAGGGAAAACTCTCAAAGTACTCTTAGTTTATGCCATCATGACTAGAGTACCGGAAAATATTGGTCACCTTATTAGACAGGGGTTTTTGGAGAGTGGAAGGTCTGGACAACCTATATTTTATGCCCCTAGTCTAATTCCCCAACTTTGCACCATAGCAAGTTGCCCGATTCGTCAGTTGGAACCATTGACACATCCAAGAGGAAGGATTAATTGGGGTTATGTCTCTAGGATGGTGAGAGAATATGAAAAGCACCACTAGGAGGAGCACCCTACCTAGCCCCAGCCACACCCACAACCACCACCACCTCATTGTGTTTCAATGATTCCGATACCCCCAGGTTTTGTGTTTAATGCTCTAGTAAACGAAGAAGAAAGGAATGATCTACAAGGGTATTGGTCGTATAGTCAAATGGTGATGCACAAAAACTTGATTGTCATTGGAGAAGCTTTAAAGACTACCTCATTAGGCACATGGGTCCAGCCACCATTACCTCCGGCATGGCACTTTGGTCAGCCACCTCGTGGACAGTACTACACACCACCAGCGGCTACGACACATCATGAGGGATCTAGTTACGCGGGTGCGACTGGAGGGGACATGGATGATGATCATGAAGAGGCCCAACGTCGTGATGTTGAGGAGGGTCATGAAGAGATGGAATGCGGAGATGAAGCCACCATTTGCTTGAGCATGGATGAAGACCAACCCTGATCACTGGATTGATTTGATGGATGATGACAATTCTCTCTGTTTTTATTTATTGAACACGTTAACTTTTGATTACTTTGGATTACTTCTATTTTACTTTTAGTCTTTGGAATTGAAGTATTTTAGTTTTTCTTTTTAAGTAGTTTGGCTAATGGCCTTAAGCTGATGCCAAGTTGATATATTTCGATGTTCGTGATTGAATCGCTTTGGGAATCTCACGTTTGACACTTGGTGAAATTTGGTCATTACTTAATAAAAGTAGAATGGCTAAAGGCCTTAAGTTGATGCCATCTTTGCATTAGTTGATGTGGAGTTGAATTGAATGTTGATTTTGTGTGAAGCTTGAATGGTGAGATGCATGGCACAGTTTATTACTCTTAGCATTTTTACCCAATTTTAGTTCTTAGTTTATAGTTATATCATGATTTAAGTAGTTTTTGTTATTTTGGGGTATGTCTTTGTGTTTAATTTTAGGTGAGTGGAATGATGATTTATTCATCAATTAGAATAAAAGAGACCAGTTGGGGGGTGTCTATTTCTTTGTGTTGGGAATGGTTATTTTATACATATTATTGCCACTTGATGTTTAATGGATGGAAAATTGATCAATTAAGTACTCAATGATGATAAAATTTTGATGTTCAATACTTTGTGATTGAAGTATATTATTGATTCATTTCAATAATTTTTGTATGAGTGAGTAGTTCTTTTGCAATATAAAGAATTCATAAACATAGCATTACTATTTCTCAAAAAGAAGTGCTAAAATTTTAGGAAAATTTATTTGAAATGTTGTTTTCGATCAAATCACTTGTATATTACTTGGTTGATGAACTATCTTTTGGAAAGAAATGAGTTAAATGAAGTAGAAGGAATTTTGAGACATTTTGTGTGTTTGAATAGGGAATGTTCTTCTAAATTGTGAATAATTGATATTCGAGATTAATTTTAGGTACATTTCACTCATTTTCATTGGTTTAGACCGAAAAAAAAATTAAGAATAAGGCGAGTAGGGATTCCGACATGTACCCATTTTGTTTCTCCGAATTAAGCCATTAGGAATTGCGTTTTAATATACCAATAAGTTAAGGAGTAAATGTTTGTAATACTCGTCATTAATCTCATATTACTTATTCCTTGTTAGAGGTCAATTCCCGAAATGTGTGACATTTGCATTTAAATTGATTCCTAATTGAACTTCTATTTTCATGATGCCTAGTCAAGAGAGTTGACTAACTTCATAATATTTGTGATTTGAGAAGTAATGATGTTTTAAATGGAAAGAACTAAAATTTTTGTTAACCCTTTTTGAGAATGGCATTAATGCTTGGTAATGTGAAATCTTGTGTAGTGAATGAATATGCGTGCTTCTATATAGAACAAAATTTCAATTTTGGATTGATTCACTTAGATACTTCACATATCATATAGTATTGAATGTTTCTTGACAGAATTCTTAATTGTTCTAAGTACATCCATGATTCATCAAGTGTCACGTCAACTTTGGAGGTGTTTATATGTTTGAGTGTTAGTAGGTTTCTTTTAATTTTAATCTTTGTTCTGCCCGGGACTAGCAAAATGCTAAGTTTGGGGGTGTGATAACTCTAGTAAACTAGAGTTATTTCCTCTAAATTATAGCATTTTGGTAGTTTAAATCCCGAACTTCGGTAATTAATTGAAGACTTTAGTTAATTTATTTCATATGTGTTTGTATTTCTGTTCTTGTTAAATTTGATAAGTTTTTATTAAAATTCTAGATTAATTGATTGCTTAATGGTGATTAATATTATGAAGGCAAAAATCAGAGGTTAGATGCTGGAACATTATGAACAAAAGTCAAGGGGACAAATTGCAATAATGGAAGAAATGAAGAATGCTGAGAAGAGAGTCGAGATCGCGATCTCAAACTCTCCATATCGCAATCTCGACTTGGGAAATTGTCTTAATGTATTAGAGTCAAGATCGCGATCTCAATTGTACCATATCGCGATCTCGACTCGCTGAGAGTTAAGTTGTAAGGGCAATTTTGTAAACTTTCAACCAGCAACTCCTGATTTTTGCTTAGTGTAATACTACACTATTTAAGCTACTTAAAAATTAGTAAGTAGTAAGTAGTAAGTAGCAGATAGTTTAGTTAGATTTTAGGATAGTTTAGGATATCTTGAACTCCAAGTTTTCTTCTTTAATAGAAATTTCTCTTTAATTTTCTCTTAGACCCTCTTTTAATTTCTTGTCAAGTTCGAATTTTTATTAGATAATCATACTAGGTTAATCGTTAGCTTCATGTAGATATAATTTTTAGTCGCTTTCTAGTCTAATTTAGTAAGATTTATTTCTTTACTTGCAATTTAGGGTTTCTTAGGTAAATTAGGGTCCTTGATAATTTCTTGCATTTCTAGTTAGAATTTTCAATTTCTGGCATTAATTTCTAGTTAATTCTTAATGGGCTTTCTTTATTTCTATCAAAAATCCAAAATTTCTTAGATTTCTAGTTTAACTCTTTCCAATTTCTAGTTTAGAAATGGTTGCTTTTAGTCTTCAAAGTCTCTTAATTGTAGCCCTTTTCATTGGGTAATTTGCTTGCTTTCAATTTTAGTTTTAATTTGGATAATTTAGGTTAAAATTAAATGCTTTCCTTTACTTGCTTCTACTATAATAGCTTAATCAGTTCCTTAATATCGTAATTAGTTATTTTCACTTACTTGCTTTTTAGTTAATCTAGCCTTAAATTAAGTTTTTATCGCTTTCATTTAATTATGATTTTTACTAGAATAGTTCCATCATCCATTGTTTGATTTCGCTTAACTACAAAAATATCCGTAAATCTTGGTATCAATTGCCTTCCACAATCCTTGTGGGATGATACCCACCCATCCTATACCACTATCAACTCCATATACTTGAGGAAGTTAGGTAGAGTATAGTGAATTAGTGTGGTTAATTATTGCTTATTTGTCCTTTCAAAGTTAAATTCTACCTAATGAAGAAATCAACATTGAGCTGAAAATTACAAAATAAATTCCTGCCTTGATGTCGTAACATTGAGCTTCTTTCAACTCTAGTATTCAATTCTTCATCATTTGCACTTTGCCTCTTGCACATTCATGATTTTGAATTTATTCCCATTCATTCTTTGTCTTGCGAAACACTCAACTAAATAAGTACTCAAACAACTAAAATTAAGTAAAAAATCATGATATTTACAAGTAATGCAAATGCAACTACCTAATGCAAGTAATTAAACTAAAAATGCTTAATTAAATACCGAAATAGGGATTAAACTATCAAAGAGCTATAATTTAATAAGCAAAATAACTGTAATTTGCTAGAGTTATCCAAAAACACACTTTCAAGAATAAAGTCCCTAGAAATGATGCCAAAAACTTGTTGCATGATTTACACACGCAAGTGCATGTATCATTACATGTAGTGATAAGTAGAGATTGTTCTCACAAGAACTTTGTCTTAACTCTATTAAGTACCAAATTATAACAACATAACTCTATTCAAATAATAATAGTTGATTAGATTTTAATAAAATAAACTAACAACGTGAATTTAAACAAACCAAACAATTAGAGATTAAATCTCGACAGAAAAAGTCCTAGGGTTCAATTGTCATTTGTTAATCCATTTGCGTATCTTGGCTCTCTTTTTCTTGATTATGATTTTATATTATTAATCTAGGATTTAATGTAATCACATGTTTTCTTTCAGAATCTCACGCAAATTTACTAACTCCAACCAACCCACTATATTTCTATCCGAATTGGAGCCAAGTTTAGTGCATAATAATGAACCCTAATTTGATTGCCTAAGAAGAATATGTAGATTTCTATCCGAAATTATTCACAAAATATATTCAATCTACCAGTGAATGTTCCAAAAAGGGGCTATTCAAACACATCCTAACCGTAAGTATCCTCTTTTGATTTGAAATAGGTTCCAAGAAATTATTCTAGAGGGTGATCAATCATCTAGAGGCATTACGATCAATTCAAATAAATAATCCTTTAAATCAAATATCAAAAAGAGATGAACAAAACTCAATATTCAAACTTCATGACAAGTTTCAATTAAACCCTAGATACTAGATTAATGGACAAATAAAACTATATAAATGTTCCGATAAGAGTTTACAATCATCTTCATATCAAAGAACAAGAAGAATTAGGTAGAATAACAAAAACTCTTATCGGTAGTCTTGATCTTCAATATTCTTCTTGCTCTTGGGATAGGGTTGGATAACGGCTCTTCTGAAAGTAAATCTAACCTAAGACTCTCTAAGTTATGTTTAAAATACCCTTGAACACTTATTTATAGACTTTTCTGGGGTTATACAAAGTTATTTAGACTGAAATAAGCCCTTGATAATCTTAAACTCATAAAACAGCATGTTTTCTTGTTTTTGGTTGCAACGTGCCCACAGGCTGTTAGCCGAGTTAATATAGTACCATAACACTACAGCATTTGAAGCATTCTCAGAGTAAGAAGCTACAACGTTCTTAAGTGGGGAAGTTGACTTCTGGGAGTCCAAAGCTGCAATATTTAGTTTGTTCATTATCATAATGACGCGGCATTAGGAGGATTTCTTTAACCTAGAATCTAGCGAATAATGATGCGGCATTAGGAGGATTTCTTTAACCTGGAATCTAGCACCGAAGCATTCACTTTTATACTACACACTAGCATTGCAACATTATCTGTTGGCTAGAAAAAGAATATTTAGAGCTTTCACTTTCTAATCCCTAATTTTTCTCCATGAAACCCTAATCCTTCCTCTTTTAGTATTCCTATATTTCCCAAAGATCTTTGCCCATTATATATTTATGAGAATTTACTCTAATTTCATTGTCTCTTCTAAATTTCTAACCTTAAGAAAGGCACAATCTAATGACTCTTCAAGTAAGGGGATTCTCTAAAAGGTGAATTGAAATTCAAATTTGTAACTGCAATCATCTTTTACTCAAGGAGGCTCTTTGAAGAGACCTTTTTGTATGTAAGAATACTTTGTCACAATTGTGTTCATCTTGATTGAAAATTTTCACTTTTCCAGTCATGGTGGGTAAAAAGAAAGGAGCAATTAAATTGAACTTTGATCGTACTAAATTTGTTTCTACAGTTGCTCAAGATAAATTTGAGAATATACTTTGATAGAAAAATGCTTTTACCTAAAAGGGGTTTTAGTTTTGATGTTGATTGGCATTATTTTGTAAGGGAAAAAGACTATTTTGAAAGTGAAATTCAGATGAGGCATTGGGAAAAATTATGTCAGCCTCCTTACAAAGGTCTTATGTCTGCAGTTAAAAAATTTTATGCCAATACTATAGGGAAAAATTTTATCGAGTGGTAAAAGTTCGGGGTAGTAACAATGCTATATTTTAGAGACACTATTAATTCTTTGTTCGAAAGTCCAAACATTAAGAATGATGTATTTACACAATATATGGATGAGCCTAAAGATCTAGATAAAGTGATTGATCATATTTGTGAAGGGCCTTTTAAATGGGTTTTTACAACAAATGGGAAAAGGAAACATTTTATTCATTTTATTTGCCTTTAGTTATGCGTGTTAGGCAGTACTTTATTTGTGCTTGTTTCTTTCCTACTTGAAACTCTAATGATGGTACCTTAGATGGAACATATCTTCTGCATTGCTTGAAGTTGGGGAAGAGAATTGATGTGGGCAGACTCATCGGTAATTTTAGATCCATTGAAACTGTGATAGTTTGAGCCAAGGGTCATATTCCTTCGAGTTTCTCAAGAGTTTGCTTTGTTCATGGCTTTTATTAAAGAATCTTTGTTGATCATTCTTGTAGCTATACAGTAGTTTTCTTTGTCAAGGTTTGATATAGGTACGACTATGTTTTCTTACAGCTTTTTTAATAAGCAAAAGTTCAATTCTTCTAATTCACGTATGTGTGTGTGATTTTGTGAGTTCAATGCTTTCATATATGCAACATGAGTAATTTGGTTTAGTTGTCTATCTGAAGGGAAGATTTAATCCGTATTATCCATCTAGCATATTTGAATTGAATTCTGATTGCAGACATGACAATTCTCAACATAGATTATATAGTAGTACTTGAACAAAGAAATTATAAATAATCTAGACCAAAATGCACCAATGGTCATCAAACTGTTAGGTTATTGCATACAGGGTCACTGGATTTTTTTTTTGGCAAATTTGGTTACTAAACTACTTTAGCTGTATGTCTGAAGGCATTCCTTCTATTTTTTCATTGTAACTATATGACTGCAAATTCAAACTTAACTTAGTTAAAATGACCAAATTTACAATCGAAGTGAATTCAGACATAGGCTTAAGGAAGTTCGATGACCAAATTTGCCACAAAAAAAAAAAATTAGTTCAACAACCTTCAAATATGTTTGCAACAACCTAATAATTTGGTAACCATTGATGCATTTTGCTCAATAATCTATGTAGCTACTTTCGACATTAAGAGAGAGCTAACAACAAGGGTTTCCATCGTTTACCACAATTTTTGTGATATCTGGATTAATTAACTTTGATAAGACTTGATTAATAGTGGTTTGAATATGAACAATACTCACTTGCAAAAGCCAGTACTCACTAGGAAATTCTGTCAGCATACAATTATTTAAACTAAGTTTTTACAATATTTAAGTGGGTGCATAATCATAGTTGCCAGTGAATCAATATCCCTAATAGTTTATCTAATATAAATCCAGTTATTTAAGTTTCTCTAATAGTATTAATTGGCAGTTAGAAAATTGTTTACTTATTTTCCTAGATAACTAAGAACATTAATTGAATCTATTTGTTTCTAACGTACTACCATTGAAACGATACTGTTACTCTTAATCTGTTTATTACATGAAAAACTAGTGCACTTTCTAGCACGCATCAATACACAGAGTCATATAAACTCACTTTGATATATTTTGCTTTCTGAAAAAAATATTTGAAAAATATAGAAAATTTGATCATAAATTACTATATAGAAACTTGTGATTTTAGAACCAATTCTGGTTAAAAGAATGTCATTTTTTCTTCAAAATTTGATCGACTAATAAAAATTAACTATGACAATAAGAAGTGTTAGTGAAATGGATAGTAAATTTTATGAAAATATGTATACGTTCAATATTAGCATTTATGTCACATATAATATTTTTTTGGGAGAAAGATTAATATAGAAGGTCCAAAATTGAGCCCAAATATAAAACATATGACATTTAACATATAAAAATAAATAAAAATGGTGAACTAAATTAACATTACACTTAATATAACTTTGCACCTAGGAAAAAAACTTTGCCCCCACTACCTAATATTCCTAGCTACGCCATTGATCTATGATAACTTGAATTAAATTTATGTTTGAATAATTAGTGAAATCAAAATACCATAACACTTTCTCAATTCGAGAATCTTCAATTTAGTTCACTTAATTGCTTTTCCTAGTTTAGTAATTTGTTATTCAATCATTGTTCTTGAATTTTGTATGTTCAAATAGTGCTAAAACTGAGAATTTTTTGATACTTGATATACAATCATAATGGGTATAAAAACCTAATCTATTTATATTACTTGATATGATCACGTGCACTTACGAGTGTCGAAATTATCCCGTCAATGAGTCCGAGTAAAACGGCACAAAAGTACAAGTGTCAAGCTTTGTTGCTCGTTAAAAACTTCAAGCCTACAAATAGGCATACAAATTCTATATGTTGCTCATGAAAAAGGAAAACCTCTAACTTCTTCCCATGTAGAAAGACAATATAGAAAAACCCTAACTTCATGACTCTAACTTCTACTCAGGCAGAAGAGAGGTACTAAAACTCCTATTCCAACTGTCCAAAGAAGGTTTGTAAAAGTAAAATCTTCACTTTGGTTAATTAATAATAGGATGGTACTATATCAAAAAATCATCACAACATAGACCAGATTTTGAACTCATTTTGTAGCTTTTGTGGTAAAAATTAAATTTTATGTAATTTTCTTACATAAATCTGACGAATTTATTCTATAAGCCTTGATCAATACCACATGTGTGAAACCCAGTATTTTAATAGCCTTGTTCTTTGATTTTAATTGGTTTAAAAATGTTTTTCATACTATTTTTAGTCATAAAGTACTTCAACTTATTCGTTCTTCAATTCGGCAAATTTTTTCGATTTACGCGATTTCGGTACCGACGGGTAAACGGGTCAAAAATTAGACAAAATGTAATTAGTGCATTGTGGTGTGTGAGTGTTGTTTGATGACTGATTTATAATGTTAATTTAGTAGCAAAAATTAGTTTTTGGGTCAAATAGTCAACTTGGAGACTATTTGGTCAATGGGATGCTATTGATATAGTCCCGGCTATTGCTCCGGTGAATCTTTCCGTTTATGGATTTTGTTGGTTGAATATGTTGTTTTGAATTGGGTTGTAACTCAAGGTCCCTTGAATACCTTGGAAATGGATTTTGTTGGTTGGTTGAATATGTTGTTTTGAGTTGGGTTGTAACCAAGGTCCCTTGAATACCTTGGAATTGGATTTTATTGGCAGGGAGGATAGCCTAATTATAGCCTAGGGAGAGGCGAAGTTTTTCAGTTTTTCTGGAAAACTGAGCTTATTATCTCCTAATCTAGCTGTAATACGAATTTGAGGGATTAACTAAGTGTTTTGACTGGGGTTTTAGCTTGTCGAAGTTGGTCAGAATTTGTGAAAAGGTCATTTTTGACCAAAGAGCTTTTGGTGTCGTTTTCTATCGTTTCGCGTCGTTTCGCTTCTCTAGTCATTCTCTAGATGTTATATCCCTCAGTATCTATAAACACTTAGTTAATCCCTCATTTTACCGCCGGCGATCGCGTTCTGTGATCTTTGTGCAGTTTTTGCTTTAATAGGTGGGTAACATAGACCCTCTTCCACTTGTATTTTGTTTAACGACTTGATAGTCGAAATATGTTTGGATGGATTTTAAAATGTGTATGATGTTTGGAACTGCACTTTTACCAAGTTTTGGAATTATTATATATGAAATCGGGACCAAGCTATTTTATGTTAATCAATTGATATATTTGCAAACTCTTTTGATATGAAAGCATTTTATGACTGTTTTGGCTCATAGGTGACCGAGGTATATAATTTTGGATGTATTTGGAAATGTTTGATTTGGGGTGCACCGATTCTATAGTCATCCATGGGACGCCATGGTGACTTCTGTGAATGTTATGAACTCTCTGATACGGGGTCTTGTGATGGGATAACTTGACCTCCCAGTCAGACTAGTAGGTGTGGTAGATTACTAGATCTGGCTAGTACTGTAGGTCATACTGTTGAGCCTAAAAGATACTCATGCTATTTTATTATATTCTGGATTGAAACTGTACTTGGATTTGTTCGCTATGCTTTAGCATACTATGTTTTGAAATGATTGGATCTTTTTGGCTACGCTATGCTTTAATATTAATTCCTGTCTCTTATACACATCTAGATGTGTATAAGAGACAGCCTTCCAAGCTTCTCTTTTGGTGGAGCGGGGTAGTGTATTAGATAAGTTTTGTATTGATGAAATTTATTTTCGTTGTAGCATCTTTTGTACTAAGAAGGAATTTTGTAATTCGTATTTTTGTGTAAAATGAAATATTTGGACATATTTTGTAGTTGAGAAATGGCTTGATGGTTCTATTACATTACGCTTAAGTTTGTTGCTCTGTTCGTTTGTGCCTTGCGCTTTGGTCCGGTGTACCATTAGCGCAGCGTGTTACGGTCCCGTTTTTGGGGCGTGACATTTAGTGGTATCAGAGCATAGGTTTGAATCCTAAGTCCAGAAATAGGTATTCGATGAGTCTTTCGAGGTTTAAATCGATGTGCTCGGGCTTAGAATTATATAAGATTCTGTTTTGCTCGTGACATTACAGGATCTGTGGAATTCTTTGACCTGGAGTTATTGATTGACTTGTTTTGGGGGGTTTTGAGAGGTCCTTGCTTATGTAATCTTTGTTGTACCTCTTTTGTTGATTCTTGAAGAGTTATTCTTTGCTCATGCTTTCGTCTTTGACTCTTATCAGCTAGTATGCCGCCTAGGACGCGTTCTGGTTCTAGAGGTCGCGGTAGAGGCTCGGCACAGCAGGACCTCAGCCTGGGGAGCGTCCGACTGGTGGGGAACAAAATCCATATTCGACAGATTGGGCGCTGAGCGACCTCCCTTCCTGTTCCACCACCTCCACCATTGACCCAAAAATGCATCCACTCCGAAACCACAACTCACATTTGCTAAGCTAAACATACATGCTCTTTCCTCAACAAGCTCAAAACTGCTCGTAAATGCTCAGCATGAGCCTCCTCGCTCAGAGAATAAACACTCTCACTGCAGCTGTACTCGGCCCGGACAGGGACGTTAGCACCTCCAGCTGGGAGTAGGAGTCGTGGTCGACAGGGTGGTTTCCCTAGGAGGGGTCCGTCGACAGGCTCTTCTGTTTCTTCTGCAGTTGGGAGCCAGCCTCAGAGATCTCAGTCGGTGACAGCCGTCGCCGCCATGCCGGTCTTGTGGTCGACTACACTCTGGGCTAGAGTGTTATCGGAGGACTGGAGCTTGCTTTAAATGTGGCGAGCACGGCCATTTGATCAGAGATTGTCCTAAGGTCGCACCAAATCGAGGGCAGACTAGTGGAGTGCAGGGTGGTCCGCCTGAGGACAAGAGGCGGAGGACTCAGGCGAGGGTGCATGCATTGAGTCAGCAGCCGATCAGACCGATTCAGTAGTTGCAGGCACGATCTTAGTGAATTCCATACCTGCTTATGCTTTATTTGATTCTGGTGCATCACATTCATTTGTAGCTAGATGTTTTCTTAGATGTTTGTCCGATAAACCTAGATGGTTAGAGGATCCTTATAGAGTGGGGACCCCGGACGGGAAGGTTATGGAGTCTAGGTTTATTTTGGAAGGTTGTCGGTTAGAGTTTCACATGATAGGAAGTTTGAGGCTGACCTTATTCAACTACCAAACTAATTCAGCCACAATTATACCTGTCTAGATGTATACAACACAAGATGTGTATAAGAGACAATTCAACGCTCAGATTGGCCTTTTGGCTTATGTGATAGACTCGATAAAGTAGAGCCGGCATTGAGGATATCCTAGTGGTTAGAGAGTTTCGGACGTGTTTCCCAATGAGCCCAGTTTACCTCCGTCGCGGGTTGTCGATTTTGAGATTTGCTTAGAGCCGGGTGGCACCAATTTCAAAGGCCCCTACCGTATGGCACCTGCGGAGCTAAAGGAGTTGAAGGAGCAGCTTCAAGAACTCTTGGACAAGAAATTCATTCGTCCAAGTGTTTCACCTTGGGAGCACAAACACTACCCTGTCTCTTATAACATCTAGATGTGTAGCTTGGAAGACATCCGTCAGGCATACCAGTAATATGGAGTCTGGAGAAATCTACAAGCTGCTATACATAGCATAACATCCAAATTGATAATATCCGGGCTTAAGGGTGCGAGGTACTTCTCTAAGATTGATTTGCGGTCCGGATATTATCAATTGAGGGTGAAGGAAGAGGATGTACCTAAGACAGCTTTTCGGACTCGCTATGGCCATTACGAGTTTTTGGTTATGCCTTTTGGTTTAACTAACGCCCCTGCAGCCTTTATGGAGTTGATGAATAGGGTGTTCAAGGACTATCTTGATGTATGTGTAGACACATTCATCGATGTATCCTGGACATTCTGGAGCTTCTAGGCTCATGCAAAAGAGCATAAAATAGCTTGGTTTTGAGCTACAACCGCCACCAAGAGCTCACAAGATATGGTAAGCTTAGCTGTGCCGAGTTTTGGTTTCGGAGTGTTGCATTTTTGGGTCATGTGGTGTCAGAGGAAGGGGTTTCTGTAGATCCCAAGAAGATTGAGGCCATTGTTGATTGGCCTAGACCTACCACAGTGACAGAGGTGCGGAGTTTTCTGGGTTTAGCTGGTTATTATAGGAAATTTGTGGGTAAGCCAGGATTTCTCACGAATTGCTTCCCCTTTGACGCGGCTTACCCAGAAGAGAACCAAGTTCGAATGGTCAGATCAGTGTGAGGCAAGCTTTCAAAAGCTTAAGCATAGGTTGGTGACAGCTCCAGTGTTGACTTTACCTTCAAGTTCTGGAGGATTTGAGGTTTATAGTGATGCTTCTCAGAGTGGTTTGGGTTGTGTTTTGATGCAAGGAGATAAGGTGATAGCTTATGCCTCGAGGCAACTTAAGCCGTCTGAGAATTATCCTACTCATGACACGGAGTTAGCTGCGATAGTGTTTGCTCTCAAGATTTGGAGGCATTACCGTATGGAGAGCGGTGTGAAGTGTTCACCGATCATCAAAGTCAAGTACCTTTTCACTCAAAAAGAGCTTAATATGAGGCAAAGGCGTTGGCTTGAGCTATTGAAGGACTATGACCTGACTATTAGCTATCATCCTGGTAAAGCTAATAAGGTTGCCGATGCTTTGAGTCATAAATCAGCTGGCCCTAGTCACAGTTTGAACCTATCAATTTGGAGGTTGTTGAGTCTATACACAGACTAGATGTGTATAGGAGGTAGGGCACTCTATGACCGTTTAAAGGATCGGTATGGCGGTTAGATGATCTGAGCTACGTAAAGTAATGTTGAAAGTACAGAATGGTGAGACCTCAGAGTTTCCACTAGAGCTGATGGTAGCTTGTGGCGAGACAGACGTTTATGTGTGCCGAACGACTCCGAATTGAAAAGAGAACTGATGAAAGAAGCTCACTCTTCGCGCTTATCTATTCATCCTGGGGGTACGAAGATGTATAGGGACTTGAAAATGAGATTTTGGTGGCTTGGAATGAAAAGAGAGATAGCTGAGTTTGCGGCGAGATGTTTGGTGTGTCAGCAGGTTATGTGAAAGCCAGTATTTTAATAGCCTTTTTCTTTGATTTTAACTGGTTTAAAATATTTTTCATATTATTTTTAGTCATTAAGTACTTCAACTTATTCGAACGAAAAATTTGCCACATTTAAAGCAAGCTCAAGTTGGCACTATTTGGGTCAACTTTGGAATTTCATTTTTAAGCCAGTCTTCATGCCAGCAAGAAGGTTTTCTCAGCCATAAATAATCCTTGCTGCTGGCCGACTCTACATACCTCCATTTACAAATCAAGAATTTTCTTGGATTTCAAGTAGAAATCACTTATAAGGTAAGATTTTATGTATTTTAGCATTTATGGCTCGACCTTTATGATTTTTGCTTTAATTTGAAGTTTTGTAGGATTATTTATGGCTGAGAAAACCCTCTTTGCAGCCTTATAAGTTGTGATTTATGTATGTTATGGGTTGTTTTTAGTGTTTTAACCTGGAGGTTGGGAAGTGATTGGGGTTGATTTTTAACAACTTTCCATGGTTAGATTACAAATTTTAAGATTATGAGTTAGGGTTTTGTCTTCCATATGAGCCTAGAATGTTATGCTATGAATGCTTATGTCTATGCTTGTAATGATGTTTTAAGAGTGTTTTAAGGTTAGTTTGGATAGGAATTGAGACTTGAAACCAAGTGGAATTGATTTCCCTTCATTTTGTAAGTAAGCGGAAGTTTGGCGCAACTAGGATAATTTGGATAATTGGTTATGTTTAAAGGGTCTTTAATGATCTTTTGATGGTTTTAGGTGTTTTCCATTGTTGTGGAATGCTATTGATATAGTCCCGGCTATTGCTCCGGTGAATCTTTCCGTTTATGGATTTTGTTGGTTGAATATGTTGTTTTGAGTTGGGTTGTAACCAAGGTCCCTTGAATACCTTGGAAATGGATTTTGTTGGTTGGTTGTATATGTTATTTTGAGTTGGGTTATGACCAAGGTTTCCCTTGAATACCTTGGAATTGGATTTTGTTGGCAGGGAGGATAACCGACTTATAGCCTAGGGAGAGGCGAAGTTTTCGGTTTTTCCAAAAACGAGCACCTAATCTTACAGCTAGATTAGGAGCTGTCTCTTATACACATCTAGATGTCTCTTAAGAGACAGGGCCTTGTGTATAAGAGACAGAAATACAAGTGGAAGAGGGTCTATGTTACCCACCTATAAAGCAAAAACTGGTGTCGTTTTCTATCGTTTAGTCGTAGATATATCCTTCTCTACAGCTGTCTCTTATACACATCTTTTCTAAGAGTCCTCTTATATCTGTTTTAGGTACCACGCCACCTACCGCTGGCGATCGCATTCAGTGATCTTTTGTGCAGTTTTTGCTTTATAGGTGGGTAACATAGACCCTCTTCCACTTGTATTTTGTTTAACGACTTTCGAAATATGTTTGGATGGATTTTAAATTGTGTATGATGTTTGGAACTGTACTTTTACCAAGTTTTGGAACTATTACATATGAAATGGGTGGGTAACATACACATCTCTTCCACTTGCACTTTGTCTTAACAACATCTTCGAAATATGTTTGGATGGATTTTAAAATGTGTATGATGTTTGGAACTGCACTTTTACAATGTTTTGGAATTATTACATATGAAATCGGGACCAAGCTATTTTATGTTAATCAAATGATATGTTTGTAAACTCTTTTGATATGAAAGCATTTTATGACTGTTTTGGCTCATAGGTGACCGAGGTATATAATTTTGGATGTGATTGGAAATGTTTGATTTGTGGAGAATCGATTCTATAGTCATCCATGGGACGCCATGGTGACTTCTGTGAATGTGATGAACTATTTGCTGAGGGTCTTGTGATGGGATAACTTGACCTCCGGTCGACTAGTAGGTGTGGTAGATTACTAGATCGGCTAGTACCGTATAAGAGACAGCATATATATATATATATGTATTCTTTAAGGTTAGCTATGCTTTAGCATACTATATTTTGAAATGATTGGATCTTTTTGGCTATGTTTTGGAAAAGCATACGATGTTTTGTAATGTTTGGATCTTTTTGGCTATGTTTTGGACATGCTTGACGTTTAAATGGCATGAGACATTTTAGAAACTACTATGATTATGGTTTATTGACGTTTAAATGGCATGAGACATTTTAGCTATGTTTTGAAATGAATGGATCTTTTTGGCTATGTTTTGGACATGCTGACGTTTAAATGGCATGAGACATTTTAGAAACGCTTTATGACTATGGTTTTCGCAAATGTTATTATCTTTATGTTTTCTTTGTATCGAAACACTTGGCCCCATTTGAAGAGCTTTTATGATATCCAGAGCTAGTTATGCTCACCCCACGTGATTTACAATTTTTCGATTAGGTGCTCGTTTTTGGACTCTCCATCGCGTTAGCGCTTTTAGATTTTCTCCGATTCCACATTTTTTTCTGAATAATCAGCCATCATCAACACCAAGCTTCTCTCAAATTTGGAGAGGGGTAGTGTATTAGATAGGTTTTGTATTGATGAACTTTGTTTTTTTGTTGTAGCATCTTTTGTACTAAGAAAGAATTTTGTAATTCGTATTTTTGTGTAAAATGAAATATTCAGTTTTATAGTTAAGAAATGGTTTGATGGTTCTATTACATTGCGGTTAAGTTTGTTGCTCTGTTCGTTTGTGCCTTGCGCTTTGGACCGGTGTGCCATTAGCGCGGCGTGTTACGGTCCCGTTTTTGGGGCGTGACATTTAGTGGTATCAGAGCATAGGTTTGAATTCTAAGTCCAGTAATAGGTATTTGATGAGTCTTTTGAGGTTTAAATCGATGTGCTCGGGCTTAGAATTATATAGATTCTGTTTTGTTCGCGGCATTACAGGATCTGTGGAATTCTTTGACCTGGAGTTATTGATTGACTTGTTTTGGGGGGGGGTTTTGAGAGGTCGTTGCTTATTTAATCTTTGTTGTACCTCTTTTGTTGTATAATCTTGAAGAGTTATTCTTTGCTCATGATTCCGTCTTTGACTCTTATCAGCTAGTATGCCGCCTAGGACGCGTTTTGGTTCTAGAGGTCGCGGTAGAGGCTCGGCATAGCAGGACCCTCAGCCTGAGCCTGTCTAAGCCTAAGTACAGGCTTGTGAGTACTTATCTGTCTTTTGCAGTTTCGGGGGTTGTCTGAAATAAAGATAGAACATTTTAAAGCACTTATCGTTGTTGTGGAATCTATTATGTCATTTTTAGGTTATATAATTGATGGAGAGTTGGGTTTAGCCTCTTTGAGTGTTAATGGTTTGATTTCAACTAGGAGGGATGTTTTTGGAGAATTTACTTATTCACACTATGTATGCTAAAATTGTTCATGTGCAAGTTCAAGTGGTATGATTTTGAAAAGCTTGTAGAAATGAGTTTCAAAGATGTGGAAGATGGAAGATTGTATCATTGTAACCTAGGGCAATGGGCATTACTTACCACGTGGAATGTGAATATCATGTAATAAACTTAATCGAAGAGAGAGAACAATATAGAGTATAATTATTGGTGGACCATAGTGTTTGGACCTTTTGTTAGCTTGGGAAGACTAAGTTGGTTATGTTTGAGAAATTTTATTTTGGACGGGAAGGTTATGGAGTCTAGGTTTGTTTTGGAAGGTTGTCGGTTAGAGTTTTGTGATAGGAAGTTTGAGGCTGACCTTATTCAGTTACCGATGACCGACTTTGATTTGATTTTGGGTATGGATTGGTTGGCAGCTAATGGTGCGACGATTGATTGTAAAGAGAGGTATGTGATGTTTCGGATGCTGGTTTAGATACGGTGATTTTTTGTGGGAATGAAAAGAAGCCCAAGAGTAGGATTCCGATTATATCAGTAGTGAAGGCGTTTAAGGCCTTAGATAGGGGTTGTGAGAGCTATTTGGCTTATGTGATAGACTCTGATAAAGTAGAGCCAGACATTGAGGAATAAAGTTATCCCCTACGTGAAGGTTTTATGGTCTAATCATTCTGAGCGTATAGAAGCTACCTGGGAGCTTGAGAGCCTCATGAGATCGAAGTATCCAGCTTTGTTTGCTTCGTGATTTCGTAAGTTTCGAGGACGAAACTTTGTTTAAGGGGGGTAGAATGTGAAAACCAGTATTTTAATAGCCTTTTTCTTTGATTTTAACTGGTTTAAAATATTTTTCATATTATTTTTAGTCATTAAGTACTTCAACTTATTCGTTTTTCAATTCGGCAAATTTTTCGGTTTACGCGATTTCGGTACCGGCGGGCAAACGGGTCAAATATTGGACTAAGTGTAATTAGTGCATTGTGGTGTGTAAGTGTTGTATGATGGCTGATTATTCAGAAAAAAAATGTTAAGTTAGTAGCAAAAAAATTAGTGTTTGGGTCAAATAGTCAACTTGGAGACTATTTGGTCAATTTGGCACTATTTGGGTCAACTTTGGAATTTCTTTTTAAGCCTTCTTCTTGCTTTATTTTTCCTCATTTCTTCCTTGCTTCTGGCTGACTCTTCTCCTCCATTTTTCCCTCAAAAATTTTCTTGGATTTCAAGTAGAAATCACTTGGAAGGTAAGATTTTATGTATTTTAGCATTTATGGCTTATGGGCTTTATGATTTAAGCCTTAATTTCAAGTTTTGTAGGATTATTTATGGCTGAGAAAACCCTCTTTGCAGCCTTATAAGTTGTGATTTATGTATGTTATGGGTTGTTTTTAGTGTTTTGGAGGTTGGGAAGTGATTGGGGTTGATTTTTAACAACTTTCCATGGTTAGATTACAAATTTTAAGATTATGAGTTAGGGTTTTGTCTTCCATATGAGCCTAGAATGTTATGCTATGAATGCTTATGTCTATGCCTGTAATGATGTTTTAAGAGTGTTTTAAGGTTAGTTTGGATAGGAATTGAGACTTGAAACCAAGTGGAATTGATTTCCCTTCATTTTGTAAGTAAGCGGAAGTTTGGCGCAACTAGGATAATTTGGACACATTGGTTAACATAAAGGGTCTTTAACACATCTTTTGAACCTTTAGGTGACAACAATTTATGTACACATCTAGATAGAATACATAGTCCGGCTATTGCTCCGGTGAATCTTTCCGTTTATGGATTTTGTTGGTTGAATATGTTGTTTTGAGTTGGGTTGTAACCAAGGTCCCTTGAATACCTTGGAAATGGATTTTGTTGGTTGGTCCTATATGTTATTTTGAGTTGGGTTATGACCAAGGTCCCTATCTATCCACCTCTAGGAATTGGATTTTGTTGGCAGGAGGATAACCGACTTATAGCCTAGGGAGGCGAAGTTTTCGGTTTTTCGGAAAACTGAGCTTATTATCTCCTAATCTAGTCTGTAATACGAATTTGAGGGGTTAACTAAGTGTTTTGACTGGGTTTTAGCTTGTCGAAGTTGGTCGAAATTGTGATAAGGTCATTTTTGACCAAAGAGTCATTGGTGACATAATAGATTCCACAACAACGATAAGTGCTTTAAAATGTTCATCTCTGTAACTTATACATCATCTAAGAGTCCTCTAAGAGATATCTGTTGGTCCCACATTTCATATGTAATAAAAGCGATCGCATTCAGTGATCTTTTGTGCAGTTTTTGCTTTATAGGTGGGTAACATAGACCCTCTTCCACTTGTATTTTGTTTAACGACTTTCGAAATATGTTTGGATGGATTTTAAATTGTGTATGATGTTTGGAACTGTACTTTTACCAAGTTTTGGAACTATTACATATGAAATGTGGGTAACATAGATTCTCTTCCACTTGCACTTTGTTTAACGACTTTCGAAATATGTTTGGATGGATTTTAAAATGTGTATGATGTTTGGAACTGCACTTTTACAATGTTTTGGAATTATTACATATGAAATCGGGACCAAGCTATTTTATGTTAATCAAATGATATGTTTGTAAACTCTTTTGATATGAAAGCATTTTATGACTGTTTTGGCTCATAGGTGACCGAGGTATATAATTTTGGATGTGATTGGAAATGTTTGATTTGTGGAGAATCGATTCTATAGTCATCCATGGGACGCCATGGTGACTGCTGTGAATGTGATGAACTATTTGCTGAGGGGTCTTGTGATGGGATAACTTGACCTCCCGGTCAGACTAGTAGGTGTGGTAGATTACTAGATCTGGCTAGTACTGTAGGTTATACCTTGGAGCCTAAAAGATACTCATGCTAAAAGATACTCATGCTATTTTATTAAATTCCGGATTGAAACTGTACTTGGATTTGTTAGCTATGCTTTAGCATACTATATTTTGAAATGATTGGATCTTTTTGGCTATGTTTTGGAAAAGCATACGATGTTTTGTAATGTTTGGATCTTTTTGGCTATGTTTTGGACATGCTTGACGTTTAAATGGCATGAGACATTTTAGAAACTACTATGATTATGGTTTATTGACGTTTAAATGGCATGAGACATTTTAGCTATGTTTTGAAATGAATGGATCTTTTTGGCTATGTTTTGGACATGCCTGACGTTTAAATGGCATGAGACATTTTAGAAACTGCTTTATGACTATGGTTTTCGCAAATGTTATTATCTTTATGTTTTCTTTGTATCGAAACACTTGGCCCCATTTGAAGAGCTTTTATGATATCCACTGAGCTAGTTATGCTCACCCCACGTGATTTACAATTTTTCATATTAGGTGCTCGTAGTAGCAAAACCTCATCGGTAAGAAATGGGCGGACTTTGTTAGGCGGACAACTCCTGATACACAAACTGGTAGGACTCTGAAATAATCTTCTTAGCTTCTCTTTTGTTTGGAGAGGGGTAGTGTATTAGATAGGTTTTGTATTGATGAACTTTGTTTTTTGTTGTAGCATCTTTTGTACTAAGAAAGAATTTTGTAATTCGTATTTTTGTGTAAAATGAAATATTCGGTTTTATAGTTAAGAAATGGTTTGATGGTTCTATTACATTGCGGTTAAGTTTGTTGCTCTGTTCGTTTGTGCCTTGCGCTTTGAACCGGTGTGCCATTAGCGCGGCGTGTTACGGTCCCGTTTTTGGGGCGTGACAGGTTAAGGCTGAACACCAAAGCCAGGTCAG
Organism: Cinchona pubescens; assembly: GCA_025175665.1. Lineage (NCBI taxonomy): Eukaryota > Viridiplantae > Streptophyta > Magnoliopsida > Gentianales > Rubiaceae > Cinchona > Cinchona pubescens. The sequence continues at coordinate 3,852,309 of JANKKI010000232.1, forward strand.
CCCAGCGGTTTACTACGATCATTGGAGATACCGGAGTGGAAATGGGAGCATATTACTATGGATTTTGTACATGGGTTACCACGGACTAGGCGAGGTAATGACAGTATATGGGTGATTGTTGACCGCCTAACAAAGTCTACCCATTTCTTACCGATGAAGGTGACCGCTACTTTGGAGTCATTAGTGAAGTTATATGATCAGGAGATTGTCCGTTTGCACGGTGTGCCTAAGAGCATTATTTCTGATCGCGATCCCAGGTTTGTATCCAGGTTCTGGACAACCTACCAGAGAGCTTGTGGCACAACTTTGAGTCTTAGTACTGCTTATCATCCTCAGACAGATGGCCAATCTGAGCGTACTATTCAGACATTGGAGGATATGTTGAGAGCTTGTGTAATAGACTTCCAGGGAAGCTGGGATGAGCATGTGATGCAAACCGAATTCTCGTTAGCAACAAACTTAACCGCAATGTAATAGAACCATCAAGGCTTTCTTAACTCCGATAACACTACAAGACCTTTACATTGGGACCGCACCCTGGCGAGAGATCAAACAAGGGCCCAATCTGTGGCAAAGGGCCGCGATTGATACAGTTACCCTATTGTTCGCCAGAATTTGAAAGCGGCTCAAGATCGTCAGAAGAGCTGGGCGGATCGCAAGAGAAAGCCAATGGAGTTTGCGGTTGGGGATAAAGTGTTTGTGAAAGTATCGTCGACTAAAGGGGTAGCTAGATTTGGGAAAGGTGGATAGTTGAGTCCACGCTATATAGGCCCCTATGAGGTGTTGAACAAGGTTGGTGATTTGGCATACCAATTGGCTTTGCCTCCGGAGTTGTCTAGAGTTCATAATACCTTCCATGTCTCTCAGTTGAGGAGGTCATATCCTTGTTCAACACCTCATAGGGGCCTATATAGCGTGGACTCAACTATCCACCTTTCCCAAATCTAGCTACCCCTTTAGTCGACGATACTTGGATCAACTATCCACCTTTCCCAAATCAGCTGTGTATAAGTCGACGAGGGGTTCACAAACACGATCCACACATCCAGCTTTGTTAAGCTTCCAGCTTGTCGATCCAAATTACGAAACTTTGTTTAAGGGGGGTAGAATGTGAAACCCAGTATTTTAATAGCCTTGTTCTTTGATTTTAATTGGTTTAAAAATGTTTTTCATACTATTTTTAGTCATAAAGTACTTCAACTTATTCGTTCTTCAATTCGGCAAATTTTTTCGATTTACGCGATTTCGATCGGGGTATAAGAGACAGAGTAAGAGCAAAATGTAATTAGTGCATTGTGGTGTGTGAGTGTTGTTTGATGACTGATTTATAATGTTAATTTAGTAGCAAAAATTAGTTTTTGGGTCAAATAGTCAACTTGGAGACTATTTGGTCAATGGGATGCTATTGATATAGTCCCGGCTATTGCTCCGGTGAATCTTTCCGTTTATGGATTTTGTTGGTTGAATATGTTGTTTTGAATTGGGTTGTAACCAACAGGTCCCTTGAATACCTTGGAAATGGATTTTGTTGGTTGGTTGAATATGTTGTTTTGAGTTGGGTTGTAACCAAGGTCACTTGAATACCTTGGAATTGGATTTTATTGGCAGGGAGGATAGCCTAATTATAGCCTAGGGAAAGGCGAAGTTTTTCAGTTTTTCTGGAAAACTGAGCTTATTATCTCCTAATCTAGCTGTAATACGAATTTGAGGGATTAACTAAGTGTTTTGACAGGGGTTTTAGCTTGTCGAAGTTGGTCAGAAGCTCTTTGTGAAAAGGTCTTTTTTTGACCAAAGAGCTGTTGGTAGTTTTCCGCAGGCCCTCGCGTATGATACGCTTCCCTAGACCATTCTTTAACTTCTACATCTCTTCTACGAGTCCTCTGATATCTGTTTTAGGTACCACTCCACCTACCGCCGGCGATCGCGTTCTGTGATCTTTGTGCAGTTTTTGCTTTAATAGGTGGGTAACATAGACCCTCTTCCACTTGTATTTTGTTTAACGACTTTCGATCTTTGAATCATCAAATATGTTTGGATGGATTTTAAAATGTGTATGATGTTTGGAACTGCACTTTTACCAAGTTTTGGAATTATTATATATGAAATCGGGACCAAGCTATTTTATGTTAATCAATTGATATATTTGCAAACTCTTTTGATATGAAAGCATTTTATGACTGTTTTGGCTCATAGGTGACCGAGGTATATAATTTTGGATGTATTTGGAAATGTTTGATTTGGGGTGCACGGTTCAAGGACTGTCTCTTATACACATCTAGATGTGTATAAGAGACAGATGCTAAAGCATAGCCACTCTCTGTGATTGGATAACTTGACATCTAGATGTGTATAAGAGGTGTGGTCCATTACTAGATCAAAAAGTACTCCAATCATTTCATACATGTTGAGCCTAAAAGATACTCATGCTATTTTATTATATTCTGGATTGAAACTATACTTGGATTTGTTCGCTATGCTTTAGCATACTATGTTTTGAAATGATCAATCTTTTTGGCTGGGAGAAAGAACTATAGGATAACATAATGAACTCATGATTGGCCATTCCGGAGAAAAATTGGAACACCATGAATTATGTTTTCCTGGGACTGTACATATTTTAGAAACTACTTATGATTATGGTTTATTGACTTTTAAATGGCATGAGACATTTTAGAAACTGCTTCATAACTATGGTTTTCACAAATGTTATTATCTTTATGTTTTCTTTTTATCGCAATGCTTGGCCCCATTTGAAGAGCTTTTATGATATCCACTGAGCTAGTTATGCTACCCCACGTCTTATAATTTTTCAGATTAGGTGCTCGTTTTGGATTCTCCATCACGTTAGCAGCTTTTAGATTTTCCCCAGACTCCACATTACTGGTAGGACTCTGCGGATAATCTTCCAAGCTTCTCTTTTGTTTGGAGCGGGGTAGTGTATTAGATAAGTTTTGTATTGATGAAATTTATTTTCGTTGTAGCATCTTTTGTACTAAGAAGGAATTTTGTAATTCGTATTTTTGTGTAAAATGAAATATTTACTTTCTAACAAGGTTTTATAGTTGAGAAATTGCTTGATGGTTCAATTACATTACGGTTAAGTTTGTTGCTCTGTTCGTTTGTGCCTTGCGCTTTGGTCCGGTGTACCATTAGCGCGGCGTGTTACGGTCCCGTTTTTGGGGCGTGACAACATGATTTACAAATAAAGTCAAAAAACAAAATTTAAAATATTTCCTAACAATTATATACAAGCAATGGATATGGTAATGACACCCGTGAATCTATATTCATTTTTTAATGATTTATACTAAGAATTAAGCAACCTTGGTGAAGAAATCCATCAGTCAACCTTGTAGCATCAATAGAGTGAAATTTTTTTTAGGTGGATCAGATCCATGATAGGTATCATGAATTTTTTGATCCAAATTCAACTACATCACATCACGCTATTAAAATAATCCTCTTCAAGATGATGTAGGCGAATTTAGACAATGGGAACCGTGGCATTTGCTATCACGCCCTTGACCCGCACATGCCAGGCACGTGCTATCCGCCGTACTCACAAGTAACCCCATGAATGCAAGGCTCAAATAAAGTACTAATCTGTCCTTAAATTTTTTTCAACATAGCAACAAATATCCTTTCACAAAAAAAAAAAAAAAGTGCAGTAACTAATATAACCAACCAAAATATGAAAATAGATAACTATTGTTTGGAGCACGCAGGCTCACTTATTTATAATATTTCTACAGGCATTCCTAGTATAACTACCACCTTAATTTCTATAATATTTCTACGGGCATTCCTAGTATAGCTACCACCTTAATTTCTCTCCTTGTCCTCGTACGCTTAGTCCTCATCTTCCACTAAAACATACTCGTAGTTGTCTTCTGTACAAAAATATAAAATACATCGGGTGAGCGAAAAGTCACATTATACATAGTACTCACTTCTGCTGGATCATGCTATTAAATATAATAATTCAAACATACACAACATACCATCACATGCACATGCTCTTATCAAAATAATTTTACTTTTGCAAAACATGTAACGTAGAATATGTATCACATACTCGCACATTCATTAATGACTTGTAAGAATTCTTCATAACATACATTCTTATAAGTGCATACTTTTATAACGGAGAACATGTACTTAATTAAATGGTTCAAAACTAACAAACCGTCATCGGCTACTGAGTACTCAGTCTAATGGTTAACCTCACTAGAAAAGGGTGTCAAGGGTTACCGGGGACCATTGACATTCTTCTTGTATTGCCAAGTCTTTCTTGGCTGTAGTGTCAAGTCTTTCTTGACTCTGCACTTGCCAAGTCTCTCATGGCTGTAGTGTCAAATCTTTCTTGACTCTAACTCAGGATTATATTCCCTACTGACTATTTCATGTTTTATTTGGAGCCACAAACTCTTGTTATTACCCATACATGTTATACATACCAAACATGTTCAAAACTATACATATATTTAATCTTGCCATACTTTCAAAGTCACACAATCATATATCCATACATGATCCATTCTTTTTCTAATAAAGTAACTTCTTGAGAATTTAAGAGAAACATAATTCCTAAACACATTTGAAAATCATGCACAGTTCGAAAATAAGTTTAAAAATGTATATTAAAGAAAATGATTTCAGAAATACAGAATATATTCAAAAAAATGATTTCAGAAATATATAAGTAAGCACCACCTACCTCAGTATAAAATCGAACACGTTCACTTTGTGTTGACTCGTCCTCAGTCTCGGTATTACCTATAAGAAATTCATAATTCACTACTTAGTTTTACTATCTATAGACTATTAATATTTAAAATTAACTCCCTTACTTAACCCGCTTACATACTTAGTTTAACTTGAATCAATTATTTGTAATATATCTTAAACATAATATCTTAAACTATTATATTCTAGGTCTTTACTAAAGCTAAATGAAACCTCTCGATACCATCTACTATTTAGAAAAATTATTTAAGGTTCTTTTGATAACTTTTAGAAAACATTAAAGACAAAAGAATAGTGTGTAAAAGTATTTGAGGGTAATCTGGTAATTTTAACAAAGTTTTGGCACCTTCATGAACCTTATAAATATCTTTGGGAGTCATTTTTTAGCTTTCCTAAAGTTTTAGGGGTCAATCTACAATTTTTAGAAACTTTTCGGGTCTTAGTCATATTTTTCCAAAGCTGTGGGACTATTCTGCTAATTTCAGGGACTACTAATGACCATATAATATTGTCTAGGTCAAATTACCATTTATAGAAATTGAAAAGGACTTAATTTGACATGGGTGAAAAATATTTCGGGTCATACTAAATTCTATATAACTAGAGGGATTAATATTGTAATTTCTCTAAAATTGTGTCCAGTCAGCTTCTTCTCCACGATTTTAACATCCTTTCTGCCCTAGATTTTTCGACCTACCTTAACTTACTGCTCGAACTCCCATGCACCACACGTAACCTTTTTTTTTTTCCATTCCTAATCGACCCAATCAAGAAAATACAATTTCTTAATTCTCTCCTAAATTAAAACCAAACCAAATCATCATGGATTTATGTCACAATTAACTCAACCCCGAAATAATTTCTATCTCTACTCTGAAAATTATATACATAACAATATATGCAGTCAAAAGAATAAAATTGTATATATATTCGGTTAATATAATAAAAACATAAAATAAAATTATATTTTGAACATAAATTTAAGATAGGCAAAACTAACCTGAAGTGTAGAGAATTTTCCTGCTCTCCTCTTTTTTCTGAAGTTTAAGTCACGTAATAAAATATCTGCTATACTATAATATGTACCTGTTGAACTCCAGTTATGATAATCATGTTTTGATGATGACCAAATTGCACTAACAGTTTGAAAACAAGTGTGCAGAAAAATAGGGAGTCTCGGACGCAAATGATCATCCGAGCAAAACAACTAGAAGACTCCATGGATGCAAATGACTGTCCGAAAGACAGAGATTCAGATGATGGTAATCATCCAACACAAAGAATTTGAAGCAGTCTCGGACGAAGAACAGCGTCTTACAAAGAGCTTCTTACAAGGCAACTACCAAGTTCTAGCAATTTGAAGTTTAGCCACTAAAATTCTCTTCAAAGTAGGTGAGACAATAACCTTTTGTACACAAATAAGGATCACTCTTGCTCACACTAATTTCCTTTAGCCAAGAGTTTTACACTCACAACCTCCCTTTGTTACAATTGTTATCTCTCCACTCTTTCACTTGAAGAACTCTTACACTTCTAAGCTCTTTTCACAAAACTACCTACACTATTACAATACTTGTACCCACTATTTCTCCCAAATAGCTCAAGAATTACTTGTAATCAATGTAGAAGTCTCTTCTTATTTAATTCAGGCTTAGGGGTATTTATAGTTGCCAAAAATCTACTTCCAACAACTTTGCAATGGCTATTTTTTGTTTACTGGAAAACTAGCCGTTAGACCTTTCGGACGGCCGATGCAGTGGGTGTGCGTCAGAACAAACTAGCCGTTAGACCTTTCGGATGGCCGCTACTAATCTCTGCGTCCGTTCTCTGAGGATATTCGTTCTGACGTCCGAGGATGCTGTCCGAACTTGCGTCCGGTCGAAGCAATGTCTTTTGAAAATATGATCGGACGCTGTTCTTCGTCCGAGACTACTTCAAATTCTTTGTGTCGGATGATTACCATCGTATGAATCTCTGTCCTTCGGACAGTCATTTGCATCCATGGAGTCTTCTAGTTGTTTTGCTCGGATGATCATTTGCGTCCGAGACTCCCTATTTTTCTGCACACTTGTTTTCAAACTGTTAGTGCGATTTGGTCATCATCAAAACATGATTATCATTACTGGAGTTCAACAGGTACTTACTGTTAGGGCACTCTTTTATACGACAACCTGGTTGTCCACACAAGAAGCACGTTCCCATTTTGAGTCGACATTCACCCCTATGGCGCCTATGGCAAAATCCACACTCAAGCCTGTCCTTGTTTCCTCCATCCCTAGGTGGTGGTAGGGCTTCTCGTCTCCTCTTAACCATCCTCATCATTTTACAGCCCACGTTGATACTTGGAAGTTTTACTATTTCCTCTAGTATGTGTCGGGGTCTCTTGCCTTTGTTCTCTTCATCAATCCTCTTAATATCAACCTCAACCCTTATACATGCATTAAGTAGGTCGTCAAAGGTAGGCGTATTTGCACTTGAAATCCTAGTTCGCACTCAGCTAGTGAGTCCCTTAGTGAATTTCACCATTTTAAATTCGTCACTAGCCATCGTATCAGGTACAAACCTCCCTAATGTGATAAACTTGTTAGTATATTCTATCACCGACATTTCAGGAGTTTGCTTAAGAGACTCAAATTCTTCAATCCTTTGTAGTCAAACTGCTGTAGGAAAGAAATACTTCAAAAATGCCGCCTTCAATTTTTCCCAAGTGAGTGTTGGTGGCATAACCATTTGGACAGTGGTCCACCACTTATTGGCTGTCCATCGAAGGTAGGCACACGCATCTTTTTCATGCACTCATAATATACATGTATATCGTTTTGGCTTTGCGTATTGCCTAGGGGTACTCGGGTTGGGTTCTGGTTTTGCCCATGTCACTCTTCACTGCTTGTGCTATCGTGGTTACAGCAGTAATGAATTCAGTAGGTACAATGACTGGGGCCGAGTTACTATCCATTCTTGGCTCACGATTTGCGCTACCTGACCCACTACCTCCAGGGGTGTTCTCGGTATTCGTAGTATTTTCGGTGGTACCATTAGTGTTGCCATTGTTGGATCTCATTTGTGGTATATTTTCTATGTCAATAATCAATGGTAAATATTATTAATATCATTGTTATTATCATAATAATTATTGTTTTAATTATTATTATTATTATTATTATTATTATTATTTTCATTCATTTATTCTTACTTGGAAAATAATATGGTAAAGAAAACATGGTATATAAAAAAAATTAAGTCGCAATTCTTTAAGAAAATGAAATAGGCAACTTCATCATTTATTGAAATAAGTTTAACATAGATCCTACTTACTAAAAAAAATTCTACCAATTAAATAATGTCTTGGCAATAAATCTCGCTGCCAATGCTAATTAAAGAGAATAGGGGATTTCCTAACATTAGCCCAAAATAAAATTTTAAGCAAATAATTCTAAATTTAATATAACGTCCTGAAGTTGCCAATTACTGTCTTCTACCATTCCTCATTGGGGTCTTCCTCCGGATCATCCTCAATATCTATCACAGGGTAAACTCCTAAATCATCTCCTAGATTTTCCTTGGGGTCATCTTCCGAATTTTCCTCAAGATTAGGTTCCACTGCATGAGCTTGAGCATCCATTGGCTCCAACACAACAAAAAGGGCTCCCTCTATTTGGGTCAAACGGTTATTTACTCCTTTTAACATTTTTCCAAATTCATTCTTCACCTCTGCGATGTCCCTTTGCCTCTTTAATTCCTTGATTTCTTCCTCTTGTTCTTCGATCCTTTTTCTCAAGATCACACACTCTTTATCCTAATCATTCAAATAACATTATATGCGTTGCTTTTCCTTCACGACATGGTCTAAGAGTTTCTCGTTCACCCGTTCAGCTGCTTATTTCTCCTTCCTAAGACGAGCAGGCTTCGATTGTCGGGTTTAACACCACATATTGATCCCCATTATTTTGATTCGCCATGGCCTACACTCAAATCATTAATTCTATTAATACAATAATAATAATAATATATGTGGCTTGATACAAAATACTACCGTATACATATATGTTTGTATTCTTTTCTTTATATTAACTAAGGTCTCAAAATGTTTGAATTCCATTCTAAGCTCTGATACCACTAAAAATGTCACGCCCCTGACCCGCACATGCCAAGCACTTTCCATCCGCCCTACTCATGAGTAACCCCATGAATACAAGGCTTAAATAAAGTACTAACATGTCCTTAATTTTTTTTCAACATAGCAACAAATATCCTTTCACAAAAAAATAAAATAAAGTACGGTAACTAATATAACAAACCAAAATACGAAAATAGATAACTATTGTTCGGAGCACGCAGGCTCACTTATTTACAATGTTTTTATGGCCATCCTAGTATAGCTACCACCTTCATTTCTCTCCTCATCCTCGGTACGCTTAGTCCTCATCTTCCACTAAAACGTACTCGAAGTTGTCTTCTGTACAAAAATATAAAATACATGGCGTGAGCGACAAGTCGCATTGTACATAGTACTCACTTCTGCTGGATCATGCTGTTACATATAATAGTTCAAACATACACAACATACCATCACATGCACATGCTCTTATCAAAATAATTTTACTTTTGAAAAACATGTAACGTTGAATGTTCACATACTTGCACATTCATTAATGACGTGTAAGAATTCTTCATAACATACATTCTTATAAGTGCATACTTTTATAACGGAGAACATGTACTTAATTAAATGGTTCAAAACTAACAAACCGTCATCGGCTACTGAGTACTCAGTCTAATGGTTAACCTCACTAGAAAAGGGTGTCAAGGGTTACCGGGGACCATTGGCATTCTTCTTGTATTGCCAAGTCTTTCTTGGCTGTAGTGTCAAGTCTTTCTTGAAACACACTTGCCAAGTCATCATGGCTGTAGTGTCAAGGTAATCTTTCTTGACTCTAACTCAGGATTATATTCCCTACTGACTATTTCAGGTTTTATTTGGAGCCACAAACTCTTGTTATTACCCATACATGTTATACATACCAAACATGTTCAAAACTATACATATATTTAATCTTGCCATACTTTCAAAGTCACACAATCATATATCCATACATGATCCATTCTTTTCTAATAAAGTAACTTCTTGAGAAAAACATAATTCCTAAACACATTTGAAAATCATGCACAGTTCGAAAATAAGTTTAAAAATGTATATTCAAAAAATGATTTCAGAAATACAGAATATATTCAAAAAAATGATTTCAGAAATATAGAAGTAAGCACCACCTACCTCAGTACAAAATCAAACACGTTCACCTTTTGTCGACTCGTCCTCAGTCTTAGTATTACCTATAAGAAATTCATAATTCACTACTTAGTTTTACTATCTATAGACTATTAATATTCAAAATTAACTCCCCTACTTAACCCGCTTACATACTTAGTTTAAGTGTTTGAATCAATTATTTGTAATATATCTTAACCATAATATCTTAAATTATTATATTCTAGGTCTTTACTAAAGCTAAATGAAACCTCTCGATACCATCTACTATTTAGAAAAATTATTTACGGTTCTTTTGATAACTTTTAGAAAACATTAAAGACAAAAGAATAGTGTGTAAAAGTATTTCGGGTAATTTGGTAATTTAACAAGTTTTTGGCACCTTCATGAACCTTATAAATATCTTTGGGAGTCATTTGTTAGCTTTAATAATGTTTTAGGGGTCAATCTGCAATTTTTAGAAACTTTTCGGGTCTTAGTCATATTTTTCCTAAGCTATGGGACTATTATGCTAATTTCAGGGACTACTAATGACCATATAATATTGTCTGGGTCAAATTACCATTTACAGAAATTGAAAAGGACTTAATTTGGCATGGGTGAAAAATATTTTGGGTCATACTATAATTCTATATAACTAGAGGGATTAATATTGTAATTTCTCTAAAATTTCAGTTTGTCCAGTCAGCTTCTTCTCCACGATTTCATCAACTTTTCTGCACTAGATTTGCCGACCCACCTTAACTTACTGCTCGAACTCCCCTGCGCCACACATAACCTTTTTTTTTTTTTTTCCTTTCCTAATCAGCCCAATGAAGAAAATACAATTTCTTAATTCCCTCCTAAATTAAAACCAAACCAAATCATCATGGAGTTATATCACAAATAACTCAACCCCAAAATAATTTCTATCTCTACTCTTAAAATTATATACATAACAATATATGCAGTCAAAAGAATAAAATTGTATATATATTCGGTTAAATAATAAAAACGTAAAATAAAATTATATTTTGAACATAAATTTAAGATAGGCAAAACTAACCTGAAGTGTAGAGAATTTTCTTACTCTCCTCTTTTTCTGAAGTTTAACTAACGTAATAAAATATCTGCTATACTATAATATATATATTGTACTATTACTACTCTATTCCCTTAGAACTGTCATAGTATTTTAATCATCTAATGGATTTTTAGATGATGTTTAGGATTTTTCAGCTGATTAGTCGTAATATAATTTGTTCTTATCCCCCCTAAGACTCTTTACCTGATTAAACATAATAGTAATTACACTTATCCCTTAGGACTCTATACTTGGTTAAACTTTAATAATAATACTTATCCAGGAACATTAAATTAAATAATGCATTTTTTTTTTACTGTTATCACACTTGTCAGGGATCCGGTCCACCTAAGAATTTCCCTCAACAGATTTCTAGTGTTAGAAAAATAAGAGGGTAAAAAAGGATTGAAAGAATTACCTCCACCCACAACCCCACCTACACAGCCACATCCACATGCACATGGTAACCAAATCGAACAGTGAAAATTGATCATACAGCGATCCTGCCTTTAGGCTTAGTTTGGGAGTTTATGAGATAAGAGAAAATAAAGAAAAACTAAGTTATGATAGCAGAGAAGAAAAGAAAAGAGAAGGGAAATGATTCTAACCTTATTTGGGAGCTGTTGAAAGAATTGGGACATATAAGTCATTACAAGAAATATGGGACTGTAGTATATTAAGGATAAAGTGGACATTTAAAAAAAATCTTAAACTATCATCAAATTTTTCCCAAAATTATCCCAATTTGAAATAAAAATAGGCTTAATTACAGTTTGTACCTTGTATTTAGGGGACAATTGCAATTACCCCTATATTTGTTTTATCTATTAATTGCCCCCTAAGATTAAATGAAGTTAAAATTTTTATCTAAAGGGAGTAGTGAAATGTCATAATTGCCCTCAATATTTTTAGTTACACTTTGTGAAGTTCTTTACTAAAATTCTTCTCTTAAATTTGAAAATGATACTCATAAATTAAATTTATTATTCTAAATTTATTTAAAATATATATTGATTATATCTCAAACTAGTATATTTACTCAAATAGTGTGATTTTTTAAATACAAAGTGATGAATTAATTATTGATAATAGAGAAAATAAAATAAAAATGAATAAAACTAAAGTAATGTGATTGAATAAATAAAATATTTTAATCTACATATATAAATAATATTGACGGAACAAGTACGTGATGGCAGGCTAAAAAATGGATGCGAAGAAAAAAACATTAAAATAGTAAACTAATTCATACAATTAATATTGAAGGGTAAAATTTTTTTCAATAATGTTGAATGAAAAACCAATGTTACTTTTGAATGACAAATTACTTATATAATAAAATCAGATACCAAAATATAATTTACCCTAATTTTATGTTGGTTAAGGTAATTAAAATATTGAGAGTAATTATGACATTTCACTACACCCCTTAGATGAAAATTTTAACTTCATTTAGTCTTGCGGGTAATTTGTAGATAAAACAACTATAGGAGTAATTTGCACTTGTCCCCTAATTACAGGGGGCAAACTGTAATTATGCCTAAAATTTTTTGGCTATTATGCAAAATTGTCAACCCAATTCATTTTATTTCTTTCTTATGCTCAAAAACTCCCAAAGAGAGCAAGTATATTCTTTCCTTACTGAAACTCCCAAACATAACCTTCCCGGCCAAAACGTAGTAATTTGAAATGAACTCACAAGGCAAAAGCCAGGGAAAAGCTTCAACCACCCATGAATCATCTAGACAACTACCACCACCACCACTACTACGTTTTGGCAACCTCAGTACTTCCACCTTAACCATGCACTGAAAACTCCTCTCCACTTCTTCCACTGTCATTACTCTTCTAGTTCTTCTTCCGGAGTCAATAATAAGGACACGAAGCGCCGTCGTTTCATCAAGCTTGCTTCGTATTCGTTGCCAGAGTTGGAGCTCCCACTTCTTCCCTTTCCTAGAGACCAAGTAAATCTTTCATTTTTTTAATTTTTTTTGTTAACTACTTTTTCTTTAAATTACTACTTGACAAACTGAGATTTTGAAGAAATATGAAGTGAAGAAGCTGTGACGAATTGAATATGTGTATAATGAAGAGTCTAATAGAAGAGCCTAAGATGGCATTCCTAGCACCCAAATCTCTTATTTATAAATTTACATGAGAGGGGTTGGAGCTCTAAATTACTAGATGAACCTAAGAAGAAAATTATGTATTTGCCCTTAATGAGGTCACCACATAAGCACTTCCAGAATATTCTTGGGAAATGTGTCATGTGCTAATTCTGGGTATTATCAATAGTCCCCTCGGCTTGGTTTCGATCCTCGTGGTTGAAACTGAGCTGACAGCAGCTAGCTGAAGTCCCCTGATGACCCTGGTTCCGATCCTCATACCTAGGGCCCAGTGACCTTTTATAACTTTAACTGTTCCAAAAGGCTTTTACCCTAGCTCGATGCACCTGCAAGGCCCGAACCTTACTTCGGCTTGCTAACTCGAAGACCAAAACCTTTTCTCTCTTTTACGCCCAACGAGTTTCCTAGTTAGACGTGACCGTTGCGATGATTACCTTTCATAACCAGCTATTAGCTGAGTCCCCATGCACCATAATTACATACACCACGCCACATTTATTGCTTTTATTATAGTATCGTATAACGGTTCATTTTTCCCACATCGTCCTCTCAGTTCCCGAGAAATTTTCGTCTTCTCTTAAAATTCCCCAGAAAATTTGAATTTCAAAACTGTTATCCTTCCCCCAAACCATAAAACATTATGGAGGAAACTTCTCCTATTTATACGCCATTCTTCCCAATTCTCATTTTCCTTTCTCGATTTTAGCCTTAACCCTTATATCTGCCCTCCGCCTTTGCAAAATCCTTCTACCATTCCTCTGCAACACTACTACTATCCTCTTCTTCCTTTCTCTACCACTACTAACTTCTTCTTCTCCTCCTCCTTACCACACTCCTGCCTCCCTGCTCCCGATTTCTCAAGTTATCGACCGCCTTTCGCCACCAAGCCGGACACCCCTCACCGAAGTTTTTCCAGATTTTCAAGCCTTACACACAGAAGAAAATGGCCAGTATGTTCACTCCTTCTTCACTCATTAGTACACTGTAACTCTCTTCTCTTGTAGATGATATTGATAGGCTGCTTAACCCTTTTGACGAAGCTCTCCTGGCTGCAGATCCTTTAAACTTTTCTCCCGAACTCGTCTCAGCTGACCACTCCTCACAATGACTACCCCAGCCTCCAAACTCTAAACATCTTGAACACCCTTGACCCTAAGGACATAAAAATTCTTAGGGATAGATATCGTATCACAAAAAATGTGCATATCAAATTCCCATCATCCGAGGACCGAGGTCACCTGCCTCTTCCTGGTTACCTAACAGTTTACCAGGGGCAACTTGAGGCAGGGTTGAAACTCCCAATAGCTCTCCTCCTCGTTCATCTTTCAGCTCATTGGGATATTAACATATCCCAATTAATCCCAACCGCCATTCGGCTCATTGTCGGATTTTCTTTTCTTTGTAAATTATATGACATCCCCATGTCCTTAAACACCTTTAGGATGATTTTAAAGCTGTCCCCTATAAAGGGATTCTTTTATATTTCTCCCTGAACCGCGGGCAAACAGCTCACCTTGGGAAATCCTTCCTCCATCCACGACTGGAAGAAGTTTTTTTTCTTTGTTCGGTACCTAGATCCTCCTATGCCACGGGGTCCCTGGAACCTTTATAAAAGAGAACTTGAAATCCAAAAATGCCTCTCCTCCAAACTCCGTCGACACTAGCAGGCTCGTCGAGTCAAAATTTAGAGTAGACTTCCAGAACCAGCCTGCTATTCTTTCTAACAATATTTTGGCTTGGGCTGGACTATTCCCCACCCATAACATTCCTCTGAGCTACGATCCTCATAAAGGTTTTTTTTTTTTTTAAAACTGATACTGATGGAATTGATACTGATACTGATTTTCTAGCTTCTTGCAGAAGTCGGAGCATTCCTGAGGGGACTAGTCTCCACTACTCCTGTCGCCGATGCGGACCCTACTCCCCCCGCTGATGCGGGCTCTTCAAGTCAACCCTTACCGCCCACCGCCGGTGGGTTCTCGTCCTCAACTGCCAGCCCACCCTCGGAGGGTACGACATGCACAGCACCTCTAGACCTCACCTCGGAGATGCAAACAAGCCTGGGAAGCTTGGATGATACTCAGGTCGTCACCCTAGCTTTGCAGACTACCGACCAACCCGCACCAGAGTCCTGGTAGTCCGGGTTACCAGGAAGCGGACCAGAGAGATAGCTGCCCTCTCCTTCTCTATGGGGACCCCCAGCTCATCATCCTCGCCGCCGAGGCCCGCTAGTACAAGCATTGTTCCTAGGGGCTCTGGGGAGAGTTCCAGGAACCTTTCCCTATCCAAACAATACATTTTCTCCTATGGTAAAGTCTACTTGATTTAGAATTTGAACACAAGTTGAACTTCCTTCTCATTACTAATTTACTAATTTACCTCTTTTTGACTTGTCCAGGAGGACAAAAGTACACTCCCAAAGAGGAGAAAAGGTCTGAGGGTCACAAGACTTTTTGTGGTCCCTATTTCACCATCGACCCTCTATCGATTCCTGTTTCCTTTGGGAGTACCCAATTCTGACTCACCTCGCCGATCGACATCAACGACCGACCTTAGTTCGCAAGTGTGGCTCGTGAACAGGCAAAGTTAGTTGCCTTGCCCTGGGATATGAGTTATGTGAAGAGGCTCACTCCCCTGCAAAGGCAAAGTTAGATGATCTGCACGTCAGCCTGATGAATATAAGTGTTTTTCATTCTTCTTCAAAGCATCTAATTTTTTTTTTATGTTTGAACTTTATTGCTTGTCCTTTTTCCAGGCCATCACAATTTTGCCTTCTATTGCCGAGCGGGAGGCCTCCTTCAATTCCATCGTCAATTCAATGAAGTAGGAATTGGCTCATGCCAAATCTACTATGGACCACAAAGTGAAGGAGGCCGTGCAGGCCAACGAGATGAAATGCAACATTGAAGCTGGCAAGAAATACGATGAGTAGAAAGCCGAGTTTGACGAAGTACGGGACAGACTCCACCAGGCTGAGTTGGAGAAGAAAACTCTTCAACTCGACATCACCGATCGTGACCAAAAGATCACCGATCTCGAGAAGAGGATTCTTCAATTTCAAGAAGAGGCTGAACTGGCCGAGGCAAAGTTCAGCTCTCGGGAGAACGAACTCCTGGTCTGAGGAAGAAATGCATTCGTCACCTCGGAAGAGGCAGACGCGAATGCTAAAGGAATTCACCAATAAGGTCTTCACCATGGGGTTCACTATGGCGTGTGACTGCTTGGTGAGAAATTCTGAACTTTATCAAGGGCTGCCTTATGATGCCTCCGTCAATGAGAAGCTCATCAATGCTTTACAGGCACAATTTAAGGCGCCCGTACCGATCCCCGGAGCTCCTGAGATCGCGACCTCAGCCAGGTTGATCCTGTATCTTCTGCTTTCGAGGCTGGACCAAAGCCCGCGGGTCCATCTTCCACTTCATCAGCCGGACCTTCTAACGCAGGCCTTCCAATGCGGCTGATGAGGTTGTTGCTATAATATTCTTGATTGTAATAGATAGGATCCCCATTCTAATAGTTTAGGATCCTTTGCTTTGTTTCTAATATAACATCTCTATTTTGTAGAAACCATGTGGTCGTGGGTTCGATTCCCACAGATGGCGCCAATTGATGAACTGAGATTTTGTAGAAATATGAAGTGAAGAAGCTGTGAAGAATTGAATGTGTGTATATGACGAAGAGTCTAACAGAAGAGTCTAAGATGGCATTCCTACCACCCAAACCTCTTATTTATAGATTTACATGAGAGGGGTTGGGGCTCTAAATTACTAGATGAACCTACAAGAAAATTGCGTATTTACCCTTAATGAGGTCACCACATAAGCACTTCCAGAACATTCTTGGGCATCATCACTACCGTTTATCAGTTTATCTCTTATGCTTCTTTAAAAAAGTTCTTATTACTGTAAACTCTATTCTGTGATTATACAGGGTATAATTGGCTTCATTTCTCAGTTCTTTTTCAAATAAGGTTGGATAATCTTTTGTTCAAAGTCTTTTTCAATTTCAACTCATTCTTGGTTCTTAATCTAGCATAATTAAATCACATTTTACGTTCTTATCATGAGTTATTAGAACTTATTATGTTTCTGAAGGGTGAACACGACCTCAACGTAAAAAACAAGAAAATTCTCTCCTCCTTCTCTCTAGACTTCCTCTCACTAAAACACAGCACCTATTCTTGTCCTTTTGCCACTCGGCCATGATGTGTATAAGAGCCCTGTCAGCCATCGGTACTGAAGGGCAACCAAAAACCTTTGCACAAGCTCTTTCGGGTGGACAAATCCTAAGCCTTCACGCACCAAATCCAGATCTCGCCTTGAAAGCTCTTCAACTGCACAAAGGGGAACCAGCGATTTTCTTCTCCCAAGATGAAGTTCAACACCTTGCTGCACCATTTCGTTACACATTGGTGGGTAACTTTCCAAGAGGCACGCCGAACATGGAAACTCTTCGTAAAAGCTTTCACACCATTGGATTCAAAGGTCAGTTCACCATAGGATATCTTGATTACAAGCACATATTGATGAGGTTTTCATTGGAGGAGGACTTCCTACGATGTTGGCTCAGAAACACCTGGTTTGTTAATGGCTACTACATGAGGGTTCTTAAGTGGCACCCATTATTTACCACTGATGAAGAACCGTCCATAGCCCCTATATGGATTACTTTTGAAGGACTTCCAACAGTCTGATCTTCAACAAACATGCCGTATTTAGCCTTGCTCAAGCGGTTGGAACACCCCTTAAACTCGACTTAGCCACTACAAATTTCACCAGGCCAAGTGTTGCTAAGGTATGTGTGGAAGTAGACCTCCTATCTGACCTTCCTTCTAGGGTGTGGTTGGGGGTCGGTAATGAGGGCATTTGGCAAAAAATTACCTACGATGCAGTCCCATCCTATTGCACGAAATGCAAGAAAATTTGTCATGCCAATGGTGAATGCCGGAGAGGTGAAGTGGGGCATCCTAACCAACCTGTAGGTAACGGTGAACAAATAAAGAACTCAGCCAAGCAACCCATCCGAACACGTTGGACTCCGGTAAAGGAACACACGGCTGGACCTTCGGGCTCAAAATCAGCCCCATCTCTTCCACATGTGAATCCAGTGATAAGCTTGAAGGACCACCGAAAGGATACTCTACCAGCTGCAACCAACGTAGCTCTAACACCAATGCCAGAAATTTCCCAAAATGACGTTTTTTGGCAATGCTAACATGCGGGGAAAGTCCGTCCAACAACCACCAGAAGCAACGGTAAATGCATACCAGCCGTGGAAGGTCCAGCCACTGTTTCTTATACACATCTAGATGTGTATAAGAGACAGCCTTTAATCCCTGTGAATAAGGCCAATCCAAATCAACAAACGGATTCATAAGGGATCTACTTGACGAACCCCTCTAGTGGATTTAGACTCTATCAAATTTCAAATTTTGAGCCATTCTCATTGTGGAAGGTCAGCCCTTGAACCCCTTGGAGAGTGGGGCCAATTCGAATTTTGTGGAACCACCAACATCCTTGGCTGCACAATCAAGGGATGCTGAAAATCAGCCAACACCCCTTCACATTCGAATTTCAAACAATCCCTTCATGGATGATTCACTCATCTCTCATGGTAAAATAATGGAGGAACTACCATGTTACTATTCAGACACTGACTCCCCCCATGCAAGCCATGCAAACAACAAGGATCTTCAGCCGATCACCCCCACCTCACACACAATTGGTAAGCCCTCATCCAAAAAGAAAAGATGCAAAAGAACCTACACTGTGCCAAGGCCAATGCGCACCAGCAAAGGAAAACACCAAAAACCAAGCCAACTCCCTGTGAATTATGTTAAATGGATCGCATTTTAGTTTGGAATATTCGGGGGATAGCTAATAAACCCTCACTTCGTAGGTTAAAGTTAATCATTCAACAACATCAAATAAAACTCATTGCTCTAATGGAGCCAATGGTTGACAAAGCTAGAATCCTAATGTTTTCTAATAAGCTAGGTTTTGATAGCTGTGAGTGCAACTCAAATGGCAAAATTTGGCTTTTTTGGAACCG
Source organism: Cinchona pubescens (assembly GCA_025175665.1). Lineage (NCBI taxonomy): Eukaryota > Viridiplantae > Streptophyta > Magnoliopsida > Gentianales > Rubiaceae > Cinchona > Cinchona pubescens. The sequence goes on from JANKKI010000232.1 coordinate 3,871,561, forward strand.
AGAGCTAGGTCTCGTCCCCACATTCAGCTCGGATCAGCTCCTCCATGTTTCCATTCCTTCATCTCCTCAGCAAAGTGCCATGGAAGCCTCCTTTGTTTACGCAAAATGCACAACAGTGGAACGAAAGCTCTTTGGGAGGAACTTCGAGCTGTCCAACCTCAAACTCCCTTATGGCTGGTGGGTGGCGACTTTAATGTCATATCTAGTTCTGATGAGTACAAAGGAACTTCCCCATTGCACCTTGATGCCATGAATGACTTCAATGATTGCCTACATGCATGTGGCTTGGTGGACTTACCTTTTCAAGGCTGTAAATTCACTTGGAGTGGGAATAGACTTGGAAATTTGGTATGGAAGAGGTGATGATTTGTTAGTTAGCTAATATAGTTGACCTCGCAGTCAAATCTTTCGAATAACGATTAGAGCATTCACTGTCTCGCTCGGACCACTCGCCACTTGTGCTCAAAGCCTCCAATGAGAACACCTCAGACCAAAGCCATTTAAATTTCTTAATATGTGGACTAAACACAAAGATTTCTTGCAGGTCGTAGGCAACAATTGGCATGCAATGTACAGACCATGAGCTCCGGCTTGTCTAAGATCTCCGTTGAAAGGCTAAAGGCCGAACTCAGGAATTGGAGTCACACGGTATTTGGCAATGTCTTTGACAAGGTTAGAAGAAGCCAAACAAGAGGTCACAATCAAGGAAGAAGTACTTTTGGCACACCAGAGCCAAAGTAACCAAATTGCCATAGCTCATGCCCAGGCGATCCTTATGAGGTGCCTAGCAGAAGAGGAAGCCTTTTGGCAGCAAAAAGCAGGATGAAATGGCTGAAAGAGGGTGACAAAAACTCCAAATTCTTCCACTCCACCCTCCTAGCTAAACGACAAAGATTATGTATCTCCAAGATCAAAATTGATGGGGAATGGACTGAAAATTTGCAGCTCATTGGTGTTCAACACTAACTTGTTGAAAGGCTCTTGAAAATGTGTCCAACAAACACGGCTGGAATTGCCCCATCCCTTTCTCTTAGTACCATCTATGCACGTGTATCCGAGACAGGACAACCGGGGTTTATTAAAGAAATTGTCAGAAGGCAGTCAAATAGTTCATAACAGTCATAGCAGTCACCATGGCGTGTATAACAGACAGGAGTACTTGCGGTGAGAGATTTTCTTAAAGGAGCTAAGTTGCCACGAATGTTTACTAGTACTCTTATTGCTCTTATCCCAAAAACAGCCAATCTGAATTCTTTTAGTGACTTCCGACCCATTAGCTTGTGCACTTTCTTCAACAAAATCTGCACCAAGATATTGGCCAACCGACTTTCCCTCATTCTACCGAAGATCATTTCAGCCGAACAAGTGGCCTATGTTCAAGGGAGAGACATTGCCGATAACATTCTTCTTGTGCAAGAAATGACCAATTTCATAGATCGGAAGACGACGGGAGGAAATTTGATCATCAAACTCGACCTCACCAAGGCGTTTGATAGGCTTTCATGGCCTTTCTTATATGCCATTCTACACAAGATTGGATTTGCTGAACATTGGACTTCCCTCATCAAGAATGTGAAACCCAGTATCTTACTAGCCTTGTTCTTTGATTTTTAACTGGTTTAAAATGTTTTTCATATTATTTTTAGTCGTAATCTAGATGTGTATCTTCTTCTTGCTTTGTTTCTTCCTCATTTCTCCTAGCTGCTGGCCGAACTTCTCTTCCCCATTTTCCCCCAAAATTTTCTTGGATATCAAGTATAAATCACTTGGAAGGTAAGATTTTATGTATTTTAGCACTTTATGGCTTATGGGCTTTATGATCCAAGCTTTAATTTCAAGTTTTGTAGGATTCTTTATGGCTGAAAAAAAAACCCTCTTTGCAGCCCTATATGTTATGATTTATGTATGCTTATGGGTTGTTTTTAGTGTTTTGGAGGTTGGGAAGTGATTGGGGTTGATTTTTTAACAACTTTCCACGGTTAGATTACATATTTTAAGATTATGAGTTGGGGTTTTGTCTTCCATATGTGGCCCTAGAGTGTTATGCTATGAATGCTTATGTCTATGCATATAATGATGTTTTAAGAGTGTTTTAAGGTTAGTTTGGATAGGAATTGAGACTTGAAACCAAGTGGAATTGATTTCCCTTCATTTTGTAAGTAAGCGGAAGTTTGGCGCAGCTAGGATAATTTGGATAATTGGTTATGTTTGAAGGGTCTTTAATGATCTTTTGATGGTTTTAGGTGTTTTCCTTTGTTGTGGGATGCTATTGATATAGTCCCGGCTATTGCTCCGGTGAATCTTTCCGTTTATGCATTGGTTGGTTAGAATATGTTGTTTTGAGTTGGGTTGTAACCAAGGTCCCTTGAATACCTTGGAATTGGATTTTGTTGGCAGGGAGGATAACTTAACTTATAGCCTAGGGAGAGGCGAAGTTTTTCGGTTTTTCTGGAAAACTGAGCTTATTATCTCCTAAGCTAGCTGTAATACGAATTTGAGGGGTTAACTAAGTGTTTTGACTGGGGTTTTAGCTATGTCGATCTTGGTCGGAATTTGTGACAGGCCTCATTACTGATCTGACCATTCAAACTGTGGTTCTCTATCATTTCGCGTCGTTTCGCTTCCCTAGTCATTCTTTAACTTCTACATCTCTTCTAAGAGTCCTCTTATACTGTTTTAGGTACCACGCCACCTACCGCCGGCGATCGCGTTCGGTGATCATTTGTGCAGTTTTTGCTTTCATACGTGGTTAACATAGACCCTCTTCCCCTTGTATTTTGTTTAACGACCTTTGAAATATGTTTGGATGGATTTTAGAATGTGTATGATGTTTGGAACTGCACTTTTACCAAGTTTTGGAACTATTACATATGAAATCGGGACCAAGCTATTTTATGTTAATCAATTGATATGTTTAGTCTCTTATACACATCTAGATGTGTATAAGAGACAGCCATACCTTTGAGCCTAAAAGATACTCAGGCCCATTTATTATATTCCGGATTGAAACATGTACTTGGATTTGTTCGCTATGCTTTAGCATACTATGTTTTGAAATGATTGGATCTTTTTGGCTATGTTTTGGACATGCCTGACGTTTAAATGGCATGAGACACTTTAGAAACTGCTTCATGACTATGGTTTTCACAAATGATATTATCTTTATGTTTTCTTTTTATCGCAATGCTTGGCCCCATTTGAAGAGCTTTTATGATATACAATCCACTGAGCTAGTTATGCTCACCCCATATGATTTATAATTTTTCAAATTAGGTTTTGGAACATTTTGACAAATCCACCGCGTTAGCAAAATTTAGAAATCACCAGATTGCACATTACTGGTAGGACCTGCATATCTGTCTCAAATACACATCTTTTGTTTGGAGAGGGGTAGTGTATTAGATAGGTTTTGTATTGATGAACTTTGTTTTTGTTGTAGCATCTTTTGTACTAAGAAGGAATTTTGTAATTCGCATTTTTGTGTAAAATGAAATATTCGGTTTTATAGTTAAGAAATGGTTTGATGGTTCTATTACATTGCGGTTAAGTTTGTTGCTCTGTTCGTTTGTGCCTTGCGCTTTGGGCCGGTGTACCATTAGCGCGGCGTGTTACGGTCCCGTTTTTGGGGCGTGACATTAAGTGGTATCAGAGCATAGGTTTGAATCCTAAACCCAGTAATAGGTATTCGATGAGTCTTTCAAGGTTTAAATCGATGTGCTCGGGCTTATCTGAATTATATAAGATTTTGTTTTGCTCGCGACATTACAGGATCTGTGGAATTCTTTGACCTGGAGTTATTGATTGACTTGTTTTGGGGGGTTTTGAGAGGTCCTTGCTTATTTAATCTTTGTTGTACCTCTTTTGTTGAATCTTGAAGAGTTATTCTTTGCTCATGATTCCGTCTTTGACTCTTATCAGCTAGTATGCCGCCTAGGACGCGTTTTGGTTCTAGATGGTTAAAGGATCCTTATAGAGTGGGGACCCCGGACGGGAAGGTTATGGAGTCTAGGTTTGTTTTGGAAGGTTGTCGGTTAGAGTTTTGTGATAGGAAGTTTGAGGCTGACCTTATTCAGTTACCGATAACCGACTTTGATTTAATTTTGGGTATGGATTGGTTGGCGGCTAATGGTGCGACGATTGATTGTAAAGAGAGGTATGTGATGTTTTTCAGATGCCTGGTCTAGATACGGTGATTTTTCGTGGGAATGAAAAGAAGCCCAAGAGTAGGATTCCGAGCGTTATATCAGTAGTGAAGGCGTTTACGGCCTTAGATAGGGGTTGTGAGAGCTATTTGGCTTATGTGATAGACTCTGATAAAGTAAAGCCAGGCATTGAGGATATCCTAGTGGTTAGGGAGTTTCCGGACGTGTTTCCCAAGGAGCTTCCAGGTTTACCTCCGTCGCGGGTTGTCGATTTTGAGATTTGTTTATAGCCAGGGGTGGCACCAATTTCAAAGGCCCCCTACCGTATGGCACCTGCGGAGCTAAAGGAGTTGAAGGAGCAGCTTCAAGAACTCTTGGACAAGAAATTCATTCGTCCAAGTGTTTCACCTTGGGGAGCACCGGTCTTATTTGTTCGGAAGAAAGATGGTAGTTTGAGACTTTGCATTGACTACCGTGAGCTTAATAGGGTAACTGTGAAGAATAAATACCCTTTGCCACGGATTGATGACTTGTTTGATCAGCTTAAGGGTGCGGGGTACTTCTCTAAGATTGATTTGCGGTCTGGATATTATCAATTGAGGGTGCATAAAGGAAGAGGATGTACCTAAGACAGCTTTTCGGACTCGCTATGGCCACTACGAGTTTTTGGTTATGCCTTTTGGTTTAACTAACGCCCCTACAGCCTTTATGGAGTTGATGAATAGGGTGTTCAAGGACTATCTTGATACAAGCCTCTCAAATCTACATCGATGTGTATTAAAGACATCCTCTCCGAGCGAGGAGGCTCATGCTGAGCATTTGCGAGCAATTTTGAGCTCGTGGAGGAAAGAGCAGTTGTATGGTAAGCTTAGCAAATGCGAGTTTTGGCTTGGAGTGTTGCATTTTTGGGTCATGTGGTGTCGGAGGAAGGGGTTTCGTAGTCACAGCAGTCACCATGGCGCCCATGGATGACTATAGAACCTACCACAGGATCGAGGTGCGGAGTTTTCTCGGGCTTAGCTGGTTATTATAGGAAATTTGTGGAGGATTTCTCACGAATTGCTTCCCTTTGACGCGGCTTACCCGAAGAGAACCAAGTTTGAATGGTCGATCGAGCAGAATTATCCTACTCATGACCTGGAATTAGCTGCGATAGTGTTTGCTCTCAAGATTTGGAGGCATTACCTGTATGGAGAGCAGTGTGAAGTGTTCACTGATCATAAAAGTCTGAAGTACCTCTTCACTCAAAAAGAGCTTAATATGAGGCAAAGGCGTTGGCTTGAGCTATTGAAGGACTATGACCTGACCATTAGCTATCATCCTGGTAAAGCTAATAAGGTTGCTGATGCTTTGAGTCGTAAATCAGCTAGCCCTAGTATGGCTCTTTTGATTTGTCAGTTTGAGGCTTTGAATCAATAGGTTGTTGAGTCTACTGGGCAGATCCTTTGGCAGCATTGGTTGTTCAATCTACACTGGTGGATCGCATTAAGGTGTCCCAGTTAGATGATCCTGAGCTACGGAAAGTAATGTTGAAAGTACAGAATGGTGAGACCTCAGAGTTTCAGGTTAGAGCTGATGGTAGCTTGTGGCGAGACAGACGTTTATGTGTGCCGAACTGACTCCGAATTGAAAAGAGAACTGATGAAAGAAGCTCCCTCTTCGCGCTTATCTATTCATCCTGGGGGTACGAAGATGTATAGGGACTTGAAAATGAGATTTTGGTGGCTTGGAATGAAAAGAGAGATAGCTGAGTTTGTGGCGAGATGTTTGGTGTGTCAGCAGGTTAAGGCTGAACACCAAAGGCCCAGCGGTTTACTACGATCATTGGAGATACCAGAGTGGAAATGGGAGCATATTACTATGGATTTTGTACATGGGTTACCACGGACTAGGCGAGGTAATGACAGTATATGGGTGATTGTTGACCGCCTAACAAAGTCCGCCCATTTCTTTGGTGTTTCTTACCGATGAAGGTGACCGCTACTTTGGAGTCATTAGTGAAGTTATATGATCAGGAGATTGTCCGTTTGCACGGTGTGCCTAAGAGCATTATTTCTGATCGCGATCCCAGGTTTGTATCCAGGTTCTGGACAACCTACCAGAGAGCTTGTGGCACAACTTTGAGTCTTAGTACTGCTTATCATCCTCAGCCTAGAAAGCCAATGGAGTTTGCGGTTGGGGATAAAGTGTTTGTGAAAGTATCGCCGACTAAAGGGGTAGCTAGATTTGGGAAAGGTGGAAAGTTGAGTCCACGCTATATAGGCCCCTATGAGGTGTTGAACAAGGTTGGTGATTTGGCATACCAATTGGCTTTGCCTCCGGAGTTGTCTAGAGTTCATAATACCTTCCATGTCTCTCAGTTGAGGAGGTATATCCCTAATCCCTCTCATGTGTTGAGCCATGAACCTTTAGTAGATCGGGAGGACACGACATACGAGGAGGTTCCGGAGAGGATCTTGGATCGACAAGATAAGACATTGAGGAATAAAGTTATCCCCTACGTGAAGGTTTTATGGTCTAATCAATCTGAGCGAGAAGCTACCTGGGAGCTTGAGAGCCTTATGAGATCGAAGTATCCAGCTTTGTTCGCTTCGTGATTTCGTAAGTTTCGAGGACGAAACTTTGTTTAAGGGGGGTAGAATGTGAAACCCAGTATTTTATAAAAAATACTAGCCTTGTTCTTTGATTTTTAACTGGTTTAAAATGTTTTTCATATTATTTTTAGTCATAAAGTACTTCAACTTATTCATTTTTCAATTCGGCAAATTTTTCGGTTTACGCGATTTTGGTTCCGGCGGGTAAACGGGTCAAAAGTTGGACCAGTGTAATTAGTGCATTGTGGTGTGTGAGTGTTGTATGATGGCTGAATTATTGAAAAAAAAAAAAGAATGTTAATTTAGTAGCAAAAATTAGTTTTTGGGTTAAATAGTCAACTTGGAGACTATTTGGTCAAATGGGGAACTATTTGGGTCAACCTTGGAATCTTTTTAGTCTTCTTCTTGCTTTGTTTCTTCCTCATTTCTCCTAGCTGCTGGCCGAACTTCTCTTCCCCATTTTCCCCCAAAATTTTCTTGGATATCAAGTATAAATCACTTGGAAGGTAAGATTTTATGTATTTTAGCACTTTATGGCTTATGGGCTTTATGATCCAAGCTTTAATTTCAAGTTTTGTAGGATATTCTTTATGGCTGAAAAAAACCCTCTTTGCAGCCCTATATGTTATGATTTATGTATGTTATGGGTTGTTTTTAGTGTTTTGGAGGTTGGGAAGTGATTGGGGTTGATTTTTTAACAACTTTCCACGGTTAGATTACATATTTTAAGATTATGAGTTGGGGTTTTGTCTTCCATATGTGGCCCTAGAGTGTTATGCTATGAATGCTTATGTCTATGCATATAATGATGTTTTAAGAGTGTTTTAAGGTTAGTTTGGATAGGAATTGAGACTTGAAACCAAGTGGAATTGATTTCCCTTCATTTTGTAAGTAAGCGGAAGTTTGGCGCAGCTAGGATAATTTGGATAATTGGTTATGTTTGAAGGGTCTTTAATGATCTTTTGATGGTTTTAGGTGTTTTCCTTTGTTGTGGGATGCTATTGATATAGTCCCGGCTATTGCTCCGGTGAATCTTTCCGTTTATGCATTGGTTGGTTAGAATATGTTGTTTTGAGTTGGGTTGTGCCAACCAAGGTCCCTTGAATACCTTGGAATTGGATTTTGTTGGCAGGGGATTTACGACTCAAAGCATCGGCAACCTTATTAGCTTTACCAGGATGATAGCTAATGGTCAGGTCATAGTCCTTCAATCTAGTAATACGAATTTGAGGCGTTATGGATGACTCTTAGAACCTCTCTCTTACTACTCCTCTAGATGTGTATATGATTCCTTTATTTTTACCAAAGAGCTGTTGGTGTCGTTTTCTATCATTTCGCGTCGTTTCGCTTCCCTAGTCATTCTTTAACTTCTACATCTCTTCTAAGAGTCCTCTTATACTGTTTTAGGTACCACGCCACCTACCGCCGGCGATCGCGTTCGGTGAATTGACCCGTTGCCTATATGAATCAGGCAAGAACCAAATCTATAAGTCGGTTAGAACCTGTCTCCGATCATATGTTTGGATGGATTTTAGAATGTGTATGATGTTTGGAACTGCACTTTTACCAAGTTTTGGAACTGTTATTACATATGAAATCGGGACCAAGCTATTTTATGTTAATCAATTGATATGTTTGCAAACTCTTTTGATATGAAAGCATTTTATGACTGTTACAGCTCTAGGTGACCTAGGCATATAATTCAATGTGTTTCTTATATGTTTGATTTGGGAGAACCAGTTCTATAGTCATCCATGGGACGCCATGGTGATTGCTATGATATTATGAACTATTTGATCGGGGTCTTGTGATGGGATAACTTGACCTCCGGTCGGACTAGTAGGTGTGGTAGATTTCTAGATCTACTATAGTACTGAGTACCTTTGAGCCTAAAAGATACTCATGCTATCTTATTATACATCTGGATTGAAACAGTACTTGGATTTGTTCATTATATGCTTTAGCATACTCATGATTTTGAAATGATAGGGCCACATCATGCTCAAAACCACCAACTCATAATTTTAAGCTTTCATGAGACACTTTAGAAACTGCTTCATGACTATGGTTTTCACAAATGATATTAGTCTTTATGTTTTCTTTTTATCGCAATGCTTGGCCCCATTTGAAGAGCTTTTATGATATCCACTGAGCTAGTTATGCTCACCCCACGAAGATTTGTCATTAGCTCGATTAGGTCTCGTATACACATCTAGACCGCGTTAAGCAGCTTTTAGATTTTCTCCAGATTGAAACATTGACTGGTAGGACTCTGCGGATAATCTTCCAAGCTTCTCTTTTGTTTGGAGAGGGGTAGTGTATTAGATAGGTTTTGTATTGATGAACTTTGTTTTTGTTGTAGCATCTTTTGTACTAAGAAGGAATTTTGTAATTCGCATTTTTTGTGTAAAATGAAATATTCGGTTTTATAGTTAAGAAATGGTTTGATGGTTCTATTACATTGCGGTTAAGTTTGTTGCTCTGTTCGTTTGTGCCTTGCGCTTTGGGCCGGTGTACCATTAGCGCGGCGTGTTACGGTCCCGTTTTTGGGGCGTGACAAAGAACGTTTTGGAGGAATGTTGGTTTTCTGTACTCACCAAATCAATGGAGCACCCAAGGGATTCTTTAAATCCACTAGAGGGGTTCGTCAAGGAGACCCCTTATCACCCCTTTTATTCATATTAATGTTGGAGACATTTTCACAGGGATTAAAGGCAAAAGTTCACGAGGGTAAAATTTCAGCTTACTCACTCCCGCAACAATGCCCAACTACCTCCCACTTGGCCGTCGCAGATGATATTGTCATTTTCAAAAGGGAGAAACCAAATCCATTCGACACTTAACGAGCTTCTTAGCACGGTTTGAGAACTCCTCCGGCCAGCTCTTTAACAAGTCCAAAAGCTTCTTTTACCTATCAAAGAAGGCAGCATCTGGTCGCATTAGGATGATCCAAGCCAAGACGGGTTTCACCCACAACTCCCTCCCCTTTAATTACTTGGGTTGTCCCATTCACAAAGGCAAAGGACGGCGCACTATCTTCCAGCCATTGAATGAAAAGGTAGCTTCCCGGATTCATGGTCTTCGGTTGGGGACTCTCTCCCGGAGGAAACTTACAATTCTTGAAATTAAAGTTCGATGTGCATTCCCATCTACCTATTATCGGTTCTCCTTCCCCCAAGATCAGTAATTAAAGAGTTGGAGCTGCAATTTGCAAACTTCTTCGGGGGCAGCTCAAACGAGGTGCTAAAACGACATTGGATCGCATGGGGTAAAGTTTGCCAGCCAACCTATTCCAATGGTCTAGGGATTCCACCACTAGAAGATGTGGTACACGAGGCTTTAGTATCAAACTTTGGTGGAAGTTTCGAAGGGGCAGCTCTTTGTGGTGTTCCTTTCTTCAAGGCCGCTACCTTAAGGGCCAACACCCTACCTTGGTCGCTGAGAGCTCTTCGTTCCGCTGTTGTGCATTGTGCGTAAACAAAGGAGGCTTCCATGGCTCTTTTCCAGAAGGAGCAATGTGTTTCGGATGAGAATAACCTGTCTCTTATACACATCTAGATGTGTATAAGAGACAGGAATAGAGTCTGAGCCTAATGGTTCACGTATTTCCCATGTTTGGGGTTCTAATGGTTCTTATATTTCATCTTTGGACGATAAGATACTCCATGGAGGAGCTGCAAACCATTGTCGCAATTCTCAATGAAAGAATCATTTGTGATGAACCAGACCGGATTGTTTGGACCCCTACATCTACTGGTTCCTTTTCACTCTCAACGACATATGCCATAACGGTGCGGACTTTTTCTAGACAAATGATTTGGGATGGGAGACTCCAACTGAAGATCTCCATTTTCATATGGAAATTGCTGAATAGGAGGCTGCCACTAGATGATATTTTGATTACAATCGGCTTTTCCTTAGCCTCCAATTATATTTTAGTTCTCAGGAGAGTCCTTGGATCATCTTTTGTGGGTGCGCTATCTCACGCCAAGTTTGGTACTTTTTCGAAACTTGGCTAGAGGTGATGATCGCACCTTCAACGACCATCTTAGACAAGCTTAGCTCATGGTGGTGGGCTGCAGCAATAGCTTCCACAATTGGGCTTCCCAATCCACAAAATCCTCCCTTGTATAATATGTTGGTTCTTATGGAAAGCTAGGAACATGGCTGTGTTTGATGGGAAAATAAGTAGTGCTGCTGTCATCATTGCCAACATCAACTCATATTTAGTGAATATTTCCTCATGTTCCAACGGAGCAATAGCCGGCCTATGATGAATGAGCTTATCACACGGTACATGTCTCTCAACTCTTACTTTCTAGAAACCTAAGAGAATCTTGGCGGTCAAATGGGAATGCCCTCCTCCAGGATGCTTCAAATTAAATGTGGATGGCGCCTCTAAAGGTAATCCGGGAATGGCAGCAGGTGGTGGCGTCATAAGGGATCACAAGGGCCATTGTATACGGGCATTTTCAAATGGTTATTTTCAGCAAACCAGCTTTCAAGCAGAGGTAATGGCACTTGAAGAGGAGCTCAAGCTCTGTGACAGGTTGCGGGTTCACCCATTGGAGGTTGAGATTGATTCACTCATCCTAGTCAACACTTTGAATGCCAAGTTCGTCGCCACCAATTTGGAGTATTGATGACCAACTCCATGTCATACAAGGCCTTTGTGTTGGAAAGCATATTTCATTTAAACATATTTTCAGAGAGTCTAATCAAGTTGCTGATAGATTAGCTAATGAGGGTATTGCAAATCCAATGTATGTTGAGTACGAGCACAACACCATTCCTTGCTCTATAAAAGGTCTGGTTTGGCTAGATGCTAGGGGCTACCCTAACCTTCGATATTGTAATAACTCATAAAATAAATAAAAGTTCTGCCCACCTTTTGGGCGTTTGATTAAAAAAAAAAAAAAAAAAACTCTATTCTGAAAGTTGAAAAATATTTTTCGTTTTCTGGTAATAATTGAGAAGCCATTTGGTTATATATCTTCTTAAAGCTCTTATTTGTCCCTCTTATTACAAGTGAGAGAAGTTGGACCATCTGTAGAATTAAATAATATATTTTTAATTATGACGTAAATCGGGAGTTGAATATAGGATACTGGTTAAGCGTCATTACAACTTTCCTCGTTGTAAAATGAGGGTTCTTTTTTTTTTTAATTTTATTGAATTATAGAAGAAAAGGCGGAGCTCTATTGTTTCTTCCATTCATAGAAATTTTATGGGTTCATTTTAGAGATTTTTGTAGGTGCTTGTTCCATCTGAGGCTGAGAAACTTCATTTGTATGAAGCAAAATATCTAGCTTTGCTAGTGGAGGTATCACATTATCAGTTCTCTGCCTGCTGTTGTTTATTGTCTTTGAAATGGTGATGCCACTTTTTTAGGAATTCTTGGCACTCTTTGCATTACTAGAAGTCACGCATCTTCTATTCTTTGGCTGCAACACGTGAAATGGAATAGATTTGTTTCAATAATTTATACTTTTAAATAAAAGTTTTAGGGGATAACAGGGCAAAGTTTTGATTTTGAGAATAATGATATCCTGTGTAATGGATATATGTATCTATGAGGACAGTTCTGAATCTATCGGGGCCTCTTTTCCTTGCTGCTCTAGGGATATCTCGTTGTTGTACTACCGTATGTGTGGTAGTTTTGGAAGGTGGTAAAAGCAAGGAATGCTCATACAAGACTTTACACATTGCATGACATTCGAGGTAAAACTAGAAAACTTGAGACATTGCATGACATTCGGGATAAAACTAGAAACTTTTATGAATGAATGACATTATGTTGCTTTGTGATGAAGCTAGAATTGGATTCTAGGAGGAGAGAGAGAGAAAGTGGAATATCCGAGTTGCAAGTGTGTGATTTATTATCTGAATTGTCTCTTTTTTAGTAGCACTCAAGCCCCCTATTTATAGATTTACACGAGTAGGCTTAAGGCTATCTCTATGCTAGCTCACACAAAGCTCAATTACATAATTGCCCTTAATGAGGCTGCCACGTAAGCACTTCTAGAACAATTTAGGTAAGAAGCTATGTGTGTTACTAATCCACATTATCATTAGTCCCCTCGGCTTGGTGCCGAGCCTAGTGGAGAGGGACCGAGCCGAAAATGGCTGTTCGCAGTCCCCAACCGAAGACCGAAAAGCAAGAGTATTTACCGATCCGAGGTGAAGCCTTCGGAACAATTTCGCAACCTTTGCCGATCCGAGGTCATAACGATCCTTGGATCCTCGGCGAGTCATACCAGCAGCATTAACTCTCAAGGGTGACGTTTTCGTTGAGTCCCCATGCACTGATTTCACATTTAATGCTCTGCATTATATGCTCCGATTTTGCAGCAGAACGCCTCGCACTACGCGGCGTAACGCCGGTACCACGTCTCGATTTTCACGCCAAAACGCCTAGTTTTACGCGCCGTAACGCCAGACCACGTCTCGATTTTCACGCTAAAACGCCTCATCTTTCCCACCTAAAGCCTTTTTTCATTTCGAAACCATCAATTTTCCCCCCCAGAAACACAGAACATTCTGGATGAAACTTCTCCTATTTATACCCCCATTCACCCCCAAATCTCTTTTCTTCTTCTTACTTACCTTCCTCTCACCCCCTTTTACTCTATTTTTCCCAGAAACTTACACTCCCTCCTTCTTTCCTTTCTGCGCTCATCTACCCGAGACTTACATAATTTCCTCTTCCTTTACCCTCCGCCGTATCACCGTTGCCGGTTTTCGACTGCCGCTCTACGCCACCACCGGACACCACTAGGAGTTCTTTCTTAAAACTCCCACACGCTCTCAAAACTGAAGACTATGGCCGGTACGTTCACTCCCACCTCTCTCATTAGCACACCGGTACCTCCTTCTCCGGTAAACGCCGTTGACAGGATGCTAAATCCTTTCGACGAAGCGCTTCTGGCAGCAGTGCCATTAAACTTTCCTCCCGATCCGCTCTTTTCCGAACCTCCACAAAACGACCACCCTAACCTTCAAACCCAAAACATATCGAACTCCCTTGACCCCGTTCCGAAGGCTTCACCTCGGATTGGTATAATACTCTTGCTTTTGGTCTTCGATTGGGGACTGCGAACAGCCATTTTCGGCTCGGTCCCTCTCCACTAGGCTCGGCACCAAGCCGAGGGGACTAATGATAATGTGAAGAAAGATTAGTAACACACATAGCTTCTTACCTAGATTGTTCTAGAAGTGTTTACGTGGCAGCCTCATTAAGGGCAATTATGTAATTGAGCTTCGTGTGAGGCCTCCTCGTGTAAATCTATAAATAGGGGGCTTGAGTGCTTACTAAAAAGGAGACAATTCAGATAATAAATCACACACTTGCAACTCGAATATTCCACTTTCTCTCTCTCTCCTCCTAGAATCCAATTCTAGCTTCATCACTTTGCACTATGCTTGATGCTTAAAGGAAATCATGTGACGCTCATCCTTTAAATTCTTGTAACAATGAATTGGGAAATATTAGCCTGCAAGCTTGTTAAGGACTTATTTATGGGTCTTAAACTTGGTTCCCTTTATTTGAATTTTGGAAGGGAAAGGATGAAGAGGAGATGGGATAGTGAGATCGATAAGAATTGAATCCCCGTTCAAAGATGAGGAAACAATGTCCTTGAAGTTACAATTGCTGATGTTGCTTGGGGATTCCAGGAAATGGATGGGGTTGTAGTTATAGATTTCAAGTTTTCATATTTGAGTTTAGATCTACGAGCTGTTGATTGTGTTTTTAGGTTTTCCATTGTGAAGATGCAAATCATCTCGACCCAAATTACATATTCATTCATCTTCAGCATTCACGGCCTGAAGGGCTCTTACTTTTCATTCCAAGAAGGTCTCCTAAAATTTATTACTTAACAAAAGAGAAGTATCGTATGTACACCCTGAAGCAAATTATGAAATAAAATTATTACACTTGGCAAGCTATAATTGGAAAATGGTTGCAAGAATTTGGGTGGCCTAATTAATTTATAGTCTGCTTGTAAAAGTATCTTAATTTGATATTATAGTCTTCTTATGGTTTAGCTTAATCCTAAGTATTCTTACTTTTATGTGTAGCTTCTGAACTTAACTTTTAAAAGATCAGAGGTAGATGCAATACAGAATAATAAGAATCGTTCTGCAAGTCAAATTACTTTTCTGTATTAAGATCTTTTCATGTAAAATCCGACTTGTATTCCTGCTACATGTGTAATTCCATTAACTTACATGCATGCTATTGACATCCATGTGATATTTTTCCGTCTATCAATGCAGAGTAGCCCGATATAACCCTTCACTGTCAAGTCCTCGAATTTTGTCTACTAGTGTTAACATTTCTTTTGTGGCAGGCATTGCTTCTGAACTTTATCATTGTTCCATTATTTGACTGATATTTGTCATAAAAATGGAAGGTGGTAACTACCTTGGTCATTTACTTGCTGGTACGGGGTTTTAATACCTTGAACGTTGTAAAAAGTGATGAATGCATGTGTATTGTTTAGTTAATACACACAAATATGTATAACTAATTAAGATCCAAATTCTATTATGGACTCATTCACTTGATGTACATGTACGGGATCAGAACTTTTAATAAGCCACCATATGTAGTTTAATAGGGAGGCATCTTTTGTAATTGGTGTTGGGGAAAGGACTAGATGTCATCAACATAAATTCCCTCCTTAGCTGTGTTCCAGGGTAGACTATTTTTGACATTTACATCCAAAAGATGCACATGAATTGTTGGATTTTTAACAGTTCACGATAGTTATCTTTATCATTTATGAATCTAAGATCGAGTTTGATCCTTTTAAGGTACTTCTTTCCTGGTGTGAATTTTGTTTCGGTTGATCGAAGATGAAAAGTAGTAATTACACACATTTAAGATGGACAAACTTTCCTTCCTATTTTCTCATTGGGTTGTAATTCTCTAGCTTTCTACTTTCATTTTTTGTTGATCTATTCTTGGTCATGGTCATCTTATCATTTTGATGATTTTATATGTATGATCCATTCTGTTGAATGTGTATTGAATTCTATCTGGCTAGGCTTATGTACTATACTTTTATGGTTTTACCATCTTCCCCTCCCTTTAACAACACGAATAATTGAAATCATACCATCATATCCCCCTTTTGGATGTCAGTTGTATCTGGAATAAAATGAAAATTTTATGCCCTTATAGAATACCAACCAGCTCTTGATTGTGTGATCTATGATGGACCCTAGAAATAGATGAGTGCTCCACTGATGAGTTGAATTACGCAATCATTTACCCAACATCTTCTTCTTGATTAATTGACCCAACTTCTCATGTATATCAAGTTTGCTAACACAATCAACATGCTACCATGATTTCACTGAACAAATTCTTGCACTCATGTATGCAGTCTTTGTTCACGAACAAAAATTTGTTCGTGCATTTGGTGTTGGATCCTATTGCTGTTAATGAAACATTAACAGAAGCATCATTTGCAGCTCGATATGGTTGCTTGGTCTCCATTGAGAAAGTAAGCTGCCATTCTATTTGAGTAAGAAAGATAAATTCATGTTGATGTAATCTAACAATTTTTTTCTTGCCATGCAGGTTGAGCATCTGGATGATGGTGCTTTAGTTTTCATAAGGGGCATAGGTCATGTGAAGATTGTAAGATTTGCACAGGTAGTGATAATTCATAGGCCATTCAGTGTCAAGTTGTATACAAGATAAAACATGGTACTTTGCCTTGTTTAGTTGTCATTTATTTACTGACCAGATTGGTGAACTAATTATACTCCATTTCAGTAGTTATCGATCTTCTTCTTTCTTTCATGTTAATGTTGTTAATTAGTCATATACCGAGTAAATTCTGGTTGAACTACTATGTCCTAGTTTGTGTTAGATAAAAAAAAATTCTGGTTTGTGCATTAGAAATGCTTTATTGGTTGTTTCCTTCCCCGTGTGTTTCAATGTTTTCTTTCTATGAAGTATTTAGAGGTATGACATCTATGCTTTTTCCTATTTTGTCTGAATTCTTGCGGAAGCATTGACAATTACATATTTGCTTTCATTGTCATCCAGGCACATCTTACTTGAAATAAATTGCAGGAAGAACCTTTCTTATGTGGTGCAGTCATACCACTAAAGGATAATGTATTACATGAAGCTGCTGAATTAAACAGAAAAGTGTTGAAATAGTTTGGAGATAAAGTTGAAGGTTCTTCTTTCCCTATCTATTTAAAGGATCTAGTGTAATTTCAGTAATTGTTTTTGTCTTTGACAAGATGGCGCTTGTGCTAGGCTTTTGTGGTTGTTTCTGTGATGACTTAAAGTGAAAGGCAATGTGAGATGTAAATCTTTGGCTTGCACTTGTCTTTGAGGCTACCTAGTCTTTTTGAACTTTGAATTGTTATTGAGTAATGCATGTCTTCCAAGTCGTATTAAATATTCATCTGTTATGGTGAGGAAATTCTAGTGCTTCAAATATTTAATGAAAGTCATATCTTTTCAAGTCTCTATAAGTTATAAATATGAGCTCATCATTGACAAAGACTATGTAACTAGATGTGTACACAACCTGCATACATCATGGTTTTGGTGCTTTTGAATCAGCTGATCTTAGCTCTTTTTAAGGCGAAAGCTGTTTCGAATTTGCTTTTGACTACTGCTGTAGTGTTTTAAGTTGGAAAAGCTGATTCTCAGGATCAACCCTTGGAGTGCTTTTTGAATTAACTTTTGGATTTCCAAAAACTTTTTCGCATAAAAATAAGCTTTGACTGTGTAAACAACATTTCAAAGAATTGTTGTTTCATAAGTAGCTTGAGAAAAGATGAAGCAAATGAGAATATACAAATATATTTATGTGCATCCTTGTTCTTAAAACAAACTTGATACCTATCTATGAGAATGCCATACAAGATGAATTAGATTGGCTCTTTGATCTGAAATATCTTATTTGATATTAGGGGATGGCAGCCAATTTTAGCATCTCATTGGTAGATTGTACGTAGTATTTCTTATCATGATGATAGTCTAGTTAGCTTAACCTTCTTTTTTTTTTTTCAAACAATAACAGTCTATTTTATATATGTAGAATATGTGCAAATATACAAAAGGAGCAACTGCTCAATTTGACACCTGTGCAAGCTCATTAAACCACAGGGTGAACAACATGTTCCACTCACAATTTTCCTAAGATCAACTGCAAAAACAACCAAGCTAGCTACAATTCTATTTTCCTGACTAAGTATGTAATCGAAAGAGATACACATCTTAAACTATCTGCTAAAACACAAATTATCTTGCAGATAAATAGCCAATCTTCCATCATCAGTACATTGGTTCTGCAAATTTTGAATCAGTCTATGATTGCTGGACTGAATTACCACTCTATTCCAGCCTTCATCCTTAGCAAGAATAAGAGCCTTTCTAATAATTTCAGCATCCAACAAGTCAGAATCCCAACTGTAATCTCTCCCTTTTGCCCAAAGTGAAGCCAAGATACCTGTATTGCTGAAGATTGCCAGACTTGTTCCTGATTTTAGTTTATTTTTGTTAGTCACACAGCCAACATTGATCTTGATACAATTTTGCCTAAGTGCCTCATTACTTCCATGATCTTCCAGCAAGATTGTTTCGGCTGATCTCTCTCAAGTCTTGTGACAACATTTCACCTCCTTGTATTCTAGCCATTCATCTAACGCTTTGTTCATCATCAACAATGGGTCAGTCTGTGTCTCATTGAAAACAACATTATTTCTGCCTATCCAAATTCGCCGAAACAATATTTACAGTCAGGGCTGCACAGTCTCCATCATTCCTTAACTTAGTTTCTTCCATGATCTGAAACCACCACTTCAAAAAATCACAACTACTAACTTTATTCCATCTGATTGGATTGGTGCCAGCCTTCAAACTTCATCTGCTCTATCACAAAAGAAAACCATATGTTCTATTGTTTCAAGATTAGTACCACATTTAGTGCATTTTGGTACCCCCTTCTTGATCCTTTTGTGAATCACTTCATTAACTGGAACTATACCATTAAGACATTTCCACAAAAAATATTTGATTTTTGGTTCGATCTCTAATCCCCAAGTAAATTTCCACTATTGATGTTGCTGATTCTTCATGCTGGTTTCCCCTTCAATGGATATGCCATGCTCTTTATTTTTTTGTCTTCTTTTAGCTTCAGCATAACCACTGGTGATAGTATAACAGCCTATTGAGGAATGATGCCAATACCATCTGTCTCTCTTAGTTGGCATGCTAATTGGAGTTTTAAGGATTATTTCTGAAATCTAAATCTTATCAACTTGACTGAAAACCTCTTGGATTACATCTTTATTCCACTCTGAACCCCTAATCAGTTGGTTAACAATTTTTAGTTCTGTCTGTGCTGGCTTCACTGTCCGAACCTTCCCCTCGTTGGCATTTGGAATCCATCTGTCCTCCTAGATCAAAATTGAGCTCCCATCACCTAATCTTTTCTTAATCCCCCATCCATCAAAGTCCTAACCTTACTTACACTGCCAAAACCTGGAAGCTTCTTTAGGTATAACTGAGTTTAGGGGGGAAGACTGAGGATAATAGTTAGCTTTCAGCACCTTTGAAACTATCAGATTAGGATTTGTTAAGAATCTCTGAACTTGCTTAGCTAACAATGCATCATTGAAAGATTGTATATCTCCAAACCCAAGTCTCCCTATCTTCTACTATCAGATAATTTAGCTCATTTCATCCAGTGTGTCTTGCTGTCATTCTCCTTGGAGCCTGTTATAGAGAGAGAAAAATATCTTGTTTATTCTCACTCACATCTGTCAATAGAGTACATAAGATATGTATATATACAAGTGTAGAATAATCTAGATCCTAAATTAAACTAATCAATTTACATCCGTACATCCTAAAATCAAGCTATCTAAATCCTACAATCAAGGTAAATCAATTAGCCTACAATCAAGGTAAATCAATTAGCCTACAATCAAATCCTACAATTAAGTAAATATATTTACTTACCATATTTACAACACTCCCCCTTAAGATGGAGCATAGATGTTAATCATGCCCATCTTTATACACATCTAGATTGTATAAGAGACCACTCAAAGCCTTGGTGAAAAGTCTTTATCCTATTTAGATTTTTACATGCTTGGTAGAGATTAAATTTTCCTGGATCTTCTCACGGATAAAGTGACAATCAACTTCAATATGTTTGGTCCTCTCATGAAGAACCCGATTTGATGCAATATGGATAGCAGCTTGATTGTCACACCATGACTTACCAATCTCACTTAACAATTGATGTATCCATATCAGGTCACAAGTTGCATCATTGTGCCACGGCTCTATATTCTGATTCTGCACTAGATCGAGACACTACATTTTCCTTCTTGCTTTTCCACGATACCAAATTACCTCCAACAAAAACACAATACCCGGTTGTGGATCTCCTATCAATTTTAGAACCTGCCCAATCTGCGTCTGAGAAACACTCAATACGAGTATGACCATGATTACGGTATAGTATACCACGTCCTGGAGCTCCTTTGAGATAACACAAGATCTGCTCTAAAGCTGCCCAATGAGTGGTTCTTGGTGAAGACATAAACTGGCTCACAATACTGACAGGACATGCAATGTCAGGACAAGTCACCATCAGATAATCCAATTTTCTAACTAATCTCCGGTACATTGTAGGATCTGAAAACAGCTCCCCATCATCTGCTGTAAGTGGCATATTAGTGATCATCGGTGCACTACAAGGTTTAGCACCCAACTTCCCTGTTGCTGTCAAAAGGTCAAGGTTATACTTTCTTTGAGACAAAAAGATACCCTTAAGATTTTACACTTAGTAACCTCAATGCCTAAGAAGTACTTTAACATCCCCAAGTCTTTGGTTTGGAATGAGTTTGAAGAAAAGATTTAAGGACTGTAATACCTGCACTATTACTACTAGTAATAACAATGTCATCACCATAAACAACCAACAAGATAAGGCCAGCTTTAGATTGTTGATAGAAAATAGAATGGTCACAGTTACTCTTCTTCATGCCAAACTCTTGAACAACCCCACTAAACCGCCCAAACCAAGCATGAGGACTCTGTTTTAAACCATATAATGACTTTTGAAGTCTACAAACCTTACCAGACTCCCCCCTGAGCAACAAACCCAGGTGGTTGCTCCATATATACTTCTTCTTGCAAGTCCTCATGCAAAAATATATTTTTGACATCTAACTGGTGCAAAGGCCAATCATTAGTAATAGCAAGGGAAATAAACAAACGGACAGAAGCAAGTTTTGCCATAGGAGAGAAAGTATCAGAATAATCTACCCCATATGTCTGAGCATGTTATTACCCTTTTGCTACAAGACGAGCTTTTAGCCGTGCAACAGACCCATCAGGGTTAACTTTAACAACAAACACCCATTTACAACCAATACATGCTTATTAGCTGGTAGATGTACCTGTCTCAAGTACCATTGTTGTCTAAAGCCATCATAAGAGACTTCCATAGCAGCTCGCCAACTAGGATGAGCCAAAGCCTCAGGAAGAAGAGTCAGAGGAACCGACACTGAATCTAAAGAAGCAATGAAACATCGCAAAGAAGGAGACAAATGTTCATATGAAGCAAATGAAGAGATTGGATGAGAACATTGTCTTTTACCTTTTCGAAGAGCAATAGGTTGATCAAGATCAGATCTGTAGACGGAGGAGTTGGTGGAGGATGTGAGTCTGTGTGTTGAGTCCGACGAGTGTACACTTGAGTGATAGGTGGTCTCGTAGGAATAGAAGGACTAACAGGGATTGTCACAGTATAAACTAGAATATTATCTTCCTCCCCTCACAATCATAAATATTCTAGTAGGAGATTCATGAAAGAATAGAGTGGTCTCAAAAAATGTAACATCAGCAGAAATTAAATAATGACCTAAAGTAGGAGAATAGCATCTATATCCCTTTTGAAGACGAGAATATCCTAAAAAAACACACTTGAGACACTTAGGATCCAATTTAGACACTTGAGGGTGAACATCACGAACAAAACAAGTACTCCCAAAAATACGTGGTTCAATCGGGAATAAGTTTCGAGAAGGAAACAAAGTTGAGTAAGGAATCTCACCAGCAAGTACAGATGATGGCATGCGATTAATTAAGAAACAAGCTATTGAAATAGCATCCGCCCAAAATTGCTTTGGGACCTTCATTTGAAAAATGAGAGCTCTAGCAACTTCTAGTAAGTGTCTATTTTTCCTCTCGGCAACACCATTTTGGGGTGGTGTCAACACATGAAGATTGGTGAAGAATTCCATTTTCTGACATGAAGGAATCAAAAGGATGAGAAAAGTACTCTTTTACATTATCACTTCTTATATCAGTTAGTGTACACGGAGATATTAAATTGTGTTTTTATTTCAGCACAAAAGGAACAAAAGATGTTGAATAATTCTGATCTATTTTTCATTAAATATAACCAAGTAACACGAGAATAGTCATCCACAAAGGTGACAAAATACCTCAAACCAGACTCAGAAATCACTGGACAAGGACCCCAAACATCGGAATGAACTAATTCAAAAGGGAACGCAACCCGTTTATTGACCCTAGGCAAATAAGAGACACGATGATGTTTGGCAAATTGACACGTCTCACAATCTAAATAGGATAAACTTTGAAAATTTGGAAACAACTTCTTCAAAATCGACAAAGGAAGATGCCCTAATCGATAGTGAACTTCAAGAGGTATCAAAGTGCTTGAACATGCACTAGGTTTTGGCACTTTCATTGAAGGAGTTTCGAGTAAATAAAGACCGCTAGACTCATGTCCTCTACCAATAATCTTCCTCGTCATAAGATCCTGAAACACACAATGATCAGGGAAAATGTATGAGACAAAATAATTGAGAGCACGAGTAATTTTACTAACCGAAAGTAGGTTGAACGAAAAATTAGGCAAACACAAAACTGATGACAACGAGATAGATGTTGTAGGATTGGCTATTCTAGAACCCACAACAGAAGTCATTGACCCATCTGCCAAGGTAGCACTTGGAAGATTTGTGTGAGAACAAAAGGAGGAAAGGATACATGTATCACTTGTCATATGGTCTGTAGCACCTGAATCAATGACCCATTTGCTAGAGAATGACACAAGACATGAAGTAGGTTTACCTGACTCATTAAGAGAAGATGGAATAGTTGACTTTAGTGAGGCTTGGTACTTGGTAAAGTGAGCAAATTCATCAACAGAAACAAGTATAGATTTATCCACAGATGAAGGCTTTGTAGACTCATGGTTACTCTCTTGAGATGAAAGCTGGCAATCTGAGAATGCTGTTGAGGTTTGCCATGAAGTAACCAACATGTACACTTTGTGTGACCAGGTTTTTGACACGTGTGACATGATAACAGACACATTGATTTTGGTCATGTTGTCCATGACTAGCATTTCCTCCATCTTGAAAACCATGTGCATTTCGACTACCATTGTTTTTTCCTCGACTAGCCTCATTTAAAGTACCTCGACTCACGAGGGCACTAGTAACACTAGGAGGAGAATGTCGAGATCCCTCAACTCGTAACACTAAAGTGAAGGTGTCACAGAGAGAGACAATTTCTGGACGGGAAAGAATCTGTGTTCGAGCAGCATCAAACTCAGATGGCAATCCTGCAAGGAAACTCATAATAGCCATTTGCTCATGTTGAGACTGTTGAGTTTTCACATCAGCACTCAAAGGAAGAAGAGCATTCAACTCCTCATACACCCGTTTAAAATCTATAAAATACTCGGTAAGAGATCTTTCTTGTTTTTCTGGATGATAAAACTCCTTACAAACATCATATATATGATTGAGATTATCCTTACCAGAATATAGGAAAGCCAAGTAATCCGTAAGATCTTTAACGCAAATTCACAGTGATTAATCAAACCGATTACCTCGGTATCGATAGAATTTCGAATCTGCAAGAATATTCTTGCATCTTCTCTTAACCAAGCCTTCTTTGCAGCATCATCTGATGGTGGTTCATCAATAAGATGATCATCTTTATCAATACTACGGAGATACACCCGCACAGTTTTACTCCAATCCAAATAGTTCCTGCCATTGAATTTGTGTTATGTGATTTTTGTAGTCATAGGAATAACATAAGAGATAACTGCCTTCATCTCTCTGCTATTAGCCACTGTGGTGTTTGCCATTACAACTCAGTGCAGGAATTTTAATGCACCAAACTAGAGATTGAAAATTGACTCAACAGGGTCACGAAAAAGATAACAAAGCCTAAAGCTCTGATACCTTGTTATAGAGAGAAAAATATCTTGTTTATTCTCACTCACATCTTTCAAGAGTACATAAGATCTGTATATATACAAGTGTAGAATAATCTAGATTCTAAAATTAAACTAATCAATATACACTTTACATCCTTACATCCTAAAATCAAGCTATCTAAATCCTACAATCAAAGTAAATCAATTAGCCTACAATCAAGGTAAATCAATTAGCCTATAATCAAATCCTACAATTAAGTAAATATATTTACTTACCATATTTACAACAGAGCCCCACCAAAAATTTGCCATCAAGCCACTTATTTCCTTGCATAATTTCTTTGGCAATTTAAAGCATGACATCACGTACACTGGCCTAGAAATTGCCATAGATTTGATTAAGGTTTCTTTCCCAGCTTGACTCAGAAACTTGATCTTCCAGTCTTGCACTTTCTTTCTCACTTTTTCTTTCACAGCTCCAAAAATATGATGCTTAGACCTAGAAATAACCATGGGAAGTCCCATGTATTTTCCGTGTTCAACACATTTGACTCTGCCAAAAATAGAACAGATTCCTTCCTTCAGCTCAACTGCAGTGTTCTTGTTGAAGAAGACAGAAGATTTCTCTAAGTTCACCATCTGTCCAGTAGGCACTTCATATTTCTCAATAATTTTCATCACCTCCCTGGCTTCCTGCACTGAGGCCTCACAGAAAATAATAGAATCATCAGCACAGAATAAATGAGACACACTTGGTCCATTTTTGCTTATTTTAAGCCCTGTGATTCTCTATTGAGAACAAGCACTATTTAACAGACTGCAAAAACCTTCAGTATAGATGATAAAAGGTAAGTGACAAGGGGTCTCCTTACCTGATTCCTCTGCCAGGTTTGATGAAACTAGATTTGGTTCCATTCAAGTTAAAACTATAAGAAACAGAGGAAACAGAGGAAACACAATTCATAATCTAATCAATCCACCTATCACAAAACCCTATTTTTTACATTATAGCCTTTAGAAAGCTCCATTCCACACTGTCATCAGCTTTTTCCGTATCAAGTTTCAAGGCCAGAAAACCATTCTTACCACTCATTTTACTTTTGAGGTAGTGAAGACACTCATGGGCTACTATGACATTGTCTAAAATTTGCCTACCAGCATTTAGGAAAGCTGATTGATTTTCACTAATGCATAGTTTGAGTATAGGTTTTAGCCTGTTAGCAAGAATTTTTAAAATGATCTTATAAAGCACATTACAAAGAGCAATAGGTCTAAACTGAGCAATCTTAGTGGGATGGTCTACTTTTGGGATTAGACTTATAATGGTTTCATTCATAAAGTTTAGCAAAAAAACCAGAATGAAAAAAACTTTGGATAGCTAACACAATATCAACACCGATAACATGCCAAAATTTTTGAAAAAAAGTGAGGAGTCATACCATCTGGATCAGGAGATTTATTAGGATTCATGGAAAAAGAGCTTTTTTGATCTCATTTGCCTCAATAGATTTCATGAGGATTTCATTGATCTGCCTGGTTATTGTGGTAGGAATCCCTTCCAATATTTCTTCAAACTGAGAAGGAAAATAATTTGAAAACAGCTTACTGTAATAATCAACCACCTCTCTACTAATTGCTTCTTCTGAATTAAGTTGCTCTCCTAAGTCAGATTGCAAAAAATGCTGATAGTGTTCCTTTTCCTCCTAGCCATTACACTAGCATGAAAAAATGAGGTGTTACAATCTCCTTTAAGCCATTTTCTCCTAGCTTTCTAACTCCAATAGAGTTCTTCATCTTTATATGCTTTGCTTAGTTCCAATTTCAATGATGCTCTCTTCCCTCTCTTACCCTAGATTGAAGAAGTTTCAAGCACTTTGAGCTGTTCCATTAGATTTTTTATCTTCACATCAGCTCTTTTGTGTAGATTTATGTACCAGCTAAGTAAGGCCATTCTGCAAGACTTAATTTTGTGAGCCACCTTAAACAGTTTGGATCCGAGATACCTTGAACAGTTTGGATCCTTCAGTTGTCTTCATCCAAACATTTTTTTATCACATCTTCTATCCCATCATATTGCAGCCACCTCTTGTCAAAATAAAATCTCTTTTTCCTTCTAAATTCCTGCCCATTGGTGTTAACCATAAGCATTAAATGATCTGATCTCATTAGGTAGATGAGTACAGCATAGTAGCTTTGTCAAACCCGTGAAGCCAATTTCCAGAGCCAAGGATTCTGTCTAGTGTTTGTTAATCTCTTTCCCCTCATCCCTGTGGTTACTCCAAGTCCAAGGTGCACCCATAAAACCTAGATCTCCCAACGCATTTTTAATAATAAAGTTTTTGAAGTTGCTAAAAAACCACTCCTCCCTGACTTTACCTCCCTATTTCTCTTCTTTAGAAATTATATCATTAAAGTCCCCACCAATAATTCAATAGTCCCTCCAAATAGCCTTTTTACTCTGAATGACCTTCCACTATTCCCTTCTAACCCTGTCATCTGTACTAGCATACACCCCCACAAACCACTAAGGAAGTTCTATATCATCAGTCTTGATCTTGGCCTCTATGGTGAAACTAGTGGACAGAATTTCTAACACCTTAATAGATTTAGATACGAAGCAACGTAAAACAAACCAAATTTGATACCTGAATATTTAGTTTGATAACTTGCTACTAATTCTTCTTCTGCTTCTGTTGAAAAATCAAAAGGTAATCTCTCTCATATAAGCAAAAAATCTCAAATATGTTTGATCATGAGCCATATAATTATCACTATAAACAAGAATCGTCCTCCTCTTTTCGGACAACACATACAAAGAAACCCGCCAACAGTCAAATAATTAGTGAAATATCCTTAGACGGAACAAGTTTTAGGTTGAGCTTACCTTGTTTGGTAGCATAATGTGCTGCTATACCCACAATGCACCTTATCAAAAAGCCAAGGTCAACCCAGCAAATGATGAAAAACTTTCATAAGCAGTCTATCACATTCAATATTCTCAATCAAACCTCCTATAAAATAAGTGAAGAAAGACTTCTCATCCACCTTAAGGTTAGAGTTATAAAGCATCTTCTGATATGGTGTTACTGTAGCTTCCAGGATCAATACTCATGGTACACATTGCTCCATTACATCGAACTTGAGTGCGGAAAAAAACTATTCCATTGTCAATAATCATCTTCTATATCCTTTTGCATACTAATCGAAAGAGGGCATAAAACTAGACAATGCTATTCATCTTGACCATCACCTTGCTCACCTTCATGGTCTTCTTTAGCTTCCAAAAGAATAAATTCCTTTTCCTTTTCTAGAGAGGCATCAATGTGTACACTTTGTTTGGACATTGCCAGCTAATATGACGTTAGATTCCACATTAATTACACCCATCTCTTGTGATTAGCAGGCCTTATATTGCTACAAAATAAGGAAAAAATGATAGTCATTAATTTGGTTATTCAATCAAACCGGTCAATTGGGGATTTAAGATATTTTAGGAAAGTTGTTTTATTTTTCAAAATAGAGATTCCTTGAATTAAGGATCTTGTTCAATTAAGGGATTTATACACCAAATTAAGGATGTATACTTTCCCTATAAAATCATGTAATTATTGTACAAAGTTAATATGAAAAAAATATAATTTCCCTGCCCTAAATTTCATGGCATCAGAGCCGAAGTAAATTCCTTTCTTTCATGGCTAAAACGGCCGAAACTGTAAGAAAGAAGATCCTCGGCTTCTTTTGAGGTAGACATATCTACTCTTGGTGAACCATACAGAACCACCATGACCCATGGAGGAGACACTTCTCACCACTTGGTCTAATTCACTAAACAGCAAGAAATAACTCGAATGGGCGCAGTCCGTGAAGTTAGTCATTGACGAAGGGTCAAGCTCAACCATTTGACTAGAGACGTGAAAAAACTTGGAGGGGAATTCGAAGTTGAGCGCATGGAGGTCTGAAAATTCCTTGGTTATTGCCTGCCTGTTCAATTCCATGAAGCCGACCATTGGTAAACCATATCTCTTTCTTCCTACTGCTAAAGATTCTTGGGAAGCAGGTAGGGAAACCTACTCTAGTAATTTTGCACAAATATTTGAACTGAAAACCAAATTATGGATATCTAAATAGGATGAGCATGAGGTTACTATTTATTATAATGAAATGGTTTCTTTATGGCAAGAGTTAGATCAATGTTACAATGATGAGTGGTATTATCCATCATAGATAGTGTGAGATTTATTAAAAAAGAAGAAAATAATTGAGTGTACCTGTTCTTTGCTGGTCTAAACCTAGATTTTGATAAGTTAGGTCTCGGAATCTAGGGAAAAAACCATTACCCACCCTTCGAGAAGCTTTTTCTGAAGTTAGAAGAAATGAGACTAGGAGGAAAGTTATGTAAAACCAAATTCTGATCTGAAAGTTGCCATTGACAGTTTCTGCTCTTGTTTATGAAAAGTGAATATGAGAACAATAGGAAGAAAAAGCCACAGTATGGCTACTGCAAAAAATAGTGGCATGCCTGTGAAACCTGACAGAAAATTCATGGGAAACCACCAAATTGTAAGAAGGAAAGCACTAAAACTATGGCTTCCAAGTTGCTGATAATCGAGTCTTTCAAACATCTAGTGAAGACTAAGGGCAGCCGAGTACCTTGGTAGCATTTTCTTTCTATATACAAACTCCTTCAGTCTCCGCAGTTTTGAGTAAATCCACCAATCCTTCTATTCCTTTGCCCAAAACATGTAATATTGCCTCTATTTTTCTCAGCCAACTCTAGCAAAATTGGTTCCTTGATCATAGATTCAAGAGCAAATGACCATATACCAGTTCTTCTCAATCTTTTTCCACTTATAACCCTTGTGCTAGAAACCAAAAAATAAGAGTTGTTCACGGCTCTGTCTCAGCAATTGCTGGGACATGACTATTAAACTTTTCCTTCTATAGTCATGATGTGCTTCATGTTTCGAAACTATCCTGTATTCTTGTGTCTATCAGTAAAATCACTAAGACTTAATTGTCTTTCTATTTTTTATCTCTGTGTGAGTTTCTGAGTGAGTTTCAGGAATTGGTCCTGGGGAAGAGGGTTTGCAGTGCTAGGGAAAGTGGAGGACTCTATTTTCTTGAAAGTGGAACCAACTATGGACAACAAGTTTCAAATATTTGTTTGAACTCTATTGTTGTTTCTAATAATTTTACGCTTTGGCATTATAGACTAGGAAGTCCAAGCTTTGACATCTATTCAATATTTAATGGTAATTTAGGCTTACGAGAAAAGCTCTATGAGATGGTGAAAATTCTTAAATGACAAAAAATGTGCAAGAGGGTATAATAGTTACTTTGTGCATTTTCTAGTTCCTTTCCTAATGGCAATTGGAAGGTCCTGGTCATCATTATCTACATGAGATTCAGTTTCATCTTGCAATGGATGGTTAGAAATCGTGACTTCATTCGAAGGATTTGAGTTGGATACTTGGGCCTGCATTTGTTCAGGAATAGCCATCTTTCTCCTTGTGAATACCTGGTTAAACCTCACATTTCCAGGAGCAGAATTGGTTTTTCTTTGGGTTCATTTGGTGTTTCAAGTACTAGTTTAGTTCTGGGTGTAGGTTTCGGCTTAGGTTCGGAAGAACTCTTAGGCACATGGTCGGAACAAGGTGAACAAAGAGGTGCAGGTATAGGGTCTGAGGTTTTAGACATGGGAATTGATGACAAATCAAGCAAAATGTCTTCCTTATCTTCTTTAGTGTCCTTGAAATCTCTTCCTGAAGATAAGGATTAGTGAAATAAGACTCTTGTTCATTGCAAGTAACATCCACTGAGACATAGAATTTCTTTGATGGAGGGTGGTAACGCTTGTACCATTTTTGAGTCGAAGAATAGCCTACAAAGACACCTTTTAGAGCCCTTGGATCTAATTTCTCGCTGTTGTGACTATGAACATGGACAAATGACACACACCCATAAATTCTAGGAACAAGGTTGTTTGTAGTGTTTAGGTCTGGGTAAAATGTTGAAAGTATGTCTGTAGGACTTTTAAAACCCAAGATTCTTGAAGGCAATGACTTATCAAATGAGTGGCTGTCAAAACTGCTTCGCCCCAAAAAACCTTAGACACATTTTTTTGAAACAACAATGATGTAGCACAAGATGGGGATCTTGTATACAAGCGCAAGTGGAAGGAAAGAGGGATTTTGGGACTTTTCTGGTGCTGTGAACAGTACGCGTGAACTAGGGGAAATATTAGGAAAGAAGAATACCCTTGAATTCACAGATTCTTAGGAAGAAAAACAAAACAAAAAGAAACAAATAACTAAAATTTTTAATTCATCATTCTTTCTGTCTAAATAACATAGTAACACACCTATTATAAAAGCTATAAATCTACCCTAAAAATATAATCCTACTGTGATTATGATTACTAATTCCTATTCTAAATGGACAAACAAATAACCTCTAAGGCTATTCCTATAACAACAATAACTCTAAATAAGCACCTAACATAATCAGATAACCAAATAGGATACAATTTCTTACGACAATAAAAAGACCAAATTACCCCTAAGACCTAAACTAACAACTAACACTCCTAAAAACATATTTTAGGATCATAATAGGTTCTAATCTTCCTTGAATTCTGAATTGAAGCTTGAGGAAAGACACAAAAATCTGTAATCTTTAACTTCATTTTTTACTGCATCAAACAAGGCTCTGGTTTTTTCAACGAGATGGCCATTTTTCTCTTTGCTACCCCGTTTTGTTGTGACGAGTATTAACACAAGACGACTCATGTACTATTTCTTCTTTTTGGAAAAAAGACAAAGAACTTGATTGAAATAATCCCTGGCATTATCTAACCTAAACCTTTTGATATTGATCCCAAATTGTTTTTTGTTCATGGAACAAAAATTTGGGAACACAGTACTAACATCAGACTTATGTTTGAGCAAAAAAATCCAGGTGACACAAGTGCAATCATCAATGAACAAAACAAGCCATTTTACCCTAGAAACATTAGAAATAGAAGATGGACCCCAAATATCACAGTGAATAAGATAAAAGGAACAAAACTCCTTTTATAACTAATTGGAAAAGCTGCACACTTGTGTTTAGCAAATTCACACAACTCACACTGAAAGTTTTCAACATTTAAATCCTTAAACAAATAAGGAAACATAACTTTAATAACCCTAAACGATGGATTTCCAAGTTGGCAATGGTGAAGCAAAATTTTTTCTTTATTGGATAAGACAAACTCTGATACGAAGGAACGTCAGGGTAATTTGTCCTAGGTTATGTGCTATTGACTTGGTGCTTCAAGATAGTAGAGGCCATTGCTTTCTCTAGCATGTTCAATCATCCTTCCCGAATCCTTTTTCCTCAAATATACTATTACTACTGTCAAAAATTGCATAACGACATAAATTGTGAAACCCAGTATTTTATTAGCCTTGTTCTTTGATTTTAATTGGTTTAAAATGTTTTTCATATTATTTTTAGTCATAAGGTACTTCAACTTATTCGTTCTTCAATTCGGCAAATTTTTCGATTTATGCGATTTCGGCAATCGGCGGGTAAACGGGTCAAAAATTAGACAAAATGTAATTAGTGCATTGTGGTGTGTGAGTGTTGTTTGATGACTGATTTATAATGTTAATTTAGTAGCAAAAATTAGTTTTTGGGTCAAATAGTCAACTTGGAGACTATTTGGTCAATGGGGTACTATTTGGTCAACCTTGGAATTTCTTTTTAAGTCTTCTTCTTGTTTTTTTCTTCCTCATTTTCTTCCAGCAGCAGCCGAACTCCTCTCCTCCATTTTCCCCAAAAAATTTTCTTGGTTTTCAAGTAGGAATCACTTGGAAGGTAAGATTTTATGTATTTTAGCATTTATGGCTTATGGGCTTTATGATTTAAGCTTTAATTTCAAGTTTTGTAGGATTCTTAGGGCTGAAAATAAACCCTCTTTGCAGCCTTATATATGTTGATTTATGTATGTTATGGGTTGTTCTTAGTGTTTTGGAGGTTGGGAAGTGATTGGGGTTGATTTTTAACAACTTTCCATGGTTAGATTACAAATTTTAAGATTATGAATTAGGGTTTTGTCTTCCATATGTGGCCTAGAGTGTTATGCTATGAATGCTTATGTCTATGAACATAATGATGTTTTAAGAGTGTTTTAAGGTTAGTTTGGATAGGAATTGAGACTTGAAACCAAGTGGAATTGATTTCCATTCATTTTGTAAGTAAGCGGAAGTTTGGCGCAACTAGGATAATTTGGATAATTGGTTCCATGTTTAAGGGTCTTTAATGATCTTTTGATGGTTTTAGGTGTTTTCCATTGTTGTGGAATGCTATTGATATAGTCCCGGCTATTGCTCCGGTGAATCTTTCCGTTTATGGATTTTGTTGGTTGAATATGTTGTTTTGAATTGGGTTGTAACCAAGGTCCCTTGAATACCTTGGAAATGGATTTTGTTGGTTGGTTGAATATGTTGTTTTGAGTTGGGTTGTAACCAAGGTCCCTTGAATACCTTGGAATTGGATTTTATTGGCAGGGAGGATAGCCTAATTATAGCCTAGGGAGAGGCGAAGTTTTTCAGTTTTTCTGGAAAACTGAGCTTATTATCTCCTAATCTAGCTGTAATACGAATTTGAGGGATTAACTAAGTGTTTTGACTGGGGTTTTAGCTTGTCGAAGTTGGTCAGAAATTGTGAAAAGGTCATTTTTGACCAAAGAGCTTTTGGTGTCGTTTTCTATCGTTTCGCGTCGTTTTCGCTTCCCTAGTCATTCTTTAACTTCTACATCTCTTCTAAGAGTCCTCTTATATCTGTTTTAGGTACCACGCCACCTACCGCCGGCGATCGCGTTCAGTGATCATTGACAGTTTTGCTTTGATAGGTGGGTAACATAGACCCTCTTCCACTTGTATTTTGTTTAACGACTTTCGAAATATGTTTGGATGGATTTTAAAATGTGTATGATGTTTGGAACTGCACTTTTATCAAGTTTTGGAACTATTACATATGAAATCGGGACCAAGCTATTTTATGTTAATCAAATGATATGTTTGCAAACTCTTTTGATATGAAAGCATTTTATAACTGTTTTCGCTCATAGGTGACCTAGGTATATAATTTTGAATGTGTTTGGAAATGTTTGATTTGTGGAGAACCGGTTCTATAGTCATCCATGGGACGCCGTGGTGACTTCTGTGAATGTTATGAACTCTCTGATACGGGGTCTTGTGATGGGATAACTTGACCTCCCGGTCAGACTAGTAGGTGTGGTAGATTAACTAGATCTGGCACCTATGTAGCCTCACACTGTTGAGCCTAAAAGATACTCATGCTATTTTATTATATTCTGGATTGAAACTGTACTTGGATTTGTTCGCTATGCTTTAGCATACTATGTTTTGAAATGATTGGATCTTTTTTACTATGTTTTGGACATGCCTGACGTTTAAATGGCATGATACATTTTAGAAACTACTTATGATTATGGTTTATTGACTTTTAAATGGCATGAGACATTTTAGAAACTGCTTCATAACTATGGTTTTCACAAATGTTATTATCTTTATGTTTTCTTTTTATCGCAATGCTTGGCCCCATTTGAAGAGCTTTTATGATATCCACTGAGCTAGTTATGCTCACCCCACGTGACTTATAATTTTTCAGATTAGGTGCTCGTTTTGGACTCTCCACTAAACTAGCAGCTTTTAGATTGTCTCCAGATTCTACATTACTGGTAGGACTCTACGGATAATCTTCCAAGCTTCTCTTTTGTTTGGAGCTGCAGGGGTAGTATATTAGATAGGTTTTGAACTTTGTTTTTTGTTGTAGCATCTTTTGTACTAAGAAGGAATTTTGTAATTCGTAGACATGTAAAAATGAACTTATTCGGTTATATAGTTAAGAAATCGTTTTATGGTTCTATTAAATTGCGGTTAAGTTTGTAAATCTGATCGTTTGTGCCTTGCGCTTTGGACCGGTGTGCCATTAGCGCGGCGTGTTACGGTCCCGTTTTTGGGGCGTGACATAAATCTTGAGTAAATTTATGTATAGAGACCAGATTTGTGGATAATTTCGAAACATTGAGGTCATTTTTTGAAGTCACAGATGGTCTTATTTTGATATCCCCCAAACCTGCTATAGTTGTCAAGGATCCATCTGCTACGGCTATTTTCCTACTTCTTGGACATGGAGTATAGGTTCAAAAAATATTGGATGAATGGGTCATGTGATTGGTTGCACCTGAATCCATGACCCAAGAGGTGGTAAAGGTTTTATTTGAGACATTTAATCCATATAGAAGATGGAAGCTCACTTGAATATGCTAGAGAACAAGTATGTGGAGATCCTTCAGGTTTTTCAAGACTGCTGATGAGTGATTTCAGCCTCTCAATCTCTTCTTGGTTGAGACTACTCAGCTCTTTTGATGTTGATTCGCCTTGTTATCCGACTACAATATGGACTTGTCCATTGTTCCGTGGTTGCCTTCCTTTTTGGCCCCATTCTTGGCTTGGAGGCTTTCCATGAAGTTTCCAACATTTTTCACAGGTGTGACGAGACTTCTTGCAGTAAGTACACCATAATCCGTCACGATTTTGGGTTTTCAGTGTCCATCTTTTTCTCCTTCAAATAGTGTTCCTCTATCTATTTTTGGCTTATTTTTTGTTACCGCTAGCCACCATAACCGAACTATGAATGGTTTGTGGTTCAAGTACCTCTTCTACTTTCTTCACTGCGGACTAGAGCCACTGCTTCATTAAAGCTTGGAACCTCCGGCTTCCAAGAATCTGAATCCTTATTACACATTATTTGATCTAATTCTGGATTAAGTCCAACTAGAAAGTCATAAACCCTATTTTGTTCAATAAAGTCCTTAAGATTTACTGCATCATCAAAGCATTTTGATTTTATCACCCGGTAGTGATCCAATTCCTGCCACAAGGATTTTAGTTGATTCGCATATTTAGTGACTGTTTTATTACCTTGTATGCAGCTATAGTTTTTACCTTGATCTCGTACACTTGAGCCGTGTCGTTGGCTTTGGAATAGGTTCGCTGAATCACATCCCATATGTCCTTTGCAGTAGCCAAAAACATGCACGTGTCACTTATTTCTGGAATCATAGAATTCCACAACCATGCCATGATCATAGGTCGTCTTCATCCCATGCTTCAAACTTAGAACCCCCTGATTTAGGACCTATACCAATGAGACGTCTAATCTTTCCCTTTTCTTTCAACACTGTACAAATGAATTGAGATCACTTAAGGTAGTTCTTTTCGTCTAACCTGTAGGAGGCAAGAATATTGTTTGTATTTGTGATTCTTCTACTTGTTGGGGTTCGATTGCTTCTCCAGATTGGGCTATAGTTGTAGTCTCCCTGGTTTCTGACATCTTGAACAATCAGCTAGTCAATGATGACGTTGACAGTGACGATTGGGCAAAAGTGGCAATGAAGACCAATAGATTTTTTAAGGCTTGATGAAACAAGCGCGGGTTATCTGGAGAAACACAGAGATGTTTGATTGGCAATGAAGGCCAAGAAAACAAAGCCTAAAGCTCTGATACTATGTCAAAAATTGAAAAGAGAAATTATATTGATCTGAATATTTACAGCAAAATATATACTACCATCCTAGCATAAATTACCAAGTCAGATCTCATCATTTGTGGATCAGATCCCTTGATTTGTGGATCACCTAATAGAATAGGAAACTTAGCTATATATGCCTAATCTAGGGATACAATCTATCATCAAAAGAATATCCTAAATTAGCTAACTAATTATACACTGTTTTCCCATGTATCCTGATATACTTGAAGATGACATACTCTCCAGGAAAAGGATTATTTTTTTGGAAAGAAAGAACAACAAAGCATTGAAGCCTGCATAGATGCAGGTTGGGCAAGCTCCGCTACAGATAGTAGGTCTACATCAAGCTACTGTACATTTTTGTGGGCGTATTTAGTAATTGGGATGAGTAAAAAGCACAATGTAGTGGCTCATACCAGTGCTGAAGCAGAATATAGATCTACGATACATGGAATTTGTGAAATGGTGTGGTTTAATCGATTCTTGGAGGAACTAAGAAGACCCAACACCATGCGCATGAAGTTATACTGAGAGAACAGGGCAGCCATTAGCATTGCTCACAACTCGGTTCA
Organism: Cinchona pubescens; assembly: GCA_025175665.1. Taxonomy (NCBI): domain Eukaryota; kingdom Viridiplantae; phylum Streptophyta; class Magnoliopsida; order Gentianales; family Rubiaceae; genus Cinchona; species Cinchona pubescens. The sequence goes on from JANKKI010000232.1 coordinate 3,907,732, forward strand.
ACAAGACATAACAAAACATGTTGAAGTTGACAAGCATTTCATAAAAAGAGAAGATTGAGGCAGAAATCATGTGCATGCGGTTCATCCCAACATCTTAGCAAGTGGCAGATATTCTTTCTAAAGGTCTTTTCAGACCAAACTTTGAGTTCCTGCTTAACAAGTTGGGCATGATACTGCAATAACTGATATCTATGTGCCAACTTGAGGGGAGTGTCGAAATAAGGGAAAGAATCAAGGTCATTAATTTGGTTATTCAATCAAACCAGTTAATAGGGGATTTTAGATATTTCAAGAAAGTTGTTTTATTTTTTAAAATAAAGAGATTCCTTGAATTAAGGATCGCCTGCCATTTAAGGGATTTATACATCAAATTAAGGATGTGTACTTTCCCTATAAAATCCTGTACATATTGTACAAAGTTAATATGAAACAAAATAATTTCTCTGCCCTAATTTTCTATTGCCTTGCATAATAGCTGGTTTATTTAAATCAGCATCAAATTTCTCACCTGAATGACCAATGACATGAGAGTTCAGAAAGTAGATTTAATAATATATTCAGTTTCGATTCAAGCAATGGGAATGGTATCACTAAAGTAAGAAGCACAACAGTTGCTAGTGTAGATGAAATTTGTGGCTTCAGTCCAGTCTTATATGTAGCAATAATAACATCGTCAACCCATCAAAGTCACTAATAGTAGCTAGACGATAAAATTCGATAGTATACTTATCAACCGTCATGTTACCCTGCCTTAACTACAAAAATTGGAGATTAACTCTTGTTTCCTTCATCTCTTCCCAAGTCAAAGTCTTCTACGGTTTGCTTGTCCTTAGGACCAACAAATACGAGCAGTCCCTTTGAAACTTAGCTTTGGCAAAATAAAGCAGTTGAATATCATTCATAGCAAACCACCTAAAATAAGACTCTAAACTATGCACCTAATCATGGAAAATGTCAGCATGACGATCACCATGAAAATCTCAAACATCCAGGTTGACTACTTTGCTGAAATCTTGTTGAATTGTGAAAGTATTATTATGGTGGAATAGATATTGAGGTGGAAGTTGAGTTTGAGGTGGGAAATAAGAAGTATTACCTTCCCTAGAAGGAAAAATTCCTTGAGGTCATCAAGCAGTGAATTTGAATTGATGTGCATTTGGCTTAGAATTACTACTCCTTGTAAAATGAGTTGGCCAGAACTGGTTGGGGAATTGATAGAATATTGGGTTGACAAATTGTTTGGAATATTGGTAGAGAAATAGGTAGGGAAGGGAAACCAATGGAAGGAGTTATTATGTTTGCTTGGGGATTAGAGCTCAAAGCTTCATAATTTTTATCGTTACCGTCATCATTTGGCTGCTTTCCCAATAATAAAGCTTGGGGATTAGAGCTCAAAGCATCATAATTTTTATCGTTACCTTCATCATTTGGCTGCTTTCCCAATAATAAAGCTTGGAATTCAATTGAAGGGAAAAGTTTGGGTTTATATCAAACTGATGCAGGACAAGATAAGTTGATATTGCCTACAAACGGCAGTGGAAGAATGAAGAGGTACTGGGGCTATTCACGGGGCTGTGAACAGTTAATTTGGGGGGAAATCAGAGAAGAATGGAAATTGGGGTAATTTGAGAGAAGAAAAAACAAAGTAATAAACAATAACTCTTTATTCATCCATGTGCCTATTGAAATAACCCTATAACAAGGAGGTATAGCTTATAAGCTGTAAAACATAAAAAAAGAAATAGAATCCTATTATGGTTAGGATTTCAACTAATCAACTAGAATCCAAATAAGAATCTAATACATAAGTAGCTATTTAAGACTCAAAAACCAAACCTACTGAAAAAATTTCATTCAATTACAAAAAAGACTAAGATACCCTTAAGACCTAAACTTCTATAACCAAATTCCTTTTGACACTTAAACTAACACTTAAACCAACTTAAAACCCTAGGCATTTGATAATCCACTTAATTTTGTACTAAGAAAATGTAACAAAGAAGAAGAAATGAAGCTAGAAACCAGAAATAGGGGACTTTGATTGATTAACCAAGTATAATTCGGGAGTCAAAAGATGAACAATCAACTCTGGGAATTTATACAAATTGAGATGTGATTGAATGAAATGATCAATGAACAATCTCTAGAGGTTTACAGAGCAAGAATCAAGAATTACAATCAACAACATGCCCCTACTCTCTATACATGGTGGTCCCTTTAATAGTACATGAACTGCCTCTAACCAACTAACAACCACATCAGCATCTGCTAACTAACCGACCGTCTCTTATCTTCCACTGCCGACTTGGCCTGCCAACTAAGTACTGTCCATGTGTCCCCTACATCACTCCTTAGCTACTGCCAGCTTCCTTCCCAGTAGAGACACCCTTGTCCTCAAGGGTGTTGCAAAAATTAGGGCCATTGAACCAAAACCAAAAAGCATCCCCTTCTTGACAAGATTCCTATACAATGCAACCACAAGAAACTTAATGCGGGCAGAATGTCTAGTAGATGGCAAAGTTGGCTGGGCAGGATCAGGAAGTGAACCATGTTTCCACTTGAGTTGAGAAACATGGAAAGTAGGATAAATATGAGAATCGGTTGCCAAAGCAAGTTGATAAGCCACCGTACCAATCTTCTTAAGAGAAAAGGCCCAAAATATCTGGGAGCTAGCTTCTGAGAACGCCTCTAACAGATACAATGTTGCCTATAAGGCTCAATCAATGTACCATATACCCAGTCACCTTCAACAAAAAATCTGTCACTACCTGCTATTTCATCATATTTTGAGCGCTCTCCAAGTGATGTTTTAGCAACCTAATCGTTGATTCCCATACCAGCAAACACTAATCAACCTACTCATTAGGTGATCCAGCAGCTGAATGGTAAGTGGTGTTATGCCACCATTCAACCAGAGGAAGCCAATGTCCCCACTTCCTTGGTTGATCACCCTCATGCATCTTAAGTAGGTTTCAAAGCACCCGTTATGTACTTCTGTTTGTCCATCTGTACTTGGATGGTAAGCCGAAGAGTACTTGAGCTCCAACTTCTACAAAACAAAAAATTCTCTCCAAAAGTTACTCAAGAACCTAGTATCCCTATGACTTACTATACACCAAGGCATCCTATGTGGCTTGAAAATGTTATCTAGGGACACCTGTGCTACAGGCTGAGTTGAATAAGGATGAGTCAATGCCAGAAAATGAGCTACCCTATGCAGCCTATCTACCGCCACCATCCTTCATATAATACACAAACCAACTGAATTAGGAAATCCATCAATGAAGTCTATTGAAATGTCCAACCGCACATACTCAGGGATTGGTATGGTTGCAATACACTAGGAGAGGCTACAGTCTCATATTTGTTCTTCTGATAGATTTTAGAAGCCAGGACAAATTCTTTAACTTGTGTATGCATCCTCTTCCAATATAATACTGTAGAAAGCTGTGTCATAGGTAGCATGAACTCTTGAATGCCCTTCTGAAGCTATTGGATGGTATAATTTCAATAGGTCATAAGTCAAAGCGTCACCAACTCCCACCACCAATTTGCCTTTCTTTTCAATGGGTCAAGTACCCAAGTATGATGAGGATGGCTGAAGGATGCAAGTAGGTCATGTTCCCAAAAATAATGAGGATGGTTGAGGGCATCCTTTGCTTCTCCAGAATGATATTCTTCAGCCTAGAGTCTCCATTCCAAGATTGTTCGATTTGATGAAGCAAAGCAAAACTTAAAGATCTCACAGCAAACCTGGAAAGTTGCCTCAGAGTCACCAACATTTGCCTGAGATACTCTGGAAAGAGCATCAACTGCAAAATTTTTGTGTCCCTTCCTGTTTATGATATCTTAATCATATCCCATCAATTTGGCCAACCATTTCTACTTAAGTGGAGTAAAGATTTTGCGATCCATGAGGAACTTCAGACTTTGGTGGTCAGTTTTGACTTTAAAGTGTAACCCCCACTAAGTAGTGTCTCCATTTCTACACAGCCAACAATGTAGCCATCATGTCTCTCTCTTAGGCGAATATAGCCAGATTGCTAAGGGATAAATCCTTGCTCATATAGGCCAATGGCTTGCCTCGTTATAAAATATATCAAACACAAAAGTAATAAAAGAAAACTCCACTACACCACCATCCTCCCGCAAGTATACGGGGTAGATGAATTGTAAGTGGTAAGGGGTATCATCCTACGAGGATTGGTGATGACAATTTCTACACTTAGACGCTATTGTACTATGTAGACAATCAAAAAAACGTTCTTCATTAGAACAAGTTAAAGCCAATTACGATAGGACTAAACTAAACAAAAGTAGATAACAATTAAGAGAAGTTTAGAACGGGCTAGGAAAACGACCTCTTCACGATGGATAATGTTCCAATCAGTTGTCCAAATAGTGGGTTAAACTAGAGGTTCATTCCCAAATATGAACAAACCCCTTGGCCTAGTAGTTGATTCTAATACAAACACACAACATGGAAATCTACTAATCAACTAAAACAAACGGTATCTTGGTCCGACTACCATTAGTCCTAATCTAATGATTGTTTGGTCTGGATTAACACGCAACTGTCATATCTAGTGTGAAACCCACAAATCAAGCTTAAAGGTTATACACATGTGTCTCTTGTGTATTTTTTTTTTTTTAACCCAAGATGGGTAATTAATTTATTAAGAACCAAATTCAATTTTTACAACGCCGGATGTAGGGACATTTTTGAGCATCCAGCCGCACCAAGCCTTTTACCATGTTTGGGATTGTGTGCTGGTTATACTCAAGATATATCTCATTTTTTATTCCCTCATTGGTTGGGTGTCTGCTACTTGGTTTGCTTCCCTAAAAACATGTACAAAAGAAAAATTCTTTCCTATGACAAGATGATAAATAAGTTGCACTAGGGGATCAATACTCCAAGGCGATGTTGCTTTGCCATTCAAAATGTTAATGATTAAGAGTGAGTCCATCTCTACTTGAACTGATGAGAGTTGAAACTTGGCGCAGAGTTTTAATCCATCTATCAGGGCCATCATTTCTGCTTTAAGGTTGGACTGATTGTGATAGAAGTTGGAAAATGCACCATAAAACTGACCATTATGATCTCGGATGATTCCTCCTCCAGCTGCATTTCCCGAGTTTGCTTTAGACGTGCCGTCAACATTAAGCTTTGCCACTCCTTGAGGAGGGGGAGACCAGCTCACTGTAATAAGATTCCTCGATTTGTGGTGGATGAGACCATGTCTTAAAACTCGAGATAGGAGAAGTTCATCCACTTGGCAGTAGCGTGTGAAAGGTGTCATCTTGAATTGTGGAAAGGTTTTCCAAGGCAGCACATATTTCAGTTATGATGTAGTTTGGGTGGGTCTTTTTGCCTTCATAGAGCAGCGTGTTTCGGCCTTTCCATATGGACTAGCAAATCAGGCTTGGAATGATTTTGTGAATCGCCGCTATTGTGGGTGAGGGGGTTGGATGCCACCACCAAGAATTGAGCTTTTCTACAATTGTATTTGATTGCGGGAACTCCAGTTCCATCCAAGAATAAAAAAAGTGCCATATCCGTGAGGACCAAAGACATGTTGTGAAGAGGTGATTCAGGGTTTCTTGTGATGCTTCACAGAAGCTATATCATGAGGTAAGAGAAAAATACACATCTCAAGGAGTTATGGGTCAATTGGGAGCTTTCTATTTAGCAACCTCCACATGAAAAAAGAGATTTTTGTCTGTAACCTTGCATCCCAAATCATTGTCCTTGTAAAGCTTGAAGGAAATGTTGGTAGGGTGGATGAGATGGAAAAGGCTCCTCTCCAGACCGGGATGATGTAAGCTTCCATGTCAGCACATCTTTTGCTTGTGAAGTGGTCAATGATTTCCCCAACATGGCGTGAAATATTCTATCCCGGTCTGCTTGTGTGTATCTACTGTCAACGCATTGAGATTCCAGCCCATAGTACTCAAAACTTGAGCAATTGTGATGTCTTGGTCAAAAACTTGTTCCATGTCTTGAGCTAGAGGGCCACGTTCTGTCCATGAGTCATACCAAAAAGAGGAGTTTCCACTTCGCAGGAGCACCACAAGGTTAAGTTTAGCCTCATCTCGAACCTTTAACATTCTTTTCCATGTTGAGGAGGCGGTCTGTTTTCTTCTATTGTGCATGGGTGCATTGAACCGCGTATGTATCTTGCTTGAAGAAAGAATGAATTGCCTTGATGAAATTTCCACCAAAGCTTGAGGCTGAGACTGTGTGCTATGTCTTTGAGAGAAGGAATTCCTAGACCATTTGATGACGTAGGTTTACAAACCTCTTTCCAAGCAACCCAATGTCTGTCCATTATCGTCTCTTTCCTAGGGCAGATTCTCCCCAAAAAATTTTGAAAGTTGCCGATGCACCTCTTGGATTACAGCTTTTGGTGGTTGGAGGACCTCTAAAAGATAGATAGGAATGCTGGTGAGGACATGCTTTATGAGGATTAGTTTTCCCCCCAAAGAGATAAGCTTGGAATGCCAACAACTAATCCGAGCTGTAATTTTGTCAATCATCGGCTGGAAGAGTGCTTTTCTTTTCTTTGCTTTTTGGATGGGGCAGCCTAGGTACGTGAATGGGAAAGATTTCTTAGCAAAGCCCGTCTTTTGTTGGATCATGCGTGTTCGAGATAAAGGTGTTGTCTTGGGGAGGAAAAATGAACATTTAGCTTTGTTCACCTGTTGGCCAGTGAAAGATGCGAATTTATCCAGGAATAACACTATTTTGTTCATTGATTTTGCATTTCCTTTTGTGAAGATGACTACATCATCTGCAAAGCAAGATGGGAGATTGGTAGGCAATGACTGGGGAGACCAAATTCCATCTTTATTCTTCCTTGCCGAACCAGGTTGTTTAGGTTCCTGGAGAAAGCTTCCATCATAATGATGAAAAGCATAGGTGAGAGGGGATCACCTTGCCGAATTCCTCTTGAGGATTGAAAGAAGCCTTTTGGGATTCCATTAATGAGCACGGAGAACCAGCAATGTTCAATGGCATTGTGTATGAGTGAAATCCAGGTGTCATTGAATCCCGTCTTACGCATTATGGAGTATAGACTGGTCCAAGAAAGCCGATCAAAAGCTTTTGAGACGTCCAACTCGATAATAAGCCACTTGCTCCTTGGAAATAATTTTAGGCAATATGGAAGCTAGTCGGTTAGCTAGCAGCTTTGTGCATATTTTGTTGAAAAATGTGCAAAAGGCTAATTGGCCGAAATTCATTAAAAGTTGCTGGGTTGACCACCTTTGGAATCAATGCGATTAGTGTACTAGTGAAAGTCCTTGGGAGTTGAGTGCCCTTAACAAAATCTTTTACAGCGGTGTGTAAGTCCCCTTATGAATGATGTGCCAGCAACATGTGAAGAAGGTTCCATTATAACCATCTATCCCAGCTGCCCCTTCTGGATTTAAAGCGAATATGGCTTGCTTTACTTCATCTAGAGTAGGTTCGGCCAATAAGATGCTGTTATCCTCCTGTGAAATCATTTGAGGAATGTTGGCTAGTAGAGATTGATCAACGGAAACATCATTGTCTCGCCGCAAGAGGGTTTGAAAGAAGTTGATCCCTTCCGATTCTATATCCACAATATTGTCTGTCCACGCACCATTAACCTTAATTTTAGAGATGTGCAACCTTTGCCGTTTAGCCTTGAGTGAAGAGTGGAAGAAGTGAGTGTTCTGGTCCCCTTCTTTTAGCCACTTGAGACAAGCCTTTTGCTTCCAATATGCCTCTTCCTTTGCTAGGCACTTTGTATAGAGATTGGGCATGGGATAGAGCAATTTGGGTGCTTTGGTTTGGATGATTCAAGAAATTTTCCTCGCATTATTTCACCTTGATGATGAGTCTGCTTCTTTGACCCGGCAAAAGATGTTTCCAAAGATTGTATGATTCCAATTACGCAATTCCGCTTTGAGTAGTCTTAGCTTTGCAGCTAGGATAAAGAGGGGAGAACCAACACAAGGAAGATTCCAGTTTACATCTACTATGTGAAACCCAGTATTTTAATAGCCTTGTTCTTTGATTTTAACTGGTTTAAAATGTTTTTCATATTATTTTTAGTCATAAAGTACTTCAACTTATTCGTTCTTCAATTCGGCAAATTTTTCGATTTACGCGATTTCGATGCGGGTAAACGGGTCAAAAATTAGACAAAATGTAATTAGTGCATTGTGGTGTGTGAGTGTTGTTTGATGACTGATTTATAATGTTAATTTAGTAGCAAAAATTAGTTTTTGGGTCAAATAGTCAACTTGGAGACTATTTGGTCAATGGGGTACTATTTGGTCAACCTTGGAATTTCTTTTTAAGTCTTCTTCTTGTTTTTTTCTTCCTCATTTTCTTCCTTGATTCTCCTTTTCAAGTAGGAATCACTTGGAAGGTAAGATTTTATGTATTTTAGCATTTATGGCTTATGGGCTTTATGATTTAAGCTTTAATTTCAAGTTTTGTAGGATTATTTATGGCTGAGAAAACCCTCTTTGCAGCCTTATAAGTTGTGATTTATGTATGTTATGGGTTGTTTTTAGTGTTTTGGAGGTTGGGAAGTGATTGGGGTTGATTTTTAACAACTTTCCATGGTTAGATTACAAATTTTAAGATTATGAGTTAGGGTTTTGTCTTCCATATGAGCCTAGAATGTTATGCTATGAATGCTTATGTCTATGCTTGTAATGATGTTTTAAGAGTGTTTTAAGGTTAGTTTGGATAGGAATTGATTTTTGATACCTAGTGGAATTGATTTCCCTTCATTTTGTAAGTAATTGTAAGTTTGGCGCAACTAGGATAATTTGGATAATTGGTTATGTTGTTAAAGGGTCTTTAATGATCTTTTGATGGTTTTAGGTGTTTTCCTTGGTAGTGGGATGCTATTGATATAGTCCCGGCTATTGCTCCGGTGAATCTTTCCATTTATGCATTGGTTGATTAAATATGTTGTTTTGAGTTGGGTTGTAACCAAGGTCCCTTGAATACCTTTGAATTGGATTTTTGTTGGTTGAATATGTTGTTTTGAGTTGGGTTGTAACCAAGGTCCCTTGAATACCTTGGAATTGGATTTTGTTGGCAGGGAGGATAGCCTAATTATAGCCTAGGGAGAGGCGAAGTTTTTCGGTTTTTCTGGAAAACTGAGCTTATTATCTCCTAATCTAGCTGTAATACGAATTTGAGGGATTAACTAAGTGTTTTGACTGGGGTTTTAGCTTGTCGAAGTTGGTCAGAAATTGTGAAAAGGTCATTTTTGACCAAAGAGTTGTTGGTGTCGTTTTCTATCGTTTTCGCTCGTTTCGCTTCCCTAGTCATTCTTTAACTTCTACAGTCTCTTCTAAGAGTCCTCTTATATCTGTTTTAGGTACCACTCCACCTACCGCCGGCGATCGCGTTCTGTGATCTTTGTGCAGTTTTTGCTTTAATAGGTGGGTAACATAGATTCTCTTCCACGTGTATTTTGTTTAACGACTTTCGAAATATGTTTGAATAGATTTTAAAATGTGTATGATGTTTGGAACTGCACTTTTACAATGTTTTGGAACTATTACATATGAAATCGGGACCAAGCTATTTTATGTTAATCAATTGATATATTTGCAAACTCTTTTGATATGAAAGCATTTTATGACTGTTTTGGCTCATAGGTGACCGAGGTATATAATTTTGGATGTATTTGGAAGAGACAGATTAACTGTGGCAATAAGTCACTAATTTAACGCCGTGGTGACTTCTGTGAATGTTATGAACTCTCTGATACGGGGTCTTGTGATGGGATAACTTGACCTCCCGGTCAGACTAGTAGGTGTGGTAGATTACTAGATCTGGCTAGAGTACTGTAGGTCATACTGTTGAGCCTAATCAGATACTCATGCTATTCTATTATGTCTCTGGATTTGAAACAGTACTTGCCAGATCTCGCTATGCTTTACACATACTAGTTTTGAAATGGGATCTTTTTGACTATGATCACAACATGCCCGTATCAGAAATGGCTCTGAGACATTTTAGAAACTGTATAAGATTATGGTTTATTGACGTGCACCAATGGCATGAGACATTTTAGAAAATGCTTCATGACTATGGTTTTCGCAAATGTTATTATCTTTATAAGAGACATAAAATATGTGAGATTGATAACATTTTCGTTCTAGCATCTTTTGTACTAAGAAGGAATTTTGTACACATCGTAGATTTGTGTAAAACTAATATTTGGTTCTTATAACAGAAATGGCTTAATGGTTCTATTACATTACGGTGGAAAGTTTGTTGCTCTGTTCGTTTGTGCCTTGCGCTTTGGTCCGGTGTACCATTAGCGCGGCATGTTACGGTCCCGTTTTTGGGGCGTGACGTACTACCTGAAAGAAATTGTGGTGTTTAGTCCACATGTTTAAGAAGCAAAATTGTTTAGGACCCGAGAACCTCATTGAGGAAGAGCGGGGGAGAAGTGGAGAGTGGTCCGAGCAAGTTTTGGACAGAAGTTCCACTGTAATGTTGTGGAAAGTTGACAACAAAGAATTTTGCAAACATATCTATCAAGCCTTTTCCAAATAGTGTGACCAAGACGATTTCCCCACCAAGTAAATTTGCAGCCTTGGAAAGCTAAATCCATCAATCCACAGTCCTTGTAGGCAATCATTAAACTCATGCATTGCGTCCAAATCTAGTGTTGAAACCCCTTTGTATTCATCCGTCGAGGCAATGACATTGAACTCACCTCCCACAATCCATGGGATGGTGGGTTGGTGAAGATCTCGAAGCTCATTCCACAACCTTCTCCTCTCAATCTTGGTGCATGTGGCGTAAATGAAAGAGGCCATGCATGGTTGTTGAACGTTTTTCGGTGAAATGGAAACATGAAGAAGCTGGTCTGAGCTGTGGATGACTGAAGCATCATGTGCAACACTCCAAAATAGCCATATTTGGCCGTTGGTGTTTGTTGTACAGAATTGAAATCCTAATCTTTGAGCAATTACGTCAATCCAAGCCTTGTCCACCATAGGTTCCATTAAGGCTAAGACTTTTATTTTGTGGGATTTAACTAAAAGTTTGAGTTTCTGAGTGAAGATTTATTACCGACTCCTCAGATGTTCCATATGAGGACTGAATCCATGTCAATTGGAGGGGGAGGGGCGAGGTCATGCTGAACCCAGCTATGAAGAGAGCCTGGTAGCAACTTTTGGTGGCATGTTGTACGTTCTCCTACGACGAGCTTTACGTGTAGGAGTGGGCAGTCCTTTTTCTTGAGGTTCAATCAGCTTACTTATACTCGCAGGGGGTGCTTGAGCAATGAGGATGTCATTATCTGAAAGGTAACCAGGCAGCTCTTCCATGATTCTCGAATGTGTGAGGGTAAGATCATCCTTAGCTGCTGGTTTTGAAGTTTGAACATTCGAAAAAAGTGGGGGGTTTGTTGGTAGTTGAATGTTTGACTCACTCTCCATATTTGAATCAGATGGCTTATCCAAGGTTGTTTTTTCAATCCCTTGAATGGTGGAATTTGAAATTTGAATTTCCAGTAATTGTGATTGGTCAGTTTAGGCGGCTGGTTGCTCTGCCACTACTGGTGGTTTTCCTTTTTCCGGTGACTGATTTGAAACTGCATTTTCAGTCCGTTGATCACTGTCATCACATTTGCTAGGGGATTTTCCTTCATCATGTTGGACATATAAATGCGCCCCTTCTTCTTCTAGTGGTACGTCGGGCAGTAAGGAAGAGGTGTGTTTTGTTCCAGATGGGCCCATTTCATTGCGTTAACTGGTGTCCAGCAGGTTTGAGCCGGTTTCTTTGTTGGATGCTTCGTATAATTCTCAAGGCTTGGGGTTTGCGTAACTACACTCGGGTCTGCTTTCTTACATGTGTTGGTGGAGTGACCAATTTTCTTGCAATTTGTGCAGTAACTTGGCAACTCTTCATAGCTAATTTTTTGCCAAATACCATCTTTTCCAACCCCTAACCATACCCTAGAAGGGAGTTCGGATAGGAGATCTACTTCCACACATACCTTTGCGACATTTGGCCTGGTGAAGTTTTCGGTTGCTAAGTCTAGCTTGAGGGGCATTCCCACTGCTTGAGAGAGGCTAAATCTGATATGACTCGATCTACTTTGTTTGTTCTTAATCCTGTACGATTGGATCTCCTTTACTGTGCCATAATATAGTACGATTAGCAAACCCTTTCTTTCTTCTCAATATCGTACTATTACAATTTCTTCTTTAATCATTGTGCAGGCATAACTAATAGGCCTCGTTTCTCAGTTCTTTTTCTTATACGATTAGATAATCTCTTAATTATAAATCTTTAATGAATACAATCCTCTCTTGGTTCTTTTTAAATCTAATACGACAACATCTCCTTTAGTAGTTCTCAATCTTGTTTGATTGGATCTCCTTTTGCGACTCACAATATATTACGATTAGTCGACTTTCTTAGTTCTCACTATCTTACGATTACACTTCTTCCTCAATTATTAAGCTAGTACGGTTGCCTCCGTTCTCTTTCAAATGCGATTAGATCATTCATTTGATCTAAATATTTTGTGCACAGGTCCCACACGTGGTTCTCAATCTAGTCTGACTAAGTCATGTATTAGGGGCTTATCATCCGTTATTAGATATTTTTATCTTTTCAACATGTATGTCGATTAGATCACCTTTCCTGTTTCTCAATTATCTCCCTGTCCCACAATATTTTATCATGTGTTCTCCTTTTGGGATTCGTAACATAGAACAGTTAGTCAATTTCTTGGCTCTAATATCGAACGATAGCAACTTCTTCCTTACTCGTTAAGCAAGTATGATAGGCCACATTTCTCTATTCTTTTGCAAATGCTATTAGATGATGTATTAGTTCTAAATCTTCAAGGAATAGGTCCAGCGCATGGTTCTTAATCCATTCTTGTTAAAACATATTTATGTTCTTACCTTGTGAAATTTGATCTCATATCTTTTCCAAATGTGCTATGATTGAAACTCCTCTCATATTTCATAATCTTACACGACTAATCTCCTTTCTTTGTTGTGAATTGCATATGTTATGTCTCCTTTTGTTGTTCATTATATAACTCGATTAGTCACATTTCTTAGTTCTCAATATTGTACGATTAGCACTTCTTCCTTTGCATTATACAAGGTGTAATTGGCTTCATTTCCAAGTTCTTTTTGAAATAAGGTTAGATAATCGTCGACACCTATTTTGTTCAAAGTCTTTTTCAATTTGAACTGATTCTTGGTTCTTAATCTAACATAATTAAATCACGTTTTATGTCGTTATCATGAGTTATTAGAACTTATTATGTTTCTAATGTACTTTGTTGAGAACTCCTTTCTTGTTTCTTAATCTTATGCGACTTGATCCCAGTTATTAGTGTTTAATCTTGTCCGATTTGTCCCCTTCCTTAGTTCTCAATATCATATATGTACAACTCCTTCCACTGTGATTAAGCACACGTATACTTGGCCTCATTTCTCACTTATTTCTTTAAAACCATCGTATTACATTTTAGTTCTTATTCTTTTACGCATAGTTATCACTCATGGTTCTTAATTTGGCCAAATCAAATCGCATTTTAAGTTCTTATATTGAATTACGCGATTTACTTTTATAAGAACTCCTGTTCTATTTCTTAATCTGATATGACTCGATCTACTTTGTTTGTTCTTAATCCTGTACGATTAGATCTCCTTTACTGTGCCATCGTAATATAGTACGATTAGACCCTTTCTTTCTTCTCAATATCGTACTATTACAATTTTCTTCCTTAATCATTGTGCAGCCATAATTAATAGGCCTCGTTTCTCAGTTCTTTTTCTTGTACGATTAGATAATCTCTTAATTATAGATCTTTAATGAATACGACCCTCTCTTGGTTCTTTTTAAATCTAATACGACAACTTCTCCTTTATTAGTTCTCAATCTTGTTTGATTGTATCTCCTTTTGCGACTCACAAAATATTACGATTAGTCGACTTTCTTAGTTCTCACTATCTTACGATTACACTTCTTCCTCAATTATTAAGCTAATACGGTAGCCTCCGTTCTCTTTCAAATGCGATTAGATCATTCAGTTGATCTAAATATTTTGTGCACAGGTCCCACACATGGTTCTCAATCTAGTCTAACTAAGTCATGTATTGGGGGCTTATCATCCGTTATTAGATATTTTTATCTTTTCAACATGTATGTCGATTAGATCACCTTGTCTTAATCAATCAATTATCTCCCCAATATTTTATCATGTGTTCTCCTTTTGGGATTCATAACTTAGAACAGTTAGTCAATTTCTTGGCTCTAATATCGAACGATCGCAACTTCTTCCTTACTCGTTAAGCAAGTATGATAGGCCACATTTCTCTATTCTTTTGCAAATGCTATTAGATGATGTATTAGTTCTAAATCTTCAAGGAATAGGTCCAGCGCATGGTTCTTAATCCATTCTTGTTAAAACATATTTATGTTCTTACCTTGTGAAATTTGATCTCATATCTTTTCCAAATGTGCTATGATTGAAACTCCTCTCATATTTCATAATCTTACACGACTAATCTCCTTTCTTTGTTGTGAATTGCATATGTTATGTCTCCTTTTGTTGTTCATTATATAACTCGATTAGTCACATTTCTTAGTTCTCAATATTGTACGATTAGCACTTCTTCCTTTGCATTATACAAGGTGTAATTGGCTTCATTTCCAAGTTCTTTTTGTTAATGCATCAAATAAGGTTAGATAATCGTCTTTTGTTCAAAGTCTTTTTCAATTTGAACAGATTCTTGGTTCTTAATCTAACATAATTAAATCACCTTTTATCTTGTTATCATGAGTTATTAGAACTTATTATGTTTCCACATGTACTTTGTTGACAACTCCTTTCTTGTTTCTTAATCTTATGCGACTTGATCCCAATTATTAGTGTTTAATCTTGTCCGATTTGTCCCCTTTCTTAGTTCTCAATATCATATGTGCACAACTCCTTCCACTGTGATTAAGCACGTATACTTGGCCTCATTGCTCACTTATTTCTTTAAAACCATCGTATTACATTTTAGTTCTTATTCTTTTACGCATAGCTATCACTCATGGTTCTTAATTTGGCCAAATCAAATCGCATTTTAAGTTCTAATCTTGAGTTACGCGATTTACTTTTATAAGAACTCCTGTTCTAATTTCTTAATCTGATATGACTCGATCTACTTTGTTTGTTCTTAATCCTGTACGAGATCTAAAGACATATTAAGATTTAGATCTCCTTTACTGTGCCATAATATAGTACGATTAGACCCTTTCTTTCTTCTCAATATCGTACTATTACAATTTCTTCTTTAATCATTGTGCAGGCATAACTAATAGGCCTCGTTTCTCAGTTCTTTTTCTTATACGATTAGATAATCTCTTAATTATAAATCTTTAATGAATACAATCCTCTCTTGGTTCTTTTTAAATCTAATACGACAACATCTCCTTTAGTAGTTCTCAATCTTGTTTGATTGGATCTCCTTTTGCGACTCACAATATATTACGATTAGTCGACTTTCTTAGTTCTCACTATCTTACGATTACACTTCTTCCTCAATTATTAAGCTAATACGGTTGCCTCCGTTCTCTTTCAAATGCGATTAGATCATTCATTTGATCTAAATATTTTGTGCACAGGTCCCATTCGTGGTTCTCAATCTAGTCTGACTAAGTCATGTATTAGGGGCTTATCATCCGTTATTAGATATTTTTATCTTTTCAACATGAAACTCTTATGTCGATTAGATCACCTTTCCTGTTTCTCAATTATCTCCCTAATATTTTATCATGTGTTCTCCTTTTGGGATTCGTAACAGAGAACAGTTAGTCAATTTCTTCGCTCTAATATCGAACGATCGCAACTTCTTCCTTACTCGTAAAGCAAGTTTGATTGGCCTCATTTCTCTAGTCTTTTGCAAATGCTATTTGATGATGTATTAGTTCTAAATCTTCCAGGAATAGATGTAGCGCATGGTTCTTAATCCATTCTTTTTAAAACATGTTTATGTTCTTACCTTGTGAAATGTGATCTCATATCTTTTCCAAATGTGCTATGATTGAAACTCCTCTCATATTTCATAATCATACACGACTAATCTCCTTTCTTTATTCTGAATTGCGTAAGTTGTGTCTCCTTTTGTTGTTCATTGTATAGCTAGATTAGTCGCATTTCTTAGTTCTCAATATTGTACGATTAGCACTTCTTCCTTTGCATTATACAAGGTGTAATTGGCTTCTAGAAGTGTAATCATATTTCCAAGTTCTTTTTGAAATAAGGTTAGATAATCGTCTTTTGTTCAAAGTCTTTTTCAATTTGAACAGATTCTTGGTTCTTAATCTAACATAATTAAATCACCTTTTATCTTGTTATCATGAGTTATTAGAACTTATTATGTTTCCACATGTACTTTGTTGACAACTCCTTTCTTGTTTCTTATTCTTATGCGACTTGATCCCAGTTATTAGTGTTTAATCTTGTCCGATTTGTCCCCTTTCTTAGTTCTCAATATCATATGTGCACAACTCCTTCCACTGTGATTAAGCACGTATACTTGGCCTCATTTCTCACTTATTTCTAGAAAACCATCATATTACATTTTAGTTCTTATTCTTTTACGCATAGTTATCACTCATGGTTCTTAATTTTGCCAAATCAAATCGCATTTTAAGTTCTTATCTTGAATTACGCGATTTACTTTTATAAGAACTCCTGTTCTATTTCTTAATCTGATATGACTCGATCTACTTTGTTAAGAAATAATGTTCTTAATCCTGTACGATTAGATCTCCTTTACTGTGCCATAATATAGTACGATTAGACCCTTTCTTTCTTCTCAATATCGTACTATTACAATTTTTTTCCTTAATCATTGTGCAGCCATAATTAATAGGCCTCGTTTCTCAGTTCTTTTTCTTATACGATTAGATAATCTCTTAATTATAAATCTTTAATAAATACGACCCTCTCTTGGTTCTTTTTAAATCTAATACGACAACTTCTCCTTTATTAGTTCTCAATCTTGTTTGATTGTATCTCCTTTTGTGACTCACAAAATATTACGATTAGTCGACTGATCTTAGTTCTCACTATCTTACGATTACACTTCTTACTCAATTATTAAGCTAATAGTTGCCTCCGTAAGAGACACGAATGCGCTTAGATCATTCATTTGATTTAAATATTTTGTGCACAGGTCCCCCACGTGGTTCTCAATCTAGTCTAACTATGTCATGTATTAGGGGCATATCATCCGTTATTAGAGCTTATTCTTATCTTTTCAACATGTATGTCGATTATATCACCTTTCTAGTTTCTTAATTATCTCCCTAATATTTTATCATGTGTTCTCCTTATGGGATTCATAATTTAGAATAGTTAGTCAATTTCTCGGTTCTAATATCGAATGATCGCAACTTCTTCCTTACTCATAAAGCAAGTTTGATAGGCCACATTTCTCTATTCTTTTGCAAATGCTATTAGATGATGTATTAGTTCTAAATCTTGAAGGAATAGGTCCAGCGCATGGTTCTTAATCCATTCTTGTTAAAACATATTTATGTTCTTACCTTGTGAAATTTGATCTCATATCTTTTCCAAATGTGCTATGATTGAAACTCCTCTCATATTTCATAATCTTACACGACTAATCTCCTTTCTTTGTTGTGAATTGCATATGTTATGTCTCCTTTTGTTGTTCATTATATAACTCGATTAGTCACATTTCTTAGTTCTCAATATTGTACGATTAGCACTTCTTCCTTTGCATACTATACAAGGTGTAATTGGCTTCATTTCCAAGTTCTTTTTCAAATAAGGTTAGATAATCGTCTTTTGTTCAAAGTCTTTTTCAATTTGAACAGATTCTTGGTTCTTAATCTAACATAATTAAATCACCTTTTATCTTCTTATCATGTGTTATTAGAACTTATTATGTTTCTACATGTACTTTGTTGACAACTCCTTTCTTGTTTCTTAATCTTATGCGACTTGATCCCAGTTATTAGTGTTTAATCTTGTTCGATTTGTCCCCTTTCTTAGTTTTCAATATCGTACGAGTTTAACTGCTTCCACTGTGATTAAGCACGTGTACTTGGCCTCATTTCTTACCTATTTCTTTCAAACCATCATATTATATTTCTGTCCTTATTCTTTTACGCATAGTTGTCACTCATGGTTCTTAATTTGGCCTAATCAAATCACATTTTTAGTTCTTATCTTGAGTTACGCGATTTACTTTTATAAGAACTCCTGGTTTATTTCATAATCTGATATTCGTACAGGATTCACTCGATCTACTTTGTTTGTTCTTAATCCTGTACGATTAGATCTCCTATACTGTGCCATAATATAGTACGATTAGACCCTTTCTTTCTTCTCAATATCGTACTATTACAATTTCTTCCTTAATCATTGTGCAGGCATAATTAATTGGCCACATTTCTCAGTTCTTTTTCTTATACGATTGCATAATCTCTTAATTAGAAATCTTTAATGAATACGACCCGCTCTTGGTTCTTTTTAAATCTAATGCGACTACTTCTCCTTTATTAGTTCTCAATCTTGTTTGATTGTATCTCCTTTTGCGACTCACAATTTTTTACGATTAGTCGACTTTCTTAGTTCTCAATATCTTACGATTACACTTCTTCCTCAGATATTAAGCTAATATGGTTGCCTCCGTTCTCTTTCGAATGCGATTGATCATTCATTTGATCTAAATATTTTGTGCACAGGTCCCACACATGGTTCTCAATCTAGTCTAACTAAGTCATGTATTAGGGGCTTATTCATCCGTTATTAGATATTCTTATCTTTTCAACATGTATGTCGATCAGATCACATTTCTAATTTCTTAATTATCAACCTAATATCTTATCATGTCTTCTCCTTTTGCGATTCATAAGACATAGAACAGTTAGTCAATTTTTTGGCTCTCAATATCGAACGATCGCAACTTCTTCCTTACTCGTAAAGCAAGTTTGATTGGTCTAATTTCTCTATTGTTTTGCAAATGCTATTAGATGAAGTATTATTTCTAATTCTTCAAGGAATATAAGATTAGCGCAAGGTTCTTAATCCATTCTTTTTAAAACATGTTTATGTTCTTGCCTTGTGAAATTTGATCTCATATCTTTTCCAAATGTGCTATGATTGGAACTCCTCTCATATTTCATAATCTTACACGACTAATCTCCTTTCTTTGTTCTGAATTGCATATGTTAAGTCTCCTTTTGTTGTTCATTGTATAGCTCGATTAGTCGCATTTCTTAGTTCTCAATATTGTACGATTATCATTTACTTCTTCCTTTGCATTACACAATGTGAAATTGGCTTCATTTCTCAGTTCTTTTTCAAATAAGGTTAGATAATCGTCTTTTGTTTAAAGTCTTTTTCAATTTCAGCTAATTCTTGGTTCTTAATCTAGCATAATTAAATCACATTTTACGTTGTTATCATGAGTTATTAGAACTTATTATGTTTCTACATGTACTTTGTTGAGAACTCCTTTCTTGTTTCTCAGTCTTATGCGAATTGATCCCAGTTATTATTGTTTAATCTTCTCCGATTGTCCCCTTTCTTAGTTCTCAATATCATATGTGTACAACTCCTTCCACTGTGATTAAGCACGTATACTTGGCCTCATTTCTCACTTATTTCTATAAAACCATCATATTATATTTTAGTTCTTATTCTTTTACGCATAGTTATCACTCATGGTTCTTAATTTGGCCAAATCAAATCACATTTTAAGTTCTTATCTTGAGTTACGCGATTTACTTTTATAAGAACTCCTGTTCTATATCTTCTTAATCTGATATCACTCGATCTACTTTGTTTGTTCTTAATCCTGTACGATTAGATCTACTTTACTGTGCCATAATATAGTACGATTAGACCCTTTCTTTCTTCTCAATATCCTACTATTACAATTTCTTCCTTAATCATTGTGCATAATAATTAATAGGTCTCGTTTCTCAGTTCTTTTTCTTATACGATTAGATAATCTCTTAATTATAAATCTTTAATGAATACGACCCTCTCTTGGTTCTTTTTAAATCTAATACGACAACTTCTCCTTTATTAGTTCTCAATCTTGTTTGATTGTATCTTCTTTTACGACTCACAAAATATTACGATTAGTCGACTTTCTTAGTTCTCAATATCTTACGATTACACTTCTTCCACAGTTATTAAGCTAATATGGTTGCCTCCGTTCTCTTTCGAATGCGATTAGATCATTCGTTTGATCTAAATATTTTGTGCACAGGTCCCACACATGGTTCTCAATCTAGTCTAACTAAGTCATCGTGTGTATTAGGGGCTTATCATCCGTTATTAGATATTCTTATCTTTTCAACATGTATGTCGATTAGATCACCTTTCTTGTTTCTGAATTATGTCCCAAATATTTTATCATGTGTTCTCCTTTTGGGATTCCTAACATAGAATAGTTAGTCAATTTCTTGGCTCTAATATCGAACGATCGCAACTTCTTCCTTACTCGTAAAGCAAGTTTGATTGGCCTCATTTCTCTATTCTTTTGCAAATGGTATTAGATGGTGTATTAGTTCTAAATCATCAAGGAATAGGTCCCGTGCATGGTTCTTAATCCATTCTTATTAAAACATATTTATATTTTTTCCTTGTGAAATTTGATCTAATATCTTTTCCAAATGTGTTATGATTGAAACTCCTCTCATATTTCATAATCTTACACTACTAATCACCTTTCTTTGTTATGAATTGCAAATGTTATGTCTCCTTTTGTTGTTCATTATATAGCTCGATTAGTCGCATTTCTTAGTTCTCAATGATATTGTACGATTATCACTTCTTTCTTTGCATTATACAAGGAGTAATTGGCTTCATTTCCAAGTTCTTTTTCAAATAAGGTTAGACAATCATCTTTTGTTCAAAGTCTTTTTCAATTTGAACTGATTCTTGGTTCTTAATCTAACATAATTAAATCACCTTATATGTTGCTATCACGAGTTATTAGAACTTATTATGTTTCTACGTGTACTTTGTTGAGAACTCCTTTCTTGTTTTCTTAATCTTATGCGACTTGATCACAGTTATTAGTGTTTAATCTTGTCCGATTTGTCCCCTTTCTTAGTTCTCAATATCATATGTGTACAACTCCTTCCACTGTGATTAAGCATGTATACTTGGCCTCATTTCTCACTTATTTCTTTAAAACCATCGTATTATATTTTAGTTCTTATTCTTTTACGCATAGTTATCACTCATGGTTCTTAATTTGGCCAAATCAAATCGCATTTTAAATTCTTATCTTGAATTATGCGATTTACTTTTGATTATTAGAACTCCTGTTCTATTTCTTAATCTGATATGACTCGATCTACTTTGTTTGTTCTTAATCCTGTATGACTAGATCTCCTTTACTGTGCCATAATATAGTAGGTTAGACCCTTTCTTTCTTCTCAATATCGTACTATTACAATTTCTTCCTTAATCATTGTGCAGGCATAATTAATTGCCCTCATTTCTCAGTTCTTTTTCTTATACGATTGCATAATCTCATAATTATAAATCTTTAATGAATACGACCCGCTCTTGGTTCTTTTTAAATCTTATACGACTACTTCTCCTTTATTAGTTCTCAATCTTGTTTGCTTGTATCTCCTTTTACGGCTCACAATACATTACGATTAGTCGACTTTCTTAGTTTTCAATATCTTACGATTACACTTCTTCCTCAGTTATTAAGCTAATAGGGTTGCCTCCGTTCTCTTTCGAATGCGATTAGATCATTCACTTGATCTAAATGTTTTGTGCACAGGTCTCACACATGGTTCAATCAATCTAGTCTAACTAAGTCACGTATTAGGGGGCTTATCATCCGTTATTAGATTTTCTTATCTTTTCAACGTGTATGTCGATTAGATCACCTTTCTAAAATTTCTTAGTTATCTAAGCTAATATTTTATCATGTGTTCTCCTTTTTCGATTCATAACATAGAACTGTTAGTAAATTTCTTGGCTCTCAATATCGAACGATCGCAACTTGTTCCTTACTCGTAAAGCAAGTTTGATTGGCCTCATTTCCCTATTGTTTTGCAAATGCTATTAGATGATGTATTATTTCTAATTCTTCAAGGAATAGGTCCAGCGCATGGTTCTTAATCCATTCTTTTTAAAACATGTTTATGTTCTTGCCTTGTGAAATTTGATCTCATATCTTTTCCAAATGTGCTATGATTGGAACTCCTCTCATATTTCGTAGTCTTATAACGACTAATCTCCTTTCTTTGTTCTGAATTGCATATGTTGTGTCTACTTTTGTTGTTCATTGTATAGCTCGATTAGGTCGCATTTCTTAGTTCTCAATATTATACGATTATCACTTCTTCCATTGTCTTTATACAAGGTGTAATTGGCTTGAATTCTTATATCTTTTTCAAATAAGGTTAGATAATCATGTTTTGTTCAAACTCTTTTCCAATTTGAAGTGATTCTTGGTTCTTAATCTAGCATAATTAAATCACATTTTACGTTGTTATCATGAGTTATTAGAACTTATTATGTTTCTACATGTACTTTGTTGAGAACTCCTTTCTTTTTTTTCTTTTTTTGGCGACTTGATCACAGTTTTAAGTATTTAATCTTGTACGATTTGTCCCTTTTCTTAGTTCTCAATATTGTACGAGTACAACTCTTTCCACTGTGATTAAGCACGTATACTTGGCCTCATTTCTCACTTATTTCTTCAAAACCATCATATTATATTTTAGTTCTTATTGTTTTATGCATAGTTATCACTCATGGTTCTTAATTTGGCCAAATCAAATCGCGTTTAAAGTTCTTATAACTTGAGTTACGAGATTTACTTTTATAAGAACTCCTGTTCTGTTTCTTAATCTGATATCACTCGATCTACTTTGTTTGTTTTAAATCCTGCACGATTAGATCTCTTTTACTGTGCCATAATATAGTATGATTAGACCCTTTCTTTCTTCTCAATATCGTACTATTACAATTTCTTCCTTAATCATTGTGCAGGCATAATTAATTGGCCTCATTTCTCAGTTCTTTTTGTTATACGATTAGATAATCTCTTAATTATAAATCTTGCTCTTGGTTCTTTTTAAATCTTATACGACTACTTCTCCTTTATTAGTTCTCAATCTTGTTTGATTGTATCTCCTTTTACGGCTCACAATACATTACGATTAGTCGACTTTCTTAGTTTTCAATATCTTACGATTACACTTCTTCCTCAGTTATTAAGCTAATAGGGTTGCCTCCGTTCTCTTTCGAATGCGATTAGATCATTCATTTGATCTAAATGTTTTGTGCACAGGTCTCACACATGGATTCTCAATCTAGTCTAACTAAGTCACGTATTAGGGGGCTTATCATCCGTTATTAGATTTTCTTATCTTTTCAACGTGTATGTCAATTAGATCACCTTTCTAGTTTCTTAATTATCTCCCTAATATTTTATCATGTGTTCTCCTTTTTCGATTCATAACATAGAACTGTTAGTAAATTTCTTGGCTCTCAATATCGAACGATCGCAACTTGTTCCTTACTCGTAAAGCAAGTTTGATTGGCCTCATTTCCCTATTGTTTTGCAAATGCTATTAGATGATGTATTATTTCTAATTCTTCAAGGAATAGGTCCAGCGCATGGTTCTTAATCCATTCTTTTTAAAACATGTTTATGTTCTTGCCTTGTGAAATTTGATCTCATATCTTTTCCAAATGTGCTATGATTGGAACTCCTCTCATATTTCGTAGTCTTACACGACTAATCTCCTTTCTTTGTTCTGAATTGCATATGTTGTGTCTACTTTTGTTGTTCATTGTATAGCTCGCAAATTAGTCGCATTTCTTAGTTCTCAATATTATACGATTATCACTTCTTCCATTGTCTTTATACAAGGTGTAATTGGCTTGAATTCTTATATCTTTTTCAAATAAGGTTAGATAATCATGTTTTGTTCAAACTCTTTTCCAATTTGAAGTGATTCTTGGTTCTTAATCTAGCATAATTAAATCACATTTTACGTTGTTATCATGAGTTATTAGAACTTATTATGTTTCTACATGTACTTTGTTGAGAACTCCTTTCTTTTTTTTCTTTTTTTGGCGACTTGATCACAGTTATAAGTATTTAATCTTGTACGATTTGTCCCCTTTCTTAGTTCTCAATATTGTACGAGTACAACTCTTTCCACTGTGATTAAGCACGTATACTTGGCCTCATTTCTCACTTATTTCTTCAAAACCATCATATTATATTTTAGTTCTTATTGTTTTATGCATAGTTATCACTCATGGTTCTTAATTTGGCCAAATCAAATCGCGTTTTAAGTTCTGTATCTTGAGTTACGAGATTTACTTTTATAAGAACTCCTGTTCTGTTTCTTAATCTGATATCACTCGATCTACTTTGTTTGTTTTAAATCCTGCACGATTAGATCTCTTTTACTGTGCCATAATATAGTATGATTAGACCCTTTCTTTCTTCTCAATATCGTACTATTACAATTTCTTGCTTAATCATTGTGCAGGCATAATTAATTGGCCTCATTTCTCAGTTCTTTTTGTTATACGATTAGATAATCTCTTAATTATAAATCTTGCTCTTGGTTCTTTTTAAATCTTATACGACTACTTCTCCTTTATTAGTTCTCAATCTTGTTTGATTGTATCTCCTTTTACGGCTCACAATACATTACGATTAGTCGACTTTCTTAGTTTTCAATATCTTACGATTACACTTCTTCCTCAGTTATTAAGCTAATAGGGTTGCCTCCGTTCTCTTTCGAATGCGATTAGATCATTCATTTGATCTAAATGTTTTGTGCACAGGTCTCACACATGAGTTCTCAATCTAGTCTAACTAAGTCACGTATTAGGGGGCTTATCATCCGTTATTAGATTTTCTTATCTTTTCAACGTGTATGTCGATTAGATCACAGAAAGAAGACAATGGATTTCTTTGATACACGTATAAGATGAAAAAAGGATTTTTCGATTCATAACATAGAACTGTTAGTAAATTTCTTGGCTCTCAATATCGAACGATCGCAACTTGTTCCTTACTCGTAAAGCAAGTTTGATTGGCCTCATTTCCCTATTGTTTTGCAAATGCTATTAGATGATGTATTATTTCTAATTCTTCAAGGAATAGGTCCAGCGCATGGTTCTTAATCCATTCTTTTTAAAACATGTTTATGTTCTTGCCTTGTGAAATTTGATCTCATATCTTTTCCAAATGTGCTATGATTGGAACTCCTCTCATATTTCGTAGTCTTACACGACTAATCTCCTTTCTTTGTTCTGAATTGCATATGTTGTGTCTACTTTTGTTGTTCATTGTATAGCTCGATTAGTCGCATTTCTTAGTTCTCAATATTATACGATTATCACTTCTTCCATTGTCTTTATACAAGGTGTAATTGGCTTGAATTCTTATATCTTTTTCAAATAAGGTTAGATAATCATGTTTTGTTCAAACTCTTTTCCAATTTGAAGTGATTCTTGGTTCTTAATCTAGCATAATTAAATCACATTTTACGTTGTTATCATGAGTTATTAGAACTTATTATGTTTCTACATGTACTTTGTTGAGAACTCCTTTCTTTTTTTTCTTTTTTTGGCGACTTGATCACAGTTATAAGTATTTAATCTTGTACGATTTGTCCCCTTTCTTAGTTCTCAATATTGTACGAGTACAACTCTTACCAAGGTGATTAAGCACGTATATTTTGATCATTTCTCACTTATTTCTAAAAAACCATCACTAATAAATAGTAAAAGTGACAAATCGAGAAATGAGTTATAACTCATGCATCTTAATTTGGCCAAAAGAAAACAGCGTAAGGAGATCTAATCTTGAGTTACGACAATTTACTTTTATAAGAACTTATAAAGGATTTCTTAATCTGATATCACTCGATCTACTTTAGATGTTTTAAATCCTGCACGATTAGATCTCTTTTACTGTGCCATAATATAGTATGATTAGACCCTTTCTTTCTTCTCAATATCGTACTATTACAATTTCTTGCTTAATCATTGTGCAGGCATAATTAATTGGCCTCATTTCTCAGTTCTTTTTGTTATACGATTAGATAATCTCTTAATTATAAATCTTGCTCTTGGTTCTTTTTAAATCTTATACGACTACTTCTCCTTTATTAGTTCTCAATCTTGTTTGATTGTATCTCCTTTTACGGCTCACAATACATTACGATTAGTCGATGAAAAGATTTCAAAATCTAATAACGGACAAAAATGTCTCTTATACACATCTAGGGTTGCCTCCGTTCTCTTTCGAATGCGATTAGATCATTCATTTGATCTAAATGTTTTGTGCACAGGTCTCACACTGAGATGGTTCTCAATCTAGTCTAACTAAGTCACGTATTAGGGGGCTTATCATCCGTTATTAGATTTTCTTATCTTTTCAACGTGTATGTCGATTAGATCACCTTTCTAGTTTCTTAATTATCTCCCTAATATTTTATCATGTGTTCTCCTTTTTCGATTCATAACATAGAACTGTTAGTAAATTTCTTGGCTCTCAATATCGAACGATCGCAACTTGTTCCTTACTCGTAAAGCAAGTTTGATTGGCCTCATTTCCCTATTGTTTTGCAAATGCTATTAGATGATGTATTATTTCTAATTCTTCAAGGAATAGGTCCAGCGCATGGTTCTTAATCCATTCTTTTTAAAACATGTTTATGTTCTTGCCTTGTGAAATTTGATCTCATATCTTTTCCAAATGTGCTATGATTGGAACTCCTCTCATATTTCGTAGTCTTACACGACTAATCTCCTTTCTTTGTTCTGAATTGCATATGTTGTGTCTACTTTTGTTGTTCATTGTATAGCTCGATTAGTCGCATTTCTTAGTTCTCAATATTGTACGATTATCACTTCTTCCTTTGTATTATACAAGGTGTAATTGGCTTCATTTCTCAGTTCTTTTCCAAATAAGGTTAGATAATCATCTTTTGTTCAATGTCTTTTTCAATTTGAACTGATTCTTGGTTCTTAATCTAGCATAATTAAATCACATTTTACGTTGTTATCATGAGTTATTAGAACTTATTATGTTTCTACATGTACTTTGTTGAGAAATCCTTTCTTCTTCTTTTTTAAGAGGAAATGCCCGAAAGAGGGCAGAAATTATATTGATGAAATCAAGGATTAAAAAGCCGAATGTTGGAGCAGCCTATAGCATCTAGGTAGACCAATCCCTTGACCGGTTGGGGAATGGTATAGCAATCATATTCAACACATATAGGTTTTGATATACCCTCATTAGATAGACAATCCGCTACATGGTTAGACTCCCTAAAGACATGCTTGAATGAAATCTCTTTCCCCAAGGATCAACACAGTAGCTATTGATGAGGCACAATTGTGGGTCTATGCTCCGGATCGGTGCCGATGATCCTTGCAAGGTGTTAACTAGCTGGAGAGAGTCAATCTCAACCACCAGTGAGTGGACCCGTAAATTATGACACATCTTGAGTCCATCTACAAGAGCTAATGCCTCAGCTTGTAGGTTAGTTTGTTATTGATAGTTATTAGAAAATGCTCGAATGCATTCGCCGTTGTGATCTCGGAGAATGCCGCCACCCACTGCCATCCCTGGGTTACCTTTGGAGGCTCCATCCACATTGAGCTTAAGGCATCCTTGGGTAGGGCAGTCCCATTTGACAACTAGGACTTTCTTGGGTTTTGTCTAGAGAAGTTGCTTGCAAATGCCGCGTGAGAGTAACAAATCATCTGCTGTGGATACTTGTTTAAAGGGATGGGCCGAGGAGATATTCGCTAAGTAAGAGTAGATGTCCACAATAATCCTTGTTGTGCTGCATACTTTTTCCTCCAGTAACTGCCATGTTCCAAGCTTTCCATAAGAACCAACAGATTATGCTAGGAAGAATTTTATGAAGGGCTCCAATAGCGGAAGACGATGCAACATCCCGCCACCAAGAATTAAGTTTATCCATTATAGTTGTGGATGGAGTAATCACCATCTCCAGCCAATTTTCAAAGAAATGCCAGATTTGTTGTGATGTTTCACATTCCACAAAATGATGGTTCACAGACTCTTCATTGCAACATAAGTAGCACTTGGAGGCTAATGAAAAGCCAATTTTTCGTAATGTATCATCAAGAGGCAGCCGATTGTTCAATAATTTCCACATGAAAATGGATATCTTTGATTGGAGTCTTACATCCCAAATCATTTGCCGAGAGTGAATTCGCATCTTGGGAGAGAAAGTGGATGAGAGTGAGAAGGGGCCTTTGTGTGTGAGGGTCCAAACAATGAAATCCGGTTCATCCAACAAGAATAGCGGTCTTGTGTTGAGGAATGCTGCAATGTTTTGTACAGATGCTTCTTCCCCTCATTGGAATATCTCTCATCTAAAAGGGAAAGATTCCAGCCATTAGTACCCCCAACCTGTGAAACTTTAAGCTGTTCATCGTAAACATGTTCCACCATGTGGGATAAAGGCCCATGTTCGGTCCAAGGATCAAACCAAAAGGAACAATCAGCCTTCTGTCGTAAGAATAGCAACCACTTTTCTGCGTCTTCACGAACATGCAACATCCTCTTCCAAGTAAACGAATCACCCGGTGATGCCAACACTAAGGTGGGATGTTGGTTCTTAAGGAAGAACGTCGTTGAAGAAAAGAACACCACAAAGAGTCACCTTTTCGAAATTTCCACCAAAGTTTGATACGAAAGCCGCGAACCACCTCCTCAAGTGATAAAACTCCTAGGCCATTTGAATACGTTGGTTGGCAGATTGTAGCCCATGATATCCAATGATGCTTTAACATCCCTTCTGAGCAACCACAAAAGAAATTGGCAAATTGCTGTTCCAGCTCTTTGAGGACTGATTTTGGCCTAGGTGATAGAACTGACAATATGTATATAGGGATGCTACTGAGAACATGCTTGATAAGGACGAGCCGCCCTCTAGGGGAAAGGAAGCGTGATTGCCAACCATGAATTCGGGCAGCCACTTTTTCTATTAATGGCTGGTAGAGATTGCGTCTTTTTTTAGCTTTTTGGATAGGACAACCCAAGTATGTGAATGGAAGGGATTTGTGGATGAAGCCCGTCTTAGCTTGGATCAACCAGACTCGAGCAGGAGCCACCTTTTTAAGTAAGTAGAAGGAGCATTTGGACTTGTTGAAAAGCTGTCCGGAGGAGAGTTCAAACCTCGAAAGAAAGCTCATAAGTTGCTGAATGGATTTAATACCTCCCTTTCATAAAAACAACAATGTCATCTGCGACGGCCAAGTGGGAGATCATTGGACACTGCTTCGGAAGGGAGTAGTGTGTTATTTTGTCCTGTCGAAATTGGTCCGTCAATCCTTGAGAAAATGTTTCCAGCATTAGGATGAATATCTATAGAGGTGACAAAGGGTCTTCCTGGCGAACCCCTCTGGAGGATTTGAAGAAGCCTTTGGGTGCACCATTAATGAGTATAGAAAACCAACAATCTTCCAAAATATGCTGCATAAGGGAGATCCAATGTTCAACAAACCCAAACTTCCGTAGAATTGCATAGAGGAAAGGCCAAGAAAGCCTATCAAATGCTTTGGCAAGGTCAAGTTTAACAATCATATTCCCTCCCCTTATTTTTTGATCTATGAAGTCAACCTGCTCTTGGACAAGAAGGATGTTATCCGCAATGTCTCTCCCTTGAACATAGCCTGCTTGTTCCAGTGAGATGAGTTTCAGCAGAATGGAGGCAAGGCGATTGGCCAAAATTTTAGTACAAATTTTATTGACGAAGGTGCACAAGCTAATAGGCCGAAAATCATTAAAGGAATTGGGGTTGGCTACTTTTGGAATTAATGCAATAAGAGTGCTAGTGAACATCCGTGGCAATCTTGCACCTTTGAGGAAAGCAGCCACACACTGCGAGAAGGAGGTCGTGGTGGATGATATCCCAACAAGTAGTGAAAAAGGTCCCATTGTATCCGTCAATTTCCACTGCACCGTTAGGGTTTAGGGAGAAAACTGCCTCCTTTAATTCCTTTATGTCAAGCTCAGACAATAAATACTGGTTATCCACATCCGAGACCTTGCACGTGAGGTGGTCAAGTAATGATGGGTCTAAGGCAGTGGTATGAGAAGTCAGGAGTTCCTTAAAGTAGGTAATACCTGCATCCTCAATAAGCTGCAAATTTTCAATCCATTGCCCGTCAACTTTGATTCTAGAGATGCGCAATCACTGCCTTTTAGCAAGAAGGGTAGAATGGAAAATTTTGGAGTTTTTATCAGCCTCTTTCAGCCATTTCACCCCTGCCTTTTGCTGCCGAAAGGTTTCCCCTTCTGCAAGGCACCGCATGTGAACAGCTTGTGCATGAGCCAAAGCAATTTGATTACTTTGGCATTGATGGAGTAGAAGAGCTTCTTCATGTTAAAAAGACCAATTGTTGCTCACAACCTGCAAAAAATCCTTGTGTTTAGTCCACATATTAAGGAATTTAAATGGCTTTGGGCCTGGTGTTATTAGTGAAGAAGCGTTGAGAACTAGTGGCGAGTGATCCGAGCACGTCTTGAGAAGGTGCGCAACATTAATATGTTGGAAGGCTGCCATAAATTCAGCATTACAAACAAATCTATCCAACCGCTTCCAAACCACGGTTCCAAACCTGTTCCCACGCCAAGTGAATTTGCAACCTTGAAAGAATAGAGCCAACAAGCCAATTCATCTAAGACAATCATTGAATTCTCATCGCGTCTAGTTGCAAACAGCTAGAACCTTGATATTATACAGAGCTTGAGATGGATAATGCTAGCACCTTGTATCTGGAATTGGACCAATCCAGTCTCTTATACATCTCATTAGAATTTTTATTTTGTGTTGTTTGATAAGTAACTTCAACCTACGTAATGAGGGTTTATTAGCTATCCCCCGTATATTCCATATTAGGACACTATCCATTTAATACTGAGGGGAGGAGGGCGAAGTGGTAGTTTTCCTAACCAACCGAGTGCGCATTGGCTTTGGCATGGTATAGATTCTCTTGCGTCTTTATAGACACATCTTTTTGGACAAGGACTTACCAGTTGGCTGTGGAGTGGGAGAGATGGCTGGATAACCTCTATCATTGCATGGTTTGCATGGGGAGATTCATTGTCCGAAAAGTAACACGGTAACTTTTCCATAATTTTACCATGAGAGATGAAAGAATCATCCAATGAGGGATTATTTGAGATTCGGCTATCCCTTGCTTTTGGGGTAGTCGAATTTAGTTGTGGCTCTTCCAAATCAGATGTGGCTCCACCATCCAAGGGGTTCAATATTTGAACCTGCAAAGTTTGCTCATGTGCATAAGGTACCATTTTCTGATTTGAATTAATAACCTTATCCAAGGTTGTTGGAGTGATCCCATGGAAGGTGGGATTTGAATTTTAACCCATAGGTTGTTGGGATAATCCCTCAACAGTTTCTGGTTGCTTTCCCGCCGGGTGTGGTTGCTCCTCCACCGATTCTGGTTGCTTCTCCACCATTTTTGGTTGCTCCTCCACAACTAGTGATGCCTCTTTAGCTTGGTTGCTGACCTTGAGATGAGTTTTCACTCGTATGTGCAACATCAACGCCTTGTCAAAAATTCAGCAATGGGATTATTGTGTTTGCGGCTGTTGGGACACCATCAAGTATAGCATGACCAACCATATTTGCTCCATTATCAACAAGTGTAGAAGGTGGGGTTTGCTTTGTTCCTGATGGAACTACTTCTTGGTGCTTCACCGGAGTCCAACATGTTTGAATAGGCTGCTTTGCTTGTTTCTTCCCGGAGGCATAGCTTGTTTTGCCAAACTCACTTCTCCCAGCCAACATGTTTCAATGGAATGGCCAATTTTCTTACACTTTGTACTGTACAATGGGACATCTTCATAAGTGATTGTTTGCCAAAAACCCTCTTTTTCCAACCCCTAGCCATACCCTTGAAGGGAGTTCAGATAGGAGGTCAACTTCAACGCATACCTTTGCAACACTTGGCCTGGTGAATTGTTCGGTGGCTATGTCCAATTTGAGAGGAGTACCAACTGGCAGCTTGAGCAAGACTAAACACGGCTTGCTTGTTGAAAAAGATTGCTGGGAGTCCCTCAAAGGTGATCCATATAGGGACTATGGATGGTTCCTCGTCCATGGTAAAGAGAGGATGCCATTTAAGAACACGCATGTAAAAGCCATTGATGGACCAAGCAGTCTTAAGCTAGCAACGGAGATAGTCCTCCTCCAAAGAAAATCGGATGATAACGTGCTTAAAGTCAAGATACCCGATAGTAAATTGTCCTTTAAAGCCAATTGTGTGGAAACTTTTTCGAAGTGTCTCCATGTTCGGCTTCCCCCTCGGGAAATTCCCCACCAGTGTGAACTGAAATGGTGCTGCAAGCTTTTGAATTTCATCCTTAGAGAAGAAAATGGCTGGTTCTCCTTTGTATGATTCGAGTGCCTTAAGAGGCGAGTCCGGTTTTGGTGATGGAATGCCTAATTTTTGTCCATCCAATAGAGCTTGTGCAAAATTTTTTGGTTGCCCTTCAACCGGTGGTTGAAGGGCTACAAGACTAGATCAGCAATGATCGAGAGTGCCAAGGATGATATAGTAGTGTGTAGAGCTCCAGTTTAGAGTGAGAAAGTAGAGAGAAGGAGGAGAGTTTGGCTGATTTTTCCTTTCTTGTTTCTCATTCTTATGCGACTTGATACCAGTTATTAGTATTTAATCTTGTCCGATTTGTTGCCTTTTGTAGTTCTCAATATCGTACGAGTACAACACCTTCCACTGTGATTAAGCACGTATACTTGGCCTCATTTCTCACTTATTTCTTCAAAACAATCATATTATATTTTAGTTCTTATTGTTTTATGCATAGTTATCACTCATGGTTCTTAATTTGGCCAAATCAAAGCGCATTTTAAGTTCTTATCTTGAGTTACGAGATTTACTTTTATAAGAACTCCTGTTCTATTTCTTAATCTGATATCACTCGATCTACTTTGTTTGTTCTTAATCCTGTACGATTAGATCTCCTTTACTGTGCCATAATATAGTACGATTAGACCCTATTCTTTCTTCTCAATATCGTACTATTACAATTTCTTCCTTAATCATTGTGCAGACATAATTAAAAGGCCTCATTTCTCAGTTCTTTTTCTTATACGATTAGATAATCTCTTAATTATAAATCTTTAATGAATACGACCCGCTCTTGGTTCTTTTTAAATCTAATACGACTACTTCTCCTTTATTAGTTCTCAATCTTGTTTGATTGTATCTCCTTTTGCGACTCACAATATATTACGATTAGTCGACTTTCTTAGTTCTCAATATCTTATGATTACACTTCTTCCTCAGTTATTAAGCTAATATGGTTGCCTCCGTTCTATTTCGAATGCGATTAGATCATTCATTTGATCTGAATCTTTTGTGCACAGGTCCCACACATGGTTCTCAATCTAGTCTAACTAAGTCACGTATAAGGGGCTTATCATCCGTTATTAGATATTCTTATCTTTTCAACATGTATGTCGATTAGATCACCTTTCTAGTTTCTTAATTATCTCCCAAGATATTTTTTCATGTGTTCTCCTTCTGTGATTCATAACATAGAACAATTAGTCAATTTCTTGGCTCTAATATCGAACGATCGCAACTTCTTCCTTACTCGTAAAGCAAGTTTGATTGGCCTCATTTCTCTATTCTTTTGCAAATTCTATTAGATGATGTATTAGTTCTAAATCTTCAAGGAATAGGTCCAGCGCATGGTTCTTAATCCATTCTTTTTAAAACAAGTTTATGTTCTTATGATTGTGAAATTTGATCTCATATCTTTTCCAAATGTGCTATGATTGGAACTCCTCTCATATTTCATAATCTTAAACTACTAATCTCCTTTCTTTGTTCTGAATTGCATATGTTATGTATCCTTTTGTTGTTCATTGTATAGCTCGATTAGTCGCATTTCTTAGTTCTCAATATTGTACGATTATCACTTCTTCCTTTGCATTACACAAGGTGTAATTGGCCTCATTTCTCATTTCTTTTTCAAATAAGGTTAGATAATCGTCATTTTGTTCAAAGTCTTTTTCAATTTGAGCTGATTCTTGGTTCTTAATCTAGCATAATTAAATCACATTTTACGTTGTTATCATGAGTTATTAGAACTTATTATGTTTCTACATGTACTTTGTTGAGAACTCCTTTCTTGTTTCTCATTCTTATGCGACTTGATACCAGTTATTAGTATTTAATCTTGTCCGATTTGTTGCCTTTTGTAGTTCTCAATATCGTACGAGTACAACACCTTCCACTGTGATTAAGCACGTATACTTGGCCTCATTTCTCACTTATTTCTTCAAAACAATCATATTATATTTTAGTTCTTATTGTTTTATGCATAGTTATCACTCATGGTTCTTAATTTGGCCAAATCAAAGCGCATTTTAAGTTCTTATCTTGAGTTACGAGATTTACTTTTATAAGAACTCCTGTTCTATTTCTTAATCTGATATCACTCGATCTACTTTGTTTGTTCTTAATCCTGTACGATTAGATCTCCTTTACTGTGCCATAATATAGTACGATTAGACCCTTTCTTTCTTCTCAATATCGTACTATTACAATTTCTTCCTTAATCATTGTGCAGACATAATTAAAAGGCCTCATTTCTCAGTTCTTTTTCTTATACGATTAGATAATCTCTTAATTATAAATCTTTAATGAATACGACCCGCTCTTGGTTCTTTTTAAATCTAATACGACTACTTCTCCTTTATTAGTTCTCAATCTTGTTTGATTGTATCTCCTTTTGCGACTCACAATATATTACGATTAGTCGACTTTCTTAGTTCTCAATATCTTATGATTACACTTCTTCCTCAGTTATTAAGCTAATATGGTTGCCTCCGTTCTATTTCGAATGCGATTAGATCATTCATTTGATCTGAATCTTTTGTGCACAGGTCCCACACATGGTTCTCAATCTAGTCTAACTAAGTCACGTATAAGGGGCTTATCATCCGTTATTAGATATTCTTATCTTTTCAACATGTATGTCGATTAGATCACCTACTTCTAGTTTCTTAATTATCTCCCAAATAAGAACTCATGTGAGATCCTTCTGTGATTCATAACATAGAACAATTAGTCAATTTCTTGGCTCTAATATCGAACGATCGCAACTTCTTCCTTACTCGTAAAGCAAGTTTGATTGGCCTCATTTCTCTATTCTTTTGCAAATTCTATTAGATGATGTATTAGTTCTAAATCTTCAAGGAATAGGTCCAGCGCATGGTTCTTAATCCTTGAATCTAGAACTAATGAAAAGATATGATTGTGAAATTTGATCTCATATCTTTTCCAAATGTGCTATGATTGGAACTCCTCTCATATTTCATAATCTTAAACTACTAATCTCCTTTCTTTGTTCTGAATTGCATATGTTATGTATCCTTTTGTTGTTCATTGTATAGCTCGATTAGTCGCATTTCTTAGTTCTCAATATTGTACGATTATCACTTCTTCCTTTGCATTACACAAGGTGTAATTGGCCTCATTTCTCATTTCTTTTTGCAAATAAGGTTAGATAATCGTCTTTTGTTCAAAGTCTTTTTCAATTTGAGCTGATTCTTGGTTCTTAATCTAGCAATCACATTTTACGTTGTTATCATGAGTTATTAGAACTTATTATGTTTCTACATGTACTTTGTTGAGAACTCCTTTCTTGTTTCTTAATCTTATGTGACCTGATCCCAGTTATAAGCATTTAATCTTGTACGATTTGTCCCCTTTTGTAGTTCTCAATATCGTACGAGTACAACTCCTTCCACTGTGATTAAGCACGTATACTTGGCCTCATTTCTCACTTATTTCTTCAAAACAATCATATTATATTTTAGTTCTTATTGTTTTATGCATAGTTATCACTCATGGTTCTTAATTTGGCCAAATCAAAGCGCATTTTAAGTTTTTATCTTGAGTTACGAGATTTACTTTTATAAGAACTCTTGTTCTATTTCTTAATCTGATATCACTCGATCTACTTTGTTTGTTCTTAATCCTGTACGATTAGATCGCTCCTTTACTGTGCCATAATATAGTACGATTAGACCCTTTCTTTCTTCTCAATATCGTACTATTACAATTTCTTCCTTAATCATTGTGCAGACATAATTAAAAGGCCTCATTTCTCAGTTCTTTTTCTTATACGATTAGATAATCTCTTAATTATAAATCTTTAATGAATACGACCCGCTCTTGGTTCTTTTTAAATCTAATACGACTACTTCTCCTTTATTAGTTCTCAATCTTGTTTGATTGTATCTCCTTTTGCGACTCACAATATATTACGATTAGTCGACTTTCTTAGTTCTCAATATCTTATGATTACACTTCTTCCTCAGTTATTAAGCTAATATGGTTGCCTCCGTTCTATTTCGAATGCGATTAGATCATTCATTTGATCTGAATCTTTTGTGCACAGGTCCCACACATGGTTCTCAATCTAGTCTAACTAAGTCACGTATAAGGGGCTTATCATCCGTTATTAGATATTCTTATCTTTTCAACATGTATGTCGATTAGATCACCTTTCTAGTTTCTTAATTATCTCCCACATATTTTTTCATGTGTTCTCCTTCTGTGATTCATAACATAGAACAATTAGTCAATTTCTTGGCTCTAATATCGAACGATCGCAACATCTTCCTTACTCGTAAAGCAAGTTTGATTGGCCTCATTTCTCTATTCTTTTGCAAATGCTATTAGATGATGTATTAGTTCTAAATCTTCAAGGAATAGGTCCAGCGCATGGTTCTTAATCTAGTCTTATTAAAAAATATTTATGTTCTTACCTTGTGAAATTTCATCTCATATATTTTCCAAATGTGCTTTGATTGGAACTCCTCTCATATTTCATAATCTTACACGACTAATCTCATTTCTTTGTTCTGAATTGCATATGTTATGTCTCCTTTTGTTGTTCATTGTATAGCTCGATTAGTCGCATTTCTTAGTTCTCAATATTGTACGATTATCACTTCTTCCATTGCATGATACAAGATGTAATTGGCTTCATTTCTCACCAGTTCTTTTTCACATAAGGTTAGATAATCGTCTTTTGTTCAAAGTCTTTTTCAATCTGAGCTGATTCATGGTTCTTAATCTAGCATAATTAAATCACATTTTACGTTGTTATCATGAGTTATTAGAACTTATTATGTTTCAACATGTACTTTGTTGAGAACTCCTTTCTGGTTTCTTAATCTTATGGGACTTGATCCCAGTTATTAGTATTTAAACTTCTACGATTTGTCCCCTTTCTTAGTTCTCAATATCGTACGACTACATCTCCTTCCACTGTGATTAAGCACGTATACTTGGCCTCATTTCTCACTTATTTCTTTAAAACCATCTTATTGTATTTTAGTTCTTATTCTTTTCTGCCCAATTGTCACTCACGGTTCTTAATTTGGCCAAATCAAATCGTATTTTAAGTTCTTATCTTGAGTTACGGGATTTACTTTTGTAAGAACTCCTGTTCTATTTCTTAATGTGATATGACTCGATCTAATTTGTTTGTTCTTCAATCCTGTATGATTAGATCTCCTTTACTGTGCCATAATGTAGTACGATTAGACCCTTTCTTTCTTCTCAATATCGTACTATTACAATTTCTTCCTTAATCATTGTGCAGGCATAATTCATAGGCCTCATTTCTCAGTTCTTTTTCTTATACGATTAGATAATCTCTTAATTATAAATCTTTAAGGAATACGACCCGCTCTTGGTTCTTTTTAAATATAATACGACTACTTCTCCTCTATTAGTTCTCAATCTTGTTTGAACGTATCACCTTTTACGACTCACAATATATTACGATTAGGCGACTTTCTTAGTTCTCAATATCTTACGATTGCATTTCTTCCTCAGTTATTAAGCTAATATGGTTGTCTCTGTTCTCTTTCGAATGCGATTAGATCATTATTTTGATCTAAATCTTTTGTGCACAGGTCCCACACAGGGTTCTCAATCTGGTCTAACTAAGTCACGTATTAGGGGCTTGTCATCTTTTATTAAATATTCTTCAATCTTTTCAACATGTATGTCGATTAGATCACCTTTCTAGTTTCTCAATTATCTCCCTAATATTTTACCATGTGTTGTTCTCCTTTTGCGATTCATAACATATAACATTTAGTCAATTTCTTGGCTCTAAATATCGAACGATGGTAACTTCTTCCTTACTCGTAAAGCAAGTTTGATTGGCTTCATTTCTCTAGTCTTTTGCAAATGCAATTAGATGATGTATTAGTTCTGAATTTTCAAGGAATAGTTCCAGCGCATGGTTCCTAATCCATTCTTATTAAAAACATATTTAGGTTCTTACCTTGCGAAATTTGATCTCATATCTTTTCCAAATGTGCTCTGATTGGAGCTCCTCTCGTATTTCATAATCTTACACGACTAATCTGCTTTCTTTGTTCTGAATTTCATATGTTATGTCTCCTTTGTTGTTCATTGTATAGCTCGATTAGTCGCATTTCTTAGTTCTCAATATTGTACTATTATCGCTTCTTCCTTTGTCATTATATCAAGGTGTAATTTTCTTCATTTCTCAGTTCTTTTTCAAATAAGGTTAGATACTCATCTTTTGTTCAAAGTCTTTTTCAATTTGAACTGATTCTTGGTTCTTCTCCTAGCAAAATTTAATCACATTTTACGTTGTTATCATGAGTTATTAGAACTTATTATGTTTCTACATGTACTTTGTTGAGAACTCCTTTCTTGTTTC
This sequence comes from Cinchona pubescens, assembly GCA_025175665.1. Classification (NCBI taxonomy): domain Eukaryota; kingdom Viridiplantae; phylum Streptophyta; class Magnoliopsida; order Gentianales; family Rubiaceae; genus Cinchona; species Cinchona pubescens. Next base: position 3,946,567 of record JANKKI010000232.1, read on the forward strand.
TTAATCTTATGTGACCTGATCCCAGTTATAAGTATTTAATCTTGTACGATTTGTCCCCTTTCTTAGTTCTCAATATCGTACGAGTACAACTCCTTCCACTGTGATTACAAACGTATACTTGGCCTCATTTCTCTCTCATTTCTTTAAAACCATCATATTATATTATAGTTCTTATTCTTTTATGCCCAGTTATCACTCATGGTTCTTAGTTTGGCCAAATCAAATCGTATTTTAAGTTCTTATCTTGTGTTACGGGATTTACTTTCATAAGAACTTCTGTTCTATTTCTTAATCTGATATGACTCAAATCTACTTTGTTTGTTCTTAATCCTGTACGATTAGATCTCTTTTACTGTGCCATAATATAGTACCATTAGACCCTTTCTTTCCTCTCAATATTGTACTATTACAATTTCTTCCTTAATCATTGTGCAGGCATAATTAATTGGCCTCATTTCTCAGTTCTTTTTCTTATACGATTAGACAATCTATTAATTATAAATCTTTAATGAATACGACCCGCTCTTGGTTCTTTTTAAATCTAATACGACTGCTTCCCCTTTATTAGTTATCAATCTTGTTTGATTGTATCTCCTTTTGCGAATCACAATATATTACGATTAGTCAACTTTCTTAGTTCTCAATATCTTATGATTACACTTCTTCCTCAGTTATTAAGCTAATATGGTTGCCTCCATGCTCTTTCAAATGCGATTAGATCATTCGTTTGATCTAAATCTTTTGTGCACAGGTCCCATACGGGGTTCTCAATCTAGTCTAACTAAGTCACGTATTAGGGGCTAGTCATCCGTTATTAAATATTCTTATCTTTTCAACATGTATGTCGATTAGATCACCTTTCCAGTTTCTTAATTATCTCCCTAATATTTTACCATGTGTTGTTCTCCTTTTGCGATTCTTAACATAGAATAGTTAGTCAATTTCTTGGCTCTCAATATCGAACAATCGCAACTTCTTCCTTACTCGTAATGTCACACCCCAAAAATGGGACCGTAACACGCCGCGCTAATGGTACACCGGACCAAAGCGCAAGGCACAAACGAACAAAGCAACAAACTTAACCGCAATGTAATAGAACCATCAAACCATTACTTAACTATAAAACTGAATATTTCATTTTACACAAAAATACGAATTACAAAATTCCTTCTTAGTACAAAAGATGCTACAACAAAAACAAAGTTCATCAATACAAAACCTATCTAATACATACCCCACCCCAGATGGTTTAGAAGCTTGAAGATTATCCGCAGAGTCCTACCAAGAATGTGGAATCTGAAAAAATCTAAAGGCTGCTAACGCGGTGGAGAGTAAAAAACGAGCACCTAATCTGAAAATTATAATCACGTGGGGTGAGCATAACTAGCTCAGTGGATATCATAAAAGCTCTTCAAATGGGGCCAAGCATTTCGATAAAACGAAAACATAAAGATAATAACATTTGTGAAAACCATAGTCATGAAGCTTCTAAAATGTCTCATGCCATTTAAACGTCAATAAACCATAATCATTTGAAGATTTTTTAGCTATATCCACTGAGCTAGTTATGCTCACAAAACATAGTCAAAAAGATCCAATCATTTCAAAACATAGTATGCTAAAGCATAGCGTAGCCAAAAAGATCCAATCATTTCAAAACATAGTATGCTAAAGCATAGCGTACAAATCCAAGTACAGTTTCAATCCGGAATTTAATAAAATAGCATGAGTATCTTTTAGGCTCAGAGGTATGACCTACAAGATTAGTCGATCTAGTAATCTACTACACCTACTAGTCCGACCGGAGTATTAAATTCTGGATTCTCCACAAATCAAACATTTCCAAACACATCCAAAATTATATACCTAGGTCACCTATGAGCCAAAACAGTTATAAAATGCTTTCATATCAAAAGAGTTTGCAAACATATCATTTGATTAACATAAAATAGCTTGGTCCCGATTTCATATGTAATAGTTCCAAAACTTGATAAAAGTGCAGTTCCAAACATCATACACATTTTAAAATCCATCCAAACATATTTCGAAAGTCGTTAAACAAAATACAAGTGTAAGAGGGTCTATGTTACCCACCTATCAAGTTCCAAAACTTGGTAAAAGTGCAGTTCCAAACATCATACACATTTTAAAATCCATCCAAACATATTTCGAAAGTCGTTAAACAAAATACAAGTGGAAGAGGGTCTATGTTACCCACCTATCAAGTTCCAAAACTTGGAATAAAAGTGCAGTTCCAAACATCATACACATTTTAAAATCCATCCAAACATATTTCGAAAGTCGTTAAACAAAATACAAGTGGAAGAGGGTCTATGTTACACACCTATCAAGTTCCAAAACTTGGTAAAAGTGCAGTTCCAAACATCTTACACATTTTAAAATCCATCCAAACATATTTCGAAAGTCGTTAAACAAAATACAAGTGGAAGAGGGTCTATGTTACCCACCTATCAAGTTCCAAAACTGCACAAATGATCACAGAACGCGATCGCCGGCGGTAGGTGGCGTGGTACCTAAAACAGATATAAGAGGACTCTTAGAAGAGATGTAGAAGTTAAAGAATGACTAGGGAAGCGAAAACGACGCGAAACGATAGAAAACGACACCAACAGCTCCTTGTCAATAATGACAGGGTCAGAAATTGTGAAAAGCTCAGTTTTCCGAAAACCGAAAAACTTCGCCCCTCCCTAGGCTATAAGTAGGCTATCCTCCCTGCCAATAAAATCCAATTCCAAGGTATTCAAGGGACCTTGGTTACAACCCAACTCAAAACAACATATTCAACCAACCAACAAAATCCATTTCCAAGGTATTCAAGGGACCTTGGTTACAACCCAACTCAAAACAAAATATTCAACCAACAAAATCCATAAACGGAAAGATTCACCGGAGCAATAGCCGGGACTATATCAATAGCATTCCACAACAATGGAAAACACCTAAAACCATCAAAAGATCATTAAAGACCCTTTAAACATAACCAATTATCCAAATTATCCTAATTGCTCCAAACTTCCGCTTACTTACAAAATGAAGGGAAATCAATTCCACTTGGTTTCAAGTCTCAATTCCTATCCAAACTAACCTTAAAACACTCTTAAAACATCATTATGTGCATAGACATAAGCATTCATAGCATAACATTCTAGGGCATTGGACATATGGAAGACAAAACCCTAACTCATAATCTTAAAATTTGTAATCTATCCATGGAAAGTTGTTAAAAATCAACCCCAATCACTTCCCAACCTCCAAAACACTAAAAACAACCCATAACATACATAAAAATCAACACATATAAGGCTGCAAAGAGGGTTTTCTCAGCCATAAAGAATCCTACAAAACTTGAAATTAAAGCTTGGATCATAAAGCCCATAAGCCATAAATGCTAAAATACATAAAATCTTACCTTCCAAGTGATTCCTACTTGAAATCCAAGAAAATTTTGGGGGAAAATGGGGAAGAGGAGTTCGGCCAGCAGCTGGAGAAAATGAGGAAGAAACAAGCAAGAAGAAGACTTAACAAGGTTCCAAAGTTGACTCAAATAGTACCCCATTGACCAAATAGTCTCCAAGTTGACTATTTAACCCAAAAACTAATTTTTTGCTACTAAATTAACATTAAAAATCAGCCATCTTATAACACTCACACACCACAATGCACTAATTACACTTAAGCCATATTAGCTGACCCGTTTACCCACCGGTATCGAAATCGCGTAAATCGAAAAATTTGCCGAATTGAAAAACGAATAAGTTGAAGTACCTTATGACTAAAAATAATATGAAAAACATTTTAAAACAATTAAAATCAAAGAAAAAGGCTATTAAAATACTGGGTTTCACACGTAAAGCATGTTTGATTGGCCTCATTTCTCTATTGTTTTGCAAATGCTATTAGATGATGTATTAGTTCTAAATCTTCAAGGAATAGGTCCCGCGCATTGTTCTGAATCCATTCTTTTTAAAACATGTTTATGTTCTTACCTTGTGCAATTTGATCTCATATCTTTTCCAAATGTGCTCTGATTGGAACTCCTCTCATATTTCATAATCTTACACGACTAATCTCCTTTCTTTGTTCTGAATTGCATATGTTATGTCTCCTTTTGTTGGTCATTGTATAGCTCGATTAGTCGCATTTCTTAGTTCTCAATATTGTACAATTATCACTTCTTCCTTTGCATTACACAAGGTGTAATTGGCTTCATTTCTCAGTTCTTTTTCAAATAAGGTTAGATAATCGTCTTTTGGTCAAAGTCTTTTTCAATTTGAGCTGATTCTTGGTTCTTAATCTAGCATAATTAAATCGCATTTTACATTGTTATCATGAGTTATTAGAACTTATTATGTTTCTACAAGTACTTTGTTGAGAACTCCATTCTTGTTTCTTAATCTTATGCGACTTGATCCCAGTTATAAGTATTTAATTTTGTACGATTTATCCCCTTTCTTAGTTCTCAATATCGTACGAGTACAACTCCTTCCACTGTGATTAAGCACGTATACTTGGCCTCATTTCTCACTTATTTCTTTAAAACCGTCATATTATATTTTAGTTCTTATTCTTTTATGCCCAGTTATCACTCGTGGTTCTTAGTTTGGACAAATGAAATCGTATTTTAAGTTCCTATCTTGAGTTACGGGATTTACTTTTATAAGAACTCTTGTTTTGTTCTATTTATTAATCTGACATGACTCGATCTACTTTGTTTGTTCTTAATCCTGGACGATTAGATCTCCTTTACTGTGCCATAATATAGTACGATTAGACCCTTTCTTTCTTCTCAATATCGTACTATTACAATTTCTTCCTTAATCATTGTGCAGGCATAATTAATAGGCCTCATTTCTCAGTTCTTTCTCTTATACGATTAGATAATCCCTTAATTATAAATCTTTAATGAATACGACCGCTCTTGGTTCTTTTTAAATATAATACGACCACTTCTCCTTTATTAGTTCTCAATTTTGTTTGATTGTATCTCCTTTTTCGACTCACAATATATTACGATTAGTCGACTTTCTTAGTTCTCAATATCTTACGATTACACTTCTTCCTCAGTTATTAAGCTAATATGGTTGCCTCCGTTCCCTTTCGAATGCGATTGATCATTCGTTTGATCTAAATATTTTGTAAACAGGTCCCACACATGGTTTTCACTCTAGTCTAACTGACTAAGTCACGTATTAGGGGCTTATCATCCGTTATTAGATATTCTTATCTTTTCAACATGTATGTCTATTAGATCACATTTCTAATTTCTTAATTATCTCCCTAATATTTTATCATGTGTTTTCCTTTTGGGATTCATAACATAGAACAGTTAGTCAATTTCTTGGCTCTCAATATCGAAGGATCGCAACTTCTTCCTTACTCGTAAAGCAAGTTTGATTGCCCACATTTCTCTATTGTTTTGCAAATGCTATTACATGATGTATTAGTTCTAAATCTTCAAGGAATAGGTCCAGCGCATGGTTCTTAATCCATTCTTTTTAAAACATGTTTGTGTTCTTACTTTCTGAAATTTGATCACATATCTTTTCCAAATGTGCTATGATTGGAACTCCTCTCATATTTCATAATCTTAAACGACTAATCTCCTTTCTTTGTTCTGAATTGCATATGTTATGTCTCCTTTTGTTGTTCATTGCATAGCTCGATTAGTCGTATTTCTTAGTTCTTTAAATATTGTACGATTATCACTTCTTCCTTTGCATTACACAAGGTGTAATTGGCTTCATTTCTCAGGTCTTTTTCAAATAAGGTTAGATAATCGTCTTTTGTTCAATGTCTTTTTCAATTTGAACTGATTCTTGGTTCTTTATCTAACATAATTAAATCACCTTTTAGGTTGATATCATGAGTTATTAGAAATTATTATGTTTCAACATGTGCTTTGTTGAGAACTCCTTTCTTGTTTCTTAATCATATGGGACTTGATCCCAGTCATAAGTATTTAATCTTGTACGATTTGTCCCTTTTCTTAGTTCTCAATATCGTACGAGTACAACTCCTTCCACTGTGATTAAGCACGTATACTTGGCCTCATTTCTCACTTATTTCTTTAAAACCGTCATATTATATTTTAGTTCTTATTCTTTTATGCCCAGTTATCACTCGTGGTTCTTAGTTTGGACAAATGAAATCGTATTTTAAGTTCCTATCTTGAGTTACGGGATTTACTTTTCTATATAAGAACTCATGTTCTATTTCTTAATCTGATATGACTCGATCTACTTTGTTTGTTCTTAATCCTGTACGATTGGATCTCTTAAGACAGTGCCATAATATAGTACGATTAGACCCTTTCTTTCTTCTCAATATCGTACTACTACAATTTATTCCTTAATCATTGTGCAGGCATAATTAATAGGCCTCATTTCTCAGTTCTTTTTCTTATACGATTAGATAATCCCTTAATTATAAATCTTTAATGAATACGACCCGCTCTTGGTTCTTTTTAAATCTAATACAACCACTTCTCCTTTATTAGTTCTCAATCTTGTTTGATTGTATCTCCTTTTGCGACTCACAATATATTACGATTAGTCGACTTTCTTAGTTCTCAATATCTTACGATTACACTTCTTCCTCAGTTATTAAGCTAATATGGTTGCCTCCGTTCTCTTTCGAATGCGATTGATCATTCGTTTGATCTAAATATTTTGTAAACAGGTCCCACACATGGTTTTCACTCTAGTCTAACTAAGTCACGTATTAGGGGCTTATCATCCGTTATTAGATATTCTTATCTTTTCAACATGTATGTCTATTAGATCACATTTCTAATTTCTTAATTATCTCCCTAATATTTTATCATGTGTTTTCCTTTTGGGATTCATAACATAGAACAGTTAGTCAATTTCTTGGCTCTCAATATCGAAGGATCGCAACTTCTTCCTTACTCGTAAAGCAAGTTTGATTGCCCACATTTCTCTATTGTTTTGCAAATGCTATTACATGATGTATTAATTCTAAATCTTCAAGGAATAGGTCCAGCGCATGGTTCTTAATCCATTCTTTTTAAAACATGTTTGTGTTCTTACTTTCTGAAATTTGATCACATGTCTTTTCCAAATGTGCTATGATTGGAACTCCTCTCATATTTCATAATCTTAAACAACTAATCTCCTTTCTTTGTTCTGAATTGCATATGTTATGTCTCCTTTTGTTGTTCATTGCATAGCTCGATTAGTCGCATTCGAAATCTTAGTTCTAAATATTGTACGATTATCACTTCTTCCTTTGCATTACACAAGGTGTAATTGGCTTCATTTCTCAGTTCTTTTTCAAATAAGGTTAGATAATCGTCTTTTGTTCAATGTCTTTTTCAATTTGAACTGATTCTTGGTTCTTTATCTAACATAATTAAATCACCTTTTAGGTTGATATCATGAGTTATTAGAAATTATTATGTTTCAACATGTGCTTTGTTGAGAACTCCTTTCTTGTTTCTTAATCATATGCGACTTGATCCCAGTTATAAGTATTTAATCTTGTACGATTTCACCCCTTTCTTAGTTCTCAATATCGTACGAGTACAACTCCTTCCACTGTGATTAAGCACGTATACTTGGCCTCATTTCTCACTTATTTCTTTAAAACCGTCATATTATATTTTAGTTCTTATTCTTTTATGCCCAGTTATCACTCGTGGTTCTTAGTTTGGACAAATGAAATCGTATTTTAAGTTTTTATCTTGAGTTATTCATCTAGAACGGGATTTACTTTTATAAGAACTCCTGTTCTATTTCTTAATATGATATGACTCGATCTACTTTGTTTGTTCTTAATCCTGTACGATTGGATCTCTTTTACTGTGCCATAATATAGTACGATTAGACCCTTTGTTTCTTCTCAATATCGTACTATTACAATTTCTTCCTTAATCATTGTGCAGGCATAATTAATAGGCCTCATTTCTCAGTTCTTTTTCTTATACGATTAGATAATCTCTTAATTATAAATCTTTAATGAATACAACCCGCTCTTGGTTCTTTTTAAATCTAATACAACTACTTCTCCTTTATTAGTTCTCAATCTTGTTTGATTGTATCTCCTTTTGCGACTCACAATATATTACGATTAGTCGACTTTCTTAGTTCTCAATATCTTACGATTACACTTCTTCCTCAGTTATTAAGCTAAATATGGTTGCCTCCATTCTCTTTCGAATGCGATTGATCATTCATTTGATCTAAATCTTTTGTGCACAGTCCCACAGCTTAAAATGAGGGTTCTCAATCTAGTCTAACTAAGTCACGTATTAGGGGCTTATCATCTGTTATTAGATATTCTTATCTTTTCAACATGTATGTCGATTAGATTACCATGTGTTGTTCTCCTTTTGCGATTCATAACATAGAACAGAATTAGTAAATTTCTTGGCTCTCAATATCGAACGATCGCAACTTCTTCCTTACTCGTAAAGCAAGTTTGATTGGCTTCATTTCTCTATTGTTTTGCAAATGCTATTAGATGATATATTATTTCTACATCTTCAAGGAATAGGTCCAGCGCATGGTTCTCAATCCATTCTTTTTAAAACATGTTTATGTTTTTACCTTGTGAAATCTGATCTCATATCTTTTCCAAATGTGCTATGATTGGAACTCCTCTCATATTTCATAATCTTACACGACTAATCTCCTTTCTTTGTTCTGAATTGCATATGTTATGTCTCCTTTTTGTTGTTCATTGTATAGCTCGATTAGTCGCATTTCTTATTTCTCAATATTGTACGATTATCACTTCTTCCTTTGCATTACACAAGGTGTAATTGGCATCATTTCTCTGTTCTTTTTCAAATAAGGTTAGATAATCGTCTTTTGTTCAAAGTGTTTTTCAATTTGAGCTGATTCTTGGTTATTAATCTAGCATAATTAAATCACATTTTACGTTGTTATCATTAGTTATTAGAACTTATTATGTTTCTACATGTACTTTGTTGGGAACTCCTTTCTTGTTTCTTAATCTCATGCGACTTGATCCCAGTTATTAGTATTTAATCTTGTATGTTGTGTCCCTTTTCTTAGTTCTTAATATCATACGAGTATAACGCCTTCCACTGTGATTATGCACATATACTTGGCCTCATTTCTCACTTATTTCTTTAAAACCTTCATATTATATTTTAGTTCTTATTCTTTTACGCATAGTTAACACTCATGGTTCTTAATTTGGACAAATCAAATCGCATTTTTATGTGCTTATCTCGAGTTACGGGATTTAGTTTTATCGTAAGAACTCCTGTTCTATTTCTTAATCTGACATGACTCCATGTACTTTGTTTGTTCTTCATCCTGTACGATTAGATCTCCTTTACTGTGCCGTAATATAGTACGATTCGACCCTTTCTTTCTTCTCAATATCGTACTATTATAATTTCTTCCTTAATCATTGTGCATGCATAATTAATAGGCCACATTTTTCAGTTTCTTTTCTTATACGATTAGATAATCTCTTAATTATCAATCTTTAATGAATACGACCCGCTCTTGGTTCTTTTTAAATCTAATACGACTACTTCTCCTTTATTAGTTCTCAATCTTGTTTGATTGTATCTCCTTTTGCGACTCACAATATATTACGATTAGTCGACTTTCTTAGTTCTCATTATCTTACGATTACACTTCTTCCTCAGTTATTAAGCTAATATGGTTGCCTCCGTTCCCTTTCGAATGCGATTGATCATTCGTTTGATCTAAATCTTTTGTGGACAGGTACCACACATGGTTCTCATATGAATCTAGTCTAACTAAGTCACGTATTAGGGGCTTACATCCGTTATTAGATATTCTTATCTTTTCAACATGTATGTCGATTAGATCACCTTTCTAATTTCTTAATTATCTCCCTAATATTTTATCATGTGTTCTCCTTTTGCCATTCATAACATAGAACAGTTAGTCAATTTCTTGGGTCTCAATATCGAACGATCGCAACCTCTTCCTTACTCGTAAAGCAAGTTTGATTGCCCACATTTCTCTATTGTTTTGCAAATGCTATTACATGATGTATTAGTTCTAAATCTTCAAGGAATAGGTCCAGCGCATGGTTCTTAATCCATTCTTTTTAAAACATGTTTGTGTTCTTACTTTCTGAAATTTGATCACATATCTTTTCCAAATGTGCTATGATTGGAACTCCTCTCATATTTCATAATCTTAAACGACTAATCTCCTTTCTTTGTTCTGAATTGCATATGTTATGTCTCCTTTTGTTGTTCATTGCATAGCTCGATTAGTCAACCTTAGAGCTATGCATTTCTTAGTTCTAAATATTGTACGATTATCACTTCTTCCTTTGCATTACACAAGGTGTAATTGGCTTCATTTCTCAGTTCTTTTTCAAATAAGGTTAGATAATCGTCTTTTGTTCAATGTCTTTTTCAATTTGAACTGATTCTTGGTTCTTTATCTAACATAATTAAATCACCTTTTAGGTTGATATCATGAGTTATTAGAAATTATTATGTTTCAACATGTGCTTTGTTGAGAACTCCTTTCTTGTTTCTTAATCATATGCGACTTGATCCCAGTTATAAGTATTTAATCTTGTACGATTTCACCCCTTTCTTAGTTCTCAATATCGCAGTACAATATTTAGAACTGTGAGAAATGAGGCCACGTATACGAGCTAATAACCTGTCTCTTATACACATCTAGATGTGTAAAAGAGACAGGCAATTTTAAACTTATTGTATAATGCAGTTAGAAGCCAAGATGTGTATAAGAGACAGATTAGACAAGATAAGTGACTTATAAGAGACAGCCTTGTGTAATGCAAAGGAAGAACTGATAATCGTACAATATTTAGAACTAAGAAATGCGACTAATCGAGCTATGCAATGAACAACAAAAGGAGACATAACATATGCAATTCATAATATAGTACGATTAGACCCTTTGTTTCTTCTCAATATCGTACTATTACAATTTCTTCCTTCGATATTTGAGAGCCAAGAAATTTACTAACTGTTCTATGTCTGTCTCTTATACGATTAGATAATCTCTTAATTATAAATCTTTAATTAATACGACCCGCTCTTGGTTCTTTTTAAATCTAATACAACTACTTCTCCTTTATTAGTTCTCAATCTTGTTTGATTGTATCTCCTTTTGCGACTCACAATATATTACGATTAGTCGACTTTCTTAGTTCTCAATATCTTACGATTACACTTCTTCCTCAGTTATTAAGCTAAATATGGTTGCCTCCATTCTCTTTCGAATGCGATTGATCATTCATTTGATCTAAATCTTTTGTGCACAGGTCCCACAAGATGAAGCACAGGGTTCTCAATCTAGTCTAACTAAGTCACGTATTAGGGGCTTATCATCTGTTATTAGATATTCTTATCTTTTCAACATGTATGTCGATTAGATTACCATGTGTTGTTCTCCTTTTGCGATTCATAACATAGAACAGTTAGTAAATTTCTTGGCTCTCAATATCGAACGATCGCAACTTCTTCCTTACTCGTAAAGCAAGTTTGATTGGCTTCATTTCTCTATTGTTTTGCAAATGCTATTAGATGATATATTATTTCTACATCTTCAAGGAATAGGTCCAGCGCATGGTTCTCAATCCATTCTTTTTAAAACATGTTTATGTTTTACCTTGTGAAATCTGATCTCATATCTTTTCCAAATGTGCTATGATTGGAACTCCTCTCATATTTCATAATCTTACACGACTAATCTCCTTTCTTTGTTCTGAATTGCATATGTTATGTCTCCTTTTGTTGTTCATTGTATAGCTCGATTAGTCGCATTTCTTAGTTCTCAATCTATTGTACGATTATCACTTCTTCCTAATCGTACAATATTGAGAATTGGATTTGCAATACTTTTTCAAATAGAGGTGAGAAATCAGACTTTTGTTCAAACTCTTTTTCCTGTCTCTTATACACATCTTGATTGTATAATCTAGCATAATTAAATCACATTTTACGTTGTTATCATTAGTTATTAGAACTAATTATGTACATCAAAGTTGTTGAGAACTCCTTTCTTGTTTCTTAATCTTATGCGACTTGATCCCAGTTAGATAGAAAGGGTCTGTCTCTTATACTACAAATCTAGATGTTATACAGAGACAGATACGAGTACAAGAAATTCCACTGTGATTATGCACATATACTTGGCCTCATTTCTCACTTATTTCTTAAAACCATCATATTGTATTTTAGACAGCTATGAGTGTTAACTATGCGTAAAAGCTGTCTCTTATACACATCTAGATGTGTATAAGAGACAGATCGTACAAAGAACTCTGTTCTATTTCTTAATCGATATGACTCCATCTACTTTGTTTGTTCTTCATCCTGCGATTAGATCTCCTTTATCTTGTGTCATAATGATTAAGGAAGATTCGAATAGTACGATATGGGATCAAGATCGTACTATTCGAATCTTACTATATCTGTCTGCAAAATACAATTCTAGCCAGATTGATAAGTAAGAGACAATATTTATGGAAGAAATTGCAATATCAAATCTTTAATGAATACGACCGCTTTCTTGGTTCTTTTTAAATCTAATACAACTACTTCTCCTTTATTAGTTCTCAATCTTGTTTGATTGTATCTCCTTTTGCGACTCACAATATATTACGATTAGTCGACTTTCTTAGTTCTCATTATCTTACGATTACACTTCTTCCTCAGTTATTAAGCTAATATGGTTGCCTCCGTTCCCTTTCGAATGCGATTGATCATTCGTTTGATCTAAATCTTTTGTGGACAGTAACACACATGGTTCTCAATCTAGAGAAATGTGGGCAATATTCCTTGCTTTACGAGTAAGGAAGATTAATACACATTTCTGTTATACAGAGCAAATGCTATTATAATGATGTATTAGTTCCTAATCTTCAAGGAATAGAATCCAGAGATTCGATATTAATCCAATCTTATTAAAACATGTTTATGTTCTTACTTGTGAAAATTGATCTCATATCTTTTCCAAATGTGCTATGATTGGAACTCCAATCATATTTCATAATCTTAAACGACTAATCTCCTTTCTTTGTTATGAAACTAGCATATGTTATGTCTCCTTTTGTTGAATATTGTATAGCTCGATTAGTCGCCGTATTTCTTAGTTCTCAATATTGTATAAGTATCACTTCTTCATGAGAAACAAGGAAGGATTCTCAACAAAGTACATGTATCTCAATTCTTTTTCAAATAAGGTTAGATAATCGTCTTTTGTTCAATGTCTTTTTCAATTTGAACTAAGAAAGAGGTTATAATCTAACATAATTAAAGACCTTTTAGGTTGATATCATGAGTAATTAGAACTTATTATGTTTCTACATGTACTTTGTTGAGAACTCCTTCCTTGTTTCTTAATCTGATGCCACTTGATCCCAGTTATTAGTATTTAATCTTGTACGATTTCTCCCCTTTCTTAGTTATCCATATCGTACGAGTACAACACCTTCCACTGTGATTAAGCACGTATACTTGGCCTCATTTCTCACTTATTTCTTTAAAACCGTCATATTATATTTTAGTTCTTATTCTTTTATGCACAGTTATCACTCATGGTTCTTAATTTGGCCAAATCAAATCGCATTTTAAGTTCTTATCTTGAGTGAGTGAGTTATGAGATTTACTTTTATAAGAACTCCTATTCTATTTCTTAATATGATATGACTCGATCTACTTTGTCAGTTTTTAATCATGTACGATTAGATCTCCTTTACTGTGCCACAATATAGTATGATTAGACCCTTTCTTTCTTCTCAATATCGTACTATTATAATTTCTTCCTTAATCATTGTGCAGGCATAATTAATAGGCCTCATTTCACAGTTCTTTTTCTTCTACGATTAGATAATCTCTTAATTATAAATCTATAATGAATATGACCCGCTCTAGGTTATTTTTAAATCTAATACGACTACATCTCCTTTGTTAGTTATCAATCTTGTTTGATTATATCTCCTTTTGCGACTTACAATATATTACGATTAGACGAATTTCTTAGTTCTCAATATCTTACGATTACACATCTTCCTCAGTTATTAAGCTAATATGGTTGCCTCCGTTCTATTTCGTATGCGATTAGGTCATTCATTTGATCTGAATCTTTTGTGCACAGTCCAACACATGGTTCTTAATCTAGTCTAACTAAGTCACGTATTAGGGGCTTATCATCCGTAATTAGATATTCTTATCTTTTCAACATGTATATCGATTAGATCAACTTTCTAATTTCTTAATTATACCCCTAATAATTTGTCGTGTGTTCTCCTTTTGCGATTCATTACATAGAACAGTTAGTCAATTTCTTGGCTCTTAATATCGAACGATCGGAACTTCTTCCTTACTCGTAAAGCAAGTTTGATTGGCCTCATTTCTCTATGCTTTTGCAAATGCTATTAGATGATGTATTAGTTCTAAATCTTCAAGGAATATGTCCAGCGCTTGGTTCTTAATCCATTCTTATTAAAACATATTTATGTTCTTATCTTGTGAAATTTGATCTCATATCTTTTCCAAATGTGCTATGATTGGAACTCCTCTCATATTTCATAATCTTGCAGGACTAATCTCCTTTCTTTGTTCTGAATTGCATATGTTATGTCTCCTTTTGTTGTTCACATTGTATTACTCGATTAGTCGCATTTCTTAGATCTCAATATTGTACGATTATCACTTCTTCCTTTGCATTATTTAATGTGTAATTGGCTTCATTTTCTCAGTTCTTTTCCAATTAAGGTGGGATAATCATCTTTTGTTCAAAGTCTTTTTCAATTTGAACTGATTCTTGGTTCTTAATCTAGCATAATTAAATCACATTTTACGTTGTTATCATGAGTTATTAGAACTTATTGTGTTTCTACAGGTACTTTGTTGAGAAGATAAAGAAAAGAGAATCTTATGAGACTTGATCCTAGTTATTAGTATTTAATCTTGTACGATTTGTCGCCTTTCTTAGTTCTCAATATCGTACGAGTACAACTCCTTCCACTGTGATTAAGCACGTATACTTGGCCTCATTTCTCACTTATTTCTTCAAAACCATCATATTATATTTTAGTTCTTATTCTTTTATGCATAGTTATCACTCATGGTACTTAATTTAGCCAAATCAAATCGCAATTTTAAGTTCTTATCTTGAGTTACCAGATTTACTCTTATAAGAACTCCTGTTCTATTTCTTAATCTAATATGACTCGATCTACTTTGTCAGTTCTTATTCCTGTATGATTAGATCTCCTTTACTGTGCCATAATATAGTACGATTAGACCCTTTCTTTTTTCTCAATATCTTACTATTGCAATTTCTTCCTTAAATATTGTCCAGGCATAATTAATAGGCCTCATTTCTCAGTTCTTTTTCTTATACGATTCGATAATCTCTTAATTATAAATCTTTAATGAATACGACCCGCTCTTGGTAGTTTTTAAATCTAATACGATTACTTCTCCTTTGTTAGTTATCAATCTTCTTTGATTATATCACCTTTTGCGACTTACAATATATTACGATTAGACGAGTTTCTTAGTTCTCAATATCTTACGATTGCACATCTTCCTCAGTTATTAAGCTAACATGGTTTCCTCCGTTCTATTTCGAATGCGATTAGATCATTCATTTGATCTAACGTGAATATTTTGTACACAGGTCCCACACATGGTTCTCAATCTAGTCTAACTAAGTCACGTATTAGGGGCTTATCATCCGTTATTAGATATTCTTATCTTTTCAACATGTATATCGATTAGATCAACTTTCTAATTTCTTAATTATACCCCTAATAATTTGTAATGTGTTCTCCTTTTGCGATTCATTACATAGAACAGTTAGTCAATTTCTTGGCTCTTAATATCGAACGATCGCAACTTCTTCCTTACTCGTAAAGCAAGTTTGATTGGCCTCATTTCTCTATTCTTTTGCAAATGCTATTAGATGATGTATTAGTTCTAAATCTTCAAGGAATAGGTCCAGCGCATGGTTCTTAATCCATTCTTATTAAAACATATTTATGTTCCTACCTTGTGAAATTTGATCTCAATCTTTTCCAAATGTACTATGATTGGAACTCCTCTCGTATTTCGTAATCTGACACGACTAATCTCCTTTCTTTGTTCTAAATTGCATATGTTATGTCGTAGTCCTTTTGTTGTTCATTGTATAGCTTGATTAGTCGCACTTCTTAGTTCTCAACATTGTACGATTATCACTTCTTCCTTTGCATTATACAAGGTTTAATTGGCTTCATTTTCTCAGTTATTTTCCAAATAAGGTGGGATAATCATCTTTTGTTCAAAGCCTTTTTCTATTTGAACTGATTCTTGGTTCTTAATATAGCATAATTAAATCACATTTTACGTTGTTATCATGAGTTATATGAACTTATGGTGTTTCTACAGGTACTTTGTTGAGAACTCCTTCCTTGTTTCTTAATCTTATGCGATTTGATCCCAGTTATTAGTATTTAATCTTGTACGATTTGTCGCCTTTCTGAGTTCTCAATATCTTACGCGTACAACTCCTTCCACTGTGATTTCGCACGTATACTTGGCCTCTTTTCTCACTTTTTTCTTCAAAACCATCAAGTTATATTTTAGTTCTTATTCTTTTATGCATAGTTATCACTCATGGTTCTTAATTTTCTCTAGCCAAATCAAATCGCATTTTGAGTTCTTATCTTGAGTTACGAGATTTACTTTTATAAGAACTCCAATTCTATTTCTTAATCTGATATGACTTGAGCTACTTTGTTTGTTCTCAATCCTGTATGATTAGATCTCCTTTACTGTGTCATAATATAGTACGACTAGACCCTTTCTTTCTTCTCAATATCGTACTACTACAATTTCTTCCTTAATCATTGTGCAGGCATAATTAATAGGCCTCATTTTTGAGTTCTTCTTCTCATACGATTAGATAATCTCTTAACTATAAATCTTTAATGAATACGACCCGCTCTTGGTTCTTTTTAAATCTAATCCATCTACTTCTCCTTTTGATTGTATCTCCTTTTGCGACTCACAATATATTACGATTAGTAGACTTTCTTAGTTCTCAATATCTTACGATTACAGTTCTTCCTCAGTTATTAAGCTAATATGGTCACCTCCGTTCTCTTTCGAATGCGATTGGATAATTCATTTGATCTAAATCGTTTTGTGCACAGGTCCCATACATGGTTATCAATCTAGTCTAACTAAGTCATGTACTAGGGGCTTATCATCCGTTATTAGATATTCTTATCTTTTCAACATGTATGTCGATTAGATCACCTTTCTAGTTTCTTAATTATCTCCCTAATATTTTATCATGTGTTCTCCTTTTGCGATTCAAAACATAGAACAGTTAGTCAATTTCTTGGCTCTCAATATCAAACGATCGCAACTTCTTCCTTACTCGTAAAGCAAGCTTGATCGGCCTCATTCTCTATTCTTTTGCAAATGCTATTAGATGATGTATCAGTTCTAAATCTTCAAGGAATAGGTCCAGCGCATGGTTCTTATTCCATTCTAATTAAAACATATTTATGTTCTTACCTTGTGAAATTTGATCTCATATCTTTTCCAAATGTGCTATAATTGGAACTCCTCTCATATTTCACAATCTTACACGACTAATCTAGAATGCCAAGAATGTTCTGAATTGCATATGTTATGTCTCCTTTTGTTGTTCATTGTATAGCTCGATTAGTCGCATTTCTTAGTTCTCAATATTGTACGATTATCACTTCCTCCTTCGCATTATACAAGGTGTAATTGGCTTCATTTTCTCAGTTCTTTTCCAAATAAGGTTGGATAATCATATTTTGTTCAAAGTCTTTTTCAATTTGAACTGATTCTAATCGTAATATATTAATCTAGCATAATTAAATCACATTTTACGTTGTTATCATGAGTTATTAGAACTTATTGTGTTTCTACAGGTACTTTGTTGAGAACTCCTTCCTTGTTTCTTAATCTTATCCGACTTGATCCCAGTTATTAGTATTTAATCTTGTACGATTTGTCGCCTTTCTCAATTCTCAATATCGTACGAGTACAACTCCTTCAACTCTGACAAAGCACGTACACTTGGCCTTACTTCTCACCTATTTCTTCAAAACCATCATGTTATATTTTAGTTCTTATTCTTTTATGCATAGTTATCACTCCTGGTACTTAATTTAGCCAAATCATTAGAAATCGCAAATCGCATTTTAAGTTCTAATCTTGAGTTACGAGATTTACTCTTATAAGAACTCCTGTTCTATTTCTTAATCTGATATGACTCGATCTACTTTGTCAGTTCTTATTCCTGTACGATTAGATCTCCTTTGCTGTGCCATAATATAGTACGATTAGACCCTTTCTTTCTTCTCAATATCTTACTATTACAATTTCCTCCTTAATCATTGTGCAGGCATAATTAATAGGCCTCATTTCTCAGTTTTTTTTCTTGTTCGATTGGATAATCTCTTAATTATAAATATTTAATGAATACGACCAGGTCTTGGTTCTTTTTAAATGTAATACGACTACTTCTCCTTTATTAGTTCTCAATATTGTTTGATTGTATCTTCTTTTGCGACTCACAATATATTACGATTAGTCGACTTTCTTAGTTCTCAATATCTTACGATTACACTTCTTCCTCAGTTATTAAGCAAATACGGTTTCCTCCGTTCTCTTTCGAATGCGATTAGATCATTCATTTGATGAGCTAAATCTTTTGTGCACAGGTCCCACACATGGTTCTCAATCTAGTCTAACTAAGTCACGTATTAGGGGCTTATCATCCTTTATTAGATATTCTTATCTTTTCAACATGTATGTCCATTAGATCACCTTTCTAGTTTCTTAATTATCTCCCTAATATTTTATCATGTGTTCTCCTTTTGCGATTCATAACAGAGACTAGTTAGTCAATTTCTTGGCTCTCAATATCGAACGATCGCAACTTTTTCCTTGCTCGTAAAGCAAGTTTGATTGGCCTCATTTCTCTATACTTTTGCAAATGCTATTAGATGATGTATTAGTTCTAAATCTTCAAGGAATAGGTCCAGCGCTTGGTTCTTAATCCATTCTTATTAAAACATATTTATGTTCTTATCTTGTGAAATTTGATCTCATATATTTTCCAAATGTGCTATGATTGGAACTCCTCTCATATTTCATAATCTTGCACGACTAATCTCCTTTCTTTGTTCTGAATTGCATATGTATTATGTCTCCTTTTGTTGTTCATTGTAGAGCTCGATTAGTCACATTTCTTAGTTCTCAATATGGTACGATTATCACTTCTTCCCTTGCATTATACTAGGTGTGGCTTCAATTTCTCTGTTCTTTTTCAAATAAGGTTAGATAATCATCTTTTGTTCAAACTCTTTTTCAATTTGAACTGATTCTTGGTTCTTAATCTAGCATAATTAAATCACATTTTACGTTGTTATCATGAGTTATTAGAACTTATTGTGTTTCTACATGTACTTTGTTGAGAACTCCTTTCTTGTTTCTTAATCTTATGCGACTTGATCCCAGTTATTATTATTTAGTCTTGCACGATTTGTCGCTTTCTTAGTTCTCAATATCGCAGTACAATGATTAAGCATTAAGCACGTATACTTGGCCTCATTTCTCACTTATTTCTTCAAAACCATCATATTATGTTTTAGTCATTATTCTTTTATGCATAGTTATCACTCATGGTTCTTAATTTGGCCAAATCAAATCGCATTTTAAGTTCTTATCTTGAGTTACGAGATTTACTTTATAAGAACTCCTATTCTATTTCTTAATCTGATATGACTCGATCTACTTTGTTAGTTCTTAATCCTGTACGATTAGATCTCCTTTACTGTGCCATAATATAGTACGATTAGACCATTTCTTTCTTCTCAATATCGTACTATTACAATTTCTTTCTTAATCATTGTGCATAAGGGACAGGAGTCACATAAGATTCTTTTTCTTATACGATTAGATAATCTCTTAATTATAAATCTTTAATGAATACGACCCGCTCTTGGTTCTTTTTAAATCTAATACGACTACTTCTTCTTTATTAGTTCTCAATCTTGTTCACATTGTATCTCGACTGCGAAACTTCATAAAAGATAAGAAAATCTAATAACGGATGATAAGCCCCTAATACTTGTAACTTAGTTATTAGAGCTAATATAGTTGCCTCCGTTCTCTTTCGAATGCGATTAGATAAAATTATCATTCATTTGATCTAAATCTTTTGTGCACAGGTCCCACACATGGTTCTCAATCTAGTCTAACTAAGTCACGTATTAGGGGCTTATCATCCGTTATTAGATATTCTTATCTTTTCAACATGTATGTCCATTAGATCACCTTTCTAGTTTCTTAATTATCTCCCTAATATTTTATCATGTGTTCTCCTTTTGCGATTCATAACATAGACCAGTTAGTCAATTTCTTGGCTCTCAATATCGAACGATCGCAACTTCTTCCTTACTCGTAAAGCAAGTTTGATCGGCACATATAGATTTCTCTATTCTTTTGCAAATGCCATTAGATGATATATTAGTTCTAAATCTTGAAGGAATAGGTCCAGCGCATGGTTCTTAATCCATTCTTATTAAAACATATTTATGTTCTTACCTTGTGAAATTTGATCTCATATCTTTTCCAAATGTGCTATGATTGGAACTCCTCTCATATTTCATAATCTTATACGACTAATCTCCTTTCTTTGTTCTGAATTGCATATGTTATGTCTCCTTTTGTTGTGTATAAGAGATTGTATAGCACGATGTCTCGCATTTCTTAGTTCTCAATATTGTACCATATCACTTCTTCCTGTGTCATTACACAAGGTGTGTAATTGGCATCATTTCTCAATTCTCTTTCAAATAAGGTTGGATAATCATCTTTCTGTCTCTTATACACATCTCTTAATCTAGCATAATTAAATCACATTTTAGGTTGTTATCACGAGTTATTAGAACTTATTACATTTCTACATCTACTTTGTTGAGAACTCCTTTCTTGTTTCTTAATCTTATGCGACTTGATCCTAGTTATTAGTATATTAATCTTGTACGATTTGTCGCCTTTCTTAGTTCTCAATATCGCAGTACAACTCCTTCCACTTTGATTTAGCACGTATACTTGGCCTCATTTCTCACCTGTTTCTTCAAAACCATCATATTTTATTTTAGTTCTTATTCTTTTATGCATAGTTATACTCTCTTGTTTGATTGTATCTCCTTTTGCGACTCACAATATATTACGATTGGTCGACTTTCTTAGTTCTCAATTGCTTACGATTACACTTCTTCCTTAGTTATTGAGCTAATATAGTTGCCTCAGTTCTCTCAGAATAATATTCGAATGCGATTAGATCATTCATTTCATCTAAATCTTTTGTGCACAGGTCCCACACATGGTTCTCAATCTAGTCTAACTAAGTCACGTATTAGGGGCTTATCATCCGTATATTAGATATAGATATATTTTCAACATATATGTCCATTAGATCACCTTTCTAGTTTCTTAATTATCTCCCTAATATTTTATCACGTGTTCTCCTTTTGAGATTCATAACATAGAACAGTTAGTCAGCATCTTGGCTCTCAATATCGAACGATAACAACTTCTTCCTTGCTCGTAAAGCAAGTTTGATTGGCCTCATTTCTCTATACTTTTGCAAATGCTATTGGATGATGTATTAGTTCTAAATCTTCAAGGAATAGGTCCAGCGCTTGGTTCTTAATCCATTCTTATTAAAACATATTTATGTTCTTATCTTGTGAAATTTGATCTCATATATTTTCCAAATGTGCTATGATTGGAACTCCTCTCATAGGAAGAATCTTGACGACTATTCGAATTGAGAGCAAATCTAAGGAAGAAGTTGAGATCGTTCGATATTGAGAGCTAAGAAATTAACTCTTATACACATCTAGATGTGTATAAGAGACAGGGAAGAAGTGATATGGTACAATATTGAGAACTAAGAAAGCCAATTGTAATTGGCTATACACATCTAGATGTGTATTTTTCACAGTCAGATTAGATCTAATCATCTTTTGTTCAAAGTCTTTTTCAATTTGAATAGATTCTTGAGGCTAGAGAAATAATCTAACATAATACGAGTAAATCACAAGTTGCGATGTTATATTGAGAGCCAAGAACTTATTAACAGTTTCTATGTTATACTTTGTTGAGAACTCCTTCCTTGATTTTAATCTTATGTGACTTAATTCACAAGTTATTAGTATTTAATCTATTATGTAATGTCGGATGGATCTTAGTTCTGAATATCTGTCTCTTATACACATCTAGATGTGTATAAGAGACAGTACAACTCCTTCCACTGTGATCAAGCACGTATACTTGGCCTCATTTCTCACTTATTTCTTCAAAACCATCATGTTATATTTTAGTTCTTATTCTTTTATGCATAGTTATCACTTAAGTTCTTTTTCTTATACGAATGGATAATCTCTTAATTATAAATGTTTAATGAATACGACCCGCTCTTGCTTCTTTTTAAATCTAATACGACTACTTCTCCTTTATTAGTTCTCATTCTTGTTTGATTGTATCTCCTTTTGCGACTCACAATATATTAAAATTAGTCGACTTTCTTAGTTTTCAATATCGTACGATTATACTTCTTCCTCAGTTATTAAGCTAATACGGTTGCCTCCGTTCTATCTTTCGAATGCGATTAGATCATTCATTTGATCTAAATATTTTGTGCACAGGTCCCACACATGGTTCTCAATCTAGTCTATCTAAGTCACGTATTAGGGGCTTATCATCCGTTATTAGACAACATGTATGTAATTAGATCACCTTTCTAGTTTCTTAATTATCTCCCTAATATTTTATCATGTGTTCTCCTTTTGCGATTCATAACATAGAACAGTTAGTCAATTTCTTGGCTCTCAATATCGAACGATCGCAATATCTTCGATAGTCGTAAAGCAAGTTTGATCGGGAAGAATTTCTCTATTCTTTTGCAAATGCCATTAGATGATGTATTAGTTCTAAATCTTCAAGGAATAGGTCCAGCGCTTGGTTCTTAATCTATTCTTATTAAAACATATTTAGGTTCTTACCTTGTGAAAGTTGACCTCATATCTTTTCCAAATGTGCTATGATTGGAACTCCTCTCATATTTCACAATCTTGCACGACTAATCTCCTTTCTTTTAGATGAATTGCATATGTTATGTCTCCTTTTGTTGTTCATTGCATAGCAAGATTAGTCAAATTTCTTAGTTGTCAATATTGTACCATTATCACTTCTTCCTGTGTCATTACACAAGGTGTGTAATTGGCCTCATTTCTCAGTTCTTTTTCAAATAAGGTTAGATAATCATATTTTGTTCAAACTCTTTTTCAATTTGAACTGATTCTTGGTTCTTAATCTAGCATAATTAAATCACATTTTACGTTGTTATCATGAGTTGTTAGGAACTTATTACGTTTTTCTACATGTACTTTTTGAGAACTCCTTTCTTGTTTCTTAATCTTATGCGACTTGATCCCGAGTTATTAGTATTTAATCTTGTACGATTTGTCCCCTTTCTTTGTTCTCAATATAAATGCAGTACAATTCCTTCCTTGTGATAAGAGACAGCTCATGATGACAACGTAAAATGTGATTTAATTATGCTAGATTAAGAACCAAGAATCTTGTTCTTTTATGCAAGATAGTTATCACTCATGGTTCTTAATTTGGCCAAATCAAATCGCATTTTAAGTTCTTATCTTGAGTTACGAGATTTACTTTTGTAATAACTCCTATTCTATTTCCTAATCTGATATGACTCGATCTACTTTGTTAGTTCTTAATCCTGTAGGATTACATCTCCTTTACTGTGCCATAATATAATACGATTTGACCCTTTCTTTCTTCTAAATATCGTACTATTACGATTTCTTTCTTAATCATTGTGGAGTCATAATTAATATATCATTTTGACAATATAAGAATATCTTATAACAGATGTAGATAAGAATTTACAATGCGTAACTAGTAAGATATTAAGAACGTCTCTCGATACACTAATCGTAAAAGATTAATGTACAGATCAAAATCTAACCATACACATCTAGAACTGACAAAGAGATCTAGTCATATGCGCTTAACGAAATACGAACATGAGAACCAAGCGCGGGACCTATTCCTTGAAGATTTAGAACTAACACGTCATCGAATGGCATTGCAAAAGGAGAACACATGATAAAATATTAGTGAGATAAGCTCCCACACATGGTTCTCAATCTAGTATAACTAAGTCACGTATTAGGGGCTTATCATCCGTTATTACATATTCTTATCCTTTAAACATGTTTCTCGATTAGATCACCTTTCTAGTTTCTTAATTATCTCCCTAATATTTTATCATGTGTTCTCCTTTTGCAATTCATAACATAAACTGTTAGTTAATTTCTTGGCTCTCAATATCGAACGATCGCAACTTCTTCCTTACTCGTAAAGCAAGTTTGATCGGCCTCATTTCTCTATTCTTTTGCAAATGCCATTAGATGATATATTAGTTCTAAATCTTGAAGGAATAGGTCCAGCGCATGGTTCTCAATCCATTCTTATTAAAACATATTTATGTTCTTACCTTGTGAAATTTGATCTCATATCTTTTCCAAATGTGCTATGATTGGACCTCCTCTCATATTTCATAATCAGAAAGGTGTAATTGGCATCATTTCTCAATTCTCTTTCAAATAAGGTTGGATAATCATCTTTTGTTCAAACACTTTTTCAATTTGAACTGATTCTTGGTTCTTAATCTAGCATAATTAAATCACATTTTGCGTTGTTATCATGAGTTGTTGGAACTTATTACATTTCTACATCTACTTTGCTGAGAACTCCTTTCTTGTTTCTTAATCTTATGCGACTTGATCCTAGTTATTAGTAATTAATCTTGTACGATTTGGCCACTTTCTTAGTTCTCAATATCGTACGAGTACAACTCCTTCCACTTTGATTTAGCCGTATACTTGGCCTCATTTCACACTTATTTCTTCAAACCATCATATTATATTTTTGTTCTTATTCTTTTATGCATAGTTATCACTCATGGTTCTTAATTTAGCAAAATCAAATCGCATTTTAAGTTCTTATCTTGAGTTACGAGATTTACTTTTGTAAGAACTCTGTTCTATTTCTTAATCGATATGACTCGATCTACTTTGTTAGTTCTTAATCTGTACGATTAGATCTCCTTTATCTTGTGTCATAATATCGTACGATATGACCCTTTCTTTCTTCTCAATATCGTACTATTACGATTTCTTCCTTAATCATTGGGCAGGCATAATTAATAGGCCTCATTTCTAGTTCTTTTTCTTAGAAATTGACTAACTGTTCTTAATTATGAATCGCAAAAGGAGAACACGTGACCCGCTCTTGGTTCTTTTTAAATCTAGTACGACTACTTATCCTTTATTAGTTATCAACCTTGTTTGATTGTATCTTCATTTGCGACTCACAATATGTTACGATTAGTGGACTTTCTTAGTTATCAATATCTTACGATTACACTTCTTCCTCAGTTATTGAGCTAATATAGTAGCAAAAAGGAGCACATAACAGATATTATGACATCAACAAAGAAAGGTAAGATCCTGCAATGCACAGTAAGGTCCCACACATGGTTCTCAATCTAGTCTAACTAAGTCACGTATTAGGGGCTTATCATCCGTTATTAGATATTCTTATATTTTCAACATATATGTCCATTAGATCACCTTTCTAGTTTCTTAATTATCTCCCTAATATTTTATCATGTATGTATTGTGTAATGACACAGGAATAATCTGATCTTGTCTCTGAATTGCTTATGAAGAAGTGGAAGGACAATATAGATGTCTCTTCATGTGTATAAGAACAGGACGAATCCTGTTATACAATGAATAAAAATATGATTACCACATGTGCAACCTTGTCTATGACACAAGAAAAGATTGACACAAATTTCTCAATCTAACACATAAGAACGGGATAAAGAAAATTTAGGTCGTACTCTTTTTCAATTTGAACTGATTCTTGATTCTTAATCTAGCATAATTAAATCACATTTTACGTTGTTATCACGAGTTATTAGAACTTATTGTGTTTCTACATGTACTTTGTTGAGAACTCCTTCCTTATTTTTAATCTTATGTGACTTGATCCCAGTTATTAGTATTTAATCTATTATGATTTGTCGCCTTTCTTAGTTCTGAATATCGTACGAGTACAACTCCTTCCACTGTGATCAAGCACGTATACTTGGCCTCATTTCTTCAAAACCATCATGTTATATTTTAGTTCTGGCAGATATTCTTTTATGCATAGTTATCACTCATGGTACTTAATTTAGCCAAATCAAATCGCATTTTAAATTCTTATCTTGAGTTACGAGATTTACTCTTATAAGAACTCATGTTCTATTTCTTAATCTAATATGACTCGATCTACTTTGTCACCTTCTTATTCCTGTACGAGTGAGATGGTACAATATTGAGAACTAAGATAATATAGATGTAGAAATTGTAATAGTACATATTGAAATAAAGAAAGGGTCTAATCGTGCTATATCAATGAACATAATTAATAGCCCTCATTTCTCTGTTCTTTTTCTTATACGAATGGATAATCTCTTAATTATAAATGTTTAATGAATACGACCCGCTCTTGCTTCTTTTTAAATCTAATACGACTACTTCTCCTTTATTAGTTCTCATTCTTGTTTGATTGTATCTCCTTTTGCGACTCACAATATATTAAAATTAGTCGACTTTCTTAGTTTTCAATATCGTACGATTATACTTCTTCCTCAGTCGGACATATTAAGCTAATACGGTTGCCTCCGTTCTCTTTCGAATGCGATTAGATCATTCATTTGATCTAAATATTTTGTGCACAGGTCCCACACATGGTTCTCAATCTAGTCTATCTAAGTCACGTATTAGGGGCTTATCATCCGTTATTAGACAACATCTATGTCCACATAGAGACCTGTATAAGAGACTTAACTAGGATCTCCAACCTTATTTGAAAGAGAATTGAGAAATGATGCCAATTACACACCAAGAAATTGACTAACTGTTCTATGTTATGCCTGTCTCTTATACACGATCTCAATATCTTCGTTACTCGTAAAGCAAGTTTGATCGGCCTAATTTCTCTATTCTTTTGCAAATGCCATTAGATGATGTATTAGTTCTAAATCTTCAAGGAATAGGTCCAGCGCTTGGTTCTTAATCTATTCTTATTAAAACATATTTAGGTTCTTACCTTGTGAAAGTTGACCTCATATCTTTTCCAAATGTGCTATGATTGGAACTCCTCTCATATTTCACTTGAGAAAAATCTTGCACGACTAATCTCCTTTCTTTGTTCTGTGAATTGCATATGTTATGTCTCCTTTTGTTGTTCATTGCATAGCAAGATTAGTCAAATTTCTTAGTTGTCAATATTGTACCATTATCACTTCTTCCTGTGTCATTACACAAGGTGTGTAATTGGCCTCATTTCTCAGTTCTTTTTCAAATAAGGTTAGATAATCATATTTTGTTCAAACTCTTTTTCAATTTGAACTGATTCTTGGTTCTTAATCTAGCATAATTAAATCACATTTTACGTTGTTATCATGAGTTGTTGGAACTTATTACGTTTTTCTACATGTACTTTTCGGAGAACTCCTTTCTTGTTTCTTAATCTTATGCGACTTGATCCCGCTTATTAGTATTTAATCTTGTACGATTTGTCCCCTTTCTTTGTTCTCAATATAAATGCAGTACAATTCCTTCCACTGTGATTAAGCACGTATACTTGGCCTCATTTCTCACTTATTTCTTCAAAACCATCATAAATATTATATTTTGGTTCTTGTTCTTTTATGCATAGTTATCACTCATGGTTCTTAATTTGGCCAAATCAAATCGCATTTTAAGTTCTTATCTTGAGTTACGAGATTTACTTTTGTAATAACTCCTATTCTATTTCCTAATCTGATATGACTCGATCTACTTTGTTAGTTCTTAATCCTGTAGGATTACATCTCCTTTACTGTGCCATAATATAATACGATTTGACCCTTTCTTTCTTCTAAATATCGTACTATTACGATTTCTTTCTTAATCATTGTGGAGGCATAATTAATAGGCCTCATTTCTCAGTTCTTTTTCTTATACGATTAGATAATCTCTTAATTATAAATCTTTAATGAATACGACCCGCTCTTGGTTCTTTTTAAATCTAGTACGACTACTTCTTCTTTATTCGTTCTCATTCTTGTTTGATTGTAAATCTTTGAAAATTCATAATATGTTATGATTAGTGGACTTTCTTAGTTCTCAATATCTTACTATTACAATAATAATAACTTCTTCCTTAGTTAATAAGCTAATATAGTTGCCTCCGTTCTCTATCGAATGCGATTAGATCATTCATTGGATCTAAATCTTTTGTGCACAGCTCCCACACATGGTTCTCAATCTAGTATAACTAAGTCACGTATTAGGGGCTTATCATCCGTTATTACATATTCTTATCCTTTAAACATGTTTCTCGATTAGATCACCTTTCTAGTTTCTTAATTATCTCCTAATATTTTATCATGTGTTCTCCTTTTGCAATTCATAACATAGAACTGTTAGTTAATTTCTTGGCTCTCAATATCGAACGATCGCAACTTCTTCCTTACTCGTAAAGCAAGTTTGATCGGCCTCATTTCTCTATTCTTTTGCAAATGCCATTAGATGATATATTAGTTCTAAATCTTGAAGGAATAGGTCCAGCGCATGGTTCTCAATCCATTCTTATTAAAACATATTTATGTTCTTACCTTGTGAAATTTGATCTCATATCTTTTCCAAATGTGCATATGATTGGACCTCCTCTCATATTTCATAATCTTATACGACTAATCTCCTTTCTTTGTTCTGTGAATTGCATATGTTATGACTCATTTTGTTGTTCATTGTATAGCACGATTAGTCGCATTTCTTAGTTCTCAATATTGTACCATATCACTTCTTCTGTGTAATTACACAAGGTGTGTAATTGGCATCATTTCTCAATTCTCTTTCAAATAAGGTTGGATAATCATCTTTTGTTCAAACACTTTTTCAATTTGAACTGATTCTTGGTTCTTAATCTAGCATAATTAAATCACATTTTGCGTTGTTATCATGAGTTGTTGGAACTTATTACATGGGATCAAGTCACATAAGATTAAAACTAAGAAATCGTAATAATTCATTTCTAGTTCTTTTTCTTATACGATTAGATAATCTCTTAATTATAAATCTTTAATGAATACGACCCGCTCTTGGTTCTTTTTAAATCTAGTACGACTACTTATCCTTTATTAGTTATCAACCTTGTTTGATTGTATCTTCATTTGCGACTCACAATATGTTACGATTAGTGGACTTTCTTAAAATGAGAACTTAATCAAGACTTTGCTTTGCACAAAATTTAGATCCAATGAATGATCTAATACATTCGATGAGAATGTGTATAAGATGACTTGTAAGAAAGTTGCAAATGAAGATTAATAAGAACAAGGATTAAT
This sequence comes from Cinchona pubescens, assembly GCA_025175665.1. NCBI lineage: Eukaryota > Viridiplantae > Streptophyta > Magnoliopsida > Gentianales > Rubiaceae > Cinchona > Cinchona pubescens. The sequence continues at coordinate 3,976,128 of JANKKI010000232.1, forward strand.
TCTTAAGCGCTGGACCTATTCCTGTCTCTTATACACATCTAACATGTGCAATTCAGAGACAGGTTCCGAACAATAGAAAGGAGATAAAGCTAAGATTAAGAAATATATATTTTTAATCTTGCATGACTAATCTCCTTTGGAAAAGTTCTGTGAATTGCACAAGTTATGTCTAATTTTGAAGAAATTGTATAGCAGGATAACAACATTTCTTAGTTCTCAATATTGTACCATTATGATCTTCCTGTGTCATTACACAAGGTGTGTAATTGGCTAGACACAGGAATTCTAAAAGAGAATAAGATTAGATAAAGAGATCGTAAGAATGTTCAAACTCTTTTTCAATTTGAACTGATTCTTGATTCTTAATCTAGCATAATTAAATCACATTTTACGTTGTTATCACGAGTTATTAGAACTTATTGTGTTTCTACATGTACTTTGTTGAGAACTCCTTCCTTATTTTTAATCTTATGTGACTTGATCCCAGTTATTAGTATTTAATCTATTATGATTTGTGCCTTTCTTATAGAACAATTGAAATGGTAGTACAACTCCTTCCACTGTGATCAAGCACGTCATAACAAATGTATACTTGGCCTCATTTCTTCAAAACCATCATGTTATATTTTAGTTCTTATTCTTTTATGCATAGTTATCACTCATGGTACTTAATTTAGCCAAATCAAATCGCATTTTAAATTCTTATCTTGAGTTACGAGATTTACTCTTATAAGAACTCATGTTCTATTTCTTAATCTAATATGACTCGATCTACTTTGTCAGTTCTTATGCACAATGATTGAGAACTAAGAAATGTGCATTAATATAGTACGATTAGACCCTTTCTTTATTCTCAATATCTTACTATTACAATTTCTTCCTTAATCATTGTGCAGGCATAATTAATAGCCCTCATTTCTCTGTTCTTTTTCTTATACGAATGGATAATCTCTTAATTATAAATGTTTAATGAATACGACCCGCTCTTGCTTCTTTTTAAATCTAATACGACTACTTCTCCTTTATTAGTTCTCATTCTTGTTTGATTGTATCTCCTTTTGCGACTCACAATATATTAAAATTAGTCGAGATACACAGTAACGAAGATATCTGAGTTACTCGTAAAGCAAGTTTGATCGGCCTAATTTCTCTATTCTTTTGCAAATGCCATTAGATGATGTATTAGTTCTAAATCTTCAAGGAATAGGTCCAGCGCTTGGTTCTTAATCTATTCTTATTAAAACATATTTAGGTTCTTACCTTGTGAAAGTTGACCTCATATAAGAATCTTTTCCAAATGTGCTATGATTGGAACTCCTCTCATATTTCACAATCTTGCACGACTAATCTCCTTTCTTTGTTCTGTGAATTGCATATGTTATGTCTCCTTTTGTTGTTCATTGCATAGCAAGATTAGTCAAATTTCTTAGTTGTCAATATTGTACCATTATCACTTCTTCCTGTGTCATTACACAAGGTGTGTAATTGGCTTCATTTCTCAGTTCTTTTTCAAATAAGGTTAGATAATCATATTTTGTTCAAACTCTTTTTCAATTTGAACTGATTCTTGGTTCTTAATCTAGCATAATTAAATCACATTTTACGTTGTTATCATGAGTTGTTGGAACTTATTACGTTTTTCTACATGTACTTTTCGGAGAACTCCTTTCTTGTTTCTTAATCTTATGCGACTTGATCCCGTTATTAGTATTTAATCTTGTACGATTTGTCCCCTTTCTTTGTTCTCAATATAAATGCAGTACAATTCCTTCCACTGTGATTAAGCAGAGTAATCCTGTGCCATAATATAATACGATTTGACCCTTTCTTTCTTCTAAATATCGTACTATTACGATTTCTTTCTTAATCATTGTGGAGGCATAATTAATAGGCCTCATTTCTCAGTTCTTTTTCTTATACGATTAGATAATCTCTTAATTATAAATCTTTAATGAATACGACCCGCTCTTGGTTCTTTTTAAATCTAGTACGACTACTTCTTCTTTATTCGTTCTCATTCTTGTTTGATTGTATCTCCTTTAAAAATTCATAATGAGGATGTTATGATTAGTGGACTTTCTTAGTTCTCAATATCTTACTATTACACTTCTTCCTTAGTTAATAAGCTAATATAGTTGCCTCCGTTCTCTATCGAATGCGATTAGATCATTCATTGGATCTAAATCTTTTGTGCACAGCTCCCACACATGGTTCTCAATCTAGTATAACTAAGTCACGTATTAGGGGCTTATCATCCGTTATTACATATTCTTATCCTTTAAACATGTTTCTCGATTAGATCACCTTTCTAGTTTCTTAATTATCTCCCTAATAACTGAGGAAGAAGTATAATGTATAAGATACAGGCCCCTAAGAACTGTTAGATAACTTTCTTGGCTCTCAATATTGAACGATCGCAACTTCTTCCTTACTCGTAAAGCAAGTTTGATCGGCCTCATTTCTCTATTCTTTTGCAAATGCCATTAGATGATATATTAGTTCTAAATCTTGAAGGAATAGGTCCAGCGCATGGTTCTCAATCCATTCTTATTAAAACATATTTGTCTATGTTCTTACCTTGTGAAATTTGATCTCATATCTTTTCCAAATGTGCTATGATTGGACCTCCTCTCATATTTCATAATCTTATACGACTAATCTCCTTTCTTTGTTCTGTGAATTGCATATGTTATGACTCATTTTGTTGTTCATTGTATAGCACGATTAGTCGCATTTCTTAGTTCTCAATATTGTACCATATCACTTCTTCCTGTGTGTATTACACAAGGTGAGTAATTGGCATCATTTCTCAATTCTCTTTCAAATAAGGTTGGATAATCATCTTTTGTTCAAACACTTTTTCAATTTGAACTGATTCTTGGTTCTTAATCTAGCATAATTAAATCACATTTTGCGTTGTTATCATGAGTTGTTGGAACTTATTACAGGATTAAGAACTAACAAAGTCTGTCTCTTATACACATCTAGATGAGTATAATGAGGAGAACTATTCATTAGGTAAGAAATCTTGTAATTTTGGCCACTTTCTGAGTAAGCAAAAGGAGATACAATGTACAACTCCTTCCACTTTGATTTAGCCCGTATACTTGGCCTCATTTCACACTTATTTCTTCAAGACCATCATATTATATTTTTGTTCTTATTCTTTTATGCATAGTTATCACTCATGGTTCTTGATTTGCAAAATCAAATCGCATTTTAAGTTCTTATCTTGAGTTACGAGATTTACTTTTGTAAGAACTCTGTTCTATTTCTTAATCGATATGACTCGATCTACTTTGTTAGTTCTTAATCTGTACGATTAGATCTCCTTTCTTGTGTCATAATATGGTACGATATGACCCTGTCTTTCTGTATAAATACAGGTTCTATTGTTATTAATCGCTTAAGAAGAACACAGGCATAATTAATAGGCCTCATTTCTAGTTCTTTTTCTTATACGATTAGATAATGGACTTAATTATAAATCTTTAAGAATATGTACCCGCTCTTGGTTCTTTTTAAATCTAGTACGACTACTTATCCTTTATTAGTTATCAACCTTGCTTGATTGTATTGACTAATCTTGCTATGCAATGAAAATAAGTAGGAGAGTTCCAATCGAATGCGATTAGATCAAAGATTTGATCTAAATCTTTTGTGCACAGGTCCCACACATGGTTCTCAATCTAGTCTAACTAAGTCACGTATTAGGGGCTTATCATCCGTTATTAGATATTCTTATATTTTCAACATATATGTCCATTAGATCACCTTTCTAGTTTCTTAATTATCTCCCTAATATTTTATCATGTGTTCTCCTTTTGCGATTAATAACATAGAACAGTTCGTCAATTTCTTGGCTCTCAATACCGAACGATCGGAACTTCTACCTTACTCGTAAAGCAAGTTTGATTGGCCTCATTTCTCTATACGAATAGCATGTTATAAAGATATAGATGTATTATAAGAAACAGATGAAGTTATATGTTAAGAATCTAGAAATTTCTGGCAATTAGAAGAATATTAGCGACATCTAGATGTAATGAAGACAGTCGTATAGATTAATGCACAGAACTAAGAAAGTCCACTAATCGTAACAGGATTAAGAATTGACAAAGGGAGATCAATATACATATTGAGATTAAGAAAGAAGAATATCTTTGTTCAGATAGAATGAACAAATAAGATGAGATTATAAGAGTGCAAGTATACGTGCTGTCTCTTATACACATCTCAATATTGTACCATTATCACTTCTTCTGTGTCAATACACAAGGTGTGTAATTGGCTTTATTTCTCAACTAATATTTCACACTAAGTGTAGATGATCATCTCTTATACACATCTAGATGATCTAATTGAACTGATTCTTGATTCTTAATCTAGCATAATTAAATCACAGATTACGTTGTTATCACGAGTTATTATAACTTATTGTGTTTCTACATGTACTTTGTTGAGAACTCCTTCCTTATTTTTTAGATCTGTATAGAGACTTGATCCCATTAGTTCTCGAATATCGTAAATGCAGTACAACTCCTTCCACTTGTGATCAAGCACGTATACTTGGCCTCATTTCTTCAAAACCATCATGTTATATTTTAGTTCTTATTCTTTTATGCATAGTTATCACTCATGGTACTTAATTTAGCCAAATCAAATCGCATTTTAAATTCTTATCTTGAGTTACGAGATTTACTCTTATAAGAACTCATGTTCTATTTCTTAATCTAATATGACTCGATCTACTTTGTCAGTTCTTATTCTGTAAAGGAGATCTAATCGTACTATATTAATACTGTCGATTATACACATCTAGATTGTATAAGATCTTACTAATTACAATTTAGAACAGAGAATTGAGGCCTATTAATTAATGTCCCTCATTTCTCTGTTCTGTTTCTTATACGAATGGATAATCTCTTAATTATAAATGTTTAATGAATACGACCCGCTCTTGCTTCTTTTTAAATCTAATACGACTACTTCTCCTTTATTAGTTAGCTCATTCTTGTTTGATTGTATCTCCTTTTGCGACTCACAATATATTAAAATTAGTCGACTTTCTTAGTTTTCAATATCTTACGATTATACTTCTTCCTCGGTTATTCGCATTCGAAAGAGAACGGAGGCTACCATATTAGCTTAATTAGATCATTCATTTGATCTAAATATTTTGTGCATGAGTCCCACACATGGTTCTCAATCTAGTCTATCTAAGTCACGTATTAGGGGCTTATCATCCGTTATTAGACAACATGTATGTCCATTAGATCACCTTTCTAGTTTCTCTAAATATCTATAAGAGACAGCTACTATATTAGCTTTGCGATCTAATGGACATACATGTTGTCTAATAACGGATGATAAGCGCCTAATGTATCTTCGTTACTCGTAAAGCAAGTTTGATCGGCCTAATTTCTCTATTCTTTTGCAAATGCCATTAGATGATGTATTAGTTCTAAATCTTCAAGGAATAGGTCCAGCGCTTGGTTCATGAAGATATCTAGATTAATCTATTCTTATTAAAACATATTTAGGTTCTTACCTTGTGAAAGTTGACCTCATATCTTTTCCAAATGTGCTATGATTGGAACTCCTCTCATATTTCACAATCTTGCACGACTAATCTAAGAGTATTGTGATCGCAAATGACTCGTAGATACAAAGATGTCTCCTTTTGTTGTATTAATAGCAAGATTAGTCAAATTTCTTAGTTGTCAATATTGTACCATTATCACTTCTTCCTGTGTCATTACACAAGGTGTGTAATTGGCCTCATTTCTCAGTTCTTTTTCAAATATGGTTAGATAATCATATTTTGTTCAAACTCTTTTTCAATTTGAACTGATTCTTGGTTCTTAATCTAGCATAATTAAATCACATTTTACGTTGTCCTTCAAGATTTAGAACTAATACATCATCTAATGGCATTTGCAAAATACACATCTAGAGAACTCCTTTCTTGTTTCTTAATCTTATGCGACTTGATCCCGAGTTATTAGTATTAAAGACTGTCTCTTATACACATCTAGATGTGTATAATATAAATGCAGTACAATTCCTTCCACTTGTGATTAAGCAGTATACTTGGCCTCATTTCTCACTTAGACACTTCAAAACCATCATATTATATTTTGGTTCTTGTTCTTTTATGCATAGTTATCACTCATGGTTCTTAATTTGGCCAAATCAAATCGCATTTTAAGTTCTTATCTTGAGTTACGAGATTTACTTTTGTAATAACTCCTATTCTATTTCCTAATATGATATGACTCGATCTACTTGGTTAGTTCTTAATCCTGTAGGATTACATCTCCTTTACTGTGCCATAATATAATACGATTTGACCCTTTCTTTCTTCTAAATATCGTACTATTACGATTTCTTTCTTAATCATTGTGGAGGCATAATTAAGGTTCTTCTCTTATAACGTTCTCATTCTTGTTTGATTGTATCTCCCTTTGATCATTCACTAATATGTTATGATTAGTGGACTTTCTTAGTTCTCAATATCTTACTATTACACTTCTTCCTTAGTTAATAAGCTAATATAGTTGCCTCCGTTCTCTATCGAATGCGATTAGATCATTCATTGGATCTAAATCTTTTGTGCACAGCTCCCACACATGGTTCTCAATCTAGTATAACTAAGTCACGTATTAGGGGCTTATCATCCGTTATTACATATTCTTATCCTTTAAACATGTTTCTCGATTAGATCACCTTTCTATAGTACACACTCTTGAAGGAATAGGTCCAGCGCATGGTTCTCAATCCATTCTTATTAAAACATATTTATGTTCTTACCTTGTGAAATTTGATCTCATATCTTTTCCAAATGTGCTATGATTGGACCTCCTCTCATATTTCATAATCTTATACGACTAATCTCCTTTCTTTGTTCTGTGAATTGCATATGTTATGACTCATTTTGTTGTTCATTGTATAGCACGATTAGTCGCATTTCTTAGTTCTCAATATTGTACCATATCACTTCTCCTGTGTCATTACACAAGGTGTGTAATTGGCATCATTTCTCAATTCTCTTTCAAATAAGGTTGGATAATCATCTTTTGTTCAAACACTTTTTCAATTTGAACTGATTCTTGGTTCTTAATCTAGCATAATTAAATCACATTTTGCGTTGTTATCATGAGTTGTTGGAACTTATTACATTTCTACATCTACTTTCTTGAGAACTCCTTTCTTGTTTCTTAATCTTATGCGACTTGATCCTAGTACTTATTAGTATTAGTAATTAATCTTGTACGATTTGGCCACTTTCTTAGTTCTCAATATCGTACGAGTACAACTCCTTCCACTTTGATTTAGCCCGTATACTTGGCCTCATTTCACACTTATTTCTTCAAGACCATCATATTATATTTTTGTTCTTATTCTTTTATGCATAGTTATCACTCATGGTTCTTAATTTGCAAAATCAAATCGCATTTTAAGTTCTTATCTTGAGTTACGAGATTTACTTTTGTAAGAACTCTGTTCTATTTCTTAATCGATATGACTCGATCTACTTTGTTAGTTCTTAATCTGTACGATTAGATCTCCTTTCTTGTGTCATAATATAGTACGATATGACCTGCCAAGAAATTGACTAACTGTTCTATGTTATGAATCGCAAAAGGAGTATTCATAAAACATTTATAATTAATAGGCCTCATTTCTTATACTTTTTCTTATACGATTAGATAATCTCTTAATTATAAATCTTTAATGAATACGACCCGCTCTTGGTTCTTAATTTAAATCTAGTACGACTACTTATCCTTTATTAGTTATCAACCTTGTTTGATTGTATCTTCATTTGCGACTCACAATATGTTACGATTAGTGGACTTTCTTAGTTATCAATATCTTACGATTACACTTCTTCCTCAGTTATTGAGCTAATATAGTAGCCTCCGTTCTCTTTCGAATGCGATTAGATCATTCATTTCATCTAAATCTTTTGTTGATTAACAGGTCCCACACATGGTTCTCAATCTAGTCTAACTAAGTCACGTATTAGGGGCTTATCATCCGTTATTAGATATTCTTATATTTTCAACATATATGTCCATTAGATCACCTTTCTAGTTTCTTAAGATCTCCCTAATATTTTATCATGTGTTCTTCTTTTGTCGACTAATACACATAACATTTGTATAAGAGACAGGTCAACTTTCACGAGGTCGGAACTTCTACCTTACTCGTAAAGCAAGTTTGATTGGCCTCATTTCTCTATACTTATGCAAATGCTATTCGTCACATTAGATGTGCATGACTAATCTCCTTTCTTTGTTCAAAGATTTTGCACATGTAATGTCTCATTAAGATTAAACAGAGATAATAGCAAGATTAGTCAAATTTCTTAGTTGTCAATATTGTACCATTATCACTTCTTCCTGTGTAGATGTGGATAAGATTTACAAAAGATATGCTTTATTTCTCAATTCTTTCACAAGGTAAGAACATAAATAATCATCTTTTGTTCAAACTCTTTTCAATTTGAACTGATTCTTGGTTATTAATCTAGCATAATTAAATCACATTGTACGTTGTTATCACGAGTTATTAGAACTTATTGTATAAGAGACATGTAGGAGTTCTCAACAAAGTACATACGTGACTTAGTTATACTAGATTGAGAACCATGTGTGGGAGCTGTGCACAAAAGATTTAGATCCTATTATGAGTGATAACTATAATAGAAAGAATAAAGGAGTTGTACTCGTACGACATTACGAACTAAGCACGTATACTTGGCCTCATTTCTTCAAAACCATCATGTTATATTTTAGTTCTTATTCTTTTATGCATAGTTATCACTCATGGTACTTAATTTAGCCAAATCAAATCGCATTTTAAATTCTTATCTTGAGTTACGAGATTTACTCTTATAAGAACTCATGTTCTATTTCTTAATCTAATATGACTCGATCTACTTTGTCAGTTCTTATTCTGTCGATTAGATCTCCTTTCTGTGCATTAATATAGTAAGAAATTGAGAATTTGATTATGGTCAAAAAGAACTATTACAATTTCTTCTCTTAACACAAATCTACAGGGGCATAATTAATAGCCCTCATTTCTCTGTTCTTTTTCTTATACGAATGGATAATCTCTTAATTATAAATGTTTAATGAATACGACCCGCTCTTAAAGGGTCCCACACATGGTTCTCAATCTAGTCTATCTAAGTCACGTATTAGGGGCTTATCATCCGTTATTAGACAACATGTATGTCCATTAGATCACCTTTCTAGTTTCTTAAATATCTCCCTAATATTTCGTCACGTGTTCTCCTTTTGCGATTCATAACATAGAAAGGAGTCAATTTCTTGGCTCTTAACACAGCGATCTCAATATCTTCGTTACTCGTAAAGCAAGTTTGATCGGCCTAATTTCTCTATTCTTTTGCAAATGCCATTAGATGATGTATTAGTTCTAAATCTTCAAGGAATAGGTCCAGCGCTTGGTTCTTAATCTATTCTTATTAAAACATATTTAGGTTCTTACCTTGTGAAAGTTGACCTCATATCTTTTCCAAATGTGCTATGATTGGAACTCCTCTCATATTTCACAATCTTGCACGACTAATCTCCTTTCTTTGTTCTGTGAATTGCATATACTATGTGTCCTCTTATACACATCTAGATGTGTATAAGAGACATAACATATGCAATCACAGAACAAAGAAAGGAATTTAGTCGTGCAAGATTGTGAAATATGAGAGGACAAGATTAATTTGGAATAACTAGGAGGTCAAGTCGCATAAGATTAAGAAACAAGAAAGGAGTTCCTGTCCACTTGGAAAAGTTATTAGTATTTAATCTTGTACGATTTGTCCCCTTTCTTTGTTCAAATTATCGTACACAGTACAATTCCTTCCACTGTGATTAAGCACGTATACTTGGCCTCATTTCTCACTTATTTCTTCAAAACCATCATATTATATTTTGGTTCTTGTTCTTTTATGCATAGTTATCACTCATGGTTCTTAATTTGGCCAAATCAAATCGCATTTTAAGTTCTTATCTTGAGTTACGAGATTTACTTTTGTAATAACTCCTATTCTACTCACAGATAATCGAAATACTAATAACTGGGATCAAGTCGCATAAGATTAAGAAAAAAGAACTAGGAGTTGTGCCATAATATAATACGATTTGACCCTTTCTTTCTTCTAAATATCGTACTATTACGATTTCTTTCTTAATCATTGTAAGAGGCATAATTAATAGGCCTCATGCATAGATTAAAAAAATGAGGCCTACAATCATAGCCCTACACATCTAGATGTGAGATAAGATTTCACAAGAATAAGTAATATAAATATGATTTAATAAGAATGGATTAAGAACCAAGATCTTATACACATCTAATTGTATCTCCTTTGAAAATTCATAATATGTTATGATTAGTGGACTTTCTTAGTTCTCAATATCTTACTATTACACTTCTTCCTTAGTTAATAAATAATATAGTTGCCTCCGTTCTCTATCGAATGCGATTAGATCATTCATTGGATCTAAATCTTTTGTGCAGAGACAGGCACAACATGGTTCTCAATCTAGTATAACTAAGATCACGTACAGGGGCGAGATCATCCGTTATTACATATTCTTAACCTTTAAAGAAGATCGAGTCATATTAGATTGAGAAATACTAAAGAAAGTACGACTGAGTGATAATATATGCATAAAAGCAAATTACTAACATATAACATGAGAGTTTTGAAATTTCTTGGCTCTCAATATCGAACGATCGCAACTTCTTCCTTACTCGTAAAGCAAGTTTGATCGGCCTCATTTCTCTATTCAACAGATTTTTGCAAATGCCATTAGATGATATATTAGTTCTAAATCTTGAAGGAATAGGTCCAGCGCATGGTTCTCAATCCATTCTTATTAAAACATATTTATGTTCTTACCTTGTGAAATTTGATCTCATATCTTTTCCAAATGTGCTATGATTGGACCTCCTCTCATATTTCATAATCTTATACGACTAATCTCCTTTCTTTGTTCTGTGAATTGCATATGTTATGACTCATTTTGTTGTTCATTGTATAGCACGATTAGTCGCATTTCTTAGTTCTCAATATTGTACCATATCACTTCTTCCTTGTGTCATTACACAAGGTGTGTAATTGGCATCATTTCTCAATTCTCTTTCAAATAAGGTTGGATAATCATCTTTTGTTCAAACACTTTTTCAATTTGAACTGATTCTTGGTTCTTAATCTAGCATAATTAAATCACATTTTGCGTTGTTATCATGAGTTGTTGGAACTTATTACATTTCTAAATCTAAAGGGTCTGTCTCGATACTTTAGTACAACTCCTTCCACTTTGATTTAGCCCGTATACTTGGCCTCATTTCACACTTATTTCTTCAAGACCATCATATTATATTTTTGTTCTTATTCTTTTATGCATAGTTATCACTCATGGTTCTTAATTTCGCAAAATCAAATCGCATTTTAAGTTCTTATCTTGAGTTACGAGATTTACTTTTGTAAGAACTCTGTTCTATTTCTTAATCGATATGACTCGATCTACTTTGTTAGTTCTTAATCTGTCGATTAGATCTCCTTTCTTGTGTCATAATATGGTACGATATGACCTGTCTTTATTCTCAATATCGTACTATTACGACATCTTAATTAATCATTGTGCAGGCATACTTAATAAGAGACAGGAGTGATAACTATGCATAAAAGAACAAGAATCTCTTAATTATATGAGGTCAACTATACAAGGTAAGAACCTCCGTTGTCTTAATAAGAATAGATGCAGAACCAAGATTTAGATCTAAATCTTTTGATCTAACGGTCCCACACATGGTTCTCAATCTAGTCTAACTAAGTCACGTATTAGGGGCTTATCATCCGTTATTAAGATATTCTTATATTTTCAACATATATGTCCATTAGATCACCTTTCTAGTTTCTTAATACACTCCCTAGATGTGTATAACGAGACCTCTCCTTGAAGATTTAAGAACTGAATAGTTAGACACCTAATGTAAGAGCAAAAGAATAAGAACTTATACCTTATCGTAAAGCAAGTTTGATTGTAACAGCCTCAAGAATCTATACTGAATGCATAAGATATTCGATGAGGTCCAATCTTATACAAATCTAGAAGTGTAATAAGTTCCAGGTTCGGTATTGAATCTAAGAAATTAAAACATGTTCTATGTTATTACCTTGCAAAATATAAGAATATCTAATAACGGATGATAAGCCCTGTCTCTTATACACATCTAGATGTGTATAAGAGACAGGGTCGTATTCATTAATCTTGCTATGCAATTGCACTCTTATACACATCTTGATGTGTATGCATAAAAGAACAAGAACCAAAATATAATATGATGGTTTTGAAGAAATAAGTGAGAAATGAGGCCAAGTATACGTGCTTAATCACAGTGGAAGGAATTGTACTCGTACGATATTGAGAACAAAGAATCATCTTTTGTTCAAACTCTTTATCTAATCGTATAAGAAAAAGAACTGAGAAATGAGGCCTATTAATTATGCCTCCACAACAGATATAATAAATGAAATCGAAATAGTACGATATTTAGAAGCTGAAGAACTTAAAATGCGATTGTGATCAAGCACGTATACTTGGCCTCATTTCTTCAAAACCATCATGTTATATTTTAGTTCTTATTCTTTTATGCATAGTTATCACTCATGGTACTTAATTTAGCCAAATCAAATCGCATTTTAAATTCTTATCTTGAGTTACGAGATTTACTCTTATAAGAACTCATGTTCTATTTCTTAATCTAATATGACTCGATCTACTTTGTCAGTTCTTATTCTGAAGATCAAATTTCACTTTCTGTGCATTACTATAGTATAGATTGTATAAGAGACTTTATTGAGAACAAAGTGGCCAAATTTCTTCCTTAATCTTATACGGATTAAGAAACTAGATAGCCCTCATTTCTCTGTTCTTTTTCTTATACGAATGGATAATCTCTTTCAAATTATAAATGTTTAATGAATACGACCCGCTCTTGCTTCTTTTTAAATCTAATACGACTACTTCTCCTTTATTAGTTCTCATTCTTGTTTGATTGTATCTCCTTTTGCGACTCACAATATATTAAAATTAGTCGACTTTCTTAGTCATAGCACATAAATGCGATTATACTTCTTCCTCGTTATTAAGCTAATACGGTTGCCTCCGTTCTCTTTCGAATGCGATTAGATCATTCATTTGATCTAAATATTTTGTGCACAGGTCCCACACATGGTTCTCAATCTAGTCTATCTAAGTCACGTATTAGGGGCTTATCATCCGTTATTAGACAACATGTATGTCCATTAGATCACCTTTCTAGTTTCTTAAATATCTCCCTAATATTTCGTCACGTGTTCTCCTTTTGCGATTCATAACATAGAGACAGGAAGTCAATTTCTTGGCTCTCAATAATAGGATCTCAATATCTTCGTTACTCGTAAAGCAAGTTTGATCGGCCTAATACTTCTCTATTCTTTTGCAAATGCCATTAGATGATGTATTAGTTCTAAATCTTCAAGGAATAGGTCCAGCGCTTGGTTCTTAATCTATTCTTATTAAAACATATTTAGGTTCTTACCTTGTGAAAGTTGACCTCATATCTTTTCCAAATGTGCTATGATTGGAACTCCTCTCATATTTCACAATCTTGCACGACTAATCTCCTTTCTTTGTTCTGTGAATTGCATATGTTATGTCTCCTTTTGTTGTTCATTGCATAGCAAGATTAGTCAAATTTCTTAGTTGTCAATATTGTACCATTATCACTTCTTCCTGTGTCATTACACAAGGTGTGTAATTGGCCTCATTTCTCAGTTCTTTTTCAAATAAGGTTAGATAATCATATTTTGTTCAAACTCTTTTTCAATTTGAACTGATTCTTGGTTCTTAATCTAGCATAATTAAATCACATTTTACGTTGTTATCATGAGTTGTTGGAACTTATTACGTTTTTCTACATGTACTTAGGGAGATAATTAAGAAACTAGAAAGGTGATCTAATGGACATATATGTTGAAAATAGTACAATTCCTTCCACTGTGATTAAGCACGTATACTTGGCCTCATTTCTCACTTATTTCTTCAAAACCATCATATTATATTTTGGTTCTTGTTCTTTTATGCATAGTTATCACTCATGGTTCTTAATTTGGCCAAATCAAATCGCATTTTAAGTTCTTATCTTGAGTTACGAGATTTACTTTTGTAATAACTCCTATTCTATTTCCTAATCTGATATGACTCGATCTACTTTGTTAGTTCTTAATCCTGTAGGATTACATCTCCTTTACTGTGCCATAATATAGTACGATTTGACCCTTTCTTTCTTCTAAATGACGTCTATTATACGACATTCAGAATGTGTATAAGAGACATAATTAATAGGCCTCATTTGCGGTTAAGTTTGTTGCTCTGTTCGTTTGTGCCTTGAGCTTTGGGCCGGGTCGTATTCATTAGCGACTGTCTCTTATACACAAGGTAGAAGTATAAGATCAGTAACAAGAGATAAGAATACACAAAATGCGATGTGTATAAGATTTGGCTAAATTCATAATATGTTATGATTAGTGGACTTTCTTAGTTCTCAATATCTTACTATTACACTTCTTCCTTAGTTAATAAGATAATATAGTTGCCTCCGATCTCTATAGATGCGATTAGATCATTCATAAGATCTAAATCTTTTGTGCACAGCTCCCATCTAGATGTGTCTCAATCTAGTATAACTTAGTCACGTATTAGATTGCTTATCATCCGTTATTACATATTCTTATCCTATAAACATGTTTCTCGATTAGAGAACCTTAAGAACAAGTTTCTTAATTATTCATTAAACATTTATAATTAAGGAGATTATCAATTAGAATAAGAACTAATACAGAGTTTAAATGAAATGCAAAAGTAATAACGATGACGATCGCAACTTCTTCCTTACTCGCTATACGAAAGCAAGTTTGATCGGCCTCATTTCTCTATTCTTTTGCAAATGCCATTAGATGATATATTAGTTCTAAATCTTGAAGGAATAGGTCCAGCGCATGGTTCTCAATCCATTCTTATTAAAACATATTTATGTTCTTACCTTGTGAAATTTGATCTCATATCTTTTCCAAATGTGCTATGATTGGACCTCCTCTCATATTTCATAATCTTATACGACTAATCTCCTTTCTTTAATACAGATCTAGATATGTCTCTTGACACAGTTAACACTGTCTTGTATACAGATCTAGATGTGTATAAGAGACAGAAGTTCTATGTTACAATATTGATACCATATCACTTCTTCCTGTGTCATTACACAAGATTGTGTAATTGGCATCATTTCTCAATTCTCTTTCAAATAAGGTTGGATAATCATCTTTTGTTCAAACACTTTTTCAATTTGAACTGATTCTTGGTTCTTAATCTAGCATAATTAAATCACATTTTGCGTTGTTATCATGAGTTGTTGGAACTTGAGTACAACTCCTTCCACTTTGATTTAGCCCGTATACTTGGCCTCATTTCACACTTATTTCTTCAAGACCATCATATTATATTTTTGTTCTTATTCTTTTATGCATAGTTATCACTCATGGTTCTTAATTTCGCAAAATCAAATCGCATTTTAAGTTCTTATCTTGAGTTACGAGATTTACTTTTGTAAGTATTCTGTTCTATTTCTTAATCGATATGACTCGATCTACTTTGTTAGTTCTTAATCTGTCGATTAGATCTCCTTTCTTGTGTCATAATATGGTACGATATGACCTGTCTTTCTTCTCAATATCGTACTATTACGATTTCTTCCTTAATCATTGTGCGGGCTAGATGAAATAGGGCTCATTAATAGCCATAATTAACATTTGTTAGTAAATTAGATAATCTAGATGTGTATAAGAGATAGGTGGGACCCGCTCTTGGTTCTTTTTAAATCTAGTACGACTACTTATCCTTTATTAGTTATCAACCTTGTATTGATTGTATCTTATTTGCGACTCACAATATGTTACGATTAGTAAGACTTAAGAGATGTAAGAAAGGATCTAATACATAAGATACTAGATGTGTATAAGAGACAGAATCGACAAACATGTTTAAAGATTAGTCGAATTTCTTAGTTCTCAATATTGTACCATTATCACTTCTTCTGTGTCATTACACAAGGTGTGTAATTGGCTTTATGTCTCAATTCTTTTTCAGATCTGTATAAGATACAGGAACTAAGAAAGTCTTTTCAATTTGAACTGATTCTTGATTCTTAATCTAGCATAATTAAATCACATTTTACGTTGTTATCACGAGTTATTAGAACTTATTGTGTTTCTACATGTACTTTGTTGAGAACTCCTTCCTTATTTTTTAATCTTATGTGACTTGATCCCAGTTATTAGTATTTAATCTATTATGATTTGTCGCCTTTCTTAGTTCTGAATATCGTACGAGTACAACTCCTTCCACTGTGATCAAGCACGTATACTTGGCCTCATTTCTTCAAAACCATCATGTTATATTTTAGTTCTTATTCTTTTATGCATAGTTATCACTCATGGTACTTAATTTAGCCAAATCAAATCGCATTTTAAATTCTTATCTTGAGTTACGAGATTTACTCTTATAAGAACTCATGTTCTATTTCTTAATCTAATATGACTCGATCTACTTTGTCGGTTCTTATTCTGTCGATTAGATCTCCTTTCTGTGCATTAATATAGTACGATTAGACCCTTTCTTTATTCTCAATATCTTACTATTACAATTTCTTCCAAGAATCAGTTCAAATTGAAAAATTAATAGCCCTCATTTCTCTGTTCTTTTTCTTATACGAATGGATAATCTCTTAATTATAAATGTTTAATGAATACGACCCGCTCTTGCTTCTTTTTAAATCTAATACGACTACTTCTCCTTTATTAGTTCTCATTCTTGTTTGATTGTATCTCCTTTTGCGACTCACAATATATTAAAATTAGTCGACTTTAAGATTAATTAATATCTGTCTCTTATACACATCTAGATGTGTATAAGAGACAGTGCCTGCATTCGATAGAGAACGGAGGCAACTATATTAGCTTATTAACTAAGGAAGAAGTGTAATAGTCCCACACATTAGACACTCAGAAGAGTCTCTCTATAGACACGTAGATGTCAATATCATCCGTTA
This sequence comes from Cinchona pubescens, assembly GCA_025175665.1. Classification (NCBI taxonomy): domain Eukaryota; kingdom Viridiplantae; phylum Streptophyta; class Magnoliopsida; order Gentianales; family Rubiaceae; genus Cinchona; species Cinchona pubescens. The sequence goes on from JANKKI010000232.1 coordinate 3,993,318, forward strand.
TTAGACAACTAATGATATGTCCATTAGATCACCTTTCTAGTTTCTAGATGGGTATAAGAGACAGGCGCTGGACCAATTCCTTGAATCTTCGTATAAGATAAAGCAAGTTTGATCGGCCTAATTTCTCTATTCTTTTGCAAATGCCATTAGATGATGTATTAGTTCTAAATCTTCAAGGAATAGGTCCAGCGCTTGTCTAAGAGACAATCTATTCTTATTAAAACATATTTAGGTTCTTACCTTGTGAAAGTTGACCTCATATCTTTTCCAAATGTGCTATGATTGGAACTAAGATGATATGTCACAATCTTGCACGACTAATCTCCTTTCTTTGTTCTGAATTCCTTATACACATAGGACTAATTGAAAATCTTGCAAATGAATGATTATCTCTTATACACATCTTGATGTAACTAATAAAGGATAAGTAGTCGTACTAGATTTAAAAAGAACCAAGAGCGGGTCGTATTCATTAAAGATTTATAATTAAGAGATTATCTAATCGTATAAGAAAAAGAACAGGAGTTCTTACAAAAGTTCCAACAACTCATGATAACAACGTAATATGTGATTTAATTATGCTAGATTAAGAAAGAGACAGAGTGATAACTATGCATAAAAGAATAAGAACTAAAATATAACATGATGATTTGGCTAAATTAAGTACCATGAGTGATTAAGCACGTATACTTGGCCTCATTTCTCACTTATTTCTTCAAAACCATCATATTATATTTTGGTTCTTGTTCTTTTATGCATAGTTATCACTCATGGTTCTTAATTTGGCCAAATCAAATCGCATTTTAAGTTCTTATCTTGAGTTACGAGATTTACTTTTGTAATAACTCCTATTCTATTTCCTAATCTGATATGACTCGATCTACTTTGTTAGTTCTTAATCCTGTAGGATTACATCTCCTTTACTGTGCCATAATATAATACGATTTGACCCTTTCTTTCTTCTAAAGTAAGTAATCGAGAACTCATAATACACATTAAATACTAATAAGAGACGCTCCCACACATGGTTCTCAATCTAGTATAACTAAGTCACGTATTAGGGGCTTATCATCCGTTATTACATATTCTTATCCTTTAAACATGTTTCTCGATTAGATCACCTTTCTAGTTTCTTAATTATCTCCCTAATATTTTATCATGTGTTCTCCTTTTGCAATTCATAACATAGAACTGTTAGTTAATTTCTTGGCTCTTACATATCAAAAAGAATGCAACTTCTTCCTTACTCGTAAAGCAAGTTTGATCGGCCTCATTTCTCTATTCTTTTGCAAATGCCATTAGATGATATATTAGTTCTAAATCTTGAAGGAATAGGTCCAGCGCATGGTTCTCAATCCATTCTTATTAAAACATATTTATGTTCTTACCTTGTGAAATTTGATCTCATATCTTTTCCAAATGTGCTATGATTGGACCTCCTCTCATATTTCATAATCTTATACGACTAATCTCCTTTCTTTGTTCTGTGAATTGCATATGTTATGACTCATTTTGTTGTTCATTGTATAGCACGATTAGTCGCATTTCTTAGTTCTCAATATTGTACCATAAGATCGGGTTGTATTCATTACACAAGATGTGTAATTGGCATCATTTATCAATTCTCTTTACAATAAGGTTGGATAATCATCTTTTGTTCAAACACTTTTTCAATTTGAACTAGATCTTGGTTCTTAATCTAGCATAATTAAATCTAACATTTTGCGTTGTTATCATGAGTTGTTGGAACTTATTACATTTCTACATCAGAATCAGTTAAGATTAAGAAATAGAACATAAGAAGATCTGAGTAAAAGAAATACAGATCTAGAATGTGTATTAAGAGACAGGAATAAATTGTAATAATTAAGTATCATGAGTACAACTCCTTCCACTTTGATTTAGCCCGTATACTATGGCATCATTTCACACTTATTTCTTCAAGACCATCATATTATATTTTTGTTCTTATTCTTTTATGCATAGTTATCACTCATGGTTCTTAATTTCGCAAAATCAAATCGCATTTTAAGTTCTTATCTTGAGTTACGAGATTTACTTTTGTAAGAAGGAAGAAATTGTAATAGTAAGATATTGAGAATAATCTGTACGATTAGATCTCCTTTCTTGTATCATGAATAAGGTAAGATATGACCCTGTCTTTCTTCTCAATATCGTACTATTACGATTTCTTCCTTAATCATGTGTGCAGGCATAATTAATAGGCCTCATTTCTAGTTCTTTTTCTTATACGATTAGATAATCTCTTAATTATAAATCTTTAATGAATACGACCCGCTCTTGGTTCTTTTTAAATCTAGTACGACTACTTATCCTTTATTAGTTATCAACCTTGTTTGATTGTATCTTCATTTGCGACTCACAATATGTTACGATTAGTGGACTTTCTTAGTTATCAATATCTTACGATTACACTTCTTCCTCAGTTATTGAGCTAATATAGTAGCCTCCGTTCTCTTTCGAATGCGATTAGATCATTCATTTCATCTAAATCTTTTGTGCACAGGTCCCACACATGGTTCTCAATCTAGTCTAACTAAGTCACGTATTAGGGGCTTATCATCCGTTATTAGATATTCTTATATTTTCAACATATATGTCCATTAGATCACCTTTCTAGTTTCTTAATTGTCTCCAAAATATTTAGATACAATGAAAAAGAGAATCCTTTTGAATTAATAAGAAGTACAATGATTATTTACGAGTAATAGTAGAATTCCGAGAAGTTCGGACCTATTGAGCTGTCTCTTATACACATCTAGATGTGTATAAGAGACAGGCATTTATAAGTATAGAAATGAGGCCACTAACAACCTGTCTCTTATACACATGATAGAGCTGGACCTGTCTCTTATACACATCTAGATGTGTATAAGAGACAGCACAGCAAAGATGATTGTAAATTTGATCTCATATCTTTTCCGGATGTGCTATGATTGGAACTCCTCATATTTTTAATCTTGCATGACTAATCTCCTTTCTTTGTTACTGTGAATGGCATTTGCAAAAGAATAGAGAAATGAGGCATTGTATAGCGATTAGTCGAATTTCTTAGTTCTCAATATTGTACCATTATCACTTCTTCTGTGTCATTACTAGATGTGTATAAGAGACAGGTCCAATTCCTAGCACATTTGGAAAAGATATGAGATCAAATTTCACAAGGTAAGAACTTTTCAATTTGATATTGAGAACTTGATTCTTAATCTAGAGAAGTACAACTCCTTCCACTGTGATCAAGCACGTATACTTGGCCTCATTTCTTCAAAACCATCATGTTATATTTTAGTTCTTATTCTTTTATGCATAGTTATCACTCATGGTACTTAATTTAGCCAAATCAAATCGCATTTTAAATTCTTATCTTGAGTTACGAGATTTACTCTTATAAGAACTCATGTTCTATTTCTTAATCTAATATGACTCGATCTACTTTGTCGAGCCATATTAGATTAAGAAATAGAACATGAGTCTTGTGCATTAATATAGTACGACTAGATTAGCTCTAATAGACTACAGGATCTAAGAACTAACAAAGTATATTCACAGAACAAAGAAAGGAGATTAGTCGTGCAGGATTGTGAAATATGAGAGGATTCCTGTCTAACAAATACACATCTAGATATGAGGTCAACTTCCACACGTGACTTAAGAATCTAATAGATTGAGTACCATATTAGGGGCTTATCAATCGTTATTAGACAAGATGTATGTCCATTAGATCACCAGCTACTCATGATAACAACGCAATATATTTCGTCACGTGTTCTCCTTTTGCGATTCATAACATAGAACAGTTAGTCATAATTTCTTGGCTCTCAATATCGAACGATCTCAATATCTTCGTTACTCGTAAAGCAAGTTTGATCGGCCTAATTTCTCTATTCTTTTGCAAATGCCATTAGATGATGTATTAGTTCTAAATCTTCAAGGAATAGGTCCAGCGCTTGGTTCTTAATCTATTCTTATTAAAACATATTTAGGTTCTTACCTTGTGAAAGTTGACCTCATATCTTTTCCAAATGTGCTATGATTGGAACTCCTCTCATATTTCACAATCTTGCACGACTAATCTCCTTTCTTTGTTCTGTGAATTGCATATGTTATGTCTCCTTTTTGTTGTTCATTGCATAGCAAGATTAGTCAAATTTCTTAGTTGTCAATATTGTACCATTATCACTTCTTCCTGTGTCATTACACAAGGTGTGTAATTGGCCTCATTTCTCAGTTCTTTTTCAAATAAGGTTAGATAATCATATTTTGTTCAAACTCTTTTTCAATTTGAACTGATTCTTGGTTCTTAATCTACGCATAATTAAATCACATTTTACGTTGTTATCATGAGTTGTTGGAACTTATTACGTTTTTCTACATGTACTTTTCGGAGAACTCCTTTCTTGTTTCTTAATCTTATGCGACTTGATCCCGTTATTAGTATTTAATCTTGTACGATTTGTCCCCTTTCTTTGTTCTCAATATCGTACGAGTACAATTCCTTCCACTGTGATTAAGCACGTATACTTGGCCTCATTTCTCACTTATTTCTTCAAAACCATCATATTATATTTTGGTTCTTGTTCTTTTATGCATAGTTATCACTCATGGTTCTTAATTTGGCCAAATCAAATCGCATTTTAAGTTCTTATCTTGAGTTACGAGATTTACTTTTGTAATAACTCCTATTCTATTTCCTAATCTGATATGACTCGATCTACTTTGTTAGTTCTTAATCCTGTAGGATTACATCTCCTTTACTGAGTAATAATATAATACGATTTGACCCTTTCTTTCTTCTAAACATCGTACTATTACTTCTCCCTTTGAAAATTCATAATATGTTATGATGAAGTGGACTTTCTTAGTTCTCAATATCTGACTATCTACACTTCTACTTAGTTAATAAGCTAATATAGTTGATCAAATTCTCTATACGGATGCGATTATAACATCTATTCATAAGATCTAAATCTTTTGTAGACAGCTCCCACATGGTTCTCAATCTAGTATAACTAAGTCACGTATTAGGGGCTTATCATCCGTTATTACATATTCTTATCCTTTAAACATGTTTCTCGATTAGATCACCTTTCTAGTTTCTTAATTATCTCCCTAATATTTTATCATGTGTTCTCCTTTTGATCATGTATATCTAACAATTCATAACATAGAACTGTTAGTTAATTTCTTGGCTCTCAATATCGAACGATCGCAACTTCTTCCTTACTCGTAAAGCAAGTTTGATCGGCCTCATTTCTCTATTCTTTTGCAAATGCCATTAGATGATATATTAGTTCTAAATCTTGAAGGAATAGGTCCAGCGCATGGTTCTCAATCCATTCTTATTAAAACATATTTATGTTCTTACCTTGTGAAATTTGATCTCATATCTTTTCCAAATGTGCTATGATTGGACCTCCTCTCATATTTCATAATCTTATACGACTAAGAAATAATCGTACGAGTGGGCTGCATATCTTATGAACAACAAAATTAACATAATTGTATAGCAACTAGTCGCATTTCTTAGTTCTCAATATTGTATAAGAGACACAATATTTCCTGTGTTATTACACAAGGTGTGTAATTGGCATCATTTCTCAATTCTCTTTCAAATAAGGTTGGATAATCATCTTTTGTTCAAACACTTTTTCAATGACGATTGAACTGATTCTTGGTTCTTAATCTAGCATAATTAAATCACATTTTGCGTTGTTATCATGAGTTGTTGGAACTTATTACATTTCTACATCTACTTTCTTGAGAACTCCTTTCTTGTTTCTTAATCTTATGCGACTTGATCCTAGTTATTAGTAATTAATCTTGTACGATTTGGCCACTTTCTTAGTTCTCAATATCGTACGAGTACAACTCCTTCCACTTTGATTTAGCCCGTATACTTGGCCTCATTTCACACTTATTTCTTCAAGACCATCATATTATATTTTTGTTCTTATTCTTTTATGCATAGTTATCACTCATGGTTCTTAATTTCGCAAAATCAAATCGCATTTTAAGTTCTTATCTTGAGTTACGAGATTTACTTTTGTAACACATACAATCAAACAAGAATGAGAACGAATAAAGAAGAAGTAGTCGTACTTAAAATAATTAATAGGCCTCATTTCTAGTTCTTTTTCTTATACGATTAGATAATCTCTTAATTATAAATCTTTAATGAATACGACCCGCTCTTGGTTCTTTTTAAATCTAGTACGACTACTTATCCTTTATTAGTTATCAACCTTGTTTGATTGTATCTTCATTTGCGACTCACAATATGTTACGATTAGTGGACTTTCTTAGTTATCAATATCTTACGATTACACTTCTTCCTCAGTTATTGAGCTAATATAGTAGCCTCCGTTCTCTTTCGAATGCGATTAGATCATTCATTTCATCTAAATCTTTTGTGCACAGGTCCCACACATGGTTCTCAATCTAGTCTAACTAAGTCACGTATTAGGGGCTTATCATCCGTTATTAGACAACATATACATCCATTAGATCACCTTTCTAGTTTCTTAATGGTATCTAGATGTGTATAAGAGAAGAAGTTCCGATCCTGTCTCTTATACACAAATCCTTGATGATGTAGTAAAAAAACACGTCTAATACTTTCTCAAATACAGAGATGACGTGTTAGTTCTAAATCTTAATAGGTCCGCGCTTGGTTCTTAATCCATTCTTATTAAAACATATTTATGTTCTTATCTTGTGAAATTTGATCTCATATCTTTTCCAGGATGTGCTATGATTGGAACTCCTCATATTTTTAATCTTGCATGACTAATCTCCTTTCTTTGTTACTGTGAATTGCACATGTTATGTCTCATTTTGTTGTTCATTGTATAGCAGATTAGTCGAATTTCTTAGTTCTCAATATTGTACCATTATCACTTCTTCTGTGTCATTACACAAGGTGTGTAATTGGCTTTATTTCTCAATTCTTTTTCAAATAAGATTAGATAATCATCTTTTGTTCTCAAACTCTTTTTCAATTTGAACTGATTCTTGATTCTTAATCTAGCATAATTAAATCACATTTTACGTTGTTATCACGAGTTATTAGAACTTATTGTGTTTCTACATGTACTTTGTTGAGAACTCCTTCCTTATTTTTAATCTTATGTGACTTGATCCCAGTTATTAGTATTTAATCTATTATGATTTGTCGCCTTTCTTAGTAGAGAAAAAGAACTGAGAGTTGTACCTGTCTCTTTGTGATCAAGCACGTATACTTGGCCTCATTTCTTCAAAACCATCATGTTATATTTTAGTTCTTATTCTTTTATGCATAGTTATCACTCATGGTACTTAATTTAGCCAAATCAAATCGCATTTTAAATTCTTATCTTGAGTTACGAGATTTACTCTTATAAGAACTCATGTTCTATTTCTTAATCTAATATGACTCGATCTACTTTGTCAGTTCTTATTCCTGTACGATTAGATCTCCTTTCTTGTGCATTAATATAGTACGATTAGACCCTTTCTTTATTCTCAATATCTCAAAAGGAGATACAATCAAACAAGATTGGGGCATAATTAATAGCCCTCATTTCTCTGTTCTTTTTCTTATACGAATGGATAATCTCTTAATTATAAATGTTTAATGAATACGACCCGCTCTTGCTTCTTTTTAAATCTAATACGACTACTTCTCCTTTATTAGTTCTCATTCTTGTTTGATTGTATCTCCTTTTGCGACTCACAATATATTAAAATTAGTCGACTTTCTTAGTTTTCAATATACGATTATACTTCTTCCTCGAGTTACACATCTAGATGTGTATAAGAGACAGGGATCTAAGAAATGCGATTAGATCATTCATTTGATCTAAATATTTTGTGCATGAGTATGAATTGCAAAAGGAAGATAGTGTATCTAATGGCATTGAGAGAATGGACTTACAGGCCAGATTAGAAACATGTCTGTCTCTTATACACATCTAGGAAGTCGCATAAGATTAAGAAACAAATAAGGAGTTCGCGATCTCAATATCTTCGTTAGATCGTAAAGCAAGTTTGATCGGCCTAATTTCTCTATTCTTTTGCAAATGCCATTAGATGATGTATTAGTTCTAAATCTTCAAGGAATAGGTCCAGCGCTTGGTTCTTAATCTATTCTTATTAAAACATATTTAGGTTCTTACCTTGTGAAAGTTGACCTCATATCTTTTCCAAATGTGCTATGATTGGAACTCCTCTCATATTTCACAATCTTGCACGACTAATCTCCTTTCTTTGTTCTGTGAATTGCATATGTTATGTCTCCTTTTGTTGTTCATTGCATAGCAAGATTAGTCAAATTTCTTAGTTGTCAATATTGTACCATTATCACTTCTTCTGTGTCATTACACAAGGTGTGTAATTGGCTTCATTTCTCAGGTTCTTTTTCAAATAAGGTTAGATAATCATATTTTGTTCAAAGTGAACTCTTTTTCAATTTGAACTGATTCTTGGTTCTTAATCTAGCATAATTAAATCACATTTTAGATTGTTATCATAAGTTGTTGGAACTTATTAAGTTTTTCTAAGAGAATAGATTAAGAACATTTAGATAAGTTTGAGATTCCTTATGATGACTTGATCCCAGTTATTAGTATTTAATCTTGTAAGAATTTGAAAAAGATCTTTGAATAAGAATGGAAAGTGAGTACAATTCCTTCCACTGTGATTAAGCACGTATACTTGGCCTCATTTCTCACTTATTTCTTCAAAACCATCATATTATATTTTGGTTCTTGTTCTTTTATGCATAGTTATCACTCATGGTTCTTAATTTGGCCAAATCAAATCGCATTTTAAGTTCTTATCTTGAGTTACGAGATTTACTTTTGTAATAACTCCTATTCTATTTCCTAATCGATATGACTCGATCTACTTTGTTAGTTCTTAATCCTGTAGGATTACATCTCCTTTACTGTGCCATAATATAATACGAAACAGATTTGACCCTTTCTTTCTTCTAAATATCGTACTATTACGATTTCTTTCTTAATCATTGTGGAGGCATAATTAATAGGCCTCATTTCTCAGTTCTTTTTCTTATACGATTAGATAATCTCTTAATTATAAATCTTTAATGAATACGACCCGCTCTTGGTTCTTTTTAAATCTAGTACGACTACTTCTTCTTTATTCGTTCTCATTCTTGTTTGATTGTATCTCCTTTGAAAGATTCATAATATGTTATGATTAGTGGACTTTCTTAGTTCTCAATATCTTACATTACACTTCTTCCTTAGTTAATAAGCTAATATAGTTGCCTCCGTTCTCTATCGAATGCGATTAGATCATTCATTGGATCTAAATCTTTTGTGCACACTCCAGAACCATGTCTTATACACATCTATGTATAACACAATGTATTAAGGTAAGATATTGAATACTAAGAAATTCGTATAATTTTAACATATTCTCGACTAGAAGGAGATACAATCAAACTCTTATTATTAAACTCAAGATAACAACGTAAAATGTTATCCTTTTGCAATTCATAACATAGAACTGTTAGTTAATTTCTTGGCTCTCAATATCGAACGATCGCAACTTCTTCCTTACTCGTAAAGCAAGTTTGATCGGCCTCATTTCTCTATTCTTTTGCAAATGCCATTAGATGATATATTAGTTCTAAATCTTGAAGGAATAGGTCCAGCGCATGGTTCTCAATCCATTCTTATTAAAACATATTTATGTTCTTACCTTGTGAAATTTGATCTCATATCTTTTCCAAATGTGCTATGATTGGACCTCCTCTCATATTTCATAATCTTATACGACTAATCTCCTGAAATTATACCGATCTAAATGTGCTTTAAGAGAAGTTGCATATGTTATGACTCATTTTGTTATAAGATTGTATAGCAGGATTAGTATAACATCTTAGTTCGTGTCTATTGTACACATCATACGTTCTGTGTCATTACACAAGGTGTGTAATTGGCATCATTTCTCAATTCTCTTTCAAATAAGGCAGTACAACTCCTTCCACTTTGATTTAGCCCGTATACTTGGCCTCATTTCACACTTATTTCTTCAAGACCATCATATTATATTTTTGTTCTTATTCTTTTATGCATAGTTATCACTCATGGTTCTTAATTTCGCAAAATCAAATCGCATTTTAAGTTCTTATCTTGAGTTACGAGATTTACTTTTGTAAGAACTCTGTTCTATTTCTTAATCGATATGACTCGATCTACTTTGTTAGTTCTTAATCTGTCACGATTAGATCTCTACACTCCCACACATGGTTCTCAATCTAGTCTAACTAAGTCACGTATTAGGGGCTTATCATCCGTTATTAGATATTCTTATATTTTCAACATATATGTCCACTAAGTTTAGATCACCTTTCTAGTTTCTTAATTATCTCCCTAATATTTTATCATGTGTTCTCCTTTTGCGATTAATAACATAGAACAGTTCGTCAATTTCTTGGCTCTCAATACCGAACGATCGGAACTTCTACCTTACTCGTAAAGCAAGTTTGATTGGCCTCATTTCTCTATATACACATCTATTCCTTATAAGATCTAGAGAACTAACACGTCATCGAATAGCATTTGCAATAGGTCCCGCTTAATCACAGTGGAAGGACCTTGTTCTTATACACATCTAGATGTCTTATAAGAGACAGAGATCTGTATCTTCATACACAGATGTGAGAATGATTGAGAAGTAGTCGTATTAGATTTGAAAAGAACCAAGAGACAGCAAGAAAGGTATTCATCAAAGACTGTACATCTTAGAAACATAGATGTGTATAATAGCGATTAGTCGAATTTCTTAGTTCTCAATATTGTACCATTATCACTTCTTCTGTGTCATTAGAGAAGGGACCTATTCCTTTATAGATTTCGAACTAATATATCATCTAAGATAGATTTGTACTAAGAGTTCTATGTTATGAATACAAGAAGAGAACACAATAAGTTCTTGCACGTGATAATTAGATAACAATGAATGATCTAATCTAGTGTTATAGAGAAAGGATCTCAACTATATGTACTTTGTTGAGAAGAAGTTCCTTATTTTTAATCTTATGTGACTTGATCCCAGTTATTAGTATTTAATCTATTATGACACATCTTATTCAGAAGATTAATTACAAATAACTAGGATCAAGGCGCATAAGATTAACTATCAAGCAAGGAATACTTGGCCTCATTAACATGATGGACCATCATGTTAGAAATTTTAGTTCTTATTCTTTTATGCATAGTTATCACTCATGGTACTTAATTTAGCCAAATCAAATCGCATTTTAAATTCTTATCTTGAGTTACGAGATTTACTCTTATAAGAACTCATGTTCTATTTCTTAATCTAATATGACTCGATCTACTTTGTCAGTTCAGAGAAATGAGGGCTAGAGGCAACTGTGCATTAGCTCCGTTCTCTTTCGAATGCGATTAGATCATTCATTTGATCTAAATATTTTGTGCACAGGTCCCACACATGGTTCTCAATCTAGTCTATCTAAGTCACGTATTAGGGGCTTATCATCCGTTATTAGACAACATGTATGTCCATTAGATCACGCTTTCTAGTTTCTTAAATATCTCCCTAATATTTCGTCACGTGTTCTCCTTTTGCGATTCATAACATAGAACAGTTAGTCAATTTCTTGGCTCTCAATATCGAACGATCTCAATATCTTCGTTACTCGTAAAGCAAGTTTGATCGGCCTAATTTCTCTATTCTTTTGCAAATGCCATTAGATGATGTATTAGTTCTAAATCTTCAAGGAATAGGTCCAGCGCTTGGTTCTTAATCTATTCTTATTAAAACATATTTAGGTTCTTACCTTGTGAAAGTTGACCTCATATCTTTTCCAAATGTGCTATGATTGGAACTCCTCTCATATTTCACAATCTTGCACGACTAATCTCCTTTCTTTGTTCGTGAATTGCATATGTTACTCCTTTTTGTTGTTCATTGCATAGCAAGATTAGTCAAATTTCTTAGTTGTCAATATTGTACCATTATCACTTCTTCCTGTGTCATTACACAAGGTGTGTAATTGGCCTCATTTCTCAGTAGCAGGCCATCTGAGATCTTCTTTTTCAAATAAGGTTAGATAATCATATTTTGTTCAAACTCTTTTTCAATTTGAACTGATTCTTGGTTCTTAATCTAGCATAATTAAATCACATTTTACGTTGTTATCATGAGTTGTTGGAACTTATTACGTTTTTCTACATGTACTTTTCGGAGAACTCCTTTCTTGTTTCTTAATCTTATGCGACTTGATCCCAGTTATTAGTATTTAATCTTGTACGATTTGTCCCCTTTCTTTGTTCTCAATATGGAAAGAAGTACAATTCCTTCCACTGTGATTAAGCACGTATACTTGGCCTCATTTCTCACTTATTTCTTCAAAACCATCATATTATATTTTGGTTCTTGTTCTTTTATGCATAGTTATCACTCATGGTTCTTAATTTGGCCAAATCAAATCGCATTTTAAGTTCTTATCTTGAGTTACGAGATTTACTTTTGTAATAACTCCTATTCTATTTCCTAATCTGATATGACTCGATCTACTTTGTTAGTTCTTAAGTGTTCTTTTTCTTATACGATTAGATAATCTCTTAATTATAAATCTTTAATGAATACGACCCGCTCTTGGTTCTTTTTAAATCTAGTACGACTACTTCTTCTTTATTCGTTCTCATTCTTGTTTGATTGTATCTCCCTTTGAAAATTCATAATATGTTATGATTAGTGGACTTTCTTAGTTCTCAATATCTTACTATTACACTTCTTCCTTAGTTAATAAGCTAATATAGTTGCCTCCGTTCTCTATCGAATGCGATTAGATCATTCATTGGATCTAAATCTTTTGTGCACAGCTCCCACACATGGTTCTCAATCTAGTATAACTAAGTCACGTATTAGGGGCTTATCATCCGTTATTACATATTCTTATCCTTTAAACATGTTTCTCGATTAGATCACCTTTCTAGTTTCTTAATTATCTCCCTAATATTTTATCATGTGTTCTCCTTTTGCAATTCATAACATAGAACTGTTAGTTAATTTCTTGGCTCTCAATATCGAACGATCGCAACTTCTTCCTTACTCGTAAAGCAAGTTTGATCGGCCTCATTTCTCTATTCTTTTGCAAATGCCATTAGATGATATATTAGTTCTAAATCTTGAAGGAATAGGTCCAGCGCATGGTTCTCAATCCATTCTTATTAAAACATATTTATGTTCTTACCTTGTGAAATTTGATCTCATATCTTTTCCAAATGTGCTATGATTGGACCTCCTCTCATATTTCATAATCTTATACGACTAATCTCCTTTCTTTGTTCTGTGAATTGCATATGTTATGACTCATTTTGTTGTTCATTGTATAGCACGATTAGTCGCATTTCTTAGTTCTCAATATTGTACCATATCACTTCCTGTGGTATTACACACATCTAAGGTGTGTAATTGACATATTTCTCAATTCTCAAAGAAATAAGGTTGGATAATCGTCTAAGATTCAAACACTTTTTCAATTTGAGACTGATTCTTGGTTCTTAATCTAGCATAATTAAATCACATTTTGCGTTGTTATCATGAGTTGTTGGAACTTATTACATTTCTACTAATCGCTACTATGAATTGAGAACTCCTTTCTTGTTTCTTAATCTTATGCGACTTGATCCTAGTTATTAGTAATTAATCTTGTACGATTTGGCCACTTTCTTAGTTCTCAATATCGTACGAGTACAACTCCTTCCACTTTGATTTAGCCCGTATACTTGGCCTCATTTCACACTTATTTCTTCAAGACCATCATATTATATTTTTGTTCTTATTCTTTTATGCATAGTTATCACTCATGGTTCTTAATTTCGCAAAATCAAATCGCATTTTAAGTTCTTATCTTGAGTTACGAGATTTACTTTTGTAAGAACTCCTGTTCTATTTCTTATAAGAAAAAGAACTAGAATATGAGGCCTATTAATCCTGTGCGATTAGATACTGATTTACTGTGTCATAATATGGTACGATATGACCCTGTCTTTCTTCTCAATATCGTACTATTACGATTTCTTCCTTAATCATTGTGCAGGCATAATTAATAGGCCTCATTTCTAGTTCTTTTTCTTATACGATTAGATAATCTCTTAATTATAAATCTTTAATGAATACGACCCGCTCTTGGTTCTTTTTAAATCTAGTACGACTACTTATCCTTTATTAGTTATCAACCTTGTTTGATTGTATCTTCATTTGCGACTCACAATATGTTACGATTAGTGGACTTTCTTAGTTATCAATATCTTACGATTACATTCTTCCTCAATATTGAGGAGCTAATATATTAGACTCCGTTCTCTTTCGAATGAATTACAAGATATCAGATTAGATGAATCTCTTATACACATGTGTGTATAAGAAGAATCTCAATAACGTCTAACTAAGCCCCTAATACTTAACACACTAGATTAATGTGTATAAGAGACTGTCTCTAGCACATTGAAAAAGATATGAATACGAGACATCTAACCTATTCTCTTGATACATTTAGTAACTAAGACGTCATCTTATAGCATTAAGCATAAGTAAAGTAGATCGAGTCATATCAGATTAGGAAATGGAAGGAATTGTACTCGTACAATATTGATCTTCTAGAAAGGTATAAGATCGTACAAGATCTGTCTCCTCATATTTTTAATATAAAATGATGAGAATTGAAGAAACAAGAAAGGAATTCTCCAAGTATATGAAACATGTTGAGACAGGCTATCTAGCAATATGTAATAACGGATGATAAGCCCCTAATACGTGCTTAGTCATTACACAAGGTGTGTAATTGGCTTTATTTCTCAATTCTTTTTCAAATAAGATTAGATAATCATCTTTTGTTCAAACTCTTTTTCAATTTGAACTGATTCTTGATTCTTAATCTAGCATAATTAAATCACATTTTACGTTGTTATCACGAGTTATTAGAACTTATTGTGTTTCTACATGTACTTTGTTGAGAACTCCTTCCTTATTTTTAATCTTATGTGACTTGATCCCAGTTATTAGTATTTAATCTATTATGAACCAAGAATTTCTAACAGTTCTATGTTCGAATTGAGTACAACTCCTTCCACTGTGATCAAGCACGTATACTTGGCCTCATTTCTTCAAAACCATCATGTTATATTTTAGTTCTTATTCTTTTATGCATAGTTATCACTCATGGTACTTAATTTAGCCAAATCAAATCGCATTTTAAATTCTTATCTTGAGTTACGAGATTTACTCTTATAAGAACTCATGTTCTATTTCTTAATCTAATATGACTCGATCTACTTTGTCAGTTCTTATTCCTGTAGATTAGATCTCCTTTACTGTGCATTAATATAGTACGATTAGAATGTGATAAGAGATTCTCAATGTCTTACTAGTAACAATTTCTTCCTTAATCGTTAAGCAGGCATAATTAATAGCCCTCATTTCTCTGTTCTAAATTCTTATACGAATGGATAAGATCTTAATTATAAATGTTTAATGAATACGACCCGCTCTTGCTTCTTTTTAAATCTAATACGACTACTTCTCCTTTATTAGTTCTCATTCTTGTTTGATTGTATCTCCTTTTGCGACTCACAATATATTAAAATTAGTCGACTTTCTTAGTTTTCAATATCGATTATTATACTTCTTCCTCGATTGTGCACAAAAGATTTAGATGAAATGAATGATCTAATCGCATTCGATAAGAGAACGGATCTAAATCTGTCTCTTATACACATCTTGTGCTCAGGGTCCCACACATGGTTCTCAATCTAGTCTATCTAAGTCACGTATTAGGGGCTTAATCATCCGTTATTAGACAACATGTATGTCCATTAGATCAGAGACTAGAATCGATAAATATTGTCGAAATATAAGAAACGTGTTCTCCTTTTGCGATTCATAACATAGAACAGTTAGTCAATTTCTTGGCTCTCAATATCGAACGATCTCAATATCTTCGTTACTCGTAAAGCAAGTTTGATCGGCCTAATTTCTCTATTCTTTTGCAAATGCCATTAGATGATGTATTAGTTCTAAATCTTCAAGGAATAGGTCCAGCGCTTGGTTCTTAATCTATTCTTATTAAAACATATTTAGGTTCTTACCTTGTGAAAGTTGACCTCATATCTTTTCCAAATGTGCTATGATTGGAACTCCTCTCATATTTCACAATCTTGCACGACTAATCTCCTTTCTTAGTTCGTGAATTGCATATTGAGAACTAATCTTGCTGGCCAAATCGAACAAGATTAATTACTAATAACACTGTCTCTTATACACATAAGATTAAGAAACAAGAAAGGAGTTCTCAGCAAAGTAGGTGTAGAAATGTAATCAAGTCTGTCTCTTATACACATCTAGATGTAGATAATCATATTTTGTTCAATCTCTTTTTCAATTTGAACTGATTCTTGGTTCTTTATCTAGCATAATTAAATCACATATTACGTTGTTATCTAGATGTGTATAAGAGACAGGACCTATTCCTTGATGTACTTTTCGAGAACTCCTTTCTTGTTTCTTAATCTTATGCGACTTGATCCCGCTTATTAGTATTTAATCTTGTACGATTTGTCCCCTTTCTTTGTTCTCAATATAAATGCAGTACAATTCCTTCCACTTGTGATTAAGCACGTATACTTGGCCTCATTTCTCACTTATTTCTTCAAAACCATCATATTATATTTTGGTTCTTGTTCTTTTATGCATAGTTATCACTCATGGTTCTTAATTTGGCCAAATCAAATCGCATTTTAAGTTCTTATCTTGAGTTACGAGATTTACTTTTGTAATAACTCCTATTCTATTTCATACTAATCTGATATGACTCGATCTACTTTGTTAGTTCTTAATCCTGTAGGATTACATCTCCTTTACTGTGCCATAATATAATACGATTTGACCCTTTCTTTCTTCTAAAGATCGGAGGTACGATATTGAGCTTAACAAAGTGAGGTAGAAGCTGTCTAATTAATAGGCCTCATTTCTCAGTTCTTTTTCTTATACGATTAGATAATCTCTTAATTATAAATCTTTAATGAATACGACCCGCTCTTGGTTCTTTTTAAAGACAGGTACGACTACTTCTTCTTTATTCGTTCTCATTCTTGTTTGATTGTATCTTCCTATGAATATATTTCAGTAAATATGTTATGATTAGTGGACTTTCTTAGTTCTCAATATCTTACTATTACACTTCTTCCTTAGTTAATAAGCTAATCTAGTTGCCTCCGTTCTCTATCGAATGCGATTAGATCATTCATTGGATCTAAATCTTTTGTGCACAGCTCTTATACATCGTACTAGACTAGTATAACTAAGTCACGTATTAGGGGCTTATCATCCGTTATTACATATTCTTATCCTTTAAACATGTTTCTAATAGAGATAACCTTTCTAATAGCGGGTCGTATTCATTAATATTTTATCATGTGTTCTCCTTTTGCAATTCATAACATAGAACTGTTAGTTAATTTCTTGGCTCTCAATATCGAACGATCGCAACTTCTTCCTTACTCGTAAAGCAAGTTTGATCGGCCTCATTTCTCTATTCTTTTGCAAATGCCATTAGATGATATATTAGTTCTAAATCTTGAAGGAATAGGTCCAGCGCATGGTTCTCAATCCATTCTTATTAAAACATATTTATGTTCTTACCTTGTGAAATTTGATCTCATATCTTTTCCAAATGTGCTATGATTGGACCTCCTCTCATATTTCATAATCTTATACGACTAATCTCCTTTCTTTGTTCTGTGAATTGCATATGTTATGACTCATTTTGTTGTTCATTGTATAGCACGATTAGTCGCATTTCTTAGTTCTCGAATATTGTACCATATCACGACTAAGAAAATCTGTCTAATTACACAAGGTGTGTAATTGGCATCATTTCTCAATTCTCTTTCAAATAAGGTTGGATAATCATCTTTTGTTCAAACACTTTTTCAATTTGAACTGATTCTTGGTTCTTAATCTAGCATAATTAAATCACATTTTGCGTTGTTATCATGAGTTGTTGGAACTTATTACATTTCTACATCTACTTTGCTTGCTTGATCACAGTCCTGTTCTTGTACCTTAATCTTATACACATCTAGACGAAGTATTAAGAGACAGATTGAGAACTAAGAAAGTGGCCAAAATTAATAAGTACAACTCCTTCCACTTTGATTTAGCCCGTATACTTGGCCTCATTTCACACTTATTTCTTCAAGACCATCATATTATATTTTTGTTCTTATTCTTTTATGCATAGTTATCACTCATGGTTCTTAATTTCGCAAAATCAAATCGCATTTTAAGTTCTTATCTTGAGTTACGAGATTTACTTAATTGTAATAGTAAGATATTGAGAATAAAGAAAGGGTCTAATCGTAATAGGCCTCATTTCTAGTTCTTTTTCTTATACGATTAGATAATCTCTTAATTATAAATCTTTAATGAATACGACCCGCTCTTGGTTCTTTTTAAATCTAGTACGACTACTTATCCTTTATTAGTTATCAACCTTGTTTGATTGTATCTTCATTTGCGACTCACAATATGTTACGATTAGTGGACTTTCTTAGTTATCAATATCTTACGATTACACGTATTAGAATAACCTGTCTCTTATACACATCTAGATGTGTATAAGAGACAGGTATTATGAATTGATCTAAATCTTTTGTGCATGTGTCCCACACATGGTTGACTAGATTAGTTAGAAGATCTAACTAATACACATCTAGGGGCTTATCAAGAGTTATTAGATATTCTTATATTTTCAACATATATGTCCATTAGATCACCTTTCTAGTTTCTTAATTATCTCCCTAATATTTTATCATGTGTTCTCCTTTTGCGATTAATAACATAGAACAGTTCGTCAATTTCTTGGCTCTCAATACCGAGCGATCGGAACTTCTACCTTACTCGTAAAGCAAGTTTGATTGGCCTCATTTCTCTATACTTATGCAAATGCTATTCGATGACGTGTTAGTTCTAAATCTTCAAGGAATAGGTCCCGCGCTTGGTTCTTAATCCATTCTTATTAAAACATATTTATGTTCTTATCTTGTGAAATTTGATCTCATATCTTTTCCACCATGCGCTGGACCTATTCCTTCAAGATTTAGAACTACGTGATAACATTAATGGAAAATCCTGTCTCTTATACATTTGAAAAAGATGTGTATAAGAGACACACCTTGTGTAATGACACTATACAATGGTACAATATCTGTCTCTTATACACATCTAGATGTGTATAAGAGACAGGTATACACATACAATGAGCCAACAAAAGGTTTAAAGGATAAGACATATGAACAACCGAAGGAGACATAACATATGCAATCAGAGAACACAAGAAGTTCAGATTCTTAATCTAGCATAATTAAATCACATTTTACGTTGTTATCACGAGTTATTAGAACTTATTGTGTTTCTACATGTACTTTGTTGAGAACTCCTTCCTTATTGTTTAATCTTATGTTACTTGATCCCAGTTCTTTACACATTTAGATCTATTATGATTTAGACAGATCTAGTTGTGAATAATCGACAAATGCAGTACAACTCCTTCCACTGTGACAAGCACGTATACTTGGCCTCATTTCTTCAAAACCATCATGTTATATTTTAGTTCTTATTCTTTTATGCATAGTTATCACTCATGGTACTTAATTTAGCCAAATCAAATCGCATTTTAAATTCTTATCTTGAGTTAAATACGAGATTTACTCTTATAAGAACTCATGTTCTATTTCTTAATCTAATATGACTCGATCTACTTTGTCAGTTCTTAGAACTGACATATATCATAATGGCATTTGCAAAAGAATAGAGAAATTAATGCGATCTGTCTCTTATACACATCTAGATGTGTATAAGAGACAGCAATTACAGAACAAAGATAAGGCATAATTAATAGTATCAGATCTCTGTTCTTTTTCTTATACGAATGGATAATCTCTTAATTATAAATGTTTAATGAATACGACCCGCTCTTGCTTCTTTTTAAATCTAATACGACTACTTCTCCTTTATTAGTTCTCATTCTTGTTTGATTGTATCTCCTTTTGCGACTCACAATATATTAAAATTAGTCGACTTTCTTAGTTTTCAATATAAATGCGATTATACTTCTTCCTGAGTTATTAAGTTGAATACACTTGCCTCCTAATCTAATTTCATCTGCGATTAGATCTAAGATTTGTCTAAATATTTTGTGCTAGGTCCCACACATGTATCTCAATCTAGTCTATCTAAGTCACGGATTAGGGGCTTATCATCCGTTATTAGACAAATGTATGTCCATTAGATACAATATTAGAAACAGTATTTAGATGAAATGAATGATCTTCGTCACGTGTTCTCCTTTTGCGATTCATAACATAGAGCAGTTAGTCAATTTCTTGGCTCTCAATATCGAACGATCTCAATATCTTCGTTACTCGTAAAGCAAGTTTGATCGGCCTAATTTCTCTATTCTTTTGCAAATGCCATTAGATGATGTATTAGTTCTAAATCTTCAAGGAATAGGTCCAGCGCTTGGTTCTTAATCTATTCTTATTAAAACATATTTAGGTTCTTACCTTGTGAAAGTTGACCTCATATCTTTTCCAAATGTGCTATGATTGGAACTCCTCTCATATTTCACAATCTTGCACGACTAATCTCCTTTCTTTGTTCTGTGAATTGCATATGTTATGTCTCCTTTTGTTGTTCATTGCATAGCAGTATAAGAGACAGGTATAGAGAAATGAGGCCAATCAAACTTGCTTTACGAGTAAGGTAGAAGTTCCGATCGTTCGGTACTTTTGGAGAACTCCTTTCTTGTTTCTTAATCTTATGCGACTTGATCCCGATTATTAGTATTTAATCTTGTACGATTAAGAACCAAGCGCTGGACCTATTCCTTGAAGATTAAGATAAGAAATTCCTTCTATATGTGATTAAGCACGTATACTTGGCCTCATTTCTCACTTATTTCTTCAAAACCATCATATTATATTTTGGTTCTTGTTCTTTTATGCATAGTTATCACTCATGGTTCTTAATTTGGCCAAATCAAATCGCATTTTAAGTGTCTTATCTTGAGTTACGAGATTTACTTTTGTAATAACTCCTATTCTATTTCCTAATCTGATATGACTCGATCTACTTTGTTAGTTCTTAATCCTGTAGGATTACATCTCCTTTACTGTGCCATAATATAATACGATTTGACCCTTTCTTTCTTCTAAATATCGTACTATTACGATTTCTTTCTTAATCATTGTGGAGGCATAATTAATAGGCCTCATTTCTCAGTTCTTTTTCTTATACGATTAGATAATCTCTTAATTATAAATCTTTAATGAATACGACCCGCTCTTGGTTCTTTTTAAATCTAGTACGACTACTTCTTCTTTATTCGTTCTCATTCTTGTTTGATTGTATCTCCCTTTGAAAATTCATAATATGTTATGATTAGTGGACTTTCTTAGTTCTCAATATCTTACTATTACACTTCTTCCTTAGTTAATAAGCTAATATAGTTGCCTCCGTTCTCTATCGAATGCGATTAGATCATTCATTGGATCTAAATCTATTTTGTGCACAGCTCCCACACATGGTTCTCAATCTAGTATAACTAAGTCACGTATTAGGGGCTTATCATCCGTTATTACATATTCTTATCCTTTAAACATGTTTCTCGATTAGATCACCTTTCTAGTTTCTTAATTATCTCCCTAATATTTTATCATGTGTTCTCCTTTTGCAATTCATAACATAGAACTGTTAGTTAATTTCTTGGCTCTCAATATCGAACGATCGCAACTTCTTCCTTACTCGTAAAGCAAGTTTGATCGGCCTCATTTCTCTATTCTTTTGCAAATGCCATTAGATGATATATTAGTTCTAAATCTTGAAGGAATAGGTCCAGCGCATGGTTCTCAATCCATTCTTATTAAAACATATTTATGTTCTTACCTTGTGAAATTTGATCTCATATCTTTTCCAAATGTGCTATGATTGGACCTCCTCTCATATTTCATAATCTTATACGACTAATCTCCTTTCTTTGTTCTGTGAATTGCATATGTTATGTACTCATTTTGTTGTTCATTGTATAGCACGATAGGAACATTTCTAAGAACGTCGACTAAAGTTAATACAATGAACAACAAGGAACCAGTATTACATTGTGTAATTGGCATCATTTCTCAATTCTCTTTCAAATAAGGTTGGATAATCATCTTTTGTTCAAACACTTTTTCAATTTGAACTGATTCTTGGTAAGATTAATCTAGCATAATTAAATCACATTTTGCGTTGTTATCATGAGTTGTTGGAACTTATTACATTTCTACATCTATGGTCTTGAAGAAATCCTTTTCGAGATGTGTATAAGTAGACAGGATTAAATAGTAATAACTGAGAAATAACGGATGACAAGTATACGTGCTTAAGAGACAGATTGAGATGTTGTATGGAGTACAACTCCTTCCACTTTGATTTAGCCCGTATACTTGGCCTCATTTCACACTTATTTCTTCAAGACCATCATATTATATTTTTGTTCTTATTCTTTTATGCATAGTTATCACTCATGGTTCTTAATACAATTTATTCGCAAAATCAAATCGCATTTTAAGTTCTTATCTTGAGTTACGAGATTTACTTTTGTAAGAACTCCTGTTCTATTTCTTAATCTGATATGACTCGATCTACTTTGTTAGTTCTTAATCCTGTACGATTAGATCTCCTTTACTGTGTCATAATATGGTACGATATACCCTGTCTCTCTTCTCAATATCGTACTATTACGATTTCTTCCTTAATCATTGTGCAGGCATAATTAATAGGCCTCATTTCTAGTTCTTTTTCTTATACGATTAGATAATCTCTTAATTATAAATCTTTAATGAATACGACCCGCTCTTGGTTCTTTTTAAATCTAGTACGACTACTTATCCTTTATTAGTTATCAACCTTGTTTGATTGTATCTTCATTTGCGACTCACAATATGTTACGATTAGTGGACTTTCTTAGTTATCAATATCTTACGATTACACTTCTTCCTCAGTTATTGAGCTAATATAGTAGCCTCCGTTCTCTTTCGAATGCGATCCCACACATGGTTCTCAATCTAGTCTAACTAAGTCACGTATTAGGGGCTTATCATCCGTTATTAGATATTCTTATATTTTCAACATATATGTCCATTAGATCACCTTTCTAGTTTCTTAATTATCTCCCTAATATTTTATCATGTGTTCTCCTTTTGCGATTAATAACATAGAACAGTTCGTCAATTTCTTGGCTCTCAATACCGAACGATCGGAACTTCTACCTTACTCGTAAAGCAAGTTTGATTGGCCTCATTTCTCTATACTTATGCAAATGCTATTCGATGACGTGTTAGTTCTAAATCTTCAAGGAATAGGTCCCGCGCTTGGTTCTTAATCCATTCTTATTAAAACATATTTATGTTCTTATCTTGTGAAATTTGATCTCATATCTTTTCCAGATGTGCTATGATTGGAACTCCTCATATTTTTAATCTTGCATGAGGATGGAAATTCTTTGTTCTGTGAATTGCACATGTTATGTCTCATTTTGTTGTTCATTGTATAGCAGGATTAGTCGAATTTCTTAGTTCTCAATATTGTACCATTATCACTTCTTCCTGTGTCATTACACAAGGTGTGTAATTGGCTTTATTTCTCAATTCTTTTTCAAATAAGATTAGATAATCATCTTTTGTTCAAACTCTTTTTCAATTTGAACTGATTCTTGATTCTTAATCTAGCATAATTAAATCATATAAGAGACAGATATAATATGATGGTCTTGAAGAAATAAGTGTGAAATGAGGCCAAGTATACTCCTTCCTTATTTTTTAATCTTATGTAACTTGATCCCAGTTATGATAAAATATTAGGGATTATAATTAAGAAACTAGAAAGGTGATCTAATCGAGAAACATGTTTAAAGGATAAGAATATGTAATAAAGCATGTATACTTGGCCTCATTTCTTCAAAACCATCATGTTATATTTTAGTTCTTATTCTTTTATGCATAGTTATCACTCATGGTAGGCTCTTGCTTCTTTTTAAATCTAATACGACTACTTCTCCTTTATTAGTTCTCATTCTTGTTTGATTGTATCTCCTTTTGCGACTCACAATATATTAAAATTAGTCGACTTTCTTAGTTTTCAATATCGTACGATTATACTTCTTCCTCAGTTATTAAGCTAATACGGTTGCCTCCGTTCTCTTTCGAGAGAAATGTGATGATAAAAGAATGCGATTAGATCATTCATTTGATCTAAATATTTTGTGCACAGGTCCCACACATGGTTCTCAATCTAGTCTATCTAAGTCACGTATTAGGGGCTTATCATCCGTTATTAGACAACATGTATGTCCATTAGATCACCTTTCTAGTTTCTTAAATATCTCCCTAATATTTCGTCACGTGTTCTCCTTTTGCGATTCATAACATAGAACAGTTAGTCAATTTCTTGGCTCTCAATATCGAACGATCTCAATATCTTCGTTACTCGTAAAGCAAGTTTGATCGGCCTAATTTCTCTATTCTTTTGCAAATGCCATTAGATGATGTATTAGTTCTAAATCTTCAAGGAATAGGTCCAGCGCTTGGTTCTTAATCTATTCTTATTAAAACATATTTAGGTTCTTACCTTGTGAAAGTTGACCTCATATCTTTTCCAAATGTGCTATGATTGGAACTCCTCTCATATTTCACAATCTTGCACGACTAATCTCCTTTCTTTGTTACTGTGAATTGCATATGTTATGTCTCCTTTTTGTTGTTCATTGCATAGCAAGATTAGTCAAATTTCTTAGTTGTCAATATTGTACCATTATCACTTCTTCCTGTGTCATTACACAAGGTGTGTAATTGGGCTCATTTCTCAGTTCTTTTTCAAATAAGGTTAGATAATCATATTTTGTTCAAACTCTTTTTCAATTTGAACTGATTCTTGGTTCTTAATCTAGCATAATTAAATCACATTTTACGTTGTTATCATGAGTTGTTGGAACTTATTACGTTTTTCTACATGTACTTTTCGGAGAACTCCTTTCTTGTTTCTTAATCTTATGCGACTTGATCCCAGTTATTAGTATTTAATCTTGTACGATTTGTCCCCTTTCTTTGTTCTCAATATCGTATAAGTACAATTCCTTCCACTGTGATTAAGCACGTATACTTGGCCTCATTTCTCACTTATTTCTTCAAAACCATCATATTATATTTTGGTTCTTGTTCTTTTATGCATAGTCGTATCACTCATGGTTCTTAATTTGGCCAAATCAAATCGCATTTTAAGTTCTTATCTTGAGTTACGAGATTTACTTTTGTAATAACTCCTATTCTATTTCCTAATCTGATATGACTCGATCTACTTTGTTAGTTCTTAATCCTGTAGGATTACATCTCCTTTACTGTGCCATAATATAATACGATTTGTCTCTTATACACATCTAGATATCGTACTATTACAGATTTCTTTCTTAATCATTGTGGAGGCATAATTAATAGGCCTCTATATTATGACACAGTAAAGGAGAGCCTGTCTCTTATACACATCTTATATTAGCTTAATAACTAAGGAAGAAGTGTAATCGTAATTATTCATGCAAGATTAAAAATATGAGGGGAGTTCCAATATATTGTGAGTCTGGAAAAGATATGATTTGAAAATTCATAATATGTTATGATTAGTGGACTTTCTTAGTTCTCAATATCTTACTATTACACTTCTTCCTTAGTTAATAAGCTAATATAGTTCAGGAAGAAATGTGTTCTCCTTTTGCAATTCATAACATAGAACTGTTAGTTAATTTCTTGGCTCTCAATATCGAACGATCGCAACTTCTTCCTTACTCGTAAAGCAAGTTTGATCGGCCTCATTTCTCTATTCTTTTGCAAATGCCATTAGATGATATATTAGTTCTAAATCTTGAAGGAATAGGTCCAGCGCATGGTTCTCAATCCATTCTTATTAAAACATATTTATGTTCTTACCTTGTGAAATTTGATCTCATATCTTTTCCAAATGTGCTATGATTGGACCTCCTCTCATATTTCATAATCATTATACGACTAATCTCCTTTCTTTGTTCTGTGAATTGCATATGTTATGACTCATTTTGTTGTTCATTGTATAGCACGATTAGTCGCATTTCTTAGTTCTCAATATTGTACCATATCACTTCTTCCTAATGTCATTACACAAGGTGTGTAATTGGCATCATTTCTCAATTCTCTTTCAAATAAGGTTGGATAATCATCTTTTGTTCAAACACTTTTTCAATTTGAACTGATTCTTGGTTCTTAATCTAGCATAATTAAATCACATTTTGCGTTGTTATCATGAGTTGTTGGAACTTATTACATTTCTATCTTTGTTCTTATTCTTTTATGCATAGTTATCACTCATGGTTCTTAATTTCGCAAAATCAAATCGCATTTTAAGTTCTTATCTTGAGTTACGAGATTTACTTTTGTAAGAACTCCTGTTCTATTTCTTGACACAGGATCTGTATCTTATACACATCTAGATGTGTATAAGAGACTATTTAATCGTATAAGAAAAAAACAAGGATATGTACTATATTATGACACAGTAGTCGTACTAGATTTAATTTCTTCCTTAATCATCGTAACATAATTAATAGGCCTCATTTCTAGTTCTTTTTCTTATACGATTAGATAATCTCTTAATTATAAATCTTTAATGAATACGACCCGCTCTTGGTTCTTTTTAAATCTAGTACGACTACTTATCCTTTATTAGTTATCAACCTTGTTTGATTGTATCTTCATTTGCGACTCACAATATGTTACGATTAGTGGACTTTCTTAGTTATCAATATCTTACGATTACACTTCTTCCTCTTCATGCTTGGTTCTTAATCCATTCTTATTAAAACATATTTATGTTCTTATCTTGTGAAATTTGATCTCATATCTTTTCCAGATGTGCTATGATTGGAACTGCATTACCCCCTCATATTTTTAATCTTGCATGACTAATCTCCTTTCTTTGTTCTGTGAATTGCACATGTTATGTCTCATTTTGTTGTTCATTGTATAGCAGGATTAGTCGAATTTCTTAGTTCTCAATATTGTACCATTATCACTTCTTCCTGTGTCATTACACAAGGTGTGTAATTGGCTTTATTTCTCAATTCTTTTTCAAATAAGATTAGATAATCATCTTTTGTTCAAACTCTTTTTCAATTTGAACTGATTCTTGATTCTTAATCTAGCATAATTAAATCACATTTTACGTTGTTATCACGAGTTATTAGAACTTATTGTGTTTCTACATGTACTTTGTTGAGAACTCCTTCCTTATTTTTTAATCTTATGTGACTTGATCCCAGTTATTAGTATTTAATCTATTATGATTTGTCGCCTTTCTTAGTTCTGAATATCGTACGAGTACAACTCCTTCCACTGTGATCAAGCACGTATACTTGGCCTCATTTCTTCAAAACCATCAAAGAACCATGTTATATTTTAGTTCTTATTCTTTTATGCATAGTTATCACTCATGGTACTTAATTTAGCCAAATCAAATCGCATTTTAAATTCTTATCTTGAGTTACGAGATTTACTCTTATAAGAACTCATGTTCTATTTCTTAATCTAATATGACTCGATCTACTTTGTCAGTTCTAAGAAATGCGACTAATCGTGCTATACAATGAACAACAAAATGAGTCATAACATATGCAATTCACAGAACAAAGAAAGGAGACTAGTCGTATCCTATAACAAATCGCAGGCATAATTAATAGCCCTCATTTCTCTGTTCTTTTTCTTATACGAATGGATAATCTCTTAATTATAAATGTTTAATGAATACGACCCGCTCTTGCTTCTTTTTAAATCTAATACGACTACTTCTCCTTTATTAGTTCTCATTCTTGTTTGATTGTATCTCCTTTTGCGACTCACAATATATTAAAATTAGTCGACTTTCTTAGTTTTCAATATCGATTATACTTCTTCCTGAGTTATTAAGCTAATACGGTTGCCTCCGTTCTCTTTCGAATGCGATTAGATCATTCATTTGATCTAAATATTTTGTGCACAGGTCCCACACATGGTTCTCAATCTAGTCTATCTAAGTCATCGTAGAGGTATTGATAACTAAGAAAGTCATGTATGTCCAGGAAGAAGTGATATGGTACAATATTGAGAACTACTAATAAGAGTCACGTGTTCTCCTTTTGCGATTCATAACATAGAACAGTTAGTCAATTTCTTGGCTCTCAATATCGAACGATCTCAATATCTTCGTTACTCGTAAAGCAAGTTTGATCGGCCTAATTTCTCTATTCTTTTGCAAATGCCATTAGATGATGTATTAGTTCTAAATCTTCAAGGAATAGGTCCAGCGCTTGGTTCTTAATCTATTCTTATTAAAACATATTTAGGTTCTTACCTTGTGAAAGTTGACCTCATATCTTTTCCAAATGTGCTATGATTGGAACTCCTCTCGTAATATTTCACAATCTTGCACGACTAATCTCCTTTCTTTGTTCTGTGAATTGCATATGTTATGTCTCCTTTTGTTGTTCATTGCATAGCAAGATTAGTCAAATTTCTTAGTTGTCAATATTGTACCATTATCACTTCTGCCTGTGTCATTACACAAGGTGTGTAATTGGCTTCATTTCTCGATTCTTTTTCAAATAAGGTTAGATAATCATATTTTGTTCAAACTCTTTTCAATTTGAACTGATTCTTGGTTCTTAATCTAGCATAATTAAATCACATTTTACGTTGTTATCATGAGTTGTTGGAACTTATTACGTTTTTCTACATGTACTTTTCGGAGAACTCCTTTCTTGTTTCTTAATCTTATGCGACTTGATCCCAGTTATTAGTATTTAATCTTGTACGATTTGTCCCCTTTCTTTGTTCTCAATATCGTACGAGTACAATTCCTTCCACTGTGATTAAGCACGTATACTTGGCCTCATTTCTCACTTATTTCTTCAAAACCCAATCAAATCATATTATATTTTGGTTCTTGTTCTTTTATGCATAGTTATCACTCATGGTTCTTAATTTGGCCAAATCAAATCGCATTTTAAGTTCTTATCTTGAGTTACGAGATTTACTTTTGTAATAACTCCTATTCTATTTCCTAATCTGATATGACTCGATCTACTTTGTTAGTTCTTAATCCTGTAGGATTACATCTCCTTTACTGTGCCATAATATAATACGATTTGACCCTTTCTTTCTTCTAAATATCGTACTATTACGATTTCTTTCTTAATCATTGTGGAGGCATAATTAATAGGCCTCATTTCTCAGTTCTTTTTCTTATACGATTAGATAATCTCTTAATTATAAATCTTTAATGAATACGACCCGCTCTTGGTTCTTTTTAAATCTAGTACGACTACTTCTTCTTTATTCGTTCTCATTCTTGTTTGATTGTATCTCCCTTTGAAAATTCATAATGATGTTATGATTAGTGGACTTTCTTAGTTCTCAATATCTTACTAATTACACTTCTTCCTTAGTTAATAAACTAATATAGAGATTATCCGTTCTCTAATCACATGCGATAGAGTATAAGAGACAGTAGACTTATTAATAGAACCACACATGGTTCTCAATCTAGTATAACTAAGTCACGTATTAGGGGCTTATCATCCGTTATTACATATTCTTATCCTTTAAACATGTTTGTCGATTAGATCACCTTTCTAGTTTCTTAATTATCTCCCTAATATTTTATCATGTGTTCTCCTTTTGCAATTCATAACATAGAACTGTTAGTTAATTTCTTGGCTCTCAATATCGAACGATCGCAACTTCTTCCTTACTCGTAAAGCAAGTTTGATCGGCCTCATTTCTCTATTCTTTTGCAAATGCCATTAGATGATATATTAGTTCTAAATCTTGAAGGAATAGGTCCAGCGCATGGTTCTCAATCCATTCTTATTAAAACATATTTATGTTCTTACCTTGTGAAATTTGATCTCATATCTTTTCCAAAAACTACTAGATGTGCT
The DNA here is from genome assembly GCA_025175665.1 of Cinchona pubescens. Taxonomy (NCBI): domain Eukaryota; kingdom Viridiplantae; phylum Streptophyta; class Magnoliopsida; order Gentianales; family Rubiaceae; genus Cinchona; species Cinchona pubescens. Next base: position 4,023,412 of record JANKKI010000232.1, read on the forward strand.
ATGATTGGACCTCCTCTCATATTTCATAATCTTATACGACTAATCTCCTTTCTTTGTTCTGTGAATTGCATATGTTATGACTCATTTTGTTGTTCATTGTATAGCACGATTAGTCGCATTTCTTAGTTCTCAATATTGTACCATATCACTTCTTCTACAGTAATTACACAAGGTGTGTAATTGGCATCATTTCTCAATTCTCTTTCAAATAAGGTTGGATAATCATCTTTTGTTCAAACACTTTTTCAATTTGAACTGATTCTTGGTTCTTAATCTAGCATAATTAAATCACATTTTGCGTTGTTATCATGAGTTGTTGGAACTTATTACATTTCTACATCTACTTTGCTGAGAACTCCTTTCTTGTTTCTTAATCTTATGCGACTTGATCCTAGTTATTAGTAATTAATCTTGTACGATTTGGCCACTTTCTTAGTTCTCAATATCGTACGAGTACAACTCCTTCCACTTTGATTTAGCCCGTATACTTGGCCTCAGAAAAATTTCACACTTATTTCTTCAAGACCATCATATTATATTTTTGTTCTTATTCTTTTATGCATAGTTATCACTCATGGTTCTTAATTTCGCAAAATCAAATCGCATTTTAAGTTCTTATCTTGAGTTACGAGATTTACTTTTGTAAGAACTCCTGTTCTATTTCTTAATCTGATATGACTCGATCTACTTTGTTAGTTCTTAATCCTGTACGATTAGATCTCCTTTCTTGTGTCATAATATGGTACGATATGACCCTGTCTTTCTTCTCAATATCGTACTATTACGAAGAAAGACAGGGTCATATCGTACCTGTACGATAAAAGAATAGGCCTCATTTCTAGATCTTTTTCTTATACGATTAGATAATCTCTTAATTATAAATCTTTAATGAATACGACCCGCTCTTGGTTCTTTTTAAATCTAGTACGACTACTTATCCTTTATTAGTTATCAACCTTGCTTGATTGTATCTTCATTTGCGACTCACAATATGTTACGATTAGTGGACTGACTAGATGATAAGCCCCTAATACGTGACTTAGTTATACTAGATTGAGTACCATGTGTATTAGCTGTCTCTTATACACAACATATATGTGTATTAGAGACAGCTTTCTAGTTTCTTAATATCTCCCTAAGATTTTATCATAAAAAGATCCTTTTGCGATTAATAACATAGAACAGTAATCGTCAATCAATTGAGAACTAAGAAAGTCCAACGATCGGAACTTCTACCTTACTCGTAAAGCAAGTTTGATTGGCCTCATTTCTCTATACTTATGCAAATGCTATTCGATGACGTGTTAGTTCTAAATCTTCAAGGAATAGGTCCCGCGCTTGGTTCTTAATCCATTCTTATTAAAACATATTTATGTTCTTATCTTGTGAAATAAAGTACAAGAGGTGTGTAATAATAATTATTTCAATTTCTTTTAGAAATAAGATCCAATGAATAATCTTTTAAAGGATAAGAATATGTAATATAGAGAACGGAAGCCCCTAATACGTAGCATAATTAAACTACATTTTACGTTGTTATCACGAGTTATTAGAACTTATTGTGTTTCTACATGTACTTTGTTGAGAACTCCTTCCTTATTTTTAATCTTATGTGACTTGATCCCAGTTATTAGTATTTAATCTATTATGATTTGTCGCCTTTCTTAGTTCTCAATATAAATGCAGTACAACTCCTTCCACTTGTGATACAACATAAAGAAGACATTAATATAGTACGATTAGACCCTTTCTTTATTCTCAATATCTTACTATTACAATTTCTTCCTTAATCATTGTGCAGGCATAATTAATAGCCCTCATTTCTCTGTTCTTTTTCTTATACGAATGGATAATCTCTTAATTATAAATGTTTAATGAATACGACCCGCTCTTGCTTCTTTTTAAATCTAATACGACTACTTCTCCTTTATTAGTTCTCATTCTTGTTTGATTGTATCTCCTTTTGCGACTCACAATATATTAAGGAATTAGTCGACTTTCTTAGTTTTCAATATCGCGATTATACTTCTTCCTCAGTTATTAAGCTAATACGGTTGCCTCCGTTCTCTTTCGAATGCGATTAGATCATTCATTTGATCTAAATCTTTAGTGCACAGGTCCCACACATGGTTCTCAATCTAGATAACTAAGTCACGTTCATTAGGTATGTATCATATACGTGATTAGACAACATGTATGTCCATTAGATCACCTTTCTAGTTTCTTAAATATCTCCCTAATATTTCGTCACGTGTTCTCCTTTTGCGATTCATAACATAGAACAGTTAGTCAATTTCTTGGCTCTCAATAGACGATCTCAATATCTTCAGAACTCGTAAAGCAAGTTTGATCGGCCTAATTTCTCTATTCTTTTGCAAATGCCATTAGATGATGTATTAGTTCTAAATCTTCAAGGAATAGGTCCAGCGCTTGGTTCTTAATCTATTCTTATTAAAACATATTTAGGTTCTTACCTTGTGAAAGTTGAGAGCCCTCATATCTTTTCCAAATGTGCTATGATTGGAACTCCTCTCATATTTCACAATCTTGCACGACTAATCTCCTTTCTTTGTTCTGTGAATTGCATATGTTATGTCTCCTTTTGTTGTTCATTGCATAGCAAGATTAGTCAAATTTCTTAGTTGTCAATATTGTACCATTATCACTTCTTCCTGTGTCATTACACAAGGTGTGTAATTGGCTTCATTTCTCGATTCTTTTTCAAATAAGGTTAGATAATCATATTTTGTTCAAACTCTTTTCAATTTGAACTGATTCTTGGTTCTTAATCTAGCATAATTAAATCACATTTTACGTTGTTATCATGAGTTGTTGGAACTTATTACGTTTTCTACATGTACTTTTCGAGAACTCCTTTCTTGTTTCTTAATCTCAAGTATATTTGCTTAATCACAGTGGAAGGAATTGTACCTGTCTCTTATACACATCTAGATGTGTATAAGAGACAGGTACGATATTGATAACTAAGAAAGGGGACAAAGTACAATTCCTTCCACTGTGATTATTAGCACGTATACTTGGCCTCATTTCTCACTTATTTCTTCAAAACCATCATATTATATTTTGGTTCTTGTTCTTTTATGCATAGTTATCACTCATGGTTCTTAATTTGGCCAAATCAAATCGCATTTTAAGTTCTTATCTTGAGTTACGAGATTTACTTTTGTAATAACTCCTATTCTATTTCCTAATCTGATATGACTCGATCTACTTTGTTAGTTCTAGATATCCTGTAGATTATAAAGAATGTGCCATTATAATCGATTTATAATTTCTTTCTTCAGTAAATCGTATATTACACTCAAGAAATAATCATAAGAGACAGGATAAGATTAATAGTAATTATAAGATATCGATTCTTTTTCTTATACGATTAGATAATTACAGTAAGTCTCGTAACTCAAGATAACCCTGAATCTTATACACATCTTAGATCTGTTTAAATCAAGTACGACTACTTCTTCTTTATGCGTTCTCATTCTTGTTTGATTGTATCTCCTTTGAAAATTCATAATCTAGTCTAAATACACAATTAGGGCCTGTACTTAAGACACATCTAGAGAATTGTATAAGTAAAGATGTTTAGAATAGAGAACACAATAAGTTCTAATAACTCGTGATAATATTTTATCATGTGTTCTCCTTTTGCAATTCATAACATAGAACTGTTAGTTAATTTCTTGGCTCTCAATATCGAACGATCGCAACTTCTTCCTTACTCGTAAAGCAAGTTTGATCGGCCTCATTTCTCTATTCTTTTGCAAATGCCATTAGATGATATATTAGTTCTAAATCTTGAAGGAATAGGTCCAGCGCATGGTTCTCAATCCATTCTTATTAAAACATATTTTATAGATATGTTCTTACCTTGTGAAATTTGATCTCATATCTTTTCCAAATGTGCTATGATTGGACCTCCTCTCATATTTCATAATCTTATACGACTAATCTCCTTTCTTTGTTCTGTGAATTGCATATGTTATGACTCATTTTGTTGTTCATTGTATAGCACGATTAGTCGCATTTCTTAGTTCTCAATATTGTACCATATCACTTCTACAACCTATTGACAAGGTCTGTAATTGGCATCATTTAGAAATTCTCTTTCAAATAAGGTTGGATAATCATCTTTTGTTCAAACACTTTTTCAATTTGAACTGATTCTTGGTTCTTAATCTAGCATAATTAAATCACATTTTGCGTTGTTATCATGAGTTGTTGGAACTTATTACATTTCTACATCTACTTTGCTTGAGAACTCCTTTCTTGTTTCTTAATCTTATGCGACTTGATCGTAACTCAAGATAAGAATTTAAAATGCGATTTGATTTGGCTAAATTAAGTACCATGAGTGATGCAGTACAACTCCTTCCACTTTGATTTAGCCCGTATACTTGGCCTCATTTCACACTTATTTCTTCAAGACCATCATATTATATTTTTGTTCTTATTCTTTTATGCATAGTTATCACTCATGGTTCTTAATTTCGCAAAATCAAATCGCATTTTAAGTTCTTATCTTGAGTTACGAGATTTACTTTTGTAAGAACTCCTGTTCTATTTCTTAATCGATATGACTCGATCTACTTTGTTAGTTCTTAATCTGTACGATTAGATCTCCTTTCTTGTGTCATAATATGGTACGATATGACCTGTCTTTCTTCTCAATATCGTACTATTACGATTTCTTCCTTAATCATTGTGCAAACATAATTAATAGGCCTCATTTCTAGTTCTTTTTCTTATACGATTAGATAATCTCTTAATTATAAATCTTTAATGAATACGACCCGCTCTTGGTTCTTTTTAAATCTAGTACGACTACTTATCCTTTATTAGTTATCAACCTTGCTTGATTCTATGAGTATCTTCATTTGCGACTCACAATATGTTACGATTAGTGGACTTTCTTAGTTATCAATATCTTACGATTACACTTCTTCCTCAATCTTGTGTCTAAGAGACAGATCTAATGCATAAAAGAACAAGAACCAAAATCGTGATTCATTATGGTTTTGTCATAAGATTTCCCACACATGGTTCTCAATCTAGTATAACTAAGTCACGTATTAGGGGCTTATCATCTGTTATTAGATATTCTAGATACAAAGAAAGGGGATATGTCCATTAGATCACAAAAGATTTAGTTTCTATGATTGATCTAATCGCATTCGATAGTGAACGGAAGCATATTAGATCTAATACCTGTCTCTAATCCAACACATCATGATAGTGATAACTATGCGATCGGAACTTCTACCTTACTCGTAAAGCAAGTTTGATTGGCCTCATTTCTCTATACTTATGCAAATGCTATTCGATGACGTGTTAGTTCTAAATCTTCAAGGAATAGGTCCCGCGCTTGGTTCTTAATCCCATTCTTATTAAAACATATTTATGTTCTTATCTTGTGAAATTTGATCTCATATCAGAAATTAGGCTGTGCTATGATTGGAACTCCCCTCATATTTTTAATCTTGCATGACTAATCTCCTTTCTTTGTTCTGTGAATTGCACATGTTATGTCTCATTTTGTTGTTCATTGTATAGCAGGATTAGTCGAATTTCTTAGTTCTCAATATTGTACCATTATCACTTCTTCCTGTGTCATTACACAAGGTGTGTAATTGGCTTTATTTCTCAATTCTTTTTGAATAAGATTAGATAATCATCTTTTGTTCAAACTGCTGTCTCTTACGATGATTCTTGATTCTTAATCTAGCATAATTAAATCACAGAGAACGTTGTTATCACGAGTTATTAGAACTTATTGTGTTTCTACATGTACTTTGTTGAGAACTCCTTCCTTATTTTTAATCTTATGTGACTTGATCCCAGTTATTAGTATTTAATGATAATTATGATTTGTCGCCTTTCTAGAGTTCTGAATATCGTACGAGTACAACTCCTTCCACTAAAGGAGATCAAGCACGTATACTTGGCCTCATTTCTTCAAAACCATCATGTTATATTTTAGTTCTTATTCTTTTATGCATAGTTATCACTCATGGTACTTAATTTAGCCAAATCAAATCGCATTTTAAATTCTTATCTTGAGTTACGAGATTTACTCTTATAAGAACTCATGTTCTATTTCTTAATCTAATATGACTCGATCTACTTTGTCAGTTCTTATTCCTGTACGATTAGATCTCCTTTACTGTGCATTAATATAAGAGATTAGATGGTTCTTTATTAAGAATATCTTACTATTACAACTATGCTAAAAAGAATAGAGAACTAAAATATAATTATCCATTTATAAGAAAAAGAAGTGAGAAATGAGGTATAAGCAAACGGGCTTAATATGAGTCTATGGCCCCAAAGCAAACTAGAATGTTAATAAAGAAATTGTAATAGTCGTAAAGTGATTATCAAATGAAGATACAATCATCAAATAATCGCTAAGCGATTATACTTCTTCCTGAGTTATTAAGCTAATACGGTTGCCTCCGTTCTCTTTCGAATGCGATTAGATCATTCATTTGATCTAAATATTTTGTGCACAGGTCCCACACATGGTTCTCAATCTAGTCTATCTAAGTCACGTATTAGGGGCTTATCATCCGTTATTAGACAACATGTATGTCCATTAGATCACCTTTCTAGTTTCTTAAATATCTCCCTAATATTTCGTCACGTGTTCTCCTTTTGCGATTCATAACATAGAACAGTTAGTCAATTTCTTGGCTCTCAATATCGAGCGAGAAATGATCTTCGTTACTCGTAAAGCAAGTTTGATCGGCCTAATTTCTCTATTCTTTTGCAAATGCCATTAGATGATGTATTAGTTCTAAATCTTCAAGGAATAGGTCCAGCGCTTGGTTCTTAATCTATTCTTAGGAATTAAAACATATTTAGGTTCTTACCTTGTGAAAGTTGACCTCATATCTTTTCCAAATGTGCTATGATTGGAACTCCTCTCATATTTCACAATCTTGCACGACTAATCTCCTTTCTTTGTTCTGTGAATTGCATATGTTATGTCTCCTTTTTGTTGTTCATTGCATAGCAAGATTAGTCAAATTTCTTAGTTGTCAATATTGTACCATTATCACTTCTCTGTGTCATTACACAAGGTGTGTAATTGGCTTCATTTCTCTTCTTTTTCAAAGAAGGTTGGATAATCATATTTTGTTCAAACACTTTTTCAATTTGAACTGATTCTTGGTTCTTAATCTAGCATAATTAAATCAAAGGATAAGTAGTCGTACTAGATTTAAAAAGAACCAAGAGCATTTCGTATTCATTAAAGATTTATAATTAAGAGATTATCTAATCGTATAAGAAAAAGAACTAGAAATGAGGCCTATTAATTATGCCTGCACAATGAGAACAAAGTACAATTCCTTCCACTGTGATTAAGCACGTATACTTGGCCTCATTTCTCACTTATTTCTTCAAAACCATCATATTATATTTTGGTTCTTGTTCTTTTATGCATAGTTATCACTCATGGTTCTTAATTTGGCCAAATCAAATCGCATTTTAAGTTCTTATCTTGAGTTACGAGATTTACTTTTGTAATAACTCCTATTCTATTTCCTAATCTGATATGACTCGATCTACTTTGTTAGTTCTTAATCCTGTAGGATTACATCTCCTTTACTGTGCCATAATATAATACGATTTGACCCTTTCTTTCTTCTAAATATCGTACTATTACGATTTCTTTCTTAATCATTGTGGAGGCATAATTAATAGGCCTCATTTCTAGTTCTTTTTCTTATACGATTAGATAATCTCTTAATTATAAATCTTTAATGAATACGACCCGCTCTTGGTTCTTTTTAAATCTAGTACGACTACTTCGTACTAGATTATTCGGTCTCAAAGGGAAAATTCATAATAAGATTATGATTAGTGGACTTTCTTAGTTCTCAATATCTTACTATTACACTTCTTCCTTAGTTAATAAGCTAATATAGTTGCCTCCGTTCTCTATCGAATGCGATTAGATCATTCATTGGATCTAAATCTTTTGTGCACAGCTCCCACACATGGTTCTCAATCTAGTATAACTAAGTCACGTATTAGGGGCTTATCATCCGTTATTACATATTCTTATCCTTTAAACATGTTTGTCGATTAGATCACCTTTCTAGTTTCTTAATTGTCTCCTAATATTTTATCATGATTAAGAACCTTTTGCAATTCATAACATAGAACTGTTAGTTAATTTCTTGGCTCTCAATATCGAACGATCGCAACTTCTTCCTTACTCGTAAAGCAAGTTTGATCGGCCTCATTTCTCTATTCTTTTGCAAATGCCATTAGATGATATATTAGTTCTAAATCTTGAAGGAATAGGTCCAGCGCATGGTTCTCAATCCATTCTTATTAAAACATATTTATGTTCTTACCTTGTGAAATTTGATCTCATATCTTTTCCAAATGTGCTATGATTGGACCTCCTCTCATATTTCATAATCTTATACGACTAATCTCCTTTCTTTGTTCTGTGAATTGCATATGTTATGACTCATTTTGTTGTTCATTGTATAGCACGATTAGTCGCATTTCTTAGTTCTCAATATTGTACCATATCACTTCTTCTGTGTCATTACACAAGGTGTGTAATTGGCATCATTTCTCAATTCTCTTTCAAATAAGGTTGGATAATCATCTTTTGTTCAAACACTTTTTCAATTTGAACTGATTCTTGGTTCTTAATCTAGCATAATTAAATCACATTTTGCGTTGTTATCATGAGTTGTTGGAACTTATTACATTTCTACATCTACTTTGCTGAGAACTCCTTTCTTGTTTCTTAATCTTATGCGACTTGATCCTAGTTATTAGTAATTAATCTTGTCATTAAACATAATACGATTTGGCCACTTTCTTAGTTCTCAATATCGTACGAGTACAACTCCTTCCACTTTGATTTAGCCCGTATACTTGGCCTCATTTCACACTTATTTCTTCAAGACCATCATATTATATTTTTGTTCTTATTCTTTTATGCATAGTTATCACTCATGGTTCTTAATTTCGCAAAATCAAATCGCATTTTAAGTTCTTATCTTGAGTTACGAGATTTACTTTTGTAAGAACTCCTGTTCTATTTCTTAATCTGATATGACTCGATCTACTTTGTTAGTTCTTAATCTTAGGGAGATCGTAATTAAGAAACTAGAAAGGTGATCTGACCCTGTCTTTCTTCTCAATATCGTACTATTACGATTTCTTCCTTAATCATTGTGCAGGCATAATTAATAGGCCTCATTTCTAGTTCTTTTTCTTATACGATTAGATAATCTCTTAATTATAAATCTTTAATGAATACGACCCGCTCTTGGTTCTTTTTAAATCTAGTACGAACTACTTATCCTTTATTAGTTATCAACCTTGTTTGATTGTATCTTCATTTGCGACTCACAATATGTTACGATTAGTGGACTTTCTTAGTTATCAATATCTTACGATTACACTTCTTCCTCAGTTATACAGCTCTATATAGTATATCTGTCTCTTATACACATGTAGATGTGATATAAGAGACATCTAATAACGGATGATATGCCCCTAATACGTGACATACGTGATCTAGTGATAACTAACTCACGTATTAGGGGCTTATCATCCGTTAACTAGATATTCTTATATTCGCAACATATATGTCCATTAGATCACCTTTCTAGTTTCTTAATTATCTCCCTAATATTTGTCATGTGTTCTATTTTATTAATAACATAGAAAAGTTCGAGTAAGATATTGAAGCTCTAATCGCATTCCACTAATCGGAACATAAGTATGTCTGATAAAGCCAATCAAGATTCTGTATAAATGACATATTTATAACTATGAGATTCGAAATCGTGTTAGTGTCTCTTAAGACATCAAGGAATAGGTCCCGCGCTTGGTTCTTAATCCATTCTTATTAAAACATATTTATGTTCTTATCTTGTGAAATTTGATCTCATATCTTTTCCAGATGTGCTATGATTGGAACTTATAACATATTATGAATTTTCATAAGGGAGATTTCAATCAAACAAGAATGAGAACATGTTATGTCTCATTTTGTTGTTCATTGTATAGCAGATTAGTCGAGAACTAAGAACTCAATATTGTACCATTATCACTTCTTCCTGTGTCATTACACAAGGTGTGTAATTGGCTTTATTTCTCAATTCTTTTTCAAATAAGATTAGATAATCATCTTTTGTTCAAACTCTTTTTCAATTTGAACTGATTCTTGATTCTTAATCTAGCATAATTAAATCACATTTTACGTTGTTATCACGAGTTATTAGAACTTATTGTGTTTCTACATGTACTTTGTTGAGAACTCCTTCCTTATTTTTTAATCTTATGTGACTTGATCCCAGTAGATATTATTAGTATTTAATCTATTATGATTTGTCGCCTTTCTTAGTTCTGAATATCGTACGAGTACAACTCCTTCCACTGTGATCAAGCACGTATACTTGGCCTCATTTCTTCAAAACCATCATGTTATATTTTAGTTCTTATTCTTTTATGCATAGTTATCACTCATGGTACTTAATTTAGCCAAATCAAATCGCATTTTAAATTCTTATCTTGAGTTACGAGATTTACTCTTATAAGAACTCATGTTCTATTTCTTAATCTAATATGACTCGATCTACTTTGTCAGTTCTTATTCCTGTACGATTAGATCTCCTTTACTGTGCATTAATATAGTACGATTAGACCCTTTCTTTATTCTCAATATCTTACTATTACAATTTCTTCCTTAATCATTGTGCAGGCATAATTAATAGCCCTCATTTCTCTGTTCTTTTTCTTATACGAATGGATAATCTCTTAATTATAAATGTTTAATGAATACGACCCGCTCTTGCTTCTTTTTAAAATAATCTAATACGACTACTTCTCCTTTATTAGTTCTCATTCTTGTTTGATTGTATCTCCTTTTGCGACTCACAATATATTAAAATTAGTCGACTTTCTTAGTTTTCAATATCGTACGATTATACTTCTTCCTCAGTTATTAAGCTAATACGGTTGCCTCCGTTCTCTTTCGAATGCGATTAGATCATTCATTTGATCTAAATATTTTGTGCACAGGTCCCACACATGGTTCTCAATCTAGTCTATCTAAGTCACGTATTAGGGGCTTATCATCCGTTATTAGACAACATGTATGTCCATTAGATCACCTTTCTAGTTTCTTAAATATCTCCCTAATATTTCGTCACGTGTTCTCCTTTTGCGATTCATAACATAGAACAGTTAGTCAATTTCTTGGCTCTCAATATCGAACGATCTCAATATCTTCGTTACTCGTAAAGCAAGTTTGATCGGCCTAATTTCTCTATTCTTTTGCAAATGCCATTAGATGATGTATTAGTAGTATCTAAGATCTAAATCTTCAAGGAATAGGTCCAGCGCTTGGTTCTTAATCTATTCTTATTAAAACATATTTAGGTTCTTACCTTGTGAAAGTTGACCTCATATCTTTTCCAAATGTGCTATGATTGGAACTCCTCTCATATTTCACAATCTTGCACGACTAATCTCCTTTCTTTGTTCTGTGAATTGCATATGTTATGTCTCCTTTTTGTTGTTCATTGCATAGCAAGATTAGTCAAATTTCTTAGTTGTCAATATTGTACCATTATCACTTCTTCCTGTGTCATTACACAAGGTGTGTAATTGGATCTAATGCTGTCTCTTATACAAATGTAGAAGAGATAAGATATTATAATTAAGAGATTATCTAATCGAATAAGAAAAAGAACTGAGAAATGAGGCCTATTAATTATGCCTTTACAATGATTAAGATGAGTTGTCGGAATAGTACGATATTTTCTACAAAGTAGATCGAGTCATATCAGATTAAGAAATAGAACAGGAGTTCTTACAAACGGTAATATCTTGAAGTATTTAATCTTGTAAGATTTGTCCCCTTTCTCTCTTATACAATATAGTACGAGTACAATTCCTTCCACTGTGATTAAGCACGTATACTTGGCCTCATTTCTCACTTATTTCTTCAAAACCATCATATTATATTTTGGTTCTTGTTCTTTTATGCATAGTTATCACTCATGGTTCTTAATTTGGCCAAATCAAATCGCATTTTAAGTTCTTATCTTGAGTTACGAGATTTACTTTTGTAATAACTCCTATTCTATTTCCTAATCTGATATGACTCGATCTACTTTGTTAGTTCTTAATCCTGTAGGATTACATCTCCTTTACTGTGCCATAATATAATACGATTTGACCCTTTCTTTCTTCTAAATATCGTACTATTACGATTTCTTTCTTAATCATTGTGGAGGCATAATTAATAGGCCTCATTTCTCAGTTCTTTTTCTTATACGATTAGATAATCTCTTAATTATAAATCTTTAATGAATACGACCCGCTCTTGGACAGGATGGTTCTTTTTAAATCTAGTACGACTACTTCTTCTTTATTCGTTCTCATTCTTGTTTGATTGTATCTCCCTTAAAAAATTCATAATATGTTATGATTAGTGGACTTTCTTAGTTCTCAATATCTTACTATTACACTTCTTCCTTAGTTAATAAGCTAATATAGTTGCCTCCGTTCTCTATCGAATGCGATTAGATCATTCATTGGATCTAAATCTTTTGTGCACAGCTCCCACACATGGTTCTCAATCTAGTATAACTAAGTCACGTATTAGGGGCTTATCATCCGTTATTACATATTCTTATCCTTTAAACATGTTTGTCGATTAGATCACCTTTCTAGTTTCTTAATTATCTCCCTAATATTTTATCATGTGTTCTCCTTTTGCAATTCATAACATAGAACTGTTAGTTAATTTCTTGGCTCTCAATATCGAACGATCGCAACTTCTTCCTTACTCGTAAAGCAAGTTTGATCGGCCTCATTTCTCTATTCTTTTGCAAGAATGCCATTAGATGATATATTAGTTCTAAATCTTGAAGGAATAGGTCCAGCGCATGGTTCTCAATCCATTCTTATTAAAACATATTTATGTTCTTACCTTGTGAAATTTGATCTCATATCTTTTCCAAATGTGCTATGATTGGACCTCCTCTCATATTTCATAATCTTATACGACTAATCTCCTTTCTTTGTTCTGTGAATTGCATATGTTATGACTCATTTTGTTGTTCATTGTATAGCACGATTAGTCGCATTTCTTAGTTCTCAATATTGTACCATATCACTTCTTCCTGTGTCATTACACAAGGTGTGTAATTGGCATCATTTCTCAATTCTCTTTCAAATAAGGTTGATAATCATAAGATATTGAAACTCTTTATAATTTGAGAGAGATGTGATTCTTATCTAATAATTAAATCACATTTTGCGTTGTTATCATGAGTTGTTGGAACTTATTACATTTCTACATCTACTTTGCTGAGAACTCCTTTCTTGTCTCGGTTCTTTTTCTAATACGATTAGATAATCTCTTAATAATAAATCTTTTACTAATACGACCTGTCTTTCTTCTCAATATCGTACTATTACGATTTCTTCCTTAATCATTGTGCAGGCATAATTAATAGGCCTCATTTCTAGTTCTTTTTCTTATACGATTAGATAATCTCTTAATTATAAATCTTTTTAATGAATACGACCCGCTCTTGGTTCTTTTTAAATCTAGTACGACTACTTATCCTTTATTAGTTATCAACCTTGTTTGATTGTATCTTCATTTGCGACTCACAATATGTTACGATTAGTGGACTTTCTTAGTTATCAATATCTTACGATTACACTTCTTCCTCAGTTAAATCTAGATAATATATTAGCCTGAATGATCAAATGCGATTAGATAATTCATTTCATCTAAATCTTTTGTGCACAGGTCCCACACATGGTTCTCAATCTAGTCTAGACTAAGTCACGTATTAGGGGCTTATCATCCGTTATTAGATATTCTTATATTTTCAACATATATGTCCATTAGATCACCTTTCTAGTTTCTTAATTGTCTCCTAATATTTTATCATGTGTTCTCCTTTTGCGATTAATAACATAGAACAGTTCGTCAATTTCTTGGCTCTCAATACCGAACGATCGGAACTTCTACCTTACTCGTAAAGCAAGTTTGATTGGCCTCCTGGATCACTTATTCAGATAAGTCATTACACAAGGTGTGTAATTGGCTTTATTTCTCAATTCTTTTTCAAATAAGATTAGATAATCATCTTTTGTTCAAACTCTTTTTCAATTTGAACTGATTCTTGATTCTTAATCTAGCATAATTAAATCACATTTTACGTTGTTATCACGAGTTATTAGAACTTATTGTGTTTCTACATGTACTTTGTGTGAGAACTCCTTCCTTATTTTTTAATCTTATGTGACTTGATCCCAGTTATTAGTATTTAATCTATTATGATTTGTCGCCTTTCTTAGTTCTGAATATCGTACGAGTACAACTCCTTCCACTGTGATCAAGCACGTATACTTGGCCTCATTTCTTCAAAACCATCATGTTATATTTTAGTTCTTATTCTTTTATGCATAGTTATCACTCATGGTACTTAATTTAGCCAAATCAAATCGCATTTTAAATTCTTATCTTGAGTTACGAGATTTACTCTTATAAGAACTCATGTTCTATTTCTTAATCTAATATGACTCGATCTACTTTGTCATATGAGAGGAGGTCCAATCATAGCGCATTTGGAAAAGATATGAGGCCAAGTATACGTGCTGTCTCTTATAACATCTAGATGTGTGATGTGTATAAGAGACTAATATTTCGTCACGTGTTCTCCTTTTGCGATTCATAACATAGAACAGTTAGTCAATTTCTTGGCTCTCAATATCGAACGATCTCAATATCTTCGTTACTCGTAAAGCAAGTTTGATCGGCCTAGAGTATAAATTTCTATTCTTTTGCAAATGCCATTAGATGATGTATTAGTTCTAAATCTTCAAGGAATAGGTCCAGCGCTTGGTTCTTAATCTATTCTTATTAAAACATATTTAGGTTCTTACCTTGTGAAAGTTGACCTCATATCTTTTCCAAACGTATAATGATCGGAACTCCTCTCATATTTCACAATCTTGCACGACTAATCTCCTTTCTTTGTTCTGTGAATTGCATATGTTATGTCTCCTTTTGTTGTTCATTGCATAGCAAGATTAGTCAAATTTCTTAGTTGTCAATATTGTACCATTAGGAACTTCTTCCTGTATCAATACACATGGTCTGTGATTGAAATCAAGTGTGAAATGAGGCCAAGTATACGGGCTTAATCATAGAATTCAAACTCTTTTTCAATTTGAACTGATTCTTGGTTCTTAATCTAGCATAATTAAATCACATTTTACGTTGTTATCATGAGTTGTTGGAACTTATTACGTTTTTCTACATGTAGCTTTTCGGAGAACTCCTTTCTTGTTTCTTAATCTTATGCGACTTGATCCCAGTTATTAGTATTTAATCTTGTACGATTTGTCCCCTTTCTTTGTTCTCAATATCGTACGAGTACAATTCCTTCCACTGTGATTAAGCACGTATACTTGGCCTCATTTCTCACTTATTTCTTCAAAACCATCATATTATATTTTGGTTCTTGTTCTTTTATGCATAGTTATCACTCATGGTTCTTAATTTGGCCAAATCAAATCGCATTTTAAGTTCTTATCTTGAGTTACGAGATTTACTTTTGTAATAACTCCTATTCTATTTCCTAATCTGATATGACTCGATCTACTTTGTTAGTTCTTAGTCCTGTAGGATTACATCTCCTTTACTGTGCCATAATATAATACGATTTGACCCTTTCTTTCTTCTAAATATCGTACTATTACGATTTCTTTCTTAATCATTGTGGAGGCATAATTAATAGGCCTCATTTCTCAGTTCTTTTTCTTATAGGAGAATGAAAGGGTCATAATATGTTATGATTAGTGGACTTTCTTAGTTCTCAATATCTTACTATTACACTTCTTCCTTAGTTAATAAGCTAATATAGTTGCCTCCGTTCTCTATCGAATGCGATTAGATCATTCATTGGATCTAAATCTTTTGTGCACAGCTCCCACACATGGTTCTCAATCTAGTATAACTAAGTCACGTATTAGGGGCTTATCATCCGTTATTACATATTCTTATCCTTTAAACATGTTTGTCGATTAGATCACCTTTCTAGTTTCTTAATTATAATAGTAATATTTTATCATGTGTTCTCCTTTTGCAATTCATAACATAGAACTGTTAGTTAATTTCTTGGCTCTCAATATCGAACGATCGCAACTTCTTCCTGAGAACGAACAGATACTTACTCGTAAAGCAAGTTTGATCGGCCTCATTTCTCTATTCTTTTGCAAATGCCATTAGATGATATATTAGTTCTAAATCTTGAAGGAATAGGTCCAGCGCATGGTTCTCAATCCATTCTTATTAAAACATATTTATGTTCTTACCTTGTGAAATTTGATCTCATATCTTTTCCAAATGTGCTATGATTGGACCTCCTCTCATATTTCATAATCTTATACGACTAATCTCCTTTCTTTGTTCTGTGAATTGCATATGTTATGACTCATTTTGTTGTTCATTGTATAGCACGATTAGTCGCATTTCTTAGTTCTCAATATTGTACCATATCACTTCTTCCTGTGATTAAAGAAGGTGTGTAATTGGGCTCATTTCTCAGTTCTCTTTCAAAGAAGGTTAGATAATCATCTTTTGTTCAAACACATTTTCAATTTGAACTGATTCTTGGTTCTTAATCTAGCATAATTAAATCACATTTTGCGTTGTTATCATGAGTTGTTGTAAGGAATGAGAACTTATTACATTTCTACATCTACTTTGCTGAGAACTCCTTTCTTGTTTCTTAATCTTATGCGACTTGATCCTAGTTATTAGTAATTAATCTTGTACGATTTGGCCACTTTCTTAGTTCTCAATATCGTACGAGTACAACTCCTTCCACTTTGATTTAGCCCGTATACTTGGCCTCATTTCACACTTATTTCTTCAAGACCATCATATTATATTTTTGTTCTTATTCTTTTATGCATAGTTATCACTCATGGTTCTTAATTTCGCAAAATCAAATCGCATTTTAAGTTCTTATCTTGAGTTACGAGATTTACTTTTGTAAGAACTCCTGTTCTATTTCTTAATCTGATATGACTCGATCTACTTTGTTAGTTCTTAATCCTGTACGATTAGATCTCCTTTACTGTGTCATAATATGGTACGATATGACCCTGTCTTTCTTCTCAATATCGTACTATTACGATTTCTTCCTTAATCATTGTGCAGGCATAATTAATAGGCCTCATTTCTAGTTCTTTTTCTTATACGATTAGATAATCTCTTAATTATAAATCTTTAATGAATACGACCCGCTCTTGGTTCTTTTTAAATCTAGTACGACTACTTATCCTTTATTAGTTATCAACCTTGTTTGATTGTATCTTCATTTGCGACTCACAATATGTTACGATTAGTGGACTTTCTTAGTTATCAATATCTTACGATTACACTTCTTCCTCAGTTATTGAGCTAATATAGTAGCCTCCGTTCTCTTTCGAATGCGATTAGATCATTCATTTCATCTAAATCTTTTGTGCACAGGTCCCACACATGGTTCTCAATCTAGTCTAACTAAGTCACGTATTAGGGGCTTATCATCCGTTATTAGATATTCTTATATTTTCAACATATATGTCCATTAGATCACCTTTCTAGTTTCTTAATTATCTCCCTAATATTTTATCATGTGTTCTCCTTTTGCGATTAATAACATAGAACAGTTCGTCAATTTCTTGGCTCTCAATACACGAACGATCGGAACTTCTACCTTACTCGTAAAGCAAGTTTGATTGGCCTCATTTCTCTATACTTATGCAAATGCTATTCGATGACGTGTTAGTTCTAAATCTTCAAGGAATAGGTCCCGCGCTTGGTTCTTAATCCATTCTTATTAAAACATATTTATGTTCTTATCTTGTGAAATTTGATCTCATATCTTTTCCAGATGTGCTATGATTGGAACTCCCCTCATATTTTTAATCTTGCATGACTAATCTCCTTTCTTTGTTCTGTGAATTGCACATGTTATGTCTCATTTTGTTGTTCATTGTATAGCAGGATTAGTCGAATTTCTTAGTTCTCAATATTGTACCATTATCACTTCTTCCTGTGTCATTACACAAGGTGTGTAATTGGCTTTATTTCTCAATTCTTTTTCAAATAAGATTAGATAATCATCTTTTGTTCAAACTCTTTTTCAATTTGAACTGATTCTTGATTCTTAATCTAGCATAATTAAATCACATTTTACGATATTGTTATCACGAGTTATTAGAACTTATTGTGTTTCTACATGTACTTTGTTGAGAACTCCTTCCTTATTTTTAATCTTATGTGACTTGATCCCAGTTATTAGTATTTAATCTATTATGATTTGTGTACATTTAGATTAGTTCTGAATATCGTACGAGTACAACTCCTTCCACTGTGATCAAGCACGTATACTTGGCCTCATTTCTTCAAAACCATCATGTTATATTTTAGTTCTTATTCTTTTATGCATAGTTATCACTCATGGTACTTAATTTAGCCAAATCAAATCGCATTTTAAATTCTTATCTTGAGTTACGAGATTTACTCTTATAAGAACTCATGTTCTATTTCTTAATCTAATATGACTCGATCTACTTTGTCAGTTCTTATTCCTGTACGATTAGATCTCCTTTAGTGCATTAATATAGTACGATTAGACCCTTTCTTTATTCTCAATATCTTACTATTACAATTTCTTCCTTAATCATTGTGCAGGCATAATTAATAGAAACTAAGAAATGATTACTACGGTTGCCTCCGTTCTCTTTCGAATGCGATTAGATCATTCATTTGATCTAAATATTTTGTGCACAGGTCCCACACATGGTTCTCAATCTAGTCTATCTAAGTCACGTATTAGGGGCTTATCATCCGTTATTAGACAACATGTATGTCCATTAGATCACCTTTCTAGTTTCTTAAATATCTCCCTAATATTTCGTCACGTGTTCTCCTTTTGCGATTCATAACATAGAACAGTTAGTCAATTTCTTGGCTCTCAATATCGAACGTCAATAAGATCTCAATATCTTCGTTACTCGTAAAGCAAGTTTGATCGGCCTAATTTCTCTATTCTTTTGCAAATGCCATTAGATGATGTATTAGTTCTAAATCTTCAAGGAATAGGTCCAGCGCTTGGTTCTTAATCTATTCTTATTAAAACATATTTAGGTTCTTACCTTGTGAAAGTTGACCTCATATCTTTTCCAAATGTGCTATGATTGGAACTCCTCTCATATTTCACAATCTTGCACGACTAATCTCCTTTCTTTGTTCTGTGAATTGCATATGTTATGTCTCCTTTTTGTTGTTCATTGCATAGCAAGATTAGTCAAATTTCTTAGTTGTCAATATTGTACCATTATCACTTCTTCCTGTGTCATTACACAAGGTGTGTAATTGGCCTCATTTCTCAGTTCTTTTTCAAATAAGGTTAGATAATCATATTTTGTTCAAACTCTTTTCAATTTGAAATGATTCTTGGTTCTTAATCTAGCATAATTAAATCACATTTTACGTTGTAAATCTAGATCAATAAGTATAAGAAAGTAATCAATATGAAGGAGAACTCCTTTCTTGTTTCTTAATCTTATGCGACTTGATCCCAGTTATTAGTATTTAATCTTGTACGATTTGTCCCCTTTCTTTGTTCTCAATATCGTACGAGTACAATTCCTTCCACTGTGATTAAGCACGTATACTTGGCCTCATTTCTCACTTATTTCTTCAAAACCATCATATTATATTTTGGTTCTTGTTCTTTTATGCATAGTTATCACTCATGGTTCTTAATTTGGCCAAATCAAATCGCATTTTAAGTTCTTATCTTGAGTTACGAGATTTACTTTTGTAATAACTCCTATTCTATTTCCTAATCTGATATGACTCGATCTACTTTGTTAGTTCTTAATCCTGTAGGATTACATCTCCTTTACTGTGCCATAATATAATACGATTTGACCCTTTCTTTCTTCTAAATATCGTACTATTACGATTTCTTTCTTAATCATTGTGGAGGCATATAGAGAAATTAATAGGCCTCATTTCTCAGTTCTTTTTCTTATACGATTAGATAATCTCTTAATTATAAATCTTTAATGAATACGACCCGCTCTTGGTTCTTTTTAAATCTAGTACGACTACTTCTTCTTTATTCGTTCTCATTCTTGTTTGATTGTATCTCCCTTTGAAAATTCATAATATGTTATGATTAGTGGACTTTCTTAGTTCTCAATATCTTACTATTACACTTCTTCCTTAGTTAATAAGCTAATATAGTTGCCTCCGTTCTCTATCGAATGCGATTAGATCATTCATTGGATCTAAATCTTTTGTGCACAGCTCCCACACATGGTTCTCAATCTAGTATAACTAAGTCACGTATTAGGGCTTATCATCCGTTATTACATATTCTTATCCTTTAAACATGTTTGTCGATTAGATCACCTTTCTAGTTTCTTAATTATCTCCCTAATATTTTATCATGTGTTCTCCTTTTGCAATTCATAACATAGAACTGTTAGTTAATCGAAATTACACACCTTGTTCTTCTTGGCTCTCAATATCGAACGATCGCAACTTCTTCCTTACTCGTAAAGCAAGTTTGATCGGCCTCATTTCTCTATTCTTTTGCAAATGCCATTAGATGATATATTAGTTCTAAATCTTGAAGGAATAGGTCCAGCGCATGGTTCTCAATCCATTCTTATTAAAACATATTTATGTTCTTACCTTGTGAAATTTGATCTCATATCTTTTCCAAATGTGCTATGATTGGACCTCCTCTCATATTTCATAATCTTATACGACTAATCTCCTTTCTTTGTTCTGTGAATTGCATATGTTATGACTCATTTTGTTGTTCATTGTATAGCACGATTAGTCGCATTTCTTAGTTCTCAATATTGTACCATATCACTTCTTCCTGTGTCATTACACAAGGTGTGTAATTGGCATCATTTCTCAATTCTCTTTCAAATAAGGTTGGATAATCATCTTTTGTTCAAACACTTTTTCAATTTGAACTGATTCTTGGTTCTTAATCTAGCTATAATTAAATCACATTTTGCGTTGTTATCATGAGTTGTTGGAACTTATTACATTTCTACATCTACTTTGCTGAGAACTCCTTTCTTGTTTCTTAATCTTATGCGACTTGATCCTAGTTATTAGTAATTAATCTTGTACGATTTGGCCACTTTCTTAGTTCTCAATATCGTACGAGTACAACTCCTTCCACTTTGATTTAGCCCGTATACTTGGCCTCATTTCACACTTATTTCTTCAAGACCATCATATTATATTTTTGTTCTTATTCTTTTATGCATAGTTATCACTCATGGTTCTTAATTTCGCAAAATCAAATCGCATTTTAAGTTCTTATCTTGAGTTACGAGATTTACTTTTGTAAGAACTCCTGTTCTATTTCTTAATCTGATATGACTCGATCTACTTTGTTAGTTCTTAATCCTGTACGATTAGATCTCCTTTACTGTGTCATAATATGGTACGATATGACCCTGTCTTTCTTCTCAATATCGTACTATTACGATATAGATAATAGATGATGATCCGCTCTTGGTTCTTTTTAAATCTAGTACGACTACTTATCCTTTATTAGTTATCAACCTTGTTTGATTGTATCTTCATTTGCGACTCACAATATGTTACGATTAGTGGACTTTCTTAGTTATCAATATCTTACGATTACACTTCTTCCTCAGTTATTGAGCTAATATTACATAGAACAGTTCGTCAATTTCTTGGCTCTCAATACCGAACGATCGGAACTTCTACCTTACTCGTAAAGCAAGTTTGATTGGCCTCATTTCTCTATACTTATGCAAATGCTATTCGATGACGTGTTAGTTCTAAATCTTCAAGGAATAGGTCCCGCGCTTGGTTCTTAATCCATTCTTATTAAAACATATTTATGTTCTTATCTTGTGAAATTTGATCTCATATCTTTTCCAGATGTGCTATGATTGGAACTCCCCTCATATTTTTAATCTTGCATGACTAATCTCCTTTCTTTGTTCTGTGAATTGCACATGTTATGTCTCATTTTGTTGTTCATTGTATAGCAGGATTAGTCGAATTTCTTAGTTCTCAATATTGTACCATTATCACTTCTTCCTGTGTCATTACACAAGGTGTGTAATTGGCTTTATTTCTCAATTCTTTTTCAAATAAGATTAGATAATCATCTTTTGTTCAAACTCTTTTTCAATTTGAACTGATTCGGTTGATTCTTAATCTAGCATAATTAAATCACATTTTACGTTGTTATCACGAGTTATTAGAACTTATTGTGTTTCTACATGTACTTTGTTGAGAACTCCTTCCTTATTTTTTAATCTTATGTGACTTGATCCCAGTTATTAGTATTTAATCTATTATGATTTGTCGCCTTTCTTAGTTCTGAATATCGTACGAGTACAACTCCTTCCACTGTGATCAAGCACGTATACTTGGCCTCATTTCTTCAAAACCATCATGTTATATTTTAGTTCTTATTCTTTTATGCATAGTTATCACTCATGGTACTTAATTTAGCCAAATCAAATCGCATTTTAAATTCTTATCTTGAGTTACGAGATTTACTCTTATAAGAACTCATGTTCTATTTCTTAATCTAATATGACTCGATCTACTTTGTCAGTTCTTATTCCCGAGCTAACAAAGTAATCGTGCATTAATATAGTACGATTAGACCCTTTCTTTATTCTCAATATCTTACTATTACAAGTTTCTTCCTTAATCATTGTGCAGGCATAATTAATAGCCCTCATTTCTCTGTTCTTTTTCTTATACGAATGGATAATCTCTTAATTATAAATGTTTAATGAATACGACCCGCTCTTGCTTCTTTTTAAATCTAATACGACTACTTCTCCTTTATTAGTTCTCATTCTTGTTTGATTGTATCTCCTTTTGCGACTCACAATATATTAAAATTAGTCGACTTTCTTAGTTTTCAATATCGTACGATTATACTTCTTCCTGAGTTATTAAGCTAATACGGTTGCCTCCGTATATTGATAACTGTCGAAAGTCCAATTGATCTGTATTAAGAACTAAGAGATGGTACACATTGAAAAAGTTTTGAACAACTAAGAAATTTGACTAATAGGGGCTTATCATCCGTAGAAAGGACATCAAGTATGACATTACTTATGTAATGACACAGTCAAGATATGGAACAATATTTCGTCACGTGTTCTCCTTTTGCGATTCATAACATAGAACAGATCATAGATAGTTAGTCAATTTCTTGGCTCTCAATATCGAACGATCTCAATATCTTCGTTACTCGTAAAGCAAGTTTGATCGGCCTAATTTCTCTATTCTTTTGCAAATGCCATTAGATGATGTATTAGTTCTAAATCTTCAAGGAATAGGTCCAGCGCTTGGTTCTTAATCTATTCTTATTAAAACATATTTAGGTTCTTACCTTGTGAAAGTTGACCTCATATCTTTTCCAAATGTGCTATGATTGGAACTTCTCTCATATTTCACAATCTTGCACGACTAATCTCCTTTCTTTGAACTGTGAATTGCATATGTTATGTCTCCTTTTGTTGTTCATTGCATAGCAAGATTAGTCAAATTTCTTAGTTGTCAATATTGTACCATTATCACTTCTTCCTGTGTCATTACACAAGGTGTGTAATTGGCTTCATTTCTCAGTTCTTTTTCAAATAAGGTTAGATAATCATATTTTGTTCAAACTCTTTTTCAATTTGAACTGATTCTTGGTTCTTAAACCAAAATCTAGCATAATTAAATCACATTTTACGTTGTTATCATGAGTTGTTGGAACTTATTACGTTTTTCTACATGTACTTTTCGGAGAACTCCTTTCTTGTTTCTTAATCTTATGCGACTTGATCCCAGTTATTAGTATTTAATCTTGTACGATTTGTCCCCTTTCTTTGTTCTCAATATCGTACGAGTACAATTCCTTCCACTGTGATTAAGCACGTATACTTGGCCTCATTTCTCACTTATTTCTTCAAAACCATCATATTATATTTTGGTTCTTGTTCTTTTATGCATAGTTATCACTCATGGTTCTTAATTTGGCCAAATCAAATCGCATTTTAAGTTCTTATCTTGAGTTACGAGATTTACTTTTGTAATAACTCCTATTCTATTTCCTAATCCGATATGAGAATCTACTTTGTTAGTTCTTAATCCTGTAGGATTACATCTCCTTTACTGTGCCATAATATAATACGATTTGACCTTTCTTTCTTCTAAATATCGTACTGAATGATTATGATTTCTTTCTTAATCATTGTGGAGGCATAATTAATAGGCCTCATTTCTCAGTTCTTTTTCTTATACGATTAGATAATCTCTTAATTATAAATCTTTAATGAATACGACCCGCTCTTGGTTCTTTTTAAATCTAGTACGACTACTTCTTCTTTATTCGTTCTCATTCTTGTTTGATTGTATCTCCCTTTGAAAATTCATAATATGTTATGATTAGTGGACTTTCTTAGTTCTCAATATCTTACTATTACACTTCTTCCTTAGTTAATAAGCTAATATAGTTGCCTCCGTTCTCTATCGAATGCGATTAGATCATTCATTGGATCTAAATCTTTTGTGCACAGCTCCCACACATGGTTCTCAATCTAGTATAACTAAGTCACGTATTAGGGGCTTATCATCCGTTATTACATATTCTTATCCTTTAAACATGTTTGTCGATTAGATCACCTTTCTAGTTTCTTAATTAGTGATAATATTTTATCATGTGTTCTCCTGTTTTGCAATTCATAACATAGAACTGTTAGTTAATTTCTTGGCTCTCAATATCGAACGATCGCAACTTCTTCCTTACTCGTAAAGCAAGTTTGATCGGCCTCATTTCTCTATTCTTTTGCAAATGCCATTAGATGATATATTAGTTCTAAATCTTGAAGGAATAGGTCCAGCGCATGGTTCTCAATCCATTCTTATTAAAACATATTTATGTTCTTACCTTGTGAAATTTGATCTCATATCTTTTCCAAATGTGCTATGATTGGACCTCCTCTCATATTTCATAATCTTATACGACTAATCTCCTTTCTTTGTTCTGTGAATTGCATATGTTATGACTCATTTTGTTGTTCATTGTATAGCACGATTAGTCGCATTTCTTAGTTCTCAATATTGTACCATATCACTTCTTCCTGTGTCATTACACAAGGTGTGTAATTGGCATCATTTCTCAATTCTCTTTCAAATAAGGTTGGATAATCATCTTTTGTTCAAACACTTTTTCAATTTGAACTGATTCTTGGTTCTTAATCTAGCATAATTAAATCACATTTTGCGTTGTTATCATGAGTTGTTGGAACTTATTACATTTCTACATCTACTTTGCTGAGAACTCCTTTCTTGTTTCTTAATCTTATGCGACTTGATCCTAGTTATTAGTAATTAATCTTGTACGATTTGGCCAATTTCTTAGTTCTCAATATCGTACGAGTACAACTCCTTCCACTTTGATTTAGCCCGTATACTTGGCCTCATTTCACACTTATTTCTTCAAGACCATCATATTATATTTTTGTTCTTATTCTTTTATGGATAGTTATCACTCATGGTTCTTAATTTCGCAAAATCAAATCGCATTTTAAGTTCTTATCTTGAGTTACGAGATTTACTTTTGTAAGAACTCCTGTTCTATTTCTTAATCTGATATGACTCGATCTACTTTGTTAGTTCTTAATCCACATCTATACGTGCTTATGTCACATAAGGTAAGACTGTCTCTTATAGACCTGTCACTTTCTTGTCAAGAGATCGTAAAATTAAGATTTCTTCCTTAATCATTGTGCAGGCATAATTAATAGGCCTAATTTCTAGTTCTTTTTCTTATACGATTAGATAATCTCTTAATTATAAATCTTTAATGAATACGACCCGCTCTTGGTTCTTTTTAAATCTAGTACGACAACTTCTACTTTATTCGTTCTCAACCTTGTTTGATGGTGTCTCCTTTTACGACTCACAATATGTTAGGTTAGTCGACTTTCTTAGTTCTCAATATCTTACGATTACACTTATTCCTTAGTTATTCAGCTAATATAGTTGCCTCCATTCTCTTTCGAATGCGATTAGATCATTCATTTGATCCAAATCTTTTGTGCACAGGTCCCACACATGGTTCTCAATCTAGTCCATCTAAGTCACGTATTAGGGGCTTATCATCCGTTATTAGATATTCTTATCTTTTTAACACGTATGTCGAATAGATCACCTTTCTAGTTTCTTAATTATCTCCCTAAACATTTTATCACGTGTTCTCCTTTTGCGATTCATAACATTGAACAGTTAGTCAATTTCTCGGCTCTCAAATATCGAACGATCGCAACATCTTCCTTACTCGTAAAGCAAGTTTGATCGGCCTCATTTCTCTATTCTTTTGCAAATGCCATTAGATGATGTATTAGTTCTAAATCTTCAAGGAATTGGTCCAGCGCATGGTTTTTAATCTATTCTTCTTAAAACATATTTATGTTCTTACCTTGTGAAATTTGATCTCATATCTTTTCCAAATGTGCTATGATTGGAACTCCTCTCATATTTCACAATCTTACACGACTAATCTCCTTTCTTTGTTCTGTGAATTGCATATGTTATGTCTCCTTTTGTTGTTCATTGTATAGCTGGATTAGTGGAATTTCTTAGTTCTCAATATTGTACCATTATCACTTCTTCCTGTGTCATTACAGAAGGTGTGTAATTGGCATCATTCCTCAGTTCTTTTTCAAATAAGGTTAGATAATCATATCTTTCTTCCAACTCTTTTTCAATTTGAACTGATTCTTGGCTCATAATCTAGCATAATTAAATCACATTTTACGTTGATATCATGAGTTGTTGGAACTTATTACGTTTCTACATGTACTTTTCCGAGAACTCCTTTCTTGTTTCTTAATCTTATGCGACTTGATCCCTGTTATTAGTATTTAATCTTGTACGATTTGTCCCCTTTCTTAGTTCTCAATATCGTACGAGTACAACTCCTTCCACTTTGATTAAACACGTTTACTTGGCCTCATTTCTCTCTTATTTTTTCAAGACCATCATATTATATTTTTGTTCTTATTCTTTTATGCATAGTTATCACTCATGGTTCTTAATTTGGCAAAATCAATTTGCGTTTTAAGTTCTTATCTTGAGTTACGAGATTTACATTTGTAAGAACTTCTGTTCTATTTGTTAAACTGATATGACTCGATCTACTTTGTTAGTTCTTAATCCTGTACGAATAGATCTCCATTACAGTGTCATAATAATCGTACGACATGACCCTTTCTTTCTTCTCAATATCTTTCTATTACGATTTCTTCCTTACTCATTGTGCAGGCATAATTAATAGGCCTCATTTCTCAGTTCTTTTTCTTATACGATTAGATAATCTCTTAATTATAAATCTTTAATGAATACGATCCGCTCTTGGTTCTTTTTAAATCTAGTACGACTACTTCTCCTTTATTAGTTATCAACCTTGTTTGATTGTATCTCCCTTTGAAAATTCATAATATGTTTTGATTAGTGGACTTTCTTAGTTCTCAATATCTTATGATTACACTTCTTTCTCAGTTATTAAGCTAATATAGTTGCCTCCGTTCTCTTTCCAATGCGAATAGATCTTTCATTTGATCTAAATCTTTTGTGCACAGGTCCCACACATGGTTCACAACCTAGTCTAACTAAGTGACTTATTCGGGGCTTATCATCCGTTATTAGATATTCTAATCTTTTCAACATGTATGTCGATTAGATCACCTTTCTAGTTTCTTAATTATCTCCCTAATATTTTATCATGTGTTCTCCTTTTGCGATTTATAACATAGAACAGTTAGTAAATTTCTTGGCTCTCAATATCGAACGATCGCAACTTCTTCCTTACTCGTAAAGCAAATTTGATCAGCCTCATTTCTCTATTCTTTTGCAAATGCCATTAGATAATGTATTAGTTCTAAATCTTCAAGGAATAGGTCCAGCGCATGGTTCTTAATCCATTCTTATTAGAAGATATTTATGTTCTTACCTTGTGAAATTTGATCTCATATCTTTTCCAAATGTGCTATGTTTGGAACTCCTCTCATATTTCATAATCTTACACGACTAATCTCCTTTCTTTGTTCTGTGAATTGCACATATTATGTCTCCTTTTGTTGTTCATTGTATAGCAGGATTAGTCGAATTTCTTAGTTCTCAATATTGTACCATTATCACTTCTTCCTGTGTCATTACAGAAGGTGTGTAATTGGCATCATTCCTCAGTTCTTTTTCAAATAGAGTATCTGGTTAGATAATCATATTTTCTTCCAACTCTTTTTCAATTTGAACTGATTCTTGGTTCTTAATCTAGCATAATTAAATCACATTTTACGTTGTTATCATTAGTTGTTGGAACTTATTACGTTTCTACATGTAATTTGCTGTGAACTCCTTTCTTGTTTCTTAATCTTATGCGACTTGATCTTAGTTATTCGTATTTAATCTTGTACGATTTGTCCCCTTTCTTAGTTCTCAATATCGTACGAGTACAACTCCTTCCACAGTGATTAAGCACGTATAGTTGGGCTTAATTTTCCCTTATTTCTTCAAAACTATCATATTATATTTTAGTTCCTATTCTTTTATGCATAGTTATCACTCATGGTTATTAATTTGGCCAAATCAAATCGCATTTTAAGTTCTTATCTAGAGTTACGAGATTTACTTTCGTAAGAACTCCTGTTCTATTTCTTAATCTGATATGACTCGATCTACTTTGTTAGTTCTTAATCCTGTACGATTAGATATCTATTACTGTGTCATAATATGGTACGATTTGACCCTTTCTTTCTTCTCAATATCGTACTATTACGATTTCTTCGTTAATCATTGTGCAGGCATAATTAATAGGCCTCATTTCTCAGTTCTTTTTCTTATGCGATTAATAATTTCCTAATACGTTACTTAGATCTGTCTCTTATACCGCTCTTGGTTCTTTTTAAATCTAGTACGACTACTTCTCCTTTATTAGTTATCAACCTTGTTTGATTGTATCTCCTTTCGTGACTCTCAATATCTTACGATTAGTCGACTTTCTTAGTTCTCAATATCTTACGATTACACTTCTTCCTTCGTTATTAAGCTAATATAGTTGCCTCCGTTCTCTTTCGAATGCGATGAGATCATTCATTTGATCTAAATCTTTTGTGCACAGGTCCCACACATGGTTCTCAATCTAGTCTAACTAAGTCAAATATTATGGGCTTATCATCCGTTATTGGATATTCTTATCTTTTCACCATGTATGAATCCATTAGATCACCTTTCTAGTTTCTTAATTATCTCCCCAATATTTTATCACGTTTTCTCCTTTTGCGAATCATAACATAGAATAGTTAGTCAATTTCTTGGCTCTCAATATCGAACGATCGCAACTTCTTCCTTACTCTTAAAGCAAGTTTGATCGGCCTCATTTCTCTATTCTTTTGCAAATGTCATTAGATGATGTATTAGTTCTAAATCTTCAAGGAATAGGTCCAGCGCATGGTTCTTAATCCATTCTTATTAAAAACATATTTATGTTCTTACCTTGTGAAATTTGATCTCATTTCTTTTCCAAATGTGCTATGTCTGGAACTCCTCTCATATTTCATAATCTTACACAACTAATCTCCTTTCTTTGTTCTGTGAATTGCACATGTTATGTCTCCTTGTGTTGTTCATTGTATAGCAGGATTAGTCGAATTTCTTAGTTCTCAATATTGTACCATTATCACTTCTTCCTGTGTCATTACACAAGGTGTGTAATTGGCATAGCACATTTGATTTATTTCTCAGTTCTTTTTCAAATAAGATTAGATAATCATCTATTGTTCAAACTCTTTTTCAATTTGAACTGATTCTTGATTCTTAATCTAGCATAATTAAATCACATTTTACGTTGTTATCATGAGTTGTTGGAACTTATTACGTTTTTCTACATGTACTTTTCGGAGAACTCCTTTCTTGTTTCTTAATCTTATGCGACTTGATCCCAGTAATTAGTATCTAATCTTGCACGATTTGTCCCCTTTCTTTGTTCTCAATATCGTACGAGTACAACTCGTTCCACTGTGATTAAGCACGTATAGTTGGCCTCATTTCTCACTTATTTCTTCAAAACCATCATATTATATTTTAGTTCTTAATCTTTTATGCATAGTTATCACTCATGGTTCTTAATTTGGCAAAATCAAATCACATTTTAAGTTCTTATCTTGAGTTACGAGATTTACTTTTGTAAGAACTCCTGTTCTGTTTCTTAATCTGATATGACTCGATGTACTTTTGTTAGTTCTTAATCCTGTACGATTAGATCTACTTTACTGTGTCATAATATGGTACGATTTGAGCCTTTCTTTCTTCTCAATATCGTACTATTACGATATCTTCCTTAATCATTGTGCAGGCATAATTAATAGGTCTCATTTCTCAGTTCTTTTCCTTATACGATTAGATAATCTCTTAATTATAAATCTTTAATGAATACGACCCGCTCGTGGTTCTTTTTAAATCTAGTACGACTACTTCTCCTATTTTCATTCTCAACCTTGTTTGATGGTGTCTTCTTTTACGACTCACAATATTTTACGATTAGTCGACTTTCTTAGTTCTCAATATCTTACGATTACACTTCTTCCTTAGTTATTCAGCTAATATAGTTGCCTCCGTTCTCGTTCGAATGCGATTAGATCATTCATTTGATCTAAATCTTTTGTGCACAAGTCCCACACATGGTTCTCAATAAAGTCTATCTAAGTCACTTATTGGGGGCTTATCATCCGTTATTAGAATTAATATTCTTATCTTTTCAACATGTATGTCGATTGGATCACCTTTCTAGTTTCTTAATTATCTCCATAATATTTTATCACGTTTTTTCCTATTGCGATTCATAACATAGAACAGTTAGTCAATTTCTTGGCTCTAAATATCGAACGATCGCAACTTCTTCCTTACTCGTAAAGCAAGTTTTATCGGCCTCATTTCTCTATTATTCTTTTGCAAATGCCATTAGAGGATGTATTTGTTCTAAATCTTCAAGGAATAGGTCCTGCGCATGGTTCTTAATCCATTCTTATTAAAACATATTTATGTTCTTACCTTGTGAAATTTGATCTCATATCTTTTCCAAATGTGCTATGTTTGGAACTCCTCTCATATTTCATAATCTTACACGACTAATCTCCTTTCTTTGTTCTGTGAATTGCACATGTTATGTCTCCTTGTGTTGTTCATTGTATAGCAGGATTAATCGAATTTCTTAGTTCTCAATATTGTACCATTATCACTTCTTAAGAGTCTGTGTCATTACACAAGGTGTGTAATTGGCTTTATTTCTCAGTTCTTTTTCAAATAAGATTAGATAATCATATTTTGTTCAAACTCTGTTTCAATTTGAACTGATTCTTGGTTCTTAATCTAGCATAATTAAATCACATTTTACGTTGTTATCATGAGTTGTTGGAACTTATTACGTTTTTCTACATGTACTTTTCGGAGAACACCTTTCTTGTTTCTTAATCTTATGCGACTTGATCCCAGTTATTAGTATTTAATCTTGTACGATCTGTCCCCTTTCTTTGTTCTCAATATCGTACGAGTACAACTCCTTCCACTGTGATTAAGCACGTATAGTTGGCCTCATTTCTCACTTATTTCTTCAAAACCATGATATTATATTTTTGTTCTTAATCATTTATGCATAGTTATCACTCATGGTTCTTAATTTTGCCAAATCAAATCGCATTTTAAGTTCTTATCTCGAGTTACGACATTTACTTTTGTAAGAACTCCTGTTCCATTTCAATTAATCTGATATGACTCGATCTACTTTGTTAGTTCTTAATCCTGTAAGGTTAGATAATCATCTTTTGTTCAAACTCTTTTTCAATTTGAACTGATTCTTGGTTCTTAATCTAGCATAATTAAATCACATTTTACGTTGTTATCATGAGTTGTTGGAACTTATTACGTTTCTAAATTTACTTTGCCGCGAACTCCTTTCTTGTTTCTTAATCTTGTGCGACTTGATCCCAATTATTAGTATTTAATCTTGTACGATTTTCCGCCTTTCTTAGTTCTCAATATCGTACGAATACAACTCCTACCACTGTGATTAAGCACGTATACTTGGCCTCATTTCACACTTATTTCTTCAAAACCATCATATTATATTTTAGTTCTTATTCTTTTATGCATAGTTATCACTCATGGTTCTTAATTTTGCCAAATCAAATCGCATTTTAATTTTTTATCTCGAGTTACGAGATTTACTTTTGTAAAAACTCCTGTTCTATTTCCTTATATGAAATTATATGACTCGATCTACTTTGTTATTTCTTAATCCTGTAAGATTAGATCTCCTTTACTATGTCATAATATGGTACGATTTGAACCTTTCTTTCTTCTCAATATCGTACTATTACGATTTCTTCCTTAATCAAGAAGAAAGGCATAATTAATATAAGATTTCTCAGTTCTTTTTCTTATACGATTAGATAATCTCTTAATTATAAATCTTTAATGAATACGACCCGCTCTTGGTTCTTTTTAAATCTCGTACGACTACTTCTCCTTTATTAGTTATCAACCTTGTTTGATGGTATCTCCTTCTGCGACTCACAAATATGTTACGATTAGTCGACTTTCTTAGTTCTCAATAT
Source organism: Cinchona pubescens (assembly GCA_025175665.1). Classification (NCBI taxonomy): domain Eukaryota; kingdom Viridiplantae; phylum Streptophyta; class Magnoliopsida; order Gentianales; family Rubiaceae; genus Cinchona; species Cinchona pubescens. The sequence continues at coordinate 4,056,190 of JANKKI010000232.1, forward strand.
TTTACGATTACACTTCTTCCTCAGTTAATAAGCTAATATAGTTGCCTCCGTTCTCTTTCGAATGCGATTAGATCATTCATTTGATCTAAATCTTTTGTGTACAGGACCCACACACGGTCCTCAATCTAGTCTATCTAAGTCACGTATTAGGGGTTTGGTAAGGGGACAAATCATCCGTTATTAGATATTCTAATCTTTTCAACATGTATGTGGATTAGATCACCTTTCTAGTTTCTTAATTATCTCCCTAATATTTTATCATGTGTTCTCCTTTTGCGATTCATAACATAGAACAGTTAGTCAATTTCTTGGCTCTCAATATCGAACGATCGCAACTTCTTCCTTACTCGTAAAGCAAGTTTGATCGGCCTCATTTCTCTATTCTTTTGCAAATGCTATTGGATGATGTATTAGTTCTAAATCTTCAAGGAATAGGTCCAGCGCATGGTTTTTAATCCATTCTTATTAAATCATATTTAGGTTCTTACCTTGCGAAATTTGATCTCATATCTTTTCCAAATGTGCTATGATTGGAACTCCTCTCATATTTCATAATCTTACACGACTAATCTCCTTTCTTTGTTCTGTGAATTGCATATGTGATGTCTCCTTTTGTTGTTCATTATATGGCACGATTAGTCGCATTTCTTAGTTCTCAATATTGTACCATCCAGATTACTTCTTCCTGTGTCATTGCACAAGGTGTGTAATTGGCTTCATTTCTCAGTTCTTTTTCAAATAAGGTTAGATAATCATCTTTTGTTCAAAATCTTTTTCAATTTGAACTGATTCTTGGTTCTTAATCTAGCATAATTAAATCACATTTTACGTTGTTATCATTAGTTGTTGGAACTTATTACGTTTCTACATGTAATTTGCTGAGAACTCCTTTCTTGTTTCTTAATCTTATGCGACTTGATCTTAGTTATTCGTATTTAATCTTGTACGATTTGTCCCCTTTCTTAGTTCTCAATATCGTACGAGTACAACTCCTTCCACAGTGATTAAGCACGTATAGTTGGGCTTAATTTTCCCTTATTTCTTCAAAACTATCATATTATATTTTAGTTCCTATTCTTTTATGCATAGTTATCACTCATGGTTATTAATTTGGCCAAATCAAATCGCATTTTAAGTTCTTATCTAGAGTTACGAGATTTACTTTCGTAAGAACTCCTGTTCTATTTCTTAATCTGATATGACTCGATCTACTTTGTTAGTTCTTAATCCTGTACGATTAGATCTCTATTACTGTGTCATAATATGGTACGATTTGACCCTTTCTTTCTTCTCAATATCGTACTATTACGATTTCTTCGTTAATCATTGTGCAGGCATAATTAATAGGCCTCATTTCTCAGTTCTTTTTCTTATGCGATTAGATAATTTTTTAATTATAAATCCTTAATGAATACGACCCGCTCTTGGTTCTTTTTAAATCTAGTACGACTACTTCTCCTTTATTAGTTATCAACCTTGTTTGATTGTATCTCCTTTCGTGACTCTCAATATCTTACGATTAGTCGACTTTCTTAGTTCTCAATATCTTACGATTACACTTCTTCCTTCGTTATTAAGCTAATATAGTTGCCTCCGTTCTCTTTCGAATGCGATGAGATCATTCATTTGATCTAAATCTTTTGTGCACAGGTCCCACACATGGTTCTCAATCTAAGGTCTAACTAAGTCAAATATTATGGGCTTATCATCCGTTATTGGATATTCTTATCTTTTCACCATGTATGTCCATTAGATCACCTTTCTAGTTTCTTAATTATCTCCCCAATATTTTATCATGTGTTCTCCTTTTGCGATTCATAACATAGAAAAGTTAGTCAATTTCTTGGCCCTCAATATCGAACGATCGTAACTTTTTCCTTACTCGTAAAGCATGTTTGATCGGCCTCATTTCTCTATTCTTTTGCAAATGCTATTAGAAGATGTATTAGTTCTAAATCTTCAAGGAATAGGTGCAGCGCCTGGTTCTTAATCCATTCTTATTAAAACATATTTATGTTTTTACCTTGTGAAATTTGATCTCATACCTTTTTCAAATGTGCAATGATTGGAACTCCTCTCATATATCATAATCTTACACGACTAATCTCCTTTCTTTGTTCTGTGAATTGCATATGTTATCTCCCCTTTTGTTGTTTATTGTATGGCACGATTAGTCGCAGCTTTCTTAGTTCTCAATATTGTACCATTATCACTTCTTCCTGTGTCATTACACAAGGTGTGTAATTGGCTTCATTTCTCAGTTCTTTTTCTAATAAGGTTAGATAATCATCTTTTGTTCAAACTCTTTTTCAATTTGAACTGATTCTTGGTTCTTAATCTAGCATAATTGAATCACATTTTACGTTGTTATCATTAGTTGTTGGAACTTATTACGTTTCTACATGTAATTTGCTGAGAACTCCTTTCTTGTTTCTTAATCTTATGCGACTTGATCCCAGTTATTCGTATTTAATCTTGTACGATTTGTCCCCTTTCTTAGTTCTCAATATCGTACGAGTACAACTCCTTCCACAGTGATTAAGCACGTATAGTTGGGCTCAATTTTCCCTTATTTCTTCAAAACTATCATATTATATTTTAGTTCCTATTCTTTTATGCATAGTTATCACTCATGGTTATTAATTTGGCCAAATCAAATCGCATTTTAAGTTCTTATCTTGAGTTGACGAGAGATTTACTTTTGTAAGAACTCCTGTTCTATTTCCTAATCTGAAATGACTCAATCTACTTTGTTAGTTCTTAATCCTGTACGTTTAGATCTCCTTTACTGTGTCATAATATCGTACGATTAGACCCTTTCTTTCGTCTCAATATCGTACTATTACGATTTCTTCCTTAATCATTGTGCAGGCATAATTAATAGGCCTCATTTCTCAGTTCTTTTTCTTATAAGATTAGATAATCTCTTAATTATAAATCTTTAATGAATACGACCCGCTCTTGGTTCTTTTCAAATCCAGCACGACTACTTCTCCTTTATTAGTTCTGAACCTTGTTTGTTTTTTTTTTTTTTTTTAATCAATCGCCCAAAAGGTGGGCAGAACTTTTATTTATTTTAAGAGTTGTTACAATATCGAAGGTTAGGGCAGCCCCTAGCATCTAGCCAAACCAGACCTTTAATAGAGCAAGGAATGGTGTTGTGCTCGTACTCAACATACATTGGATTTGAAATACTATCATCAGCCAAGAAATTGACTAACTTTGTTAGACTCTCTAAAAATATGTTTAAATGAAATCTGCTTTCCAACACAAAGGCCTTGTATGACACGGAGTTGGTCATCAATACTCTAAATTGGTGAAGACGAACCATTCAATGTGTTGACAAGGATGAGTGAATCAATCTCAACCTCCAATGGGTGAACCCGCAACCTTACAGAGCTTGAGCCCTCTTCAAGTGCCATTACCTCTGCTTGCAAGCTGGTTTGTCAAAGTAACCATTTGAAAATGCCCGTATGCAATGGCCCTTGTGATCCCTTATGACGCCACCACTCGCCAATTAGAAAGACTTAAGAGACAGCCTCTATGATTTAGTTTGAATGTCTCTTATAGGAGGGCATTCCTATTTGACCGCCAACTTCTGTTGGGTTTTGTTTGTAAGAGTTGAAAGGAACTTCCCCATGAGAGAAGCAATTCATCACTGTGCTTTCTCTTGTGAAGGGGTGGATTGAGGCATCTTCAGACCACTCGCCACTTGTGCTCAAAGCCTCCAATGAGAATACCTCAGGACATCACCTCTAGCCAAGTTTCAAAAAGTTCCAAACTTGGCGTGAGATAGCGCAGCCCACAAAAAGATGATCCAAGGACTCTCCATGGCAACAAAGAGATTACACTTGGCTTTTAAGGAGCCTCCAATTGTAAGATTTTCTCTTATACACATCTAACGGCTCTTCAGCAACATCTATCTCCAAATGGAGATCTTCATTGGAGTCTCCCATCCCAAATCATTTGTCTAGAAAAAGTCCGCACTAGTTGTGGCATAAGAGACAGCTACCTATCTTGAGCTTACTTGGTGGGCTCTTTGGGAGGAAAATCGTTTTTAATTAAAAAATTATCTCTGTCTCTTATACACATCTCCATGGAGTATAGACATCCTAGACAAAGTATTCGAGTCCATTAGGGAATAGACTTGGAAATGGAGTATGGAAGAGGCTGGACCCATTGCACCTTGATGCCATGAATGACTTCAATGATTGCCTACATGCATGTGGCTTGGTGGACTTACCTTTTCAAGGCTGTAAAACAAGCCCTTCTCTCGCTTCATCACGAACTCGCATCATTCTTTTCCATAAGAGTGAATCTCCGTGATTCAGCGACACATCTAGATGTGTATAAGAGACAGAATAAACCCTCACTTCGTAGGTTACCACAAAGAGCTGCCCTTCAAACTTCCACCAAAGTTTGATACTAAAGCCTCGTACCACATCTTCTAGTGGTGGAATCCTAGACCATTGGAATAGGTTGGTGGCAAACTTTACCCCATGCGATCCAATGTCGTTTTAGCACCTTCTACGTTTGAGCTGCCCCAAAAAAAGTTTGCAAATTGCCGCTCCAACTCTTTAATTACTGATCTTGGGGGAAGGATAACCGATAATAGGTAGATAGGAATGCTGCTTAGAACATGCTTGATTAGAATTAACCGTCCTCCTGGAGAGAGGAACCTCGGTTGCCAAAATTTGGCCGGAAGCTACCTTTTCAATTAATGGTAAGATACGTGCGCCGTCTCTTTGCCTTTCAAGATGGTATAACCCACAGCACAACTATATGGGATATAATTGTGGGTGAAACCCGTCGTGGCTTGGACATCCGAACGCGACCAGGAGCTGCTTATACACATCTAGATGTGTATAAGAGACAGCTGTTGGAGGTTAAAGAGCTGGCCGGAAGAGTTCTCAAACCGTGCTAAGAAGCTCGTTAAGTGTCGAATGGATTTGGTCCTGTCCTTTGTGAAAATGACAATATCATCTGCGAAGGCCAAGTGGGAGGTAATTGGGCATTGTTGCGGGAGTGAGTAAGCTGAAATAATTTACCCTCGTGAACTTTTGCCTTTAATCCCTGTGAAAATGTCTCCAACATTAATATGAATAAAAGGGGTGATAAGGGATCTCCTTGACGAACCCCTCTAGTGGATTTAAAGAATCCCTTGGGTGCTCCATTGATGAGTACAGAAAACCAACATTCCTCCAAAACGTTCTTGATGAGGGAAATCCAATGTTCAGCAAATCCAATCTTGTGTAGAATGGCATATAAGAAAGGCCATGAAAGCCTATCAAACGCCTTGGCGAGGTCGAGTTTGATGATCAAATTTCCTCCTCATCTTCCGATCTATGAAATTGGTCATTTCTTGCACAAGGAGAATGTTATCGGCAATGTCCCTCCCTTTAACGTAGGCCACTTGTTCGGCTGATATAATTTTCGGTAGAACCTTGTTTGATTGTATCTCCTTTTGCGACTCACAATATGTTACGATTAGTCGACTTTCTTAGTTCTCAATATCTTACGATTACACTTCTTCCTCAGTTATTAAGTTAGATGGTAATATAGTTGCCTCCGTTCTCTTTCGAATGCGAAGAGATCATTCATTTGATCTAAATCTTTTGTGCACAAGTCCCACACATGGTTCTCAATCTAGTCTAACTAAGTCACGTATTAGGGGCTTATCATCCGTTATTAGATATTCTTATTTTTTTCACCATGTATGTCCATTAGATCACCTTTCTAGTTTCTTGATTATCTCCCTAATATTTTATCAAGTGTTCTCCTTTTGCGATTCATAACAGAGAACAGTTAGTCAATTTCTTGGCTCTCAATATCGAACGATCGCAACTTCTTCCTTACTCATAAAGCAAGTTTGATCGGCCTCATTTCTCTATTCTTTTGCAAATGCTATTAGATGATGTATTAGTTCTAAATCTTCGAGGAATAGGTCCAACGCATGGTTCTTAATCCATTCTTATTAAAACATATTTATGTTCTTACCTTGTGAAATTTGATCTCATATCTTTTCCAAATGTGCTATGATTGGAACTCCTCTCATATCCGTTTCATAATCTTACACGACTAATTTCCTTTCTTTGTTCTGTGAATTGCATATGTTGTGTCTCCTTTTGTTGTTCACTGTATGGCACGATTAGTCGTAAGAAATACGACTCTCAATATTGTACCATTATCACTTCTTCCTGTGTCATTACACAAGGTGTGTAATTGGTTTCATTTCCATTCTTTTACAAATAAGGTTAGATAATCATCTTTTGTTCAAACTCTTTTCAATGGGCTGCAGCACCCTCTTCCACAACTGGGCTAATCTTACAAAATGTGTCCCTTGTATACATGAGGCTGTGTATAACATTAGATACGTAAGCAGTGACATGTACTTTGCTGAGAACTCCTTTCTTGTTTCTTAATCTTGTGCGACTTGATCCCAATTATTAGTATTTAACCTTGTACGCTTTGTCCCCTTTCTTTGTTCTCAATATAGTACGATTACAACTCCTTCCACTGTGATTAAGCACGTATACTGGGCCTCATTTCTCACTTATTTCTTCAAAGCCATCATATTATATTTTAGTTCTTATTCTTTTATGCATAGTTATCACTCATGGTTCTTAATTTGGCCAAATCTTAAGTTCTTATCTTGAGTTAAGAGATTTACTTTTATAAGAACTCCAGGAAGAAATCTTAATAAATATGACTCGATCTACTTTGTTAGTTTTTAATCGAACTACGATAAGAACCTTAAAATGTCATAATATAGTACGATTAGACCCTTTCTTTCTTCTCAATATCGTACTATTACGATTTTTCCTTAATCATTGTGCAGGCAAAATTAATAGGCCTCATTTCTTAGTTCTTTTTCTCATCCGATTAGATAATCTCTTAATTATAAATCTTTAATGAATACGACCCGCCCTTGGTTCTTTTTCAATCTAGTACGACTACTTCTCCTTTATTAGTTCTCAATCTTGTTTGATTGTATCTTCTTTTGCGACTCACAGTATATTATGACTCACAATATCTTCTTTTTCTTATACGATTGGATAAATCTTAATTATAAAGGCTCTTTAATGAATACGACCCGCTCATGGTTATTTTGAAATCGAATACGACTACTTCTCCTTTATTAGTTCTCAATCTTGTTTGATTGTATCTCCTTTTGCGACTTACAATATATTACGATTAGTCGACTTTCTTAGTTCTCAATATCTTACGATTACACTTCTTCCTCTGTTATTAGGCTAATATAGTTGCCCCCGTTCTCTTTCGAATGCGATTAGACCATTCATTTGATCTAAATCTTTTGTGCAGAGGTCCCACACATGGTTCTCAATCTAGTCTAACTAAGTCACGTATTAGGGGCTTATCATCTTATTAGATATTCTTCTAAATCTTTGGTGCAGAGGTCCCACACATGGTTCCTAATCTAGTCTAACTAAGTCACGTATTAGGGGCTTATCATCCCTTATTAGATATTCTTATCTTTTCAACATGTATGTCGATTAGTTCACCTTTCTAGTTTCTTAATTATCCCCACCAAATTTTATCATGTGTTCTCCATTAAGTAAAGGTGCGATTCATAACGTAGAACTGTTAGTCAATTTCTTGGCTCTCAATATCGAACGAACGCAACTTCTTCCCTACTCGTAAAGCAAGTTTGATTGGCCTCATTTCTCTATTCTTTTACAAATGCTATTAGATGATGTATTAGTCCTAAATCATCAAGGAATAGGTCCAGCGCATGGTTCTTAATCCATTCTTGTTAAAACATAGTTATGTTCTTACCTTGCAAAATTTGATCTCATGTCTTTTCCAAATATGCTACGATTGGAACTCCTCTCATATTTCATAATCTTACACGACTAATCTCCTTTCTTTGTTCTGAATTGCATATGTTATATCTCCTTCCACTGTGATTAAGCACGTATAGTTGGCCTCATTTCTCCCTTTTTTTTTTTTTTTTAAGCAAGCACCCAAAAAGGTGTAGATTTATTAGAAAAAGCTCAAGATTTACAATGGCGAATGTAGGGAAGTCCCTTGGCATCCGAGATAACCAAACCTTTCACATGGGAGGCGTGAGACTTCAAATTGGTTTGAGAAGAGTATCCATTGGAAAAGGCCTTGATGCAATGTCCATAGTGGTTTCTAATGATGCCTCCTCCTGCCGCCAAGCCTGGGTTTCCTTTTGAGGCCCCATCCACATTCAACTTGAAAACACCACAAGGAGGACAGTTCCATTTAACAGCAAGTATTCTTCTGGGTTGCAAACAAAGAAATTGGCTGCAAATTCCGTGTGAAAGAAGCAATACTTGATGCACTCTTTGAAAAAACTCCAAACTTGTGTTGCCAAAGTACATACCACAAAGAGATGGTTGGCAGATTCTTCATTGTTACAAAAGCGGCATTTAGATGGTAATGGGATGCCTATCTTGGCAATCATGTCATCCGTTGGGAGCCGAAAATTTATCAATTTCCACATAAAGATGGAGATCTTCAGTTGGAGTCTCTTATCCCAAATCATTTGTCTAGTGAATGATTGAGCCATTGGCCGCCGAGTAGGTGGATGAGATAGAGAAAGAGCCATTGGATGTAAGGGTCCAAATGAGCTTGTCCGAATCTGAATCCAGGCAGATGACTTTGTCTTTAATACGTTCCAAATGTTATGAAGCTCCTAGCTGGGAATAAACCTTCAGTCGAGTAATGATAAATTCCATTCGCTAGAATTCCACACTTGCTTCACTGAAAGGTGGCTATCATAAACATGTTCCACCATGTTAAATAGCGGCCCGTGATCAATCCATGTATCAAACCAGAATGAGGAGTTGGCATTCCGGGTGAGAAAAATGTTTTTCTCACCCTTAATCACGAACACGCAGCATTCGTTTCCATGTAAATGAGTCTCTTAGGTGCTTCTTGAGCTACACAAGGATGAAGGCAGTGGTTTAAATATCGTCCATGGAGGAAGGAACTCCATAAGGAATGGCCTTTTCGAAACTTCCACCACAATTTCTTGCTGAAACCATGTACAACAGCCGCTAATGGAGTAATACCAAGACCGGGTCGTATTCATTAAAGATTTAGGCCTTGCGATTTTTTGGTTTCTGGATAGGGCATCCCAAATATATGAATGGTAGGGATTTTCTTACAAAACCTGTTTTGGCTTGAATCATCCGAATACGAGATGTGGAGGATGTCTTGGACAAATAAAAAGAGCTTTTTGCATTGTTGCAAAGCTGCCCAGAGGATGTCTCAAACCTTGAAATGAAAACCATGAGATTACATATTGAATTCGCTTCTCCCCTTGTAAAGATTACTACATCAACACTCCGCATAAGCCAAATGAGAGATGGTAGGGCATGACCTCGGAAGAGCAAACTCAGAAATTTTCCCAATGCGAAATTGATCCTTCAAACCACGGGAGAAAGGCTCCATCATAATTAAGAAAACTAGGGGGGATAGAGGGTCCCCTTGCCGAACTCCTCTTGCAGATTTAAAGAAACCTTTTGGCACCCCATTAATGAGAATAGAAAACCAACAATATTCCAGACTTTTCTTCACTAAGGAGATCCAATTTTCAGCAAAACCAAACCTCCTTAGAATTGCATATAAAAAAGACCAAGATAGTCTATCAAAAGCTTTTGCGAGGTCCAACTTGATGATCAAATTACCACCTCTTGTTTTCCTGTTTAAGAACTCCACCATCTCTTGGGCTAGAAGAATATTATCTGCAATTTCTCTACCTGGGACATAAGCACCTTGTTCGGGGGAAATAAGTTTGGGCATGATAGTGGAAAGCCTGGTAGCCAAAATCTTTGTACACACCTTGTTGAAGGCGAAAGTACATAGACTAATGGGTCGAAAATCAGAAAAAGATGAGGGATTTGCAACTTTCGGGATTAAAGTAATGAGGGTACTAGTGAACATACGTGGCAGTGTTGCCCCCTTCAAGAATGCACCTACAGCATTGAAAAGATCTCCATGAATAATATCCCAGCAAAAGGAGAAGAAAAAACCATTATATCCATCAATGCCCGCTGCTCCATCCGGGTTGAGGGAGAAAACCGCCTCTTTTAACTCCTTAGTGGTGAGTTCAGCTAGCAAGAGTTGATTGTCCGCATTGGAGATTATCGTGGGAAGAGTATCTAACAAAGTGTGATCTATCACCGTTGGTTCATTGCACGATAAGAGATGTTGGAAAAATTAATCCCCTCTGCTTCAATGCGTTGTATATCTTCAGTCCAAACACCGTCCACTTTAATTTTTGAGATCCGCAAACGTTGTTTCTTGGCCATAAGTGCAGAATGGAAGAAGGTGGTATTATGGTCGCCTTCCTTTAACCACTTTATCCCGCTTTTGGCGCCAAAACATTTCCTCTTCGGCAAGGCATCGGTGTGAATTGCTTGTGCATGAGATAATGCCAATTGATTGTTTGGATTTTGTTGCAGCAGAAAGCCTCCTCTTTTACATGTACCTCCTGCTCAGCTGCTTGAACTTTGGAAAAACATTCCCAAACACCGTACGGTTCCAATTTTTAGCTCCGCTTTCAATCGTTTGAGCTTGCAATTAATATCATGAAGAGAGGCTGTCCAGCACAATGTAGACCAATTTTTTTCCACTACTTATAAAAATCTAGATGTGTATAAGAGACAGACGTTACAACAGGCCCAAAGCCATTTAAATCCTTAAACCTAAGCATAAGTATACTTGGTATGTACATTGGCATCACATCAATCCACAATCTTCGAAGGCATCTCATTAAATTCCGTCATGGCTTCAACATCGAGTGAGCTGCCACCTTTGTATTCGTCCGAGCTGGAAATGACATTGAAATCTCCCCCAACCAGCCATGGAGAGTGAGGTTGGATAGTCCGGAGGGCCTCCCAAAGTTCTCGTCTTTCAGCCTTAGTACACTTTGCATAAATGAAAGAGATTTCCACAGTTGTATGGTAGGATGGTAAGGAGCAAGAAACATGAAAAAGTTGATCAGAAACTAAAATGGGGGTGAGGACGGGCCCCTTATTCCAAAAAACCCAAATCTTCCCATTAGAGTTAGATTGACAACAATCAAACCCTAACTTGTGGGCAAAAAGAGAAATCCTTGCTTTGTCCACCATAGGCTCCATTAAAGCAAGAATGTTTATTCTGTTTTGTGTAACTAGCAACTTTAACCTACGAATGGAAGGTTTATTACCTATTCCTCTTATATTCCAAGCTAAAACACTATCCATTAACAATGAGGAGAGAGGGACGGATTGAAGGTTTCTTAGCCAGCCTAGTTCGCATAGGCCTTGGCATATTGTAAATTCGTTACGTCTGCCGAATCGAGATGTGTATAAGGGGACAGCCAGCAACCATCTCCCGCTCAATGGTCTACCATCTGTCTCTTATACACCGTATGTGGTGCATGGGGTGATTCGCCTCCGAGAAATAGCATGGTAGTTCAGCCATAATTGTTGCATGAGGAATGGAGGAGTCATCCATGGCCACGGTTTGCATGCATAAATTGAGGGATGTTGGCTGAATTATTACCGTCCATTGTTTTGGGGATGTTGTTTGGACAGCTTTCAAATTTGGTGGGATTGCCTTACCGCAAGAGAAATTATGGTGGAAGTTTCGAAAAGGCCATTCCTTATGGCTCAACACATCTTCACATTGTTGAGGAGGTTAGGATTGCAACCTGTCTCTTATACACATCTAGATGTGTATGGCTTGGAAGATGTGAATTTGGTGGCTTTGTACCCGAGGGGCCCGGGTCCGTGCTAGGAAGTGGAGTCCATTTTTTGGTAGCCTTTTGTGTTTGCTGGGGTTGTGGGACGTTTTTTGGGATGGTTTGCTGCTGGAGATGCTGGTTTGATGGACGGGGGTTGCCGGCTCTACAATCCAATGATGCATGACCAATTTTGTGACAATTTGTACAAGAACTTGGCAAATTTTCATAGCTGATTTTATCCTCTGGCAGCTTTCAACAACTGTCTCTTATACACATCTAGATGTGTATAAGAGACAGGTAAAATATGTGTAGATCAATTTCTATCATACCTTAGCAGGGAAATGACCAACCAAAGTGTGTTTAAATACAGCAGCCAGCTTGTGAATTTCATCCTCGGAGAAGAAGACTGCCGGCTCTCCCTTGTAGGATTGAAGCTTTTCAGCGGTTGTTCTGGTTGTGCGTCTATTGTTCTACCCAATAAAGCTTGTGCAAATGATTTAGGTTGCCCCCCAGCAATAGGCTGGAGGGCATCACCCTCGGCCATTGCAAAGATTCAAGGAAAAAAGGAAAAAAAAACTAGAGAGAGAGAGAGGTTTTAGAGAGAAGGATGAGAGTTTTTTCGGCTGTAAGATCAAACACTTCTCCCTTATTTCTTCTAAACCATCATATTATATTTAGTTCTTATTCTTTTCTGCATAGTTATCACTCATGGTTCTTAATTTGGCCAAAGGAAATCGCATTTTAAGTTCTTATCTTGAGTTACGAGATTTACTTTTGTAAGAACTCCAGATTCTGTCTTTCCACACATCTAAGATGTGATCGATCTACTTTGTTAGTTCTTAATCCTGTACGTTTAGATCTCCTTTACTGTGTCGTAATATAGTACGATTAGACCCTTTCTATCTTCTCTATATCTTACTATTACAATTTCTTCCTTAATAATTGTGCAGGCATAATTAATAGGCCTCATTTCTCAGTTCTTTTTCTTATACGATTAGATAATCTCTTAATTATAAATCTTTAATGAATATACGGACCCGCTCTTGGTTCTTTTGAAATATAATACTACTTCTCCTTCATTAGTTCTGAACCTTGTTTGATTGTTGTATCTCCTTTTGCGACTCACAATATGTTACGATTAGTCGACTTTCTTAGTTCTCAATATCTTACGATTACACTTCTTCCTCAGTTATTAAGGTAATATAGTTGCCTCCGTTCTCTTTCGAATGCGATGATATCATTCATTTGATCTAAATCTTTTGTGCACAGTCCCGCACATGCTTCTCAACCTAGTCTAACTAAGTCACGTATATACGGGCTTATCATCCGTTATTAGATATTCTTATTTTTTTCACCATGTATGTCCATTAGATCACCTTTCTAGTTTCTTGATTATCTCCCTAATATTTTATCAAGTGTTCTCCTTTTGCGATTCATAACAGAGAACAGTTAGTCAATTTCTTGGCTCTCAATATCGAACGATCGCAACTTCTTCCTTACTCATAAAGCAAGTTTGATCGGCCTCATTTCTCTATTCTTTTGCAAATGCTATTAGATGATGTATTAGTTCTAAATCTTCGAGGAATAGGTCCAACGCATGGTTCTTAATCCATTCTTATTAAAACATATTTATGTTCTTACCTTGTGAAATTTGATCTCATATCTTTTCCAAATGTGCTAGGATTGGAACTCCTCTCATATTTCATAGTCTTTCACGACTAATTTCCTTTCTTTGTTCTGTGAATTGCATATGTTGTGTCTCCTTTTGTTGTTCACTGTATGGCACGATTAGTCGTATTTCTTAGTTCTCAATATTGTACCATTATCACTTCTTCCTGTGTCATTACACAAGGTGTGTAATTGGTTTCATTTCCCAGTTCTTTTACAAATAAGGTTAGATAATCATCTTTTGTTCAAACTCTTTTCAATTTGAACTGATTCTTGGTTCTTAATCTAGCATATTTGTTCACGTTTTATGAATTGTAAGAAGTTATTACGTTTCTACATGTACTTTGCTGAGAACTCCTTTCTTGTTTCTTAATCTTGTGCGACTTGATCCCAATTATTAGTATTTAACCTTGTACGCTTTGTCCCCTTTCTTTGTTCTCAATATCGTACGATTACAACTCCTTCCACTGTGATTATACACGATACTGGGCCTCATTTCTCACTTATTTCTTCAAAGCCATCATATTATATTTTAGTTCTTATTCTTTTATGCATAGTTATCACTCATGGTTCTTAATTTGGCCAAATCTTAAGTTCTTATCTTGAGTTAAGAGATTTACTTTTATAAGAACTCCAGTTCTATTTCTTAATCTGATAGGACTCGATCTACTTTGTTAGTTTTTAATCCTATACGATTAGATCTCCTTTATTGCGTCATAATATAGTACGATTAGACCCTTTCTTTCTTCTAATATCGTAGATTACGACCAATAGACTTAGATCATCCAGATTTAATGAATACGACCCGCCCTTGGTTCTTTTTCAATCTAGTACGACTACTTCTCCTTTATTAGTTCTCAATCTTGTTTGATTGTATCTTCTTTTGCGACTCACAGTATATTATGACTCACAATATCTTCTTTTTCTTATACGATTGGATAAATCTTAATTATAAATCTTTAATGAATACAACCCGCTCATGGTTATTTTGAAATCGAATACGACTACTTCTCCTTTATTAGTTCTCAATCTTGTTTGATTGTATCTCCTTTTGCGACTTACAATATATTACGATTAGTCGACTTTCTTAGTTCTCAATATCTTACGATTACACTTCTTCCTCTGTTATTAGGCTAATATAGTTGCCCCCGTTCTCTTTCGAATGCGATTAGACACATTAGATTTGATCTAAATCTTTTGTGCAGAGATCCCATAAGAGGTTCTCAATCTAGTCTAACTAAGTCATGTGTATAAGGGGCTTATCATCTGTTATTAGATATTCTTCTAAATCTTTGTGAGGTGCAGAGGTCCCACACATGGTTCCTAATCTAGTCTAACTAAGTCACGTATTAGGGCTTATCATCCCTTATTAGATATTCTTATCTTTTCAACATGTATGTCGATTAGTTCACCTTTCTAGTTTCTTAATTATCCCCACCAAATTTTATCATGTGTTCTCCATTTGCGATTCATAACGTAGAACTGTTAGTCAATTTCTTGGCTCTCAATATCGAACGAACGCAACTTCTTCCCTACTCGTAAAGCAAGTTTGATTGGCCTCATTTCTCTATTCTTTTACAAATGCTATTAGATGATGTATTAGTCCTAAATCATCAAGGAATAGGTCCAGCGCATGGTTCTTAATCCATTCTTGTTAAAACATAGTTATGTTCTTACCTTGCAAAATTTGATCTCATGTCTTTTCCAAATATGCTACGATTGGAACTCCTCTCATATTTCATAATCTTACACGACTAATCTCCTTTCTTTGTTCTGAATTGCATATGTTATATCTCCTGCTCTTTCCACTGTGATTAAGCACGTATAGTTGGCCTCATTTCTCCCTTTTTTTTTTTTTTTTTAAGCAAGCACCCAAAAAGGTGTAGATTTATTAGAAAAAGCTCAAGATTTACAATGGCGAATGTAGGGAAGTCCCTTGGCATCCGAGATAACCAAACCTTTCACATGGGAGGGAATGGTATCCGGATCATATTCAACATACGTGGGCGTAATAATGCCCTCATTTGCTAACCTATCAGCTACTTGATTTGTTTCCCTAAATACATGTGTATAAGAGAAACAGTTCTGCCTTCTATGAGCCGTTTGGTGAGCTGGAGTTCATGGTCAATGCTCCATGGTGGCGCGGACAGTCCTTTTATGATATTAACGATAATTAGAGAGTCCATTTCTACCTCCACAGCCCATAGGTGTAGAGAGAAACACATTTTTAGGCCATCTACAAGGGCCAGAATCTCAGCCTTCAAATTGGTTTGAGAAGAGTATCCATTGGAAAAGGCCTTGATGCAATGTCTCATAGTGGTTTCTAATGATGCCTCCTCTTCTCAAACCAAGCCTGGGTTTCCTTTTGAGGCCCCATCCACATTCAACTTGAAAACACCACAAGGAGGACAGTTCCATTTAACAGCAAGTATTCTTCTGGGTTGCAAACAAAGAAATTGGCTGCAAATTCCGTGTGAAAGAAGCAATTCATCTGCAGCAATTACCTTTGGAAACGGAAATATGGAGGAAATTGTCTTCAAATAAGCACAAATGTCAACAATGATTCTGGTGGCTGAAATGCTTGTCCCTTGAAAAGTAGCACTATTCCTAGACTTCCAAATGAACCAGCAAACAATGCATGGAAGGATTTTGTGTATTGCCCCCATTGTGGTGGAATGATCATGTGCAGCCCACCACCATGAGTTGAGCTTATCCGAAATGGTGGAAACTGGGCCAAAACTCCATTCGAACCACTCTTCGAAAAAACTCCAAACTTGTGTTGCCAAAGTACATACCACAAAGAGATGGTTGGCAGATTCCGCAGATGACTTTGTCTTTAATACAGTTCCAAATGTTATGAAGCTCCTCGCTGGAATATCTCTCGTCGAGTAATGATAAATTCCATTCGCTAGAATTCCACACTTGCTTCACTGAAAGGTGGCTATCATAAACATGTTCCACCATGTTAAATAGCGGCCCGTGATCAATCCATGTATCAAACCAGAATGAGGAGTTGGCATTCCGGGTGAGAAAAAACATATTTTGCTCTGCCGAATCACGAACACGCAGCATTCGTTTCCATGTAAATGAGTCTCCAGGTGCTTCTTGAGCTACACAAGGATGAAGGCAGCGGTTTAAATATCGTCCATGGAGGAAGGAACTCCATAAGGAATGGCCTTTTCGAAACTTCCACCACAATTTCTTGCTGAAACCATGTACAACAGCCGCTAATGGAGTAATACCAAGACCATTGGAGGATGTTGGTTGACAAATGGTAGACCATGCTATCCAATGGCGTTTTGAAACCCCTTCCGAATTGCCCCAAAAGAAACCCGCAAATTGCCTTTCTAACTCCTTAAGGACTGGTTCATTACTCGACGAGAGATATTCCAGCTGTCTCTTATACACATCTAGTGTTTGATGAGAATTAGCCGTCCTCCGGAGAGAGAAATCACGCTTTGCCACCATGAATGCGTTGTGTCACTTTCTCTATCATTGGCTGAAAAATTTCTTTCCGTTTTTTGGTTTCTGGATAGGGCATCCCAAATATATGAATGGTAGGGATTTTCTTACAAAACCTGTCCCTTTGGCTTGAATCATCCGAATACGAGATGTGGAGGATGTCTTGGACAAATAAAAAGAGCTTTTTGCATTGTTGCAAAGCTGCCCAGAGGATGTCTCAAACCTTGAAATGAAAGCCATGAGATTACATATTGAATTCGCTTCTCCCTTGTAAAGATTACTACATCATCCGCATAAGCCAAATGAGAGATGGTAGGGCATGACCTCGGAAGAGCAAACTCAGAAATTTTCCCAATGCGAAATTGATCCTTCAAACCACGGGAGAAAGGCTCCATCATAATTAAGAAAATTAGGGGGGATAGAGGGTCCCCTTGCCGAACTCCTCTTGCAGATTTAAAGAAACCTTTTGGCACCCCATTAATGAGAATAGAAAACCAACAATATTCCAGACTTTTCTTCACTAAGGAGATCCAATTTTCAGCAAAACCAAACCTCCTTAGAATTGCATATAAAAAAGACCAAGATAGTCTATCAAAAGCTTTTGCGAGGTCCAACTTGATGATCAATAGATTACCACCTCTTGTTTTCCTGTTTAAGAACTCCACCATCTCTTGGGCTAGAAGAATATTATCTGCAAGAGACAGTCAGGGACATAAGCACCTTGTTCGGGAAATAAGTTTGGGCATGATAGTGGAAAGCCCGGTAGCCAAAATCTTTGTACACACCTTGTTGAAGAAAGTACATAGACTAATGGGTCGAAAATCAAAAAGATTAGCAAATGAGGATAAGGAGTACTCCTTCACTGCTCCTGTCTCTTATAAGAACATACGTGGCAACACTGCCCACTTCAAGAATGCACCTACAGCATTGAAAAGATCTCCATGAATAATATCCCAGCACAAGGATGAAGAAAAAACCATTATATCCATCAATGCCCGCTGCTCCATCCGGGTTGAGGGAGAAAACCGCCTCTTTTAACTCCTTAGTGGTGAGTTCAGCTAGCAAGAGTTGATTGTCCGCATTGGAGATTATCGTGGGAAGAGTATCTAACAAAGTGTGATCTATCACCGTTGGTTCAGGATTGCACGATAAGAGATGTTGGAAAAAATTAATGTCCAGCAGTCTTCTATCTCATTGTATCATCTTCAGTCCAAACACCGTCCACTTTAATTTTTGAGATCCGCAAACGTTGTTTCTTGGCCATAAGTGCAGAATGGAAGAAGGTGGTATTATGGTCGCCTTCCTTTAACCACTTTATCCCCGCTTTTTGGCGCCAAAACATTTCCTCTTCGGCAAGGCATCGGCTGTGAATTGCTTGTGCATGAGATAATGCCAATTGATTGTTTGGATTTTGTTGCAGCAAAAAGCCTCCTCTTTTACATGTACCTCCTGCTCAGCTGCTTGAACTTTGGAAAAACATTCCCAAACACCGTACGGTTCCAATTTTTAGCTCCGCTTTCAATCGCTTGAGCTTGCAAGCAAAGATGAAGAGAGGCGGTCCAGACAATGTAAAGACCAATTTTTTCCACTACCCGCAAAAAGATGTGTATAAGAGACAGTCGTAACATATTGTGAGTCGCAAAAGGCTGTTGTAACGTCGTTTGACACTTTGATAAGGAGAGGTGAATGATCCGAGCACGCCTTGATGAGGTGTTCGACGTTAATGTTGCGGAAGGCAGCCAGAATTCATTGTTGCATACGAACCGGTCCAATCTTTTCCACACCATGCCTCCCGTCCTGTTGCCCCTCCAAGTATATTTGCAACCTTGGAAGGCAATGTCCATCAATCCACAATCTTGTTGGCAGTCATTAAATTCCGTCATGGCTTCAACATCGAGTGAGCTGCCACCTTTGTATTCGTCCGAGCTGGAAATGACATTGTTTCTCTCCCCCAACCAGCCATGGAGAGTGAGGTTGGATAGTCCGGATTTCCCAAAGTTCTCGTCTGTCTCTTAGTACATGATGCATAAATGAAAGAGATTTCCACAGGTTGTATGGTAGGATGGTAAGGAGCAAGAAACATGAAAAAGTTGATCAGAAACTAAAATGGGGGTGAGGACGGACCCCTTATTCCAAAAAACCCAAATTCTTCCCGTTAGAGTTAGATTGACAACAATCAAACCCTAACTTGTGGGCAAAAAGAGAAATCCTTGCTTTGTCCACCATAGGCTCCATTAAAGCAAGAATGTTTATTCTGTTTTGTGTAACTAGCAACTTTAACCTACGAATGGAAGGTTTATTACCTATTCCTCTTATATTCCAAGCTAAAACACTATCCATTAACAATGAGGAGAGAGGGACGGATTGGAAGGTTTCTTAGCCAGCCTAGTTCGCATAGGCCTTGGCATATTGTAAATTCGTTTACGTCTACTTTTCCTCTTGGACGAAGGTTGACTCACCGGTTGCAATTGAGCGGGAGATGGTTGCTGGTTGTCATGTGCTGTATGTGGTGCATGGGGTGATTCGCCCTCCGAGAAATAGCATGGTAGTTCAGCCATAATTGTTGCATGAGGAATGGAGGAGTCATCCATGGCCACGGTTTGCATGCATAAATTGAGGGATGTTGGCTGAATTATCTAATCATTGCCAAGGGTGGTTAGAGATGCGGGGATTTCATCTTTTATAGACATCTAGATGGTGGTGGTGGTGGTTCTGCCAGGGTGATCAACTCCTCCGCAGCTGTTGGAAGATGTGAATTTGGTGGCTTTGTACCCGAGGGGCCCGGGTCCGTGCTAGGAAGTGGAGTCCATTTTTTGGTAGCCTTTTGTGTTTGCTGGGGTTGTGGGACGTTTTTTGGGATGGTTTGCTGCTGGAGATGCTGGTTTGATGGACGGGGGTTGCCGGCTCTACAATCCAATGATGCATGACCAACTTGGCAAATTTTCATAGCTGATTTTCTGCCATCTTCCATTCGTACCAACACCAATCCAAACTCGCGAAGGTAAAATTGCAAGTAGATCAATTTCTACACATACCTTAGCAGTGTTCGGCCGAGTGAAATTGCGGGTAGCCAAGTCCAACTTTAGTGGCGAAGTAGTCGTACTAGATTGAAAAATGGAGTGTTTATTGTAGAAGACTGGGAGGCCCTCCAATGTTATCCACACGGCACGATGGAAGGTTCTATCTCCGCGTGACATCTAGATACATTTAAGAGACAGGCATCCTGCTTACCATTAGATCCAAACCATACTGGCTTTAAGCCAGCACATTAGATAATCTTCTTCTAGATGTAAAGCGAAGATGACATGCTTTCTTAGCCCAAGAGCTGCGTCTAAAGTACACATCTAAATGTAGTGTGGAAAAGAGACGGATCTAATTCCATGTTAAAAAGCCTCGCGGGAAATGACCCAACCAAAGTGTGTTTAAATGGTATAAGCCAGCTTTTGAATTTCATCCTCGGAGAAGAAGACTGCCGGCTCTCCCTTGTAGGATTGAAGCTTTTTCACGGTTGTTCGGTTGTGCGTCTATTGTTCTACCCAATAAAGCTTGTGCAAATGATTTAGGTTGCCCCCCAGCAATAGGCTGGAGGGCATCACCCTCGGCCATTGCAAAGATTCAAGGAAAAAAGGAAAAAAAAACTAGAGAGAGAGAGAGGTTTTAGAGAGAAGGATGAGAGTTTTTTCGGCTGTAAGATCAAACACTTCTCCCTTATTTCTTCTAAACCATCATATTATATTTAGTTCTTATTCTTTTATGCATAGTTATCACTCATGGTTCTTAATTTGGCCAAATCAAATCGCATTTTAAGTTCTTATCTTGAGTTACGAGATTTACTTTTGTAAGAACTCCAGTTCTATTTCCTAATCTGAAATGACTCGATCTACTTTGTTAGTTCTTAATCCTGTACGTTTAGATCTCCTTTACTGTGTCGTAATATAGTACGATTAGACCCTTTCTATCTTCTCTATATCTTACTATTACAATTTCTTCCTTAATAATTGTGCAGGCATAATTAATAGGCCTCATTTCTCAGTTCTTTTTCTTATACGATTAGATAATCTCTTAATTATAAATCTTTAATGAATACGGACCCGCTCTTGGTTCTTTTGAAATATAATACTACTTCTCCTTCATTAGTTCTGAACCTTGTTTGATTGTTGTATCTCCTTTTGCGACTCACAATATGTTACGATTAGTCGACTTTCTTAGTTCTCAATATCTTACGATTACACTTCTTCCTCAGTTATTAAGGTAATATAGTTGCCTCCGTTCTCTTTCGAATGCGATGATATCATTCATTTGATCTAAATCTTTTGTGCACAGGTCCCACACATGGTTCTCAATCTAGTCTAACTAAGTCACGTATTAGGGGCTTATCATCCGTTATTAGATATTCTTATTTTTTTCACCATGTATGTCCATTTCTCTTATACACATAGAACTAATACGTGACTTAGTTGGACTCAATATCGAACGATCGCAACTTCTTCCTTACTCATAAAGCAAGTTTGATCGGCCTCATTTCTCTATTCTTTTGCAAATGCTATTAGATGATGAGACAGTTCTAAATCTTCGAGGAATAGGTCCAACGCATGGTTCTTAATCCATTCTAATTAAAACATATTTATGTTCTTACCTTGTGAAATTTGATCTCATATCTTTTCCAAATGTGCTAGGATTGGAACTCCTCTCATATTTCATAGTCTTACACGACTAATTTCCTTTCTTTGTTCTGTGAATTGCATATGTTGTGTCTCCTTTTGTTGTTCACTGTATGGCACGATTAGTCGTATTTCTTAGTTCTCAATATTGTACCATTATCACTTCTTCCTGTGTCATTACACAAGGTGTGTGTAATTGGCTTCGAATTTCCCAGTTCTTTTACAAATAAGGTTAGATAATCATCTTTTGTTCAAACTCTTTTTCAATTTGAACTGATTCTTGGTTCTTAATCTAGCATAATTAAATCACATTTTACGTTGTTATCAGGAGTTGTTGGAACTTATTACGTTTCTACATGTACTTTGCTGAGAACTCCTTTCTTGTTTCTTAATCTTGTGCGACTTGATCCCAATTATTAGTATTTAACCTTGTACGCTTTGTCCCCTTTCTTTGTTCTCAATATCGTACGATTACAACTCCTTCCACTGTGATTAAGCACGTATACTTGGCCGCATTTCTCACTTATTTCTTCAAAGCCATCATATTATATTTTAGTTCTTATTCTTTTATGCATAGTTATCACTCATGGTTCTTAATTTGGCCAAATCTTAAGTTCTTATCTTGAGTTAAGAGATTTACTTTTATAAGAACTCCAGTTCTATTTCTTAATCTGATAGGACTCGATCTACTTTGTTAGTTTTTAATCTAATATTATGACTCACAATATCTTCTTTTTCTTATACGATTGGATAAATCTTAATTATAAATCTTTAATGAATACGACCCGCTCATGGTTATTTTGAAATCGAATACGACTACTTCTCCTTTATTAGTTCTCAATCTTGTTTGATTGTATCTCCTTTTGCGACTTACAATATATTACGATTAGTCGACTTTCTTAGTTCTCAATATCTTACGATTACACTTCTTAACATCCTCTGTTATTAGGCTAATATAGTTGCCCCCGTTCTCTTTCGAATGCGATTAGACCATTCATTTGATCTAAATCTTTTGTGCAGAGGTCCCACACATGGTTCTCAATCTAGTCTAACTAAGTCACGTATTAGGGGCTTATCATCTGTTATTAGATATTCTTCTAAATCTTTGGTGCAGAGGTCCCACACAGAACCAATCATAGCACATTAGTCACGTATTAAGATTATCCCTTATTAGATATTCTTATCTTTTCAACATGTATGTCGATTAGTTCACCTTTCTAGTTTCTTAATTATCCCCACCAAATTTTATCATGTGTTCTCCATTTGCGATTCATAACGTAGAACTGTTAGTCAATTTCTTGGCTCTCAATATCGAACGAACGCAACTTCTTCCCTACTCGTAAAGCAAGTTTGATTGGCCTCATTTCTCTATTCTTTTACAAATGCTATTAGATGATGTATTAGTCCTAAATCATCAAGGAATAGGTCCAGCGCATGGTTCTTAATCCATTCTTGTTAAAACATAGTTATGTTCTTACCTTGCAAAATTTGATCTCATGTCTTTTCCAAATATGCTACGATTGGAACTCCTCTCATATTTCATAATCTTACACGACTAATCTCCTTTCTTTGTTCTGAATTGCATATGTTATATCTCCTTCCACCGTGATTAAGCACGTATAGTTGGCCTCATTTCTCCCTTTTTTTTTTTTTTAAGCAAGCACCCAAAAGGTGTAGATTTATTAGAAAAAGCTCAAGATTTACAATGGCGAATGTAGGAAGTCCCTTGGCATCCGAGATAACCAAACCTTTCACATGGGAGGAATGGTATCCGGATCATATTCAACATACGTGGGCGTAATAATGCCCTCATTTGCTAACCTATCAGCTACTTGATTTGTTTCCCTAAATACATGTGAGAATGAAACAGTTCTGCCTTCTATGAGCCGTTTGGTGAGCTGGAGTTCATGGTCAATGCTCCATGGTGGCGCGGACAGTCCTTTTATGATATTAACGATAATTAGAGAGTCCATTTCTACCTCCACAGCCCATAGGTGTAGAGAGAAACACATTTTTAGGCCATCTACAAGGTTTAAATGTGTACAAGGAAGGCAGGGTAATTGCTGCAGATGAATTGCTTCTTATCACACAATTAATGCAATATATCACATAGTGGTTTAGCTGCCCCCTTGTAGCCAAGCCTGGGTTTTCTCTTGACACCCATCCACATGTCTCTTATACAAACTACCACAAGGAGGACAGTTCCATTTAACAGCAAGTATTCTTCTGGGTTGCAAACAAAGAAATTGGCTGCAAATTCCTGTGAAAGAAGCAATTCATCTGAAGACAATTTCCTCCATATTTCGGAAATATGGAGGAAATTGTCTTCAAATAAGCACAGATGTCAACAATGATTCTGGTGGCTGAAATGCTTGTCCCTTGAAAAGTAGCACTATTCCTAGACGTGCCATACAGTGAACCTGTCTGCTTATACACATCTATTTGGAATTGCCCCCATTGTGGTAGAGAGATCATGTGCAGCCCACCACCATGAGTTGAGCACATCGAAATGTGTATAAACTGGGCCAAAACTCCATTCGAACCACTCTTCGAAAAAACTCCAAACTTGTGTTGCCAAAGTACATACCACAAAGAGATGGTTGGCAGATTCTTCATTGTTACAAAAGCGGCATTTAGATGGTAATGGGATGCCTATCTTGGCAATCATGTCATCCGTTGGGAGCCGAAAATTTATCAATTTCCACATAAAGATGGAGATCTTCAGTTGGAGTCTCTTATCCCAAATCATTTGTCTAGTGAATGATTGAGCCATTGGCGAGTAGGTGGATGAGATAGAGAAAGAGCCATTGGATGTAAGGGTCCAAATGAGCTTGTCCGAATCTGAATCCAGGCAGATGACTTTGTCTTTAATACAATTCCAAATGTTATGAAGCTCCTCGCTGGAATATCTCTCGTCGAGTAATGATAAATTCCATTCGCTAGAATTCCACACTTGCTTCACTGAAAGGTGGCTATCATAAACATGTTCCACCATGTTAAATAGCGGCCCGTGATCAATCCATGTATCAAACCAGAATGAGGAGTTGGCAGGTATGAGAAAAAACATATTTTGCTCTGCCGAATCACGAACACGCAGCATTCGTTTCCATGTAAATGAGTCTCCAGGTGCTTCTTGAGCTACACAAGGATGAAGGCAGCGGTTTAAATATCGTCCATGGAGGAAGGAACTCCATAAGGAATGGCCTTTTCGAAACTTCCACCACAATTTCTTGCTGAAACCATGTACAACAGCCGCTAATGGAGTAATACCAAGACCATTGGAGGATGTTGGTTGACAAATGGTAGACCATGCTATCCAATGGCGTTTTGAAACCCCTTCCGAATTGCCCCAAAAGAAACCCGCAAATTGCCTTTCTAACTCCTTAAGGACTGAAACTGGAGGAGCGAGAACTGCCATAAGAAAGATTGGGATGCTACTCAACACGTAGTTTGATGAGAATTAGCCGTCCTCCAGGAGAGAGAAATCACGTTTGCCAGCATCCATGCGTTGTGTCACTTTCTCTATCATTGGCTGAAAAATTTCTTTCCGTTTTTTGGTTTCGGATAGGGCATCCCAAATATATGAATGGTAGGGATTTTCTTACAAAACATGTTTTGGCTTGAATCATCCGAATACGAGATGTGGAGAGACATCTCGTATCAAATGGAGTATTGATGACCAACTCCATCTAGATGTCTATAAGAGACAGCCTCCTCAGTATATTTAAACATATTTTTAGTAGTCCATCAAGTTGCTGATAGAGTAGCTAATGGGTCATCAAACCACTGTCATGCATCAGTGGCATTTTGAATGAAGAGCAAGCTCGGAGCTGCAATACCAAATGCGGAAATGGATCCTTCTCACATGGAGAAAGGCTCCATCATAATTAAGAAAATTAGGGGGGATAGAGGGTCCCCTTGCCGAACTCCTCTTGCAGATTTAAAGAAACCATCTATTTTGGCACCCCATTAATGAGAATAGAAAACCAACAATATTCCAGACTTTTCTTCACTAAGGAGATCCAATTTTCAGCAAAACCAAACCTCCTTAGAATTGCATATAAAAAAGACCAAGGTAGTCTATCAAAAGCTTTTGCGAGGTCCAACTTGATGATCAAATTACCACCTCTTGTTTTCCTGTTTAAGAACTCCACCATCTCTTGGGCTAGAAGAATATTATCTGCAATTTCTCTACCTGGGACATAAGCACCTTGTTCGGGGGAAATAAGTTTGGGCATGATAGTGGAAAGCCTGGTAGCCAAAATCTTTGTACACACCTTGTTGAAGAAAGTACATAGACTAATGGGTCGAAAATCAGAAAAGATGAGGGATTCGCAACTTTCGGGATTAAAGTAATGAGGGTACTAGTGAACATACGTGGCAGTGTTGCCCCCTTCAAGAATGCACCTACAGCAGTTAAAAGAGGCGGTTTTCTCCCAGCTTCCACCATTGCATCAAGGCCTAAGGAGCATGGATTGTATCCATCAATGCCCGCTGCTCCATCCGGGTTGAGGGAGAAAACCGCCTCTTTTAACTCCTTAGTGGTGAGTTCAGCTAGCAAGAGTTGATTGTCCGCATTGGAGATTATCGTGGGAAGAGTATCTAACAAAGTGTGATCTATCACCGTTGGTTCATTGCACGATAAGAGATGTTGGAAAAATTAATCCCTCTGCTTCAATGCGTTGTATATCTTCAGTCCAAACACCGTCCACTTTAATTTTTGAGATCCGCAAACGTTGTTTCTTGGCCATAAGTGCAGAATGGAAGAAGGTGGTATTATGGTCGCCTTCCTTTAACCACTTTATCCCCGCTTTTTGGCGCCAAAACATTTCCTCTTCGGCAAGGCATCGGCTGTGAATTGCTTGTGCATGAGATAATGCCAATTGATTGTTTGGATTTTGTTGCAGCAGTAAAGCCTCCTCTTTTACATGTACCTCCCGTTCAGCTGCTTGAACTTTGGAAAAACATTCAATCACTTGGCATTATCTCATGCACAAGCAATTCACAGCCGATGTAAAGACCAATTTTTTTCCACTACCTGCAAAAAATCTTTATGCTTAGTCCACATGTTTAAGGATTTAAATGGCTTTGGGCCTGTTGTAACGTCGTTTGACACTTTGATAAGGAGAGGTGAATGATCTGAGCACGTCTTGATGAAGTGTTCGACGTTAATAGTTGCGGAAGGCAGCCAGAATGCAACAATGACGAATTGTCTCTTATCTGCCTTCCGCACCATGCCTCCCGTCGAACAGCCCCTCCAATGACATATTTGCAACCTTGGAAGGCAATGTCCATCAATCCACAATCTTGAAGGCAGTCATTAAATTCCGTCATGGCTTCAACATCGAGTGAGCTGCCACCTTTATATTCGTCCGAGCTGGAAATGACATTGAAATCTCCCCCAACCAGCCATGGAGAGTGAGGTTGGATAGTCAAAGACGGAGGGCCTCCCAAAGTTCTCGTCTTTCAGCCTTAGTACACTTTGCATAAATGAAAGAGATTTCCACAGTTGTATGGTAGGATGGTAAGGAGCAAGAAACATGAAAAAGTTGATCAGAAACTAAAATGGGGGTGAGGACGGACCCCTTATTCCAAAAAACCCAAATCTTCCCGTTAGAGTTAGATTGACAACAATCAAACCCTAACTTGTGGGCAAAAAGAGAAATCCTTGCTTTGTCCACCATAGGCTCCATTAAAGCAAGAATGTTTATTCTGTTTTGTGTAACTAGCAACTTTAACCTACGAATGGAAGGTTTATTACCTATTCCTCTTATATTCCAAGCTAAAACACTATCCATTAACAATGAGGAGAGAGGGACGGATTGGAAGGTTTCTTAGCCAGCCTAGTTCGCATAGGCCTTGGCATATTGTAAATTCGTTTACGTCTACTTTTCCTCTTGGACGAAGGTTGACTCACCGGTTGCAATTGAGCGGGAGATGGTTATTAGCGGCTGTTGTGCATGGTTGGTGCATGGGGTGATTCGCTGCCTTCATTCCTAGCATGGTAGTTTAGCCATAACTTGTTGCATGAGGAATGGAGGAGTCAACATGGCTCACGGTTTGCATGCATAAATTGAGAACCATGGCTGAATTATACACCCAATCTTTCTCCAATGGTCTCGGTATTACTCCATTAGCGGCTGTTGGAGTTAGAAAGGCAATTTGCGGGTTTCTTTTGGGGCAATGTGAGACATGATCTAGGAAGCTTTGCAACAAGGGGAAAAGCTCTTTTCAATTTGTCCAATCTCCTGACGTAGTTCTCATCAAGGTTTGAGACATCCTCTGTGGGACCTTTGCAACTCTGTCTCTTATACACATCTAGATGTGTATAATCGCATTCGAAAGAGAATGGAGGCAACTGCTAAAGAACTTGGCAAATTTTCATAGCTGATTTTCTGCCATCTTCCATTCGTGCCAACACCAATCCAAACTTGCGAAGGTAAAATTGCAAGTAGATCAATTTCTACACATACCTTAGCGTGTTCGGCCGAGTGAAATTGCGGGTAGCCAAGTCCAACTTTAGTGGCGTACCAACCGCTTGTACGATGCAAAAATGGAGTGTTTATTGTAGAAGACTGCCGGGAGGCCCTCCAATGTTATCCACACGGCACGATGGAAGGTATAAGAGACAGCCAATGTAGAAAATCATTCAGTTTTGACAAGTTAAGCAACCATTGATGAACCAGTGTATAAGAGACAGCCCTTGAAACACGTCCTCGAGAAGAAGACGCCGGCTCTCCCTTGTAGGATTGAAGCTTTTTCAGCGGTTGTTCGGTTGTGCGTCTATTGTTTTGGCGCCAATAAAGCGGGGATAAAGTGGTTAAAGGAAGGCGACCAGCAATAGGCTGGAGGGCATACACATCTAGATGTGTATAAGAGACAGTCGTAAAATAAATTGAGTCTTTACATTGTGCTACACCGCCTCAAACAAGGTTCAGCTTGCAAGCTATCAAAGTGTCAAACATTCTACAACAGGCCCTAAAGCCATTTAAATATTTAAACATGTTACTAAGCAGCAGTACCTTTTTCTTATACGATTAGATAATCTCTTAATTATAAATCTTTAATGAATACGGACCCGCTCTTGGTTCTTTTGAAATATAATACTACTTCTCCTTCATTAGTTCTGAACCTTGTTTGATTGTTGTATCTCCTTTTGCGACTCACAATATGTTACGATTAGTCGACTTTCTTAGTTCTCAATATCTTACGATTACACTTCTTCCTCAGTTATTAAGGTAATATAGTTGTCCTCCGTTCTCTTTCGAATGCGATGATATCATTCATTTGATCTAAATCTTTTGTGCACAGGTCCCACACATGGTTCTCAATCTAGTCTAACTAAGTCACGTATTAGGGGCTTATCATCCGTTATTAGATATTCTTATTTTTTTCACCATGTATGTCCATTAGATCACCTTTCTAGTTTCTTGATTATCTCCCTAATATTTTATCAAGTGTTCTCCTTTTGCGATTCATAACAGAGAACAGTTAGTCAATTTCTTGGCTCTCAATATCGAACGATCGCAACTTCTTCCTTACTCATAAAGCAAGTTTGATCGGCCTCATTTCTCTATTCTTTTGCAAATGCTATTAGATGATGTATTAGTTCTAAATCTTCGAGGAATAGGTCCAACGCATGGTTCTTAATCCATTCTAATTAAAACATATTTATGTTCTTACCTTGTGAAATTTGATCTCATATCTTTTCCAAATGTGCTAGGATTGGAACTCCTCTCATATTTCATAGTCTTGGACACGACTAATTTCCTTTCTTTGTTCTGTGAATTGCATATGTTGTGTCTCCTTTTGTTGTTCACTGTATGGCACGATTAGTCGTATTTCTTAGTTCTCAATATTGTACCATTATCACTTCTTCCTGTGTCATTACACAAGGTGTGTGTAATTGGCTTCATTTCCCAGTTCTTTTACAAATAAGGTTAGATAATCATCTTTTGTTCAAACTCTTTTTCAATTTGAACTGATTCTTGGTTCTTAATCTAGCATAATTAAATCACATTTTACGTTGTTATCAGGAGTTGTTGGAACTTATTACGTTTCTACATGTACTTTGCTGAGAACTCCTTTCTTGTTTCTTAATCTTGTGCGACTTGATCCCAATTATTAGTATTTAACCTTGTACGCTTTGTAAATGCCCCTTCTTTGTTCTCAATATAGTACGATTACAACTCCTTCCACTGTGATTAAGCACGTATACTTGGCCGCATTTCTCACTTATTTCTTCAAAGCCATCATATTATGTGATAACCAAGCACAAGAAGTCATAATATAGTACGATTAGACCCTTTCTTTCTTCTCAATATCGTACTATTACGATTTTTCCTTAATCATTGTGCAGGCAAAATTAATAGGCCTCATTTCTTAGTTCTTTTTCTCATCCGATTAGATAATCTCTTAATTATAAATCTTTAATGAATACGACCCGCCCTTGGTTCTTTTTCAATCTAGTACGACTACTTCTCCTTTATTAGTTCTCAATCTTGTTTGATTGTATCTTCTTTTGCGACTCACAGTATATTATGACTCACAATATCTTCTTTTTCTTATACGATTGGATAAATCTTAATTATAAATCTTTGAATGAATACGACCCGCTCATGGTTATTTTGAAATCGAATACGACTACTTCTCCTTTATTAGTTCTCAATCTTGTTTGATTGTATCTCCTTTTGCGACTTACAATATATTACGATTAGTCGACTTTCTTAGTTCTCAATATCTTACGATTACACTTCTTCCTCTCCTTAGATCAAATGATAGTTGCCTATATTCTCTTTCGAATGCGATTATACCATTGATGTCTGATCTTATACACATCTGCAGAGGTCCCATACATGGTTCTCAATCTAGTCTAACTAAGTCACGTATTAGGGGCTATATTTGCTTAATAAGTTCTACGTTATGAATCTTTGGTGCAGAGGTCCCAGACTAGATTCCTAATCTAGTCTAACTAAGTCACGTATTACACTTATCATCCCTTATTAGATATTCTTATCTTTTCAACATGTATGTCGATTAGTTCACCTTTCTAGTTTCTTAATTATCCCCACCAAATTTTATCATGTGTTCTCCATTTGCGATTAATTCATAACGTAGAACTGTTAGTCAATTTCTTGGCTCTCAATATCGAACGAACGCAACTTCTTCCCTACTCGTAAAGCAAGTTTGATTGGCCTCATTTCTCTATTCTTTTACAAATGCTATTAGATGATGTATTAGTCCTAAATCATCAAGGAATAGGTCCAGCGCATGGTTCTTAATCCATTCTTGTTAAAACATAGTTATGTTCTTACCTTGCAAAATTTGATCTCATGTCTTTTCCAAATATGCTACGATTGGAACTCCTCTCATATTTCATAATCTTACACGACTAATCTCCTTTCTTTGTTCTCAATCCCATATGATCCTAGAACCATTCCAGATGTGTATGAGACGTATGAGGGCAAGATTACTCCCTTTTTTTTTTTTTTAAGCAAGCACCCAAAAAGGTGTAGATTTATTAGAAAAAGCTCAAGATTTACAATGGCGAATGTGGGAAGTCCCTTGGCATCCGAGATAACCAAACCTTTCACATGGGAGGGAATGGTGCATCCGGATCATATTCAACATACGTGGGCGTAATAATGCCCTCATTTGCTAACCTATCAGCTACTTGATTTGTTTCCCTAAATACATGTGAGAATGAAACAGTTCTGCCTTCTATGAGCCGTTTGGTGAGCTGGAGTTCATGGTCAATGCTCCATGGTGGCGCGGACAGTCCTTTTATGATATTAACGATAATTAGAGAGTCCATTTCTACCTCCACAGCCCATAGGTGTAGAGAGAAACACATTTTTAGGCCATCTACAAGGGCCAGAATCTCAGCCTTCAAATTGGTTTGAGAAGAGTATCCATTGGAAAAGGCCTTGATGCAATGTCCATAGTGGTTTCTAATGATGCCTCCTCCTGCCGCCAAGCCTAGGTTTCCTTTTGAGGCCTTATACACATTCTTCTGTGTATACACCACAAAATGGAACTTCCTCTTCATTTCAAGTATTCTTCTGGGTTGCAAACAAAGAAATTGGCTGCAAATTCCGTGTGAAAGAAGCAATTCATCTGTCTAATCCTGTCTCTTATACACAATCTGCAGCAATTACCTTTGGAAACGGAAATATGGAGGAAATTGTCTTCAAATAAGCACAAATGTCAACAATGATTCTGGTGGCTGAAATGCTTGTCCCTTGAAAAGTAGCACTATTCCTAGACTTCCAAATGAACCAGCAAACAATGCATGGAAGGATTTTGTGTATTGCCCCCATTGTGGTAGAATGATCATGTGCAGCCCACCACCATGAGTTGAGCTTATCCGAAATGGTGGAAACTGGGCCAAAACTCCATTCGAACCACTCTTCGAAAAAACTCCAAACTTGTGTTGCCAAAGTACATACCACAAAGAGATGGTTGGCAGATTCTTCATTGTTACAAAAGCGGCATTTAGATGGTAATGGGATGCCTATCTTGGCAATCATGTCATCCGTTGGGAGCCGAAAATTTATCAATTTCCACATAAAGATGGAGATCTTCAGTTGGAGTCTCTTATCCCAAATCATTTGTCTAGTGAATGATTGAGCCATTGGCGAGTAGGAAATCTTAGAGATGACTTTGTCTTTAATACAGTTCCAAATGTTATGAAGCTCCTCGCTGGAATATCTCTCGTCGAGTAATGATAAATTCCATTCGCTAGAATTCCACACTTGCTTCACTGAAAGGTGGCTATCATAAACATGTTCCACCATGTTAAATAGCGGCCCGTGATCAATCCATGTATCAAACCAACTGTATGGTTGACAAATGGTAGACCATGCTATCCAATGGCGTTTTGAAACCCCTTCCGAATTGCCCCAAAAGAAACCCGCAAATTGCCTTTCTAACTCCTTAAGGACTGAAACTGGAGGAGCAAAGGATAAGTAGTCGTTGGGATGCTACTCAACACGTGTTTGATGAGAATTAGCCATCCTCCATGGTCTTGAAATCACGTTTGCCAGCCATGAATGCGTTGTGTCACTTTCTCTATCATTGGCTGAAAAATTTCTTTCCGTTTTTTTGGTTTCTGGATAGGGCATCCCAAATATATGAATGGTAGGGATTCTCTTACAAAATCTGATTTGGCTTGAATCATCCGAATACGAGATGTGGAGGATGTCTTGGACAAATAAAAGAGCTTTTGCATTGTCTGGGCAGCTGCCCAGAGGATGTCTCAAACCTTGAAATGAAAGCCATGAGATTACATATTGAATTCGCTTCTCCCTTGTAAAGATTACTACATCATCCGCATAAGCCAATATGAGAGATGGTAGGGCATGACCTCGGAAGAGCAAACTCAGAAATTTTCCCAATGCGAAATTGATCCTTCAAACCACGGGAGAAAGGCTCCATCATAATTAAGAAAATTAGGGGGGATAGAGGGTCCCCTTGCCGAACTCCTCTTGCAGATTTAAAGTCCTTTTGGCACCCCATCTAATGAGAATAGAAAACCAACAATCTTCCAGACTTTTCTTCACTAAGGAGATCCAATTTTCAGCAAAACCAAACCTCCTTAGAATTGCATATAAAAAAGACCAAGGTAGTCTATCAAAAGCTTTTGCGAGGTCCAACTTGATGATCAAATTACCACCTCTTGTTTTCCTGTTTAAGAACTCCACCATCTCTTGGGCAGAAGAATATTATCTGCAATTTCTCTACCTAGGACATAAGCACCTTGTTCGGGGGAAATAAGTTTGGGCATGATAGTGGAAAGCCTGGTAGCCAAAATCTTTGTACACACCTTGTTGAAGAAAGTACATAGACTTCAATGGGTCGAAAATCAGAAAAAGATGAGGGATTCGCAACTTTCGGGATTAAAGTAATGAGGGTACTAGTGAACATACGTGGCAGTGTTGCCCCCTTCAAGAATGCACCTACAGCATTGAAAAGATCTCCATGAATAATATCCCAGCAAAAGGAGAAGAAAAAACCATTGTATCCATCAATGCCCGCTGCTCCATCCGGGTTGAGGGAGAAAACCGCCTCTTTTAACTCCTTAGTGGTGAGTTCAGCTAGCAAGAGTTGATTGTCCGCATTGGAGATTATCGTGGGAAGAGTATCTAACAAAGTGTGATCTATCACCGTTGGTTCATTGCACGATAAGAGATGTTGGAAAAAATTAATCCCCTCTGCTTCAATGCGTTGTATATCTTCAGTCCAAACACCGTCCACTTTAATTTTTGAGATCCGCAAACGTTGTTTCTTGGCCATAAGTGCAGAATGGAAGAAGGTGGTATTATGGTCGCCTTCCTTTAACCACTTTATCCCCGCTTTTTGGCGCCAAAACATTTCCTCTTCGGCAAGGCATCGGCTGTGAATTGCTTGTGCATGAGATAATGCCAATTGATTGTTTGGATTTTGTTGCAGCAGTAAAGCCTCCTCTTTTACATGTACCTCCCGTTCAGCTGCTTGAACTTTGGAAAAAACATTCCCAAACACCGTACGGTTCCAATTTTTTAGCTCCGCTTTCAATCGTTTGAGCTTGCAAGCAAAGATGAAGAGAGGCGGTCCAGCACAATGTAAAGACCAATTTTTTTCCACTACCCGCAAAAATCAGAATGAATGATATCATCGCATTCGAAAGAGAACGGAGGCAACTATTTACAATTAAAGTCTCTTAACACATCTATAAGGAGAGGTGAATGATCTGAGCACGTATTGATGAGGTGTTCGACGTTAATGTTGCGGAAGGCAGCCAGGAATTCATTGTTGCATACGAACCGGTCCAATCTTTTCCACACCATGCCTCCCGTCTGTTGCCCTCCAAGTATATTTGCAACCTTGGAAGGCAATGTCCATCAATCCACAATCTTGAAGGCAGTCATTAAATTCCGTCATGGCTTCAACATCGAGTGAGCTGCCACCTTTGTATTCGTCCGAGCTGGAAATGACATTGAAATCTCCCCCAACCAGCCATGGAGAGTGAGGTTGGATAGTCCGGAGGGCCTCCCAAAGTTCTCGTCTTTCAGCCTTAGTACACTTTGCATAAATGAAAGAGATTTCCACAGTTGTATGGTAGGATGGTAAGGAGCAAGAAACATGAAAAAGTTGATCAGAAACTAAAATGGGGGTGAGGACGGACCCCTTATTCCAAAAAACCCAAATCTTCCCGTTAGAGTTAGATTGACAACAATCAAACCCTAACTTGTGGGCAAAAAGAGAAATCCTTGCTTTGTCCACCATAGGCTCCATTAAAGCAAGAATGTTTATTCTGTTTTGTGTAACTAGCAACTTTAACCTACGAATGGAAGGTTTATTACCTATTCCTCTTATATTCCAAGGTACACACTAAAACACTATCCATTAACAATGAGGAGAGAGGGACGGATTGGAAGGTTTCTTAGCCAGCCTAGTTCGCATAGGCCTTGGCATATTGTAAATTCGTTTACGTCTACTTTTCCTCTTGGACGAAGGTTGACTCACCGGTTGCAATTGAGCGGGAGATGGTTGCTGGTTGTCATGTGCACCATTGGATAGCATGGTCTACCATTTGTCAACCATTCCTCATGCAACACTCATGGTCTGTCTCTACCATGCTATTTCAGTCTACTAGTCGTAATACATGGCCAGTTTCAAAATAAGATACATTCAAACAATTTGCGGAATTATTACCGTCCGCTGTTTTGGGGATGTTGTTTGGACAGTTTGGATAGCATGGGATTGCCTTACTTGCAAGACAAAGAAAAACAAGAGGTTTGTTTTGTCCTCTATTGGACCTCGTCAAAACATCTTCAGCATTGTTGAGGAGGTTAGGATTATCAATCGAGAAGGTTGTTCCTATCTCCAAGGGATCCATAACCGAATCTGGTATTGCAGCTCCTATCTGCAAGGAATTCAAAATTTGAACTGATGGGGTGGTTAGAGATGCGGGGATTTCATCTTGCAGCCTGGTGGAGGTGGTGACAGGAAAACAAGAGGTGGTAATTTGATCATCAAGTTGGACCTCCACGGCTGCAAGATTTGATCCCCCTTGCAGATAGGAGCTAGGAAGTGGAGTCCATTTTTTGGTAGCCTTTTGTGTTTGCTGGGGTTGTGCTTCTCTTTTTGGGATGGTTTGCTGCTGGAGATGCTGGTTTGATGGACGGGGGTTGCCGGCTCTACAATCCAATGAGGACATGACCAATTTTGTGACAATTTGTACAAGAACTTGGCAAATTTTCTTTCCCCCGTGGTTTGAAGGATCATCTTCCATTCGTACCAACACTAGATGTCCAAATGAACCAAAGGTAAAATGCTCTTAGATCAATTTCTACATGTACCTGTAGAGAGTGTTCGCCGAGTGAAATTGCGGGTAGCCAAGTTTTTCTTCTCCTTTTGCTGGGATATTATTCATGGAGATCTTTTCAATGCTGTAGGTGCATTCTTGAAGGGGGCAGACCCTCCAATGTTATCCACACGGGCACGATGGAAGGTTCTATCTCCGGCGTGAAAAGAGGGTGCCATTTAAGAACACGCATGAAAAAACCATTGATGAACCATGTGGCTTTAAGCCAGCACCTTAGATAATCTTCTTCTAATGTAAAGCGAATCATGACATGCTTGTGATCAATATAGCCTCTTTGTCTCATTACCTGGGGTGCCAAAAGGTTTCTTTAAATCTGTAAGAGGAGCTCCATCTTAGGCTTGCATCGCTAGATGTGACCAAGAAGCACACCTGTCTCTTTGCACACATCTTTGCTTTACGACCATACGGCAGAAGTAGTTTCTAAAATTATCATGCCATTTAAACGTCAGGCAGCGGTTGTTCTGGTTGTGCGTCTATTGTTCTACCCAATAAAGCTTGTGCAAATGATTTAGGTTGCCCCCCAGCAATAGGCTGGAGGGCATCACCTCTCGGCCATTGCAAAGATTCAAGGAAAAAAGGAAAAAAAAACTAGAGAGAGAGAGAGGTTTTAGAGAGAAGGATGAGAGTTTTTTCGGCTGTAAGATCAAACACTTCTCCCTTATTTCTTCTAAACCATCATATTATATTTAGTTCTTATTCTTTTATGCATAGTTATCACTCATGGTTCTTAATTTGGCCAAATCAAATCGCATTTTAAGTTCTTATCTTGAGTTACGAGATTTACTTTTGTAAGAACTCCAGTTCTATTTCCTAATCTGAAATGACTCGATCTACTTTGTTAGTTCTTAATCCTGTACGTTTAGATCTCCTTTACTGTGTCGTAATATAGTACGATTAGACCCTTTCTATCTTCTCTATATCTTACTATTACAATTTCTTCCTTAATAATTGTGCAGGCATAATTAATAGGCCTCATTTCTCAGTTCATATCTTATACGATTAGATAATCTCTTAATTATAAATCTTTAATGAATACGGACCCGCTCTTGGTTCATTTTGAAATATAATACTACTTCTCCTTCATTAGTTCTGAACCTTGTTTGATTGTTGTATCTCCTTTTGCGACTCACAATATGTTACGATTAGTCGACTTTCTTAGTTCTCAATATCTTACGATTACACTTCTTCCTCAGTTATTAAGGTAATATAGTTGCCTCCGTTCTCTTTCGAATGCGATGATATCATTCATTTGATCTAAATCTTTTGTGCACAGGTCCCACACATGGTTCTCAATCTAGTCTAACTAAGTCACGTATTAGGGGCTTATCATCCGTTATTAGATATTCTTATTTTTTTCACCATGTATGTCCATTAGATCACCTTTCTAGTTTCTTGATTATCTCCCTAATATTTTATCAAGTGTTCTCCTTTTGCGATTCTTATACACATCTACATGTGTAGTCAATTTCTTGGCTCTCAATATCGAACGATCGCAACTTCTTCCTTACTCATAAAGCAAGTTTGATCGGCCTCATTTCTCTATTCTTTTGCAAATGCTATTATAATGGAGATGATGTATTAGTTCTAAATCTTCGAGGAATAGGTCCAACGCATGGTTCTTAATCCATTCTAATTAAAACATATTTATGTTCTTACCTTGTGAAATTTGATCTCATATCTTTTCCAAATGTGCTAGGATTGGAACTCCTCTCATATTTCATAGTCTTACACGACTAATTTCCTTTCTTTGTTCTGTGAATTGCATATGTTGTGTCTCCTTTTGTTGTTCACTGTATGGCACGATTAGTCGTATTTCTTAGTTCTCAATATTGTACCATTATCACTTCTTCCTGTGTCATTACACAAGGTGTGTAATTGGTTTCATTTCCCAGTTCTTTTACAAATAAGGTTAGATAATCATCTTTTGTTCAAACTCTTTTTCAATTTGAACTGATTCTTGGTTCTTAATCTAGCATAATTAAATCACATTTTACGTTGTTATCAGGAGTTGTTGGAACTTATTACGTTTCTACATGTACTTTGCTGAGAACTCCTTTCTTGTTTCTTAATACTTGTGCGACTTGATCCCAATTATTAGTATTTAACCTTGTACGCTTTGTCCCCTTTCTTTGTTCTCAATATAGTACGATTACAACTCCTTCCACTGTGATTAAGCACGTATACTTGGCCGCATTTCTCACTTATTTCTTCAAAGCCATCATATTATATTTTAGTTCTTATTCTTTTATGCATAGTTATCACTCATGGTTCTTAATTTGGCCAAATCTTAAGTTCTTATCTTGAGTTAAGAGATTTACTTTTATAAGAACTCCAGTTCTATTTCTTAATCTGATAGGACTCGATCTACTTTGTTAGTTTTTAATCCTATACGATTAGATCTCCTTTACTGCGTGATACATGGATTGATCACGGGCCGCTATTTAACATGGTGGAACATGTTTAGCGAATGCCATTTATCATTACTCGACGAGAGATATTCCAACTAGGCCTCATTTCTTAGTTCTTTTTCTCATCCGATTAGATAATCTCTTAATTATAAATCTTTAATGAATACGACAATTGCCCTTGGTTCTTTTTCAATCTAGTACGACTCCTTCTCCTTTATTAGTTCTCAATCTCATTTGATTGTATCTTCTTTTGCTTCCCTGCTCATCAGTAAACATGGACTCACAATATCTTCTTTTTCTTATACGATTGGATAAATCTTAATTATAAATCTTTAATGAATACGACCCGCTCATGGTTATTTTGAAATCGAATACGACTACTTCTCCTTTATTAGTTCTCAATCTTGTTTGATTGTATCTCCTTTTGCGACTTACAATATATTACGATTAGTCGACTTTCTTAGTTCTCAATATCTTACGATTACACTTGCATAAAAGAATAAGGCTAATATAGTTGCCCCCGTTCTCTTTCGAATGCGATTAGATCATTCATTTGATCTAAATCTTTTGTGCACAGGTCCCACACATGGTTCTCAATCTAGTCTAACTAAGTCACGTATTAGGGGCTTATCATCCCTTATTAGATATTCTTCTAAATCTTTGGTGCAGAGGTCCCAAAGTTACACATGGTTCCTAATCTAGTCTAACTAAGTCACGTATTAGGGGCTTATCATCCCTTATTAGATATTCTTATCTTTTCAACATGTATGTCGATTAGTTCACCTTTCTAGTTTCTTAATTATCCCCACCAAATTTTATCATGTGTTCTCCATTTGCGATTCATAACGTAGAAAGAAGTAGTCGTATTAGGAAGGCTCTCAATATCGAACGAACGCAACTTCTTCTCTACTCGTAAAGCAAGTTTGATAAGCCTCATTTCTCTATTCTTTTACAAATGCTATTAGATGATGTATTAGTCCTAAATCATCAAGGAATAGGTCCAGCGCATGGTTATTAATCCATTCTTGTTAAAACATAGTTATGTTCTTACCTTGCAAAATTTGATCTCATGTCTTTTCCAAATATAGCTGTGATAAGGAACTCCTCTCATATTTCATAATCTTACAGAACTAAGAAAGAGATTAGTCGTGAAAGCATATGTTATGATCTCCTTGTGCCATTCCCTCCCATGTGAAAGGTTTCCTTTTTTTTTTTTTAAGCAAGCACCCAAAAAGGTGTAGATTTATTAGAAAAAGCTCAAGATTTACAATGGCGAATTTAGGGAAGTCCCTTGGCATCCGAGATAACCAAACCTTTCACATGGGAGGGAATGGTATCCGGATCATATTCAACATACGTGGGCGTAATAATGCCCTCATTTGCTAACCTATCAGCTACTTGATTTGTTTCCCTAAATACATGTGAGGCTTTCATGGCCTTCTATGAGCCGTTTGGTGAGCTGGAGTTCATGGTCAATGCTCCATGGTGGCGCGGACAGTCCTTTTATGATATTAACGATAATTAGAGAGTCCATTTCTACCTCCACAGCCCATAGGTGTAGAGAGAAACACATTTTTAGGCCATCTACAAGGGCCAGAATCTCAGCCTTCAAATTGGTTTGAGAAGAGTATCCATTGGAAAAGGCCTTGATGCAATGTCCATAGTGGTTTCTAATGGGGCTGAAATGCTTGTCCCTTGAAAAGTAGCACTATTCCTAGACTTCCAAATGAACCAGCAAACAATGCATGGAAGGATTTTGTGTATTGCCCCCATTGTGGTAGAATGATCATGTGCAGCCCACCACCATGAGTTGAGCTTATCCGAAATGGTGGAAACTGGGCCAAAACTCCATTCAAACCACTCTTCGAAAAAACTCCAAACTTGTGTTGCCAAAGTACATACCACAAAGAGATGGTTGGCAGATTCTTCATTGTTACAAAAGCGGCATTTAGATGGTAATGGGATGCCTATCTTGGCAATCATGTCATCCGTTGGGAGCCGAAAATTTATCAATTTCCACATAAAGATGGAGATCTTCGCTTGGAGTCAATCTTTCTCTAGACAGGTGTACTAAGGCTGAAAGAGCTCAGAACTTCACTAGACATCTAGATTTGGTATAAGAGACTGTCTCTTATGGCAACAATCTAGATTGTCCGAATCAATCCAGTGCAGATGACTTTGTCTTTAATACAATTCCAAATGTTATGAAGCTCCTCGCTGGAATATCTCTCGTCCGAGTAATGATAAATTCCATTCGCTAGAATTCCACACTTGCTTCACGAAAGGTGGCTATCATAAACATATACACATCTAGATGTGTATAAGAGACAGGGTTTGATACATGGATTGACCGAATGAGGAGTTGGCATTCGGTGAGAAAAACATATTTTGCTGATGGCTAGATGTGTATAGGATACACATTCGTTTCAATGTAAATGAGTCTCCAGGTGTTGGCTTCTTGAGCTACACAAGGATGAAGGCAGCGGTTTAAATATCGTCCATGGAGGAAGGAACTCCATAAGGAATGGCCTTTTCGAAACTTCCACCACAATTTCTTGCTGAAACCATGTACAACAGCCGCTAATGGAGTAATACCAAGACCATTGGAGGATGTTGGTTGACAAATGGTAGACCATGCTATCCAATGGCGTTTTGAAACCCCTTCCGAATTGCCCCAAAAGAAACCCGCAAATTGCCAAGGAACTCCTTAAGGATGATCAATACCATACGATTAGTGTATTCTTTCCTGTCTCTTATACACATCTAGATGTGTATAAGAGACAGGGCTCCTCCTCCGAGAGAGAAATCACGCTTGCCACCATGAATGCGTTGTGTCACTTTCTCTATCATTGGCTGAAAAATTTCTTTCCGTTTTTTGGTTTCTCGGATAGGGCATGTCTCTTATACACATCTAGATGTGTATAAGAGACAGAGGTTGGATAGAATCATCCGAATACGAGATGTGGAGGATGTCTTGGACAAATAAAAGAGCTTTTGCATTGTTGCAAAGCTGCCAGAGGATGTCTCAAACCTTGAAATAGGCCTCATTTCCTGTCTCTTATACACATCTACAGGCTTAAAGAGACATGGTACATCATCCGCATTTATACACATGAGAGATGTGTATAAGGGCATGACCTCGGAAGAGCAAACTCAAGGTTTTTTCACGCCAATGCGAAATGGTCACCATTTGTCAACCAACATCCTCCAATGGTCTTGGTATTAGGGGATAGAGGGTCCCCTTGCCGAACTCCTCTTGCAGATTTAAGTCCCTGTCCTTTTGGCACCCCATTAATGAGAATAGAAAACCAACAATATTCCAGACTTTTCTTCACTAAGGAGATCCAATTTTCAGCAAAACCAAACCTCCTTAGAATTGCATATAAAAAATTCCAAGGTAGTCTATCAAAAGCTTTTATAAGAGACAGGTAGAAATTGATCTAACCACCTCTTGTTTTCCTAACAACTCTGCTTAAAAAAAAAAAAAAAGGGAGAATACACCACTAGATGTGCAAGATAATCACAGGAGCTCTAACCACCCCTTCAGTACACATTTAGATGTGTATAAGATTAGCAACAATCCAGATTAGGTTAAGGATCCCTAAGCACGTATATCCATCAATGCCCGCTGCTCCATCCGGTTGAGGGAGAAAACCGCCTCTTTTAACTCCTTAGTGGTGAGTTCAGCTGCAAGAGTTGATTGTCCGCATTGGAGATTATCGTGGGAAGAGTATCTAATCTTATGTGTACATCAGATTGATTGCAAGATTAAGAGATGTTATGGACATTGCATCATGGTAAGCATTCCAATGCGTTGTATATCTTCAGTCCAAACACCGTCCACTTTAATTTTTGAGATCCGCAAACGTTGTTTCTTGGCCATAAGTGCAGAATGGAAGAAGGTGGTATTATGGTCGCCTTCCTTTAACCACTTTATCCCCGCTTTTTGGCGCCAAAACATTTCCTCTTCGGCAAGGCATCGGCTGTGAATTGCTTGTGCATGAGATAATGCCAATTGATTGTTTGGATTTTGTTGCAGCAGTAAAGCCTCCTCTTTTACATGTACCTCCAACTCCTGTCTCTTATACCCATCTAGATGTGTATAAGAGAGAGGTTCCAATTTTTAGCTCCGCTTTCAATCGCTTGAGCTTGCAAGCAAAGATGAAGAGAGGCGGTCCAAAGACAATGTAAAGACCAATTTTTTCCACTACCTGCAAAAATCAGAATGAATGATATCATCGCATTCGAAAGAGAACGGAGGCAACTAGAATCCAGCAACCTTGGAAGGCAATGTCCATCAATCCACAATCTTGAAGGCAGTCATTAAATTCCGTCATGGCTTCAACATCGAGTGAGCTGCCACCTTTGTATTCGTCCGAGCTGGAAATGACATTGAAATCTCCCCCAACCAGCCATGGAGAGTGAGGTTGGATAGTCCGGAGGGCCTCCCAAAGTTCTCGTCTTTCAGCCTTAGTACACTTTGCATAAATGAAAGAGATTTCCACAGTTGTATGGTAGGATGGTAAGGAGCAAGAAACATGAAAAAGTTGATCAGAAACTAAAATGGGGGTGAGGACGGACCCCTTATTCCAAAAAACCCAAATCTTCCCGTTAGAGTCACTCTACTTTAGGTTTCTTAGCCAGCCTAGTTCGCATAGGCCTTGGCATATTGTAAATTCGTTTACGTCTACTTTTCCTCTTGGACGAAGGTTGACTCACCGGTTGCAATTGAGCGGGAGATGGTTGCTGGTTGTCATGTGCTGTATGTGGTGCATGGGGTGATTCGCCCTCCGAGAAATAGCATGGTAGTTCAGCCATAATTGTTGCATGAGGAATGGAGGAGTCATCCATGGCCACGGTTTGCATGCATAAATTGAGGGATGTTGGCTGAATTATTACCGTCCGCTGTTTTGGGGATGTTGTTTGTGGACAGTCATTACCCCATCCAAATTTGGTGGGATTGCCTTACTGCAAGACAAAGGCAGCTCCACGTTTGTTGTGTCCTCTATTGACTTGGTCAACACATCTTCAGCATTGTTGAGGAGGTTAGGATTATCAATCGAGAAGGTTGTTCCTATCTCCAAGGGATCCATAACCGAATCTGGTATTGCAGCTCCTATCGCAAGGAATTCAAAATTTGAACTGATGGGGTGGTTAGAGATGCGGGGATTTCATCTTGCAGCCGTGGTGGTGGTGGTGGTGGTTCTGCCAGGGTGATCAACTCCTCCGCAGCTGTTGGAAGATGTGAATTTGGTGGCTTTGTACCCGAGGGGCCCGGGTCCGTGCTAGGAAGTGGAGTCCATTTTTTGGTAGCCTTTTGTGTTTGCTGGGGTTGTGGGCTGCCTTTGTCCATCATCTTTGCTGCATCCTCTGATTTGATATACGAGATTGTCTATTTATAACAATCTAGAACTATTAAGAGTAGAGGTATTAATCCTAACAGAGCAAAAAATGGAGTGTTTATTGTAGAAGACTGCTGGGAGGCCCTCCAATGTTATCCACACGGGCACGATGGAAGGTTCTATCTCCGGCGTGAAAAGAGGGTGCCATTTAAGAACACGCATGAAAAAACCATTGATGAACCATGTGGCTTTAAGCCAGCACCTTAGATAATCTTCTTCTAATGTAAAGCGAATCATGACATGCTTGTGATCAATATAGCCTACTGTGAAGTTACCTTTGAAACCAATAGTGTGGAAACTTTTGCGGAGTAATTCCATGTTAGGCTTGCCTCGGGAAATGACCAACCAAAGTGTGTTTAAATGGAGCAGCCAGCTTTTGAATTTCATCCTCGGAGAAGATAACTGCCGGCTCTCCCTTGTAGGACCTGTCTCTTATACACATCTAGATGTGTATAAGAGACAGTCTTACAGCCCTTAAACTCTCATCTAGATCTCTAAAACCTCCGTGCAATAGGCTGGAGGGCATCAGATGTCGGCCATTGAATCATTCAAGGAAAAAAGGAAAAAAAAACTAGAGAGAGCAAGATAAGGATTTAGAGAGAAGGATGAGAGTTTTTTCGGCTGTAAGATCAAACACTTCTCCCTTATTTCTTCTAAACCATCATATTATATTTAGTTCTTATTCTTTTATGCATAGTTATCACTCATGGTTCTTAATTTGGCCAAATCAAATCGCATTTTAAGTTCTTATCTTGAGTTACGAGATTTACTTTTGTAAGAACTCCAGTTCTATTTCCTAATCTGAAATGACTCGATCTACTTTGTTAGTTCACATCTGAAATGAATACGGACCCGCTCTTGGT
Organism: Cinchona pubescens; assembly: GCA_025175665.1. Lineage (NCBI taxonomy): Eukaryota > Viridiplantae > Streptophyta > Magnoliopsida > Gentianales > Rubiaceae > Cinchona > Cinchona pubescens. Next base: position 4,100,744 of record JANKKI010000232.1, read on the forward strand.
TCTTTTGAAATAGTGACGTAATACTACTTCTCCTTCATTAGTTCTGAACCTTGTTTGATTGTTGTATCTCCTTTTGCGACTCACAATATGTTACGATTAGTCGACTTTCTTAGTTCTCAATATCTTACGATTACACTTCTTCCTCAGTTATTAAGGTAATATAGTTGCCTCCGTTCTCTTTCGAATGCGATGATATCATTCATTTGATCTAAATCTTTTGGCAAAATGTAAGACACACGAGTAATAACTATGCATAAAAGAGTCAAGAACTAGGGGCTTATCATCCGTTATTAGATATTCTTATTTTTTTCACCATGTATGTCCATTAGATCACCTTTCTAGTTTCTTGATTATCTCCCTAATATTTTATCAAGTGTTCTCCTTTTGCGATTCATAACAGAGAACAGTTAGTCAATTTCTTGGCTCTCAATATCGAACGATCGCAACTTCTTCCTTACTCATAAAGCAAGTTTGATCGGCCTCATTTCTCTATTCTTTTGCAAATGCTATTAGATGATGTATTGAGAGTTCTAAATCTTCGAGGAATAGGTCCAACGCATGGTTCTTAATCCATTCTAATTAAAACATATTTATGTTCTTACCTTGTGAAATTTGATCTCATATCTTTTCCAAATGTGCTAGGATTGGAACTCCTCTCATATTTCATAGTCTTACACGACTAATTTCCTTTCTTTGTTCTGTGAATTGCATATGTTGTGTCTCCTTTTGTTGTTCACTGTAGTATCCCAATTATTAGTATTTAACCTTGTACGCTTTGTCCCCTTTCTTTGTTCTCAATATCGTACGATTACAACTCCTTCCACTGTGATTAAGCACGTATACTTGGCCGCATTTCTCACTTATTTCTTCAAAGCCATCATATTATATTTTAGTTCTTATTCTTTTATGCATAGTTATCACTCATGGTTCTTAATTTGGCCAAATCTTAAGTTCTTATCTTGAGTTAAGAGATTTACTTTTATAAGAACTCCAGTTCTATTTCTTAATCTGATAGGACTCGATCTACTTTGTTAGTTTTTAATCCTATACGATTAGATCTCCTTTACTGCGTCATAATAAAGTACGATTAGACCCTTTCTTTCTTCTCAATATCGTACTATTACGATTTTTCCTTAATCATTGTGCAGGCAAAATTAATAGGCCTCATTTCTTAGTTCTTTTTCTCATCCGATTAGATAATCTCTTAATTATAAATCTTTAATGAATACGACCCGCCCTTGGTACTCTTATATCTTTTTCAATCTAGTACGACTACTTCTCCTTTATTAGTTCTCAATCTTGTTTGATTGTATCTTCTTTTGCGACTCACAGTATATTATGACTCACAATATCTTCTTTTTCTTATACGATTGGATAAATCTTAATTATAAATCTTTAATGAATACGACCCGCTCATGGTTATTTTGAAATCGAATACGACTACTTCTCCTTTATTAGTTCTCAATCTTGTTTGATTGTATCTCCTTTTGCGACTTACAATATATTACGATTAGTCGACTTTCTTAGTTCTCAATATCTTACGATTACACTTCTTCCTTAGTTATTAGGCTAATATAGTTGCCCCCGTTCTCTTTCGAATGCGATTAGACCATTCATTTGATCTAAATCTTTTGTGCAGAGGTCCCACACATGGTTCTCAATCTAGTCTAACTAAGTCACGTATTAGGGGCTTATCATCTGTTATTAGATATTCTTCTAAATCTTTGGTGCAGAGGTCCCACACATGGTTCCATCTTAGTAATCTAGTCTAACTAAGTCACGTATTAGGGGCTTATCATCCCTTATTAGATATTCTTATCTTTTCAACATGTATGTCGATTAGTTCACCTTTCTAGTTTCTTAATTATCCCCACCAAATTTTATCATGTGTTCTCCATTTGCGATTCATAACGTAGAACTGTTAGTCAATTTCTTGGCTCTCAATATCGAACGAACGCAACTTCTTCCCTACTCGTAAAGCAAGTTTGATTGGCCTCATTTCTCTATTCTTTTACAAATGCTATTAGATGATGTATTAGTCCTAAATCATCAAGGAATAGGTCCAGTGCATGGTTCTTAATCCATTCTTGTTAAAACATAGTTATGTTCTTACCTTGCAAAATTTGATCTCATGTCTTTTCCAAATATGCTACGATTGGAACTCCTCTCATATTTCATAATCTTACACGACTAATCTGCTTTCTTTGTTCTGAATTGCATATGTTATATCTCCTTTTCTTGTTCATTGTATTGCTCGATTAGATGAGTCGCATTTCCTAGTTCTCAGTATTGTACGATTATCACTTCTTCCTTTGTCATTATACAAGGTGTAATTGGCTTCATTTCTCAGTTCTTTTTCAAGTAAGGTTAGATAATCATCTTTTGTTCATAGTCTTTTTCAATTTAAACTGATTCTTGGTTCTTAACCTAGCATAACTAATTCACATTTTACATTGTTATCATGAGTTATTAGAACTTATTATGTTTCTACATGTACTTTGTTGAGAACTCCTTCCTTGTTTCTTAATTAGTATTTAATCTTTTACGATTTGTCCTCTTTCTTCGTTCTCAATATATTACGAGTACTACTCCTTCCACTGTGATTAAGCACGTATACCTGGCCTCATTTCTCATTTATTTCTTCAAAAACCTCATATTATATTTTAGTTCTTATTATTTTATGCATAGTTATCACTCATGGTTCTTAATTTGGCCAAATCAAATCGCATTTTAAGTTCTTATCTCGAGTTACGAGATTTATGTTTATATAAAGAATTCCTGTTCTATTTCTAAATCTGATATGACTCGATCTACTTTGTTAGCTCTTAATCCTGTACAATTAGATCTCCTTTACTGTGTCGTAATATAGTACGATTAGACCCTTTCTATCTTCTCTATATCGTACTATTACAATTTCTTCCTTAATAATTGTGCAGGCATAATTAATAGGCCTCATTTCTCAGTTCTTTTTCTTATACGATAAGATAATCTCTTAATTATAAATCTTTAATGAATACGACCCGCTCTTGGTTCTTTTGAAATCTAATACGACTACTTCTCCTTTATTAGTTCTCAACCTTGTTTGATTGTTGTATCTCCTTTTGCGACTCACAATTTTTTACGATTACTCGACTTTCTCAGTTCTCAATATCTTACGATTACACTTCTTCCTTAGTTATTAAGCTAATATGGTTGCCTCCATTCTCTTTTGAGTGCGATTAGATCATTCATTTTATCTAAATCTTTGGTGCAGAGGTCCCACACATGGTTCTTAAAGAATCTAGTCTAACTAAGTCACGTATTAGGGGCTTATCATCCGTTATTAGATATTCTTATCTTTTCAACATGTATGTCGATTACTTCAGCTTTCTCGTTTCTTAATTATCCCCCAAATATTTTATCATGTGTTCTCCATTTGCGATTCATAACATAGAACAGATAGTCAATTTCTTGGCTCTCAATATCGAACGAACGCAACTTCTTCCTTACTCGTAAAGCAAGTTTGACTGGCCTCATTTCTCTATTCTTTTACAAATGCTATTAGATGATGTATTAGTTCTAAATCTTCAAGGAATAGATCCAGCGCATGGTTCTTAATCCATTCTTGTTAAAACATATTTATGTTCTTACCTTGCAAAATTTGATCTCATATCTTTTCCAAATGTGCTACGATCGGAACTCCTCTCATATTTCATAATCTTACGCGACTAATCTCTTTTCTTTGTTCTGAATTACATATGTTATATCTCCTTTTCCTGTTCATTGTATTGCTCGATTAGTCTTCGGATTTCTTAGTTCTCAATATTGTATGATTATCACTTCTCCCTTTGTCATTATACAAGATGTAAATGGCTTCATTTATCAGTTCTTTTTCAAATAAGGTTAGATAATCATCTTTTGTTCAAACTCTTTTTCAATTTGAACTAATTCTTGGTTCTTAACCTAGCATAATTAATTCACATTTTACGTTGTTATCATGAGTTATTAGAACTTATTATGTTTCTACATGTACTTCGCTGAGAACTCCTTTCTTGTTTCTTAATCTTATGCTACTGGATCGAAGTTATTAGTATTTAATCTTGTACGATTTGTACCCTTTCTTCGTTCTCAATATCGTACGAGTACAACTCCTTCCACTGTGATTAAGCACGTATACCTGGCCTCATTTCTCACTTATTTCTTCAAAACCGTTATATTATATTTTAGTTCTTATTCTTTTATGCATAGTTATCAGTCACGGTTCTTAATTTGGCCAAATCAAATCGCATTTTAAGTTCATGTCTTGAGTTATCGAGATTGACGTTTATAAGAACTCCTGTTCTATTTCTTAATCTGATATGACTCGATCTACTTTGTTAGATCTTAATCCTGTACAATTAGATCTCCTTTACTGAAACGTAATATAGTACGATTAGACCCTTTCTATCTTCTCTATATCGTACTATTAAAATTTCTTCCTTAATAATTGTGCAGGCATAATTTATAGGCCTCATTTCTCAGTTCTTTTTCTTATACGATAAGATAATCTCTTAATTATAAATCTTGAATGAATACGACCCGCTCTTGGTTCTTTTGAAATCTAATACGACTACTTCTCCTTTATTAGTTCTCAACCTTGTTTGATTGTTGTATCTCCTTTTGCGACTCACAATATATTACGATTACTCGACTTTCTTAGTTCTCAATATCTTACGATTACACTTCTTCCTTAGTTATTAAGCTAATATGGTTGCCTCCGTTCTCTTTCGAATGCGATTAGATCATTCATTTCATCTAAATCGTTGGTGCTGAGGTCCACACACATGGTTCCTAATCTAGTCTAACTAAGTCACGTATTAGGGCTTATCATCCCTTATTAGATATTCTTATCTTTTCAACATGTATGTCGATTAGTTCACCTTTATAGTTTCTTAATTATCCCCACCATATTTTATCATGTGTTCTCCTTTTGCGATTCATAACGTAGAACTGTTAGTCAATTTCTTGGCTCTCAATATCGAACGAACGCAAGTTCTTCCCTACTCGTAAAGCAAGTTTGATTGGCCTCATTTCTCTATTCTTTTACAAATGATATTAGATGATGTATTAGTTCTAAATCATCAAGGAATAGGTCCAGCGCATGGTTCTTAATCCATTCTTGTTAAAACATAGTTATGTTCTTACCTTGCAAAATTTGATCTCATGCATTTTCCAAATATGCTACGATTGGAACTCTTCTCATATTTCATAATCTTACACGACTAATCTCCTTTCTTTGTTCTGAATTGCATATGTTTTATCTCCTTTTCCTGTTCATTATAATATTGCTCGATTAGTCGCATTTCTAAGTTCTCAATATTGTACGATTATCACTTCTTATTAGTTCTTATTCTTTAATGCATAGTTATCACTCACGGTTCTTAATTTGGCCAAATCAAATCGCATTTTAAGTTCATATCTTGAGTTACGAGATTGACGTTTATAAGAAATCCTGTTCTATTTCTTAATCTGATATGACTCGATCTACTTTGTTAGCTCTTAATCCTGTACAATTAGATCTCCTTTACTGTGTCGTAATATAGTACGATTAGACCCTTTCTATCTTCTCTATATCATACTATTACAATTTCTTCCTTAATAATTGTGCAGGCATAATTAATAGGCCTCATTTCTCAGTTCTTTTTCTTATACGATTAGATAATCTCTTAATTATAAATCTTGAATGAATACGACCCGCTCTTGGTTCTTTTGAAATCTAATACGACTACTTCTCCTTTATTAGTTCTCAATCTTGTTTGATTGTTGTATCTCCTTTTGCAACTCACAAATATATTACAAGTAGTCGACTCTCTTAGTTCTCAATATCTTACGATTACACTTCTTCCTCAGTTATTAAGCTATTACGGTTGCCTCCGTTCTCTTTCGAATGCGATTAGATCATTCATTTGATCTAAATCTTTTGTGCACAGCCCCACACATGGTTCTCAATCTAGTCTAACTAAGTCACGTATTAGGGGCTTATCATCCGTTTTGGATATTCTTATCTTTTCAACATGTTTGTCGATTAGATCACCTTTCTAGTTTCTTAATTATCTCCCTAATATTTTATCATGTGTTCTCCTTTTGAGATTCATAACATAGAACAGTTAGTCAATTTCTTGGCTCTCAATATCGAACGATCGCAACTTCTTCCTTACTCGTAAAGCAAGTTTGATTGGCCTCATTTCTCTATTCTTTTGCAAATGCTATTAGATGATGTATTAGTTCTAAATGTTCAAGGAATAGGTCCGGCGCATGGTTCTTAATCCATTCTTATTAAAAGATATTTATGTTCTTACCTTGTTAAATTTGATCTCATATCTTTTCCAAATGTGCTATGATTGGAACTCCTCTCATATTTCATAATCTTACACGACTAATCTCCTTTTTTTTTAAAGCAAACGAACTAATTTATTGATGGGATCATTGATTGCAAAACCGAATATCAGGGCAGCCCCTAGCATCTAGGCCAACCAAACCTTTAATAGTGTAAGGAATGGTGTAGCGATCATATTCAACATACATAGGTTTTGAAATGCCTTCATTAGCTAAACTATCAGCAACTTGATTAGCTTTCCTATATACATGCTTGAAATTGATGTCTTTCCCGATGCAAAAGCTGTTGATGAATCACTGTTGGGAATCAATACTCCAAATCGATGCCGATGAGCCCAGCAAAGAGTTAACTAATACAAGGGAATCAATCTCAACAATTACTGAGTGCACATTCAGTCTACTGCACATCTGAAGTCCATCTACTAAGGCCAATGCCTCAGCTTGTAAGTTTGTTTGTTTCGTTGGTAGCCATTAGAAAAAGCCCGGATGCATTGTCCATTGTGATCCCTTAGGATGCTGCCACTTGCTGCCATTGGGTTTCCTTTGGAAGCACCATCCACATTTAATTTTAGAAAACCGTATGGAGGGCAGTCCCATTTGACGGCTAGGACTTTTTTTTGTTTGGTTTGGATGAGTTGATTACAAATGCCCCGTGACAGTAGCATGTCATTGGCTGTGGATACCTTTGTAAGAGGATGGATTGAAAAGATAGGTACCAAATAAGAGAAAATGTCCGCGGTAATCCTTGTTGCAATACTAACGTTGCCATCCAAAACCGCCATGTTCCTGGCTTTCCATAAGAACCAACATATTATGCAAGGGAGTATTTTATGAACTACTCCAATTGCGGATGAAGGTGTAGCAGCCCACCACCAAGCATTTAGCTTATCCAAGATAGTCGTAGATGGAGCAATAGGCAATTCCAGCCAGTCTTCAAAGAAACGCCAGATTTGTCGTGATATTTCACATTCCACAAAAAGGTGTTCCAAGGATTCTTCGTGACAACAAAACCAGCATTTAGAGGCCAACAAAAATCCAATTTTCCATAAGATATCATCTAACGGATGCCGTTTATTCAGCAATTTCCACTTGAATATGGAAATCTTCAACTGGAGTCTCTTGTCACAAATCATTTGCCGAGAGAGTATCCGCACCTTAGGGGGGTACGTGGATGAGAGTGAGAAGGAACCTTTAGATGTGAGGGTCCAAACAATGAGGTCCGGTTCGTCGGTCAGAAGGAGTGGTCTTGAGCTAAGAATTGCTGCAATGTTTTGTAACTCCTCATTAGAGAGTATTTCTCATCCAGAAGAGAAAGGTTCCTGCCATTATGACCCCCAACATGTGAAACCTTGAGCTGTGCATGATAGACTTGTTCAACCATGTGGGATAAAGGCCCATGTTCAGTCCATGGGTCGAACCAAAAAGAGCAATCCGCTTTACGTGGGAGAAATTACAGCCATTTTTCTAGGCTTCATCACGAGCTCACAGCATTCTCTTCCAATTATATGAGTCACCTGGTGATGCCGAGATTAACGTGGAATGCTGACTGTTAAGTTAACGACTTTGAAGGAAAGAACACCACAGGGATTTGCCTTTCTGGAACTTTCATCCGAGTTTGATATAAAGCCACGAACAATCTCCTCAAATGAGGGAACCCCTAGGCCATTTGAATATATAGGCTGACACACTATAACCCATGAGATCCAATGTCGCTTTAGCACCCCATCTGAGCAACCCCAAAAGAAATTAGCAAATTGACACTCCAACTCTTTAAATACTAATTTTGGGGGTAAAAGTACTGACAATAAGTGAATTGGGATGCTGCTTAGAATGTGCTTGATGAGAATCAACCGGCCTCCGGGTGAGAGGAACCGCGTCTGCCAACCATGAATTCGGCCGACCACTTTTTCTATTAGTGGCTGGAAGATGTTACGTCTTCGTTTTACCTTTTGAATGGGACAGCCCAAATCATGAGAGGTTAAAGGGAGGGATTTGTGAACAAAGCCGGTCTTTGCTTGAATCAACTGAACCCGAGCTAGAGGTGCCTTTTTTGATAGGTAGAAGGAACACTTGGACTTGTTAAAGAGCTGCCCGGATGAGAGCTCAAACCTTGAAATAAAGTTCATGTTCGGATGGACTTGATTTCTCCTTTTGTGAAGATGACAACATCATTTGCAAAAGCCAAGTGAGAGATGATAGGGCACTTCTTCGGGAGAGAATAACACGATATTTGGTCTGTTTGAAAATGATCCTTCAATCCTTGAGAGAACGTTTCAAGCATTAAGATGAATAGCAAAGGTGATAAGGGGTCGCCCTGCCGAACCCCTTTGGAGGACCTAAAAAATCCTTTGGGTGCTCCATTTATGAGAATAGAAAACCAATAGTCCTCCAATATATGCCGTATAAGAGAGATCCAGTGGTCCGCAAATCCAAACTTCCGAAGTATTACGTAAAGGAAAGGCCAAGAAAGCCTTTCAAGGTGAGAAGCCTTGGCGAGGTCAAGTTTAATGATCATATTCCCTTCCGTTGTTTTTCGGTCTATAGAATCAACCAGCTCTTGGACAAGAAGGATGTTATCCTCAATGTCTCTTCCTTGGACGTAGGCCGCTTGTTTGAGAGAAATGAGCTTAGGCAGTATGGGGGAAAGGCAATTGGCCATGATTTTAGTGCAAATTTTGTTAAAAAAAAGTGCACAAACTAATGGGCCAAAAATCACTAAAGGAGTTGGGGTTGGTTACTTTTGGAATTAGTGCAATAAGGGTGCTTGTGAACATGCGTGGTCGCTTTGCACCTTTGAGAAAATCATGCACTACAAGGAAGAGATCATGGTGAATAATGTCCTAGAAAGTGGAAAAGAAGGTCCCATTGTAGCCATCAATGCTCGCTGCACTGTTTGGATTGAGAGAAAACATTGCCTCCTTCAGTTCCTTCTTGGAAAGCTCGGATAATAAGTGCTGATTATCCTCAACCGAGACTTTGCCCTTGAGAGACTGCTCTAGAAGCGATGGGTCTAAGGCTGCAGAGTTGTTAGCGGTCAAGAGTTCCTTATAGAAGTTAACCCCGGCCTCTTCAATGGGATGCGTATTTTCAGTCCAATTCCCATCTACTTTGATTCTAGAGATGCGTAATCGCTGTCTTTTGGCTGGAAGGGTGGAGAGGAAAAATTTTGAGTTTTGGTCCCCCTCTTTTAGCCACTTTATTCCAGCTTTTTGCTGCCAAAAGGTCTCCTCTTCCGCAAGACACCGCATATGAGTAGCTTGTGCATGGGCCAAAGCAATCTGGTTACTTTGGCTGTGATCTAGTAAGAAAGCTTCTTCCTTACTCTTTACTTCTTGTTCAGCCTTACGCACCTTTGTGAAGACATTACCAAACACCGTATGACTCCAGTTCCTGAGCTCCGCTTTGAGTCTTTTAAGTTTGGAAGCAAGGATGAAAATAGGGGCACCGGTACATTCCAATTGCCAATTGTTACCCACGACCTGCAAAAAATCCTTGTCTGTTTAATCCACATGTTAAGGAATTTAAATGGCTTTGGACCTGGTATTATTGCTGGAATAGCTTTGAGTGGTCCGAACACGTCTTGGGGAGATGTTCAACACTAATATGTTGGAATGCTGCCATGAATTCCGCATTGCATACAAATCTGTCCAGCCACTTCCATACCATGGTACCATACCTATTCCCATGCCAAGTGAATTTACAACCTTGGAAAAGTAAGTCCATCATGCCACAATCATGAAGACAATCATTGAATTCACCTATGGCATCACGGTGCAACGGGTAAGAACCTTGGTATTCATCGAAACTTGAGATAACATTGAAGTCACCTCCAACCAGCCAAGGAGTTTGAGGTTGTACGGCACGGAGATCCTCCCAGAGTGCTCTCCTTTCCGATTTCGTGCATTATGCATAAACAAAAGAAGCTGCCAAAACAGTGTTTTGAGAAGAAGAAGAAATAGAAACATGCAAGAGCTGGTCCGAACTGAAGTTGGGAGCTAATGGCCTAGCTCGCTATTCCAAAAAATCCTTATTTTGCCATTTGTATTACATTCCCAACATTCAAAACCCAGCTTTTGTGCAAAGAAAGAAATTTTAGCTTTATCCACCATTGGTTCCAATAATGCAAGAATATTGATTCGGCGCCGTTTGATGAGTGATTTCAACCTACGCAACGAAGGTTTATTTGCTATCCCCCAAATATTCCATATTAAGATGCTATCCATTTATCACTGAGGGGTGGAGGGCGAGGTGGTAATTGTTCTAGCCAACCGAGTTCGCATTGGCCTTGGCATGGAATAAATTATTTTCCGCCTTTTCTTTTTGGATAAGGACTTACCGGCGTGTTGTGTTGTGGGGAGAGATGGCTGAATATCCTCAGTCGTTGCATGGTTTGCATGAGGAGAGTCATTGTCAGAAAAGTAACATGGTAATTCTTCCATTAATTTACCGTGAGAAATGTTGGAATCATCCAATGAAAGATTATTTGAGGTTCGAGTTTGGGGATGTCCACTTTGGCTGAAATTCAACTTCCTTTAGGACACCCGAAACATCATGTAACTCTTCCAAAATTGAGGTAGCCCCACCAGCCGAAGGATTCAAATTTTGATCTTCCAAGATATCCTCTTGTTGGTTAGAATCTATCTCCTAATTTGAATTATTAACCTTATCCTGGGCTGTTGGAGTGATTCCATGTTTGTTGGCATTTGAATTTTGAATTGCAGGTTGTTGGGATAATCCCTAATCCGTGTTTGTTTGCTCCTCCATGAGTGGTGGTGCCGCCTCATCTGGTGGTTGTTTTTGGGCTGAACTACCACGCATTTGTATGCCATTTGCACTGTGTGAAACACCCGGTAATGGAGCAACCGTGTGTACAGCTGATTGGACAACATCAAGTGGAGCATGGCTGATCATATTTGTCCCTTTGTCAACTAGAGTAGTTGATGTTACTTGCTTCGTTCCCGATGGACCTGCTTCATGATACTTTACGGGTGTCCAGCGCTTTTGGGTAGTCTTTTTTGCTGGATTTTGAATGTTTTCACCTAGAGCCATTGGTTGTTTGGTTAAAAGCAGTTCACCCACCCTGCATGATTCAATAGCATGACCAATTTTCTAGCATTTTGTACAGTAGGATGGTACATCTTCATAGGTGATTCTTTGCCAAATACCTTCCTTTCCCACCCCTAACCAGACCCTTGAAGGGAGTTCGGACAGGAGGTCAACTTCTACGCACACTTTTGCAACGCTTGGCTGAGTAAATTGTTCAGTTGCCATATCTAATTTGAGAGGGGTCCCAACAGCTTGAGCGAGGCTAAAAATAGCGTGCTTATTAAAGAAGATTGCTGGGAGTCCCTCGAGAGTGATCCAAATAGGGACTATGGATGGTTCCTCATCAGTAGTAAAAAGTGGGTGCCACTTGAGGACTCGCATATAATGACCATTCAAGAACCATGTATTCTCTTCAGCCAGCAACGGAGATAATCCTCCTCCAATGAGAATCGAATGAGGACGTGTTTATAGTCATAGATATCCTACTATGAACTGACCTTTGAATCCTATTGTGTGAAAACTTTTACAAAGTGTCTCCATGTTCGGTTTCCCCCTCGGAAAGTTCCCCACAAAAGTAAAAAGAAATGGTGTAGCAAGTTGCTGAATTTCATCATTTTAAAAGAAAACAGCTGGTTCGCCTTTGTGAGATTGGAGGGCCTTTAGGGGTGCATCGAATTTTGGCGTAGGAATGTCTGAATTTTGGCCATCCGAAAGCGCTTGTGCAAAGGTTTTTCGTTTCCCTTCAACCAGTGGTTGAAGGGCAGCCTGATCGGCCATGGCCGAGAAAGCAAAAGAGTTTGTAAGGTCTTGGTTTTTAGAGTGAGAAATGTTGAGAGAAGGAGGAGAAAAAAGTTTCATTTTTAACTTAGGTCCAGCGCATGGTTCTTAATCCATTCTTATTAAAACATATTTATGTTCTTACCTTGTGAAATTTGATCTCATATCTTTTCCAAATGTGCTATGATTGGAACTCCTCTCTGCATGGGAATATTTCACAATCTTACACGACTAATCTCCTTTCTTTGTTTTGAATTGCATATGTTATGTCTCCTTTTGTTGTTCATTGTATAGCTCGATTAGTCGCATTTCTTAGTTCTCAATATTGTACGATTATCACTTCTTCCTTTGTCATTATACAAGTAATTGGCTTCATTTCTCAGTTCTTTTTAAAATAAGGTTAGATAATCATCTTTTGTTCAAAGTCTTTTTCAATTTGGTTCATAATCTAGCATAATTAAATCACATTTTACATTGTTATCATGAGTTATTAGAACTTATTATGTTTCTACATGTACTTTGTTGAGAACTCCTTTCTTGTTTCTTAATCTTATGCGACTTGATCCCAGTTATTAGTATTTAATCTTGTACGATTTGTCCCCTATCTTAGTTCTCAATATCGTACGAGTACAATTCCTTCCACCGTGATTAAGCACGTATACTTGGCCTCATTTCTCACTTATTTCCTCAAAACCATCATATTATATTTTAGTCTGTCTTAATTTGGCCAAATCAAATAGCATTTTAAGTTCTTATCTTGAGTTACGAGATTTACTTTTATAAGAACTCCTTTTCTATTTCTTAATCTGATATGACTCGATCTACTTTGTTAGTTCTTAATCCTGTACGATTAGATCTCCTTTACTGTATAACAATATAGTACGATTACACCTTTCTTTCTTCTCAATATCGTACTATTATAATTTCTTCCTTAATCATTGTGCAGGCATAATTAATAGGCCTCATTTCTCAGTTCTTTTTCTTATACGATTAGATAATCTCTTAATTATAAATCTTTAATGAATACGACCCGCTCTTCGTTCTTTTTAAATCTAATACGACTACTTCTCCTTTATTAGTTCTCAATCTTGTTTGCTTGTATCTCCTTTTACGACTCACAATATATTACGATTAGTCGACTTTCTTAGTTCTCAATATCGTACGATTACACTTCTTCCTTAGTTATTAAGCTAATATAGTTGCCTCCGTTCTCTTTTGAAATAAAATGCGATTAGATCATTCATTTGATCTAAATCTTTTGTGCACAGGTCCCACACATGGTTCTCAATCTAGTCTCACTAAGTCACGTATTAGGGGCTTATCATCCGTTATTAGATATTCTTATCTTTTAAACATGTATGTCAATTAGATCACCTTTCTAGTTTCTTAATTATCTCCCTAATATTTTATCATGTGTTCTCTTTTTGTGATTCATAACATAGAACAGTTAGTCAATTTCTTGGCTCTCAATATCGAACGATCGCAACTTCTTCCTTACTCGTAAAGCAAGTTTGATCGGCCTCATTTCTCTATTCTTTTGCAAATGCTATTAGATGATGTATTAGTTCTAAATCTTCAAGGAATAGGTCCGACGCATGGTTCTTAATCCATTCTTATTAAAACATATTTTTGTTCTTACCTTGTGAAATTTGATCTCATATCTTATCCAAATGTGCTATGATTGGAACTCCACTCATATTTCATAATCTTGCACGACTAATCTCCATTTCTTTGTTCTGAATTGCATATGTTATGTCTCCTTTTGTTGTTCATTGTATAGCGCGATTAGTCGTATTTCTTAGTTCTCAATATTGTACGATTATCACTTCTTCCTTTGTCATTATACAAGGTGTAATTGGCTTCATTTCTCAGTTCTTTTTCAAATAAGGTTAGATAATCATCTTTTGTTCAAAGTCTTTTTCAATTTGGTTCTTAATCTAGCATAATTAAATCACATATTACGTTGTTATCATGAGTTATTAGAACTTATTATGTTTCTACATGTACTTTGTTGAGAACTCCTTTCTTGTTTCTTAATCTTGTGCGACTTGATCCCAGTTATTAGTATATAAGAAACAGGTCGGGTGCTCTAATCAATGTAAAATGTGATTTATTTAGACTAGATTAAGAACTATTTGCCTGTTCTTATAATGAAGCCAATTATCCTCACTTAATGACTAAGGAATAACTTGTAATCCTTCGATATGGAGAACTAAGAAAGGGGAGTACTTTTGATGAGACTTTAATCGTACCATATTAAGAAATGCAAAAGGAGGTCTAATCATATACAATTAAGAACTAATAAAGAAGATTCTGTAATAATAGATTTAGAAATTTGAAAGGAGTCCCAGTAAAAGTACATTTGATAACAAAATGTGTTGTGATAGTTCATGAAAAGAACATGGAATAATTTAATTTGACAACAACAATTACCAAGATCGAGAACTGTTCATAAAAGATTTATAACCTAAAGGTGATCTACTCGTGCTCGAAAAAGAACTTACAAATGAGACCTCCAATACTAGCTTCATCACCTTGGAAGAAGTTGTAATCATACAATATTAAGACACAAAAAGGTTACTAATCTAATTATGTTACAAACCTCAAAGGAGACTTAATCATCCAAGATTAATGATCAATAAAGGACATCTAGTCGTAATCGGACAGAAATAATAGGGGAGTTCTAATCAAAGTACATTTATGTACATAATGTGATCTAATAACTCTCGTAATTGGAACGTACTGAATGTGATTTAATTCTACTAGATTAATAACTAAGAGCAAGTTCCATTAATAAAAGTTTGTTAAGTAAAGGATGATCTGAACGTATTTCATAAATAACAGAGAATTAAAGTCAATTGCACTTGCTTGATGGCTAAGGAAAAAGTTGTAATCAATCGACATTTAGAACTAAGAAATCGGACAAATCGTACTATGTTATGAGCAGCACAATGAGAACTGCTTATAAAACTACAAAAATTAATAAGGAAATTTGGTTGTTTTAGAATAAGAAATAGGTTGGGTGTTCTAATCAATGTGCATTTCAAAAGGACAACGAGATCTAATAACTCGTGAATAGAACATAAAATGTGATTTAATTAGACTGGATGACGAACTATTTGCGGGACCTATTCTTAAAATGAAGCCAATTATCCTTGCTTAACGACTAAGGAATAACTTGTAATCGTTCAATATGGGGAACTAAGAAAGGGGACTGATCGTACCATATTATGAAGCGCAAAGGGAGTAATGTCCAATAATGTATTATTAAGAACTAATAAAAGAAGATTCTGTAATAATAGATTAAGAAATATTATATGAGTTATAATAAAGTACATTGAAACCGTAATGTGATGTGATAGCTCATGATAAGAACATAGAATGGAATTTAACTTGACAAAAAAAATTACCCAAATCCAGAACTGTTCATAAAAGATTTATAACTAAAAGGTGATCTACTCGTACTCAAAAAATAACTGACAAATGAGGCCACTTATACTGGCATAATCACTTTGGAAGAAGTTGTAATCATACGATATTGAGAGTACAAACGATCACTAATCAGATTATGTTACGAACCTCAAAAGAGGTCTAATCATACAAGATTAACGATCAATAAAGGACATCTAGTCGTATTAGGTAAGAAATAATCGGGGAATTCTAATCTAAGTACATTTACATACATAATGTGATCTAATAATGCTCATAATAAGAATGCATAATGTGATTTAACTCGACTAGATTACTGAGCAAGAGCGAGTAGTTCCATTTGTAAAAGATTTTAAAATAAAGGATGATCTGATCATATTTCAAAAATAATAGAGAAATGTGGCCACTTATACTTGCTTGATGGCGAAGTAAGAAGTTGCAATGAATTGATATTAAGAACTAAGAAACTGGACAAATCATACTATGTTTTGAGCAGCACAAGGAGAACTCCTTATAAAACTATACAAACTAATAAGGGAGATCTACTTGTGCGAGAATATGAAATTGGTAGGGTGTTCAAATCAATGTACAGTGTAATTTAATTAGACTGGATTAAGAACTATTTGTGGGACCTATTCCTAAATGAGGCCAAATATCCGTGCCTAATTACTAATCTGGAGAACTAAGAAAGGGGAGTAATCGTACCATGTTATGAAGCACAAAAGGAGGTCTCATCATATATATTATTAAGAACTAATAAAGAAGATTCTGTAATAATAGATTTAGAAATATGAAATGAGTTCCAATAAAAGTACATTTGAAAACATAATGTGATGATGTGATAGCTCAAGATAAGATCATAGAATATAATTTAATTTGACAACAGTAATTACCAAGACCGAGAATTGTTCGTAAAAGATTTATAACCAATAGGTGATCTGCTCGTGCTCGAAAAGAACTGACAAATGAGGCCTCCTATACTAGCTTAATCACTTTGGTAGAAGTTGTAATCATACAATATTATGACACAAAAAAGTCACTAAACTGATTATTTTATGAAACTCGAAGGGGATCTAATCATCCAAGATTAAAGATCAATAAAGGACATCTAGTCCTATTAGGTGAGAAATAATTGGGGAGTTCTAATCGAAGTACATTACATACGTAATGTTATCTGATAACTCTCTTAATAAGAAATCGTAATGTGATTTAATTCGACTAGATTAGTAACAAAGAGCGAGTTCCATTTATAAAACATTTCAAACTAAACGATGATCTGATCGTATTTCAATAATAATAGAGAAATGGGGCTAATTATACTTGCTTGATGGCTAAGCTCTATGAAAAAGCAGTAAACAATCAATATTTAGAACTAAGAAACTGGACAAATCGTATTATGTTATGAGCAGCACAAGGAGAACTCCTTATAAAACTATAAAAACTAGTAAGGGAGATTGAGTAGTATTGGAATAAGAAATAGGTTGGGTGTTCTAGTCAATGTACTTTTGGAAAGCATAATGAGATCTAATAACTCATTATTAGAAAATAAAATGTGATTTAATTAGACTGCATCAAGAACTATTTGCGTCACCCACTCTTAAAATGAGTCCAATTATCCTTGATTAATTACAAAGCATGAACTTGGAATCATTCAATGTGGAGAACTAAGAAAGGTGACTAATCGTACGTGCTTAATCACAGTGGAAGGAGTAGTGCTCGTACGATATTGAGAACTAAGAAAGGGGACAAATCGTACAAGATTAAATACTAATAACTGGGATCAAGTCGCACAAGATTAAGAAACAAGAAAGGAGTTCTCAACAAAGTACAACTAGAAACATAATAATCTTAAGTTCTAATAACTCATGAAAACAACGTAAAATGTGATTTAATTATGCTAAATTAAGAACCACGAATCAGTTCTAATTGAAAAAGACTTTGAACAAAAGATGATTATCTAACCTTATTTGAAAAACAACTGAGAAATGAAGCCAATTACACCTTGTATAATGACAAAGGAAGAAGTGATAATCGTACAATATTGACAACTAAGAAATGCGACTAATCGAGCTATACAATGAACAACAAAAGGAGACATAACATATGCAATTCAGAACAAAGAAAGGAGATTAGTCGTGTAAGATTATGAAATATGAGAGGAGTTCCAATCATAGCACATTTGGAAAAGATATGAGATCAAATTTCACAAGGTAAGAACATAAATATGTTTTAATAAGAATGGATTAAGAACCATGCGCTGGATCTATTCCTTGAAGATTTAGAACTAATACATCATCTAATAGCATTTGCAAAAGAATAGAGAAATGAGGCCGATAAAACTTGCTTTACGATTTCTGTAAGGAAGAAGTTGCGATCGTTCGATATTGAGAGCCAAGAAATTGACTAACTGTTCAATGTTATGAATCGCAAAAGGAGAACACATGATAAAATATTAGGGAGATAATTAAGAAACTAGAAAGGTGATCTAATCGACATACAAGTTGAAAAGATAAGAATATCTAGTAACGGATGATAAGCCCCTAATACGTGACTTAGTGAGACTAGATTGAGAACCATGTGTGGGACCTGTGCACAAAAGAACTAGATCAATTGAATGATCTAATCGTATTCGAAAGAGAACGGAGACAACTATATTAGCTTAATAACTAAGGAAGAAGTGTAATCGTAAGATATTGAGAACTAAGAAAGTCGACTAATCGTAATATATTGTGAGTCGCAAAAGGAGATACAATCACACAAGATTGAGAACTAATAAAGGAGAAGTAGTCGTATTAGATTTAAAAAGAACAAAGAGCGGGTCGTATTCATTAAAGATTTATAATTAAGAGATTATCTATCTATAACTAATAAAAGGCAAAGAACTGAGAAATGAGGCCTATTAATTATGCCTGCACAATGATTAAGAAAGAAATTGTAATAGTGCGATATTGAGAAGAAAGAAAGGGTCTAATCGTACTATATTGTGACACAGTAAAGGAGATCTAATCGTACAGGATTAAGAACTAACAAAGTAGATTGAGTCATATCAGATTAAGAAATAGAACAGGAATTCTTATAAAAGTAAATCTCGTAACTCAAGATAAGAACTTAAAATGCAATTTGATTTGGCCAAATTAAGAACCATGAGTGATAACTATGCATAAAAGACTAAGAACTAAAATATATTATGACGGTTTTGAAGAAATAAGTGAGAAATGTGGCCAAGTATACGTGCTTAATCACAGTGGAAGGAGTTGTACTCGTACGATATTGAGAACTAAGAAAAGGTACAAATCGTACAAGATTAAATACTAATAACTGGGATCAAGTCGCACAAGATTAAGAAACAAGAAAGGAGTTCTCAACAAATGTACATGTAGAAACATAATAAGTTCTAATAAATCATGATAACAACGTAAATGTGATTTAATTATGCTAGATTAAGAACCAAGAATCAGTTCAAATTGAAAAAGACTTGAACAAAAGATGATTATCTAACCTTATTTGAAAAACAACTAAGAAATGAAGCCAATTACACCTTGTATAATGACAAAGGAAGAAGTGATAATCGTACAATATTGAGAACTATGAAATGTGACTAATCGAGCTCTACAATGAACAACAAAAGGAGACATAACATATGCGATTCATAACAAAGAAAGGAGATTAGTTGTGTAAGACTATGAAATATGAGAGGAGCTCCAATCGTAACACATTTGGAAAAGATATGAGATCAAATTTCATAAGGTAAGAACATAAATATGTTTTAATAAGAATGGATTAAAAACCATGCGGCTGGACCTATTCCTTGAAGATTTAGAACAAATCCATCATCTAATAGAATTTGCAAAAGAATAGAGAAATGAGGCCTGATCAAACTTTCTTTACGAGTAAGGAAGAAGTTGCGAATGTTTGATATTGAGAGCCAAGAAATTGACTAACTGTTCTATGTTATGAATCGCAAAGGAGAACACATGATAAAATATTAGGGAGATAATTAAGTAACTAGAAAGGTGATCTAATCGACATACATGTTGAAAAGACAAAAATATAAAATAACGGATGATAAGCCCTTAATACGTGACTTAGTTAGACTAGATTGAGAACCATGTGTGGGACATGTGCACAAAAGATTTAGATCAAATGAATGATCAAATCGCATTCGAAAGAGAACGGAGGCAACTATATTAGCTTAATAACAAAGGAAGAAGTGTAATCGTAAGATATTAAGAACTAAGAAAGTCGACTAATCGTAATATATTGTGGGTCGGAAAAGGAGATACAATCAAACAAGATTGAGAACTAATAAAGGAGAAGTAGTTGTACTAGATTTAAAAAAAACCAAGGGCGGGTCGTATTCATTAAAGATTTATAATTAAATTAAGAAATTATCTAATCGTATAAGGCAAAGAACTGAGAAATGAGGCCTATTAATTATGCCTGCACAATGATTAAGGAAGAAATTGTAATAGTACGATATTGAGAAGAAAGAAAGGGTCTAATCGTACTATATTGTTATACAGTAAATGAGATCTAATCGTACAGGATTAAGAACTAACAAAGTAGATCGAGTCATATCAGATTCAGATATAGAGCAGGAGTTCTTATAAAAGTAAATCTCGTAACTCAAAATAAGAACTTAAAATGCGATTGGATTTGGCCAAATTAAGAACCATGAGTGATAACTATGCATAAAAGAATAAGAACTAAAATATAATATGATGGTTTTGAAAAAATAAGTGAGAAATGTGGCCAAGTATACGTGCTTAATCACAGTGGAAGGAGTTGTACTCGTACGATATTGAGAACTAATAAAGGGGACAAATCGTAGAAGATTAAATACTAATAACTGGGATCGAGTCGCACAAGATTAAGAAACAAGAAAGGAGTTCTCAACAAAGTACATGTAGAAACATAATAAGTTCTAATAACTCATGACAACAGCGGAAAATGTGATTTAATTATGCCAGATTAAGAACCAATAATCAGTTCAAATTGAAAAGACATTGAACAAAAGATGATTATCTAACCTTATTTGAAAAAGAACTGAGAAATGAAGCCAATTACACCTTGTATAATGACAAAGGAAGAAGTGTTAATCTTACAATATTGAGAACTAAGAAATACGACTAATCGAGCTATACAATGAACAACAAAAAGAGACATAACATATGCAATTCATAACAAAGAAAGGAGATTAGTCGTGTAAGATTATGAACTATGAGAGGAGTTCCAATCATAGCACATTTGGAAAAGATATGAGATCAAATTTCACAAGGTAAGAACCTAAATATGTTTTAATAAGAATGGATGCGGCTGGACCTATTCCTTGAAGATTTAGAACTAATACATCATCTAATAACATTTGCAAAAGAATAGAGAATCAATGAGGCCGATCAAACTTGTTTTACGAGTAAGGAAGAAGTTGCTATCGTTCGATATTGAGTGCCAAGAAATTGACTAGCTGTTCTGTCACGCCCCAAAAACGGGATCGTAACACGCACATCTAATGTGTACAAGAGACACCAAAGCGCAAGGCACAAACGAACAGAGCAACAAAATCTAACCGCAATGTAATAGAACCATCAAACCATTTCTTAACTATAATACCGAATATTTCATTTTTTACACAAAAATACGAATTACAAAATTCCTTCTTAGTACAAAAGATGCTCCAACAAAAACAAAGTTCATCAATACAAAACCTATCTAATACACTACCCCTCTCCAAACAAAAGAGAAGCTTGGAAGATTATCCGCAGAGTCCTACCAGTAATGTGGAATCTGAGAAAATCTAAAAGCGCTTATGGGCTTTATGATTTGAAGCGAGCAGTGCAATCTGAAAAATTCTAAGTCATAATCTGAGCATAACTAGCTCAGTGGATATCATAAAAGCGTCTTCAAATGGGGCCAAGCATTTCGATAAAAAGAAAACATAATTATAATAACATTTGCGAAAACCATAGTCATGAAGCAGTTTCTAAAATGTCTCATGCCATTTAACATCAGGCATATCCAAAACATAGCCAAAAAGATCCATTCATTTCAAAACATAGCTAAAATGTCTCATGCCATTTAAACGTCAGGTATGTCCAAAACATAGCCAAAAAAAAATCCAATCATTTCAAAACATAGTATGCTAAAACATAGCGAACAAATCCAAGTACAGTTTCAATCCGGAATTTAATAAAATAGCATGAGTATCTTTTAGGCTCAAAGGTATGTCCAAAACATAGCCAAACAGATCAAATCATTTCAAAACATAGTATGCTAAAGCATAGCTAACAAATCCAAGTATAGTTTCAATCCGGAATTTAATAAAATAGCATGAGTATCTTTTAGGCTCAAAGGTATGTCCAAAACATAGCCAAACAGATCAAATCATTTCAAAACATAGTATGCTATCTATATATTATCTAGATCATACTAACTAGACTCACAATTAGTTTATAATCCGGAATTTAATAAAATAGCATGAGTATCTTTTAGGCTCAATGGTATGACTTTCAGTACTAGCCAGATCTAGTAATCTACCACACCTACTAGTCTGACCGGGAGGTCAAGTTATCCCATCACAAGACCCCGTATCAATTAGTTCATAACATTCACAGAAGTCACCATGGCGTCCCATGGATGACTATAGAACCGGTTCTCCACAAATCACACATTTCCAATCACATCCAAAATTATATACCTAGGTCACCTATGAGCCAAAACAGTCATAAAATGCTTTCATACCAAAAGAGTTTGCAAACATATTAATTGATTAACATAAAATAGCTTGGTCCCGATTTCATATATAATAATTCCAAAACTTGGTAAAAGTGCAGTTCCAAACATCATACACATTCTAAAATCCATTCAAACATATTTCGAAAGTCATTAAACAAAATACAAGTGGAAGAGAATCTATGTTACCCACTAGGATTCAAAGCAAAAACTTCACAAATGATCACAGAACGCGATCGCCGGCGGTAGGTGGCGTGGTACCTAAAACAGATATAAGAGGACTCTTAGAAGAGATGTAGAAGTTAAAGAATGACTAGGGAAGCGAAAACGACGCGAAACGATAGAAAACGACACCAACAGCTCTTTGGTCAAAAATGACCTTTCACAATTTCTGACCAACTTCGACAAGCTAAAACCCCAGTCAAAACACTTAGTTAACCCCTCAAATTCGTATTACAGCTAGTTTAGGAGATAATAAGCTCAGTTTTCCAGAAAAACCTAAAACTTCGCCTCTCCCTAGGCTATAATTAGGCTATCCTCCCTGCCAATAAAATCCAATTCCAAGGTATTCAAGGGACCTTGGTTACAACCCAACTCAAAACAACATATTCAACCAACAAAATCCATAAACGGAAAGATTCACCGGAGCAATAGCCGGGACTATATCAATAGCATTCCACAACAATCCATACCCCATAACCACTGTACATAGAACAATTAACTCTATTACAACATTAGAGCAACAACCTATGGTTGGAATTCCTCTTTACTACTAAACTGAAAATTTTACCTATTAGCCACACGCATGATTCAAACATGCTTCCTAACCATCCCACTACCAAGGAAACACTTTAAACCATCAAAAGATCATTAAAGATCCTTCAAACATAACCAATTATCCAAATTATCCTAGTTGCGCCAAACTTCCGCTTACTTACAAAATGAAGGGAAATCAATTCCACTTGGTTTCAAATCTCAATTCCTATCCAAACTAACCTTAAAACACTCTTAAAACATCATTATGTGCATAGACATAAGCATTCATAGCATAACACTCTAGGGCACATATGGAAGACAAAACCCTAACTCACAATCTTAAAATTTGTAATCTAACCATGGAAAGTTGTTAAAAATCAACCCCAATCACTTCCCAACCTCCAAAACACTAAAAACAACCCATAACATACATAAATCATAACTTATAAGGCTGCAAAACATAAGAGGGTTTATTCGGCCATAAAAAATCCAACAAAACTTGAAATTAAAGCTTGGATCATAAAGCCCATAAGCCATAAATGCAAAAATACATAAAATCTTACCTTCCAAGTGATTTCTACTTGAAATTAAGAAAATAGAACATTGAAAAATGGAGAATTTTAATCGGCCAGTTTTGTTGGATTTTAATTGGAAGAAACAAGCAAGAAGAAGACTTAAAACAAATTCCAAAGTTGACCCAAATAGTACCCATTTGACCTAATAGTCTCCAAGTTGACTATTTGACCCAAAAACTAATTTTTGCTACTAAATTAACATTATAAATCAGCCATCAAACAACACTCACACACCACAATGCACTAATTACACTTAGTCCAATTTTTGACCCGTTTACCCGCCGGAACCGAAATCGCGTAAACCGAAAAATTTGCCGAATTGAAAAACGAATAAGTTGAAGTACTTTATGACTAAAAATAATATGAAAAACATTTTAAACCAATTAAAATCAAAGATATTTCAACAAGGCTATTAAAATACTGGGTTTCACATGTTCTATGTTATGAATCTCAAAAAGAGAACAACACATGATAAAATATTAGGGAGATAATTAAGAAACTAGAACGGTGATCTAATTGACATACATGTTGAAAAGTAAGAATATCTAATAACGGAGGATAAGCCCCTAATACGTGACTTAGTTAGACTAGATTGAGAACCAAGTGGGGAACCTGTGGACAAAAGATTTAGATCAAATGAATGATTTAATCGCTTTCAAAAGTGAACGGAGGCAACTATATTAGCTTAATAACTAAGGAAGAAGTGTAATCGTAAGATATTGAGAACTAAGAAAGTTGACTAATCGTAATATATTGTGAGTCGCAAAAGGAGATACAATCACACAAGATTGAGAACTAATAAAGGAGAAGTAGTCGTATTAGATTTAAAAAGAACAAAGAGCTGGTCGTAATCATTAAAGATTTATAATTAAGAGATTATCTAATCGTAAAAGGCAAAGAACTGAGAAATGAGGCCTATTAATTATGCCTGCACAATGATTAAGGAAGAAATTGTAATCTTACGATATTGAGAAAAAAGAAAGTATCTAATCGTACTTTATTCTGGCACTTAAAGGAGATCTAACCGTACAGGATTAAGAAATAATAAAATAGATCGAGTCATATCAGATTAAGAAATAGAACAGCAGTTCTTATAAAAGTAAATCTCGTTACTCAATATAAGAACTTGAAATGCAATTTGATTAGGCCAAATTAAGAACCATGAGTGATAACTATGCATTAAAGAATAAGAACTAAAATATAATATAATGGTTTTGAAGAAATAAGTGAGAAATGAGGCCAAGTATATGTGCTTAATCATAGTGGAAGGAGTTGTACTCGTACGATATTGAGAATTAAGAACGGGGACAAATCGTACAAGATTAAAATACTAATAACTGGGATCAAGTCGCACCAGATTAAGAAACAAGAAAGGAGTTCTCAACAAAGCACATGTAGAAACATAATAAGTTCATAATAAATCATGATAAAAAGTAAAATGTGATTTAATTATGCTAGATTAACAGCCAAGAATCAGTTCAAATTGAAAAAGACTTTCAACAAAAGATGATTATCTAACTTTATTTGAAAAAGAATTGAGAAATGAAGCCAATTACACCTTGTATAATGACAAAGGAAGAAGTGATAATAGTACAATATTGAGAACTAAGAAATGCGACTAATCGAGTTATACAGAGAAAAACAAAAGGAGACACGACATATGCAATTCAGAACAAAGAAAGGAGATTAGTCTTGTAAGATTATGAAATATGAGAGGAGTTCCAATCATAGCACATTTGGAAAAGATATTATTTCAAATTTCACAAGGTAAGAACCTAAATATGTTTTAATAAGAATGGATGCGGCTGGACCTATTCCTTGAAGATTTAGAACTAATACATCATCTAATAGCATTTGCATAAGAATAGAGAAGAAATGAGGCCAATGAAACTTCCTTTACAAGTAAGGAAGAAGTCGCATATGCGATCGTTCGATATTGAGAGCCAAGAAATTGACTAACTGTTCTATGTTATGAATCGCAAAAGAAAAACACATGATAAAGTATTAGCGAGATAATTAACAAACTAGAAAGGTGATCTAATCAACATACATGTTGAAAAGATGAGAATATCTAATAACGGGTGATAAGCCCCTAATACGCGACTTAGTGGGACTAGATTGAGAACCATGTGTGGGACCTGTGCACAAAAGAACTAGATCAATTGAATGATCTAATCGCATTCGAAAGAGAACGGAGGCAACTATATTAGCTTAATAACTAAGGAAGAAGTGTAATCGTAAGATATTGAGAACTAAGAAAGTCGACTAATCGTAATGTATTGTAAGTCGTAAAATGAGATACAATCAAACAAGATTGAGAAATAATAAAGGAGAAGTAGTCGTATTAGATTTAAAAAAAACCAAGAGCGGGGTGGTATTCATTAAACATTTATAATTAAGAGATTATCTAATCGTATAACAAATATAAGAACTGAGAAATAAGGCCTATTAATTACGCCTGCACAATGATTAAGGAAGAATTTGTAATAGTACGATATTGAGAAGAAAGAAAGGGTCTAATCGTACTATATTATGACACAGTAAAGGAGATCTAATCGTACAGGATTAAAAACTAACCAAGTAGATCGAGTCATATCAGATTAAGAAATAGAACAGGAGTTCTTATAAAAGTAAATCTCGTAATTCAAGATAAGAACTTAAAATACAATTTGATTTGGCCAAATTAAGAACCATGAGTGATAACTATGCATAAAAGAATAAGAACTAAAATATAATATGATGGTTTTGAGGAAATAAGTGAGAATTGGGGCCAAGTATACGTGCTTAATCACAGTGGAAGGAGTTGTACTCATACGATGTTGAGAACTAACAAAGGGGACAAATCGTACAAGATTAAATACTAATAACTGGGATCAAGTCGCACAAGATTAAGAAACAAGAAAGGAGTTCTCAACAAAGTACATGTAGATATAACATAATAAGTTCTAATAACTCATGACAACAGCGGAAAATGTGATTTAATTATGCCAGATTAAGAACCAATAGTCAGTTCAAATTGAAAAGACATTGAACAAAAGATGATTATCTAACCTTATTTGAAAAAGAACTGAGAAATGAAGCCAATTACACCTTGTATAATGACAAAGGAAGAAGTGTTAATCGTACAATATTGAGAACTAAGAAATACGACTAATCGAGCTATACAATGAACAACAAAAAGAGACAGAACAGATGCAATTCAGAACAAAGAAAGGATATTAGACGTGTAAGAATATGAAATATGAGAGGAGTTCCAATCATAGCACATTTGGAAAAGATATGAGATCAAATTTCACAAGGTAAGAACCTAAATATGTTTTAATAAGAATGGATGCGGCTGGACCTATTCCTTGAAGATTTAGAACTAATACATCATCTAATAACATTTGCAAAAGAATAGAGAAGAAATGAGGCCAATGAAACTTGTTTTACAGGTGTAAGGAAGAAGTTATGATCGTTCGATATTGAGGGCCAAGAAATTGACTAACTGTTCTATGTTATGAATCGCAAAAGAAGAACACATGATAAAATATTAGGGAGATAATTAAGAAACTAGAAAGGTGATCTAATCGACATACAAGTTGAAAAGATAAGAATATCTAGTAACGGATGATAATCCCCTAATACGTGACTTAGTGAGACTAGATTCAGAACCATGTGTGGGACCTGTGCACAAAAGAACTAGATCAATCTGAATGATCTAATCGCATTCGAAAGAGAACGGAGACAACTATATTAGCTTAATAACTAAGGAAGAAGTGTAATCGTAAGATATTGAGAACTAAGAAAGTCGACTAATTGTAATATATTGTGAGTCGCAAAAGGAGATACAATCAAACAAGATTGAGAACTAATAAAGGAGAAGTAGTCGTATTAGATTTAAAAAAAACCAAGAGCGGGTTGTATTCATTAAAAATTTATATTTAAGAGATTATCTATAATACTCTTAAATATAATGATATAACAAAAAGAACTGAGAAATGAGGCCTATTAATTATGCCTGCACAATGATTAAGGAAGAATTTGTAATAGTACGATATTGAGAAGAAAGAATGGGTCTAATCGTACTATATTATGACACAGTAAAGGAGATCTAATCGTACAGGATTAAGAACTAACAAAGTTGATCGAGTCATCAGATTAAGAAATAGAACAGGAGTTCTTATAAAAGTAAAATCTCGTAACTCAAGATAAGAACTTAAAATGCAATTTGATTTGGCCAAATTAAGAACCATGAGTGATAACTATGCATAAAAGAATAAGAACTAAAATATAATATGATGGTTTTGAAGAAATAAGTGAGAAATGTGGCCAAGTATACGTGCTTAATCACAGTGGAAGGAGTTGTACTCGTACGATATTGAGAACTAAGAAAGGGGACAAATCGTACAAGATTAAATACTAATAACTGGGATCAAGTCGCACAAGATTAAGAAACAAGAAAGGAGTTCTCAATAATCTAGTATATGTAGAAATATAATAAGTTCTAATAACTCATGATTACAACGTAAAATGTGATTTAATTATGCTAGATTAAGAACCAAGAATCAGTTCAAATTGAAAAAAACTTTGAACAAAAGATGATTATCTAAACTTATTTGAAAAAGAACTGAGAAATGAAGCCAATTACACCTTGTATAATGACAAAGGAAGAAGTGATAATAGTACAATATTGAGAACTAAGAAATGCGACTAATCGAGCTACACAGAGAACAACAAAAGGAGACATAACATATGCAATTCACAGAACAAAGAATGGAGATTAGTCGTGTAAGATTGTGAAATATGAGAGGAGTTCCAATCATAGCACATTTGGAAAAGATATTATTTAAAATTTCACAAGGTAAGAACCTAAATATGTTTTAATAAGAATGGATGCGGCTGGACCTATTCCTTGAAGATTTAGAACTAATACATCATCTAATAGCATTTGCGAAAGAATAGAGAAGAAATGAGGCCAATGAAAACTTGCTTTACGAGTAAGGAAGAAGTTGCGATCGTTCGATATTGAGAGCCAAGAAATTGACTAACTGTTCTATGTTATGAATCGCAAAAGGAGAACACATGATAAAATATTAGGGAGATAATTAAGAAACTAGAAAGGTGATCTAATCAACATGCATGTTGAAAAGATAAGAATATCTAATAACGGATGATAAGCCCCTAATACGTGACTTAGTTGGACTAGATTGAGAACCATGTGTGGGAACTGTGCACAAAAGATTTAGATCAAATGAATGATCTAATCGCATTCGAAAGAGAACGGAGGCAACTATATTAGCTTAATGACTAAGGAAGAAGTGTAATTGTAAGATATTGAGAACTAAGAAAGTCGACTAATTGTAATATATTATGAGTCGCAAAAGGAGATACAATCAAACAAGATTGAGAACTAATAAAGGAGAAGTAGTCGTATTCGATTTAAAAAAACCAAGAGCGGGTCGTATTCATTAAAGATTTATAATTATAAGAGATTATCTAATCGTATAAGAAAAAGAACTGAGAAATGAGGCCTATTAATTATGCCTGCACAATGATTAAGGAAGAAATTGTAATAGTACGATATTGAGAAGAAAGAAAGGGTCTAATTGTACTATATTGTTATACAGTAAAGGAGATCTAATCGTACAGGATTAAGAACTAACAAAGTATATCGAGTCATATCAGATTCAGAAATAGAGCAGGAGTTCTTATAAAAGTAAATCTCGTAACTCAAAATAAGAACTTAAAATGCGATTGGATTTGGCCAAATTAAGAACCATGAGTGATAACTATGCATAATAGAATAAGAACTAAAATATAATATGATGGTTTTGAAGAAATAAGTGAGAAATGAGGGCAAGTATACGTGCTTAATCACAGTGGAAGGAGTTGTACTGGTACAATATTGAGAACTAAGAGGGACAAATCGTACAAGATTAAATACTAATAACTGGGATCAAGTTGCATAAGATTAAGAAACAAGAAAGGAGTTCTCTCAACAAAGTACATGTAGAAACATAATAAGTTCTAATAACTCATGATAACAACGTAATATCTGATTTAATTATGCTAGATTAAGAACCAAGAATCAGTTTAAATTGAAAAAGACTTTGAACAAAAGATGATTATCTAACCATATTTGAAAAAAAACTGAGAAATGAAGCCAATTACACCTTGTATAAGGACAAAGGAAGAAGTGATAATCGTACAATATTGAGAACTAAGAAATGCGACTAATCGAGATATACAATGAACAACAAAAGGAGACATAACATATGCAATTCAGAACAAAGAAAGGAGATTAGTCGTGTATGATTATGAAATATGAGAGGAGTTCCAATCATAGCACATTTGGAAAAGATATGGGATCAAATTTCACAAGGTAAGAACATAAATATGTTTTAATAAGAATGGGTTAAGAACCATGCGCTGGACCTAAGTTAAAAACGAAACTTTTTTCTCTTCCTTCTCTCTACATTTCTCACTATACTTTTCGTTTTTACGATTAAAGCATAATGAGATCTAATAAGTCATGATTAGAAAATAAAATGTGATTTAATTAGACTGCATCAAGAACTATTTGCGTCATGCATTCTTAAAATGAGGCCAATTATCCTTGATAAATGACTAAGCATGAATTTGGAATCATTCGACATGGAGAACCAAGAAAGGGGACTAATCGTACCATATTAAGAAATGCAAAAGGAGGTCTTGTCATATATTATGAAGAACTTATAAAGAATATTCTCTAATAATGGAATAAGAAATATGAAAGGAGTTCTAACAAATGTACAGTTGCAAACATAATGTGATGTGATAGCATAAGATAAGAACATGGAATATAATTTAATTCAACAACAATAAGTACCAAGACCGAGCACTGTTCATAAAAGATTTATAAACAAGAGGTGATCTACTCGTGCTCGAAAAAGAACTGACAAATGAGGCCACTTATACTGGCTTAATCACTTTTGAAGAAGTTGTAATCATACGAGATTAAGATAACAGACTTGTATCTAGGTCAGAGTATGTTACGAACCTCAAAGATGATCTAATCATCCAAGATTAATGTTAAATAAAGGAAATCTAGTCGTATTAGGTGAGAAATAATTGGGAGTTCTAATCAAAGTACATTTACATACGTAATGTTATCTAATAACTCTCTTAATAAGAGAAATCATACTGTGATTTAATTCGACTGGATTCGTAACGAAGAACGAGTTCCATTTATAAAAGATTTTGAACTAAAGGATGGTTTGATCGTATTTCAATAATAGCAGAGAAATGGGGCCAATTATACTTGCTTGATGGCTAAGGAAAAAGTTGTAATCAATCGATATTTAGAACTTAGAAATAGGACAATCGTACTATGTTATGAGCAGCACAAGGATAACTGCTTATAAAACTACAAAAACTAATAAAGGAAATCTGGTTGTGTTAGAATAAGAAATACGTTGGGTGTTCTAATCAATGTACATTTCAAAAGGATAATGAGATCCAATAACTCATGATTAGAACATAAAACAGTCTTGTGATTTAATTAGACTGGATGAAGAACTATTTACGGGACCTATTCTTAAAATGAAACCAACTATCCTTACTTAAGGACTAAGGAATAACTTGTAATCGTTCGATATGGAGAACTAAGAAAGGGGACTAATAGTACAATATTATGAAATGCAAAAGGAAGTCTAGTCATATATTATGAAGAACTAACAAACAAGGTTCTCTAAGAATAGATTTAGAAATATGAAAGGAGTTCTAACAAAAGTACATTTGCAAACATAATGTGATGTAATTCGACTAGATTAATAACCAGGAGCGAGTTCCATTTATAAAAGATTTCGAACTAAAGGATGATCTGATTGTATTTAAAAAATAACAAAGAAATGAGGCCAATTACACTTGCTTGATGGCTAAGGATAAAGTACTATCAATCGATATTTAGAACAAAGAAACTGGACAAATCGTAGTATGTTATGAGCAGCACAAGGTGAACTCCTTATAAAATAGTAGAAACTAATAAGGGAGATCTCTCTAGTTGTGTTAGAATAAGAAACAGGTTGGGTGTTCTAATCAATGTACTTTTTGAAAGCATAATGAGATCTAATAACTCATGATCAAAACATAAAATGTGATGTAATTAGACTGTAATAAAAACTGTTTGCGTCACCCATTCTTAAAATGAGGCCAATTATCCATGCTTAATGACTAAGGAAGAACTTGGAATCATTCGATATGGAGAATTAAGAAAGGCTACTAATCGTACCATATAATGAAATGCAAAAGGAGGTCTAATCGTGTAATATTAAGAAATAATAAAGCAGATTCTCTGATAATAGATTATGAAATATGAAAGGATTTCTAATAAAAGTACATTTGAAAACATAATGTGATGTCATACCACAAGATAAGAAAACAGAATGTAATTAAATTCGACAACAATAAGTATCAAGACCGAGATATGTTCATAAAAGATTTATAACCAAGAGGCGATCTACTCGTGCTCGAAAAAGAACTGACAAATGAGGCCACTTATACCTGGCTTAATCACTTTTGAAGAAGTTATAATCATACGATATTAAGACAACAAAAGGTCACTAATCAAAGTATGTTACAAACCTCAGAGGAGATCTAATAATGCAAGATTAATGATCAATAAAGGACATCTAGTCGCATTAGGAAAGAAATAATTAGGCAGTTCTAATCAGAGTACATTTACGTACATAATGTGATCTAATAACGCTAAGAATAGGAATGCTTAATGTGATTTAATTCGACTAGATTAATGACCCAGAGCGAGTTCCATTTATAAAAGATTTCGAACTAAAGAATGATCTAATCATGTTTCAAAAATAACAGAGAATTAAGGTCAATTATACTTGCTTGATGGCTAAGGAAAAAGTTGTAATCAATCGGCATTCAGAACTAAGAAACTGGACAAATTGTACTATGTTATGAGCAAAACAAAGAGAACTCCTTATAAACCTACGCAAACTAATAAGGGAAATCTGGTTGTGTTGTAGGGTGTTCTAATCAATGTACATTGATTAATTTAAAAAGGATAATGAGATCTAATAACTCATAATTAGAACATAAAATGTGATTTAATTAGACGGGATGAAGAATTATTTGCAGGACCTATTTTTAAAATGAAGCCAATTATCCTTGCTTAATGACTAAGGAATAACTCATAATCGTTCGATATGGAGAACTAGGAAAGGGGAGTAATCGTACCATATTATGAAGCGCAAAAGAAGGTCTAATAATATATTATTAAGAACCAATAAAGAAGATTCCGTAATAATAGATTTAGAAATATGAAATGAGTTCTAAAAAAAGTACATTTGAAAACATAATGTAATGTGATAGCTCAAGATAAGAACATAGAATATAGTTTAATTTGACAACAGTAATTACCAAGAACGAGAACTGTTCGTAAAAGATTATAACCAAAAGGTGATCTACTCATACTCAAAATAGAACTGACAAATGAGACCACTTATACTGGCATAATCACTTTGGAAGAAGTTGTAATCATACGATATTGAGACTATAGATAAAGGTCACTAATCAGATTATGTTACGAACCTCAAAGGAGATCTAATCATACAAGATTAATGATCAATATAGTGCCGCTAGTCGTATTAAGTAAGAAATAGTAGGGAAGATCTAATCAAAGTACATCTACATACGTAAAATTTTTCTAATAACTCTCATAATAAGAAATCATAATGTGATTTAATTCGACTAGATTAGTAACCAAGTGCGACTTCCATTTATAAAAGATTTCGAACTAAGAATGATATGATCGTATTTCAAAAATAACAAGGAAATGCGGCCAATTATACTTGCTTGATGGCTAAGGAAAAAGTAGTAATCAATCGATATTTAGAACTAAGAAACAAGACAAATCGTATTATGTAATGAGCAGTACAAGGAGATCTTCTAAAACTATAAAAACTAATAGGGAGATCTAGTTTTGTAAGAATAAGAAATAGTAGGTTGTTCTAATCAATGTAAAATGTGATTTATTTAGACTGGATTATGAACTATTTGTGGTACCATATTCTTAAAATAAGGGTCAATTATCCTTGCTTAATGACAAAGGAATAACTTGTAATCATTTGATACGGAGAACTAAGAAAGGGGAGTAATCGTACCATATGATATACTAAGAGACACTTTCTCCTCATTTTCTCTACACTTTCTCTCTCCAAAATACCAAACACTCTTGGCTAAACACTCGGCATGGCCAATCAAGAAGCCCTTCAACCGTTGGCTGGAGGGCAGCCGAGATCCTTTGGACAAATACTAATAACTTGATACACATTATTAGCATTTAATCTTGTACGATTTGTCCCATTTCTTAGTTCTCCATATCGTACGAGTACAACTCCTTCCACTGTGATGAAGCACGTATACTTGGCCTCATTTCTCACTTATCTCTTCAAAACCATCATATTATATTTTAGTTCTTATTCTTTTATGCATAGTTATCACTCATGGTTCTTAATTTGGCCAAATCATATCGCATTTTAAGTTCTTATCTTGAGTTACGAGATTTACTTTGATATAAGAACTCCTGTTCTATTTCTTAATCTGATATGACTCGATCTACTTTGTTAGTTCTTAATCCTGTACGATTAGATCTCCTTTACTGTGTCACAATATAGTACTATTACACCCTTTCTTTCTTCTCAATATCGTACTATTACAATTTCTTCCTTAATCATTGTGCAGGCATAATTAATAGGCCTCATTTCTCAGTTCTTTTTCATATACGATTAGATAATCTCTTAATTATAAATCTTTAATGAATACGACCCGCTCTTGGTTCTTTTTAAATCTAATACGACTACTTCTCCTTTATTAGTTCTCAATCTTGTTTGATTGTATCACCTTTTGCGACTCACAATATATTACGATTAGTCGACTTTCTTAGTTCTCAATATCTTACAATTACACTTCATCCTTAGTTATTAAGCTAATATAGTTGCCTCCGTTCTCCTTCGAATGCGATTAGATCATTCATTTGATCTAAATCTTTTGTGCACAGGTCCCACACATGGTTCTCAACTCAATCTAGTCTCACAAAGTCACGTCTTAGGGGCTTATCATCCGTTATTAGATATTCTTATCTTTTCAACTTGTATGTCGATTAGTTCACCTTTCTAGTTTCTTAATTATCTCCGTAATATTTTATCATGTGTTCTCCTTTTGCGATTCATAACATAGAACAACTAGTCAATTTCTTGGCTCTCAATAACGAACGATCGCAACTTCTTCCTTACTTGTAAAGCAAGTTCGATTGGCCTCATTTCTCTATTCTTTTGCAAATGCTATTAGATGATGTATTTGTTCTAAATCTTGAAGGAATAGGTCCAGCGCATGGTTCTTAATCCATTCTTATTAAAACAGATTTATGTTCTTACCTTGAGAAATTTGATCTCATATCTTTTCCAAATGTGCTATGATTCGAACTCCTCTCATATTTCATAATCTTACACGACTAATCTCCTTTCTTTGTTCTGCGAATTGCATAAGTTATGTCTCCTTTTGTTGTTCATTGTATAGCTCGATTAATAGTCACATTTCTTAGTTCTCAATATTGTACTATTATCACATCTTCCTTTGTCATTGTACAAGGTGTAATTGGCTTCATTTCTCTGTTCTTTTTCAAATAAGGTTAGATAATCATCTTTTGTTGAAAGTCTTTTTCAATTTGAACTGATTCTTGGTTCTTAATCTACCATAATTAAATCACATTTTACGTTGTTATCTTGAGTTGTTAGAACTTATTATGTTTCTACATGTACTTTGTTGAGAACTCCATTCTTGTTTCTAAATCTTATGCGATTTGATCCCAGTTATTAGTATTTAATCTTTTACCATTTGTCCCCTTTCTTAGTTCTCAATATCGTACGAGTACAACTCCTTCCACTGTGATTAAGCACGCATACTTGGCCTCATTTCTCACTTATTTCTTGAAAACCACCATATTATATTTTAGTTCTTATTCTTTTATGCATAGTTATCACTAATGGTTCTTAATTTGGCCAAATCAAATCGCATTTTAAGTTCTTATCTTTTCTTCATGTGAGTTACGAGATTTACTTTTATAAGAACTCCTGTTCTACTTTTTAATCTAATATGACTCGATCTACTTTGTTTGTTCTTATATCTTTTCCAAATGTGCTATGATTGGAACTCCTCTCATATTTCATAATCTTACACGACTAATCTCCTTTCTTTGTTCTGTGAATTGCCTATGTTATGTCTCCTTTTGTTGTTCATTGTGTAGCACGATTAGTCATATTTCTTAGTTCTCAATATTGTACGATTATCACTTCTTCCTGTGTCATTACACAGGGTGTGTAATTGGCATCATTTCTTAGTTCTTTTTCAAAAATAGGTTAGATAATCATCTTTTGATCAAACTCTTTTTCAATTTGAACTGATTCTTGGTTCTTAATCTACCATAATTAAATCACATTTTACGTTGTTATCATGAGTTGTTAGAGCTTATTACGTTTCTACATGTACTTTGCTGAGAACTCCTTTCCTGTTTCTTAATCTTATGCGACTTGATCCCAGTTATTAGGTATTTAATCTTGTACGATTTGTCCCCTTTCTTAGTTCTCAATATTGTACGAGTACAAATCTTTCCACTGTGATTAAGCACGTATACTTGGCCTCATTTCTCACTTATTTCTTCAAAACCATCATATTATATTTTAGTTCTTATTCTTTTATGCATAGTTATCACTCATGGTTCGTAATTTGGCCAAATCAAATCGCATTTTAAGTTTTTATCTTGAGTTACGAGATTTACTTTTATAAGAACTCCTGTTCTATTTCTTAATCTGATATGACTCGATCAACTTTGTTAGTTCTTAATCCTGTACGATTAGATGTCCTTTACTGTGTCATAATATAGTACGATTAGACCCTTTCTTTCTTCTCAATATCGTACTTTTACGATTTCTTCCTTAATCATTGTGCAGGCATAATTAATCGGCATCATTTCTCAGTTCTTTTTCTTATACGATTAGATAATCTCTTAATTATAAATCGTTAATGAATACGACACGCTGTTGGTTCTTTCATAAATCTAGTACGACTACTTCTCCTTTATTAGTTCTCAACCATGTTTGATTGTGTCTCCTTTTGCGACTCACAATATATTACGATTAGTCGACTTTCTTAGTTCTCAATGTCTTACGATTACACTTGTTCCTTAGTTATTAAGCTAATATAGTTGCCTCCGTTCTCTTTCGAATGCGATTAGATCATTCATTTGATCTAAATCTTTTGTGCACAAGTCCCACACATGGTTCTCAATCTAGTCTAACTAAGTCACGTATTAGGGGCTTATCATCCGTTATTTGATATTCTTATCTTTTCAAAATGTATGTCGATTAGATCACCTTTCTAGTTTCTTAATTATCACCCTATTATTTTATCATGTGTTATCCTTTTGCGATTCATAACACAGAACAGTTAGTCAATTTCTTGGCTGTCAATATCGAACGATCGCAACTTCTTCCTTACTCGTAAAACAAGTTTGATCGGCCTCATTTCTCTTTTCTTTTGCAAATGCTATTAGATGCACATCTATGTATTAGTTCTAAATCTTCAAGGAATAGGTCCAGCGCATGGTTCTCAATCCATTCTTATTAAAACATATTTATGTTCTTACCTTGTGAAATTTGATCTCATATCTTTTCCAAATGTGCTATGATTGGAACTCCTCTCATATTTCATAATCTTACACAACTAATCTACTTTCTTTCTTCTGAATTGCATATGTTGTGTCTCCTTTTGTTGTTCATTGTATAGCTCGATTAGCCGCATTTCTTAGTTCTCAATATTGTACGATTATCACTTCTTCCTTGGTCATTACACAAGGTGTGTAATTGGCATCATTTCTCAGTTCTTTTTTAGATAAGGTTTGGTAATCATCTTTTGATCAAACTCTTTTTCAATTTGAACGGATTCTTGGTTAATTATCTAGCATAATTAAATCACATTTTACGTTGTTATTATGAGTTGTTAGAACTTATTACGTTTCTACATGAACTTTGTTGAGAACTCCTTTCTTGTTTCTTAATCTTATGGATCGACTTGATCCCAGTTATTAGTATTTAATCTTGTTCAATTTGTCCCAGAATAGGAGTTCTTAATATCGTAAGTACAACTCCTTCCACTATGATTAAGCACGTATACTTGGCCTCATTTCTCACTCATTTCTTCAAAACCGTCGTATTATATTTTAGTTCTTATTCTTTTCTGCATAGTTATCACTCATGGTTCTTAATTTGGCCAAATCAAATCGCATTTTAAGTTCTTATATTGAGTTACGAGATTTAATTTTGTAAGAACTCCTGTTCTATTTCTTAATATAATATGACTCGATCTACTTTGTTAGTTCTTAATTCTGTACGATTAGATCTCCTTTATTGTGTCATAATATAGTACGATTAGACCCTTTCTTTCTTTTCAGTATCGTACTATTACGATTTCTTCCTTAATCGTTGTGCAGGCATAATTAATAGGCCTCATTTCTCAATTGTTTTTCTTAAACGATTAGATAATCTCTTAATTATAAATCTTTAACGAATACTGACCCGCTCTTGGTTCTTTTTAAATCTAATACGACTCCATCTCCTTTATTAGTTCTCAATCTTGTTTGATTGTATCTCCTTTTGCAACTCACAATATATTACGATTAGTCGACTTTCTTAGTTCTCAATATCTTACGATTACACTTCTTCCTTTGTTATTAAGCTAATATAGTTGCCTCCGTTCTCTTTCGAATGCGAGTAGATCATTCATTTGATCAAAATCTTTTGTGCACAGGTCCCACACATGGTTCTCAGTCTAGTCTAACTAAGCCACGTATTAGGGGCTTATCATCCGTTATTAGATATTCTTATGTTTTCAACGTGTATGTCGATTAGATCACCTTTCTAGTTTCTTAATTATCTCCCTAATATTTTATCATGTGAACTCCTTTTGCGATGCATAACATAGAACAGTTAGTCAATTTCTTGGCTGTCAATATCGAACGATCCCAACTTCTTCCT
Organism: Cinchona pubescens; assembly: GCA_025175665.1. Lineage (NCBI taxonomy): Eukaryota > Viridiplantae > Streptophyta > Magnoliopsida > Gentianales > Rubiaceae > Cinchona > Cinchona pubescens. The sequence continues at coordinate 4,139,481 of JANKKI010000232.1, forward strand.
TACTCGTAATGCAAGTTTGATCGGCCGCATTTCTCTATTCTGATCTTTGCAAATGCTATTAGATGACGTATTACTTCAGAATCTTCAAGGAATAGGTCCAGCGCATGGTTCTTAATCCATTCTTATTAAAACATATTTATGTTCTTACCTTGTGAAATTTGATCTCGTATCTTTTACAAATGTCCTATGATTGGAACTCCTCTCATATTTCATAAGCTTACCCGACTAATCTCCTTTCTTTGTTCTGAATTGCATATGTTACGTCTCCATTTGTTGTTCATTGTATAGCTCGATTAGTCGCATTTCTTAGTCCTCAATATTGTACGATTATCACTTCTTTCTTTGTCATTACACAAGGTGTGTAATTGGCTTCATTTCTCCGTTCTTTTTGAAATAAGGTTAGATAATCATCTTTTGTTCAAACTCTTTTTCAATTTGAACTGATTCTTGGTTCTTAATCTAGCATAATTAAATCACATTTTACGTTGTTATCATGAGTTCTTAGAATCTTACACGACTAATCTCCTTTCTTTGTTCTGAATTGCATTATATGTTATGTCTCCTTCTATTGTTCATTATATAGCTCGATTAGTTGCATTTCTTAGTTCTCAATATTGTATGATTATCACTCCTTCCTTTGTCATTACTCATGGTTCTTAATTTGGCCAAATCAAATCGTATTTTAAGTTCTTATCTTGAGTTACGGGATTTAATTTTGCAAGAACTCCTGTTCTATTTCTTAATATGTTATGACTCGATCTACTTTGTTAGTTCTTAATTCTGTACGATTAGATCTCCTTTACTGTGTCATAATATTGTACGATTAGACCCTTTCTTTCTTCTCAGTATTGTACTATTACGATTTCTTCCTTAATCGTTGAGCAGGCATAATTAATAGGCCTCATTTCTCAATTCTTTTTCAAAAAATGATTAGATAATCTCTTAATTATAAATCTTTAATGGATACGACCCGCTCTTGGTTCTTTTTAAAACTAATACGACTCCATCTCCTTTATTAGTTCTCAATCTTGTTTGATTGTATCTCCTTTTGAGAGCGACTCACAATATATTACGATTAGTCGACTTTCTTAGTTCTCAATATCTTACGATTACACTTCTTCCTTTGTTATTAAGCTAATATAGTTGCCTCCGTTCTCTTTCGAATGCGAGTAGATCATTCATTTGATCAAAATCTTTTGTGCACAGGTCCCACACATGGTTCTCAATCTAATCTAACAAAGTCACGTATTAGGGGCTTATCATCCGTTATTAGATATTCTTATCTTTTCAACTTGTAAGTCGATTAGATTACCTTTCTAGTTTCTTAATTATCTCTCTAATATTTTATCATGTGATCTCCTTTTGCGATGCATAACATAGAACAGTTAGTCAATTAGATTGGCTGTCAATATCGAACGATCGCAACTTCTTCCTTACTCGTAAAGCAAGTTTGATCCGCCTCATTTCTCTATTCCTTTGCAAATGCTATTAGATGATGTATTAGTTCTGAATCTTCAAGGAATAGGTCCAGCGCATGGTTCTTAATCCATTCTTCTTTAAAACATATTTATGTTCTTACCTTGTGAAATTTGATCTCATATCTTTTCCAAATGTGCTACGATTGGAGCTCCTCTCATATTTCATAATCTTACACAACTAATCTCCTTTCTTTGTTCTGAATTGCATATGTTATGTCTGCTTTTGTTGTTCTTTGTATAGCTCGATTAGTCAAATTTCTTAGTTCTCAATATTGTACGATTATCACTTCTTCCTTTGTCATTATACAAGGTGTAATTGGCTTCATTTCTCAGTTCTTTTTCAAATAAGGTCAGATAATCATATTTTGTTCAAATTCTTTTTCAATTTCAACTGATTCTTGGTTCTTAAACTAGAATAATTAAATCACATTTTACGTTGTTATCATGAGTTATTAGAACTTATTATGTTTCTAGATGTACTTTGTTGAGAACTCATTTCTTGTTTCTTAATCTTATGCGACTTGATCCTAGTTATAGTTCTCAATATCGTACGAGTACAAATCCTTCCACTGTGATTAAGCTCAAAACGTATAGTTGGCCTCATTTCTCACTTATTAGTTCAAAAGATCATATTATATTTTAGTTCTTATTCATTTATGCAGAGTTATCACTCATGGTTCTTAATTTGGCCAAATCAAATCGCATTTTAAGTTCTTGTCTTGAGTTATGAGATTAATTTTTATAAGAACTCCTGTTCTATTTCTTAATCTGATATGACTCGATCGACTTTGTTAGTTCTTAATCCGGTACGATTAGATCTCCTTTACTGTGTCATAATATAGTACGATTAGACCCTTTCTTTCTTCTCAATATCGTACTAGAGAATATCTTCCTTAATCATTGTGCAGGCATAATTAATAGGCATCATTTCTCAGTTCTTTTTCAGATACGATTAGATAATCTCTTAATTAGAAATCTTTAATGAATACGTCCCGCTCTTGGTTCTTTTTAAATCTGGTACGACTACTTCTCCTTTATTAGTTCTCAACCTTGTTTGATTGTGTCTCCTTTTGCGACTCACAATATATTAAAAGAAACGATTAGTCGACTTTCTTAGTTCTCAATATCTTACGATTACACTTCTTCCTTAGTTACTTAGCTAATATAGTTGCCTCTGTTCTCTTTCAATTGCGATTAGATCATTCATTTGATCTAAATCTTTTGTGCACAGGTCCCACACATGGTTCTCAATCTAGTCTAACTAAGTCATGTATTAGGGGCTTATCATCCGTTATTAGATATTCTTATCTTTTCAACATTTATGTCGATTAGATCACCATTCTAGTTTCTTAATTATCTCCCTAATATTTTATCTTGTGATCTCCTTTTGCGATGCATAACATAGAACAGTTAGTCAATTTCTTGACTGTCAATATCGACAGATCTAGAACTAGGAAATTACTCGTAAAGCAAGTTTGATCGGCCTCATTTCTCTATTCTTTTGCAAATGCTATTAGACGACGTATTACTTCTGAATCTTCAAGCAATAGGTCCAGCGCATGGTTCTTAATCCATTCTTATTAAAACATATTTATGTTTTTGAGTGATTTAAAATAAGGTTGGATAATCATCTTTTGTTGATACTCTTTTTCAATTTGAACTGATTCTTGGTTCTTAATCTAGCATAATTAAATCACATTTTACGTTGTTATCACGAGTTTTTAGAATCTTACACGGCTAATCTCCTTTCTTTGTTCTGAATTGCATATGTTATGTCTCCTTTTGTTGTTCATTGTATAGCTCGATTAGTCGCATTTCTTAGTTCTCAATATTGTACGATTATCACTTCTTCCTTTGTCATTACACAAGGTGTGTAATTGGCTTCATTGCTCATTTCTTTTTCAAATAAGGTTAGATAATCATCTTTTGTTCAAACTCTTTTTTAACAAGAACTGATTCTTGGTTCTTAATCTATTATAATTAAATCACATTTTACGTTGTTATCATTAGTTGATAGCACTTATTATGTTTCTACATGACTTTGTAGAGAACTCCATTCTTGTTTCTAAATCTTATGCAACTTGATCCCAGTTATTAGTATTTAATCTTTTACGATATTTGTCCCCTTTCTTAGTTCTCAATATCGTACGAGTACAACTCCTTCCACTGTGATTAAGCATGTATACTTGGCCTCATTTCTCACTTATTTCTTACTAATTGATCATATTATATTTAGTTCTTATTCTTTTATGCAGAGTTATCACTCATGGTTCTTAATTTGGCCAAATCAAATCACGTTTTAAGTTCTTATCTTGAGTTACGAGATTTGCTTTTGCAAGAACTCCTGTTCTATTTCTTAATCTGGTATGACTCGATCTACTTTGTTAGTTCAACCTGTACGATTAGAATCTCCTTTACTGTGTCATAATATGGTACGATTAGACCATTTCTTTCTTCTCAATATCGTACTTTTACGATTTCTTCCTTAATCATTGTGCAGACCTAATTAATAGGCCTCATTTCTCAGTTCTTTTTCTTATACGATTAGATAATCTCTTAATTATAAATCTTTAATGAATACGACCCGCTCTTGGTTCTTTTTAAATCTAGTATGACTACTACAATCTCCTTTATTAGTTATCAACCTTGTTTGATTGTTGTATTTCCTTTTGCGACTCACAATATATTACGATTAGTCGACTTTCTTAGTTCTCAATATCTTACGATTACACTTCTTCCTTAGTTATTAAGTTAATATACTTGCCTCCGTTCTCTTTCGAATGCGATTAGATGATTCATTTGATCTAAATCTTTTGTGCACAGGTCCCACACATGGTTCTCAATCTAGTCTAACTAAGTCACGTATTAGAGTCTTATCATCCGTTATTAGATTTTCTTATCTTTTCAACATATATGTCGATTAGATAAACTTTCTAGTTTCTTAATTATCTCCCTAATATTTTATCATGTGGGTTCTCCTTTTGCGATTCATAACATAGAACAGTTAGTCAATTTCTTGGCTCTCAATATCGAACGATCGCAACTTCTTCCTTACTCGTAAAGCAAGTTTGAGCGGCCTGATTTATCTATTCTTTTGCAAATGCTATTAGATGCTGTATTAGTCCTTAAATAAATCTTCAAGGAATAGGTCCAGCGCATGGTTCTTAATCCATTCTCATTAAAACATATTTATGTTCTTACCTTGTGAAATTTGATCTCATATCTTTTCCAGATGTTCTATGATTGGAACTCCTCTCATATTTCATAATCTTACACGACTAATCTCCTTTCTTTGTTCTGTGAATTGCTAATGTTATGTCTCCTTTTGTAGTTTATTGAATAACACAATTAGTCGCATTTCTTTGATCTCAATATTGTACGATTATCACTTCTTCCTTTGTCATTACACAAGGTGTGTAATTGGCTTCATTTCTCAGTTCTTTTAGAAATAAGGTTAGACAATCATCTTTTGTTCAAACTCTTTTTTCAATTTCAACTGATTCTTGGTTCTTAATCTAGCATAATTAAATCACATTTTACGTTGTAATCATGAGTTGTTAGAATTTATTAAGTTTCTACATGTACTTTGCTGAGAACTCCTTTCTTGTTTCATAATCTTATGCGACTTGATCTCCAGTTATTAGTATTTAATCTTGTACGATTTGTCCCCTTTCTTAGTTCTCAATATCGTACGAGTACAACTCCTTCCACTATGATTAAGCACGTATACTTGGCCTCATTTCTCACTTATTTCTTCAAAACCATCATATTAAATTTTAGTTCTTATTCTTTTATGCTATCACTCATGGTTCTTAATTTGCCCAAATCAAATCGCATTTTGAGTTTTTATCTTGAGTTACGAGATTTACTTTTGCAAGAACTCCTGTTCTATTTCTTAATCTGGTATGACTCGATCTACTTCGTTAGTTCTTAATCATGTACGATTAGATGTCCTTTACTGTGTCATAATATGGTACGATTAGACCCTTTCTTTCTTCTCAATATCGTACTTTTACGATTTCTTCCTTAATCATTGTGCAGGCATAATTAATAGGCCTTATTTCTCAGTTCTTTTTCTTATACGATTAGGTAATCTCTTAATCATAAATCTTTAATGAATACGACCAGCTCTTGGTTTCTTTTTAAATCTAGTACGACTACTTCTCCTTTATTAGTTCTCAACCTTGTTTGATTGTATCTCCTTTTGCGACTCACAATATATTACGCTTAGTCGACTTTCTCCGTTCTCAATATCTTACGATTACACTTCATCCTTAGTTATTAAGCTAATATAGTTGCCTCCGTTCTCCTTCGAATGCGATTAGATCATTCATTTGATCTAAATCTTTTGTGCACAGGTCCCACACATGGTTCTCAATCTAGTCTCACAAAGTCACGTCTTAGGGGCTTATCATCCGTTATTAGATATTCTTATCTTTTCAACTTGTATGTCGATTAGATCACCTTTCTAGTTTCTTAATTGTCTCCCTATTATTTTATCATGTGTTCTCCTTTTGCGATTCATAACATAGAACAGTTAGTCAATTTCTTGGCTTTAAATATCGAACGATCGCAACTTCTTCATTGCTCGTAAATCAAGTTTGATCGGCCTCATTTCTATATTCTTTTGCAAATGCTATTAATGAGATGATGCATTAGTTCTAAATCTTCAAAGAATAGGTCCAGGGCATGGTTCTTAATCCATTATTATTAAAACATATTTATGTTCTTACCCTGTGAAATTTGATCTCATATCTTTTCCAAATGTGCTATGATTGGAACTCCTCATATATTTCATAATCTTACACGACTAATCTCCTTTCTTTGTTCTGTCAAATGCATATGTTATGTCTCCTTTTGTTCTTCATTATATAGTTCGGTTAGTCGTATTTTCTTAGTTCTCAATATTGTACGATTATCACTTCTTCCTTTGTCTTTACACAAGATGTGTACTTGGCATCAATTCTCAGTTCTTTTACAAATAAGGTTTGATAATCATCTTCTGTTGAAACTCTTTTTCAATTTGAACTGATTCTTGGTTCTTAATCTACCGTAATTAAATCACATTTTACGTTGTTATCATGCGTTGTTAGAACTTATTACGTTTCTACATGTACTTTGCTGAGAACTCCTTTCATGTTTCTTAATCCTTATGCGACTTGATCCCAGTTGTTAGTATTTAATCTTGTACGATTTGTCCCCTTTCTTTGTTCTCAATATCGTACGAGTACAACACCTTCCACTGTGATTAAGCACGTATACTTGGCCTCATTTCTCACTTATTTCTTCAAAACCATCATATTATATTTTAGTTCTTATTCTTTTATGCATAGTTATCACTCATGGTTCTTAATTTGCCCAAATCGAATCCTATTTTGAGTTCTTATCTTCAGCTACGAGATTTACTTTTGCAAGAACTCCTGTTCTATTTCTTAATCTGGTATGACTCGATCTACATTGTTAGTTCTTAATCCTGTACGATTAGATGTCCTTTACTGTGTCATAATATAGTACGATTAGACCCTTTCTTTCTTCCCAATATCAAACTTTTACGATTTCTTCCTTAATCATTGTGCAGGCATAATTAATAGGCCTCATTTCTCAGTTCTTTTTCTAATACGATTAGATAATCTCTTAATTATAAATCTTGCTGTGCATAACGAAACGACCCGCTCTTGGTTCTTTTTAAATCTAGTACGACTACTTCTCCTTTATTAGTTCTCAACCTTGTTTGATTGTTGTATCTCCTTTTGCGACTCACGATATATTACGATTAGTCGACTTTCTTAGTTCTCAATATCTTACGATTACACTTGTTCCTTAGTTATTAAGCTAATACGGTTGCCTCCGTTCTCTTTTGAATGCGATTAGATCATTCATTTGATCAAAATCTTTTGTGCACAGGTCCCACACATGGTTCTCAATCTAGTCTAACTATGTCACGTATTAGGGGCTTATCATCCGTTATTAGATATTCTTATCTTTTCAACATGTATGTCGATTAGATCACCTTTCTAGTTTCTTAATTGTCTCCCTAATATTTTATCATGTGTTCTCCTTTTGCCATTCATAACATAGAACAGTTAGTCAATTTGTTGGCTCTCAATATCGAATTATCGCAACTTCTTCCTTACTCGTAAAGCATGTCTTATCGGCCTCTCATTTCTCAATTCTTTTGAAAATGCTATTAGATGATGTATTAGTTCTAAATCTTCAAGGAATAGGTCCAGCGCATGGTTCTTAATCCATTCTTATTAAAACATATTTATGTTCTTACCTTGTGAAATTTGATCTCATATCTTTTCCAAATGTGCTATGATTGGAACTCCTCTCATATTTCATAATCTTACACGACTAATCTCCTTTCTTTGTTCTGTGAATTGCATATGTTATGTCTCCTTTTGTTGTTCATTGTATAGCACAATTAGTCGCATTTCTTAGTTCTAAATATTGTACGATTATCACTTCTTCCTTGGTCATTACACAAGGTGTGTAATTGGCTTCATTTTTCAGTTCTTTTACAAATAAGGTTAGATAATCATCTTTTGTTCAAACTCTTTTTCAATTTGAACTGATTCTTGGTTCTTAATCTAGCATAATTAAATCTCATTTTACATTGTTATCATGAGTTGTTTGAACTTATTATGTTTCTACATGTACTTCTGCTGAGAACTCCTTTCTTGTTTCATAATCTTATACGACTTGATCCCAGTTATTAGTATTTAATCTTGTACGATTTGCCCCCTTTGTTGGTTCTCAATATCGTACTAGTACAACTCCTTCCACTGTGATTAAGCACGTATACTTGGCCTCATTTCTCGCTCATTTCTTCAAAACAGTCATATTATATTTTAGTTCTTATTCTTTTATACATAGTTATCACTCATAGTTCTAAATTTGGCCAAATCAAATCGTATTTTAAGTTCTTATCTAGAGTTACGAGATTTACTTTTGTCAGAACTCCTGTTCTATTTCTTAATCTGGTATGACTCGATCGACTTTGTTAGTTCTTAATCCTGTACGATTAGACCTCCTTTACTGTGTCATAATATAGTACGATTAGACCCTTTCTTTCTTCTCAATATCGTACTATTACGATTTCTTCCATAATCATTGTGCAGGCATAATTAACATGCCTCGTTTCTCAGTTCTTTTTCTTATACGATAATAAATAATCTCTTAATTATAAATATTTAATGAATACGACCCGCTCTTGGTTTTTTATAATCTAGTACGACTACTTCTCCTTTATTAGTTCTCAATCTTGTTTGATTGTTGTATCTCCTTTTGCGACTCACGATATATTACGATTAGTCGACTTTCTTAGTTCTCAATATCTTACGATTACACTTGTTCCTTAGTTATTAAGCTAATACGGTTGCCTCCGTTCTCTTTTGAATGCGATTAGATCATTCATTTGATCAAAATCTTTTGTGCACAGGTCCCACACATGGTTCTCAATCTAGTCTAACTATGTCACGTATTAGGGGCTTATCATCCGTTATTAGATATTCTTATCTTTTCAACATGTATGTCGATTAGATCACCTTTCTAGTTTCTTAATTGTCTCCCTAATATTTTATCATGTGTTCTCCTTTTGCCATTCATAACATAGAACAGTTAGTCAATTTGTTGGCTCTCAATATCGAATTATCGCAACTTCTTCCTTAGACTCGTAAAGCATGTTTTATCGGCCTAATTTCTCAAGTCTTTTGCAAATGCTATTAGATGATGTATTAGTTCTAAATCTTCAAGCAATAGGTCCAGCGCATGGTTCTTAATCCATTCTTATTAAAACATATTTATGTTCTTACCTTGTGAAATTTGATCTCATATCTTTTCCAAATGTGCTATGATTGGAACTCCTCTCATATTTCATAATCTTACACGACTAATCTCCTTTCTTTGTTCTGTGAATTGCATATGTTATGTCTCCTATTGTTGTTCATTGTATAGCACAATTAGTCGCATTTCTTAGTTCTCAATATTCTACGATTATCACTTCTTCCTTTGTCATTACACAAGGTGTGTAATTGGCTTCATTTCTCAGTTCTTTTACAAATAAGGTTAGATAATCATCTTTTGTTCAAACTCTTTTTCAATTTGAACTGATTCTTGGTTCTTAATCTAGCATAATTAAATCGTATTTTATGTTGTTATCATGAGTTGTTAAGAACTTATTATGTTTCTACATGTACTTTGCTGAGAACTCCTTTCTTGTTTCATAATCTTATACGACTTGATCCCAGTTATTAGTATTTAATCTTGTACGATTTGTCCCCTTTGTTGGTTCTCAATATCGTACGAGTACAACTCCTTCCACTGTGATTAAGCACGTATACTTGGCCTCATTTCTCACTTATTTCTTCAAAACCATTATATTATATTTTAGTTCTTATTCTTTTATACATAGTTATCACTCATAGTTCTAAATTTGGCCAAATCAAATCGTATTTTAAGTTCTTATGTAGAGTTACGAGATTTACTTTTGTCAGAACTCCAGTTCTATTTCTTAATCTGGTATGACTCGATCTACTTTGTTAGTTATGAATCCTGTACGATTAGACCTCCTTTACTGTGTCATAATATGGTACGATAGACCCTTTCTTCTTTCTCAATATCGTACTATTACAATTTCTTCCTTAATCATTGTGTACGCATAATTAATAGGCATCATCTTTCTCAGTTCTTTTTCTTATACGATTAGATAATCTCTTAATTATAAATCTTTAATGAATACGACCCGCTCTTGGTTCTTTTTAAATCTAGTACTTATACACATCCAATATTAGTTCTCAACCTTGTTTGATTTTATCTCCTTTTGCGACTCACAATATATTACGATTATTCGACTTTCTTAGCTCTCAATATCTTTCGATTACACTTCTTCCTTAGTTATTAAGCTAATATAGTTGCCTCCGTTCGATTTCGAATGCGATTAGATCATTCATTTGATCTAACACATCTAGATGTTTTGTGAGACAGGTCCCACGCATGGTTCTCAATCTAGTCTAACTGAGTCACGTGTTGGGGGCTTATCATCTGTTATTATATATTCTTATCTTTTTAACATGTATGTCGATTAGATCACCTTTCTAGTTTCTTAATTATCTCCCTAATTTTTTATCATGTGTTCTCCTTTTGCGATTCATAACATAGAACAGTTAGTCAATTTCTTAGCTCTCAATATAGTGTATTCGAACGATCGCAACTTCTTCCTTGCTCGTAAAGCAAGTTTGATCGGCCTCATTTCTCTATTCTTTTGAAAATGCTATTAGATGATGTATTAGTTCTAAATCTTCAAGGAATAGGTCCAGCGCATGGTTCTTAATCCATTCTTATTAAAACATATTTATGTTCTTACCTTGTGAAATTTGATCTCATATCTTTTCGAAATGTGCTATGATTGGAACTCCTCTCATATTTCATAATCTCACACGATTAATCCCTTTTCTTTGTTCTGTGAATTGCAAATGTTATGTCTCCTTTTGTTGTTCATTGAATAGCACGATTAGTCGCATTTCTTAGTTCTCAATATTGTACGATTATCACTTCTTCCGGTGTCATTACACAAGGTGTGTAATTGGCTTCATTTCTCAGGTCTTTTTCAAATAAGGTTAGATAATCATCCTTTGTTCAAACTCTTTTTCAAATTGAACTGATTCTTGGCTCTTAATCTAGCATAATTAAATCACATTTTGTAACGTTGTTATCATGAGTTGTTTGAACTTATTATGTTTCTACATGTACTTTGCTAAAAACTCCTTTCTTGTTTCTTAATCTGATACGACTTGATCCCAGTTATTAGTATTTAATCTTGTCCGATTTGTCCCCTTTCTTAGTTCTCAATATCGTACGAGTACAACTCCTTCCACTGTGATTAAGCACGTATACCTGGCCTCATTCCTCACTTATTTCTTCAAAACCATCATATTATGTTTTAGTTCTTATTCTTTTATGCATATTTATCATTCATGGTTCTTAATTTGGCCAAATCAGATCGCATTTTGAGTTCTTATTTTCAGTTACGAGATTTACTTTTGTAAGAACTCCTGTTCTATTTCTCTATCCGGTATGACTCGATCTACTTTGTTAGTTCTTAATCCTGTACGATTAGATCTCCTTTACTGTGTCATAATATAATACGATTAGACTCTTTCTTTCTTCTCAATATCGTACTTTTACGATTTCTTCCTTAATCATTGTGCAGAAGCATAATTAATAGGCCTCATTTCTCAGTTCTTTTTCTTATACGATTAGATAATCTCTTAATTATAAATATTTAATGAATACGACCCGCTCTTGGTTTTTTTTAAATCTAGTACGACTACTTCTCCAATATTAGTTCTCAACCTTGTTTGATTTTATCTCCTTTTGTGACTCACAATATATTACGATTATTCGACTTTCTGAGTTCTCAATATCTTTCGATTACACTTCTTCCTTAGTTATTAAGCTAATATAGTTGCCTCCGTTCTCTTTCGAATGCGATTAGATCATTCATTTGATCTAAATCTTTTGTGCATAGGTCCCATGCATGGTTCTCAATCTAGTCTAACTAAGTCACGTATTAGGGGCTTATCATCCGTTATTAGATATTCTTATCTTTTCTACATGTATGTCGATTAGATCACCTTTCTAGTTTCCTAATTGTCTCCCTAATATTTTATCATGTGTTCTCCTTTTGCGATTCATAACATAGAACAGTTAGTCAGCTATGATTTCTCGGCTCTCAATATCGAACAATCGCAACTTCTTCCTTTCTCGTAAAGCAAGTTTGATTGGCCTCATTTCTCTATTCTTTTGCAAATGCTATTAGATGATGCATTAGTTCTAAATCTTCAAGGAATAGGGCCAACGCATGGTTCTTAATCCATTCTTATTAAAACATATTTATGTTCTTACCATGTGAAATTTGATCTCATATCTTTTCCAAATGTGCTATGATTGGAACTCCTCTCATATTTCATAATCTTACACGACTAATCTCCTTTCTTTGTTCTGTGAATTGCATATGTTTTGTCTCCTTTTGTTGTTCATTATATAGTACGGTTAGTCGCATTTTCTTAGTTCTTAATATTGTACGATTATCACTTCTTCCTTTGTCATTACACAAGGTGTGTAATTTGCTTCAATTCTCAGTTCTTTTTGAAATAAGGTTAGATAATCATTCTTTATTCTAACTCTTTTTCAATTTGAACTGATTCTTGGCTCTTAATCTATCTAAAGCATAATTAAATCACATTTTACTTTGTTATCATGAGTTGTTAGAACTTATTACGTTTCTACATGTACTTTGCTGAGAACTCCTTTCATGTTTCTTAATCTTATGCGACTTGATCCCAGTTATTAGTATTTAATCTTGTACGATTTGTCCCCTCTCTTAGTTCTCAATATCGTACGAGTACAACTCCTTCCACTGTGATTAAGCACGTATACTTGGCTTCATTTCTCACACTTATTTCTTCAAAACCATAATGTTATATTTTAGTTCTTAGTTCTTATCTAGAGTTACGAGATTTACTTTTGTAAGAATTCCTGTTCTATTTCTTAATCTGATATGACTCGATCTACTTTGTTAGTTCTTAATCTGATATGGTTCTCAATCTAGTCCAACTAAGTCGCGTATTAGGGGCTTATCATCCGTTATTAGATATTCTCATCTTTTCAACATGTATGTCGATTAGATCACCTTTCTAGTTTCTTAATTATCTCCCTAATATTTTATCATGTGTTGATCCTTTTGCGATTCATAACATAAAACAGTTAGTCAATGTCTTGGCTCTCAATATCGAACAATCGCAACTTCTTTCTTACTCGTAAAGCAAGTTTGATCGGCCTCATTTCTCTGTTCTTTTGCAAATGCTATTAGATGATTTATTAGATCTAAATCTTCAAGGAATAGGTCCAGCGCATGGTTCTTAATCCATTCTTATTAAAACATATTTATGTTCTTAACTTGTGAAATATGATCTCATATCTTTTGCAAATGTGCTATGATTGGAACTTCTCTCATATTTCATAATCTTACATGACTAATCTCCTTTCTTTGTTCTGTGAATTGCATATGTTATGTCTCCTTTTTTTGTTCATTGTATAGCTCGATTAGTCGCATTTCTTAGTTCTCAATATTGTACGCTGATCACTTCTTCCATTGTCATTATACAAGGTGTAATTGCCTTCATTTCTCAGTTCTTTTTCGAATAAGGTTGGATAATCATGTTTTGTTCAAACTCTTTTTATACACATCTGAATAGGAACTGATTCTTGGTTCAAATCTAGCATAATTAAATCACATTTTACGTTGTGATCACGAGTTATTTGAACTTATCGTGTTTCTACATGTACTTTGTTGAGAACTCCTTTCTTGTTTCTTAATCTTGTACGACTGGATCCATGTTATTAGTATTTAATCTTGTACAATTTGTCCCCATTCCTAGTTCTCAATATCGTACGAGTACAACTCCTTCCACTATGATTAAGCACGTATACTTGGCCTCATTTCTCACTTATTTCTTCAAAACCATCATATTATATTTTAGTTCTTATTGTTTTATGCATAGTTATCACTCATGGTTCTTAATTTGGCCAAATCAAATCCGCATTTTAAGCTCTTATCTTGAGTTACTAGATTTACTTTTATAAGAACTCCTGTTCTATTTCTTAAACTGATATGACTCGATCTACTTTTTTAGTTCTTAATCCTGTACGATTAGATCTCCTTTACCGCGTCATAATATAGTACGATTAAACCTCATCTTTCTTTCTTCTCAATATCATACTATTACAATTTCTTCCTTAATCATTGTGCAGGCATAATTAATAGGCCTCATTTCTCAATTCTTTTTCTTATACGATTAGATAATCTCTCAATTAGAAATCTTTAATTAATACGACCCACTCTTGGTTCTTTTTAAATCTAATACGACTACTTGTCCTTTAGTAGTTCTCAATCCTGTTTCGTTGTATCTCCTTTTGCGACTCACAATATATTAGATTAGTCGAATTTCTTAGTTCTCAATATCTTACGATTACACTTCTTCCTTAGTTATTAAGCTAATATAGTTGCCTCCGTTCCCTTTTGAATGCGATTAGATCATTCATTTGATCTAAATCTTTTGTGCACAGGTCCCACAAATAGTTCTCAATCTAGTCCAACTAAGTCGCGTATTAGGGGCTTATCATCCGTTATTAGATATTCTCATCTTTTCAACATGTATGTCGATTAGATCACCTTTCTGGTTTCTTAATTATCTCCCTCATATATTTTATCATGTGTTCTCCTTTTGCGATTCATAACATAGAACAGTTAGTCAATTTCTTGGCTCTCAATATCGAACGATCACAACTTCTTCCTTACTCGTAAAGCAATTTTGCTCGGCCTCATTTCTCTATTCTTTCGCAAATGCTATCAGATGATGTATTAGTTCTAAATATTCAACGAATAGGTCCAGCGCATGGTTCTTAATCCATTCTTATTAAAACATATTTATGTTCTTACCTTGTGAAATTTGATCTCATATTTTTTCCGAATGTGCTATGATTGGAACTCCTCTCATATTTCATAATCTGACACGACTAATCTCCTTTCTTAGTTCTGCGAATTGCATATGTTATGTCTCTTTTTGTTGTTCGTTGTATAGCTCGATTAGTCGCATTTCTTAGTTCTCAATATTGTACGATTATCACTTCTGCCATTGTCTTTATGCAAGGTGTAATTGGCTTCATTTCTCAGTTCTTTTTCAAATAAGGTTAGATAATCATGTAATTTTGTTCAAACTCTTTTTCAATTTGAACTGATTCTTGGTTCCCAATCTAGCATAATTAAATCACATTTTACGTTGTTATCATGAGTTATTTGAACTTATCATGTTTCTACATGTACTTTGTTGAGAACTCCTTTCTTGTTTCTTAATCTTGTGCGACTGGATCCTAGTTATTAGTATTTAATCTTGTACGATTTGTCCCCTTTCTTAGTTCTCAATATCGTACGAGTACAACTCCTTCCACTATGATTAAGCACGTATGCTTGGCCTCATTTCTCACTTATTTCTTCAAAACCATCATATTATATTTTAGTTCTTATTGTTTTATGCTTAGTTATCACTCATGGTTCTTAATTTGGCCAATCAAAGCCGCATTTTAAGCCCTTATCTTGAGTTACTAGATTTACTTTTATAAGAACTCCTGTTCTATTTCTTAATCTGGTATGACTCGATCTATTTTGTTAGTTCTTAATCCTGTACGATTAGATCACCTTTACTGTGTCATATAATATACTACGATTAGACCCTTTCTTTCTTCTCAATATCGTACTATTACAATTTCTTCCTTAATCATTGTGCAGGCATAATTAATAGGCCTCGTTTTTTTTTTAAGCAAGCACCCAAAAAGGTGTAGATTTATTAGAAAAAGCTCAAGATTTACAATGGCGAATGTAGGGAAGTCCCTTGGCATCCGAGATAACCAAACCTTTCACATGGGAGGGAATGGTATCCTGATCATATTCAACATACGTGGGCGTAATAATGCACCTCATTTGCTAACCTATCAGCTACTTGATTTGTTTCCCTAAATACATGTGAGAATGAAACAAAAGTCTTCTTTAGCCGTTTGATGAGCTGGAGTTCATGGTCAATGCTCCATGGTGGCGCGGACAGTCCTTTTATGATATTAACGATAATTAGAGAGTCCATTTCTACCTCCACAGCCCATAGGTGTAGAGAGAAACACATTTTTAGGCCATCTACAAGGGCCAGAATCTCAGCCTTCAAATTGGTTTGAGAAGAGTATCCATTGGAAAAGGCCTTGATGCATAGGTCTATAGTACTTTCTTAAACAGATGTGTCCTCCTGCCGCCAAGCCTCGGGTTTCCTTTGGATGGGGCCTCAAGATGTGTATAAGAGACAGGGCTTTACTGCTGCAACAATTTAACGGCAAGTATTCTTAAGGTTGCAAACAAAGAAATTGGCTGCAAATTCCGTGTGAAAGAAGCAATTCATCTGCAGCAATTACCTTTGGAAACGGAAATATGGAGGAAATTGTCTTCAAATAAGCACAAATGTCAACAATGATTCTGGTGGCTGAAATGCTTGTCCCTTGAAAAGTAGCATTATTCCTAGACTTCCAAATGAACCAGCAAACAATGCATGGAAGGATTTTGTGTATTGCCCCCATTGTGGTAGAATGATCATGTGCAGCCCACCACCATGAGTTGAGCTTATCCGAAATGGTGGAAATTGGCCAAAACTTCATTCGAACCACTGTTCGAAAAAACTCCAAATACATCTTGTGTTGCCAAAGTACATACCACAAAGGGATGGTTGGTAGATTCTTCATTGTTACAAAAGCGGCATTTAGATGGTAATGGGATGCCTATCTTGGCAATCATGTCATCCGTTGGGAGCCAAAAATTTATCAATTTCCACATAAAGATGGAGATCTTCAGTTGGAGTCTCTTATCCCAAATCATTTGTCTAGTGAATGATTGAGCCATTGGCGAGTAGGTGGATGAGATAGAGAAAGAGCCATTGGATGTAAGGGTCCAAATGAGCTTGTCCGAATCTGAATCCGGGCAGATGACTTTGTCTTTAATACAGTTCCAAATGTTATGAAGCTCCTCACTGGAATATCTCTCGTCAAGTAATGATAAATTCCATTCGCTAGAATTCCACACTTGCTTCACTGAAAGGTGGCTATCATAAACATGTTCCACCATGTTAAATAGCTGTCCCGTGATCAATCCATGTATCAACATCTATGAGGAGTTGGCATTCCGGGTGAGAAAAAACTGGATATTTTGCTCTGCCGAATCACGAACACGCAGCATTCGTTTCCATGTAAATGAGTCTCCAGGTGCTTCTTGAGCTACACAAGGATGAAGGCAGCGGTTTAAATATCGTCCATGGAGGAAGGAACTCCATAAGGAATGGCCTTTTCGAAACTTCCACCACAATTTCTTGCTGAAACCATGTACAACAGCTGCTAATGGAGTAATACCAAGACCATTGGAGGATGTTGGTTGACAAATGGTAGACCATGCTATCCAATGGCGTTTTGAAACCCCTTCCGAATTGCCCCAAAAGAAACCCGCAAATTGCCTTTCTAACTCCTTAAGGACTGAAACTGGAGGAGCGAGAACTGCCATAAGAAAGATTGGGATGCTACTCAACACGTGTTTGATGAGAATTAGCCGTCCTCCAGGAGAGAGAAATCGCGTTTGCCAGCCATGAATGCGTTGTGTCACTTTCTCTATCATTGGCTGAAAAATTTCTTTCCGTTTTTTGGGGGCTGGATCGGCTAAGATTCCAATGATTGAATGGTAGGTCTTTTCTTACAAATCCTGATGTGTATTGAATATATTTGGAATCAGATGTATCTGTCTCTTGGACAAATAAAAGAGCTCTTATATTGTTGCAAAGCTGCCCAGAGGATGTCTCAAACCTTGAAATGAAAGCCATGAGATTACATATATCCCCCCAATCTTCTTGTAAAGATTACTACATCATCCGCATAAGCCAAATGAGAGATGGTAGGGCATGACCTCGGAAGAGCAAACTCAGAAATTTTCCCAATGCGAAATTGATCCTTCAAACCACGGGAGAAAGGCTCCATCATAATTAAGAAAATTAGGGGGGATAGAGGGTCCCCTTGCCGAACTCCTCTTGCAGATTTAAAGAAACCTTTTGGCACCCCATTAATGAGAATAGAAAACCAACAATATTCCAGACTTTTCTTCACTAAGGAGATCCAATTTTCAGCAAAACCAAACCTCCTTAGAATTGCATATAAAAAAGACCAAGATAGTCTATCAAAAGCTTTTGCGAGGTCCAACTTGATGATCAAATTACCACCTCTTGTTTTCCTGTTTAAGAACTCCACCATCTCTTGGGCTAGAAGAATATTATCTGCAATTTCTCTACCTGGGACATAAGCACCTTGTTCGGGGGAAATAAGTTTGGGCATGATAGTGGAAAGCCTGGTAGCCAAAATCTTTGTACACACCTTGTTGAAGAAAGTACATAGACTAATGGGTCGAAAATCAGAAAAAGATGAGGGATTCGCAACTTTCGGGATTAAAGTAATGAGGGTACTAGTGAACATACGTGGCAGTGTTGCCCCCTTCAAGAATGCACCTACAGCATTGAAAAGATCTCCATGAATAATATCCCAGCAAAAGGAGAAGAAAAAACCATTATATCCATCAATGCCCGCTGCTCCATCCGGGTTGAGGGAGAAAACCGCCTCTTTTAACTCCTTAGTGGTGAGTTCAGCTAGCAAGAGTTGATTGTCCGCATTGGAGATTATAGAATTGCTTCAATGCGTTGTATATCTTCAGTCCAAACACCGTCCACTTTAATTTTTGAGATCCGCAAACGTTGTTTCTTGGCCATAAGTGCAGAATGGAAGAAGGTGGTATTATGGTCGCCTTCCTTTAACCACTTTATCCCCACTTTTTGGCGCCAAAACATTTCCTCTTCGGCAAGGCATTGGCTGTGAATTGCTTGTGCATGAGATAATGCCAATTGATTGTTTGGATTTTGTTGCAGCAGTAAAGCCTCCTCTTTTACATGTACCTCCCGTTCAGCTGCTTGAACTTTGGAAAAAACATTCCCAAACACCGTACGGTTCCAATTTTTTAGCTCCGCTTTCAATCGTTTGAGCTTGCAAGCAAAGATGAAGAGAGGCGGTCCAGCACAATGTAAAGACCAATTTTTTTCCACTACCTGCAAAAAACGTCATCTTTATGCTTAGTCCACATGTTTAAGAATTTAAATGGCTTTGGGCCTGTCTCTTATACACATCTAGATGTGTATAACTTTGATAAGGAGATCCTGATCATGATCTGAGCTTAGTCTTGATGAGGTGTTCGACGTTAATGTTGAGGAAGGCAGCCAGAATTCATTGTTGCATACGAACCGGTCCAATCTTTTCCACACCATGCCTCCCGTCCTGTTGCCCCTCCAAGTATATTTGCAACCTTGGAAGGCAATGTCCATCAATCCACAATCTTGAAGGCATCATTAAATTCCGTCATGGCTTCAACATCGAGTGAGCTGCCACCTTTGTATTCGTCCGAGCTGGAAATGACATTGAAATCTCCCCCAACCAGCCATGGAGAGTGAGGTTGGATAGTCCGGAGGGCCTCCCAAAGTTCTCGTCTTTCAGCCTTAGTACACTTTGCATAAATGAAAGAGATTTCCACAGTTGTATGGTAGGATGGTAAGGAGCAAGAAACATGAAAAAGTTGATCAGAAAATCATCCTCTAAAATGGGGGTGAGGACGGACCCCTTATTTCAAAAAACCCAAATCTTCCCGTTAGAGTTAGATTGACAACAATCAAACCCTAACTTGTGGGCAAAAAGAGAAATCCTTGCTTTGTCCACCATAGGCTCCATTAAAGCAAGAATGTTTATTCTGTTTTGTGTAACTAGCAAACCTACGAATGGAAGGTTTATTACCTATTCCTCTTATATTCCAAGCTAAAACACTATCCATTAACAATGAGGAGAGAGGGACGGATTGGAAGGTTTCTTAGCCAGCCTAGTTAGCATAGGCCTTGGCATATTGTAAATTCGTTTACGTCTACTTTTCCTCTTGGACGAAGGTTGACTCACCGGTTGCCATTGAGCGGGAGATGGTTGCTGGTTGTCATGTGCTGTATGTGGTGCATGGGGTGATTCGCCCTCCGAGAAATAGCATGGTAGTTCAGCCATAATGGGGCCAGGAATGGATCTGTCTCTTATACACATTTGTTTATGCATACTAGAATTGAGGGATGTTGGCTGAGCTGCCTGCACAATCCTTAGTGAAGAAAAGTCTGGACAGTTTCCAAATTTGGTGGGATTGCCTTACTGCAAGACAAAGGCAGCTCCACGTTTGTTGTGTCCTCTATTGACTTGGTCAACACATCTTCAGCATTGTTGAGGAGGTTAGGATTATCAATCGAGAAGGTTGTTCCTATCTCCAAGGGATCCATAACCGAATCTGGTATTGCAGCTCCTATCTGCAAGGAATTCAAAATTTGAACTGATGGGGTGGTTAGAGATGCGGGGATTTCATCTTGCAGCCGTGGTGGTGGTGGTGGTGGTTCTGCCAGGGTGATCAACTCCTCCGCAGCTGTTGGAAGGTGTGAATTTGGTGGCTTTGTACCCGAGGGGCCCGGGTCCGTGCTAGGAAGTGAAGTCCCTGTCTCTTATTACACAAAAAGAACGGTTCTCCCGTATTCTTGGAGATAGATTTGCTAATCGAATGATATTATCGTGTCTAAATTCTTATACACATCGTAATAAGATGAAGTCGCTTTAGGAGATTCAACTTTGCAATACCTCGCAACTTGGCAAATTTTCATAGCTGATTTTCTGCCATCTTCCATTCGTACCAACACCAATCCAAACTCGCGAAGGTAAAATTGCAAGTAGATCAATTTCTACACATACCTTAGCAGTGTTCGGCCGAGTGAAATTGCGGGTAGCCAAGTCCAACTTTAGTGGCGTACCAACTGCTTGTACGATGCTAAAAATGGAGTGTTTATTGTAGAAGACCGCTGGGAGGCCCTCCAATGTTATCCACACGGGCACGATGGAAGGTTGTATCTTTGGCGTGAAAAGAGGGTGCCATTTAAGAACACGCATGAAAAAACCATTGATGAACCATGTGGCTTTAAGCCAGCACCTTAGATAATCTTCTTCTAATGTAAAGCGAATGATGACATGCTTGTGATCAATATAGCCTACTGTGAAGTTACCTTTGAAACCAATAGTGTGGAAACTTTTGCGGAGTAATTCCATGTTAGGCTTGCCTCGCGGGAAATGACCAACCAAAGTGTGTTTAAATGGAGCAGCCAGCTTTTGAATTTCATCCTCGGAGAAGAAGACTGCCGGCTCTCCCTTGTAGGATTGAAGCTTTTTCAGCGGTTGTTCTGGTTGTGCGTCTATTGTTCTACCCAATAAAGCTTGTGCAAATGATTTAGGTTGCCCCCCAGCAATAGGCTGGAGGGCATCACCCTCGGCCATTGCAAAGATTCAAGGAAAAAAGGAAAAAAAAACTAGAGAGAGAGAGAGGTTTTAGAGAGAAGGAGGAGAGTTTTTTCGGCTCAACTAATAGGCCTCGTTTATTAGTTCTTTTTCTTATACGATTAGATAATCTCTTAATTATAAATCTTTAATGAATACGACCCGCTCTTGGTTCTTTTTAAATCTAATACGACTACTTCTCCTTTATTAGTTCTCAATCTTGTTTGATTGTTGTATCTCCTTTTGCGACTCACGATATATTACGATTAGTATCCGACTTTCTTAGTTCTCAATATCTTACGATTACACTTGTTCCTTAGTTATTAAGCTAATACGGTTGCCTCCGTTCTCTTTTGAATGCGATTAGATCATTCATTTGATCAAAATCTTTTGTGCACAGGTCCCACACATGGTTCTCAATCTAATCTAACTATGTCACGACGTATTAGGGGATTATCATCCGTTATTAGATATTCTTATCATTTCAACATATATGTCGATTAGATCACCTTTCTAGTTTCTTAATTATCTCCCTAATATTTTATCATGTGTTGTCCTTTTGCGATTCATAGGACAGTTAGTCAATTTCTTGGCTCTCAATATCGAACGATCACAACTTCTTCCTTACTCGTAAAGCAAGTTTGATTGGCCTTATTTATCTATGCTTTTGCAAATGCTATTAGATGATATATTAGTTCTAAATCTTCAAAGAATAGGTCCAGCGCATGGTTCTTAATCCATTCTTATTGAAATATATTTAAGTTCTTACCTTGTGATATATCGTAATTTGATCCCACATCTTTTCCAAATGTGCTATGATTGGAACTCCTCTCATATTTCATAATCTTGCACGACTAATCTGCTTTCTTTGTTCTGAATTGCACATGTCATGTCTCTTTTTGTTGTTCATTGTATAGCTTGATTAGTCGCATTTCTTAGTTCCTAATATTGTACGATTATCACTTCTTCCTTTGTAATTAAACAGGGTGTAATTGACTTCATTTCTCAGTTATTTTTCAAATAAGGTTAGATAATCATCTTTTATTCAAAGCCTTTTTCAATTTGAACTGATTGTTGGTTCTTAATCTAGCATAATTAAATCACATTTTATGTTGTTATCATGAGTTATTAGAACTTATTATGTTTCTGCATGTACTTTGTTGAGATCTCCTGTCTTGTTTCTTAATCTTATGCGACTTGATCCCAATTGTTTGTAATTAACCTTGTACGATTTGTCCCCTTTCTTTGTTCTCAATATCGTACGAGTACAACTCCTTCCATTCTGATTAGAATAGCACGTATACTTGGCCTCATTACCCACTTATTTCTTCGAAACCATCATATTATATTTTAGTTCTTATTCTTTTATGCATGGTTATCACTCATGGTTCTCAATTTGGCCAAATCAAATAGCATTTTAAATTCTTATCTTGAGTTACGTGATTTACTTTTATAAGAACTCCTGTTCTATTTCTTAATCTGATATGACTCGATCTACTTTGTCAGTTCATAATCCTGTATGATTAGATCTCCTTTACTGTGTCATAATTTAGTACAATTAGACCCTTTCTTTCTTCTCTATATCGTACTATTACAATTTCTTCCTTAATCATTGTGCAGGCATAATTAATAGGCCTCATTTCTCAGTTCTTTTTCTTATACGATTGGATAATCTCTTAATTATAAATCTTTAATGAATACGACCCCCTCTTGGTTCTTTTTAAATCTAATACGACTACTTCTCCTTTATTAGTTCTCAATCTTGTTTGATTGTTGTATCTCCTTTTGCGACTTACTACATCGTGAGATATATTACGATTAGTCGACTTTCTTAGTTCTCAATATCTTACGATTACACTTGTTCCTTAGTTATTAAGCTAATACGGTTGCCTCCGTTCTCTTTTGAATGCGATTAGATCATTCATTTGATCAAAATCTTTTGTGCACAGGTCCCACACATGGTTCTCAATCTAGTCTAATTAAGTCACGACGTATTAGGGGCTTATCATCCGTTATTAGATATTCTTATCTTTTCAACATGTATGTCGATTAGATCACCTTTCTAGTTTCTTAATTATCTCCCTAATATTTTATCATGTGTTCTCCTTTTGCGATTCATAGAACAGTTAGTCAATTTCTCGGCTCTCAATATCGAACAATCGCAACTTCTTCCTTTCTCGTAAAGCAAGTTTGATTGGCCTCATTTCTCTATTCTTTTGCAAATGCTATTAGATGATGTATTAGTTCTAAATCTTCAAGGAATAGGTCCAGCCGCATGGTTTTTATCCATTCCTTTTAAAACATTTTTAGTTATGTTCTTACCTTGTGAAATTTGATCTCATATCTTTTCCAAATGTGCTCGGATTGGAACTCCTCTCATATTTCATAATGTTACACGAGTAATCTCCATTCTTTGTTCTGAATTGCACATGTTATGTCTCCTTTTGTTGTTCATTGTATAGCTCGATTAGTCGCATTTCTTAGTTCCCAATATTGTACGATTATCACTTCTTCCTTTGTCATTATACAAGGTGTAATTGGCTTCATTTCTCAGTTCTTTTTCAAATAAGGTTAGATACCATCTTTTGGTCAAAGTCTTTTTCAATTTGAATTGATTCTTGGGTCTTAATCTAGCATAATTAAATCAAATTTTCCGTTGTTATCATGAGTTATTAGAACTTAATATGTTTCTGCCTGAACTTTGTTGAGAACTCCTTTCTTGTTTCTTAATCTTATGCGACTTGATCCCAGTTGTTAGTATTTAATCTTGTACGATTTGTCCCATTTCTTAGTTCTCAATATCGTACGAGTAGAACTCCTTCCACTGTGATTAAGCACGTATACTTGGCCTGATTTCTCACTTATTTCTTCCAAACCATCATATTATATTTTAGTTCTTATTGTTTTATGCATAGTTATCACTCATGGTTCTTAATTTGGCCAAATCAAATCGCATTTTAAGTTCTTATCTTGAGTTACGAGATTTACTTTTATAAGAACTCCTGTTCTATTTCTTAATCTGATATGACTCGATCTACATCGTTAGTTCTTAATCGTGTACGATTAGATCTCCTTTACTGTGTCATAATATAGGACGATTAGACCCTTTCTTTCTTCTCAATATTGTACTATTACAATTTCTTCCTTAATCATTGTGCAGGCATAATTAATAGGCCTCATTACTCAGTAGTTCTTTTTCTTATACGATTAGATAATATCTTAATTATAAATCTTTAATAAATACGACCCGCTCTTGGTTCTTTTTAAATCTAATACGACTACTTCTCCTTTATTAGTTCTCAATCTTGTTTGATTGTTGTAACTCCTTTTGGGACTCACTATTAGGATTAGTCGACTTTCTTAGTTCTCAATAACTAACGATTACACTTCTTCCTTAGTTATTATGCTAATGTGGTTGCCTCCATTCTCTTTTGAATGTGATTAGATCATTCATTTGATCTAAATCTTTTGTGCACAAGTCCCACACATGGCTCTCAATCTAGTCTAACTAAGTCACGACGTATTAGGTGCTTAACATACGTTATTAGATATTCTTATCTTTTCAACATGTATGTCGATTAGATCACCTTTCTAGTTTCTTCCTTATCTCCTTAATATTTTATCATGTGTTCTCCTTTTGCGATTCATAACATAGAATAGTTAGTCAATTTCTTGGCTCTCAGTATCGAACGATCGCAACTTCTTCCTTACTCTTAAAGCAAGTTAGATTGGTCTCATTTCTCTATTCTTTTGCAAATTCTATTAGGTGATGTATTAGTTCTAAATCTTCAAGGAATAGGTCCAGCCGCATGGTTCTTACCATCCATTCCTATTAAAACATATTTATGGTCTTACCTTGTGAAATTTGATCTCATATCTTTTCCAAAGGTGCTATGATTGGAACTCCTCTCATATTTCATAATCTCACACGACTAATCTCCTTTCTTTGTTATGAATTGCCTATATTATGTCTCCTTTTGTTGTTCATTGTATAGCTCGATTAGTCGCATTTCTTTGTTCTCAATATTGTACGATTATCACTTCTTCCATTGTCTTTATACAAGGTGTAATTGGCTTCATTTCTCAGTTCTTTTTCAAATAAGGTTAGATAATCATGTTTTGTTCAAACTCTTTTTCAATTTGAACTGATTCTTGGTTCTCAATCTAGCATAATTATATCCTATTTTACGTTGTTATCATGAGTTATTTGAACTTATCATGTTTCTACATGTACTTTGTTGAGAACTACTTTCTTGTTTCTTAATCTTGTGCGACTGGATCCCAGTTATTAGTATTTAATCTTGTACGATTTGTCCCCTTTCTTAGTTCTCAATATTGTATGAGTACAACTCCTTCCACTATGATTAAGCCCGTATACTTGGCCTCATTTCTCACTTATTTCTTCAAAACCATCATATTATATTTTAGTTCTTGTTGTTTTATGCATAGTTATTGTTGGTCCCAAAGCAACCTAAGAGGGGGGTGAATTAGGTTTCTCAAAAAATATACTTTCAGAAATATTGAGATTTTCAAATTAAATGCTGATATAATGAAATCAATAGAACAGTAAGGTAAAGAGAAAAATTAAACAACCAATACTTCCAAGCAAGCAAGCTTGACGTATTCAATCACTAGAATGCTTCACACACTTGGTGAGCCAATAATCTTTACAAAGTTGGGAATTTCTTGCTCACACTAAAAGAATTTTTGTTGAGCCAAGAATATTACTTACAACGACACTTTCATACAAGATTATCACTCCACTCAAAGTTGAATTGCACTCACAACTGCACACTAATACAATTAGCACTATAGTCAATTTGCACTCGAAATTGGTCTTTCTAAAGCTTGTATTCAATGTATTAGATGATTTTTTCTTTGTTTTAAAGCAGCTATTTATAAGAGCAATAAATAGTGGTTGCAACTACTTCCTAACGGCTAAATAATAAATGCACAAAAAATAGCCGTTGGGGTTTCGGACGTCCGAGATATATTGGATGCGTCCGAAGCGGCGTCCGATCTTCTTACAGTTTGTTGAGGAGCTTCGTTGGGACGTCCGTGCATGCGTCCGTTCCTTCGTTCGACAGAGGCTTCGGACGGTCATGTTCGTCCGAAAGAGAAGCAGTAGGATCCCATTTCTTTCTGCCAGTTCGTTTGGGTGGTGCAATGCGTCCAAGAAGTTTTGACCTAGTTCGGACGTGTTCAGTGCGTTCGAAAGCTCTGTTCCTGCAAAAACTTGTTTTACAGAGTTAAGTGTTTATGTCATCATCAAAATAATGTTTGGAAAACATCAATCTCCCCCTTTTTGATGATGACAAACCTCTATGTAAAAACAGTTGGATATGTATACTAATCAATTTGCAATATAGCACAATTGGATATCAATCATTTTAGCACAATAGTATAGAGAAGACTACTCCCCCTTTTGACATTGACAAAAAAAGCTCCCCCTGAGAATATGCTAGTATTTGACAGAAATTTTACAAGCTTCATACATTCAACTGAAAAGTTTAAGAGTGCTTGATAAAGACGAAGAAGGTAATAGTACAGGAAGTTCTAACAACCAAAGAAATGCTGAAAACAAAATACAAATGTGAAAAGAACTAATGTGAGTCATTTCGCTTCTTGGAGCGCTTTTCAGTCTTTTGTCGTTTGGATGGAACATCTTCATCGGTAGCTTCACTGTCGTCCTCTTCTCCGGTGCGACGTTGCATGATGAAGTCAAATGTGTCGTCAACATCCTCATCGTCGTCGTCATCGTCATCGGCAGCTCCTTGACCAGCTTCCGCATTGTCTTCACGGGTATTTCCATCTTCAGGTTCATCACTGTCGGAAGCAACTAATGAAAGTATAAGTAAGACAGCGACATGCCAAGGCTGAGTGCCTCTTGGAGAATCATTTGACGAGTTTCAAGTCGCTTTAACTTTCGATTTGTGCGACATTGAAATGAACTGACTTGAGTGCTCAAAGAGGTGAGAAGTCCACAGATATGTGAAAGAGATGGCTCAGATGTAAATGGAGGAGAAACGTGGAATGGTGGAGGTGGTTGAGGAGTAGGAAAATGAGGAATAGCAAAATCAGAGGTGGAAGCATGGGATTGTGACTGTGCAATATCAAAGGCTACTTTAGTTAACCATTGATCGTTGAAAAATCGGATGCCTTTGCGTTCAATGTATGATTTGTTAAAATAAGGAGGAAATTGTTTGTTTCCGCTGAAAGGTATGTTAAGGAAATAAAAAATTTTGGTGAGAAATTTGCCAAAAGGAATTCCCATGCGGGTTCCAGTACCTCTGATTTTGCATATTCCTCAATTTTCCTACTCCTCAACCACTGTCTCTTATACACATCTAGAACAGTAAAAGATAATCTCAGTTGCATTGAGAACAAAGAAATTGTGACTAAGCTCGTCTCTTTGGCAATAACAGATCTTGACAAAAGTGTACAGAATATTGAGTTCAGGAGAGAGCAATGTAGTTTTGGCTTCCGAGGCCTGTTTAAAATGGATATTAAAAATAGCCCTAACTTCTTCGATGTCAAAACGAGTATCAATAGCGGGCCATTTGTCTAAGGAAAAGAAATAGGAGAAATCATTGGGGTTTGAGACCTCACATTCAAAAATGGTGTTAATGATGTTGGATGAAATCTCAAGATTGGTGCTGTTAACACGAGAAATTAGAGTGCGAGCAGTAGGGCCTTTCAGAAGATTGGCAGTGAACTGAATACACCATCCAATGATAACAATAAAGAGATGAACCAAGACCCCAATTGTATAATTCAAAACAAGATTTGACAATGGGAAGATTATATTCATCAAATAGACTTTGAGAAGCAGGACGTTGAACGATTATAGATTTACTTAAAAGTGGATGTATACCGTTGTGGATGCCTTGGCATCGATGAATTTTGATAAGATTGGATATGTGGAGACTTGGGGATTAGCTGATGATTCTCCTCGTACTGGAGCCTTCCCTTTATTTTTTCGACCCCGATTTGCTGTAGAAGAACTTCCGCGAAATTTAACCATTGTGATGGAAGAAAAAGAAAAGAAAAATTTGAAATTTTTGAAGAGACAGGAGAATTTGAGGAAATGAGATGGTGGATGGGGGAAATTAGATGTGATTTAGGTGAGAAAAGCTTTATTCATGATAATTTTCCAACCAATTTGGAAGAGAGAGTAGGAATTTGGAGGGGGTGGTGAAGAGACAATTTTCGCTAGAGGGTTTTCGGGGGAGGTGGTGAGTCCGAAATGGGGAAGATGGATGGTTTTAATCAAACAGGGGGACCTTTCGGATGGCCGAACGTTTGGTGTGCGTCTGACGAAGCGTCCGAAAGCTGAAGAACGGACGGCCGAAGGAAGAGCCAGTGTGTCCGATGTTCTTTCGGACGAGGGTGCGCGTCCAGAAGATTTCCAGAGAGTTTGGTGAATAAAATGAATATCATTCGGACGATTATGAGCATCCAAGAAGTAACAGAAGCTTTTGGACGATCCAGAGCGTCCGAAAGAAAAGTTGTTCGGATGAAGGAGTGCGTCCGAACTAAGAACCTATGCCAAATTGATCTGTAAAATCTCCAAACATTTTCTGAGCGATTCAAAGCGATCCAGAGCTAAGGGTTTTGTAAAAATATCAGCCAATTGATCTGTAAAATCTCCAAACATTTTTTAAGCGATTCAAAGCGATCTAGAGCTAAGGGTTTTGTAAAAATATCAGCCAATTGATCTGAAGTAGGCACAAAATCAACACGAATTTCCTTTTTACAAACAAGGTCTTTAATGAAATGATGCTTAACATCTTAATGTGTTTGGTTCTAGAGTGCATAACAGGATTTTCTGTGAGATTAATTGCACTAGTGTTGTCACACATTATAGGAACACAATCAAAAAATACACCAAACAATCTTTCAGAGTATGTTTCATCCAAAGAAGTTGAGCACAACAATTTCCAGCAGCAATGTATTCGGCTTCAGCCGTAGAAAGAGAAATAGAATTTTGTTTTTTGCTAAACCAAGACACAAGACAATTTCCCAAAAAATAACACATACCACTGGTACTTTTTCCATCAAATAACTAATCAAATCAAATGTAGAGGATTTTGGATACCACAGACCAAAATCCATTGATCCCTTTAGATATCTAAAAATTCTTTTAACAGCTATCAAATGCGATTCTTTAGGGCAAGATTGAAATCTAGCACATAAACAAACAGCAAACATGATATCTGGTCTACTGGCAGTTAAGTAAAGTAGACTTCCAATCATACCTCTATAGTGTTTTTATCAACACTATTACCTTCTTCGTCTTTATCAAGTTTGGTTGAAGTACACATTGGCGTACCAACTTGTTTGCAATCTTCCATTCCAAATCGTTTGAGTAGTTCCTTTGTGTACTTGATTTGTGTAATAAAAATTCGTTCCTTCCTTAGTTTAATAAACTTGTAATCCGAGGAAAAATTGCAACTTGCCCATCATACTCATCTCAAACTCTTCTTGCATTAAATGTGAAAAATCCTTACACAAACTTTCATTAGTTGCTCCAAAAATAATATCATCAACATAAATTTGAACGATTAACAAACCATTTGAATCCGTTTTTGTAAAAAGAGTGGTGTCAACTACACCTCTTTTGAAACCATTTTCTATCAAGAAACCACTTAATCTTTCATACCAAGCTCTTGGAGCTTGTTTCAAACCATATAAAGCTTTGGAGAGTTTGAAAACATAATTTGGAAGATTTTTATTTTCAAAGCCCGGAGGTTGTTCGACGAAAACCATTGATGATAAAGCCATTTAAAAAAGCACTTTTGACATCCATTTGAAATAATTTGAAATTATTGAAACATGCAAATGCAAGAAACATGCGAATGGATTCTAATCTAGCCACGGGTGCAAAGGTTTCATCAAAATCAATATACTTCCTTCTTCTTGAGCATAACCTTTAGCAACAAGTCTAGCTTTGTTCCTTATGATTTCACCTTTGTCATTTAATTTGTTTCTAAAAATCAAAGTACCAATAACGGGATGAGAATAAGGTCTTTCAACCAAGGTCCATACATTATTTTTCTCAAATTACCTAATTTCATCTTGCATAGCATTAACCCAAGATTCATCACTCAAAGCAACATCTATATATTTAGGTTCAAAGTGAGAGAGTAATGCACAATTACTATTCAAAGGTTTATGAGAGCGAGTAATTACTCCATCGGATAGATCACCTATGATTGAATCTTGAGGATGACTAGAGACGAATATCCAAGCTTTCGGAAGATCATTTGGAGTATCCTCATTCTTTTCATCATCGATTTGATGGTTGTTGACATCAACGCTTGATGTGATTTCTTGATGATCTTCATGAATAACAAGCTTCTTGAGCTCCTTTAAAATACCTACATCTTCATCTTCACATAAATTCTTTGACCCGATAACATCATTAGTTTCATCAAATGTAACATGCACAACTTCTTCAATTAAAAGCGTTCTTCTATTGATTGTCTGATGTGTATGCTTTCTAATACTTTTAGACCGAAAAATTCCAACATCGGATTTTTATGTCAAATTTTCCAAGGTTTTAGAAGATTTTTAAAATAAAACATTTGCAACCAAAAACTTTGAAATAGCTCACAACGGGTTTTCTACAAAAAAGGAGTTCATAAGGAGTTTTATTTAAAGAGGATCTTAATAAAACTTGATTCATGACATAACAAGCCGTGTTGACCGCTTCGGCCCAAAAGTATTGTGGTAAGTCACATTCACTAATCATAGTTCTAGCCATTTCTTGAAGAGTCCTATTTTTCCTTTCAACAACACCATTTTGTTGAGGGACTCTAACAACTGAGAATTCATGAAAAATACCGTTGTGATCACAAAAGTCGGAAAAACCCCCAAATTTAAATTCAGCACCATTGTCACTCCTTAAGCGAACAATTACTTTTTTATCCAATAAATTTTGAATTTTGGAAAACAATTTCACAAATTTTTCAAATGCTTCATTTTTGTGAACAAGAAATATTACCCAAGTAAACCTAGAATAGTCATCTACAATAACAAATGCATATTTGCAACCACCTAGACTAGCATATTGAGTAGGTCCAAATAAGTCTAAATGCAACAATTCCAAAGGTTTATGAGTAGACACAAAATTCTTTGGTTTAAAAGAAACTTTGACTTGTTTACCAAATTGGCATGCATCACAAATTTTGTTTTTCAAAAATTTTAGTTTTGGCAAACCTCTTACCAAATCTTTCTTGGCAAGTTTTTCAATTAAATCCATATTAAAATGACAAAGTCTTCGATGAAAAAGCCAAGGATCATCTATGGAAGCAGTAAGGCATTTTACATTGCTATTGCTAATTTTATCAAGATGAATCACATAAACATCATTGTGCCTAGTGCCTTTGAATAAAACAACATGATTTTTATCAAGGATAAGATGCATTCATGCTTGGCAAAGAATACATATAAATTTTTGTCACAAAGTTGACTAAAACTTAATAAATTATAGTTCAAATTATCAACAAGAAGCACATTCTTAATCAAGGTTTCACCATTTTTACCTACATCACCAATGCCGATTGATTTTGCTTTGTTGTTATCTCCAAAAGTGACTTTTCCACTGTTTTTGGATGTAAGATTTGTGAAGAGAGAGGCATCACCCGTCATTTGCCTTGAACATCCACTATCTATGAACCACTTAGCATTGTTGGTGATGTTAATTACCTACACAAAAAATCAATTGACAACTTTTGGTACCCATATTTTCTTGGGTCCATTTGAGTTAGTGAAATTGCTTTCGATCCATGCAACTTTCATCCCAAGTTTTTCATTCTTCTTGACATAACACATATTCTTAACATGTCCATGTTGTTGGCAATATCTACAAATAATGCTTTTATTTCCATATAAAGAAGATTTTGGTTTTACAATACATAAGTCAATAATCTCCCTTCTAAACATGACAAATTTTTTGATGATTGCTACATTTCTATTTCTTTTCATATCAACAATATTGTCTTTCTTTCTATTTAGGAGAGCATTCAAATCATCCATTCTTTTCTTCAAGGAGGCTTGTTCTTCCTTGACCTTAGATCTCACATGCATTATTTTCTTCAAATCTCGAGTTTCTTGTGATAGCCTATTGTTTTCATTCACAAGTTTAGAGTTAGCATTCAATAAAGCATTTGACTTTTTAGCTAACTCCTTATTTCTAGCATATGATTCTTTTAAGCTATCATGCAATTTCAAAATGAAAGCTTCAAGATCATCTTCACCATTTTCATCATTAGAGTCATAGTTAGAATTTACCTCATCATCTCCAATGGCCATGAAGGCCATTTGTGCCGACTCCATTTCTTCTTCAACTTCTCCTCGGAGTTGCAATCATCCTATGTGATTTGAAAGTTGTTGAATCTTGGCTTTCTTCCTTCCTTCTTTTTCTTGGAATATTAAGGACACTCATTTGCAAAATGTCCGAGTTGACCGCATTCAAAGCATTTATCGTTTTGCTTCTTCATTTCAAGCCTTGACTTCCCTTTGAAATTATTTGTGTTTGTAGCTCCGCCTCTTCTCATTCTTCGTTTGTTGATGTAATGTTTAAGAAATCCTTTGGTGATGAGAGCAAGATCTCCTTCATCAAGATCTTCATCTTCTAGATTGATGCAGCTGTTTTCATCTTCCTCTTGAGAGGTCTTTAAAGCAATGCTCCTTCTTGGCCTTGCTTCTTCATCATCCACTATCTTGGCCTTTAACTTGAGTTCATAAGATGTAAGAGAATTGATTAGCGATTCAATAGGCATCAAATTTAAATTCTTGGCTTCCTCTATAGCAATTGTTTTGGCATCCCATTCTTTGGATAGAGCATTTAGGATTTTTCTATTTTTTTCACCCAACGAGTACTCCTTACTCAAGGCTTCAAGATCCTTTATAATGTCATTGAACCTGCACTACATTTATTGTCAATGTTTTCATGTGGTTCCATCTCAAAGGACTCATACTTGGCAACAAGTAAGGATTTCTTTTGGTCACGAACATCATCGCTCCCTTCATGGATTTCCTTCAACTTATCCCATATTTCTTTAGCAGAAATGCAACCCTTCACGCGAGTTGATTCATTTGCATCCAAGGCATTATATAACACATTCATGGCTTTTGCATTCAACGTCAAGTTTTCCTTGTCTTGTGGAGTTAGCTCATTCCTTGTCTTTTCTCTTCTACTATTTGTGTGATCATCAATGATAGAAGCTTCAAATGGACCTTCATTGACAACATACCACAAATCAATGTCAATAGATTGTAGAAATATTTTCATTCTATCTCTCCAACTAATAAAATTTGCCCCATTAAACATAGGGGAACTAGTAACGGATTGGCCCTCAAAAAACAGAGCATTGTTGGTTGCCATAAGATTTCTTTTCTCAAAAGCAGTTTAAGCAATACAATGAGACCAAGCTCTGATACAACCAATTGTTGGTCCCAAAGCAACCTAAGAGAGGGGGTGAATTAGGTTTCCCAAAAAATATAATTTCAGAAATATTGAGATTTTCAAATTAAATGCTGATATAATGAAATCAATAGAACAGTAAGGTAAAGAGAAAAATTAAACAACTAATACTTCCAAGAAAGCAAGCTTGAAGTATTCAATCACTAGAATACTTCACACACTTGGTGAGCCAATAATCTTTTATAAAGTTGGGAAGTTCTTGCTCACACTAAAAGACTTTTAGCTGAGCCAAGAATATTACTACCAACCACACTTTCATACAAGATTATCACTCTACTCAAAGTTGAATTGCACTCACAACTGCACACTAATACAACTAAGCACTATAGTCAATTTGAACTCAAATTGCTCTTTTCTAAGGCTTGTATTCAATGTATTAGATGATTTTTTCTTTGTTTTAAAGCAGCTATTTATAAGAGCAATAAATAGTGGTTGCAACTACTTCCTAACGGCTAAATAATATAATGCACAAAAAATAGCCGTTGGGGTTTCGGACGTCTGAGATATATTGGATGCGTCTGAAGCAGCGTCCGATCTTCTTACAGTTTGTTGAAGAGCTTCATTTGGACGTCCGTGCATGCGTCCGTTCCTTCGTCTGACAGAGGCTTCGGACGGTCATGTTCGTCCGAAAGAGAAGCAGTAGGATCCCATTTCTTTCTGCCAGTTCATTCGTACGGTGCAATGCATCCGAGAAGTTTTGACCTAGTTCGGAAGGTTCAGTGAGTCCGAAAGCTCTGTTCCTACAAAAACTTGTTTTACAGAGTTAACTGTTTATGTCATCATCAAAATAAGGTTTGGAAAACATCAATTATCACTCATGGTTCTTAATTTGGCCAAATCAAATCCGCATTTTAAGCTCTTATCTTGAATTTCTAGATTTACTTTTATAAGACCTCCTGTTCTATTTCATAAACTGATATGACTCATCTACTTTGTTAGTTCATAATCCTGTACGATTAGATCTCCTTTACTGTGTCATAATATAGTACGATTAGACCCTTTCTTTCTTCTCAATATCGTACTATTATAATTTCTTCCTTAATCATTGTGCAGGCATAATTAATAGGCCTCATTTCTCAGTTCTTTTTTTTTTACGATTAGATAATCTCTTAATTATAAATCTTTAATGAATACGACCCGCTCTTGTATCTTTTTAAATCTAATACGACTACTTCTCCTTTATTAGTTCTCAATCTTGTTTGATTGTTGTGTCTCCTTTTGCGACTCACGATATATTATGATTAGTCGACTT
The DNA here is from genome assembly GCA_025175665.1 of Cinchona pubescens. Taxonomy (NCBI): domain Eukaryota; kingdom Viridiplantae; phylum Streptophyta; class Magnoliopsida; order Gentianales; family Rubiaceae; genus Cinchona; species Cinchona pubescens. The sequence continues at coordinate 4,174,717 of JANKKI010000232.1, forward strand.
TCTTAGTTCTCAATATCTTACCATTACTCTTGTTCCTTAGTCATTAAGCTAATACGGTTGCCTCCGTTCTCTTTCGAATGCGATTAGATCATTCATTTGAGCTAAATCTTTTGTACACAGGTCCCACACATGGTTCTCAATCTAGTCTAACTAAGTCGCGACGTATTAGTGGCTTATCATCCGTTATTAGATATTCTTATCTTTTCAACATGTGTGTGGATTAGTCAACCATCACCTTTCTAGCTTCTTAATTATCTTCCTAATATTTTTAATCATGTGTTCTCCTTTTGCGATTCATAGAACAATTAGTCAATTTCTCGGCTCTCAATATCGAACGATCGCAACTTCTTCCTTACTCGTAAAGCAAGTTTGATTGGCCTCATTTCTCTATTCTTTTGCAAATTCTATTAGATTCTGTATTAGTTCTAAATCTTCAAGGAATAGGTCCAGCCGCATGGTTCTTAATCCATTCCTATTAAAACATATTTATGTTCTTACCTTGTGAAATTTGATCTTATATCTTTTCCAAATGTGCTATGATTGGAACTCCTCTCATATTTCATAATCTCACACGACTAATCTCCTTTCTTTGTTCTGAATTGCATATATTATGTCTCCTTTTGTTGTTCATTGTATAGCTTGATTAGTCGCATTTCTTAGTTCTCAATATTGTACGATTATCACTTCTTCCTTTGTCATTATACAAGGTGTAATTGGCTTCATTTCTCAATTCTAGTATTTCCAAATAAGGTTAGAAAATCATGTTTTGTTCAAAATCTTTTTCAGTTTGAAATGATTCTTGGTTCTTAATCTAGCATAATTAAATCACATTTTACGTTGTTATCATGAGTTATTAGAACTTATTATGTTTCAGCATGTACTTTGCAGAGAACTCCTTTCTTGTTTCTTAATCTTGTGCGACTTGATCCCAATTGTTAGTATTTAGTCTTGCACGATTTGTCCCCTTTCTTAGTTCTCAATATCGTACGAGTACAACTCCTTACACTGTGATTCAGCACGTATACTTGGCCTCATTTCTCACTTATTTCTTCAAAACCATCATATTAAATTTTAGTTCTTATTCTTTTATGCATAGTTATCACTCATGGTTCTTAATTTGGCCAAATCAAATCCGCATTTTAAGCTCTTATCTTGAGTTACGGGATTTACTTTTATAAGAACTCCTGTTCTATTTCTTAATCTGATATGATTCGATCTACTTTGTTAGTTCTTAATCCTGTACAGATTAGATCTCCTTTACTGTGTCATAAGATACTACGATTAGACCCTTTCTTTCTTCTCAATGTCGTACTATTACAATTTCTTCCTTAATCATTGTGCAGGCATAATTAATAGGCCTCATTTCTCAGTTCTTTTTCTTTTACGATTAGATAATCTCTTAATTATAAATCTTTAATGAATACGACCAGCTCTTGGATCTTTTTAAATCTAATACGACTACTTCTCCTTTATTAGTTCTCAATCTTGTTTGATTGTTGTGTCTCCTTTTGCGACTCACGATATATTATGATTAGTCGACTTTCTTAGTTCTCAATATCTTACCATTACTCTTGTTCCTTAGTCATTAAGCTAATACGGTTGCCTCCGTTCTCTTTCGAATGCGATTAGATCATTCATTTGAGCTAAATCTTTTGTACACAGGTCCCACACATGGTTCTCAATCTAGTCTAACTAAGTCGCGACGTATTAGTGGCTTATCATTCGTTATTAGATATTCTTATCTTTCTAAGAAAGTGTTCAACATGTGTGTGGATTAGATCACCTTTCTAGCTTCTTAATTATCTTCCTAATATTTTATCATGTGTTCTCCTTTTGCGATTCATAGAACAATTAGTCAATTTCTCGGCTCTCAATATCGAACGATCGCAACTTCTTCCTTACTCGTAAAGCAAGTTTGATTGGCCTCATTTCTCTATTCTTTTGCAAATTCTATTAGATTCTGTATTAGTTCTAAATCTTCAAGGAATAGGTCCAGCCGCATGGTTCTTAATCCATTCCTATTAAAACATATTTATGTTCTTACCTTGTGAAATTTGATCTTATATCTTTTCCAAATGTGCTATGATTGGAACTCCTCTCATATTTCGTAATCTTACACGACTAATCTCCTTTCTTTGTTCTGAATTGCACATGTTATGTCTCCTTTTGTTGTTTATTGTATAGCTCGATTAGTCGCATTTCTTAGTTCCCAATATTGTACGATTATCACTTCTTCCTTTGTCATTATACAGGGTGTAATTGTGGCTTCATTTCTCAGTTCTTTTTCAAGTAAGGTTAGATAATAATCTTTTGTTCACAGTCTTTTTCAATTTGAACTGATTCTTGGTTCTTAATCTAGCATAATTAAATCACATTTTACATTGTTATCATTAGTTATTAGAACTTATTATGTTTCTGCATGTACTTTGCTGAGAACTCCTTTCTTGTTTGTTAATCTTATGCGACTTGATCCCAGTTGTTAGTATTTAATCTTGTACGATTTGTCCCCTTTCTTTGTTCTCAATATCGTACGAGTACAACTCCTTCCATTGTGATTAAGCACATATACTTGGCCTCGTTACTCACTTATTTCTTCAAAACCATCATATTATATTTTAGTTCTTATTCTTTTATGCATGGTTATCACTCATGGTTCTTAATTTGGCCAAATCAAATAGCATTTTAAGTTATTATCTTGAGTTACGGGATTTACTTTTATAAGAACTCCTGTTCTATTTCTTAATCTAATATGACTCGATCCACTTTACGTCAGTTCTTAATCCTGTACGATTAGATCTCCTTTACTGTATCATAATATAGTACGATTAGACCCTTTCTTTCTTCTCAATATCGTACAATTACAATTTCTTCCTTAATCATTGTGCAAGCATAATTAATAGGCCTCATTTCTAAGTTCTTTTTCTTATACGATTAGATAATCTCCTAATTATAAATCTTTAATGAATACGACCCCCTCTTGGTTCTTTTTAAATCTAATACGACTACTTCTCCTTTATTAGTTCTCAATCTTGTTTGATTGTTGTATCTCCTTTTGCGACTTACGATATATTACGATTAGTCGACTTTCTTAGTTCTCAATATTTTACGATTACACTTGTTCCTTAGTTATTAAGCTAATACGGTTGCCTCCGTTCTCTTTCGAATGCGATTAGATCATTCATTTGATCAAAATCTTTTGTGCACAGGTCCCACACATGGTTCTCAATCTAGTCTAATTAAGTCACGACGTATTAGGGGCTTATCATCCGTTAAGGACATTAGATATTCTTATCTTTTCAACATGTATGTCGATTAGATGACCTTTCTAGTTTCTTAATTATCTCCCTAATATTTTATCATGTGTTCTCCTTTTGCGATTCATAGAACAGTTAGTCAATTTCTCGGCTCTCATTATCGAACAATCGCAACTTCTTCCTTTCTCGTAAAGCAAGTTTGATTGGCCTCATTTCTCTATGCTTTTGCAAATGCTATTAGATGATGTATTAGTTCTAAATCTTCAAGGAATAGGTACAGCCGCATGGTTTTTATCCATTCCTTTTAAAACATTTTTATGTTCTTACCTTGTGAAATTTGATCTCATATCTTTTCCAAATGTGCTCGGATTGGAACTCCTCTCATATTTCATAATGTTACACGAGTAATCTCCGTTCTTTGTTCTGAATTGCACATGTTATGTCTCCTTTTGTTGTTCATTGTATAGCTCGATTAGTCACATTTCTTATTTCCCAATATTGTACGATTATCACTTCTTCCTTTGCGATCATTATACAAGGTGTAATTGGCTTCATTTCTCAGTTCTTTTTCAAATAAGATTAGATACCATCTTTTGGTCAAAGTCTTTTTCAATTTGAACTGATTCTTGGGTCTTAATCTAGCATAATTAAATCAAATTTTACGTTGTTATCATGAGTTATTAGAACTTAATATGTTTCTGCCTGAACTTTGCTGAGAACTCCTTTCTTGTTTCTTAATCTTATGCGACTTGATCCCAGTTGTTAGTATTTAATCTTGTACGATTTGTCCCCTTTCTTTGTTCTCAATATCGTACGAGTACAACTCCTTCCATTGTGATTAAGCACGTATACTTGGCCTCGTTACTCACTTATTTCTTCAAAACCATCATATTATATTTTAGTTCTTATTCTTTTATGCATGGTTATCACTCATGGTTCTTAATTTGGCCAAATCAAATAGCATTTTAAGTTCTTATCTTGAGTTACGGGATTTACTTTTATAAGAACTCCTGTTCTATTTCTTAATCTAATATGACTCGATCCACTTTGTCAGTTCTTAATCCTGTACGATTAGATCTCCTTTACTGTATCATAATATAGTACGATTAGACCCTTTCTTTCTTCTCAATATCGTACAATTACAATTTCTTCCTTAATCATTGTGCAGGCATAATTAAAAGGCCTCATTTCTAAGTTCTTTTTCTTATACGATTATATAATCTCCTAATTATAAATCTTTAATGAAAACGACCCACTCTTGGTTCTTTTTAAATCTAATACGACTACTTCTCCTTTATTATTTCTCAATCTTGTTTGATTGTTGTATCTCCTTTTGCGACTCACGATATATTACGATTACTCGACTTTCTTAGTTCTCAATATCTTACGATTACACGTCTTCCTTTGTTATTAAGCTAATATGGTTGCCTCCGTTCTCTTACGAATGCGATTAGATCATTCATTTGATCTAAATCTTTTGTGCACAGGTCCTACACATGGTTCTCAATCTAGTCCAACTAAGTCACGACGTATTAGTGGTCTAAATATACCTTATCATCCGTTATTAGATATTCTTATCTTTTCAACATGCATGTCGATTAGATCACCTTTCTAGTTTCTTAATTATCTCCCTAATATTTTATCATGTGTTCTCCTTTTTCGATTCATAGAACAGTTAGTCAATTTCTCGGCTCTCAATATCGAACGATCGCAACTTCTTCCTTACTCGTAAAGCAAGTTTGATTGGCCTCATTTCTCTATTCTTTTGCAAATTCTATTAGATTCTGTATTAGTTCTAAATCTTCAAGGAATAGGTCCAGCCGCATGGTTCTTAATCCATTCCTATTAAAACATATTTATGTTCTTACCTTGTGAAATTTGATCTTATATCTTTTCCAAATGTGCTATGATTGGAACTCCTCTCATATTTCATAATCTCACACGACTAATCTCCTTTCTTTGTTCTGAATTGCATATATTATGTCTCCTTTTGTTGTTCATTGTATAGCTTGATTAGTCGCATTTCTTAGTTCTCAATATTGTACGATTAGGATCACTTCTTCCTTTGTCATTATACAAGGTGTAATTGGCTTCATTTCTCAATTCTTTTCCAAATAAGGTTAGAAAATCATGTTTTGTTCAAAATCTTTTTCAGTTTGAAATGATTCTTGGTTCTTAATCTAGCATAATTAAATCACATTTTACGTTGTTATCATGAGTTATTAGAACTTATTAAGTTTCAGCATGTACTTTGCAGAGAACTCCTTTCTTGTTTCTTAATCTTGTGCGACTTGATCCCAATTGTTAGTATTTAGTCTTGCACGATTTGTCCCCTTTCTTAGTTATCAATATCGTACGAGTAGAACTCCTTCCACTGTGATTAAGAACGTATACTTGGCCTCATTTCTCATTTATTTCTTCAAAACCATCATATTATATTTTAGTTCTTATTCTTTTATGCATAGTTATCACTCATGGTTGTTAATTTTGCGAAATCAAATCGCATTTTAAGTTCTTATCTTGAGTTGTGAAATTTGATCTTATATCTTTTCCGAAGAAATGTGCTATGATTGGAACTCCTCTCATATTTCATAATCTCACACGACTAATCTCCTTTCTTTGTTCTGAATTGCATATATTATGTCTCCTTTTGTTGTTCATTGTATAGCTTGATTAGTCGCATTTCTTAGTTCTCAATATTGTACGATTATCACTTCTTCCTTTGTCATTATACAAGGTGTAATTGGCTTCATTTCTCAATTCTTTTCCAAATAAGGTTAGAAAATCATGTTTTGTTCAAAATCTTTTTCAGTTTGAACTGATTCTTGGTTCTTAATCTAGCTTAATTAAATCACATTTTACGTTGATATCACGAGTTATTAGAACTTATTATGTTTCAGCATGTACTTTGCAGAGAACTCCTTTCTTGTTTCTTAATCTTGTGCGACTTGATCCCAATTGTTAGTATTTAATCTTGTACGATTTGTCCCCTTTCTTAGTTATCAATATCGTACGAGTACAACTCCTTCCACTATGATTAAGCACGTATACTTGGCCTCATCAGAAATTCTCACTTATTTCTTCAAAACCATCATATTATATTTTAGTTCTTATTCTTTTATTTATAGTTATCACTCATGGTTGTTAATTTGGCGAAATCAAATCGCATTTTAAGTTCTTATCTTGAGTTACGAGATTTACTTTTATAAGAACTGCTGTTCTATTTCTTAATCTGATATGACTCGATCTACTTTGTTAGTTCATAATCCTGTACGATTAGATCTCCTTTACTGTGTCAGAATAGAGTACGATTAGACCCTTTCTTTGTTCTCAATATCGTACTATTACAATTTCTTCCTTAATCATTGTGCAGGCATAATTAATAGGCCTCATTTCCCAATTCTTTTTCTTATACAATAAGATAATCTCTTAATTATAAATCTTTAATGAATACGACCCGCTCTTGGTTCTTTTTAAATCTAATACGACTACTTCTCCTTTATTATTCTCAATTTTGTTTGATTATTGTATCTCCTTGTGGAACTCACAATATATTACGATTAGTCGACATTCTGTAATTCTCAATATCTTACGACTACACATCTTCCTTAGTTATTAAGCTAATGTGGTTGCCTCCGTTCTCTTTTGAATGCGATTAGATCATTCATTAGATCTAAATCTTTTGTGCACACGTCCCACACATGGTTCTCAATCTAGTCTACCTAAATCATGACGTATTAGGGGCCAAACATCCATTATTAGATATTCTTATCTTTTCAACATGTATCTCGATTAGATCACCTTTCTAGATTCTTAATTATCTCCCTAATATTTTATCATGTGTTCCCCTTTTGCGTTTCATAACATAGAATAGTTAGTCAATTTCTTGGCTATCAATATTGAACGATCGCAACTTCTTCCTTACCCGTAAAGCAAGTTTGATTGGCCTCATTTCTCTATTCTTTTGCAAATTCTATTAGATGATGTATTAGTTCTAAATCTTCAAGGAATAGGTCCAGCCGCATGGTTCTTAATCCATTCCTATTAAAACATATTTATATTCTTACCTTGCGAAATTATTTGATCACATATCTTTTCCAAATGTGCTATGATTGGAACTCCTCTCATATTTCATAATCTCACACGACTAATCTCCTTTCTTTGTTCTGAATTGCATATATTATGTCTTCTTTTGTTGTTCATTGTATAGCTTGATTAGTTGCATTTCTTAGTTCTCAATTTTGTATGATTATCACTTCTTCCTTTGTCATTATACAAGGTGTAATTGGCTTCGTTTCTCAGTTCTTTTCCAAATAAGGCTAAAAAGTCATGTTTTGTTCAAAGTCTTTTTCAGTTTGAACGGATTCTTGGTTCTTAATCTAGCATAATTAAATCACATTTTACGTTGTTATCATGAGTTATTAGAACTTATTATGTTTCTGCATGTACTTTGCAGAGAACTCCTTTCTTGTTTCTTAATCTTGTATGACTTGATCCCAGTTGTTAGTATTTAATCTTGTACGATTTGTCCCCTTTCTTAGTTCTCAATGTCGTACGAGTACAACTCCTTCCACTGTGATTAAGAAAAATAACACGTATACTTGGCCTCATTTCTCACTTATACAATCAAAACCATCATATTATATTTTAGTTCTTATTCTTTTATGCATAGTTATCACTCATGGTTGTTAATTTGGCGAAATCAAATCGCATTTTAAGTTCTTATCTTGAGTTACGAGATTTACTTTTATAAGAACTGCTGTTCTATTTCTTAATCTGATATGACTCGATCTACTTTGTTAGTTCATAATCCTGTACGATTAGATCTTCTTTACTGTGTTAGAATAGAGTACGATTCGACCCTTTCTTTCTTCTCAATATCGTACTGTGTACAATTTCTTCCTTAATCATTGTGCAAGCATAATTAATTGGCCTAATTTCCCAGTTCTTTTTCTTATACGATAAGATAATCTCTTAATTTTATATCTTTAATGAATACGACCCGCTCTTGGTTCTTTTTAAATCTAATACGACTACTTCTCCTTTATTAGTCCTCAATTTTGTTTGATTATTGTATCTCCTTGTGGGACTCACAAGGTATATTACGATAAGTCGACATTCTTAGTTCTCAATATCTTACGACTACACATCTTCCTTAGTTATCAAGCTAATGTGGTTGCCTCCGTTCTCTTTTGAATGCGATTAGATCATTCATTAGATCTAAATCTTTTGTGCACAGGTCCCACACATGGTTCTCAATCTAGTCTACCTAAATCATGACGTATTAGGGGCCAAACATCCGTTATTAGATATTCTTATCTTTTCAACATGTATCTCGATTAGATCACCTTTCTAGATTCTTAATTATCTCCCTAATATTTTATCATGTGTTCCCCTTTTGCGTTTCATAACATAGAATAGTTAGTCAATTTCTTGGCTATCAATATCGAACGATCGCAACTTCTTCCTTACCCGTAAAGCAAGTTTGATTGGCCTCATTTCTCTATTCTTTTGCAAATTCTATTAGATGATGTATTAGTTCTAAATCTTCAAGGAATAGGTCCAGCCGCATGGTTCTTAATCCATTCCTATTAAAACATGGCTTTATATTTATGTTCTTACCTTGTGAAATTTGATCGCATATCTTTTCCAAATGTGCTATGACTGGAACTCCTCACATATTTCATAATCTCACACGACTAATCTCCTTTCTTTGTTCTGAATTGAATATATTATGTCTTCTTTTGTTGTTCATTGTATAGCTCGATTAGTCGCATTTCTTAGTTCTCAATATTGTACGATTATCACTTCTTCCTTTGTCATTATACGAGGTGTAATTGGCTTCATTTTTTCAGTTCTTTTTCAAATAAGGTGAGATAATAATCTTTTGTTCAATGTCTTTCTCAATTTGAACTGATTCTTGGTTCTTAATCTATTATAATTAAATCACATTTTACGTTGTTGTCATAAGTTATTAGAACTTATTATGTTTCTACGTGTACTTCGTTTTGAACTCTTCTCTTGTTTCTAAATCTTATGCGGCTGGATCACAGTTATTAGTATTTAATCTTGTACGATTTGTTCCCTTTCTTATTTCTCAATATCGTACGAGTGAGATACCACTCCTTCCAGTGTGATTAAGCACGTATACTTGGCCTCATTTCTCACGTATTTCTTCCAAACCATCATATTATATTTTAGTTCTTATTCTTTTATGCATAGTTATCACTCATGGTTCTTAATTTGGCGAAATCAAATCGCATTTGAAGTTCTTATTTTGAGTTACGAGATTTACTTTTATAAGAACTGCTGTTCTATTTTTTAATCTGATATGACTCGATGTACCTTGTGAGTTTCTAATCCTGTACGGTTAGATCTAATTTACTGTGTCATAATAGAATACGATTAGACCCTTTCTTTCTTCTCAATATCGTTCTATTACAAATTCTTCCTTAATCATTGTGCAGGCATAATTAATAGGCCTCATTTCTCAGTTCTTTTTCTTATACGATTAGATAATCTCGTAATTATAAATCTTTAATGAATACGACCCCCTCTTGGTTCTTTTTAAATCCAATACGACTACTTCTCCTTTATTAGTTCTCAATCTGGTTTGATTGAGATTGTATCTCCTTTTGGGACACACAATATATTACGATTAGTCGACTTTCTTAGTTCTCAATATCTAACGATTACACTTCTTCCTTAGTTATTAAGCTAATATGGTTGCCTCTGTTCTCTTTTGAATGCGATTAGATCATTCATTTGATCTAAATCTTTTGTGCTCTGGTCCCACACATGGTTCTCTGTCTAGTCTAACTATGTCACGACGTATTAAGGGCTTATCATCCGTTATTAGATATTCTTATCTTTTCAACATGTATGTCAATTAGATCACCTTTCCAGTTTCTTAATTATCTCCTGAATATTTTATCATGTGTTCTCCTTTTGCGATTCATAACATAGAACAGTTAGTCAATTTCTTGGCTCACAATATCGAACGATCGCAACTTCTTCCTTACTTGTAAAGCAAGTTTGATTGGCCTCATTTCTATATTCTTTTGCAAAACGCTGTTAGATGATGTATTAGTTCTAAATCTTCAAGGAATAGGTCCAGCCGCATGAAGACTAATGGTTCTTAATCCATTCTTATTAAAACATATTTATGTTCTTACCTTGTGAAATTTGATCTCATATCTTTGCCAAATGTGCTATGATTGGAACTCCTCTCATATTTCATAATCTCACACGACTAATATCCTTTCTTTGTTCTGAATTGCATATGTTATGTCTCCTTTTGCTGTTCATTGTATAGCTCGATTAGTCGCATTTCTTAGTTCTCAATATTGTACGATTATCACTTCTTCCTTTGTCATTATACGAGGTGTAATTGGCTTCATTTCTCAGTTCTTTTTCAAATAAGGTTAGGTAATAATCTTTTGTTCAAAGTCTTTCTCAATTTGAACTGATTCTTGGTTCTTAATGTATTATAATTAAATCACATTTTACGTTGTTATTATAAGTTATTAGAACTTATTATGTTTCTATGTGTACTTTGTTGGGAAGTCTTTTCTTTTTTCTAAATCTTATGCGGCTGGATCACAGTTATTAGTATTTAATCTTGTACGATTTGTCCCTACCTTTCTTAGTTCTCAATATCGTACGAGTACACATCCTTCCACTGTGATTAAGCACGTATACTTGGCCTCATTTCTCACTTATTTCTTCAAAACCATCATATTATATTTTTGTTCTTATTCCTTTATGCATAGTTATCACTCATGGTTGTTAATTTGGCGAAATCAAATCGCATTTTAAGTTCTTATCTTGAGTTACGAGATTTACTTTTATAAGAACTGCTGTTCTATTTCTTAATCTGATATGACTCGATCTACTTTGTTAGTTCATAATCCTGTACGATTAGATCTCCTTTACTGTGTCATAATATAGTACGATTAGACCCTTTCTTTCTTCTCAATATCGAACTATTACAATTTATTCCTGAATCATTGTGCAGGCATAATTAATAGGCCTCATTTATCAGTTCTTTTTCTTATACGATTAGATAAACTCTTAATTATAAAATCTTTAATGAATTCGACCCGGTCTTGGTTCTTTTTAAATCTAATACGACTACTTCTCCTGATTATTAGTTCTCAATCTTGTTTGATTGTTGTATCTCCTTTTGGGACACACAATATATTACGATTAGTCGACTTTCTTAGTTCTCAATATCTTACGATTACATTTCTTCCTTAGTTATTAAACTAATAAGGTTGCTTCCGTTCTCTTTCGAATGCGATTAGATCATTCATTTGATCTAAATCTTTTGTGCACAGGTCCCACACATGGTTCTCAATGTAGTCTAACTAAGTCATGACGTATTAGGGGCTTATTGTTGGTCCCAAAGCAACCTAAGAGGAGGGGTGAATTTGGTTTCTTAAAAAATATATTTTCAGAATTAGTGAGCTTTTTAATTTAAATGCAGATATAATAAAATCAATAGAACAGTAAAGTAAAGAGAGAAAAATTAAACAATCAATACTTCCAAGCTAGCAAGCTTGAAGTATCAAATCTCTTGAATGCTTCACACATTTGGTGAGCCAATAATCTTTACAAAGTTGGGAAGTTCTTGCTCACACTAAAACTCTTCTTAGTTGAGCCAAGAATCTTACTTACAACCACACTTTCATACAAGATTATCACTCCACTCAAAGTTGAATTACACTCACAATTGCACACTAATACAACATAGCACTATAGTCAATTTGCACTCAAATTACTCTTTTCTAGGGCTTATATTCAATGTATTAGATGATTTTTTCTTAATGTCAAAGCAGCTATTTATAAGAGCGATAAGTAGTGGTTGCAACTACTTTCTAACGGCTAAATAATAAATGCACAAAAAGTAGCCGTTGGGGTTTCAGACGTCCGAGGTATATTGGATGCGTCCGACACAGCGTCCGATCTTCTTACAGTAGTTGAAGAGCTTCGTTCGGACGTCCATGCATGCGTCCGTTCCTTCGTCTGATAGAGGCTTCGGACGGTCATGTTCGTCCGAAAGAGAAGCAGTAGGATCCCATTTCTTTCTGCCTGTTCGTTCGGACGGTGCAATACGTCCGAGACATTTTGACCTAGTTCGGACGGTTCAGTGCTTCCAAAATTTGAGAAACACCCTGTTTCCTGCAAAAGCTTGTTTACAGAGTTAAGTGTTTATGTCATCATCAAAATAAAGTTTGGAAAACGTCAATCTCCCCCTTTTTGATGATGACAAACCTTTATGTAAAAACAATTGGATATGACTAATCATAATGCAATATAGCACAATTTGATATGACTAATTAATCATTTTACAGTATAGAGAAGATTACTCCCCCTTTTGACATCATCAAACAAAGTTCTCCCTGAGAATATGCAAGTATTTGACAGAAATTCAACAAGTTTCATATATTTAACTTAAAAGTTCTAACAACCAAGGAAATGCATAACCAATCTACGGGAAGTCTAACAACCAAAAAAATGCTGAAAACAAAATACAAATGTCAAAAGATCTAATGCGAGTCATTTCGCTTTTTGGAGCACTTTTCAGTCTTTTGTCGTTTGGAAGGAACACCTTCATTGGTGGCTTCACTGTCTTCCTCTTCTCCGGTGCGACGTTGCATGATGAAGTCAAATGTGTCAATGACAAACATCAATATCCTCATCATCGTCGTCATCGTCATCGTCATCGGTAGCTCCTTGGGCAGCTTCTGCATTGTCCTCACGAGCATTTTCATTTTCAGGCTCATCATTGTCGAAAGATGATTCAAGTGGATATTGTGACTGAAGATTAGCAAATTGAACCTGAGCCGACGCGGACATGCCAAGGCTAAGTGCCTCTTGGAGAATCATTTGACGGGTTTCAAGTCGCTTTAATTTTTGATTTGTGCGACGTTGAAAGGAACTGACTTGAGTGCTCAAAGAGGTGAGAAGCCCACAGATATGAGAAAGAGATGGTTCAGATGTAGATGGAGGAGGAACGTGGAATGGTGGAGGTTGTTGAGGAGGAGGAGAATGGGGAAGAGCAAAATCAGAGGTGGAAGCATGGGATTGTGACTGTGCAATATCAAAAGCCGCCTTAGTTAACCACTGATCGTTGAAAAACTAGAGGCCTTTGCGTTCAATATATGATTTGTTAAAGTAAGGAGGAAATTGTCTTGTTTCCACTGAAAGTAATGTTGAGAAAATCAAAAATTTTGGTGAGAAATTTGCCAAAAGGAATGTTTCTTCGGGTATCAGTAAGAAAGAGTTCCCATAGGGAACAAAAGAGATACCCAAAATCAAGAGGAATGCCCTTGAAAACACAAAAAAATAAGTAAAGTTGCATTTTACCGGGCTCAGTACGATGCCCGTCAGTTGGCAATAACAGATTTGTGACAAGAGTGTATAGAATATTGAGTTCAGGAGTGAGTAATGCAGTTTTGGCTTCCGAGGCCTGTTTAAAATGGATGTTAAAAATAGCTCTAACTTCATCGATATCAAAATGAGTATCATCAGCGGGCAATTTGTCTAATGAAAAGAAATAGGAGAAATCATTGGGGTTTGAGACTTCACATTCAAAAATGGTGTTAATGATGTTTGATGAAATCTCAAGATTGGTGTTGTTAACACGAGAAATAAGAATGCGAACAGTAGGGCCTTTTCGAAGATTGGTGGTGAATTGTTAAGCACCATGTCGTGATATACAGGCAAATCAATATGCACAAGATGACCCCAATTTTGTTTTTCAAAACAGGATTTGACAATGGGAGGATTATACTCATCAAATAGACTTTGAGAAGCAGGACGTTGAACGATTATAGATTTACTTAAAAGAGATGTATACCGTTCGGATGCCTTGGCATCGATGAATTTTGACAGGATTGGATTTGTGGAGACTTGTGGATTAGCTGATGATTCTCCTCGCACAGAGCCTTCCTTTAGTTTTTGTCCCCGATTTGTCTAGAAGAACCTCCGCGAGATTTGACCATTGTGATATAAGGGAAAGAAAAGGAGGAAAATTTCAAATTTTTGAAGATTGATGAGAATTTGAGGAAATGAGATGGTAGATGGGGGAAATTAGATGGGATTTAGGTGAGAAAAGCTTTGGGGAGGATAATTTTCCAACCAATTTTGGAATAGAGAGTAGGAATTTGGAGTGGGTGGTGAGGGGACAATTTTCGCCAGAGGGTTTTCGGGGGAGGTGGTGAGTCCGAAATGGGGAAGATGGACGATTTTAATAGAACAGGGAGATCTTTCAGACGGCCGAACGTTTGGTGTGCGTCCGAAGAAGTGTCCGAACGCTGAAGAACGGACGGCCGAAAGAAGAGCTAGTGCGTCCGAAGTTCGTTTCGAAGATGGAACGCGTCAGGAAGAATTCTAGACAGTTTGGTGAATAAAATGAATATCGTTCGGACGATTATGAGCGTTCGAGAAATAAAGGAAGCTTTCGGACGATCCAGAGCTTTCGAAAGAAAAGTAGTTCGGACGAAGGAATGCGTCCGAACTAAGAACCTAAGCCAAATTTATCTGTAAAATCCCCAAACATTTTTTGAGAGATTCAAAGCGATCTTGAGCTAAGGGTTTTGTAAAAATATCAGCCAATTGATCTGAAGTAGGCACAAAATCAGTACGAATTTCCTTTTTACAAACAAGGTCTCTAATGAAATGATGCTTAACATCAATGTGTTTGGTTCTAGAAGTGCATAACAGGATTTTTGTGAGATTAATAGCACTAGTGTTGTCACACATTATGGGAACACAATCAAAAATTACACCAAAATCTTTCAGAGTATGTTTCTTTCATAGAAGTTGAGCACAACAATTTCCCAGAAAATAACACATACCACTGGTACTTTTTCTATCAATTTTACACCCAGCAAAGTCAGCATCAGAATAACTAATCAAATCAAATGTAGAGGACTTTGGATACCACAGACCAAAATTCGTTTTCCCTTTAGATATCTAAAAATTCTTTTAACAGCTATCAAATGCGATTCTTTAGGGCAAGATTGAAATCTAGCACATAAACAAACAGCAAACATGATATCTGGCCTACTGGCAGTTAAGTAAAGTAGACTTCCGATCATACCTCTATAGTGTTTTTCATCAACACTATTACCTTCTTCGTCTTTATCAAGTTTGGTTGAAGTACACATTGGCGTACCAACTTGTTTGCAATCTTCCATACCAAATCGTTTGAGTAGAATCTCCTTTGTGTATTTGATTTGTGTAATAAACGTTCCTTCCTTAGTTTGATGAACTTGTTGTCACGCCCCAAAAACGGAACCGTAACACGCCGCGCTAATGGCACACCGGTCCAAAGCGCAAGGCACAAACGAACAGAGCAACAGACTTAACCGCAATGTAATAGAACCATCAAACCATTTCTTAACTATAAAACCGAATAAGTTCATTTTTACACAAAAATACGAATTACAAAATTCCTTCTTAGTACAAAAGATGCTACAACAAAAACAAAGTTCATCAATTTTAAACCTATCCAATTCGCAATGTCGATAAAAGGAAAACATAAAGATAATAACATTTGCGAAAACCATAGTCATGAAGCAGTTTCTAAAATGTCTCATGCCATTTAAACATCAGGCATGTCCAAAACATAGCCAAAAAGATACCATGATTTAGATCAAATGAAATGTCTCATGCCATTTAAACGTCGGTATGTCCAAAACATAGCCAAAAAGATCCAATCATTTCAAAACATAGTATGCTAAAGCATAGCGAACAAATCCAAGTACAGTTTCAAATCCAGAATCTACATGTACTAGCATGAGTATCTTTTAGTATCGAAGGTAGGTGTGTATTTAGTCAGATCTAGTAATCTACCACACCTACTAGTCTGACCGGGAGGTCAAGTTATCCCATCACAAGACCCCGCAGTCAATTAGTTCAAAACATTCACAGAATATCTGGAGAAAAATGAAAAGAAATGAGTTTTATTTGTGGAAAAATTTCCAAACACATCCAAAATTATATACCTAGGTCACCTACTGAGCCAAAACAGTCATAAAATGCTTTCATATCAAAATAGTTTGCAAACATATCAATTGATTAACATAAAATAGCTTGATCCCGATTTCATATGTAATAATTCCAAAACATTGTAAAAGTGCAGTTCCAAACATCATACACATTTTAAAATCCATCCAAACATATTTCGAATTATTACAAATGAAATCGGGATCAAGCTATTTTATGTTAATCAATTGTATGATGTTTGCAAACCTGTCACTTATACACATGTTTGTGAATAAGAGACAGGGTTGAAATCGGCATTTGTTATTGTAGATGACTATTCTATGTCGTTAGGGTCTCTTTTGTCTTCCATATGTGCCCTAGAATGTTATGCTACGCCACCTACCGCCAGCAATCGCTTCAATGATCATTTGTGCAGTTTTTGCTTTGATAGGTGGGTAACATAGACCCCTTCCTCTTGTACACATTTAGACTGTCTCTTATACACAGGTAGATGACTATTCTAGATTAGGAGAGAATAAGCTCGTTTTCCAAATCCAGATGTGTATAAGAGACAGGTGTCTACCATGCTATGAATGCTTATGTCTATGCACATAAATATGTTTTAAGTTGGTTGTAAGATCTATTGTGTTGGTTAAAACCCAACTCAAAACCATTTTCAACCTGTTTCCATACACATCTAGATGCTCTTGAAATAGCCGGGACTATATCAATAGCATTCTACAACAATGGAAAACACCTAAAACCATCAAAAGATCATTAAAGACCCTTTAAACATAACCAATTATCCAAATTATCCTAGTTGCGCCAAACTTCCGCTTACTTACAAAATGAAGGGAAATCAATTCCACTTGGTTTCAAGTCTCAATTCCTATCCAAACTAACCTTAAACCACTCTTAAAACATCAGTATGTGCATAGACATAAGCATTCATAGCATAACATTCTAGGGCACATATGGAAGACAAAACCCTAACTCATAATCTTAAAATTTGTAATCTAACCATGGAAAGTTGTTAAAAATCAACCCCAATCAGGTCTTCCCAACCTCCAAAACACTAAAAACAACCCATAACATACATAAATCAACACATATAAGGCTGCAAAGAGGGTTTTCTCAGCCATAAAGAATCCTACAAAACTTGAAATTAAAGCTTGGATCATAAAGCCCATAAGCCAAAAAGTGCTAAAATACAAAAATCTTACCTTCCAAGTGATTCCTACTTGAAATCCAAGAAAATTTTTGGGGAAAAAGGAGGAAGAGAGTTCGGCCAGCAGCTGGAGAAAATGAGGAAGAAACAAGCAAGAAGAAGACTTAACAAGGTTCCAAAGTTGACCCAAATAGTCTCCAAGTTGACTATTTAACCCAAAAACTAATTTTTGCTACTAAATTATCATGTGTTTCTGAATAATTCAGCCATCATACAACACTCACACACCACAATGCACTAATTACACTTAATCCAACTTTTGACCCGTTTACCCGCCGGAACCGAAATCGCGTAAACCGAAAATTTGCCGAATTGAAAAACGAATAAGTTGAAGATATGATTACTTTAAGACTAAAAATAATATGAAAAACATTTTAAACCAGTTAAAATCAAAGAACAAGGCTATTAAAATACTGGGTTTCACACTTGTAGTCCGAGGAAAAATTGCAACTTGCCCATCATACTCATCTCAAACTCTTCTTGCATTAAATGTGAAAAGTCCTTGCACAAACTTTCATTAGTTGCTCCAAAAATAATATCATCAACATAAATTTGAACAATTAACAAACCATTTAAATCCGTTTTTGTAAAAAAAGTGGTATCAACTATTCCTCTTTTGAAACCATTTTCTATCAAGAAGCCACTTAATCTTTCATACCAAGCTCTTGGAGCTTGTTTCAAACCATATTAAGCTTTGGAGAGTTTGAAAATATAATTTGGAAGATTTTTATTCTCAAAGCCCGGAAGTTGTTCGACGAAAACTTCTTGATCGATAAATCCATTTAAAAAAGCACTTTTGACATCCATTTGAAATAATTTGAAATTATTGAAACATGCAAATGCAGTTAAGAAACATGCGAATGGATTCTAATCTAGCCGCGGGTGCAAAGGTTTCATCAAAGTCAATACCTTCTTCTTGAGCGTAACCTTTTGCAACAAGTCTAGCTTTGTTTCTTATGATTTCACCTTTGTCATTTAATTTGTTTCTAAAAAACCATTTAGTACCAATAATGGGATGAGAAGAAGGTCTTTCAACTAAGGTCCATACATTATTTTTCTCAAATTGACTAAGTTCATCTTGCATAGCATTAACCCAAGATTCATCACTCAAAGCAACATCTATATGTTTAGGTTCAATGTGAGAGAGTAATGCACAATTACTATTTAAAGGTTTATGAGAACGAGTAGTTACCCCATCGGATAGATCACCTATGATTAAATCTTGAGGATGACTAGAGACGAATCTCCAAGCTTTCAGAAGATCATTTGGAGTATCCTCATTCTTTTCATCATCAATTTGATGGTTGTTGACATCAACGCTTGATGTAATCTCTTGATGATCTTCATGAATAGCTTGACTAGCTTTTCGAGCTCCTTTAAAATTCCTACATCTTCATCTTCACATAAATTCTTAGAGATAACATCATTAGTTTCATCAAATGTAACATGCACAACTTCTTCAATTAAAAGCGTTCTTCTATTGTAAACTCAGTATGCTTTCTTGTCACTAGAATATCCTAGAAAAATTCCTTCATCCGATTTTTTGTCAAATTTTTCAAGGTTTTCTTTGATTTTTAAAATAAAGCATTTGCAACCAAAAACTTTGAAATAGCTCACAACGGGTTTTCTACAAAAAAGGAGTTCATAAGGAGTTTTATTTAAAGAGGATCTTAATAAAACTCGATTCATAACATAACAAGCCGTATTGACCGCTTCGGCCCAAAAGTATTGTGGTAAGTCACATTCACTAATCATAGTTCTAGCCGTTTCTTGAAGAGTCCTATTTTTCTTTTCAACAACACAATTTTGTTGAGGGACTCTAACAACCGAAAACTCAAGAAAGATACTGTTGTGATCACAAAATCGGGAAAACCCCCAAATTTAAATTCGGCACCATTGTCACTCCTTAAATGAACAATTTTTGTATCCAATAAATTTTGAATTTTGGAAAACAATTTCACAAATTTTTCAAATGCTTCATTTTTGTGAACAAGAAATAATACCCAAGTAAACCTAGAATAGTCATCTACAATAACAAATGCATATTTTTAACCACCTAGACTAGCATATTGAGTAGGTCCAAATAAGTCTAAATGCAACAATTCCAAAGGTTTATGAGTGGATACAAAATTCTTTGGTTTAAAAGAAACTTTGACTTGTTTACCAAATTGGCATGCATCACAAATTTTGTTTTTCAAAAATTTTACGATTACACTTCTTAGTTCTCAATATCTTACGATTACACTTCTTCCTTAGTTATTAAGCTAATATGGTTGCCTCCGTTCTCTTTTGAATGCGATTAGATCATTCATTTGAACTAAATCTTTTGGGCACTGATCCCACACATGGTTCTCAGTCTAGTCTAAGAAGATCTAAGTCACGACGTATTAGGGGTTTATCATCCGTTATTAGATATTCTTATCTTTTCAACATGTATGTCAATTAGATCACCTTTCTAGTTTCTTAATTATCTCCCGAATATTTTATCTTGTGTTCTCCTTTTGCGATTCATAACATAGAACAGTTAGTCAATTTCTTGGCTCTCCATATCTAACGATCGCAACTTCTTCCTTACTCGTAAAGCAAGTTCGATTGGCCTCATTTCTATATTCTTTTGCAAACGCTGTTAGATGACGTATTAGTTCTAAATCTTCAAGGAATAGGTCCAGCCGCATGATTCTTAATCCATTCTTATTGAAACATATTTATGTTCTTACCTTGTGAAATTTGATCTCATATCTTTTCCAAATGTGCTATGATTGGAACTCCTCTCATATTTCATAAACTCACACGACTAATCTCCTTTCTTTGTTCTTAATTGCATATGTTATGTCTCCTTTTGTTGTTCATTGTATAGCTCGATTAGTCGCATGGACCTTCTTAGTTCTCAATATTATATGATTATCACTTCTTCCTCAGTCATTATACGAGGTGTAATTGGCTTCATTTCTCAGTTCTTTTTCAAATAAGGTTAGATAATCATCTTTTGTTCGAAGTCTTTTTCAATTTGAACTGATTCGTGGTTCTTAATCTATTATAATTAAATCACATTTTACGTTGTTGTTGAACCCCCAGTTATGTTAATCATGTTTTGATGATGACCAAATCATACTAATGGTTTGATAACAAGTGTGCAGAAAAATAGGTAGGTTCGGAGGCAAATGATCTTCCGAACAAAACAACCACAAGCAACCACAAGACTTCATGGACGCAAATGACTGTCTGAGTGACAGAGCTTCGGACGATGGTAATCGTCCCACACAAAGAATTTGAAGCAAGCCTCGGACGTAGAACAGCGTCTGATCATATTTCCAGAAGACTTTGCTTCGATCGGACGCATGTTCTCTACAGTGTCGGACGCAGAGTTTAGCAGCGGCCGTCCGAACGGTCCAACAGCTAGTTTGTTCGGACGCACTCTTGCTGCATCGACCATCCGAAAGGTCCAACGGCTAGTTTTCCAATAAACAGAAAATAGCCTTTGGGAAGTTGTTGGAAGCAGATATTTGGCAACTATAAATACCCCTAGGTCTGAATTAATTAAAAGAGACTTCTATTTTTTATTACAAATAATTCTTGAGCTATTTGAGAGAAATAGTGGGTACAAGTGTTGTAATAGTGTATGTAGTGTGAAAAGAGCTTAGAAATGTAAGAGTTCTTCAAGTGTAAGAGTGGAGAAATAACAATTGTAACAAAGGGAGGTTGTGAGTGTAAAACTCTTGGCTCAACTAAAGGAAATTAGTGTGAGCAAGAGTGATCTTCATTTGTGTACAAGAGGTTATTGTCTCACCTACTTTGAAGAGACTTTTAGTGGTTGAACTTCAAGTTGTGAACTTGGTAGTTGTCTTGTAAGAAAGCAAGCTCTTTGTAGTTGAAAGCTCCAAGCTTGAGAAGCTTGGGAGTTTGGTTTGATTATCTTAATCTCAATATTCTTATTTGTTCTTTAAGCTTAAATTGTTGAATATCTATTGTATTTATTTGTGCTTAAGTTTTCATTTGGTGCATAAAGTTTGAATTTCTATTAATCACATAAAAATGTTTGTTTTAGATACAACCTAATTCACCCCCTCTTAGGTTATTGCTTTGGGGCCAACAATTGGTATCAGAGCTTGGTCTCATATATTGAGCTTAACCGCTTTTGAGTAAAAATCATTATGGCAACCAATAATGCTTTATTTTTAGAGGGGCATTCTATCACTAGACCTCCCATGTTTAATGGTATTAATTTTGTTTTTTGGAGGGATAGAATAAAAATTTTTGTTCAATCTAATGATATTGATTTATGGTATATTATTTGTGAAGGTCCTTTAGAAGCTAATATTTTTGATAAAAATACTCATAGATTAAGGCCGAAGACTAGATAGTCATGAGTTAAATGCACAAGATAAAATAAATTTATCTTTAAATGCTAAAGCCATTAATATTTTGTATAATGCTTTGGATGCAGTAAAGTAAAAGGGTGCATATCGGCCAAGGAGATATGGGACAAATTGAAAGAAATCCATGAAGGAAGTGAAGATATTAGAGAGCAAAAGAAGTCACTTCTTGTGGCTAAATATGAATCCTTCAAAATGGAACCTCATGAGAACATTGAGAAGATGTATTTTAGGTTCAATGATATGGTAAAGGATTTGGAAGGTTTGGGTAAAGAATATTCCTTGGGTGAAAAGAATAGAAATTTTTTGAATGCTTTACCTAAGGAATGGGAACCTAAATCCATTGCCATAGAAGAGTCTAAAAATTTAAATTCTATGCCTATTGATTCATTGATCAATTCTCTAACCTCATTTGAATTGAAGTTGAAATACAAGCTACAAAATGAGGAGGCAAAGGGAAAAAGAAGCATAGCATTTAAAGCTTCATCAAAACACAAGGAGAAAAGACTCAAGGAAGCCTCACTTCAACAACTTCCAAATCACTTGGGATGATTGCAATTCGGATGGGGAGGTTGAAGAAGAATATGAGGAGTCTCAAATGGCTTTTATGGCACTTGGCGATAATGAGGTAACCTCTAGTTGTGATTCTTGTGATGATTCATGTGATAATGATGATGATGATGTTGAATCATTTATTTTTAAAATGCATGAATGTTTGAAAGAATCATATGCTAAGAACAAAGAGTTAAAAATTAAAATTAATACTTTATTGAGTGCCAACTCAAAACTTGTGCATAAAAATAATTCTTTGACAAAAGAAAATGATGTTCTCTCATTTCTTATGGAACACATATTCTTGAACGGAAGAATTGTTTTGTGTAACTTGACTCATTCTCCATGTACTCATTATATTCATCTTTCAAGGGAGAGAATAAACTTAGGGGGAGCTTAAATTGCATTATTTATCTTAAGTTTTGATAATGCCAAAAGGGGGAGAAATTAATGGACAAATTCTCATGTGTTGTACTTCACATCTAGATGGTTGTTTTTTGAATTGTCCAATTGATTTGTCATCATAAAAAAGGGGGAGATTGTTGAACCCCAGTTATGTTAATCATGTTTTGATGATGACCAAATCATACTAATGGTTTGATAACAAGTGTGCAGAAAAATAGGTAGGTTCGGACGCAAATGATCGTCCGAACAAAACAACCACAAGACTTCACGGACGCAAATGACTGTCTGAGTGACAGAGCTTCGGACGATGGTAATCTTCTGACACAAAGAATTTGAAGCAAGCCTCGGACGAAGAACAACGTCCGATCATATTTCCAGAAGACTTTGCTTCGATCGGACGCATGTTTGGACGCATCCTCGGACGTCCGAACGAATACCCTCAGAGAACGGACGCAGTGTTGGACACAGAGTTTAGCAGCGGCCGTCCGAACGGTCCAACGGCTAGTTTGTTCGGACGCACTCTTGCTGCATCGGCCGTCCGAAAGGTCCAACAGGCTAGTTTTCCAGTAAACAGAAAATAGCCGTTGGGAAGTTGTTGGAAGCAGATATTTGGCAACTATAAATACCCCTAGGTCTGAATTAATTAAAAGAGACTTCTATTTTTGATTACAAATAATTCTTGAGCTATTTGTGAGAAATAGTGGGTACAAGTGTTGTAATAGTGTATGTAGTGTGAAAAGAGCTTAGAAGTGTAAGAGTTCTTCAAGTGTAAGAGTGGAGAGATAACAATTGTAACAAAGGGAGGTTGTGAGTGTAAAACTCTTGGCTCAACTAAAGGAAATTAGTGTGAGCAAGAGTGATCTTCATTTGTGTACAAGAGGTTATTGTCTCACCTACTTTGAAGAGACTTTTAGTGGTTGAGCTTCAAGTTGTGAACTTGGTAGTTGTCTTGTAAGAAGTTCTTTATAGTTGAAAGCTCCAAGCTTGAGAAGCTTGGGAGTTTGGTTTGATTATCTTAATCTCAATATTCTTATTTGTTCGTTAAGCTTAAATTCCCAAGTTCTTTTTCAGGTTGAATATCTATTGTATTCATTTGTGCTTAAGTTTTCATTTGGTGCATAAAGTTTGAATTTCTATTAAGCACATAAAAAGGTTTGTTTTAGATACAACCTAATTCACCCCCCTCTTAGGTTATTGCTTTGGGGCCAACAGTTATCATAAGTTATTAGAACTTATTATGTTTCTACGTGTACTTTGTTGGGAACTCTTTTCTTGTTTCTTAATCTTATGCGGCTTGATCCCATTTATTAGTATTTAATCTTGTACGATTTGTCCCCTTTCTTAGTTCTCAATATCGTACGAGTACAACCCCTTCCACTGTGATTAAGCACGTATACTTGGCCTCATTTCTCCCTTATTTCTTCAAAACCATCATATTATATTTTAGTTCTTATTCTTTTATGCATAGTTATCACTCATGGTTCTTAATTTGGCCAAATCAAATCGCATTTTATGTTCTTATCTTGAGTTACGAGATTTACTTTTATAAGAACTCCTGTTCTATTTGTTAATCTGATAGATATGACTCGATCTACTTTGTTAGTTCATAATCCTGTACGATTAGATCTCCTTTACTGTGTCATAATATAGTACGATTAGACCCTTTCTTTCTTCTCAATATCGAACTATTACAATTTATTCCTGAATCATTGTGCAGGCATAATTAATAGGCCTCATTTCTCTGTTCTTTTTCTTATACGATTAGATAATCTCTTAATTATAAATCTTTAATGAAATCGACCCGGTCTTGGTTCTTTTTAAATCTAATACGACTACTTTCCTTTATTAGTTCTCAATCTTGTTTGATTGTTGTATCTCCTTTTGCGACTCACAATATATTACGATTAGTCGACTTTCTTAGTTCTCAATATCTTACGATTACACTTCTTCCTGAGTTATTAAGCTAATACGGTTTCCACCGTTCTCTTCCATATGCGATTAGATCATTCGTTTGATCAAAATCTTTTGTGCACAAGTCCCACACATGGTTCTCAATCTAGTCTAACTAAGTCACAACGTATATCTGATAGAGGCTTATCATCCGTTATTAGATATTCTTATCTTTTCGACATGTTTGTCTATTGGATCACCTTTCTAGTTTTTCTTAATTATCTCCCTAATATTTTATCATGTGTTCTTCTTTTGCGATTTACAACATAGAACAGTTATTCAATTTGTCGGCTCTCAATATCGAACGATCGCAACTTCTTCCTTACTCGTAAAGCAAGTTTGACTGGCCTCATTTCTCTATTCTTTTGCAAATGCTATTAGATGATGTATTAGTTCTAAATCTTCAAGGAATAGGTCCAGCCGCATGTTTCTTAATCCATTCTTATTAAAACATATTTATGTTCTTACCTTGTGAAATTTGATCTCATATCTTTTCCAAATGTGCTATGATTGGAACTCCTCTCATATTTCATAATCTCACATGACTAATCTCCTTTCTTTGTTCTGAATTGCATATGTTATGTCTTACACGACTTCTCTTTCGAATGCGATTAGATCATTCATTTGATCTAAATCTTTTTGTGCACAGGTCCCACACATGGTTCTCAATCTAGTCTAACTAAGTCACGACGTATTGGGGGCTTATCATCCGTTATTAGATATTCTTTTCTTTTCAACATGTATGTCGATTAGATCACCTTTCTGGTTTCTTAATTATCTCCCTAATATTTTATCATGTGGTCTCCTTTTGTGATTCATAGAACAGTTTGTCAATTTCTCGGCTCTCAATATCGAACGATCGCAACTTCTTCCTTACTCGTAAAGCAAGTTTGATTGGCCTCATTTCTCTATTCTTTTGCAAATGCTATTAGATGAATGTATTATTTCTAAATCTTCAAGGAATAGGTCCAGCCGCATGGTTTTTATCCATTCCTATTTAAACATATTTATGTTCTCACCTTGTGAAATTTGATATAATATCTTTTCCGATTGTGCTCGGATTGGAACTCCTCTCATATTTCATAATCTTATCCTTTCTTTGTTTTTAATTGCACATGTTATGTCTCCTTTTGTTGTTAGATCATTGTACAGCTCGATTAGTCACATTTCTTAGTTCTCAATATTGTACGATTATCACTTCTTCCTTTGTCATTATACAAGGTGTAATTGGCTTCATTTCTCAGTTCTTTTTCAAATAAGGTTAGATAACATCTTTTGTTCAAAGTCTTTTTCATTTTGAACTGATTCTTGGTTCTTAATCTAGCATAATTAAATCACATTTTATGTTGTTATCGTGAGTTATTAGAACTGATTATGTTTCTACATGTACTTTCTTGAGAACTCCTTTCTCGTTTCTTAATCTTATGCGACTTGATCCCAGTCATTAGTATTTAATCTTGTACAATTTGTCCCCTTTCTTAGTTCTCAATATCGTACGAGTACAATTCCTTACACTGTGATTAAGCACTTATACTTGGCCTCATTTCTCACTTATTTCTTCAAAACCATCATATTATATTTTAGTTCTTATTCTTTTATGCATAGTTATCACTCATGGTTCTTAATTTGGCCAAATCAAATCGCCATAACAATTTTAAGTTCTTATCTTGAGTTACGAGATATCTTTTATAAGAACTCCTGTTCTATTTCTTTATCTGATATGACTCGATCTTCTTGGTTAGTTTTTAATCCTGTACGATTAGATATCCTTTATTGTGTCATAATATAGTACTATTAGACCCTTTCTTTCTTCTCAATATCGTACTATTACAATTTCTTCCTCAATCATTGTGTTCTTATAATTAATAGGCCTCATTTCTCAGTTCTTTTTCTTATACGATTAGATAATCTCTTAATTATAAATCTTTAATGAATACGAACCGCTCTTGGTTATTTTTAAATCTAATACGACTACTTCTCCTTTATTAGTTCTCAATCTTGTTTGATTGTTGTATCTCCTTTTGGGACTCACAATATATTATGATTAGTCGACTTTCTTAGTTCTCAATATCTTACGATTACACTTCTTCCTGAGTTATTAAGCTAATACGGTTGCCACCGTTCTCTTCCATATGCGATTAGATCATTCGTTTAGATCAAAATCTTTTGTGCACAAGTCCCACACATGGTTCTCAATCTAGTCTAACTAAGTCACAACGTATTAGGGGCTTATCATCCGTTATTAGATATTCTTATCTTTTCGACATGTTTGTCTATTGGATCACCTTTCTAGTTTTTCTTAATTATCTCACTAATATTTTATCATGTGTTCTTCTTTTACGATTCATAGAACAGTTTGTCAATTTCTCGGCTCTCAATATCGAACGATCGCAACTTCTTCCTTACTCGTAAAGCAAGTTTGATGGGCCTCATTCTCTATTCTTTTGCAAATGCTGTTAGATGATGTATTAGTTCTAAATCTTCAAGGAATAGGTCCAGCCGCATGGTTCTTAATCCATTCCTATTAAAACATATTTAAGTTCTTACCTTGTGAAATTTGATCTCATATCTTTTCCAAATGTGCTATGATTGGAACTCCTCTCATATTTCATAATCTTACACGACTAATCTCCTTTCTTTGTTGTCAATTGCATAGATAAGTATGTTATGTCTCATTTTGTTGTTCATTGTATAGCTCGATTAGTCTCATTTCTTGGTTCTCAATTTTGTACGATTATCACTTCTTCCATAGTCGTTTTACAAGTTGTAATTGACTTCAATTCTCAGTTCTTTTTCAAATAAGGTTTGAAAATCATTTTTGTTCAAAGTCTTTGTTAGTTTGAACTGATTCTTGTTTCTTTTTTTTCTTTTTTTTTATGCAATCACCCAAAAAGGTGTAGATTTATTAGAAAAAGCTCAAGATTTACAATGGCGAATGTAGGGAAGTCCCTTGGCATCCGAGATAACCAAACCTTTCACATGGGAGGGAATGGTATCCGGATCATATTCAACATACGTGGGCGTAACAATGCCCTCATTTGCTAACCTATCAGCTACTTGATTTGTTTCCCTAAATACATGTGAGAATGAAATAGTTCTGCCTTCTATGAGCCGTTTGATGAGCTGGAGTTCATGGTCAATGCTCCATGGTGGCGCGGACAGTCCTCTTTTATGATATTAACGATAATTAAGAGTCCATTTCTACCTCCACAGCCCATAGGGGTAGAGAGAAACACATTTTTAGGCCATCTACAAGGGCCAAGATAAGAATATCTAATAACGGATGAGAAGAGTATCCATTGGAAAAGGCCTTGATGCAATGTCCATAGTGGTTTCTAATGATGCCTCCTCCTGCCGCCAAACCTGGGTTACCTTTTGAAGCCCCATCCACATTCAACTTGAAAACACCACAAGGAGGACAGTTCCATAACAGCAAGTATTCTTCTGGGTTGCAAACAAAGAAATTGGCTGCAAATTCCGTGTGAAAGAAGCAATTCATCTGCAGCAATTACCTTTGGAAACGGAAATATTGAGGAAATTGACTTCAAATAAGCACAAATGTCAAGAATCTGCCAACCATCTCTTTGTGTATGTACTTTGGCAGGTACTAAGTTTGGAGTTATTTCGAAGAACTGGTTCGATATTGAGAACTAAGAAAGGGGACAAATCGTACAAGATTAAATACTTATAACTAGAATGAAGTCGCATGCAGATTAAGAAACAAGAGTTGAGCTTCTCAACAAAGTACATGTAGGGCGAAACTCCATTCGAACCACTCTTCGAAATAACTCCAAACTTGTGTTGCCAAAGTACATACCACAAAGAGATGGTTGGCAGATTCTTCATTGTTACAAAAGCGGCATTTAGATGGTAATGGGATGCCTATCTTGGCAATCATGTCATCCGTTGGGAGCCGAGAGTTTAACAATTTCCACATAAAGATGGAGATCTTCAGTTGGAGTCTCTTATCCCAAATCATTTGTCTAGTGAATGATTGAGCCATTGGCGAGTAGGTGGATGAGATAGAGAAAGAGCCGTTGGATGTAAGGGTCCAAATGAGCTTGTCCGAATCTGAATCTGGCAGATGACCTTGTCTTTAATACGTTCCAAATGTTATGAAGCTCCTCCTGGAAAATGATTTGGGATAAGAGCTGTCTCTTATACACATCTAGATGTGTATAAGAGACACAACTTTTTATGTTTCTCTGCCGAATCACGAACACGCAGCATTCGTTTCCATGTAAATGAGTCTCCAGGTGCTTCTTGAGCTACACAAGGATGAAGGCAGCGGTTTAAATATCGTCCATGGAGGAAGGAACTCCATAAGGATGGCCTTTTCGAAACTTCCACCATAATTTCTTGCTGAAACCATGCACAACAGCCGCTAATGGAGTAATACCAAGACCATTGGAGGATGTTGGTTGACAAATGGTAGACCATGCTATCCAATGGCGTTTTGAAACCCCTTCCAAATTGCCCCAAAAGAAACCCGCAAATTGCCTTTCTAACTCCTTAAGGACTGAAAATGGAGGAGCGAGAACTGCTACTCAACACATGTTTGATGAGAATTAGCCGTCCTCCAGGAGAGAGAAACATTTGATAGGGCATCCCAAATATATGAATGGTAGGGATTTTCTTACAAAACCTGTTTTGGCTTGAATCATCCGAATACGAGATGTGGAGGATGTCTTGGACAAATAAAAAGAGCTTTTGCATTGTTGCAAAGCTGCCCAGAGGATATCTCAAACCTTGAAATGAAAGCCATGAGATTACGTATTGAATTCGCTTCTCCCCTTGTAAAGATTACTACATCATCCGCATAAGCCAAGTGAAAGATGGTAGGGCATGACCTCGGAAGAGCAAACTCAGAAATTTTCCCAATGCGAAATTGATCCTTCAAACCACGGGAGAAAGGCTCCATCATAATTAAGAAAATTAGGGGGGAAAGAAGGTCCCCTTGCCGAATTCCTCTTGCAGATTTAAAGAAACCTTTTGGCACCCCATTAATGAGAATAGAAAACCAACAATATTCCAGACTTTTCTTCACCAAGGAGATCCAATTTTCAGCAAAACCAAACCTCCTTAGAATTGCATATAAAAAAGACCAAGATAGTCTATCAAAAGCTTTTGCGAGGTCCAACTTGATGATCAAATTACCACCTCTTGTTTTCCTGTTTAAGAACTCCACCATCTCTTGGGCTAGAAGAATATTATCTGCAATTTCTCACCGGGACATAAGCACCTTGTTCGGGAAATAAGTTTGGGCATGATAGTGGAAAGCCCAGTAGCCAAAATCTTTGTACACACTTTGTTGAAGAAAGTACATAGACTAATGGGTCGAAAATCGAAAAAGATGAGGGATTCGCATTGACTCTGTCTCTTATACACATCTAGATGTGAACATACGTGGCGTGATGTGTATAAGAGACAGGACCTTTTCTCTCTTGTACATGCATTCTTGGGTTCAATATCAACAGCAACAGGTAGAAGAAAAAACCATTATATCCATCAATGCCCGCTGCTCCATCCTCACTGTGGGTTGAGGGAGAAAACCGCCTCTTTTAACTCCTTAGTGGTGAGTTCAGCTAGCAAGAGTTGATTGTCCGCATTGGAGATTATCGTGGGAAGAGTATCTAACAAAGTGTGATCTATCACCGTTGGTTCATTACACGATAAGAGATGTTGGAAGGATTAATCCTCTCGCTTCAAGGGACAAGCATTTCAGCCACCAGAACCATGGTTGAACATTTTTTAGATGTGCAAACGTTGTTTCTTGGCCATAAGTGCAGAATGGAAGAAGGTGGTATTATGGTCACCTTCCTTTAACCACTTTATCCCCGCTTTTTGGCGCCAAAACATTTCCTCTTCGACAAGGAATCGGCTGTGAATCGCTTGTGCATGAGATAATGCCAATTGATTGTTTGGATTTTGTTGCTGCAGTAAAGCCTCCTCCTTTACATGTACCTCCTGTTCAGCTGCTTGAACTTTGGAAAAAACATTCCCAAACATCGTACGGTTCCAATTTTTTAGCTCCGCTTTCATGGCCTAAAAATGTGAAGTCTCTCTACACCTATTTCCCTTTCTCTTAGGTAATTCTGCAGATGAATTGCTTCCTTCACACACAATTTGCAGCAAACCACAATCTTGAAGGCAGTCATTAAATTCCGTCATGGCTTCAACATCGAGTGAGCTGCCACCTTTGTATTCATCCGAGCTGGAAATGACATTGAAATCTCCCCCAACCAGCCATGGAGAGTGAGGTTGGATAGTCCGGAGGGCCTCCCAAAGTTCTCGTCTTTC
The DNA here is from genome assembly GCA_025175665.1 of Cinchona pubescens. NCBI lineage: Eukaryota > Viridiplantae > Streptophyta > Magnoliopsida > Gentianales > Rubiaceae > Cinchona > Cinchona pubescens. The sequence continues at coordinate 4,205,775 of JANKKI010000232.1, forward strand.
AGCCTTAGTACGACAGGTTGTATGGTAGGATGGTAAGGAGCAAGAAACATGAAAAAGTTGATCAGAAACTAAAATGGGGGTGAGGACGGACCCCTTATTCCAAAAAACCCAAATCTTCCCGTTAGAGTTAGATTGACAACAATCAAACCCTAACTTGTGGGCAAAAAGAGAAATCCTTGCTTTGTCCACCATAGGCTCCATTAAAGCAAGAATGTTTATTCTGTTTTGTGTAACTAGCAACTTTAACCTACGAATGGAAGGTTTATTACCTATTCCTCTTATATTCCAAGCTAAAACACTATCCATTAACAATGAGGAGAGAGGGGCAGATTTTCAGGTCCTTAGCCAGCCTAGTTCGCATAGGCCTTGGCATATTGTAAATTCATTTACGTCTACTTTTCCTTTTGGACGAAGGTAATCTCTCACCGGTTGCAATTGAGCGGGAGATGGTTCTGGTTGTCATGTGCTGCATGTGGTGCATGGGGTGATTCGCCAGCCTCCGAGAAATAGCATGGTAGTTCAGCCATAATTGTTGCATGAGGAATGGAGGAGTCATCCATGGCCACGGTTTGCATGCATAAATTGAGGGATGTTGGCTGAATTATTACCGTCCACTGTTTTGGGGAGGTTGTTTGGACAGTAACAACAAAAGGTCTCCCGTGGTTTACTGGCAATTCACATTTCAAAGATTGGAGAAAATTTGCTGCAAAAGATGCTGAAATGAGGAGGGGGGTTACCGTCTCTACAATCTTATAAAATATGAAGTAAAAGATTACATTATGAAAAGATATGCCTTTCAAATTTCATAGCTGATTTTCTGCAATCTTCCATTAATCTGTCACCATTCCAAACTCGCGATGGTAAAATTGCAAGTTGTCAACTTCTACACATACCTTATCGTTGTTCGGCCGAGTGAAATTGCGGGTAGCCAAGTCCAACTTTAGTGGCGTACCAACCGCTTGTACGATGCTAAAAATGGAGTGTTTATTGTAGAAGACTGCTGGGAGGCCCTCCAAGGTTATCCACACGGGCACGATGGAAGGTTCTATCTCCGGCGTGAAAAGAGGGTGCCATTTAAGAACACGCATGAAAAAACCATTGATGAACCATGTGGCTTTAAGCCAGCACCTTAGATAATCCTCTTCTAATGCAGTGGCATCTGTAAAGCGAATCATGACATGCTTGTGATCAATATAGCCTACTGTGAAGTTACCTTTGAAACCAATAGTGTGGAAACTTTTACGGAGTAATTCCATGTTAGGCTTGCCTCGCGGGAAATGACCAACCAAAGTGTGTTTAAATGGAGCAGCCAGCTTTTGAATTTCATCATCGGAGAAGAAGACTGCCGGCTCTCCCTTGTAGGATTGAAGCTTTTTCAGAGGTTGTTCTGGTTGTGCGTCGATTGTTTTACGCAATAAAGCTTGTGCAAATGATTTAGCTTGCCCCCCAGCAATAGGCTGGAGGGCATCACCCTCGGCCATTGCAAAGATTCAAGGAAAAAAAAACTAGAGAGAGGGAGAGGTTTTAGAGAGAAGGAGGAGAGTTTCGGTTGTTCTTCTCTCCTAAAATAATCGAGCTTTAACTGATTCTTGTTTCTTAATCTAGCATAATTAAATCACATTTTACATTGTTATCATGAGTTATTGAAACTTATTATGTTTCTCCATGTACTTTGTTGAGAACTCCTTTCTTGTTTTTCTTAATCTTATGCGACTTGATCCCATTTATTAGTGTTTAATCTTGTACGATTTGTCCCCTTTCTTAGTTCTCAATATCGTACGAGTAAAACTCCTTCCACTGTGATTAAGCACATATACTTGGCCTAATTTCTCACTTATTTCTTCAAAACCATCATATTATATTTTAGTTATTATTCTTTTATGCATAGTTATCACTCATGGTTCTTAATTTGGCCAAATCAAATCGCATTTTAAGTTCTTATCTTGAGTTACGAGATTTACATTTATAAGAACTCCTATTCTATTTCTTAGTCTCATATGACTCGGAATACTTTGTTAGTTCTTAATCCTGTACGATTAGATCTCCTTTACTGTGTCATAATATAGTACGATTAGACCCTTTCTTTCTTCTCAATATCGAACTATTACAATTTATTCCTGAATCATTGTGCATGCATAATTAATAGGCCTCATTTATCAGTTCTTTTTCTTTAATACGATTTGATAAACTCTTAATTATAAAATCTTTAATGAATTCGACCCGGTCTTGATTCTTTTTAAATCTAATACGACTACTTCTCCTTTATTAGTTCTCAATCGTGTTTGATTGTTGTATCTCCTTTTGGGACTCACAATATATTACGATTAGTCGACTTTCTTAGTTCTCAATATCTTCCGATTACACTTCTTCCATAGTTATTAAGCTAATGTGGTTGACTCCGTTCTCTTTCGAATGCGATTAGATCATTCATTTGATCTAAATCTTTTGAGCACAGGTCCCACACATGGTTCTCAAGCTAGTCTAACTAAGTACGCCGTATTAGGGGTTTATCATCCGTTATTAGATATTCTTATCTTTTCCACATGTATTTCGATTAGATCACCTTTCTAGTTTCTTAATTATCTCCCAATTATTTTATCTTGTGTTCTCCTTTTGCGATTTACAACATAGAACAGTTATTCAATTTGTCGGCTCTCAATATCGAACGATCGCAAGACTTCTTCCTTACTCGTAAAGCAAGTTTGACTGGCCTCATTTCTCTATTCTTTTGCAAATGCTATTAGATGATGTATTAGTTCTAAATCTTCAAGGAATAGGTCCAGCCGCATGTTTCTTAATCCATTCTTATTAAAACATATTTATGTTCTTACCTTGTGAAATTTGATCTCATATCTTTTCCAAATGTGCTATGATTGGAACTCCTCTCATATTTCATAATCTCACATGACTAATCTCCTTTCTTTGTTCTGAATTGCATATATTAGGTCTCCTTTTGTTGTTCATTGTATAGCTCGATTAGTCGCATTTGTTAGTTCTCGATATTGTACGATTATCACTTCTTCCTTTGTCATTATACAAGGTGTAATTGGCTTCATTTCTCAGTTCTTTTTCAAATAAGGTTAGATAATCATCTTTTGTTCAAAGTCTTTTTCATTTTGAACTGATTCTAGGTTCTTAATCTAGCATAATTAAATCACATTTTATGTTGTTATCGTGAGATGTTATTGGAACTTATTATGTTTCTACATGTACTTTGTTGAGAACTCCTTTCTCGTTTCTTAATCTTATGCGACCTGATCCCAGTTATTAGTATTTAATCTTGTACAATTTGTCCCCTTTCTTAGTTCTCCATATCGTACGAGTACAATTCCTTCCACTGTGATTAAGCACGTATACATGGCCTCATTTCTCACTTATTTCTTCAAAACCATCATATTATATTTTAGTTCTTATTCTTTTATGCATAGTTATCACTCATGGTTCTTAATTTGGCCTAAACAAATCACATTTTAAGTTCTTATCTTGAGTTACGAGATTTACTTTTATAAGAACTCCTATTCTATATCTTAATCTGATATGAAACGATCTACTTTGTTAGTTCGTAATCCTGTACGATTGGATCTCTTTTACTATGTCATAATATAGTACGATTCGACCCTTTCTTTCTTCTCAATATGGTACTATTACAATTTCTTCCTTAATCATTGTGCAGGCATAATTAATCTAAGAATTAAGTGAGAAGGCATCATTTCTTATACGATTAGATAATCTCTTAATTATAAATCTTTAATGAATACGACCCGCTCTTGGTTCTTTTTAAATCTAATAAGACTACTTCTCCTTTATTAGTTCTCAATCTTGTTTGATTGTTGTATCTCCTTTTGCGACTCCCAATATATTACGATTAGTTGACTTTCTTAGTTCTCAATATCTTACGATTACACTTCTTCCTGAGTTATTAAGCTAATATGGTTGCCTCCGTTCTCTTTCGAATGCAATTAGATCATTCATTTGATCTAAATCTTTTGTGCACAGGTCCCACACATGGTTCTCAGTCTAGTCTAACTAAGTCACGACGTATTAGGGGCTTAATATCCGTTATTAGATATACTTATCTTTTCCACATGTATGTCGATTAGATCACCTTTCTAGAATCTTAATTATCTCCCTAATATTTTATTATGTGTTCTCCTTTTGCGATTTGTAACATAGAACAGTTATTCAATTTCTCGGCTCTCAATATCGAACGAACGATCAAAACTTCTTCCTCACTCATAAAGCATGTTTGATTGGCCTCATTTCTCTATTCTTTTGCAAATGCTATTAGATGAATGTATTATTTCTAAATCTTCAAGGAATAGGTCCAGCCGCATGGTTTTTATCCATTCCTATTTAAACATATTTATGTTCTCACCTTGTGAAATTTGATATAATATCTTTTCCGATTGTGCTCGGATTGGAACTCCTCTCATATTTCATAATCTCACACGACTAATCTCCTTTCTTTGTTCTGAATTGCATATGTTATGTCTCCTATTATTGTTCATTGGATAGCTCGATTAGTCGCATTTCTTAGTTCTCGATATTGTACAATTATCACTTCTTCCATTGTCATTATACAAGGTGTAATTGGCATCATTTCTCAGTTCTTTTTCAAATAAGGTTAGATAATCATCTTTTGTTCAAAGTCTTTTTCATTTTGAACTGATTCTTGGTTCTTAATCTAACATAATTAAATCACATTTTAGGTGTTGTTGTTATCGTGAGTTATTAGAACTTATTATGTTTCTACATGTACTTTGTTGCGAACTCCTTTCTCGTTTCTTAATCTTATGCGACTTGATCGCAGTTATTAGTATTTAATCTTGTACGATTTGTCCCCTTTCTTAGTCCTCTATATCGTATGAGTACAACTCTTTCCACTGTGACTAAGCACGTATACATGGCCTCATTTCTCACTTATTTCTTCAAAACCATTGTATTATATTTTAGTTCTTATTCTTTTATGCATAGTTATCACTCATGGTTCTTAATTTGGCCAAATCAAATCGCATTTTAAGTTCTTATCTTAAGTTACGAGATTTACTTTTACAAGAACTCCTGTTCTATATCTTAATCTGATATGACTCGATCTACTTTGTTAGTTCTTAATCCTGTACGATTGGATCTCCTTTACTGTGTCATAATATAGTACGATTAGACTCTTTCTTTTTTCTCAATACGGTACTATTACAATTTCTTAATCATTGTGCAGGCTATATAATTAATTGGCCTCATTTCTCAGTTCTTTTTCTTATACGATCAGATAATCTCTTAATTATAAATATTTAACGAATACGACCCGCTCTTGGTTCTTTTTAAATCTAATAAAACTACTTCTCCTTTATTAGTTCTCAATCTTGTTTGATTGTTGTATCTCCTTTTGCGACTCCCAATATATTACGATTAGTTGACTTTCTTAGTTCTCAATATCTTACGATTACACTTCTTTTTTAGTTATTAAGCTAATAAGGTTGCCTCCGTTCTCTTTCGAATGCAATTAGATCATTCATTTGATCTAAATCTTTTGTGCATAGGTCCCACACATGGTTCTTAGTCTAGTCTAACTAAGTCACAACGTATTGGGGGCTTAATATCCGTTATTAGATATTCTTATATTTTCAACATGTATGTCGATTAGATCACCTTTCTAGTATCTTAATTATCTCCCTAATATTTTATTATGTGTGTTCCTTTTGCGATTTGTTACGTAGAACAGTTAGTAGAAGATATGAGACAATTTTTTGGATTTCAATATCGAACGATCAAAACTTCTTCCTCACTCGTAAAGCAAGTTTGATTGGCCACATTTCTCTATTCTTTTGCAAATGCTATTAGATGATGTATTAGTTCTCAATCTTCGAGGAATAGATCCAGCCGCATGGTTCTTAATCCATTCCTATTAAACCATATTTATGTTCTTACCTTGTGAAGTTTGATCTCTTATCTTTTCCAAATGTGCTATCATTGGAACTCCTCTCATATTTCATAATCTTACATGACTAATCTAATTTCTTTGTTCTGAATTGCATATATTAGGTCTCCTTTTGTTGTTCATTGTATAGCTAGATTAGTCGCATTTGTTAGTTCTCGATATTGTACGATTATCACTTCTTCCTTTGTCATTATACAAGGTGTAATTGGCTTCATTTCTCAGTTCTTTTTCAAATAAGGTTAAATAATCATCTTTTGTTTCTTTTTCATTTTGAACTGATTCTTGGTTTCTTAATACAGCATAAATTAAATCACATTTTATGTTGTTATCGTTAGTTATTAGAACTTATTATGTTTCTACACGTACTTTGTTGAGAATTTCTTTCTTGTTTTTCTTAATCTTATGCGACTTGATCCCAGTTATTAGTATTTAATCTTGTAAGATTTGTCCCCTTTCTTAGTTCTCAATATCGTACGAGTACAGCTCCTTCCACTGTGATTAAGCACGTATAGTTCGCCTCATTTCTCACTTATTTCTTCAAAACCATCATATTATATTTTAGTTCTTATTCTTTTATGCATAGTTATCACTCATGGTTCTTAATTTGGCCAAATCAAGTCGCATTTTAAGTTCTTATCTTGAGATACGAGATTTACTTTAATAAGAACTCCTGTTCTATTTCTTAATCTGACATGACTCGATCTATTTTGTTAGTTCTTATTCATATACGATTAGATCTCCTTTACTGTGTCATAATATAGTACGATTCGACCCTTTCTTTCTTCTCAATATCGTACTATTACAATTTCTTCCTCAATCATTGTGTTCGCATAATTAATAGGCCTCATTTCTCAGTTCTTTTTCTTATAACGATTAGATATTCTCTTAATTATAAATCTTTAATGAATACGACCCGATCTTGATTCTTTTTAAATCTAATACGACTACTTCTCCTTTATTAGTTCTCAATCTTGTTTGATTGTTGTATCTCCTTTTGCGACTCACAATATATTACGATTAGTCGACTTTCTTAGTTTTCAATATCTTACGATTACACTTCTTCCTTATTTATTAAGCTAATACGGTTGTCACCGTTCTCTTTCGAATGCCATTAGATCATTCATTTGATCTAAATCTTTTGTGCACGGGTCCCACACATGGTTCTCAATCTAGTCTAACTAAGTCACGTATGAGGGGCTTATCATCCGTTATTAGATATTCTTATCTTTTCAACATGTATGTCGATTAGATCACCTTTCTAGTTTGTTAATTATCTCCCTTATATTTTATCATGTGTTCTCCTTTTGCGATTGCATAGCATAGAACAGTTAGTCAATTTCTTGGCACTCAATGTCGAACGATCGCAACTTCTTCCTTACTCGTAAAGCAAGTTTGATTGGCCTCATTTCTCTATTCTTTTGCAAACGCTATTAGATGATGTATTAGTTCTAAATCTTCAAAGAATAGGTCCAGCCGCATGGTTCTTAATCCATTCGTGTTAAAACATACTTATGTTCTTTCCTTGTGAAATTTGATCTCATATCTTTTCCAAATGTGCTATGATTTGAACTCCTCTTATATGTCATAATCTTACATGACAAATCTCCTTTCTTTGTTCTGAATTGCATATGTTATGTCTTCTTTTGTTGTTCATTGTATTTCTCGATTAGTCGCATTTCTTAGTTCTCGATATTGTACGATTATCACTTCTTTCTTTGTCATTATACAAGGTGTAATTGGCTTCATTTATCAGTTCTTTTTCAAATAAGGTTAGATAATCATCTTTTGTTCAAAGTCTTTTTCAATTTGAACTGATTCTTGGATTCTTGGTTTCTTAACCCAGCATAATTAATTCACATTTTACGTTGTTATCCAGAGTTATTAGAACTTATTATGTTTCTACATGTACTTTGTTGAGAACTCCATTCTTGTTTCGTAAATTATGCGACTTGATCCCAGTTATTGGTATTTAATCTTGCACGATTTGTCCCCTTTTCTTAGTTCTCAATATCGTACGAGTACAGCTCCTTCCACTGTGATTAAGCACGTATAGGTCGCCTCATTTCTCACTTATTTCTTCATAACCATTATATTATATTTTAGTTCTTATTCTTTTATACATAGTTATCACTCATGGTTCTTAATTTGGCCAAATCAAATCGCATTTTAAGTTCTTATCTTGAGATACGAGATTCACTTTTATAAGAACTCCTGTTCTATTTCTTAATCGACATGACTCGATCTACTTTGTTAGTTCTTATTCTCGTACGATTAGATCTCCTTTACTGTATCATAATATAGTACGATTAGACCCTTTCTTTCTTCATGTCAATATCGTACTATTACAAGTTCTTCCTTAATCATTGTGTTCGCATAATTTTTAGGCCTCATTTCTAAGTTCTTTTTCTTATACGATTAGATAATCTCTTAATTATAAATCTTTAATGAATACGACCCGCTCTTGGTTTTTTTTAAATCTAATACGACAACTTCTCCTTTATTTGTCCTCAATCTTGTTTGATTCTTGTATCTCTTTTTGCGACGCACAATATATTACGATTAGTCGACTTTCTTAGTTCTCAATATCTTACGATTACACTTCTTCCTTATTTATTAAGCTAATACGGTTGTCACCGTCTTTCGAATGCAATTAGATCATTCATTTGATCAAATATTTTGTGCACGGGTCCCACACATGGTTCTCAATCTAGTCTAACTAAGTCACGTATGAGGAGCTTATCATCCATTATTAGATATTCTTATCTTTTCAACATGTATGTCGATTAGATAACCTTTCTAGGTTGTTAATTATCTCTCTTATATTTTATCTATGTGTTCTCCTTTTGCGATTCATAGCATAGAACAGTTGGTCAATTTCTTGGCACTCAATATCGAACGATCGCAACTTCTTCCATACTCGTAAAGCAAGTTTGATTGGCCTCATTTCTCTATTCTTTTGCAAACGCTATTAGATGATGTATTAGTTCTAAATCTTCAAAGAATAGGTCCAGCCGCATGGTTCTTAATCCATTCTTGTTAAAACATATTATGTTCTTACCTTGTGAAATTTGATCTCATATCTTTTGAAAATTTGCTGTGAGAACTCCCCTTATATTTCATAATCTTACATGACAAATCTCCTTTCTTTGTTCTGAATTGCATATGTTATGTCTCCTTTTGTTGTTCATTGGATGTCTCGATTAGTCGCATTTCTTAGTTCTCGATATTGTACGATTATCACTTCTTTCTTTGTCATTATACAAGGTGTAATTGGCTTCATTTCTCAGTTCTTTTTCAAATAAGGTTAGATAATCATCTTTTGTTCAAAGTTAGAATCATGTCTTTTTCAATTTCAACTGATTCTTGTTTCTTAACCTAGCATAATTAATTTACATTTTACATTGTTATCCTGAGTTATTAGAACTTATTATGTTTCTACATGTACTTTGTTGAGAACTCCATTCTTGTTTCTTAATCTTATGCGACTTGATCCCAGTTATTAGTATTTAATCTTGTACGACTTGTCCCCTTTCTTAGTTCTCAATATCGTACGAGTACAACTCCTTCCACTGTGATTAAGCACGTGTAGTTGGCCTCATTTCTCTCTTATTTCTTCAAAACCATCATATTATATTTTAGTTCTTATTCTTTTATACATAGTTATCACTCATGGTTCTTAATTTGGCCAAATCAAATCGCATTTTAAGTTCTTATCTTGAGTTACGAGATTTACTTTTATAAGAACTCCTGTTCTATTTCTTAATCTGACATGACTCGATCTACTTTGTTAGTTCTTATTCATGTACGATTAGATCTCCTTTACTGTATCATAATACAGTACGAGGATATTCGTTCGACCCTTTCTTTCTTCTCAATATCGTACTATTACAATTTCTTCCTCAATCATTGTGTTCGCATAATTAATAGGCCTCATTTCTCAATTCTTTTTCTTATACGATTAGATATTCTCTTAATTATAAATCTTTAATGAATACGACCCGATCTTGATTCTTTTTAAAGCTAATACGACTACTTCTCCTTTATTAGTTCTCAATCTTGTTTGATTGTTGTATCTCCTTTTGCGACTAACAATATATTACGATTAGTCGACTTTCTTAGTTCTCAATATCTTACGATTACACTTCTTCCTTATTTATTAAGCTAATACGGTTGTCACCATTCTCTTTCGAATGCCATTAGATCATTCATTTGATCTAAATCTTTTGTGCACGAGTCCCACACATGGTTCTCAATCTAGTGTAACTAAGTCACGTATGAGGGGCTTATCATCCGTTATTAGATATAAGAATCTTTTCAACATGTATGTCGATTAGATCACCTTTCTAGTTTGTAAATAATAATTATCTCCCTTATATTTTATCATGTGTTCTCCTTCTATGATTCATAGCATAGAACAGTTAGTCAATTTCTTGGCACTCAATATCGAACGATCGCAACTTCTTCCTTACTCGTAAAGCAAGTTTGATTGGCCTCATTTCTCTATTCTTTTGCAAACGCTATTAGATGATGTATTAGTTCTAAATCTTCAAAGAATAGGTCCAGCCGCATGGTTCTTAATCCATTCTTGTTAAAACATATTTATGTTCTTACCTTGTGAAATTTGATCTCATATCTTTTCCAAATTTGCTGTGATTGGAACTCCTCTTATATTTCATAATCTTACATGACAAATCTCCTTTCTTTGTTCTGAATTGCATATGTTATGTCTCCTTTTGTTGTTCATTGTATTTCTCGATTACTTGCATTTCTTAGTTCTCGATATTGTACGATTATCACTTCTTCCTTTGTCATTATACAAGGTGTAATTGGCTTCATTTATCAGTTTTTTCCAAATAAGGTCATAATAGATAATCATCTTTTGTTCGAAGTCTTTTTCAATTTGAACTGATTCTTGGTTCTTAACCCAGCATAATTAATTCACATTTTACGTTGTTATCCAGAGTTATTAGAACTTAATATGTTTCTACATGTACTTTGTTGAGAACTCCATTCTTGTTTCGTAATCTTATGCGACTTGATCCCAGTTATTAGTATTTGCACGATTTGTCCCCTTTTCTTAGTTCTCAATATCGTACCTGTACAGCTCCTTCCACTGTGATAAGCACGTATAGTTCGCATCATTTCTAACTTATTTCTTCAAAACCATCATATTATATTTTAGTTCTTATTCTTTTATACATAGTTATCACTCATGGTTCTTAATTTGGCCAAATCAAATCGTATTTTAAGTTCTCATCTTGAGATACGAGATTCACTTTTATAAGAACTCCTGTTCTATTTCTTAATCTGACATGACTCGATCTACTTTGTTAGTTCTTATTCACGTACGATTAGATCTCCTTTACTGTGTCATAATATAGTATGATTAGACCCTTTCTTTCTTCTCAATATCGTACTATTATATTTTCTTCCTCAATCATTGTGTTGGCATAATTATTAGGCCTCATTTCTAAGTTCTTTTTCTTATACGATTAGAAAATCTCTTAATTATAAATCTTTAAAGAATACGACCCGCTCTTGGTTCTTTTTAAATCTAATACGACTACTTCTCCTTTATTAGTCCTCAATCTTGTTTGATTGTTGTATCTCCTTTTGCGACTCACAATATATTACGATTAGTCAACTTTCTTAGTTCTCAATATCTTACGATTACACTTCTTCCTTATTTATTAAGCTAATACAGTTGTCACCGTTCTCTTTCGAATGCAATTGGATCATTCATTTGATCTAAATCTTTTGTGCACGGGTCCCACACACGGTTCTCAATCTAGTCTAACTAAGTCACGTATGAGGGGCTTATCATCCGTTATTAGATATTCTTATCTTTTCAACATGTATGTCGATTAGATCACGCCCCTTTCTAGTTTGTTAATTATCTCTCTTATATTTTATCATGTGTTTTTCTTTTGCGATTCATAGCATAGAACAGTTGGTCAATTTCTTGGCACTCAATATCGAACGATCGCAACTTCTTCCTTACTCGTAAAGCAAGTTTGATTGGCCTCAGTTCTCTATTCTTTTGCAAACTCTATTAGATGATGTACTAGTTCTAAATCTTCAAAGAATAGGTCCAGCCGCATGGTTCTTAATCCATTCTTGTTAAAACATATTTATGTTCTTACCTTGTGAAATTGGACCTCATTTCTTTTCCAAATGTTCTATGATTGGAGCTCCTCTTATATTTCATAATCTTACATGACAAATCTCCTTTCTTTGTTCTGAATTGCATATGTTATGTCTCCTTTTGTTGTTCATTGTATTTCTCGATTAGTCGCATTTCTTAGTTCCCGATATTGTACGATTATCACTTCTTCCTTTGTCATTATACAAGGTGTAATTGGCTTCATTTCTCAGTTTGCTTTTCAAATAAGGTTAGATAATCATCTTTTGTTCAAAGTCTTTTTCAATTTCAACTGATTCTTGGTTCTTAACCTAGCATAATTAATTCACATTTTACGTTGTTATCCTGAGTTATTAGAATTTGTTATGTTGAGAACTCCATTCTTGTTTCTTAATCTTATGCGACTTGATCCCAATTATTAGTATTTAATCTGGTACGATTTGTCCCCTTTCTTAGTTCTCAATATCGTACGAGTACAGCTCCTTCCACTGTGATTAAGCACGTATAGTTTGCCTCATTTCTCACTTATTTCTTCAAAACCATCATATTATATTTTAGTTCTTATTCTTTTATACATAGTTATCACTCATGGTTCTTAATTTGGCCAAATCAAATCGCATTTTAAGTTCTTTTCTTGAGATACGAGATTTGCTTTTATAAGAACACCTGTTCTATTTTTTAATCTGACATGACTCGATCTACTTTGTTAGTTCTTATTCATGTACGATTAGATCTCCTTTACTTTTTGTGTCATAATATAGTACGATTAGACCCTTTTTCTTTCTTCTCAATATCGTACTATTACAATTTCTTCCTCAATCATTGTGTTCGCATAATTAATAGGCCTCATTTCTCAGTTCTTTTTCTTATACGATTAGATAATCTCTTAATTATAAATCTTTAATGAATACGACCCGCTCTTGATTCTTGTTAAATCTAATACGACTACTTCTCCTTTATTAGTTCTCAATCTTGTTGATTGTTGTATCTCCTTTTGCGACTCACAATATATTACGATTAGTTGACTTTCTTAGTTCTCAATATCTTACGATTACACTTCTTCCTTATTTGTTAAGCTAATACGGTTGTCACCGTTCTCTTTCGAATGCGATTAGATCATTCATTTGATCTAAATCTTTTGTGCACGGGTCCCGCACATGGTTCTCAATCTAGTCTAACTAAGTCACGTATGAGGGGCTTATCAATCCGTTATTAGATATTCTTATCTTTTCAAAATGTATGTCGATTAATGATCACCTTTCTAGTTTGTTAATTATCTCCCTAATATTTTATCATGTGTTCTCCTTTTACGATTCATAGCATACAACAGTTAGACAATTTCTTGGCACTCAATATCGAACGATCGCAACTTCTTCCTTACTCGTAAAGCAAGTTTCATTGGTTTCATTTCTCTATTCTTTTGCAAACGCTATTAGATGATGTATTAGTTCTAAATCTTCAAAGAATAGGTCCAGCCGCATGGTTCTTAATCCATTCTTGTTAAAACATATTTATGTTCTTACCTTGTGAAATTCGATCTCATATCTTTTCCAAACGTGCTATGATTGGAACTCCTCTCATATTTCATAATCTTACACTACTAATCTCCTTTCTTTGTTCTGAATTGCATATGTTATGTCTCCTATTGTTGTTATTGTATAGCTCGATTAGTCGCATTTCTTAGTTCTCAATATTGTACGATTATCACTTCTTCCTTTGTAATGCATGGTGTAATTTGCATCATTTCTCAGTACTCTGTTTTTCGAATAAGGTTAGATAGTCTTCTTTTGTTCAAAGTCTTTTTCAATTTCAACTGATTCTTGGTTCTTGACCTAGCATAATTAATTCACATTTTACATTGTTATCCTGAGTTATTAGAACTTATTATGTTTCTACATGTACTTTGTTGAGAACTCCATTCTTGTTTCTTAATCTTATGCGACTTGATCCCAGTTATTAGTATTTAATCTTGTACGACTTGTCCCCTTTCTTAGTTCTCAATATCGTACGAGTACAACTCCTTCCACTGTGATTAAACACGTATACTTGGCCTCATTTCTCACTTATTTCTTCAAAACCATCATATTATATTTTAGTTCTTATTCTTTTATGCATAATTATCACTCATGGTTGTTAATTTGGCGAAATCAAATCGCATTTTAAGTTCTTATCTTGAGTTACGAGATTTACTTTTATAAGAACTACTGTTCTATTTCTTAATTTGACATGACTCGATCTATTTTGTTAGTTATTCAAGAATACAATTAGATCTCCTTTACTGTGTCATAATATAGTACGATTAGACCCTTTCTTTCTTCTCAATAGCGTACTATTACAATTTATTCCTCAATCATTGTGTACATATAATTAATTGGCCTCATTTCTCAGTTCTTTTTCTTATACGATTAGATAATCTCTTAATTATAAATCTTTAATGAATACGACTCCCTCTTGATTCTTTTTAAATCTAATACGAATACTTCTCCATTATTTGTTCTCAATCTTGTTTGATTGTTGTATCTCCTTTTGCGACTCACAATATATTACGATTAGTCGACTTTCTTAGTTCTCAATATTTTATTATTACACTTCTTCCTTTTTTATTAAGCTAATACGGTTGCCACCGTTCTCTTTTGAATGCGATTAGATCATTCATTTGATCTAAATTTTTTGTGCACAGGTCCCACACATGGTTCACAATCTAGTCTAACTAAGTCACGTATAAGGGGTTTATCATCCGTTATTAGATATTCTTATTTTTTCAACATGTATGTCGATTAGATTACCTTTCTAGTTTATTAATTATCTCCCTAATATTTTATCATGTGTTCTCCTTTTGCGATTCATAACATAAAACAGTTAGTCAATTTCTTGACTCTCAATATAGAACGATCGCAACTTCTTCCTTAATCGTAAAGCAAGTTTGATTGGCCTCATTTCTATATTCTTTTGCAAACACTGTTAGATCATGTATTAGTTCTAAATCTTCAAAGAAATAGGTCCAGCCGCATGGTTCTTAATCCATTCTTATTAAAACATATTTGTGTTCTTACCTTGTGAAATTTGATCTCATATCTTTTCCGAATGTGCTATGATTGGAACTCCTCTTATAATTCATAATCTTACACGACTAATCTCCTTTCTTTGTTCTGAATTGCATATGTTATGTCTTCTTTTGTTGTTCATTGTATATCTCGATTAGTCGCATTTCTTAGTTCTCGATATTGTACGATTATCACTTCTTCCTTTGTCATTATACAAGAGTGTAATTGGCTTCATTTCTCAGGTCTTTTTCAAATAAGGTTAGATAATCATCTTTTGCTCAAAGTCTTTTTCAATTTGAAATGATTCTTGGTTCTTAACCTAGCATAATTAATTCACATTTTACGTTGTTATCATGAGTTATTAGAACTTATTATGTTTCTACATGTACTTTGTTGAGAACTCCTTTCTTGTGTCTTAATCTTATGCGACTTGATCTCAGTTATTAGTATTTAATCTTGTACAATTTGTCCCCTTTCTTAGTTCTCAAAATCGTACGATTACAACTCCTTCCACTGTGATTAAGTACGTATACAAGGCCCCATTTCTCACTTATTTCTTCAAAACCATCATATTATATTTTAGTTCTTATTCTTTTATGCATAGTTATCACTCATGGTTCTTAATTTGGCCAAATCAAATCGTATTTTAAGTTCTTATCTTGAGTTACGAGATTTACTTTTATAAGAACTCCTGTTCTATTTTTTAATCTGATATGACTCGACCCCTAACTACTTTGATAGTTTTCTTAATCCGGTACGATTAGATCTCCTTTATTTTGTCATAATATAGTACGATTAGACCCTTTCTTTCTTCTCAATATCGTACTATTACAATTTCTTCCTCAATCATTGTGTTCGCATAATTAATAGGCCTCATTTCTCAGTTCTTTTTCTTATACGATTAGATAATCTCTTAATTATAAATCTTTAATGAATACGACCCGCTCTTGGTTCTTTTTAAATCTAATACGACTACTCCTCCTTTATTAGTTCTCAATCTTGTTTGATTGTTGTATCTCCTTTTGCGACTCACAATATATTACGATTAGTCGACTTTCTTAGTTCTCAATATCGTACGATTACATTTCTTCCTCAGTTATTAAGCTAATACGGTTGCCACCGTACTCTTTTGAAAGTGATTAGATCATTCATTTGATCTAAATCTTTTATACACAGGTCCCACACATGGTTCTTAATCTAGTCTAACTAAGTCACGTATTAGGGGCTTATCTATGATAGATCCGTTATTAGATATTCTTATCTTTTCAACATGTATGTCGATTAAATCACCTTTCTAGTTTCTTAATTATCTCCCTAATATTTTATCACGTGTTCTTTTTTTGCGATTCATAACATAGAACAGTTAGTCAATTTCTCGGCTCTCAATATCGAACGATCGTAACTTCTTCCTTACTCGTAAAGCAAGTTAGATTGGCCTATTCGATGATGTATTAGTTCTAAATCTTCAAGGAATAGGTTCAGCCGTATGGTTCTTAATCCATTCTTTTTAAAACATATTTGTGTTCTTACCTTGTGAAATTTGATCTCACATCTTTTCCAAATGTGCTATGATTGGAAATCCTCTCATATTTCATATTCTTACACAACTAATCTCCTTTCTTTGTTCTGAATTGCATATGTTATGTCTCCTTTTGTTGTTCATTGTATAGCTCGATTAGTCGCATTTCTTAGTTCTCAATATTGTACGATTATCACTTCTTCCTTTGTCATTATACAAGGTAACAGTAATTGGTTTCATTTCTCAGTTCTTTTTCAAATAAGGTTAGACGATCATCTTTTGTTCAAAGTCTTTTTCAATTTGAACTGATTCTTGGTTCTTAACCTAGCATAATTAATTCACATTTTACGTTGTTATCATGAGTTATTAGAACTTATTATCTTTCTACTTTTACTTTGTTGAGAACTCCTTTCTTGTTTCTTAATCTTATGCGACTTGATCCCAGTTATTAGTATTTAATCTTGTACAATTAGTCCCCTTTCTTAGCTCTCAATATCGTACGAGTACAACTCCATCCACTGTGATTAAGCACGTATACTTGGCCTCATTTCTCACTTATTTCTTCAAAACCATCATATTATATTTTAGTTCTTATTCTTTTATGCATGGTTATCACTCATGGTTCTTAATTTGGCCAAATCAAATAGTATTTTAAGTTCTTATCTTGAGTTACGAGATTTCCTTTTATAAGAACTCCTCTTCTATTTCTTAATCTGATATGACTCGATCTATCACTTTGTTAGTTCTTAATCTTGTACGATTAGATCTCCTTTACTGTGTTATAATATAGTACGATTAGACCCTTTCTCTCTTCTCAATATCGTACTATTACAATTTCTTCCTTAATCATTGTGCAGGCATAATTAACAGGCCTCATTTCTCAGTTATTTTTCTTATACGATTAGATAATCTCTTAATTATAAATCTTTAATGAAAACGACCCGCTCTTGGTTCTTTTTAAATCTAATACGACTACTTGTCCTTTATTAGTTCTCAATCTTGTTTGATTGTTGTATCTGCTTTTATAACTCACAATATATTACGATTAGTCGACTTTCTTAGTTCTCAATATCTTACGATTACACTTCTTCCTTTCTTGTTAAGCTAATATGGTTGCCTCCATTCTCTTTCGAATGCAATTAGATCATTCATTTGATCTAAATCTTTTGTGCACAGGTCCCACACATGGTTCTCAATCTAGTCTAACTAAGTCACGTATTAGGGGCTTATCAGTTCCGTTATTAGATATTCTTATGTTTTCATCATGTTTGTCGATTAGATCACCTTTCTAGTTTCTTAATTATCTCCCTAATATTTTATCATGTGTTCTCCTTTTGCGATTCATAACATAGAAAAGTTAGTCAATTTCTTGGCTCTCAATATCGAACGATCTCAACTTCTTCCTTAGTCGTAAAGCAAGTTTGATTGGCCTCATTTCTCTATTCTTTTGCAAACGCTGTTAGATGATGTATTAGTTCTAAATCTTCAAGGAATAGGTCCAGCCGCATGGTTCTTAATCCATTCTTATTAAAACATATTTATGTTCTTACCTTGTGAAGTTTGATCTCATATCTTTTCCAAATGTGCTATCATTGAAACTCCTCTCATATTTCATAATCTTACACGACTAATCTCGTTTCTTTGTTCTGAATTGCATATGTTATGTCTCTTTTTGTTGTCCATTGTATATCTTGATTAGTCGCATTTCTTAGTTCTTGATATTGTACGATTATAGCACTTCTCCCTTTGTCATTGTACAAGGTGTAATTGGCTTCATTTCTCAGTTCTTTTTCAAATAAGGTTAGATAATCATCTTTTGTTCAAAGTCTTTTTCAATTTGAACTGATTCTAGGTTCTTAACCTAGCATAATTAATTCACATTTTACGTTGTTATCATGAGTTATTAGAACTTATTATGTTTCTACATGTACTTTGTTGAGAACTCCTTTCTTGTTTCTTAATCTTATGCGACTTGACCCCAGTTATTAGTATTTAATCTTGTACGATTTGTCCCCTTTCTTAGTTCTCAATATCTTACGAGTACAACTCCTTCCACTGTGATTAAGCACGTATACTTGGCCTCATTTCTCACTGATTTCTGCAAAACCATCATATTATATTTTAGTTCTTATTCTTTTATGCATAGTTATCACTCATGCTTCTTAATTGGGCCAAATCAAATAGCATTTTAAGTTCTTATCTTCAGTTACGAGATTTACTTTTATAAGAACTCCTATATAACAATCGATTTTTTAATCTGATATGACTCGATCTACTTTGTTAGTTCTTAATCCTGTATGATTAGATCTCATTTACTGTGTCATAATATAGTACGATTAGACCCTTTCTTTCTTCTCAATATCGTACTATTACAATTTCTTCCTCAATCATTGTGTACGTATAATTAATAGGCCTAATTTCTCAGTTCTTTTTCTTATACGATTAGATAATCTCTTAATTATAAATCTTTAATGAATACGACCCGCTTTTGGTTCTTTTTAAATCTAATACGACTACTTCTCCTTTATTAGTTCTCAATCTTGTTTGATTGTTGTATCTGATTTTGCGACTCACAATATAGGACATTTTAAATTCATTAATAATTCTCTATGAACATTATTAGAATTTGCTATATTTCCAATAAAATGTTTAACAATATTTATTATTAAAGTAAAGGCAACATCTGATTCAGTGGTTTGAATTGGGCCTTCAATTTTAATTTTAGTATGGTTTACAATTTCATTTTCAATCTGGATTTCAGAAAGATAATTATCCCACCATCCTCTAAGGATTCTGGAAAATCCTTCAATAACAATTTTGACAGCATTTGGTTCAGAAGTTCCTGTTTCTTTTAGAATATTTATATACATAAGCATGTTATGTAAAGTTTTTTGTATTGCAGCATTACTGTGAGCATCAATACACCACTCATATATTGTTCCTGAATTATAAGAATTTTCCATTATTGAGGGATCTTCGTAACTTAAATCAATAGGAGTGGGTCTTTGATAATAATTATAAGTTTGATGATAAAGAGGTTTAAATTGTGCTGCATTTTCTTTAAATTTATTTGTTCTTTTTATTGCAAAAATATTTTCTTCTGGAATATTTAAATTTTTAAACATTTCAGAAATGTTATAAATATCATTTTAATAACAGACAAATGATCATACTGTTAAAAATATAGCTAATGATAAATAAAGAAATTTAAACAATAATTAAAGAAATAACAATTGTCTAATATATATGTCTTGAAAATTTAAAAAACAAACACTGTAATTTAGACAGAACTAGATACAGTTGAAGAAATAAGAAAAATAAAATTAGAAACTAATAATACAGAAGATAAATCTTCTACAGAAAATTTAAAAGAATTTTTAAGTTATGATATTAACAGTATTTATATATCTCAGAAACAATACATTTATGTTGCAATTGCTATAAATGATACTTATGCCTTTAAATCAATTGCTATGGTAGACGGTGGTGCTGACTTAAATTGTATTAGAGAAGGATTAGTTCCATTTCAATATTTTGAATCGTTACACTTCCTTAATTTGCTGTCTCTTATACACATTGAACATAAAATTTCAAATGTTTGTGTTTTTTCAAAAGAAGGAAATTTCATTAGAATGCCTTTTATCTTAACTAAAAATGTTGGATTTCATTTAATTTTAGGAACCCCATTTTTATGTCAAATTTATCCTTATTATCGTGATGGAAAAATAATATGTAATAAAGATAAAGAATTAACTTTTGATTTTGCTACTCTTACAGAAAAAATTTCTGATTTAAACTCTCTGGATTATAATATTAAATTAAAACAAAATCAAATTAATTATTTACATAAAGAAATATTCAATTTAAAAATAGAAGAACAATTAAATTCTCCTAAAAAAAAAATTATCAATTAAATAAACAAATTATTTTTGAAATTTGTAATGAAGTTCCCAATGCCTTTTGGAATAGAAAACAACATATTATAGAATTACCTCACGAAACAAATTTTGTGGAGAAAAATATAACAACTAAGGCTAGACCTTGTCAAATGAACAAAGAAATGGTTGAATTTTTTAAAAAAGAAATTCATGATTTAGTAAAAAAGAAAATAATAAGTAAATCTTATTCTCCTTGGAGTTGTATTGCTTTTTATGTAAATAAGAATTCAGAAATAGAAAGAGGACTCCTAGATTAGTTATAAATTATAAACCACTCAACAAAGTTAAGAAATGGATAAGATACCCTATTCCTAACAAAAAGATCTATTAATTAGAACATCATTAGGATGAAATTTCTATTCTAAATTTGATTTAAAATCAGGATTTTGGCAAATTCAGATAGCTGAAAAAGATAGATACAAAACTGCTTTTACAGTACCATTTGGACATTACGAATGGAATGTAATGCCTCTTGGACTTAAAAATGCTCCTTCTGAATTTCAAAATATAATGAATGAGATATTTTCTTCCTACTCTTATATTATTACTTATATTGATGATATATTGATATTTTCAAACTCCATAGACCAACATTCCAAACATTTAAATAATTTCATTAAAATAGCCAAGAAAAATGGTATTGTCATTTCTGAAAAAAAGATTAAATTATTTCAGCATAAAATCTGATTTCTTGGATTTGAAATAGAAAATGGACAAATTATCCCTATTTCAAGAAGTATTGAATTTGCAAATAAATTTCCAGATGAAATAAAAGATGAAAAACAGTTACAAAGATTTTTAGGAAGTCTAAATTATATTGTTGAATATTATAAAAATATTGCACAAGATAGTACTTAACCTTTATATGAATGGTTAAAAAAGAATCCACCTGCTTGGTCACAAATTCATACTAATGCTGTTAAGAAAATTAAAGGCCTTGTTTATCTTTAGCAAATAATAAATGGTATAAAATTGTTGAAACAGATGCTTCTAATGTAGGATATGGTGGCATATTAAAACAAATTAATCCTAAAAATAATAAAGAAGAATTAGTAAGATTCAAATATGGAATTTGGAAAAATGCACAATTAAACCATTCTACAATTAAAAAAGAAATTTTTTCTATTGTTCTTTGTATGTCTAAATTTCAAGAAGACTTATTACATCAAAAATTTCTTTTAAGAATAGATTGCAGTGCTGCAAAATATGTTTTAGAACAAGACATCAAAAATATTGCTTCTAAACAAATCTTTGCTAGATGGCAGTCTATATTATCTGTATTTGATTTTGATATTGAATATATTAAAGGTGATTTTAATTCTTTGCCTGATTTTCTTACCAGAGAATTTTTACAAAATAACTTGAGTCTTACAGATGGAGTTTCCAAGGGAACTGAGAAAAATAGATAGTCCTTACAGAAAAGGGCTTATCAATTTATATGCTAAAATACATTCTACTGGTTTAATATTAAATCATTATAATAATCGAGGTAATTCTTTGCAAGCACAAATTTTTTAATTAATAACAATTTTTGAAGAAGCTGACAGAAATTAGAGATTCAAATTACCAGACAAAAGAAGGAGAGAAAGGCTTTTAGATTTTGAGGAAAAATCAGTTCTTTTGAGTACTTTAGAAAATACTCTTGAAATGTATAAACAAATGATTGCTCAAGAAGAAAAAAGATTGGAAAATCTAAATAAAACTAAAATATTAATTTTCTCTGGTTAAATTGTTTTTTCAGATTATGATGAATATCCTCGGGAGAGGATCCCGTGGTGGAAGAAGTCCAAATTCAGGAAGACGACAAATAAGAGAAATAAATTCAGGAGGACAAATTTCTCCAAAAAAATTTCCCCCACTCCCCTCAAATTCCTCAAATGTTCAAATTTAAATTTTTTACAGACTGTAGAAAATCCATTAAATGTTGCTTCAAATCCAATTTCTCCACTTAATACAATGACTATTCTTGGATCAATTCCAAGCAGCTCAAATCGTCCTAAAACTGCCATGCGATTTGCTTCAAATCCTTCTGATTCTTCTTCTAAACTATGATAAGACACAGTGATATTAAGATCTTCTCCTGGGACTAAAATTGAAAAAGAGCATCTTATAAACCAAATGGAACTAAAAGTCATATTTCTTTCATTGAATTAAATGAAATGCATCAAAATATTTTTCAAATTGTAAATAAATATTTTTCAAAAAATTATGGCTCTTACTTCCTCATTACAGCAAATAATCCTCCTAAATATAGGCATACTTATACTGATTTCGTCAATCTTACCAAAATTGTTGATATCAAAGATGGTGAAATTGGATGGAGACCCACTATCCAAGATCATTATTTCACAATGTCTAAAATGTTCACTAAATAGTCCCTTCTGCTGATGATTGGAGTAATTATACTCATTCTTCTGATGTGTTCTCTTTCAGATCCTTTTTCAATAATTCCGATTATATTTCAATTATTGGAATTGTATAAATTCATTCACCTATGTTCTTCTTTACAATACTACTGATTTCAAACACACCTAGTGGATTCGTATGGAACCCACAATTCTAAACAACAAAACTTTTCTTCCTATGTGGTTCTATAGGTGGTTTCAATCCTATGGAATTCCCGAAAATTTTCTTCCTTCTGATCTTCAAAAATTATTCAAAAAATTAAAAAAAATGTTTGAAAGCGATTTTTCTGATCCTAACATTCCTGGAAGACAATTGTTACACTTCTTAGCCAAATTCAGTATTCCCTGGCTCTTTTCATGGAAATTGGAAACAGGCATTGCTGCAGGATACTTTCTTCCTCAAATCAGAAGAATCCATGAGAACAAATGGTGGCCTAGGTGTGAGTTTAACTGTTCTCAGATTGAACAGTCTTTACTAATGGAAGAGAAGAGGAGAGTCCAGAATCTTCTGACCAGGAACAACAAAAAGAAAAAGAAAAAGAACAATTTATTTTTCAAAAGAGCAGAAAATTGAAAGAACAGAAAGAGAAAAATATTGACAGTAAAAAACTAGACCTAGAAAAAATTAGAGATCAGATCATGCAAGAAGTATCCAAACAAATTGATTCGATTCAAGGGACTTCTTCAAAGGGAAAAGAAAAACTTGCTTCACCAATTAAAACTGACAATAAATTTGAACCTTCTTTTTCCCTAATGGATTTTGAAGAATCAAATGAGGATGATGACCCTTTTATGAATGAATAAAATGGATAAATACATGGGAATTCATGAAATAATAGAGCAGAAGACACAGGAATTGGAAAATCTCATCACCAAAGCAAAATCTCAGACGGATGTTGCAAGAAAACTCTTTTCAGATGATGAAACAAGCTCTCAATCAGGATCCCAAAGTTCTCAAAAATCAAAAAAGAAATAAAAATGATGGGACAAAAAGGGACCCCACTTTTGTCGAACAATACTGTGTGGCATTATTTCAAATAAATATTTTCAAATCCGAAATTACCGTGAGGATATCAAAATGAATTTTTAAAATCCGTTTCTAAATGCTTATAAATAGAGGCCTTCAAATGTTAGTGAGGGCAGAGTTCTTAGAACTCAGAACTTTCTTTTCTCCTCTTTCCTCTCTATTCTATTCCCATTTTGTAATCAATCCTTCTGCTTCCTGCTTTCTACAATAAAATTTGTAAGTTTCCCTCTTTATGCTTTTTAAATTCAGTCCTGGCAATTGTTGGTATAATTACAAATCTTTAATGAATACGACCCGCTCTTGGTTCTTTTTAAATCTAATACGACTACTTCTCCTTTATTAGTTCTCGATCTTGTTTGATTGTTGTATCTCCTTTTGCGACTCACAATATATTACGATTAGTCGACTTTCTTTGTTCTCAATATCTTACGATTACACTTCTTCCTCAGTTATTAAGCTAATACGGTTGCCTCCGTTCTCTTTTGAATGCGATTAGATCATTCATTTGATCTTATAAATCTTTTGTGCACGGGTCCCGCACATGGTTCTCAATCTAGTCTAACTAAGTCACGTATTTGGGGCTTATCATCCATTATTAGATATTCTTATCTTTTCAACATGTATTTCGAATAGATCACCTTTCTAGTTTGTTAATTATCTCCCTTATATTTTATCATGTGTTCTCCTTTTGCGATTCATGACATAGAACAGCTAGTCAATTTCTTGGCTCTCAATATCTATCGATCGCAACTTCTTCCTTACTCGTGAAGCAAGTTTGATTGGCGCCTCATTTCTCTATTCTTTTGCAAACGCTATTAGATGATGTATTAGTTCTAAATCTTCAAGGAATAGGTCCAGCCGCATGGTTCTTAATCCATTCTTATTAAAATATATTTATGTCCTTACTGTGTGAAATTTGATCTCATATCTTTTCCAAATGTTCTATGATTGGAACTCCTCTCATATTTCATAATCTTACACGACTAATCTCCTTTCTATGTTCTGAATTGCATATGTTACTGTCTGCTTTTGTTGTTCATTGTATAGCTCGATTAGTCGCATTTCTCAGTTCTCAATATTGTACGATTTTCACTTCTTCCTTTGTCATTATACAAGGTGTAATTGGCTTCATTTCTCAGTTCTTTTTCAAATAAGGTTGGATAATCATCTTTTGTTCAAAGTCTTTTTCAATTTGAACTGATTCTTGGTTCTTAACCTAGCATAATTAATTCACATTTTACGTTGTTATCATGAGTTATTAGAACTTATTATGTTTCTACATGTACTTTGTTGAGAACTCCTTTCTTGTTTCATAATCTTATGCGTTTGTTGAGAACTCCTTTCTTGTTTCTTAATCTTATGCGACTTGATCCCAGTTATTAGTATTTAATCTTGTACAATTTGTCCCCTTCCGTAGTTCTCAATATCGTACGAGTACAACTCCTTCCACTGTGATTAAGCACGTATACTTGGCCTCATTTCTCACTTATTTCTTCAAAACCATCTTATTGTATTTTAGTTATTATAATTCTTTTATGCATGGTTATCACTCATGGTTCTTAATTTGGTCAAATCAAATAGCATTTTAAGTTCTTATCTTGAGTTCGAGATTTACTTTTATAAGAACTCCTGTTCTATTTCTTAATCTGATATGACTCGATCTACTTTGTTAGTTCTTAATCTTGTACGATTAGATCTCCTTTACTGTGTCATAATATAGTACGATTAGACCCTTTCTCTCTTCTCAATATCATACTATTACAATTTCTTCCTTAATCATTGTGCAGGCATAATTAGTAGGCCTCATTTCTCAGTTATTTTTCTTATACGATTAGATAATCTCTTAATTATAAATCTTCAATGAATACGACACGCTCTTGGTTCTTTTTAAATCTAATACAACTACTTCTCCTTCATTAGTTCTCAATCTTGTTTGATTGTTGTATCTCCTTTTGCGACTCACAATACATTACGATTAGTCGACTTTCTTAGTTCTCAGTATCTTATGATTACACTTCTTCCTTAGTTCCAGAAAAATTAAGCTAATACGGTTGCCTCCGTTCTCTATCGAATGCGATTAGATCATTCATTTGATCTAAATCTTTTGTGCACTGGTCCCACACATGATTCTCAATCTAGTCTAACTAAGTCACGTATTAGGGGCTTATAATCCGTTCTTAGATATTCTTATCTTTTCAACATGTATGTCGATTAGATCACCTTTCAAGTTTTCTTAATTATCTCCCTTATATTTTATCATGGGTTCTCCGTTCGCGATTCATAACATAGAACAATTAGTCAATTTCTTGGCTCTCAATATCGAACGATCGCAACTTCTTCCTTAGTCGTAAAGCAAGTTTGATTGGCCTCATTTCTCTATTCGTTTGCAAACGCTATTCGATGATGTATTAGTTCTAAATATTCAAGGAATAGGTCCAGCCGCATGGTTCTTAATCCATTCTTATTAAAACATATTTATGTTCTTACCTTGTGAAATTTGATCTCATATCTTTTTCGAATGTGCTATGATTGGATCTCCTCTAATATTTCATAGTCTTACACGACTAATCTCCTTTCTTTGTTCTGAATTGCATATGTTATGTCTCTTTTTGTTGTTCATTGTATATCTTGATTAGTCGCATTTCTTAGTTCTAAATTGATATTGTACGATTATCACTTCTCCCTTTGTCATTGTACAAGGTGTAATTGGCTTCATTTCTCAGTTCTTTTTCAAATAAGGTTAGATAATCATCTTTTGTTCAAAGTCTTTTTCAATTTGAACTGATTCTAGGTTCTTAACCTAGCATAATTAATTCACATTTTACGTTGTCATCATGAGTTATTAGAACTTATTATGTTTCTACAAGTACTTTGTTGAGAACTCCTTTCTTGTTTCTTAATCTTATGCTACTTGATCATAGTTATTAGATTTAATCTTGTACGATTTGTCCCCTTTCTTAGTTCTCAATATCGTACGAGTACTACTCCCTCCACTGTGATTAAGCACGTATACTTGGCCTCATTTCTCACTTATTTCTCCAAGTTATAACCGTCATATTATATTTTAGTTCTTATTCTTTTATGCATGTTTATCACTCATGGTTCTTAATTTGGCCAAATCAAATCGCATTTTAAGTTCTTATCTGGAGTTACGAGATTTACTTTTATAAGAACTCCTGTTCTATTTCTTAATCTGATATGACTCGATCTACTTTGTTTGCTCTTAATCCTGTACGATTAGATCTCCTTTACTGTGTCAAAATATAGTACGATTAGGCCCTTTCTTTCTTCTCAATGTCGTACTATTACAATTTCTTCCTTAATCATTGTTCAGGCATAATTAATAGGCCTCATTTCTCAGTTATTTTTTCTTATACGATTAGATAATCTCTTAATTATAAATTTTTAAAGAATACGACCCGCTCTTGGTTCTTTTTAAATCTAATACGACTACTTTTCCTTTATTATTACTCAATCTTGTTTGATGGTGGTATCTCCTTTTGCGACTCACAATATATTACGATTAGTCGACTTTCTTAGTTCTCAATATGAAATCTTACGATTACACTTCTTCCTCAGTTATTAAGCTAATATGGTGCCTCCGTTCTCTTTCGATTGCGATTAGATCATGCATTTGATCTAAATCTTTTGTGCACTGGTCCCACACATGGTTCTCAATCTAGTCTAACTAAGTCACGTATTAGGGGCTTATCATCCGTTATTAGATATTCTTATCTTTTCAACATGTATGTCGATTAGATCACCTTTCTAGTTTCTTAATTATCTCCCTAATATTTTATCATGTGTTCTCCTTTTGCGATTCATAACATAGAACAGTTAGTCAATTTCTTGGCTCTTAATATCGAACGATCGCAACTTCTTCCGTTCTCGTAAAGCAAGTTTGATTGGCCTCATTTCTATATTTTTTTGCAAACTCTGTTAGATGATGTATTAGTTCTAAATCTTCAAGGAATAGGTCCAGCCGCATGGTTCTTAATCCATTCTTATTAAAACATATTTATGTTCTTACCTTGTGAAGTTTGATCTCTTATCTTTTCCTAAACAAAATGTGCTATCATTGGAACTCCTCTCATATTTCATAATCTTACACGACTAATCTCCTTTCTTTGTTCTGAATTGCATATGTTATGTCTCCTTTTGTTGTTCATTGTACAGCTCGATTAGTCGCATTTCTTAGTTCTCAACATTGTACGATTATCACTTCTTCCTTTGTCATTATACAAGGTGTAATTGGCTTCATTTCTCAGTTCTTTTTCAAATAAGGTTAGATAATCATCTTTTGTTCAAAGTCTTTTTCAATTTGAACTGATTCTTGGTTCTTAACCTAGCATAATTAAATCAGATTTTACGTTGTTATCATGAGTTATTAGAACTTATTATGTTTCTACATGTACTTTGTTGAGAACTCCTTTCTTGTTTCTTAATCTTATGCGACTTGATCCCAGTTATTAGTATTTAATCTTGTACGATTTGTCCCCTTTCTTAGTATCTTCATAATTTTCTTCAGAATCACAGCTATAAAATTTTAGATGATTAAGAATTTGTATCTTTAATTTCTTCATCAATTTGTAAATCTCCAATTGTTTCTATCAAATTTATTTTAGTTGTACATTTTTTAGCAAAATGTCCTTTCTTTCCACATTTTCTACAAATTATATTTGCTCTTACCCATTCTTTTACTTCTTGATCTGTTTTCTTATTATTCATTATTTTTGACTTATTTTTATTCTTTTTTCTAAAAAATGGTTTGTAAGGTTTAGTTTGTTTTTTAGTGCTTTGTTTAAATTTATTTTTCCTTTTATTTTTTATAATTCTTTTACTTTCTGATATGGAATAGGAGGAGCGGGAATAGCGAATTGGTCACAAAAATCCCCTAATTCAGTTTTTATCA
Organism: Cinchona pubescens; assembly: GCA_025175665.1. Classification (NCBI taxonomy): domain Eukaryota; kingdom Viridiplantae; phylum Streptophyta; class Magnoliopsida; order Gentianales; family Rubiaceae; genus Cinchona; species Cinchona pubescens. The sequence goes on from JANKKI010000232.1 coordinate 4,234,697, forward strand.
CTTAGAGATACTAAAAAATTTGGATAGCTACGAAAATAAATTGGGCCATTACAAAGACTTGATTCAATTAAACCGATTAATGAATCTGAAAATTTTTTATGTCTGACATTATCGAAGAGCTGAATATAAGAGACCAAGTCCTGAGGCTTTTTTTATATTTTTCTCCATAGCAATTTAAATTAGCCATCCAATATGATTCTATAATTATAATGCACTAATTCTAAATATTTTTAACATCTAAGATGTGTATAAGAGGGGGAACATATTCTATTTTTTCTTCATTTTTCTTTATAGCATTATGTAAGGCTAAATATCTTTCAATGTATAATTTCTTTTTATCAGGATTTTCTATTTCATCTATTAGATCTAAAATAAATTTTTGATTATCTGTTAAAGTAAAAATTGTAGGATTTAAATCATGAGCTTCCACTATAGATTTATAATAAATTAATCTATTATACAATTAGAACATTCACCCGAATCATCAAAATTTGTTTCAGAAAGATTATCTTCATAATTTTCTTCAGAATCACTGCTAGAAAATTGAAGATGATTAAGAATTTGTTCTTTCATTTCTTCATCAATTTGCAAATCTCCAATTTTTTCTATCAAATTTATTTTAGTTGTACATTTATTAGCATAATGTCCTTTCTTTCCACCTTTTCTACAAATTATGTGTAACCTTATTTGCTCTTACTCATTCTTTTACTTCTTGATCTGTTTTCTTATTATTCATTATTTTTGACTTATTTTTATTCTTTTTTCTAAAAAATGGTTTGTAAGGTTTAGTTTGTTTTTTAGTGCTTTGTTTAAATTTATTTTTCCTTTTATTTTTTATAATTCTTTTTGCTTTTTGATATGGAATAGGAGGAGCAAGAATAGCCAATTGGTCACAAAAAACTCCTAATTCAGTTCTTTTTTTATATTTTTTAATTTGAGCTTTTAATTTAATATCGTTGCATAATTTTATTCCTTCTTCTGGACAAACAGAAAGAATATCACCATATGTTAAGTTTTCATAAAGAATATTATATCCATCATGCATTGTTTTTAGCACATTTGTTATTCTTTCAGCAAAAAGAGTTGGTAATCCATTTATAAATTTTTCTTTCCAAAAATTTGAAGAAGCATCAGATCTATGCAAAAGTCTTCCCAAGAAAACATCTTTATACCATCTAAAATGAGATAAAGGTCTGAAGGACATTTTAAATTCATTAATAATTCTCTGTGAACATTATTAGAATTTGCAATATTTCCAATAAAATGTTTAACAATATTTATTGTTAATGTAAAGGCAGCATCTGATTCAGTGGTTTGAACTGGGCCTTCAATTTTAATTTTAGTATGGTTTACAATTTCATTTTTCTGGGTTTCAATGAGATAATTTCCCACCATCCTCTAAAGATTCTGGAAAATCCTTCAATAACAATTTTGACAGCATTTGGTTCAGAAGTTCCTTTTTGTTTTAGAATATTTATATACATAAGCATGTTATGTAAAGTTTTTTGTATTGCAGCATTATGTGAGCATCAATACACCACTCACATATTGTTCCTAAATTATAAGAATTTTCCATTATTGAGGGATCTTCGTAACTTAAATCAATAGGAGTGGGTCTTTGATAATAATTATAAGTTTGCTGATAAAGAGGTCTAAATTGTGCTGCATTTTCTTTAAATTTATTTGTTCTTTTTATTAAGAGAAGCAAAAATATTTTCTTCTGGAATATTTAAATTTTAAACATTTCAGAAATGTTCGAAATATCATTTTCTAAACAATTGCTTTCATTATTTTCACTTTTAAAACAATAAATAAATGAATTAAAATAGGAAATTAAAGAAATAATTACTCTTAAACAAAGTCTTGAAAATTTAAAAAATAGAGTCATTAATTTAGAAGAACTTTCTTTAGTTGAAGAAATAAGAAAAATAAAATTAGACACTAATAATACAAAATATAAATCTTCTACAGAAAATTTAAAAGAATTTTTAAGTTATGATATTAACACTATGTATATATCTCAGAAACAATACATTGATGTTGCAATTGTTATAAATGATACTTATGCCTTTAAATCAATTGCTATGGTAGACGGTGGTGCTGACTTAAATTGTATTAGAGAAGGATTAGTTCCATTTCAATATGTTGAAAAAACTACAGCTCATTTGATGAAGGATCAAAAATTCATATTGAACATAAAATTTCAAATAATATTAATTTGAACTAATCAAAAGAAGGAAATTTCATTAGAATGCCTTTATCTTAACTAAAAATGTTGGATTTCATTTAATTTTAGGAACCCCATTTTTATGTCAAATGTATACTTATTATCATGATGGAAAAATTATATGTAATAAAGATAAAGAATTAACTTTTGATTTTACTGCTACAGAAAAAATTTCTGATTTAAACTCTCGGATTATAATATTAAATTAAAACAAAATCAAATTAATTATTTACATAAAGAAATATTCAATTTAAAAATAGAAGAATAATTAAATTATCCTAAAATAAAAGAAAAATTTTCTCAATTAAATAAACAAATTATTTCTGAAATTTGTAATGAAGTTCCCAATGCCTTTTGGAATAGAAAACAACATATTATAGAATTACCTTACGAAACAAATTTTGTGGAGAAAAATATAACAACTAAGGCTAGACCTTGTCAAATGAACAAAGAAATGGTTGAATTTTGTAAAAAAGAAATTCATGATTTATTAAATAAAAGAAAATAATAAGTAAATCTTATTCTCCTTGGAGTTGTACTGCTTTTTATGTAAATAAGAATTCAGAAATAGAAAGAGGGACTCTGTGAAACCCAGTATTTTAATAGCCTTGTTCTTTGATTTTAACTGGTTTAAAATGTTTTTCATATTATTTTTAGTCATAAAGTACTTCAACTTATTCGTTCTTCAATTCGGCAAATTTTTCGATTTACGCGATTTCGGTAACTTGCTTTGCAAAATTCAACGAAATGTAATTACTTGACATTGTAGATGTGTGAAAAACACATCATGACTGATCTTATACAATGTTAATTTAGCTGCTCTTATTACACATGGGTCAAATAGTCAACTTGGAGACTATTTGGTCAATGGGGTACTATTTGGTCAACCTTGGAATTTCTTTTTAAGTCTTCTTCTTGTTTTTTTCTTCCTCATTTTCTTCCAGCAGCAGCCGAACTCCTCTCCTCCATTTTCCCCAAAAAATTTTCTTGGTTTTCAAGTAGAAATCAGAATCTCTTGGAAGGTAAGATTTTATGTATTTTAGCATTTATGGCTTATGGGCTTTATGATTCAAGCTTTAATTTCAAGTTTTGTAGGGTTCTTTATGGCTGAGAAAACCCTCTTTGCAGCCTTATATGTGTTGATTTATGTATGTTATGGGTTGTTCTTAGTGTTTTGGAGGTTGGGAAGTGATTGGGGTTGATTTTTAACAACTTTCCATGGTTAGATTACAAATTTTAAGATTATGAGTTAGGGTTTTGTCTTCCATATGTGACCTAGAGTGTTATGCTATGAATGCTTATGTCTATGCACATAATGATGTTTTAAGAGTGTTTTAAGGTTAGTTTGGATAGGAATTGAGACTTGAAACCAAGTGGAATTGATTTCCCTTCATTTTGTAAGTAAGCGGAAGTTTGGCGCAACTAGGATAATTTGGATAATTGGTTATGTTTAAAGGGTCTTTAATGATCTTTTGATGGTTTTAGGTGTTTTCCATTGTTGTGGAATGCTATTGTTTATATAGTCCCGGCTATTGCTCCGGTGAATCTTTCCGTTTATGGATTTTGTTGGTTGGTTGTATATGTTGTTTTGAGTTGGGTTATGACCAAGGTCCCTTGAATACCTTGGAATTGGATTTTGTTGGCAGGGAGGATAACCTACTTATAGCCTAGGGAGAGGCGAAGTTTTTCGGTTTTTTTCTGGAAAACTGAGCTTATTATCTCCTAATCTAGCTGTAATACGAATTTGAGGGATTAACTAAGTGTTTTGACTGGGGTTTTAGCTTGTCGAAGTTGGTCAGAATTTGTGAAAAGGTCATTTTTGACCAAAGAGCTTTTGGTGTCGTTTTCTATCACTTCCCAACCTCCAAAACACGCTTCCCTAGTCATTCTTTAACTTCTACATCTTTTCTAAGAGTCCTCTTATATCTGTTTTAGGTACCACGCCACCTACCGCTGGCGATCGCATTCAGTGATCTTTTGTGCAGTTTTTGCTTTGATAGGTGGGTAACATAGATTCTCTTCCACTTGCACTTTGTTTAACGACTTTCAAATGCTGTTTGACTCAACGGTTAAAATGTGTATGATATTTGGAACTGCACTTTTACAATGTTTTGGAATTATTACATATGAAATCGGGACCAAGCTATTTTATGTTAATCAAATGATATGTTTGTAAACTCTTTTGATATGAAAGCATTTTATGACTGTTTTGGCTCATAGGTGACATAGGTATATAATTTTGGATGTGTTTGGAAATGTTTGATTTGTGGAGAACCGGTTCTATAGTCATCCATTATACACATCTATCTGTGAATGTGATGAACTATTTGCTGAGGGGTCTTGTGATGGGATAACTTGACCTCCCGGTCAGACTAGTAGGTGTGGTAGATTACTAGATCTGGCTAGTACTATAGGTCATACTGTTGAGCCTAAAAGATACTCATGCTATTTTATTATATTCGGATTGAAACTGTACTTGGATTTGTTCGCTATGCTTTAGCATACTATGTTTTGAAATGATTGGATCTTTTTGACTATGTTTTGGACATGCCTGACGTTTAAATGGCATGATACATTTTAGAAACTACTTATGATTATGGTTTATTGACTTTTAAATGGCATGAGACATTTTAGAAACTGCTTCATAACTATGGTTTTCACAAATGTTATTATCTTTATGTTTTCTTTTTATCGAAATGCTTGGCCCCATTTGAAGAGCTTTTATATATTCACTGAGATCTGTTATGCTCACCCCACGTGACTTATAATTTTTCAGATTAGGTGCTCGTTTTTGGATTCTCCACCGCGTTAGCCTTTTAGATTTTCCCGCAATCAAGGAGAATATCTTTCTTACAATCTTCCAAGCATCTCTTTTGTTTGGAGAGGGGTAGTGTATTAGATAAGTTTTGTATTGATGAACTATATTTTCGTTGTAGCATCTTTTGTACTAAGAAGGAATTTTGTAATTCGTATTTTTGTGTAAAATGAAATATTTGGTTTTATAGTTGAGAAATCGTTTGATGGTTCTATTAAATTGCGGTTAAGTTTGTTGCTCTGTTCGTTTGTGCCTTGCGCTTTGGACCGGTGTGCCATTAGAGCGGCGTGTTACGGTCCCGTTTTTGGGGCGTGACAGACTCCTAGATTAGTTATAAATTATAAACCACTCAACAAAGTTTTAAAATGGATAAGATACCCTATTCCTAACAAAAAAGATCTATTAAATAGAATAGTTGGATCAAATATATATTCTAAATTTGATTTAAAATCAGGATTTTGGCAAATTCAAATAGCTGAAAAAGATGGATATAAAACTGCTTTTACAGTACCATTTGGACATTACGAATGGAATGTAATGCCTTTTGGTCTTAAAAATGCTCATTCTGAATTGCAAAATATAATGAATGAGATATTTTCTTCCTACTCTTATATTATTACTTATATTGATGATATATTGATATTTTCAAACTCCATAGACCAACATTCCAAACATTTAAATAATTTCATTAAAATAGCCAAGAAAAATGGTAGATATTGTCATTTCTGAAAAAAAGATTAAATTATTTCAGTATAAAATCAGATTTCTTGGATTTGAAATAGAAAATGGACAAATTATCCCTATTTCAAGAAGCATTGAATTTGCAAATAAATTTCCAGATGAAATAAAAGATGAAAAATAGTTACAAAGATTTTTAGTAAGTCTAAATTATATTGCTGAATATTATAAAAATATTGCCCAAGATAGTAAACCTTTATATGAAAGGTGAAAAAAGAATCCACCTGCTTGGTCACAAATTCATACTAATGCTGTTAAGAAAATTAAAGAAAAAGTTAAACATTTGCCTTGTTTATCTTTAGCAAATAATAAATGGTATAAAATTGTTGAAACAGATGCTTCTAATGTAGGATATGGTTGCATATTAAAACAAATTAATCCTAAAAATAATAAAGAAGAATTAGTAAGATTCAAATCTGGAATTTGGAAAAATGCACAATTAAACTATTCTACAAGTAAAAAAGAAATTTTGTCTATTGTTCTTTGTATTTCTAAATTTCAAGAAGACTTATTACATCAAAAATTTCTTTTGAGAATAGATTGCAGTGCTGCAAAATATGTTTTAGAACAAGACATCAAAAATATTGTTTCTAAACAAATCTTTGCTAGATGGCAGTCTATATTATCTGTATTTCATTTTGATATTGAATATATTAAAGGTGATTTTAATTCTTTGCCTGATTTTCTTACCAGAGAATTTTTACAAAATAACTTAAGTCTTACAGATGGAGTTTCCAGGGGAACTGAGGAAAATAGATAGTCCTTACAGAAAAGGGCTTATCAATTTATATACCAAAATTCATTCTATTGGTTTAATATTAAATCATTATAATAATCGTGGTAATTCTTTTCAAGCACAAAATTTTGAATTAATAACAAATTTTGAAGAAACTGACAGAAATTTGAGATTCAAATTACCAGACAAAAGAATGGGAGAAAGGCTTTTAGATTTTGAGGAAAAATCAGTTCTTTTGAGTACTTTAGAATGGAAATACTCTTGAAATGTATAAACAAATGATTGCTCGAGAAGAAAAAAGATTGGAAAATCTAAATAAAACTAAAACATTAATTTTCTCTGCTTAAATTGTTTTTTCAGATTATGATGAATATCCTCGGGAGAGGATCCCGTGGTGGATGAAGTCCAAATTCAGGAAAAGGACAAATAAGGCAAATAAAGATCAGGAGGACAAATTTCTCCAAAAAAATTTCCCCCACTCCCCTCAAATTCCTCAAATGCAAATTTAAATTTTTTACATTGTAGAAAATCCATTAAATGTTCCTTCAAATCCAATTTCTCCACTTAATAGAATGACTATTCTTGGTTCAATTCCAAGCAGCTCAAATCGTTCTAAAACTGCCATGCGATTTACTTCAAATCCTTCTGATTTTTCTTCTATTGGAATTTCTTTGGAGGAAGAAAAATCTTCTCCTAAGCCTATTGAAAAAGAGCCTTATAAACCAAATGGAACTAAAAGTCATATTTCTTTCATTGAATTAAATGAAGATAATGCATCAAAATATTTTTCAAATTGTAAATAAATATTTTTCAAAAAAATATGGCTCTTACTTCCTCATTACAGCAAATAATCCTCCTAAATATAGGCATACTTATGCTGATTTCCTCAATCTTACCAAAATTGTTGATATCGAAGATGGTGACATTGGATGGAGACCCACTATCCAAGATCATTATTTCACAATGTCTAAAATGTTCACTAAAGTCCCTTCTGCTGATGATCTTATACACATTCTCTGATGTGTTCTCTTTCAGATCCTTTTTCAACAATTCCGATTATACTTTCAATTATTGGGATTGTATAAATTCATTCACCTATGTTCTTCTTTACAATACTACTGATTTCAAACACACCTGGTGGATTCGTATGGAACCCACAATTCTAAACAACAAAACTTTTCTTCCTATGTGGTTCTATAGGTGGTTTCAATCCTATGGAATTCCCGAAAATTTTCTTCCTTCTGATCTTCAAAAATTATTCAAAAAATTTTGAAAAAGTGTCTTTGGAAGCGATTTTTCTGATCCTAGCATTCCTGGAAGACAATTGTTACACTTCTTAGCCAAAATCAGTATTCCCTGGCTCTTTTCATGGAAATTGGAAACAGGCATTGCTGCGGGATACTTTCTTCCTCAAATCAGAAGAATCCATTAGAACAAATGGTGGCCTAGGTGTGAGTATAACTGTTCTCAGATTGAACAGTCTTTACTAATGGAAGAGAAGAGGAGAGTCCAGAATCTCCAGGAACAACAAAAAGAAAAAGAAAAAGAAGAATTTATTTTTCAAAAAAGCAGAAAATTGAAAGAACAAAAAGTAACTATTTTTGACAGTCTTTTATTTCATCTGGAAAATTTAATTACAAATTCAGCTCAGTCTTGAAGATGTGTATAAGAGAATCTTCTTCGATTCAAGGGACTTCTTCAAAGGGTATAGAAAAACTTGCTTCATTCATAAAACTGTCAATCATTTGAACCTTATACATCCAAAATGGATTTTGATATATCAAATGAAGATGATGACCCTTTTATGAATGCATGAATAAATGGATAAATACATGGGATTTCATGAAATAATCTTAAACCATCAAGAATTCATTAAATTTAATTCACCAAAGCAAAATCTCAGACAGATGTTACAAGAAAACTTTTTTCAGATGATGAGACAAGCACTCAATCAGGATGCCAAAGTTCTCAAAAATCAAAAAAGAAACAAAAATGATGGGACAAAAAGGGACCCCACTTCTGTCGGACAATACTGTGTGGATTTCAAATAAATATTTTCAAATCCGAAATTACTGTGCGGATATCAAAATGAAGTTTTAAAATCCGTTTCTAAATGCTTATAAATAGAGGCCTTCAAATGTTAGGGAGGGCAGAGTTCTTAGAAATCAGAACTTTCTTTTCTCCTCTTTCCTCTCTATTCTATTCCCTTTTTGTAATCAATCCTTCTGCTTCCTGCTTTCTACAACAAAATTTGTAAGTTTCCCTCTTTATGCTTTTTAAATTCAGTCTTTAATTTTATTCCTGGCAGTTGTTGGTATAATTATAAATCTTTGTAGATTTAAATGAATACGACCCGCTCTTGGTTCTTTTTAAATCTAATACGACTACTTCTCCTTTATTAGTTCGCAATCTTGTTTGATTGTTTTATCTCCTTTTGCGACTCACAATATATTACGATTAGTCGACTGTCTTAGTTCTCAATATCTTACGATTACACTTCTTCCTAAGTTATTAAGCTAATATGGTTGCCTCCGTTCTCTACCGAATGCGATTAGATCATGCATTTGATCTAAATCTTTTGTGCACTGGTCCCACACATGGTTCTCAATCTAGTCTAACTAAGTCACGTATTAGCGGCTTATCATCCGTTATTAGATATTCTTATCTTTTCAACATGTATGTCGATTAGATCACCTTTCTAGTTTGTTAATTATCTACCTAATATTTTATCATGTGTTCTCCTTTTGCGATTCATAACATAGAATAGTTAGTCAATTTCTTGGCTCTCAATATCGAACGATCTCAACTTCTTCCTTAGTCGTAAAGCAATTTTGATTGGCCTCAGAGTATCTTTCTCTATTCTTTTGCAAACTCTGTTAGATGATGTATTAGTTCTAAATCTTCAAGGAATAGGTCCAGCCGCATGGTTCTTAATCCATTCTTATTAAAACATATTTATGTTCTTACCTTGTGAAGTTTGATCTCATATCTTTTCCAAATGTGCTATCATTGAAACTCCTCTCATATTTCATAATCTTACACGACTAATCTCCTTTCTTTGTTCTGAATTGCATATGTTATGTCTCCTTTTGTTGTTCATTGTATAGCTTGATTAGTCGCATTTCTTAGTTCTCAATAATGTACGATTATCACTGCTCCCTTTGTCATTATACAAGCTGTAATTGGCTTCATTTCTCAGTTCTTTTTCAAATATGGTTAGATAATCATCTTTTGTTCAAAGTCTTTTTCAATTTGAACTGATTCTTTGTTCTTAAGCTAGCATAATTAAATCATATTTTACGTTGTTATCGTGAGTTATTAGAACTTATTATGTTTCTACATGTACTTTGTTGTGAGAGAACTCCTTTCTTGTTTCTTAATCTTATGCGACTTGATCCAAGTTATTAGTATTTAATCTTGTACGATTTGTCCCCTTTCTTAGTTCTCAATATCGTACGAGTACAACTACTTCCACTGTGATTAAGCACGTATACTTGGCCTCATTTCTAACTTATTTTTTCAAAACCATCATATTATATTTTAGTTCTTATTCTTTCATGCATGGTTATCACTCATGGTTCTTAATTTGGACAAATCAAATCGCATTTTAAGTTCTTATCTTGAGTTACGAGATTTACTTTTATAAGAACTCCTGTTGTATTTCTTAATCTGATATGACTCGATCTACTTTGTTTGTTCTTAATCCTGTACGATTTGATCTCCTTTACTGTGTCATAATATAGTACGATTAAACCCTTTCTTTCTTCTCAATATCATACTATTACAATTTCTTCCATAATCATTGTGCAGGCATAATTAATAGGCCTCATGTGAAACCCAGTATTTTAATAGCCTTGTTCTTTGATGTTTAACTGGTTTAAAATGTTTTTCATATTATTTTTAGTCATAAAGTACTTCAACTTATTCGTTCTTCAATTCGGCAAATTTTTCGATTTACGCGATTTCGGTACCGGCGGGTAAACGGGTTAAAAGTTGGACTAAGTGTAATTAGTGCATTGTGGTGTGTGAGTGTTGTTCGATGGCTGAATTATTCAAAAATGTTAATTTAGTAGCAAAAAAATTAGTTTTTGGGTTAAATAGTCAACTTGGAGACTGCAAAGAGTCTCTTATACACATTTGAGTCAACTTTGGAATTCTTTTTAAGTCTTCTTCTTGTTATTTCTTCTTCATTTTCTTCTAGCTGCTGGCCGAACTCCTCTTCTCCTTTTTCCCCAAAATTTTTCTTGGATTTCAAGTAGAAATCACTTGGAAGGTAAGATTTTATGTATTTTAGCATTTATGGCTTATGGGCTTTATGATTCAAGCTTTAATTTCAAGTTTTGTAGGGTTCTTTATGGCTGAGAAAACCCTCTTTGCAAAATCTTAATGGCCTTATATGTGTTGATTTATGTATGTTATGGGTTGTTCTTAGTGTTTTGGAGGTTGGGAAGTGATTGGGGTTGATTTTTAACAACTTTCCATGGTTAGATTACAAATTTTAAGATTATGAGTTAGGGTTTTGTCTTCCATATGTGGCCTAGAGTGATATGCTATGAATGCTTATGTCTATACACATAATGATGTTTTAAGAGTGTTTTAAGGTTAGTTTGGATAGGAATTGAGACTTGAACCAAGTGGAATTGATTTCCCTTCATTTTGTAAGTAAGCGGAAGTTTGGCGCAACTAGGATAATTTGGATAATTGGTTATGTTTGAAGGGTCTTTAATGATCTTTTGATGGTTTTAGGTGTTTTCCTTTGTTGTGGGATGCTATTGATATAGTCCCGGCTATTGCTCCGGTGAATCTTTCCGTTTATGGATTTTGTTGGTTGGTTGAATATGTTGTTTTGAGTTGGGTTGTTACCAAGGTCCCTTGAATACCTTGGAATTGGATTTTGTTGGCAGGGAGGATAACCTACTTATAGCCTAGGGAGAGGCGAAGTTTTTTCGGTTTTTTTGGAAAACTGAGCTTATTATCTCCTAATCTAGCTGTAATACGAATTTGAGAGGTTAACTAAGTGTTTTGACTGGGGTTTTAGCTTGTCGAAGTTGGTCGGAATTTGTGAATAGGTCATTTTTGACCAAAGAGCTGTTGGTGTCGTTTTTCTATCGTTTCGCCGTTTCGCTTCAATACAATTGTCTTTAGTATCTTCTAATCGACACTCGTGCCTGTCTCTTATACACATCTAAGAGGTATAACGACTCTTCCGCCGGCGATCGCAGTTCTGTGATCAAATTTGTGAAGTTTTTGCTTTGATAGGTGGGTAACATAGACCCTCTTCCACTTGTATTTTGTTTAACGACTTTCGAAATATGTTTGGATGGATTTTAAAATGTGTATGATGTTTGGAACTATACTTTTACCAAGTTTTGGAATTATTATATATGAAATCGGGACCAAGCTAATTTTATGTTAATCAATTGATATATTTGCAAACCCTTTAGATATGAAAGCATTTTATGACTGTTTTGGCTCATAGGTGACCGAGGTATATAATTTTGGATGTATTTGGAAATGTTTGATTTGGGGTGCACCGAGTTCTATAGTCATCCATGGGACGCCGTGGTGACTTCTGTGAATGTTATGAACTCTCTGATACGGGGTCTTATGATGGGATAACTTGACCTCCCGGTCAGACTAGTAGGTGTAGTAGATTACTAGATCTGGCTAGTACTGAAAGTCATACCTTCGAGCCTAAAAGATACTCATGCTATTCATTATTATATTCTGGATTGACAAAAAACTGTACTTGTACAATTTATTCGCTATGCTTTAGCATACTATGTTTTGAAATGATTAGATCTTTTTGGCTATGTTTTGGACATGCCTGACGTTTAAATGGCATGAGACATTTTAGAAACTACTTATGATTATGGTTTATTGACGTTTAAATGGCATGAGACATTTTAGAAACTGCTGGATCATGACTATGGTTTTCGCAAATGTTATTATCTTTATGTTTTCTTTTTATCGAAATGCTTGGCCCCATTTGAAGAGCTTTTATGATATCCACTGAGCTAGTTATGCTCACCCCACGTGATTTATAATTTTTCAGATTAGGTGCTCATTTTTGACTCTCCACCGCGTTAGCAGCTTTTAGATTGTCTCCAGATTCCACATTACTGGTAGGACTCTGCGGTTAATCTTCCAAGCTTCTCTTTTGTTTGGGGAGGGGGAAGGTATTAATAGGTTCCTAATTGATAAACTTTGTTCATGTGTATAATCTTTTGTACTAAGAAGGAATTTTGTAATTCGTATTTTTGTGTAAAAATGAACTTATTCGGTTTTATAGTTAAGAAATGGTTTGATGGTTCTATTACATTGCGGTTAAGTTTGTTGCTCTGTTCGTTTGTGCCTTGCGCTTTGGACCGGTGTGCCATTAGCGCGGCGTGTTATGGTCCCGTTTTTGGGGCGTGACACCTCAATTTCTTTGTTATTTTCTTATTCGATTAGATAATCTCATAATTATAAATCTTCAATGAATACGACCCGCTCTTGGTTCTTTTTAATGCTAATACGAGTACTTCTCCTTTATTAGTTCTCAATCTTGTTTGATTGTTGTATCTCCATTTGCGACTCACAATATATTACGATTAGTCGACTTTCTTAGTTCTCAATATCTTACAATTGCACATCTACCTTAGTTATTAAGCGAATGTGGTTTCCTCCGTTCTCTTTCGAATTTGATTAGATCATTCATTTGATCTAAATCTTTTGCGCACCGGTCACACGCATGGTTCTCAATCTAGTCTAACTAAGTCACGTATTAGGGGCTTTTCATCCGTTATTAGATATTCTTATCTTTTCAACATGTATGTCGATTAGATCACTTTTCTGGTTTCTTAATTATCTCCCCAACATTTTATCAAGTGTTCTCCTTTTGCGATTCATAACATAGAAAAGTTAGTCAATTTTCTTGGCTCTCATTACTCGAACGATCGCAACTTCTTCCTTACTTGTAAAGCAAGTTTGATTGGCCTCATTTCTCTATTCTTTTGCGAACGCTATTAGATGATGTATTCGTTCTAAATCTTCAAGGAATAGGTCCAGCCGCATGGTTCTTAATCCATTCTTATTAAAACATATTTATGTTCTTACCTTGTTAAATTTGATCACATATCTTCTCCAAATGTGCTATGTTGGAACTGCTCTCATATTTCACAATCTTACACGACTAATCTCCTTTCTTTGTTCTGAATTTCATATGTTATGTCTACTTTTGTTGTTTATTGTATAGCTCGATTAGTTTCATTTCTTAGTTCTCAATATTGTACGATTATCACTTTTCCCTTTGTCATTATACAGCTGTAATTGGCTTAATTTCTCAGTTTTTTTTCAAATAAGGTTAGATAATCATCTTTTGCATTTTGAACTAATTCTTGGTTCTGGACCTAGCATAATTATATCACATTTTGAGTTGTTATCATGAGTTGTTAGAACTTATTATTTTTCTAGATGCACTTTGTTGAGAACTCCTTTCTGGTTTCTTCATCTTATGCGACTGGATCACAGTTATTAGTATTTAATCATGTACGATTTGTCCCCTTTCTTAGTTCTCAATATCGTACGAGTACAACTCCTTCCACTGTGATTAAGCACGTATACTTGGCCTTATTTCTCACTTATTTCTTCAAAACCATCATATTATATTCTTTTATGCATAGTTATCACTCATGGATCTTAAATTGGCCAAATCAAATCGCATTTTAAGTTCTTGTGTTGAGTTACGAGATTTACTTTTATAAGAACTCCTATTCTATTTCTGAATCCGATATGACTCGATCTACTTTGTTAGTTCATAATCTTGTACAATTAGATCTCCTTTACTATGTCATAATATAGTAAGATTAGACCCTTTCTTTCTTCTCAATATTGTACTATTACAATTTCTTCCCTAATCATTGTGCATGCATAATTAATAGGCCTCATTTCTCAGTTCTTTTTCTTATACGATTAGATAATCTCTTAATTATAAATCTTTAATGAATACGACTCGCACTTGGTTCTTTTTTAAATCTAATACGACTACTTCTCCTTTATTAGTTCTCAATCTTGTTTGATTGTTGTATCTCCTTTTGCGACTCACAATATATTACGATTAGTCGACTTTCATAGTTCTCAATATCTTTTGATTACACTTCTTCCTTAGTTATTAAGCTAATATTGTTGCCTCCGTTCTCTTTCGAATGCGATTAGATTATTCATTTGATCTAAATCTTTTGTGCACTGGTCACACGCATGGTTCTCAATCTAGTCTAACTAAGTCACGTATTAGGGGCTTTTCATCCGTTATTAGATATTCTTATCTTTTCAAGATGTATGTCGATTAGATCACCTTTCTAGTATCCTACTTATCTCCCTAATATTTTATCATGTGTTCTCCTTTTGCGATTCATAACATAGAACAGTTAGTCAATTTCTTGGCTCTCAATATCGAAAGAAATATCGGAACTTCTTTCGTACTCGTAAAGCAAGTTTGAATGGCCTCGTTTCTCTATTCTTTTGCAAACGCTATTAGATGATGTATTATTTTTAAATCTTCAAGGAATAGGTCCAGCCACATGGTTCTTAATCCATTCTTATTAAAACATAATTATGTTCTTACCTTGTGAAATTTGATCTCATATCTTTTCCAAATGTGCTATGATTGGAACTCCTCTCATATTTCATAATCTTACACGACTAATCTCCTTTCTTTGTTCTGAATTTCATATGTTATGTCTCCTTTTGTTGTTTATTGCATAGCTCGATCAGTTGCATTTCTTAGTTCTCAATATTGTACGATTATCACTTCTCCCTTTGTCATTATACAAGCTGTAATTGGCTTCATTTCTCAGTTCTTTTTCAAATAAGGTTAGATAATCATCTATTGTTCAAAGTCTTTTTCAATTTGAACTGATTCTTGGTTCTTAACCTAGCATAGTTAATTCACATTTTACGATGTTATCATGAGTTATTTGAACTTATTATGTTTCTACATGCACTTTGTTGAGAACTCCTGTCCTGTTTCTTAATCTTATGCGACTTGATCACAGTTATTAGTATTTAATCTTGTACGATTTGTCCCCTTTCTTAGTTCTCAATATCGTACGAGTACAACTCCTTAGACTGTGATTAAGCACGTATACTTGGCCTCATTTCTCACTTATTTGTTCAAAACAATCATATCTTATTTTAGTTCTTATTCTTTTATGCATAGTTATCACTCATGCTTCTTAATTTGGCCAAATCAAATCGCATTTTAAGTTCTTATCTTCAGTTACGAGATTTACTTTTATAAGAACTCCTATTCTATTTTTTAATCTGATATGACTCGATCTACTTTGTTAGTTCTTAATCCTGTATGATTAGATCTTCTTTACTGTGTCATAATATTGTACGATTAGACCCTTTCTTTCTTCTCAATATCGTACTATTATAATTTCTTCCTTAATCATTGTGCAGGCATAATTAATATTGGCCTTATTTGTCAGTTCTTTTTCTTATACGATTAGATAATCTCTTAATTATAAATCTTTAATGAATACGACCCGCTCTTGGTTCTTTTTTAAATCTAATACTACTACTTCTCCTTTATTAGTTCTCAATCTTGTTTGATTGTTGTTTGTCCTTTTGTGACTCACAATATATTACGATTAGTCGACTTTCTTAGTTCTCAATATCTTACGATTACACCTCTTCCTTTGTTATTAAGCTAATATGGTTGCCTCCGTTCTCATTCGAATGCGATTAGATCATTCATTTGATCTAAATCTTTTGTGCTGTGGTCACACGCATGGTTCTCAATCTAGTCTAACTGAGTCACGTATTAGGGGCTTATCATCCGTTATTAGATATTCTCCTCTTTTCAACATGTATGTCGATTAGATCACTTTTCTAATTTCTTAATTATCTCCCCAATATTTTGTCATGTGTTCTCCTTTTGCGATTCATAACATAGAACAGTTAGTCAATTTCTCTTCTCGGCTCTCAATATCGAACGATCGCAACTTCTTCCTTACTCGTAAAGCAAGTTTGATTGGCCTCATTTCTCTATTCTTTTGCACATGCTATTAGATGATGTATTAGTTCTAAATTTTCAAGGAATAGTTCCAGCCGCATCGTTCTTAATCCATTCTTGTTAAAACATATTGATGTTCTTACCTTGTGAAATTTGATCTCATATGTTTTCCAAATGTGCTATGATTGGAACTCTTCTCATATTTCATAATCTTACACGACTAAACTCCTTTCTTTGTTCAAAATTGCATATGTTATGTCTACTTTTGTTGTTTATTGTATAGCTCGATTAGTCGTATTTCTTAGTTCTCAATATTGTACGATTATCACTTCACCCTTTGTCATTCTACAAGATGTAATTGGCTTCATTTCTCAGTTCTTTTTCAAATAAGGTTAGATAATCATCTTTTGTTCAAATCTTTTTCAATTTGAACTGATTCTCGGTTCTTAACCTAGCATTTTTTTTTTATTCAAACGCCCAAAAGGTGGGTAGAACTTTTATTTATTTTATGAGTTATTACAATATCGAAGGTTAGGGCAGCCCCTAGCATCTAGCCAAACCAGACCTTTTATAGAGCAAGGAATGGTGTTTTGCTCGTACTCAACATACATTGGATTTGCAATACCCTCATTAGCTAATCTATCAGCAACTTGATTAGACTCTCTAAAAATATGTTTAAATGAAATTTGCTTTCCAACACAAAGGCCTTGTATGACACGGAGTTGGTCATCAATACTCCAAATTGGTGGCGACGAACCATTCAAAGTGTTGACTAGGATGAGTGAATCAATCTCAACCTCCAATGGGTGAACCCGCAACCTGTCACAGAGCTTGAGCCCCTCTTCAAGTGCCATTACCTCTTCTTGCAAGCTAGTTTGCTGAAAATAACCATTTGAAAATGCCCGTATACAATGGCCCTTGTGATTCCTTATGACGCCACCACCTGCTGCCATTCCCGGATTACCTGGAGATTAGAGGCGCCATCCACATTTAATTTGAAGCATCCTGGAGGAGGGCATTCCCATTTGACCGCCGAGATTCTCTTAGCCCTTTGTAAGTAAGAGTTGAAAGCATGTGGATGTCTGTCTCTGAGACAAGCAATTCATCAGCTGTGCTTTCTCTTGTGAAGGGTTGGATTGAGGAAATATTCACTAAATATGAGTTGATGTTGGCAATGATGCGTGCAGCACTACTTATTTTCCCATCAAACACAACCATGTTCCTAGCTTTCCATAAGAACCAACATATTATACAATGGAGGATTTTATGGATTAGCCCAATTGTGGAAGAGGGTGCTGCAGCCCACCACCATGAGCGAAGCTTGTCTAAGATGGACAAAAGAAGGTGCGATCATCACTTTTGCACACCAGAGCCAATATTGTACGAGCTGTACTCCTTATACTGGCAGTCAGGAATAGCTGATCCTGGCCTCAAGAAAGATGGGATGAAATGGCTGAAATAGAAAGGGCTGTCTCTTATACACATCTAGATGTGTATAAGAGATTGACAAACTATTCTATCTTATCAGATCAAAAAGGAGAACAAGAGTGATATTATATTAGGGAGACAATTAAGAAACTTGGTGGACTTACCTTTTCAAGGCATATGTCGTTGAGAGTGAAATTCATGAACCAGTAGATGTAGGGGTCCAAACAATCCGGTCTGGTTCATCAGTCATGAAGATCGATCTTTCATTGAGAATTACGACAATGGTTTGCAGCTCCTCCATGGAGTATCTCTCGTCCAAAGAGGAAATATTCCAACCATTAGAACCCCAAACATGGGAAACCTTGAGCTGCCCATCATACACTGTTCTACCTTGTGGGAAAGAGGTCCGTATTTGGTCCATGGGTCGAACCAGAAGGAGCAATCAGCGTTTTGAATGAGGAATAACAGGCCCTTCTCTGCCTCATCACGAACTCGCATCATTCTTTTCCATAAGAGTGAATCTCCAGGCTAGAATCCTAAGAAGTCAAGATGTGTATTGGCCCTTAAGGTAGCGTCTCATCTGAAATCTGATATTGATCCATGAATCCGGGAGAGGGGAAGGAGAACCGATAATAGGTAGATGGGAATGCTGCTCAGAACATGCTTGATTAGAATTAACCGTCCTCCTGGAGAGAGGAACCTCGTCTGCCATCCATGAATCCGGGAAGCTACCTTTTCAATCAATGGCTGGAAGATAGTGCGCCGTCCTTTGCCTTTGTGAATGGGACAACCCAAGTAATTAAATGGGAGGGAGTTGTGGGTGAAACCCGTCTTGGCTTGGATCATCCGAATGCGACCAGGTGCTGCCTTCTTTGATAGGTAAAAGAAGCTTCACAGCTGGATTGGACTTGTTAAAGAGCTGGCCGGAGGAGTTCTCAAACCGTGCTAAGAAGCTCGTTAAGTGTCGAATGGATTTGGTTTCTCCCTTTCTTATACACATCTAGATGTTCTAAGAGACAGGCCAAGTGTCTCTTATACACATCTAGTGTGAGTGAGTAAGCTAAAATTTTACCTCGTGAGATTCATGTATTGTCTCTTATAAACATCTAAATGTCTATAATATTAATATGAATAAAAGGGGACCCAAGGGATACACCTTTAAAACCCCTAGAGGGGTTCGTCAAGGAATCCCTTGGGTGCACCATTTGAGTATGCAGCCCATCTTATTGCACGACGTGCAAGAGACATTGGAATGCCAATGTTCAGCAAATCCAATCTTATGTAGAATGGCATATAAGAAAGGCCATGAAAGCCTATCAAACGCCTTGGTGAGGTTGAGTTTGATGATCAAATTTCCTCCCCTCGTCTTCTGATCTGTGAAATTGGTCATTTCTTGCACAAGAAGAATGTTATCGAAATTGCAATGTCCCTCCCTTGAACATAGGCCACTTGTTCGGCTGAAATGATCTTCGGTAGAATGAGGAAACTAGGGTTGGCCAATATCTTGGTGCAGATCTTGTTGATCCTCATGCACAAGAGACCTGTCTCTTATACACATCTAGATGTGTTCCCCATCAATTTTGATCTTGGAGATACGCAATCTTTGTCGTTTAGCTAGGAATTTGGAGTGGAAGAATTTGGAGTTTTTGTCACCCTCTTTCAGCCATTTAATCCCCGCTTTTTGCTGCCAAAAGGCTTCCTCTTCGCTGTGCACCTCATATGGATCGCTGGGCATGAGCTAAGGCAATTTGGTTACTTTGGCTCTGGTGTGCCAAAAGTACTTCTTCCTTGATTGTGACCTCTTGTTCGGCTTCTTTAACCTTGTCAAAGACATTGCCAAATACCGTGTGACTCCAATTCCTGAGTTCGGCCTTTAGCCTTTTGAGTTTTGAAGCAAAAATGGAGATAGAGGAGCCATTACATTGCAGCTGCCAATTGTTGCCTACGACCTGCAAGAAATCTTTGTGTTTAGTCCACATATTAAGAAATTTAAATGGCTTTGGTCCTGAGGTGTTCTCTTTGGAGGCTTTGAGCACAAGTGGCGAGTGGTCTGAGCTGGTCTTGAGGAGGTGAAGAACTTTCAACACTAACTTGTTGAAAGGCCGCTAGAAAATGTGTGTTACAAACAAATCTGTCCAGCCTCTTCCATACCAAATTTCCAAGTCTATTCCCACGTCAAGTGAATTTACAGCCTTGAAAAGGTAAGTCCACCAAGCCACATGCATGTAGGCAATCATTGAAGTCATTCATGGCATCAAGGTGCAATGGAGAAGTTCCTTTGTACAGCTCGAAGTTCCTCCCAAAGAGCTCTTCGTTCCGCTGTTGTGCATTTTGCGTAAACAAAGGAGGCTTCCATGGCACTTTGCTGAGGAGAGGAAGGAATGGAAACATGGAGGAGCTGATCCGAGCTGAATGTGGGGACGAGACCTAGCTCTCGATTCCAAAAAAGCCAATTTTGCCATTTGAGTTGCACTCACAGCTATCAAAACCTAGCTTATTAGAAAACATTAGGATTCTAGCTTTGTCAACCATTGGCTCCATTAGAGCAATGAGTTTTATTTGATGTTGTTGAATGATTAACTATCAAATAAAAGTGAGGGTTTATTAGCTATCCCGAATATTCCAAACTAAAATGCGATCCATTTAACATTGTGGGAGGAGGCAGCTTGAATTTGCTTTGGCCAACTTTGTGCGCATTGGCCTTGGCATAGTGTAGGTTCTTTTGAGTCTTTTCTTTTTGGATGAGGTCTTACCAATTGTGTGTGAGGTGGGGTGATCGGCTGAAGATCCTTGTTGTTTGCATGGCTTGCATGGGGGGAGTCAGTGTCTGAAGAGTAACATGGTAGTTCCTCCATTATTTTACCATGAGAGATGAGTGAATCATCCATGAAGGGATTGTTTGAAATTCGAATGTGAAGGGGTGTTGGCTGATTTTCAGCATCCCTTGATTGTGCAGCCAAGGATGTTGGTGGTTCCACAAAATTCGAATTGGCCCCACTCTCCAAGGGGTTCAAGGGCTGACCTTCCACAATGTGCTCCTTTTCAAAATTTGTATAAGAGACTCATGCTTTGCAACCCATCCGAACACGTTGGACTCCGGTAAAGGATTTCACGGCTGGATATCGGAAGTTGTTGGCCAATCCCATGAGAGGTGGCGTTTGAATTTCGAATCACATCCAGCATGAGTGGTTGTTCTTCCACGGCTCTGGTTGCACCTTCGTTGCTTCTGGTGGTTGTTGGACGGACTTCCCCCGCATGTTAGCATTGCCGTCATTTTGGGAAATTTCCGGCATTGGTGTTGGAGCTACGTTGGTTGCAGCTGGTGGAGTATCCTTTCCGTGGTCCTTCAAGCTTATCACTGCATTCACATGTGGAAGAGATGGGGCTGATTTTGAGCCCGAAGGTCCAGCCGTGTGTTCCTTTACCGGAGTCCAACGTGTTCGGATGGGTTGCTTGGCTGAGTTCTTTATTTATTCACCGTTACCTACAGGTTGGTTAGGATGCCCCGCTTCACCTCTCCGGCATTCACCATTGGCATGACCAATTTTCTTGCATTTCGTGCAATAAGATGGGCTGCATCGTAGGTAATAACCTTTTGACAAATGCTATCTCTTACCGACCCCCAAGGTGTATAAGAAGCCCCTATCAGATACTTTTGTCTACTTCCACACATACCTTAGCAACACTTGGCCTGGTGAAATTTGCAGTGGCTAAGTCGAGTTTAAGGGGTGTTCCAACCGCTTGAGCAAGGCTAAATACGGCATGTTTGTTGAAGAAGACTGCTGGAAGTCCTTCAAAAGTAATCCATATAGGGGCTATGGACGGTTCTTTATCAGTGGAAAATAATGGGTGCCACTTAAGAACCCTCATGTAGTAGCCATTAACAAACCAGGTGTTTTTGAGCCAACTTCGTAGGAAGTCCTCCTCCAATGAAAACCTCATCAATATGTGCTTGTAATCAAGATATCCTATGGTGAACTGACCTTTGAATCCAATGGTGTGAAAGCTTTTACGAAGAGTTTCCATGTTCGGCTTGCCTCTTGGAAAGTTACCCACCAATGTGTAACGAAATGGTGCAGCAAGGTGTTGAACTTCATACTTGGGAGAAGAAAATCGCTGGTTCCCCTTTGTGCAGTTGAAGAGCTTTCAAGGCGAGATCTGGATTTGGTGCGTGAAGGCTTAGAATTTATCCACCCGAAAGAGCTTGTGCAAAGGTTTTTGGTTGCCCTTCAACCGATGGCTGAAGGGCAGCTGTTCGACCATGGCCGAGTGGCAAAAGGAAAAGAATAGGTGCTGTGTTTTAGTGAGAGGAAGTCTAGAGAGAAGGAGGAGAGATTTTTCTTCCTTAACCTAGCATATTAATTCACATTTTACGTTGTTATCGTGAGTTATTAGAACTTATTATGTTTCTACATGTACTTTGTTGAGAACTCCTTTCTTGTTTCTTAATCTTATGCGACTTGATCACAGTTATTAGTATTTAATCTTGTACGAGTTGTCCCCTTTCTTAGTTCTCAATATCGTACGAGTACAACTCATTCCACTGTGATGAAGCACTATACTTGGCCTCATTTCTCACTTATTTCTTCAAAACCATCATATTATATCGTGAGGGTTTAGTTAAGATTCTTTTATGCATAGTTATCTCTCATGGTTCTTAATTTGGCCAAATCAAATCACATTTTAAATTCTTATCTTGAGTTACGAGGTTTTCTTTTATAAGAACTCTTGTTCTATTTCTTAATCTGATATGACTCGATCTACTTTGTTAGTTCTTAATCATGTACGATTAGATGTCCTTTACTGTGTCATAATATAGTACGATTAGACCCTTTCTTTCTTCTCAATATCGTACTATTACAATTTCTTCCTTAATCATTGTGCACGAATAATTAATAGGCCTCATTTCTCAATTCTTTTTCTTATACGATTAGATAATCTGTTAATTATAAATCTTTAATGAATACGACCCGCTCTTGGTTCTTTTTAAATCTAATACGACTACTTCTCCTTTATTAGTTCTCAATCTTGTTTGATTGTTGTATCTCCTTTTGCGACTCCCAATATATTACGATTAGTCGACTTTCTGAGTTCTCAATATCTAACGATTACACAGAAATTATTCTTCTTTAGTTATTAAGCAAGTATGGTTGCCTTCGTACTCTTTCGAATGCGATTAGATCATTCATTTGATCTAAATCTTTTGTGCACTGGTCAAATGCATGGTTCTCAGTCTAGTCTAACTAAGTCGCGTATTAGGGGCTTATCATCCGTTATCCATTCTTATCTTTTCAACATTTATGTCGATTAGATCACCTTTCTAGTTTCTAAATTATTTCCCCAATATTTTATCATGTGTTCTC
This sequence comes from Cinchona pubescens, assembly GCA_025175665.1. Classification (NCBI taxonomy): domain Eukaryota; kingdom Viridiplantae; phylum Streptophyta; class Magnoliopsida; order Gentianales; family Rubiaceae; genus Cinchona; species Cinchona pubescens. The sequence continues at coordinate 4,258,004 of JANKKI010000232.1, forward strand.
CTTTTGCATTCATAACACAGAACAGTTAGTCAATTTCTTGGCTCTCAATATCGAATGATTGCAATTTCTTCCTTAGTCGTAAAGCAAGTTTGATTGGCCTCATTTCCCTATTCTTTTGCAATTGCTATTAGATGATGTATTAGTTCTAAATCTTCAAGGAATAGGTCCAGCCGCATGGTTCTTAATCCATTCGTAGTAAAACATATTTATGTTCTTACCTTGTGAAATTTGATCTCATATCTTTTCCAAATGTGCTATGATCACATGTCTAGATGGAAATCCTCTCATATTTCATAATCTTACACGACTAATCACCTTTCTTTGTTCTGAATTGCATATGTTATATCTCCTTCTGTTGTTCATTGTATAGCTCGATTAGTCGCATTTCTCAGTTCTCAATATTGTACGATTATCACTTCTTCCTTTGTCATTATGCAGGGTGTAATTGGCTTCATTTCTCAGTTCTTTTTCAAATAAGATTAGATAATCATCTTTTGTTCAAAGTCTTTTTTAATTTGAACTGATTCTTGGTTCTTAACCTAGGATAATTAATTCACATTTTACGTTGTTATCATGAGTTATTAGAACTTATTATGTTTCTACATGTACTATGTTGAGAACTGCTTTCTTGTTTTTTAATCTCATGCGACTTGATCCCAGTTATTAGTATTTAATCTTGTACGATTTGTCCCTTTTCTTAGTTCTCAATATCTTACGAGTACAACTCCTTCCACCGTGATTAAGCACGTATACTTGGCCTCATTTCTCACTTATTTCCTTCAAAACCATCATATTATATTTTAGTTCTTATTCTTTTATGCATAGTTATCACTCATGGTTCTTAATTTGGCCAAATCAAATCGCATTTTCAGTTCTTATCTTGAGTTACGAGATTTACTTTTATCAGAATTCCTATTCTATTTCTGAATCTGATATGACTCGATCTACATTGTTAGTTCTTAATACTGTACGGTTAGATCTCCTTTACTGTGTCATAATATAGTACGATTAGACCCTTTCTTTCTTCTCAATATCGTACTATTACAATTTCTTCCTTAATCACAAATCAGGCATAATTAATAGGCCTCATTATTCTTTTTCTTATACGATTAGATAATCTCTTAATTATAAATCTTTAATGAATACGACCCGCACTTGGTTCTTTTTAAATCTAATAGGACTACTTCTCCTTTATTAGTTCTCAATCTTGTTTGATTGTTGTATCTCCTTTTGCTACTCTCAATATATTACAATTAGTCGACTTTCTTAGTTCTCAATATCATAATTACGATTACACTTCTTCCTCAGTTATTAAGCTAATATGGATGCCTCCGTTCTCTTTCGAATGCGATTAGATCATTCATTTGATCTAAATCTTTTGTTCACAGGTCCCACGCATGGTTCTCAGTCCAGTCTAACTAAGTCGCGTATTAGGGGATTATCATCTGTTATTAGATATTCTTATCTTTTCAACATGTATGTCTATTAGATCACCTTTCTAGTTTCTAAATTATCTCCCGAATATTTTATCGTGTGTTCTCCTTTTGCGATTCATAAAATAGAACAGTTAGTCAATTTCTTGGCTCTCAATATCGAACGATCGCAATTTCTTCCTTATCGTAAAGCAAGTTTGATTGGCCACATTTCTCTATTCTATTGCAAATCCTATTAGATGATGTATTAGTTCTAAATCTTCAAGGAATAGGTCCTGCGCATGGTTCTTAATCCATTCCTAGTAAAACATATTTATGTTCTTACCTTGGAAAATTTGATCTCATATCTTTTCTCAACCAAATGTGCTATGATTGGAACTCCTCTCATATTTCGTAATCTTACATGACTAATCTCCTTTCTTTGTTATGAATTGCATATGTTATATCTCCTTTTGTTGTTCATTGTATTGCTCGATTAGTCGCATTTCTTAGTTCTCAATATTGTACGATTATCACTTCTCCATTTGTCATTATACAAGGTGTACTTGGCTTCATTTCTCAGTTCTTTTTCATTTAAGGTTAGATAATCATCTTTTGTTCAAAGTCTTTTTCAATTTGAACTGATTCTTGGTTCTTAATCTAGCATAATTACTTGACATTTTACCTTGTTATCATGAGTTATTAGAACTTATTAGGTTTCTACCTATACTTAGTTGAGAACTCCTTTCTTGTTTCTCAATCTTATGCGACTTGATCCCAGTTATTAGTATTTAATCTTGTACGATTTGTCTCCTTTTCTTAGTTCTCAGTATCTTACTTCTTGAACTGTGATTAAGCACGCATACTTGGCCTCATTTCCCACTTATTTCTTCAAAACCATCATATTATATTTCAGTTCTTATTCTTTTATGCATATTTATCACTCATGGTTCTTAATTTGGCCAAATCAAATCGCATTTCAAGTTCTTATCTTGAGTTACGAGGTTCACATTTATAAGAACTCCTGTTCTATTTCTGAATCTGATATGACTCAATCTACTTTGTTAGTTCTTAATCCTGTACGATTAGATCTCCATTACTGTGTCATAATATAGTACGATTAGACCCTTTCTTTCTTCTCAATATAGTACTATTACAATTTCTTCCTTAATCATTGTGCAGGCATAATTAACAGGCCTCATTTCTCAGATCTTTTTCTTATACGATTAGATAATCTCTTAATTATAAATCTTCAATGAATATGTCCCGCTCTTGGTTCTTTTTTAATCTAATAAGACTACTTCTCCTTTATTAGTTCTCAATCTTGTTTGATTGTTGTATCTCCTTTTGCGACCACAATATATCACGATTAGTCGACTTTCTGATAGTTCTCAATATCTAACGATTACACTTCTTCTTTAGTTATTAAGCAAGTATGGTTGCCTTCGTACTCTTTCGAATGCGATTAGATCATTCATTTGATCTAAATCTTTTGTGCACTGGTCAAATGCATGGTTCTCAGTCTAGTCTAACTAAGTCGCGTATTAGGGGCTTATCATCCGTTATCCATTCTTATCTTTTCAACATTTATGTCGATTAGATCACCTTTCTAGTTTCTAAATTATTTCCCCAATATTTTATCATGTGTTCTCCTTTTGCATTCATAACACAGAACAGTTAGTCAATTTCTTGGCTCTCAATATCGAATGATTGCAATTTCTTCCTTAGTCGTAAAGCAAGTTTGATTGGCCTATTCTTTTGCAAATGCTATTAGATGATGTATTAGTTCTAAATCTTCAAGGAATAGGTCCAACGCATGGTTCTTATTCCATTCTTATTAGAACATATTTATGTTCTTACCTTGTGAAATTTGATCTCATATCTTTTCCAAGAATGTGCTATGATTGGAAGTCCTCTCATATTTCATTATCTTACATGACTAATCTCCTTTCTTTGTTCTGAATTGCATATGTTATATCTCCTTTTGTTTTCATTGTATAGCTCGATTAGTCGCATTTCTTAGTTCTCAATATTGTATGATTTACACTTCTCCCTTTGTCAATATACAAGGTGTACATGGCTTCATTTCTCAGTTCTTTTTCATTTGAAGTTAGATAATCATCTTTTGTTCAAAGTCTTTTTCAATTTGAACTGATTCTTGGTTCTTAATCTGGCATAATTAAATCACATTTTACCCTGTTATCATGAGTTAGTTTAGAACTTATTATGTTTCTACATGTACTTTGTTGAGAACTCCTTTCTTGTTAATTAATCTTATGCAATTTGATCCCAGTTATTAGTATTTAATCTTGTACGATTTTTCTCCTTTTCTTAGTTCTCAATATCGTACGAGTACAACTCCTTCCATTTACGTATACTTGGCCTCATTTCTCACTTATTTCTTCAAAACCATCATATTATATTTTAGTTCAATTTCTTTTACGCATAGTTATCACTCATGGTTCTTAATTTGGCCAAATCAAATCGCATTTTAAGTTCTTATCTTGAGTTACGAGATTTACTTTTATAAGAACTCCAGTTCTATTTTTGAATCTGATATGATTCGGTCTACTTTGTTAGTTCTTAATTCTGTACGATTAGATCTCCTTTACTGTGTCATAATATAGTACAATTAGACCCTTTCTTTCTTCTCAATATCGTACTATTACCATTTCTTCCTCAATCATTGTGAAGGCATAATTAATAAGCCTCATTTTTTAGTTCTTTTTCTTATACGATTAGATAATCTCTTAATTATAAATCTTTAATGAATACGACCTGCACTTGGTTCTTTTTAAATCCAGTACGACTACTTCTCCTTTATTAGTTCTCAATCTTGTTTGATTGTTGTATCTTCTTTTGAGACTCGCAATATATTATGATTAGTCGACTTTCTTAGTTCTCTCAATATCTTACGATTACATTTCTTCCTCAGTTATTAAGCTAATATGGTTGCCTCCGTTCTCTTTCGAATGTGATTAGATCACTCATTTGATCTAAATCTTTTCTGCACAGGTCCCACACATGGTTCTCAATCTAGTCTAACTAAGTCACGTATTAAGGGCTTATCATCCATTATTAGATATTCTTATCTTTTCAACATGTATGTCGATTGGATCACCTTTCTAGTTTATTAATTATCTCTCTAATATTTTATCTTGTGTTCTCCTTTTGCGATTCATAACATAGAACAGTTAGTCAATTTCTTGGCTCTCAATATCGAACGATCGCAACTTCTTTCTTACTCGTAAAGCAAGTTTGATTGGCCATATTTCTCTATTCTTTTGCAAATGCTATTAGATAATGTATTAGTTCTAAATCTTCAAGGAATAGGTCTAGCGCATGGTTCTTAATCCATTCTTATCAAAACATATTTATGTTCTTACCTTGTGAAATTTTATCTCATATATCTTTTCCAAATGTGCTATGTTTGGAACTCCTCTCATATTTCACAATCTTACATGACTAATCACCTTTCTTTGTACAGAATTGCATATGTTATATCTCCTTTTCTTGTTCGTTGTATTGCTCGAGAAGTCGAATTTCTTAGTTCTCAATATTGTACGATTATCACTTCTCCCTTTGTCATTATACAGGGTGTACTTGGCTTCATTTCTCAGTTCTTTTTCATTTAAGGTTAGATAATCATCTTCTGGTCAAAGTCTTTTTCAATTTGAACTGATTCTTGGTTCTTAATCTAGCATAAATAAATCACATTTTACCTTGTTATCATGAGTTATTTTAGAACTTATTATGTTTCTACATGTACTTTGTTGAGAACTCCTTTCTTGTTTCTTAATCTTATGCGACTTGATCCCAGTTATTAGTATTTAATCTTGTATGATTTGTCTCCTTTTCTAAGTTGTCAATATCGTACGAGTACAACTCCTTCCACTGTGATTAAGCACGTATGAGTACTTGGCCTCATTTCTCACTAATTTCTTCAAAACCATCATATTATATTTTAGTTCTTATGCTTTTATGCATAGTTACCACTCATGGTTTTTAATTTGGCCAAATCAAATCGCATTTTAACTTCTTATCTTCAGTTACGAGATTCACTTTATAAGAACTCCTGTTTTATTTTCTTAATCTGATATGACTCGATCTACTCTGTTAGTTCTTAATCCTGTACGATTAGATCTCCTTTACTGTGTCATAATATAGTACGATTAGACCCTTTCTTTCTTCTCAATATCGTACTATTACAATTTCTTCCTTAATCATTATACAGGTATAATTAATAAGCCTCATTTCTCAGTTCTTTTTCTTATACGATTAGATAATCTCTTAATTATAAATCTTTAATGAATACAACCCGCACATGGTTCTTTTTAAATCTAATACGACTACTTCTCCTTTGTTAGTTCTCAATCTTGTTTGATTGTTGTATCTCCTTTTGAGACTCACAGTATATTACGATTGACAAAGTCGACTTTCTTAGTTCTCAATATCTTACGATTACACTTCTTCCTCAGTTATTAAGCTAATATGGTTGCCTCCATTCTCTTTCGAATGCGATTAGATCATTCATTTGATCTAAATCTTTTGTATGCAGGTCCCTCGCATGGTTCTCAATCTAGTCTAACTAAGTCACGTAATAGGGGTTTATCATCCGTTATTAGATATTCTTATCTTTTCAAAATGTATGTCGATTGGATCACCTTTCTAGTTTCTTAATTATCTCCCTAATATTTTATCATGTGTTCTCCTTTTGCTATTCATAACATAGAACAGTTAGTCAATTTCTTGGCTCTCAATATCGAACGATCGCAACTTCATCCTTACTCATGAAGCAAGTTGGATTGGCCACATTTCTATATTCTTTTGCAAATGCTATTAGTTGATGTATTAGTTCTAAATCTTCAAGGAATAGGTTTAGCGCATGGTTCTTAATCCATTCTTATCAAAACATATTTATGTTCTTACCTAAATTGTGAAATTTGATCTCATATCTTTTCCAAATGTGCTATGATTGGAACTCCTCTCATATTTCGTAATCTTACATGACTAATCTCCTTTCTTTGTTCTGAATTGCATATGTTATATCTCCTTTTGTTGTTCATTGTATAGCTCGATTAGTTGCATTTCTTAGTTCTCAATATTGTACAATTATCACTTCATCTTTTGTCATTATACAAGGTGTACTTAGTTTCATTTCTCAGTTCTTTTTCATTTAAGGTTAGATAATCATCTTTTGTTCAAAGTCTTTTTCAATTTGAACCGATTCTTGGTTTCTTAATCTAGCATAATTAAATCACATTTTACCTTGTTATCATGAGTTATTAGAACTTATTAGGTTTCTACATGTACTTAGTTGAGAACTCCTTTCTTGTTTCTAAATCTTATGCGACTTGATCCCAGTTTTTAGTATTTAATCTTGTACGATTTGTCTCCTTTTGTTAGTTCTCAATATCGTACTTCTTCCACTGTCAGTGATCGTATACTTGGCCTCATTTCCCACTTATTTCTTCAAAACCATCATATTATATTTCAGTTCTTATTCTTTTATGCGTTGTTATCACTCATGGTTCTTAATTTGGCCAAATCAAATCGCATTTTAAGTTCTTATCTTGAGTTACGAGATTTACATTTATAAGAACTCCTGTTCTATTTCTAAATCTGATATGACTAGATCTACCTTGTTAGTTCTTAATTCTCTACGATTAGATCTCCTTTACTGTGTCATAATATAGTACGATTAGACCCTTTCTTTCTTCCCAATATCGTACTATTACCATTTCTTCCTTAATCATTGTGCAGGCATAATTAATAAGCCTCATTTTTTAGATCTTTTTCTTATACGATTAGATAATCTCTTAATTATAAATCTTTACAGAATACGACCCGCACTTGGTTCTTTTTAAATACAGTATGACTACTTCTCCTTTATTAGTTCTCAATCTCGTTTGATTCTTGTATCTCCTTTTGAGACTCACAATAGGCATATTACGATTAGTCGACTTTCTTAGTTCTCAATATCTTACGATTACACTTCTTTCTCAGTTATTAAGCTAATATGGTTGCCTCAGTTCTCTTTCAAATGTGATTAGACCATTCATTTGATCCAAATCTTTTGTGCACAGGTCCCACGCATGGTTCTAAATCTAGTCTAAATAAGTCACGTATTAAGGGCTTATCATCCATTATTAGATATTCTTATCTTTTCAACATGTATGCCGATTGGATCACCTTTCTAGTTTATTAATTATCTCCCTAATATTTTATCATGTGTTCTCCTTTTGCGATTCATAGCATAGAATAGTTAGTCAATTTCTTGGCTCTCAATATCGAACGATCGCAACTTCTTCCTTACTCGTAAAGCAAGTTTGATTGGCCACATTTCTCTATTCTTTTGCAAATGCTATTAGATGATGTATTAGTTCTAAATCTTCAATGAATAGGTCCAGCGCATGGTTCTTAATCCATTCTTATTAAAACATATTTAGAAAAGTTCTTACCTTGTGAAATTTGATCTCCTATCTTTTCCAAATGTGCTACGATTGGAAATCCTCTCATATTTCATAATCTTACACGACTAATCACCTTTCTTTGTTTTGAATTGCATATGTTATGTCTCCTTTTGTTATTCATTGTAGAGCTCGATTAGTCGCATTTCTTAGTTCTCAATATTGTACGATTATCACTTCTTCCTTTGTCATTACACAAGGTGTACTTGGCTTCATTTCTCAGTTCTTTTTCAAATAAGGTTAGATAATCATCATTTGTTCAAAGTCCTTTTCAATTTGAACTGATTCTTGGTTCTTAACCTCACATAATTAATTCACATTTTACGTTGTTATCATGAGTTAATAGAACTTGTTATGTTTCTGAGTGTACTTTGTTGAGAACTCCTTCCTTGTTTCTTAATCTTATGCGACTTGGTCACAGTTATTAGTATATAATATTGTACGATTTGTCCCCTTTCTTAGTTCTCAATATCGTACGAGTACACAATTCCTTCCACTGTGATTAAGGACGTATACTTGGTCTCATTTCTCACTTATTTCTTCAAAACCATCATATTATATTTAAGGTTTTGTTCTTTTGTGTATAGTTATCACTCATGGTTCTTAATTTGGCCAAATCAAATCGCATTTTAAGTTCTTATCTTGAGTTACGAGATTTACTTTATAAGAACTCCTGTTCTATTTTCTTAATCTGATATGACTCGATCTATTTTGTCAGTTCTTAATCCTGTACGATTAGATCTCCTTTACTGTGTCATAATATAGTACGATTAGACCCTTTCTTTCTTCTCAATATCGTACTATTACAATTTCTTCCTTAATCATTGAGCAGGCATAATTAATAGGCCTCATTTCTCAGTTCTTTTTCTTATACTATTAGGTAATCTCTTAATCATAAATCTTTAATGAATACGACCCGCTCTTGGTTCTTTTTTAATCTAATATGACTACTTCTCCTTCATCTCCTTTTGCGACTCGCAATATATTACTAGATTAGTCGACTTTCTTAGTTCTCAATATCTTACGATTGCACTTCTTCCTTAGTTATTAAGCTAATATGGTTGCCTCCGTTCACTTTCGAATGCGATTAGATCATTCATTTGATCTAAATCTTTGTGCACAGGTCCCCCACGTGGTTCTCAATCTAGTCTTACTAAGTCACGTATTAGGGGCTTATCATCCGTTATCTATTCTTATCTTTTCAACATGTATGTCGATTAGATCACCTTTCTAGTTTCTTAATTATCTCCCCAATATTTTTTCATGTGTTCTCCTTTTGCGATTCATAACATCGAACAGTTAGTCAATTTCTTGGCTCTCAATATCGAACGATCGTAACTTCTTCCTTACTCGTAAAGCAAGTTTGATTGGCCTCATTTCTCTATTCTTTTGCAAATGCTATTAGATAATGTATTAGTTCTAAATCTTCAAGGAATAGGTCCAGCCGCATGGTTCTTAATCCATTCTTATTAAAACATATTTATGTTCTTACCAACTATTGTGAAATTCTATCTAATTTCTTTTCCAAATGTGCTATGATTGGAACTCCTCTCATATTTCATAATCTTACACGACTAATCTCCTTTCATTGTTCTGAATTGCATATGTTATGTCTCATTTTGTTATTCATTGTAGAGCTCGATTAGTCGCATTTCTTAGTTCTCAATATTGTACGATTATCACTTCTTCCTTTGTCATTACACAAGGTGTACTTGGCTTCATTTCTCAGTTCTTTTTCAAATAAGGTTAGATAATCATCATTTGTTCAAAGTCCTTTTCAATTTGAACTGATTCTTGGTTCTTAACCTCACATAATTAATTCACATTTTACGTTGTTATCATGAGTTAATAGAACTTGTTATGTTTCTGAGTGTACTTTGTTGAGAACTCCTTCCTTGTTTCTTAATCTTATGCGACTTGAGACACAGTTATTAGTATGAATTATGAAATAAGATTTGAAAATGCGATGATGATTTGGCGCAGTACAATTCCTTCCACTAGATGTGATTAAGGACGTATACTTGGTCTCATTTCTCACTTATTTCTTCAAAACCATCATATTATATTTAAGGTCTTGTTCTTTTGTGTATAGTTATCACTCATGGTTCTTAATTTGGCCAAATCAAATCGCATTTTAAGTTCTTATTTCATAATCTTACACGACTAATCTCCTTTCTTTGTTCTGTGAATTGCTAATGTTATGTCTCCTTTTGTAGTTTATTGAATAGCACAATTAGTCGCATTTCTTTGATCTCAATATTGTACGATTATCACTTCTTCCTTTGTCATTACACAAGGTGTGTAATTGGCTTCATTTCTCAGTTCTTTTAGAAATAAGGTTAGACAATCATCTTTTGTTCAAACTCTTTTTTCAATTTGAACTGATTCTTGGTTCTTAATCTAGCATAATTAAATCACATTTTACGTTGTAATCATGAGTTGTTAGAATTTATTACGTTTCTACATGTACTTTGCTGAGAACTCCTTTCTTGTTTCATAATCTAGATGTGTATATGCGAAGGCACCTTATTAGTATTTAATCTTGTACGATTTGTCCCCTTTCTTAGTTCTCAATATCGTACGAGTACTACTCCTTCCACTTGTGATTAAGCACGTATATGAGCCTCATTTCTCACTTATTTCTTCAAAACCCTCATATTATATTTTAGTTCTTAATCTTTTATGCATAGTTATCACTCATGGTTCTTAATTTGCCCAAATCAAATCGCATTTTGAGTTCTTATCTTGAGTTACAAGATTTACTTTTGCAAGAACTCCTGTTCTATTTCTTAATCTGGTATGACTCGATCTACTTCGTTAGTTCTTAATTCTGTATGATTAGATGTCCTTTACTGTGTCATAATATGGTACGATTAGACCCTTTCTTTCTTCTCAATATCGTACTTTTACGATTTCTTCCTTAATCATTGTGCAGGCATAATTAATAGGTCTTATTTCTCAGTTCTTTTTCTTATACGATTAGGTAATCTCTTAATCATAAATCTTTAATGAATACGACAGTGACCGCTCTTGGTTCTTTTTTAATCTAGTAAGACTACTTCTCATTCATCTCCTTTTGCGACTCGCAATATATTACGATTAGTCGACTTTCTTAGTTCTCAATATCTTACGATTGCACTTCTTCCTTAGTTATTAAGCTAATATGGTTTCCTGCGTTTACTTTCGAATGCGATTAGATCATTCATTTGATCTAAATCTTTTGTGCACAGGTCCCACACGTGGTTCTCAATCTAGTCTTACTAAGTCACGTATTAGGGGCTTATTATCCGTTACCTATTCTTATCTTTTCAACATGTATGTCGATTAGATCACCTTTCTAGTTTCTTAATTATCTCCCCAATATTTTTTCATGTGTTCTCCTTTTGCGATTCATAACATCGAACAGTTAGTCAATTTCTTGGCTCTCAATATCGAACGATCGTAACTTCTTCCTTACTCGTAAAGCAAGTTTGATTGGCCTCATTTCTCTATTCTTTTGCAAATGCTATTAGATGATGTATTAGTTCATAAATCTTCAAGGAATAGGTCCGGCCGCATGGTTCTTAATCCATTCTTATTAAAACATATTTATGTTCTTACCTTGTGAAATTCTATCTAATTTCTTTTCCAAATGTGCTATGATTGGAACTCCACGCATATTTCATAATCTTACACGACTAATCTCCTTTCTTTGTTCTGAATTGCATATGTTATGTCTCCTTTTGTTATTCATTGTAGTGCTCGATTAGTCGCATTTCTTAGTTCTCAATATTGTACGATTATCACTTCTTCCTTTGTAACACAAGGTGTACTTGGCTTCATTTCTCAGTTCTTTTTCAAATAAGGTTAGATAATCATCTTTTGTTCAGAGTCCTTTTCAATTTGAACTGATTCTTGGTTCTTAACCTCTCATAATTAATTCACATTTTACGTTGTTATCATGAGTTATTAGAACTTATTATGTTTCTACATGTACTTTGTTGAGAACTCCTTTCTTGTTTCTTAATCTTATGCGACTTGATCACAGTTATCGGTATATAATCTTGTACGATTTGTCCCCTTTCTTAGTTCTCAATATCGTACAAGTACAACTCCTTCCACTGTGATTAAGCACGTATACTTGGTCTCATTTCTCACTTATTTCTTCAAAACCATCATATTATATTTTAGTTCTTATTCTTTTGTGTATAGTTATCACTCATGGTTCTTAATTTGGCCAATTCAAATCGCATTTTAAGTTCTTATCTTGAGTTACGAGATTTACTTTATAAAAACTCCTGTTTTATTTTCTTAATCTGATATGACTCGATCTACTTTGTTAGTTCTTAATCCTGTACGATTTGATCTCCTTTACTGTGTCAGAATATAATACAATTAGACCCTTTCTTTCTTCTCAATATAGTACTATTACAATTTCTTCGTTAATCATTGTGTGCATAATTAATAGGCCTCATTTCTCAGTTCTTTTTCTTATACCATTAGATAATCTCTTAATTATAAATATTTAATGAATACGACCCGCTCTTTGTTCTTTTTAAATCTACACAATACGACTACTTCACCTATATTAGTTCTCAATCTTGTTTGATTGTTGTATCTTCTTTTGCGACTCACAATATATTACGATTAGTCGACTTTTTTAGTTCTCAATATCTTACGATTGCACTTCTTCCTTAGTTATTAAGCTAATATGGTTGCCTCCGTTCTCTTTCGAATGCGATTAGATCATTCATTTGATCTAAGTCTTTTGTGCACAGGTCCCACATATGGTTCTGAATCTAGTCTAGCTAAGTCACGTATTAGCGGCTTATCATCCGTTATTAGATATTCTTGTCATTTCAACGTGTATGTTGATTAGATCACCTTTCTAGTTTTTTAATTATCTCCCTAATATTTTTTCATGTGTTCTCATTTTGCGATTCATAACAACAACAGTTAGTCAATTTTTTGACTCTCAATATCTAACGATGGCAACTTCTTCCGTACTTGTAAAGCAAGTTTGATTGGCCTCATTTCTCTATTCTTTTTCAAATGCTATTAGATGATGTATCAGATGAGTTAGTGCTATATCTTCAAGGAATAAGTCCAGCCGCTGGTTCTTATACACATCTCTGTATTAAAACATATTTATGTTCTTACCTTGTGAAATTTGATCCCATATCTTTTCCAAATGTGCTATGATTGGAACTCCAATCATATTTCACAATCTTGCACGACTAATCTCCTTTCTTTGTTCTGAATTGCCTATATTATGTCTCCTTTTGTTGTTCATTGTATAGCTCGATTAGTCGTATTTCTTAGTTCTTAATATTGTACCAAATCACTTCTTCCTTTGTCATTATACAAGGTGTAATTGGCTTCATTTCTCAGTTCTTTTTCAAATAAGGTGAGATAATCATCTTTTGTTCAAAGTCATTTTCAATTTGAACTGATTCTTGGTTCTTAACCTAGCATAATTAATTGACATTTTACATTGTTATCATGAGTTATTAGAACTTATTATGTTTCTACATGTACTTTGTTGAGAACTCCTTTCTTGTTTCTTAATCATATGCGACTTGAGATCCCAGTTATTAGTATTTAATCTTGTACAATTTGTCCCCTTTCTTAGTTCTCAATATCGTACGAGTACAACTCCTTCCACTGTGATTAAGCACACGTATACTTGCCTCATTTCTCACTTATTTTTTCAAAACCATCATATTATATTTTAGTTCTTATTCTTTTATGCATAGTTATCACTCATGGTTCTTAATTTGGCCAAATCAAATAGCATTTTAAGTTCTTATCTTGAGTTACGAGATTTACTTTTATAAGAACTCCTGTTCTATTTCTTAATTTGATATGACTCGATCTACTTTGTTAGTTCTTAATCCTGTACAATTAGATGTCCTTTACTGTGTCATAATATAGTACGATTAGACCCTTTCTATCTTCTCTATATCGTACTATTACAATGTCTTCCTTAATCATTGTGCAGGCATAATTAATAGGCCTCATTTGTCAATTCTTTTTCATATACCATTAGATAATCTCTTAATTATAAATCTTTAATAAATACGACCACGCTCTTGGTTCTTTTTTAATCCAATACGACTACTTCCCCTTTATTAGTTTCTCAATCTCGTTTGATTGTTGCATTTCTTTTTACGATTCACAATATATTACGATTAGTCGACTTTCTTAGTTCGCAATATCTTACGATTGCACTTCTTCCTTAGTTATTAAGCTAATATGGTTGCCCCGTTCTCTTTCGAGTGCGATTAGATCATTCATTTGATCTAAATCTTTGGTGCAGAGGTCCCACACATGGTTCTTAATCTAGTATAACTAAGTCACGCATTAGGGGCTTATCATCCGTTATTAGATCTTATTATCTTTTCAACATGTATGTCGATTAGTTCACCTTTCTAGTTTCTTAATTATCCCCCAAATATTTTATCATGTGTTCTCCATTTGCGATTCATAACATAGAACAGATAGTCAATTTCTTGGCTCTCAATATCGAACGAACGCAACTTCTTCCTTACTCGTAAAGCAAGTTTGACTGGCCTCATTTCTCTATTCTTTTTAGACAAATGCTATTAGATGATGTATTAGTTCTAAATCTTCAAGGAATAGGTCCAGCGCATGGTTCTTAATCCATTCTTGTTAAAACATATTTATGTTCTTACCTTAAGAAATTTGATCTCAGATCTTTTCCAAACGTGCTACGATCGGAACTCCTCTCATATTTCATAATCTTACACGACTAATATCCTTTTTCTGTTTTGAATTGCGTATGTTATATCTCCTTTTCTTGTTCACTGTATTGCTCGATTAGTCACACTTCTAAGTTCTCAATATTGTACGATTATCACTTCTTCCTTTGTCATTATACAAGGTGTAATTGGCTTCATTTCTCAGTTCTTTTTCAAGTAAGGTTAGGTAATCATCTTTTGTTCAAAGTCTTTTTCAATTTGAACTGATTCTTGGTTCTTAACCTAGCATAATTAATTCACATTTTACGTTGTTATCATGAGTTATTAGAACTTATTATGTTTCTACATGTACTTCGCTGATAACTCCTTTGAAGAAGATTAAGAACTGAAATATAATATAACGCCTAAGAAGAAGTCATATCAGATTAAGAAATGAACTTATTTCTTATATAGTGTCTGCATATGATTAGATGTGAATTAAGCACGTATACTTGGCCTCATTTCTCACTTATTTCTTCGAAACCGTTATATTATATTTCAGTTCTTAATCTTTTATGCATAGTTATCAGTCACGGTTCTTAATTTGGCCAAATCAAATCGCATTTTAAGTTCTTATCTCGAGTTACAAGATTTACGTTTATAAGAACTCCTGTTCTATTTCTTAATCTGATATGACTAGATCTACTTTGTTAGTTGTTAATCCTGTACGATTAGATCTCCTTTACTGTTTCGTAATATAGTACACAATTAGACCCTTTCTTTCTTCTCAATATCGTTCTATTACAATTTCATCCTTAATCATTGTGCAGGCATAATTAATAGGCCTCATTTCTCAGTTATTTTCTTATACGATTAGATAATCTCTTAATCATAAATCATGAAAGATTTAATGAATACGACCCGCTCTTGTTTCTTTTGAAATCTAATACGACTACTTCTCCTTTATTAGTTCTCAATCTTGTTTGATTGTTGTATCTCCTTTTGCGACTCACAATATATTACGATTACTCGACTTTCTTAGTTGTCAATATCTTACGATTACACTTCTTCCTTAGTTATTAAGCTAATATGGTTGCCTCCGTTCTCTTTCGAATGCAATTAGATCATTCATTTCATCTAAATCTTTGGTGCAGAGGTCCCACACATGGTTCCTAATCTAGTTTAACTAAGTCACGTATTAGGGGATTATCATCCCTTATTAGATATTCTTATCTTTTCAACATGTATGTCGATTAGTTCACCTTTCTAGTTTCTTAATTATCCCCCAAATATTTTATCATGTGTTCTCCATTTGCGATTCATAACATAGAACAGATAGTCAATTTCTTGGCTCTCAATATCGAACGAACGCAACTTCTTCCTTACTCGTAAAGCAAGTTTGACTGGCCAACTAATCATTTCTCTATTCTTTTACAAATGCTATTAGATGATGTATTAGTTCTAAATCTTCAAGGAATAGGTCCAGCGCATGGTTCTTAATCCATTCTTGTTAAAACAAGATTTAGAACAAATACTTACCTTGCAAAATTTGATCTCAGATCTTTTCCAAACGTGCTACGATCGGAACTCCTCTCATATTTCTTAATCTTACACGACTAATATCCTTTTTCTGTTTTGAATTGCGTATGTTATATCTCCTTTTCTTGTTCACTGTATTGCTCGATTAGTCACACTTCTAAGTTCTCAATATTGTACGATTATCACTTCTTCCTTTGTCATTATACAAGGTGTAATTGGCTTCATTTCTCAGTTCTTTTTCAAGTAAGGTTAGGTAATCATCTTTTGTTCAAAGTCTTTTTCAATTTGAACTGATTCTTGGTTCTTAACCTAGCATAATTAATTCACATTTTACGTTGTTATCATGAGTTATTAGAACTTATTATGTTTCTACATGTACTTCGCTAAGAACCTGTGAACGAGAACTCCTTTCTTGTTTCTTAATCTTATGCTACTGGATCACAGTTATTAGTATTTAATCTTGTACGATTTGTCCCCTTTCTTCGTTCTCGATATCGTACGAGTACTACTCCTTCCACTGTGATTAAGCACGTATACTTGGCCTCATTTCTCACTTATTTCTTCGAAACCGTTATATTATATTTCAGTTCTTAATCTTTTATGCATAGTTATCAGTCACGGTTCTTAATTTGGCCAAATCAAATCGCATTTTAAGTTCTTATCTCGAGTTACGAGATTTACGTTTATAAGAACTCCTGTTCTATTTCTTAATCTGATATGACTAGATCTACTTTGTTAGTTCTTAATCCTGTACGATTAGATCTCCTTTACTGTGTCGTAATATAGTACAATTAGACCCTTTCTTTCTTCTCAATATCGTTCTATTACAATTTCATCCTTAATCATTGTGCATGCATAATTAATAGGCCTCATTTCTCAGTTCTTTTTCTTATACGATCTAGATAATCTCTTAATCATAAATATTTAATGAATACGACCCGCTCTTGGTTCTTTTGAAATCTAATACGACTACTTCTCCTTTATTAGTTCTCAACCTTGTTTGATTGTTGTATCTCCTTTTGCAACTCACAATATATTACGATTACTCGACCTTTTTAGTTGTCAATATCTTACGATTACACTTCTTCCTTAGTTATTAAGCTAATATGGTTGCCTCCGTTCTCTTTCGAATGCAATTAGATGATTTATTTCATCTAAATCTTTGGTGCAGAGGTCCCACACATGGTTCCTAATCTAGTCTAACTAAGTCACGTATTAGGGGCTTATCATCCGTTATTAGATATTCTTATCTTTTCAACATGTATGTCGATTACTTCAGCTTTCTAGTTTCTTAATTATCCCCCAAATATTTTATCATGTGTTCTCCAGTTGCGATTCATAACATAGAACAGATAGTCAATTTCTTGGCTCTCAATATCGAACGAACGCAACTTCTTCCTTCTGTAAAAGAAGATTCTCGTAAAGCAAGTTTCACTGGCCTCATTTCTCTATTCTTTTACAAATGCTATTAGATGATGTATTAGTTCTAAATCTTCAAGGAATAGGTCCAGCGCATGGTTCTTAATCCATTCTTGTTAAAACATATTTATGTTCTTACCTTGCGAAATTTGATCTCAGATCTTTTCCAAACGTGCTACGATCGGAACTCCTCTCATATTTCTTAATCTTACACGACTAATATCCTTTTTCTGTTTTGAATTGCGTATGTTATATCTCCTTTTCTTGTTCACTGTATTGCTCGATTAGTCACACTTCTAAGTTCTCAATATTGTACGATTATCACTTCTTCCTTTGTCATTATACAAGGTGTAATTGGCTTCATTTCTCAGTTCTTTTTCAAGTAAGGTTAGGTAATCATCTTTTGTTCAAAGTCTTTTTCAATTTGAACTGATTATTTGTTCTTAACCTAGCATAATTAATTCACATTTTACGTTGTTATCATTAGTTATTACAACGATTATTATGTTTCTACATGTACTTTGTTGTGAACTCCTTTCTTGTTTCTTAATCTTATGCGACTTGATCCCAGTTATTAGTATTTAATCTTGTACGATTTGTCCCCTTTCTTCGTTCTCAATATCGTACGAGTACTACTCCTTCCACTGTGATTAAGCACGTATACTTGGCCTCATTTCTCACTTATTTCTTCAAAACCGTTATATTATATTTCAGTTCTTAATCTTTTATGCATAGTTATCAGTCACGGTTCTTAATTTGGCCAAATCAAATCGCATTTTAAGTTCTTATCTCGAGTTACGAGATTTACGTTTATAAGAACTCCTGTTCTATTAATTAATCTGATATGACTAGATCTACTTTGTTAGTTCTTAATCTTGTACGATTAGATCTCCTTTACTGTGTCGTAATATAGTACAATTAGACCCTTTCTTTCTTCTCAATATCGTTCTATTACAATTTCATCCTTAATCATTGTGCATGCATAATTAATAGGCCTCATTTCTAGAAGATTGACAGTTCTTTTTCTTATACGATTAGATAATCTCTTAATCATAAATATTTAATGAATACGACCCGCTCTTGGTTCTTTTGAAATCTAATACGACTACTTCTCCTTTATTAGTTCTCAACCTTGTTTGATTGTTGTATCTCCTTTTGCAACTCACAATATATTACGATTACTCGACTTTCTTAGTTGTCAATATCTTACGATTACACTTCTTCCTTAGTTATTAAGCTAATATGGTTGCCTCCGTTCTCTTTCGAATGCAATTAGATCATTCATTTCATCTAAATCTTTGGTGCAGAGGTCCCACACATGGTTCCTAATCTAGTCTAACTAAGTCACGTATTAGGGGCTTATCATCCGTTATTAGATATTCTTATCTTTTCAACATGTATGTCGATTACTTCAGCTTTCTAGTTTCTTAATTATCCCCCAAATATTTTATCATGTGTTCTCCATTTGCGATTCATAACATAGAACAGAGAGTCAATTTCTTGGCTCTCAATATCGAAATAACGAACGCAACTTCTTCCTTACTCGTAAAGCAAGTTTCACTGGCCTCATTTCTCTATTCTTTTACAAATGCTATTAGATGATGTATTAGTTCTAAATCTTCAAGGAATAGGTCAAGCGCATATTCTTAATCTGTTCTATGTTAAGAACTTATATAATCGTTAGTTGTGATAAAAGAGACAAGATATGATCTTTTCCAAACGTGCTACGATCGGAACTCCTCTCATATTTCATAATCTTACCCGACTAATATCCTTTTTCTGTTTTGAATTGCGTATGTTATATCTCCTTTTCTTGTTCACTGTATTGCTCGATTAGTCACACTTCTAAGTTCTCAATATTGTACGATTATCACTTCTTCCTTTGTCATTATACAAGATGTAATGGGCTTCATTTATCAGTTCTTTTTCAAATAAGGTTAGATAATCATCTTTTGTTCAAAGTATTTTTCAATTTGAACTGATTCTTGGTTCTTAACCTAGCATAATTAATTCACATTTTACGTTAAACCTTATTTGAAAAAGAACTGATAAATGAAGCCCATTACATCTTGTATAATGACAGTTCTTAATCTTTTATGCATAGTTATCACATGGTTCTTAATTTGGCCAAATCAAATCGCATTTTAAGTTCTTATCTCGAGTTACGAGATTTACGTTTATAAGAACTCCTGTTCTATTTCTTAATCTGATATGACTAGATCTACTTTGTTAGTTCTTAATCCTATACGATTAGATCTCCTTTACTGTGTCGTAATATAGTACAATTAGACCCTTTCTTTCTTCTCAATATCGTTCTATTACAATTTCATCCTTAATCATTGTGCATGCATAATTAATAGGCCTCATTTCTCAGTTCTTTTTCTTATACGATTAGATAATCTCTTATTCATAAATATTTAATGAATACGACCCGCTCTTGGTTCTTTTGAAATCTAATACGACTACTTCTCCTTTATTAGTTCTCAACCTTGTTTGATTGTTGTATCTCCTTTTGCAACTCACAATATATTACGATTACTCGACCTTTTTAGTTGTCAATATCTTACGATTACACTTCTTCCTTAGTTATTAAGCTAATATGGTTGCCTCCGTTCTCTTTCGAATGCAATTAGATCATTCATTTCATCTAAATCTTTGGTGCAGAGGTCCCACACATGGTTCCTAATCTAGTCTAACTAAGTCACGTATTAGGGGCTTATCATCCCTTATTAGATATTCTTATCTTTTCAACATGTATGTCGATTACTTCAGCTTTCTAGTTTCTTAATTATCCCCCAAATATTTTATCATGTGTTATCCAGTTGCGATTAAGAACATCGTAGCACGTCTAATTTCTTGGCTCTCAATATCGAACGAACGCAACTTCTTCCTTACTCGTAAAGCAAGTTTCACTGGCCTCATTTCTCTATTCTTTTACAAATGCTATTAGATGATGTATTAGTTCTAAATCTTCAAGGAATAGGTCAAGCGCATGGTTCTTAATCCATTCTTGTTAAAACATATTTATGTTCTTACCTTGCGAAATTTGATCTCAGATCTTTTCCAAACGTGCTACGATCGGAACTCCTCTCATATTTCATAATCTTACCCGACTAATATCCTTTTTCTGTTTTGAATTGCGTATGTTATATCTCCTTTTCTTGTTCACTGTATTGCTCGATTAGTCACACTTCTAAGTTCTCAATATTGTACGATTATCACTTCTTCCTTTGTCATTATACAAGATGTAATGGGCTTCATTTATCAGTTCTTTTTCAAATAAGGTTAGATAATCATCTTTTGTTCAAAGTATTTTTCAATTTGAACTGATTCTTGGTTCTTAACCTAGCAATAATAATTAATTCACATTTTACGTTGTTATCATGAGTTATTAGAACTTATTATGTTTCTACATGTACTTCGCTGAGAACTCCTTTCTTGTTTCTTAATCTTATGCTACTGGATCACAGTTATTAGTATTTAATCTTGTACGATTTGTCCCCTTTCTTCGTTCTCGATATCGTACGAGTACTACTCCTTCCACTGTGATTAAGCACGTATACTTGGCCTCATTTCTCACTTATTTCTTCGAAACCGTTATATTATATTTCAGTTCTTAATCTTTTATGCATAGTTAAGAGTCACGGTTCTTAATTTGGCCAAATCAAATCGAATTTTAAGTTCTTATCTCGAGTTACGAGATTTACGTTTATAAGAACTCCTGTTCTATTTCTTAATCTGATATGAATAGATCTACTTTGTTAGTTCTAGAATCCTATACGATTAGATCTCCTTTCAAACGATATTGAGAGCCAAGTAAATGTGTAAATATTGTACTATGAGAAGATCTACAGTAAAACCTTAATCATTGTGCATGCATAAGAAATAGGCCTCATTTCTCAGTTCTTTTTCTTATACGATTAGATAATCTCTTATTCATAAATATTTAATGAATACGACCCGCTCTTGGTTCTTTTGAAATCTAATACGACTACTTCTCCTTTATTAGTTCTCAACCTTGTTTGATTGTTGTATCTCCTTTTGCAACTCACAATATATTACGATTACTCGACCTTTTTAGTTGTCAATATCTTACGATTACACTTCTTCCTTAGTTATTAAGCTAATATGGTTGCCTCCGTTCTCTTTCGAATGCAATTAGATCATTCATTTCATCTAAATCTTTGGTGCAGAGGTCCCACACATGGTTCCTAATCTAGTCTAACTAAGTCACGTATTAGGGGCTTATCATCCCTTATTAGATATTCTTATCTTTTCAACATGTATGTCGATTACTTCAGCTTTCTAGTTTCTTAATTATCCCCCAAATATTTTATCATGTGTTCTCCAGTTGCGATTCATATTGAACTAGAACATAGAACAGATAGTCAATTTCTTGGCTCTCAATATCGAACGAACGCAACTTCTTCCTTACTCGTAAAGCAAGTTTCACTGGCCTCATTTCTCTATTCTTTTACAAATGCTATTAGATGATGTATTAGTTCTAAATCTTCAAGGAATAGGTCAAGCGCATGGTTCTTAATAAGAGCCAAGAAATTAACTACATATATGACTGTTCTATACCATGTAGAATTTGATCTCAGATCTTTTCCAAACGTGCTACGATCGGAACTCCTCTCATATTTCATAATCTTACCCGACTAATATCCTTTTTCTGTTTTGAATTGCGTATGTTATATCTCCTTTTCTTGTTCACTGTATTGCTCGATTAGTCACACTTCTAAGTTCTCAATATTGTACGATTATCACTTCTTCCTTTGTCATTATACAAGATGTAATGGGCTTCATTTATCAGTTCTTTTTCAAATAAGGTTAGATAATCATCTTTTGTTCAAAGTATTTTTCAATTTGAACTGATTCTTGGTTCTTAACCTAGCATAATTAATTCACATTTTACGTTGTTATCATGAGTTATTAGAACTTATTATGTTTCTACATGTACTCTTGAGAACTCCTAGATGTGTTTCTTAATCTTATGCTACTGGATCACAGTTATTAGTATTTAATCTTGTACGATTTGTCCCCTTTCTTCGTTCTCGATATCGTACGAGTACTACTCCTTCCACTGTGATTAAGCACGTATACTTGGCCTCATTTCTCACTTATTTCTTCGAAACCGTTATATTATATTTCAGTTCTTAATCTTTTATGCATAGTTATCAGTCACGGTTCTTAATTTGGCCAAATCAAATCGCATTTTAAGTTCTTATCTCGAGTTACGAGATTTACGTTTATAAGAACTCCTGTTCTATTTCTTAATCTGATATGACTAGATCTACTTTGTTAGTTCTTAATCCTATACGATTAGATCTCCTTTACTGTGTCGTAATATAGTACAATTAGACCCTTTCTTTCTTCTCAATGTATCGTTCTATTACAATTTCATCCTTAATCATTGTGCATGCATAATTAATAGGCCTCATTTCTCAGTTCTTTTTCTTATACGATTAGATAATCTCTTATTCATAAATATTTAATGAATACGACCCGCTCTTGGTTCTTTTGAAATCTAATACGACTACTATAACTTTATTAGTTCTCAACCTTGTTTGATTGTTGTATCTCCTTTTGCAACTCACAATATATTAAATTGACTATCTTTTAGTTGTCAATATCTTACGATTACACTTCTTCCTTAGTTATTAAGCTAATATGGTTGCCTCCGTTCTCTTTCGAATGCAATTAGATCATTCATTTCATCTAAATCTTTGGTGCAGAGGTCCCACACATGGTTCCTAATCTAGTCTAACTAAGTCACGTATTAGGGGCTTATCATCCCTTATTAGATATTCTTATCTTTTCAACATGTATGTCGATTACTTCAGCTTTCTAGTTTCTTAATTATCCCCCAAATATTTTATCATGCAATGTTCTCCAGTTGCGATTCATAACATAGAACAGATAGTCAATTTCTTGGCTCTCAATATCGAACGAACGGAACTTCTTCCTTACTCGTTAAGCAAGTTTGACTGGCCTCATTTCTCTATTCTTTTACAAATGCTATTAGATGATATATTAGTTCTAAATCTTCAAGGAATAGGTCCAGCGCATGGTTCTTAATCCATTCTTGTTAAAACATATTTATGTTCTTACCTTGCAAAATTTGATCTCAGATCTTTTCCAAACGTGCTACGATCGGAACTCCTCTCATATTTCTTAATCTTACACGACTAATATCCTTTTTCTGTTTTGAATTGCGTATGTTATATCTCCTTTTCTTGTTCACTGTATTGCTCGATTAGTCACACTTCTAAGTTCTCAATATTGTACGATTATCACTTCTTCCTTTGTCATTATACAAGGTGTAATTGGAAACATATGTCATATAAAAGTAAGGTTAGGTAATCATCTTTTGTTCAAAGTCTTTTTATACCAATTTGAACTGATTCTTGGTTCTTAACCTAGCATAATTAATTCACATTTTACGTTGTTATCATGAGTTATTAGAACTTATTATGTTTCTACATGTACTTCGCTGAGAACTCCTTTCTTGTTTCTTAATCTTATGCTACTGGATCACAGTTATTAGTATTTAATCTTGTACGATTTGTCCCCTTTCTTCGTTCTCGATATCGTACGAGTACTACTCCTTCCACTGTGATTAAGCACGTATAATTGGCCTCATGTCTCACTTATTTCTTCAAAACCGTTATATTATATTTCAGTTCTTAATCTTTTATGCATAGTTATCAGTCACGGTTCTTAATTTGGCCAAATCAAACCGCATTTTAAGTTCTTATCACGAGTTACGAGATTTACGTTTATAAGAACTCCTGTTCTATTTCTTAATCTGATATGACTAGATCTACTTTGTTAGTTCTTAATCCTGTACGATTAGATCTCCTTTACTGTGTCGTAATATAGTACAATTAGACCCTTTCTCAATTCTTCTCAATATCGTTCTATTACAATTTCATCCTTAATCATTGTGCATGCATAATTAATAGGCCTCATTTCTCAGTTCTTTTTCTTATACGATTAGATAATCTCTTAATCATAAATATTTAATGAATACGACCCGCTCTTGGTTCTTTTGAAATCTAATACGACTACTTCTCCTTTATTAGTTCTCAACCTTGTTTGATTGTTGTATCTCCTTTTGCAACTCACAATATATTACGATTACTCGACTTTCTTAGTTGTCAATATCTTACGATTACACTTCTTCCTTAGTTATTAAGCTAATATGGTTGCCTCCGTTCTCTTTCGAATGCAATTAGATCATTCATTTCATCTAAATCTTTGGTGCAGAGGTCCCACACATGGTTCCTAATCTAGTCTAACTAAGTCACGTATTAGGGGCTTATCATCCGTTATTAGATATTCTTATCTTTTCAACATGTATGTCGATTACTTCAGCTTTCTAGTTTCTTAATTATCCCCCAAATATTTTATCATGTGTTCTCCATTTGCGATTCATAACATAGAACAGAGAGTCAATTTCTTGGCTTTCAATATCGAACGAACGCAACTTCTTCCTTACTCGTAAAGCAAGTTTCACTGGCCTCATTTCTCTATTCTTTTACAAATGCTATTAGATGATGTATTAGTTCTAAATCTTCAAGGAATAGGTCAAGCGCATGGTTCTTAATCCATTCTTGTTAAAACATATTTATGTTCTTACCTTGCGAAATTTGATCTCAGATCTTTTCCAAACGTGCTACGATCGGAACTCCTCTCATATTTCATAATCTTACCCGACTAATATCCTTTTTCTGTTTTGAATTGCGTATGTTATATCTCCTTTTCTTGTTCACTGTATTGCTCGATTAGTCACACTTCTAAGTTCTCAATATTGTACGATTATCACTTCTTCCTTTGTCATTATACAAGATGTAATGGGCTTCATTTATCAGTTCTTTTTCAAATAAAGTTAGATAATCATCTTTTGTTCAAAGTATTTTTCAATTTGAACTGATTCTTGGTTCTTAACCTAGCATAATTAATTCACATTTTACGTTGTTATCATGAGTTATTAGAACTTATTATGTTTCTACAGTACATTCGCTGATCTAACTCCTTTCTTGAAGTCATAATCTTATGCTACTAATACAGGATTAAGTATTTAAACTTGTACGATTTGTCCCCTTTCTTCGTTCTCGATATCGTACGAGTACTACTCCTTCCACTGTGATTAAGCACGTATACTTGGCCTCATTTCTCACTTATTTCTTCGAAACCCTCATATTATATTTTAGTTCTTATTCTTTTATGCATAGTTATCACTCATGGTTCTTAATTTGGCCAAATCAAATCGCATTTTAAGTTCTTATCTCGAGTTACGAGATTTACGTTTATAAGAACTCCTGTTCTATTTTTAATCTGATATGACTAGATCTACTTTGTTAGTTCTTAATCCTGTACGATTCGATCTCCTTTACTGTGTCGTAATATAGTACACTATTAGACCCTTTCTTTCTTCTCAATATCGTTCTATTACAAATATTCATCCTTAATCATTGTGAATGCATAATTAATAGGCCTCATTTCTCAGTTCTTTTTCTTATACGATTAGATAATCTCTTAATCATAAATATTTAATGAATACGACCCGCTCTTGGTTCTTTTGAAATCTAATACGACTACTTCTCCTTTATTAGTTCTCAACCTTGTTTGATTGTTGTATCTCCTTTTGCAACTCACAATATATTACGATTACTCGACCTTTTTAGTTGTCAATATCTTACGATTACACTTCTTCCTTAGTTATTAAGCTAATATGGTTGCCTCCGTTCTCTTTCGAATGCAATTAGATCATTCATTTCATCTAAATCTTTGGTGCAGAGGTCCCACACATGGTTCCTAATCTAGTCTAACTAAGTCACGTATTAGGGGCTTATCATCCCTTATTAGATATTCTTATCTTTTCAACATGTATGTCGATTACTTCAGCTTTCTAGTTTCTTAATCTAATTATCCCCCAAATATTTTATCATGTGTTCTCCAGTTGCGATTCATAACATAGAACAGATAGTCAATTTCTTGGCTCTCAATATCGAACGAACGGAACTTCTTCCTTACTCGTTAAGCAAGTTTGACTGGCCTCATTTCTCTATTCTTTTACAAATGCTATTAGATGATATATTAGTTCTAAATCTTCAAGGAATAGGTCCAGCGCATGGTTCTTAATCCATTCTTGTTAAAACATATTTATGTTCTTACCTTGCAAATTTGATCTCAGATCTTTTCCAAACGTGCTACGATCGGAACTCCTCTCATATTTCTTAATCTTACACGACTAATATCCTTTTTCTGTTTTGAATTGCGTATGTTATATCTCCTTTTCTTGTTCACTGTATTGCTCGATTAGTCACACTTCTAAGTTCTCAATATTGTACGATTATCACTTCTTCCTTTGTCATTATACAAGGTGTAATTGGCTTCATTTCTCAGTTCTTTTTCAAGTAAGGTTAGGTGAATCATCTTTTGTTCAAAGTCTTTTTCAATTTGAACTGATTCTTGGTTCTTAACCTAGCATAATTAATTCACATTTTACGTTGTTATCATTAGTTATTACAACTTATTATGTTTCTACATGTACTTTGTTGTGAACTCCTTTCTTGTTTCTTAATCTTATGCGACTTGATCCCAGTTATTAGTATTTAATCTTGTACGATTTGTCCCCTTTCTTCGTTCTCAATATCGTACGAGTACTACTCCTTCCACTGTGATTAAGCACGTATACTTGGCCTCATGTCTCACTTATTTCTTCAAAACCGTTATATTATATTTCAGTTCTTAATCTTTTATGCATAGTTATCAGTCACGGTTCTTAATTTGGCCAAATCAAATCGCATTTTAAGTTCTTATCACGAGTTACGAGATTTACGTTTATAAGAACTCCTGTTCTATTTCTTAATCTGATATGACTAGATCTACTTTGTTAGTTCTTAATCCTGTACGATTAGATCTCCTTTACTGTAAAAGGTCGTAATATAGTACGATTAGACCCTTTCTTTCTTCTCAATATCGTTCTATTACAATTTCATCCTTAATCATTGTGCATGCATAATTAATAGGCCTCATTTCTCAGTTCTTTTTCTTATACGATTAGATAATCTCTTAATCATAAATATTTAATGAATACGACCCGCTCTTGGTTCTTTTGAAATCTAATACGACTACTTCTCCTTTATTAGTTCTCAACCTTGTTTGATTGTTGTATCTCCTTTTGCAACTCACAATATATTACGAGTACTCGACTTTCTTAGTTGTCAATATCTTACGATTACACTTCTTCCTTAGTTATTAAGCTAATATGGTTGCCTCCGTTCTCTTTCGAATGCAATTAGATCATTCATTTCATCTAAATCTTTGGTGCAGAGGTCCCACACATGGTTCCTAATCTAGTCTAACTAAGTCACGTATTAGGGACTTATCATCCGTTATTAGATATTCTTATCTTTTCAACATGTATGTCGATTACTTCTAGCTTTCTAGTTTCTTAATTATCCCCCAAATATTTTATCATGTGTTCTCCAGTTGCGATTCATAACATAGAACAGATAGTCAATTTCTTGGCTCTCAATATCGAACGAACGCAACTTCTTCCTTACTCGTAAAGCAAGTTTCACTGGCCTCATTTCTCTATTCTTTTACAAATGCTATTAGATGATGTATTAGTTCTAATTCTTCAAGGAATAGGTCCAGCGCATGGTTCTTAATCCATTCTTGTTAAAACAAATTTATGTTCTTACCTTGCGAAATTTGATCTCATATCTTTTCCAAATGTGCTACAATCGGAACTCCTCTCATATTTCATAATCTTACGCGACTAATCTCTTTTCTTTGTTCTGAATTGCATATGTTACATCTCCTTTTCCTGTTCATTGTATTGCTCGATTAATCGCATTTCTTAGTTCTCAATATTGTATGATTATCACTTCTCCCTTTGTCATTGTTACAAGATGTAATGGGCTTCATTTATCAGTTCTTTTTCAAATAAGGTTAGATAATCAACTTTTGTTCAAAGTATTTTTCAATTTGAATTGATTCTTGGTTCTTAACCTAGCATAATTAATTCACATTTTACGTTGTTATCATGAGTTATTAGAACTTATTATGTTTCTACATGTACTTCGCTGAGAACTCCTTTCTTGTTTCTTAATCTTATGCTACTGGATCACAGTTATTAGTATTTAATCTTGTACGATTTGTCCCCTTTCTTCGTTCTCGATATCGTACGAGTACTACTCCTTCCACTGTGATTAAGCACGTATACCTGGCCTCATTTCTCACTTATTTCTTCAAAACCCTCATATTATATTTTAGTTCTTATTCTTTTATGCATAGTTATCACTCATGGTTCTTAATTTGGCCAAATCAAATCGCATTTTAAGTTCTTATCTCGAGTTACAAGATTTACGTTTATAAGAACTCCTGTTCTATTTTCTTAATCTGATATGACTAGATCTACTATGTTAGTTCTTAATCCTGTACAATTAGATCTCCTTTACTGTGTCGTAATATAGTACAATTAGACCCTTTCTTTCTTCTCAATATCGTTCTATTACAATTTCATCCTTAATCATTGTGCAGGCATAATTAATAAGCCTCATTTCTCAGTTCTTTTTCTTATACGATTAGATAATCTCTTAATCATAAATCTTTAATGAATACGACCCGCTCTTGGTTCTTTTGAAATCTAATACGACTACTTCTCCTTTATTAGTTCTCAACCTTGTTTGATTGTTGTATCTCCTTTTGCGACTCACAATATATTACGATTACTCGACTTTCTTAGCTGTCAATTTCTTACGATTGCACTTCTTCCTTAGTTATTAAGCTAATATGGTTGCCTCCGTTCTCATTCGAATGCAATTAGATCATTCATTTCATCTAAATCTTTGGTGCAGAGGTCCCACACATGGTTCCTAATCTAGTCTAACTAAGTCACGTATTAGGGGCTTATCATCCCTTATTAGATATTCTTATCTTTTTAGTTAGACTATGCAACATGTATGTCGATTAGTTCACCTTTCTAGTTTCTTAATTATCCCCACCATATTTTATCATGTGTTCTCCATTTGCGATTCATAACGTAGAACTGTTAGTCAATTTCTTGGCTCTCAATATCGAACGAACGCAACTTCTTCCTTACTCGTAAAGCAAGTTTGATTGGCCTCATTTCTCTATTCTTTTACAAATGCTATTAGATGATGTATTAGTTCTAAATCATCAAGGAATCGGTCCAGCGCATGGTTCTTAATCCATTCTTGTTAAAACATATTTCTGTTCTTACCTTGCGAAATTTGATCTCAGATCTTTTCCATATGTGCTACGATCGGAACTCCTCTCATAGTTCATAATCTTACACGACTAATCTCCTTTCTCTCTTTTGAATTGCATATGTTACATCTTCTTTTCCTGTTCATTGTATTGCTCGATTAATCGCATTTCTTAGTTCTCAATATTGTATGATTATCACTTCTCCCTTTGTCATTATGCAAGATAGTAATGGGCTTCATTTATCAGTTCTTTTTCAAATAAGGTTAGATAATCATCTTTTGTTCAAAGTATTTTTCAATTTGAACTGATTCTTGGTTCTTAACCTAGCATAATTAATTAACATTTTACGTTGTTATCATGAGTTATTAGAACTAATTATGTTTCTACATGTACTTCGCTGAGAACTCCTTTCTTGTTTCTTAATCTTATGCTACTGGATCACAGTTATTAGTATTTAATCTTGTACGATTTGTCCCCTTTCTTCGTTCTCAATATCGTACGAGTACTACTCCTTCCACTGTGATTAAGCACGTATACCTGGCCTCATTTCTCACTTATTTCTTCAAAACCCTCATATTATATTTTAGTTCTTATTCTTTTATGCATAGTTATCAATCATGGTTCTTAATTTGGCCAAATCAAATCGCATTTTTAGTTCTTATCTCGAGTTACGAGATTTACGTTTATAAGAACTCCTGTTCTATTTCTTAATCTGATATGACTAGATCTCATACTTTGTTAGTTCTTAATCCTGTACGATTAGATCTCTTTTACTGTGTCGTAATATAGTACCCTTTCTTTCTTCTCAATATCGTTCTATTACAATTTCTTCCTTAATAATTGTGCAGGCATAATTAATAGGCCTCATTTCTCAGTTCTTTTTCTTATACGATTAGATAATCTCTTAATTATAAATCTTTAATGAATACGACCCGCTCTTGGTTCTTTTGAAATCTAATATGACTACTTCTCCTTTATTAGTTCTCAACCTTGTTTGATTGTTGTATCTCCTTTTGCGACTCACAATATATTACGATTACTCGACTTTGTCAGTTCCCAATATCTTACGATTACACTTCTTCCTTAGTTATTAAGCTAATATGGTTGCCTCCGTTCTCTTTTGAGTGCGATTAGATCATTCATTTTATCTAAATCTTTGGTGCAGAGGTCCCACACATGGTTCTTAATCTAGTCTAACTAAGTCACGTATTAGGGGCTTATCATCCGTTATTAGATATAATCTTATCTTTTCAACATGTATGTCGATTACTTCAGCTTTCTAGTTTCTTAATTATCCCCCAAATATTTTATCATGTGTTCTCCATTTGCGATTCATAACATAGAACAGATAGTCAATTTCTTGGCTCTCAATATCGAACGAACGCAACTTCTTCCTTACTCGTAAAGCAAGTTTGACTGGCCTCATTTCTCTATTCTTTTACAAATGCTATTAGATGATGTATTAGTTCTAAATCTTCAAGGAATAGGTCCAGCGCATGGTTCTTAATCCATTCTTGTTAAAACATATTTATGTTCAAACCTTGCGAAATTTGATCTCATACCTTTTCCAAATGTGCTAGGATCGGAACTCCTCTCATATTTCATAATCTTACGCGACTAATCTCATTTCTTTGTTCTGAATTGCATATGTTATATCTCCTTTTCTTGTTCATTGTATTGCTCGATTAGTCGGATTTCTTAGTTCTCAATATTGTACTATTATCACTTCTCCCGTTGTCATCAAATGCATAGGAAATACAAGATGTAATTGGCTTCATTTATCAGTTCTTTTTCAAATAAGGTTAGATAATCATCTTTTGTTCAAATTATTTTTCAATTTGAACTGATTCTTGGTTCTTAACCTAGCATAATTAATTCACATTTTACGTTGTTATCACGAGTTATTAGAACTTATTATGTTTCAACATGTACTTCGCTGAGAACTCCACTCTTGTTTCTTAGTCTTATGCTACTGGATCACAGTTATTAGTATTTAATCTTGTACGATTTGTCCCCATTCTTAGTTCTCAATATTGTACGAGTACAACTCCTTCCACTGTGATTAACCACGTATACCTGGCCTCATTTCTCACTTATTTCTTCAAAACCCTCATATTATATTTTAGTTCTTATTCTTTTATGCATAGTTATCACTCATGGTTCTTAATTTGGCCAAATCCAATCGCATTTTAAGTTCTTATCTTGAGTTACGAGATTTACTTTTATAAGAACTCCTCTGCTATTTCTTAATCTGATATGATTGACTCGATCAAATTTGTTAGTTGTTAATCCTGTACGATTAGATCTCCTTTACTGTATGACAATATAGTACGATTACACCTTTCTTTCTTCTCAATATCGTTCTACTACAATTTCTTCCTTAATCATTGCGCAGACATAATTAATAGGCCTCATTTCTCAGTTCTTTTTCTTATACAATTAAATAATCTCTTAATTATAAATCTTTAATGAATACGACCTGCTCTTGGATCTTTTGAAATCTAATACGACTACTTCTCCTTTATTAGTTCTCAATCTTGTTTGATTGTTGTATCTCCTTTTGCGACTCACATTGTATTACGATTACTTGAATTTCTTAGTTCTCAATATCTTACGATTACACTTCTTCCTTCGCTATTAAGCTAATATGGTTGCCTCCGTTCTCTTTCGAATGTGATTAGATCATTCATTTTATCGAAATCTTTTGTGCAGAGGTCCCACACATGGTTCTTAATCTAGTCTAACTAAGTCACGTATTACGGGCTTAGTTCATCCGTTATTAGATATTCTTATCTTTTCAACTTGTATGTCGATTAGTTTGCCTTTCTAGTTTCTTAATTATCTCCCTAATATTTTATCATGTGTTCTCCACTTGCCATTCATAACATGGAAAAGTTAGTCAATTTCTTGGCTCTCAATATCGAACGAACGCAACTTCTTCCTTACTCGTAAAGCAAGTTTGATTGGCCTCATTTCTCTATTCTTTTGCAAATGCTATTAGATGATGTATTAGTTCTAAATCTTCAAGGAATAGGTCCAGCGCATGGTTCTTAATGCAGTCTTGTTAAAACATATTTATGTTCTTACCTTTGCAAATTTTGATCTCATATCTTTTCCAAATGTGCTATGATTGGAACTCCTGTCACATTTCATAATCTTACACGACTAATCTTCTTTCTTTGTTCTAAATTGCATATATTATATCTCCTTTTGCTGTTCATTGTATTGCTTGATTAGTCACATTTCTTTGTTCTCAATATTGTACGCTTACTCAGTTCTTCCTTTGTCATTAGGAGTAATTGGCTTCATTTCTCAATTCTTTTTCAAATAAGGTTAGATAATCATCTTTTGTTCAAAGTATTTTTCAATTTGAACTGATTCTTGGTTCTTAACCTAGCATAATTAATTCACATTTTACGTTGTTATCATGAGTTATTAGAACTTATTATGTTTCTACATGTCCTTCGCTGAGAACTCCTTTCTTGTTTCTTAATCTTATGCTACTGGATCACAGTTATTAGTATTTAATCTTGTACGATTTGTCCCCTTTCTTAGTTCTCAATATCGTACAAGTACAACTCCTTCCACTGTGATTAAGCACGTATACCTGGCCTCATTTCTCACTTATTTCTTCAAAACTGTTATATTATATTTTAGTTCTTATTCTTTTATGCATAGTTATCAGTCACGGTTCTTAATTTGGCCAAATCAAATGGCATTTTAAGTTCATATCTTGAGTTACGAGATTGACGTTTATAAGAACTCCTGTTCTATTTAGCTTAATCTGATATGACTCGATCTACTTTGTTAGTTCTTAATCCTGTACAATTAGATCTCCTTTACTGTGTCGTAATATAGTACGATTAGACCCTTTCTATCTTCTCTATATCGTACTATCACAATTTCTTCCTTAATAATTATGCAGGCATAATTAATAGGCCTCATTTCTCAGTTCTTTTTCTTATACGATTAGATAATCTCTTAATTATAAATCTTTAATGAATACGACCCGCTCTTGGTTCTTTTGAAATCTAATACGACTACTTCCTTTATTAGTTCTCAATCTTGTTTGATTGTTGTATCTCCTTTTGCAACTCACAATATATTACAAGTAGTCGACTCTCTTAGTTCTCAATATCTTACGATTACATTTCTTCCTCAGTTATTAAGCTAATACGGTTGCCTCCGTTCTCTTTCGAATGCGATTAGATCATTAATTTGATCTAAATCTTTTGTGCACAGTCCTACACATGGTTCTCAATCTAGTCTAACTAAGTCACAGTATTAGGGGCTTATCATCCGTTTTGGATATTCTTATCTTTTCAACATGTTTGTCGATTAGATCACCTTTCTACTTTCTTAATTATCTCCCTAATATTTTATCATGTGTTCTCCTTTTGAGATTCATAACATAGAACAGTTAGTCAATTTCTTGGCTCTCAATATTGAACGATCGCAACTTCTTCCTTACTCGTAAAGCAAGTTTGATTGGCCTCATTCTCTATTCTTTTGCAAATGCTATTAGATGATGTATTAGTTCTAAATGTTCAAGGAATAGGTCCGGCGCATGGTTCTTAATCCATTCTTATTAAAAGATATTTATGTTCTTACCTTGTGAAATTTGATCTCGTATCTTTTCCAAATGTGCTATGATTTGAACTCCTCACATATTTCATAATCTTACACGACTAATCTCCTTTTTTTTTTAAAGCAAACGAACTAATTTATTGATGGGATCATTGATTGCAAAACCGAATATCAGGGCAGCCCCTAGCATCTAGGCCAAAGCCAAACCTTTAACAGTGTAAGGAATGGTGTAGCGATCATATTCAACATACATAGGTTTTGAAATGCCTTCATTAGCTAAACTATCAGCAACTTGATTAGCTTTCCTATATACATGCTTGAAATTGATGTCTTTCCCGATGCAAAAGCTGTTGATGAATCACTGTTGGGAATCAATACTCCAAATCGATGCCGATGCCCCCAAAGAGATAACTAATACAAGGGAATCAATCTCAACAATTAGTGAGTGCACATTCAGTCTACTGCACATCTGAAGTCCATCTACTAACCTGCCTCTCTTGTACACATATTAGAATGTTGGATAGCCTGATAGCTTACTTAAGACTAGATAGTTATCTCTTTGCTGTCCATTGTGATCCCTTATTGATCCCTGTAGTTAATAACATCATTCCTGGGTTTCCTTTGGAAGCACCATCCACATTTAATTTTAGAAAACCGTATGGAGGGCAGTCCCATTTGACGGCTAGGACTTTTTTTGGTTTGGTTTGGATAAGTTGATTACAATGATGCCCCGTGACAGTAGCATGTCATTGGCTGTGGATACCTTTGTAAGAGGATGGATTGAAAAGATAGGTACCAAATAAGAGAAAATGTCCACGGCAATCCTTGTTGCAATACTAACGTTGCCATCCAAAACCGCCATGTTCTTGGCTTTCCATAAGAACCAACATATTAATCAAGGGAGTATTTTATGAACTACTCCAATTGCGGATGAAGGTGTAGCAGCCCACCACCAAGCATTTAGCTTATCCAAGATAGTCGTAGATGCTATAGGCAATTCCAGCCAGTCTTCAAAGAAACGCCAGATTTGTCGTGATATTTCACATTCCACAAAAAGGTGTTCCAAGGATTCTTCGTGACAACAAAAGCAGCATTTAGAGGCCAACAAAAATCCAATTTTCCATAAGATATCATCTAACGGATGCCGTTTATTCAGCAATTTCCACTTGAATATGGCTCTTCAACTATAGCATCTACGACTATCTTGGATTTCGAAGAGTATCCGCACCTTAGGGGGGTATGTGGATGAGAGTGAGAAGGAACCTTTAGATGTGAGGGTCCAAACAATGAGGTCCGGTTCGTCGGTCAGAAGGAGTGGTCTTGAGCTAAGAATTGCTGCAATGTTTTGTAACTCCTCATTAGAGAGTATTTCTCATCCAGAAGAGAAAGGTTCCAGCCATTATGACCCCCAACATGTGAAACCTTGAGCTGTGCATCATAGACTTGTTCAACCATGTGGGATAAAGGCCCATGTTCAGTCCATGGGTCGAACCAAAAAGAGCAATCCGCTTTACGTGGGAGAAATTACAGCCATTTTTCTGCTTCATCACGAGCTCGCAGCATTCTCTTCCAATTATATGAGTCACCTGGTGATGCCGAGATTAACGTGGAATGCTGACTATTAAGTTAACGACTTTGAAGGAAAGAACACCACAGGGATTTGCCTTTCTGGAACTTTCACCCGAGTTTGATACCAAAGCCACGAACAATCTCCTCAAATGAGGGAACCCCTAGGCCATCGATTTGAATATATAGGTTGACACACTATAACCCATGAGATCCAATGTCGCTTAAGCACCCCATCTGAGCAACCCCAAAAGAAATTAGCAAATTGACGCTCCAACTCTTTAAGTACTGATTTTGGGGGTAAAAGTACTGACAATAAGTGAATTGGGATGCTGCTTAGAATGTGCTTGATGAGAATCAACCGGCCTCCGGGTGAGAGGAACCGCGTCTCGTGACTTAGATAAACCCCTATTACGTAAAGGAAAGGCTCAAGAAAGCCTTTCAAAAGCCTTGGCGAGGTCAAGTTTAATGATCATATTCCCTTCCATTGTTTTTCGGTCTATAGAATCAACCAGCTCTTGGACAAGAAGGATGTTATCCGCAATGTCTCTTCCTTGGACGTAGGCCGCTTGTTCGAGAGAAATGAGCTTAGGCAGTATGGGGGAAAGGCAATTGGCCATGATTTTAGTGCAAATTTTGTTAAAAAAAGTGCACAAACTAACATGGGCCAAAAATCACTAAAGGAGTTCGGGTTGGTTACTTTTGGAATTAGTGCAATAAGGGTGCTTGTGAACATGCGTGGTAGCTTTGCACCTTTGAGAAAATCACGCACTACAAGGAAGAGATCATGGTGAATAATGTCCTATTAAGTGGAAAAGAAGGTCCCATTGTAGCCATAATGCCCGCTGCACTGTTTGGATTGAGAGAAAACATTGCCTCCTTCAGTTCCTTCTTGGAAAGCTCGGATAATAAGTGCTGATTATCCTCAACCGAGACTTTGCCCTTGAGCTGCTCTAGAAGCGATGGGTCTAAGGCTGCAGAGTTGTTAGCGGTCAAGAGTTCCTTATAGAAGTTAACCCCGGCCTCTTCAATGAGATGCGTATTTTCAGTCCAATTCCCATCTACTTTGATTCTAGAGACGCGCAATCGCTGTCTTTTGGCTGGAAGGGTGGAGAGGAAAAATTTTGAGTTTTGGTCCCCCTCTTTTAGCCACTTTATTCCAGCTTTGCATTTGCTGCCAAAAGGTGTCCTCTTCCGCAAGACACCGCATATGAGTAGCTTGTGCATGGGCCAAAGCAATCTGGTTACTTTGGCTGTGATCTAGTAAGAAAGCTTCTTCCTTACTCTTTACTTGTTGTTCAGTCTTACGCACCTTTGTGAAGACATTACCAAACACCGTATGACTCCAGTTCCTGAGCTTCGCTTTGAGTCTTTTAAGTTTGGAAGCAAGGATGAAAATAGGGGCACCGGTACATTCCAATTGCCAATTGTTACCCACAACCTGCAAAAAATCCTTGTGTTTAATCCACATGTGAAGGAATTTTAATGGCTTTGGACCTGGTATTATTGCTGGAATAGCTTTGAGTGGTCCGAACACGTCTTGGGGAGATGTTCAACACTAATATGTTGGAATGCTGCCATGAATTCCGCATTGCATACAAATCTGTCCAGCCACTTCCATACCATGGTACCATACCTATTCCCATGCCAAGTGAATTTACAACCTTGGAAAAAGTAAGTCCATCATGCCACAATCATGAAGACAATCATTGAATTCACCCATGGCATCACGGTGCAACGGTAAGAACCATGTATACATCGGAACTTGAGATAACATTGAAGTCACCTGAACCAGCCAAGGAGTTTGAGGTTGTACGGCACGGAGATCCTCCCAGAGTGCTCTCCTTTCCGATTTCGTGCATTTTGTATAAACAAAAGAAGCTGCCAAAACAGTGTTTTGAGAAGAAGAAGAAATAGAAACATGCAAGAGCTGGTCCGAACTGAAGTTGGGAGCTAATCCTAGCTCGCTATTCCAAAAAATCCTTATTTTGCCATTTGTATTACATTCCCAACATTCAAAACCCAGCTTTTGTGCAAAGAAAGAAATTTTAGCTTTATCCACCATTGGTTCCAATAATGCAAGAATATTGATTCGGCGCTGTTCAACCTACGCAACGAAGGTTTATTTGCTATCCCCCAAATATTCCATATTAAGATGCTATCCATTTATCACTGAGGGTGGGAGGGCGAGGTGGTAATTGTTCTAGCCAACCGAGTTCGCATTGGCCTTGGCATGGAATAAATTATTTTTCGCCTATTTCTTATTGGATAAGGACTTACCGGCGTGTTGTGTTGTGGGGAGAGATGGCTGAATATCCTCAGTCGTTGCATGGTTTGCATGAGGAGAGTCATTGTCAGAAAAATTAACATGGTTTATCTTCCATTAATTTACCGTGAGAAATGTTGGAATCATCCAATGAAAGATTATTTGAGGTTCGAGTTTGGGGTTGCTTTGGCTGAAATTCAACTTCCTTTAGGACACCCGAAACATCATGTAACTCTTCCAAAGTTGAGGTAGCCCCACCAGCCGAAGGATTCAAATTTTGATCTTCCAAGCTATCCTCGTGTTGGTTAGAATCTATCTCCTAATTTGAATTATTAACCTTATCCTGGGCTGTTGGAGTGATTCCATGTTTGTTGGCATTTGAATTTTGAATTGCAGGTTGTTGGGATAATCCCTAATCCGTGTTTGTTTGCTCTTCCACGAGTGGTGGTGCCGCCTCATCTGGTGGTTGTTTTTGGGCTGAACTACCACGCCTTTGTATGCCATTTGCACTGTGTGAAACACCCGGTAATGGAGCAACCGTGTGTACAGCTGATTGGACAACATCAAGTGGAGCATGGCTGATCATATTTGTCCCTTTGTCAACTAGAGTAGTTGATGTTACTTTCTTCGTTCCCGATGGACCTGCTTCATGATACTTTACGGGTGTCCAGCGCTTTTGGGTAGTCTTTTTTGCTGGATTTTGAATGTTTTCACCTAGAGCCATTGGTTGTTTGGTTAAAAGCAGTTCACCCACCCTGCATGATTCAATAGCATGACCAATTTTCTTGCAATTTGTACAGTAGGATGGTACATCTTCATAGGTGATTCTTTGCCAAATACCCTCCTTTCCCACCCCTAACCACACCCTTGAAGGGAGTTCGGACAGGAGGTCAACTTCTACGCACACTTTTGCAACGCTTGGCTGAGTAAATTGCTTCAGTTGCCATATCTAATTTGAGAGGGGTCCCAACAGCTTGAGCGAGGCTAAAAATAGCGTGCTTATTAAAGAAGATTGCTGGGAGTCCCTCGAGAGTGATCCAAATAGGGACTATGGATGGTTCCTCATCAAGTAGTAAAGAGTGGGTGCCACTGTCTCTTATACACATCTAGATGAACATAAGAGACAGAGGATCTGGATTTGTTGAAGAAGCAACGGAGATAATCCTCCTCCAATGAGAATCGAATGAGGACGTGTTTATAGTCAAGATATCCTACTATGAACTGACCTTTGAATCCTATTGTGTGAAAACTTTTACGAAGTGTCTCCATGTTCGGTTTCCCCTCTCGGAAAGTGAGTTTCAAAAGTCCGGCATGCAGCAAGTTGCTGAATTTTCACTGCATTCCAAAAGTAACCAATGGGACTCCTTTGCCAGACCCTTCATTTGGAGCCTTTAGGGCTGCATAGAATTTTGGCATAGAACCAGCTCTGAATTTTGGCCATCCGAAAGCGCTTGTGGCAAAGGTTTTTCGTTTCCCTTCAACCAGTCGTTGAAGGGCAGCCTGATCGGCCATGGCCGAGAAAGCAAAAGAGTTTGTAAGGTCTTGGTTTTTAGAGTGAGAAATGTTGAGAGAAGGAGGAGAAAAAAGTTTCGTTTTTAACTTAGGTCCAGCGCATGGTTCTTAATCCAATCTTATTAAAACATATTTATGTTCTTACCTTGTGAAATTTGATCTCATATCTTTTCCAAATGTACTATGATTGGAACTCCTCTAATATTTCACAATCTTACACGACTAATCTCCTTTCTTTGTTTTGAATTGCATATGTTATGTCTCCTTTTGTTGTTCATTGTATAGCTCGATTAGTCGCATTTCTTAGTTCTCAATATTGTACGATTATCACTTCTTCCTTTGTCATTATACAAGTAATTGGCTTCATTTCTCAGTTCTTTTTAAAATAAGGTTAGATAATCATCTTTTATTCAAAGTCTTTTTCAATTTGGTTCATAATCTAGCATATATTAAATCACATTTTACATTGTTATCATGAGTTATTAGAACTTATTATGTTTCTACATGTACTTTGTTGAGAACTCCTTTCTTGTTTCTTAATCTTGTGAACTAAGATCCCAGTTATTAGTATTTAATCTTGTACTCAATTTGTCCCCTATCTTAGTTCTCAATATCGTACGAGTACAACTCCTTCCACCGTGATTAAGCACGTATACTTGGCCTCATTTCTCACTTATTTCCTCAAAACCATCATATTATATTTTAGTTCTTAATTTGGCCAAATCAAATAGCATTTTAAGTTCTTATCTTGAGTTACGAGATTTACTTTTATAAGAACTCCTTTTCTATTTCTTAATCTCATATGACTCGATCTACTTTGTTAGTTCTTAATCCTGTACGATTATATCTCCTTTACTGTATAACAATATAGTACGATTACACCTTTCTTTCTTCTCAATATCGTACTATTATAATTTCTTCCTTAATCATTGTGCAGGCATAATTAATAGGCCTTCATTTCTCAGTTCTTTTTCTTATACGATTAGATAATCTCTTAATTATAAATCTTTAATGAATGCGACCCGCTCTTGGTTCTTTTTTAAATCTAATACGACTACTTCTCCTTTATTAGTTCTCAATCTTGTTTGCTTGTATCTCCTTTTACGACTCACAATATATTACGATTAGTCGACTTTCTTAGTTCTCAATATCTTACGATTACACTTCTTCCTTAGTTATTAAGCTAATATAGTTGCCTCCGTTCTCTTTTGAATGCGATTAGATCATTCATTTGATCTAAATCTTTTGTGCACAGGTCCCACACATGGTTCTCAATCTAGTCTCACTAAGTCACGTATTAGGGGCTTATCATCCGTTATTAGATATTCTTATCTTTTCAACATGTATGTCAATTAGATCACCTTTCTAGTTTCTTAATTATCTCCCTAATATTTTATCATGTGTTCTCTTTTTGTGATTCATAACATAGAACAGTTAGTCAATTTCTTGGCTCTCACAATATCGAATGATCTCAACTTCTTCCTTACTCGTAAAGCAAGTTTGATCGGCCTCATTTCTCTATTCTTTTGCAAATGCTATTAGATGATGTATTAGTTCTAAATCTTCAAGGAATAGGTCCGACGCATGGTTCTTAATCCATTCTTATTAAAACATATTTATGTTCTTACCTTGTGAAATTTGATCTCATATCTTATCCAAATGTGCTATGATTGGAACTCCACTCATATTTCATAATCTTACACGACTAATCTCCTTTCTTTGTTCTGAATTGCATATGTTATGTCTCCTTTTGTTGTTCATTGTATAGCGCGATTAGTCGCATTTCTTAGTTCTCAATATTGTACGATTATCACTTCTTC
Organism: Cinchona pubescens; assembly: GCA_025175665.1. Taxonomy (NCBI): domain Eukaryota; kingdom Viridiplantae; phylum Streptophyta; class Magnoliopsida; order Gentianales; family Rubiaceae; genus Cinchona; species Cinchona pubescens. The sequence goes on from JANKKI010000232.1 coordinate 4,299,524, forward strand.
CTTTGTCATTATACAAGGTGTAATTGGCATCATTTCTCAGTTCTTTTTCAAATAAGGTTAGATAATCATCTTTTGTTCAAAGTCTTTTTCAATTTGAACTGATTCTTGGTTCTTAATCTAGCATAATTAAATCACATACGTCTTTTACGTTGTTATCATGAGTTATTAGAACTTATTATGTTTCTACATGTACTTTGTTGAGAACTCCTTTCTTGTTTCTTAATCTTGTGCGACTTGATCCCGGTTATTAGTATATAAGAAACAGGTCGGGTAAGACCCGACACATCTGAAAAAAAACAAGAAAATTCTCTCCTCCTTCTCTCTAGACTTCCTCTCACTAAAACACAGCACCTATTCTTTTCCTTTTGCCACTCGGCCATGGTCGAACCAGCTGCCCTTCAGCCATCGGTTGAAGGGCAACCAAAAACCTTTGCACAAGCTCTTTCGGGTGGACAAATCCTAAGCCTTCACGCACCAAATCCAGATCTCGCCTTGAAAGCTCTTCAACTGCACAAAGGGGAACCAGCGATTTTCTTCTCCAAGATGAAGTTCAACACCTTGCTGCACCATTTCGTTACACATTGGTGGGTAACTTTCCAAGAGGCAAGCCGAACATGGAAACTCTTCGTAAAAGCTTTCACACCACTTGGATTCAAAGGTCAGTTCATCATAGGATATCTTGATTACAAGCACATATTGATGAGGTTTTCATTGGAGGAGGACTTCCTACGATGTTGGTTCAAAAACACCTGGTTTGTTAATGGCTAGTACATGAGGGTTCTTAAGTGGCACCCATTATTTACCACTGATGTGTAACCGTCCATAGCCCCTATATGGATTACTTTTGAAGGACTTCCAGCAGTCTTCTTGAGTTTTGACGCCGTCATTTAGCCTTGCTCAAGCGGTTGGAACACCCCTTAGGACTCGACTTAGCCACTGGTAATTTCACCAGGCCAAGTGTTGCTAAGGTATGTGTGGAAGTAGACCTCCTATCTGACCTTCCTTCTAGGGTGTGGTTGGGGGTCGGTAATGAGGGCATTTGGCAAAAAATTACCTACGATGCAGTCCCATCCTATTGCATGAAATGCAAGAAAATTGGTCATGCCAATGGTGAATGCCGGAGAGGTGAAGCGGGGCATCCTAACCAACCTGTAATAATTCCAGAAATTCAAACGCCACCTCTCATGGGATTGCACCAACAACTTCGGATAAGGCCAATCCAAATCAACAAACGGATTCAAACCAGCAGATGGATAAGGCCAAAGCACACCAGCACTTGGATTCAAATTTTGAAAAGGAGCACATTGTGGAAGGTCAGCCCTTGAACCCCTTGGAGAGTGGGGCCAATTCGACATTTTGTGGAACCACCAACATCCTTGGCTGCACAATCAAGGGATGCTAAAAATCAGCAAACACCCCTTCATATTCGAATTTCAAACAATCCCTTCATGGATGATTCACTCATCTCTCATGGTAAAATAATGGAGGAACTACCATGTTACTATTCAGACACTGACTCCCCCCATGCAAGCCATGCAAACAACAAGGGTCTTCAGCCGATCACCCCACCTCACACACAATTGGTAAGCCCTCATCCAAAAGAATTGTGTCATAATATAGTACCTGTCTCTTATACACAATGCGCACGGTTGGCCAAAGCAAATTCCAAGCTGCCTCCTCCCACAATGTTATTTGAATCCAAGTTTGCTGATGTTTAGCATTGGCCTTATCCATGTGCAGGTTTGACTTCGTAGGTACACATTTGGATTGTACTCCATCAGAAAAACTCATTGCTCCCATGAGAGCCAATCTCCTTGACATCTCTAGAATACTAATGTTTTCTAATAAGCTAGGTTTTGATAGGTGTGAGTGCAACTCAAATGGCAAAATTTGGCTTTTTTGGAACCGAGAGCTAGGTCTCGTCCCCACATTCAGCTCGGATCAGCTTCCCCATGTTTCCATTCCTTCCTCTCCTCAGCAAAGTGCCATGGAAGCCACCTTTGTTTACGCAAAATGCACAACAATGAACGAAGAGCTCTTTGGGAGGAACTTCGAGCTATCCAACCTAAAACTCCATGGCTGGTGGGTGGTGACTTCAATGTCATATCTAGTTCTGATGAGTACAAAGGAACTTCCCCATTGCACCTTGATGCCATGAATGACTTCAATGATTGCCTACATGCATGTGGCTTGGTGGACTTACCTTTTCAAGGCTGTAAATTCACTTGGCGTGGGAATAGACTTGAAAATTTAGTATGGAAGAGGCTGGACAGATTTGTTTGTAACACACATTTTCTAGCAGCCTTTCAACAAGTTAGTGTTGAACACCTCCTCAAGACCTGCTCAGACCACTCGCCACTTGTGCTTAACTAGCCTCCAATGAGAACAGCTCAGGACCAAATCCATTTAAATTTCTTAATGTGTGGACTAAACACAAAGATTTCTTGCAGGTTGTAGGCAACAATTGGCAGCTGCAATGTAATGGCTCCTCTATCTCCATTTTTGCTTCAAAACTCAAAAGGCTAAAAGGCCGAACTCAGGAATTGGAGTCACACGGTATTTGGCAATGTTTTTGACAAGGTTAAAGAAGCCGAACAAGAGGTCACAATCAAGGAAGAAGTACTTTTGGCACACCAGAGCCAAAGTAACCAAATTGCCTTAGCTCATGCCCAGGCGATCCATATGAGGTGCCTGGCAGAAGAGGAAGCCTTTTGGCAGCAAAAAGCGGGGATGAAATGGCTGAAAGAGGGTGACAAAAACTCCAAATTCTTCCACTCCACCCTTTGAGCTAAACGACAAAAATTGCGTATCTCCAAGATCAAAATTGATGGGGAATGGACTGAAAATTTGCAGCTCATTGAACGTGCAGGGGTTAACTTCAAACGGAGTGTCCAACATCTTTCAGGAGCTCTTGACCTCTAACAACATGGCTGGAATTGACCCATCTTTCACCGAGTACCTCCCATGCACGGTTTTCGAGGAGGACAACCGGGGTTTATTAAAGGAATTGTCAGAAGGGGAGCTGAGGGAGGCCGTGTTCACCCTTAATCCTAATGGAGCAGCCGGAATTGATGGCTATAATGGGGTTTTCTTCACTACCTGCTGGGACATTATTCACCATGATCTTTTCCTTGCGGTGAGAGATTTTCTTAAAGGAGCTAAGTTGCCACGAATGTTTACTAGTACTCTTATTGCTCTTATCCCAAAAACAGCCAATCCGAATTCTTTTAGTGACTTCCGGCCCATTAGCTTGTGCACTTTCTTCAACAAAATCTGCACCAAGATATTGGCCAACCGACTTTCCTCATGTAGAAGATCATTTCAGCCGAACAAGTGGCCTATGTTCAAGGGAGGGACATTGCCGATAACATTCTTCTTGTGCAAGAAATGACCAATTTCATAGATCGGAAGACGAGGGGAGGAAATTTGATCATCAAACTCGACCTCACCAAGGCGTTTGATAGGCTTTCATGGCCTTTCTTATAGTATAAAGTACACAAGACGGTGTCTCAAGCTGACATCCCTCTTCACCTCATCAAGAGACGTTTTGGGGTGATAAAGGATCTCCTTCCATCAATGGAGCACCCAAGGGATTCTTTAAATCCACTAGAGGGATTCGTCAAGGAGATCCTTTATCACCCCTTTTATTCATATTAATGTTGGAGACATTTTCACAGGGATTAAAGGCAAAAGTTCACGAGGGTAAAATTTCAGCTTACTCACTCCTGCAACAATGCCCAACTACCTCCCACTTGGCCTTCGCAGATGATATTGTCATTTTCACAAAGGGAGAAACCAAATCCATTCGACACTTAACGCGCTTCTTAGCACGGTTTGAGAACTCCTCCAGCTAGCTCTTTAACAAGTCCAAAAGCTTCTTTTACCTATCAAAGAAGGCAGCACCTGGTCGCATTCGGATGATCCAAGCCAAGACGGGTTTCACCCACAACTCCCTCCCATTTAATTACTTGGGTTGTCCCATTCACAAAGGCAAAGGACGACGCACTATCTTCCAGCCATTGATTGAAAAGGTAGCTTCCCGGATTCATGGATGGCAGACGAGGTTCCTCTCTCCAGGAGGACGGTTAATTCTAATCAAGCATGTTCGAGCAGCATTCCCATCTACCTATTATCGGTTCTCCTTCCCCAAGATCAGTAATTAAAGAGTTGGAGCGGCAATTTGCAAACTTCTTAGGGCAGCTCAAGCGAGGTGCTAAAACGACATTGGATCGCATGGGGTACATCTAGATGTGTATAAGAGACTGCTCCAAGACACATCTTCCTCATTTCTTTATGCATTTTACAAAAATAGGAGGCTTAGTATCAAACTTTGGTGGAAGTTTCGAATAAGGCAGCTCTTTGTGGTGTTCCTTATACAAGGCCGCTACCTTAAGGGCCAACACCCTACCTTGGTCGCTGAATCACCAGTCACTTATTCACTCTTATGGAAAAGAATGATGGGAGTTCGTGATGAGGCAGAGAAGGGCCTGTTATTCCTCATTCGAAACGCTGATTGCTCCTTCTGGTTCGACCCATGGACCAAATACGGACCTCTCTCTCACAAGGTAGAACAGGTGTATGATGGGCAGCTCAAGGTTTCCCATGTTTGGGGTTCTAATGGTTGGAATATTTCCTCTTTGGACGAGAGATACTCCATGGAGGAGCTGCAAACCATTGTCGTAATTCTCAATGAAAGATCGATCTTCATGGTGATTTCATTCCTCCCTTTGGACCCCTACATCTACTGGTTCCTTTTCACTCTCCCTGACATATGCCACAACATGCGGACTTTTTCTAGACAAATGATTTGGGATGGGAGACTCCAACTGAAGATCTCCATTTTCATGTGGAAATTGCTGAATAGGAGGCTGCCACTAGATGATATTTTGATTACAATTGGCTTTTCCTTAGCCTCCAAGCACACACACTTCCACAATTGGGCTAATCCACAAAATCCTCCCTTGTATAATATGTTGGTTCTTATGGAAAGCTAGGAACATGGCTGTGTTTGATGGGAAAATAAGTAGTGCTGCACGCATCATTGCCAACATCAACTCATATTTAGTGAATATTTCCTCAATCCAACCCTTCACAAGAGAAAGCACAGATGATGAATTGCTTCTCTCACGGGACATTTGCTTTCAACTCTTACAAACAAAACCTAAGAGAATCTTGGCGGTCAAATGGGAATGCCCTCCTCCAGGATGCTTCAAATTAAATGTGGATGGCGCCTCTAAAGGTAATCCGGGAATGGCAGCAGGTGGTGGCGTCATAAGGGATCACAAGGGCCATTGTATACGGGCATTTTCAAATGGTTCTTATCAGCAAAAAAGATCAAGCAGAGGTAATGGCACTTGAAGAGGGCTCAAGCTCTGTGACAGGTTGCGGGTTCACCCATTGGAGGTTGAGATTGATTCACTCATCCTAGACAACACTTTGAATGGTTCGTCGCCACCAATTTGGAGTATTGATGACCGATCCGTGTCATACAAGGCCTTTGTGTTGGAAAGCAGATTTCATTTAAACATATTTTCAGAGAGTCTAATCAAGTTGCTGATAGATTAGCTAATGAGGGTATTGCAAATCCAATGTATGTTGAGTACGAGCACAACACCATTCCTTGCTCTATAAAAGGTCTGGTTTGGCTAGATGCTAGGGGCTGCCCTAACCTTTGATATTGTAATAACTCATAAAATAAATAAAAGTTCTGCCCACCTTTTGGGCGTTTGATTAAAAAAAAAAGAAAAAGAAACAGGTCGGGTGCTCTGAAATCTAATCAATGTAAAATGTGATTTATTTAGACTAGATTAAGAACTATTTGCCTGTTCTTATATTGAAGCCAATTATCCTCACTTAATGACTAAGGAATAACTTGTAATCCTTCGATATGGAGAACTAAGAAAGGGGAGTAATCGTACCATATTAAGAAATGCAAAAAGAGGTCTAATCATATACAATTAAGAACTAATAAAGAAGATTCTGTAATAATAGATTTAGAAATTTGAAAGGAGTCCCAGTAAAAGTACATTTGATAACAAAATGTGTTGTGATAGTTCATGAAAAGAACATGGAATAATTTAATTTGACAACAACAATTACCAAGATCGAGAACTGTTCATAAAAGATTTATAACCTAAAGGTGATCTACTCGTGCTCGAAAAAGAACTTACAAATGACACCTCCAATACTAGCTTCATCACCTTGGAAGAGTTGTAATCATACAATATTAAGACACAAAAAGGTTACTAATCTAATTATGTTACAAACCTCAAAGGATGACTTAATCATCCAAGATTAATGATCAATAAAGGACATCTAGTCGTAATCGGACAGAAATAATAGGGGAGTTCTAATCAAAGTACATTTATGTACATAATGTGATCTAATAACTCTCGTAATTGGAACGTACAATGTGATTTAATTCTACTAGATTAATAACTAAGAGCAAGTTCCATTAATAAAAGTTTGTTAAGTAAAGGATGATCTGAACGTATTTCATACATAACAGAGAATTAAAGTCAATTACACTTGCTTGATGGCTAAGGAAAAAGTTGTAATCAATCGACATTTAGAACTAAGAAACCGGACAAATCGTACTATGTTATGAGCAGCACAATAAGAACTGCTTATAAAACTACAAAAATTAATAAGGAAATTTGGTTGTTTTAGAATAAGAAATAGGTTGGGTGTTCTAATCAATGTGCATTTCAAAAGGACAACGAGATCTAATAACTCGTGAATAGAACATAAAATGTGATTTAATTAGACTGGATGACGAACTATTTGCGGGACCTATTCTTAAAATGAAGCCAATTATCCTTGCTTAACGACTAAGGAATAACTTGTAATCGTTCAATATGGAGAACTAAGAAAGGGGACTGATCGTACCATATTATGAAGCGCAAAGGGAGGTCTAATCATGTATTATTAAGAACTAATAAAAGAAGATTCTGTAATAATAGATTAAGAAATATTATATGAGTTATAATAAAGTACATTGAAACCGTAATGTGATGTGATAGCTCATGATAAGAACATAGAATGGAATTTAACTTGACAAAAAAAATTACCCAAATCCAGAACTGTTCATAAAAGATTTATAACTAAAAGGTGATCTACTCGTACTCAAAAAATAACTGACAAATGAGGCCACTTATACTGGCATAATCACTTTGGAAGAAGTTGTAATCATACGATATTGAGAGTACAAACGATCACTAATCAGATTATGTTACGAACCTCAAAAGAGGTTTTCATACAAGATTAACGATCAATAAAGGAGTCATCTAGTCGTATTAGGTAAGAAATAATCGGGGAATTCTAATCTAAGTACATTTACATACATAATGTGATCTAATAATGCTCATAATAAGAATGCATAATGTGATTTAACTCGACTAGATTTGAGCATAGAGTCAGTTCCAGCTGTAAAAGATGTTGACATGTAGGATGATGGATAATATTTCAAAAATAATAGATCTTCATGTGGCCACTTATACTTGCTTGATGGCGAAGTAAGAAGTTGCAATGAATTGATATTAAGAACTAAGAAACTGGACAAATCATACTATGTTTTGAGCAGCACAAGGAGAACTCCTTATAAAACTATACAAACTAATAAGGGAGATCTACTTGTGTGAGAATATGAAATTGGTAGGGTGTTCAAATCAATGTACAGTGTAATTTAATTAGACTGGATTAAGAACTATTTGTGGGACCTATTCTTAAAATGAGGCCAAATATCCGTGCCTAATGACTAATCTGGAGAACTAAGAAAGGGGAGTAATCGTCTACCGTGTTATGAAGCACAAAAGGAGGTCTCATCATATATATTATTAAGAACTAATAAAGAAGATTCTGTAATAATAGATTTAGAAATATGAAATGAGTTCCAATAAAAGTACATTTGAAAACATAATGTGATGTGATAGCTCAAGATAAGATCATAGAATATAATTTAAGAGACAGAACGAAGAGCAAGGAATGTTCGTAAAAGATTTATAACCAATAGGTGATCTGCTCGTGCTCGAAAAGAACTGACAAATGAGGCCTCCTATACTAGCTTAATCACTTTGGTAGAAGTTGTAATCATACAATATTATGACACAAAAAAGTCACTAATCTGATTATTTTATGAAACTCGAAGGGGATCTAATCATTCAAGATTAAAGATCAATAAAGGACATCTAGTCCTATTAGGTGAGAAATAATTGGGGAGTTCTAATCGAAGTACATTACATACGTAATGTTATCTAATAACTCTCTTAATAAGAAATCGTAATGTGATTTAATCTTATTCGACTAGATTAGTAACGAAGAGCGAGTTTCATTTATAAAACATTTCAAACTAAACGATGATCTGATCGCATTTCAATAATAATAGACAAATGGGGCTAATTATACTTGCTTGATGGCTAAGGAAAAAGCAGTAAACAATCAATATTTAGAACTAAGAAACTGGACAAATCGTATTATGTTATGAGCAGCACAAGGAGAACTCCTTATAAAACTATAAAAACTAGTAAGGGAGATTGAGTAGTATTGGAATAAGAAATAGGTTGGGTGTTCTAGTCAACATACTTTTGGAAAGCATAATGAGATCTAATAACTCATTATTAGAAAATAAAATGTGATTTAATTAAACTGCATCAAGAACTATTTGCGTCACCCACTCTTAAAATGAGTCCAATTATCCTTGATTAATTACTAAGCATGAACTTGGAATCATTCAATGTGGAGAACTAAGAAAGGTGACTAATCGTACGTGCTTAATCACAGTGGAAGGAGTAGTGCTCGTTTACTACGATATTGAGAATTAAGAAAGGGGACAAATCGTACAAGATTAAATACTAATAACTGGGATCAAGTCGCACAAGATTAAGAAACAAGAAAGGAGTTCTCAACAAAGTACAACTAGAAACATAATAAGTTCTTTTCTTTTTTTTTTTAAGCAAGCACCCAAAAAGGTGTAGATTTATTAGAAAAAGCTCAAGATTAACAATGGCGAATGTAGGGAAGTCCCTTGGCATCCGAGATAACCAAACCTTTCACATGGGAGGGAATGGTATCCGGATCATATTCAACATACGTGGGCGTAATAATGCCCTCATTTGCTAACCTATCAGCTACTTGATTTGTTTCCCTAAATACATGTGAGAATGAAACAGTTCTGCCTTCTATGAGCCGTTTGATGAGCTGGAGTTCATGGTCAATGCTCCATGGTGGCGCGGACAGTCCTTTTATGATATTAACGATAATTAGAGAGTCCATTTCTACCTCCACAGCCCATAGGTGTAGAGAGAATCTAGATGTGCAAACAAAGAAATTGGCTGCAAATTCCGTGTGAAAGAAGCAATTCATCTGCAGCAATTACCTTTGGAAACGGAAATATGGAGGAAATTGTCTTCAAATAAGCACAAATGTCAACAATGATTCTGGTGGCTGAAATGCTTGTCCCTTGAAAAGTAGCATTATTCCTAGACTTCCAAATGAACCAGCAAACAATGCATGGAAGGATTTTGTGTATTGCACTCGATGTTGAAGCCATGACGGAATGTGCAGCCCACCATCATGATTGAGCTTATCCGAAATGGTGGAAACTGGGCCAAAACTCCATTCGAACCACTCTTCGAAAAAACTCCAAACTTGTGTTGCCAAAGTACATACCACAAAGAGATGGTTGGCAGATTCTTCATTGTTACAAAAGCGGCATTTAGATGGTAATGGGATGCCTATCTTGGCAATCATGTCATCCGTTGGGAGCCGAAAATTTATCAATTTCCACATAAAGATGGAGATCTTCGTGTATGGATCTCTTATCCCAAATCATTTGTCTAGTGAATGATTGAGCCATTGGCGAGTAGGTGGATGAGATAGAGAAAGAGCCATTGGATGTAAGGGTCCAAATGAGCTTGTCCGAATCTGAATCGGGGCAGATGTACAAGTCTTTAATAAGTTTCGAATGTTATGAATATATTACGATTACTCGACTTTCTTAGTTCTCAATATCTTACGAGTACAGTTCTTCACTTAGTTATTAAGCTAATACGATTGCCTCCGTTCTCATGTGCGATTGCGTTAAATAGCGGCCCGTGATCAATCCATGTTGTGCACAGGTCCCAGGAGTTGGCATTCGGGTGAGAAAAACATATTTTGCTCTGCGAATCACGAACACGCAGCATTCGTTTCCATGTAAATGAGTCTCCAGGTGCTTCTTGAGCTACACAAGGATGAAGGCAGCGGTTTAAATATCGTCCATGGAGGAAGGAACTCCATAAGGAATGGCCTTTTCGAAACTTCCACCATAATTTCTTGCTGAAACCATGCACAACAGCCGCTAATGGAGTAATACCAACACCATCTGGAGGATGTTGGTGACAAATACACATACACATCTAGATGTGTATAAGAGACAGGCTCTAGGAGATCCACCAGTTCAAATCTCTAATTCTTTGCAGTAGGAGCTGCCTTAAGGACTGAAACGGAGGAGCGAGAACGCCAGTTCTCAATATCTTACGATTACACTTCTTCCTTAGTTATTAAGCTAATATAGTTCCGGAGAGAGAAATCGCGTTTGCCAGCCATGAATGCGTTGTGTCACTTTCTCTATCATATCCTCTGGGCATTGTTGCAAGGAGATGCAACAATCAAGACCTGTCTCTTATACACATCTAGATGTGTATAACAGATTGAAAATTTGCTCCTAATCAGACTATCTACATCATCCGCATAAGCCAAATGAGTTAGATGGACAGGGCATGACCTCGGAAGAGCAAACTCAGAAATTTTCCCAATGCGAAATTGATCCTTAAAACCAAGGAGAAAGGCTGTGTATATAATTAAGAAAATTAGGGGGGGATAGAGGGTCCCCTTTCCGAACTCCTCTTGCAGATTTAAAGAAACCTTTTGGCACCCCATTAATGAGAATAGAAAACCAACAATATTCCAGACTTTTCTTCACTAAGGAGATCCAATTTTCAGCATTTAAACCAAACCTCCTTAGAATTGCATATAAAAAAGACCCATTAGTCTATGTACTTTCTTCAAACAAGGTGTGTACAAAGATTTTGGCTGTTTTCTGTTTAAGAACTCCACCATCTCTTGGGCTAGAAGAATATTATCTGCAATTTCTCTGTGGGACATAAGCACCTTGTTCGGGGGAAATAAGTTTGGGCATGATAGTGGAAAGCCTGGTAGCCAAAATCTTTGTACACACCTTGTTGAAGAAAGTACATAGACTAATGGGTCGAAAATCAGAAAAAGATGAGGGATTCGCAACTTTCGGGATTAAAGTAATGAGGGTACTAGTGAACATACGTGGCAGTGTTGCCCCCTTCAAGAATGCACCTACAGCATTGAAAAGATCTCCATGAATAATATCCCAGCAAAGCAGTTAGGTAAACACTTAAAGTTTGTCATTATGCCAGCAATTCCACTCGGTTGAGGGAGAAAACCGCCTCTTTTAACTCCTTAGATACGATCATTGCTTGCAAGACAAACCAAAACATTTCCTCTTCGGCAAGGCATCGGCTGTGAATTGCTTGTGCATGAGATAATGCCAATTGATTGTTTGGATTTTGTTGCAGCAGTAAAGCCTCCTCTTTTACATGTACCTCCCGTTCAGCTGCTTGAACTTTGGAAAAAACATTCCCAAACACCGTACGGTTCCAATTTTTTAGCTCCGCTTTCAATCGTTTGAGCTTGCAAGCAAAGATGAAGAGAGGCGGTCCAGCAGAAAAAAATCTTTATGCTTAGTCCACATGTTTAAGAATTTAAATGGCTTTGGGCCTGTTGTAACGTCGTTTGACACTTTGATAAGGAGAGGTGAATGATCTGAGCACGTCTTGATGAGGTGTTCGACGTTAATGTTGCGGAAGGCAGCCAGGAATTCATTGTTGCATACGAACCGGTCCAATCTTTTCCACACCATGCCTCCCGTCCTGTTGCCCCTCCAAGTATATTTGCAACCTTGGAAGGCAATGTCCATCAATCCACAATCTTGAAGGCAGTCATTAAATTCCGTCATGGCTTCAACATCGAGTGAGCTGCCACCTTTGTATTCGTCCGAGCTGGAAATGACATTGAAATCTCCCCCAACCAGCCATGGAGAGTGAGGTTGGATAGTCCGGAGGGCCTCCCAAAGTTCTCGTCTTTCAGCCTTAGTACACTTTGCATAAATGAAAGAGATTTCCACAGTTGTATGATAGGAAACCGCATGGTAAGGAGCAAGAAACATGAAAAAGTTGATCAGAAACTAAAATGGGGGTGAGGACGGACCCCTTATTCCAAAAAACCCAAATCTTCCCGTTAGAGTTAGATTGACAACAATCAAACCCTAACTTGTGGGCAAAAAGAGAAATCCTTGCTTTGTCCACCATAGGCTCCATTAAAGCAAGAATGTTTATTCTGTTTTGTGTAACTAGCAACTTTAACCTACGAATGGAAGGTTTATTACCTATTCCTCTTATATTCCAAGCTAAAACACTATCCATTAACAATGAGGAGAGAGGGACGGATTGGAAGGTTTCTTAGCCAGCCTAGTTCGCATAGGCCTTGGCATATTGTAAATTCGTTTACGTCTACTTTTCCTCTTGGACGAAGGTTGACTCACCGGTTGCAATTGAGCGGGAGATGGTTGCTTTGGTTGTCATGTCTTGTATGTGGTGCATGGGGAGATTCGCCCTCCGAGAAATAGCATGGTAGTTCAGCCATAATTGTTGCATGAGGAATGGAGGAGTCATCCATGGCCACGGTTTGCATGCATAAATTGAGGGATGTTGGCTGAATTATTACCGTCCGCTGTTTTGGGGAGGTTGTTTGGACAGTTTCCAAATTTGGTGGGTTGCCTTACTGCAAGACAAAGGCAGCTCCACGTTTGTTGTGTCCTCTATTGACTTGGTCAACACATCTTCAGCATTGTTGAGGAGGTTAGGATTATCAATCGAGAAAGTTGTTCCTATCTCCAAGGGATCCATAACCGAATCTGGTATTGCAGCTCCTATGCAAGGAATTCAAAATTTGAACTGATGGGGTGGTTAGAGATGCGGGATTTCATCTTGCAGCCGTGGTGGTGGTGGTGGTGCTTCGCGGGGTGATCAACTCCTCCGCACAGCAACCATCTCCCGCTCAATTGCAACCGGTGAGTCAACCCCCTTGTCCGGATATCACATCTTAGAGTGATACTCTTCCACATCGATAGGAGTACGAGTTCACTGTTTCTTACCACTTCTATGGTTTGCTGCTGGAGATGCTGGTTTGATGGGCGGGGGTTGCCGGCTCTACAATCCAATGATGCATGACCAATTTTGTGACAATTTGTACAGTAACTTGGCAAATTTTCATAGCTGATTTTCTGCCATCTTCCATTCGTACCAACACCAATCCAAACTCGCGAAGGTAAAATTTCAAGTAGATCAATTTCTACACATACCTTAGCAGTGTTCGGCCGAGTGAAATTGCTGGTAGCCAAGTCCAACTTTAGTGGCGTACCAACTGCTTGTACGATGCTAAAAATGGAGTGTTTATTGTAGAAGACTGCTGGGAGGCCCTCCAATGTTATCCACACGGGCACGATGGAAGGTTCTATCTCCGGCGTGAAAAGAGGGTGCCATTTAAGAACACGCATGAAAAAACCATTGATGAACCATGTGGCTTTAAGCCAGCACCTTAGATAATCTTCTTCTAATGTAAAGCGAATCATGACATGCTTGTGATCAATATAGCGATTCAACTTTACATTAAAGAAGATTATCTAAGGTGTCTGGCTACAATGGAGCTACATGCTTCATGAATTTCATCCTCGGAGAAGAAGACTGCCGGCTCTCCCTTGTAGGATTGAAGCTTTTTCAGCGGTTGTTCTGGTTGTGCGTCTATTGTTCTACCCAATAAAGCTTGTGCAAATGATTTAGGTTGCCCCCCAGCAATAGGCTGGAGGGCATCACCCTCGGCCATTGCAAAGATTCCAGGAAAAAAGGAAAAAAAAACTAGAGAGAGAGAGAGGTTTTAGAGAGAAGGAGGAGAGTTTTTTCGGCTAACATAATAATTTCTAATAACTCATGATAACAACGTAAAATGTGATTTAATTATGCTAAATTAAGAACCACGAATCAGTTCTAATTGAAAAAGACTTTGAACAAAAGATGATTATCTAACCTTATTTGAAAAACAACTGAGAAATGAATGTAGCCAATTACACCTTGTATAATGACAAAGGAAGAAGTGATAATCGTACAATATTGAGAACTAAGAAATGCGACTAATCAAGCTATACAATGAACAACAAAAGGAGACATAACATATGCAATTCAGAACAAAGAAAGGAGATTAGTCGTGTAAGATTATGAAATATGAGAGGAGTTCCAATCATAGCACATTTGGAAAAGATATGAGATCAAATTTCACAAGGTAAGAACATAAATATGTTTTAATATGAATGGATTAAGAACCATGCGCTGGATCTATTCCTTGAAGATTAAGAACTAATACATCATCTAATAGCATTTCCAAAAGAATAGAGAAATGAGGCCGATCAAACTTGCTTTACGAGTAAGGAAGAAGTTGCGATCGTTCGATATTGAGAGCCAAGAAATTGACTAACTGTTCAATGTCTTGAATCGCAAAAGGAGAACACATGATAAAATATTAGGGAGATAATTAAGAAACTAGAAAGGTGATCTAATCGACATATACACAAGTTGAAAAGATAAGAATATCTAGTAGCGGATGATAAGTCCCTAATACGTGACTTAGTGAGACTAGATTGAGAACCATATGTGGGACCTGTGCACAAAAGAACTAGATCAATTGAATGATCTAATCACATTCGAAAGAGAACGGAGACAACTATATTAGCTTAATAACTAAGGAAGAAGTGTAATCGTAAGATATTGAGAACTAAGAAAGTCGACTAATCGTAATATATTGTGAGTCGCAAAAGGAGATACAATCACACAAGATTGAGAACTAATAAAGGAGAAGTAGTCGTATTAGATTTAAAAAGAACAAAGAGCGGGTCGTATTCATTAAAGATTTATAATTAAGAGATTATCTAATCGTAAAAGGCAAAGAACTGAGAAATGAGGCCTATTAACTATGCCGCACAATGATTAAGGAAGAAATTATAATAGTGTGATATTGAGAAGAAAGAAGGGTCTAATCGTACTATATTGTGACACAGTAAATGAGATCTAATCGAGTTACAGGATTAAGAACTAACAAAGTAGATTGAGTCATATCAGATTAAGAAATAGAACAGGAGTTCTTATAAAAGTAAATCTCGTAACTCAAGATAAGAACTTAAAATGCAATTTGATTTGGCCAAATTAAGAACCATGAGTGATAATTATGCATAAAAGAATAAGAACTAAAATATATTATGATGGTTTTGAAGAAATAAGTGAGAAATGTGGCCAAGTATACGTGCTTAATCACAGTGGAAGGAGTTGTACTCGTACGATATTGAGAACTAAGAAAAGGTACAAATCGTACAAGATTAAATACTAATAACTGGGATCAAGTTGCATAAGATTAAGAAACAAGAAAGGAGTTCTCAACAAAGTACATGTAGAAACATAATAAGTTCTAATAACTCATGATAACAACGTAATATCTGATTTAATTATGCTAGATTAAGAACCAAGAATCAGTTTAAATTGGAAAAGACTTTGAACAAAAGATGATTATCTAACCTTATTTGAATGAAAGAACTGAGAAATGAAGCCAATTACACCTTGTATAATGACAAAGGAAGAAGTGATAATCGTACAATATTGAGAACTATGAAATGTGACTAATCGAGCTATACAATGAACAAAAAAAGGAGACATAACATATGCAATTCATAACAAAGAAAGGAGATTAGTTGTGTAAGACTATGAAATATGAGAGGAGCTCCAATCGTAACACATTTGGAAAAGATATGAGATCAAATTTCATAGGGTAAGAACATAAATATGTTTTAATAAGAATGGATTAAGAACCATGCGGCTGGACCTATTCCTTGAAGATTTAGAACTAATACATCATCTAATAGAATTTGCAAAAGAATAGAGAAATGAGGCCGATCAAACTTTCTTTACGAGTAAGGAAGAAGTTGCGAATGTTTGATATTGAGAGCCAAGAAATTGACTAACTGTTCTATGTTATGAATTGCAAAGGAGAACACATGATAAAATATTAGGGAGACAATTAAGTAACTAGAATAGGTGATCTAATCGACATACATGTTGAAAAGATAAAAATATAAAATAACGGTGATAAGCCCTTAATACGTGATTTAGTTAGACTAGATTGAGAACCATGTGTGGGACATGTGCACAAAAGATTTAGATCAAATGAATGATCAAATCGCATTCGAAAGAGAACGGAGGCAACTATATTAGCTTAATAACTAAGGAAGAAGTGTAATCGTAAGATATTAAGAACTAAGAAAGTCGACTAATCGTAATATATTGTGATTGAGAACTAATAAAGGAGAAGTAGTCGTAGTAGATTTAAAAAAAACCAAGGGCGGGTCGTATTCTTTTTTTTTTTTTTTTTTATTTATTAGAAAAAGCTCAAGATTTACAATGGCGAATGTAGGGAAGTCCCTTGGCATCCGAGATAACCAAACCTTTCACATGGGAGGGAATGGTATCCAGATCATATTCAACATACGTGGGCGTAATAATGCCCTCATTTGCTAACCTATCAGCTACTTGATTTGTTTCCAACTAAATACATGTGAGAATGAAACAGTTCTGCCTTCTATGAGCCGTTTGATGAGCTGGACTTCATGGTCAATGCTCCATGGTGGTGCGGACAGTCCTTTTATGATATTAACGATAATTAGAGAGTCCATTTCTTTTTCCACAGCCCATAGGTGTAGAGAGAAACACATTTTTAGGCCATCTACAAGGGCCAGAATCTCAGATCACCTTTGGAACATGGTTCTTAATCTCCATTGGAATACACATCTAGATGTGTATAAGAGACAGTGGTTTCATAATGATGCCTCCTCCTGCCGCTAAACCTGGGTTACCTTTTGAAGCCCCATCCACATTCAACTTGAAAACACCACAAGGAGGAGGTTCCATGCTACAGCAAGTATCCAAACAATCATTTCTCAGTTCTTTACTTGCAATACCTGTCTCTTAAGAAGCAAATCATCTGCAGCAATTACCTTTGGAACATGAAATATTGTCCATAAGTTTCCAGCATTTGAATTAGTATATGGCATCTATCCAAGATGTAATGCAAGTCCCTTGATAAGTAGCATTATTCCTAGACTTCCAAATGAACCAGCAAACAATGCATGGAAGGATTTTGTGTATTGCCCCCATTGTGGTAGAATGATCATGTGCAGCCCACCACCATGAGTTGAGCTTATCCGAAATGGTGGAAGCTGGGCCGAAACTCCATTCGAACCACTCTTGGTTCTTAACTCCATTTGTATTAAAACATATTTATGTTCTTACCTTGTGAAATTTGATCTCATATCTTTTCCAGATGTGCTTTGATTGGAAATCCTCTCCTATCTTCATAATCATTTCACGACTAATCTCCTTTCTTTGTTAACAATTTCCACATAAAGATGGAGATCTTCAGTTGGAGTCTCTTATCCCAAATCATTTGTCTAGTGAATGATTGAGCCATTGGCGAGTAGGTGGATGAGATAGAGAAAGAGCCGTTGGATGTAAGGGTCCAGATGAGCTTGTCCGAAACTGAATCCGGGCAGATGACTTTGTGGTGCTTCTTGAGCTACACAAGGATGAAGGCAGCGGTTTAAATATCGTCCATGGAGGAAGGAACTCCATAAGGAATGGCCTTTTCGAAACTTCCACCATAATTTCTTGCTGAAACCATGCACAACAGCCGCTAATGGAGTAATACCAAGACCATTGGAGGATGTTGGTTGACAAATGGTAGACCATGCTATCCAATGGCGTTTTGAAACCCCTTCCGAATTGCCCCAAAAGAAACCCGCAAATTGCAATTGTATAGCTCGATTAGTCACATTTCATAGGCTCAAAAGGTGTACGATTTTCACTTCTTCGGATAGGGCATCCCAAATATATGAATGGTAGGGATTTTCTTACAAAACCTGTTTTGGCTTGATTCATCCGAATACGAGATGTGGAGGATGTCTTGGACAAATAAAAAGAGTTTTTTGCATTGTTGCAAAGCTGCCCAGAGGATGTCTCAAACCTTGAAATGAAAGCCATGAGATTACATATTGAATTCGCTTCTCCCCTGGCAGAATTTACCACTCATCCAACAGCTGCCGGATGACCTGTACGATATACTAACCTCTCAGATGTTCATAAGAGACTAGGATGTGTATACAGAGACAAGGATGCTATTTCGCATGTGAATACCAGATTCGGTTATGGATCCCTTGGAGATAGGAACAACCTTCTAGAGGTCCCCTTGCCGAACTCCTCTTGCAGATTTAAAGAAACCTTTTGGCACCCCATTAATGAGAATAGAAAACCAACAATATTCCAGACTTTTCTTCACTAAGGAGATCCAATTTTCAGCAAAACCAAACCTCCTTAGAATTGCATATAAAAAGACCAAGATAGTCTATCAAAAGCTTTTGCGAGGTCCAACTTGATGATCAAATTACCACCTCTTGTTTTCTGTTTAAGAACTCCACCATCTCTTGGGCTAGAAGAATATTATCTGCAATTTCTCTACAGGACATAAGCACCTTGTTCGGGAAATAAGTTTGGGCATGATAGTGGAAAGCCTGTAGCCACATCTAGATGTGTATAAGAGACAGGTGCTGGCTTAAAGCCAATGGGTGAAAATCGAATACACCCTGTCTCCCATACTATCTAGATTTAAGTATGTAGGGACTAGATATACAACGTAGATGTGCAGAGGTGTCTCTTATACACATCTAGATGTGTATAAGAGACAGCCAAAATTGTTTCTTGGCCATTACCATCAGAATATCAGCTTTGGTATTATGGTCACCGCAGTTAACCACTTTATCCCCGTTTTTTGGCGCCAAAACATTTCCTCTTCGGCAAGGCATCGGCTGTGAATTGCTTGTGCATGAGATAATGCCAATTGATTGTTTGGATTTTGTTGACAGCAGTAAAGCCTCCTCTTTTACATGTACCTCCCGTTCAGCTGCTTGAACTTTGGAAAAAACATTCCCAAACACCGTACGGTTCCAATTTTTTAGCTCCGCTTTCAATCGTTTGAGCTTGCAAGCAAAGATGAAGAGAGGCGGTCCAGCACAATGTAAAGACCAATTTTTTCCACTACCTGCAAAAATCTCTTATACACAGTCTAGATGTGTATAAGAGACAGGCCTTTGGGCCTGTTGTAACGTCGTTTGACACTTTGATAAGGAGAGGTGAATGATCTGAGCACGTCTTGATGAGGTGTTCGACGTTAATGTTGCGGAAGGCAGCTCCAGGAATTCATTGTTGCATACGAACCGGTCCAATCTTTTCCACACCATGCCTCCCGTCCTGTTGCCCCTCCAAGTATATTTGCAACCTTGGAAGGCAATGTCCATCAATCCACAATCTTGAAGGCAGTCATTAAATTCCGTCATGGCTTCAACATCGAGTGAGCTGCCACCTTTGCTCTATTCGTCCGAGCTGGAAATGACATTGAAATCTCCCCCAACCAGCCATGGAGAGTGAGGTTGGATAGTCCGGAGGGCCTCCCAAAGTTCTCGTCTTTCAGCCTTAGTACACTTTGCATAAATGAAAGAGATTTCCACTGTTGTATGTAGGATGGTAGGAGCAAGAATGATGTATAAGAGACAGGTCAGAACCCCCATTTTAGTTTCTGACGGACCCCTTATTCCAAAAAACCCAAATCTTCCCGTTAGAGTTAGATTGACAACAATCAAACCCTAACTTGTGGGCAAAAAGAGAAATCCTTGCTTTGTCCACCATAGGCTCCATTAAAGCAAGAATGTTTATTCTGTTTTGTGTAACTAGCAACTTTAACCTACGAATGGAAGGTTTATTACCTATTCCTCTTATATTCCAAGCTAAAACACTATCCATTAACAATGAGGAGAGAGGGACGGATTGGAAGGTTTCTTAGCCAGCCTAGTTCGCATAGGCCTTGGCATATTGTAAATGAATGTCGTTTACGTCTACTTTTCCTCTTGGACGAAGGTTGACTCACCGGTTGCAATTGAGCGGGAGATGGTTGCTGGTTGTCATGAGCTGTCTCTTTGGTGGTGGTGGTTCTGCCAGGGGTGATCAACTCCTCCGCAGCTGTTGGAAGGTGTGAATTTGGTGGCTTTGTACCCGAGGGGCCCGGGTCCGTGCTAGGAAGTGGAGTCCATTTTTTGGTAGCCTTTTGTGTTTGCTGGGGTTGTGGGACGTTTTTTGGGATGGTAAAGAGAGAGATGCTCATACCAATTGGAATTTAAGAATGCAGCTCTGCAATCCAATGATTATGAAACCAATTTTGTGAGTGAAGATAAAGGTCACTGGAATATTTTCATAGTTTGATTTTCTGCCATCTTCCATTCGTACCAACACCAATCCAAACTCGCGAAGGTAAAATTGCAACTAGATCAATTTCTACACATACCTTAGATGTGTTCGGCCGAGTGAAATTGCGGGTAGCCAAGTCCAACTTTAGTGGCGTACCAACTGCTTGTACGATGCTAAAAATGGAGTGTTTATTGTAGAAGACTGCTGGGAGGCCCTCCAATGTTATCCACACGAGCACGATGGATAAGGTTCTATCTCCGGCGTGAAAAGAGGGTGCCATTTAAGAACACGCATGAAAAAACCATTGATGAACCATGTGGCTTTAAGCCAGCACCTTAGATAATCTTCTTCTAATGTAAAGCGAATCATGACATGCTTGTGATCAATATAGCCTCTTGTGAAGTTACCTTTGAAACCAATAGTGTGGAAACTTTTGCGGAGTAATTCCATGTTAGGCTTGCCTCAAGCGGAAATGACCAACCAAAGTGTGTTTAAATGGAGCAGCCACTTTTGAATTTCATCCTCGGAGAAGAAGACGGCCGGCTGTCTCTTATAGCCACATTGAAGCTTTTTCAGCGGTTGTTCTGGTTGTGCGTCTATTGTTCTACCCAATAAAGCTTGTGCAAATGATTTAGACTGTTGCCCCCCAGCAATAGGCTGGAGGGCATCACCCTCGGCCATTGCAAAGATTCTAGGAAAAAAGGAAAAAAAAAACTAGAGAGAGAGAGAGGTTTTAGAGATAAGGAGGAGAGTTTTTTCGATTAGATCACCTTTCTAGTTTCTTCAGATATCGAGTAGTGACTCCATCTCCTTTATTAGTTCTCAATCTTGTTTGATTGTATCTCCATTTGCGACTCACAATATATTACGATTAGTCGACTTTCTTAGTTCTCAATATCTTACGATTACACTTCTTCCTTTGTTATTAAGCTAATATAGTTGCCTCCGTTCTCTTTCGAATGCGAGTAGATCATTCATTTGATCAAAATCTTTTGTGCACAGGTCCCACACATGGTTCTCAATCTAGTCTAACAAAGTCATGTATTAGGGGCTTATCATCCGTTATTAGATATTCTTATCTTTTCAACTTGTAAGTCGATTAGATTACCTTTCTAGTTTCTTAATTATCTCTCTAATATTTTATCATGTGATCTCCTTTTGCGATGCATAACATAGAACAGTTAGTCAATTTCTTGGCTGTCAATATCGAACGATCGTAACTTCTTCCTTACTCGTAAAGCAAGTTTGATCGGCCTCATTTCTCTAGATTCCTTTGCAAATGCTATTAGATGATGTATTAGTTCTCAATCTTCAAGGAATAGGTCCAGCGCATGGTTCTTAATCCATTCTTCTTAAAACATATTTATGTTCTTACCTTGTGAAATTTGATCTCATATCTTTTCCAAATGTGCTACGATTGGAGCTCCTCTCATATTTCATAATCTTACACAACTATTCTCCTTTCTTTGTTCTGAATTGCATATGTTATGTCTACTTTTGTTGTTCTTTGTATAGCTCGATTAGTCAAATTTCTTAGTTCTCAATATTGTACGATTATCACTTCTTCCTTTGTCATTATACAAGGTGTAATTAGCTTCATTTCTCAGTTCTTTTTCAAATAAGGTCAGATAATCATATTTTGTTCAAATTCTTTTTCAATTTGAACTGATTCTTGGTTCTTAAACTAGAATAATTAAATCACATTTTACGTTGTTATCATGAGTTATTAGAACTTATTATGTTTCTAGATGTACTTTGTTGAGAACTCCATAGATTTCTTGTTTCTTAATCTTATGCGACTTGATCCTAGTTATAGTTCTCAATATCGTACGAGTACAAATCCTTCCACTGTGATTAAGCACGTATACCTGGCCTCATTTCTCACTTATTAGTTCAAAACTATCATATTATATTTTAGTTCTTATTCATTTATGCAGAGTTATCACTCATGGTTCTTAATTTGGCCAAATCAAATCGCATTTTAAGTTCTTGTCTTGAGTTATGAGATTTATTTTTATAAGAACTCCTGTTCTATTTCTTAATCTGATATGACTCGATCTACTTTGTTAGTTCTTAATCCGGTACGATTAGATCTCCTTTACTGTGTCATAATATAGTACGATTAGACCCTTTCTTTCTTCTCAATATCGTACTATTACGATATCTTCCTTAATCATTGTGCAGGCATAATTAATAGGCATCATTTCTCAGTTCTTTTTCTTGTACGATTAGATAATCTCTTAATTATAAATCTTTAATGAATACGATTAGATAATTTCTACAGTTCTTTTTAAATCTGGTACTACTACTTATCCTTTATTAGTTCTCAACCTTGTTTGATTGTGTCTCCTTTTGCGACTCACAATATATTACGATTAGTCTACTTTCTTAGTTCTCAATATCTTACGATTACACTTCTTCCTTAGTTATTTAGCAAATATAGTTGCCTCCGTTCTCTTTCAATTACGATTAGATCATTCATTTGATCTAAATCTTTTGTGCACAGGTCCCACACATGGTTCTCAATCTAGTCTAACTAAGTCATGTATTAGGGCCTTATCATCCGTTATTAGATATTCTTATCTTTTCAACATGTATGTCGATTAGATCACCATTCTAGTTTCTTAATTATCTCCCTAATATTTTATCATGTGATCTCCTTTTGCGATGCATAACATAGAACAGTTAGTCAATTTCTTGGCTGTCAATATCGAACGATCCCAACTTCTCCCTTACTCGTAAAGCAAGTTTGATCGGCCTCATTTCTCTATTCTTTTGCAAAGGTGATATGCTATTAGATGACGTATTATTTCTGAATCTTCAAGCAATAGGTCCAGCGCATGGTTCTTAATCCATTCTTATTAAAACATATTTATGTTCTTACCTTGTGAAATTTGATCTTATATCTTTTCCAAATGTGCTACGATTGGAGGTCCTCTCATATTTCATAATCTTACACAACTAATCTCGTTTCTTTGTTCTGAATTGCATATGTTATGTCTCCTTTTGTTGTTCATTGTATAGCTCGATTAGTCGAATTTCTTAGTTCTCAATATTGTACGGTTATCACTTCTTCCTTTGTCATTATACAAGGTGTAATTGGCTTTATTTCTCAGTTCTTTTTCAAATAAGGTCAGATAATCATCTTTTGTTCAAAGTCTTTTTCAATTTGAATTGATTCTTGGTTCTTAAGCTAGCGTAATTAAATCACATTTTACTTTGTTATCATGAGTTATTAGAACTTATTGTGTTTCTAGATGTACTTTGTTGAGAACTCCTTTTCCGTTTCATTTAATCTTATGCAACTTAATCCCAGTTATTAGTATTTAATCTTGTACGATTTGTCCCCTTTCTTAGTTCTCAATATCGTACGAGTACAACTCCTTCCACTGTGATTAAGCACGTATACTTGGCCTCATTTCTCAGTTATTTCTTCAAAACCATCATATTATATTGTATTTCTTATTCTTTTGTGCAGAGTTATCACTCATGGTTCTTAATTTGGCCAAATCAAATCGCATTTTAAGTTCTTGTCTTGAGTTATGAGATTTATTTTTATAAGAACTCCTGTTCTATTTCTTAATCTGATATGACTCGATCTACTTTGTTAGTTCTTAATCCTGTACGATTAGATCTCCTTTACTGTGTCATAATATAGTACGATTAGACCTTTCTTTCTTCTCAATATCGTACTATTACGATATCTTCCTTAATCATTGTGCAGGCATAATTAATAGGCATCATTTCTCAGTTCTTTTTCTTATACGATTAGATAATCTCTTAATTATAAATCTTTACGCAATGAATACGATTAGATAATTTCTCAGTTCTTTTTAAATCTGGTACGACTACTTCTCCTTTATTAGTTCTCAACCTTGTTTGATTGTGTCTCCTTTTGCGACTCACAATATATTACGATTGGTCGACTTTCTTAGTTCTCAATATCTTACGATTACACTTCTTCCTTAGTTATTTAGCTAATATAGTTGCCTCTGTTCTCTTTCGAATGCGATTAGATCATTCATTTGATCGAAATCTTTTGTGCACAGGTCCCACACATGGTTCTCAATCTAGTCTAACTAAGTCACGTATTAGGGGCTTATCATCCGTTATAAGATATTCTTATCTTTTCAACATGTATGTCGATTAGATCACCTTTCTAGTTTCTTAATTGTCTCCCTAATATTTGATCTCATATCTTTTCCAAATGTGCGATGATTGGAACTTCTCTCATGTTTCATAATCTTACACGACTAATCTCCTTTCTTTGTTCTGAAATGCTGATGTTATGTCTCCTTTTGTTGTACTCATTGTAAAGCTCGATTAGTCGTATTTCTTAGTTCTCAATATCGAACGATTATCACTTCTTCCATTGTCGTTACACAAGGTGTGTAATTGGCTTCATTTCTCAATTTTTTTCAAATAAGGTTGGATAATCAACTTAAGTTGAAACTCTTTTTCAATTTGAACTGATTCTTGGTTCTTAATCTAGCATAATTGAATCACATTTTACGTTTTTATCAAGAGTTTTTAGAATCTTACACGGCTAATCTCCTTTCTTTGTTCTGAATTGCATATGTTATGTCTCCTTTTGTTGTTCATTGTATAGCTCGATTAGTCGCATTTCTTAGTTCTCAATATTGTACGATTATCACTTCTTCCTTTGTCATTACACAAGGTGTGTAATTGGCTTCATTGCTCATTTCTTTTTCAAATAAGGTTAGATAATCATCTTTTGTTCAAACTCTTTTTTAATTTGAACTGATTCTTGGTTCTTAATCTATTATAATTAAATCAAATTTTACGTTGTTAGCTCATGAGTTGATAGCACTTATTATGTTTCTACATGACTTTGTTGAGAACTCCATTCTTGTTTCTTAATCTTATGCAACTTGATCCCAGTTATTAGTATTTAATCTTTTACGATTTGTCCCCTTTCTTAGTTCTCAATATCGTACGAGTACAACTCCTTCCACTGTGATTAAGCAGGTATACTTGGCCACATTTCTCACTTATTTCTTCAAAACCATCATTTTATATTTAGTTCTTATTCTTTTATGCAGAGTTATCACTCATGGTTCTTAATTTGGCCAAATCAAATCACATTTTAAGTTCTTATCTTGAGTTACGAGATTTGCTTTTGCAAGAACTCCTGTTCTATTTCTTAATCTGGTATGACTCGATCTACTTTGTTAGTTCTTAATCCTGTACGATTAGATCTCCTTTACTGTGTCATAATATGGTACGATTAGACCATTTCTTTCTTCTCAATATCGTACTTTTACGATTTCTTCCTTAATCATTGTGCAGACCAAATGCGCTAGTTAATAGGCCTCATTTCTCAGTTCTTTTTCTTATACGATTAGATAATCTCTTAATTATAAATCTTTAATGAATACGACCCGCTCTTGGTTTTTTATAATCTAGTACTACTACTTCTCCTTTATTAGTTCTCAACCCTGTTTGATTTTATCTCCTTTTGCGACTCACAATATATTACAATTAGTCGACTTTCTTAGTTCTCAATATCTTACGATTACACTTCTTCCTTAGTTATTAAGCTAATATAGTCGCCTCCGTTCTCTTTCGAATGCGATTAGATCTTTCATTTGATCTAAATCTTTTGTGCACAGGTCCCACACATGGTTCTCAATCTAGTCTAACTAAGTCACGTATTAGAGGCTTATCATCCGTTATTAGATTTTCTTATCTTTTCAGCATATATGTCGATTAGATAAACTTTCTAGTATCTTAATTATCTCCCTAATATTTTATCATGTGGGTTCTCCTTTTGCGATTCATAACATAGAACAGTTAGTCAATTGCTCTTCGCTCTCAATATCGAACGATCGCAACTTCTTCCTTACTCGTAAAGCATGTTTGAACGGCCTGATTTATCTATTCTTTTGCAAATGCTATTAGATGCTGTATTAGTCCTAAATCTTCAAGGAATAGGTCCATCGCATGGTTCTTAATCCATTCTTATTAAAACATATTTATGTTCTTACCTTGTGAAATTTGATCTCATATCTTTTCCAGATGTTCTATGATTGGAACTCCTCTCATATTTCATAATCTTACACGACTAATCTCCTTTCTTTGTTCTGTGAATTGCTAATGTTATGTCTCCTTTTGTAGTTTATTGAATAGCACAATTAGTCGCATTTCTTTGATCTCAATATTGTACGATTATCACTTCTTCCTTTGTCATTACACAAGGTGTGTAATTGGCTTCATTTCTCAGTTCTTTTAGAAATAAGGTTAGACAATCATCTTTTGTTCAAACTCTTTTTTCAATTTGAACTGATTCTTGGTTCTTAATCTAGCAATAATTAAATCACATTTTACGTTGTAATCATGAGTTGTTAGAATTTATTACGTTTCTACATGTACTTTGCTGAGAACTCCTTTCTTGTTTCATAATCTTATGCGACTTGATCCCAGTTATTAGTATTTAATCTTGTACGATTTGTCCCCTTTCTTAGTTCTCAATATCGTACGAGTACAACTCTTTCCACTGTGATTAAGCACGTATACTTGTCCTCATTTCTCACTTATTTCTTCAAAACCATCATATTAAATTTTAGTTCTTATTCTTTTATGCATAGTTATCACTCATGGTTCTTAATTTGCCCAAATCAAATCGCATTTTGAGTTCTTATCTTGAGTTACGAGATTTACTTTTGCAAGAACTCCTGTTCTATTTCTTAATCTGGTATGACTCGATCTACTTCGTTAGTTCTTAATCCTGTACGATTAGATGTCCTTTACTGTGTCATAATATGGTACGATTAGACCCTTTCTTTCTTCTCAATATCGTACTTTTACGACGATCGTTTCTTCCTTAATCATTGTGGAGGCATAATTAATAGGCCTTATTTCTCAGTTCTTTTTCTTATACGATTAGGTAATCTCTTAATCATAAATCTTTAATGAATACGACCAGCTCTTGGTTCTTTTTAAATCTAGTACGACTACTTCTCCTTTATTAGTTCTCAACCTTGTTTGATTGTATCTCCTTTTGCGACTCACAATATATTACGCTAGTCGACTTTCTCCGTTCTCAATATCTTACGATTACACTTCTTCCTTAGTTATTAAGCTAATATAGTTGCCTCCGTTCTCTTTCGAATGCGATTAGATCATTCAATTGATCTAAATCTTTTGTGCACAGGTCCCACGCATGGTTCTCAATCTAGTCTAACTATGTCACGTATTAGGGGCTTAACATCCGTTATTAGATATTCTTATCTTTTCAACATGTATGTCGATTAGATCACGTTTCTAGTTTCATAATTGTCTCCCTCTTATTTTATCATGTGTTCTCCTTTTGCGATTCTAATAACATAGAATAGTTAGTCAATTTCTTGGCTTTAAATATCGAACGATCGCAACTTCTTCATTGCTCGTAAATCATGTTTGAACGGCCTCATTTCTATATTCTTTTGCAAATGCTATTAGATGATGCATTAGTTCTAAATCTTCAAAGAATAGGTCCAGGGCATGGTTCTTAATCCATTCTTATTAAAACATATTTATGTTCTTACCCTGTGAAATTTGATCTCAAATCTTTTCCAAATGTGCTATGATTGGAACTCCTCGCATATTTCATAATCTTACACGACTAATCTCCTTTCTTTGTTCTGTCAAATGCATATGTTATGTCTCATTTTGTTCTTCATTATATAGTTCGGTTAGTCGTATTTCTTAGTTCTCAATATTGTACGATTATCACTTCTTCCTTTGTCTTTACACAAGGTGTGTACTTGGCTTCAATTCTCAGTTCTTTTACAAATAAGGTTTGATAATCATCTTCTGTTCAAACTCTTTTTCTATTTGAACTGATTCTTGGTTCTTAATCTAGCATAATTAAATCACATTTTACGTTGTTATCATGAGTTGTTAGAACTTATTACGTTTCTACATGTACTTTGCTGAGAACTCCTTTCATGTTTCTTAATCTTATGCGACTTGATCCCAGTTGTTAGTATTTAATCTTGTACGATTTGTCCCCTTTCTTTGTTCTCAATATCGTACGAGTACAACTCCTTCTACTGTGATTAAGCACGTATACTTGGCCTCATTTCTCACTTATTTCTTCAAAACTATCATATTATATTTTAGTTCTTATTCTTTTATGCATAGTTAGCACTCATGGTTCTTAATTTTCCCAAATCAAATCGCATTTTGAGTTCTTATCTTCAGCTACGAGATTTAATTTTGCAAGAACTCCTGTTCTGTTTCTTAATCTGGTATGACTCGATCTACATTGTTAGTTCTTAATCCTGTACGATTAGATGTCCTTTACTGTGTCATAATATGGTACGATTAGACCCTTTCTTTCTAGATATGTCTCATATCATACTTTTACGATTTCTTCCTTTATCATTGTGCAGGCATAATTAATAGGCCTCATTTCTCAGTTCTTTTTCTTATACGATTAGATAATCTCTTAATTATAAATCTTTAATGAATACGACCCGCTCTTGGTTCTTTTTAAATCTAGTACGACTACTTCTCCTTTATTAGTTCTCAACCTTGTTTGATTTTATCTCCATTTGCGACTCACAATATATTACGCTTAGTCGACTTTCTTAATCTCAATATCTTACGATTACACTTCTTCCTTAGTTATTAAGCTAATATAGTTGCCTCCATTCTCTATCGAATGTGATTAGATCATTCATTTGATCTAAATCTTTTGTGAACAGGTCCCACGCATGGTTCTCAATCTAGTCTAACTAAGTCACGTATTAGGGGCTTATCATCCGTTATTAGATATTCTTAGAACAAATCAACATGTATGTCAATTAGATCACCTTTCTAGTTTCTTAATTGTCTCCCTAATATTTTATAGGCCATGTGTTCACCTTTTGCGATTCATAACATAGAACAGTTAGTCAATTTCTTGGCTTTCAATATCGAACGATCGCAACTTCTTCATTACTCGTAAAGCAAGTTTGATCGGTCTCATTTCTCTATTCTTTTGCAAATGCTATTAGATGATGCATTAGTTCTAAATCTTCAAGGAATAGGTCCAGCGCATAGTTCTTAATCCATTCTTATTAAAACATATTTATGTTCTTACCCTGTGAAATTTGATCTCATATCTTTTCCAAATGTGCTATGATTGGAACTCCTCTCATATTTCATAATCTTACACGACTAATCTCCTTTCTTTGTTCTATCAAATGCATATGTTATGTCTCCTTTTGTTCTTCATTATATAGTACGGTTAGTCGCATTTTCTTAGTTCTTAATATTGTACGATTATCACTTCTTCCTTTGTCATTACACAAGGTGTGTAATTGGCTTCAATTCACAGTTCTTTTCCAACTAAGGTTTGAAAATCATCTTTTGTAAGTTCAAAATCTTTTTCAATTTGAACTGATTCTTGTTTCTTAATCTAGCATAATTAAATCACATTTCACGTTGTTATCATGAGTTGTTAGAACTTATTACGTTTCTACATGTACTTTGCTGAGAACTCCTTTCATGTTTCTTAATCTTACGCGACTTGATCCCAGTTATTCGTATTTAATCTGGTACGATTTGTCCCCTCTCTTAGTTCTCAAAATCGTACGAGTACAACTCCTTCCACTGTGATTAAGCACGTATACTTGGCCTCATTTCTCACTTATTTCTTCAAAACCATAATGTTATATTTTAGTTCTTATTCTTTTATGCATAGTTATCACTCATGGTTCTTAATTTCCCCAAATCAAATCGCATTTTAAGTTCTTATCTAGAGTTACGAGATTTACTTTTGTAAGAATTCCTGTTCTATTTCTTAATCTGATATGACTCGATCTACTTTGTTAGTTCTTAAACCTGTACGATTAGATCACCTTTACAGTGTCATAATATAGTAACGATTAGACCCTTTCTTTCTTCTCAATATCGTACTATTACGATTTCTTCCTTAATCATTGTGCAGGCATAATTAATAGGCCTCATTTCTCAGTTCTTTTTCTTATACGTTTAGATAATCTCTTAATTATAAATCTTTAATGAATACGACCCGCTCTTGGTTCTTTTTAAATCTAGTACGACTACTTCCCCTTTATTAGTTCTCAACCTTGTTTGATTGTATCTCCATTTGCGACTCACAATATATTACGATTAGTCGACTTTCTTAGTTCTCAATATCTTACGATTACATTTCTTCCTAAGTTATTAAGCTAATATAGTTGCCTCCGTTCTCTTTCGAATGCGATTAGATCATTCATTTGATCTAAATCTTTTGTGCACAGGTCCCACGCATGGTTCTCAATCTAGTCTAACTAAGTCACGTATTGGGGGCTTATCATCTGTTATTATATATTCTTATATTTTCAACATGTATGTCGATTAGATCACCTTTCTAGTTTCAGATTAATTATCTCCCTAATATTTTATCATGTGTTCTCCTTTTGCGATTCATAACATAGAACAGTTAGTCAATTTATTGGATCTCAATATCGAACGATCGCAACTTCTTCCTTGCTCGTAAAGCAAGTTTGATCGGCCTCATTTCTCTATTCTTTTGAAAATGCTATTAGATGATGTATTAGTTCTTAAAACTTCAAGGAATAGGTCCAGAGCATGGTTCTTAATCCATTCTTATTAAAACATATTTATGTTCTTACCTTGTGAAATTTGATCTCATATCTTTTCCAAATGTGCTATGATTGGAACTCCTCTCATATTTCATAATCTCACACGATTAATCCCTTTTCTTTGTTCTGTGAATTGCAAATGTTATGTCTCCTTTTGTTGTTCATTGAATAGCACGATTAGTCAAATTTCATAGTTCTCAATATTGTACGATTATCACTTCTTCTAGTGTTATTACACAAGGTGTGTAATTGGCTTCATTTCTCAGTTCTTTTACAAGAAAATAAGGTTAGATAATCATCTTTTGTTCAAACTCTTTTTCAATTTGAACTGATTCTTGGTTCTTAATCTAGCATAATTAAATCGCATTTTACGTTGTTATCATAAGTTGTTAGAACTTATTATGTTTCTACATGTACTTTGCTGAGAACCCCTTTCTTGTTTCATAATCTTATACGACTTGATCACAGTTATTAGTATTTAATCTTGTACGATTTGTCCCCTTTGTTGGTTCTCAATATCGTACGAGTACAACTCCTTCCACTGTGATTAAGCACGTATACTTGGCCTCATTTCTCACTTATTTCTTCAAAACCATCATATTATATTTTAGTTCTTATTCTTCTATACATAGTTATCACTCATAGTTCTAAATTTGGCCAAATGAAATCGTATTTTAAGTTCTTATCTAGAGTTACGAGATTTGCTTTTGTCAGAACTCCTGTTCTATTTTCTTAATCTGGTATGACTCGATCTACTTTGTTAGTTCTTAATCCTGTACGATTATCAGAACCTCCTTTACTGTGTCATAATATAGTACGATTAGACCCTTTCTTTCTTCTCAATATCGTACTATTACGATTTCTTCCTTAATCATTGTGCAGGCATAATTTGCAGGCCTTGTTTCACAGTTCTTTTTCTTATACGATTAAATAATCTCTTAATTATAAATCTTTATTGAATACGACCCGCTCTTGGTTTTTTAAAATCCAGTACGACTACTTCTCCTTTATTAGTTCCCTACCCTGTTTGATTTTATCTCCTTTTGCGACTCACAATATATTACGATTAGTTGACTTTCTTAGTTCTCAATATCTTACGATTACACAAAAGATGATTATCTAACCTTATTTGTTTCGAAAAGATATGAGATCAAATTTCACAAGGTAAGAACATAAAAGATCACCTTTCTTGTTTCTTAGTTGTCTCCCTAATATTTTATCATGTGTTCTTCTTTTGCCATTCATAACATAGAACAGTTAGTCAATTTGTTGGCTCTCAATATCGAATTATCGCAACTTCTTCCTTACTCGTAAAGCATGTTTTATCGGCCTCATTTCTCAAGTCTTTTGCAAATGCTATTAGATGATGTATTAGTTCTAAATCTTCAAGGAATAGGTCCAGCGCATGGTTCTTAATCCATTCTTATTAAAACATATTTATGTTCTTACCTTGTGAAATTTGATCTCATATCTTTTCCAAATGTGCTTTGATTGGAACTCCTCTCATATTTCATAATCTTACACGACTAATCTCCTTTCTTTGTTCTGCGAATTGCATATGTTTTGTATCCTATTGTTGTTCATTTTATAGCACAATCAGTCGCATTTCTTAGTTCTCAATATTGTACGATTATCACTTCTTCCTTTGTCATTACACAAGGTGTGTAATTGGCTTCATTAAATTCTCAGTTCTTTTACAAATAAGGTTAGATAATCATCTTTTGTTCAAATCGTTCAGGATTTGAACTGAGAAAGGAGTTCTTAATCTAGCATAATTAAGAACCATTTTATGTTGTTATAAAAGAAATGTTAGAACTTATTAAGATCTTGATGTACTAAGAAAGAGAACTCCTTTCTTGTTTCATAATCTTATACGACTTGATCCCAGTTATTAGTATTTAATCTTGTACGATTTATCGTACTTTGTTGAGAAAGAATATCGTACGAGTACAACTCCTTCCACTGTGATTAAGCACGTATACTTGGCCTCATTTATCACTTATTTCTTCAAAACCATTATATTATATTTTAGTTCTTATTCTTTTATACATAGTTATCACTCATGGTTCTTAATCTGGTATGACTCGATCTACTTCGTTAGTTCTTAATCCTGTACGATTACACCTCCTTTACTGTGTCATAATATGGTACAATAGACCCTTTCTTCTTTCTCAATATCGTACTATTGAACAATTTCTTCCTTAATCATTGTGCAGGCATAATTAATAGGCCTCATTTCTCAGTTCTTTTTCTTATACGATTAGATAATCTCTTAATTATAAATCTTTAATGAATACGACCCGCTCTTGGTTCTTTTTAAATCTAGTACGACTACTTCCCCTTTATTAGTTCTCAACCTTGTTTAATTGTATCTCCTTTTGCGACTCACAATATATTACGATTAGTCGACTTTCTTAGTTCTCAATATCTTACGATTACATTTCTTCCTAAGTTATTAAGCTAATATAGTTGCCTCCGTTCGATTTCGATTGCGATTAGATATTCATTTGACCTAAATCTCGTCATTGAGAAGGTCCCACGCATGGTTCTCAATCTAGTCTAACTAAGTCACGTATTAGGGGCTTATCATCTGTTATTATATATTCTTATCTTTTCAACATGTATGTCGATTAGATCACCTTTCTAGTTTCTTAATTATCTCCCTAATATTTTATCATGTGTTCTCCTTTTGATCTCGATTCATAACATAGAACAGTTAGTCAATTTATTGGATCTCAATATCGAACGATCGCAACTTCTTCCTTGCTCGTAAAGCAAGTTTGATCGGCCTCATTTCTCTATTCTTTTGAAAATGCTATTAGATGATGTATTAGTTCTAAAACTTCAAGGAATAGGTCCAGAGCATGGTTCTTAATCCATTCTTATTAAAACATATTTATGTTCTTACCTTGTGAAATTTGATCTCATATCTTTTCCAAATGTGCTATGATTGGAACTCCTCTCATATTTCATAATCTCACACGATTAATCACTTTTCTTTGTTCTGTGAATTGCAAATGTTATGTCTCCTTTTGTTGTTCATTGAATAGCACGATTAGTCAAATTTCATAGTTCCCAATATTGTACGATTATCACTTCTTCTAGTGTTATTACACAAGGTGTGTAATTGGCTTCATTTCTCAGTTCTTTTACAAATAAGGTTAGATAATCATCTTTTGTTCAAACTCTTTTTCAATCTTGAACTGATTCTTGGTTCTTAATCTAGCATAATTAAATCGCATTTTACGTTGTTATCATAAGTTGTTAGAACTTATTATGTTTCTACATGTACTTTGCTGAGAACCCCTTTCTTGTTTCATAATCTTATATGACTTGATCACAGTTATTAGTATTTAATCTTGTACGATTTGTCCCCTTTGTTGGTTCTCAATATCGTACGAGTACAACTCCTTCCACTGTGATTAAGCACGTATACTTGGCCTCATTTCTCACTTATTTCTTCAAAACCATCATATTATATTTTAGTTCTTATTCTTCTATACATAGTTATCACTCATAGTTCTAAATTTGGCCAAATGAAATCGTATTTTAAGTTCTTATCTAGAGTTACGAGATTTGCTTTTGTAATCGTGTGAGATTATGAAAACTGAGAAATGAGTTCTATTAATTATGCCTGCACAATGATTAATCCTGTACGTAATAGTACGATATTTTACTGTGTCATAATATAGTACGATTAGACCCTTTCCGATTTCTTCTCAATATCGTACTATTACGATTTCTTCCTTAATCATTGTGCAGGCATAATTTGCAGGCCTTGTTTCACAGTTCTTTTTCTTATACGATTAAATAATCTCTTAATTATAAATCTTTATTGAATACGACCCGCTCTTGGTTTTTTAAAATCCAGTACGACTACTTCTCCTTTATTAGTTCCCTACCCTGTTTGATTTTATCTCCTTTTGCGACTCACAATATATTACGATTAGTTGACTTTCTTAGTTCTCAATATCTTACGATTACACTTCTTCCTCAGTTATTAAGCTAATGTAGTCGCCTCCGTTCTCTTTCGAATGCGATTAGATCATTCATTTGATCTAAATCTTTTGTGCACAGGTCCCACGCTTGGTTCTCAATCTAGACTAACAAAGTCACGTATTAGGGGCTTATCATCCGTTATTAGATATTCTTATCTTTTCAACATGTATGTCGATTAGATCACCTTTCTTGTTTCTTAGTTGTCTCCCTAATATTTTATCTGATAGACATGTGTTCTTCTTTTGCCATTCATAACATAGAACAGTTAGTCAATTTGTTGGCTCTCAATATCGAATTATCGCAACTTCTTCCTTACTCGTAAAGCATGTTTTATCGGCCTCATTTCTCAAGTCTTTTGCAAATGCTATTAGATGATGTATTAGTTCTAAATCTTCAAGGAATAGGTCCAGCGCATGGTTCTTAATCCATTCTTATTAAAACATATTTATGTTCTTACCTTGTGAAATTTGATCTCATATCTTTTCCAAATGTGCTTTGATTGGAACTCCTCTCATATTTCATAATCTTACACGACTAATCTCCTTTCTTTGTTCTGCGAATTGCATATGTTTTGTATCCTATTGTTGTTCATTTTATAGCACAATCAGTCGCATTTCTTAGTTCTCAATATTGTACGATTATCACTTCTTCCTTTGTCATTACACAAGGTGTGTAATTGGCTTCATTTCTCAGTTCTTTTACAA
The DNA here is from genome assembly GCA_025175665.1 of Cinchona pubescens. Classification (NCBI taxonomy): domain Eukaryota; kingdom Viridiplantae; phylum Streptophyta; class Magnoliopsida; order Gentianales; family Rubiaceae; genus Cinchona; species Cinchona pubescens. Next base: position 4,335,278 of record JANKKI010000232.1, read on the forward strand.
ATAAGGTTAGATAATCATCTTTTGATTCAAACTCTTTTTCAATTTGAACTGATTCTTGGTTCTTAATCTAGCATAATTAAATCGCATTTTATGTTGTTATCATGAGTTGTTAGAACTTATTATGTTTCTACATGTACTTTGCTGAGAACTCCTTTCTTGTTTCATAATCTTATACGACTTGATCCCAGTTATTAGTATTTAATCTTGTACGATTAAGAACTTTGTTGGTTCTCAATATCGTACGAGTACAACTCCTTCCACTGTGATTAAGCACGTATACTTGGCCTCAAAAGATATCACTTATTTCTTCAAAACCATTATATTATATTTTAGTTCTTATTCTTTTATACATAGTTATCACTCATGGTTCTTAATCTGGTATGACTCGATCTACTTCGTTAGTTCTTAATCTGTCACGATTAGACCTCCTTTACTGTGTCATAATATGGTACAAATGACCTGTTCTTGAGACTCAATATCGTACTATTACAATTTCTTCCTTAATCATTGTGCAGGCATAATTAATAGAATAAGCCTCATTTCTCAGTTCTTTTTCTTATACGATTAGATAATCTCTTAATTATAAATCTTTAATGAATACGACCCGCTCTTGGTTCTTTTTAAATCTAGTACGACTACTTCCCCTTTATTAGTTCTCAACCTTGTTTAATTGTATCTCCTTTTGCGACTCACAATATATTACGATTAGTCGACTTTCTTAGTTCTCAATATCTTACGATTACATTTCTTCCTAAGTTATTAAGCTAATATAGTTGCCTCCGTTCGATTTCGATTGCGATTAGATCATTCATTTGACCTAAATCTTTTGTGCACAGGTCCCACGCATGGTTCTCAATCTAGTCTAACTAAGTCACGTATTAGGGGCTTATCATCCGTTATTATATATTCTTATCTTTTCAACATGTATGTCGATTAGATCACCTTTCTAGTTTCTTAATTATCTCCCTAATATTTTATCATGTGTTCTCCTTTTGCGATTCATAACATAGAACAGTTAGTCAATTTATTGGATCTTTATCAATATCGAACGATCGCAACTTCTTCCTTGCTCGTAAAGCAAGTTTGATCGGCCTCATTTCTCTATTCTTTTGAAAATGCTATTAGATGATGTATTAGTTCTAAAACTTCAAGGAATAGGTCCAGCGCATGGTTCTTAATCCATTCTTATTAAAACATATTTATGTTCTTACCTTGTGAAATTTGATCTCATATCTTTTCCAAATGTGCTATGATTGGAACTCCTCTCATATTTCATAATCTCACACGATTAATCCCTTTTCTTTGTTCTGTGAATTGCAAATGTTATGTCTCCTTTTGTTATTCATTGAATAGCACGATTAGTCGAATTTCTTAGTTCTCAATATTGTACGATTATCACTTCTTCTGGTGTCATTACACAAGGTGTGTAATTGGCTTCATTTCTCAGTTCTTTTACAAATAAGGTTAGATAATCATCTTTTGTTCAATCTCTTTTTCAATTTGAACTGATTCTTGGTTCTTAATCTAGCATAATTAAATCGTTCCATTTTACGTTGTTATCATAAGTTGTTAGAACTTATTATGTTTCTACATGTACTTTGCTGAGAACCCCTTTCTTGTTTCATAATCTTATACGACTTGATCCCAGTTATTAGTATTTAATCTTGTACGATTTGTCCCCTTTGTTGGTTCTCAATATCGTACGAGTACAACTCCTTCCACTGTGATTAAGCACGTATACTTGGCCTCATTTCTCACTTATTTCTTCAAAACCATCATATTATATTTTAGTTCTTATTCTTCTATACATAGTTATCACTCATAGTTCTAAATTTGGCCAAATGAAATCGTATTTTAAGTTCTTATCTAGAGTTACGAGATTTACTTTTGTTAGAACTCCTGTTCTATTTTCTTAATCTGGTATGACTCGATCTACTTTGTTAGTTCTTAATCCTGTACGATTATACCTCCTTTACTGTGTATAATATAGTACGATTAGACCCTTTCTTTCTTCTCAATATTGTACTATTACGATTTCTTCCTTAAGAAGAAAATAAATTGTGCAGGCATAATTTGCAGTACTTGTTTCACTGTTCTTTTTCTTATACGATTAAATAATGTATAACGAGTAAAGATTTTATTGAATACGACCCGCTCTTGGTTTTTTAAAATATAGTACGACTACTTCTCCTTTATTAGTTCCCTACCCTGTTTGATTTTATCTCCTTTTGCGACTCACAATATATTACGATTAGTTGACTTTCTTAGTTCTCAATATCTTACGATTACACTTCTTCCTCAGTTATTAAGCTAATATAGTCGCCTCCGTTCTCTTTCGAATGCGATTAGATCATTCATTTGATCTAAATCTTTTGTGCACAGGTCCCACGCTTGGTTCTCAATCTAGTCAAACTAAGTCACGTATTAGGGGCTTATCATCCGTTATTAGATATTCTTATCTTTTCAACATGTATGTCGATTAGATCACCTTTCAGTTTCTTAATTGTCTCCCTAATATTTAAGAATCATGTGTTCTTCTTTTGCCATTCATAACATAGAACATTTTAGAAGTCAATTTGTTGGCTCTCAATATCGAATTATCGCAACTTCTTCCTTACTCGTAAAGCATGTTTTATCGGCCTCATTTCTCAAGTCTTTTGCAAATGCTATTAGATGATGTATTAGTTCTAAATCTTCAAGGAATAGGTCCAGCGCATGGTTCTTAATCCATTCTTATTAAAACATATTTATGTTCTTACCTTGTGAAATTTGATCTCATATCTTTTCCAAATGTGCTTTGATTGGAACTCCTCTCATATTTCATAATCTTACACGACTAATCTCCTTTGTTTGTTCTGTGAATTGCATATGTTTTGTCTCCTTTTGTTGTTCATTATATAGTACGGTTAGTCGCATTTCTTAGTTCTCAATATCGTACGATTATCACTTCTTCCTTTGTCATTACACAAGGTGTGTAATTGGCTTCATTTCTCAGTTCTTTTACAAATAAGGTTAGATAATCATCTTTTGTTCAAACTCTTTTTCAATTTGAACTGATTCTTGGTTCTTAATAATCTAGCATAATTAAATCGCATTTTATGTTGTTATCATGAGTTGTTAGAACTTATTATGTTTCTACATGTACTTTGCTGAGAACTCCTTTCTTGTTTCATAATCTTATACGACTTGATCCCAGTTATTAGTATTTAATCTTGTACGATTTATCCCCTTTGTTGGTTCTCAATATCGTACGAGTACAACTCCTTCCACTGTGATTAAGCACGTATACTTGGCCTCATTTATCACTTATTTCTTCAAAACCATTATATTATATTTTAGTTCTTATTCTTTTATACATAGTTATCACTCATGGTTCTTAATCTGGTATGACTCGATCTACTTCGTTAGTTCTTAATCCTGTACGATTACACCTCCTTTACTGTGTCATAATATGGTACAATAGACCCTTTCTTCTTTCTCAATATCGTACTATTACAATTTCTTCCTTAATTATTGTGCAGGCATAATTAATAGGCCTCATTTCTCAGTTCTTTTTCTTATACGATTAGATAATCTCTTAGATTATAAATCTTTAATGAATACGACCCGCTCTTGGTTTTTTTTAAATCTAGTACGACTACTTCTCCAATATTAGTTCTCCACCTTGTTTGATTTTATCTCCTTTTGTGACTCACAATATATTACGATTAGTCGACTTTCTGAGTTCTCAATATCTTTCGATTACACTTCTTCCTTAGTTATTAAGCTAATATAGTTGCCTCCGTTCTCTTTCGAATGCGATTAGATCATTCATTTGATCTCAATCTTTTGTGCACAGGTCCCATGCATGGTTCTCAATCTAGTCTAACTAAGTCACGTATTAGGGGCTTATCATCCGTTATTAGATATTCTTATCTTTTCAACATGTATGTCGATTAGATGACCTTTCTAGTTTCTTAATTGTCTCCCTAATATTTTATCATGTGTTCTTCTTTTGCCATTCATAACATAGAACAGTTAGTCAATTTGTTGGCTCTCAATATCGAATTATCGCAACTTCTTCCTTACTCGTAAAGCATGTTTTAAAGAAAGATCGGCCTCATTTCTCAAGTCTTTTGCAAATGCTATTAGATGATGTATTAGTTCTAAATCTTCAAGGAATAGGTCCAGCGCATGGTTCTTAATCCATTCTTATTAAAACATATTTATGTTCTTACCTTGTGAAATTTGATCTCATATCTTTTCCAAATGTGCTTTGATTGGAACTCCTCTCATATTTCATAATCTTACACGACTAATCTCCTTTCTTTGTTCTGCGAATTGCATATGTTTTGTATCCTATTGTTGTTCATTTTATAGCACAATTAGTCGCATTTCTTAGTTCTTAATATTGTACGATTATCACTTCTTCCTTTGTCATGATACAATGTGTAATTGGCTTCATTTCTCAGTTCTTTTTCAAATAAGATTAGAAAATCTTGTTTTGTTGAAAGTCTTTTTCAGTTTGAACTGATTCTTGGTTCTTAATCTAGCATAATTAAATCACATTTTACGTTGATATCATGAGTTATTAGAACTTATTATGTTTCCACAGTGTACTTTGTTGAGAACTCATTTCTTGTTTCTTAATCTTATGCGACTTGATCCCATTTATTAGTATTTAATCTTGTACGATTTGTCCCCTTTCTTAGTTCTCAATATCGTACGAGTACAACTCCTTCCATTGTGATTAAGCACGTATAGTTGGCCTCATTACTCACTTATTTCCTCAAAACCATCATATTATATTTTAGTTCTTATTCTTTTATGCATAGTTATCACTCATGGTTCTTAATTTGGCCAAATCAAATAGTATTTTAAGTTCTTATCTTGAGTTACGTGATTTACTTTTATAAGAAACCCTGTTCCATTTCTTAATCTGATAGGACTCGATCAACTTTGTTTGTTCTTAATCCTGTACGATTAGATCTCCTTTACTGTGTCATAATATAGTACGATTAGACCCTTTCTTTCTTCTCAATATCGTACTATTACAATTTCTTCCTTAATCATTGTGCAGGCATAATTAATAGGCCTCATTTCCCAGTTCGTTTTCTTATAGCGATTAGATAATCTATTTATTATAAATCTTTAATGAATACGACCCGCACTTGGTTCTTTTTAAATCTAACATGACTAATTCTCCTTTTTTAGTTCTCAATCTTGTTTGATTGTTGTATCTCCTTTGGCGACTCACGATATATTACGATTACTCGACTTTCTGAGTTCTCAATATCTTAAGATTACACTTCTTCCTTAGTTATTAAGGTAATATGGTTGCCTCCGTTCTCTTTCGAATGTGATTAGATCATTCATTTGATCTAAATCTTTTGGGCACAGGTCCCACACATGGTTCTCAATCAACTCTAACTAAGTCACGACGTATTAGAGGCTTATCATCCGTTATTAGATATTCTTATCTTTTCAACATGTATGTCGATTAGATCACCTTTCTAGTTTCTTAATTATCTCCCTAATATTTTATCATGTGTTCTCCTTTTGCGATTCATAGAACAGTTAGTCAATTTTTCGGCTCTCAATATTGAACGATTGCAACTTCTTCCTTATTACTCGTAAAGCAAGTTTGATTGGCCTCATTTCTCTATTCTTTTGCAAATGCTATTAAATGAATGTATTAGTTCTAAATCTTGAAGGAATAGGTCCAGCAGCATGGTTTTTATCCATTCCTATTAAAACATATTTATGTTCGTACCTTGTGATAATTGATCTCATATCTTTTCCAAATGTGCTATGATTGGAACTCCTCTCATATTTCATAATCCTACACGACTAATCTCCTTTCTTTGTCCTGAATTGCATATATTATGTCTCCTTTTGTTGTTCATTATATAGCTTGATTAGTCGCATTTCTTAGTTATCAATATTGTACGATTATCACTTCTTCCTTTGTCATTGTACAAGGTGTAATTGGCTTCATTTCTCAGTTCTTTTCCAAATAAGGTTAGAAAATCATGTCTTGTTCAAAGTCTTTTTCAGTTTGAACTGATTCTTCGTTCTTTATCTAGCATAATTAAATCACATTTTACGTTGTTATATGAGTTATTAGAAGTACTTATTATGTTTCTGCATGTACTTTGCTGAGAACTCCTTTCTTGTTTCTTAATATTGTGCGACTTGATCCCAGTAGTTAGTATTTAATCTTGTACGATTTGTCCCCTTTCTTAGTTCTCAATATCGTACGAGTACAACTCCTTCCACTGTGATTAAGCACGTATGCTTGGCCTCATTCTCACTTATTTTTTCAAAACCATCATATTATATTTTAGTTCTTATTCTTTTATGCATAGTTATCACTCATGGTTCTTAATTTGGCCAAATCAAATCGCATTTTAAGCTCTTATCTTGAGTTACGAGATTTTCTTTTATAAGAACTCCAGTTCTATTTCTTAATCTGATATGACGCGATCGACTTTGTTAGTTCTTAATCCTGTACTATTAGATCTCTTTTACTGTGTCATAATAGAGTACGATTAGACCCTTTCTTTCTTCTCAATATCGTACTATTACAATTTCTTCCTTAATCATTGTGCAGGCATAATTAATAGGCCTCATTTCTCAGTTCTTTTTCTTATACGATTAGATAATCTCTTAATTATAAATCTTTAACGAATACGACCCACACTTGGTTCTTTTTAAATCTAACATGACTACTTCTCCTTTTTTAGTTCTCAATCTTGATTGATTGTTGTATCTTCTTTTGCGACTCACGATATATTACGATTACTCGACTTTCTTAGTTCTCAATATCTTGCGATTGCACTTCTTCCTTAGTTATTAAGGTAATATGGTTGCCTCCGTTCTCTTTCGAATGTGATTAGATCATTCATTTGATCTAAATCTTTTGGGCACAGGTCCCACACATGGTTCTCAATCAAGTCTAACTAAGTCACAACGTATTAGAGGCTTATCATCCGTTATTAGATATTCTTATCTTTTCAACATGTATGTCGATTAGATCACCTTTCTAGTTTCTTCATTATCTCCCTAATATTTTATCATGTGTTCTCCTTTTGCGATTCATAGAACAGTTAGTCAATTTCTTGGCTCTCAATATGAGATAAAAATGAACGATCGCAACTTCTTCCTTACTCGTAAAGCAAGTTTGATTGGCCTCATTTCTCTATACTTTTGCAAATGCTATTAGATGATGTATTAGTTCTAAATCTTCAAGGAATAGGTCCGGCTGCATGGTTCTTAATCCATTCTTATTAAAACATATTTATGTTGTTACCTTGTGAAATTTGATCTCATATCTTTTCCAAATGTGCTATGATTGGAACTCCTCTCATATTTCATAATCTCACACGACTGATCTCCTTTCTTTGTTCTAAATTGCATATGTATGTCTCCTTTTGTTGTTCATTGTATAGCTCGATTTGTCACATTTCTTAGTTCTCAATATTGTACGATTATCAATTCTTCCTTTGTCATTATACAAGGTGTAATTGGCTTCATTTCTCAGTTCTTTTTCAAAAAAGGTTAGATAATCATCTTTTGTTCAAAGTCTTTTTCAATTTGAACTGATTCTTGTTCTTAATCTAGCATAATTAAATCACATTTTACGTATTTTGTTATCAGGAGTTATTAGAACTTATTATGTTTCTGCATGTACTTTGCTGAGAACTCCTTTCTTGTTTCTTAATCTTATGCGACTTGATCCGAGTTGTTAGTATTTAATCTTGTACGATTTGTCCCCTTTCTTAGTTCTCAATATCGTACGAGTACAACTCCTGCCACTGTGATTAAGCACGTATACTTGGCCTAATTTTTCACTTATTTCTTCAAAACCATCATATTATATTTTAGTTCTTATTCTTTTATGCATAGTTATCACTCATGGTTCTTAATTTGGCCAAATCAAATCGCATTTTAAGTTCTTTCTTGAGTTACGAGATTTACTTTTATAAGAACTCCTGTAGTTCTTAATCTGATATGACTCAATCTACTTTGTTAGTTCTTAATTTTGTACGATTAGATCTCCTTTACTGTGCCATAATAGAGTACAATTAGACCCTTTCTTTCTTGTCAATATCATACTATTACAATTTCTTCCTTAATCATTGTGCAGGCATAATTAAATTAGGCCTCATTTCTCAGTTCTTTTTCTTATACGATTAGATAATCTTTTAATTATAAATCATTAATTAACACGACCCGCTCTTGGTTCTTTTTAAATCTAACGTGACTACTTCTCCTTTTTTAGTTCTCAATTTGATTGATTGTTCTATCTCCTTTTGCGACTCACGATATATTACGATTACTCGACTTTCTTAGTTCTCAATATCTTACGATTACACTTCTTCCTTAGTTATTAAGCTAAAATGGTTGCCTCCATTCTCTTTCGAATGTGATTAGATCATTCATTTGATCTAAATCTTTTGGGCACAGGTCCCACACATGGTTCTCAATCAAGTCTAACTAAGTCACAACGTATTAGAGGCTTATCATCCGTTATTAGATATTCTTATCTTTTCAAGATGTATGTCGATTAGATCACCTTTCTAGTTTCTTCATTATCTCCCTAATATTTTATCATGTGTTCTCCTTTTGCGATTCATAGAACAGTTAGTCAATTTCTTGGCTCTCAATATTGAACGATCGCAACTTCTTCCTTACTCGTAAAGCAAGTTTGATTGGCCTCATTTCTCTATACTTTTGCAAATGCTATTAGATGATGTATTAGTTCTAAATCTTCAAGGAATAGGTCCGGCTGCATGGTTCTTAATCCATTCTTATTAAAACATATTTATGTTCTTACCTTGTGAAATTTGATCTCATATCTTTTCCAAATGTGCTATGATTGGAACTCCTCTCATATTTCATAATCTCACACAACTGATCTCCTTTCTTTGTTCTAAATTGCATATGTATGTCTCCTTTTGTTGTTCATTGTATAGCTCGATTTGTCACATTTCTTAGTTCTCAATATTGTACGATTATCACTTCTTCCTTTGTCATTATACGAGGTGTAATTGGCTTCATTTCTCAATTCTTTTTCAAATAAGGTTAGATAATAATCTTTTGCTCAAAGTCTTTCTCAATTTGAACTGATTCTTGGTTCTTAATCTATTATAATTAAATCTAGTACATTTTACGTTGTTATCATAAGTTATTCGGACTTATTATGTTTCTACGTGTACTTTGTTGAGAACTCTTTTCTTGTTTCTTAATCTTATGCGGCTTGATCCCATTTATTAGTATTTAATCTTGTACGATTTGTCACCTTTCTTAGTTCTCAATATCGTACGAGTACAACTCCTTCTACTGTGATTAAGCACGTATACTTGGCCTCATTTCTCTCTTATTTCTTCAAAACCATCATATTATATTTTTGTTCTTTTTATTTTATGCATAGTTATCACTCATGGTTCTTAATTTGGCGAAATCAAATCACATTTTAAGTTCTTAGCTTGAGTTACGAGATTTACTTTTATAAGAACTGCTGTCCTATTTTCTTATCTGATATGACTCGATCTACTTTGTTAGTTCATAATCCTGTACGATTAGATCTACTTTACTATGTCATAATATAGTACGATTAGACCCTTTCTTTCTTCTCAATATCGAACTATTACAATTTATTCCGGAATATAATGAGATCTCCATTGCGCAGGCATAATTAATAGGCCTCATTTCTCAGTTCTTTTTCTTATACGATTAGATAATCTCTTAATTATAAATCTTTAATGAATTCAACCCGGTCTTGGTTCTTTTTAAATCTAATACGACTACTTCTCCTTTATTAGTTCTTAATCTTGTTTGATTGTTGTATCTCCTTTTACGACTCACAATATATTACGATTACTCGACTTTCTTAGTTCTCAATATCTTACGATTACGTTTCTTCCTTAGTTATTAAACAAATAAGGTTGCCTCCGTTCTCTTTCGAATGCGATTAGATCATTCATTTGATCTAAATCTTTTGTGATCAGGTCCCACACATGGTTCTCAATTTAGTCTAACTAAGTCACCATGTATTAGCGGCTTATCGTCCGTTATTAGATATTCTTATCTTTTCAACATGCATGTCGATTAGATCACCTTTCTAGTTTCTTAATTATCTCCCTAATATTTTATCATGTGTTATCCTTTTGCGATTCATAACTATAGAACAGTTAGTCAATTTCTTGGCTCACAATATCGAACGATCGCAACTTCTTCCTTACTCGTAAAGCAAGTTTGATTGGCCTCATTTCTCTATTCTTTTGCAAATGCTGTTAGATGATGTATTAGTTCTAAATCTTCAAAGAATAGGTCCAGCCGCATGGTTCTTAATCCTTTCCTATTAAAACATATTTATGTTCTTACCTTGTGAAATTTGATCTCATATCTTTTCCAAATGTGCTATGATTGGAACTCCTCTCATATTTCATAATCTCACACGGCTAATCTCCTTTCTTTGTTCTGAATTGCATATATTATGTCTCCTTTTGTTGTTCATCGATAGCTTGATTAGTCGCATTTCTTAGTTCTCAATAGTGTACGATTATCACTTCTTCCATTGTCATTATACAAGGTGTCATTGGCTTCATTTCTCAGATCTTTTCCAAATAAGGTTAGAAAATCATGTTTTGTTCAAAGTCTTTTTCAGTTTGAACTGATTCTCATGTTGGTTCTTAATCTAGCATAATTAAATCACATTTTATGTTGTTATCAGGAGTTATTAGAACTTATTATGTTTCTGCATGTACTTTACTGAGAACTCCTTTCTTGTTTCTCAATCTTATGCGACTTGATCCCAGTTGTTAGTATTTAATCTTGTACGATTTGTCCCCTTTCTTAGTTCTCAATATCGTACGAGTACAACTCCTGCCACTGTGATTAAGCACGTATACTTGGCCTCATTTCTCACTTATTTCTTCAAAACCATCATATTATATTTTTGTTCTTATTCTTTTATGCATAGTTATCACTCATGGTTCTTAATTTGGCCAAATCAAATAGCATTTTATATTCTTCTCTTGAGTTACGAGATTTACTTTTATAAGAACTCCTGTTCTATTTTCTTAATCTGATATGACTCGATCTACTTTGTTAGTACTTAATCCTGTACGATTAGATCTCTTTTACTGTGTCAAAATAGAGTACGATTAGACCCTTTCTTTCTTCTCAATATCCCTCGTACAATTACAATTTCTTGTTTAATCATTGTGCAGGCATAATTAAAAGTCCTCATTTCTCAGTTCTTTTTCTTATACGATTAGATAATCTTTTAACTATAAATCTTTAATTCACACGACCCGCTCTTGGTTCTTTTTAAATCTAACGTGACTACTTCTCCTTTTTTAGTTCTCAATCTTGATTGATTGTTGTAGCTCCTTTTGCGACTCACGATATATTACGATTACTCGACTTTCTTAGTTCTCAATATCTTACGATTACACTTCTTCCTTAGTTATTAAGCAAATTTGGTTGCCTCCATTCTCTTTCGAATGCGATTAGATCATTCATTTGATCTAAATCTTTTGTGCACTGGTCCTACACATGGTTCTCAATTTAGTCTAACTAAGTCACGACGTATTAGGGGCTTATCATCCGTTATTAGATATTCTTATCTTTTCAACATGTATTATTGGTCCCAAAGCAACCTAAGAGGGGGGTGAATTAGGTTTCTTAAAAATTACCCCCTTGCTTTCAGAAAATAGTGAGCTTTTTAATTTAAATGCAGATATAATAAATTTACTAGAACAAGTAAAGTAAAGAGAGAAAAATTGAACAAACAATACTTCCAAGCTAGCAAGCTTGAAGTATCAAATCTTTTGAATGCTTCACACACTTGGTGAGCCAATAATCTTTACAAAGTTGGGAAGTTCTTGCTCACACTAAAACTCTTTTTAGTTGAGCCTAGGATCTTACTTACAACCACACTTTCATACAAGAATATCACTCCACTCAAAGTTGAATTTGCACTCACAACTTCACACTAATACAACAAAGCACTATAGTCAATTTGCACTCAAATTACTCTTTTCTAAGGCTTTTATTCACTGTATTAGATGATATTTTCAGGTTATTAAAGCACCTATTTATAAGAGCAATAAATAGTGGTTTCAACTACTTCCTAACGGCTAAGTAATAAATGCACAAAAAATAGCCGTTGGGGTTTCGGACGTCCGAGAGAGATTGAATGCGTATCATTGTTCCTGCAAAAGCTTGTTTTACAGAGTTAAGTGTTCATGTCATCATCAAAATAAGGTTTGGAAAACATCAATCTCCCCCTTTTTGATGATGACAAACCTCAATTGGATATGACTAATCAATTTGCAATATATCATAATTGGATATCAATTATCAACATATCAATCATATCAAAGCACAACATATCAATCATATCAAAGCACAATAATATAACTACTCCCCCTTTTGACATCAATCAAAAAGGCTCCCCTTTAGATCATGCAAGTAGTTTGATAGAAATGAAACAAGTTTAATACGCGGTGGCTTCACTGTCATCCTCCTCCCCAGTATGACGTTGCATGATAAAGTCAAACGTATCGTCAACATCTTCATCATCATCGTCATCGTCATCGTCATCGGCAGCTCCTTGAGCAGCTTCTGCATTGTCTTCACGTGTATGTTCATCTTCAGGTTCATCACTGTCGGAAGATGACTCAAGTGGATATTGGGACTGAAGATTAGCAAATTGAACTTGAGCCGAAGCAGACATGCCAAGACTAAGTGCCTCTTGGAGAATCATTTGACGAGTTTCAAGTCGTTTTAACTTTCGATTTGTGTGACGTTGAAATGATGGAAACTGACTTGAGTACTCAGAGAGGTGAGAAGTCCACAGATATGGGAAAGAGATGGTTCAGAAGTAGATGGTTTAGATGTAAGTGGAGGTGGTTGAGGAGTAGGAGAGTGAGTTTTAGCAAAATCAGAGGTGGAGGCATGGGATTGTGATTGTGCAATATCAAAGGCTGCCTTAGTTAGCCATTGATCGTTGAAAAAACGGAGGCCTTTCCGTTCAATGTAGGATTTGTTAAAATAGGGAGGATATTGTTTGTTAACGCTGAAAGGAATGTTGAGGAAATCAAAAATTTTGGTGAGGAATTTTCCAAAAGGAATGTTTCTTCGGGTATCAGTGAGAAAGAGTTCCCATAGGGAACAAAAAAGATACCCAAAATCAAGAGGTATACCCTTGAAAACACAAAAAAATAAGTAGATTGCATTTTTCCGGACTAAGTAAAATACCCGTCTCTTATAACAGATTTGTGACAAGGGTGTACAGAGATATTAAGTTCAGGAGCGAGCAATGTAGTTATAGGCTTCCGAGAGACAGGACAAATGCTTTATTTTAACGGCTCAGTTTGATATTGATGAAGTTAGAGCAATTATTAACATTCTCTTTAAACAAAACTCCTTATGAACTCCTTTTCTGTAGAAAACCCGATTAGAGATTTCAAATAAGAAAAAGCAACTGATGTTTGATGAACTCTCAAGATCAGTGTTGTTAACACGAGAAATGAGAGTACGAACAGTAGGACCTTTCCGAAGATTGGCCGTGAACTGAAGCACCATGTCATGATAAACAGGAAAATCAAGATGCACAAGATGACCCCAATTTTGTTTTTCAAAACAAGATTTGATAATGGGAAGATTATATTCATCAAATAGACTATGAGAAGCAGGACGTTGAACGATTATAGATTTACTTAGAAGGGAAGTATACCGTTCGGATGCCTTGGCATCGATAAATTTTGATAAAATCGGAGTGGTGGAGACTTGAGGATTGGCTGATGATTCTCCTCGTACTGGAGCCTTCCTTTAGTTTTTCGACCCCGATTTGCTGTAGTATACTTCCGCGAGATTTCACCATTGTAATAAAAGAAGAGAAAATTGAAAAAATTTGAGGATTGGTGAGATTTTGAGGAAATGAGATGGTGGATGGGGGAAATGAGATGTGATTTAGGTGATAAGGGCTTTGGGTAGGATGATTTTCCAATCAATTTTGGAAGAGAGAGTGGGAATTTGGAGGGGGTAGTGGAGAGAAAAAATCGCCTGAGGGTTTTCGGGGGAGAGAGTAAGTCCGAAAAGGGGAATTTGGACGGTTTTAATCAAACAGGGGTACCTTTCGGACGGCCGAACGTTTGGTGTGCGTCCGACAAAGCGTCCGAAAGCTGAAGAACGGACGGCCGAAGGAGGAGCCAGTGCGTCCGAAGTTCTTTCGGACGATGCTGCACGTCCGGAAGATTTCCAGAGAGTTTAGGAAAAAAAAGAATGTTGTTCGGACGAAAATGAGTGTCCGAGAGGTAACAGACGCTTTCGGACGATCCGGGCGTCCGAAAGAAAACTTGTTTCATTAATATCAAAGTGTTGTCACACAATATAGGAACACAATCAAAAAATACACCATAGCGTGCAATCAGAGTACAGGTAATAGTGTTGATGAAAAACAATATAAGTGGATGTGAATGTGTACAATAGACAGCCCGATGCTTCTCTCTAGAATCCATCCGCATGTTTCTTAATGCTATCAAATGTGATTCTTTAGGGCAAGATTGAAATCTGGCACATAAACAAACATCAAACATGATATCTGGTCTACTGGCAGTTAAGTAGAGTAGACTTCCGATCATACCTCTATAGTGTTTTTCATCAACACTATTACCTTCTTCGTCTTTATCAAGTTTGGTTGAAGTACACATTGGCGTACCAACTGTGTCTTGCAATCTTCTATACCAAATTTAAAAGCAGCTCCTTTGTGTACTTGATTTGTGTAATAAATGTTCCTTCCTTAGTTTGATGAACTTGTAGTCCGAGGAAGAATTGCAACTTGCCCATCATACTCATCTCAAACTCTTCTTGCATTAATTGTGAAAAATCCTTGCACAAACTTTCATTAGTTGCTCCAAGAGACAGAGCTCCAAGAGCTGAAACTCGTGAAATGATTAAGTGGCTTTTAAATCTGTTTTGTAAAAAGTGTGGTGTCAACTATACCTCTTTTGAAACCATTTTCTATCAAGAAGCCACTTAATCTTTCATACCAAGCTCTTGGAGCTTGTTTCAAACCATATAAAGCTTTGGAAAGTTTGAAAACATAATTTGGAAGATTCTTATTTTGAAAGCCCGGAGGTTGTTCGACGAAAACTTCTTGGTCGATAAAACCATTTAAAAAAGCACTTTTGACATCCATTTGAAATAATTTTAAATTATTGAAACATGCAACTGCAAGAAACATGCGGATGGATTCTAATCTAGCCACGGGTGCAAAGGTTTCATCAAAGTCAATACCTTCTTCTTGAGCGTAACCTTTTGCAACAAGTCTAGCTTTGTTTCTTATGATCTCACCTTTGTCATTTAATTTGTTTCTAAAAACCCATTTAGTACCAATAACGGGATGAGAAGAAGGTCTTTCAACTAAGGTCCATACATTATTTTTCTCAAATTGACTAAGTTCATCTTGCATAGCTTTTAACATTAACCCAAGATTCATCACTCAAAGCAACATCTATATGTTTAGGTTCAATATGAGAGAGTAATGCACAATTACTATTCAAAGATTTATGAGAACGAGTAGTTACCCCATCAGATAGATCACCTATGATTAAATCTTGAGGATGACTAGAGACGAGTCTCCAAGCTTTCGGAAGATCATTTTGACCATCCTCATTCTTTTCATCATCAATTTGATGGTTGTTGACATCAACGCTTGATGTAGTCTCTTGATGATCTTCATGAATAACGAGCTTTTCAAGCTCCTTTAAAATACCTGCATCTTCTTCTTCACATAAATTCTTTGAGATAACATCATTAGTTTCATCAAATGTAACATGCACAACTTCTTCAATTAAAAGCGTTCTTCTATTGTAAACTCGGTATGCCTTCTTGTCACTAGAATATCCTAGAAAAATTCATTCATCCGATTTTTTGTCAAATTTTCCAAGGTTCTCTTTGATTTTTAAAATAAAGCATGTGCATAGCACCAAAAACTGCTCACAACGGGTTTTCTACAAAAAAGGAGTTCATAAGGAGTTTTATTTAAAGAGGATCTTAATAAAACTCGATTCATAACATAACAAGCCGTGTTAACAGCTTCGGCCCAAAAGTATTGTGGTAAGTCACATTCACTAATCATAGTTCTAACCGTTTCTTGAAGAGTCCTATTTTTCCTTTCAACAACACCATTTTGTTGAGGGAACAACCGAAAACTCATGAAAGATACCGTTGTGATCACAAAAGTCGGGAAAACCCCCAATTTAAATTGCACCATTGTCACTCCTTAGACGAACAATTTTTGTATCCAATAAATTTTGAATTTTGGAAAACAATTTTACAAATTTTTCAAATGCTTCATTTTTGTGAACAAGAAATAATACCCAAGTAAACCTAGAGTAGTCATCTACGATAACAAATGCATATTTGCAACCACCTAGACTAGCATATTGAGTAGGTCCAAATAAGTCTAAATGCAACAATTCTAAAGATCTCCGTTTATGAGTAGACACAAAATTCTTTGGTTTAAAAGAAACTTTGACTTGTTTACCAAATTGGCAAGCATCACAAACTTTATTTTTCAAAAAAAATTTAGTTTTGGCAAACCTCTTACCAAATCTTTCTTGGCAAGTTTCTCAATCAAATCCATATTAAAATTACAAAGTCTTCTATGCCAAAGCCATGGATCATCTATGGAAGCGGTAAGACATTTTACATTGCTATTGCTAATTTTATCAAGATGAATCACATACACATCATTGTGCCTAGTGCCCTTGAATAAAACAATATGATTTTTATCAAGGATAAGACATTCATGCTTGGTAAAAAATACATATAAATTTTTATCACAAAGTTGACTAACACTTAATAAATTATAGTTCAAATTATCAACAAGAAACACATTCTTAATCAAAGTTTCCCCATTTTTACCTACATCACCAATGCCGATTGATTTTGCTTTATTGTTATCTCCAAAAGTGACTTTTCCACTGTTTTTGTATAGTGTAATTGATGTGAGATTTGTGAAGAGAGAAGCATCACCCGTCATGTGCCTTGAACATCCACTATCTATGAACCACTTAGCATTGTTGGTGATGTTAAGTACCTACACAATAAATCAATTGATAACTTTTGGTACCCATATTTTCTTGGGTCCATTTGAGTTAGTGAAATTGCTTTCAATCCATGCAACTTTCATTCCAAGTTTTTCGTTCTTCTTAACATAACACATATTCTTAACATGTCCATGTTGTTGGCAATATCTACAAATAATGCTTTTATTACCATTCAACAATGATTTTGGTTTTACAATACATAAGTCATCCCTTCTAAACATGACAAAATTTTTGTTGATAGCTATATTTCTATTTCTTTTCATATCAACAATATTTTCTTTCTTTCTAATTAGGAGAGCATTCAAATCATCCATTCTTTTCTTCGAGGAGGCTTGTTCTTCCTTGACCTTTGATCTCACATGCATTCTTTCTTCAAATCACGATTTTCTTGTGATAAGGAGCCTATTGTTTTCATTCACAAGTTTAGAGTTAGCATTCAATAAAGCATTTGATTTTTTAACTAACTCCATATTTCTAGCATATGATTCCTTTAAGCTATCATGCAATTTCAAAATGAAAGCTTCAAGATCATCTTCACCATTTTCATCATTAGAGTCATAGTTAGAATTTACCTCATCATCTCCAATGGCCATGAAGGCCATTTGTGCCGACTCCATTTCTTCTTCAACTTCTCCTTCGGAGTTGCAATCATCCCATGTGATTTGAAAGTTGTTGAATCTTGGTTTTCTTCCTTGAAGAAGAAGATGGAAAGACACTCATTTGCAAAATGTCCGAGTTGACCGCATTCAAAGCATTTATCATTTTGCTTCTTTATTTCAAGCCTTGACTTCCCTTTGAAATTATTTGTGTTTGTAGCTCCGCCTCTTCTCATTCTTCGTTTGTTGATGTAATGTTTAAGAAAACCTTTGGTGATGAGTGCAAGATCTCCTTCATAGATCCAACTTCATCTTCTAGATTGATGGAGCTGTTTTCATCTTCCTCTTGAGAGGTCTTTAAAGCAATCTCCTTCTTGGCCTTGCTTCTTCATCATCCACAACCTTGGCCTTCAGCTTGAGTTCATAAGATGTAAGAGAATTGATTAGTGATTCAATAGGCATTAAATTTAAATTCTTGGCTTCCTCTATAGCAATTGTTTTGGCATCCCATTCTTTGGATAGAGCATTTAGGATTTTTCTGTTTTTTTCACCCATCGAGTACTCCTTACTCAAGGCTTCAAGATCCTTTATAATGTCATTGAACCTGCAGTACATCTCATGTGGTTCCATCTTAAAGGATTCATACTTGGCAACAAGTAAGGATTTCTTTTGCTCACGAACATCATCGCTCCCTTCATGGATTTCTTTCAACTTATCCCATATTTCTTTAGCAGAACTGCAACCCTTCACGTGAGTTGATTCATTTGCATCCAAGGCATTATATAACACATTCATGGCTTTTGCATTTACATGTCAAGTTTGCCTTGTCTTGTGGAGTGAGCTCATTCTTTGTCTTTTCTCTTCTTCTATTTGTGTGATCATCAATGATAGAAGCTTCAAATGGACCTTCATTGACAACATACCACAAATCAATGTCAATAGATTGCAGAAATATTTTCATTCTATCTCTCCAACTAATAAAATTTGCCCCATTAAACATGGGGGGCCTAGTAACAGATTGGCCTTCAAAAAACAGAGCATTGTTGGTTGCCATATTTCTTTACTCAATAGCAGTTTAGGCAATATAATGAGACCAAGCTCTGATACCAATTGTTGGTCCCAAAGCAACCTAAGAGGGGGGGTGAATTAGGTTTCTTAAAAATTATGCTTTCAGAAAATAGTGAGCTTTTTAATTTAAATGGACATATAATAAATTTACTAGAACAGTAAAGTAAAGAGAGAAAAATTGAACAAACAATACTTCCAAGCTAGCAAGCTTGAAGTATCAAATCTTTTGAATGCTTCACACACTTGGTCGTGAGCCAATAATCTTTACAAAGCTGGGAAGTTCTTGCTCACACTAAAACTCTTTTTAGTTGAGCCAAGGATCTTACTTACAATCACACTTTCATACAAGATTATCACTCCACTCAAAGTTGAATTTGCACTCACAACTTCACACTAATACAACAAAGCACTATAGTCAATTTGCACTCAAATTACTCTTTTCTAAGATGTGTATAAGAGATAATCAGACGAGGAGCTTTGACCTAGTTCGGACGGTTCTGTCGTTATACGAAAGATCTGTTCCTGCAAAACATTGTTTTACAGAGTTAAGTGTTCATGTCATCATCAAAATAAGGTTTGGAAAACATCATGTATGTCGATTAGATCACCTTCCTAGTTTCTTAATTATCTCCCTAATATTTTATCATGTGTTATCCTTTTGCGATTCATAACATAGAACAGTTAGTCAATTTCTTGGCTCACAATATCGAACGATCGCAACTTCTTCCTTACTCGTAAAGCAAGTTTGATTGGCCTCATTTCTCTAATCTTTTGCAAGTGCCATTAGATGATGTATTAGTTCTAAATGTTCAAGGAATAGGTCCAGCCGCATGGTTCTTAATCCATTCCTATTAAAACATATTTATGTTCTTACCTTGTGAAATTTGATCTCATATCTTTTCCAAATGTGCTATGATTGGAACTCCTCTCATATTTCATAATCTCACACGACGAATCTCCTTACATTTCTTTGTTCTGAATTGCATATATTATGTCTCCTTTTGTTGTTCATTGTATAGCTTGATTAGTCGCATTTCTTAGTTCTCAATATTGTACGATTATCACTTCTTCCTTTGTCATTATACAAGGTGTAATTGGCTTCATTTCTCAGATCTTTACCAAATAAGGTTAGAAAATCATGTTTTGTTCAAAGTCTTTTTCAGTTTGAACTGATTCTTGGTTCTTAATCTAGCATAATTAAATCACATTTTACGTTGTTATCATGAGTTATTAGAACTTATTATGTTTTTGCATGTACTTTGCTGAGATCTCCTTTCTTGTTTCTTAATCTTATTCGACTTGATCCCAGTTGTTAGTATTTAATCTTGTACGATTTGTCCCCTTTCTTAGTTCTCAATATCGTACAAGTACAACTCCTTCCACTGTGATTAAGCACGTATACTTGGCCTCATTTCTCACTTATTTCTTCAAAACCATCATATTATATTTTAGTTCTTATTCTTTTATGCATAAAAAAAGTTATCACTCATGGTTCTTAATTTGGCCAAATCAAATCGCATTTTATGTTCTTATCTTGAGTTACGAGATTTACTTTTATAAGAACTCCTGTTCTATTTCTTAATCTGATATGACTCGATCTACTTTGTTACTACTTAATCCTGTACGATTAGATCTCTTTTACTGTGTCATAATAGAGTACGATTAGGCCCTTTCTTTCTTCTGAATATCGTACTATTACAATTTCTTGCTTAATCATTGTGCAGGCATAATTAAAAGTCCTCATTTCTCTGTTCTTTTTCTTATACGATTAGGTAATCTTTTAACTATAAATCTTTAATTCACACGACCCGCTCTTGGTTCTTTTTAAATCTAACGTGACTACTTCTCCTTTTTTAGTTCTCAATCTTGATTGATTGTTGTATCTCCTTTTGCGACTCACGATATGTTACGATTACTCGACTTTCTTAGTTCCCAATATCTTACGATTACACTTCTTCCTTAGTTATTAAGCTAATGTGGTAAATAATGCCTCCATTCTCTTTCGAATGCGATTAGATCATTCATTTGATCTAAATCTTTTGTGCACTGGTCCCACACATGGTTCTCAGTCTAGTCTAACTAAGTCACGACGTATTAAAGGCTTATCATCCGTTATTAGATATTCTTATCTTTTCAACATGTATGTCAATTAGATCACCTTTCTAGTTTCTTAGTTATCTCCCAAATATTTTATCATGTGTTCTCCTTTTGCGATTCATAACATAGAACAGTTAGTCAATTTCTCGGCTCTCAATATCGAACGATCACAACTTCTTCCTTACTCGTAAAGCAAGTTTGATTGGCCTCATTTCTCTATTATTTTGAAAATTCTATTTGACGATGTATTAGTTCTAAATCTTCAAGGAATAGGTCCAGCCGCATGGTTCTTAATCCATTCCTATTAAAACATATTTATGTTCTTACCTTGTGAAATTTGATCTCATATCTTTTCCAAATATGCTATGATTGGAACTCCTCTCATATTTCATAGGGTAGAATCTCACACGACTAATCTCCTTTCTTTGTTCTGAATTGCATATATTATGTCTTCTTTTGTTGTTCATTGTATAGTTTGATTAGTCGCATTTCTTAGATCTCAATTTTGTATGATTATCACTTCTTCCTTTGTCATGATACAAGGTGTAATTGGCTTCATTTCTCAGATCTTTTTCAAATAAGGTTAGAAATCATGTTTTGTTCAAAGTTTTTTTCAGTTTGAACTGATTCTTGGTTCTTAATCTAGCATAATTAAATCACATTTTACGTTGTTATCAGGAGTTATTAGAACTTATTATGTTTCTGCATGTACTTTGCTGAGAACTCCTTTCTTGTTTCTTAATCTTGTGCGACTTGATCCCAGTTGTTAGTATTTAATCTTGTACGATTTGTCCCCTTTCTTTGTTCTCAATGTCGTACGAGTACAACTCCTTCCGCTGTGATTAAGCACGTATACTTGGCCTCATTTCTCACTTATTTCGTCAAAACCATCATATTATATTTTTGTTCTTATTCTTTTATGCATAGTTATCACTCATGGTTCTTAATTTGGCCAAATCAAATCGCATTTTAAGTTCTTATCTTGAGATACCAGATTTACTTTTATAAGAACTCCAGTTCTATTTCTTAATCTGATATGACTCGATCTGCTTTGTTAGTTATTAATCCTGCACGATTAGATCTCCTTTATACATATCAAAATATAGTACGATTATACCCTAATCGTACTTCTAAATATCGTTCTATTACAATTTCTTCCTTAATCATTGTGCAGGCATAATTAATAGGCCTCACTTCTCAGTTTTCCTTTTCTTATACGATTAGATAATCTTTTATCCATAAATCTTTAATTAACACGACCCCCTCTTGGTTCTTTTTAAATCTAATGTGACTACTTCTCCTTTTTTAGTTTTCAATCTTGATTGATTGTTGTATCTCCTTTTGCGACTCACGATATATTACGATTACTCGACTTTCTTAGTTCTCAATATCTTACGATTACAGATACTTCTTCCTTAGTTATTAAGCCAATTTGGTTGCCTCCGTTCTCTATCGAATGCGATTAGATCATTCATTTGATCTAAATCTTTTGTGCACTGGTCCCACACATGGTTCTCAGTCTAGTCTAACTAAGTCACGACTTATTAGTGGCTTCTCATCCGTTATTAGATATTCTTATCTTTTCAACATGTATGTCGATTAGATCACCTTTCTAGTTTCTTAATTATCTCCCGAATATTTTACCATGTGTTCTCCTTTTGCGATTCATAACATAGAACAGTTAGTCAATTTCTCGACTCTCAATATCGAACGATCGCAACTTCTTCCTTACTCGTAAAGCAAGTTTGATTGGCCTCATTTCTCTATTCTTTTGCAAATTCTATTTGATGATGTATTAGTTCTAAATCTTCAAGAAATAGGTCCAGCCGCATGGTTCTTAATCGATTCCTATTAAAACATATTTATGTTCTTACCTTGTGAAATTTGATCTCATATCTTTTCCAAATAGAGTGCTATGATAGGAACTCCTCTCATATTTCATAATCTCACATGACTAATCTCCTTTCTTTGTTCTGAATTGCATATATTATGTCTTCTTTTGTTGTTCATTGTATAGCTTGATTAGTCGCATTTCTTAGTTCTCAATTTTGTATGATTATAACTTCTTCCTTTGTCATTATACAAGGTGTAATTGGCTTCATTTCTCAGTTCTTTTTCAAATAAGGTTAGATAATCATCTTTTGTTCAAAGTCTTTTTCAATTTGAACTGATTCTTGGTTCTTAATCTATTACAATTAAATCACATTTTACGTTGTTATCATAAGTTATTAGAACTTATTATGTTTCTACGTGTACTTTGTTGGGAACTCTTTTCTTGTTTCTTAATCTTATGCGGCTTGATCCCATTTCTTAGTATTTAATCTTGTACGATTTGTCCCCTTTCTTAAATCTCAATATCGTACGAGTACCTTCCACGGTGATTAAATACGTATACTTGGCCTCATTGCTATTATCCCTTATTTCTTCAAAACCATCATATTATATTATAGTTCTTATTCTTTTATGCATAGTTATCACTCATGGTTCTTAATTTAGCGAAATCAAATCGCATTTTAAGTTCTTATCTTAACTTACGAGATTTACTTTTATAAGAACTCCTGTTCTATTTCTTAATCTGATATGACTCGATCTACTTTGTTAGTTCATAATCCTGTCCGATTAGATCTCCTTTACTGTGTCAGAATAGAGTACGATTAGACCCTTTCTTTCTTCTCAATATCGTACTATTACAATTTCTTCCTTAATCATTGTGCAGGCATAATTAATAGGCCTCATTTCCCTGTTCTTTTTCTTATACGATTTGATAATCTTTTAATTATAAGTCTTTAATGAATATGACGACCCGGTCTTGGTTCTTTTTAAATCTAATACGACTACTTCTCCTTTATTAGTTCTCAATTTTGTTTGATTGTTGTATCTCCTTTTGGGACTCACAATATATTACGATTAGTCGACACGAATTTCTTAGTTCTCAATATCTTACGATTACACATCTTTCTTATTTATTAAGCTAATGTGGTTGCCTCCGTTCTCTTTTGATTGCGATTAGATCATTCATTAGATCTAAATCTTTTGTGCACAGGTCCCACACATGGTTCTCAATCTAGTCTAACTAAATCATGACATATTAGGGGCCAAACATCCGTTATTAGATATTCTATTCTTTTGCAAATTCTATTAGAGGAATGTATTATTTCTAAATCTTCAAGGACTAGGTCCAGCCGCATGGTTTTTTTCCATTCCTATTAAAACATATTTATGTTCTTACCTTGTGAAATTTGATCTCATATCTTTTTCAAATGTGCTCGGATTGGAACTCCTCTCATATTTCATAATCTTACACGACTAATCTCCTTTCTTTGTATTGAATTGCACATGTTATGTCTCCTTTTGTTGTTCATTGTACAGCTCGATTAGTCGCATTTCTTAGTTCCCAATATTGTACGATTATCACTTCTTCCTTCTGTCATTATACAAGGTGTAATTGGCTTCATTTCTCAGTTCTTTTCCAAATAAGGTTAGAAAATCATGTTTTGTTCAAAATCTTTTTCAGTTTGAACTGATTCTTGGTTCTTAATCTAGCATAATTAAATCACATTTTACTTTGTTATCACGAGTTATTAGAACTTATTATGTTTCTGCATGTACTTTGCTGAGAACTCCTTTCTTGTTTCATAATCTTATGCGACTTGATCCCAGTTGTCAGTATTTAATCTTGTACGATATGTCCCCTTTCTTAGTTCTCAATATCGTACGAGTAAAACTCTTTCCACTGTGATTAAGCACGTATACTTGGCCTCATTTCTCACCTATTTCTTCAAAACCATCATATTATATTTTAGTTCTTATTCTTTTATGCATAGTTATCACTCATGGATCTTAATTTGGCCAAATCAAATCGCATTTTAAGTTCTTATCTTGAGATACCAGATTTACTTTTATAAGAACTCCAGTTCTATTTCTTAGTGTATTTAATCTGATATGACTCGATCTGCTTTGTTAGTTATTAATCCTGCACGATTAGATCTCCTTTACTGTGTCAAAATATAGTACGATTATACCCTTTCTTTCTTCTAAATATCGTTCTATTACAATTTCTTCCTTAATCATTGTGCAGGCATAATTAATAGGCCCCACTTCTCAGTTTTCCTTTTCTTATACGATTAGATAATCTCCTAATTGTAAATTTTTAATGAATACGACCCGCTCTTGGTTCTTTTTAAACCTAATACGACTACTTCTCCTTTATTAGTTCTCAATCTTGTTTGATTGTTGTATCTCCTTTTGCCACTCACGATATATTACGATTGGTCGACTTTCTTAGTTCTCAATATCTTACGATTACACTTGTTCCTTAGTTATTAAGCTAATACGGTTGCCTCCGTTCTCTTTTGAAGGCGATTAGATCATTCATTTGATCTAAATCTTTTGTGCACAGGTCCCACACATGGTTCACAATCTAGTCTAACTAAGTGGCCCGTATTAGGGGCTTATCATCCGTTATTTGATATTCTTATCTTTTCAATATGTATCTCGATTAGATCACCTTTCTGGTTTCTTAATTATCTCCCTAATATTTTATCATGTGTTCTCCTTTTGCGATTCATAGAACAGTTAGTCAATTTCTCGGCTCTAAATATCGAACGATCGCAACTTCTTCCTTACTCGTAAAGCAAGTTTGATTGGCCTCATTTCTCTATTCTTTTGCAAATGCTATTCGATGATGTATTAGTTCTAAATCTTCAAGGAATCGGTCCAGCCGCATGGTTTTTATCAATTCCCTTTAAAACATATTTATGTTCTTACCTTGTGAAATTTGATCTCATATCTTTTCCAAATGTGCTCGGATTGGAACTCCTCTCATATTTCATAATCTTACACGACTAATCTCCTTTCTTTGTTCTGAATTGCATATGTTACGTCTACTTTTGTTGTTCATTGTATAGCTCGATTAGTCGCATTTCTTAGTTTCCAATATCGTACGATTATCACTTCTTCCTTTGTCATTATACAATGTGTAATTGGCTTCATTTCACAGTTCTTTTTCAAATAAGGTTAGATAATCATCTTTTGTTCAAAGTCTTTTTTAATTTGAACCGATTCTTGGTTCTTAATCTAGCCTAATTACATCACATTTTACATTGTTATAATGAGTTATTAGAACTTATTATGTTTCTCCATGTACTTTGTTGAGAACTCCTTTCTTGTTTCTTAATCTTATGCGACTTGATCCCATTTATTAGTATTTAATCTTGTACGATTTGTCCCCTTTCTTAGTTCTCAATATCGTACGAGTAAAACTCCTTCCACTTTGATTAAGCATGTATACTTGGCCTCATTTCTCACTTATTTCTTAGTTCTCAATATCTTCCGATTACACTTCTTCCTTAGTTATTAAGCTAATGTAGTTGCCACCGTTCTCTTTCAAATGCGATTAGATCATTCATACGATCTAAATCTTTTGTGCACAGGTCCCACACATGGTTATTTGAAACTCTCAATCTAGTCTACCTAAGTCACGTATTAGGGGCTTATCATCCGTTATTAGATTTATTCTTATCTCTTCAACATGTATGTCGATTAGATCACCTTTCTAGTTTCTTAATTATCCCCCAATTATTTTATCATATGTTCTCCTTTTGCGATTCAGAACATAGAACAGTTATTCAATTTCTCGGCTCTCAATAGCGAACGATCGCAACATCTTCCTTACTCGTAAAGCAAGTTTGATTGGCCTCATTTCTCTATTCTTTTGCAAACGCTATTAGATGATGTATTAGTTCTAAATCTTCAAGGAATAGGTCCAGCCACATGGTTCTTAATCCATTCTTATTAAAACATATTTATGTTCTTATCTTGTGAAATATGATCTCATATCTTTTCCGAATGTGCTATGATTGGAACTCCTCTAATATTTCATAGTCTTACACGACTAATCTCCTTTCTTTGTTCTGAATTGCATATGTTATGTCTCCTTTTGTTGTTCATTGTATAGCTAACGATTAGTCGCATTTCTTAGTTCTCGATATTGTACGATTATCACTTCTTCCTTTGTCATTATACAAGGTGTAATTGGCATCATTTCTCAGTTCTTTTTCAAATAAGGTTAGATAATCATCTTTTGTTCAAAGTCTTTTTCAATTTGAACTGATTCTTGGTTCTTAACCTAGCATAATTAATTCACATTTTACGTTGTTATCATGAGTTATTAGAACTTATTATGTTTTTACATGTACTTTGTTCAGAAATCCTTTCTTGTTTCTTAATCTTATGCGACTTGATCGCAGTTATTAGTATTTAATCTTGTACGATTTGTCCCCTTTCTTAGTTCTCAATATCGTACGAGTACAACTCCTTCCACGTATACATGGCCTTATTTCTCACTTATTTCTTCAAAACCATCATATTATATTTTAGTTCTTATTCTTTTATGCATAGTTATCACTCATGGTTCTTAATTTGGCCAAATCAAATCGCATTTTAAGTTCTTATCTTGAGTTACGAAAGATTTACATTTATAAGAACTCCCGTTCTATTTTTCTTAATCTGATATGACTCGATCTACTTTGTTAGTTCTTAATCCTGTAAGCTTAGATCTCATTTAATGTGTCATAATATAGTACGATTAGACCTTTTCTTTCTACTCAATATCGAACTATTACAATTTATTCCTTAATCATTGTGCAGGCATAATTATAGGGCTCATTTTTCAGTTCTTTTTCTTATACGATTAGATAATCTCTTAATTATAAATCTTTAATGAATATGACCCGCTCTTGGTTCTTTTTAAATCTAATACGACTACTTCTTTATTAGTTCTCAATCTTGTTTGATTGTTGTATCTCCTTTTGCGACTCACAATATATTACGATTAGTCGACTTTCTTAGTTCTCAATATCTTACGATTACACTTCTTCCTTAGTTGTTAAGCTAATAGGGTTGCCACCGTTCCCTTTCGAATGCGATTTGATCAAAATCTTTTGTGCACAGGTCCCACACATGGTTCTTACAATCTAGTCTAACTAAGTCACGACATATTAGGGGCTTATCATCCGTTATTAGATATTCTTATCTTTTCGACATGTATGTCTATTGGATCACCTTTCTAGTTTTTCTTAATTATCTCCCTAATATTTTATCATGTGTTCTCCTTTTGCGATTCATAGAACAGTTAGTCAATTTTTCAGCTCTCAATATCGAACGATCGCAACTTCTTCCTTACTCGTAAAGCAAGTTTGATGGGCCTCATTTCTCTATTCTTATGCAAATGCTGTTAGATGATGTATTAGTTCTAAATCTTCAAGGAATAGGTCCAGCCGCATGGTTCTTAATCCATTCCTATTAAAACATATTCAAGTTCTTACCTTGTGAAATTTGATCTCATATCTTTTCCAAATGTGCTATGACTGGAACTCCTCTCATATTTCATAATCTTACACGACTAATCTCCTTTCTTTGTTCTCAATTGCATATTTTATGTCTCCTTTTGTTGTACATTGTATAGCTCGATGTTTGTAGCATTTCTTGGTTTTCAATTTTGTACGATTATCACTTCTTCCTTAGTCGTTTTACAAGTTGTTATTGACTTCATTTCTCAGTTCTTTTTCAAATAAGGTTAGTAAATCATGTTTTGTTCAAAGTCTTTGTCAGTTTGAACTGATTCTTGGTTCTAAATCTAGCATAATTAAATCACATTTTACGTTGTTATCATGAGTTATTAAAACTTATTATGTTTCTCCATGTACTTTGTTGAGAACTCCTTTCTTGTTTCTTAATCTTATGCGACTTGATCCCATTTATTAGTATTTAATCTTGTACGTTTTGTCCCCTTTCTTAGTTCTCAATATCGTACGAGTAAAACTCCTTCCACTGTGATTAAGCACATATACTTGGCCTCATTTCTCACTTATTTCTTCAAAACCATCATATTATATTTTAGTTATTATTCTTTTATGCATAATTATAACTCATGGTTCTTAATTTGGCCAAATCAAATCGCATTTTAAGTATACTCTTATCTTGAGTTACGAGATTTATATTCATAAGAACTCCAGTTCTATTTCTTAGTCTGATATGACTCGATCTACTTTGTTAGTTCTTAATCTTGTACGCTTAGATCTCATTGATTGTGTCATAATATAGTACGATTAGAACCTTTCTTTCTTCTCAATATCGTACTATTACAATTTCTTCCTTAATCATTGTGCAGGCATAATCAATAGGTCTGATTTCTAAGTTCTTTTTCTAATACGATTAGATAATCTCTTAATTATGAATCTTTAATTTATACGACCCGCTCTTGGTTCTTTTTAAATCTAATACGACTACTTCTCCTTGATTAGTTCTCAATCTTGTTTGATTGTTGTATCTCCTTTTGGGACTCACAATATATTACGATTAGTCGACTTTCTTAGTTCTCAATATCTTCCGATTACACTTCTTCCTTACTTATTAAGCTAATGTGGTTGACTCCGTTCTCTTTCGAATGCGATTAGATCATTCATTTGATCTAAAAGATACACAATAATAACATCTTTTGTGCACAGGTCCCACACATGGTTCTCAATCTAGTCTAACTAAGTACGACGTATTAGGGGCTTATCATCCGTTATTAGATATATTCTTATCTTTTCAACATGTATGTCGATTAGATCACCTTTCTAGTTTCTTAATTATCTCCCAATTATTTTATCATGTGTTCTCCTTTTGCGATTCAGAACATAGAACAGTTATTCAATTTCTCGGCACTCAATATTGAACGATCGAAACATCTTCCTTACTCGTAAAGCAAGTTTGACTGGCCTCATTTCTCTATTCTTTTGCAAATGCTATTAGATGATGTATTAGTTCTAAATCTTCAAGGAATAGGTCCAGCCGCATGTTTCTTAATCCATACTTATTTAAACATATTTATGTTCTTACCTTGTGAAATTTGATCTCATATCTTTTCCAAATGTGTGCTATGATTGGAACTCCTCTCATATTTCATAATCTTACACGACTAATCTCCTTTTTTTGTTCTGAATTGCAATAATTATGTTATGTCTCCTATTGTTGTTCATTGTATAGCTCGATTAGTCGCATTTCTTAGTTCTCCATATTGTACGATTATCCCTTCTTCCTTTGTCATTATACAAGGTGTAATTGGCATCATTTCTCAGTTCTTTTTCAAATAAGGTTAGATAATCATCTTTTGGTCAAAGTCTTTTTCAATTTGAACTGATTCTTGGTTCTTAACCTAGCATAATTAATTCACATTTTACGTTGTTATCATGAGTTAGTAGAACTTATTATATTTCTACATGTACTTTGTTGAGAACTCCTTTCTTGTTTCTTAATCTTATGCGACTTGATCGCTATTTATTAGTATTTAATCTTGTAAGATTTGTCCCCTTTCTTAGTTCTCAATATCGTACGAGTACAACTCCTTCCACTATGATTAAGCACGTGCATGGCCTCATTTCTCACTTATTTCTTCAAAACCATCATATTATATTTTAGTTCTTATTCTTTTATGCGTAGTTATCACTCATGGCTTCTTAATTTGGCCAAATGAAATCGCATTTTAAGTTCTTATCTTGAGTTACGAGATTTACTGTTATACGAACACCTGTTCTATATCTTAATCTGATATGACTCGTTCTACTTTGTTAGTTCTTAAACCTGTAAGATTAGATCTCCTTTACTGTCTTAATATGGTACGATTAGGCCCTTTCTTTCTTCTCAATATCGTACTGTTACAATTTCTTCCTTAATCATTGTGCAGGCATAATTAATAGGCCTCATTTCTCAATTCTTTTTCTTATACGATTAGATAATCTCTTAATTATAAATCTTTAATGAATACGACCTGCTCTTGGTTCTTTTTAAATCTAATAAGACTACTTCTCTTTTATTAGTTCTCAATCTTGTTTGATTGTTGTATATCCTTTTGTGACTCCCAATATATTACGATCAGTTGACTTTCTTAGTTCTCAATATCTTACGATTACACTTCTTTCTTAGTTATTAAGCTAATATGGTTGCCTCCGTTCTCTTCATAATAGAATGCGATTAGATCATTCATTTGATCAAAATCTTTTGCGCACAGGTCCCACACATGGTTCTCAATCTAGTCTAACTAAGTCACGACGTATTAGGGGCTTAATATCCGTTATTGGATATTCTTATCTTTTCAACATGTATGTCGATTAGATCATGATACATCCCAAGGACTTGATGGTGATCAATTGTCCACAAAGGCTCGATATAGGCTCACAGAATCCGCACTTCAAGTTCCACAAGGTCCAATTACGAGATCAAGAGCTAAGAACCTCAATGAAGCTATGTTGGGCTTAGTTGAAGTTGTTGAAGATCAAGAAGAGCTCACAAACCTTTTGGAGATGAAGTCCACTAAAGAGTCTAAGATGTTCTTAGTAATGGACGTCCAAGTCATTGAAGATCAAGCCTAGGATGAGAAGCTGAAGGGCCGAAATTTAGCCTCATTATTTTGGCCATGGAATATTCTTTTGTTTAGTAGTCTAGTCTTTTATTTTGAGCCCAATGGCTCCTGTTTTAAGTGTTAGTGTGTTTAATTGGGCTGGTTTCAAGACGTAATTATTTGTTTTTGGGCCATGTATTTCGGCCATTAGTTAAGTGTACAAGAATTGGGTTTAAAGGCTAATGGGCTGTAGGATCCACACATCTAGATGTGTATAAGAGACAGCTAAGAAATTGACTAGAATCCTCCACCCTCAACTATAAATAGAGGGGTCTTGTACACAATTGAAGAATGAATTTTGGCAATAAGATTTCAGTTTTTCTTTTTCCTCTCATACGAGTGAATTAGAATTTTAGATTCTCTTTAGTCTTGTCTAGACTAGGAATCTAGTTGGGGCTTCAAGATTGAGCACTTGAGGTTATAACCAACACAGGTATTGATTTTTCTGCCAATTAGGCTTTGGATCAATTCCTTGCTCATAGTTAAAAGATTGCCTTGTGGCTAATCAAGGAGGTCTATTAACAACTACCTTTCGCTTGTGCATATAAACCCTACGTTTGTGACCAACGGTCTGTTCTACATACCCTAGGCATCAACCCGTATCAGATCACCTTTCTAGTATCTTAATTATCTCCCTAATATTTTATCATGTGTTCTCCTTTTGCTGTTTGTAACATAGAACAGTTAGTCAATTTCTTAGATCTCAATATCGAACGATCAAAACTTCTTCCTCACTCGTAAAGCAAGTTTGACTGGCCTCATTTCTCTATTCTTTTGCAAATGCTATTAGATGATGTATCAGTTCTAAATCTTCGAGGAATAGATCCAGCCGCATGGTTCTTAATCCATTCCTATTAAAGCATATTTATGTTCTTACCTTGTCAAATTTGATCTCATACCTTTTCCAAATATGCTATGATTGGAACTCCTCTCATATTTCATAATCTTACACGACTTATCTCCTTTCTTTTTTTCTGAATTTCATATGTTATGTTTCCTTTTGTTGTTCATTGTATAGCTCGATTAGTCGCATTTCTTAGTTCTCAATATTATACGATTATCACTTCTCCCTTTGTCAGTTTATACAAGGTGTACTTGGCTTCATTTCTCTGTTCTTTTTCATTTAAGGTTAGATAATCATCTTTTGTTCAAAGTCTTTTTCAATTTGAACTGATTCTTGGTTCTTAACCTAGCATAATTAAATCACATTTTACGTTGTTATCGTGAGTTATTAGAACTTATTATGTTTCTACATGTACTTTGTTGAGAACTCCATTCTTGTTTCTTAATCTTATGCGATTTGATCCCAGTTATTAGTATTTAATCTTGTACGATTTGTCCCCTTTCTTAGTTCTCAATATCGTACGAGTATAACTCCTTTCACTGTGATTAAGCACGTATACGTGGCCTCATTTCTCACTTATTTCTTAGAAACCATCATATTATATTTTAGCTCTTTTTCTTTTATTCATGGTTATCACTCATGGTTCTTAATTTGGCCAAATCAAATCGCATTTTAAGTTCTTATCTTGTGTTTCGAGATTTGCTTTTATAAGAACTCCTGTTCTATTTCTTAATCTGATATGACTCAATCTACTTAGTTAGTTCTTAATCCTGTACGATTATATCTCCTTTACTGTGTCATAAGATAGTACGATTGACCCTTTCTTTCTTCTCAATATCGTACTATTACAATTTCTTCCTTAATCATTGTGCAGGCATAATTAATAGGCCTCATTTCTCAGTTATTTTTTCTTATACGATTAGATAATCTCTTAATTGTAAATCTTTAATGAATACGACCCGCACTTGGTTCTAATACGACTATTTCTCCTTTATTAGTTCTGAATCTTGATTGATTGTTGTATCCCCTTTTGCGACTCACGATATATTACGATTACTCGACTTTCTTAGATCACAATACCTTACGATTGCACTTCTTCCTTAGTTATTAAGCTAATGTGGTTGCCTCTGTTCTCTTTCGAAAGCAATTAGATCATTCATTTGACCTAAATCTTTTGTGCACAGGTCCCACACATGGTTCTGAGTCTAGTCTAACTAAGTCATGACGTGGGGCTTATCATCCGTTATTACGGATATTCTTATCCTTTCAACATGTATGTCGATTAGATCATCTTTCTTCTTTCTTAATTATCTCCCTAATATTTTATCCTGTGTTCTCCTTTTGCGATTCATAACATGGAACAGTTAGTCAATTTCTCGGCTCTCAATATCGAACGATCGTAATTTCTTGCTTACTCGTAAAGCAAGTTTGATTGACCTCATTTCTCTATTCTTTTGCAAATACTATTAGATGATGTATTAGTTCTAAATCTTCAAGGAATAGGTCCATTCTTATTAAAACATATTTATGTTCTTACCTTGTGAAATTTATTCTCATATCTTTTCCAAATGTGCTATGATTGGAACTCCTCTCATATTTCACAATCTTACACTACTAATCTCCTTTCTTTGTTCTGAATTGCATATGTTATGTCTCCTTTTGTTGTTGATTGTATATCTCGATTAGTCGAATTTCTTAGTTCTCGATATTGTACGATTATCACTTCTTCCTTTGTCATTATACAAGGTGTAATTGTTGGCTTCATTTCTCAGTTCTTTTTCAAATATGGTTAGATAATCATCCTTAGTTCAAACTCTTTTTCAATTTGAATTGATTCTTGGTTCTTAACCTAGCATAATTAATTTACATTTTACGTTGTTATCCTGAGCTATTAGAACATGTACTTTGGTGGGAACTCCTTTCTTGTTTCTTAACCTTATGCGACTTGATCCCAGTTATTAGTATTTAATCTTGTACGATTTGTCACCTTTCTTAGTTCTCAATATCTTACGAGTACAACTCCTTCCACTGTGATTAAGCACGTATACCTGGCCTCATTTCTCACTTATTTCTTCAAAACCATCATATTATATTTTAGTTCTTATTCTTTTATGCGTAGTTATCACTCATGGTTCTTAATTTGGCTAAATCAAATCGCATTTTAAGTTCTTATCTTGAAATACGAGATTTACTTTTATAAGAACTCATGTTGTATTTCTTAATCTGACATGACTCGATCTATTTTGTTAGTTCTTATTCCATGTACAATTAGATCTCCCTTACTGTGTCGTAATATAGTACAATTAGACCCTTTCTTTCTTCTCAATATCGTACTATTACAATTTCTTCCTCAATCATTGTGTACGCATAATTAATAGGCCTCATTTCTCAGTTCTTTTTCATGTACGATTAGATAATCTCTAAATTATAAAAATTTTTAATGAATACGACCCGCTCTTGATTCATTTTAAATCTAATACGACTACTTCTCCTTTATTAGTTCTCAATCTTGTTTGATTGTTGTATCTCCTTTTACGACTCACAATATATTACGATTAGTCAACTTTCCTAGTTCTCAATATCTTACGATTACACTTCTTCCTTATTAATTCAGCTAATACGGTTGTCACCGTTCTCTTTCGAATGCGATTAGATCATTCATTTGATCTAAATCTTTTGTGCACAGGTCTCACACATGGTTCTCAATCTAGTCTAACTAAGTCACGTATTAGGGGCATATCATATGTTATTAGATATTCTTTATATACTTTCTTTTCAACGTGTATTAGATCACCTTTCTAGTTTCTTAATTATCTCCATAATATTTTATCATGTGTTCTCCATTTGCGATTCCTAACATAGAACAGTTAGTCAATTTCTTGGCTTTCAATATCGAAAGATCGCAGCTTCTTCCTTACTCGTAAAGCAAGTTTGATTGGCCTCATTTCAATATTCTTTTGCAAACGCTGTTAGATGATGTATTAGTTCTAAATCTTCAAGGAATATGTCCAGCCGCATGGTTATTAATCCATTCTTATTAAAACATATTTATGTTCTTACCTTGTGAAATTTGATCTCATATCTTTTCCGAATGTGCTATGATTGGAACTCCCCTTATATTTCATAATCTTACACGACAAATCTCCTTTTTTTGTTCTGAATTGCATATGTTATGTCTCCTTTTGTTGTTCATTGTATATCTCGATTAGTCGCATTTCTTAGTTCTCGATATTGTACGATTATAACTTCTTCCTTTGTCATTATACAAGGTGTGCGTACTATCTTATGACTGACAACAAATTGGCTTCATTTCTCAGTTTCTTTTTCAAATAAGGTTAGATAATCATCTTTTGTTCAAAGTCTTTTTCAATTTGAACTGATTCTTGGTTCTTAACCTAGCATAATTAATTCACATTTTACGTTATTATCATGAGTTATGAGAACTTATTATGTTTCTACATATACTTTGTTGAGAACTCCTTTCTTGTTTCTTAATCTTATGCGACTTGATCCCAGTTATTAGTATTTAATCTTGTACGATTTGTCCCCTTTCTTAGTTCTCAATATCGTACGAGTACAGCTCCTTCCCCTTTGATTAAGCATGTACAGTTGGCCTCATTTCTCACTTATTTTTTCAAAACCATCATATATATTTTAGTTCTTATTCTTTTATACATAGTTATCACTCATGGTTCTTAATTTGGCCAAATCAAATTGCATTTTAAGTTCTTATATTGAGATACGATATTTACTTTTATAAGAACTCCTGTTCTATTTCTTAATCTGACATGACTCGATCATTTATTGTTAGTTCTTATTCATGTACGATTAGATCTCCTTTACTGTGTCATAATATAGTACGATTAGACTCTTTCTTTCTTCTCAATATCGTACTATTACAATTTCTTCCTCAATCATTGTGTTCGCATAATTAATAGACCTCATTTCTCAGTTCTTTTTCTTATACGATTAGATAATATCTTAATTATAAATCTTTAATAAATACAACCCACTCTTGGTTCTTTTTAAATATAATACGACTACTTCTCCTTTATTAGTTCTCAATCGTGTTTGATTGTTGTATCTCCTTTTGCGACTCACAATATATTACGATTAGTCGACCGTCTTAGTTCTCAATATTTTACGATTACAGTTCTTCCTTAGTTATTAAGCTAATACGGTTGCCACCGTTCTCTTTCGAATGTGATTAGATCATTCATTTGATCTAAATCTTTTGTGCACAGGTCCCACACATGGTTCTCAATCTAGTCTAACTAAGTCACGACGTATTAGGGGCTTATCATCCGTGAAGATTTATTAGATATTCTTATCTTTTCAACATGTATGTCGAATAGATCACCTTTCTAGTTTCTTAATTATCTCCCTAATATTTTATCATGTGTTCTC
Organism: Cinchona pubescens; assembly: GCA_025175665.1. NCBI lineage: Eukaryota > Viridiplantae > Streptophyta > Magnoliopsida > Gentianales > Rubiaceae > Cinchona > Cinchona pubescens. The sequence goes on from JANKKI010000232.1 coordinate 4,371,839, forward strand.
CTTTTGCGATTCATAACATAGAACAGTTAGTCAATTTCATGGCTCTCAAAATCGAACGACCGCAACTTCTTCCTTACTCGTAAAACAAGTTTGGTTGGCCTATTAGATGATGTATTAGTTCTAAATCTTCAAGGAATAGGTCCAGCCGCATGATTCTCAATCCATTCTTATTAAAACATATTTATGTTCTTACGTTGTGAAATTTGATCTCATATCTTTTCCAAATGTGCTACGATTGGAACTCCTCTAATATTTCATAGTCTTACACGACTAATCTCCTTTCTTTGTTCTGAATTGCATATGTTATGTCTCATTTTGTTGTTCATTGTATAGCTTGACTAGTCGCAATTCTTAGTTCCCAATATTGTACGATTATCACTTCTTCCTTTGTCATTATACAAGATGTAATAACTAATAATCCTGTGGCTTCGTTTCTGAGTTCTTTTTCAAATAAGGTTAGATAATCATCTTTTGTTCGAAGTCGTTTTCAATTTGAACGGATTCTTTGTTCTTAACCTAGCATAATTAATTCACATTTTACGTTGTTATCATGAGTTATTAGAACTTATTATGTTTCTCCATGTACTTTGTTGAGAACTCCTTTCTTGTTAATCTTATGCGACTTGATCCTAGTTATTAGTATTTAATCTTGTACGATTTGTCCCTTTTCTTTGTTCTTAATATCGTACGAGTACAACTCCTTCCACTGTGATTAAGCACGTATACTTGGCCTCATTTCTAACTTATTTCTTCAAAACCATCATATTATATTTTAGTTCTTAATCTTTTATGCATAGTTATCACTCATTGTTCTTAATTTGGCCAAATCAAATTGCATTTTAAGTTCTTATCTTGAGATACGAGATTTACTTTTATAAGAACTCCTGTTATATTTCTTAATCTGACATGACTCGATCATTTTGTCTAGTAGTTCTTAATCATGTACGATTAGGTCTCCGTTACTGTGTCGTAATATAGTACGATTGGACCCTTTCTTTCTTCTCAATGTCGTACTATTACAATTTTTTCCTGAATCATTGTGTACGCATAATTAATAGGCCTCATTTCTCAGTTCTTTTTCTTATACGATTAGATAATCTCTTAATTATAAATCTTTAATGAATACGACCCGCTCTTGATTCTTTTTCAATCTAATACCACTACTTCTCCTTTATTAGTTCTCAATCTTGTTTGATTGTTGTATCTCCTTTTGTGACTCACATTATATTACGATTAGTCGACTTTCTTAGTTCTCAATATCTTACGATTACACTTCTTCCTCATTTATTAAGCTAATACGGTTGTCACCGTTCTCTTTCAAATGCGATTAGATCATTCATTTGATCTAAATATTTTGTGCACGGGTGCCACACATGGTTCTCAATCTAGTCTAACTAAGTCACGTATGAGGGGCTTATCATCCGTTATTGGATATTCTCTTTTCTTTTCAATATGTATGTCGATTAGATCACCTTTCTAGCTTCCTAATTATCTCCCTAATATTTTATCATGTGTTCTCCTTTTGCGTTTCATAACATAGAACTGTTAGTCAATTTCTTGGCATTCAATATCGAACGATTGCAACTTCTTCCTTACACGTAAAGCAAGTTTGATTGGCCTCATTTCTCTATTCTTTTGCAAACGCTATTAGATGATGTATTAGTTCTAAATCTTCAAGGAATAGGTCAAGCCGCATGGTTCTTAATCCATTCTTATTAAAACATATTTATGTTCTTACCTTGTGAACATATGTTATGTCTCCTTTTGTTGTTCATTGTATATCTCGATTAGTCGAATTTCTTAGTTCTCGATATTGTACGATTAACACTTCTTCCTTTGTCATTATACAAGGTGTAATTGGTTTCATTTCTCAGTTCTTTTCCAAATAAGGTTAGATAATCATCTTTTGTTCAAAGTCTTTTTCAATTTGAACTAATTCATCGTAGGTTCTTAACCTAGCATAATTAATTCACCTTTTACGTTGTTATCATGAACTATTAGAACTTATTATGTTTCTACGTGTACTTTGTTGAGAACTCCTTTCTTGTTTCTTAATCTTATGCGACTTGACCCCAGTTCTTAGTATTTAATCTTGTACGATTTGTCGCCTTTCTTAGTTCTCAATATCGTACGAGTACAACTCCTTCCACTGTGATTAAGCACGTATACTTGGCCTCATTTCTCACTTATTTCTTCAAAACCATCATATTATATTTTAGTTCTTATTCTTTTATGCATAGTTATAACTCAGGGTTCTTAATTTGGCCAAATCAAATCGTATTTTAAGTTCTTAACTTGAGATACAAGATATACTTTTATAAGAAATCCGGTTCTATTTTTTAATCTGACATGACTCGATAATTTTGTTAGTTCTTAATCATGTACGATTAGATCTCCTTTACTATGTAATAATACAGTACGATAGGACCATTTCTTTCTTCTCAATGTCGTACTATTACAATTTCTTCCTGAATCGTTGTGTACGCATAATTAATAGGCCTCATTTCTCAGTTCTTTTTGTTCTACGATTAGATAATCTCTTAATTATAAATCTTTAATGAATACGACCCACTCTTGGTTCTTTTTAAATCTAATACGACTACTTCTCCTTTATTAGTTCTCAATCTTGTTTGATTGTTGTATTTGCTTTTGCGACTCACAATATATTACTATTAGTCGACTTTCTTCGTTCTCAAAATCTTACGATCACACTTCTTACTTAGTTATTAAGCTAATACGGTTGCCACCGTTCTCTTTCGAACATGATTAGATCATTCATTTGATCTTAATCTTTTGTGCATAGGTCCCACACATGCTTCTTAATCTAGTCTAACTAAGTCACGTATTAGGGGCTTATCATCCGTTATCAGATATTCTTTTCTTTTCAACATGTATGTCGATTAGATCACCTTTCTAGTTTCATAATTATCTTCTTAATATTTTATCATGTGTTCTCCTTTTGCGATTCGTAACATAGAACAGTTAGTCAATTTCTTGGCTCTCAATATCGAACGATCGCAACTTCTTCCTTACTCGTAAAGCAAGTTTGATTGGCCTCATTTCTCTATTCTTTTGCAAATGCTATCAGAAAATGTATTAGTTCTAAATCTTCAAGGAATAGGTCCAGCCGCATGGTTCTTAATCCATTATTATTAAAACATATTTATGTTCTTACCTTGTGAAATTTGATCTCATATCTTATCCAAATGTGCTATGATTGGAACTCCTCTCATATTTCATAATCTTACACTACTAATCTCCTCTCTTTGTTCTGAATTGCATATGTTATGTCTCCTTTTGTTGTTCATTGTATAGCTCGATTAGTCGCATTTCTTAGTTCTCAATATTGTACGATTATCACTTCTTCCTTTGTCATTATACAAGGTGTAATTGGCTTCATTTTTCAGTTCTTTTTCAAATATGGTTAGATAATCATCTTTTGTTCAAAATCTTTTTCAATTTGAACTGATTCTTGGTTCTTAACCTAGCATAATTAATTCACATTTTACGTTGTTATCATGAGTTATTAGAACTTATTATGTTTCTACATGTACTTTGTTGAGAACTCCTTTCTTGTTTCTTAATCTTATGCGACTTGATCCCAGTTATTAGTATTTAATCCTGTACGATTTGTCCCCTTTCTTTGTTCTTAATATCGTACGAGTACAACTCCTTCCACTGTGATTAAGCACGTATACTTGGCCTCATTTCTAACTTATTTCTTCAAAACCATCATATTATATTTTAGTTCTTATTCTTTTATGCATAGTTATCACTCATTGTTCTTAATTTGGCCAAATCAAATTGCATTTTAAGTTTTTATCTTGAGATACGAGATTTACTTTTATAACAACTCCTGTTCTATTTCTTAATCTGACGTGACTCGATCATTTTGTTAGTTCTTAATCATGTACGATTAGGTCTCCTTTACTGTATCGTAATATAGTACAATTGGACCCTTTCTTTCTTCTCAATGTCGTACTATTACAATTTCTTCCTGAATCATTGTGTACGAATAATTAATAGGCCTTATTTCTCAGTTCTTTTTCTCATACGATTAGATAATCTCTTAATTACAAATCTTTAATGAATACGAACATCTTGATTCTTTTTAAATCTAATAGACCTACTTCTCCTTTATTAGTTCTCAATCTTGTTTGATTGTTGTATCTCCTTTTCCGACTCACAATATATTACGATTAGTCGACTTTTTTAGTTCTCAATATCTTACGATTACACTTCTTCCTCATTTATTAAGCTAATACGGTTGTCACCGTTCTCTTTCGAATGCGATTAGATCTTTCATTTGATCTAAATATTTTCTGCACGGGTCCCACACATGGTTCTCAATCTAGTCTAACTAAGTCACGTATGAGGGGCTTACCATCCGTTATTGGATATTCTTTTCTTTTCACCATGTATGTCGATTAGATCACCTTTCTAGCTTCCTAATTATCTCCCTATGAATATTTTATCATGTGTTCTCCTTTTGCGTTTCATAACATAGAACAGTTAGTCAATTTCTTGGCACTGAATATCGAACGATCGCAACTTCATCCTTACTCGTAAAGCAAGTTTGATTGGCCTCATTTCTCTATTCTTTTGCAAACACTATTAGATGATGTATTAGTTCTAAATCTTCAAGGAATAGGTCCAGCCGCATGGTTCTTAATCCATTCTTATTAAAACATATTTATGTTCTTACCTTGTGAAATATGATCTCATATCTTTTCCGAATGTGCTATGTTTGGAACTCCTATAATATTTCATAGTCTTACACGACTAATCTCCTTTCTTTGTTGTGAATTGCGTATGTTATGTCTCCTTTTGTTGTTCATTGTATATCTCGATTATTCGCATTTCTTAGTTCTCGATATAGTACGATGATCACTTCTTTCTTTGTCATTATACAAGGTGTAATTGGCATCATTTCTCAGTTCTTTTTCAAATAAGGTTAGATAATCATCTTTTAAGAGGTTCAAAGTCTTTTTCAATTTGAACTGATTCTTGGTTCTTAACCTAGCATAATTAATTCACATTTTACGTTGTTACCATGAGTTATTAGAACTTATTATGTTTCTACATGTACTATGTTGAGAACTCCTTTCTTCTTTCATAATCTTATGCAACTTGATCCCAGTTATTAGTATTTAATCTTGTACGATTTGTCTCCTTTCTTAGTTCTCAATATCGTACGAGTACAACTCCTTCCACTGTGATTAAGCACGTATACTTGGCCTTATTTCTCACTTATTTCTTCAAAACCATCCTATTATATTTTAGTTCTTATTCTTCCATGCATAGTTATCACTCATGGTTCTTAATTTTGCCAAATCAAATCGCATTTTAAGTTCTTATCTTGAGATATGAGATTTACTTTTATAAGAACTCCTGTTCTATTTCTTAATCTGACATGACTCGATCTATTTTGTTAGTTCTTATTCATGTACGATTAGATCTCCTTTACTGTGTCATATATATAGTACGATTAGACCCTTCTTTCTTCTCAATAGCGTACTATTACAATTTCTTCCTGAATCATTGTGTATGCATAATTAATAGGCCTTATTTCTCAGTTCTTTTTCTTATACGATTAGATAATCTCTTAATTATAAATCTTTAATGAATACGACCCGCTCTTGTTTCTTTTTAAATCTAATACGACTACTTCTCCTTTATTAGTTCTCAATCTTGTTTGATTGTTGTATCTCCTTTTGTGACTCACATTATATTACGATTAGTCTACTTTCTTAGTTCTCAATATCTTACAATTAAACTTCTTCCTTATTTATTAAGCTAATACGGTTGTCACCGTTCTCTTTCGAATGCGATTAGATCATTCATTTGATCTAAATCTTTTGTGCACAGGTCCCACACATGGTTCTCAATCTAGTCTAACTAAGTCACTTATTAGCTGCTTATTATACGTTATTAGATATTCTTATAAGAGATACATGTATGTCAATTTGATCACCTCTCTAACCTAGTTTCTTACTTATCTCCCTAAGATTTTATCATGTAATCTCCTTTTGCGATTCCTTGATAGAACAAAGGAAGAAGTGATAATCATACAAGTGATAATCATACAATATCGAGAACTAAGATAATGCGACTAATCAAGATATTGATGTGCCTCGTATTCTCTATTCTTATGCAAACTCAGATTAGATGATGTATTAGTTCTAAATCTTCAAGGAATTGGTCCAGCGCATGGTTCTTATTCCATTCTTATTAAAACATATTTATGTTCTTACCTTGTGAAATTTGATCTCATATCTTTTCCGAATGGGCTATGATTGGAACTCCTCTAATATTTCATAGTCTTACACGACTAATCTCCTTTCTTTGTTCTGAATTGCATATGTGATGTCTCCTTTTGTTGTTCATTGTATATCTTGATTAGTCGCATTTCTTAGTTCTCGATATTGTATGATTATCACTTCTTCCTTTGTCATTATACAAGGTGTAATTGGCTTCATTTCTCAGTTGTTTTTCACATAAAATAAGGTTAGACAATCATCTTATGTTCAAAGTCTTTTTCAATTTGAACTGATTCTTGGTTCTTAACCTAGCATAATTAATCCACATTTTACGTTGTTATCATGAGTTATTAGAACTTATTATGTTTCTACATGTACTTTGTTGAGAACTCCTTTCTTGTTTCTTAATCTTATGCGACTTGACCCCAGAGATAGTATTTAATCTTGTACGATTGAATAACTTTCTTAGATGTCAATATAAGAAATGTACGATTACACCTCCTAATACATGTGATTAAACACGTAGACTTGGCCTCATTTCTCACTTATTTCTTCAAAACCATCAGATTATATTTTAGTTCTTATTCTTTTATGCATAGTTATCACTCTGATCTTATACACATCTAGATCTTAATTTGGCCACATCAAATCGCATTTTAAGTTCTTATCTTGAGATACGAGATTTACTTTTATAAGAACTCCTATTCTATTTCTTAATCTGACATTACTAGATCTATTTTGTTCGTTCTTATTCATGTACTATTAGATGATCTCCTTTACTGTGTCATAATATAGTACAATTAGACCCTTTCTTTTTTCTCAATAGCGTACTTTTACAATTTCTTCCTCAATCATTGTGTACGCATAATTAATAGGCCTCATTTCTCAGTTCTTTTTCTTATACGATTAGACAATCTCTTAATTATAAAAATCTTTAATGAATACGACCCGCTCTTGATTCATTTTAAATCTAATTCGACTACTTATCCTTTATTAGTTCTCAATCTTGTTTGATTGTTGTATCTCCTTTTGCGACTCACAATATATTACGATTAGTCGACTTTCTTAGTTCTCAATATCTTACGATTACACTTCTTCCTTAGTTATTAAGCTAATACGGTTGCCACCATTCCGTTTCGAATGTGATTAGATCATTCATTTGATCTAAATCTTTTGTGCACAGGTCCCACACATGGTTCTCAATCTAGTCTAATTATGTCACGACGTATTAGGGCTTATCATCCGTTATTAGATATTCTTATCTTTTCAACATGTATTATGTCGATTAGATCACCTTTCTAGTTTCTTCATTATCTCCCTAATATTTTATCATGTGTTCTCCTTTTGCGATTCATAGAACAGTTAGTCAATTTTCTCGGCTCTCAATGTCGAACGATCGTAACTTCTTCCTTACTCGTAAAGCAAGTTTGATTGCCCTATTAGATGATGTATTAGTTCTAAATCTTCAAGGAATAGGTCCAGCCGCATGGTTCTTAATCCATTCTTATTAAAACATATTTATGTTCTTACCTTGTGAAATTTGATCTCATATCTTTTCCAAATATGCTATGATGGGAACTCCTCTCATATTTCATAATCTTACACGACTAATCTCCTTTATTTGTTCTGAATTGCATATGTTATGTCTCCTTTTGTTGTTCGTTGTATAGCTCGATTAGTCGCATTTCTTAGTTCTCAATATTGTACGATTATCACATATTCCTTTGTCAGTATACAAGGTGTAATTAGCTTCATTTCTCAGTCCTTTTTCAAATTAGGTCCCAATAGATAATCATCTTTTGTTCGAAGTCGTTTTCAATTTGAACTGATTCTTTGTTCTTAACCTAGCATAATTAATTCACATTTTACGTTGTTATCATGAGTTATTAGGACTTATTATGTTTCTCCATGTACTTTGTTGAGAACTCCTTTCTTGTTTCTTAATCTTATGCGACTTGATCCCAGTTATTAGTATTTAATCCTGTACGATTTGTCCCCTATCTTTGTTCTTAATATCGTACGAGTACAACTCCTTCCACTGTGATTAAGCACGTATACTTGGCCTCATTTCTAACTTATTTCTTCAAAACCATCATATTATATTTTAGTTCTTATTCTTTTATGCATAGTTATCACTCATTGTTCTTAATTTGGCCAAATCAAATTGCATTTTAGGTTTTTATCTTGAGATACGAGATTTACTTTTATAAGAACTCCTGTTATATTTCTTAATCTGACATGACTCGATCATTTTGTTAGTTCTTAATCATGTACGATTAGGTCTCCGTGATACTGTTTCGTAATATAGTACAATTGGACCCTTTCTTTCTTCTCAATGTTATACTATTACAATTTCTTCCTGAATCATTGTGTACGCATAATTAATAGGCCTCATTTCTCAGTTCTTTTTCTTATACGATTAGATAATCTCTTAATTATAAATCTTTAATGAATACGACCCGCTCTTGATTCTTTTTAAATCTAATACGACTACTTCACCTTTATTATTTCTCAATCTTGTTTGATTGTTGTATCTCCTTTTGCGACTCACAATATATTACGATTAGTCGACTTTCTTAGTTCTCAATATCTTACGATTACACTTCTTCCTCATTTAATAAGCTAATACGGTTGTCACCGTTCTCTTTCGAACATGATTAGATCATTCATTTGATCTTAATCTTTTGTGCACAGGTCCCACACATGCTTCTTAATCTAGTCTAACTAAGTCACGTATTAGGGGCTTATCATCCGTTATTAGATATTCTTTTCTTTTCAACATGTATGTCGATTAGCAATTGACATGAGATCACCTTTCTAGTTTCTTAATTATCTCCCTAATATTTTATCATGTGTTCTCCTTTTGCGATTCGTAACATAGAACAGTTAGTCAATTTCTTGGCTCTCAATATCGAACGATCGCAACTTCTTCCTTACTCGTAAAGCAAGTTTGATTGGCCTCATTTCTCTATTCTTTTGCAAATGCTATCAGATAATGTATTAGTTCTAAATCTTCAAGGAATAGGTCCAGCCGCATGGTTCTTAATCCATTATTATTAAAACATATTTATTTTCTTACCTTGTGAAATTTGATCTCATATCTTTTCCAAATGTGCTATGATTGGAACTCCTCTCATATTTCATAATCTTACACTACTAATCTCCTTTCTTTGTTCTGCGAATTGCATATGTTTTGTCTCCTATTGTTGTTCATTTTATAGCACAATTAGTTGCATTTCTTAGTTCTCAATATTGTACGATTAGCACTTCTTCCTTTGCATTATACAAGGTGTAATTGGCTTCATTTCATATCAACCAAGTTCTTTTTCATATAAGGTTAGATAATCGTCTTTTGTTCAAAGTCTTTTTCACTTTGAACTGATTCTTTGTACTTAACCTAGCATAATTAATTCACATTTTACGTTGTTATCATGAGTTATTAGAACTTATTATGTTTCAACGTGTACTTTGTTGAGAACTCCTTTCTTGTTTCTTAATCTTATGCGACTTGACCCCAGTTATTAGTATTTAATCTTGTACGATTTGTCCCCTTTCTTAGTTCTCAATATGAAGTACAACTCCTTCCACTGTAATTAAGCACGTATACTTGGCCTCATTTCTCACTTATTTCTTCAAAACCATCATATTATATTTTAGATCTTATTCTTTTATGCATAGTTATCACTCAGGGTTCTTAATTTGGCCAAATCAAATCGCATTTTAAGTTCTTATCTTGAGATACGAGATTTACTTTTATAAGAAATCCTGTTATATTTCTTAATCTGACATGACTCGATCATTTTGTTAGTTCTTAATCATACATCTAGATGTGTATAAGAGAAAGGTGTCATTAGTGCATTGTGGTGTGTAAGTGTTGTATGATGGCTGATTATTCAGAAAAAAATGTTAATTTAGTAGCAAAAATTAGTTTTTGGGTCAAATAGTCAACTTGGAGACTATTTGGTCAATGGGGTACTATTTGGTCAACCTTGGAATTTCTTTTTAAGTCTTCTTCTTGTTTTTTTTCTTCCTCATTTTCTTCCAGCAGCAGCCGACTCTTCTCCTCCATTTTTCCCTCAAAAATTTTCTTGGATTTCAAGTAGAAATCACTTGGAAGGTAAGATTTTATGTATTTTAGCATTTATGGCTTATGGGCTTTATGATTTAAGCTTTAATTTCAAGTTTTGTAGGATTATTTATGGCTGAGAAAACCTCTTTGCAGCCTTATAAGTTGTGATTTATGTATGTTATGGGTTGTTTTTACACATTTGTGAATCTGGGATCAAATTGGCCATGCTCGCCATTATAAACATTCCACAACGATTACAAATTTTAAGATTATGAGTTAGGGTTTTGTCTTCCATATGAGCCTAGAATGTTATGCTATGAATGCTTATGTCTATGCTTGTAATGATGTTTTAAGAGTGTTTTAAGGTTAGTTTGGATAGGAATTGAGACTTGAAACCAAGTGGAATTGATTTCCCTTCATTTTGTAAGTAAGCGGAAGTTTGGCGCAACTAGGATAATTTGGATAATTGGTTATGTTTAAAGGGTCTTTAATGATCTTGGAAGGAGTTGTAGGTGTACGACATTGTTGTGTATGCTATTGATATAGTCCTGGCTATTGCTCCGGTGAATCTTTCCGTTTATGGATTTTGTTGGTTAGAATATGTTGTTTTGAGTTGGGTTGTAACCAAGGTCCCTTGAATACCTTGGAATTGGATTTTGTTGGCAGGGAGGATAACCGACTTATAGCCTAGGGAGAGGCGAAGTTTTCGGTTTTCCGAAAATCTGAGCTTATTATCTCCTAATCTAGCAGTAATACGAATTTGAGGGTTAACTAAGTGTTTTGACTGGGTTTTAGCTTGTCGAAGTTGGTCAGAAATTGCGTACACAATGATTCAGGAAGAAATTGCTAATAGTATAACATCTGTCTCTTATACGCGTCGTTTTTGCTTCCCTAGACAGATGATAAACTACCTAATATTTTCTAAGAGTCCTCTTATATCTGTTTTAGGTACCACGCCACCTACCGCTGGCGATCTCATTCAGTGATCTTTTGTGCTGTTTTTGCTTTGATAGGTGGGTAACATAGATTCTCTTCCACTTGCACTTTGTTTAACGACTTTCGAAATATGTTTGGATGGATTTTAAAATGTGTATGATGTTTATACATGGAACTGCACTTTTACCAAGTTTTAGAATTATTATATATGAAACCGGGACCAAGCTATTTTATGTTAATCAATTGATATATTTGCAAACTCTTTTGATATAAAAGCATTTTATGACTGTTTTGGCTCATAGGTGACCGAGGTATATAATTTTGGATGTGATTGGAAATGTTTGATTTGTGGAGAATCGATTCTATAGTCATCCATGGGACGCCATGGTAAAATACTGCCGGTACCGAATCGTGATGAACTATTTGCTGAGGGGTTGAAAATGGAATAACTTGAAGTCCCGGTCAGACTAGTAGGTGTGGTAGATTACTAGATCTGGCTAGTACTGTAGGTTATACCTTGGAGGCTAAAAGATACTCATGCTAAAAGATACTCATGCTATTTTATTAAATTCCGGATTGAAACTGTACTTGGATTTGTTAGCTATGCTTTAGCATACTATATTTTGAAATGATTGGATCTTTTTGGCTATGTTTTGGAAAAGCATACGATGTTTTGTAATGTTTGGATATCTTTTTGGCTATGTTTTGGACATGCCTGACGTTTTAATGGCATGATACATTTTAGAAACTACTTATGATTATGGTTTATTGACGTTTAAATGGCATGAGACATTTTAGAAACTGCTTTATGACTATGGTTTTCGCAAATGTTATTATCTTTATGTTTTCTTTGTATCGAAACACTTGGCCCCATTTGAAGAGCTTTTATGATATCCACTTGAGCTAGTTATGCTCACCCCACGTGATTACAATTTTTCGATTAGGTGCTCGCTTTTGGACTCTCCATCGCGTAGCGCCTTTAGATTTTCTCGATTCCACATTACCGGTAGGACTCATGCGGATAATCTTCCAAGCTTCTCTTTGTTTGGAGAGGGTAGTGTATTAGATAGGTTTTGTATTTATGAACTTTGTTTTTGTTGTAGCATCTTTTGTACTAAGAAGAAATTTTGTAATTCGTATTTTTGTGTAAAATGAAATATTCGGTTTTATAGTTAAGAAATGGTTTGACCCTGGTTCTATTACATTGTGGTTAAGTTTGTTGCTCTGTTCGTTTGTGCCTTGCGCTTTGGACCGGTGTGCCATTAGCGCGGCGTGTTACGGTCCCGTTTTTGGGGCGTGACATTTACTGTGTAATAATACAGTACGATAGGACCCTTTCTTTCTTCACAATGTCGTACTATTACAATTTCTTCCTGAATCATTGTGTACGCATAATTAATAGGCCTCATTTCTCAGTTCTGTTTTGTTCTACGATTAGATAATAACTTAATTATAAATCTTTAATGAATACCTGTCGCTTATACACATCTTAAAATCTAATACGACTACTTCTCCTTTATTAGTTCTCAATCTTGTTTGATTGTTGTATCTCCTTTTGCGACTCACAATATATTACGATTAGTCGACTTTCTTCGTTCTCAATAACTTACGATCACACTTCTTCCTTAGTTATTAAGCTAATACGGTTGCCACCGTTCTCTTTCGAACACGATTAGATCATTCATTTGATCTAAATCTTTGGTGTGCACAGGTCCCACACATGGTTCTCTTATCTAGTCTAACTAAGTCACGTATTAGGGGCTTATCATTCGTTATTAGATATTCTCCTTTACTGTATCGTAATATAGAACGATTAGACCCTTTCTTTCTTCTCAATATCATACTATTATAATTTCTTCCTTAATCATTGTGTACGCATAATTAATTGGCCTCATTTCTCAGTTCTTTGTCTTATACGATTAGATAATCTCTTAATTATAAATCTTTAATGAATACGACCCACTCTTGGGTCTTTTTAAATCTAATACGACTACTTCTCCTTTATTAGTTCTCAATCTTGTTTGATTATTGTATCTGCTATTGCGACTCACAATATATTATGATTAGTCGACTTTCTTAGTTCTCAATATCTTACGATTACACTTCTTCCTTATTTATTAAGCTAATACGGTTGTCTCCGTTCTCTTTCGAATGCGATTAGATCATTCATTTGATCTAAATCTTTTGTGCACAGGTCCCACACATGGTTCAATTCAATCTAGTCTAACTAAGTCACTTATTAGCGGCTTATTATCCGTTATTAGATATTCTTATCTTTTTGACATGTATGTTAATTTGATCACCTCTCTAGTTTCTTACTTATCTCCCTAATATTTTATCATGTGTTCTCCTTTTGCGATTCATAACATAGAACAGTTAGTCAATTTTTTGGCACTCAATATCGAACGATCGTAACTTCTTCCTTACTAGTAAAGCAAGTTTGATTAGCCTCATTTCTCTATTCTTTTGCAAACTCTATTAGATGATGTATTAGTTCTAAATCTTCAAGGAATTGGTCCAGCCGCATGGTTCTTATTCCATTCTTATTAAAACATATTTATGTTCTTACCTTGTGAAATTTGATCTCATATCTTTTCCGAATGGGCTATGATTGGAACTCCTCTAACATTTCATAGTCTTACACGACTAATCTCCTTTCTTTGTTCTGAATTGCATATGTTATGTCTCCTTTTGTTGTTCATTGTATATCTTGATATAATCAAATTAGTCGCATTTCTTAGTTCTCGATATTGTATGATTATCACTTCTTCCTTTGTCATTATACAAGGTGTAATTGGCTTCATTTCTCAGTTGTTTTTCAAATAAGGTTAGATAATCATCTTTTGTTCAAAGTCTTTTTCAATTTGAACTGATTCTAGGTTCTTAACCTGGCATAAATAATGCACATTTTACGTTGTTATCACGAGTTATTAGAACTTATTATGTTTCTACATGTACTTTGTTGAGAACTCCTTTCTTGTTTCTTAATCTTATGCGACTTGATCCCAGTTATTAGTATTTAATCTTGTACGATTTGTCCCCTTTCTTACTTCTCAATAACGAGTACAACTCCTTCCACTGTGATTAAGCACGTATACTTGGCCTCATTTCTCACTTATTTCTTCAAAACCATCATATTATATTTTAGTTCTTATTCTTTTACACATAGTTATCACTCAAGGTTCTTAAATTGGCCAAATCAAATCGCATTTTAAGTTCTTATCTTGAGATACGAGATTTACTTTTACAAGAACTCCTGTTCTGTTTCTTAATCTGACATGACTCAGTCAATTTTGTTAGTTCTTATTCATGTACGATTAGATCTCCTGTACTGTCTTATAATATAGCACGATTAGACCCTTTCTTTCTTCTCAATAGCGTACTATTAGAATTTCTTCCTCAATCATTATGTACGGATAATTAATAGGCCTTATTTCTCAGTTCTTTTTCTTATACGGTTAGATAATCTTTTAATTATAAAATCTTTAAAGAATATGACCCGCTCTTGGTTCTTTTTAAATCTAATACGACTACTTCTCTTTTATTAGTTTTCAATCTTGTTTGATTGTTGTATCTTCTTTTGCGACTCACAATATATTATGATTAGTCGACTTTCTTAGTTCTCAATATTTTACGATTTCAATTCGTCCCTAGTTATTAAGCTAATACGGTTGCCACCGTTCTCTTTCGAATGTGATTAGATCATTCATTTGATCTAAATCTTTTGTGCAGTACTGTGACAGGTCCCACACATGGTTCTCAATCTAGTCTAACTATGTCACGACGTATTAGGGTTTATCATCCGTTATTAGATATTCTTATCTTTTCAACATGTATGTCGATTAGATCACCTTTCTAGTTTCTTCATTATCTCCCTAATATTTTATCATGTGTTCTCCTTTTGCGATTCATAGAACAGTTAGTCAATTTTCTCGGCTCTCAATATCGAACGATCGTAACTTCTTCCTTACTCGTCAAGCAAGTTTGATTGGCCTATTAGATGATGTATTAGTTCTAAATCTTCAAGGAATAGGTCCAGCCTCATGGTTCTTAATCCATTCTTTTTAAAACATATTTATGTTCTTACCTTGTGAAATTTGATCTCATATCTTTTCCAAATGTGCTATGATTGGAACTCCTCTCATATTTCATAATCTTACACTACTAATCTCCTCTCTTTGTTCTGAATTGCATATGTTATGTCTCCTTTTGTTGTTCATTGTATAGCTCGATTAGTCGCATTTCGCTTAGTTCTCAATATTGTACGATTATCACTTCTTCCTTTGTCATTATACAAGGTGTAATTGGCTTCATTTTTCAGTTCCTTTTCAAATAATGTTAGACGATCATCTTTTGTTCAAAGTCTTTTTCAATTTGAACTTATTCTTGGTTCTTAACCTAGCATAATTAATTCACATTTTACGTTGTTATCATGAGTTATTAGAACTTATTATGTTTCTACATGTACTTTGTTGAGAACTCCTTTCTTGTTTCTTAATCTTATGCAACTTGATACCAATTATTAGTATTTAATCTTGTTCGATTTGTCCCCTTTCTTAGTTCTCAATATCGTACGAGTACAACTCCTTCCACTGTGATTAAGCATGTATACTTGGCCTCATTTCTCACTTATTTCTTCAAAACCATCATATTATATTTTAGTTCTTATTCTTTTATGCATGGTTATCAATCATGGTTCTTAATTTGGCCAAATCAAATCGCATTTTAAGTTTTTATCTTGAGATACGAGTCATATTTACTTTTGTAAGAACTTCCGTTCTATTTCTTAATCTTACATGACTCGATCATTTTGTTAGTTCTTAATCATGTACGATTGGATCTCCTTTACTGTGTCATAATATAGTACGATTGGACCCTTTCTTTCTTCTCAATGTCGTACAATTACAATTTCTTCCTGAATCATTGTGTACGCAAAATTAATAGGCCTCTTTTCTCATTTCTTTTTCTTATACGATTAGATAATATCTTAATTATAAATTTTTAATAAATACAACCCACTCTTGGTTCTTTTTAAATCTAATACGACTACTTCTCCTTTATTAGTTCTCAATCTTGTTTGATTGTTGTATCTCCTTTTGCGACTCACAATATATTACGATTAGTCGACTTTCTTCGTTCTCAATATCTTACGATCACACTTCTTCCTTAGTTATTAAGCTAATACGGTTGCCACCGTTCTCTTTCGAACACGATTAGATCATTCATTTGATCTAAATCTTTTGTGCACAGGTCCCACTCCACATGGTTCTCAATCTAGTCTAACTAAGTCACGTATTAGGGGCTTATCATCCGTTATTCGATATTCTTATCTTGTCGACATGTATGTCGATTGGATCACCTTTTTAGTTTCTTAATTATCTCCCTAATATTTTATCATGTGTTCTCCTTTTGCGATTCATAACATAGAACAGTTAGTCAATTTCTTGGCACTCAATATCGAACGATCGCAACTTCTTAGAACTCATAAAGCAAGTTTGATTGGCCTCATTTCTCTATTCTTTTGCAAACGCTATTAGATAATGTATTAGTTCTAAATCTTCAAGGAATAGGTCCAGCCGCATGGTTCTTAATCCATTCTTATTAAAACATATTTATGTTCTTACCTTGTGAAATTTGATCTCATATCTTTTCCGAATGTGCTATGATTGGAACTCCTCTAATAGTCATAGTCTTACACAACAAATCTCCTTTCTTTGTTCTGAATTGCATATGTTATGTCTCCTTTTGTTGTTCATTGTATATCGTAACTTGATTAGTCGCATTTCTTAGTTCTCGATATTGTACGATTATCACTTATTCGTTTGTTGGCTTCATTTCTCTGTTGTTTTTCAAATTAGGTTAGATAATCATCTAAAAATTGTATAAGAAAGTCTTTTTCAATTTGAACTGATTCTAGTTTCTTAACCTAGCATAATTAATTCACATTTTACGTTGTTATCATGAGTTATTAGAACTTATTATGTATAATTGAAGTTGATAAAACAAGAAAATTCTCTCCTCCTTCTCTCTAGACTTCCTCTCACTAAAACACAGCACCTATTCTTTTCCTTTTGCCACTCGGCCATGGTCGAACCAGCTGCCCTTCAGCCATCGGTTGAAGGGCAACCAAAACCTTGCACAAGCTCTTTCTGGTGGACAAATCCTAAGCCTTCACGCACCAAATCCAGATCTCGCCTTGAAAGCTCTTCAACTGCACAAAGGGGAACCAGCGATTTTCTTCTCCCAAGATGAAGTTTAACACCTTGCTGCACCACTTTCGTTACACATTGGTGGGTAACTTTCCAAGAGGCAAGCCGAACATGGAAACTCTTTAAAAGCTTTCACACCATTGGATTCAAAGGTCAGTTCACCATAGGATATCTTGATTACAAGCACATATTGATGAGGTTTTCATTGGAGGAGGACTTCCTACGATGTTGGCTCAAAAACACCTGGTTTGTTAATGGCTACTACATGAGGGTTCTTAAGTGGCACCCATTATTTTCCACTGATAAAGAACCGTCCATAGCCCCTATATGGATTACTTTTGAAGGACTTCCAGCAGTCTTCTTCAACAAACACGCCGTATTTAGCCTTGCTCAAGCGGTTGGAACACCCCTTATACTCGGTGAAAGATGGGTCAATTCCAGCCGTGTTGTTAGAGGTCAAGAGCTCCTGAAAGAAGATAAGAGACTGCACGTTCAATGAGCTGCAACCCGTCTTGTCCTTTCCCCATCCGAATTTTGGCAAAATTACCTACGATGCAGTCCCATCTTACTGCAGGTCTGCCTCTTATAAGGATACTCCACCAGCTTTAACCAACGTAGCTCCAACACCAATGCCGGATCATTTCCCATAATGACGGCAATGCTAACATGAGGGGGAAGTCCGTCCAAGAACTAACAGAAGCAACGGTGGTGTCACCATCAGCCGTGGAAATGACAACAGGAGTTCTGCGAAGGCCAATCTCGGAGGTCAAGTTAAGCACTTGTTGCGCGAGTTGAGTTGGCCGGATAAGGCCAATCCAAATCAACAAACGGATTCAAACCAGCAGATGGATAAGGCCAAAGCACACCAGCTGTACTTGGATTCAAATTTTGAAAAGGAGCACATTGTGGAAGGTCAGCCCTTGAATCCCTTGGAGAGTGGGGCCAATTCGAATTTTGTGGAACCACCAACATCCTTGGCTGCACAATCAAGGGATGCTGAAAATCAGCCAACACCCCTTCACATTCGAATTTCAAACAATCCCTTCATGGATGATTCACTCATCTCTCATTGTAAAATAATGGAGGAACTACCATGTTACTCTTCAGACACTGACTCCCCCCATGAAAGCCATGCAAACAACAAGGATCTTCAGCCGATCACCCCACCTCACACACAATTGGTAAGACCTCATCCAAAAAGAAAAGACTCAAAAGAACCTACACTATGCCAAGGCCAATGCGCACCAGGTTGGCCAAAGCAAATTCCAAGCTGCCCTCCCTCCCACAATGTTAAATGGATCGCATTTTAGTTTGGAATATTAGGGGATAGCTAATAAACCCTCACTTCGTAGGTTAAAGTTAATCATTCAACTCAGAACATCGAATAAAACTCATTGCTCTAATGGAGCCAATGGTTGACAAAGCTAGAATCCTAATGTTTTCTAATAAGCTAGGTTTTGATAGCTGTGAGTGCAACTCAAATGGCAAAATTTGGCTTTTTTGGAACCGAGAGCTAGGTCTCGTCCCCACATTCAGCTCGGATCAGCTTCTCCATGTTTCCATTCCTTCCTCTCCTCAGCAAAGTGCCATGGAAGCCTCCTTTGTTTACGCAAAATGCACAACAACGGAACGAAGAGCTCTTTGGGAGGAACTTCGAGCTGTCCAACCTCAAACTGTATAAGAGACAGCGGCCTGATGTTGGCAATGATGCAGTGCAGCGTTTCGAATGAGGAAGTTTTTGGGTCTTATCTGCCTTGATCATGAATACACATCAATAGCTTTTCCATAAGAGACAGGCGATCATCACCTCTAGCCAGCCGATTGTAATCAAAATTCACTTGGCGTGGGAATAGACTTGGAAATTTGGTATGGAAGAGGCTGGACAGATTTGTTTGTGTAACACACATTTTCTAGCGGCCTTTCAACAAGTTAGTGTTGAACACCTCCTCAAGACCAGCTCAGACCACTCGCCACTTGTGCTCAAAGCCTCCAAAGAGAACACCTCAGGACCAAAGCCATTTAAATTTCTTAATATGTGGACTAAACACAAAGATTTCTTGCGTATGGTGCAGCATGGTGTTAAACTTCATCTTGGGAGAAGAAAATCGCTGGTTCCCCTTTGTGATTGAAGAGCTGTCTCTTATACTGGAGGAGGGCAAGGAATTGTCAAGGAGGAGCTGAGGCCGTGTTCACCCTTAATCCTAATGGAGCAGACAGCACGTATACTTGGCCTCATTTCTCACTTATTTCTTCAAAACCATACATGTGATATTTTGTGTCTTAGAGACATTTATCATAGTTATGATCCTTTGAGCTTAATTTGCCCATTGGTCAATAGCATTTTAAGTTCTTATCGTTGAGTTACTTGGCTCCGAATTCTTTTATTTGTTCACCATTAGCTGTGTATAAGAGACAGGAACTAAGAAAGTCGACTATTGGCCAACCGACTTTCCCTCATTCTACGAAGATCATTTCAGAACAAGTGGCCTTGTTCAAGGTAGGGACTTTGCCGATAACATTCTTCTTGTGCAAGAAATGACCAATTTCATAGATCGGAAGACGAAGGGGAGGAAATTTGATCATCAAACTCGACCTCACCAAGGCGTTTGATAGCCTTTCATGGCCTTTCTTATATGCCATTATGGACAAGTTTTCATCCTGTCTGAACATTGGACTTCCTCATCAAGAACGCTTTTGGAGGAATGTTGGTTTTCTGTACTCATCAATGGAGCACCCAAGGGATTCTTTAAATCCACTAGAGGGGTTCGTCAAGGAGATCCCTTATCACCCCTTTTATTCATATTAATGTTGGAGACATTTTCACAGGGATTAACGGCAAAAGTTCATGAGTAACTGTCTCTTATACACATCTAGATGTGTGGTGTACCGATGCTTAGGGCATTCCTGGTTGGCCTTCGCAGATGATATTGTCATTTTCACAAAGGGAGAAACCAAATCCATTCGACACTTAACGAGCTTCTGTCTTAGCACTGTTTGAGAACTCCTCCGGCCAGCTCTTTAACAAGTCCAAAAGCTTCTTTTACCTATCAAAGAAGGCAGCACCTGGTCGCATTCGGATGATCCAAGCCAAGACGGGTTTCACCCACAACTCCCTCCCATTTAATTACTTGGGTTGTCCCATTCACAAAGGCAAAGGACAGCGCACTATCTTCCAGCCATTGATTGAAAAGGTAGCTTCCCGGATTCATGGGTGGTAGACGAGGTTCCTCTCTCCAGGAGGACGGTTAATTCTAATCAAGCATGTTCTGAGCAGCATTCCCATCTACCTATTATCGGTTCTCCTTCCCCCAAGATCAGTAATTAAAGAGTTGGAGCCTCAATTTGCAAACATCTTAATCCGTATAAGAGACCTTGCCAGAATGCGTTTCCAATGTGGTGTAACAGCATGTGTATCTTAGGCCACATCAATACAAACTGTATTAGATTTTCTCTAACTAGAATGATGCTTGATTAGCTTTAACCTGCCTCTTTGAGTTGTAGGAAGTTTCTAAGGGGCAGCTCTTTGTGGTGTTCCTTTCTTCAAGGCCGCTACCTTAAGGGCCAACACCCTACCTTGGTCGCTGAATCACCAGGAGATTCACTCTTATGGAAAAGAATGATGCGAGTTTGTGATGAGGCAGAGAAGGGCCTGTTATTCCTCATTCAAAACGCTGATTGCTCCTTCTGGTTCGACCCATGGACCAAATACGGACCTCTTTCCACAAGGTAGAACAGTGTATGAGTTGCACTCATAGCTATCAAAACCCAGCTTATTAGAAAACATTAGGATATTTCCTCTTTGGACCAGAGATACCCCGGAGGAGCAATTTTCTGTATTGTCGCAATTCTCAATGAAAGATCGATCTTCATGACTGATGAACCAGACCGGATTGTTTGGACCCCTACATCTACTGGTTCCTTTTCACTCTCAACGACATATGCCACAAGAGGATTTTTTCTAGACTAATGATTTGGGATAGGAGACTCCAACTGATGATCTGATCATTACCTCTTGTTCGGCTTCTAGAATAGGTATAAGCCTTAGATGATATTTTGATTACAATCGGCTTTTCCTTAGCCTCCAAGTGCTACTACTGTTGTCATGGAGAGTCCTTGGATCATCTTTTTGTGGGCTATCTCACGCCAAGTTTGGTACTTTTTCAAAACTTGGCTAGAGGTGATGATCGCACCTTCAACGACCATCTTAGACAAGCTTAGCTCATGGTGGTGGGCTGCAGCACCCTCTTCCACAATTGGGCTAATCCACAAAATCCTCCCTTGTATAATATGTTGGTTCTTATGGAAAGCTAGGAACATGGCTGTGTTTGATGGGAAAATAAGTAGTGCTGCACGCATCATTGCCAACATCAACTCATATTTAGTGAATATTTCCTCAATCCAACCCTTCACAAGAGAAAGCACAGCTGATGAATTGCTTCTCTCACGGGACATTTGCTTTCAACTCTTACAAACAAAACCTAAGAGAATCTTGGTGGTCAAATGGGAATGCCGTTACTCCTCCAGGATGCTTCAAATTAAATGTGGATGGCGCCTCTAAAGGTAATCCGGGAATGGCAGCAGGTGGTGGCGTCATAAGGGATCACAAGGGCCATTGTATACGGGCATTTTCAAATGGTTATTTTCAGCAAACCAGCTTGCAAGCAGAGGTAATGGCACTTCTAGATGTGTATAAGAGACAGGTTGCGGGTTCACCCATTGGAGGTTGAGATTGATTCACTCATCCTAGTCAACACATGAATGGTTCGTCGCCACCAATTTGGAGTATTGATGACCAACTCCGTGTCATACAAGGCCTTTGTGTTGGAAAGCAGATTTCATTTAAACATATTTTTAGAAAGTCTAATCAAGTTGGTGATAGATTAGCTAATGAGGGTATTGCAAATCCAATGTATGTTGAGTACGAGCACAACACCATTCCTTGCTCTATAAAAGGTCTGGTTTGGCTAGATGCTAGGGGCTGCCCTAACCTTCGATATTGTAATAACTCATAAAACTAAATAAAAGTTCTGCCCACCTTTTGGGCATTTGAATAAAATAAAAAAAAAAATAAGGCCCATGTAGCCCAAAAAAAAAAAAAAAAAGAACTTATTATGTTTCTACATGTACTTTGTGGAGAACTCCTTTCTTGTTTCTTAATCTTATGCGACTTGACCCCAATTATTAGTATTTAATATTGTACGATTTGTCCCCTTTCTTAGTTCTCATTATTGTACGAGTACAACTCCTTCCACTGTAATTAAGCACGTATACTTGTCCTCATTTCTCACTTATTTCTTCAAAACCATCATATTATATTTTAGTTCTTAGTCTTTTATGCATAGTTATCACTCATGGTTCTTAATTTGGCCAAATCAAATCACATTTTAAGTTCTTATCTTGAGATACGAGATTTACTTTTATAAGAACTCCTGTTCTATTTCTCAATCTGACATGACTCGATCTATTTTGTTAGTTCTTAATCATGGACGATTAGATCTCCTGTACTGTGTCATAATATAGTACTTTGAAGCTTAGATCCTTTCTTTCTTCTCAATATCGTACTATTACAATTTCTTCCTCAATCATTGTGTACGCATAATTAATAGGCCTCATTTCTCAGTTCTTTTTGTTATACGATTAGATAATCTCTTAATTATAAATCTTTAATGAATACGACCCGCTCTTGGTTCTTTTTAAATCTTATACGACTACTTCTCCTTTATTAGTTCTCAATCTTGTTTGGTTGTTGTATCTCCTTTTGCGACTCACAATATAGGACATTTTAAATTCATTAATAATTCTCTATGAACATTATTAGAATTTGCAAAATTTCCAATAAAATGTTTAACAATATTTATTATTAAAGTAAAGGCAACATCTGATTCAGTGGTTTGAACTGGGCCTTCAATTTTAATTTTAGTATGGTTTACAATTTCATTTTTCTGGGTTTCAGTAAGATAATTATCCCACCATCCTCTAAGGATTCTGGAAAATCCTACAATAACAATTTTGACAGCATTTGGTTCAGAACCACATCTAGATGTGTATATTATTGAGGGATCTTCGTAACTTAAATCAATAGGAGTGGGTCTTTGATAATAATTATAAGTTTGATGATAAAGAGGTTTAAATTGTGTTGCATTTTCTTTAAATTTATTTGTTCTTTTTATTGCAAAAATATTTTCTTAGGAAAATTTAAATTTTTAAACATTTCAGAAATGTTCGAAATATCATTTTCTGAACAATTGCTTTCATTATTTTCACTTTTAAAACAATAAATAAATGAATTAAAACAAGAAATTAAAGAAATAAATACTCTTAAACAAAGTCTTGAAAATTTAAAAAACAGATAAGATAATTTAGAAGAACTTTCTTTAGTTGAAGAAATAAGAAAAATAAAATTAGAAACTAATAATACAGAAGATAAATCTTCTACAGAAAATTTAAAAGAATTTTTAAGTTATAATATTAACACTATGTATATATCTCAGAAACAATACATTTATGTTGCAAGTTTTATAAATGATACTTATGCCTTGAAATCAATTGCTATGGTAGACGGTGGTGCTGACTTAAATTGTATTAGAGAAGGATTAGTTCCATCTCAATATTTTGAAAAAACTACAGCTTCCTTAATAGCAGCTGAAGGATCAAAAATTCATATTGAACATAAAATTTCAAATGTTTGTGTTTTTTCAAAAGAAGGAAATTTCATTAGAATGCCTTTATCTAAACTAAAAATGTTGGATTTCATTTAATTTTAGGAACCCCATTTTTATGTCAAATGTATCCTTATTATCGTGATGGAAAAATAATATGAAATAAAGATAAAGAATTAACTTTTGATTTTGCTACTACAGAAAAAATTTCTGATTTAAACTCTCTGGATTATAATATTAAATTAAAACAAAATCAAATTAATTATTTACATAAAGAAATAGTTCAATTTAAAAATAGAAGAACAATTAAATTCTCCTAAAATAAAAGAAAAATTTTCTCAATTAAATAAATAAATTATTTTTGAAATTTGTAATAAAGTTCCCAATGCCTTTTGGAATAGAAAACAACATATTATAGAATTACCTTATGAAACAAATTTTGTGGAGAAAAATATACCAACTAAGGCTAGACCTTGTCAAATGAACAAAGAAATGGTTGAATTTTGTAAAAAAGAAATTCATGATTTATTAAAAAAGAAAATAATAAGAAAATCTTGTGTATAAGAGACTTTTATCTAATCGTATAAGAAAAAGAACTAAGAATTCGAGAAATAGCAAAGAGGGTATTGCTAGATTAGTTATAAATTATAAACCACTCAACAAAGTTTTAAAATGGATAAGATACACTATTCCTAACAAAAAAGATCTATTAAATAGAACAGTTGGATCAAATATATATTCTAAATTTAATTTAAAATCAGGATTTTGGCAAATTCAGATAGCTGAATAAGAGAGAAGAACTAAACAAATTTTACAAGATTATGCTAGAGAAATGAGACACATGTATACTTGCTTGAATTTTGGTAATTAAAAATGCTCCTTCTGAATTTCAAAATATAATGAATGAGATATTTTCTTCCTACTCTTATATTATTACTTATATTGATGATATATTGATATTTTCAAACTCCATAGACCAACATTCCAAACATTTAAATAATTTCATTATAATAGCCAAGAAAAATGGTATTGTCATTTCTGAAAAATGATTAAATTATTTCAGAATAAAATCAGATTTCCTGGATTTGAAATAGAAAATGGACAAATTATCCCTATTTCAAGAAGTATTGAATTTGCAAATAAATTTCAGATGAAATAAAAGATAAAAAACAGTTACAAAGATTTTTAGGAATTCTAAATTATATTGCTGAATATTATAAAAATATTGCACAAGATAGTAAACCTTTATATGAAAGGTTAAAAAAGAATCCACCTGCTTGGTCACAAATTCATACTAATGCTGTTAAGAGAAAATTAAAGAAAAAGTTAAACATTTGCCTTGTTTATCTTCAGCAATAATAAATGGTATAAAATTGTTGAAATAGATGCTTCTAATGTAGGATATGGTGGCATATTAAAACAAATTAATCCTAAAAATAATAAAGAAGAATCAGTAAGATTCAAATATGGAATTTGGAAAAATGCACAATTAAACTATTCTACAATTAAAAAAGAAATTTTGTCTATTGTTCTTTGTATTTCTAAATTTCAAGAAGACTTATTACATCAAAAGTTTCTTTTAAGAATAGATTGCAGTGCTGCAAAATATGTTTAAGAACAAGACATCAAAAATATTGCTTCTAAACAAATCTTTGCTAGATGGCAGTCTATATTATTTGTATTTGATTGTATATTGATACATTAAAGGTGATTTTAATTCTTTGCCTGATTTTCTTACCAGAGAATTTTTACAAAATAACTTAAGTCTTACAGATGGAGTTTCCAAGTGAACTGAAGAAAATAGATAGTCTGCTTACAGAAAAGGGCTTATCAATTTATATGCCAAAATTCATTCTACTGGTTTAATATTAAATCATTATAATAATCGTGGTAATTCTTTTCAAGCACAAATTTTTGAATTAATAACAATTTTTGAAGAAGAACAGAAATCTGAGATTCAAATTACTAGACAAAAAGAATGGGATAAAGGCTTTTAGATTTTGGGGAAAAATCAGTTCTATGAGTACTTTAGAAAGTACTCCTGAAATGTATTAACAAATGATTGCTCGAGAAGAAAAAAGATTGGAAAATCTAAATAAAACTAAAATATTAATTTTCTTTGCTTAAGTTATTTTTTCAGATTATGATGAATATTCTCGGGAGAGGATCCCGTGGTGGAAGAAGTCCAAATGCAGGAAGACGACAAATAAGACAAATAAATTCAGGAGGACAAATTTCTCCAAAAAATTTTCCCCCACTCCCCTCAAATTCCTCAAATGCAAATTTAAATTTTTTACAGGCTGTAGAAAATCCATTAAAATGTTCCTTCAAATCCAATTTCTCCACTTAATAGAATGACTATTCTTGGATCAATTCCAAGCAGCTCAAATCTGTCCTAATACTGCCATCTAGATTTACTTCAAATCCTTCTGATTCTTCTTCTATTGGAATTTCTTTAGAGGAAGAAAAATCTTCTCCTAAGCCTATTGAAAAAGAGCCTTATAAACCAAATGGAACTAAAAGTCATATTTCTTTCATTGAATTAAATGAAATGCATCAAAAAAAATTTCAAATTGTAAATAAATATTTTTCAAAAAAGTATGGCTCTTACTTCCTTATTACAGCAAATAATCCTCCTAAATATAGGCATACTTATGCTGATTTCCTCAATCTTACCAAAATTGTTGATATCAAAGATGGTGACATTGGATGGGACCCACTATCCAAGATCATTATTTCACAATGTCTAAAATGTTCACTAAACAGTCCCTTCTGCTGATGATTGGAGTACACATTCTTCTGATGTGTTCTCTTTCAGATCCTTTTCCAAGTTCAATTCCGATTATACTTTCAATTATTGGGGATTGTATAAATTCATTCACCTATGTTCTTCTTTACAATACTACTGATTTCAAACACATCGGGTGGATTCGTATGGAACCCACAATTCTAAACAACAAAACTTTTCTTCCTATGTGGTTCTATAGGTGGTTTCAATCCTATGGAATTCCCAAAAATTTTCTTCCTACTGATCTTCTTGTTTCTTAATATTATGCGACTTGATCTCAGTTATTAGTATTTAATCTTGTACCATTTGTCCCCTTTCTTAGTTCTCAATATCGTACGAGTACAACTCCTTCCACTGTAATTAAGCAAGTATATTTGGCCTCATTTCTCACTTATTTCTTCAAAACCATCATATTATATTTTAGTCCTTATTCTTTTATGCATGGTTATCACTCATGGTTCTTAATTTGGCCAAATCAAATCGCATTTTAAGTTCTTATCTTGAGTTACGAGATTTACTTTTATAAGAACTCCTGTTCTATTTCTTGAATCTGACATGACTCGATCTATTTTGTTAGTTCTTAATCATGTACAATTAGATCTCCTTTACTGTGTCATAGTATAGTACAATTGGACCCTTTCTTCCGTCTCAATATCGTACTTATTACAATTTCTTCCTTAATCATTGCGTACGCATAATTAATAGGCCTCATTTCTTAGTTCTTTTTCTTATACGATTAGATAGTCTCTTAATTATAAATCTTTAATGAATACGACCCGCTCTTGGTTCTTTTTAAATCTAATACAACTACTTCTCCTTTATTAGTTCTCATTCTTGTTTGATTGTTCTATCTACTTTTGCGACTCACAATATATTACGATTAGTCGACTTTCTTAGTTCTCAATATCTTACGATTGCACTTCTTCCTTAGTTATTAAGCTAATATGGTAGCCTCCGTTCTCTTTCGAATGCGATTAGATCATTCATTTGATCTAAATCTTTTGTGCACTGGTCACACGCATGGTTCTCAATCTATCCTAACTAAGTCACGAGTATTTGGGGCTTTTCATCCGTTATTAGATATTCTTATCTTTTCAACATGTATGTCGATTAGATCACCTTTCTAGTTTCTTAATTATCTCCCTAATATTTTATCATTTGTTCTCCTTTTGCGATTCATAACATAGAATAGTTAATGAATTTCTTGGCTCTCAATATCGAACGATCGCAACTTCTTCCTTGCTCGTAAAGCAAGTTTGTTTGGCCTCATTTCTCTATTGTTTTGCAAATGCTATTAGACGATGTATTAGTTCTAAATCTTCAAGGAATAGGTCCAGCCGCATGGTTCTTAATCCATTCTTAGTAAAACATATTTATGTTCTTCCCTTGTGAAATTTGATTTCATATCTTTTCCAAATGTGCTATGATTGGAACTCCTCTCATATTTCATAATCTTACACGACTTATCTCCTTTCTTTTTTTCTGAATTTCATATGTTATGTTTCCTTTTGTTGTTCATTGTATAGCTCGATTAGTCGCATTTCTTAGTTCTCAATTATTATACGATTATCACTTCTCCCTTTGTCATTATACAAGGTGTACTTGGCTTCATTTCTCTGTTCTTTTTCATTTAAGGTTAGATAATCATCTTTTGTTCAAAGTCTTTGTCAATTTGAACTGATTCTTGGTTCTTAACCTAGCATAATTAATTCACATTTTACGTTATTATCGTGATATGTTAGAACTTATTATGTTTCTACATGTACTTTGTTGAGAACTCCTTTCTTGTTTCTTAACCTTATGCGACTGGATCACAGTTATTAGTATTTTATCTTGTACGATTTGTCCCCTTTCTTAGTTCTCAATATCGTACGAGTACAACTCCGTCCACTGTGATTAAGCACGTATACTTGGCCTCATTTCTCACTTATTTCTTCCAAACCATCATATTATATTTTAGTTCTTATTCTTTTATGCATAGTTATCACTCATGGTTCTTAATTTGGACAAATCAAATCGCATTTTAAATTCTTGTCTTGATTTACGAGATTTACTTTTATAGAAAGAACTCCTGTTCTATTTCTTAATTTGATAGGACTCGATCTACTTTGTTAGTTCTTAATCCTGTACGATTAGATCTCCTTTACTGTGTCATAATATAGTACGATTAGACCCTTTCCCTCTTCTCAATATCGTGCTATTACAATTTCTTCCTTAATCATTGTGCAGGCTTAATTAATAGGCCTCATTTCTCAGTTCTTTTTCTTATACGATTAGATAATCTCTTAATTATAAATCTTTAATGAATACGACGCGCTCTTGGTTCTTTTTAAATCTAATACGACTACTTCTCCTTTATTAGTTCTCAATCTTGTTTGATTGTTGTATCTCCTTTTGCGACTCACAATATATTACGATAAGTCGACTTTCTTAGTTCTCATTATCTTAAGATTGCACTTCTTCCTTAGTTATTAAGCTAATATGGTTGCCTCCGTTCTCTTTCGAATGCGATTAGATCATTCATTTGATCTAAATCTTTTGTGCACTGGTCACACGCATGGTTCTCTTAAATTGAATCTATCCTAACTAAGTCACGTATTTGGGGCTTTTCATCCCTTATTAGATATTCTTTTCTTTTCAACATGTGTGTCGATTAGATCACCTTTCTAGTTTCTTAATTATCTCCCTAATATTTTATCATGTGTTCTCCTTTTGCGATTCATAACATAGAACAGTTAGTGAATTTCTTGGCTCTCAATATCGAACGATCGCAACTTCTTCCTTGCTCGTAAAGCAAGTTTGTTTGGCCTCATTTCTCTTTTGTTTTGCAAATGCTATTAGTTCTAAATCTTCAAGGAATAGGTCCAGCCACATGGTTCTTAATCCATTCTTAGTAAAACACATTTATGTTCTTATCTTGTGAAATTTGATCTCATATCTTTTTCAAATGTGCTATGATTGGAACTCCTCTTATATTTCATAATCTTACACGACTAATCTCCTTTCTTTGTTCTGAATTTCATACGTTATGTCTCCTTTTGTTGTTCATTGTACAGTTCGATTAGTCGCATTTCTTTACAAGTTCTCAATATTGTACGATTATCACTTCTTCCTATGTCATTATACAAGGTGTAATTGGCTTCATTTCTCAGTTCTTTTTCAAATAAGGTTAGGTAATCATCTTTTGTTCAAAGTCTTTTTCAATTTGAACTGATTCCTGGTTCTTAACCTAGCATAATTAATTCACATTTTACGTTGTTATTGTGATATATTAGAACTTATTATGTTTCTCCACGCACTATGTTGAGAACTCCTTTCTTGTTTCTTAATCTTATGCGACTGGATCACAGTTATTAGTATTTAATCTTGTACGATTTGTCCCCTTTCTTAGTTCTCAATATCGTACGAGTACAACTCCTTCCACTGTGATTAAGCACGTCTACTTGGCCTCATTTCTCATTTATTTCTTCAAAACCATCATATTATATTTTAGTTCTTATTCTTTTATGCATAGTTATCACTCATGGTTCTTAATTTGCCCAAATCAAATCGCATTTTATGTTCTTGTCTTGAGTTACGAGAGATTTACTTTTATAAGAACTCCTGTTCTATTTCTTATTCTGATATGACTTAGATCTACTTTGTTAGTTCTTAATCCTGTACGATTAGATCTCCTTTACTGTGTCATAATATAGTACGATTAGACCCTTTCTTTAATCTCAATATCGTACTATTACAATTTCTTCCTTAATAATTGTGCAGGCATAATTAATAGGCCTCATTTCTCAGTTCTTTTTCTTATATGATTAGATAATCTCTTAATTATAAATCTTTAATGAATACGACCCGCTCTTGGTTCTTTTTTAAATCTAATACGACTACTTCTCCTTTATTAGTTCTCAATCTTGTTTGATTGTTGTATCTTCTTTTGTGACTCACAATATATTACGATTAGTCGACTTTCTTAGTTCTCAATATCTTACGATTGCACTTCTTCCTTAGTTATTAAGCTAATATGGTTGCCTCCGTTCTCTTTCGAATGCGATTAGATCATTCGTTTGATCTAAATCTTTTGTGCACAGGTCCCGAACACATGGTTCTCAATCTAGTCTAACTAAGTCACGTATGAGGGGCTTATCATCCGTTATTAGATATTTTTATCTTTTCAACTTGTATGTCAATTATATCATCTTTCTAGTTTCTTAATTATCTCCCTAATATTTTATCACGTGTACTCCTTTTGCGATTCATAACATAGAACAGTTTGTCAATTTCTTGGCTCTCAATATCAAACGATCGCAACTTCTTCCTTACTCGTAAAGCAAGTTTGATTGGCCTCATTTCTCAATTATTTTGCAAATGCTATTAGATGACGTATTAGTTCTAAATCTTCAAGGAATAGGTCTAGCCGCATGGTTCTTAATCCATTCTTAGTAAAACATATTTATGTTCTTACCTTGTGAAATTTGATCTCATATCTTTTCCAAATGGGCTATGATTGGAACTCCTCTCATATTTTCACAATCATACATGACTAATCTCCTTTCTTTGTTCTGAATTGCATATGTTATATCTCCTTTTGTTGTTCATCTGTGTAAAGCTCGATTAGTCACATTTCTTAGTTCTCAATATTGTACGATTATCACTTCTCCCTTCGTCATTATACACGGTGTACTTGGCTTCATTTCTCAGTTCTTTTTCATTTAAGGTTAGATAATCATCTTTCGTTCAAAGTCTTTTTCAATTTGAACTGATTCTTGGTTCTTAATCTAGCATAATTAAATCACATTTTACGATGTTATCCTGAGTTATTTTAGAACTTATTATGTTTCTAATGTACTTTGTTGAGAACTCCTTTTTTGTTTCTTAATCTTATGCGACTGGATCACAGTTATTAGTATTTAATCTTGTACGATTTGTCCCCTTTCTTAGTTCTCAATGTCGTACGAGTACAACTCCTCCCACTTTGATTAAGCACGTATACTTGGCCTCATTTCTCGCTTATTTCTTCAAAACCATCATATTATATTTTAGTTCTTATTCTTTTATGCAAAGTTATCGCTCATGGTTCATAATTGGGACAAATCAAATCGCATTTTTAAGTTCTTATCTTGAGTTACGAGATTTACTTTTATAAGAACACCTGTTCTATTTTCTTAATCTGATATGACTCGATCTACTTTGTTAGTTCTCAATCCTGTACGATTAGATCTCCTTTACTATGTCATAATATAGTACGATTATACACTTTCTTTCTACTCAATATCGTACTATTACGATTTCTTCCTTAATCAATGTGCAGGCATAATTAATAGGCCTCATTTCTCAATTCTTTTTCTTATACGATTAGATAATCTCTTAATTATAAATCTTTAATGTATACGACCCGCTCTTGGTTCTTTTTTAAATCTAATACGACTACTTCTCCTTTATTAGTTCTCAATCTTGTTTGATTGTTGTATCTCTTTTTGTGACTCACAATATATTACGATTAGTCGACTTTCTTAGTTCTCAATATCTTACGATTACACTTCTTCCTTATTTATTAAGCTAATACGGTTGTCACCGTTCTCTTTCGAATGCGATTAGATCATTCATTTTTATGATCTAAATCTTTTGTGCACAGGTCCCACACATGGTTCTCAATCTAGTCTAACTAAGTCACGTATGAGGGACTTATCATCCGTTATTAGATATTTTTATCTTTTCAACTTGTATGTCAATTAGATCACCTTTCTAGTTTCTTAATTATCTCCCTATTATTTTATCACGTGTACTCCGTTTGCGATTCATAATATAGAACAGTTAGTCAATTTCTTGGCTCTAAATATCGAACGATCGCAACTTCTTCCTTACTCATAAAGAAAGTTTGATTGGCCTCATTTCTCTATTCTTTTGTAAACGCTATTAGATGCTGTATTAGTTCTAAATCTTCAACGAATAGGTCTAGCCGCATGGTTTTTAATCCATTCCTCTTAAAACATATTTATGTTCTTAACTTGTGAAATTTGATCTCATATCTTTTCCAAATGTGCTATGATTGGAACTCCTCTCATATTTTATAATCTTACGCGAATAACTTCTTTTCTTTGTTCTGAATTGCACATTGTGTTATGTCTCCTTTTGCTGTTCATTGTATAACTCGATTAGTCGCATTTCTTAGTTCCCAATATTTTACGATTATCACTTCTCCCTTTGTCATTATGCAAGCTATAATTGGCTTCATTTCTCAGTTCTTTTTCAAATAAGGTCAGATAATCATCTTTTGTTCTAAGTCTTTTTGAACTTGAACTGATTCTTGGTTCTTAACCTAGCATAATTAATTCACATTTTACGTTGTTATCGTGAGTTATTAAAACTTATTATGTTTCTACATGTACTTTGTTGAGAACTCCTTTCTTGTTTCTTAATCTTCTGCGACTTGATCACAGTTATTAGTATTTAATCTTGTACGATTTGTCCCCTTTCTTAGTTCTCAATATCGTACGAGTACAACTCCGTCCACTGTGATTAAGCACGTATACTTGGCCTCATTTCTCACTTATTTCTTCCAAACCATCATATTATATTTTAGTTCTTATTCTTTTATGCATAGTTATCACTCACATGGTTCTTAATTTGCCCAAATCAAATAGCATTTTAAGTTCTTGTCTTGAATTACGAGATTTACTTTTATAAGAACTCCTGTTCTATTTCTTAATCTGATATGACTCGATCTACTTTGTTAGTTCTTAATCCTGCACGATTAGATCTCCTTTACTGTGTCATAATATAGTACGATTGGACCCTTTCTTTCTTCTCAATATCGTACTATTACAATTTCTTCCTTAATAATTGTGCAGGCATAATTAATAGGCCTCATTTCTCAGTTCATTTTCTTATACGATTAGATAATCTATTAATTATAAATCTTTAATTAATACGACCCGCTCTTGGTTCTTTTTTAAATCTTATACGACAACTTCTCCTTTATTAGTTCTCAATCTTGTTTGATTGTTGTATCTTCTTTTGCGACTCACAATATATTACGATAAGTCGACTTTCTTAGTTCTCCTTATCTTACGATTGCACTTCTTCCTTAGTTATTAAGCTAATATGGTTGCCTCTTTTCATCTTTCGAATGCGATTAGATCATTCATTTGACCTAAATCTTTTGTGCACAGGTCCCACGCATGGTTCTCAATCTAGTCTAACTAAGTCACGTATTAGCGGCTTGTCATCCGTTATTAGATATTCTTATCTTTTTAACATGTATGTCGATTAGATCACATTTCTAGTTTCTTAATTATCTTCCTAATATTTTATCATGTGTACTCCTTTTGTGATTCATAACATAGAACAGTTAGTTAATTTCTTGGCTCTCAATATCGAACGATCGCAACTTCTTCCTTACTCGTAAAGCAAGTTTGATTGGCCTCATTTCTCTGTTCTTTTGTAAACGCTATTAGATGCTGTATTAGTTCTAAATCTTCAACGAATAGGTCTAGCCGCATGGTTTTTAATCCATTCTTTTTAAAACATATTTGTGTTCTTACCTTGTGAATTTGATCACATATCTTTTCCAAATGTGCTATGATTGGAACTCCTCTCATATTTTATGGGCTTACACGACTCAAATCTCCTTTCTTTGTTCTGAATTGCATATGTTATGTCTCCTTTTGTTGTTCATTGTATAGCTCGATTAGTCGCTTTTCTTTGTTCTCAATATTGTACGATTATCACTTCTCCCTTTGTCATTATACAAGCTGTAATTGGCTTCATTTCTCAGTTCTTTTTCAAATAAGGTTAGAAATTCATCTTTTGTTCAAAGTATTTTTCAATTTGAACTGATTCTTGGTTCTTAACCTAGCATAGTTAATTCACATTTTACGTTGTTATCGTGAGTTATTAGAACTTATTATGTTTCTACCTGTACTTTGTTGAGAACTCCTTTCTTGATTCTTAATCTTATGCGACTTGATCACAGTTATTAGTATTTAATCTTGTACGATTTGTCAACTTTCTTAGTTCTCAATATCGTACGAGTACAACTCCTTTCACTGTGATTAAGCACGTATACTTGGCCTCATTTCTCACTTATTTCTTCAAAACCATCATATCATATTTTAGTTCTTATTCTTTTATGCAGAGTTATCACTCATGGTTCTTAATTTGGCCAAATCAAATCTCATTTTAAGTTCTTATCTTGAGTTACGAGATTTACTTTTATAAGAACTCTTGTTCTATTTCTTAATCTGATATGACTCAATCTACTTTGTTAGTTCTTAATCCTGTACGATTATATCTCCTTTACTGTATCATAATATTGTACAATTAGACCCATTCTTTCTTCTCAATATCGTACTATTACAATTTCTTCCTTAATCATTGTGCAGACATAATTAATAGGCCTCATTTCTCAGTTCTTTTTCTTATACGATTAGATAATCTCTTAATTATAAATCTTTAATGAATACGACCTGCTCTTGGTTCTTTTTAAATCTAATACGACTACTTCTCCTTTATTAGTTCTCAATCTTGTTTGATTGTTGTATCTCCTTTTGCGACTCACAATATATTACGATTAGTCGACTTTCTTAGTTCTAGATATCTTATGATTGCACTTCTTTCTTAGTTATTGCTAAAGCTAATATGGTTGCCTCCGTTCTCTTTCAAATGCAATTACATCATTCATTTGATCTAAATCTTTTGTGCACAGGTCCCACACATGGTTCTCAATCTAGTCTAACTAAGTCACGTATTAGCGGCTTGTCATCCGTTATTAGATATTCTTATCTTTTTAACATGTATGTCGATTAGATCACCTTTCTAGTTTCTTAATTATCTTCCTAATATTTTATCATGTGTACTCCTTTTGTGATTCATAACATAGAACAGTTAGTTAATTTCTTGGCTCTCAATATCGAACGATCGCAACTTCTTCCTTACTCGTAAAGCAAGTTTGATTGGCCTCATTTCTCTATTCTTTTGTAAACGCTATTAGATGCTGTATTAGTTCTAAATCTTCAAGGAATAGGTCCAGCCGCATGGTCTTTAATCCATTCCTTTTAAAACATATTTATGTTCTTACCTTGTGAATTTGATCTCATATCTTTTCCAAATATGCTATGATTGGAACTCCTCTTCATATTTTATAAGCTTACACGACTAATCTCCTTTCTTTGTTCTGAATTGCATATGTTATGTCTCCTTTTGTTGTTCATTGTATAGCTCGATTAGTCGCATTTCTTAGTTCTCTATATTCTACGATTATCAGTTCTTCCTTTGTGTGATACAAGGTGTAATTCGCTTCATTTCTCAGTTCTTTTTCAAATAAGGTTAGACAATCATCTTTTGTTCAAAGTATTTTTCAATTTGAACTGATTCTTGGTTCTTAATCTTGCATAATTAAATCACATTTTACGTTGTTATCATGAGTTATTAGAACTTATTATGTTTATACATGTACTTTGTTGAGAACTCCTTTCTTGTTTCTTAATCTTATGCGACTTGATCCCAGTTATTAGTATTTAATCTTGTACTATTTGTCCCCTTTTCTTAGTTCTCAATATCGTATGAGTACAACTCCCTCCACTGTGATTAAGCACGTATACTTGGCCTGATTTCTCACTTATTTCTTCAAAACCCATAAAATCATATTATATGTTAGTTCTTATTCTTTTATGCATAGTTATCACTCATGGTTCTTAATTTGCCCAAATCAAATCGCATTTTAAGTTCTTCTCCTGAGTTACGAGATTTACTTTTATAAGAACTCCTATTCTATTTCTTAATCTGATATGACTCGATCTACTTTGTTAGTTCTTAATCCTGTACGATTAGATCTCCTTTACTGTGTCATAATATAGTACGATTAGTCCCTTTCTTTCTTCTCAATGTCATACTATTACAATTTCTTCCTTAATCATTGTGCAGGCATAATTAATAGGCCTCATTTCTCAGTTCATTTTCTTATATGATTAGATAATCTCTTAATTATAAATCTTTAATGAATACGACCCGCTCTTGGTTCTTTTTAAATCTAATACGACTACTTCTCCTTTATTAGTTCTCAATCTTGTTTGATTGTTGTATCTCCTTTTGCGACTCACAATATATTACGATTAGTCGACTTTCTTAGTTCTCAATATCTTGCATCTTAGTAATTAACGATTACACTTCTTCCTTATTTATTAAGCTAATATGGTTGCCTCCGTTCTCTTTCGAATGCGATTAGATCATTCATTTCATCTAAATCTTTTGTGCACTGGTCACACGCATGGTTCTCAATCCAGTCTAACTAAGTCACGTATTAGGGGCTTTTCATCCGTTGTTAGATATTCTTATCTTTTCAACATTGTTGGTCCCAAAGAAATAACCTAAGAAGGGGGTGAATTAGGTTGTATCTAAAACAAACCTTTATATGTGCTTAATAGAAATTCAAACTTTATGCACCAAATGAAAACTTAAGCACAAATGAATACAATAGATATTCAACAATTTAAGCTTAAAGAACAAATAAGAATATTGATATTAAGATAATCAAACCAAACTCCCAATCTTCTCAAGCTTGGAGCTTTCAACTACAAAGAGCTTCTTACAAGGCAACTACCAAGTTTACAACTTGAAGTTTAGCCACTAAAAGTCTCTTCAAAGTAGGTGAGACAATACGACCTCTTGTACCCAAATGAGGATCACTCTTGCTCACACTAATTACCTTTAGTTGAGCCAAGAGTTTTACACTCACAACCTCCCTTTGTTACAATCGTTATCTCTCCACTCTTACACTTGAAGAACTCTTACACTTCTAAGCTCTTTTCACAAAACTACCTACACTATTACAACACTTGTTCCCACTATTTCTCCCAAATAGCTCAAGAGTTATTTGTAATGAAAGTAGAAGTCTCTTCGTATTTAATTCAGGCTTAGGGGTATTTATAGTTGCCCGAAATCTACTTCCAATAACTTTCTAACGGCTATTTTCTGTTTACTGGAAAACTAGCCGTTGGACCTTTCGGACGGCCGATGCAGCAAGTATGCGTCCGAACGAACTAGCCATTGGACCGTTCGGACACGTTGCTAGATGTGCGTCCGACGCTGCGTCCGTTGTTTCTTATACAGCATTAGACGTGTGAGGATGCGTCCGAACATGCGTCCGATCGAAGCAAAATCTTCTGGAAATAATGATCGGACGCTGTTCTTCGTCCGAGACTTTGTTCAAATTCTTTGTGTCGGACGATTGTCTTTCGGACAGTCATTTGCTTCCGAACCTACCTATTTTTCTGCACACTTGTTTTCAAACCATTAGTGCGATTTGGTCATCATCAAAACATGATTATCATGTATAAGAGACAGGTAATTAGTGTGAAAAGAACTGACAAACAAGATTCAACTCAAAAAACAACCATAAAATATGAAGTACAACACATGAGAATTTGTCCATTATTTCTCCCCCTTTTGGCATTATCATAACATAAGATAAATAATGCAGTTTAAGCTCCCCCCGAAGTTTATTCCCCCTAAGTTTCTTTTACAAGTTGTGACTTATTATAGACAAAAATTGCGGATACATATTTCCTAGCATTCTAAACAAGTTCAAACATATAGATGAGTAATATTCAAGAGAACATAGTTCAATTTGATAAATGAAAGCACACAAAATTTTAGATGTTACCCATTTCATTATCATCAAGTTAGCTCACATGCCTTGAACACCCTTCAAAGATAATCTATCTTGAATTCCTAAGTTATGAAAAACAATTCTTCCATTCAAGAATATATGTTCCATAAAAAATGAGAGAATTCATGCAAAGAATTAGAACCAAAACAATTTTCGCTCATTCCTTACCAAAAGCATCACCAAAACAATGAAGCATGTGTGATGCAATTTTTTGCAAAAAAATCCATTAAAAATTTGAATGCTCCCCCTTTCTTTTACAAGTTGTGACTTATTATAGACAAAAATTGTGGATACATATTTCCTAGCATTCTAAACAAGTTCAAACATATAGATGCGTAATATTCAAGAGAACATAGTTCAATTTGATAAATGAAAGCACACAAAATTTTAGATGTTACCCATTTCATTATCATCTTAGCTCATATGCCTTGAACACCCTTCAAAGATAATCTATCTTGAATTCCTTAGTGCTCTCCAAGCATACCTACATACAAAGTTAAGCAACAACTTTTGGTACCGAACAAACTTTCTTGGGTCCAATTGGATTAGTAACATGCTTAATCACCCAAATAGATTTTATTCCCAATTTTTCATTTCTTTTAACATAACAATTTTTCTTTATATGGCCATGTTGATGACAATAATAACAAATAATATTCTTATTTCCATAAAAAGAAGATTTAGATTTAACAAAGCACAAATCCTTTTTTCTAAAGGAGATAAATTTTTTGTTCAAAAACATATTCTAGTTCTTTTCTTTTCAAAAACATTTTCTTTCTTCTTTTTCAAAATAACATCAAGATCATCTAATCTCTTCTTCAATTAAGCTTGTTCTTCCATGATCTTGGTTTTTCCAACAAATTTTTCTTTCAAAACATCATTTTCTTTTGTCAAAGAATTATTTTCATGCACAAGTTTTGAGTTGGCACTCAATAAAGTATTAACTTTAATTTTTAACTTTGTTCTTAGCATATGATTCTTTCAAACATTCATGCATTTTAAAAATAAATGATTCAACATCATAGTCATCATCATTATTACATGAATTATCAAAAGAATCACAACTAGAGAATACCTCATTATTGCCAAGTGCCATAAAAGCCATTTGAGCCTCCTCATATTCTTCTTCAACCTCTCCATCCGAATTGCAATCATCCCAAGTGATTTGGAAGTTGTTGAAGTGAGGCTTCCTTGAGTCATTTCTCCTTTTTGATGAAGCTTTAAATGCTATGCTTCTTTTTCCCTTTGCCTCCTCATCTTGTAGCTTGTATTTCAACTTCAATTCAAATGAGGTTAGAGAATTGATCAATGAATCAATAGGCATAGAATTTAAATTTTTAGACTCTTCTATGGCAATGGATTTAGGTTCCCATTCCTTAGGTAGAGCATTCAAAATTTTTCTATTCTTTTCACCCAAGGAATATTCTTTACCCAAACCTTCCAAATCCTTTACCATATCATTGAACCTAAAATAGATCTTGTCAATGTTCTCATGAGGTTCCATTTTGAAGGATTCATATTTAGCCACTACAAGAAGTGACTTCTTTTGCTCTCTAATATCTTCACTTCCTTCATGGATTTCTTTCAATTTGTCCCATATATCCTTGGCCGATATGCAACCTTTTACTTTAGAGAACTCATCTGCATCCAAAGCATTATACAAAATATTAATGGCTTTAGCATTAAAAGATAAATTTATTTTATCTTGTGCATTTAACTCATATCTAGTCTTAGTCCTTAATCTATGAGAATTTTCATCAAAAATATTAGCTTCTAAAGGACCTTCACAAATAATATACCATAAATCAATATCATTAGATTGAACAAAAATTTTCATTCTATCCATCCAAAAAACAAAATTAATGCCATTAAACATGGGAGGTCTAGTGATAGAATGTCCCTCTAAAAATAAAGCATTATTGGTTGTCATAATTATTTTTACTCAAAAGCGGTTAAGCTCAATATATGAGACCAAGCTCTGATACCAATTGTTGGCCCCAAAGCAATAACCTAAGAGGGGGGTGAATTAGGTTATCTACATATCTAAAACAAACCTTTTTATGTGCTTAATAGAAATTCAAACTTTATGCACCAAATGAAAACTTAAGCACAAATGAATACAATAGATATTCAACAATTTAAGCTTAAAGAACAAATAAGAATATTGATATTAAGATAATCAAACCAAACTCCCAAGCTTCTCAAGCTTGGAGCTTTCAACTACAAAGAGCTTCTTACAAGGCAACTACCAAGTTTACAACTTGAAGTTTAGCCACTAAAAGTC
This sequence comes from Cinchona pubescens, assembly GCA_025175665.1. Lineage (NCBI taxonomy): Eukaryota > Viridiplantae > Streptophyta > Magnoliopsida > Gentianales > Rubiaceae > Cinchona > Cinchona pubescens. Next base: position 4,412,703 of record JANKKI010000232.1, read on the forward strand.
TCTTCAAAGTAGGTGAGACAATAACCTCTTGTACCCAAATGAGGATCACTCTTGCTCACACTAATTACCTTTAGTTGAGCCAAGAGTTTTACACTCACAACCTCCCTTTATTACAATCGTTATCTCTCCACTCTTACACTTCTAAGCTCTTTTCACAAAACTACCTACACTATTACAACACTTGTTCCCACTATTTCTCCCAAATAGCTCAAAGAGTTATTTGTAATGAATGTAGAAGTCTCTTCTTATTTAATTCACCTTTGGCTTAGGAGTATTTATAGTTGCCCAAAATTTGCTTCCAACAACTTTCTAACGGCTATTTTCTGTTTACTGGAAAACTAGCCGTTGGACCTTTCGGACGGCCGATGCAGCAAGTATGCGTCCGAACGAACTAGCCGTTGGACCATTCGGACGGCCGCTAATCCCTGCGTCCAACGTGCGTCCGTGTGAGGATATTCGTTCGGACGTCCGAGGATGCGTCCGAACATGCGTCCGATCGAAGCAAAGTCTTCTGGAAATATTATCGGACACCGTTCTTCATCCGAGACTTGTTTCAAATTCTTTGTGTCGGATGATTACCATCTTTCGGATATTCATTTGCGTCCGAACCTACCTATTTTTCTACACACTTGTTTTCAAACCATTAGTGCGATTTGGTCATCATCAAAACATGATTATCATAATTAGGGTTCAACAAACATGTATGTTGATTAGATCACTTTTCTAGTTTCGTAATTATCTCCCCAATATTTTATCATGTGATTCTCCTTTTGCGATTCATAACATAGAACAGTTAGTCAATTTTCTTGGCTCTCAATATCAAACGATCGCAACTTCTTCCTTACTCTTAAAGCAAGTTTGATTGGCCTCATTTCTCTATTCTTTTGCAAACGCTATTAGATGATGTATTAGTTCTAAATCTTCAAGGAATAGGTCCAGCCGTATGGTTCTTAATCCATTCTTAGTAAAAACAATTTATGTTCTTACCTTGTGAAATTTGATCTCATATCTTTTCCAAATGTGCTATGATTGGAACGCCTCTCATATTTCATAATCTTACACAACTAATCTCCTTTCTTTGTTCTGAATTTCATATGTTATGTCTCCTTTTGTTGTTTATTGTATAGCTCGATTAGTCGCATTTCTTAGTTCTCAATATTGTACGATTATCACATCTTCCTATGTCATTATACAAGGTGTAATTGGCTTCATTTCTCAGTTATTTTTCAAATAAGGTTAGATAATCATCTTTTGTTCAAAGTAGCGATTTTTCAATTTGAACTGATTCTTGGTTCTCAATCTAGCATAATAAAATCACATTTTACGTTGTTATCCAAAGTTATTAGAACTTATTATGTTTCTAAATGTACTTTGTTGAGAACTCCTTTCTTGTTTCTTAATGTTATGCGACTTGATCCCAGTTATTAGTATTTAATCTTTTACGATGTCCCCTTTTCTTAGTTCTCAATATCGTACGAGTACAACTCCTTCCACTGTGATTAAGCACGTATACTTGGCCTCATTTCTCACTTAATTCTTCAAAACCATCATATTATATGTTAGTTCTTATTCTTTTATGCATAGTTATCACTCATGGTTCTTAATTTGCCCAAATCAAATCGCATTTTAAGTTCTTATCTTGAGTTATGAGATTTACTTTTATAAGAACTCATGTTCTATTTCTTAATCTGATATAACTCGATCTACTTTGTTAGTTCTTAATCCTGTACGATTAGATCTCCTTTACTGTGTCATAATATAGTACGATTGAGACCCTTTCTTTCTTCTCAATATCGTACTATAACAATTTCTTCCTTAATCATTGTGCATACATATCTTAACAGGTCATTTCTCTGTTCTTTTTCTTATACGATTAGATAATCTCTTCATTATAAATCTTTAATGAATACGACCCGCTCTTGGATCTTTTAAATCTAATACGACTTCTTTTCCTTTATTAGTTTTCAATCTTGTTTGATTGTTGTATCTCCTTTTGCGACTCACAATGTATTACGATTAGCCGACTTTCTTAGTTCTCAATATCTTACTATTACACTTCTTCCTCAGTTATTAAGCTAATACGGTTGCCTACGTTCTTTTTCGAATGCGATTAGATCATTCATTTGATCAAAATCTTTTGTACACGGGTCCCACGCATGGTTCTCAATCTAGTATAACTAAGTTACGTATTAGGGCTTATCATCCGTTGTTAGATATTCTTATCTTTTCAACATGTATGTGGATTAGATCACTTTTATGGTTTCTCAATTATCTCCCCAATATTTTATCTTGTGTTCTCCTTTTACGATTAATAACATAGAACAGTTAGTCAATTTTATTGGCTCTCAATATCGAACGATCGCAACTTCTTCCTTACTCGGAAAGCAAGTTTGATTGGCCTCATTTCTCTATTCTTTTGCAAATGCTATTAGATGATGTATTAGCTCTAATTCTTCAAGGAATAGCACAAGCCGCATGGTTCTTAATCCATTCTTAGTAAAACATATTTATGTTCTTACCTTGTGAAATTCGATCTCATATCTTTTCCAAATGTGCTATGATTGGAACTCCTCTCATATTTCATAATCTTACACGACTAATCTCCTTTCTTTGTTCTGAATTTCATACGTTATGTCTCCTTTTGTTGATCATTGTATAGCTTGATTAGTCGCATTTCTAAGTTCTAAATATTGTACGATTATCACTTCTTTCTATGTCATTACACAAGGTGTAATTGGCTTCATTTCTCAATTCTTTTTCAAATAACGTTAGATGTGGAATCATCTTTTTCAATTTGAACTGATTCTTGGTTCTTAACCTAGCATATTAATTCACATTTTACGTTGTTATCATGAGTTATTAGAACTTATTATGTTTCCACATGCACTTTGTTGAGAACTCCTTTCTTGTTTCTTAATCTTATGCGACTGGATCACAGTTATTAGTATTTAATCTTGTACGATTTGTCCCCTTTCATAGTTCTCAATATCGTACGAGCACAACTCCTTCCACTGTGATTAAGCCCGTATACTTGGACTCATTTCTCGCATATTTCTTCAAAACCATCATGTTATATTTAGTTCTTATTCTTTTATGCATAGTTATCACTCATGCTTCTTAATTTGCCCAAATCAAATCGCATTTTAAGTTCTTATCTTGAGTTACGAGATTTCCTTTTATAAGAACTCCTGTTCTATTTCTTAATCTGATATGACTCGATCGACTTTGTTAGTTCTTAATCCTGTACGATTAGATCTCCTTTACTGTGTCATAATACTAATAGTACGATTAGACCCTTTCTTTCTTCTCAATATCGTACTATTACAATTTCTTTCTTAATCATTGTGCAGGCATAATTAATAGGCCTCATTTCTCAGTTCTTTTTCTTATACGATTAGATAATCTCTTAATTATAAATCTTTAATGAATACGACCCGCACTTGGTTCTTTTTTAAATCTAATACGACTACTTCTCCTTTATTAGTTCTCAATCTTGTTTGATTGTTGTATCTCCTTTTGCGATTCACAATACGATTAGTCGACTTTCTTAGTTCTCAATATCTTACGATTACGCTTCTTTCTTAGTTATTAAGCTAATATGGTTGCCTCTGTTCTCTTTCGAATGCGATTAGATCATTCATTCGATCTAAATCTTTTGTGCACTGGTCACACGCATGGTTCTCAGTCTAGTCTAACTAAGTCACGTATTAGGGGCTTTTCATCCGTTATTAGATATTCTTATCTTTTCAACATGTATGTCGATTAGATCACCTTTCTAATTAATTATCTCTTTAATATTTTATCATGTGTTCTCCTTTTGCGATTCATAACATAGAACAGTTAGTCAATTTCTTGGCTCTTAATATCGAACTATCGCAACTTCTTCCTTACTCGGAAAGCAAGTTTGATTGGCCTCATTTCTCTATTCTTTTGCAAACGCTATTAGATGATGTATTAGTTCTAAATCTTCAAGGAATAGGTCCAGCCGCATGGTTCTTAATCCATTCGTAGTAAAACATGTTTATGTTCTTACCTCGGGAAATTTGATCTCATGTCTTTTCCAAATGTGCTATGATTGGAACTACTCTCATATTTCATAATCTTACACGACTAATCTCCATTCTTTGTTCTGATTTGCATATGTTATGTCTTCTTTTGTTGTTCATTGTATAGCTCGGTTAGTAACATTTCTTAGTTATCAATATTGTACAATTATCACTTCTTCCTTTGTCATTATACAAGGTGTAAGTGGCTTCATTTCTCAGTTCTTTTTCAAATAAGGTTAGTTGTATAGAGAATAATCATCTTTTGTTCAAAGTCTTTTTCAATTGGAACTGTTTCTTGGTTCTTAACCTAGCATAGTTAATTCACATTTTACGATGTTATCATGAGATATTAGAACTTATTATGTTTCTACATGTACTTTGTTGAGAACTCCTTCCTTGTTTCTTAATCTTATGCGACTTGATCACAGTTATTAGTATTTAATCTTGCATGATTTGTCCCCTTTCTTAGTTCTCAATATCGTACGAGTACTACTCCTTCCACTGTGATTAAGCACGTATACTTGGCCTCATTTCTCACTTATTTCTGCAAAACCATCATATTATATTTTAGTTCTTATTCTTTTATGCATAATTATCACTCATGGTTCTTAATTTGGCCAAATCAAAATCATTTTAAGTTCTTATCTTGAGTTACGAGGTTTACTTTTATAAGAACTCCTGTGCTATTTCTTAATCTGATATGACTCGATCTACTTTGTTAGTTCTTAATCCTGTACGATTAGATCTCCTTTTACTGTGTCATAATATAGTACGATTAGACCCTTTCTTTCTTCTCAATATCATATTATTACAATTTCTTCCTTAATCATTGTGCAGGCATAATTAATAGGCCTCATTTCTCAGTTCTTTTTCTTATACATTTAGATAATCTCTTAATTATAAATCTTTAATGAATACGACCCGCTCTTGGTTCTTTTTTAAATCAAACACGACTATTTCTCCTTTATTAGTTCTCAGTCTTGTTTGATTGTTGAATCTCCTTTTGCGACTCACAATATATTACGATTAGTCAACTTTCTTAGTTCTCAATATCTTTCGATTGCACTTCTTCCTTAGTTATTAAGCTAATATGGTTGCCTCCGTTCTCTTTCGAATGCGATTAGATCATTCATTTGATCTAAATATTTTGTACACAGGTCCCACACATGGTTCTCAATCTAGTCTAACTAAGTCATGTATTACCGGCTTATCATCCGTTATTAGATATTCTTATCTTTTCAACATGTGTGTCGATTAATAGATCACCTTTCTAGTTTATTAATTATCTCCCTAATATTTTATCATGTGTTCTCCTTTTGCGATTCATAACATAGAACAGTTAGTCAATTTCTTGGCTCTCAATATCGAACGATCGCAACTTCTTCCTTACTCGTAAAGCAAGTTTAATGGGCCACATTTCTCTATTCTTTTGCAAATGCTATTAGGTGATGTATTAGTTCTAAATCTTCAAGGAATAGGTCCAGCGCATGGTTCTTAATCCATTCTTATTAAAACATATTTATGTTCTTGCCTTGTGAAATTTGATCTCATATCTTTTCCAAATGTGCTATGATTGGAATTCCTATCATATTTCATAATCTTACACGACGAATCTCCTTTCTTTGTGCTGAATTGCATATGTTATATCTCCTTTTGTTGTTCATTGTATAGCTCGATTAGTCGCATTTCTTTGTTCTCAATATTGTACGATTATCACTTCTCCCTTTGTCATTATACAAGGTGTACTTGGCTTCATTTCCTAATTAGTCAATTCTTATTCATTTAAGGTTAGATAATCATATTTTGTTCAAAGTCTTTTTCAATTTGAACTGATTCTTGGTTCTTAATCTAGCATAATTAAATCACATTTTACCTTGTCATCATGAGTTGTTTTAGAACTTATTATGTTTCTACATGTACTTTGTTGAGAACTCCTTTCTTGTTTCTTAATCTTATGCGATTTGATCCCAGTTATAAGTATTTAATCTTGTACGAGTTGTCCCTTTTCTTAGTTCCCAATATCTTACGAGTACAACTCCTTCCACTGTGATTAAGCACGTATACTTGGCCTCATTTCTCACTTATTTCTTCAAAATCATCATATTATATTTTAGTTCTTATTCTTTTATTCATAGTTATCAATCGTGGTTTTTAATTTGGCCAAATCAAATCGCATTTTAAGTTTCTTGTCTTCAGTTACGAGATTAACTTTTATAAGAACTCCTGTTCTATTTCTGAATCTGATATGACTCGATCTACTTTGTTAGTTCTTCGAATCCTGTACGATTAGATCTCCATTACGGTGTCAAAATATAGTATGATTAGACCCTTTCTTTCTTCTCAATATCGTACTATTACAAATTCTTCCTTAATCATTGTGCAGGCATAATTAATAATCCTCATTTCTCAGTTCTTGTTCTTATACGATTAGATAATCTCTTAATTATAAATCTTTAATGAATACGACCTGCACTTGGTTCTTTCTAAATCTAATACGACTACTTCTCCTTTATTAGTTCTCAATCTTGTTTGATTGTTGTATCTCCTTTTGCGACACACAATATATTACGATTAGTCGACTTTCTTAGTTCTCAATATCTTACGATTACACTTCTTCCTTAGTTATTAAGCAAATACGGTTGCCTTCGTACGCTTTCGAATGCGATTAGATCATTCATTTGATCTAAATCTTTTGTGCACTGGTCAAACGCACGGTTCTCAATCTAGTCTAACTTAGTCACGTATTAGCGGGTTATCATCCGTTATTAGATATTCTTATCTTTGCAACATGTATATCGATTAGATCACCTTTCTAGTTTCTTAATGATCTGCCAAATATTTTATCATGTGTTCTCCTTTTACGATTCATTACATAGAACAGTTAGTCAATTTTCTTGGCTCTCAATATCGAACGATCGCAACTTCTTCTTACTCGTAACGCAAGTTTGATTGGCCACATTTCCCTATTCTTTTGAAAATGCAATTAGATGATGTATTACTTCTAAATCTTCAAGGAATAGGTCCAGCGCATGGTTCTTATTCCATTCTTATTAAAACATATTTATGTTCTTACCTTGTGAAATTTGATCTCATATCTTTTCCAAATGTCCTATGATTGGAACTCCTCTCATATTTCATAATCTTACACGACTAATCTCCATTCTTTGTTCTGATTTGCATATGTTATGTCTCCTTTTGTTGTTCATTGTATAGCTCGATTAGTCGCATTTCTTTGTTCTCAATATTGTACGATTATCACTTCTCCCTTTGTCATAATTATACAAGGTGTACTTGGCTTCATTTCTCAGTTCTTTTTCATTTAAGGTTAGATAATCATCTTTTGTTCAAAGTCTTTTTCAATTTGAACTGATTCTTGGTTCTTAATCTAGCATAATTAAATCACATTTTACCTTGTTATCATGAGTTATTTTTGAACTTATTATGTTTCTACATGTACTATGTTGAGAACTCCTTTCTTGTTTCTTAATCTTATTCGAGTTGATCGCAGTTATTAGTATTTAATCTTGTACGATTTGTCTCCTTTTCTTAGTTCTCAATATCGTACGAGTACAACTCCTTCCACTGTGATTAAGCACGTATACTTGGCCTCATTTCACATTTATTTCTTCAAAGCCATCATATTATATTTTAGTTCTTATTCTTTTATGCATAGTTGTCACTCATGGTTCTTAATTTGGCGAAATCAAATCACCTTTTAAGTTCTTATCTTGGGTTACGAGATTTACTTTTATAAGAACTCCTGTTCTATTTCTGAATCTGATATGAGAGACTCGGTCTACTTTGTTAGTTCTTAATCCTGTACGATTAGATCTCCATTACGGTGTCATAATATAGTATGATTAGACTCTTTCTTTCTTCTCAATATCGTACTATTACAATTTCTTCCTTAATCATTGTGCAGGCATAATTAGATGTAATAAGAGACAGATCTAGAACTTTTTCTTATACGATTAGATAATCTCTTCATTATAAATCTTTAATGAATACGACCTGCTCTTGGTTCTTTTTAAATCTAATACGACTTCTTTTCCTTTATTAGTTCTCAATCTTGTTTGATTGTTGTATCTCCTTTTGCAGCTCGCGATATATTACGATTAGTCGACTTTCTTAGTTCTCAATATCTTACGATTACACTTCTTCCTCAGTTATTAAGCTAATCCGGTTGCCTACGTTCTTTTTCGAATGCGATTATATGATTCATTTGATCTAAATCTTTTGTACATAGGTCCCACGCATGGTTCTCAATCTAGTCTAACTAAGTTACGTATTAGGGGTAATACCATATCATTCGTTGTTAGATATTCTTATCTTTTCAACATGTATGTCGATTAGATCACCTTTCTAGTTTCTTAATTATCTCCCAAATATTTTATCATGTGTTCTCCTTTTGCGATTCATAACATAGAACAGTTAGTCAATTTCTTGGCTTCTCAATATTGTACGATTATCACTTCTCCCTTTGTCATTATACAAGGTGTACTTGGCTTCATTTCTCAGTTCTTTTTCATTTAAGGTTAGATAATCATCTTTTGTTCAAAGTCTTTTTGAATTTAAACTGATTCTTGGTTCTTAATCTAGCATAATTAAATCACATTTTACCTTGTTATCAAGAGTTATTATAGAACTTATTATGTTTCAACATGTACTTTGTTGAGAACTCCTTTCTTGTTTCTTAATCTTGTGCGATTTGATCCCAGTTATTAATATTTAATCTTGTACGATTTGTCTCCTTTTCTTAGTTCTCAATATCGTACGAGTACAACTCCTTCCACTGTGATCGTGTTGTATATAAGCACGTATACTTGGCCTCATTTCTCACTTATTTCTTTAAAACCATCATATTATATTTTAGTTCTTATTCTTTTATGCATAGTTATCACTCATGGACTTAATTTGGCCAAATCAAATCGCATTTTAAGTTCTAATCTTCAGTTACGAGAGCTCACTTTTATAAGAACTCCTGTTCTATTTCTGAATCTGATATGACTCGGTCTACTTTGTTAGTTCTTAATCCTGTACGATTAGATCTCCATTACGGTGTCATAATATAGTATGATTAGACTCTTTCTTTCTTCTCAATATCGTACTATTACAATTTCTTCCTTAATCATTGTGCAGGCATAATTAATAAGCCTCATTTCTCAGTTTTTTTTCTTATACGATTAGATAATCTCTTCATTATAAATATTTAATGAATACAACCCGCACTTGGTTCTTTTTAAATCTAATACGACTACTTCTCCTTTGTTAGTTCTCAATCTTGTTTGATTGTTGTATCTCCTTTTGAGACTCTAACAATATATTACGATTAGTCGACTTTCTTAGTTCTCAATATCTTACGATTACACTTCTTCCTCAGTTATTAAGCTAATATGGTTGCCTCCGTTCTCTTTCGAATGCGATTAGATCATTCATTTGATCAAAATCTTTTGTGCACAGGTCCCTTGCTTGGTTCTCAATCTAGTCTAACTAAGTCACGTATTAGGGGCTTATCATCCGTTATTAGATATTCTTATCTTTTCAAAATGTATGTCGATTAGATCACCTTTCTATTTTCTTAATTATCTCCCTTATATTTTATCATGTGTTCTCCTTTTGCTATTCATAACATAGAACAGTTAGTCAATTTCTAGGCTCTCAATATCGAACGATCACAACTTCTTCCGTACTCGTTAAGCAAGTTGGATTGGCCACATTTCTCTATTCTTTTACAAATGCTATTAGATGATGTATTAGTTCTAAATCTTCAAGGAATAGGTCCAGCATATGGTTCTTAATCCATTCTTATTAAAACATAGATTTATGTTCTTACCTTGTGAAATTTGATCTCATATCTTTTCCAAATGTGCTATGATTGGAACTCCTCTCATATTTCATAATCTTACACGACTAATCTCCATTCTTTGTTCTGATTTGCATATGTTATGTCTCCTTTTGTTGTTCATTGTATAGCTCGATTAGTCGCATTTCTTTGTTCTCAATATTGTACGATTATCACTTCTCCCTTTGTCATTATACAAGGTGTACTTGGCTTCATTTCTCAATTCTTATTCATTTAAGGTTAGATAATCATCTTTTGTTCAAAGTCTTTTTCAATTTGAACTGATTCTTGGTTCTTAATCTAGCATAATTAAATTACAGTTTACGTTGTTATCATGAGTTATTAGAACTTATTAGGTTTCTACATGTACTTTGTTGAGAACTCCTTTCTTGTTTCTAAATCTTATGCGACTTGATCCCAGTTATTAGTATTTTATCTTGTACAATTTGTCTCCTTTTTTTAGTTCTCAATATCGTACGTTCTTCCACTGTGATGAAGCACGTATACTTGGCCTCATTTCTCACTTATTTCCTCAAAACCATCGTATTATATTTTAGTTCTTATTCTTTGATGCATAGTTATCACTCATGGTTCTTAATTTGCCCAAATCAAATCGCATTTTAAGTTCTTATCTTGAGTTACAAGATTTACATTTATAAGAACTCCTGTTCTATTTCTTAATCTGATATGACTCGATCTACTTTGTTAGTTCTTAATCCTGTACGATTAGATCTCCATTACTGTGTCATAATATAGTACGATTAGACCCTTTCTTTCTTCTCAATATCGTACTATTACAATTTCTTCCTTAATCTTTGTGCAGGCATAATTAACGTAGCCTCATTTCTCAGTTCTTTTTCTTATACGATTAGATAATCTCTTAATTATAAATCTTTAATGAATATGACCCGCTCTTGGTTCCTTTTTAATCTAATACGACTACTTCTCCTTTATTAGTTTTCAATCTTGTTTGATTGTTGTACCATCTTCTTTTGCGACTCACAATATATTACGATTAGTCGACTTTCTTAGTTCTTAATATCTTACGATTGCACTTCTTCCTTAGTTATTAAGCTAATATGGTTGCCTCCGATCTAGATTAGATCATTCATTTGATCTAAATCTTTTGTGCATAGGTCCCACACATGGTTCTCAATCTAGTCTAACTAAGTCACGTATTAGGGGCATGTCATCTGTTATTTATTCTTATCTTTTCAACATGTATGTGAAACCCAGTATTTTAATAGCCTTGTTCTTTGATTTTAACTGGTTTAAAATGTTTTTCATATTATTTTTAGTCATAAAGTACTTCAACTTATTCGTTTTTCAATTCGGCAAATTTTTCGATTTACGCAATTTCGGTACCGGCGGGTAAACGGGTCAGCTATTGGACTAAGTGTAATTAGTGCATTGTGGTGTGTAAGTGTTGTATGATGGCTGATTATTCAGAACCAAATGTGGGAGTTGTACAAAAATTAGTGATGGGTCGTCAAATAGTCAACTTGGAGACTATTTGGTCAATTTGGCACTATTTGGGTCAACTTTGGAATTTCTTTTTAAGCCTTCTTCTTGCTTTATTTTTCCTCATTTCTTCCTTGCTGCTGGCCGACTCTTCTCCTCCATTTTTCCCTCAAAAATTTTCTTGGATTTCAAGTAGAAATCACTTGGAAGGTAAGATTTTATGTATTTTAGCATTTATGGCTTATGGGCTTTATGATTTAAGCTTTAATTTCAAGTTTTGTAGGATTATTTATGGCTGAGAAAACCCTCTTTGCAGCCTTATAAGTTGTGATTTATGTATGTTATGGGTTGTTTTTAGTGTTTTGGAGGTTGGGAAGTGATTGGGGTTGATTTTTAACAACTTTCCATGGTTAGATTACAAATTTTAAGATTATGAGTTAGGGTTTTGTCTTCCATATGAGCCTAGAATGTTATGCTATGAATGCTTATGTCTATGCTTGTAATGATGTTTTAAGAGTGTTTTAAGGTTAAGTTTGGATAGGAATTTAGACTTGAAACCAAGTGGAATTGATTTCCCTTCATTTTGTAAGTAAGCGGAAGTTTGGCGCAACTAGGATAATTTGGATAATTGGTTATGTTTGAAGGGTCTTTAATGATCTTTTGATGGTTTTAGGTGTTTTCCATTGTTGTGGAATGCTATTGATATAGTCCCGGCTATTGCTCCGGTGAATCTTTCCGTTTATGGATTTTGTTGGTTGAATATGTTGTTTTGAATTGGGTTGTAACCAAGGTCCCTTGAATACCTTGGAAATGGATTTTGTTGGTTGGTTGTATATGTTGTTTTGAGTTGGGTCATGACCAAGGTCCCTTGAATACCTTGGAATTGGATTTGGTTGGCAGGGAGGATAACCTACTTATAGCCTAGGGAGAGGCGAAGTTTTTCGGTTTTTTCTGGAAAACTGAGCTTATTATCTCCTAATCTAGCTGTAATACGAATTTGAGGGGTTAACTAAATGTTTTGACTGGGGTTTAGATAATAAGCTTAGCTTGTCGAAGTTGGTCGGTTTTTGTGAATAGGTCATTTTTGACCAAAGAGTTGTTGGTGTCGTTTTCTATCGTTTCGCGTCGTTTTCGCTTCCCTAGTCATTCTTTAACTTCTACATCTCTTCTAAGAGTCCTCTTATATCTGTTTTAGGTACCACTCCACCTACCGCCGGCGATCGCGTTCTGTGATCTTTGTGCAGTTTTTGCTTTAATAGGTGGGTAACATAGACCCTCTTCCACTTGTATTTTGTTTAACGACATCGAAATATGTTTGGATGGATTTTAAAATGTGTATGATGTTTGGAACTGCACTTTTACCAAGTTTTGGAATTATTATACATGAAATCGGGACCAAGCTATTTTATGTTAATCAATTGATATATTTGCAAACTCTTTTGATATGAAAGCATTTTATGACTGTTTTGGCTCATAGGTGACCGAGGTATATAATTTTGGATGTATTTGGAAATGTTTGATTTGGGGTGCACCGGTTCTATAGTCAGTCATCAATGAGACGCCATGGTGACTGCTGTGAATGTGATGAACTATTTGCTGAGGGGTCTTGTGAGGGGATAACTTGACCTCCCGGTCAGACTAATAGGTGTGGTAGATTACTAGATCTGGCTAGTACTGTGTTATACCTTGGAGCCTAAAAGATACTCATGCTAAAAGATACTCATGCTATTTTATTAAATTCCGGATTGAAACTGTACTTGGATTTGTTAGCTATGCTTTAGCATACTATATTTTGAAATGATTGGATCTTTTTGGCTATGTTTTGGAAAAGCATACGATGTTTTGTAATGTTTGGATCTTTTTGGCTATGTTTTGGACATGCCTGACGCTACTAAGCCATGATACATTTTAGAAACTACTTATGATTATGGTTTATTGACGTTTAAATGGCATGAGACATTTTAGAAACTGCTTTATGACTATGGTTTTCGCAAATGTTATTATCTTTATGTTTTCTTTGTATCGAAACACTTGGCCCCATTTGAAGAGCTGCCCTTTATGATATCCACTGAGCTAGTTATGCTCACCCCACGTGACTTATATTTCATCAGATTAGGTGCTCGTTTTTGGATTCTCCATCGTTAGCTTTTAGATTTTCCCGGACTCCACATTACTTGGTAGGACTCTGCGGATAATCTTCCAAGCTTCTCTTTTGTTTGGAGAGGGGTAGTGTATTAGATAAGTTTTGTATTGATGAACTTTATTTTCGTTGTAGCATCTTTTGTACTAAGAAGGAATTTTGTAATTCGTATTTTTGTGTAAAATGAAATATTTGGTTTTATAGTTGAGAAATGGCTTGATGGCTCTATTACATTACGGTTAAGTTTGTTGCTCTGTTCGTTTGTGCCTTGCGCTTTGGTCCGGTGTACCATTAGCGAAAAATGTTACGGTCCCGTTTTTGGGGCGTGACATTTAGTGGTATCAGAGCATAGGTTTGATTCAGAGCATAGGTTTGAATCAGAGCATAGGTTTGAATTCTAAGTCCAGTAATAGGTATTCGATACCTTCCAGAGTCTTTCGAGGTTTAAATCGATGTGCTCGGGCTTAGAATTATATAAGATTCTGTTTTGCTCGCGACATTACAGGATCTGTGGAATTCTTTGACCTGGAGTTATTGATTGACTTGTTTTGGGGGGTTTTGAGAGGTCCTTGCTTATGTAATCTTTGTTGTACCTCTTTTGTTGATTCTTGAAGAGTTATTCTTTGCTTATGATTCCGTCTTTGACTCTTATCAGCTAGATGTTTTCTTAGATGTCTGTCCGAGAAACCTAGATGGTTAGAGGATCCTTATAGAGTGGGGACCTGGATTTAAAGCCTTCACCTACTGATCTAAAACATTTATGGAAGGTTGTCTTATACAAAGTTATGTGATAGGAAGTTTGAGGTGACCTTATTCGATTACTGATGACCGATCTACCACACCTACTAGTCTGACTGGGAGGTCAAGTTATCCCATCACAAGACCTGTCTCTTATACACATCTAGATGTTTCGGAACCGTGGAAAGTTGTTAAAAATCAACGTGGGAATGAAAAGAAGCCCAAGACTAAGGATTCCGATTATATCAGCAGTGAAGGCGTTTAAGGCCTTACATAGGGGTTGTGAGAGCTATTTGGCTTATGTGATAGACTCTGATAAAGTAGAGCCGGGCATTGAGGATATCCTAGTGGTTAGAGAGTTTTCCGGACGTGTTTCCCAATGAGCTGCCAGGTTTACCTCCGTCGCGGGTTGTCGATTTTGAGATTTGCTTAGAGTCAGGGGTGGCACCAATTTCAAAGGCCCCCTACCGTATGGCACCTGCGGAGCTAAAGGAGTTGAAGGAGCAGCTTCAAGAACTCTTGGACAAGAAATTCATTCGTCCAAGTGTTTCACCTTGTATAAGAGACAGATGATAATTTGTACGGAAGACTACAAAGTTGAAATTACAAGCTTAAATCATAAAGCCTGTCTCAGAGACCTTAGATAGTGTAACCTGACAGAATAAATCATCTTTGCCACGGACTTGATGACCTTGTTTGATCACTTAAGGGTGCGAGTCTCTTATCTACAGATTGATTTGCGGTCCGGATATTATCAATTGAGGGTGAAGGAAGAGGACCATCTAGACAGCTATAAGAGACAGCCACAATGCACTAATTACATTTTGTCTAATGCCTTTTGGTTTAACTAACGCACTTGAACAAACTGGGACCGATTAACACCTGTCTCTTATACACATCTAGATACACATAAGAGACAGATGAAGACCACTACATCGATGATATCTGGTTTATTCTCCGAGCGAGGAGGCTCATGCTTGAGCATTTACGAGCAGATTTGAGCTTGTTGAGGAAAGAGCAGCTTGTATGGTAAGCTTAGCAAATGCGAGTTTTGGCTTCGGAGTGTTGCATTTTTGGGTCATGTGGTGTCGAGGAAGGGGTTTCGTAGATCCCATCGAAATGCTTGGCCCCATTTGAAGAGCTTTTACCTACCACGTGGATCGAGGTGCGGAGTTTTCGGACAGACAAAACCCTAACTCATAATCTTAAAATTTGTAATCTGCTTACCCAAGAGAACCAAGTTTGTATGGTCGATCGGTGTGAGGCAAGCTTTCAAGAGCTTAAGCATAGGTTGGTGACACTCCAGTGTTGACTTTACCTTCGTGTTCGGAGGATTTGTGGTTTATAGTGATGCTTCTCGAGTGGTTTGGGTTGTGTTTTGATGCAAGGAGATAAGGTGATAGCTTATGCGTCGAGGCAACTTAAGCCGGAATTATCCTACTCATGACCGGAGTTAGCTGCAATAGTGTTTGCTCTCAAGATTTGGAGGCATTACTCGTATGGAGAGCAGTGTGAAGTGTTCACCGATCATCAAAGTCCAAGTACCTTTCACTCAAAAAGAGCTTAATATGAGGCAAAGGCGTTGGCTTGAGCTATTGAAGGACTATGACCGACTATTAGCTATCATCCCGGTAAAGCTAATAAGGTTGCCGATGCTTTGAGTCGTAAATCACCTGGCCCTAGTATGGCTCTTTTGATTTGTCGCTTGAGGCTTTGAATTTCCCCGGAATATCTCCCAAGTCACAGGCTGTTAGAGCAGATGGTAGCTTGTGGCGAGACAGACGTTTATGTGTGCCGAACGACTCCGAATTGAAAAGAGAACTGATGAAAGAAGCTCACTCTTCGCGCTTATCTATTCATCCTGGGGGTACGAAGATGTATAGGGACTTGAAAATGAGATTTTGGTGGCTTGGAATGAAAAGAGAGATAGCTGAGTTTGTGGCGAGATGTTTGGTGTGTATAAGAGACAGTAATCAACACCAAAGGCCCAGCGGTTTACTACGATCATTGGAGATACCGGAGTGGAAATGGGAGCATATTACTATGGATTTTGTACATGGGTTACCACGGACTAGGCGAGGTAATGACAGATATGGGTGATTGTTGTTATCCCATCACAAGACCCCTCAGCAAATAGTTCATCACATTCACAGCAGTCACCATGGCGTCTCATGGATGACTATAGAACCGGTGCACCCCAAATCAAACATTTCCAAATCCAACATCGGTATGGCACCATTTGAGGCTTTATACGGTCGTAAGTGTAGATCACCTTTACATTGGGATGAAGTTGGTGAAAGATCCTTAGAGGGCCCAGATTTGATTCAGGCAATGATTGATAAGATTGCTATTGTTCGCCAGAATTTGAAAGCGGCTCAAAGATCGTCAGAAGAGCTGGGCAGATCGCAAGAGGAAGCCAATGGAGTTTGCGGTTGGGGATAAAGTGTTTGTGAAAGTATCACCGACTAAAGGGGTAGCTAGGTTTGGGAAAGGTGGAAAGTTGAGTCCACGCTATATAGGCCCCTATGAGGTGTTGAACAAGGTTGGTGATTTGGCATACCAATTGGCTTTGCCTCCGGAGTTGTCTAGAGTTCATAATACCTTCCATGTCTCAAGGTTGAGGAGGTACACTTACGACCTCTCATGTGTTGACACATGAACATTTGTAGATAAGAGGACACGACATACGAGGAGGTTCCGGAGAAGATCTTGGATCGACAAGATAAGACATTGAGGAATAAAGCAATTCCCTACGTGAAGGTTTTATGTCTAATATTTGACCCGTTTACCCGCTGGGAGCTTGAAAGCCTCATGAGATCGAAGTATCCAGCTTTGTTTGCTTCGTGATTTCGTAAGTTTCGAGGACGAAACTTTGTTTAGCTGTCTTAGGGGGGTAGAATGTGAAACCCAGTATTTTAATAGCCTTGTTCTTTGATTTTAACTGGTTTAAAATATTTTTCATATTATTTTTAGTCATAAAAGTACTTCAACTTATTCGTTTTTCAATTCGGCAAATTTTTCGATTTACGCGATTTCGGTACCGGCGGGTAAACGGGTCAAATATTGGACTAAGTGTAATTAGTGCATTGTGGTGTGTAAGTGTTGTATGATGGCTGATTATTCAGAAAAAAAATGTTAAGTTAGTACCAAAAAAATTAGTTTTTGGGTCCGGTACCGAAATAAAACCAAATCGAAAAATTTGCCGCACTGAAAAACGAATAAGTTGAATTACTTTTATGACTAAAAATAATATGAAAAATATTTCCTAAGATTTCTATAAGAGACAGAATGGTACACCGGACTCTAAGCGCTCCATTTTTCCCTCAAAAATCTTTAATGGAATTCAAGTAGAAATCACTTGGAAGGTAAGATTTTATGTATTTTAGCATTTATGGCTTATGGGCTTTATGATTTATAAGCTTTAATTTCAAGTTTTGTAGGATTATTTATGGCTGAGAAAACCCTCTTTGCAGCCTTATAAGTTGTGATTTATGTATGTTATGGGTTGTTTTTAGTGTTTTGGAGGTTGGGAAGTGATTGGGGTTGATTTTTAACAACTTTCCATGGTTAGATTACAAATTTTAAGATTATGAGTTAGGGTTTTGTCTTCCATATGAGCCTAGAATGTTATGCTATGAATGCTTATGTCTATGCACATAATGATGTGTATAAGAGTGTTTTAAAGTATGGATGTTATTAAGACACAAACCAAGTGGCACGATTTCCCTTCATTTTGTAAGTAAGCGGAAGTTTGGCGCAACTAGGATAATTTGGATAATTGGTTATGTTTGAAGGGTCTTTAATGATCTTTTGATGGTTTTAGGTGTTTTCCATTGTTGTGGAATGCTATTGATATAGTCCGGCTATTGCTCGGTGAATCTTTCCGTTTATGGATTTTGTTGGTTGAATAGTCTAGAGAGGCGAAGTTTTTCGGTTTTTTCTGGAAAACTGAGCTTATTATCTCCTAATCTAGCTGTAATACGAATTTGAGGGGTTAACTAAATGTTTTGACTGGGGTTTTAGCTTGTCGAAGTTGGTCGGTTTTTGTGAATAGGTCATTTTTGACCAAAGAGTTGTTGGTGTCGTTTTCTATCGTTTCGCGTCGTTTCGCTTCCCTATTGATGGAAGATGGATCTCTGCACCTGAAGCCTTATGGAAGATTTTTGAATTTGAAATGAGTCGCATGTATCCATCCGGCGATAAGTTTTGTGATCTTTGTGCAGTTTTTGCTTTAATAGGTGGGTAACATAGACCCTCAGGAGACCACTTGTATTTTGTTTAACATGACTTTCGAAATACACCTTCCTGGATTTTAAAATGTGTATGATGTTTGGAACTGCACTTTTACCAAGTTTTGGAATTATTATATATGAAATCGGGACCAAGCTATTTTATGTTAATCAATTGATATATTTGCAAACTCTTTTGATATGAAAGCATTTTATGACTGTTTTGGCTCATAGGTGACCGAGGTATATAATTTTGGATGTATTTGGAAATGTTTGATTTGGGGTGCACCGGTTCTATAGTCATCCATGAGACGCCATGGTCCTTTGTCATTATACAAGGTGTAATTGATTTCGTTTCTCAGTTCTTTTTCAAAACCCGGTCAGACTAGTAGGTGTGGTAGATTACTAGATCTGGCTAGTACTGTGTTATACCTTGGAGCCTAAAAGATACTCATGCTAAAAGATACTCATGCTAAAAGATACTCATGCTATTTTATTAAATTCCGGATTGAAACTGTACTTGGATTTGTTAGCTATTGCTGCTTTAGCATACTATATTTTGAAATGATTGGATCTTTTTGGCTATGTTTTGGAAAAGCATACGATGTTTTGTAATGTTTGGATCTTTTTGGCTATGTTTTGGACATGCCTGACGCTTTCATCGGCTCAGCAGCAAGGAAGAAATGAGGGATATACCTCCTCAACTGAGAGACATGGAATTTTAGAAACTGCTATAAGAGATGGTTTTCGCAAATGTTATTATCTTTATCAGCTTCTCTTATAAACACTAGATGTGTATTTGAAGAGGTACAGCTGTTGTGCTACTCTGAGCTAGTTATGCTCACCCCACGTGACTTATAATTTTTCGATTAGGTGCTCGTTTTGGATTCTCCATCACGTTAGCTTTTAGATTTTCCCCAGACTCCACATTACTGGTAGGACTCTGCGGATAATCTTCCAAGCTTCTCTTTTGTTTGGAGAGGGGTAGTGTATTAGATAAGTTTTGTATTGATGAACTTTATTTTCGTTGTAGCATCTGGTTTGTACTAAGAAGGAATTTTGTAATTCGTATTTTTGTGTAAAATGAAATATTTGGTTTTATAGTTGAGAAATGGCTTGATGGCTCTATTACATTACGGTTAAGTTTGTTGCTCTGTTCGTTTGTGCCTTGCGCTTTGGTCCGGTGTAACCATTAGCGCGGCGTGTTACGGTCCCGTTTTTGGGGCGTGACATTTAGTGGTATCAGAGCATAGGTTTGATTCAGAGCATAGGTTTGAATCAGAGCATAGGTTTGAATTCTAAGTCCAGTAATAGGCATTCGATGAGTCCATACCGAAAATCAGCTCACAGGCACATCGTCATAAAGCAGTTTCTAAAATGTCTCATGCCATTCACTAATGACAGGATCTGTGGAATTCTTTGACACAGTTATTGATTGACTTGTTTTGGGGGGTTTTGAGAGGTCCTTGCTTATGTAATCTTTGTTGTACCTCTTTTGTTGATTCTTGAAGAGTTATTCTTTGCTTATGATTCCGTCTTTGACTCTTATCAGCTTGTAGATGTTTTCTTAGATGTCTGTCCGAGAAACCTAGATGGTTAGAGGATCCTTATAGAGTGGGGACTGTCGGACGGGAAGGTTATGGAGTCTAGGTTTGTTTTGGAAGGTTGTCGGTTAGAGTTATGTGATAGGAAGTTTGAGGCTGACCTTATTCAGTTACCGATGACCGACTTTGATTTGATTTTGGGTATGGATTGGTTGGCGGCTAATGGTGCGACGATTAATTGTAAAGAGAGGTATGTGATGTTTCAGATGCCTGGTTTAGATACGGTGATTTTTCGTGGGAATGAAAAGAAGCCCAAGAGTAGGATTCCGATTATATCAGCAAGAAGCATCATAATGCTTAACATAGGGGTTGTGAGAGCTATTTGGCTTATGTGATAGACTCTGATAAAGTAGAGCCGGGCATTGAGGATATCCTAGTGGTTAGAGAGTTTCCGGACGTGTATAAGGTACTGAGCTGCCAGGTTGTGCCTCCGCTCTCTTGTCTGAGGATGATAAGGGTGCGAGGTACTTCTCTAAGATTGATTTGCGGTCCGGATATTATCAATTGAGGGTGAAGGAAGAGGATGTACCTAAGACAGCTTTTCGGACTCGCTATGGCCATTACGAGTTTTTGGTTATGCCTTTTGGTTTAACTAACGCCCTGCGCCTTTACACAAGATGTGTATAAGAGACAGGCATGAGCCTATCTCGATCGAAGAATAAACCAGGACATCATCGATCCATCTCTTATACACATCTCAAAGAGGGCCTAACCAGTCCTTGCCGAGCATTTACGAGCGCTTTGAGCTTGTTGAGGAA
Organism: Cinchona pubescens; assembly: GCA_025175665.1. Classification (NCBI taxonomy): domain Eukaryota; kingdom Viridiplantae; phylum Streptophyta; class Magnoliopsida; order Gentianales; family Rubiaceae; genus Cinchona; species Cinchona pubescens. Next base: position 4,433,521 of record JANKKI010000232.1, read on the forward strand.
AGAGCAGCTTGTACATCTAGATGTGTATAAGAGACAGTAGGCACACCGTGCAAACGGACAATCTCCATGTGGTGTCGAGGAAGGGGTTTCGTAGATCCCAAGAAGATTGAGGCCATTGTTGATTGGCCTAGACCTACCACATGATCGAGGTGCGGAGTTTTCGGGCTTAGCTGGTTATTATAGGAAATTTGTGGAGGATTTCTCACGAATTGCTTCCCTTTGACGCGGCTTACCCGAAGAGAACCAAGTTTGTATGGTCGATCGGTGTGAGGCAAGCTTTCAAGAGCTTAAGCATAGGTTGGTGACAGCTCCAGGTGTTGACTTTACCTTCGTGTTCGGAGGATATCTCGCCCATCCATGACTCCGCCTTAAGCGGATCCGGAGCCCCATCAAACGTAGGTAGCCCCTACTCATGACCTGGAGTTAGCTGCAATAGTGTTTGCTCTCAAGATTTGGAGGCATTACCTGTATGGAGAGCAGTGTGAAGTGTTCACTGATCATCGAAGTCTGAAGTACCTTTCACTCAAAAAGAGCTTAATATGAGGCAAAGGCGTTGGCTTGAGCTATTGAAGGACTATGACCTGACTATTAGCTATCATCCTGGTAAAGCTAATAAGGTTGCCGATGCTTTGAGTCGTAAATCAGCTGGCCCTAGTATGGCTCTTTTGATTTGTCAGTTTGAGGCTTTGAATTTGGAGGTTGTTGAGTCTACTGAGCAGACTTTGGCAGCATTGGTTGTTCAATCTACACTGGTGGATCGCATTAAGGTGTCCCAATTAGATGATCCTGAGCTACGGAAAGTAATGTTGAAAGTACAGAATGGTGAGACCTCAGAGTTTCAGGTTAGAGCAGATGGTAGCTTGTGGCGAGACAGACGTTTATGTGTGCCGAACGACTCCGAATTGAAAAGAGAACTGATGAAAGAAGCTCACTCTTCGCGCTTATCTATTCATCCTGGGGGTACGAAGATGTACTCTCTTATCTCCAAAATCAAGTATTTTGGTGGCCTTGGAATGAAAAGAGAGATAGCTGAGTTTGTGGCGAGATGTTTGGTGTGTCAGCTGTTAAGGCTGAACACCAAAGGCCTAGCGGTTTACTACGATCATTGGAGATACCGGAGTGGAAATGGGAGCATATTACTATGGATTTTGTACATGGGTTACCACGGACTAGGCGAGGTAATGACAGTATATGGGTGATTGTTGACCGCCTAACAAAGTCCGCCCATTTCTTACCGATGAAGGTGACCGCTACTTTGGAGTCATTAGTGAAGTTATATGATCAGGAGATTGTCCGTTTGCACGGTGTGCCTAAGAGCATTATTTCTGATCGCGATCCTGTGTTTGTATCCGTGTTCGGACAACCTACCGAGAGCTTGTGGCACAACTTTCCAAACATCATACACATTTTAAAATCGACATCTAACCACTAGGATTTGCGGTTGGGGATAAAGTGTTTGTGAAAGTATCACCGACTAAAGGGGTAGCTAGGTTTGGGAAAGGTGGAAAGTTGAGTCCACGCTATATAGGCCCCTATGAGGTGTTGAACAAGGTTGGTGATTTGGCATACCAATTGGCTTTGCCTCCGGAGTTGTCTAGAGTTCATAATACACGTCCGAAAACTCCCTAACCACTAGGAACTCCTCAATGCCCGGCTCCTGATGTGCGAGAAGATCTTGGATCGACAAGATAAGACATTGAGGAATAAAGTTATTCCCTACGTGAAGGTTTTGTGGTCTAATCATTCTGAGCGAGAAGCTACCTGGGAGCTTGAAAGCCTCATGAGATCGAAGTATCCAACTTTGTTTGCTTCGTGATTTCGTAAGTTTCGAGGACGAAACTTTGTTTAAGGGGGGTAGAATGTGAAACCCAGTATTTTAATAGCCTTGTTCTTTGATTTTAACTGGTTTAAAATATTTTTCATATTATTTTTAGTCATAAAGTACTTCAACTTATACACATCTAGATGTGTATAAGAGACAGCATCTAAGAAAACATCTAGATACTAAGAGTCTCATGATTGGACTCTAGATGTGTAGTAAGAGACAGCTAGTAAGTGATTGTATGATGGCCTTCACGTAGGGAATAACCTGTCTCTTATACACATCTAGATGCCATAAGAGACAGCCTATTGCATACTTAGAATCTGACCAGAATGATTGTCTCTTATACACATACACATCTAGATGTGTATAAGAGACAGATCCTGTTATTTTTCCTCATTTCTTCCTTGCTGCTGGCCGACTCTTCTCCTCCATTTTTCCCTCAAAAATTTTCTTGGATTTCATATACAAATCAAATGTGGAAGGTAAGATTTTATGTATTTTAGCATTTATGGCTTATGATCTTTATGATTTAAGCTTTAATTTCAAGTTTTGTAGGATTATTTATGGCTGAGAAAACCCTCTTTGCAGCCTTATAAGTTGTGATTTATGTATGTTATGGGTTGTTTTTAGTGTTTTGGAGGTTGGGAAGTGATTGGGGTTGATTTTTAACAACTTTCCATGGTTAGATTACAAATTTTAAGATTATGAGTTAGGGTTTTGTCTTCCATATGAGCCTAGAATGTTATGCTATGAGCAACATGCTTATGTCTATGCTTGTAATGATGTTTTAAGAGTGTTTTAAGGTTAGTTTGGATAGGAATTTAGACTTGAAACCAAGTGGAATTGATTTCCCTTCATTTTGTAAGTAAGCGGAAGTTTGGCGCAACTAGGATAATTTGGATAATTGGTTATGTTTGAAGGGTCTTTAATGATCTTTTGATGGTTTTAGGTGTTTTCCATTGTTGTGGAATGCTATTGATATAGTCCCGGCTATTGCTCCGGTGAATCTTTCCGTTTATGGATTTTGTTGGTTGAATATGTTGTTTTGAATTGGGTTGTAACCAAGGTCCCTTGAATACCTTGGAAATGGATTTTGTTGGTTGGTTGTATATGTTGTTTTGAGACAGGTTATGACCAAGGTCCCTTGAATACCTTGGAATTGGATTTTGTTGGCAGGGAGGATATCCTACTTATAGCCTAGGGAGGGGCGAAGTTTTTCGGTTTTTCTGGAAAACTGAGCTTATTATCTCCTAATCTAGCTGCTCAATAATACGAATTTGAGGGGTTAACTAAATGTTTTGACTGGGGTTTTAGCTTGTCGAAGTTGGTCGGTTTTTGTGAATAGGTCATTTTTGACCAAAGAGTTGTTGGTGTCGTTTTCTATCGTTTCGCGTCGTTTTCGCTTCCCTAGTCATTCTTTAACATCTACATCTCTTCTAAGACACCTCTTATATCTGTTTTAGGTACCACTCCACCTACCGCCGGCGATCGCGTTCTGTGATCTTTGTGCAGTTTTTGCTTTACACAGGTGGGTAACATAGACCCTCTTCCACTTGTATTTTGTTTAACGACTTTCGAAATATGTTTGGATGGATTTTAAAATGTGTATGATGTTTGGAACTGCACTTTTACCAAGTTTTGGAATTATTATATATGAAATCGGGACCAAGCTATTTTATGTTAATCAATTGATATATTTGCAAACTCTTTTGATATGAAAGCATTTTATGACTGTTTTGGCTCATAGGTGACCGAGGTATATAATTTTGCCAGATGTATTTGGAAATGTTTGATTTGGGGTGCACCGGTTCTATAGTCATCCATGAGACGCCATGGTGACTGCTGTGAATGTGATGAACTATTTGCTGAGGGGTCTTGTGATGGGATAACTTGACCTCCCGGTCAGACTAGTAGGTGTGGTAGATTACTAGATCTGGCTAGTACTGTGTTATACCTTGGAGCCTAAAAGATACTCATGCTAAAAGATACTCATGCTAAAAGATACTCATGCTATTTTATTAAATTCCGGATTGAAACTGTACTTGGATTTGTTAGCTATGCTTTAGCATACTATATTTTGAAATGATTGGATCTTTTTGGCTATGTTTTGGAAAAGCATACGATGTTTTGTAATGTTTGGATCTTTTTGGCTATGTTTTGGACATGCCTGACGTTTTAATGGCATGATACATTTTAGAAACTACTTATGATTATGGTTTATTGACGTTTAAATGGCATGAGACATTTTAGAAACTGCTTTATGACTATGGTTTTATCAACTATAAGTTTTGTATTGATGAACAAAATTTTCGTTGTATCAATGTTTGTACTAAGAAGGAATTTTGTAATTCGTATTTTTGTGTAAAATGAAATATTTGGTTTTATAGTTGAGAAATGGCTTGATGGTTCTATTACATTACGGTTAAGTTTGTTGTTCTGTTCGTTTGTGCCTTGCGCTTTGGTCCGGTGTACCATTAGCGCGGCGTGTTACGGTCCCGTTTTTGGGGCGTGACATTTAGTGGTATCAGAGCATAGGTTTGCCAACACTTACCCCTTAAATTCAGAGCATAGGTTTGAATCAGAGCATAGGTTTGAATTCTAAGTCCAGTAATAGGTATTCGATGAGTCTTTCGAGGTTTAAATCGATGTGCTCGGGCTTAGAATTATATAAGATTCTGTTTTGCTCGCGACATTACAGGATCTGTGGAATTCTTTGACCTGGAGTTATTGATTGACTTGTTTTGGGGGGTTTTGAGAGGTCCTTGCTTATGTAATCTTTGTTGTACCTCTTTTGTTGATTCTTGAAGAGTTATTCTTTGCTCATGATTCCGTCTTTGACTCTTATCAGCTAGATGTTTTCTTAGATGTCTGTCCGAGAAACCTAGATGGTTAGAGGATCCTTATAGAGTGGGGACCCCGGACGGGAAGGTTATGGAGTCTAGGTTTGTTTTGGAAGGTTGTCGGTTAGAGTTATGTGATAGGAAGTTTGAGGCTGACCTTATTCAGTTACTTATGACCAACTTTGATTTGATTTTGGGTATGGATTGGTTGGCGGAACTCTGGTCGCGACGGGATCTAACTGTATAAGAGTCTCTTGTACACATCTAGATGTGTATAAGAGACAGGGCCTATATCGTACTGCTCAAATTCCCCAAGAGTAGGATTCCGATTATATCAGCCTTCCAAGGCGTTTAAGGACTTACATAGGGGTTGTGAGAGCTATTTGGCTTATAAGGATAGACTCTGATAAAGTAGAGCCGGGCATTGAGGATATCCTAGTGGTTAGAGAGTTTCCGGACGTGTTTCCCAATGAGCTGCCAGGTTTACCTCCGTCGCGGGTTGTCGATTTTGAGATTTGCTTAGAGTCAGGGGTGGCACCAATTTCAAAGACCCCCTACCGTATACCTGCGGATCTAGAGGAGTTGAAGGACAGCTTCATGATCTCTTGGACAAGAAATTCATTCGTCCATGTGTTTCACCTTGGGGAGCACCGGTCTTAGGTAAACCTGGCAGCTCATTGGGAAACACGTCCGAAAACTCTCTAACCACTAGGCTATCCTCAATGCCCGGCTCCTTGTGTATTTGCCACGGATTGATGACTTGTTTGATCAGCTTAAGGGTGCGAGGTACTTCTCTAAGATTGATTTGCGGTCCGGATATTATCAATTGAGGGTGAAGGAAGAGGATGTACCTAAGACAGCTTTTCGGACTCGCTATGGCCATTACGAGTTTTTGGTTATACCTTTTGGTTTAACTAACGCCCCTGCAGCCTTTATGGAGTTGATGAATAGGGTGTTCAAGGACTATCTTGATGTATGTGTAGTGGTCTTCATCGATGATATCCTGGTTTATTCTCCGAGCGAGGAGGCTCATGCCGAGCATTTACGAGCGCTTTGAGCTTGTTGAGGAAAGAGCAGGTCTTATACACATCTAGCCATAGCGTATAAGAGAAAGCACTAGGCCAAGTAAAAAAAGTTATATCAAATGCGAGTCAGATAAAGCTGTTTCTGTAGATCATCAAGCTCTCTTATTACTCAATCTGTCTCTTAGACCTACCACAGTGATGTGTATGCGGAGTTTTCTTTATACCTAATTTCCACTCAATGGTTCAATTAAAGACCCAATTTGTGGTTAATAGTGATGCTTCTCAGTTAAAACCAACCTAGTGATTGATGCAAGGAGATAAGGTGATAACATATGCGTCGAATCAACTTAAACCGTACGAGCAGAACTATCCTACTTAAAACCTGGAGTTAGCTGCAATAGTGTTTGCTATAAGAGACAGGGTCATAGTCCTATCAATAGCTCAAGCCAACGCCTTTGCCTCATATTAAGTCTTTTGAAGTACCTTTACTCAAAAAGAGCTTAATATGAGGCAAAGGCGTTGGCTTATACACATTGAATGTGTATGACCTGACTATTAGCTATCATCCTGGTAAAGCTAATAAGGTTGCCGATGCTTTGAGTCGTAAATCAGCTGGCCCTAGTATGGCTCTTTTGATTTGTCAGTTTGAGGCTTTGAATTTGGAGGTTGTTGAGTCTACTGAGCAGACTTTGGCAGCATTGGTTGTTCAATCTACACTGGTGGATCGCATTAAGGTGTCCCAATTAGATGATCCTGAGCTACGGAAAGTAATGTTGAAAGTACAGAATGGTGAGACCTCAGAGTTTCAGGTTAGAGCAGATGGTAGCTTGTGGCGAGACAGACGTTTATGTGTGCCGAACGACTCCGAATTGAAAAGAGAACTGATGAAAGAAGCTCACTCTTCGCGCTTATCTATTCATCCTGGGGGTACGAAGATGTATAGGGACTTGAAAATGAGATTTTGGTGGCTTGGAATGAAAAGAGAGATAGCTGAGTTTGTGGCGAGATGTTTGGTGTGTCAGCAGGTTAAGGCTGAACACCAAAGGCCCAGCGGTTTACTACGATCATTGGAGATACCGGAGTGGAACATGTATGGGAGATGGGAGCATATTACTATGGATTTTGTACATGGGTTACCACGGACTAGGCGAGGTAATGACAGTATATGGGTGATTGTTGACCGCCTAACAAAGTCCGCCCATTTCAAACCGATGAAGGTTTCCAATAAAACCGAAAATTTCATTTTACACAAATCGGAGATTGTCCGCTTGCACGGTGTGCCTAAGAGCATTATTTCGATCGCGATCCTGTGTTTGTATCCGTGTTCGGACAACCTACCGAGAGCTTGTGGCACAACTTTGAGTCTTAGTATCGCTTATCATCCTCGCTGCAGGCTGCTCTGAGCGTACTATGCTTATAGACATCTAGGATGTGTTGAGAGACTTGGGCCATAGCATTTCCAGATAAAAAGCTGGGATGAGCATGTGATGCTTATGGAATTCTCGTATAATAACACTATCACAAGCAGATCGGTATGGCACCATTTGAGGCTTTATACGGTCGTAAGTGTAGATCTAGATGTACATATAAGAGACAGTTGGTGAAAGATCTGGCTTGGAGGGCCCAGATGTCTCTTCAGCACATGATTGATAAGATTGCTATTGTTCGCCAGAATTTGAAAGCGGCTCAAGATCGTCAGAAGAGCTGGGCAGATCGCAAGAGGAAGCCAATGGAGTTTGCGGTTGGGGATAAAGTGTTTGTGAAAGTATCACCGACTAAAGGGGTAGCTAGGTTTGGGAAAGGTGGAAAGTTGAGTCCACGCTATATAGGCCCCTATGAGGTGTTGAACAAGGTTGGTGATTTGGCATACCAATTGGCTTTGCCTCCGGAGTTGTCTAGAGTTCATAATACCTTCCATGTCTCTCAGTTGAGGAGGTATATCCCTGATCCCTCTCATGTGTTGAGCCATGAACATTTAGTAGATCGGGAGGACACGACATACGAGGAGGTTCCGGAGAAGATCTTGGATCGAGGTTTTGTGGTCTAATCATTCTATTCCCTACGTGAAGGTTTTGGAGTCTTAATCATTCTGAGCGAGAAGCTACCTGGGAGCTTGTCAAAAGCCTCAAAGCCTCATGAGATCGAAGTATCCAGCTTTGTTTGCTTCGTGATTTCGTAAGTTTCGAGGACGAAACTTTGTTTAAGGGGGGTAGAATGTGAAACCCAGTATTTTAATAGCCTTGTTCTTTGATTTTAACTGGTTTAAAATATTTTTCATATTATTTTTAGTCATAAAGTACTTCAACTTATTCGTTTTTCAATTCGGCAAATTTTTCGATTTACGCGATTTCGATGGTAAACGGGTCAAATATTGGACTAAGTGTAATTAGTGCATTGTGGTGTTTGAAGTATCATGGAAGGTATTATGAACTCTAGACAACTCCGGAGGCAAAGCCAATTGGTATGCCAAATCATCAACCTTGAGACATTTGGTCAATAGGGGCCTATATAGCGTGGACTCAACTTTCCACCTTTCCCAAACCTAGCCTGTCTTCTTGCTATCACATCCTCATTTCTATCCTTGCTGTTGGCCAACTCTTATCCTCCATGAAACCATCAAAATTTTCTTGGATTCACAAGTAGAAATCACTTGGAAGGTAAGATTTTATGTATTTTAGCATTTATGGCTTATGGGCTTTATGATTTAAGCTTTAATTTCAAGTTTTGTAGGATTATTTATGGCTGAGAAAACCCTCTTTGCAGCCTTATAAGTTGTGATTTATGTATGTTATGGGTTGTTTTTAGTGTTTTGGAGGTTGGGAAGTGATTGGGGTTGATTTTTAACAACTTTCCATGGTTAGATTACAAATTTTAAGATTATGAGTTAGGGTTTTGTCTTCCATATGAGCCTAGAATGTTATGCTATGAATGCTTATGTCTATGCTTGTAATGATGTTTTAAGAGTGTTTTAAGGTTAGTTTGGATAGGAATTTAGACTTGAAACCAAGTGGAATTGATTTCCCTTCATTTTGTAAGTAAGCGGAAGTTTGGCGCAACTAGGATAATTTGGATAATTGGTTATGTTTGAAGGGTCTTTAATGATCTTTTGATGGTTTTAGGTGTTTTCCATTGTTGTGGAATGCTATTGATATAGTCCCGGCTATTGCTCCGGTGAACACTTTCCGTTTATGGATTTTGTTGGTTGAATATGTTGTTTTGAATTGGGTTGTAACCAAGGTCCCTTGAATACCTTGGAAATGGATTTTGTTGGTTGGTTGTATATGTTGTTTTGAGTTGGGTTATGACCAAGGTCCCTTGAATACCTTGGAATTGGATTTTGTTGGCAGGGAGGATAACCTACTTATAGCCTAGGGAGAGGCGAAGTTTTTCGGTTTTTTCTGGAAAACTGAGCTTATTATCTCCTAATCTAGCTGTAATACGAATTTGAGGGGTTAACTAAATGTTTTGACTGGGGTTTTAGCTTGTCGAAGTTGGTCGGTTTTTGTGAATAGGTCATTTTTGACCAAAGAGTTGTTGGTGTCGTTTTCTATCGTTTCGCGTCGTTTTCGCTTCCCTAGTCATTCTTTAACTTCTACATCTCTTCTAAGAGTCCTCTTATATCTGTTTTAGGTACCACTCTCACCTACCGCCGGCGATCGCGTTCTGTGATCTTTGTGCAGTTTTTGCTTTAATAGGTGGGTAACATAGACCCTCTTCCACTTGTATTTTGTTTAACGACTTTCGAAATATGTTTGGATGGATTTTAAAATGTGTATGATGTTTGGAACTGCACTTTTACCAAGTTTTGGAATTATTATATATGAAATCGGGACCAAGCTATTTTATGTTAATCAATTGATATATTTGCAAACTCTTTTGATATGAAAGCATTTTATGACTGTTTTGGCTCATAGGTGACCGAGGTATATAATTTTGGATGTATTTGGAAATGTTTGATTTGGGGTGCACCGGTTCTATAGTCATCCATGAGACGCCATGGTGACGTTTCATATAGTATGCCTTGAACACCCTCAAAGATAATCCAAACTTATGATAAGCTCTTTAAGGCTACCTTTTGTAAAATTTTTTTGCAATAGGCTGTCTCTTATACACATCTTTTTGGCTATGTTTTGGACATGCACCGACGATTAATGGCATGATACATTTTAGAAACTACTTATGATTATGGTTTATTGACGTTTAAATGGCATGAGACATTTTAGAAACTGCTTTATGACTATGGTTTTCGCAAATGTTATTATCTTTATGTTTTCTTTGTATCGAAACACTTGGCCCCATTTGAAGAGCTTTTATGATATCCACTGAGCTAGTTATGCTCACCCCACGTGACTTATAATTTTTCGATTAGGTGCTCGTTTTGGATTCTCCATCGTTAGCGCTTTTAGATTTTCCCGCACTCCACATTACGGTAGGACTCAACGGATAATCTTCCACAGAAAACAACCCATTCGATGAGTCTTTCGAGGTTTAAATCGATGTGCTCGGGCTTAGAATTATATAAGATTCTGTTTTGCTCGCGACATTACAGGATCTGTGGAATTCTTTGACCTGGAGTTATTGATTGACTTGTTTTGGGGGGTTTTGAGAGGTCCTTGCTTATGTAATCTTTTTGTTGTACCTCTTTTGTTGATTCTTGAAGAGTTATTCTTTGCTTATGATTCCGTCTTTGACTCTTATCAGCTAGATGTTTTCTTAGATGTCTGTCCGAGAAACCTAGATGGTTAGAGGATCCTTATAGAGTGGGGACCCGGACGGGAAGGTTATGGAGTCTAGGTTTGTTTTGGAAGGTTGTCGGTTAGAGTTATGTGATAGGAAGTTTGAGGCTGACCTTATTCAGTTACCGATGACCGACTTTGATTTGATTTTGGGTATGGATTGGTTGGCGGCTAATGGTGCGACGATTAATTGTAAAGAGAGGTATGTGATGTTTCAGATGCCTGGTTTAGATACGGTGATTTTTCGTGGGAATGAAAAGAAGCCCAAGAGTAGGATTCCGATTATATCAGCAGTGAAGGCGTTTAAGGCCTTACATAGGGGTTGTGAGAGCTATTTGGCTTATCTGATAGACTCTGATAACATAGAGCCGGGCATAACCTCATATCCTAGTGGTTATCCGAGAGTTTCCGGACGTGATTTCCCAATGTGTATAAGAGACAGTCCGTGTCCACCCGATTTTGAAATTGTGCTTATCACAGCACTCTACCAATCTCAAACCCCCTACCGTTGGCTTCCTCTTGCGATCTCCCCAGCTGTCTCTTATACTCATCTAGATGTGTATACGAGACAGCAATTGATAATATCCGGACCGCAAATCAACAAAGAAGACCCTGTCTCTTATACACATCTCCCGTTTACCCGCCGGTACCGAAATCGCGTAATAGGGTAATCTGTGAAGAATAAATACCCTTTGCCACGGATTGATGACTTGTTTGATCAGCTTAAGGGTGCGAGGTACTTCTCTAAGATTGATTTGCGGTCCGGATATTATCAATTGAGGGTGAAGGAAGAGGATGTACCTAAGACAGCTTTTCGGACTCGCTATGGCCATTACGAGTTTTTGGTTATGCCTTTTGGTTTAACTAACGCCCCTGCAGCCTTTATGGAGTTGACCACGTGAATAGGGTGTTCAAGGACTATCTTGATGTATGTGTAGTGGTCTTCATCGATGATATCCTGGTTTATTCTCCGAGCGAGGAGGCTCATGCTGAGCATTTACGAGCAGTTTTGAGCTTGTTGAGAAAAGAGCAGTTGTATGGTAAGCTTAGCAAATGCGAGTTTTGGCTTCGAGTGTTGCATTTTTGGGTCATGTGGTGTCGAGGAAGGGGTTTCGTAGATCCCAGCATGAGCCTCCTCGCTCGGAGAATAAACCAGGAGATCATCGATGAAGCCCACTACACATACATCAAGATCTGTCTCTTATACACATCTAGATGTGTATAAGAGACAGCCCCAACTCATAATCTTAAAATATGTAATCTAACCGTGGACCAAGTTTGTATGGTCGATCGGTGTGAGGCAAGTTTTCAAGAGCTTAAGCATAGGTTGGTGACACTCCGTGTTGACTTTACCTTCGTGTTCGGAGGATTTGTGGTTTATAGTGATGCTTCTCGAGTGGTTTGGGTTGTGTTTTGATGCAAGGAGATAAGGTGATAGCTTATGCGTCGAGGCAACTTAAGCCGTCACTAGTAGGATAATTACTCATGACCTGGAGTTAGATGCAATAGTGTTTGCTCTCAAGATTTGGAGGCAGTACCTGTATGGAGAGCAGTGTGAAGTGTTCACTGATCATCGAAGTCTGAAGTACCTTTCACTCAAAAAGAGCTTAATATGAGGCAAAGGCGTTGGCTTGAGCTATTGAAGGACTATGACCTGACTATTAGCTATCATCCTGGTAAAGCTAATAAGGTTGCCGATGCTTTGAGTCTATGTTATCAGCTGGCCCTTATACAAATCTAGATGTGATCAGTCGGAAGGCTTTGAATTTGGAGGTTGTTGAGTCTACTGAGCAGACTTTGGCAGCATTGGTTGTTCAATCTACACTGGTGGATCGCATTAAGGTGTCCCAATTAGATGATCCTGAGCTACGGAAAGTAATGTTGAAAGTACAGAATGGTGAGACCTCAGAGTGTTCAGGTTAGAGCAGATGGTAGCTTGTGGCGAGACAGACGTTTATGTGTGCCGAACGACTCCGAATTGAAAAGAGAACTGATGAAAGAAGCTCACTCTTCGCGCTTATCTATTCATCCTGGGGGTACGAAGATGTATAGGGACTTGAAAATGAGATTTTGGTGGCTTGGAATGAAAAGAGAGATAGCTGAGTTTGTGGCGAGATGTTTGGTGTGTCAGCAGGTTAAGGCTGAACACCAAAGGCCCAGCGGTTTACTACGATCATTGGAGATACCGGAGTGGAAATGGGAGCATATTACTATGGATTTTGTACATGGGTTACCACGGACTAGGCGAGGTAATGACAGTATATGGGTGATTGTTGCCCTCCAAGGATCTTTCACCAACTTCATCCCAATGTAAAGGTGACTACGCTTACGACCGTTAAATCAAGGATCGGTATGGCACCATTTGAGGCTTTATACGGTCGTAAGTGTAGATCACCTTTACATTGGGATGAAGTTGGTGAAAGATCCTTGGAGGGCCCAGATTTGATTCAGGCAATGATTGATAAGATTGCTATTGTTCGCCAGAATTTGAAAGCGGCTCAAGATCGTCAGAAGAGCTGGGCAGATCGCAAGAGGAAGCCAATGGAGTTTGCGGTTGGGGATAAAGTGTTTGTGAAAGTATCACCGACTAAAGGGGTAGCTAGGTTTGGGAAAGGTGGAAAGTTGAGTCCACGCTATATAGGCCCCTATGCCAACTCCGGAGGTGTTGAACAAGGTTGGTGATTTGGCATACCAATTGGCTTTGCCTCCGGAGTTGTCTAGAGTTCATAATACCTTCCATGTCTCTCAGTTGAGGAGGTATATCCCTGATCTCTCTCATGTGTTGAGCCATGAACATTTAGTAGATCGGGAGGACACGACATACGAGGAGGTTCCGGAGAAGATCTTGGATCGACAAGATAAGACATTGAGGAATAAAGTTATTCCCTACGTCATTTGTGTTTTGTGGTCTAATCATGGGAGCGAGAAGCTACCTGGGAGCTTGAAAGCCTCATGAGATCGAAGTATCCAGCTTTGTTTGCTTCGTGATTTCGTAAGTTTCGAGGACGAAACTTTGTTTAAGGGGGGTAGAATGTGAAACCCAGTATTTTAATAGCCTTGTTCTTTGATTTTAACTGGTTTAAAATATTTTTCATATTATTTTTAGTCATAAAGTACTTCAACTTATTCGCTTTTCAATTCGCAAATTTTTCGATTTACGCGATTTGTGTATTGCTCAGTAAGAGACCTGTCTCAACTCCTTCCATCTGTGATGTGTATAAGATTACCTTTTCCATCAAAAGGCTTGAATTTCAAGTAGAAATCACTTGGAAGGTAAGATTTTATGTATTTTAGCATTTATGGCTTATGGGCTTTATGATTTAAGCTTTAATTTCAAGTTTTGTAGGATTATTTATGGCTGAGAAAACCCTCTTTGCAGCCTTATAAGTTGTGATTTATGTATGTTATGGGTTGTTTTTAGTGTTTTGGAGGTTGGGAAGTGATTGGGGTTGATTTTTAACAACTTTCCAATGGTTAGATTACAAATTTTAAGATTATGAGTTAGGGTTTTGTCTTCCATATGAGCCTAGAATGTTATGCTATGAATGCTTATGTCTAGAACCAGATGATGTTTTAAGAGTGTTTTAAGGCTAGTTTGGATAGGAATTTAGACTTGTAAACCAAGATATCAATAGATTTCCCACAATTTTGTAAGTAAGCGGAAGTTTGGCGCAACTAGGATAATTTGGATAATTGGTTATGTTTGAAGGGTCTTTAATGATCTTTTGATGGTTTTAGGTGTTTTCCATTGTTGTGGAATGCTATTGATATAGTCCCGGCTATTGCTCCGGTGAATCTTTCCGTTTATGGATTTTGTTGGTTGAATATGTTGTTTTGAATTGGGTTGTAACCAAGGTCCCTTGAATACCTTGGAAATGGATTTTGTTGGTTGGTTGTATATGTTGTTTTGAGTTGGGTCATGACCAAGGTCCCTTGAATACCTTGGAATTGGATTTTGTTGGCAGGGAGGATAACCACTTAGATACTTATAGCCTAGGGAGAGGCGAAGTTTTTCGGTTTTTTCTGGAAAACTGAGCTTATTATCTCCTAATCTAGCTGTAATACGAATTTGAGGGGTTAACTAAATGCTTTGACTGGGGTTTTAGCTTGTCGAAGTTGGTCGGTTTTTGTGAATAGGTCATTTTTGACCAAAGAGTTGTTGGTGTCGTTTTCTATCTCATATTTTGTCATTTTAGCATTCCTGTCTCTTTACACATCACATCTCTCCTAAGGCTCCTATTATATCTGTTTTAGGTATAACTAAGCTCCGTTTTCCATCGCGTTCTGTGAACTTCGTGCTCTCCCTAGGCTATTTAATAGGTGGGTAACATAGACCCTCTTCCACTTGTATTTTGTTTAACGACTTTCGAAATATGTAAGGATGGATTTTAAAATGTGTATGATGTTTGGAACTGCACTTTTACCAAGTTTTGGAATTATTATACATGAAATCGGGACCAAGCTATTTTATGTTAATCAATTGATATCTGTCTCTTATACACATCTAGATGTGTATAAGAGACAGGATTATCTTATACACATGGAGAGATTAAGATACTCATGCTAAAAGATACTCATGCTATTTTATTAAATTCCGGATTGAAACTGTACTTGGATTTGTTAGCTATGCTTTAGCATACTATATTTTGAAATGATTGGATCTTTTTGGCTATGTTTTGGAAAAGCATACGATGTTTTGTAATGTTTGGATCTTTTTGGCTATGTTTTGGACATGCCTGACGTTTTAATGGCATGATACATTTTAGAAACTACTTATGATTATGGTTTATCAGATGTGACGTTTAAATGGCATGAGACATTTTAGAAACTGCTTTATGACTATGGTTTTCGCAAATGTTATTATCTTTATGTTTTCTTTGTATCGAAACACTTGGCCCCATTTGAAGAGCTTTTATGATATCCACTGAGCTAGTTATGCTCACCCCACGTGACTTATAATTTTTAAGATCTAGATGTGTATAAGAGACAGGTATTAGATAGACATGGAAGGATTTTCCCCAGACTCCACATTACTGGTAGGACTCTGCGAATAATCTTCCAAGCTTCTCTTTTGTTTGGAGAGGGGTAGTGTATTAGATAAGTTTTGTATTGATGAACTTTATTTTCGTTGTACCATCTTTTGTACTAAGAAGGAATTTTGTAATTCGTATTTTTGTGTAAAATGAAATATTTGGTTTTATAGTTGAGAAATGGCTTGATGGTTCTATTACATTACGGTTAAGTTTGTTGCTCTGTTCGTTTGTGCCTTGCGCTTTGGTCCGGTGTACCATTAGCGCGGCGTGCTTTACGGTCCCGTTTTTGGGGCGTGACAATGTATGTCGATTAGATCACCTTTCTAGTTTCTTAATTATCTACCCAATATTTTATCATGTGTTCTTCTTTTGTGATTCATAACATAGAACAGTTAGTCAATTTCTTGGCTCTCAATATCGAACGATCGCAACTTCTTCCTTACTCGTAAAGCAAGTTTGATTGGCCACATTTCTCTATTCTTTTGGAAATGCTATTAGATGATGTATTAGTTCTAAATCTTCAAGGAATAGGTCCAGCGCATGGTTCTTAATCCATTCTTATTAAAATATATTTAGGTTCTTACCTTGTGAAATTTGATCTCCTATCTTTTCCAATTGTGCTATGATTGGAACTCCTCTCAAATTTCATAATCTAACATGACTAATCTCCTTTCTTTGTTCTGAATTGCATATGTTATATCTCCTTTTGTTGTTCATTGTATTGCTCGATTAGTCGCATATCTTAGTTCTCAATATTGTACGATTATCACTTAAACTCCATTCGTCATTATACAAGGTGTACTTGGCTTCATTTCGCAGTTCTTTTTCATTTAAGGTTAGCTAATCATCTTTTGTTCAAAGTCTTTTTCAATTTGAACTGATTCTTGGTTCTTAATCTGGCATAATTAAATCACATTTTACCTTGTTATCATGAGTTATTAGAACTTATTATGTTTCTACATGTACTTTGTTGAGAACTCCTTTCTTGTTTCTTAATCTTATGCGACTTGATCCCAGTTATTAGAATTTAATCCTGTACGATTTGTCCCCTTTTCTTAGTTCTCAATATCGTACGAGTACAACTACTTCCACTGTGATTAAGCACGTATACTTGGCCTCATTTCACATTTATTTCTTCAAAACCATCATATTATATTTTAGTTCTTATTTTTTTATGCATAGTTGTCACTCATGGTTCTTAATTTGGCCAAATCAAATCGCCTTTTAAGTTCTTATCTTGAGTTACAAGATTTACTTTTATAAGAACTCCTGTTCAAAAGATTTCTCAATCTGATATGACTCAATCTACTTTGTTAGTTCTTAATCCTGTACGATTAGATCTCCTCTACTGTGTCATAATATAGTATGATTAGACCCTTTCTTTCTTCTCAATATCGTACTATTACAATTTCTTCCTTAATCATTGTGCAGGCATAATTAATAGGCCTCATTTCTCTGTTCTTTTTCTTATACGATTAGATAATCTCTTCATTATAAATCTTTAATGAATACGACCTGCTCTTGGATCTTTTTAAATCTAATACGACTTCTTTTCCTTTATTAGTTTTCAATCTTGTTTGATTGTTGTATCTCCTTTTGCGACTCACAATTTATTACGATTAGCTGACTTTCTTAGTTCTCAATATCTTACTATTACACTTCTTCCTCAGTTATTCAGCTAATACGGTTGCCTACGTTCTTTTTCGAATGCGATTAGATCATTCAGAAATCAAAATCTTTTGTACACGGGTCCCACGCATGGTTCTCAATCTAGTATAACTAAGTTACGTATTAGGGCTTATCATCCGTTGTTAGATATTCTTATCTTTTCAACATGTATGTCGATTAGATCACCTTTCTAGTTTCTTAATTATCTCCCTAATATTTTATCATGTGTTCTCGTTTTGCGATTCATAACATAGAACAGTTAGTCAATTTCTTGGCTCTCAATATTGAACGATCGTAACTTCTTCCTTACTCGTAAAGCAAGTTGGATTGGCCTCATTTCTCTATTCTTTTGCGAATGCTATTATGTGATGTATTAGTTCTAAATCTTCAAGGAATAGGTCCAGCGCATGGTTCTTAATCCATTCTTATTAAAACATATTTAGGTTCTTACCTTGTGAAATTTGATCTCATATCTTTTCCAAATGTGCTATGACTGGAACTCCTCTCATATTTCATAATCTTACATGACTAATCTCTTTACTTTGTTCTGAATTGCATATGTTATATCTCCTTTTGTTGTTCATTGTATTGCTCGATTAGTCGCATTTCTTAGTCTATTCTCAATATTCTACGATTATCACTTCTCCCTTTGTCATTATACAAGGTGTACTTGGCTTCATTTCTCAGTTCTTTTTTATTTAAGGTTAGATAATCATCTTTTGTTCAAAGTCTTTTTCAATTTGAACTGATTCTTGGTTCTTAATCTAGCATAATTAAATCACATTTTACCTTTGTTATCATGAGTTATTTTAGAACTTATTATGTTTCTACATATACTTTTTTGAGAACTCCTTTCTTGTTTCTTAATCTTATGCGATTTGATCCCAGTTATTAGTTTTTAATCTTGTACGATTTGTCTCCTTTTCTTAGTTCTCAATATCGTACGAGTACAACTCCTTCCACTGTGATTAAGCACGTATACTTGGCCTCATTTCTCACTTATTTCTTCAAAACCATCGTATTATATTTTAGTTCAATTTCTTTTACGCATAGTTATCACTCATGGTTCTTAATTTGGACAAATCAAATCACATTTTAAGTTCTTATCCTGAGTTGACTTAAGAACGAGATTTATTTTTATAAGAACTCCTGTTCTATTTCTGAATCTGATATGACTCGATCTACTTTGTTAGTTCAAAATCCTGTACGATTAGATCTCCTTTACTGTGTCATAATATAGAACGATTAGACCCTTTCTTTCTTCTCAACATCGTACTATTCCAATTTCTTCCTTAATCATTGTGCAGGCATAATTAATAAGCCTCATTTCTCAGTTCTTTTTCTTATACGATTGGATAATCTCTTAATTACAAATCTTTAATGAATATATGACCCGCTGTTGGTTCTTTTTAAATCTAATACGACTACTTCTCATTTATTAGTTCTCAATCTTGGTTGATTGTTGTATCTCCTTTTGCGACTCACAATATATTACGATTAGTCGATTTTCTTAGTTCTCAATATCTTACGATTACACTTCTTCCTTAGTTATTAAGCTAATACAGTTGCTTCCGTTCTTTTTCGAATTCGATTAGATCATTCATTTGATCTAAATCTTTTGTGCACAGAGAGGTCCCACATATTGTTCTGAATCTAATCTAACTAAGTCAGGTATTAGGGGCCTATCATCCGTCATTAGATATTCTTATCTTTTCAACATGTATGTCGATTAGATCACCTTCCTAGTTTTTTAATTGTCTCCCTAATATTTTATCATGGGTTCTCCTTTTGTGATTCATAACATAGAACAGTTAGTCAATTTCTTGGCTCTCAATATCAAACGATCGCAACTTCTTCCTTACTCGTAAAGCAAGTTTGATTGGCCTCATTTCTCTATTCTTTTGCAAATGCTATTAGATGATGTATTACTTCTAAATCTTCGAGGAATAGGTCCGGCCACATGGTTCTTAATCCATTCTTATTAAAACATATTTATGTTCTTACCTTTTGAAATTTGATCTAATATCTTTTCCAAATGTGCTATGATTGGAACTCCTCTCATATTTAATAATCTTACATGACAAATATCCATTCTTTGTTCTGAATTGCATATGTTATGTCTCCATTTGTTGTTCATAAATTGTATAGCTAGGTTAGTCACATTTCTTAGTTATCAATATTGTACGATTATCACTTCTTCCTTTGTCATTACACAAGGTGTGCTTGTCTTCATTTCTCAGTTCTTTTTCAAACAAGGTTAGATAATCACCTTTTGTTCAAAGTCTTTTTCGATTTGAACTGATTCTTGGTTCTGAACCTCGTATAATTAATTCACATTTTACGTTGTTATCATGAGTTATTAGAACTTATTATGTTTCTACATGTACTTTGTTGAGAACTCCTTTCTTGTTTCTTAATCTTATGCGATTTGATCACAGTTATTAGTATTTAATCTTGTACGATTTGTCCCATTTCTTAGTTCTCAATATCGTACGAGTACAACTCCTTCTACTGTGATTAAGCACGTATACTTGGTCTCATTTCTCACTTATTTCTTCAAAACTATCATATTATATTTTAGTTCTTATTCTTTTGCGTATAATTATCACTCACGGTTCATAATTTGGCCACATCAAATCGATCATTTTAAGTTCTTATCTTGAGTTACGAGATTTACTTTTATAAGAACTCCTGTTCTATTTTCTTAATCTGATATGACTCGATGTACTTTGTTAGTTCTTAATCCTGTAAGGTTAGATCTCCTTTACTGTGTCAGAATATAGTACGATTAGACCCTTTCTTTCTTCTCAATATAGAACTATTACAATTTCTTCCTTAATCATTGTGCAGGCATAATTAATAGGCCTCATTTCTCAGTTCTTTTTCTTATACCATTAGATAATCTCTTAATTATAAATCTTTAATGAATACGACCCGCTCTTTGTTCTTTTTAAATCTAATACGACTACTTCACCTTTATTAGTTTTCAATCTTGTTTGATTGTTGTATCTTCTTTTGCGACTCACAATATATTATGATTAGTCGACTTTCTTAGTTACCAATATCTTACGATTGCACTTCTTCCTTAGTTATTAAGCTAATATGGTTGCCTCCGTTCTCTTTCGAATGCGATTAGATCATTCAGTTTGATCTAAATCTATTGTGCACAGGTCCCACACATGGTTCTGAATCTAGTCTAGCTAGGTCACGTATTAGCGGCTTATCATCCGTTTTTAGATATTCTTGTCATTTCAACATGTATGTCGATTAGGTCACCTTTCTAGTTTTTTAATTATCTCCCTAATATTTTATCATGTGTTCTCCTTTTACGATTCATAACATAGAACAGTTAGTCAATTTTTTGATTCTGAATATCGAACGATCGCAACTTCTTCCGTACTCGTAAAGCAAGTTTGATTGGCCTCATTTCTCTATTCTTTGGCAAATGCTATTAGATGATGTATTAGTGCTATATCTTCAAGGAATAGGTCTAGCCGCATGGTTCTTAATCCATTCTTATTAAAACATATTTATGTTCTTACCTTGTGAAATTTGATCTCATATCTCTTCTAAATGTGCTATGATTGGAACTCCTCTCATATTTCAAATCTTACACGACTAATCTCCTTTCTTTGTTCTGAATTGCCCCTAAAGTATGTCTCCTTTTGTTGTTCATTGTATAGCTCGATTAGTCGCATTTCTTAGTTCTCAAGATTGTACGAAATCACTTCTTCCTTTGTCATTATACAAGGTGTAATTGTCTCCATTTCTCAGTTCTTTTTCAAATAAGGTTAGATAATCATCTTTTGTTCAAAGACATTTTCAATTTGAACTGATACTTGGTCCTTAACCTAACATAATTAATTCACATTTTACGTTGTTATCATGAGTTATTAGAACTTATTATGTTTCTACGTGTACTTTGTTGAGAACTCCTTTCTTGTTTCTTAATCTTATGCGACTTGATCCCAGTTATTAGTATTTAATCTTGTAAGATTTGTCCCCTTTCTAATTTCTCAATATCGTACGAGTACAACTCCTTCCACTGTGATTAAGCACGTATACTTGGCCTCATTTCTCAGGTATTTCATCAAAACCATTATATTATATTTTAGTTCTTATTCTTTTATGCATAGTTATCACTCATGGATTCTTAATTTGGACAAATCAAATCGCATTTTAATTTTTTATATAGAGTTACGAGATTTACTTTTATAAGAACTTCTGTTCTATTTCTTAATCTGATATGACTCGATCTACTTTGTTAGTTCATAATCCTGTACAATTAGATCTCCTTGACTGTGTCATAATATAGTACGGTTAGACCCTTTCTTTCTTCTCAATATCGTACTATTACAATTTCTTCCTTAATCATTGTGCAGGCGTAATTAATAGGCCTCATTTCTCAGTTCTTTTTCTTTTACGATTAGATAATCTCTTAATTATAAGTCTTTAATGAATACGACCCGCTCTTTGTTCTTTTTAAATCTAATACGACTACTTATGCTTTATTAGTTCTCAATCTTGTTTGATTGTTGTATCTCCTTTTGCGACTCACAATATGTTACGATTAGTCGACTTTCTTAGTTCTCAATATCTTACGATTACATTTCTTCCTCAGTTATTAAGCTAATATGGTTGCCTCCGTTCTCTTTAGACGAATGCGATTAGATCATTCATTTGATCTAAATCTTTTGTGCACTGGTCACACGCATGGTTCTCAATCTAGTCTAACTAAGTCACGTATTAGGGGCTTATCATCCGTTATTAGATATTCTTATATTTTCAACATGTATGTCGATTAGATCACCTTTCTAGTTTCTTAATTATCTCCCCAATATTTTATCATGTGTTCTCCTTTTACGATTCATAACATAGAACAAGAAGTCAATTTCTTGGTTCTCAATATCAATATCCAAGAATCGTAACTTCTTCCTTACTCGTAAAGGAAGTTTGATTGGCCTCATTTCTCTATTCTTTTGCAAATGCTATTAGATGATGTATTAGTTCTAAATCTTCATGGAATAGGTCCAGCCGCATGGTTCTTAATCCATTCTTATTAAAACATATTTATGTTCTTACCTTGTGATATTTGATCTCATATCTTTTCCAAATGTGCTATGATTGGAACTCCTCTCATATTTCATAATCTGACACGACTTTAATAATCTCCTTTCTTTGTTCTGAATAGCATATGTTATGTCTCCTTTTGTTGTTCATTGTATAGCTCGATTAGTCACATTTCTTAGTTCTCAATATTGTACGATTATCACTTCTTCCTTTGTCACTATACAAAGGTGTACTTGGCTTCATTTATCAGTTCTTTTTCAAATAAGGTTAGATAATCATCTTTTATTCAAAGTCTTTTTCAATTTGAACTGATTCTTGGTTCTTAACCCAGCATAATTAAATCACATTTTACGTTGTTATCATGAGTTATTAGAACTTATTATGTATCTACATGTACTTTGTTGAGAACTCCTTTCTTGTTTCTTAATCTTATTTGACTTAATCCCAGTTATTAGTATTTAATCTTGTACGATTTGTCCCCATTCTTAGTTCTGAATATCATACGAGGACAACTCCTTCCACTTTGATTAAGCACTTGTACTTGGCCTCATTTCTCACTTATTTCTTCAAAAGCTTCATATTATATTTTAGTTCTTAGAGAGACTATATTCTTTTACGCATAGTCATCACTCATGGTTCATAATTTGGCCAAATCAAATCGCATTTTAAGTTCTCATCTTGTGTTACGAGATTTACTTTTATAAGAATTCCTGTTCTAATTCTTAATCTGATATGACTCAATCTACTTTGTTAGTTCTTAATCCTGAACGATTAGATCTCCTTTAATGTGTCATAATATAGTACGATTAGACCCTTTCTTTCTTCTCAATATCGTACTATTACAATTTCTCCCTTAATCATTCTGCAGGCATAATTAATAGGCCTCATTTCTCAGTTCTTTTTCTTTTACAATTAGATAATCTCTTAATTATAAATCTATAATGAATACGACCCGCTCTTTGTTCTTTTTTAATCTAATACAACTACTTCTCCTTTATTAGTTTTCTATCTTGTTTGATTGTTGCATCTCCTTTTGCGACTCACAATATATTACTATTAGTCGACTTTCTTAGTTCTCAATATCTTACGATTGCACTTCTTCCTTAGTTAATTAAGCTAATATGGTTGCCTCCGTTCTCTTTCGAATGGATTGATCTAAATCTTTTGTGCACAGGTCCCACACATGGTTCTCAATCTAGTCTAACTAAGTCACGTATTAGCGGCTTATCATCCGTTATCTATTCTTATCTTTTCAACATGAATGTCGATTAGATCACCTTTCTAGTTTCTTAATTACCTCCCCAATATTTTATCATGTGTTTTCTTTTTGCGATTCATAACATAGAAGAGTTAGTCAATTTTTGGCTATCAATATCGAACGATCGTAACTTCTTCCTTACTCGTAATGCAAGTTTGATTGGCCTCATTTCTCTATTCTTTTGCAAATGCTATTAGATGATGTATTAGTTCAAAATCTTCAAGGAATAGGTCCACCCGTATGGTTCTTAATCCATTCTTAGCAAAACTTGTTTATGTTCTTACCTTATGAAATTTGATCTCACATCTTTTCCAAATGTGCTATAATTGGATCTCCTCTCATATTTCATAATAAGCATTCTTACACGACTAATCTCATTTCTTTGTTCTGAATTGCATATGTTATGCCTCCTTCTGTTTTTCATTGTATAGCTCGATTAGTCACATTTCTTAGTTATCAATATTGTATGATTATCACTTCTTCCTTTGTCATTATACAAGGTGTAATATGCTTCATTTATCAGTTCTTTTTCAAATAAGGTTAGATAATCATCTTTTGTTCAAAGTATTTTTCAATTGGAACTGATTCTTGGTTCTAAACCCAGCATAATTAAATCACATTTTACGTTGTTATCATGAGTTATTAGAACTTATTATGTATCTACATGTACTTTGTTGAGAACTCCTTTCTTGTTTCTTAATCTTATTCAACTTGATCCCAGTTATTAGTATTTAATCTTGTACGATTTGTCCCCATTCTTAGTTCTCAATATCGTACGAGGACAACTCCTTCCACTTTGATTAAGCACTTGTACTTGGCCTCATTTCTCACTTATTTCTTCAAAACCATCATATTATATTTTAGGTCTTATTCTTTTATGCATAGTCATCACTCATGGTTCTTAATTTGGCCAAATCAAATTGCATTATAAGTTCTCATCTTGAGTTACGAGATTTGCTTTTATAAGAACTCCTGTTCTATTTCTCAATCTGATATGACTCGATCTACTTTGTCAGTTCTTAATCCTGTACGATTAGATCTCCTTTACTGTGTCATAATATAGTACGATTAGACCCTTTCTTTCTTCTCAATATCGTACTATTACAATTTCTTCCTTAATCATTGTGCAGGCATAATTAATAGGCCTCATTTGTCAGTTCTTTTTCATATACAATTAGATAATCTCTTAAATATAATCTTTAATAAATACAACCCACTCTTAGTTCTTTTTTAATCTAATACGACTACTTCTCCTTTATTACTTCTCAATCTTGTTTGATTGTTGCATTTCCTTTTGCGACTCACGTATTGCGATTAGTCGACTTTCTTAGTTCTCGATATCTTACGATTACACTTCTTCCTAACACATCAGTTATTAAGCTAATATGGTTGCCTCCGTTCTCTTTCGAATGCGATTAGATCATTCATTTGATCTAAATCTTTTGTGCACAGGTCTTACGCTTGGTTCTCAATCTTGTCTAACTAAGTCACGTATTAGGGGCTTATCATCCCTTATTAGATATTCTTATCTTTTCAACATGTATGTCGATTAGATCACCTTTCTAGTTTCTTAATTATCTCCCTAATATTTTATCATGTGTTATCGTTTTGCGATTCATAACATAGAACAGTTAGTCAATTTCTTGGTTCTCAATATCGAACGACCGTAACTTCTTCCTTACTCGTCAAGCAAGTTTGATTGGCCACATTTCTCTATTCTTTCGCAAATGCTATTAAATGATGTATTTGTTCTAAATCTTCAAGGAATAGGTCCAGCCGCATGGTTCTTATTCCATTCTTATTAAAACATATTTATGTTCTTACATTGTGAAATTTGATCTTATATCTTTTCCAAATGTGCTATGATCATGTGGAACTCCTATCATATTTCATAATCTTACACGACTAATCTCCATTCTTTTTTCTGAGTTGCATATGTTATGTCTCCTTTTGTTGTTCATTGTATAGCTCGGTTAGTCACATTTCTTAGTTCTCAATATTATTCGAATATCACTTCTTCCTTTGTCATTATACAAGGTGTAATTGGCTTCATTTCTCAGTTATTTTTCAAATAAGGTTAGATAATCATCTTTTGTTCAAAGTCTTTTTCAATTTGAACTGATTCCTGGTTCTTAACCTAGCATAATTAATTCACATTTTACGTTGTTATCATGAGTTATTAGAACTTATTATGTTTCTACATTTACTTTGTTGAGAACTCCTTTCTTGTTTCTTAATCTTATGCGACTTGATCCCAGTTATTAGTATTTAATCTTCTACAATTTGTACCTTTCTTAGTTCTCAATATCGTACGAATACAACTACTTCCACTGTGATTAAGCACGTATACTTGGTCTCATTTCTCACTTATTTAACTTCAAAACTATCATATTATATTTTAGTTCTTATTCTTTTGCGTATAATTATCACTCACGGTTCATAATTTGGCCACATCAAATCGCATTTTAAGTTCTTATCTTGAGTTACGAGATTTACTTTTATAAGAACTCCTGTTCTATTTTCTTAATCTGATATGACTCGATGTACTTTGTTAGTTCTTAATCCTGTAAGGTTAGATCTCCTTTACTGTGTCAGAATATAGTACGATTAGACCCTTTCTTTCTTCTCAATATAGAACTATTACAATTTCTTCCTTAATCATTGTGCAGGCATAATTAATAGGCCTCATTTGTCAGTTCTTTTTCATATACAATTAGATAATCTCTTAAATATAAATCTTTAATAAATACGACCCCCCTCTTAGTTCTTTTTTAATCTAATACGACTACTTCTCCTTTATTACTTCTTAATCTTGTTTGATTGTTGCATTTACTTTTGCGAGTCACGTATTGCGATTAGTCGACTTTCTTAGTTCTCATTATTGAGTCTTCTTACGATTACACTTCTTCCTCAGTTATTAAGCTAATATGGTTGCCTCCATTCTCTTTCGAATGCGATTAGACCAATCATTTGATCTAAATCTTTTGTGCACAGGTCCCACACGTGGTTCTCAATCTAGTCTTACTAAGTCACGTATTAGGGGCTTATCATCCGTTATCTATTCTTATCTTTTCAACATGTATGTCGATTAGATCACCTTTCTAGTTTCTTAATTATCTCCCCAATATTTTTTCATCTGTTCTCCTTTTGCGATTCATAACATAGAACAGTTAGTCAATTTCTTGGCTCTCAATATCGAACGATCGCAACTTCTTCCTTACTCGTAAAGCAAGTTTGATTGGCCTCATTTCTCTATTCTTTTGCAAATGCTATTAGATGATGTATTAGTTCTAAATCTTCAAGGAATAGGTCCGGCCGCATGGTTCTTAATCCATTCTTATTAAAACATATTTATATTCTTACCTTGTGAAATTTGATCTAATATCTTTTACCAAATGTGCTATGACTGGAACTCCTCTCATATTTCATAATCTTACACGACTAATCTCCTTTCTTTGTTCTGAATTGCATATGTTATGTCTCCTTTTGTTATTCATTATAGAGCTCGATTAGTCACATTTCTTAGTTCTCAATATTGTACGATTATCACTTCTTCCTTTGTCATTATAAAAAGGTGTACTTGGCTTCATTTATCAGTTCTTTTTCAAATAAGGTTAGATAATCAACTTTTGTTCAAAGTCTTTTTCAATTTGAATTGATTCTTGGTTTTTAACCTCGCATAATTAATTCACATTTTACGTTGTTATCAAGAGTTATTAGAACTAATTATGTTTCTAATGTACTTTGTTGAGAACTCCTTTCTTGTTTCTCAATCTTATGCGACTTAATCACAGTTATTAGTATTTAATCTTGTAAGATTTGTCCCCTTTCTTAGTTCTGAATATCGTACGAGTACAACTCCTTCCACTGTGATTAAGCACGTATACTTGGTCTCAGAGAAAATTTCTCACTTATTTCTTCAAAACCATCATATTGTATTTTAGTTCTTATTCTTTTGTGTATAGTTATCACTCATGGTTCTTAATTTGGCCAAATCAAATCGCATTTTAAGTTCTTATCTTGAGTTACGAGATTTACTTTTATAAGAACTCCGGTTCTATTTTCTTAATCTGATATGACTCGATCTACTTCGTTAGTTCATAATCCTGTACGATTAGATCTCCTTTACTATGTCATAATATAGTACGATTAGACCCTTTCTTTCTTCTCAATGTCGTACTATTACAATTTCTTCCTTAATCATTGTGCAGGCATAATTAATAGGCCTCATTTCTCAGTTCTTTTTCTTATACCATTAGATAATCTCTTAATTATAAATCTTTAATGAATACGACCCGCTCTTGGTTCTTTTTAAATCTAATACGACTACTTCACCTTTATTAGTTCTCAATCTTGTTTGATTGTTGTATCTTCTTTTGCGACTCACAATATATTACGATTAGGATCGACTTTCTTAGTTCTCAATATCTTACGATTGCACTTCTTCCTTAGTTATTTAGCTAATATGGTTGCATCCATTCTCTTCCGAATGCGATTAGATCATTCATTTGACCTAAAACTTTTGTGCACAGGTCCCAGAGATGGTTCTCAATCCAGTCTAACTAAGTCACGTATTCGCGGCTTATCATCCGTTATAAGATATTCTTATCTTTTCAACATGTATGTCGATTAGATCACCTTTCTAGTTTCTTAATTATCTCCATAATATTTTATCATGTGTTCTCCTTTTGCGACTGATAACATAGAACAGTTAGTCAATTTCTTGGTTCTCAATATCAATAGTGAACGATCGTAATTTCTTCCTTACTCGTAAAGCAAGTTTGATTGGCCTCATTTCTCTATTCTTTTGCAAATCCTATTAGATGATGTATTAGTTCTAAATCTTCAAGGAATAGGTCCAGCCGCATGGTTCTTAATCCATTCTTATTAAAACATATTTATGTTCTAACCTTGTGAAATTTGATCTCATATCTTTTCCAAATGTGCTATGATTTGAACTCCTCTCATATTTCATAATCTTACGCGACTAATCTCCTTTCTTTGTTCTGAATTGCATATGTTATGTCTCCTTTTGTTGTTCATTGTATAGCTCGATTAGTCGCATTTCTTAGTTCTCAATATTGTACGATTATCACTTCTTCCTTTGTCATTATACCAGCTGTAATTGGATTCATTTATCAGTTCTTTTTCAAATAAGGTTAGATAATCATCTTTTGTTCAAAGTATTTTTCAATTTGAACTGATTCTTGGTTCTTAACCCGGCATAATTAATTCACATTTTACGTTGTTATCATGAGTTATTAGAACTTATTATGTTTCTACATGTTCTTTGTTGGGAACTCTTTACTGTTTCTTAATCTTATGCGACTTGATCCCATTCATTAGTATTTAATCTTGTACGATTTGTCCCCTTTAATAGTTCTCAATATCGTACGAGTACAACTCCTAGATCCACTGTGATTAAGCATGTATACTTGGCCTCATTTCTCACTTATTTCTTCAAAACCATCATATTATATTTTAGTTCTTATTCTTTTATGCATAGTTATCACTCATGGTTCTTAATTTGGCCAAATCAAATCGCATTTTAAGTTCTGATCTTGAGTTACGAGATTTACTTTTATAAGAACTCCTGTTCTATTTCTTAATCTGATATGACTCGATCTACTTTGAAGTTCTTAATCCTGTACGATTAGATCTTCTTGACTGTGTCATAATATATTACGATTAGACCCTTTCTTTCTTCTCAATATCGTACTATTACAATTTCTTCCTTAATCATTGTGCAGGCATAATTAATAGGCCTCATTTCTCAGTTCTTTTTCTTATACCATTAGATAATCCCTTAATTATAAATCTTTAATGAGTACGACCCGCTCTTGGTTCTTTTCAAATCTAATACGACTACTTATCCTTTATTAGTTCTCAATCTTGTTTGATTGTTGTATCTCCTTTATTTTGTGACTCACAATATATTACGATTTGTCGACATTCTTTGTTCTCGAATTCATACGATTAGACTTCTTCCTCAGTTATTAAGCTAATATGGTTGCCTCCGTTCTCTTTCGAATGCGATTAGATCATTCATTTGATATAAATCTTTTGTGCACAGGTCCCACGTATGGTTCTCAATCTAGTCTAACTAAGTTATGTATTAGGGGCTTGTCATCCGTTATTAGATATTCTTATCTTTTCAACATGTATGTTGATTAGAACACCTTTCAAGTTTCTTAATTATCTCCCTAATATTTTATCATGTGTTCTCCTTTTGCGACTGATAACATAGAACAGTTAGTCAATTTCTTGGTTCTCAATATCAATATTGAACGATCGTAATTTCTTCCTTACTCGTAAAGCAAGTTTGATTGGCCTCATTTCTCTATTCTTTTGCAAATCCTATTAGATGATGTATTAGTTCTAAATCTTCAAGGAATAGGTCCAGCCGCATGGTTCTTAGAGAATCCATTCTAATTAAAACATATTTATGTTCTTACCTTGTGAAATTTGATCTCATATCTTTTCCAAATGTGCTATGATTGGAACTCCTCTCATATTTCATAATCTTACGCGACTAACTCCTTTCTTTGTTCTGAATTGCATATGTTATGTCTCCTTTTGTTGTTCATTGTATAGCTCGATTAGTCGCATTTCTTAGTTCTCAATATTGTACGATTATCCCTTCTTCCTTTGTCATTATACAAAGGTGTACTTGGCTTCATTTATAAGTTCTTTTTCAAATAAGTTTAGATAATAATCTTTTATTCAAAGTCTTTTTCAATTTGAACTGATTCTTGGTTCTTAACCACGCATAATTAATTCACATTTTACGTTGTTATCATGAGTTATTACAACTTATTATGTTTCTACATGTACTTTGTTGAGAACTCCTTTCTTGTTTCTTAATCTTATTCAACTTGATCACAGTTATTCGTATTTAATCTTGTACGATTTGTCCCCTTTTAACCTTAGTTCTCAAAATCGTACGAGTACAACTCCTTCCACTGTGATTAAGCACGTATACTTGGTCTCATTTCTCACTTATTTCTTCAAAACCATCATATTATATTTTAGTTCTTATTCTTTTATGCATAGTTATCACTCATGCTTCTTAATTTGGCCAAATCAAATCGCATTTTAAGTTCTTATTTTGAGTTACGAGATTTACTTTTATAAGAACTCCTGTTCTATTTCTGAATCTGATATGACTCGATCTACTTTGTTAGTTCAAAATCCTGTACGATTAGATCTCCTTTACTGTGTCATAATATAGAACGATTAGACCCTTTCTTTCTTCTCAATATCGTACTATTACAATTTCTTCCTTAATCATTGTGCAGGAATAATTAATTGGCCTCATTTCTCAGTTCTTTTTCTTATACAATTAGATAATCTCTAAATTACAAATCTTTAATGAATACGACACGCAGTTGGTTCTTTTTAAATCTAATACGACTACTTCTCCTTTACTTTTTCTCAATCTTGTTTGATTGTTGTATCTCCTTTTTCGACTCACAATATATTACGATTAGTCGACTTTCTTGGTTCTCAATATCTTACGATTACACTTCTTCCTCAGTTATTACGCTAATATGGTTGCCTCCGTTCTCTTTCGAATTCGATTAGATCATTTATTTGATCTAAATCTTTTTTGCAGAAGCCCCACACATGGTTCTGAATCTAGTCTAACTAAGTCAAGTATTAGTGCCTTATCATCCGTTATTGGATATTCATATCTTTTCAACATGCATGTCGATTAGATCACCTTTCTAGTTTCTTAATTATCTCCCTAATATTTTATCATGTGTTCTTCTTTTGTGATTCAAAACATAGAACAGTTAGTCAATTTCTTGGCTCTCAATATCGAACGATCGTAACTTCTTCCTTACTCGTAAAGCAAGTTTGATTGGCCTCATTTCTCTATTCTTTTGCAAATCCAATTAGATGATGTATTAGTTCTAAATCTTCAAGGAGAAAATAGGTCCAGCAGCATGGTTCTTAATCCATTCTTAGTAAAACATATTTATGTTCTTACCTTGGGAAATTTGATCTCATATCTTTTCCAAATGTGCTATGATTGGAACTCCTCTCATATTTCATTATCTTACATGACTAATCTCCATTCTTTATTCTGAATTGCATATGTTATGTCTCCTTTTGTTGTTCATTGTATAGCTCGGTTTGTCACATTTCTTAGTTATCAATATTGTACGATTATCACTTCTTTCTTAGTCATTATAAAAGGTGTAAATTGGCTACATTTCTCAGTTCTTTTTCAAATAAGGTCAGATAATCATCTTCTGTTCAAAGTCTTTTTCAATTTGAACTGATTCTTGTTTCTTAACCTTGCATAATTAAATCACATTTTACGTTGTTATCATAACTTATTATGTTTCTACATGTACTTTGTTGAGAGCTCCTTTCTTGTTTCTTAGTCTTATGCGACTTGATCCCAGTTATTAGTATTTAATCTTGTACGTTTCGTATTTGTCCCCTTTCATAGTTCTCAATATCGTACGAGTACAACTCCTTCCACTGTGAATAAGCATGTATACATGCCCTCATTTCTCACTTAATTCTTCAAAACCATCATATTATATTTTAGTTCTTATTCTTTTATGCATAGTTATCAATCATGGTTCTTCATTTGGCCAAATCAAATAGCTTTTAAGTTCTCATCATGAGTTATGAGATTTACTTTTATAAGAACTCCTGTTCTATTTTCTTAATCTGATATGACTCGATCTACTTTGTTAGTTCTTAATCCTGTAAGGTTAGATCTCCTTTACTGTGTCAGAATATAGTACGATTAAAACCCTATCTTTCTTTTCAAGATATAAGTATTACAATTTCTTCCTTAATCATTGTGCAGGCATACATGTAATAGGCCTCTGTTCTCAGTTCTTTTTCTTATACCATTAGATAATCTCTTAATTATAAATCTTTAATGAATACGACCCGCTCTTTGTTCTTTTTAAATCTAATACGACTACTTCAAACCTTTATTAGTTCTCAATCTTGTTTGATTGTTGTATCTTCTTTTGCGACTCACAATATATTATGATTAGTCGACTTTCTTAGTTACCAATATCTTACGATTGCACTTCTTCCTTAGTTATTAAGCTAATATGGTTGCCTCCGTTCTCTTTCGAATGCGATTAGATCATTCATTTGATCTAAATCTATTGTGCACAGGTCCCACACATGGTTCTGAATCTAGTCTAGCTAGGTCACGTATTAGCGGCTTATCATCCGTTTTTAGATATTCTTGTCATTTCAACATGTATGTCGATTAGATCACCTTTCTAGTTTTTTAATTATCTCCCTAATATTTTATCATGTGTTCTCCTTTCACCATTCATAACATAGAACAGTTAGTCAATTTCTTGGTTCTCAATATCGAACGATCGCAACTTCTTCCTTACTTGTAAAGCAAGTTTGCTTGGCCTCATTTCTCTATTCTTTTGCAAATGCTATTAGATGATGTAATAGTTCTAAAGATATCTTCATGGAATAGGTCTAGCCGCATGGCTCTTAATCCATTCTTATTAAAACACATTTATGTTCTAACCTTGTGAAATTTGATCTCATATCTTTTCCATATTTGCTATGATTGGAACTCCTCTCATATTTCAAAATCTTACACGACTAATCTCCATTCTTTGTTCTGAATTGCATATGTTATGTCTCCTTTTGTTTGTCATTGTATAGCTCGGTTAGTCACATTTCTTAGTTATCAATATTGTACGATTATCACTTCTTCCTTTGTCCTTATACAAGGTGTAATTGGCTACATTTCTCAGTTATTTTTCAAATAAGGTTAGATAATCATCTTTTGTTCAAAGTCTTTTTCAATTTGAACTGATTCTTGTTTCTTAACCTTGCATATTTAAATCACATTTTACGTTGTTATCATAACTTATTATGTTTCTACATGTACTTTGTCGAGAGCTCCTTTCTTGTTTCTTAGTCTTATGCGACTTTATCCCAGTTATTAGTATTTTAGAATCTTGTACGATTTGTCCCCTTTCATAGTTCTCAATATCGTACGAGTACAACTCCTTCCACTGTGATTAAGCAAGTATACTTGGCCTCATTTCTCACTTATTTCTTCAAAACCATCATATTATATTTTAGTTCTTATTCTTTTATGCCTAGTTATCACTCATGGTTCTTAATTTGGCCAAATCAAATAGTATTTTAAGTTGTCATCTTGAGTTACGAGATTTACTTTTATAAGAACTCCTGTTCTGTTTCTTAATCGGATATGACTCGATCTACTTTGTTAGTTCTTAATCCTGTACGATTAGATTTCCTTGACTATGTCATAATATAGGACGATTAGACCCTTTCTTTCTTCTCAATATCGTACTATTACAATTTCTTCCTTAATCATTGTGCAGGCATAATTAATAGGCCTCATTTCTCAGTTCTTTTTCTTTTACGATTAGATAATCTCTTAATTATAAGTTTTTAATGAATACGACCCGCTCTTGGTTCTTTTTAGGAAGATTAATATAATACGACTACTTCTCCTTTATCAGTTCTCAATCTTGTTTGATTGTTGTATCTCCTTTTACGACTCACAATATGTTACGATTAGTCGACTTTCTTAGTTCTCAATATCTTACAATTACATTTCTTCCTCAGTTATTAAGCTAATATGGTTGCCTCCGTTCTCTTTCGAATGCGATTAGATCATTCATTTGATCTAAATCTTTTGTGCACTGGTCGGTTCTCAATCTAATCTAACTAAGTCACGTATTAGGGGCTTATCATCCGTTATTACATATTCTTATCTTTTCAACATGTATGTCGATTAGATCACCCTCCTAGTTTTCTTAATTATCTCCCTAATATTTTATCATGTGTTCTCCTTTTACATTTCATAACATAGAACAGTTAGTCAATTTCTTGGTTCTCAATATCAATATCGAACGATCGCAATTTCTTCCTTACTCGTAAAGCAAGTTTGATTGGCCTCATTTCTCTATTCTTTTGCAAATGCTATTAGATGGATAAAATAGTTCTAAATCTTCAAGGAATAGGTCCAGCCGCATGGTTCTTAATCCATTCTTATTAAAACATATTTATGTTCTAACCTTGTGAAATTTGATCTCATATCTTTTCCATATGTGCTATGATTGGAACTCCTCTCATATTTCAAAATCTTACACGACTAATCTCCATTCTTTGTTCTGAATTGACATCTAGTTATGTCACATTTTGTTGTTCATTGTATAGCTCGGTTAGTCACATTTCTTAGTTATCAATATTGTACGATTATCACTTCTTCCTTTGTCATTATACAAGGTGTAATTGGCTACATTTCTCAGTTCTTTTTCAAATAAGGTTAGATAATCATCTTTTGTTCAAAGTCTTTTTCAATTTGAACTGATTCTTGTTTCTTAACATTGCATAATTAAATCACATTTTACGTTGCTGTCAGAACTTATTATGTTTCTACATGTACTTTGTTGAGAGCTCCTTTCTAGTTTCTTAATCTTATGCGACTTGATCCCAGGACGTTATTAGTATTTAATCTTGTACGATTTGTCCCCTTTCACAGTTTTCAATATCGTACGAGTACAACTCCTTCCACTGTGATTAAGCACGTATACTTGGTCTCATTTCTTACTTATTTCTTCAAAACCATCATATTATATTTTAGTTCTTATTCTTTTATGCATAGTTATCACTCATGCTTCTTAATTTGGCCAAATCAAATCGCATTTTAAGTTCTTATTTTGAGTTACGAGATTTACTTTTATAAGAACTCCTGTTCTATTTTCTTAGTCTGATATGACTCGATCTACTTTGATAGTTCTTAATCCTGTACGATTAGATATCCTTTACTGTGTCATAATATAGTGCGATTAGACACTTTCTTTCTTCTCAATATCGTACTATTACAATTTCTTCCTTAATCATTGTGCAGGCATAATTAATAGGCCTCATTTCTCAGTTCTTTTTCTTACACAATTAGATAATCTCTTAATTATAAGTCTTTAATGAATACGACCCGCTCTTGCAAGTTCTTTTTAAATATAATACGACTACTTCTCCTTTATTAGTTTTCTCAATCTTGTTTGATTGTTGTATCTCCTTTTGCGACTCACAATATGTTACGATTAGTCGACTTTCTTAGTTCTCAACATCTTACGATAACACTTCTTCCTCAGTTATTAAGCTAATATGGTTGCATCCGTTCTCTTTCGAATGCGATTAGATCATTCATTTCATCTAAATCTTTTGTGCACTGGTCACACGCATGGTTCTCAATCTAGTCTAACTAAGTCACGTATTAGGGGCTTATCATCCGTTATTAGATATTCTTATCTTTTCAACATTTATGTCGATTAGATCACCTTTCTAGTTTCTTAATTATCTCCCCAATATTTTATCATCTGTTCTCCTTTTGCGATTCATAACATAGAACTGTTAGTCAATTTCTTGGTTCACAAAATCAATATCGAACGATCACAACTTCTTCCTTACTCGTAAAGCAAGTTTGATTGGCCTCATTTCTCTATTAAGACATTCTTTTGCAAATGCTATTAGATGATGTATTAGTTCTAAATCTTCAAGGAATAGGTCCAGCCGCATGGTCTTAATCCATTCTTATTAAAACATATTTATGTTCTTACCAAGTGAAATTTGATCTTATATCTTTTCCAAATGTGCTATGATTGGAACTCCTCTCATATTTAAAAATCTTATACAACTAATCTTTTTTCTTTGTTCTGAATGGCATATGTTATGTCTCATTTTGTTGTTCATTGCATAGCTCGCTTAGTCGCGTTTCTTAGTTCTCAATATTGTACGATTATCACTTCTATCTTTGTCAATATACAAGGTGTACTTGGCCTCATTTCTTAGTTCTTTTTAAAATAAGGTTAGATAATCATCTTTTGTTCAAAGTCTTTTCCAATTTGAACTGATTCTTGGTTCGTATCCTCGCATAATTAATTCACATTTTACGTTGTCATCATGAGTTATTAGAACTTATTATGTTTCTAAGTGTACTTTGTTGAGAACTCATAAGTAAATACTTGTTGTTTCTTAATCTTATGCGAATTGATCCCAGTTATTAGTATTTAATCTTGTAAGATTTGTCCCGTTTCTAATTTCTCAATATCGTACGAGTACAACTCCTTCCACTGTGATTAAGCACGTATACTTGGCCTCATTTCTCAGGTATTTCATCAAAACCATCATATTATATTTTAGTTCTTATTCTTTTATGCATAGTTATCACTCATGGTTCTTAATTTGGCCAAATCAAATCGCAATCTAAGTTCTTATCTTGAGTTATGAGAATTACTTTTATAAGAACTCTAGTTCTATTTCTGAATCTGATATGACTCGATCTACTTTGTCAGTTCTTAATCCTGTACGATTAGATCTCCTTTACTGTGACATAATATAGTACCATTAGACCCTTTCTTTCTACTCAATATCGTACTATTACAATTTCTTCCTTAATCATTGTGCAGGCATAATTAATAGGCCTCATTTCTCAGTTCTTTTTCTTATACGATTAGATAATCTCTTAATTATCAAATCTTTAATGAATACGACCCGCTCTTGGTTCTTTTTAAATCGAATATGACTACTTCTCCTTTATTAGTTCTCAATCTTTTTTGATTGTTGTATGTCCTTTTGCAACTTACAATATATTACGATTAGTCGACTTTCTTAGTTCTCAATATCTTACCATTACACTTCTTCCTCAGTTATTAAGCTAATATGGTTGCCTCCGTTCTCTTTCAAAAGCGATTAGATCATTCATTTGATCTAAATCTTTTGTGCATAGGTCCCACGCATGGTTCTCAATCTAGTCTAACTAAGTCAAGTATTAGCGGCTTATCATCCGTTATTAGATATTCTTATCTTTTCAACATGTATGTCGATTAGATCACCTTTCTAGTTTCATAATTATCTCCCTAATATTTTATCATGTGTTCTCCTTTTGCGATTCACAACGTCGAACAGTTAGTCAATTTCTTGGCTCTCAATATCGAACGATCGCAACTTCTTCCGTACTCGTAAAGCAAGTTTGATGGACGTTTGGCCTCATTTCTCTATTCTTTTGCAAATGCTATTAGATGATGTATAAATCTTCAAGGAATAGCTCCAGCCGCATGGTTCTTAATCCATTCTTATTAAAACATATTTATGTTCTTACCCTGTGAAATTTGATCTCATATCTTTTCCAAATGTGCTATGATTGGAACTCCTCTCATATTTCATAATGTTACACTACTAATCTTCTTTCTTTGTTTTGAATTGCATATGTCCTTTTGTTGTTCATTGTGTAGCTCGATTAGTCGCATTTTTTAGTTCTGAATATTGTACGAACACTTCTTCCTTTGTCATTATACAAGCTGTAATTGGCTTCATTTATTCGTTCATTTTCAAATAAGGTTAGATAATCATCTTTTGTTCAAAGTATTTTTCAATTTGAACTGATTCTTGGTTCTTAACCCAGTGTAAATAATTCACATTTTACGTTGTTATCATTAGTTATTAGAACTTATTATGTTTCTACATGTACTTTGTTGGGAACTCCTACTTCTTGTTTCTTAATCTTATGCGACTTGATCACAGTTATTAGTATTTAATCTTGTACGATATGGCCCCTTTCTTAGTTCTCAATATCGTATGAGTACAACTCCTTCCACTGTGATTAAGCACGTATACTTGGCCTCATTTCTCACTTATTTCTTCAAAACCATCATATTATATTTTAATTCTTATTCTTTTATGCATAGTTCTCACTCATGGTTCTTAATTTGGCCAAATCAAATCGCATTTTAAGTTCTTATGTTGAGTTACGAGATTTACTTTTATAGGTGATGCCTCTTTTAACACCCTAGTTTTAAATCAATAAAAACACCTAAATCCTATCACTAACTAGGTGGCATCCCGCAAGTATACGGTTGTCAACTAGTAGCCAGGGATGTAGGGATCGTTCCCACGAGGATTGTCGATTGCAATTACCAAGGTTTTTAAAGGTAAATGTGTAGTTAAGCTAAATCAATTAATGGATGGAAGAACTATTCTAATGGAAGCTAGAGAGATAACTTCAATTCTAACTTAATTTAATCTAACTAAGTCTAAGATTTAGAACAAGTGCATAAATCAACTAAAAAGACCATAAACCTATAAAAATTAATCACTAAAGCATTCATTTCTCAAGTAGAAATTAGGAAAAGATCAACTAGGAAATTAAATATTTTTGGATTTTTCAATTGAAATTAAGGAGACCCACTAAGAATTAACTAGAAACTAAAGCTAGAAATTGAAAATTCTTAAATAGAAAGCAAGAAATTGATAAGAACACCAATTTTACTAAAAACCCTAAATTAAAAGCAAAGAAATTTTTACTAAAGTAGATGAGAAAGCAATTAAAAATTATATCTACTTGAACCTTACAAAAACCCATTACGATGATCTAATATAGATGTAAACTTGACAAGAAATTGAAAGAAGATCTAAGATGAAGATTAAGAGATAATCGTATTAGAAAAAGTAACTTGTAGTCTAAGCTATCCTAATCTATCTAGAATTATCTAAAACAGAAGATCCCTATTCAAACTAACTACTTCCTTTTTTTTCTCCCTCTACTACTTAGCTTAAATAGTGCAGCATTATACAAGGCAAAAATCAGGGTTTTTGGGCTGGAAATTACAAAATTGCCCTTACAACTTAAAATTTAGTGAGTCGAGATCGCGGTGTGGAAGTTTTGAGACCGCGATCTCGACTCTAAAATTTTAGCACTAATTCCCGAGTTGAGATCACTGTCTAGAAGTTTTGAGACCGCGATCTCGACTCTACTTCCAGCAATCCTCAATTCCTCCATTTTGCAATTTAGTCCCTTGAGCTTTGTTCCTTCCAGCTTCTAACCTTTAATTTTTAACCTGCATAATATTAACACCATTAAGCACTTAATTAAACTAAGAATTTAACAAAAATTATCACCATTAATTCAAAAAATGAAAATATAAATACATATGAAAGAAATTAACTAAAATCTTCAACTACTTACCTAATTTCGGAATTTAAACTATCAAAATGCTATAATTTAGAAATAGAAAAATAACTCTAGTTTCCTAGAGTTATCACACCCCCAAACTTAGCGTTTTGCTAGTCCCGAGCAAAACAAAGATGAACAATAAATGAAACCTACTAACATTCAAACATTTGAACACCCCCAAAGTTGACATGACACTTGATGAATCATGGATGAACTTATAACAATTCAGCGATCTCTCAAGAAATGTTCAACACTACGTGATACGAAAAATATGAATAAATCAATCCAAAATCAAAATTTCATTTTACAAAGATGCACAAATTCATTCACTACACACGATTTTACATCACCAAGCATTACCATTCTCTAAAAGAATTACCAAAAGTTTTAGTTCTTTCCATTTGAAGCACCATTACTTCTCAACTCACAAATATTATAAAGTTAATCAACTTTCTCGACTAAGCATTATGAAAGTAGAAGTTCAATTAGGAATCAACTAAAATGCAATTGTCACACATTTCGGGAATAAACCTCTAACAAGGAATAAGTAATATGAGCCATCAATGATAAGTATTACAAAAGATTTTCTCCTTAACTTATTGGTATACAAAAAATGCAATTCCTGAATGGCTTAATTCCGACATCTAGATGTGTATAAGAGACAGCTATAAAAGAGCTTATTACTACTCTAATGGCTTGTTTCGGAGAAACAACATGGGTACATGTCGGAATCCCGTACTCGCCTTATTCCTAATTTTTTTTTTAAACGGCCCTAAACCAAGGAAAAGGAGTAAAATGTACCAAAAATTAATCTCAAATATCAACTATTCACAAGTTAGAAGAACATTCCCTATGCAAACACACGAAATGTCCCAATATTCCTTCTATTTCAATTAACTCATTTCTTTCCAAAAGATAGTTCATCAACCCCATAATATAAATGATTCGATAAGAAACAGCATTTCAAATAAATTTTCCTAAAATTTCAGTACTTCTTTTTGAAAAATAGCAATGGTAAGTTTATGAATTCTTTATATTGCAAATGAACTACTCACTCACACAAAAAATTCTTGAAAAGAATCAATCATACACTTCACTCACAAGGTATTGAACATCAAATTTATCAACATTGAGTACTTAATTGATCAACTTTCCATCCATTAATCATCAAGTGGCATAAAATATGTAAAATAACCATTTCCAACACAAAAAGATAAACACCCCCAAACTTGGCTCTTTTATTCAAGTTGATGAATAAATCATCCTTCCACTCACCCAAAATTAAACATCAAGGCAAAACCCAAAAATAACGAAAACTTCTTAAACTACGTTCAACTTTTAAGCCTAGAATTAAAATTGAGTAAAAATGTTAAGAGCAACCATGCCATGCATCTTGCCAAGTAAGCTTCAAACAAAATCAATTTTCCATTCAACTCATCAACTAATGCAAAGATGGCATCAGCTTAGGGCCCTTAGCCATATTACTCTTATTTGGCATTAATCAAATCTGCACCAAAATCTACCAAACCCCCCCCCCGTATACGTACCTTGCCATCTTCTAACTCGCTTAAACCTTGCAATGAAATTACTTGACTAATTGGGTAGCCCCGGGGTCAACCTGAACCTTAAAACCCTCCCAATGCCTCGACCTAATTTACTCTTCTATATCTCTCCTAGAGCCTTCGTAAATACCCCAATGCATGGTAAGGTCAAAGTTCCTCTCTTTAATTACCTCGTGCTTCTCATTACTCTTAAAAAGTTGTTGAGCCCTATCACTCGAGAATTGAGGTTCAAATTGATCACCACCCCCCAATGGTTGTTCCGAACTCCCTTCTCCACTTGTCCCCTCTCCGGATTTCCTTTTTCTCGAACCAGTCCCTCTTCTCTCATTCTCACCATTCTCTCAGCACTACCATAAACCCCTCTCGTCATATTCTAAACACAATTCAATCCAATTCACAAAACTAACCGTTAAGCAAAATTCAACACCAACAATTCACAATCCAAATTTTCAACAATTGTTAAAATAGTTCAACTCAAATACAATTCAAACCAAGAATTTTAACAATTGAATAATGAATATCAAAATTCTTCTAGTAAAATTTAGCACGAATTACTTGCCCATAATCCACTAATTCAATCCCAAATTTTCACAAATTAATCCACCAATTCCTAATTTGTCTTCAAAAATGACTAATCACAACTAATAATTCAAAGAAAGATATTACCCGTTCTTTTTGGAGTTGAAATTTTTCCAGGAATTGCCCTTTGTGGAAATCTTCTTTGGAACCCAAATTCTTCTTCAAATCTTCAAAAAGATGGTTGCTTTGATGTTCCTATAGAAAAACAAAGTGAAATTAGTGGTGGTTATGGAGTTTTTTGATGAATTTTGGTGAAGAAGAAAGAAGAATTGGGGTATTTCGGGTTAGGGTTTTCGAAAGAGAGAAGAGAAGTGGAGAGGTTTTGTGAGAAAAGAAGAAAGGATTCGTCCTTTCTAAAAATCTTAAAAATTCGAGACCGCGGTCTGAAATGTGAGATTTGGTCTGAACTGAGTGAAAATAAGGCATTGCAGAAGTTCAAAGTTGAGACGGCCGCGG
Organism: Cinchona pubescens; assembly: GCA_025175665.1. Taxonomy (NCBI): domain Eukaryota; kingdom Viridiplantae; phylum Streptophyta; class Magnoliopsida; order Gentianales; family Rubiaceae; genus Cinchona; species Cinchona pubescens. The sequence continues at coordinate 4,475,570 of JANKKI010000232.1, forward strand.
TCTCAAATTTTTGAGATCGCGGTTTCAACTCGGCCCCAAAATAGCCTTTGCAGAAGTTCAGAGTTGAGACAGCGGTCTCAAATTTTTGAGATCGCGGTCTTGAGCCAAACTTCTGCAAAGTGAAATTTTTTTTACACTTAGCCAGATTTGCTTCACTCTTGACAGTTTTTCTGCATTTGCAAGGATAACCTACAAACAAAAATTCACAAATTAGGAAGATAATTTTCAATCATTCTTTAGCACCATTTATTCAATTCAAAAACTCAATATATATATATATATATTTTTCAAACCAATTCATGCAAAATCAAGACGATTAAAAATCACACTAAAGAAAGTAATGAGAACTAATTTAAAGACTTGGGTTGCCTCCCAAGAAGCGCTCTTTTATAGTCACTAGCTTGACTATGGAATGACCCTCATTCTAAGTAATTGAGGATGAATGATCCTCCCTTACCTTTTGGTTTCCACGGAAAATGTTTGATCCCCTTTTTCTTCATGATTCTAAAGCTTGATTTTCGGGTTTTCCATGCACAAGTCCTTTCTTTCTAGCCTTAGCCATTGCTAGTGCCCCAATTAACATTTCCAATTGTTTCTCAAACCATTTTCTTTTCTTTTTATGCCTTCTCGATTTCTTGATATCACATTGTGCTTATTCTTTGAAAAACTCTCTTCATTCTTCATCAACACACATCTTTTATCGGGTGGTTTCTCTTTCAATTCATTTCTCAGATTTTCCTTTATTTCCAACCCTTGCTTGAGCGAATTGACTTGGCTCACTTCATTTTCCTCTTCATTTGACCTAGCAAGGATAGAATTAAGAGATTGATTAGCACATTTCTTTTCAACAATGGGAATATTGTCATTATATTCAAACACATCAAATTCAATTGATTCATTTTCAGCTCGTAAGATCAACTTCCCTTTGTGCACATCAATTAATGCATGAGTGGTCGACAAGAAAGGCCTCCCTAAAATCAATGGAATCTCACTCTCTTCACCCGTATACTAGCACAAAGAAATCAACGGGAAATACCAACTTTTCAACTTGTACAAGCACATCTTCCAACAAGCCATATGGTTTCCTCTCGGATAAATCCGCCAATTGGAGTGTGATATTAGTTGGCTTGACATTGTTGATCCCTAACTTGTCATAGATGGCCTTTGGCATGATATTTATGCTTGCCCCCAAATCACAAAGTGATCGATGCCATGTTTTTCCTCCAACATTCACCGGTATCATAAAACTACCGGGATCCTTGAGTTTAGGGGGCAACCGCCTTTGAACAATGGCACTACATTATAAGATCTAGGCATACTTTCTCATCATCATCCCACTTTCGCTTCTCTTGCCGAAAGATCCTTCATGAAACGAGCATAGTTGGGCATCTTGGTGAGGACATCAATCAAAGGAATGTTGACATTAATATTTTTCAACATATCCAAGAAATGGGTGAATTGCTTCTCTTTTTCCTCCTTTCTTGGATCAATGAGTCTTTGAGGGTATGGCACTTTTTATTGATGGATCTATCTTCAAAGGTTCCTCCACATGCTTCTTCTTGGATACCTTGATCTCATTCCTTTACTCCTTCTTGGCGTCATCGTCAACTACTTCTTCTTCAATTTCAACTACCTTGGACTTTTGCTCTTTGCTTCCTTCCTCTACCTTTTTCCTCTCCTTAGATTCAACCAATTCTTTTCCACTCTTAGGGTTATGGCATTGCATTGCTCCTTGGGGTTTGGAATAGTATCACTAGGAAATGCCCCAATAGGCTTGTCATTATTCAACCTTGCCAATTGTCCCAATTGCAGTTCCAAATTTCTTGTTGAAGCCTTCAACTTCTCATAATTTCTTTTATGCTCTTCGGTCTTCCTATCCAATTCCCGTCTCAAATACTCGGCTTCTCTTCTCCAACTTTCTTCACCCCAATTATCTCTAGGAGCATATTGATCATGGTTACATGGATTGGGACGAATTTGCATATTGGAATGGAGGTCTTTGTTGTTGGTTTTGATAGAAAAAGAAGGATTGGGGGAATTTTGATATGAGTTGGGTTGGAAATTTCTTTGATGTGGTGGTTGATAAGGTCTAGATGAGGAATTCAGGGTTTGAGTGTGTTGGGCATTTTGAGGTAGAGGATTTCGTTGGTAAGGAGGGTTGGATTGGTTGTTGGTATTACTCCATGAGAAATTTGGGTGATTCCACCAAGAAGAATTATACGAGTTCCCATAAGCTCCGGATTGGTTCCTTGGAAATGAAGATTGATTAGTCACATAATTGACTTGCTCATTAGCCCCATATGGCATTTCACAATTCCCATTGGCATGGCCGCCTCCACAAAAATCACATGTCATGTTTGGTTGAGTTGGAGAAGAAGTCATAGCATTTAGACTACTAGGTTTCCCTAGATTCTCCAATGCCTTTGCCTAGATTCTCCAATGCCTTTGCCATGTTATTCATCACATTCATGAACATGCTTTGTTGAGCTAAAAGGGCGTCTTGCATGTTAAGATTCAACGTTCCACTACTTGCATTTGCTTGATTAGCTTGATGTTGAACCACCGGTGGAGTTATCGGTCCATGATGGTAGTGGTTGTATGCCATCCTATTTAACAACTCTTGAGCTTCTTCCGGAGTCTTGTATAAGATAGAACCGTCGGCGGAGGCATCTACGATGGCTTCAAGTCTCTTGATGTTGCATTTGAGATGTGTGACAATTGCATTTTAGTTGATTCCTAATTGAACTTCTACTTTCATAATGCTTAATCTTTCCCAAGCTTCCCCAAGGCTTTCACCAACATCTTGTTTGAATGATGTTATCTCATTCCTTAATTTAGCGGTTCTTGCGGGAGGAAAATACTTCGCCAAGAATTCTTGAGCTAGTTGGTTCCAAGTGGTGAATGTTCCTTGAGCATGGGATTGCAACCACGACTTCGCTCTATCATGAAGAGAAAAAGGAAATACCCTAATCCGAACACAATCCGGATGTACTCCATTAAACTTAAATGTGTCCAAGTATCATTACTTCTTCAAAATTCATAAGGTGAGTGTATGGGTCCTCATTTGGTCCACCTCCGAACATAGCATGGGCTTGGAGCATTTGGATTAGGCCGGGCTTAATTTCAAAATTGTTGGCTTGCACGGGCATCCGTGCAATGTTTGAGTTCGCCCCATCAAAATTCGGTAAAGCATACTCCCTCAATGGCCTTCCATTCCCATTCATGTCATTTCCATTCCTATAGCCACCCATTCCGCTATTTCCACCTACCTCTTCTTCTTCGTTCTCCATGTTCACATTCCCTTGTTGAGCATTAGCATGTGCTATTTCTATCCTTTCTTGTTCTTGTTGCACCCTTCTCAACCTTCGAATTTGTCTTAGCTCTTTCTCCTTTTCCTTGTCTAAGCAAATGAATGGCTCTTGAGTACTTCTTACCATGCACTACACAACCAAGACAAATAGTCAATTGGAATTCCAAGTCAATTCCACTAGATAACCAAATCAAACATAAAGATCAACAAAATTAATGCAAAGTAAATTAAACTAATCTAAAGTGCTTAATCTACACGACCCATAAAGCGCTTGATATTGCCAAAAACTAAAGAGTCCCCGGCAACGGCGCCAAAAACTTGATGCCTCTTTTAACACCCTAGTTTTAAATCAATAAAAACACCTAAATCCTATCACTAACTAGGTGGCATCCCGCAAGTATACGGTTGTCAACTAGTAGCCAGGGATGTAGGGATCGTTCCCACGAGGATTGTCGATTGCAATTACAAAGGTTTTTAAAGGTAAATGTGTAGTTAAGCTAAATCAATTAGTGGATGGAAGAACTATTCTAATGGAAGCTATAACTTCAATTCTAACTTAATTTAATCTAACTAAGTCTAAGATTTAGAACAAGTGCATAAATCAACTAAAAAGACCATAAACCAATAAAAATTAATCACTAAAGCATTCATTTCTAAAGTAGAAATTAGGAAAAGATAAACTAGGAAATTAAATATTTTTGGATTTTTCAATTGAAATTAAGGAGCAATACCCACTAAGAATTAACTAGAAACTAAAGCTAGAAATTGAAAATTCTTAAATAGAAAGCAAGAAATTGATAAGAACATCAATTTTACAAAAAACCCTAAATTAAAAGCAAAGAAATTTTTACTAAAGTAGATGAGAAAGCAATTAAAAATTATATCTACTTGAACCTTACAAAAAACCCATTACGATGATCTAATAAAGATGTAAACTTGACAAGAAATTGAAAGAAGATCTAAGATGAAGATTAAGAGATAATTGTATTAGAAAAAGTAACTTGTAGTCTAAGCTATCCTAATCTATCTAGAATTATCTAAAACTCCCTATTCAAACTAACTACTTCCTTTTTTTTCTCCCTCTACTACTTAGCTTAAATAGTGCAGCATTATACAAGGCAAAAATCAGGATTTTTGGGCTGGAAATTACAAAATTGCCCTTACAACTTAAAATTTAGCGAGTCGAGTTCGCAGTCTGGAAGTTTTGAGACCGCGATCTCGACTCTAAAATTTTAGCACTAATTCCCGAGTCGAGATCGCGGTCTAGAAGTTTTGAGACCGCGATCTCGACTCTACTTCCTGCAATCCTCAATTCCTCCATTTTGCAATTTAGTCCCTTGAGCTTTGTTCCTTCCAGCTTCTAACCTTTAATTTTTAACCTGCATAATATTAACACCATTAAGCACTTAATTAAACTAAGAATTTAACAAAAATTATCACCATTAATTCAAAAACGAAAATATAAATACATATGAAAGAAATTAACTAAAATCTTCAACTACTTACCTAATTTCGGAATTTAAACTATCAAAATACTATAATTTAGAGGAAAATAACTCTAGATTCCTAGAGTTATCACACCCCCAAACTTAGCATTTTGCTAGTCCCGAGCAAAACAAAGATGAACAATAAATGAAACCTACTAACATTCAAACATTTGAACACCCCCAAAGTTGACGTGACACTTGATGAATCATGGATGAACTTATAACAATTCAGCGATCTCTCAAGAAATGTTACAACACTACGTGATACGAAAAATATGAATAAATCAATCCAAAATCGAAATTTCATTTTACAAAGATGCACAAATTCATTCACTGCACACGATTTTACATCACCAAGCATTACCATTCTCTAAAAGAATTACCAAAAGTTTTAGTTCTTTCCATTTGGAGCACCATTACTTCTCAACTCACAAATATTATAAAGTTAATCAACTTTCTCGACTAAGCATTATGAAAGTAGAAGTTCAATTAGGAATCAACTAAAATGCAATTGTCACACATTTCGGGAATAAACCTCTAACAAGGAATAAGTAATATGAGATCAATGATAAGTATTACAAACATTTTCTCCTTAACTTATTGGTATACAAAAAATGCAATTCCTAATGGCTTAATTCGGAGAAACAACATGGGTACATGTCGGAGTCCAGTACTCGCCTTATTACTACTCTAATGGCTTGTTTCGGAGAAACAACATGGGTACATGTCGGAATCCGATTAGATAATCTCTTAATCCATATATAAGTCTTTAATGAATACGACCCGCTCTTGGTTCTTTTTAAATATAATATGACTACTTCTCCTTTATCAGTTCTCAATCTTGTTTGATTGTTGTATCTCCTTTTACGACTCACAATATATTACGATTAGTCGACTTTCTTAGTTCTCAATATGTAACGATTACACTTTTTCCTCAGTTATTACGCTAATATGGTTGCCTCCGTTCTTTTTTGAAATCGATTAGATCATTCATTTGATCTAAATCTTTTGTGCATAGGTCCCACACATGGTTCTCATTCTAGTCTAACTAAGTCACGTTTTAGGGGCCTATCATCCGTTAATAGATATTCTTATCTTTTTAACATGTATGTCGATTAGATCACCTTTCTAGTTTCTTAATTATCTCCCTAATATTTTATCATGTGTTCTCCTTTTGCGATGTATAACATAGAAGAGTTAGTCAATTTCTTGGATCTCAATATCGAACGATCGAAACTTCTTCCTTACTCGTAAAGCAAGTTTGTATTGCCTCATTTCTCTATTCTTTTGCAAACGCTATTAGATGATGTATTAGTTCTAAATCTTCAAGGAATAGGTCCAGCCGCGTGGTTCTTAATCCATTATTATTAAAACATATTTATGTTCTTACCTTGTGAAATTTGATCTCATATCTATTCCAAATGTGCTATGATTTGAACTCCTCTCATATTTCATAATCTTACCCGACTAATCTCCTTTCTTTGTTCTGAATTGCATATGTTATGTCTCCTTTTGTAGTTCATTGTATAGCTCGATTAGTCGCATTTCTTAGTTCTCCAAATAAAGGAATTTTGGATTGGGTCAGGAATCCAAGTTGGGATTCGATATGGATAAAAGAACTTTCTATGTTATACTATTCCATTTTCGACGACGAATTGATTTGATAGCTCGATATTGTTATTCATGATATTGATTTCTTGTGAATGATTTAGAGGTAATTCATTCATTGAACTTACAGGCGAAAGGTTTATCATCTCTATGGGATTAAGATTCGAGATGATAAATCCCGAGTTATTGCGAAGTAAAAAAAGATTAGATTATGGAAGTCAATATTCTTGCATTTATTGCTACTGCACTATTCATTCTAGTTCCTACGGCCTTTCTCCTTATAATTTATTGTACGATTACCACTTCTCCCTTTGTCATTATACAAGATGTAATTGGCTTCATTTATCAGTTCTTTTTCAAATAAGGTTAGATAATCATCTTTTGTTCAAAGTCTTTTTCAATTTGAACTGATTCTTGGTACTTAACCTTGCATAATTAATTCACATTTTACGTTGTTATCATGAGTTATTAGAACTTATTATGTTTCTACATGTTCTTTGTTGAGAACTCCTTTCTTGTTTCTTAATCTTATGCGACTTGATCCCAATTATTAGTATTTAATCTTGTACGATTAGTCCCCTTTCTTAGTTCTCAATATCGTACGAGTACAACTCCTTCCACAGTGATTAAGCATGTATACCTGGCCTCATTTCTCACTTATTTCTTCAAAACCATACATATTATGTTTTAGTTCTTATTCTTTTATGCATAGTTATCACTCATGGTTCTTAATTTGGCCAAATCAAATCGCAATTTAAGTCCTTATCTTGAGTTACGAGATTTACGTTTATAAGAACTCCTGTTCTATTTCTTTATCGGATATGACTCGATCTACTTTGTTAGTTCTTAATCCTTTACGATTAGATCTCCTTTACTGTGTCGTAATATAGTACGATTTAGGCCCTTTCTTTCTTCTCAATATCGTACTATTACAATTTCTTCCTTAATCATTGTGCAGGCATAATTAATAGGCCTCATTTCTCAGTTCTTTTTCTTCTACGATTAGATAATCTCTTAATTATAAATCTTTAATGAATACGACCCGCTCTTGGTTCTTTTGTAATCTAATACGACTACTTCTCCTTTATTAGTTCTCAATCTTGTTTGATTGTTGTATCTCCTTTTGCGACTCACAATATATTACGATTAGTCAACTTTCTTAGTTCTCCATATCTTACGATAGACATCTAGATGTGTATAGACTTCTTCCTCAGTTAATACGCTAATATGGTTGCCTCCGTTCTCTTTCGAATTCGATTAGATCTTTCATTTGATCTAAATCTTTTGTGCATAGGTCCCGCACATGGTTCTCAATCTAGTCTAACTAAGTCACGTATTAGGGGCTTATCATCCGTTATTAGATATTCTTATTTTTTCAAAATGTATGTCGATTAGATCACCTTTCTGGTTTCGTAATTATCTCCCTAATATTTTATCATGTGTTCTCCTTTTGCGATTCATAGAACAGTTAGTCAATTTCTTGGATCTCAATATCGAACGATCAAAACTTCTTCCTTACTCGTAATGCAAATTTGATTGGCCTCATTTCTCTATTCTTTTGCAAACGCTATTAGATGATGTATTAGTTCTAAATCTTCAAGGAATAGGTCCAACCGCATGGTTCTTAATCCATTATTATGAAAACATATTTATGTTCTTACCTTGTGAAATTTGATCTCATATCTTTTCCAATTGTGCTCATTGATTGGAACTCCTCTCATATTTCATAATCCTACCTTTCTAAGCTCCTTTCTTTGTTCTGAATTGCATAAGTTGTGTCTCCTTTTGTTGTTCATTGTATAGCTCGATTAGTCGCATTTTTTTGTTCTCAATATTGTACGATTATCACTTCTCCCTTTGTCATTATACAAGCTGTAATTGGCTTCATTTATCAGTTCTTTTTCAAATAAGGTTAGATAATCATCTTTTGTTCAAAGTCTTTTTCAATTTGAACTGATTCTTGGTTCTTAACCTAGCATAATTAATTCACATTTTACGTTGTTATCATGAGTTATTAGAACTTATTATGTTTCTACATGTACTTTGGTGAGAACTCCTTTCTTCTTTCTTAATCTTATACGACTTGATCACAGTTATTAGTAGTTAATATTGTACGATTTGTCCCCTTTCTTAGTTCTCAATATCGTATGAGTACAACTCCTTCCACTGTGATTAATCACGTATACTAGGCCTCATTTCTCTAAACTTATTTCTTCAAACCATGATATTATATTTTAGTTCTTATTCTTTTATGCATAGTTATCACTCATGGTTCTTAATTTGGCCAAATCAAATCGCATTTTAAGTTCTTATTTTGAGTTACGAGATTTTCTTTTATAAGAACTCCTGTTCTATTTCTTAATCTGATATGACTCGATCTACTTAGTGAGTTCTTAATCCTGTGCGATTAGATCTCCTTTACTGTGTCATAACATAGTACGATTAGACACTTTCTTTCTTCTCAATATCGTACTATTATAATTTCTTCCTTAATCATTGTCCAGGAATAATTAATAGGCCTCATTTCTCAGTTCTTTTTCTTATACGATTAGATAATCTCTTAATTATAAATCTTTAATGAATACGACCCGCTCTTGGTTCTTCTTAAATATAATACGACTACTTCTCCTTTATTAGTTATCAATCTTGTTTGACAGTTGTATCTCCTTTTGCGACTCACAATATATTACGATTAGTCAACTTTTGTAATAATACTTAGTTCTCAATATCTTACGATTACACTTCTTCCTCAGTTAATACGCTAATATGGTTGCCTCCGTTCTCTTTCGAATTCGATTAGATCATTCATTTGATCTAAATCTTTTGTGCATAGGTCCCACACATGATTCTCAATCTAGTCTAACTAAGTCACTTATTTGGGGCTTATTATCCGTTATTAGATATTCTTATCTTTTCAAAGTGTATGTCGATTAGATCACCTTTCTAGTTTCTTAATTATCTACCTAATATTTTATCATGTGTTCTCCTTTTGCGGTTCATAACATAGAACAGTTAGTCAATTTCTTGGATCTCAATATCGAACGATTGAAACTTCTTCCTTACTCGTAAAGCAAGTTTGATTGGTCTCATTTCTCTATTCTTTTGCAAACGCTATTAGATGATGTATTAGTTCTAAATCTTGAAGGAATAGGTCCTGTGATACATCCCAAGGACTTGATGGTGATCAATTGTCCACAAAGGCTCGATATAGGCTAGGCACGGAATCCGCACTTCAAGTTCCACAAGGTCCAATTACGAGATCAAGAGCTAAGAACCTCAATAAAGCTATGTTGGGCTTAGTTGAAGTTATTGAAGATCAAGAAGAGCTCACACACCTTTTGGAGATGAAGTCCACTAAAGAGTCTAAGATGTTCTTAGTAATGGACGTCCAAATCATTAAAGATCAAGCCTAGGATGAGAAGTGAAGGGTTAAATTTAGCCTCATTATTTCGCCGAGCAAATATTCTTCTCTTATACACATCTAGATGTGTATAAGAGACAGATGGTTTTGTGCTAAGGTAGACTAATTAGGCTGGTTTCAAGCGCATCATTTGTGGAAGGGCCTTCTCTTATACCATTAGTTAAGTGTACAAGAATTGGGTTTAAAGGCCTAATGGGCTGTAGGATCCAGCCCAACTATCTATCCCACATTGAATAATTTAGTCCTAGAATCCTCCACCCTCAACTATAAATAGAGGGGTCTTGTACACAATTGACCCGCGGGAATGAATTTTGGCAATAAGATTTCAGTTTTTCTTATTCCTCTCATACGAGTGAATTAGAATTTTAGATTCTCTTTAGTCTTGTCTAGACTAGGAATCTAGTTGGGGCTTCAAGATTGAGCACTTGAGGTTATAACCAACACCAGTTATTGATTTTCTGCCAATTAGGCTTTGGATCAATTCCTTGCTCATAGTTAAAAGATTGCCTTGTGGCTAATCAAGGAGGTCTATTAACAACTACCTCTCATAGTTAAAAGATTGCCTTGTGGCTAATCAAGGAGGTCTATTAACAACAACTTTTCGCTTGTGCATATAAACCCTACGTTTGTGACCGAGTTCTACATACCCTGGGCATCAACCCTTATCATCGTGGTATCAGAGCTTTGGCTAGAATTTTGGTCAAACTCAAATTGTAAGTTCATCACACTGTTCATATACTATTCATATACTCATTTACTATTCATCGCGTACTGTTCATCGGTTATACTGTTCATCGTGTACTGATTCACCCGGATGCTGTTCATTAAAAAAAATTTACTTTCTTTTCTTTCTTTTGAAATTATCTTCTTTAATTTAGTAAACTCTCTTTACTAAATTTTGTGATCTTATTGTTCTTTTTGTGCTTTTCTTTGTGTCCTTTTGCTTTCGGATTTTTGCCTTGACTCATATCCGAAAGGTTAAGCCTAAATTTTTCAAAATATATTGATCCGAGATCCTTTTGGACATTATTTCCAATCAATACGATTGGTTGCTTTGAGGATCAACTTTTGGAACCCTTTGGCTATTTTCATAGTTTTTACAAGGCTTCATAAGAGAATCTTTGAGTGAAGTGAGATTTTCAAAGAGTAAGGTGAGATCATTAAGAGTGATAAAACCCAAAGTGAGGACTTCTAGTATACGTGATTAATCCTGTCTCACTATACCATGGATGTGTATAAGAGGCAGAGACATAGTCCCTGTTTCTTATACTATGTCACAGAAAAGGACGTGATCATTTAAGAGGAACAACTTCTTTGCAAGAAACTGCTATGCAAAGTGTAATGGCAAGGATCTTAAATAAGATGGAGGACTTTGATGAGAAGTTTGCCACTATAGTCTTGAAATTCAACAACTTCGAGGCAAACCACAAGCATCTACTTCAACTACTCCAAATCGAGAGACCACACGCCAAACCAATACTCAAGAAGACAAAGGAGAGTCTGATTATGATTTAGATTATGACGAATTAACCATTTGTCTTTTGATAGGAGGCGTGGTCCACGACAAATCCAAAGAAGAGAGCAAGTTCCAAGGCATAACCTCGACGAGAACCAAGGGAGGGGATTCACCACCCAGGAGGAGGGGAGTTGCAAATTGGCTTTCTCAAACCCTATGCCCATACGTTCCAAGGTAAAGCCAATCCTGAAGAATACTTGAACTGGGAACAAAAGGTAGACTTTTTGTTTGATTGTTATGACTATTCAAACGAAAAGAAATATAAGTTAGCTGTATCCTGCTTTTCTGACTATGCTATGACTTGGTGGGTATCTGAAATAAAAGAACGACGTAGAATAGGTGATTACCCTATAACTCGTTGGACTAACCTCAAACCCTTCTTCGAAAGAGGTTTGTACCGCTCATTATCACAGGAACTAAGGAAGCTCCAATCTCTCCGACAAGGGAATCTGACTGTGGAGGAGTATGCTCGAGAGATGGAGATGGCAATGAGCAAAGCTCACTTGTATGAAGATGAAGAGACCACCATGGAGAGATTCATCAACGGCCTCAACAAAGAGATTGCTGACGTGGTTGATCTTCACGAGTACTTGGACTATAAAGAGTCACAAAGGGCAATTTGAACTGGAAAAGGCTCTACTTTAAATCTAGAGTCTAGCTCTACTTTTCCAGTTCAAATTGAAGATGTCCTCGAATAACCCTGAACAGAGCAAGAGAATGGAGAAACTCAAGGAGAACCCCATTCCTACAAAGCCAAAGGCCCAAAACAGCCAAGGTAATTGAGCGGTTAGGGGCGGAGATAGGGACATTCAAGTGTTTCGATGTAGTGGGAGAGGACACATTTCATCCCAATGCCCGAATAAGAAAGTCTTATACACTCACCCCGATGGCAATTGGACGAGTGAAAGTGAAGACGAGATGCCACCATTAGAAGGACACATCTAGATGTGTATAAGAGACAGGTGTACCATTAGCGCGGCCTTCAAGATTTAGTACTAGAGGTCGTACTAAGAAACTTGCAGGCTCAAGCCACTGACGACCCTACTAAGGTACAACGTGAGAACATATTCTACACCAAATGTCATGTCCAAGGTAAGACTTGTGGTTTAATTGTTGATAATGGGAGTTGCATGAACATAGCTTCACAATACATGGTAGATAAGCTAAATTTGAGTTCTTGGCAATTTGATAGGAAAACACTGCATGATGGTCATACTAATTGTCTTAGATTTGAAGAGGGTGGTAAAACCATTGTGTTGCATCCTCTACCTCCCCAACAAGTCCTTCAAGAGCAAAATCAAATTAAAAAGAATGTTGATGAGCATAACAAGGCTTTGGCCGAACATAGGTCAAAGAAGACTAATGAAAGGGAATTTGCTAAGTCTAAAGTTAAAGAAGTACAGAAGTGTAATTTGTCTATGGTCTTGCTTGTGTATAAGGATGTTTATTTCTCTACCACTGACCTAGATGATTCTCTGCCAAGTATGTTTAAAGCTCTCTTGCAGGAGTTTAGAAGGTGAACAGTACACGATGAACAGTAAGTCAATGAACTAGTACGCAAGGCCGTGTCAGAGAAAGTATGAGCCCGTGTGCTGTGCCTACAATACTAGTACCTAAACCTGATGGTTCATGGAGGATGTGCATGGATAGCCGTGAGTCAATAAAATCACGGTAAAGTATCGCCATCCTATTCCCCGTCTTGATGACATGCTTGATGAGTTACATGGATCCAGCACTTACACTAAGATGGATTTAAAAAGTGGATACTGGCAGATTAGGATGAGAGAAGGTGATGACTGGAACACTCATACAAATCTAGATGTCCATTACTAAGAACATCTCCAGACATCTTTAGTGGTCTCATGAATGTGCCGAGCACATTCATGAGGCTTATACACATACTTGATCTTAGAGCTTTCATTGGTAAATTTGTCGTTGTCTATTTAGATGATATTTTGATCTACAGTATAAAGCTTTAATGAGCATATTGAACATGTTCGTGCTGTTTTGCTTGTTTTAAGACAAGAAAAGTTGTATGCTAACTTTAAGAAATGCCACTTTTGTTTGGAAAGTGTTGTGTTTCTTGGGTTTGTTGTTTCCTCTAGGGGTATCCAAGTGGACGAGTCCAAGGTTGCTGCTATCAAGGACTGACCGATCCCCAAGAATGTTTCTTGAGCTGTATTGTTACAAAAGAAGCAACCTATTGCATATTTTTCTGAGAAATTAAGTGGTGCTTCTTTAAATTATTCCACCTATGACAAAGAACTTTATGCCTTAGTACGTGCTTTGGAAAATTGGAGTCATTATTTATACTCTAGAGAATTCATTATTCACTCTGATCATGAGTCTCTAAAGCACTTAAAGGGCCAAAACAAATTGAGTCGTAGACATGCTAGGTGGAGTGAGTTCATTGAGTCATTTCCTTATGTGGTTCAATATAAGAGTGGGAAGGATAACATTGTAGCAGATGCTTTGTCCCGTAGGTACACCTTGATCACTACATTGCATGCTAATTTCTTTGGATTTGAGCATATTAAATCTTTGTATGTTTCTGATCATGATTTTTCTGATACTTATACTAGATGTGTATAAGAGACAGACTTGGATGGTGAATACCTTCACGAAAATCAACAATCGACATATGCTGTCTTAGTGTGTATTCCTGCTTGTTCTTTACGTGAAGTTAGTAGTTGTCTCTTCACATTATGCCAACGTGCCAAGTCCAAATTGAAGCCGCATGGTCTTTATATGCCACTGCCTGTACCGAGTCATCCTTGGACTGATATTTCCATGGATTTTGTGTTAGGTATCCCAAGATCTAAGTCTGGCAAGGATAGCATTTTTGTGGTTGTAGATAGGTTTAGCAAGATGGCACATTTTATCCCCTGCACAAAATCTGATGATGCATCTCATATAGCATCTGTGTTCTTTAGGGAGATTGTGCGCTTGCATGGCATCCCACATACCATTGTTTCTGATAGGGATGTTAAATTCTTGTCTCATTTTTGGCGTGTATTGTGGAATAAATTGGGTACTAAATTGTTGTTTTCTACTAGTTACCATCCACAAACAGACGGTCAAACTGAGGTTGTCAATCGTACACTAGGCACCTTATTGCGTGCTATTTTGAAAAGGAATTTGAACACTTGGGAAGATTGTTTGCCAATTGTTGAATTTGCTTATAACCGTGCTATGCATTCATCCACTAAGTTTTCACCATTTGAATTAGTGCATGGTTTTAAAGTGGTCACTGATCTTTCTCCCTTTGTTTTTGATATAGGTGACGATTCGTGGATGAATCCTACTAAGGGGGAGGGAGATGATACATCCCAAGGACTTCATGGTGATCAATTGTCCACAAAGGCTCGATATAGGCTCACGGAATCCGCACTTCAAGTTCCACAAGGTCCAATTACGAGATCAAGAGCTAAGAACCTCAATAAAGCTATGTTGGGCTTAGTTGAAGTTATTGAAGATCAAGAAGAGCTCACACACCTTTTGGAGATGAAGTCCACTAAAGAGTCTAAGATGTTCTTAGTAATGGACGTCCAAATCATTAAAGATCAAGCCTAGGATGAGAAGTCAAGGGTCAAATTTAGCCTCATTATTTCGCCATGTGCTGCCTCCAAGAAAAAAGTTGTGTATAAACCTCATGTATTTAAAGTCATTAGAACTAGGTTACAAGTGTTACTTATGTGTATAATTATACAGGTTTCTGACTCTTATACACATCTAGATGTGTATCGCCATTAGTTAAGTGTACAAGAATTGGGTTTAAAGGCCTAATGGGCTGTAGGATCCAGCCCAACTATCTATCCCACATTGAATAATTTAGTCCTAGAATCCTCCACCCTCAACTATAAATAGAGGGGTCTTGTACACAATTGAGGGAATGAATTTTGGCAATAAGATTTCAGTTTTTCTTATTCCTCTCATACGAGTGAATTAGAATTTTAGATTCTCTTTAGTCTTGTCTAGACTAGGAATCTAGTTGGGGCTTCAAGATTGAGCACTTGAGGTTATAACCAACACCAGTCATAGATTTTCTGCCAATTAGGCTTTGGATCAATTCCTTGCTCATAGTTAAAAGATTGCCTTGTGGCTAATCAAGGAGGTCTATTAACAACTACCTCTCATAGTTAAAAGATTGCCTTGTGGCTAATCAAGGAGGTCTATTAACAACAACTTTTCGCTTGTGCATATAAACCCTACGTTTGTGACCGAGTTCTACATACCCTGGGCATCAACCCGTATCATCCAACAGTCGCGTGGTTCTTAATCCATTATTATTAAAACATATTTATGTTCTTACCTTGTGAAATTTGATCTTATATCTTTTCCAAATGTGCTATGATTGGAACTCCTCTCATATTTCATAATCTTACCCGACTAATTTCCTTTCTTTGTTCTGAATTGCATATGTTATGTCTCCTTTTGTAGTTCATTGTCTCGATTAGTCGCATTTCTTATTTCAAAAATATTGTACGATTATCACTTATTCCTTTGTCATTATACAAGGTGTAATTGGCTTCAGTTCTCAATTCTTTTTCAAGTAAGGTTAGATAATCATCTTTTGTTCAAAGTCTTTTTCAATTTGAACTGATTCTTGGTTCTTAACCTAGCATAATTAATTCACATTTTACGTTGTTATCATGAGTTATTAGAACTTATTATGTTTCTACATGTACTTTGTTGAGAACTCCTTTCTTGTTTCTTAATCTTTTGCGACTTGATCCCAGTTATTAGTATTCAATCTTGTACTAAGATTTGTCCCCTTTCTTAGTTCTTAATATCGTACGAGTACAACTCCTTCCACTGTGATTAAGCACGTATACCTGGCCACATTTGTCACTTATTTCTTCAAAACCATCATATTATATTTTAGTTCTTATTCTTTTATGCCCAGTTATCACTCATGGTTCTTAATTTGGCCAAATCAAATGGTATTTTAAGTTCTTATCTTGAGTTACGAGATTTTCGTTTATAAGAACTCCTGTTCTATTTCTTAATCTGATATGACTCGATCTACTTTGTTAGTTTTTAATCCTGTACGATTAGATCTCCTTTACTGTGTCGTAATATAGTGCGATTAGACCCTTTCTTTCTTCTCAATATCGTACTATTACAATTTCTTCCTTAATCATTATGCAGGCATAATTAATAGGCCTAATTTCTCAGTTCTTTTTCTTATATGATTAGATAATCTCTTAATTATAAATCTTTAATGAATACCACCCGCTCTTGGTTCTTTTGAAATCTAATACGCAACTACTTCTCCATTATTAGTTCTCAATCTTGTTTGATTGTTGTATCTCCTTTTGCGACTCACAATATATTACGATTACTCAACTTTCTTAGTTCTCAATATCTTACGATTACACTTCTTCCTGAGTTATTAAGCTAATATGATTGCTTCAGTTCTCTTTCGAATGTAATTAGATCATTCGTTTGATCTTAATCTTTTGTGCACAGGTCCCACACAGGGTTCTCAATCTAGTCTAACTAAGTCACGTATTAGGAGCTTATCATCTGTTATTAGATATTCTTATCTTTTCAACATGTATGTCGATTAGGTCACCTTTCTAGTTTCTTAATTATCTCCCTATTATTTTACCATGTGTTGTTCTCCTTTTGGGATTCATAACATAGAACAGTTAGTAAAATTCTTGGCTCTCAATATCGAACGATCGCAACTTCTTCCTTACCCGTAACGCAAGTTTGATTGGCCTCATTTCTCTATTGTTTTGCAAATGCTATTAGATGATGTCAATTGATTAGTTCTAAATCTTCAAGGAATAGGTCCAGCCGCATGGTTCTTAATCCATTCTTATTTAAACGTATTTATGTTCTTACCTTGTGAAATTTGATCTCATGTCTTTTCCAAATGTGCTATGATTGGAACTCCTCTCATATTTCATAATCTTACCCGACTAATCTCCTTTCTTTGTTCTGAATTGCATATGTTATGTCTCCTTTTGTTGTTCATTTTATAGCCCGATTAGTCGCATTTCTCAGTTCTCAATATTGTACGATTATCACTTCTTCCTTTGTCATTATACGAGGTGTAATTGGCTTCATTTCTCAATTCTTTTTCAAATGAGGTTAGATAATCATCTTTTGTTCAAAGTCTTTTTCAATCTAAGCTGATTCTTGGTTCTTAATCTAGCATAATTAAATCACATTTTATGTTGTTATCATGAGTTATTAGAACTTATTATGTTTCTACATGTACTTTGTTGAGAACTCCTTTGTTGTTTTTCTTAATCTTGTGCGACGTTACTTGATCCCAGTTATAAGTATTTAACCTTGTACGATTTGTCCCCTTTCTTAGTTCTCAATATCGTACGAGTACAACTCCTTCCACTGTGATTAAGCACATATACTTGGCCTCATTTCTCACTTATTTCTTCAAAACCATCATATTATATTTTAGTTCTTATTCTTTTATGCCCAGTTATCACTCATGGTTCTTAATTTGGCCATATCAAATCGTATTTTAAGTTCTTATCTTGAGTTACGAGATTTACGTTTATAAGAACTCCTATTCTATTTCTTAATCTGATATGACTCGATCTACTTTGTTAGTTCTTAATCCTGTACGATTGGATCTCCTTTACTGTGTCATAATATAGTACGATTAGACCCTTTCTTTCTTCTCAATATTATACTATTACAATTTCATCCTTAATCATTGTGCAGGCATAATTAATAGGCCTGATTTCTCAGTTCTTATTCTTATACAATCAGATAATCCTTTAATTATAAATCTTTAATGAATACGACTCCGCTCTTGGTTATTTTGAACTCTAATACTACTACTTCTCCTTTATCAGTTCTTAATCTTGTTTGATTGTTGTATCTCTTTTTACGACTCACAATATATTATAATTACTCGGCAATCTTAGTTCTCAATATCTTACGATTACACTTCTTCCTTAGTGATTAAGCTAATATGGTTGCCTCCGTTCTCTTTCGAATGCGATTAGATCATTCATTTCACCTAAATCTTTGGTACAGAGGTCCCACACAGGTTCCTAATCTAGTCTAACTTAGTCACGTATTAGGGGCTTATCATCCGTTATTAGATATTCTTATCTTTTCAACACGTATGCCGATTAGATCACCTTTCTAGTTTCTTAATTATCTCCCCAATATTTTGTCATGTGTTCTCCTTTTGCGATTCATAACATAGAACAGTTAGTCAATTTCTTGGCTCTCAATATCGAATGAACGCAACTTCTTGCTTACTCGTAAAGCAAGTTTGATTGACCTCATTTCTCTATTCGAAGAATTTTACAAATGCTATTAGATGATGTATTAGTTCTAAATCTTCAAGGAATAGGTCTAGCGTATGGTTCTTAATCCATTCTTGTTAAAACATATTTATGTTCTTACCTTGCGAAATTTGATCTCATATCTTTTCCAAATGTGCTACGATTGGATCTCCTCTCATATTTCATAATCTTACACGACTAATCTCCTTTCTTTGTTCTGAATTGCATATGTTATATCTCCTTTTCTTGTTCATTGTATTGCTCGATTTGTCGCATTTCTTATTTCTCAATATTGTACGATTATCACTTCTTCCTTTGCATTATACAAGGTGTAATTGGCTTCATTTCTCAGTTCTTTTTCAAATAAGGTTAGATAATCGTCTATTGTTCAAAGTCTTTTTCAATTTGAACTGATTCTTGGTTCTTAATCTAACATAATTAAATCACCTTTTATGTTGTTATCATGAGTTATTAGAACTTATTATGTTTCTACATGTACTTTGTTGAGAACTCCTTTCTTGTTTCTTAATCTTATGCGACTTGATCCCTGTTATTTGTATTTAATCTTGTACGATTTGTCCCCTTTCTTAGTTCTCAATATCGTACGAGTACAACTCCTTCCACTGTGATTAACCACGTATACATGGCCTCATTTCTCACTTATTTCTTTGAAACCATCATATTATATTTTAGTTCTTATTCTTTTATGCACAATTATCACTCGTGGTTCTTAATTTGGCCAAATCAAATCGCATTTTCAGTTCTTATCTTGAGTTACGAGATTTACTTTTATAAGAACTCCTATTCTATTTCTTAATCTGATATGACTTCATGTACTTTGTTTGTTCTTAATCCTGTACGATTAGATCTGCTTGACTGTTCCACAATATAGTACGATTATACCCTTTCTTTCTTCTCAATATCGTACTATTACAATTTCTTCCTCAATCATTGTGCAGGCATAATTAATAGGCCTCATTTCTCAGATCTTTTTCTTATACGATTAGATAATCTTTTAGAAATTATAAATTTTTAATGAATACGACCCGCTCTTGGTTCTTTTTAAATCTAATACGACTACTTCTCCTCTATTAGTTCTCAGTCTTGTTTGAATGTATCCCCTTTTGCGACTTACAATATATTACGATTAGGCGACTTTCTTAGTTCTCAATATCTTACGATTACACATCTTCCTCAATTATTAAGCTAATATGGTTGCATCCGTTCTCTTTCGAATGCGATTAGATCATTCATTTGATCTAAATGTTTTGTGCACCGGTCCCACACATGGTTCTCAATCTAGTCTAACTAAGTCACGTATTAGGGGCTTATCATCCTTTATTAGATTTTCTTATCTTTTCAACATGTATGTCGATGAGATCACCTTTCTTAATTATCTCCCTAATATTTTATCATGTGTTCTCCTTTTGGGATTCATAACATAGAACAGTTAGTAAATTTCTTGGCTCTAAATATCGAACGATCGCAACATCTTCCTTACTCGTAAAGCAAGTTTGATTGGCTTATCGTTCCTCATTTCTCTATTCTTTTACAAATGCTATTAGATGATGTATTAGTTCTAAATCTTCAAGGAATAGGTCCAACGCATGGTTCTTAATCCATTCTTTTTAAAACATATTTAGGTTTTTACCTTGCGAAATTTGATCTCATATCTTTTCCAAATGTGCTATGATTGCAACTCCTCTCATATTTCATAATCTTACACGACTAATCTCCTTTCTTTGTTCTGAATTGCATATGTTATGTCTCCTTTTGTTGTTCATTGTATAGCTCAATTAGTCGCATTTCTTAGTTCTCGATATTGTACGATTATCACTTCTTCCTTTGCATTGCACAAGGTGTAATTGGCTTCATTTCTCAATTCTTTTTCAAATAAGGTTAGATAATCCTCTTTTGTTCAAAGTCTTTTCAATTTGAGCTGATTCTTGGTTCATAATCTAGCATAATTAAATCACATTTTACGTTGTTATCTTGAGTTATTAGAACTTATTATGTTTCTACATGTACTTTGTTCAGAGAACTCCTTTCTTGTTTCTTAATCTTATGCGACTGGATCCCAGTTATTAGTATTTAATCTTGTACGATTTGTCCCTTTTCTTAGTTCTCAATATCGTATGAGTAAGTGAAAGGGAGATTAATCTGTGATTAATCACGTATACTTGGCCTCATTTCTCACTTATTTCTTTAAAACCATCATATTATATTTTAGTTCTTATTCTTTTATGCATAGTTATCAGTCATGGTACCTAATTTGGCCAAATCAAATCGCATTTTAAGTTCTTATCTTGAGTTACGAGATTTACATTTATAAGAACTCCTGTTGTATTTCTTAATCTGATATGACTCCATCTACTTTGTATGTTCTTAATCCTGTACCATTAGATCTCCTTTACTGTGCCATAATATAGTATGATTAGACCCTTTCTTTTTTCTCAATATCGTACAATTACAATTTCTTCCTCAATCATTGTGCAGGCATAATTAATTGACCTCATTTCTCAGATCTTTTTCTTATGTGGATTTGAATTATCACCTTTCTAGTTTCTTAATTATCTCCCTTATATTTTATCATGTGTTCTCCTTTTGCAATTCATAGAACAGTTAGTCAATTTCTTGGGTTTCAATATCAAACGATCGCAACTTCTTCCTTACTCGTAAAGCAAGTTTGATTGGCCTCATTTCTCTATTCTTTTGCACATGCTATTGGATGATGTATTACTTCTCAATCTTCAAGGAATAGGTCCAGCCGCATGGTTCTTAATCCATTCTTATTAAAATAGGTTTATGTTCTTACCTTGTGAAATTTGATCTCGTATCTTTTCCAAATGTGCTATGATTGGAACTCCTCTCATATCTTATAAACTTACACGACTAATCTCCTTTCTTTGTTCTGAATTGCATATGTTATGTCTCCTTTTGTTGTTCACGGTATAGCTCGATTAGTCGCATTTCTCAGTTCTCAATCTACTTTGTTAGTTCTTAATCCTATACGATTATATCTCTCATTTACCGTGTCATAATATAGTACGATTTATTAGACCCTTTCTTTCTTCTCAATATCGGACTATTACGATTTCTTCCTTAACATTGTGCAGGCATAATTCATTGGCCTCATTTCTTAGTTCCGTTTCTTATACGATTAGATAATATCTTAATTATGAATTTTTAATGAATACGGACCCGCTCTTAGTTCTTTTCAAATCTAATGCAACTACTTCTCCTTTATTAGTTCTCAATCTTATTTGATTGTTGTATCTCCATTTGCGACTCACAATATATTACCATTAGTCGACTTTCTTAGTTCTCACTATCTTACGACTACACTTCTTCCTTAGTTATTAAGCCAATATGGTTGCCTCCGTTCTCTTTCGAATTCGATTAGATCATTCATTTGATCTAAATCTTCTGTGCACAGGTCGCACACATCGTTCTCAATCTAGTCTAACTAAATCACGTATTAGGGGCTTATCATCCGTTATTAGATATTCTTATCTTTTCAACACGTATGTCGATTAGATCACCTTTCTAGTTTCTTGATTACTCTCCCTAATATTTTATCGTGTGTTCTCCTTCTGCGATTCATAGAACAGTTAGTCAATTTCTTGGGTTTCAATATCGAATGATCGCAACTTCTTCCGTACTCGTAAAGCAAGTTTGATTGGCCTCATTTTTCTATTCTTTTGCAAATGCTATTAGACGATGTATTAGTTCTAAATCTTCAAGGAATAGGTCCAGCCGCATGATTCTTAATCCATTCTTATTAAAACATATTTATGTTCTCACCCTGTGAAATTTGATCTCGTATCTTTTCCAAATGTGCTATGACTGGAACTCCTCTCATATCTAATAATCTTGCATGACTAATCTCCTTTCTTTGTTCTGAATTGCATATGTTATGTCTCCTTTTGTTGTTCATTGTATAGCTCGATTAGTCGCATTTCTTAGTTCTCAATATTGTACGATTATCACTTCTTCCTTTCTCATTATACAAGGTGAAATTGGCTTCATTTCTTAGTTCTTTTTCAAATAAGGTTAGATAATCATACTTTTGTTCAAAATCTTTTACAATTTGAATGGATTCCTGGTTCTTAATCTTGCATAATTACATCACATTTTACGTTGTTATCATGAGTTATTAGAACTTATTATGTTTCTACAAGTACTTTGTTGAGAACTCCTTACTTTTCTTAATCTTGTGCGACTTGATCCAAGTTATTAGTATTTAATCTTGTACGATTTGTGACCTTTCTTAGTTCTCAATATCGTACGAGAACGACTCCTTCCACTGTGATTAAGCATGTGTACTTGGCTTCATTTCTCACATATTTCTTCGAAACCATCATATTATATTTTAGTTCTTATTCTTTTATGCATAGTTATCACTCATGGTTCTTAATTTGGCAAAATCAAATCGCATTTTAAGTTCTTATCTTGAGTTACGAGATTTACTTGTATCAGAACTCCTATTCTATTTCTTAATCCGATATGACTCAATCTACTTTGTTAGTTCTTAATCCTGTACGATTAGATCTCTCCTTTACTGTGTCAAGGAATATAATATAGTACGATTAGACCCTTTCTTTCTTCTCGATATCGTACTATTACGATTTCTTCCTTAATCATTGTGCAGGCATAATTCATTGGCCTCATTTCTTAGCTCCTTTTCTTATACGATTAGATAATATCTTAATTATAAATTTTTAATGAATACGGACCCGCTCTTAGTTCTTTTCAAATCTAATGCAACTACTTCTCCTTTATTAGTTCTCAATCTTATTTGATTGTTGTATCTCCGTTTACGACTCACAATATATTATGATTAGTCGGCTTTCTTAGTTATCAATATCTTTTGACTACACTTCTTCCTTAGTTATTAAGCCAATATGGTTGCCTCCGTTATCTTTCGAATGCGATTAGATCATTCATTCGATCTAAATCTTCTGTGCACAGGTCGCACACATGGTTCTCAATCTAGTCTAACTAAGTCACGTATTAGGGGCTTATCATCCGTTATTAGATATTCTTATCTTTTTAACACGTATGTCGATTAGATCACCTTTCGACTAGATAGTTTCTTAATTATCTCCCTAATATTTTATCATGTGTTCTCCTTTTGCGATTCATAGAACAGTTAGTCAATTTCTTGGGTTTCAATATCGAACGATCGGAACTTCTTCCGTACTCGTAAAGCAAGTTTGATTGTCCTCATTTTTCTATTCTTTTGCAAATGCTATTAGACGATGTATTAGTTCTAAATCTTCAAGGAATAGGTCCAGCCGCATGATTCTTAATCCATTCTTATTAAAACATATTTATGCTCTTACCCTGTGAAATTTGATCTCGTATCTTTTCCAAATGTGCAATGATTGGAACTCCTCTCATATCTCATAATCTTGCATGACTAATCTCCTTTCTTTGTTCTGAATTGAGAAATATGTTATGTCTCCTTTTATTGTTCATTGTATAGCTCGATTAGTCGCATTTCTTAGTTCTCAATATTGTACGATTATCACTTCTTCCTTTGTCATTATACAAGGTGAAATTGGCTTCATTTCTTAGTTCTTTTTCAAATAAATTATAGGTTAGATAATCATAATATATTTTTTTTCTTATTCTTTTATGCATAGTTATCACTCATGGTTCTTAATTTGGCCAAATCAAATTGCATTTTAAGTTCTTATCCTGTGTTACGAGATTTTACTTTTATAAGAACTCCTGTTCTATTTCTTAATCCGATATTACTCGATCTGCTTTGTTAGGTCTTAATCCTGTCCGATTAGATCTCTCCTTTACTGTGTCATAGTAGAGTACGATTAGACCCTTTCTTTCTTCTCAATATCGTACTATTACGATTTCTTCCTTAATCATTGTGCAGGCATAATTAATAGGCCTCATTTCTCAGTTCTTTTTCTTATACGATTAGATAATCTCTTAATTATAAATCTTTAATGAATACGACCCGCTCTTGGTTCTTTTTAAATCTAATACGACTACATCTCCTTTATTAGTTGTCAATCTTGTTTGATTGAATCTCCTTTTGAGACTCACAATATATTACGATTAGTCGACTTTCTTAGTTAACCTCAATATCTTACGATTACATTTCTTCCGTTGTTATTAAGCTAATACGGTTTGCCTCCGTTCTCTTTTGAATGCGATTAGATCATTCATTTGATCTAAATCTTTTGTAATGAATTAATCCCACACATGGTTCTCAATCTAGTCTAACTAAGTCACGTATTAGGGGCTTATCATCCGTTATTAGATATTCTTATCTTTTCAACATGTATGTCGATTAGATCACCTTTCTAGTTCCTTAATTATCTAACTAATATTTTATCATGTGTTCTCCTTTTGCGATTCATAACATCGAACAGTTAGTCAATTTCTTGGATTTCAATATCGAACGATTGCAACTTCTTCCTTACTCGTAAAGCAAGTTTGATCGGCCTCATTTCTCTATTCTTTTGCAAATGCTATTAGATGATGTATTGGTTCTAAATCTTCAAGGAATAGGTCCAGCGCATGGTTCTTAATCCATTCTTATTAAAACATATTTATGTTCTTACCTTGTGAAATTTGATCTCTATATATCTTTTCCCAATGTGCTATGATTGGAACTCCTCTCATATTTCATAAATCTTACACGACCAATCTCTTTTCTTTGTTCTGTGAATAATTGCATATGTTATGTCTCCTTTTGTTGTTCATTGTATAGCACGACTAGTCGCATTTCTTAGTTCTGTATATTGTACGATTATCACTTCTTCCTTTGTCATTACACAAGGTGTGTAATTGGCTTCATTTCTCAGTTCTTTTTCAAATAAGGTTAGATAATCATCTTTTAATCAAACTCTTTTTCAATTTGAACTGATTCTTGGTTCTTAATCTAGCATAATTAAATCACATTTTACGTTGTTATCATGATTTATTAGAACTTAATATGTTTCGACATGTACTTTGTTGAGAACTCATTTCTTGTTTCTTAATCTTATGCGACTCGATCCCAGTTATTAGTATTTAATCTTGTACGATTTGTCGCCTTTCTCAGTTCTCAATATCGTACGAGTACAACTCCTTCCACTGTGATTAAGCACAACGTATACTTGGCCTCATTTCACACTTAAATTCAAAACCATCATATTATATTTTAGTTCTTATTCTTTTATGCATAGTTATCAGTCATGGTACTTAATTTGGCCAAATCAAATCGCTTTTTAAGTTCTAATCTTGAGTTACGAGATTTACTTTTATAAGAACTCCTGCTCTATTTCTTAATCTGATATGACTCGATCTACTCTGTTAGTTCTTAATCCTGTACGATTAGATCTCTCCTTTACTAAGTCATAATATAGTACGATTATACCCATTCTTTCTTCTCGATATCGTACTATTACGATTTCTTCCTTAATCATTGTGCAGGCATAATTAATACGCCTAATTTCTTAGTTCTTTTTCTTATACGATTAGATAATCTCTTAATTATAAATCTTTAATGAATACGGACCCGCTCTTGGTTCTTTTGAAATCTAATGCGACTACTTCTCCTTTATTAGTTCTCAATCTTGTTTGATTGTTGTATCTCCTTTTGCGACTCACATTAAACAGATATCTTACGACAACACTTCTTCCTTAGTTAAGCTAATACGGTTGCCTCCGTTCTCTTTCGAATGCGATTAGATCATTCATTTGATCTAAATCTTCTGTGCACAGGTCGCACACATGGTTCTCATTCTAGTCTAACAAAGTCACGTATTAGGGGCTTATCATTCGTTATTAGATATTCTTATCTTTTCAACACGTATGTCAATTAGATCACCATTCTAGTTTCTTAATTATCTCCCTAATATTTTATCATGTGTTCTCCTTTTATGAATCATAGAACAGTTAGTCAATTTCTTGGGTTTCAATATCGAACAATCGCAACTTCTTCCTTACTCGTAAAGCAAGATTTATTGGCCTCATTTCTCTATTCTTTTGCAAATGTTATTAGATGATGTATTAGTTCTAAATCTTCAAGGAATAGGTCCAGCCGGAAGGTTCTTAATCCATTCTTATTAAAACATATTTATGTTCTTACCTTCTGAAATTTGATCTCCAATCTTTTCCAAAATGTGCTATGATTGGAACTCCTCTAATATTTCATAATCTTACATGACTAATCTCCTTTCTTTGTTCTGAATTGCATATGTTATGTCTCCTTTTGTTGTTCGTTGTATATCTCGATTAGTCGCATTTCTTAGTTCTCAATATTGTACGATTATAACTTCTTCCTTTGCATTATACAAGGTGTAATTGGCTTCATTTCTCAGTTCTTTTTCAAATAAGGTTAGATAATTATCTTTTGTTCGAAGTCTTTTTCAATTTGAACTCATTCCTGGTTCTTAATCTAGCCTAATTAAATCACATTTTACGTTGTTATCGTGAGTTATTAGAACTTATTACGTTTCTACATGTACTTTGTTGATAACTCCTTTGTTGTTTCTTAATCTTATGCTACATGATCCCAGTTATTATTAGTATTTAATCTTGTACGATTTGTCCCCTTTCTTAGTTCTCAATATCGAACGAGTACAACTCCTTCCACTGTGATTAAGCACATATACTTGGACCCAAAGATCATTTCTCACTTATTTCTTCTAAACCATCATATTATATTTAGTTCTTATTCTTTTATGCATAATTATCACTCATGGTACTTAATTTAGGCAAATCAAATCGCATTTTAAGTTCTTATCTTGAGTTACGAGATTTACTTTTATAAGAACTCTTGTTCTATTTCTTAATCTGATATGACTCGATCTACTTTGTTAGTTCCTAATCCTGTACGATTAGATCTCTTTAACTGTGCCATAATATAGTACGATTAGACCCTTTCTTTCTTCTCAATATCGTACTATTACAATTTCTTCCTTAATCAGTGTGCAAGCATAATTAATAGGCCTCATTTCTCAGTTCTTTTTCTTATACGATTAGATAATCTCATAATTATAAATCTTTAATGAATACGACCCGCTCTTGGTTCTTTGTAAATATAATCTGTCTACTTCTTCTTTTTATTGTATCTCCTTTTGCGACTCACTATAAATTACGATTAGTCGACTTTCTTAGTTCTCAATATCTTACTACTGATTACACCTCTTCCTCAGTTGTTAAGATAATATAGTTGCCTCCGTTCTCTTTCGAATGCGATTAGATCATTCATTTGATCTAAATCTTTTGTGCACAGGTCCCACACATGGTTCTCAATCCAGTCTAACTAATTCACGTATTAGGGGCTTATCATCCGTTATTAGATATTCTTATCTTTTCAACATGTATGTCCATTAGATCACCTTTCTAATTTCTTAATCATCTCCCTAATAATTTATCATGTGTTCTCCTTTTGCGAGTCATAACATAGAACAGTTAGTCAATTTCTTGGCTCTCAATATCGAACGATAGCAACTTCTTCCTTACTCGTTAAGCAAGCTTCATCAGCCTCATTTCTCTATTCTTTTGCAAATGCTATTAGATGATGTATTAGTTCTAAATATTCTAGGAATAGGTCCAACGCTTGGTTCTTAATCCATTCTTATTAAAACAAGATTTATGTTCTTACCTTGTGAAATTTGATCTCATATCTTTTCCAAATGTGCTGTGATTGGAACTCCTCTCATATTTCATAATCTTACACGACCAATCTCTTTTCTTTGTTCTGTGAATAATTGCATATGTTATGTCTCCTTTTGTTGTTCATTGTCTAGCACGACTAGTCGCATTTCTTAGTTCTGTATATTGTACGATTATCACTTCTTCCTTTGCATTATACAAGGTGTAATTGGCTTTATTTCTCAGTTCTTTTTCAAATAAGGTTCGATAATCATCTTTATTTCAAAGTCTTTTTCAATTTGAACTGTGTCTTGGTTATTAATCTAGCATATTTAAATCACATTTTACGTTGTTATCATGAGTTATTAGAACTTATTATGTTTCTACATGTACTTTGTTGAGAACTCCTTTCTTGTTTCTTAATCTTATGCGACTTGATCCCAGTTATTAGTTTATAATCTTGTACGATTTGTCACCTTTCTTAGTTCTCAATATCGTACGAGTACAACTCCTTCCACTGTGATTGAGCACGTATACTTGAGAATGCCTCATTTCTCACTTATTTCTTCAAAACCATCATGTTATATTTTAGTTCTTATTCTTTTATGCATAGTTATGACTCATGGTACTTGATTTAGCCATATCAAATAGCATTTTAAGTTCTTATCTTGAGTTACGAGATTTACTTTTATAAGAACTCCTGTTCTATTTCTTAATCTGATATGACTCGATCTACTTTGTTAGTTCTTAATCCTGTACGATTAGATCTCTTTAACTGTGCCATAATATAGTACGATTAGACCCTTTCTTTCTTCTCAATATCGTACTATTACAATTTCTTCCTTAATCATTGTGCAGGCATAATTAATAGGCCTCACTGCTCAGTTCTTTTTCTTATACGATTAGATAATTTCTTAATTATAAATCTTTAATGAATACGACCCGCTCTTGGTTCTTTTTAAATATAATCCGTCTACTACTCCTTTTTATTTTATCTCCGTTTGCGACTCACAATATATTATGATTAGTCGACTTTCTTAGTTCTCACTAGTCTCTTACGACTACACTTCTTCCTTAGTTATTAAGCCAATATGGTTGCCTCCGTTCTCTTTCGAATGCGATTAGATCATTCATTTGATCTAAATCTTCTGTGAGTCGCACACATGGTTCTCAATCTAGTCTAACTAAGTCACGTATTAGGGGCTTATCATCCGTTATTAGATATTGTTATCTTTTCAACACGTATGTCGATTAGATCACCTTTCTAGTTTCTTAATTATCTCCCCAATATTTTATCATGTGTTCTCCTTTTGCGATTCATAGAACAGTTAGTCAATTTCTTGGGTTTCAATATCGAACGATCGCAACTTCTTCCGTACTCGTAAAACCAAGTTTGATTGGCCTCATTTTTCTATTCTTTTGCAAATGCTATTAGACGATGTATTAGTTCTAAATCTTCAAGGAATAGGTCCAGCCGCATGATTCTCAATCCATTCTTATTAAAACATATTTATGTTCTCACCCTGCGAAATTTGATCTCGTATCTTTTCCAAAGAATTGTGTGCAATGATTGGAACTCCTCTCATATCTCATAATCTTGCATGACTAATCTCCTTTCTTTGTTATGAATTGCATATGTTATGTCTCCTTTTGTTGTTCATTGTGTAGCTCGATTAGACGCATTTCTTAGTTCTCAATATTGTACGATTATCACTTCTTCCTTTCTCATTATACAAGGTGAAATTGGCTTCATTTCTTAGTTCTTTTTCAAATAAGGTTAGATAATCATCTTTTGTTCAAAATCTTTTCCAATTTGAACGGATTCCTGGTTCTTAATCTTGCATAATTACATCACATTTTACGTTGTTATCATGAGTTATTAGAACTTATTATGTTTCTACATGTACTTTGTTGAGAACTCCTTTCTTGTTTCTTAATCTTGTGCGACTTGATCCCAGTTATTAGTATTTAATCTTGTACGATTTGTCCCCTTTCTTAGTTCTCAATATCGTACGAGAACGACTCCTTCCACTGTGATTAAGCATGTGTACTTGGCCTCATTTTCTCACTTATTTCTTCGAAACCATCATATTATATTTTAGTTCTTATTCTTTTATGCATAGTTATCACTCATGGTTCTTAATTTGGCCAAATCAAATTGCGTTTTAAGTTCTTATCTTGAGTTACGAGATTTACTTTTATCAGAACTCCTATTCTATTTCTTAATCCGATATGACTCAATCAACTTTGTTAGTTCTTAATCCTGTACGATTATATCTCTCATTTACCGTGTCATAATATAGTACGATTAGACCCTTTCTTTCTTCTCAATATCGTACTATTACGATTTCTTCCTTAATCATTGTGCAGGCATAATTCATTGGCCTCATTTCTTACTTCCGTTTCTTATACGATTAGATAATATCTTAATTATGAATTTTTAATGAATACGGACCCGCTCTTAGTTCTTTTCAAATCTAATGCAACAACTTCTCCTTTATTAGTTCTCAATCTTATTTGATTGTTGTATCTCCGTTTGCGACTCACAATATATTATGATTAGTTAGCTAATCGACTTTCTTAGTTCTCACTATCTTACGACTACACTTCTTCCTTAGTTATTAAGCCAATATGGTTGCCTCCGTTCTCTTTCGAATGCGATTAGATCATTCATTTGATCTAAATCTTCTGTGCACAGGTCGCACACATCGTTCTCAATCTAGTCTAACTAAGTCACGTATTAGGGGCTTATTATCCGTTATTAGATATTGTTATCTTTTCAACACGTATGTCGATTAGATCACCTTTCTAGTTTCTTGATTATCTCCCTAATATTTTATCATGTGTTCTCCTTCTGTGATTCATAGAACAGTTAGTCAATTTCTTGGGTTTCAATATCAAACGATCGCAACTTCTTCCGTACTCGTAAAGCAAGTTTGATTGGCCTCATTTTTCTATTCTTTTGCAAATGCTATTAGACGATGTATTAGATCTAAATCTTCAAGGAATAGGTCCAGCCGCATGATTCTTAATCCATTCTTATTAAAACATATTTATGCTCTTACCCTGTGAAATTTGATGATATAATACTCGTATCTTTTCCAAATGTGCAATGATTGGAACTCCTCTCATATCTCATAATCTTGCATGACTAATCTCCTTTCTTTGTTCTGAATTGCATATGTTATGTCTCCTTTTATTGTTCATTGTATAGCTCGATTAGTCGCATTATACACATCTAGAATATTGTACGATTATCACTTCTTCCTTTGTCATTATACAAGGTGAAATTGGCTTCATTTCTTAGTTCTTTTTCAAATAAGGTTAGATAATCATAATATATTTTTTTTCTTATTCTTTTATGCA
Source organism: Cinchona pubescens (assembly GCA_025175665.1). NCBI lineage: Eukaryota > Viridiplantae > Streptophyta > Magnoliopsida > Gentianales > Rubiaceae > Cinchona > Cinchona pubescens. The sequence continues at coordinate 4,507,164 of JANKKI010000232.1, forward strand.
TAGTTATCACTCATGGTTCTTAATTTGGCCAAATCAAATTGCATTTTAAGTTCTTATCCTGTGTTACGAGATTTACTTTTATAAGAACTCCAGTTCTATTTCTTAATCCGATATTACTCGATCTGCTTTGTTAGGTCTTAATCCTATCCGATTAGATCTCTCCTTTACTGTGTCATAGTAGAGTACGATTAGACCCTTTCTTTCTTCTCAATATCGTACTATTACGGATTTCTTCCTTAATCATTGTGCAGGCATAATTAATAGGCCTCATTTATTAGTTCTTTTTCTTATACGATTAGATAATCTCTTAATTATAAATATTTAATGAATCCGGACCCGCTATAGGTTCTTTTGAAATCTAATGCGACTACTTCTCCTTTATTAGTTCTCAATCTTGTTTGATTGTTGTATCTCCTTTTGCGACTCACAATATTTTACGATTAGTCGACTTTCTTAGTTCTCAATATCTTACGATTACATTTCTTCCTTAGTTATTAAGCTAAAACTGTTGCCTCCGTTCTCTTTCGAATGCGATTAGATCATTCATTTGATCTAAATCTTCTGTGCACAGGTGCCACACATGGTTCTCAATCTAGTCTAACTAAGTCACGTATTTGGGGCTTATCATCCGTTATTAGATATTCTTATCTTTTCAACACGTATGTCGATTAGATCACCTTTCTAGTTTCTTAATTATCTTTTCAACACGTATGTCGATTAGTACAACTCCTTCCACTCTTATTAAGCACGTGTACTTGGCCTCATTTCAAACTTATTTCTTCAAAACAATCATATTATATTTTAGTTCTTATTCTTGTATATGCATTGTTCTTAATTTGGCCAAATCACATCGCATTTTAAGTTCTTATCTTGAGTTACGAGATTTACTTTTATAAGAACTCCTGTTCTATTTCTTAATCTAATATGACTCGATCTATTTCGTTAGTTCTTAATCCTGTACGATTAGATCTCTCCTTTACTGTGTCATAATATAATACGATTAGACCCTTTCTTTCTTCTCGATATCGTACTATTACGATTTCTTCCTTAATCATTGTGCCGTCATAATTAATAGGCCTAATTTCTTAGTTCTTTTTCTTATACGATTAGATAATCTGTCACGCCCCAAAAACGGGACCGTAACACGCCGCGCTAATGGTACACCGGACCAAAGCGCAAGGCACAAACGAACAGAGCAACAAACTTAACCGTAATGTAATAGAACCATCAGCTTTTTAATTTTTACTGTCAGCCATTTCTCAACTATAAAACCAAATATTTCATTTTACACAAAAATACGAATTACAAAATTCCTTCTTAGTACAAAAGATGCTACAACGAAAATAAAGTTCATCAATACAAAACTTATCTAATACACTACCCCTCTCCAAACAAAAGAGAAGCTTGGAAGATTATCCGCAGAGTCCTACCAGTAATGTGGAGTCTGGGGAAAATCTAAAAGCTGCTAACGCGGTGGAGAATCCAAAAACGAGCACCTAATCTGAAAAATTATAAGTCACGTGGGGTGAGCATAACTAGCTCAGTGGATATCATAAAAGCTCTTCAAATGGGGCCAAGCATTGCGATAAAAAGAAAACATAAAGATAATAACATTTGTGAAAACCATAGTTATGAAGCAGTTTCTAAAATGTCTCATGCCATTTAAAAGTCAATAAACCATAATCATAAGTAGTTTCTAAAATGTATCATGCCATTTAAACGTCAGGCATGTCCAAAACATAGTCAAAAAGATCTATTGGATCTTTTTGGCTACGCTATGCTTTAGCATACTATGTTTTGAAATGATTGGATCTTTTTGACTATGTTTTGGACCTGTCTCTTATACACATCACAGAAGTCACCACGGCGTCCCATGGATGACTATAGAACCGGTTCTCCACAAATCAAACATTTCCAAACACATCCAAAATTATATACCTAGGTCACCTATGAGCCAAAACAGTCATAAAATGCTTTCATATCAAAAGAGTTTGCAAACATATCATTTGATTATCATAAAATAGCTTGGTCCCGATTTCATATGTAATAATTCCAAAACATTGTAAAAGTGCAGTTCCAAACATCATACACATTTTAAAATCCATCCAAACATATTTCGAAAGTCGTTAAACAAAATACAAGTGAGAAGAAGGTCTATGTCACCCACCTATCAAAGCAAAAACTGCACAAATGATTACAGAACAGAACAAAGAAAGTAGATAGAGCTCATAAGATGGACGAGATACAAGAGGCTCTTAGAAGAGAGATCAGTCCGTGGTGCAGTATGCATTCCAAACGACGAAACGATAGAAAACGACACCAAAAGCTCTTTGGTCAAAAATGATCATTTCACAAATTCTGACCAACTTCGACAAGCTAAAACCCCAGTCAAAACACTTAGTTAATCCCTCAAATTCGTATTACAGCTAGATTAGGAGATAATAAGCTCAGTTTTCCAGAAAAAACTGAAAAACTTCGCCTCTCCCTAGGCTATAATTAGGCTATCCTCCCTGCCAATAAAATCCAATTCCAAGGTATTCAAGGGACCTTGGTTACAACCCAACTCAAAACAACATATTCAACCAACCAACAAAATCCATTTCCAAGGTATTCAAGGGACCTTGGTTACAACCCAACTCAAAACAACATATTTCAACCAACAAAATCCATAAACGGAAAGATTCACCGAGCAATAGCCGGGACTATATCAATAGCATTCCACAACAATGGAAAACACCTAAAACCATCAAAAGATCATTAAAGACCCTTTAAACATAACCAATTATCCAAATTATCCTAGTTGCGCCAAACTTCCGCTTACTTACAAAATGAAGGGAAATCAATTCCACTTGGTTTCAAGTCTCAATTCCTATCCAAACTAACCTTAAAACACTCTTAGAACATCATTATATGCATAGACATAAGCATTCGTAGCATAACACTCTAGGTCACATATGGAAGACAAAACCCTAACTCATAATCTTAAAATTTGTAATCTAACCATGGAAAGTTGTTAAAAATCAACCCCAATCACTTCCCAACCTCCAAAACACTAAAAACAACCCATAACATACATAAATCATAACTTATAAGGCTGCAAAGAGGGTTTATTTTCAGCCATAAAGAATCCTTCAAAACTTGAAATTAAAGCATACATTCTTTAAATCATAAAGCCCATAAGCCATAAATGCTAAAATACATAAAATCTTACCTTCCAAGTGATTTCTACTTGAAATCCAAGAAAAATTTTGGGGAAAAATGGAGAAGAAATTTCGGCCAGCTGCTGGAGAAAATGAGGAAGAAAAACAACAAGAAGAAGACTGAAAAAGAATTCCAAAGTTGACCCAATAGTACCCCATTGACCAAATAGTCTCCAAGTTGACTATTTGACCCAAAAACTAATTTTTGCTACTAAATTAACATTATAAATCAGTCATCAAACAACACTCACACACCAGAACTACTAAGGAACATGTTTGTCTAATTTTTGACCCGTTTACTCGCCGGTACCGAAATCGCGTAAATCGAAAAATTTGCCGAATTGAAGAACGAATAAGTTGAAGTACTTTATGACTAAAAATAATATGAAAAGCATTTTAAACCAATTAAAATCAAAGAACAAGGCTATTAAAATACTGGGTTTCACATAATCTCTTAATTATAAATCTTATTTGTACTAATGAATAAGGACCCGCTCTCGGTTCTTTTGAAATATAATGCGACTACTTCTCCTTTATTAGTTCTCAATCTTGTTTGATTGTTGTATCTCTTTTTGCGACTCACAATATATTACGATTAGTCGACTTTCTTAGTTCTCAATATCTTACGATAACACTTTTTCCTTAGTTATTAAGCTAATACTGTTGCCTCCGTTCTCTTTCGAATGCGATTAGATCTTTCATTTGGCCCAAATCTTCTGTGTACAGGTGCCACACATGGTTCACAATCTAGTCTAATCTAGTCTAACTAAGTCACGTCTTAGGGGCATATCATCCGTTATTAGATATTCTTATCTTTTCAACACGTATGTCGATTAGATCACCTTTCAAGTTTCTTAATTATCACCCTAATATTTTATCATGTGTTCTCCTTTTGCGATTCATAGAACAGTTAGTCCATTTCTTGGGTTTCAATATCGAACGATCACAACTTCTTCCTTACTCGTAAAGCAAGTTTGATTGGCATACTGATCTCATTTCTCTATTCTTTTGCAAATGCTATTAGATGAGATACTAGTTCTAAATCTTCAAAGAATAGGTCCAGCCGCAAGGTGCTTAATCCATTCTTATTAAAACATATTTATGTTCTTACCTTGTCGAAATGTGCTATGATTGGAACTCCTCTCATATTTCATAATCTTACACGACTAATCTCCTTTCTTTGTTCTGAATTGCATATGTTATGTCTCCTTTACATTGTTCACTGTATAGCTCGATTTGTCGCATTTCTCAGTTCTCAATATTGTACAATTATCACTTCTTCCTTTGTCATTATACAAGGTGTAACTGGCTTCATTTCTCAGTTCTTTTTTAAATAAGGTTAGATAATCATCTTTTGTTCAAAGTCTTTTTCAATTTGAACTGATTCTTGGTTCTTTTGAAATCTAATGCGACTACTTCTCCTTTATTAGTTCTCAATCTTGTTTGATTGTTGTATCTCCTTTTGCGACTCACAATATATTACGATTAGTCGACTCTTCTTAGTTCTCAATATCTTACGATTACACTTCTTCCTTAGTTATTAAGCTAATAATGTTGCCTCCGTTCTCTTTCGAATGCGATTAGATCATTCATTTGATCTAAATCATCTGTGCACAGGTGCCACACATGGTTCTCAATCTAGTCTAACTAAGTCACGTATTAGAGGCTTATCATCCGTTATTAGATATTCTTATCTTTTCAACACGTATGTCGATTTGATCACCTTTCTAGTTTCTTAATTATCTCCCTAATATTTTATTATGTCTTCTCCTTTTGCGATTCATAGAACAGTTAGTCAATTTCTTGGGTTTCAATATCGAACGATCGCAACTTCTTCCTTACTCATAAAGCAAGTTTGATTGGCCTCATTTCTCTATTCTTTTGCAAATGCTATTAGATGAGATAATAGTTCTAAATCTTCAAAGAATAGGTCCAGCCGCAAGGTGCTTAATCCATTCTTATTAAAACATATTTATGTTCTTACCTTGTCGAAATGTGCTATACAAGAATCAGTTCAGATGAATCATCTTTTGTTCAAATCTTTTTCTAATTTGAACTGATTCTTGGTTCTTTTGAAATCTAATGCGACTACTTCTCCTTTATTAGTTCTCAATCTTGTTTGATTGTTGTATCTCCTTTTGCGACTCACAATATATTACGATTAGTCGACTTTCTTAGTTCTCAATATCTTACGATTACACTTCTTCCTTAGTTATTAAGCTAATACTGTTGCCTCCGTTCTCTTTCGAATGCGATTAGATCATTCATTTGATCTAAATCATCTGCACAGGTGCCACACATGGTTCTCAATCTGCAGAGTCTAACTAAGTCACGTATTAGAGGCTTATCATCCGTTATTAGATATTCTTATCTTTTCAACACGTATGTCGATTTGATCACCTTTCTAGTTTCTTAATTATCTCCCTAATATTTTATTATGTGTTCTCCTTTTGCGATTCATAGAACAGTTAGTCAATTTCATGGGTCTCAATATCGAACGATCGCAACATCTTCCTTACTCGTAAAGCAAGTTTGATTGGCCTCATTTCTCAATTCTTTTGCAAATGCTATTAGTTGAGGTATTAGTTCTAAATCTTCAACGAATAGGTCCAGCCGCATGGTTCTTAATCCATTCTTATTAAAACACGTTTATGTTTTTACCTTGTGAAATTTGATCTCGTAACTTTTCCAAATGTGCTATGATTGGAACTCTTCTCGTATCTCATAATCTTACACGACTAATCTCCTTTCTTTGTTCTGAATTGCATATGTTATGTCTCCTTTCGTTGTTCACTGTATAGCTCGATTAGGGCGCATTATCTAAGTTCTCAATATTGTACGATTATCACTTCTTCCTTTGTCATTATACAAGGTGTAATTTGCTTCATTTTTCTCAGTTCTTTTTTAAATAAGGTTACATAATCCTCTTTGGTTCAAAGTCTTTTTCAATTTGAACTGATTCTTGGTTCTTAATCTAGCATAATTAAATCACATTTTAGGTTGTTATCATGAGTTATTAGAACTTATTATGTTTCTACATGTACTTTGTTGAGAACTCCTTTCTTGTTTCTTAATCTTATGCGACTAGATCCCAGTTATTAGTATTTAATCTTGTACGATTTGTCCCCTTTCTTAGTTCTCAATATCGTACGAGTACAACTCCTTCCACTCTGATTAAGCACGTGTACTTGGCCTCATTTCAAACTTATTTCTTCGAAACCATCATATTATATTTTAGTTCTTATTCTTGTATGTATAGTTATCACTCATGGTTCTTAATTTGGCCAAATCACATCGCATTTTAAGTTCTTAGCTTGAGTTATAGTGTCTAAGGCGAGATTTACTTTTATAAGAACTCCTGCTCTATTTCTTAATCTGATATGACTCGATCTACTATGTTAGTTCTTAATCCTGTACGATTAGATCTCTCCTTTACTGTGTCATAATATAGTACGATTAGACACTTTCTTTCTTCTCAATATCGTACTATTACGATTTCTTCCTTAATCATTGTGCAGGCATAATTAATAGGCCTAATTTCTTAGTTCTTTTTCTTATACGATTAGATAATCTATTAATTATAAATCTTTAATGAATACGGACCCGTTCTTGGTTCTTTTGAAATCTACTTCTCCTTTATTAGTTCTCAATCTTGTTTGATTGTTGTATCTCCTTTTGCGACTCCCAATATTTTACGATTAGTCGACTTTCTTAGTTCTCAGTATCTTACGATTACACTTCTTCCTTAGTTATTAAGCTAATACTGTTGCCTCCGTTCTCTTTCGAATGCGATTAGATCATTCATTTGATCTAAATCTTCTGTGCACAGGTGCGACACATGGATCACAATTCTCAATCTAGTCTAACTAAGTCATGTATTAGGGGCTTATCATCCGTTATTAGATATTCTTATCTTTTCAACACGTATGTGGATTTGATCACCTTTCTAGTTTCTTAATTATCTCCCTTATATTTTATCATGTGTTCTCCTTTTGCAATTCATAGAACAGTTAGTCAATTTCTTGGATTTCAATATCAAACGATCGCAACTTTTTCCTTACTCGTAAAGCAAGTTTGATTGGCCTCAGTTCTCTATTCTTTTGCACATGCTATTGGATGATGTATTACTTCTCAATCTTCAAGGAATAGCTCTAGCCGCATGGTTCTTAATCCATTCTTATTAAAATAGGTTTATGTTCTTACCTTGTGAAATTTGATCTCGTATCTTTTCCAAATGTGCTATGATTGGAACTCCTCTCATATCTCATAAACTTACACGACTAATCTCCTTTCTTCGTTCTGAATTGCATATGTTATGTCTCCTTTTGTTGTTCACGCTATAGCTCGATTAGTGTGTCGCATTTCTCAGTTCTCAATATTGTACGATTATCACTTCTTCCTTTGTCATTATACAAGGTGTAATTGGCTTCATTTCTCAGTTCTATTTTAAATAAGGTTAGATAATCATCTTTTGTTCCAAGTCTTTTTCAATTTGACCTGATTCTTGGTTCTTCTGAAATCTAATGCGACTATTTCTCCTTTATTAGTTCTCAATCTTGTTTGATTGTTGTATCTCCTTTTGCGACTCACAATATATTATGATTAGTCGACTTTCTTAGTTCACAATATCTTACGATTACACTTTTTCCTTAGTTATTAAGCTAATACTGTTGCCTCCGTTCTCTTTCGAATGCGATTAGATCATTCATATGATCTAAATCTATTGTGCACAGGTGCCACACATGCTTCTCAATCTAGTCTAACTAAGTCACGTATTTGGGGCTTATCAACCGTTATTAGATATTCTTATCTTTTCAACACGTATGTCGATTAGATCACCTTTCTAGTTTCTTAATTATGATAATCTCCCAAATATTTTCTCATGTGTTCTCCTTTTGCGATTCATAGAACAGTTAGTCAATTTCTTGGATTTCAATATCGAACGATCGCAACTTCTTCCTTACTCGTAAAGCAAGTTTGATTGGCCTCATGTCTCAATTCTTTTGCAAATGCTATTAGATGATGTATTAGTTCTAAATCTTCAACGAATAGGTCCAGCCGCATGGTTCTTAATCCATTCTGATTAAAACACGTTTATGTTCTTACCTTGTGAAATTTGATCTCGTAACTTTTCCAAATGTGCTATGATTGGAACTCCTCTCATATCTCATAATCTTACACGACTAATCTCCTTTCTTTGTTCTGAATTGCATATGTTATGTCTCCTTTTGTTGTTCACTGTATCGCTCGATTAGTCGCATTTCTCAGTTATCAATATTGTACGATTATCACTTCTTCCTTTGTCATTATACAAGGTGTAATTGGCTTCATTTCTCAGTTCTTTTTTAAATAAGGTTAGATAATCATAAGAATGAATCTTTTGTTCAAAGTCTTTTTCAATTTGAACTGATTCTTGGTTCTTAATCTAGCAGAATTAAATCACATTTTAGGTTGTTATCATGAGTTATTAGAACTTATTATGTTTCTACATGTACTTTGTTGAGAACTCCTTTCTTGTTTCTTAATCTTATGCGACTTGATCCCAGTTATTACTATTTAATCTTGTACGATTTGTCCCCTTTCTTAGATTCTCAATAAGAAGTACAACTCCTTCCACTCTGATTAAGCACGTGTACTTGGCCTCATTTCAAACTTATTTCTTCGAAACCATCATATTATATTTTAGTTCTTATTCTTGTATGCATAGTTATCACTCATGGCTCTTAATTTGGCCAAATCACATCGCATTTTAAGTTCTTATCTTGAGTTACGAGATTTACTTTTATAAGAACTCCTGTTCTATTTCTTAATCTGATATGACTGGATCTGCTTTGTTAGTTCTTAATCCTGTACGATTAGATCTCTCCTTTACTGTGTCAGGAAGAAATAATATAGTACGATTAGACCCTTTCTTTCTTCTCAATATTGTACTATTACGATTTCTTCCTTAATCATTGTGTAGGCATAATTAATAGGCCTAATTTATTAGTTCTTTTTCTTATACGATTAGATAATCTCTTAATTATAAATCTTTAATGAATACGGACCCGCTCTTGGTTCTTTTTAAATCTACTTCTCCTTTATTAGTTCTCAATCTTGGTTGATTGTTGTATCTCCTTTTGCGACTCACAATATATTACGATTAGTCGACTTTCTTAGTTCTCCATATCATACGATTAGACTTCTTCCTTAGTTGTGAAGCTAATACTGTTGCCTCCGTTCTCTTTCGAATGCGATTAGATCATTCATTTGATCTAAATCTTTTGTGCACAGGTGCCACGCATGGTTCTCAATCTAGTCTAACTGAGTCACGTATTAGGGGCTTATTATCCGTTATTAGATATTCTTGTCTTTTCAACACGTATGTGGATTTGATCACCTTTCTAGAGATTTCTTAATTATCTCCCTTATATTTTATCATGTGTTCTCCTTTTGCAATTCATAGAACAGTTAGTCAATTTCTTGGGTTTCAATATCGAATGATCGCAACTTCTTCCTTACTCGTAAAGCAAGTTTGATTGGCCTCATTTCTCTATTCTTTTGCACATGCTATTAGATGATGTATTAGTTCTAAATCTTCAAGGAATAGGTCCAACCGCAAGGTTCTTAAACCATTCTTATTAAAACATATTTATTTTCTTACCTTGTGAAATTTGATCTCGTATCTTTTCCAAATGTGCTCTGATTGGAACTCCTCTCATATTTCATAATCTTACACGACTAATCACCTTTCTTTGTTCTGAATTGCATATGTTATGTCTCCTTTTGTTGTTCACTGTAGAGCTCGATTAGTCGCATTTCTCAGTTCTCAATAACGATTATCACTTCTTCCTTTGTCATTATACAAGGTGTAATTTGCTTCATTTCTCAGTTCTTTTTTAAATAAGGTTAGATTATAATCATCTTTTGTTCAAAGTCTTTTTCAAGTTGAACTGATTCTTGGTTCTTAATCTAGCATAATTAAATCACATTTTAGGTTGTTATCATGAGTTATTAGAACTTATTATGTTTCTACGTGTACTTTGTTGAAAACTCCTTTCTTGTTTCTTAATCTTATGCGACTTGATCCCAGTTATTAGTATTTAATCTTGTACGATTTGTCCCCTTTCTTAGTTCTCAATATCGTAAGAGTACAACTTCTTCCACTGTGATTAAGCACGTGTACCTGGCCTCATTTCAAACTTATTTATTCGAAACCATCATATTATATTTTAGTTCTTATTCTTGTATGCATAGTTATCACTCATGGTTCTTAATTTGGCCAAATCAAATCGAATTTTAAGTTCTTATCTTGAGTTACGAGATTTACTTTTATAAGAACTCCTATTCTATTTCTTAATATGATATGACTCGATCTAATTTGTTAGTTCTTAATCCTGTACGATTAGATCTCTCCTTTACTGTGTCATAATATAGTACGATTAGACCCTTTCTTTCTTCTCAATATCGTACTATTACGATTTATTCGTTAATCATTGTGCAGGCATAATTAATACGCCTAATTTCATAGTTCTTTTTATTATACGATTAGATAATCTCTTAATTGTTAATCTTTAATGAATACGGACACGCTCTTTGTTCTTTTGAAATCTAATGCGACTACTTCTGCTTTATTAGTTCTCAATCTTGTTTGATTGTTGTATCTCCTTTTGCGACTCACAATATATTACGATTAGTTGACTTTCTTAGTTCTCAATATCTTACGATTACACTTCTTCCTTAGTTATTAAGCTTATACTGTTGCCTCCGTTCTCTTTCGAATGCGATTAGATCATTCATTTGATCTAAATCTTCTGTGCACAGGTGCCACACATGGTTCTCAATCAAGTCTAACTAATTCGCGTATTACGGGCTTATCATCCGTTATTAGATAATCTTATCTTTTCAACACGTATGTCGATTAGCTTAATCACCTTTCTAGTTTCTTAATTATCTCCCTAATATTTTATCATGTGTTCTCCTTTTGCGATCCATAGAACAGTTAGTCAATTTCTTGGGTTTCAATATCGAACGATCGCAACTTCTTCCTTACTCATAAAGCAAGTTTGATTGGCCTCATTTCTCTATTCTTTTGCAAATGCTATTTGATGATGTATTAGTTCTAAATCTTCAAGGAATAGGTCCAGCCGCAAGGTTCTTAATACATTCTTATTCAATCATATTTATGTTCTTACCTTGTGAAATTTGATCTAGTATCTTTTCCAAATGTGCTATGATTGGAACTCCTCTCTTATTTCATAATCTTACACGACTAATCTCCTTTCTTTGTTCTGAATTGCATATGTTATGTCTCCTTTTGTTGTTCACTGTATAGCTCGATTAGTCGCATTTCTCAGTTCTCAATATTGTACGATTATCACTTCTTCCTTTGTCATTATACAAGGTGTAATTGGCTTCATTTCTCAGTTCCTGTTTTTAACTAAGGTTAGATAATCATCTTTTGTTCAAAGTCTTTTTCAATTTGAACTGATTCTTGGTTCTTAATCTAGCATAATTAAATCACATTTTACGTTGTTATCATGAGTTATTAGAACTTATTATGTTTCTACATGTACTTTGTTGTGAACTCCTTTCTTGTTTCTTAATCTTATGCGATTTGATCCCAGTTATTAGTATTTAAACTTTTACGATTTGTCTCCTTCCTTAGTTCTCAATATCGTATGAGTACAACTCCTTCCACTGTGATTAAGCACGTGTACTTGGCCTCATTTCTCACTTATTTCTTCGAAACCATCACATTATATTTTAGTTCTTATTCTTGTATGCATAGTTATCACTCATGGTTCTTAATTTGGCCAAATCAAATCGCATTTTAAGTTCTTATCTTGAGTTACGAGATTTACTTTTATAAGAACTCCTGTTCTATTTCTTAATCTGATATGACTTGATCTACTTTGTTAGTTTTTAATCCATTGTACGATTAGATCACACCTTTACAAAGTCATAATATAGTACGATTAGACCTTTTCTTTCTTCTCAATATCGTACTATTACGATTTCTGCCATAATCATTGTGCCAGCATAGTTAACAGGCCTAATCTTAGTTCTTTTTCTTATACGATTAGATAATCTCTTAATTATAAATCCAAGAATGAATACGGACCCAAGAAGTTCTTTTGAAATCTACATCTCCTTTATTAGTTCTCAATCTTGTTTGATTGTTGTATCTCCTACACATGCGACTCACAATATATTACGAATGGTCGACTTTCTTAGTTCTCAATATCTTACGATTACACTTCTTCCTTAGTTATTAAGCTAATACTGTTGCCTCCGTTCTCTTTCGAATGCGATGAGATCATTCATTTGATCTAAATCTTCTGTGCACAGGTGCCACACATGGTTCTCAATCTAGTCTAACTAAGTCACGTATTAGGGGCTTATCATCCGTTATTAGATATTCTTATCTTTTCTATTGAACACGTATGTCGATTAGATCACCTTTCTAGTTTCTTAATTATCACCCTAATATTTTATCATGTGTTCTCCTTTTGCGATTCATAGAACAGTTAGTCCATTTCTAGGGTTTCAGTATCGAACGATCACTACTTCTTCCTTACTCGTAAAGCAAGTTTGATTGGCCTCATATCTCTATTCTTTTGCAAATGCTATTTGATGATGTATTAGTTCTAAATCTTCAAGGAATAGGTCCAGCCGCAAGGTTCTTAATACATTCTTATTCAAACGTATTTATGTTCTTACCTTGTGAAATTTGATCTCGTATCTTTTCCAAATGTGCTATGATTGGAACTCCTCCCATATTTCATAATCTTACACGACTAATCTCCTTTCTTTGTTCAGAATTGCATATGTTATGTCTCTTATACACTCTTTGTATAAGAGACTGTATAGCTCGATTTGTCGCATTTCTCAGTTCTCAATATTGTACGATTATCACTTCTTCCTTTGTCATTATACAAGGTGTAATTAGGCTTCATTTCTCAGTTCTTTTTTAAATAAGGTTAGATAATCATCTTTTGTTCAAAGTCTTTTTCAATTTGAACTGATTCTTGGTTCTTAATCTAGCATAATTAAATCAAATTTTACGTTGTTATCATGAGTTATTAGAACTTATTATGTTTCTACATGTACTTTGTTGAGAACTCCTTTCTTGTTTCTAAATCTTATGCGACTTGTTCCCAGTTATTAGTATTTAATCTTGTACGATTTGTCCCCTTTCTTAGTTCTCAACATCGTACGAGTACAACTCCTACCACTGTGATTAAGCACGTGTACTAGGCCTCATTTCAAACTTATTTCTTCAAAACCATCATATTATATTTTAGTTCTTATTCTTGTATGCATAGTTATCACTCATGGTTCTTAATTTGGCCAAATCAAATCGCATTTTAAGTTCTAATCTTGAGTTACGAGATTTACTTTTATAAGAACTCCTGTTCTATTTCTTAATCTGATATGACTCGATCTACTTCAGTGTTAGTTCTTAATCCTGTACGATTAGATCTCTCCATTACTAAATCATAATATAGTACGATTAGACCCTTTCTTTCTTCTCGATATCGTACTATTACAATTTCTTCCTTAATCATTGTGCAGGCATAATTAATACGCCTAATTTCTTAGTTCTTTTTCTTATACGATTAGATAATCTCTTAATTATAAATCTTTAAAGAATACGGACCCGCTCTTGGTTCTTTTGAAATCTAATGCGACTACTTCTCCTTTATTAGTTCTGAATCTTGTTTGATTGTTGTATCTCCTTTTGCGACTCACAATAAATTACAATTAGTCGACTTTCTTAGTTCTCAATATCTTACATTACACTTCTTCCTTAGTTATTAAGCTAATACTGTTGCCTCCGTTCTCTTTCGAATGCGCTTAGATCATTCATTTGATCTAAATCTTCTGTGCACAGGTCCCACACATGGTTGTCAATCTAGTCTAGCGAAGTCACGTATTAGGGGCTTATCATCCGTTATTAGATCATAAGATTCTTATCTTTTCAACACGTATGTCGATTTGATCACGTTTCTAGTTTCTTAATTATCTCCCCAATATTTTATCATGTGTTCTCCTTTTGCGATTCATAGAACAGTTAGTCAATTTCTTGGGTTTCAATATCGAACGATCGCAACTTCTTCCTTACTCGTAAAGCAAGTTTGATTGGCCTCATTTTTCTATTCTTTTGCAAATGCAATTAGATGATGTATTAGTTCTAAATCTTCAAGGAATAGGTCCAGCCGCATGGTTCTTAATCCATTCTTATTAAAACACATTTATGTTCCTACCCTGTGAAATTTGATCTCGTATCTTTTCCAAATGTGCTATTATTGGAACTCCTTTCTTTGTTCTGAATTGCATATGTTATGTCTCCTTTCGTTGTTCACTGTATAGCTCGATTAGGGCGCATTTCTAAGTTCTCAATATTGTACGATTATCACTTCTTCCTTTGTCATTATACAAGGTGTAATTTGCTTCATGTTTCTCAGTTCCTCACAAAAGTTTTTCTAACCTTCCTTTTTTTTTGTGCAGATTTTTGTGGGCTACCAGCCTTCTTCCACCACGCTTTTGACCCACCAGATGAACGATTTTGCTTCGGGTTTGAAAAGGGAAGTTGTAGCTCCAGGAACGGTCTACAACTTTTATTCTTTGAGTTTAATCCAGTTCCTCTTCCATCGCTTGAAATCTTGGCTCAAAGTTGGTTGTCTGGAAAATTTTCCAGACTTGGAAATTTTTCTGCAGATCCTCTGGACCAATAGCCTTTTTCTACCATGTTTTTGACCCTCCAAATGGACGATTTTGCTTCGGATTTGAAAAGAGAAGTTGTAGCTCCAGGAACCCTCTACAACTTTTATTCTTTGAGTTTACTCTAGTTCCTCCTCCATCGCTTGAAATCTTGGCTCAAAGTTGGTTATCTGGAAAATTTTCCAGACTTGGAAAATTTTCTGCAGATCGCTTGGACCAACAGCCTTTTTCTACCACGTTTTTTACCCTCTAAATGGACGATTTTGCTTAAGATTTACAAAGAGAAGTTGTAACCCCAGGAACCCTCTACAATTTTTCTTCTTTGAGTTTAGTCTAATTCCTCTCTGATCGTATGGAATTTTGGCTCAAAGTTGGCTGTTTGGCAGATTTTTTAGGTTTAAGAAAATTTTCTCTGCAGAAAATTTTTTTCCTCCCACTTTATACTGATTTTTGTGCTTTTAATGAATTGGATTGAGTGTAAAAATGGTCAAAAACCATTAGGGATAAACGAATTTCGAATTTTTTTTTTTTTTTTAAATCTAAAAATTCAATAATATTAGAACTCATTCTTAGTATTTCAAAAGCATAAAACGCATAAGAATAATTAAACATCATAACATAAATTATGAAGGAATTAAAGGGTAAATTAAAAGAAAATCAAAGAGCAGCTTAAAAAGACATTAAAAAGAAAAAATTAAAAGAAAATTGAGAGACAAATTAAAAGGAAAATAGGGGACAACTTAAGGGACAAAAATAGGTATCTACAGCTTGCCCCTCTTTGCCGGAGTGTCGAAGAGGATTGAAGAAACTCTAGGCAAAGATTGTAGATACCGCATGACTGGATGATTCCAATCGTGCAACAAAATTTGCCACATGTCAACCTTAAGCTCATGAGGTCATGGAAGGGGATTTCAAGATTCACCATCTTGACAAATCCGTAAGATGATTAGATCTATCTATTCATCCAGAGCGGAAAAGTCCTTATTGGGGGAAAGAAATGAACAAAAAGAAGCACAGTGAATTGAACCATAAAAGACATAACTGAAACTTGGAAACTAGAACGAAATCCCGATCTGGTGTTCATTGGGAGCACAGAGACTTAGAATGAAACGTAGCTGTGAATGACAGAGAAAACTAACTTGACATAACATGTAAACGCCACTGGTAATGAAACTCTACAAGCAATGTGAATTAAAAGCCCGACTTTGTATCATTAAGGCCAGGGTATGTAAACACAAATGAAAAACTCGACTTTATGTTATCGGGGTAAAGACATTTAAGTTAAAATGAAAACCCGCTCTGGTGTTCTTTTGTCGATCTAATGACTGTCTCTTATACACATCTAGATGTGTATAAGAGACAGTCATTAACCTGATAAACGAATTTCAGGTTTTGTTCTCAACAAAGTATCAGGTAGAAACATAATAAGTTCTAATAACTCATGCAAAAGAACGTAAATCGGTGATGAAAATGCAAACTTGAAATTCATTTATCAGGTTGATGAAAATGAAAACCCGAAATTTGTTTATCGGGACAGAAAATGCAAACTGAAATTCGTTTATCGCAAAGTTAGATTTCATGAAATGAGAACCCGAAATTCATTTATCGGGAGTGCAAATGTAAACCTGAAATTCGTTT
The DNA here is from genome assembly GCA_025175665.1 of Cinchona pubescens. Classification (NCBI taxonomy): domain Eukaryota; kingdom Viridiplantae; phylum Streptophyta; class Magnoliopsida; order Gentianales; family Rubiaceae; genus Cinchona; species Cinchona pubescens. Next base: position 4,523,708 of record JANKKI010000232.1, read on the forward strand.
ATCAGGTTGATGAAAATGAGAACACGAAATTCGTTTATTTGGGAATGAAAATGCAAACCTGAAATTCATTTATCAGGTTGATGAAAATGAAAATGAGAACCCAAAATTCGTTTATCGGGAGGAAAATGCAAACCTGAAATTTGTTTATCAGGTTGATGAAATGAAAATGAGAACTCAAAATTCGATCGGGGATGAAAATGCAAACCTGAAATTCGTTTATCAGGTTGATGAAAATGAAAATGAGAACCCGAAATTCGTTTATAACGGGAGGAAAATGCAAACCTGAAATTCGTTTATCAGGTTGAGGAAATGAAAATGAGAACCCAAATTCATTTATCGGGATGAAAATGCAAACTCAAATTCGCTTTATCGAGTTATAAAATGAAATGAGAACCCAAATTCGCTTTATCGGGATGAAAATGCAAACTGAAATTCGTTTATCGAAAGTTGAAGAAATGAAAATGAGAACCCAAATTCGCTTTATCGAGTTGAAGAAATGAAAATGAGAACCCAAATTCATTTATCGGGATGAAAATGCAAACTCAAATTCGCTTTATCGAGTTATAAAAATGAAATGAGAACCCAAATTCGCTTTATCGGGATGAAAATGTAAACCTGAAATTCGTTTATCGTTGATGAAAATGAAAATGAGAACCCAAATTCGCTTTATCGGGAGGAAAATGCAAACTCAAATTCGCTTTATCGTTGATGAAATGAAAATGAGAACCCAAAATTCGCTTTATCGGGATGAAAATGCAAACCTGAAATTCGCTTATCGAGTTGATGAAAATGAAAATGAGAACCCGAAATTCATTTATCGGGAGGAAAATGCAAATCTGAAATAAGTTTATCAGGTTAATAGCATGAAATGAGAACCCGAAATTCGTTTATCGGGAGTGCAAATGTAAACCTGAAATTCGTTTCTCAGGTTGATGAAAATGAAAATGAGAACCCGAAATTCGTTTATCGGGAGGAAAATGCAAACCTGAAATTTGTTTATCAGGTTAATAGCAAGAAATGAGAACCCGAAATTCGTTTATCGGGAGTGCAAAAGTAAATCTGAATGATTCGTTTATCAAGTTGATGAAAGTGAAAATGAGAACCCGAAATTTGTTTATCGGGTAAAAAATGCAAACCTGAAATTCGTTTATCAAGTTAAATAAAAATGAAAATGAGAACTTGAAATTCGTTTATCGGGTTAACATGTAAACCTGAAATTCGAACCTGAAATTCGTTTATCAGGTTAGTAAAAATGGAAATAAGAACCCGAAATTCGTTTATCGGGTGAAAATGCAAACTGAAATTCGCTTATCGGGTAATGAAAATGGAAAATGAGAACCCAAATTCGCTTTATCGGGATGAAAATGCAAACGAATTTCGTTTATCAGGTTGATGAAAATGAAAATGAGAATCCAAAATTCGTTTATCGGGGATGAATGCAAACCTGAAATTCGTTTATCAGGTTCATGAAAATGAAAACTCGAAATTCGTTTATCGGGGAAAAAATGCAAACCTGAAATTCGTTTATCAGGTTAAATAAAAATGAAAATGAGAACCCGAAATTCGTTTATCAGGTTGAATAAAAATGAAAATGAGAACCTAAAATGTGATTTATCGGGAGTGCAAATGTAAACCTGAAATTCGTTTATCAGGTTAGTAAAAATGGAAATAAGAACCCAAATTCGTTTATCGGTGAAAATGCAAACTGAAATTCGTTTATCGTGTTAATGAAAATGAAAAATGAGAACCCAAATTCGTTTATCGGGATGAAAATGCAAACTGAAATTCGCTTTATCGTTGATGAAAATGAAAATGAGAACCCAAATTCGCTTTATCGGGAGGAAAATGCAAACTGAAATTCGTTTATCGGGATGAAAATGCAAACTGAAATTCATTTATCAGTTGATGAAATGAAAACCAAATTCGCTTTATCGGGATGAAATTGCAAACCCGAAATTCGTTTATCGAGTTGAATAAAAATGAAAATGAGAAGCCAAATTCGCTTATCGGGAGTGCAAATGTAAACTGAAATTCGTTTATCAGGTTATTAAAAATGGAAATAAGAACCCGAAATTCGTTTATCGGCTGAAAATGCAAACCTGAATTTGTTTATCAGGTTAAATAAAAATGAAAATGACAACCCGAAATTCGTTCATCGGGTGAAAATGCAAACCTGAAATTCGTTTATCAGGTTAATGAAAATGGAAAATGAGAACCCAAAATTCGTTTATCGGGGATGAAAAACGAATTTCGGGAATGCATTTGCAAACCTGAATTTTGTTTATCAGGTTGGTAAAAATGGAAATGAGAACCCGAAATTCGTTTAGCATGAATTTCAGGTTTGCATCGGGTGAAAATGAAATAAGAATGACACACACACGGAGCCATGCCATTGGGCTTACCCATGAAATGAAGTGTAAAAGGCAACTAATAATTAACCCTAACATGACTGGATTGTAAACTAAAACATGAAGCCCTAAACGGTAAATGACAGTATCATTTAAACTCAGAGGTTTGACTGGGAATTCAGTGCACCCTCTCCCAAGTGGCGATCACCTGTGAGGTTGATTGCTTCATTAGGGGTTGGCGTGAATCTCCTTTTTTAAAATGTAAAAAAAGACCGTTGGGTATCAAGACAGTTCTCAGGATTAGTGCGTCCCTTGTTGTTTATGAAGGATATCCAATCAATAAAAATTTGCCCCAGTGTCGTTGATTTTAGCATCCACTTTATTTTCGTGTACCTGCAGGTATTCAAAACAATGCGATATTGAACAAAGAAAACTCAAATTGGTCAGTGTCATAACATACAAAATGTCAATCTTAGTGAACATTACTATAAGCAAGGTGACTGAGCCTCGGTAAGAGTTGCCTACATATCCCACCACGGGAATCAGGTCGAACGTAGTTCGATTAAACAGATGATTTTCACATATTTGACAACTAAAACAACAACAACAAGAAAAACAACTACAAACAAACAAAATGGCAATATGTGAGTTAGATAGAAGTACATGAATAAATAATACAGGCACATGGGAGCAATCTTAGTAAAAATCGTGCCATCACCGTATTAACAAGCTTTGCCTTTCATTCTAAGTTATTTGGACCCGATCAGGCAATGCTTTGGATCCATCGGATACATGCCTCTTAAAGGCCAATGAATGTGTTGAGAGAACGACATAGAGGCAACCAATAAACCTAACTTCAGTCAACAAATTTCGATTGAACACTTTTGCGATCTTGTTTGATTGTTGTATCTCCTTTTGCGACTCACAATATATTACGATTAGTCGACTTTCTTAGTTCTCAATATCTTACGATTACACTTCTTCCTTAGTTATTAAGCTAATACTATTGCCACTCCATTCTCTTTCGAATGCGATTAGATCATTCAGTTGATCTAAATCTTCTGTGCACAGGTGCCACACATGGTTCTCAATCTAGTGTAGCTAAGTCACGTATTTGGGGCTTATCGTCCGTTATTAGATATTCTTATCTTTTCAACACGTATGTCCATTTGATCACCTTTCTAGTTTCTTAATTATCTCCCCAATATTTTATCATGTGTTCTCCTTTTGCAATTCATAGAACAGTTAGTCAATTTCTTGGGTTTCAATATCGAACGATCGCAACTTCTTCCTTACTCGTAAAGCAAGTTTGATTGACCTTATTTCTCTATTCTTTTGCACATGCTATTAGATGATGTATTAGTTCTAAATCTTCAACGAATAGGTCCAGCCGCAAGGTTCTTAAACCATTCTTATTAAAACATATTTATGTTCTTACCTTGTGAAATTTGATCTCGTATCTTTTCCAAATGTGCTGTGAGATTGGAACTCCTCTCACATTTCATAATCTTAAGATGTGAGATGAATAATCTCCTTTCTTTGTTCTGAATTGCATATGTTATGTCTCCTTTTGTTTATCACTGTATAGCTCGATTAGTAGCATGTCTCAGTTCACAAAACTGTACGATTATCACTTCTTCCTTTGTCATTATACAAGGTGTAATTGGCTTCATTTCTCAGTTCTTTTTTAAATAAGGTTAGATATTCATCTTTTGTTCAAAGTCTTTTTCAATTTGAACTGATTCTTGGTTCTTAATCTAGCATAATTAAATCACATTTTAGGTTGTTATCATGAGTTATTAGAACTTATTATGTTTCTACATGTACTTTGTTGAGAACTCCTTTCTTGTTTCTTAATCTTATGCGACTAGATCCCAGTTATTAGTATTTAATCTTGTACGATTTGTCCTGTTTCTTAGTTCTCAATATCGTACGAGTACAACTCCTTCCACTCTGATTAAGCACGTGTACTTGGCCTCATTTCAAACTTATTTCTTCGAAACCATCATATTATATTTTAGTTCTTATTCTTGTGAGTATGTATAGTTATCACTCATGGTTCTTAATTTGGCCAAATCACATCGCATTTTAAGTTCTTAGCTTGAGTTACGAGATTTACTTTTATAAGAACTCCTGCTCTATTTCTTAATCTGATATGACTCGATCTACTATGTTAGTTCTTAATCCTGTACGATTAGATCTCTCCTTTACTGTGTCATAATATAGTACGATTAGACCCTTTCTTTCTTCTCAATATCTTACTATTACGATTTCTTCCTGAATCATTGTGCAGGCATAATTAATAAGCCTAATTTCTTAGTTCTTGTTCTTATACGATTAGATAATCTCTTAATTATAAATCTTTAATGAATACGGACCCGCTCTTGGTTCTTTTGAAATCTACTTCTCCTTTATTAGTTCTCAATCTTGTTTGATTGTTGTATCTCCTTTTGCGACTCACAATATATTACGATTAGTCGACTTTTTTAGTTCTCAATATCTTACGATTACACTCGTCCTTAGTTATTAAGCTAATATAAGTTGTCTCCGTTCTCTTTCGAATGCGATTAGATCATTCATTTGATCAAAATCTTCTGTGCACAGGTGCCACACATGGTTCTCAATCTAGTCTAACTAAGTCACGTCTTAGGGGCATACCATCCGTTATTAGATATTCTTATCTTTTCAACACGTATGTCGATTCGATCACCTTTCTAGTTTCTTAATTATCTCCATAATATTTTATCATGTGTTCTCCTTTTGCTATTTATAGAACATTCAGTCAATTTTTTGGGTCTCAATATCGAACGATCGCAACTTCTTTCTTACTCGCAAAGCAAGTTTGATTGGCCTCATTTCTCTATTCTTTTGCAAATGCTATTAGATGATGTATTAGTTCTAAATCTTCAAGGAATAGGTCCAGCCGCAAGGTTCTTAATCCATTCTTATTAAAACATATTTATGTTCTTACCTTGTGAAATTTGATCTCGTATCTTTTCCAAATGTGCTATGATTGGAACTCCTCTCATATTTCATAATCTAAGAAATACACGAGTAATCTCCTTTCTTTGTTCTGAATTGCATATGTTATGTCTCCTTTTGTTGTTCACTGTATAGCTCGATTAGTCGCATTTCTCAGTTCTCAATATTGTACGATTATCACTTCTTCCTTTGTCATTATACAAGGTGTAATTGGCTTCATTTTTCTCAGTTCTTTTTTAAATGAGGTTTGATAATCATATTTTATTCAAAGTCTTTTTCAATTTGAACTGATTCTTGGTTCTTAATCTAGCATAATTAAATCACATTTTACGTTGTTATCATGAGTTATTAGAACTTATTATGTTTCTACATGTACTTTGTTGAGAAGTCCTTTCTTGTTTCTTAATCGTATGCGACCTGATCCCAGTTATTAGTATTTAATCTTGTACGATTTGTCCCCTTTCTTAGTTCTCAATATCGTACGAGTACAACTCCTTCCACTGTGATTAAGCACGTGTACTTGGCCTCATTTCTCACTTATTTCTTCGAAACCATCATGTAGACACCTATTGACTTTTATCCCTTAAGTTGTCCCCATTTTCCTTTTAATTTGTCTCTCAATTTTCTTTTAATTTTTTCTTTAATGTCTTTTTAACCTGCTCTTTGATTTTCTTTTAATTTACCCTTTAATTCCTTCTTAATTTATGTTATGATGTTTAATTATTCTTATGCGTTTTATGCTTTTGAAATACTAAAAATGAGTTCTAATATTATTAGATTTTTAGATTAAAAATATATATATAGCAATTAAATTATTATTAATTAAATTAATTAATTCATTTAAATTTTTTTTAAAAAAAAAAAAAAAAAGTTCAGCGCTTGAACAAGATCACAGCGTCTTGTTCACGCCAACAACACAGATGTTTTGGCCACGTTTTCTCAACATTTTTCACCCATTTTTCACCAAAAATTTCAGATGCCCATGCTCCCCACATGACAAGGAATGGGCTTTGACTTATACTCAATCCAATTCATTAAAAGCACAAAAAATCAGTCTAAAGTAGGAGGAAAAATTTTTCTGCAGAGCCTAAATTTTTTTTCTTAAGCCTAAAAAAACCTCCCAAATAGCCAACTTTGAGCCAAAATTCCATACGATCGGAGAGGAATTAGACTAAACTCAAAGAAGAAAAATTGTAGAAGGTTCCTGGGGCTACAACTTCCCTTTGTAAATCTTAAGCAAAATCGTCCATTTGGAGGGTCAAAAAGGCTGTTGGTCCAGAGGATCTACAGAAAAATTTCCAAGTCTGGAAAATTTTCCAGACAACCAACTTGGAGCCAAGATTACGAGCGATGGAGGAGGAACTGGGGTAAACTCAAAGAATAAAAGTTGTAGAGATTTCCTGGAGCTACAACTTCTCTTTTCAAACCCGGAGCAAAATCGTTCATCTGGCGGTTCAAAAGCGTAATGGAAGAAGGCTGGTAGCCCACAAAAATCTGCACAAAAAAAAGAAAAGGAAAGGTTAGAAAAATTTTATTTCCATTTTACTCCTCCAGATTTCAGTTTTTTTCATTTTACCCCTAGAATATTTTCTTAAATTATAACCACCAGAGTGCTGTCTCTTACGCACATCGATGACGTGGCACTGCCAAATTGCGCCACGTCAGCGATGACGTGGCATTTCAGAATAAATTTTATTTAAGTTTTGGCCCTCCAGATTTCAGATTTCTGCATTTTTAGCCCTCAAATAATTTTTTAAAATTACATTTAGGCCCTTAAGGAATTTTCTTTAATATTACTGTTTTTTCTCTTCAAATTTCTTCCAAATTACATGTTTTATGTCAGTAACCAACAAGTTTTACTTTGATTTCTATTTGGCATTTTAATACGTTTTAATTACCCTTTGATTGTGAAATTACTGTTTTGCCCTTATGAGTATTAAAATGTAAATAGACTTTGATCTTTGCACATATTTTTTGATTAATTGCTTTTGTGATGATTGGTGCTTTATTTTAATGTTTGTTGGTCTCAATATAATATTTATGCCTTATCTTACTTGTTAAATTATGTGAATTTACTCTTTTGCCCTCAAATTTTGGATTAGTTGCACAACTAGACGTTAAATATTTGAATCAAATTCAATTTAGCCCAGGACTTAATAATTGTATCAATAATATAAAATTGACCTAGAAATAAACTCCGGCGTGCATGATAAATGATGTATTTTGCCCCTTGGGAGTTAAAGGGCACTACAAGCTCAATGTGTGCGACTTTTAATTGGACCCGGGCTAAATCTACCTGTCAATATTAATATTTAACATTTATTTTCGTTTCCTCATTAACATGTACATATTTTATTACTTTTAAACTATCTCAAAGCACACGTATGCTACAAAGCCTGCAATAATGAATACTAAAATTGAAAAGGGAAACGAGATAAATTTATAATCACGCAAACGGTCCAACGCCGGGTAAAGTGGGTGCCGAGGGAAATTCAAATCCATCCCAAACCTTCCCATTTTACAACAGGATTCCCGAACTCATTTTCTTGAGTTACGTGGACCAGGAGTCAATCTAAACTAGGGTTTTTTTCTTTTTAAAATTTTGATGTATTTTTTGTGTCCCGGCGCACCAACACACTGGGTGGCGACTCCAGCCTTGTTTTCCCTAGTTTAGATTGTTTTTACACAATTCATAGTCGCATTAAAGGCCCCGTTATGTAATAGTAAATAGGTGATTCATTTAAATTTGTAATAGTAAGTAGGTAATTTATGTTTGTAAATTGTAAGTAGGATTTTTGCATTCAATCACCTATTTCACAAGCACCACACGTGGCGACGGTGCCAGTCCCACCGGTGCCGGCCAAACCGCGGGTAGATAAGCGCGCGGTAACACATAAGAGATGTGTATAAGAGACTCCACTAGGGACTTTGAGAATCCGGGCGCACGATTTTAACGCGTTTCTGGGTATAACTTAAAGCACTGTCTCTTAAATCGGCTAATTTTTACCCATTTTGTGTGGCATGTTACCAGCTCTATACCTCGTTTTGCGTGCCATATGCTATATGTTACTTTATTTGTTCTTTTCAATTAATTTGCACTTGTTTTAACGTATTTCACCATTTTTGCTGTCTTGTGTGCCGATTTACGGATTTTAGGTCTCATTTTATGTGCCACATGCTATCTGTTACTTTCTTTGTTCTTTTCAGATTATTTTACACTTGTTTTACTGTATTTCACTATGTTTGCTGTCTTGAGTGCCAATTTGCTCGATTTAGGTCTCGTTTTACGTGCCATATCCTGTCTACTTATGGTGTGATTTGTTCTTGCTTTATTGTACATGTTTTAATATATTTTGCTATTATACTTGTTTGTGGTTAATTTGGGGGCAATTTTTGGGGTGTTGGGGTGCATCAAACCTTTAGAGCCAAATGCGTTAAAATGTGTGAATCTTACCACACTCCAAGTGAACACAGCATAACACATGTCTCATTTATTTCATGTCCTATTTTTGTGGGTGTCCTTCCCACATTCCCTGTAGGAATTAAGACGATCTACCCAGATATGCGGCCGTGACACAATGTGCAAGTAACGGTATCTATGGCGATCACCTGACCACCGACTATAAGGCCCATCGGAATTGACTGATTTTATTTTTGGGCCCAAAGTCTGAAGGTTCGGGAACCAAGCCCATCTAGATTGCATTAGTAAGCCAAGCCTCAAATTCATATAGCTTAAACCATAGGGCAGAACCGTGTGGACCTTGTTTAGGACACTAGACACGAGGCGGTAAGACCCACCCATTTATCTGGCTTGTAATAGTAAATAGCCTTACAATTTTTTCTATGTAATAGTAATTAGTTTTTCTGATTGGTATGATTTATATTGGCCCTGTAATTTGTATTTACTTCCCGCAAGAAAGAGTAAATTTCAATTTTTGCATTGCATAAGCCTTAGGTAGGGAATATCAAAGGCATATGGTTGTCAAGCCCTAATAGGAGACCCATCCCTACAACATGTTTCCAAAGTTTTATTATCCCTTGTGTGCATGTAGGTTAACCTCACCGATGTAGGGCCACCGTATACTTATTGCATATCATTAGCCGTAGAAGGAATACCCTATCGGATACCCGTACATAGAATTGCATACCTATCCCTAGGTACATAACCTACAATGGAATTTACAAGATTGCGTGTTCATTTTATAAAAGCTCTAAAGGGGTACCAGCCTCAGGTAAGGCTAACATATGTTTCATGCAGATGAATTCCGCTCGAGTAATTGGAAAGGCGACCAAAGTGCCCTATTTGCTACAGGAGTGGAAAAGGAGATAGCTCTAGATAATCACAGGCAAGCTTACAAAAGACTTCAAGAACAGCAATCCCGCATTCGAGAGCAGGAATACAACCGAAAGAGGGCATGCACTACATTGGCCAATGATCTGGGACGCCTAATACATTCACAATGGGGCTTGCTGAATGTCTCAGCACGTAGCAAGCTTCTGCGGTACGAGGAGCAAATGGTGGTGAAGATACGAGACCATCTAAAGGAGCTCGCCGAATAAGTTCAAACGGGCTTCGTCCCCTTTAGAGTTTTTTTTGTTTTCAGGGTTCCTGGGGAAGGAACCACGTTTTATGCTGTCAATTTATGATTATGTTTGTTTATATATATCTAAATTTTCCTTTTTTTCTTTTTTTATTATGTTTTAATATGTAGGTACTAAGTGTCAAAATAGCTGCCCAACGCAGCCCTATTTATACACGCTCGCATGCACGTAAACTCCGATTTGAAGACAGTTTGAGCACCGTATCGGCAAAAGATGTGGAAGGGACCAGTGGGGATCAAAACCCAGAGATAGCAGAGTTGCGCAAACAGATGAAATCTATGATGGCTGCTATGGTCAGTATGAACCAAGAAATGCAATGGTATAGGCAAACTTATGGGCCTCACCCCGCCAATCAGGAGATGCTGCCTCCTTATATGCTTAATCCCGGCATGCCGCTACCCCCACCACCACTAAATCAACCTCCTCCAACTTCAGTGCCACCACTGACAGATCCAACTCCACCACCACCACCTCCTCTTGAGTTGGAGTATACCCCGAGAGAGGAAGCTGAATTAATGCCACCACCACCTCCTGTACCGACTGTCAATGATGCCCTATTGAAAAAGATGGAGCGGTTCGATAGTTTCATGAAGCAGCAATAGGGGACAGATAAATTTGGAGCTATCGACTACCAAGATCTATGTCTATTCCCCGAGGTGCAATTGCCGTCAAAATTTAAAATCCCAAAATTTCCAATGTACAATGGCACTGGGGATCCGGTAGCTCACCTTAAAATCTTCTACAACTTGGTGGGGAATCCGACGAACGACCCTCGGATAGCAATGAGGGTATTTGCCAGAAGCCTGGAGGGAGATGCGTTATCATGGTATTTAATGCTTGATCCCAAAAAACTGTAGGATTGGACGGACTTGGCAAATGCTTTTGTGAAACAGTACGAGTTTAACATGCGAACACGACCTAGAGCCAGACCATTTTGCTCTGATGAACTTAAAGAAGAAGCCTTCAGAGGAGTACAGTGAGTATGTGAAAAGATGGAGGGCGTTAGCTACCAGAGTGAGCCCACCTATGACTGAGACTGAGATGGTCAAACTTTTTATTGATGCACAAGAACCTCCTTACTATGAAAAGTTGACCGGGTCTATTGGCAAATCCTTTTCAGAAATCATCCAGCAAGCAGAGGCTGTTGAAAGGGGCTTGAAAAGTGGGAAAATTATTGACATGACGGCCTTCAAACTTCAGATAGAATCCATGCAGGGGAGCACGTCTGTGGCTAAGAAGCCCCTGAGCAAGAAGGCTGACAAGAAGGAAGAGGAAGTGACTTTTATTTTCAACCAACCACCACGCAATTTTCATCAATACCAAAGACCTAACCCACAACCCTTTTATGCACCACCTCCACTACCACCTCAATACTATCCTCAACCCGTATACCAAACACAAGTACAAGTGCAGAAGTTTCTATTTGGAGATGTGCCATCTCATCGAGACAAATAAATGCGTGGTGGTTGGATCAAAATAAAAGACTTAACCATCCAAATAACTTCCCTCTCACCAAACCCCAACCAAGCCAGACACATGGCAGACCACCCCGCAATTTCACCAACTTGGGACGGCCCATCGAGCAACTATATGAGTAGTTGAGATCGGCGATCTGTCTCTCCGGATAGGTTTGACGCCAATGCTCGCTGTGCCTATCATTCTGGAGCCCCAGGGCATTCCACGGCTAGATGTGTGGAAGTTGAAGAACAAGGTGCAAGACATGATCGATGCACAATTAGATTGTCATTAGGAGGCCGGAACAAAGGACTCCTGAAGTAAACACTAATCCGCTGCCACGGCATGAGCCTCATGTTGGGATGGTTTGTATAGAAGCGGAGATCGAAGAGGAAGAAGGAGCAATCAAAGAAGTGACAATGACTCAAATCAAACTGTTTTATTTGGATTCAGAGCCATCTGAGCCTTTTATCATAGACGTGGATCGTTTGTAAGAGGTAAAACCCCAGGATCCCGTTGTGATTGAACTGCCAACACAATTGCCAATTGAGAGCACACATGCAGTGCCGTGGAATTACCAACCCTCAGTTGTGATAGTCAGTGGAAAGCCAGTTTCTGAGGAGGAAGTGTCCGCTGTCATCTGTCATGCCTTATCACAAATGACAACAGTTATAAGAAGATTGGAAAGGTAAAGAGCCTATGCAGGCCCCTAAGGTCAGAATGATAAAGATGTGGAGGACTTTCGAGATTGATCGAAAAAGTGAATATTCGAGTGGAGCAGCTGAATAAGATGCCCTCACAAATTTTTATGCTCAACTTATTGTTAACCTCACAGCTACACAGGGAGGCAGTATTGAAGATTTTGAGTGAGGTCCATGTGTCTCGTGACATTGCCACTGACAAACTTGCTGGGTTAGTGGGCAGTGTGCTGGCATCAAATCAAATTTATTTTTCTGATGATGACTTAACTTCTTAAGGGAGCGACCACAACAAGGCTCTGTATTCATCTCGGTTAGATGTGAGGGCGGCATTTGCCTAGGGTTATGGTTGATAATGGGTCTGCTTTAAATATTTGTCCTTTGAAGACATTGGATAAGCTGGGAATCTCTCATGACTAGCTCAGGCTGTGTATAAGAGACAGGGCATATCACATGTTGACATCGATCTTTGCTGGGTCTATCTCAAACCCCCGCTTTCTGCCAATGAGAACAGGTACTTGCCAGGTTCTTCCAATTGTTGGGGTATATAATTTGCTGCTGGGACGTCCCTGGATCCATTCTGCTGGGGCTAGCTTCCGTCATCTTTGCATCAAAGTCTCTTATACACATTTACGAGCTTTAAGACATTACTGTATTTGCCGAAGATGACCACGCCATGATGGTCAAGGAGGAAGTTGGAGAAAGCAGCGACACTCCGGTGCCTTTCCTAGCTTATGATGTGGTCTCTGTCAGCCGAGGGCCTGGAGAGCAGTCATCAATGAAAGTTGTCTGGGATAAGGCGAGTGTACATGATTGCAAAGGAAATGCTGCGTGGAGGATATCGCATCGACCATGGTTTGGGGATGAATTTGCAAGGCATAATACACCCTATTGATCTACCAACGCAGATGAATACATTTGGGCTCAATTTTTGCCCGAATGCCAGGCAATTGAGGGAGATTAAGGAGCTGAAGAGAGCTGAACAGGAAGGTCGAGCATTGCCTATTGTCATTCCACCTCTTAAGATTAATTTCCCACGTTCTGCCGCCATTATCGCTCCTGATGCAGATGAGGCTGAAAAGGAGGACTTTATCCAAGGGATAGCCGAATTATTTGCGGGGGTAATTATTCAAGAGCAGGCGGAGGAGGATGACACTGAGCTGCCATTTGCTGAGATCGACCAACTGCACAATTGGACATCTGATGATCTCCCTAGCCATAGGGAGTTTCGGTAAATTTGAAAGGATATTATTTTTAGTTTTGCTCCTTTTAATTTCATCTTTGTATGTATGTTTCGTATTTTTTAAGCTGTTTTGTTTATGCCATCTAGTCAAGAAATGGGTGCATGAACGTGGGAAATGTAATCATAATTCAGGAATCCCTTGTTTTGGAGATGAACCTTGAAAACAATTCAATTAGTAAGGCAAGTACAATCATGATATTGCCTTCATGATTCATCTTATTCATCTGTTTTGGAGATGAATTCTGAAGACAATTGATTTTTTATAGGATGGCCTCATGAATGTTAAGTTTATGTTCTCTAGGATCACTTGTACAAATCTTTGAAGTTAATGAGAACTTTTAGATGTGTATAAGAGACAGCATAGGATAGTAGATGGTGGTTCTTTCATTTCATACTTTATTTTCTCCCAGATGGCCCAAAATCAATGCTTTTGATCCTTCGGATACTACCATTTATGAGGCCGATGAGTGCAATTTCGATATCACACCTGACCTTATTTCTACACAATCTGAGAGTGATGAGGACGAGTGTGATATTGAAAATGAATTCGGGCGACATGAGGAAAAACCAAAGCCTAACTTGGAAGAAACAGAAACGGTAAACATTGGGACAGACACAGACGTAAGTCTCTTTACAAATCAGCATATATTTGACTAGAGGGCAGAGGAAAGAGATGATAGAATTTTTTATTTTGTTCCAAGACGTCTTTGCCTGGTCTTATGATGATATGCTTGGGATTTCAACAGATGTAGTGGTTCACAAACTTCCTACCGATCCTAAATGCCTGCCTGTAAAGCAAAAGCCAAGGAAGTTTAAGCCTGAAATGAGTTTAAAGATCGAAGAACAAATCATCAGCAGTTTAATGCTTGTAGGATCATCATTGTATCCCGGTATCCTATTTGGCTTTCCAATATGCCCTCTAGTCAAAGAAGTGTATAAGAGGTCAGCCATTGTGTCGATTATCGAGATTTAAATAAGGCCAGTCCCGAGGATAATTGTCCGCTGCCACACATCTAGATCATTATAGAGAGTCCTTCTTCCATGTCGATGGAGACCCTATCACATTGTTCATCAAAATTATCACCAGATCCTAGTGGACGAGGAAGACAGGGGAAAAGACAGCATTCATTACTCCTTGGGGACATTCTGCTATAGAGTTATGCCATTTGGACTTAAGAATGCTGGTGCAACATATCAACGCACTATGACCACCTTGTTTCATGACATGATACACGAAGAGATGGAGGTCTATGTTGATGATATCATCATCAAATCCAAGAAGGCCGAGGATCACTTGACCAATCTTAAGAAGGTATTTGAGAGGGTGAGGAAATACAATCTGAAGTTGAACCCGGCAAAGTGCGCCTTTGGAGCTCATTCCGAAAAGTTATTAGGTTTCATTGTCAGTAAGCGGGGGCTTGAAAATGTCTGGGCTTGACTTTCCTTACCCTTCTTGGATGCCTGTCTTATGACTCAGAAGAACGTAAAAAGCTTCTTGGGTAAAATCAATTTCATCTTTTCGCTTCATTGCTCAGCTGACAGCTACTTGTGAACCTTTGTTCAAACTGTTGAGAAAAAATGCACCGATGTACTGGAATGATGATTGTCAGCAGGCTTTTGACAAAATCTCAGCATGCCTTGCAATCTCCCCCAAAGGCCTCTATATATGGATCAGAATCCCCCCAAAGCCAGGGAGGCCATTAATCATGTATCTGTCGATTTTGGACGGATCCATGGGTTGTGTCTTGGGGCAGCATGACAATTCGGGCAGAAAGGAGCAGGCTATCTATTATCTAAGCAAGAAGTTTACAGTCCATGAAGCCAATTATTCTTTTCTAGAACGAACATGTTGTGCATTGGTTTGGATCTCGCAACGGCTAAGGCATTATCTACTGGGTCATACCACTTATCTCATTTCCAGGTGTGATCCCCTTCGCTATCTGTTAGAGAAGCCTATGCCTACTGGACGCTTGGCTAGATGGCAGATGTTGTTAGCAGAATACGATATCTAGATGTACTATAAGAGACAAAGGACAAAGATAGCGGATCATCTTGCTGAGAACAGGCCCTGACTGTGTTCCAAGAGACGAGGTAGAGGGGATCTCTATTACTTGCAAACATGGCAGAGTATTGGCTTGCATACTTGGTCAGAAAATGGCATTGGATATGGCTTAATTAAACAGTTAGCTGTGATTAGTGATTCAGATTTGCTTGTCCATCAGACACTGGGGCACTGGGTAACCAGAGATTCTAAAATCATGCCATATCACTGCGGTATTCTCAAACTAGGTCGACACTTTGATGCTTTGGAATTCACTCACATACCCCGATCCAGGAATGTATTCGCCGATGCTCTGGCTATCTTATCTTCGATGATCAGTCATCCGGACGGCACAGTGAGAAGAACCCATTACCATTCAGCTCTTTGGAAAAGCTGTGGTATCATTGAGGCGAATCGATGGACTGCCTTGGTTTCATGACATCAAGGAGTTTTTGACACATCTTTCTTACAAAGGCAACTACCCTTCATATGTGGCTAGTACTTCCTTAAGAAGTTCTTATACGCCGAATGTATAATCAAGTTCTTTTTAAATGGCAATGTACTTTATCGAAGGACGACAGATCTGGGTCTTCTGAGGTGCGTTGATAAGAAAGAGGCCGCTTACATTGTGAAGGATGTTCATGGAGCCACATATGAACGGGCACTTATTAGCTAAGAAGATAATGAGAGCAGGCTACTTCTGGCTTACTATGGAGCATGATTGTATCGAGTTTGTCTGCAGGTGTGTTAAGTGCCAAATGCACGGGGATGAGATAAGGGCAGCACCAACTGAATTGCACAACATTACTACTCCATGGCCTTGTTCAATTTGGGGATTGGACGTCATGGGATTGATCGAGCCGCCAGCTTCTAATGGTCATCGCTTCATTCTAGTAGCGATTGAATATTTCACTAAGTGGGTCGAGGCTGAATCCTACAAGCACGTAACAAAGAAAGTAGTGGCAGAGTTCATCCGAAAGGTAAAGAACATCATTTGCCGCTTTGGGATCCCGGATACATTGGTTACCGACAATGCCAAGAATCTGAACAATAACATGGTAGATGGTCTTTGTGCCCAATTCAAGATTAAGCATCGGAATTCCACCATCTACAAGCCAAAAATGAATGGGGCAGTCGAAGCAGCCAACAAGAATCTTAAGAGAATTATTCGAAAGATGGTTGACAGTCAGCGTGATTGGCATGAAAAGTTGCCATATACATCGTCCCTTATCGGACTGTGTATAAGGACATCTACTAGGGCAACGCCTTACTCCCTCATGTACGGAATGGAAGCTGTTTTGCATGAAGTAGAGATCCCTTCTCTACGCATTCTTATGGAGGCTGAGTTAGAAGATGCAGAATGGGTAAGGCTCAGACATGAACAGCTTGCACTCATTGATGAAAGACGGCTAACAGCTACGTGTCATGGCCAATGTTATCAACGGAGGATGGCCCGAGCTTACAACAGGAAAGTCAAGCCCAGACATTTTCTAGATGTGTATAAGAGACAGAAATTTATTTATCGGGTGAAAGATGAAGCGAAGGGCAAGTTTGCTCCTAATCGGCGTGGTCCATTCATTGTACACAAAGTATTATCGGGAGGAGACAGCCTGAAATTCGTTTATCAGGTGAAAAATGAAAATGAACCGATAAATGCGGACATGGTCAAAAAGTTTTTCATCCGATTTGGCGATCAGTAACCTTTAAGTCATTGCAGAACGTAGGATATAATTCTACCTGTTGTTTTCTTTCCCTTTTTACCCACATCCGGACTAAACCCTTTCATATCTTTTCTCTTTATTTGCCTATCATTCGTTTATAATTACGCTGGTGATACCCTAGCAAAACAATCGGGGAAAAAATTGGATCTCAAGCTCATTTACGATGTTTAAATTGATGTTTTGTTTGGCAAAAACAATAAATTTTTTTAGTGTGCTTGAGACTGACCAAAATAAATTCCCAACAAAACTCTGTTTGTTATAATAAAACTGGGGCAATTTTTTTTTTAATTTTGGGGCAAATTTTTTAGATAAGGGACATAACCAGTTTTCTTCAGATCACAAACCCGCTCTTCCATCCCTTGTAGCTATGTTCTTTCCAACCAAAGCGCCCATATTAAACTGGGTCAAGTTTTTGTTAAGATAATCCCAATCTTTACCAATCACACGGCTTAACCCATTTTGACCCTAACTATCCTAAGTTCTGCATAGGCTTAAAAGGAGCAGTTTGTGCGGTCTCGGCAGTTGATATCAACAAGTCTATCCCAATTACAGGGAAGACAGCCTTACTGATCGTTTATCAACTTTGAAAACTAAACTTCGCATGCATTGGGAAAGGCGATTACTTAGCCAGACGTCTTCCGTTTACTCCCACACCTTGCCGTTTACTTGGACCTCCTAGGTGAAAACCCGAAAAAGGCACCTTTGTTTGTTATTTTTTAATAAAAAATAAATAAAAGAGAAAACCAAAAGCAAAAGAGAGGCTAGGTTGAAAACTCTACGGGGCGGCCTAGGCAAAAGGAGAGTGTGCGGAAAAATGCAAAATTAAAAATAAAAATAAAAGGGGGAGGAACCTTAGTGAAAACCTGAAAAGGCGCTGAGGAAGGGGCAAATCGAGCAAACGGTCAAAGTCTGGTTGATGACTTCTATGGGTCCACGTCTGGGAAAGTGTTCAATTGAAACATGTAGACTCAAGTTAGGCTTATTGGTTGCCTCTATGTCGTTCTCTCAACATAGTCATTGGCCTTTACGAGGCACGTATCCGATGGATCCAAAGCATTGCCTGATCGGGTCCAAATAACTTAGAATGAAAGGCAAAGCGGTGTTAATACGGTGATGGCACGATTTTTACTAAGATTGCTCCCATGTGCCTGTATTATTTATTCATGTACTTCTATCTAACTGACATATTGCCATTTTGTTTGTTTGTAGTTGTTCTTCTTGTTGTTGATGTGTTTTAGTTGTCAAATATGTGAAGACGTAGCTGTTGAATCGACAAAGAAAACTAACTTCCCATGTTGTGATATCCAGGCAGCTCTTACCTAGTTCGGTCACCTTGCTTATAGTAATGTTCACTAAGATTGACATTTTGTATGTTATGACACTGACCAATTCGAGTTTTCTTTGCTCAATATCGCATTGTTTTGAGTACCTGTAGGTACACAAAAATAAAGTGGATGCTAAAATCAACGACACTGGGGCAAATTTTTATTGATTGGATATCTTTCATAAACAACAAGGGACGCACTAATCCTGAGAACTGTCTTGATACCCAACGGTCTTTTTTTCACATTTTAAAAAGGGCGATTCACGCCAACCCCTAATGAAGCAATCAACCTCACAGGTGATCGCCACTTGGGAGAGGGTGCACTAAATTCCCAGTCAAACCTCTCAGTTTAAATGATACTGTCATTTACCGTTTAGGGCTTCATGTTCTAGTTTACAATCCAGTCATGTTAGGGTTAATTACTAGTTGCCTTTTACACTTCATTTAATGGGTAAGCCCAATGGCATGGCTCCGTGTGCGTGTCATTCTTATTGCATTTTCACCCGATAAATAAATTTCGGGTTCTAATTTCTATTTTTACTAACCTGATAAACAAAATTCAGGTTTGCATTTGCACTCCCGATAAACGAATTTCGGGTTCTCATTTCATTTTTATAACCTGATAAACGAATTTCAGGTTTGCATTTTCATCCCCGATAAACGAATTTTGGGTTTTCATTTTCATCAACCTGATAAACGAATTTCAGGTTTACATTTGCACTCCCGATAAACGAATTTCGGGTTATCATTTTCATTCAACCTGATAAAAGAATTTCAAGTTTGCATTTTCATCCCCGATAAACAGATTTCGGGTTCTCATTTTCATTTTTATTTAACCTGATAAACGAATTTCAGGTTTGCATTTTTTACCCAATAAACAAATTTTGGGTTCTCATTTCCATTTTCATTAACCTGATCTAAGCAAACGAATTTTAGGTTTGCATTTTCACCCGATAAACGAATTTTGGGTTCTCATTTTCATTTTTATTTAAACTGATAAACGAATTTCAGGTTTGCATTTTTTCCCCGATAAACAAATTTCGGGTTTTTATTTTCATCAACCTGATAAACGAATTTCAGGTTTGCATTTTCATCCCCGATAAACGAATTTCGGGTTCTCATTTTTATTTCATCAACCTGATATACGAATTTCGGGTTTGCATTTTCCTCCTGATAAACGAATTTCGGGTTCTCATTTTCATTTTCATCAACCTGATAAACGAATTTCAGGTTTGCATTTTCATCCCCGATAAACGAATTTCGGGTTCTCATTTTCCATTTTCATTAACCTGATAAACAAATTTCAGGTTTGCATTTTCACCCGATAAACGAATTTCGGGTTCTTATTTCCATTTCTACTAACCTGATAAACGAATTTCAGGTTTACATTTGCACTCCCGATAAACGAATTTCTGGGTTTTCATTTTTATCAACCTGATAAACGAATTTCAGGTTTGTATTTTCACCCGATAAACGAATTTCGGGTTCTCATTTTCATTTTTATTTAACCTGATAAACGAATTTCAGGTTTGCATTTTTTAATGATAAACAAATTTCGGGTTCGAAATTCGTTTATCATTATGAAAATGAACGAATGTCAAATTCGCATTTTCATCCCCGATAAACGAATTTCGGATTTCCATGCTTAAAAACCTGATAAACAAATTTCAGGTTTGCATTTTCACCCGATAAACTAATTTTGGGTTCTCATTTTCATTTTTATTTAACCTGATAAACGAATTTCAGGTTTGCATTTTTTACCAGATAACAAATTTCGGGTTCTCATTTCCATTTTCATTAACCTGATAAACGAATGTCAGGTTCGCATTTTCATCCCCGATAAACGAATTTCGGGTTCTCATTTTCATTTTTATTTAACCTGATAAACGAATTTCAGGTTTGCATTTTTTACCCGATAAACAAATTTCGGGTTCTCATTTCCATAATTTCATTAACCTGATGAACGAATGTCAGGTTCGCATTTTCATCCCCGATAAACGAATTTCGGGTTTCCATGCTATTAACCTGATAAACTAATTTATCAGGTTTGCATTTTCACCCGATAAACGAAATTCGGGTTCTCATGAAAACTGATTTTATGGGGAAATAGATGAAAAAAATTGCCCCAGTTTTACGGGGATGAAACTGCGAACCTGAGTTTCATTGATCATGTTTGTGTAAAAGAGAGCCTCTCTGTCTCCGGTTACACATTCTAGATGTGTATAAGAGACCTTTTGTGTATAAGAGACAGGTGTCCATTTTATTTTTATGCAAAATTTCTGCATTTTCAAGCATAAACTCCTTTCGCCTAGGCCACCCGTTGCATTACTCGACAAACTCACTCTTTTGCTTTTGGTTTTCTTTTTTTTTTTTTTCTGATAAAAATGAAGTGACAACCCGAATTTGTGTTTACATACCCTGGCCTTGATGATACAAAGTCGGGCTTTTAATTCACATTGCTTGTAGAGTTTCATTACAGTGGCGTTTACATGTTATGGAAGTTAATTTTCTTTCTTATTCACATCTAGATGTGTATCATTCTAAGTCTCTGTGCTCCCAATGAACACCAGGTCGGGATTTCGTTCTTGTTTCCAAGTTTCAGTTATGTCTTTTATGGTTCAATTCACTGCGCATCTTTTTGTTCATTTCTTTCTCCCAATAAGGACTTTTCCGCTCTGGATGAATAGATAGATCTAATCTCCCCAGTGTGTTTGTCAAGATGGTGAATTTCCCCTTCCATGACCTCATGAGCTTAAGGTTGACATGTGGCAAATTTTGTTGCACGATTGGAATCATCCAGTCATGCGGTGTCTACAATCTTTGTCTAGAGTTTCTTCGATCCTCTTCGACACTCCGGCAAAGAGGGGCAAGCTGTAGACACCTATTTTTGTCCCTTAAGTTGTCCCTTATTTTCCTTTTAATTTGTGTCTCAATTTTCTTTTAATTTTTTCTTTAATGTCTTTTTAACCTGTTGAAACTTTGATTTTCTTTTAATTTACCCTTTAATTCCTTCTAATTTATGTTATGATGTTTAATTATTCTTATGCGTTTTATGCTTTTGAAATACTAAGAATGAGTTCTAATATTATTGAATTTTTAGATTTTTTTAAAAAAAAATTTAATTAAATTATTATTAATTAATTATTAATTAAATTAGAAATTAAATTAATTAATTGGTTTAAATTTTTATTTTTTTTTATAAAAAAAAAAGTTCAGCGTGTGAATAGTACCATGCGTACTGTTCACGCGCCGAACAGTCAGCTCGACAGAGCTGTTTGGCCACGTTTTCTCTGCATTTTGCACCCATTTTTCACCAAAAATTTCAGATGCCCATACTCCCCACATGACAAGGAATGGTCTTTGACCATTTTTACACTCAATCCAATTCATTAAAAGCACAAAAAATCAGTCTAAAGTAGGAGGAAAAATTTTTCTGCAGAGAAAATTTTTCTCAAGCCTAAAAATACCTGCTATATAGCCAAATTTGAGCCAAAATGTGAAATTTCCATACGATCGGAGAGGAATTAGACTAAACTCAAATAAGAAAAATTGTAGAGGGTTCCTGGGGCTACAACTTCCCTTTGTAAATCTTAAGCAAAATCGTCCATTTGGAGGGTCAAAAATGTGGTAGAAGAAGGCTGTTGGTCTAGAGGATCTTCAGCCAAGAATGCAAGCGATGGAGGAGGAACTGGATTAAACTCAAAGAATAAAAGTTGTAGAGGGTTCCTGGATCTACAACTTCTCTTTTCAAATCCGAAGCAAAATCTTTCATCTAGTAGGTCAAAAGCGTGGTGGAAGAAGGCTGGTAGGCCAGAAAAATCTGCACACAAAAAAAAAAGGAAAGGTTAGAAAAATTTTATTTCCATTTTACTCCTCCAGATTTCAATTTTTTTCATTTTAGCCAGAGAATATTTTCTTAAATTATAATTAGGCCCTTTCGATAGGGCCCACTTGATGCCATGTCATTGATGACATGCAACACCAGATTGCGCCACGTCTCGGATGACGTGGCACGTCACCAGATTGCGCCACGTCACGGTTGACGTGGCATCACCAGATTGTGCCACGTCACGGATGACGTGGCACTCCCCATATGGCGCCACGTCATCAATGACGTGGCACCACCAGATTGCGCCATGTCATTGATGACGTGGCACGGCCAGATTGCGCCACGTCAGCGATGACGTGGCATTTCAAAAAAAAATTTAATTCCAAAATTTTAGAAAAAAATTTATTTGCGTTTTGGCCCCCCAGATTTCTACATTTTTAGGCCTCAAATAATTTTTTTAAATTACATATAGGCCCTTAAGGAATTTTCTTTAATATTACTGTTTTTTCTATTCAAATTTCTTCCAAATTACATGTTTTATGTCAATAACCACCAAGTTTTACTTTGATTTCTGTTTGGCATTTTAATACGTTTTAATTATCCTTTGATTGTGAAATTACTGTTTTTTCCTTATGAGTATTAAATTGTAAATAGACTTTGATCTTTGCACATATTTTTTGATTAATTGCTTTTGTGATGATTGGTGCTTTATTTTAATGTTTGTTGGTCTCAATATAATATTTATGCCTTATCTTACTTGTTAAATTATGTGAATTTACTCTTTTGCCCTCAAATTTTGGATTAGTTGTACATTTAGACGTTAAATATTTGAATCAAATTCAATTTAGCCCAGGACTTAATAATTGTATCAATAATATAAAATTGGGCTATAAATAAACTCCGCCATGCATGATAAATGACTATTTTGCCCCTTGGGAGTTAAAGGGCACTACAAGCTCAATGTGTGCGACTACATAATTGGACACCTTAATCTACCTGTCAATATTAATATTTACCATTTATTTTCGTTTCCTCATTAACATGTACATATTTTATTACTTTTAAACTATCTCAAAGCACACGTATGCTGCAAAGCCGGCAATAATGAATACTAAAATTGAAAAGGGAAACGCGATAAAATCACGCAACCGGTCCAACGCCGGGTTAAGTGGGTGCCGAGGAAAATTCAAATCCATCCCAAACCTTGACCCATTTTACAACAGGATTCCCGAACTCATTTTCTTGAGTTACGTGGATCAGGAGTCAATCTAAACTAGGGTTTATTTTCTTTTTAAAATTTTGATGTATTTTTTGTGTCCCGGCGCACCAACACACCGGGTGGCGACTCCAGTCTTGTTTTCCCTAGTTTAGATTGTTTTTATACAATTCATAGTCGCATTAAAGGCCCCATTATGTAATAGTAAATAGGTGATTCATTTAAATTTGTAATAGTAAGTAGGTAATTTATGTTTGAAAATTGTAAGTAGGATTTTTGCATTCAATCACCTATTTCACGAGCACCACACGTGGCGACGGTGCCGGTCCCACCGGTGCCCAGACAGCGGGTCGGTAAGCTCGCGATAAGGTGGGGGCGCGACACATCATATTATATTTTAGTTCTTATTCTTGTATGCATAGTTATCACTCATGGTTCTTAATTTGGCCAAATCAAATCGCATTTTAAGTTCTTATCTTGAGTTACGAGATTTACTTATAGTATAAGAACTCCTGTTCTATTTCTTAATCTGATATGACTCGATCTACTTTGTTAGTTCTTAATCCTGTACGATTAGATCTCTCCTTTACTGTGTCATAATATAGTACGATTAGACCCTTTCTTTCTTCTCAATATCGTACTATTACGATTTCTTCCTTAATCATTGTGCAGGCATAATTAATAGGCCTAATTTCTTAGTTCTTTATCTTATACGATTAAATAATCTCTTAATTATAAATCTTTAATAAATACGAACCCGCTCTTGGTTCTTTTGAAATCTAATGCGACTACTTCTCTTTTATTAGTTCTCAATCTTGTTTGATTGTTGTATCTCCTTTTGCGACTCACAATATATTACGATTAGTCGAATTTCTTAGTCCTCAATATATTACGATTACACTTCTTCCTTAGTTATTAAGCTAATACTGTTGCCTCCGTTCTCTTTCGAATGCGATTAGATCATTCATTTGATCTAAATCTTCTGTGCACAGGTGCCGCACATGGTTCCTCTCAATCTAGTCTAACTAAGTCACGTATTAGGGGCATATCATCCGTTATTAGATATTCTTATCTTTTCAACACGTATGTCGATTAGATCACCTTTCTAGTTTCTTAATTATATCCCTAATATTTTATCATGTGTTCTCCTTTTGCGATTCATAGAACAGTTAGTCAATTTCTTGGGTCTCAATATCGAACGATCGTAACTTCTTCCTTACTCGTAAAGCAAGTTTGATTGGCCTCATTTCTCTATTCTTTTGCAAATGCTATTAGATGATGTATTAGTTCTAAATCTTCAACGAATAGGTCCAGCCGCAAGGTTCTTAATCCTTTCTTATTAAAACATATTATGTTCTTACCTTGTGGAATTTGATCTCGTTTCATTTCCAAATGTGCTATGATTGGAACTCCTCTAATATTTCATAATCTTACACGACTAATCTCCTTTCTTTGTTCTGAATTGCATATGTTATGTCTCCTTTTGTTGTTCACTGTATAGCTCGATTAGTCTAATCGCATTTCTCTGTTCTCAATATTGTACGATTATCACTTCATCCTTTGTCATTATACAAGGTGTAATTGGCTTCATTTCTCAGTTTTTTTTTAAATAAGGTTAGATAATCATCTTTTGTTCAAAGTCTTTTTCAATTTGAACTGATTCTTGGTTCTTAATCTAGCATAATTAAATCACATTTTACGTTGTTATCATGAGTTATTATAACTTATTTTGTTTCTACATGTACTTTGTTGAGAACTCTTTTCTTGTTTCTTAATCTTATGCGACTTGATCCCAGTTATTAGTATTTAATCTTGTACGATTTGTCCCCTTTCTTAGTTTTCAATATCGTACGAGTACAACTCCTTCCACTGTGATTAAGCACGTGTACAAGGCCTCATTTCAAACTTATTTCTTCGAAACCATCATATTATATTTTAGTTCTTATTCTTGTATGCATAGTTATCACTCATGGTTCTTAATTTGGCCAAATCAAATTGCATTTTAAGTTCTTATCACGAAGAGGTTACGAGATTTACTTTTATAAAACTCCTGTTCTATTTCTTATTCGGATATGACTCGGTCTACTTTGTTAGTTCTTAATCCTGTACGATTAGATCTCTCCTTTACTGTGTCATAATATAGTACGATTAGACCCTTTCTTTCTTCTCAATATCGACTATTACGATTTCTTCCTTAATCATTGTGCAGGCATAATTAATAGGCCTAATTTCTTAGTTCTTTTTCTTGTACGATTAGATAATCTCTTAATTTTAAATCTTTAATGAATATGGACACGCTCTTGGTTCTTTTGAAATCTAATGCGACTACTTCTCCTTTATTAGTTCTCAATCTTGTTTGATTGTTGTATCTCCTTTTGCGACTCACAATATATTACGATTAGTCGAATTTCTTAGTTCTCAATATATTACGATTACACTTCTTCCTTAGTTATTAAGCTAATACAGTTGCCTCCGTTCTCTTTCGAATGCGATTAGATCATTCATTTGATCTAAATCTTCTGTGCACAAACACAGGTGCCACACATGGTTCTCAATCTAGTCTAGCTAAGTTACGTATTAGGGGCTTATCGTCCGTTATTAGATATTCTTATCTTTTCAACACGTATGTCGATTTGATCACCTTTCTAGTTTCTTAATTATTTCCCTAATATTTAGTGTTCTCCTTTTGCAATTCATAGAACAGTTATTCAATTTCTTGGGTTTCAATATCGAACGATCGCAACTTCTTCCTTACTCGTAAAGCAAATTTGATTGGTCTCATTTCCCTATTCTTTTGCACATGCTATTAGATGATGTATTAGTTCTAAATCTTCAAGGAATAGGTCCAGCCGCAAGGTTCTTAAACCATTCTTATTAAAACATATTTATGTTCTTACCTTGTGAAATTTGATCTCGTATCTTTTCCAAATGTGCTATGATTGGAACTCCTCTCATATTTCATAATCTTACACGACTAATCTCCTTTCTTTGTTCTGAATTGCATATGTTATGTCTCCTTTTGTTGTTCACTGATATAGCTCGATTAGTAGCATTTCTCAGTTCTCAAAATTGTACGATTATCACTTCTTCCTTTGTCATTATACAAGGTGTAATTGGCTTCATTTTTCTCAGTTCTTTTTTAAATAAGGTTAGATAATCATCTTTTGTTCAAAGACTTTTTCAATTTGAACTGATTCTTGGTTCTTAATCTAGCATAATTAAATCACATTTTACGTTGTTATCATGAGTTATTAGAACTTATTTTGTTTCTACATGTACTTTGTTGAGAACTCTTTTCTTGTTTCTTAATCTTATGCGACTTGATCCCAGTTATTAGTATTTAATCTTGTACGATTTGTCCCCTTTCTTAGTTTTCAATATCGTACGAGTACAACTCCTTCCACTGTGATTATGCACGTGTACAAGGCCTCATTTCAAACTTATTTCTTCGAAACCATCATATTATATTTTAGTTCTTATTCTTGTATGCATTTATCACTCATGGTTCTTAATTTGGCCAAATCAAATCGCATTTTAAGTTCTTATCTTGAGTTACGAGATTTACTTTTATAAGAACTCCTGTTCTATTTCTTAATCGGATATGACTCGATCTACTTTGTTAGTTCTTAATCCTGTACGATTAGATCTCTCCTTTACTGTGTCATAATATAGTACGATTAGACCCTTTCTTTCTTCTCAATATCGTACTATTACGATTTCTTCCTTAATCATTGTGCAGGCATAATTAATAGGCCTAATTTCTTAGTTCTTTTTCTTGTACGATTAGATAATCTCTTAATTTAAAATCTTTAATGAATACGGACACGCTCTTGGTTCTTTTGAAATCTATTGCGACTACTTCTCCTTTATTAGTTCTCAATCTTGTTTGATTGTTGTATCTCCTTTTACGACTCACAATATATTACGATTAGTCGAATTTCTTAGTTCTCAATATATTACGATTACACTTCTTCCTTAGTTATTAAGCTAATACAGTTGCCTCCATTCTCTTTCGAATGCGATTAGATCATTCATTTGATCTAAATCTTCTGTGCACAGGTGCTACACATGGTTCTCAATCTAGTCCAGCTAAGTCACGTATTAGGGGCTTATCGTCCGTTATTAGATATTCTTATCTTTTCAACACGTATGTCGATTTGATCACCTTTCTAGTTTCTTAATTATCTCCCTAATATTTTATCATGTGTTCTCCTTTTGCAATTCATAGAACAGTTAGTCAATTTCTTGGGTTTCAATATCGAACGATCGCAACTTCTTCCTTACTCGTAAAGCAAATTTGATTGGTCTCATTTCTCTATTCTTTTGCACATGCTATTAGATGATGTATTAGTTCTAAATCTTCAAGGAATAGGTCCAGCCGCAAGGTTCTTAAACCATTCTTATTAAAACATATTTATGTTCTTACCTTGTGAAATTTGATCTCGTATCTTTTCCAATTGTGCTATGATTGGAACTCCTTCTCTCTAAAAACCTCTCTCTCTCTCTAATTTTTTTTCCTTGAATCTTTGCAATGGCCGAGGGTGTAGATGCCCTCCAGCCTATTGCTGGGGGGCAAGCTAAATCATTTGCACAAGCTTTATTGGGTAAAACAATCGACGCACAACCAGAACAACCTCTGAAAAAGCTTCAATCCTACAAGGGAGAGCCGGCAGTCTTCTTCTTCGATGATGAAATTCAAAAGCTGGCTGCTCCATTTAAACACACTTTGGTTGGTCATTTCCCGCGAGGCAAGCCTAACATGGAATTACTCCGCAACAGTTTCCACACTATTGGTTTCAAAGGTAACTTCACAGTAGGCTATATTGATCACAAGCATGTTATGATTCGCTTTACATTAGAAGAGGATTATCTAAGGTGCTGGCTTAAAGCCACATGGTTCATCAATGGTTTTTTCATGCGTGTTCTTAAATGGTACCCTCTTTTCACGCCGGAGATAGAACCTTCCATCGTGCCCGTGTGGATAACCTTGGAGGGCCTCCCAGCAGTCTTCTACAATAAACACTCCATTTTTAGCATCGTACAAGCAGTTGGTACCGCCACTAAAGTTGGACTTGGCTACCCGCAATTTCACTCGGCCGAACACTGCTAAGGTATGTGTAGAAGTTGATCTACTTGCAATTTTACCTTCGCGAGTTTGGATTGGTGTTGGTACGAATGGAAGATGGCAGAAAATCAGCTATGAAAATTTGCCAAGTTCCTGTACAAATTGTCACAAAATTGGCATGCATCATTGGATTGTAGAGCCGGCAACCCCCGTCCATCAAACCAACATCTCCAGCAGCAAACCATCCCAAAAAACGTCCCACAACCCCAGCAAACACAAAAGGCTACCAAAAAATGGACTCCACTTCCTAGCACGGACCCGGGCCCCTCGGGTACAAAGCCACCAAATTCACATCTTCCAACAGCTGCGGAGGAGTTGATCACTCTGGCAGAACCACCACCACCACCACCACCACCACGGCTGCAAGAGGAGATCCCCGCATCTCTAACCACCCCACCAGTTCAAATTTTGAATTCTTTGCAGATAGGAGCTGCATTTGAATACCAGATTCGGTTATGGATCCCTTGGAGATAGGAACAACCTTCTCGATTGATAATCCTAACCTCCTCAACAATGCTGAAGATGTATTGACCAAGTCAATAGAGGACACAACAAATGTGGAGCTGCCTTTGGTTCAAACTTGCAAAAGGCACTCCCACCAAATTTGGAAACTGTCCAAACAAATTCCCCAAAACAGCGGACGGTAATATTTCTTTCAACATTTTTTGGTTGTTGGATGCAAACCGTTACCATGGCTGTCTCTTATACACATCTAGATGTGTATAAGAACTGAAGGACCATGCTATTTCTGGAGGGCGAATCACCCCATGCACCACATGCAGACACACATCCAGCAACCATCTCCCGCTCAATTGAGCCCGTCTCTAGTCAACCTTCGTCCAAAAGGGAAAAGTAGTTGTAAAGAGACATTTACAAATGTCCATTAGACCTATGCGATCCAATGGCGCTTTGAAACCTTCCTTAGCCCCTCTCTCCTCATTGTTAATGCCGATAGTGTTTTAGCTTGGAATATAAGAGGAATAGGTAATAAACCTTCCATTCGTAGGTTAAAGTTGCTAGTTACACAAAACAGAATAAACATTCTTGCTTTAATGGAGCCTATGGTGGACAAAGCAAGGATTTCTCTTTTTGCCCACAAGTTAGGGTTTGATTGTTGTCAATCTAACTCTAACGGGAAGATTTGGGTTTTTTGGAATAAGGGGTCCGTCCTCACCCCCATTTTAGTTTCTGATCAACTTTTTCATGTTTCTTGCTCCTTACCATCCTACCATACAACTGTGGAAATCTCTTTCATTTATGCAAAGTGTACTAAGGCTGAAAGACGAGAACTTTGGGAGGCCCTCCGGACTATCCAACCTCACTCTCCATGGCTGGTTGGGGGAGATTTCAATGTCATTTCCAGCTCGGATGAATACAAAGGTGGCAGCTCACTCAATGTTGAAGCCATGACGGAATTTAATGACTGCCTTCAAGATTGTGGTTTGATGGACATTGCCTTCCAAGGTTGCAAATATACTTGGAGGGGCAACAGGACGGGAGGCATGGTGTGGAAAAGATTGGACCGGTTCGTATGCAACAATGAATTCTTGGCTGCCTTCCGCAACATTAACGTTGAACACCTCATCAAGACGTGCTCGGATCATTCACCTCTCCTTATCAAAGTGTCAAACGACGTTACAACAGGCCCAAAGCCATTTAAATTCTTAAACATGTGGACTAAGCATAAAGATTTTTGCAGGTAGTGGAAAAAAATTGGTCTTTACATTGTGTTGGACCGCCTCTCTTCATCTTTGCTTGCAAGCTCAAACGATAGACGTCGGAGCTAAAAAATTGGAACCGTTAATGTTGCGGAAGGCAGCCAAGAATTCATTGTTGCATACGAACCTGATGTACCTGTTGATTGTACACATCTAGAGCCTGTACTAAGTAGACAGAAATCCTTTACAATCCATTCTCTTACTACACATCTACGCCAAAAAGCGGGGATAAAGTGGTTAAAGGAAGGTGACCATAATACCACCTTCTTCCATTCTGCACTTATGGCCAAGAAACAACGCTTTGCGAAGGTCAAAATTTAAAGTGGACACACATCTAGATGTGTATATATAGACAGGCATTGAAGCAGAGGGAAATTAATTTTTTCCAAGTCCTCTTATAGTGTAAGAACCAACAAGAGTGATAGATCAGTCCAACTTTGTCTCTTACTCTTCCCACGATAATCTCCAATGCGGACAATCAACTCTTGCTAGCTGAACTTTGAACTAACCTTTAAAAGAGGCGATTTTCTGTCTCAATACGGATGGAGAGCGTGCATTGATGGCTATAATGGTTTTTTCTTCTCCTTTTGCTGGGATATTATTCATGGGGATCTTTTCAATGCTGTAGGTGCATTCTTGAAGGGGGCAACACTGCCACGTATGTTTACTAGTACCCTCATTACTTTAATCCCGAAAGTTGCGAATCCCTCATCTTTTTCTGATTTTCATGTTTAGCCTGTCCCAGGTATAAAGCTAGATGTATATCATCTAGCCCAAGAGATGGTGGAGTTCTTAAACAGAAAAACAAGAGGTGGTAATTTGATCATCAAGTTGGACCTCGCAAAAGCTTTTGATAGACTATCTTGGTCTTTTTTATATGCAATTCTAAGGAGGTTTGGTTTTGCTGAAAATTGGATCTCCTTAGTGAAGAAAAGTCTGGAATATTGTTGGTTTTCTATTCTCATTAATGGGGTGCCAAAAGGTTTCTTTAAATCTGCAAGAGGAGTTCGGCAAGGGGACCCTCTTTCCCCCCTAATTTTCTTAATTATGATGGAGCCTTTCTCCCGTGGTTTGAAGGATCAATTTCGCATTGGGAAAATTTCTGAGTTTGCTCTTCCGAGGTCATGCCCTACCATAGGGGTCTCTCACTTGGCTTATGCGGATGATGTAGTAATCTTTACAAGGGGAGAAGCGAATTCAATACGTAATCTCATGGCTTTCATTTCAAGGTTTGAGACATCCTCTGGGCAGCTTTGCAACAATGCAAAAAGCTCTTTTTATTTGTCCAAGACATCCTCCACATCTCGTATTCGGATGATTCAAGCCAAAACAGGTACCATTCATATATTTGGGATGCCCTATCCAGAAACCAAAAAAACGGAAAGAAATATTTCAGCCAATGATAGAGAAAGTGACACAACGCATTCATGGCTGGCAAACGCGATTTCTCTCTCCTTAGGACGGCTAATTCTCATCAAACATGTGTTGAGTAGCATCCCAATCTTTCTTATGGCAGTTCTCGCTCCTCCATTTTCAGTCCTTAAGGAGTTAGAAAGGCAATTTGCGGGTTTCTTTTGGGGCAATTCGGAAGGGGTTTCAAAACGCCATTGGATAGCATGGTCTACCATTTGTCAACCAACATCCTCCAATTGCTTATATGGTCTTGGTATTACTCCATTAGCGGCTGTTGTGCATGGTTTCAGCAAGAAATTATGGTGGAAGTTTCGAAAAGGCCATTCCTTATGGAGTTCCTTCCTCCATGGACGATATTTAAACCGCTGCCCTCATCCTTGTGTAGCTCAAGAAGCACCTGGAGACTCATTTACATGGAAACGAATGCTGCGTGTTCGTGATTCGGCAGAGCAAAATATGTTTTTTCTCACCCGGAATGCCAACTCCTCATTCTGGTTTGATACATGGATTGATCACGGGCCGCTATTTAACATGGTGGAACATGTTTATGATAGCCACCTTTCAGTGAAGCAAGTGTGGAATTCTAGCGCATGGAATTTATCATTACTCGACGAGAGATATTCCAGCGAGGAGCTTCATAACATTTGGAACTGTATTAAAGACAAAGTCATCTGCCCGGATTCAGATTCGGACAAGCTCATTTGGACCCTTACATCCAACGGCTCTTTCTCTATCTCATCCACCTACTCGTTGGGAGCCTGTCTCTTATACACATCTTCTATGTGTATAAGAGACAGATATTGGGAAGAAAGAAAGGGTCTATTCATCGCCAACCATCTCTTTGTGGTATGTACTTTGGCAACACAAGTTTGGAGTTATTTCCACACCATGCCTCCCGTGGAGTTGCCCAGCTTCCACCATTTCGGATAAGCTCAACTCATGGTGGTGGGCTGCACATGATCATTCTACCACAATGGGGGCAATACACAAAATCCTCCCATGCATTGTTTGCTGGTTCATTTGGAAGTCTAGGAATAATGCTACTTATCAAGGGACAAGCATTTCAGCCACCAGAATCATTGTTGACATTTGTGCTTATTTGAAGTCAATTTCCTCAATATTTCCGTTTCCAAAGGTAATTGCTGCAGATGAATTGCACAATAATTCTTCTTTCACACGGAATTTGCAGCCAATTTCTATGTTTGCAACCCGAAGAATACTTGCTGTTAAATGGAACTGTCCTCCTTGTGGTGTTTTCAAGTTGATGCAAATGAGAGTCCTGGGGCTTCAAAAGGTAACCCAGGTTTGGCGGCAGGAGGAGGCATCATTAGAAACCACTATGGACATTGCATCAAGGCCTTTTCCAATGGATACTCTTCTCAAACCAATTTGAAGCACATTGAGATTCTGGCCCTTGTAGATGGCCTAAAAATGTGTTTCTCTCTACACCTATGGGCTGTGGAGGTAGAAATGGACTCTCTAATTATCGTTAATATCATAAAAGGACTGTCCGCGCCACCATGGAGCATTTCCATGAACTCCAGCTCATCAAACGGCTCATAGAAGGCAGAACTATTTCATTCTCACATGTATTTAGGGAAACAAATCAAGTAGCTGATAGGTTAGCAAATGAGGGCATTGTTACGCCCACGTATGTTGAATATGATCCGGATACCATTCTTATCCTCCCATGTGAAAGGTTTGGTTATCTCGGATGCCAAGGGACTTCCCTACATTCGCCATTGTAAATCTTGAGCTTTTTCTAATAAATCTACACCTTTTTGGGTGATTGCATAAAAAAAAAAAAAAGAACTTATTATGTTTCTACGTGTACTTTGTTGATAACTCCTTTCTTGTTTCTTAATCTTATGCGACTTGATCCCAGTTATTAGTATTTAATCTTGTACGATTTGTCCCCTTTCTCAGTTCTCAATATCGTACGAGTACAACTCCTTCCACTGTGATTAAGCACGTGTATTTGGCCTCATTTCTCACTTATTTCTTCGAAACCAGCATATTATATTTTAGTTCTTATTTTTTATGCATAGTTATCACTCACGGTTCTTAATTTGGCCAAATCGAATCGCATTTTAAGTTCTTATCTTGAGTTACGAGATTTACTTTTATAAGAACTCCTGTTCTATTTCATAATCTGATATGACTCGATCAACTTTGTTAGTTCGTAATCTCCTGTACGATTAGATCTCTCCTTTACTGTGTCATAATATAGTACGATTAGACCCTTTCTTTCTTCTCAATATCGTACTATTATGATTTCTTCCTTAATCATTGTGCAGGCATAATTATTAGGCCTAATTTCTTAGTTCTTTATCTTATACGATTAGATAATCTCTTAATTATAAATCTTTAATAAATACGGACCCGCCCTCGGTTCTTTTTGAATCTACTTCTCCTTTATTAGTTCTCAATCTTGTTTGATTGTTGTATCTCCTTTTGCGACCCACAATATATTACGATTAGTCGACTTTCTTAGTTCTCAATATCTTACGATTACACTTCTTCCTTAGTTATTAAGCTAATAGTGTTGCCTCCGTTCTCTTTCGACTGCGCTTAGATCCTTCATTTGATCTAAATCTTCTGTACACAGGTGCCACACATGGTCTTCAATCTAGTCTAACTAAGTCACGTCTTAGGGGCATATCATCTGTTATTAGATATTCTTACCTTTTCAACACGTAGATGTCGATTAGATCACCTTTCTGGTTTCTTAATTATCTCCCTAATATTTTATCATGTGTTCTCCTTTTGCGATTCACAGAACAGTTAGTCCATTTCTTGGGTTTCAATATCGAACGATCGCAACTTCTTCCTTACTCGTAAAGCAAGTTTGATTGGCCTCATTTCTCTATTCTTTTTCAAATGCTATTAGATGATGTATTAGTTCTAAATCTTCAAGGAATAGGTCCAGCGCATGGTTCTTAATCCATTCTTGTTAAAACATATTTATGTTCTTACCTTGCGAAATTTGATCTCAGATCTTTTCCAAACGTGCTACGATCGGAACTCCTCTCATATTTCATAATCTTACACGACTAATATCCTTTTTCTGTTTTGAATTGCGTATGTTATATCTCCTTTTCTTGTTCACTGTATTGCTCGATTAGTCCCACTTCTAAGTTCTCAATATTGTACGATTATCACTTCTTCCTTTGTCATTATACAAGGTGTAATTGGCTTCATTATCTCAGTTCTTTTTTAAATAAGGTTAGATAATCATCTTTTGTTAAAAGTCTTTTTCAATTTGAACGGATTCTTGGTTCTTAATCTAGCATAATGAAATCACATTTTACGTTGTTATCATGAGTTATTAGAACTTATTATGTTTCTACGTGTACTTTGTTGAGAACTCCTTTCTTGTTTCTTAATCTTATGCGACTTGATCCCAGTTATTATGTATTTAATCTTGTACGATTTGTCCCCTTTCTCAGTTCTCAATATTATAAAAGTACAACTCCTTCCACTGTGATTAAGCACGTGTATTTGGCCTCATTTCTCACTTATTTCTTCGAAACCAGCATATTATATTTTAGTTCTTATTTTTTATGCATTGTTATCACTCACGGTTCTTAATTTGGCCAAATCGAATCGCATTTTAAGTTCTTATCTTGAGTTACGAGATTTACTTTTATAAGAGACAGTGCTATTTCATAATCTGATTATGACTCGATCTACTTTGTTAGTTCGTAATGAATTCCTGTACGATTAGATCACTCATTTACTGTGTCATAATATAGTACGATTAGACCCTTTCTTTCTTCTCAATGTCGTACTATTACGATTTCTTCCTTAATCATTGTGCAGGCATAATTAATAGGCCTAATTTCTTAGTTCTTTATCTTATACGATTAAATAATCTCTTAATTATAAATCTTTAATAAATACGAACCCGCTCTTGGTTCTTTTTGAATCTACTTCTCCTTTATTAGTTCTCAATGTTGTTTGATTGTTGTATCTCCTTTTGCGACCCACAATATATTACAATTAGTCGACTTTCTTAGTTCTAAATATCATACGATTACACTTCTTCCTTAGTTATTAAGCTAATATAGTGGCCCCTGTTCTCTTTCGAATGCCATTAGATCATTCCTTTGATCTAAATCTTTTGTGCACAGGTGCCACACATGGTTCACAATCTAGTCTAACTAAGTCACGTATTAGGGGCTTATCATCCGTTATTAGATATTCTTTTCTTTTCAAAAACACGTATGTCGATTAGATCACCTTTATAGTTTCTTAATTATCTCCCTAACATTTTATCATGTGTTCTCCTTTTGCTATTCATGACATAGAACAGTTAATCAATCTCTTGGGTCTCAATATCGAATGATCGCAACTTCTTCCTTACTCGTAAAGCAAGTTTGATTGGCCTCATTTCTCTATTCTTTTGCAAATGCTATTAGATGATGTATTAGTTCTAAATCTTCAAGGAATAGGTCCAGCCGCAAGGTTTTTAATCCATTCTTATTAAAACATATTTATGTTGTTACCATGTGAAATTTGATCTCGTATCTTTTCCAAATGTGCTATGATTGGAACTCCTCCCATATTTCATAATCTTACACGACTAATCTCCTTTCTTTGTTCTAAATTGCATATGTTATGTCTCCTTTTGTTGTTCACTGTATAGCTCGATTAGTCGCATTTCTCAGTTCTCAATATTGTACGATTATCACTTCTTCCTTTGTCATTATACAAGGTGTAAAGAATCTGCCAACCATCTCTTTGTGGTATGTACTTTGGCAACACAAGTTTGGAGTTATTTCGAAGAGTGGTTCTAAATATCGTACGAGTACAACTCCTTCCACTGTGATTAAGCACATGTACTTGGCCTCATTTCTCACTTATTTCTTCGAAACCACCATATTATATTTTAGTTCTTATTTTTTATGCATAGTTATCACTCACGGTTCTTAATTTGGCCAAATCAAATCGCATTTTAAGTTCTTATCTTGAGTTACGAGATTTACTTTTATAATAACTCCTGTTCTATTTCATAATCTGATATGACTGGATCTACTTTGTTAGATCATACTTCGTAATCCCGTACGATTATATCTCTCCTTTACTGTGTCATAATATAGTATGATTTGACCCTTTCTTTCTTCTCAATATCGTACAATTACGATTTCTTTCTTAATCATTGTGCAGACATAATTAATAGGCCTAATTTCTTAGTTCTTTATCTTATACGATTAGATAATCTCATAATTATAAATCTTTATTAAATACAGACCCGCTCTTGGTTCTTTTTTAATCTACTTCTCCTTTATTAGTTCTCAATCTTGTTTGATTGTTGTATCTCCTTTTGCGACTCACAATATATTACGATTAGTCGACTTTCTTAGTTCTCAATATCTTACGATTACACTTCTTCCTTAGTTATTAAGCTAATACTGTTGCCTCCGTTCTCTTTCGAATGCGATTAGATCATTCATTTGATCTAAATCTTCTGTGCATAGGTGCCACACATGGTTCTCAATCTAGTCTAACTAAGTCACGTCTTAGGGGCATATCATCCGTTATTAGATATTCTTCCATCTTTTCAACTCGTATGTCGATTAGATCACCTTTCAAGTTTCTTAATTATCTCCCTAATATTATATCATGTGTTCTCCTTTTACGATTCATAGAACAGTCAGTCAATTTCTCGGGTCTCAATATCGAACGATCGCAACTTCTTCCTTACTCGTAAAGCAAGTTTGATTGGCCTCATTTCTCTATTCTTTTGCAAATGCTATTCGATGATGTATTAGTTC
The DNA here is from genome assembly GCA_025175665.1 of Cinchona pubescens. Classification (NCBI taxonomy): domain Eukaryota; kingdom Viridiplantae; phylum Streptophyta; class Magnoliopsida; order Gentianales; family Rubiaceae; genus Cinchona; species Cinchona pubescens. The sequence goes on from JANKKI010000232.1 coordinate 4,561,200, forward strand.
TAAAATCTTCAAGGAATAGGTCCAGCCGCAAGGTTCTTAATCCATTCTTATTAAAACATATTTATGTTCTTACCTTTTGAAATTTGATCTCGTATCTTTTCCAAATGTGCTATGATTGGAACTCCTCTCATATTTCATAATCTTACACGACTAATCTCCTTTGTTTGTTCTGAATTGCATATGTTATGTCTCCTTTTGTTGTTCACTGTATAGCTCGATTAGACGCATTTCTCAGTTCTCAATATTGTACGATTATCACTTCTTCCTTTGTCATTATACACAGGTGTAATTGGCTTTATTTCTTAGTTCTTTTTTAACAAAGGTAAGACAATCATCTTTTTTACAAAGTCTTTTTCAATTTGAACAGATTCTTGGTTCTTAATCTAGCATAATTAAATCATATTTTACGTTGTTATCATGAGTTATTATAAATTATTATGTTTCTACATGTACTTTGTTGAGAACTCCTTTCTTGTTTCTTAATCTTATGCGACTTGATCCCAGTTATTAGTATTTAATCTTGTACAATTTGTCCCCTTTCTTAGTTCTCAATATCATTCATTTGATCTAAATCTTCTGTGCACAGGTGCCACACATGGTTCTCAATCTACTCTAACTAAGTCACGTATTATGGGCTTATCATCCGTTATTAGATATTCTTATCTTTTCAACACGTATGTCGATTCGAACACCTTTCTAGTTTCTTAATTATCTCCCTAATATTTTATCATGTGTTCTCCTTTTGCAATTCATAGAACAGTTAGTCAATTTCTTGGGTTTCAATATCTTAGAACTATCCCAACTTCTTCCTTACTTGTAAAGCAAGTTTGATTGGCCTCATTTCTCTATTCTTTTGCGCATGCTATTAGATGATGTATTAGTTCTAAATCTTCAAGGAATAGGTCCAGCAGCAAGGTTCTTAAACCATTCTTATTAAAACATATTTATGTTCTTACCTTGCGAAATTTTATCTCGTATCTTTTCCAAATATTTTTTTTTTTTTTATGCAATCACCCAAAAAGGTGTAGATTTATTAGAAAAAGCTCAAGATTTACAATGGCGAATGTAGGGAACCCTTGGCATCCGAGATAACCAAACCTTTCACATGGGTGGGAATGGTATCCGGATCATATTCAACATACGTGGGCGTAACAATGCCCTCATTTGCTAACCTATCAGCTACTTGATTTGTTTCCCTAAATACATGTGAGAATGAAATAGTTCTGCCTTCTATGAGCCGTTTGATGAGATGGAGTTCATGGTCAATGCTCCATGGTGGCGCGGACAGTCCTTTTAATGATATTAACGATAATTAGAGAGTCCATTTCTACCTCCACAGCCCATAGGTGTAGAGAGAAACACATTTTTAGGCCATCTACAAGGGCAGAATCTCACCTTCAAATTGGTTTGAGAAGAGTATCCATTGGAAAAGGCCTTGATGCAATAAGTCCAGAAATGAGGCCAATGATACCTGTCTCCTGCCGCCAAACCTGGATTGCCTTTTGAAGCCCCATCCACATTCAACTTGAAAACACCACAAGGAGGACAGTTCCATTTAACAGCAAGTATTCTTCTGGTTTGCAAACAAAGAAATTGGCTGCAAATTCCGTGTGAAAGAAGCAATTCATCTGCAGCAATTACCTTTGGAAACGGAAATATTGAGGAAATTGACTTCAAATAAGCACAAATGTCAACAATGATTCTGGTGGCTGAAATGCTTGTCCCTTGATAAGTAGCATTATTCCTAGACTTCCAAATGAACCAGCCAACAATGCATGGAAGGATTTTGTGTATTGCCCCCATTGTGGTAGAATGATCATGTGCAACCCACCACCATGAGTTGAGCTTATCCGAAATGGGACAAGCTGGGCCGAAACTCCATTCGAACCACTCTTCGAAATAACTCCAAACTTGTGTTGCCAAAGTACATACCACAAAGAGATGGTTGGCAGATTCTTCATTGTTACAAAAGCGGCATTTAGATGGTAATGGGATGCCTATCTTGGCAATCATGTCATCCGTTGGGAGCCGAGAGTTTAACAATTTCCACATAAAGATAGATCTTCATTGGAGTCTCTTATCCCAAATCATTTGTATAGTGAATGTATTGAGCCATGCCTATAAGTAGGTGGATGTGATAGAGAAAGAGCCGTTGGATGTAAGTCATCTCCAAACGAGCTTGTCCGAATCTGAATCCGGGCAGATGACTTTGTCTTTAATACCTCCAAATGTTATGATGGCTCACTGGAATTCACCTGTCTCTTGATAGATTCCATTCTCTAGAATTCCACACTTGCTTCACTGAAAGGTGGCTATCAGAAACATGTTCTGTACATCTTTTGATAGCGGGATGCTATTTAACATGTACAAACTAGAATGAGGAGTTGGCATTCGGGTGAGAAAAACATATTTTGCTCTGCGAATCACGAACACGCAGCATTCGTTTCCATGTAAATGAGTCTCCAGGTGCTTCTTGAGCTACACAAGGATGAAGGCAGCGGTTTAAAAATCGTCCATGGAGGAATTCTCCATAAGGAATGGCCTTTTAAAACTTCCACCATAATTTCTTGCTGAAACCATGCACAACAGCCGCTAATGGAGTAATACCAAGACCATTGGAGGATGTTGGTTGACAAATGGTAGACCATGCTATCCAATGGCGTTTTGAAACCCCTTCCGAATTGCCCCAAAAGAAACCCTCAAATTGCCTTTCTAACTCCTTAAGGACTGAAAATGGAGGAGCGAGAACTGCCATAAGAAAGATTGGGATGCTACTCAACACATGTTTGATGAGAATTAGCCGTCCTCCAGGAGAGAGAAATCGCGTTAATATTCCATGAATCTAGATGTGTATAAGAGACAGGGTCCGTCCTCACCCCCATTTTAGTTTCTGATCAACTTTTTCATGTTTCTGTGCTCCTTACCATCCTGATATATGAATGGTAGGGATTTTCTTACAAAACCTGTTATGGCTTGAATCATCCGAATACGAGATGTGGAGGATGTCTTGGACAAAGAAAAAGAGCTTTTTGCATTTGGGCAGCTTTGCAACCTGTCTCTTATACACATCTAGATGTGTATAAGAGACAGGCGGATCTGTCTCTTATACACATGTAAAGGTTACTACATCATCCGCATAAGCCAAGTGAGAGATGGTAGGGCATGACCTCGGAAGAGCAAACTCAGAAATTTTCCCAATGCGAAATTGATCCTTCAAACCACGGGAGAAAGGCTCCATCATAATTAAGAAAATTAGGGGGGAAAGAGGGTCCCCTTGCCGAACTCCTCTTGCAGATTTAAAGAAACCTTTTGGCACCCCATTAAGATGAGAATAGAAAACCAACAATATTCCAGACTTTTCTTCACTAAGGAGATCCAATTTTCAGCAAAACCAAACCTCCTTAGAATTGCATATAAAAAGAGAAGATAGTTAAAGTCAAGAAGCTTTTGCGAGGTGATGCTCTGTCTCTTATACACAGGGCAATGTTTTCTGTTTAAGAACTCCACCATCTCTTGGGCTAGAAGAATATTATCTGCAATTTCTCTACCTGGGACATAAGCACCTTGTTCGGGGGAAATAAGTTTGGGCATGATAGTGGAAAGCCTGGTAATCAAGCTCTTTGTACACCTCTTTGTTGAAGACAGTCTTATGTACTAATGGAGAGACAGTGTATTCCCTGACAGGAACTCTTATAGGTGTTTGGGATGTTAAAAGAGCCAGGTCGAACACTGCTCAACCTGGATGCAATAGTTCCCTCAAGAATGCGTTACAGCATTGAAAAGCTTTGTGTATAAGAGAAATATCCCAGCAAAAGGAGAAGAAAAAACCATTATATCCATCAATGTGTTTTATAAACTTTACACTGATCCAAACACCGTCCACTTTAATTTTTGAGATCCGCAAACGTTGTTTCTTGGCCATAAGTGCAGAATGGAAGAAGGTGGTATTATGGTCACCTTCCTTTAACCACTTTATCCCCGCTTTTTGGCGCCAAAACATTTCCTCTTCGGCAAGGCATCGGCTGTGAATCGCTTGTGCATGAGATAATGCCAATTGATTGTTTGGATTTTGTTGCTGCAGTAAAGCCTCCTCCTTTACATGTACCTCCCGTTCAGCTGCTTGAACTTTGGAAAAAACATTCCCAAACACCGTACGGTTCCAGCCGAAGAGGAAATGTTTTGGCGCCAAAACGCGGAACCGTACGGGCTTTGGGCCTGTTCTTATACGTCGTTTGACACTTTGATAAGGAGAGGTGAATGATCCGAGCACGTCTTGATGAGGTGTTCAACGTTAATGTTATAAGAAGGCAGCCAAGAATTCATTGTTGCATACGAACCGGTCCAATCTTTTCCACACCATGCCTCCCGTCCTGTACACATCTAGATGTGTGCATTCAGTGAAGACAGTCTTGCAATTTCCAAAGCTGTCTCTTATACACATCTAGATTGTATAAGAGACATGGCTTCAACATCGATTGAGCTGCCACCTTTGTATTCATCCGAGCTGGAAATGACATTGAAATCTCCCCCAACCAGCCATGGAGAGTGAGGTTGGATAGTCCGGAGGGCCTCCCAAAGTAATCTCTCGTCTTTCAGCCTTAGTACACTTTGCATAAATGAAAGAGATTTCCACAGTTGTATGGTAGGATGGTAAGGAGCAAGAAACATGAAAAAGTTGATCAGAAACTAAAATGGGGGTGAGGACGGACCCCTTATTCCAAAAAACCCAAATCTTCCCGTTAGAGTTAGATTGACAACAATCAAACCCTAACTTGTGGGCAAAAAGAGAAATCCTTGCTTTGTCCACCATAGGCTCCATTAAAGCAAGAATGTTTATTCTGTTTTGTGTAACTAGCAACTTTAACCTACGAATGGAAGGTTTATTACCTATTCCTCTTATATTCCAAGCTAAAACACTATCCATTAACAATGAGGAGAGAGGGGCGGATTGGAAGGTTTCTTAGCCAGCCTAGTTCGCATAGGCCTTGGCATATTGTAAATTCGTTTACGTCTACTTTTCCCTTTTGGACGAAGGTTGACTCACCGGTTGCAATTGAGCGGGAGATGGTTGCTGGTTGTCATGTGCTGTGGAACATGTGGTGCATGGGGTGATTCGCCCTCCGAGAAATAGCATGGTAGTTCAGCCATAATTGTTGCATGAGGAATGGAGGAGTCATCCATGGCCACGGTTTGCATGCATAAATTGAGGGATGTTGGCTGAATTATTACCATCCGCTGTGTTGGGGAGACAGTTTGGACCTGTTTCCAAATTTGGTACAAAAGCCTTACCAAGTTTGAACTTCCAAGGCAGAGCACATTTGTTTTTCTCTCAGCCAGAATAGGCCTCCAAATTCTGGTTTCTTTAACCCTGTCTCTTATACACATCTAGATGTGTATAAGAGACAGATTACGACCCGCTTTTGGAAGCAAAAACTGGCAAATTTTCATAGCTGATTTTCTGCCATCTTCCATTCGTACCAACACCAATCCAAACTCGCGAAGGTAAAATTGCAAGTAGATCAATTTCTACACATACCTTAGCAGTGTTCGGCCGAGTAAAATTGCGGGTAGCCAAGTCCAACTTTAGTGGCGTACCAGCTGCTTGTACGATGCTAAAAATGGAGTGTTTATTGTAGAAGACTGCTGGGAGGCCCTCCAAGGTTATCCACACGGGCACGATGGAAGGTTCTATCTCCGGCGTGAAAAGAGGGTGCCATTTAAGAACACGCATGAAAAAACCATTGATGAACCATGTGGCTTTAAGTTATCCACCAGCACCTTAGATAATCCTCTTCTAATGTAAAGCGAATCATGACATGCTTGTGATCAATATAGCCTACTGTGAAGTTACCTTTGAAACCAATAGTGTGGAAACTTTTGCGGAGTAATTCCATGTTAGGCTTGCCTCGCGGGAAATGACCAACCAAAGTGTGTTTAAATGGAGCAGCCAGCTTTTGAATTTCATCATCGGAGAAGAAGACTGCCGGCTCTCCCTTGTAGGATTGAAGCTTTTTCAGAGGTTGTTATGGTTGTGCGTCGATTGTTTTACCCAATAAAGCTTGTGCAAATGATTTAGCTTGCCCCCCAGCAATAGGCTGGAGGGCATCACCCTCGGCCATTGCAAAGATTCAAGGAAAAAAAAAAACTAGAGAGAGGGAGAGGTTTTAGAGAGAAGGAGGAGAGTTTCAGTTAAGGGTCTTAATCTTGTACAAACATAGTATCTTTTCCAAATATGCTATTATTGGAACTCCTCTCATATTTCATAGTCTTACACAACTATCAAATCTCCTTTCTTTGTTCTGAATTGCATATGTTATGTCTCCTTTTGTTGTTCACTGTATCGCTCGATTAGTCGCATTTCTCAGTTCTCAATATTGTACGATTATCACTTCTTCCTTTGTCATTATACAAGGTGAAATTGGCTTTATTTCTCTGTTCTTTTTAAATAAGGTTAGATAATCATCTTTTTTTCAAAGTCTTTTTCAATTTGAACTGATTCTTGGTTCTTAATCTAGCATAATTAAATCACATTTTACGTTGTTATCATGAGTTATTAGAACTTATTATGTTTCTACATGTACTTTGTTGAGAACTCCTTTCTTGTTTCTTAATCTTTTGCGACTTGATCCCAGTTATTAGTATTTAATCTTGTACGATTTGTCCCCTTTCATAGTTCACAATATCATACGAGTACAACTCCTTCCACTGTGATTAAGCACATGTACTTGGCCTCATTTCTCACTTATTTCTTCGAAACCATCATATTATATTTTAGTTCTTATTCTGCCCATTTTATGCATAGTTATCACTCATGGTTCTTAATTTGGCCAACTCAAATTGCATTTTAAGTTCTTATCTTGAGTTACGAGATTTACTTTTATAAGAACTCCTGTTCTATTTCTTAATCTGATATGACTCGATCTACTTTGTTAGTTCTTAATCCTGTACGATTACATCTCTCCTTTACTGTGTCATAATATAGTACGATTAGACCCTTTCTTTCTTCTCAATATCGTACTATTAAGATTTCTTCCTTAATAATTGTGCAGGCATAATTAATAGGCCAAATTTCTTAGTTCTTTTTCTTATACGATTAGATAATCTCTTAATTATAAATCTTTAATGAATACGGACCCGCTCTTGGTTCTTTTGAAATCTAATGCGACTTCTTCTCCTTTATTAGTTCTCAATCTTGTTTGATTGTTGTATCTCCTTTTGCGACTCACAATATATTACGATTAGTCGACTTTCTTAGTTCTCAATATCTTACGATTACACTTCTTCCTTAGTTATATAAGCTAATACTGTTGCCTCCGTTCTCTTTCGAATGCGATTAGATCATTCATTTGATCTAAATCTTCTGTGCCCAGGTGCCACACATGGATCTCAATCTAGTCTAACTAAGTCACGTATTAGGGGCTTATCATCCGTTATTAGATATTCTTATCTTTTCAACACGTATGTCGATTTGATCACCTTTCTAGTGTGTTAATTATCTCCCTAATATTTTATCAAGTGTTCTCCTTTTGCAATTCATAGAACAGTTAGTCAATTACTAGGGTTTCAATATCGAACGATCGCAACTTGTTCCTTACTCGTAAAGCAAGTTTGATTGGCCTCATTTCTCTATTCATTTGTACATGCTATTAGACGATGTATTAGTTCTAAATCTTCAAGGAATAGGTCCAGCCGCAAGGTTCTTAAATCATTCTTATTAAAACATATTTATGTTCTTACCTTTTGAAATTTGATCTCGTATCTTTTCCAAATGTGCTATGATTGGAACTCCTCTCATATCTTTCATAATCTTACACGACTAATCTCCTTTATTTGTTCTGAATTGCATATGTTATGTCTCCTTTTGTTGTTCACTGTATAGCTCGATTAGTCAAATTTCTCAGTTCTTAATATTGTACGATTATCACTTCTTCCTTTGTCATTATACAAGGTGTAATTGGCTTCATTTCTTAGTTCTTTTTTAAATAAGGTTAGATAATCATCTTTTTTTCAAAGTCTTTTTCAATTTGAACTTATTCTTGGTTCTTAATGTAGCATAATTAAATCACATTTTACGTTGTTATCATGAGTTATTAGCTTGGTGGACTTACCTTTTCAAGGCTGTAAATTCACTTGGCGTGGGAATAGACTTGGAAATTTGGTATGGAAGAGGCTGGACAGATTTGTTTGTAACACACATTTTCTAGCAGCCTTTCAACAAGTTAGTGTTGAACACCTCCTCAAGACACCTCGACCACTCGGCTGTCTCTTATCACAGTCTCTAGATGAGAACACCTCAGGACCAAATTCCATCCTAGAATGAGTTCTGAAAAACCTCCAAATTCTTCCACTCCACCCTCCTAGCTAAACGACAAAGATTGCGTATCTCCAAGATCAAAATTGATGGGGAATGGACTGAAAATTTGCAGCTCATTGAACGTGCAGGGGTTAACTTCTTTCAGGAGCTCTTGACCTCTAACAACACGGCTGGAATTGACCCATCTTTCACCGAGTACCTCCCATGCACGGTTTCCGAGGAGGACAACCGGGGTTTATTAAAGGAATTGTCAGAAGGGGAGCTGAGGGAGGCCGTGTTCACCCTTAATCCTAATGGAGCAGCCGGAATTGATGGCTATAATGGGGTTTTCTTCACTACCTGCTGGGACATTATTCACCATGATCTTTTCCTTGCGGTGAGAGATTTTCTTAAAGGAGCTAAGTTGCCACGAATGTTTACTAGTACTCTTATTGCTCTTATCCCAAAAACAGCCAATCCGAATTCTTTTAGTGACTTCCGGCCCATTAGCTTGTGCACTTTCTTCAACAAAATCTGCACCAAGATATTGGCCAACCGACTTTCCCTCATTCTACCGAAGATCATTTCAGCCGAACAAGTGGCCTATGTTCAAGGGAGGGACATTGTCGATAACATTCTTCTTGTGTAAGAAATGACCAATTTCATAGATCGGAAGACGAGGGGAGGAAATGCTTGATCATCAAACTCGACCTCACCAAGGCGTTTGATAGGCTTTTATGGCCTTTCTTATATGCCATTGTACACAAGATTGGATTTACTGAACATTGGACTTCCTCATCAAGAACGTTTTGGAGGAATGTTGGTTTTCTGTACTCATCAATGGAGCACCCAAGGGATTCTTTAAATCCACTAGAGGGGTTCGTCAAGGAGATCCCTTATCACCCCTTTTATTCATATTAATGTTGGAGACATTTTCACAGGGATTAAAGGCAAAAGTTCACGAGGGTAAAATTTCAGCTTACTCACTCCCGCAACAATGCCCAACTACCTCCCACTTGGCCTTCGCAGATGATATTGTCATTTTCACAAAGGGAGAAACCAAATCCATTCGACACTTAACGAGCTTCTTAGCACGGTTTGAGAACTCCTCCGGCCAGCTCTTTAACAAGTCCAAAAGCTTCTCTTACCTATCAAAGAAGGCAGCACCTGGTCGCATTCGGATGATCCAAGCCAAGACGGGTTTCACCCACAACTCCCTCCCATTTAATTACTTGGGTTGTCCCATTCACAAAGGCAAAGGACGGCGCACTATCTTCCAGCCATTGATTGAAAAGGTAGCTTCCCGGATTCATGGATGGCAGACGAGGTTCCTCTGTCCATAAGGACGGTTAATTCTAATCAAGCATGTTCTGAGCAGCATTCCCATCTACCTATTATCGGTTCTCCTTCCCCCAAGATCAGTAATTAAAGAGTTGGAGCATCTAATTTGCAAATTTCTTCTGGTACATATTAAGAGACCTGTCACTTATACACATCTAGATGTGTATAAGAGACATACTTCTTTGCCTCAAGATCGAACTCGTAATCATTCAATACCATAAGATTGAGCTAGATACATGTGGTACGAGCTTTAGTATCAAACTTTCTGGAAGTTGTATCGAAGGGGCAGCTCTTTGTGGTGTTCCTTTCTTCAAGGCCGCTACCTTAAGGGCCAACACCCTACCTTGGTCGCTGAATCACCAGGAGATTCACTCTTAGCGGTGGAATGGAAAAGAATGATGCGAGTTCGAGATGAGGCAAAGAAGGGCCTGTTATTCCTCATTCGAAATTGATTACAAACAAAACTGTCCATGGACCAAATACGGACCTCTTTCCCACAAGGTAGAACAGGTGTATGATGGGCAGCTCAAGGTTTCCCATGTGTTGGGGTTCTAATGGTTGGAATATTTCCTATTTGGACGAGAGATACTCCATGGAGGAGCTGCAAACCATTGTCGCAATTCTCAATGAAAGATCGATCTTCATGACTGATAAACCAGACCGGATTGTTTGGACCCCTACATCTACTGGTTCCTTTTCACTCTCAACGACATATGCCACAACGGTGCGGACTTTTTCTAGATAAATGATTTGGGATGGGAGAATCCAACTGAAGATCTCCATTTTCATGTGGAAATTGCTGAATAGGAGGCTGCCACTAGATGATATTTTGATTACAATCGGCTTTTCCTTAGCCTCCAAGTGCTACTACTGTTGTCATGGAGTTAATGAAGAGTCCTTGGATCATCTTTTTGTGGGCTGCTCTATCTCACGCCAAAATTGGTACTTTTTCGAAACTTGGCTAGAGGTGATGATCGCACCTTCAACGACCATCTTAGACAAGCTTAGCTCATGGTGGTGGGCTGCAGCACCCTCCTCCACAATTGGGCTAATCCACAAAATCCTCCCTTGTATAATATGTTGGTTCTTATGGAAAGCTAGGAATATGGCTGTGTTTGATGGGAAAATAAGTAGTGCTGCACGCATCATTGCCAACATCAACTCATATTTAGTGAATATTTCCTCAATCCAACCCTTCACAAGAGAAAGCACAGCGAATGAATTGCTTCTCTCACGGGACATTTGCTTTCATCTCCTACAAACAAAACCTAAGAGAATCTTGGCGGTCAAATGGGAATGCCCTCCTCCAGGATGCTTCAAATTAAATGTGGATGGCACCTCTAAAGGTAATCCGGGAATGGCAGCAGGTGGTGGCGTCATAAGGGATCACAAGTATAAGACCAATGTATACGGGCATTTTCAAATGGTTATTTTCAGCAAAAGAGACAGGATCAAATTTGTAATGGCATCTTGAGTGCTAAGCTCTGTGAAGAAGAATGTTCACCCATTGGAGGTAGAGATTGATTCACTCATCCTAGTCAACACTTTGAATGTCATCGTCGCCACCAATTTGGAGTATTGATGACCAACTCCGTGTCATACAAGGCCTTCGTGTTGGAAAGCATATTTCATTTAAACATATTTTTAGAGAGTCTAATCAAGTTGCTGATAGATTAGCTAATGAGGGTATTGCAAATCCAATGTATGTTGAGTACGAGCACAACACCATTCCTTGCTCTATAAAAGGCCTGGTTTGGCTAGATGCTAGGGGCTGCCCTAACCTTCAATATTGTAATAACTCATAAAATAAATAAAAGTTCTGCCCACCTTTTGGGCGTTTGATTAAAAAAAAAAAAAAGAACTTATTATGTTTCTACATGTACTTTGTTGAGAACTCCTTTCTCTTGTTTATTAATCTTATGTGACTTGAACCCAGTTATTAGTATTTAATCTTGTACGATTTGTCCCCTTTCATAGTTCACAATATCGTACGAGTACAACTCCTTCCACTGTGATTAAGCACGTGTACTTGGCCTCATTTCAAACTTATTTCATCGAATCCATCATATTATATTTTAGTTCTTATTCTTGTATGCATAGTTATCATTCATGGTTCTTAATTTGGCCAAATCAAATCTCATTTTAAGTTCTTATCTTGAGTTCGAGATTTACTAATATAGTATGATTAGACCCTTTCTTTCTTAACAATATCATACTATTACAATTTCTTCCTTAATCATAGTGCAGGCATAATTAATAGGCCTCATTTCTCAGTTCTTTTTCTTATACGATTAGATAATCTCTTAATTATATATCTTTAATTAATACGGACCCGCTCTAGGTTGTTTTGAAATCTACTTCTCCTTTATTAGTTCTCAATCTTATTTGATTGTTGTATCTCGCTTTTGCGACTCACAATATATTACGATTAGTCGACTTTCTTAGTTCTCAATATCTTACGCTTACACTTCTTCCATAGTTATAAAGCTAATACGGTTGCCTCTGTTCTCTTTCGAATGCGATTAGATCATTCATTTGATCTAAATATTCTGTGCACAGGTCCCACACATGGTTCTCCATCTAGTCTAACTAAGTCACGTATTAGGGACTTATCATCCGTTATTAGATATTCTTATCTTTTCAACACGTATGTCGATTACATCACCTTTCTAGTTTCTTAATTATCTCCCTAATATTTTATCATGTATTCTCCTTTTGCAATTCATAGAACAGTTAGTCCATTTCTTGGGTTTCAATATCGAACGATCGCAACTTGTTCCTTACTCGTAAAGCAAGTTTGATTGGCCTCATTTCTCTATTCATTTGTACATGCTATTAGACGATGTATTAGTTCTAAATCTTCAAGGAATAGGTCCAGCCGCAAGGTTCTTAAATCATTCTTATAATCCATCAATCTAAAACATATTTATGTTCTTACCTTTTGAAATTTGATCTCGTATCTTTTCCAAATGTGCTATGATTGGAACTCCTCTCATATTTCATAATCTTACACGACTAATCTCCTTTATTTGTTCTGAATTGCATATGTTATGTCTCCTTTTGTTGTTCACTGTATAGCTCGATTAGTCAAATTTCTCAGTTCTTAATATTGTACGATTATCACTTCTTCCTTTGTCATTATACAAGGTGTAATTGGATTTATTTCTCCGTTCTTTTATAAATAAGGTTAGATAATGATCTTTTGTTCATAGTCTTTTTCAATTTGAACTGATTCTTGGTTCTTAATGTTGCATAATTAAATCACATTTTACGTTGTTATCATGAGTTATTAGAACTTATTATGTTTCGACATGTACTTTGTTAAGAACTCCTTTCTTGTTTCTTAATCTTATGTGACTTGAACCCAGTTATTAGTATTTAATCTTGTACGATTTGTCCCCTTTCTTAGTTCTCAATGACAAATCGTACGAGTACAACTCCTTCCACTGTGATTTTGCACGTGTACTTGGCCTCATTTCAAACTTATTTCTTCGAAACCATCATATTATATTTTAGTTCTTATTCTTGTATGCATAGTTATCATTCATGGTTCTTAATTTGGCCAAATCAAATCGCATTTTAAGTTCTTATCTTGAGTTACGAGATTTACTAATATAGTACGATTAGACCCTTTCTTTCTTCTCAATATCATACTATTACAATTTCTTCCTTAATCATAGTGCAGACATAATTAATAGGCCTCATTTCTCAGTTCTTTTTCTTATACGATTAGATAATCTCTTAATTATAAATCGTTAATTAATACGGACCCGCTCTTGGTTGTTTTGAAATCTACTTCTCCTTTATTAGTTCTCAATCTTGTTTGATTGTTGTATCTCCTTTTGCGACTTACAATATATTACGATTAGTCGACTTTATTAGTTCTCAATATCTTACGCTTACACTTCTTCCTTAGTTATAAAGCATAAAATAATACGGTTGCCTCTGTTCTCTTTCAAATGCGATTAGATCATTCATTTGATCTAAATATTCTGTGCACAGGTCCCACACATGGTTCTCAATCTAGTCTAACTAAGTCACGTATTAGGGACTTATCATCCGTTATTAGATATTCTTATCTTTTCAACACGTATGTCGATTAGATCACCTTTCTAGTTTCTTAATTATCTCCCTAATATTTTATCATGTATTCTCCTTTTGCAATTCATAGAACAGTTAGTCCATTTCTTGGGTTTCAATGTTGAGCGATAGCAACTTCTTTCTTACTCGTAAAGCAAGTTTGATGGGCCTCATTTCTCTATTCTTTTGCAAATGCTATTAGATGATGTATTAGTTCTAAATCTTCAAGGAATAGGTCCAGCCGCATGGTTCTTAATCCATTCTTATTAAAACATATTTATGTTCTTACCCTGTGCAATTTGATCTCGTATCTTTTCCGAATGTGCTATGATTGGAACTCCTCCCATATTTCTGATAATCTTACACAACTAATCTCCTTTCTTTGTTCTGAATTGCATATGTTATGTCTCCCTTTGTTGTTCACTGTATAGCTCGATTAGTCGCATTTCTCAGCTCTCAATATTGTACGATTATCACTTCTTCCTTTGTCATTATACAAGGTGTAATTGGCTTTATTTCTCCGTTCTTTTTTAAATAAGGTTAGATAATCATCTTTTGTTCATAGTCTTTTTCAATTTGAACTGATACTTGGTTCTTAATCTAGCTTAATTAAATCACATTTTACGTTGTTATCATGAGTTATAAGAACTTATTATGTTTCGACATGTACTTTGTTGAAAACTCATTTCTTGTTTCTTAATCTTAGGCGACTTGATCCCAGTTATTAGTATTTAATCTTGTACGATTTGTCCCCTTTCTTAGTTATCAATATCGTACGAGTACAACTCCTTCCACTGTGATTTTGCACGTGTACTTGGCCTCATTTCAAACTTATTTCTTCGAAACCATCATATTATATTTGTAGTTCTTATTCTTGTATGCATAGTTATCACTCATGGTTCTTAATTTGGACAAATCAAATCGCATTTTAAGTTCTTATCTTGACTTACGAGATTTACTGTTATAAGAACTCCTGTTCTATTGCTTAATCTGATATGACTCGATCTACTTTGTTAGTTCTTTATCCTGTACGATTAGATCTCTCCTTTACTGTGTCATAATATAGTATGATTTAGACCCTTTCTTTCTTCTCAATATCGTACTATTACGATTTCTTCCTTAATCATTGTGCAGGAATAATTAATACGCCTAATTTCTTAGTTCTTTTTCTTATACGATTAGATAATCTCTAAATTACAAATCTTTAATGAACACAGACCCGCACTTGGTTCTTTTGAAATCTACTTCTCATTTATTAGTTCTCAATCTTGTTTGATTGTTGTATCTCTTTTTGCGACTCACAATATATTACGATTAGTCAACTTTCTTAGTTCTCAATATCTTACGATTACACCTCTTCCTTAAGAGAACTAATACTGTTGCCCCCGTTCTCTTTCGAATCCGATTAGATCATTCATTAGATCTAAATCTTCTGTGCACAGGTGCCACACATGGTTCTCAATCTAGTCTAACTAAGTCACGTCTTAGGGGCATATCATCCGTTATTAGATATTCTTATCTTTTCAACACGTAAGTCGATTAGATCACCTTTCTAGTTTCTTAATTATCTCCCTAATATTTTATCATGTGTTCTCCTTTTGCGATTCATAGAACAGTTAGTCCATTTCTTGGGTTTCAATATCGAACGATCGCAACTTCTTCCTTACTCGTAAAGCAAATTTGATTGGCCTTATTTCACTATTCTTTTCCGAATGCCATTAGATGATGTATTAGTTCTAAATCTTCAAGGAATAGGTCCAGCCGCATGGTTCTTAATCCATTCTTATTAAAACATATTTATGTTCTTACCTTTTGAAATTCGATCTCGTATCATTTCCAAATGTGCTATGATTGGAACTCCTCTCATATTTCATCATTGAGTAATTTTACACGACTAATCTCCTTTCTCTGTTCTGAATTGCGTATGTTATGTCTCATTTTGAGTTCACTGTATAGCTCGATTAGTCGCATTTCTCAGTTCTCAATATTGTACGATTATCACTTTTTCCTTTGTCATTATACAAGGTGTAATTGGCTTCATTTTCTCTGTTCTTTTTTAAATAAGGTTAGATAATCATCTTTTGTTCAAAGTATTTTTCAATTTGAACTGATTCTTGGTTCTTAATCTAGCATAATTAAATCACATTTTACGTTCATATCATGAATTATTAGAACTTATTATGTTTCTACATGTACTTTGTTGAGAACTCCTTCCTTGTTTCTTAATCTTATGTGACTTGATCCCAGTTATTAGTATTTAATCTTGTACGATTTGTCCCCTTTCTTAGTTCTCAATATCTTACGAATACAACTCCTTCCATTGTGATTAAGCACGTGTACTTGGCCTCATTTCTCACTTATTTTCTTCGAAACCATCATATTGATATATATTTTAGTTCTTATTTTTTATTCATAGTTATCACTCACGGTTCTTAATTTGGCCAAATCAAATCGCATTTTGAGTCCTTATCTTGGGTTACGAGATTTACTTTTATAAGAACTCCGGTTCTATTTCTTAATCTGATATGACTCGATCTACTTTGTTAGTTCTTAATCCAGTACGATTAGATCTCCTTTACTGTGTCACATTATAGTACGATTAGACCCTTTCTTTCTTCTCAATATCATACTATTACAATTTCTTCCTTAATCATAGTGCAGGCATAATTAATAGGCCTCATTTCTCAGTTCTTTTTCTTATACGATTATATAATCTCTTCATTATAAATTTTTAATGAATACGGACCCGCTCTTGGTTCTTCTGAAATGTACTTCTCCTTTATTAGTTCTCAATCTTGTTTGATTGTTGTATCTCCATTTGCGACTCACAATATATTTCGATTAGTCAACTTTCTTAGTTCTCAATATCTTACGATTACAATTCTTCCTTAGTTATCAAGCTAATAAGGTTGCCTCCGTTCTCTTTCGAATGCGATTAGATCATTCATTTGATCTAAATCTTCTATGCACAGGTCCTACACATGGTTCTCAATCTAGTCTAACTAAGTCACGTATTAGGGGCTTATCATCCGTTATTAGATATTCTTATCTTTTCAACACGTATGTCTATTAGATCACCTTTCTAGTTTCTTAATTATCTCCCTAACATTTTATCATGTGTTCTCCTTTTGCGAATCATAGAACAGTCATTTAATTTCTTGGGTCTCAATTTCGAACGATCGTAACTTCTTCCTTACTCGTAAAGCAAGTTTGATGGGCCTCATTTCTCAATTCTTTTGCAAATGCTATTAGATGATGTATTAGTTCTAAATCTTCAAGAAATAGGTCCAGCCGCATGGTTCTTAATCCATTCTTGTTGAAAAATATTTATGTTCCTACCTTGTGAAATTTGATCTCGTATCTTTTCCAAATGTGCTATGATTGGAACGTAAGACCATCCTCTCATATTTCATAATCTTACAAGACTAATCTTCTTTCTTTGTTCATGAATTGCATATGCCATGTCTCCTTTTGTTGTTCATTGTATAGCTCGATTATTCGCATTTCTTAGTTCTCAATATTGTACGATTATCACTTCTTCCTTTGTCATTATACAGGGTGTAATTGGCTTCATTTCTTAGTTCTTTTTCAAATAAGTTAGACAATCATCTTTTGTTCAAAGTCGTTTTCAATTTGAACTGATTCTTGGTTCTTAATATAGCTTAATTAAATCACATTTTACGTTGTTATCATTAGTTATTAGAACTTATTATGTTTCGACATGTACTTTGTTGAGAACTCCTTTCTTGTTTCTTAATCTTATGCGAATTGATCCCAGTTATTAGTATTTAATCTTGTACGATTTGTCCCCTTTCCTAGTTCTCAATATCGTACGAGTACAACTCTTTCCACTGTGATTAAGCAAGTGTACTTGGCCTCATTTCTCACTTATTTTTTCGAATATTACCATCATATTATATTTTAGTTCTTATTCTTTTATGCATAGTTATCACTCATGGTTCTTAATTTGGCCAAATCAAATCGCATTTTAAGTTCTTATCTTGAGTTATGAGATTTACTTTTATAAGAACTCATGTTCTATTTCTTAATCTGATATGACTCGATCTACTTTGTCAGTTCTTAATCCTGTACGATTAGATCTCCTTTACTGTGCCATAATATGGTACGATTAGACCCTTTCTTTCTTCTCAATGTCGTACTATTACAATTTCTTCCTTAATCGTTGTGCAGGCATAATTAATAGGCCTCATTTCTCAGTTCTTCTTCTTATACGATTAGATAATCTCTTAATTATAAATCTTTAATGAATACGGATCCGCTCTTGGTTCTTTTGAAATCTACTTCTGCTTTATTAGTTCTCAATCTTGTTTGATTGTTGTATCTCTTTTTGCAACTCACAATATATTACGATTATTCGACTTTCTTAGTTCTCAATAACTTATGACTACACTGGGTCTTCCTTAGTTATTCAGCTAATGCGGTTGCCTCCGTTCTCTTTCGAATGTGATTAGATCATTCATTTGATCTAAATCTGTGCACAGGTCCCACACATGGTTCTCAATCTAGTCTGACGAAGTCACGTATTAGGGGCATATCATCCGTTATTAGATATTCTTATCTTTTCAACACGTATATGGGTTAGATCACCTTTCTAGTTTCTAATTATCTCCCTAATATTTTACTCGATCAACTTTGTTAGTTCTTAATCCTGTACGATTAGATCTCTCTTTTACTGTGTCATAATATTGTACGAATAGACCCTTTCGTTCTTCTCAATATCGTACTATTACGATTTCTTCCTTAATCATTGTGCAGGCATAATTAATAGGCCTCATTTCTTAGTTCTTTTTCCTATACGATTAGATAATCTTTTAATTATAAATTTTTAATGAATACGGACCCGCTCTTGGTTCTTTTTGAATCTACTTCTCCTTTATTAGTTCTCAATCATGTTTGATTGTTGTAACTATCTCCTTTTGCGACCCACAATATATTACGATTAGCCGACTTTCTTAGTTCTCAATATCTTACGACTACACTTCTTCCTTAGTTATTAAGCTAATATTGTTGCCTCGTTCTCTTTCGAATGCGATTAGATCATTCATTTGGTCTAAATCTTCTGTGCACAGGTGCGTGCCGCACATGGTTCTCAATCTAGTCTAACTAAGTCACGTATTAGGGGCTTATCATCCGTTATTAGATATTCTAATGTTTTCAACACGTATGTCGATTTGATCACCTTTCTAGTCTCGTAATTATCTCCCTAATATTTTATCAAGTGTTCTCCTTTTGCGATTCATAGAACAGTCAGTCAATTTCTTGGGTCTCAATATCGAACGATCGCAACTTCTTCCTTACTCGTAAAGCAAGTTTGATTGGCCTCAATTCTCTATTCTTTTGCAAATGCAATTAGATGATGTAATAGTTCTAAATCTTCAAGGAATAGGTCCAGCCGCAAGGTTCTTAATCCATTCTTCTTATTAAAACATATTTATGTTCTTACCCTGTGAAATTTGATCTCGTATCTTTTCCAAATGTGCTATGATTGGAACTCCTCCCATATTGCATAATCTTACAAGACTAATCTCCTTTCTTTGTTCTGAATTGCATATGTTATGTCTCCTTTTGTTGTTCATTGTATAGCTCGATTAGTCGCATTTCTTAGTTCTCAACATTGTACGATTATCACTTCTTCCTTTGTCATTATACAAGGTGTAATTGGCTTCATTTTTCTCAGTTCTTTTCAAACAAGGTTAGATAATCAACTTTTGTTCAAAGTGTTTTTAAATTTGAACTGATTCTTGGTTATTAATCTAGCATAATTAAATCACATTTTACGTTGTTATCATGACTTATTAGAACTTATTATGTTTCTACATGTACTTTGTAGAGAACTCCTTTCTTGTTTCTTAATGTTATGCGACTTGATCCCAGTTATTAGTATTTAATCTTGTACGATTTGTCCCCTTTATTAGTTCTCTAATATCCTACGAGTACAACTCCTTCCACTGTGATTAAGCATGTGTACATGGCCTCATTTCTAACTTATTTCTTCGAAACCGTCATATTATAATTTAGTTCTTATTCTTTTATGCATAGTTATCACTCGTGGTTATTAATTTGGCCAAATCAAATCGCATTTTAAGTTTTTATCTTGAGTTACGAGATTTACTTTTATAAGAACTCCTGTTCTATTTCTTAATCTGATATGACTCGATCTACTTTGTTAGTTCTTAATCCTGTACGATTAGATCTCTCTTTTACAGTGTCATAATATTGTACGAATAGACCCTTTCTTTCTTCTCAATATCGTACTATAACGATTTCTTCCTTAATCATTGTGCAGGCATAATTAATAGGCCTCATTTCTTAGTTCTTTTTCTTATACGATTAGATAATCTTTTAATTATAAATCTTTAATGAATACGGACCCGCTCTTGGTTCTTTTGAAATCTAATGCGAATACTTCTCCTTTATTAGTTCAGGTCTCTCAATCTTGTTTGATTGTCGTATCTCCTTTTGCGACTCACAATATATTACGATTAGTTGACTTTCTTAGTTCTCAATATCTTGCAATTACACTTCTTCCTTAGTTATTAAGCTAATATTGTTGCCTCGTTCTCTTTCGAATGCGATTAGATCATTCATTTGATCTAAATCTTCTATGCACAGGTGCCGCACATGGTTCTCAATCTAGTCTAACTAAGTCACGTATTAGGGGCTTATCATCCGTTATTAGATATTCTAATGTTTTCAACACGTATGTCGATTTGATCACCTTTCTAGTCTCGTAATTATCTCCCTAATATTTTATCAAGTGTTCTCCTTTTGCGATTCATAGAACAGTCAGTCAATTTCTTGGGTCTCAATATCGAACGATCGCAACTTCTTCCTTACTCGTAAAGCAAGTTTGATTGGCCTCAATTCTCTATTCTTTTGCAAATGCAATTAGATGATGTAATAGTTATAAATCTTCAAGGAATAGGTCCAGCCGCAAGGTTCTTAATCCATTCTTATTAAAACATATTTATGTTCTTACCCTGTGAAATTTGATCTCGTATCTTTTCCAAATGTGCTATGATTGGAACTCCTCCCATATTGCATAATCTTACAAGACTAATCTCCTTTCTTTGTTCTGAATTGCATATGTTATGTCTCCTTTTGTTGTTCATTGTATAGCTGGATTAGTCGCATTTCTTAGTTCTCAACATTGTACGATTATCACTTCTTCCTTTGTCATTCTACAAGGTGTAATTGGCTTCATTTTTCTCAGTTCTTTTCAAACAAGGTTAGATAATCAACTTTTGTTCAAAGTGTTTTTCAATTTGAACTGATTCTTGGTTATTAATCTAGCATAATTAAATCACATTTTACGTTGTTATCATGAGTTATTAGAAATTATTATGTTTCTACATCTACTTTGTGGAGAACTCCTTTCTTGTTTCTTAATCTTATGCGACTTGATCCCAGTTATTAGTATTTAATCTTGTACGATAAGTGTTGTCCCCTTTCTTAGTTCTCAATATCGTACGAGTACAACTCCTTCCACTGTGATTAAGCAGGTGTACTTGGCCTCATTTCTTACTAATTTCTTCGAAACCATCATATGATATTTTAGTTCTTATTCTTGTATGCATAGTTATCACTCATGGTTCTTAATTTTGCCAGATCGAATCGCATTTTAAGTTCTTATCTTGAGTTACGAGATTTACTTTTATAAGAACTCCTGTTCTATTTCTTATCATACAAGATTAAATACTAATAACTGGGATCAAGTCGCATAAGATTAAGAAACAAGAAAGGAGTCACAGTACAAAGGAGATGTAGATAAGACGATAATTGATTAAACTAAGAAATGGTATCATTACGCATAAGCTTAATAATTGTGGAGTATAATGTAATAGGCCTCATATAGAGTTCTTTTTCTTATACGATTAGATAATGTTTTAATTATAAATCTTTAATGAATACGGACCCGCTCTTGGTTCTTTTGAAATCTAATGCGACTACTTAGTCGTATAAGATCTCCTTTATTAGTTCTCAATCTTGTTTGATTGTCGTATCTCCTTTTGCGACTCACAATATATTACGATTAGTTGACTTTCTTAGTTCTCAATATCTTGCGATTACACTTCTTCCTTAGTTATTAAGCTAATATGCCTCCATTCTCTTTCGAAGCGATTAGATCATTCATTTGATCTAAATCTTCTGTGCACAGGTGCCACACTTGGTTCTCAATCTGGTCTAACGAAGTCACGTATTAGGGGCTTATCATCCGTTATTAGATATTCTTATCTTTTCAACACGTATGTCGATTAGATCACCTTTCTAGTTTCTTAATTATCTCCCTAAAATTTTATCATGTTAACTCCTTTTGCTATTCATAGAACAGTTAGTCAATTTCTTGGCTCTTAATGTCGACCGATCGCAACTTCTTCCTTACTCGTAAAGCAAGTTTGATTGGCCTCATTTCTCAATTCTTTTGCAAATGCTATTAGATGATGTATTAGTTCTAAATAATCAAGCAAAGAATAGTTCCAGCGCATGGTTTTTAATCCATTCTTATTAAAACATATTTATGTTCTTACATTGTGAAATTTGATCTCATATCTTTTCCAAATTTGCTATGATTGGAACTCTTCTCATATTTCATAATCATACACGACCAATCTCCTTTCGTTGTTCTATGAATTGCATATGTTATGTCTCCTTTTGTTGTTCATTGTATAGCACGATTAGTCGCATTTCTTAGTTCACAATATTGTACGATTATCACTTCTTCCTTTGTCATTACACAAGGTGTGTAATTGGCCTCATTTCTAAGTTCTTTTTCAAATAAGGTTAGATAATCATCTTTTGTTCAAACTCTTTTTCAATTTGAACTGATTCTTGGTTCTTAATCTAGAATAATTAAATCACATTTTACGTTGTTATCATGAGTTGTTAGAACTTATTATGTTGCTACATGTACTTTGTTGAGAACTCCTTTCTTGTTTCTTAATCTTGTGCGAGATCCCAGTTATTAGTATAGATAATAATTATTAATCTTGTACGATTTGTCCCGTTTCTTAGTTCTCAATGTCTTACGAGTACAACTCCTTCCACTGTGATTAAGCACGTATACTTGGCCTCATTTCTCACTTATTTCTTCAAAACCGTCATATTATATTTTAGTTTTTATTCTTTTATGCATAATTATCACTCATGGTTCTTAATTTGACCAAATCAAATCGCATTTTAAGTTCTTAGCTTGAGTTATGAGATTTACTTTTATAAGAACTCCTGTTCTATTTTTTAATCTGATATGACTCGATCTACTTTGGGAGTTCTTAATCCTGTACGATTAGACCCTTTCTTTCTTCTCAATATCGTATAAGTTACAATTTCTTCCTTAATTATTGTGCAGGCATAATTAATAGGCCTCATTTCTCAGTTCTTTTTCTTATACTATTAGATAATCTCTTAATTATAAATATTAAATGAATACGACCCGCTCTTGGTTCTTTTTAAATCTAATACGAGTACTTATCCTTTATTAGTTCTCAGAAAAAGTGATCTTGTTTGATTGTATCTCCTTTTGCGACTCACAATATATTACGATTAGTCGACTTTCTTAGTTCTCAATATCTTACGATTACACTTCTTCCTTAGTTATTAAGCTAATATAGTTGCCTACATTCTCTTTCGAATGCGATTAGATCATTTATTTGATCTAAATCTTTTGTGCACAGGTCTCACACATGGTTCTCAATCTCGTCTAACTAAGTCTCGTATTAGGGGCTTGTCATCCGTTATTGGACATTCTTATCTTTTCAACATGTATGTCGATTAGATCACCTTTCTTGTTTCTTAATTATCTCCCTAATATTTTATCATGTGTTCTCCTTTTGCGATTGATAACATAGAACAGTTAGTCAATTTCTTGGCTCTCAATATCGAACGATTGCAACTTCTTCCTTAGTCGTAAAGCAAGTTTCATCGGCCTCATTTCCCTATTCATTTGCAAATGTATTAGTTCTAAATCTTCAAGGAATAGGTCCAGCGCATGGTTCTTAAATCCATTCTTATTAAAACATATTTATGTTCTTACCTTGTGAAATTTGATCACATATCTTTTCCAAATGTGCTATGATTGGAACTCCTCTCATATTTCATAATCTTAGACGAGGGAACAAATCTTTGTTAGAATTGCATATGTTATGTCTCCTTTTGTTGTTCATTGTATAGCTAGATTTGTGTCATTTCTTAATTCACAATATTGTACTATTATCACTTTTTCCTTTGTCATTATACATGGTGTAATTGGCTTCGTTTCTCAGTTCCTTTTCAAATAAGGTTATATAATCATGTTCTCTTTTTCAAGTTGAACTGATTCTTGGTTCTCAATCTAGCATAATTAAATCACATTTTACGTTGTTATCATGAGTTATTTGAACTCATTGTGTTTCTACATGTACTTTGTTGAGAACTCCTTTCTTGTTTCTTTATCTTATGCGACTTGATCCCAGTTATTAGTATTTAATCTTGTACGATTTGTCCCCTCTCTTTGTTCTCAATATAAATGCGTGTACAATTCCTTCCACTGGGATTAAGCACGTATACTTGGCCTCATTTCTCACTTATTTCTTCAAAACCATCAAATTATATTTTAGTTCTTATTCTTTTATTCATAGTTATCACTCATAGTTCTAAATTTGGCCATGTCAAATCGCATTTTAAGTTCTTATCTTGAGTTACGAGATTTACTTTTATAAGAATTCCTGCTCTATTTTCTTAATCTGATATGACTCGATCTACTTTGTTCGTTCATAATCCTCTACGATTAGATCTCCTTTACTGTGTCATAATATTGTACGATTAAACCCTTTCTTTTTTCTCAATATCGTACTATTACAATTTCTTCCTTAATCATTGTGCAGGCATAATTAATAGGCCTCATTTCTCAGTTCTTTTTCTTATACGATTAGATAATCTCTTAATTATAAATCTTTAATGAATACGACCCGCTCTTGGTTATTTTTAAATCTAATAGGACTTCTCCTTTATTAGTTCTCAATAAGATCTTGTTTTATTGTATCTCCTTTTGCGTCTCACAATATTTTACGATTACTCGACTTTCTTAGTTCTCAATATCTTACGATTACACTTCTTCCTTAGTTATTAAGCTAATATAGTTGCCTCCGTTCTCTTTCGAATGCGATTAGAAATTCATTTGAAATAAGAGACAGCCACTGAGTCCCACACATGGTTGTATTCTAGTCTAACTAAGTCACGTATTAGGGGCTTATCATCCGTTATTAGATATTCTTATCTTTTCAACATGTATGTCGATTAGATCACCTTTCTAGTTTCTTAATTATCTCCCTAATTTTTTATCATGTGTTCTCCTTTTGCGATTCATAACATAGAACAGTTAGTCAATTTCTTGGCCCTCAATATTGAACGATCGCAACTTCTTCCTTACTCGTAAAGCAAGTTTGATCGGCCTCATTTCTCTATTCTTTTGCAAATGTTATTAGATGATGTATTAGTTCTAAATCTTCAAGGAGTAGGTCCAGCGCTTGAGAACTGTCTCCATGGTTCTTAATCCATTCTTGTTAAAGCGTATTGATGTTCTTACCTTGTGAAATTTGATCTCATATCTTTTCCAAACGTGCGATGATTGGAACTCCTCTCATCTTTCATAATCTTACACGACTAATCTCCTTTCTTTGTTCTGTGAATTGCATATGTTATGTCTCTTTTTGTTGTTCATTGTATATCTCAATTGGTCGTATTTCTTAGTTCTCAATATTGTACGATTATAACTTCTTCCTTTGTCATTATACAGGGTGAAATTGGCTTCATTTCTTAGATCTTTTTCAAAAAAGGTTAGATAATCGTCTTTTGTTCAAAGTCTTTTCCAATTTGAACTGATTCTTGGTTCTTAATCTAGGATAATTAAATCACATTTTACGTTGTTATCATGAGTATTAGAACTTATTATATTTCTCCATGTACTTTGTTGAGAACTCCTTTCTTGTTTCTTAATCTTATGCGACTTGATCCCAGTTAGTAGTATTTAATCTTGTACGATTACTAATGTCCCCTTTCTTAGTTATCAATATCGTAAGACTACAACTCCTTCCACTATGATTAAGCAAGTGTACTTGGCCTCGTTTCTCACTTATTTCTTCGAAACCAACATATTATATTTTAGTTCTCATTCTTTTAAGCATAGTTATCAGTCATGGTTCTTAATTTGGCCAAATCAAATCGCATTTTAAGTTCTTATCTTGAGTTACGAGATTTACTTTCATAAGAACTCCTGTTCTATTTCTTAATCTGATATGACTTGATCTACTTTGTTAGTTCTTAATCCTGTACGATTAGATCTCTCCTTTACTGTGTCATAATATAGTACGATTAGACCCTTTCTTTCTTCTCAATATCATACTATTACGATTTCTTCCTTAATCATTGTGCAGGCATAATTAATAGGCCTCATTTCTTAGTTATTTTTCTTACACGATTAGATAATCTCATAATTATAAATTTCTAATGAATACGGACCCGCTCTTGGTTCTTTTGAAATCTAATGTGACATACTTCTCCTTTATTAGTTCTCAATCTTGTGTGATTGTTGTATCTCCTTTCGTGACTCACAATATATTACGATTAGTCGACTTTCTTAGTTATCAATATCTTACGACTACACTTCTTCCTTAGTTTTTAAGCTAATACGGTTGCCTCCGTTCCCTTTCGAAAGCGATCAGATCATTCATTTGATCTAAATCTTCTATGCACAGGTCCCACACATGGTTCTCAATCTTGTCTAACTAACTCACGTATTAGGGGCTTATCATCCGTTATTAGATATTTTTATCTTTTCAACACGTATGTCGATTAGATAACCTTTCTAGTTTCTTAATTGTCTACCTAATATTTTATCATGTGTTCTCCTTTTGCGATTCATAGAACAGTTAGTCAATTTCTTGGGTCTCAATATCGAACGATCGCAACTTCTTCCCTACTCGTAAAGCAAGTTTGATTGGCCTCATTTCTCAATTCTTTTGCAAATGCTAATAGATAATGTATTAGTTCTAATAGTGATCTTCAAGGAATAGGTCCAGCCGCATGGTTCTTAATCCATTCTTATTAAAACATATTTATGTTCTTACGTTGTGAAATTTGATCTCGTATCGGATTGGAACTCTCCTCATATTTCATAATCTTACACGACTTATCTCCTTTCTTTGTTCCGAATTGCATATGTTATGTCTCCTTTTGTTGTTCATTGTATAGTTCGATTAGTCGCATTTCTTAGTTCTCAATATTGTACGATTATCACTTCTTCCTTTGTCATTATACAAGGTGAAATTGGCTTCATTTCTTAGTTCTTTTTCAAATAAGGTTAGATAATCGTCTTTTGTTCAAAGTCTTATCCAATTTGAACTGATTCTTGGTTCTTAATCTAGGATAATTAAATCACATTTTACGTTGTTATCATGAGTTATTAGAACTTATTATGTTTGTACATGTACTTTGTTGAGAACTCCTTTCTTGTTTCTTAATCTTATGCGACTTGATCCCAGTTATTAGTATTTAATCTGAAAGTACAACTCCTTCCATTGTGATTAAGCATGTGTACTTGTCCTCATTTCTCACCCATTTCTTCGAAACCATCGTATTATATTTTAGTTCTTATTCTTTTAAGCATAGTTATCACTCATGGTTCTTAATTTGGCCAAATCAAATCGCATTTTAAGTTCATATCTTGAGATACGAGATTTACTTTTATAAGAACTCCTGTTCAATTTCTTAATCTGATATGACTCGATCTACATTGTAAGTTCTTAATCCTGTACGATTAGATCTCTCCTTTACTGTGTCATAATATAGTACGATTAGACCCTTTCTTTCTTCTCAATATCGTACTATTACGATTTCTTCCTTAATCACTGTGCAGGCATAATAAATAGGCCTCATTTCTTAATTCTTTTTCTTATACTATTAGATAATGTCTTAATTATAAATTTTTAATGAATACGGACCCGTTCTTGGTTCTTTTGAAATCTCGCTTAATGCGACTACTTCTCCTTTATTTGTTCTCAATCTTGTTTGATTGTTGTATCTCCTTTTGCGACTCACAATATATTACGATTAGTCGAATTTCTTAGTTATCAATATCTTACGACTACACTTCTTCCTTAGTTATTATGCTAATACGGTTGCCTCCTTTCTCTTTCGAATACGATTAGATCATTCATTTGATCTAAATCTTCTGTGCACAGGTCCCACACATGGTTCTCAATCTAGTCTAACTAAGTCACGTATTAGGGGCTTATCATCCGCTATTAGATATTCTTATGTTTTCAACACGTATGTCGATTAGATAACCTTTCTAGTTTCTTAATTATGTCCCTAATATTTTATCATGTGTTCTCCTTTTGCGATTCATAGAACAGTTAGTCAATTTCTTGGCCCCCAATATCGAACGATCGCAACTTCTTCCTTACTCGTAAAGCAAGTTTGATTGGCCTCATTTCTCAATTCTTTTGCAAATGCTATTATATGATTTATTAGACTAAGAAATTCTAAATCTTCAAGGAATTGGTCCAGCCGCATGGTTCTTAATCCATTCTTATTGAAACATATTTATGTTCTTTTCTTGTGAAATTTGATCTCGTATCTTTTCCAAATTTGCTATGATTGGAACTCCTCTCATATTTCATAATCTTACAAGACTAATCTCCTTTCTTTGTTCTGAATTGCATATTTTATGTCTCCTTTTGTTGTTCATTGTATAGCTTGATTAGTCGTATTTCTTAGTTCACAATATTGTACGATTATCACTACTGCCTTTGTCATTATACAAGGTGTAATTGGCTTCATTTCTCCGTTATTTTCAAATAAGGAAGATAATGATCTTTTGTTCAAAGTCTTTTTCAATTTGAACTGATTCTTGGTTCTAAATCTAGCATAATTATATCACATTTTACGTTGTTATCATGAGTTATTTGAACTTATTATGTTTCTAATTGTATTTTGTTGGGAACTCCTTTCTTGTTTCTTAATCTTATGCGACTTGATCCCTTCAGTTATTAGTATTTAATCTTGGACGATTTGTCCCCTTTCTTAGTTCTCAATATCGCACGAGTACAACTCCTTCCACTGTGATTAAGCAGGTATACTTGGCGTCATTTCTCGCGTATTTCTTCCAAACGTAAGATATTATATTTTAGTTCTTATTCTTTTATGCATAGTTATCTCTCATGGTTCTTAATTTGGCCAAATCAAATCGCATTTTAAGTTATTATCTTGAGATACGAGATTTACTTTTATAAAAACTCCTGTTCTATTTTTAATCTGACATGACTCGATCATTTTGTTACTTCTTATTCATGTACTATTAGATCTCCTTTACTGTGTCATAATATAGTACGATTAGACCCTTTCTTTCTTCTCAATATCATACTATTACAATTTCCTCCTTAATCATTGTGCAGGCAGAATTAATAGGCCTCATTTCTGAGTTATTTTTCTTATACGATTAGATAATCTCTTAATTATAAATCTTTAATGAATACGGACCCGCTCTTCGGGGTTCTTTTGAAATCTAATGCGACTACTTCTCCTTTATTAGTTCTCAGTCTTGTTTGATTGTTGTATCTCCTTTTGCGACTCACAATATATTACGATTAGTCGAATTTCTTAGTTCTCAATATCTTACGACTACACTTCTTCCTTAGTTATTAAGCTAATACGGTTGCCTCCGTTCTCTTTCGAATGCGATTAGATCATTTATTTGATCTAAATCTTCTGTTCACAGGTCCCACACATGGTTCACAATCTAGTCTAACTAAGTCACGTATTAGGGGCTTATCTTCCGTTATTAGATATTCTTATCTTTTCAACACGTATGTCGATTAGATAACCTTTCTAGTTTCTTAATTATGTCCCTAATATTTTATCATGAGTTCTCCCTTTGTGATTCATAGAACAGTTAGTCAATTTCTTGGCTCTCAATATCGAACGATCGCAACGTCTTCCTTACTCGTAAAGCAAGTTTGATTGGCCTCATTTCTCAATTCTTTTGCAAATGTTAAGAAATATTAGATGATGTATTAGTTCTAAATCTTCAAGGAATAGGTCCAGCCGCATGGTTCTCAATCCTTGATTATTGAAACATATTTATTTTCTTACCTTGTGAAATTTGATCTCGTATCTTTTCCAAATGTGCTATGATTCATAATCTTACTAGACTAATCTCCTTTCTTTGTTCTGAATTGCATATGTTATATCTCCTTTTGTTCTTCATTGTATAGCTCGATTAGTCGCATTTCTTAGTTCTCAATATTGTAAGATTATCACTTCTTCCTTTGTCATTATACAAGGTGTAATTGGCTTCATTTCTCAGTTTTTTTCAAACAAGATTTAGATAATCATCTTTTGTTCAATGTGTTTTTCAATTTGAACTGATTAAAAGTTATTAAGAACTAATTAAATCACACTTTACGTTCTTAGATTTGGCCAAATCAAATCGCATTTTGATTTCTTATCTTCTGTTACGAGATTTAATTTAATAAGAACTCCTGTTCTATTTCTTAATCTGATACATGACTCGATCTACTTTGTTAGTTCTTAATCCTGTACGATTAGATCTCTCCTTACAGATTTAGAAATGTGTAATATAGTACGATTAGACCCTTTCTTTCTTCTCAATATCGTACTATTACGATTTCTTCCATAATCATTGTGCAGGCATAATTAATAGGCCTCATTTCTTAGTTCTTTTTCTTATACGATTAGATAATCTCTTAATTATAAATTTTTAATGAATACGGACCCGCTCTTGGTTCTTTTGAAATCTAATGCGACTACTTCTCCTTTATTAGTTCTCAATCTTGTTTGATTGTTGTATCTCCTTTCGCGACTCACAATATAATACGATTAGTCAACTTTCTTAGTTCTCAATATCTTACGACTACACTTCTTCCTTAGTTATTAAGATAATACGGTAGCCTCCGTTCTCTTTCGAATGCGATTAGATCATTCATTTGATCTAAATCTTCTGTGCACAGGTCCCACACATGGTTCTCAATCTAGTCTAACTAAGTCACGTACTAGGGAGCTTATCATCCGTTATTAGATATTCTTATCTTTTCAACACGTATGTCGATTAGATAACCTTTCTAGTTTCTTAATTATCTCCCTAATATTTTATCATGTGTTCCGCTTTTGCGATTCATAGAACAGTTAGTCAATTTCTTGGCCCCCAATATCGAACGATCGCAACTTCTTCCTTACTCGTAAAGCAAGTTTGATTGGCCTCATTTCTCAATTCTTTTGCAAATGCTATTATATGATTTATTAGTTCTAAATCTTCAAGGAAAAGGTCCAGCCGCGTGGTTCTTAATCCATTCTTATTGAAACATATTTATGTTCTTTTCTTGTGAAATTTGATCTCGTATCTTTTCCAAATTTGCTATGATTGGAACTCCTCTCATATTTCATAATCTTACAAGACTAATCTCCTTTCTTTGTTCTAAATTGCATATTTTATGTCTTCTTTTGTTGTTCATTGTATAGCTTGATTAGTCGTATTTCTTAGTTCGCAATATTGTACGATTAAATCACTACTGCCTTTGTCATTATACAGGGTGTAATTGGCTTCATTTCTCCGTTATTTTTAAGGTTAGATAATGATCTTTTGTTCAAAGTCTTTTTCAATTTGAACTGATTCTTGGTTCTAAATCTAGCATAATTATATCACATTTTACGTTGTTATCATGAGTTATTTGAACTTATTATGTTTCTAATTGTATTTTGTTGGGAACTCCTTTCTTGTTTCTTAATCTTATGCGACTTGATCCCAGTTATTTGTATCAAATTAAGAAGATTTGTATAACTATGCATAAAAGAATAAGAACTAAAATATATCGAGTACAACTCCTTCCACTGTGATTAAGCAGGTATACTTATCATGAGATGCATATTTCTAAGAAACCATCATATTATATTTTAGTTCTAATTCTTTTATGCATAGTTATCTCTCATGGTTCTTAATTTGGCCAAATCAAATCGCATTTTAAGTTATTATCTTGAGATACGAGATTTACTTTTATAAAAACTCCTGTTCTATTTCTTAATCTGACATGACTAGATCATTTTGTTACTTCTTATTCATGTACGATTAGATCTCCTTTACTGTGTCATAATATAGTATAATTAGACACATCTTAGATCTCAAAAGATACTATTACCGTATCCTTCATTGTGCAGCATAATTAATAGGCCTCAAACTTGAGTTATTTTTCTTATACGATTAGATAATCTCTTAATTATAAATCTTTAATGAATACGGACCCGCTCTTGGTTCTTTTGAAATCTAATGCGACTACTTCTCCTTTATTAGTTCTCAGTCTTGTTTGATTGTTGTATCTCCTTTTGCGACTCACAATATATTACGATTAGTCGAATTTCTTAGTTCTCAAGAGACGATCTAACTTCTTCCTTAGTTATTAAGCTAATACGGTTGCCTCCGTTCTCTTTCGAATGCTATTAGATCATTTATTAGATCTAAATCTTCTGTTCACATTCCCACACATGGTTCTCTGATTAGTCTAACTAAGTCAGTCCTAATACGTGAATTAGATGGGCTTATCTTCCGTTATTAGATATTCTTATCTTTTCAACACGTATGTCGATTAGATAACCTTTCTAGTTTCTTAATTATGTCCCTAATATTTTATCATGAGTTCTCCCTTTGTGATTCATAGAACAGTTAGTCAATTTCTTGGCTCTCAATATCGAACGATCGCAACGTCTTCCTTACTCGTAAAGCAAGTTTGATTGGCCTCATTTCTCAATTCTTTTGCAAATGTTATTAGATGATCTATTAGAACTAAATCTTCAAGGAATAGGTCCAGCCGCATGGTTCTCAATCCCTTCTTATTGAAACATATTTATTTTCTTACCTTGTGAAATTTGATCTCGTATCTTTTCCAAATGTGCTATGATTGGAACTCCTTCCATATTTCATAATCTTACTAGACTAATCTCCTTTCTTTGTTCTGAATTGCATATGTTATATCTCCTTTTGTTCTACATTGTATAGCTCGATTAGTCGCATTTCTTAGTTCTCAATATTGCTACGATTATCACTTCTTCCTTTGTCATTATACAAGGTGTAATTGGCTTCATTTCTCAGTTCTTTTCAAACAAGGTTAGATAATCATCTTTTGTTCAATGTGTTTTTCAATTTGAACTGATTCTTGGTTATTAATCTAGCATAATTAAATCACATTTTACGTTCTTAATTTGGCCAAATCAAATCGTATTTTGATTTCTTATCTTCTGTTACGAGATTTAATTTAATAAGAACTCCTGTTCTATTTTTTAATCTGATATGACTAGATCTACTTTGTTAGTTCTTAATCCTGTACGATTAGATCTCTCTTTTACTGTGTCATAATATAGTACGATTAGACCCTTTCTTTCTTCTCAATATCTTACTATTACGATTTCTTCCATAATCATTGTGCAGGCATAATTAATAGGCCTCATTTCTTAGTTCTTTTTCTTATACGATTATATAATCTCTTAATTATAAATTTTTAATGAATACGGACCCGCTCTTGGTTCTTTTGAAATCTAATTATAGCGACTACTTCTCCTTTATTAGTTCTCAATCTTGTTTGATTGTTGTATCTCCTTTCGCGACTCACAATATAATACGATTAGTCAACTTTCTTAGTTCTCAATATCTTACGACTACACTTCTTCCTTAGTTATTAAGATAATACGGTAGCCTCCGTTCTCTTTCGAATGCGATTAGATCATTCATTTGATCTAAATCTTCTGTGCACAGGTCCCACACATGGTTCTCAATCTAGTCTAACTAAGTCACGTATTAGGGGCTTATCATCCGTTATTAGATATTCTTATCTTTTCAACACGTATGTCGATTAGATAACCTTTCTAGTTTCTTAATTATCTCCCTAATATTTTATCATGTGTTCCGCTTTTGCGATTCATAGAACAGTTAGTCAATTTCTTGGCCCCCAATATCGAACGATCGCAACTTCTTCCTTACTCGTAAAGCAAGTTTGATTGGCCTCATTTCTCAATTCTTTTCCAAATGCTATTATATGATTTATTAGTTCGTAAATCTTCAAGGAATAGGTCCAGCCGCATGGTTCTTAATCCATTCTTATTGAAACATATTTATGTTCTTTTCTTGTGAAATTTGATCTCGTATCTTTTCCAAATTTGCTATGATTGGAACTCCTCTCATATTTCATAATCTTACAAGACTAATCTCCTTTCTTTGTTATGAATTGCATATTTAATGTCTCCTTTTGTTGTTCATTGTATAGCTTGATTAGTCGTATTTCTTAGTTCGCAATATTGTACGATTATCACTACTGCCTTTGTCATTATACAAGGTGTAATTGGCTTCATTTCTCCGTTAGTTTCAAATAAGGTTAGATAATGATCTTTTGTTCAAAGTCTTTTTCAATTTGAACTGATTCTTGGTTCTAAATCTAGCATAATTATATCACATTTTACGTTGTTATCATGAGTTATTTGAACTTATTATGTTTCTAATTGTATTTTGTTGGGAACTCCTTTCTTGTTTCTTAATCTTATGCGACTTGATCCCATCGTTATTAGTATTTAGAAGGACGATTTGTCCCCTTTCTTAGTTGCTTTATCGAGTAAGGACTCCTTCCACTGTGATTAAGCAGGTATACATAGGTGACTAGAGAGGCTGTCTCATATACACGCGTATTTCTTCCAAACCATCATATTATATTTTAGTTCTTATTCTTTTATGCATAGTTATCTCTCATGGTTCTTAATTTGGCCAAATCAAATCGCATTTTAAGTTCTTATCTTGAGATACGAGATTTACTTTTATAAAAACTCCTGTTCTATTTCTTAATCTGACATGACTCGATCATTTTGTTACTTCTTATTCATGTACGATTAGATCTCCTTTACTGTGTCATAATATAGTACGATTAGACCCTTTCTTTCTTCTCAATATCATACTATTACAATTTCCTCCTTAATCATTGTGCAGGCAGAATTAATAGGCCTCATTTCTGAGTTATTTTTCTTATACGATTAGATAATCTCTTAATTATAAATCTTTAATGAATACGGACCCGCTCTTGGTTCTTTTTTGAAATCTAATGCGACTACTTCTCCTTTATTAGTTCTCAGTCTTGTTTGATTGTTGTATCTCCTTTTGCGACTCACAATATATTACGATTAGTCGAGAACCGAAACTCTCCTCCTTCTCTCTAAAACCTCTCCCTCTCTCTAGTTTTTTTCCTTGAATCTTTGCAATGGCCGAGGGTGATGCCCTCCAGCCTATTGCTGGGGGGCAAGCTAAATCATTTGCACAAGCTTTATTGGGTAAAACAATCGACGTACAACCAGAACAACCTCTGAAAAAGCTTCAATCCTACAAGGGAGAGCCAGTCTTCTTCTCCGATGATGAAATTCAAAAGCTGGCTGCTCCATTTAAACACACTTTGGTTGGTCATTTCCCGCGAGGCAAGCCTAACATGGAATTACTCCGCAAAAGTTTCCACACTATTGGTTTCAAAGGTAACTTCACAAGAGGGCTACATACATGGTGAAAAAGATAAGAATCTTCTAATGTAAAGCCGAATCATTATACACAGGTAATGTAATCCTGTCTCTTATACACATGGTTCATCAATGGTTTACGTCATGCGTGTTCTTAAATGGCACCCTCTTTTCACGCCGGAGATATAACCTTGCAATTCAGAACAAAGAAAGGAGATTAGGGCCTCCCAGTCTTCTACAATAAACACTCCATTTTTAGCATCGTACAAGCGTTGGTACGCCACTAAAGTTGGACTTGGCTACCCGCAATTTCACTCGGCCGAACACTGCTAAGGTCTGTGTAGAAGTTGATCTACTTGCAATTTTACCTTCGCGAGTTTGGATTGGTGTTGGTACGAATGGAAGATGGCAGAAAATCAGCTATGAAAATTTGCCAAGTTACTATACAAATTGTCACAAAATTGGTCATGCATCATTCTGATTGTAGATCCAGCCGGCAAGACCTGTCCATCAAACCAGCATCTCCAGCAGCAAACCATCCCAAAAAACGTCCCACAACCCCATCAAACACAAAAGGCTACCAAAAAATGGACTCCACTTCCTAGCACGGACCCGGGCCCCTCGGGTACAAAGCCACCAAATTCACATCTTCCAACAGCTGCGGAGGAGTTGATCACTCTGGCAGAACCACCACCACCACCACCACGGCTGCAAGAGGAGATCCCCGCATCTCTAACCACCCCACCAGTTCAAATTTTGAATTCCTTGCAGATAGGAGCTGCAATACCAGATTCGGTTATGGATCCCTTGGAGATAGGAACAACCTTCTCGATTGATAATCCTAACCTCCTCAACAATGCTGAAGATGTGTTGACCAAGTCAATAGAGGACACAACAAATGTGGAGCTGCCTTTGGTTCAAACTTGCATTTGGGCAATTTGTACCAAATTTGGAAACTGTCCAAATGCTAGGACTGTCTCTTATACACATCTAGATGTGTATAAGAGACATGTCATCCATTGCACATGAAAAATTTATGCATGCAAACCGTGGCCATGGATGACTCCTCCATTCCTCATGCAACAATTATGGCTGAACTACCATGCTATTTCTCGGAGGGCGAATCACCCCATGCACACACATGCAGCACATGACAAGGTTGGCTTGAATCTCCCGCTCAAGCAACCGGTGAGTCAACCTTGTCCAAAAGGA
Organism: Cinchona pubescens; assembly: GCA_025175665.1. Taxonomy (NCBI): domain Eukaryota; kingdom Viridiplantae; phylum Streptophyta; class Magnoliopsida; order Gentianales; family Rubiaceae; genus Cinchona; species Cinchona pubescens. The sequence continues at coordinate 4,597,672 of JANKKI010000232.1, forward strand.
AAAGTTATACGTCTAGATTGTGTATATGCCAAGGCCTATCTCTTATACTCCAGATGTTTGTGTCTAATCTGTCCCTCTCTCCTCATTGTTAATGGATAGTGTTTTAGCTTGGAATATAAGAGGAATAGGTAATAAACCTTCCATTCGTAGGTTAAAGTTGCTAGTTACACAAAACAGAATAAACATTCTTGCTTTAATGGAGCCTATGGTGGACAAAGCAAGGATTTCTCTTTTTGCCCACAAGTTAGGGTTTGATTGTTGTCAATCTAACTCTAACGGGAAGATTTGGGTTTTTTGGAATAAGGGGTCCGTCCTCACCCACTTTTAGTTTCTGATCAACTTTTTCATGTTTCTTGCTCCTTACCATCCTACCATACAACTGTGGAAATCTCTTTCATTTATGCAAAGTGTACTAAGGCTGAAAGATACGAGAACTTTGGGAGGCCCTCCGGACTATCCAACCTCACTCTCCATGGCTGGTTGGGGGAGATTTCAATGTCATTTCCAGCTCGGATGAATACAAAGGTGGCAGCTCACTCGATGTTGAAGCCATGACGGAATTTAATGACTGCCTTCAAGATTGTGGTTTGATGGACATTGCCTTCCAAGGTTGCAAATATACCTGCAGGGGCATCAGGATGCTTTATACACATGTGGAAAAGATTGGACCGGTTCGTATGCAACAATGAATTCCTGCCTCTGCCTTCCGCAACATTAACGTTGAACACCTCATCAAGACGTGCTCGGATCATTCACCTCTCCTTATCAAAGTGTCAAACGACGTTACAACAGGCCCAAAGCCATTTAAATTCTTAAACATGTGGACTAAGCATAAAGATTTTTTGCAGGTAGTGGAAAAAATTGGTCTTTACATTGTGTTGGACCGCCTCTCTTCATCTTTGCTTGCAAGCTCAAACGATTGAAAGCGGAGCTGACACATGTGTAAAAATTGGAACCGTACGGTGTTTGGGAATGTTTTTTCCAAAGTTCAAGCAGCTGAACGGGAGGTACATGTAAAGGAGGAGACTTTACTGCAGCAACAAAATCCAAACAATCAATTGGCATTATCTCATGCACAAGCGATTCACAGCCGATGCCTTGCCGAAGAGGAAATGTTTTGGCGCCAAAAAGCGGGGATAAAGTGGTTAAAGGAAGGTGACCATAATACCACCTTCTTCCATTCTGCACTTATGGCCAAGAAACAACGTATTGCGGATCTGGCGCCATTAAAGTTCCTCTTGTTTGGACTGAAGATATACAACGCATTGAAGCAGAGGGGATTAATTTTTTCCAACATCTCTTATCGTGTAATGAACCAACGGTGATAGATCACACTTTGTTAGATACTCTTCCCACGATAATCTCCAATGCGGACAATCAACTCTTGCTAGCTGAACTCACCACTAAGGAGTTAAAAGAGGCGGTTTTCTCCCTCAATCCGGATGGAGCAGCGGACATTGATGGATATAATGGTTTTTTCTTCTCCTTTTGCTGGGATATTATTCATGGGGATCTTTTCAATGCTGTAGGTGCATTCTTGAAGGGGGCAACACTGCCACGTATGTTCACCAGTACCCTCATTACTTTAATCCCGAAAGTTGCGAATGGCTTTAAGCCAGCACCTTAGATCTGTCTCTTCTATGTACTTTCTTCAACAAAGTGTGTACAAAGATTTTGGCTACAGCTCATCCACTATCATGCCCAAACTTATTTCCCCCGAACAAGGTGCTTATGTCCCAGGTAGAGAAATTGCAGATAATATTCTTCTAGCCCAAGAGATGGTAGAGTTCTTAAACAGGAAAACAAGAGGTGGTAATTTGATCATCAAGTTGGACCTCGCAAAAGCTTTTGATAGACTATCTTGGTCTTTTTTATATGCAATTCTAAGGAGGTTTGGTTTTGCTGAAAATTGGATCTCCTTAGTGAAGAAAAGTCTGGAATATTGTTGGTTTTCTGCTTCCCCCTAATTTTCTTAATTATGATGGAGCCTTTCTCCCGTGGTTTGAAGGATCAATTTCGCATTGGGAAAATTTCTGAGTTTGCTCTTCCGAGGTCATGCCCTACCATCTCTCACTTGGCTTATGCGGATGATGTAGTAATCTTTACAAGGGGAGAAGCGAATTCAATACGTAATCTCATGGCTTTCATTTCAAGGTTTGAGACATCCTCTGGGCAGCTTTGCAACAATGCAAAAGATCTTTTATTTGTCCAAGACATCCTCCTGTCTCTTATACACATCTAGATGTGTATAAGAGTCAGGTTGTAAGAAAATCCCTACCATTCATATATTTGGGATGCCCTATCCAAAACCAAAAATGATGCATGAAAATTTGTGAGCCAATGATAGAGAAAGTGACACAACGCATTCATGGCTGGCAATGGCGATTTCTCTCTCGTATCTGGAGGACGGCTAATTCTCATCAAACATGTGTTGAGTAGCATCCCAATCTTTCTTATGGCAGTTCTCGCTCCTCCATTTTCAGTCCTTAAGGAGTTAGAAAGGCAATTTGCGGGTTTCTTTTGGGGCAATTCGGAAGGGGTTTCAAAACGCCATTGGATAGCATGGTCTACCATTTGTCAACCAACATCCTCCAATGGTCTTGGTATAACTCCATTAGCGGCTGTTGTGCATGGTTTCAGCAAGAAATTATGGTGGAAGTTTCGAAAAGGCCATTCCTTATGGAGTTCCTTCCTCCATGGACGATATTTAAACCGCTGCCTTCATCCTTGTGTAGCTCAAGAAACCTGGAGACTCATTTACATGGAAACGAATGCTGCGTGTTCGTGATTCGGCAGAGCAAAATATGTTTTTTCTCACCCGAATGCCAACTCCTCATTCGGTTTGATACATCCCTGTCTCTTATACACATCTAGATGTGTATAAGAGACAGGCAATCATGTCATCCGTTGGGAGAAGAGAGTTTAACAATTTCCACATAAAATGGAGATCTATCAGTTATGGACGTCTCTTATTCCATCTAGATGTGCTTAATAACATTTGGAATTGTATTAAAGACTTTTTCAATTTGAACGGATTCAGATTCGGACAAGCTCATTTGGACCCTTACATCCAACGGCTCTTTCTCTATCTCATCCACCTACTCGCCAATGGCTCAATCATTCACTAGACAAATGATTTGGGATAAGAGACTCCAACTGAAGATCTCCATCTTTATGTGGAAATTGTTAAACTCTCGACTCCCAACGGATGACATGATTGCCAAGATAGGCATCCCATTACCATCTAAATGCCGCTTTTGTAACAATGAAGAATCTGCCAACCATCTCTTTGTGGTATGTACTTTGGCAACACAAGTTTTGAGTTATTTCGAAGAGTGGTTTGATAAGGAGAGGTGCCCAGATCCGAGCACGTCTTGATGAGGTGTTCATGGTGGTGGGTTGCACATGGAAGATTCTCCCATGTAATGATTAGACTGTCAGATCTTTGATGGTTTGGCGGCAGGAGGAGGCATCATTAGAAACCACTATGGACATTGCATCAAGGCCTTTTCCAATGGATACTCTTCTCAAACCAATTTGAAGGCTGAGATTCTGGCCCTTGTAGATGGCCTAAAAATGTGTTTCTCTCTACACCTATGGGCTGTGGAGGTAGAAATGGACTCTCTATTGATTTCTTTCAACCTAGATTATCGTTAATATCATAAAAGGACTGTCCGCGCCACCATGGAGCATTGACCATGGAACTCCAGCTCATCAAACGGCTCATAGAAGGCAGAACTATTTCATTCTCACATGTATTTAGGGAAACAAATCAAGTAGCTGATAGGTTAGCAAATAAGGGCATTGTTACGCCCACGTATGTTGAATATGATCCGGATACCATTCCCTCCCATGTGAAAGGTTTGGTTATCACGGATGCCAAGGGACTTCCCTACATTCGCCATTGTAAATCTTGAGCTTTTTCTAATAAATCTAAACCTTTTTGGGTGATTGCATAAAAAAAAAAAATATATTACGATTAGTCGAATTTCTTAGTTCTCAATATCTTACGACTACACTTCTTCCTTAGTTATTAAGCTAATACGGTTGCCTCCGTTCTCTTTCGAATGCGATTAGATCATAATAACGAATCTAAAACTTGATTAGGGAAATGTGATTGGTTCTCAATCTAGTCTAACTAAGTCACGTATTAGGGGCTTATCTTCCGTTATTAGATATTCTTATCTTCTCAACACGTATGTCGATTAGATAACCTTTCTAGTTTCTTAATTATGTCCCTAATATTTTATCATGAGTTCTCCCTTTGTGATTCATAGAACAGTTAGTCAATTTCTTGGCCCTCAATATCGAACGATCGCAACGTCTTCCTTACTCGTAAAGCAAGTTTGATTGGCCTCATTTCTCAATTCTTTTGCAAATGTTATTAGATGATGTATTAGTTCTAAATCTTCAAGGAATAGGTCCAGCCGCATGGTTCTCAATCCCTTCTTATTGAAACATATTTATTTTCTTACCTTGTGAAATTTGATCTCGTATCTTTTCCAAATGTGCTATGATTGGAACTCCTTCCATATTTCATAATCTTACTAGACTAATCTCCTTTCTTTGTTCTGAATTGCATATGTTATATCTCCTTTTGTTCTTCATTGTATAGCTCGATTAGTCGCATTTCTTAGTTCTCAATATTGTACGAAAAGAAGATTATCACTTCTTCCTTTGTCATTATACAAGGTGTAATTGGCTTCATTTCTCAGTTCTTTTCAAACAAGGTTAGATAATCATCTTTTGTTCAATGTGTTTTTCAATTTGAACTGATTCTTGGTTATTAATCTAGCATAATTAAATCACATTTTACGTTCTTAATTTGGCCAAATCAAATAGCATTTTGATTTCTTATCTTCTGTTACGAGATTTAATTTAATAAGAACTCCTGTTCTATTTTTTAATCTGATATGACTCGATCTACCTTGTTAGTTCTTAATCTGCATTTATTAGATCTCTCCTTTACTGTGTCGCGTAATATAGTACGATTAGACCCTTTCTTTCTTCTCAATATCGTACTATTACGATTTAATCAATAATCATTGTGCAGGCATAATTAATAGGCCTCATTTCTTAGTTCTTTTTCTTATACGATTAGATAATCTCTTAATTATAAATTTTTAATGAATACGGACCCGCTCTTGGTTCTTTTGAAATCTAATAGATGAGCGACTACTTCTTCTTTATTAGTTCTCAATCTTGTTTGATTGTTGTATCTCCTTTCGCGACTCACAATATAATACGATTAGTCGACTTTCTTAGTTCTCAATATCTTACGACTACACTTCTTCCTTAGTTATTAAGATAATACGGTAGCCTCCGTTCTCTTTCGAATGCGACTAGATCATTCATTTGATCTAAATCTTCTGTGCACAGGTCCCACACATGGTTCTCAATCTAGTCTAACTAAGTCACGTATTAGGGCTTATCATCCGTTATTAGATATTCTTATCTTTTCAACACGTATGTCGATTAGATAACCTTTCTAGTTTCTTAATTATCTCCCTAATATTTTATCATGTGTTCCGCTTTTGCGATTCATAGAACAGTTAGTCAATTTCTTGGCCCCCAATATCGAACGATCGCAACTTCTTCCTTACTCGTAAAGCAAGTTTGATTGGCCTCATTTCTCAATTCTTTTGCAAATGCTATTATATGATTTATTAGTTCTAAACTCTTCAAGGAATAGGTCCAGCCGCATGGTTCTTAATCCATTCTTATTGAAACATATTTATGTTCTTTTCTTGTGAAATTTGCTCTCGTATCTTTTCCAAATTTGCTATGATTGGAACTCCTCTCATATTTCATAATCTTACAAGACTAATCTCCTTTCTTTGTTCTGAATTGCATATTTAATGTCTCCTTTTGTTGTTCATTGTATAGCTTGATTAGTCGTATTTCTTAGTTCGCAATATTGTACGATTATCACTACTGCCTTTGTCATTATACAAGGTGTAATTGGCTTCATTTCTCCGTTATTTTCAAATAAGGTTAGATAATGATCTTTTGTTCAAAGTCTTTTTCAATTTGAACTGATTCTTGGTTCTAAATCTAGCATAATTATATCACATTTTACGTTGTTATCATGAGTTATTTGAACTTATTATGTTTCTAATTGTATTTTGTTGGGAACTCCTTTCTTGTTTCTTAATCTTATGCGACTTGATCCCAGTTACTGTTTAGTATTTAATCTTGGACGATTTGTCCCCTTTCTTAGTTCTCAATATCGTACGAGTACAACTCCTTCCACTGTGATTAAGCAGGTATACTTGGCCTCATTTCTCGCGTATTTCTTCCAAACCATCATATTATATTTTAGTTCTTATTCTTTTATGCATAGTTATCTCTCATGGTTCTTAATTTGGCCAAATCAAATCGCATTTTAAGTTCTTATCTTGAGATACGAGTTTTACTTTTATAAAAACTCCTGTTATATTTCTTAATCTGACATGACTCGATCATTTTGTTACTTCTTATTCATGTACGATTAGATCTCCTTTACTGTGTCATAATATAGTACGATTAGACCCTTTCTTTCTTCTCAATATCATACTATTACAATTTCCTCCTTAATCATTGTGCAGCAGAATTAATAAGCCTCATTTCTGAGTTATTTTTCTTATACGATTAGATAATCTCTTAATTATAAATCTTTAATGAATACGGACCCGCTCTTGGTTCTTAAAGTTCGCATTGAAATCTAATGCGACTACTTCTCCTTTATTAGTTCTAAGTCTTGTTTGATTGTTGTATCTCCTTTTGCGACTCACAATATATTACGATTAGTCGAATTTCTTAGTTATCACATATCTTACGTGTATACACTTCTTCCTTAGTTATTAAGCTAATACGGTTGCCTCCGTTCTCTTTCGAATGCGATTACATCATTGTATTTGATCTAAATCTTCTGTTCACAGGTCCCACACATGGTTCACAATCTAGTCTAACTAAGTCACGTTATAGGGGCTTATCTTCCGTTATTAGATATTCTTATCTTTTCAACACGTATGTCGATTAGATAACCTTTCTAGTTTCTTAATTATGTCCCTAATATTTTATCATGAGTTCTCCCTTTGTGATTCATAGAACAGTTAGTCAATTTCTTGGCTCTCAATATCGAACGATCGCAACGTCTTCCTTACTCGTAAAGCAAGTTTGATTGGCCTCATTTCTCAATTCTTTTGCAAATGTTATTAGATGATATTAGATAGTATTAGTTCTAAATCTTCAAGGAATAGGTCCAGCCGCATGGTTCTCAATCCCTTCTTATTGAAACATATTTATTTTCTTACCTTGTGAAATTTGATCTCGTATCTTTTCCAAATGTGCTATGATTGGAACTCCTTCCATATTTCATAATCTTACTAGACTAATCTCCTTTCTTTGTTCTGAATTGCATATGTTATATCTCCTTTTGTTCTACATTGTATAGCTCGATTAGTCGCATTTCTTAGTTCTCAATATTGTACGATTATCACTTCTTCCTTTGTCATTATACAAGGTGTAATTGGCTTCATTTCTCAGTTCTTTTCAAACAAGGTTAGATAATCATCTTTTGTTCAATGTGTTTTTCAATTTGAACTGATTCTTGGTTATTAATCTAGCATAATTAAATCACATTTTACGTTCTTAATTTGGACAAATCAAATCGCATTTTGATTTCTTATCTTCTGTTACGAGATTTAATTTAATAAGAACTCCTGTTCTATTTTTTACTAAAATCTGTTAATCTGATATGACTCGATCTACTTTGTTAGTTCTTAATCCTGTACGATTAGATCTCTCCTTTACTGTGTCATAATATAGTACGATTAGACCCTTTCTTTCTTCTCAATATCGTACTATTACGATTTCTTCCATAATCATTGTGCAGGCATAATTAATAGGCCTCATTTCTTAGTTCTTTTTCTTATACGATTAGATAATCTCTTAATTATAAATTTTTAATGAATACGGACCCGCTCTTGGTTCTTTTGAAATATAATGCGACTACTTCTCCTTTATTAGTTCTCAATCTTGTTTGATTGTGGTATCTCCTTTCGTGACTCACAATATAATACGATTAGTCTACTTTTTTAGTTCTCAATATCTTACGACTACACTTCTTCCTTAGTTATTAAGATAATACGGTAGCCTCCGTTCTCTTTCGAATGCGATTAGATCATTCATTTGATCTAAATCTTCTGTGCACAGGTCCCACACATGGTTCTCAATCTAGTCTAACTAAGTCACGTATTAAATATAGGGGCTTATCATCCGTTATTAGATATTCTTATCTTTTCAACACGTATGTCGATTAGATAACCTTTCTAGTTTCTTAATTATCTCTCTAATATTTTATCATGTGTTCCGCTTTTGCGATTCATAGAACAGTAAGTCAATATCTTGGCCCCCAATATCGAACGATCGCAACTTCTTCTTTACTCGTAAAGTAAGTTTGATTGGCCTCATTTCTCAATTCTTTTGCAAATGCTATTATATGATTTATTAGTTCTAAATCTTCAAGGAATAGGTCCAGCCGCATGGTTCTTAATCCATTCTTATTGAAACATATTTATGTTCTTTTCTTGTGAAATTTGATCTCGTATCTTTTCCAAATTTGCTATGATTGGAACTCCTCTCATATTTCATAATCTTACAAGACTAATCTCCTTTCTTTGTTATGAATTGCATATTTAATGTCTCCTTTTGTTGTTCATTGTATAGCTTGATTAGTCGTATTTCTTAGTTCGCAATATTGTACATGATTATCACTACTGCCTTTGTCATTATACAAGGTGTAATTGGCTTCATTTCTCCGTTATTTTCAAATAAGGTTAGATAATGATCTTTTGTTCAAAGTCTTTTTCAATTTGAACCGATTCTTGGTTCTAAATCTAGCATAATTATATCACATTTTACGTTGTTATCATGAGTTATTTGAAATTATTATGTTTCTAATTGTATTTTGTTGGGAACTCCTTTCTTGTTTCTTAATCTTATGCGACTTGATCCCAGTTATTAGTATTTAATCTTGGACGATTTGTCCCCTTTCTTAGTTCTCAATATCGTACGAGTACAACTCCTTCCACTGTGATTAAGCAGGTATACTTGGCCTCATTTCTCGCGTATTTCTTCCAAACCATCATATTATATTTTAGTTCTTATTCTTTTATGCATAGTTATCTCTCATGGTTCTTAATTTGGCCAAATCAAATCGCATTTTAAGTTCTTATCTTGAGATACGAGATTTACTTTTATAAAAACGATCCTGTTCTATTTCTTAATCTGACATGACTCGATCATTTTGTTACTTCTTATCATGTACGATTAGATCTCCTTTACTGTGAGATAATATAGTACGATTAGACCCTTTCTTTCTTCTCAATATCATACTATTACAATTTCCTCCTTAATCATTGTGCAGGCATAATTAATAGGCCTCATTTCTGAGTTATTTTTCTTATACGATTAGATAATCTCTTAATTATAAATCTTTAATGAATACTGACCCGCTCTTGGTTCTTTTGAAATCTAATGCGACTACTTCTCCTTTATTAGTTCTCAATCTTGTTTGATTGTCCTATCTCCTTTTGCGACTCACAATATATTACGATTAGTCGACTTTCTTAGTTCTCAATATCTTTCGACTACACTTCTTCCTTAGTTATTAAACTAATACGGTTGCCTCCGTTCTCTTTCGAATGCGATTAGATCATTCATTTCATCTAAATCTTCTATGCACGGGTCCCACACATGGTTCTCAATCTATAGACGTCTAACTAAGTCACGTATTAGGGGCTTATCATCCGTTATTAGATATTCTTATCTTTTCAACACGTATGTCGATTAGATAACCTTTCTAGTTTCTTAATTATGTCCCTAATATTTTATCATGTGTTCACCATTTGCGATTCATAGAACAGTTAGTCAATTTCTTGGCCCTCAATATCGAACGATCTCAACTTCTTCCTTACTCGTAAAGCAAGTTTGATTGGCCTTATTTCTCAATTCTTTTGCAAATGCTATTAGATGATGTATTAGTTCTAAATCTTCAAGGAATAGGTCGAGCCGCAAGGTTCTGAATCCATTCTTATTGAAACATATTTATGATCTTTCCTTGTGAAATTTGATCTCGTATCTTTTCCAAATGTGCTATGATTGGAACTCCTCTCATATTTCATATTCTTACACGACTAATCTCCTTTCTTTGTTCTGAATTGCATATGTTATGTCTCCTTTTGTTGTTCATTGTATAGCTCGATTAGTCGCATTTCCTTAGTTCTCAATATTGTACGATTATCACTTCTTCCTTTGTCATTATACGAGGTGAAATTGGCTTCATTTCTTAGTTCATTTTCAAATAAGCTTAGCTAATCATCTTTTGTTCACTTTTTCAATTTGAACTGATTCTTGGTTATTAATCTAGCATAATTAAATCACATTTTACGTTGTTATCATGAGTTATTTGAACTTATTATGTTTCTACATGTACTTTGTTGGGAACTCCTTTCTTGTTTCTTAATCTTATGCGACTTGATCCCAGTTATTAGTATTTAATCTTGGACGATTTGTCCCCTTTCTTAGTTCTCAATATCGTACGAGTACAACTCCTTCCACTGTGATTAAGCAGGTATACTTGGCCTCATTTCTCGCATATTTCTTCAAAACCATCATATTATATTTTAGTTCTTATTCTTTTATGCATAGTTATCACTCATGGTTCTTAATTTGGCCAAATCAAATCGCATTTTAAGTTCTTATCTTGAGTTTTGAGACTTTTACTTTTATAAGAACTCCTGTTCAATTTCTTAAATTGATATGACTCGATCTACTTTGTCAGTTCTTAATCCTGTACGATTAGATCTCTCCTTTACTGTGCCATAATATAGTACGATTAGACCCTTTCTTTCTTCTCAATATCGTAATATTACGATTTCTTCCTTAATCATTGTGCAGGCATAATTAATAGGCCTCATTTCTGAGTTATTTTTCGATTACAATTAGATAATCTCTTAATTATAAATTTTTAATGAATACGGACCCCCTCTTGGTTCTTTTGAAATCTAATGCGACTACATCTCCTTTATTCGTTCTCAATCTTGTTTGATTGTTGTATCTCCTTTCGCGACTCACAATTTATTACGATTAGTCGACTTTCTTAGTTCTCAATATCTTACGACTATACTTATTCCTTAGTTATTAAGTTAATACGGTTGCCTCCGTTCTCTTTCGAATGCGATTAGATCATTCATTTGATCTAAATCTTCTGTGCACAGGTCCCACAAGACTCATGGTTCTCAATCTAGTCTAACTAAGTCACGTATTAGGGGCTTATCATCCGTTGTTAGATATTCTTATCTTTTCAACACGTATGTCGATTAGATAACCTTTCTAGTTTCTTAATTATCTCCCTAATATTTTATCATGTGTTCTCCTTTAACGACTAATAGCTATACAATGAACAACAAAAGGAGACAATATCGAACGATCGCAAAGTCTTCCTTACTCGTAAAGCAAGTTTGACTCTCCTCATTTCTCAATTCTTTTGCAAATGCTATTAGATGATGTATTAGTTCTAAATCTTCAAGGAATAGGTCCAGCCGCATGGTTCTCAATCCATTCTTATTGAAACATATTTATGTTCTAACCTTGTGAAATTTGATCTCGTATCTTTTCCAATTGTGCTATGATTGGAACTCCTCCCATATTTCATAATCTTACAAGACTAATCTCCTTTCTTTGTTCTGAATTGCATATGTTATGTCTCCTTTTGTTGTTCATTGTATAGAAATGAACTCGATTAGTCGCAATTCTTAGTTCTCAACATTGTACTATTATCACTTCTTCCTTTGTCATTATACAAGGTGTAATTGGCTTCATTTTTCTCAGTTCTTTTCGAACAAGGTTAGATAATCAACTTTTGTACAAAGTGTTTTTCAATTTGCACTGATTCTTGGTTATTAATCTAGCATAATTAAATCACATTTTACGTTGTTATCATGAGTTATTAGAACTTATTATGTTTCTACGTGTACTTTGTAGAGAACTCCTTTCTTCTTTCTTAATGTTATGCGACTTGATCCCAGTTATTAGTATTTAATCTTGTACGATTTGTCCCATTTATTAGTTCTCAATATCCTACGAGTACAACTCCTTCCACTGTGATTAAGCATGTGTACATGGCCTCATTTCTCACTTATTTCTACGAAACCGTCATATTATAATTTAGTTCTTATTCTTTTATGCATAGTTATCACTCGTGGTTATTAATTTGGCCAAATCAAATCGTATTTTAGAGTTTTTATCTTGAGTTACGAGATTTACTTTTATAAGAACTCCTGTTATATTTCTTAATCCGATATGACTCGATCTACTTTGTTAGTTCTTAATCCTGTACGATTAGATCTCTCTTTTACAGTGTCATAATATTGTACGAATAGACACTTTCTTTCTTCTCAATATCGTACTATAACGATTTCTTCCTTAATCATTGTGCAGGCATAATTAATAGGCCTCATTTCTTAGTTCTTTTTCTTATACGATTAGATAATCTTTTAATTATAAATCTTTAATGAATACGGACCCGCTCTTGGTTCTTTTGAAATCTAATGCGAATACTTCTCCTTTATTAGTTCTCAATCTTGTTTGATTGTCGTATCTCCTTTTACGACCCACAATATATTACGATTAGTTGACTTTCTTAGTTCTCAATATCTTGCGATTACACTTCTTCCGTAGTTATTAAGCTAATACTGTTGCCTCCGTTCTCTTTCGAATGCGATGAGATCATTCATTTGATAACTAAATCTTCTATGCACAGGTGCCACACTTGGTTCTCAATCTGGTCTAACTAAGTCACGTATTAGGGGCTTATCATCCGTTATTATATATTCTTATCTTTTCAACACTTATGTCGATTAGATCACCTTTCTAGTTTCTTAATTATCTCCCTAGCATTTTATCATGTGTTCTCCTTTTGCTATTCATAGAACAGTTAGTCAATTTCTTGGCTCTTAATATCTACCTATCGCAACTTCTTCCTTACTCGTAAAGCAAGTTTGATGGCCTCATTTCTCAATTCTTTTGCAAATGCTATTAGATGATGTATAAGTTCTAAATATTCAAGGAATAGGTCCAGCGCATGGTTCTTAATCCATTCTTATTAAAACATATTTACGTTCTTACCATGTGAAATTTGATCTCGTATCTTTTTCCAAATGTGCTATGATTGGAACTCCTCTCATATTTCATAATCTTACACGACTAATCTCCTTTCTTTGTTCTGAATTGCATATTCTATGTCTGCCTTTTGTTGTTCATTGTATAGCTCGATTAGTCGCATTTCTTAGTTCTCAATATTGTACGATTATCACTTCTTCCTTTGTCATTATACAAGGCGAAATTGGATTCATTTCTTAGTTCTTTTTGAAATAAGGTTAGATAATCGTCTTTTGTTCAAAGTCTTTTCCAATTTGAACTGATTCTTGGTTCTCAATCTAGGATAATTAAATCACATTTTACGTTGTTATCATGAGTTATTAAAAATTATTATGTTTCTACATCTACTTTGTGCAGAACTCCTTTCTTGTTTCTTAATCTTATGCGACTTGATCCCAGTTATTAGTATTTAATCTTGTACGATTTGTCCCCTTTCTTAGTTCTCAATATCGTACGAGTACAACTCCTTCCACTGTGATTAAGCAGGTGTACTTGTCCTCATTTCTTACTAATTTCTTCGAAACCATCATATGATATTTTAGTTCTTATTCTTGTATGCATAGTTATCACTCATGGTTCTTAATTTTGCCAGATCGAATCGCATTTTAAGTTCTTATCTTGAGTTACGAGATTTACTTTTATAAGAACTCCTGTTCTATTTCTTAATCTGATATGACTCGATCTACTTTGTTAGTTCTTAATCCTGTATTATTAGATCTCTCCTTTACTGTGTAATAATATAGTACGATTAGACCCTTTCTTTCTTCTCAATATCGTACTATTACGATTTCTTCCTTAATAATTGTGCAGTATAATTAATAGGCCTCATTTCTTAGTTCTTTTTCTTATACGATTAGATAATGTTTTAATTATAAATCTTTAATGAATACGGACCCGCTCTTGGTTCTTTTGAAATCTAATGCGACTACTTCTCCTTTATTAGTTCTCAATCTTGTTTGATTGTCGTATCTCCTTTTGCGACTCACAAAATATTACGATTAGTTGACTTTCTTAGTTCTCAATATCTTGCGATTACACTTCTTCCTTAGTTATTAAGCTAATACTATTGCCTCCGTTCTCTTTCGAATGTTCGATTAGATCATTCATTTGATCTAAATCTTCTGTGCACAGGTGCCACACTTGGTTCTCAATCTGGTCTAACTAAGTCACGTATTAGGGGCTTATCATCCGTTATTAGATATTCTTATCTTTTCAACACGTATGTCGATTTGATCACCTTTCTAGTTTTCCTTAATTATTCCCTAACTAATACATCATGTTAATGATCAAATCGACATATTCATAGAACAGTTAGTCAATTTCTTGGCTCTTAATGTCGACCGATCGCAACTTCTTCCTTACTCGTAAAGCAAGTTTGATTGGCCTCATTTCTCAATTCTTTTGCAAATGCTATTAGATGATGTATTAGTTCTAAATCTTCAAGGAATAGGTCCAGCCGCATGGTTCTCAATCCCTTCTTATTGAAACATATTTATGTTCTTACATTGTGAAATTTGATCTCATATCTTTTCCAAATTTGCTATGATTGGAACTCTTCTCATATTTCATAATCATACACGACCAATCTCCTTTCGTTGTGTACGTCTATGAATTGCATATGTTATGTCTCCTTTTGTTGTTCATTGTATAGCACGATTAGTCGCATTTCTTAGTTCACAATATTGTACGATTATCACTTCTTCCTTTGTCATTACACAAGGTGTGTAATGGGCTTCATTTCTAAGTTCTTTTTCAAATAAGGTTAGATAATCATCTTTTGTTCAAACTCTTTTTCAATTTGAACTGATTCTTGGTTCTTAATCTAGAATAATTAAATCACATTTTACGTTGTTATCATGAGTTGTTAGAACTTATTATGTTGCTACATGTACTTTGTTGAGAACTCCTTTCTTGTTTCTTAATCTTATGCGACTTGATCCCAGTTATTAGTATTTAATCTTGTACGATTTGTCCTGTTTCTTAGTTCTCAATGTCTTACGAGTACAACTCCTTCCACTGTGATTAAGCACGTATACTTGGCCTCATTTCTCACGTATTTCTTCAAAACCGTCATATTATATTTTAGTTTTTATTCTTTTATGCATATAGTTATCACTCATGGTTCTTAATTTGACCAAATCAAATCGCATTTTAAGTTCTTAGCTTGAGTTATGAGATTTACTTTTATAAGAACTCCTGTTCTATTTCTTAATCTGATATGACTCGATCTACTTTGGGAGTTCTTAATCCTGTACGATTAGACCCTTTCTTTCTTCTCAATATCGTACTGTTACAATTTCTTCCTTAATTATTGTGCAGGCATAATTAATAGGCCTCATTTCTCAGTTCTTTTTCTTATACTATTAGATAATCTCTTAATTATAAATATTTAATGAATACGACCCGCTCTTGGTTCTTTTTAAATCTAATACGAGTACTTATCCTTTATTAGTTCTCAATCTTGTTTGATTGTATCTCCTTTTGCGACTCACAATATATTACGATTACTGGACTTTCTTAGTTCTCAATATCTTACGATTACACTTCTTCCTTAGTTATTAAGCTAATATAGTTGCCTACATTCTCTTTCGAATGCGATTAGATCATTTATTTGATCTAAATCTTTTGTGCATGTGTCCCACACATGGTTCTCAATCTCGTCTAACTAAGTCTCGTATTAGGGGCTTGTCATCCGTTATTGGACATTCTTATCTTTTCAACATGTATGTCGATTAGATCACCTTTCTTGTTTCTTAATTATCTCCCTAATATTTTATCATGTGTTCTCCTTTTGCGATTGATAACATAGAACAGTTAGTCAATTTCTTGGCTCTCAATATCGAACGATTGCAACTTCTTCCTTAGTCGTAAAGCAAGTTTCATCGGCCTCATTTCCCTATTCATTTGCAAATGTATTAGTTCTAAATCTTCAAGGAATAGGTTAAGCGCATGGTTCTTAATCCATTCTTATTAAAACATATTTATGTTCTTACCTTGTGAAATTTGATCACATATCTTTTCCAAATGTGCTATGATTGGAACTCCTCTCATATTTCATAATCTTAGACGATTAATCTCCTTTCTTTGTTCTGTGAATTGCATATGTTATGTCTCCTTTTTTGTTGTTCATTGTATAGCTAGATTTGTGTCATTTCTTAATTCTCAATATTGTACTATTATCACTTTTTCCTTTGTCATTATACATGGTGTAATTGGCTTCGTTTCTCAGTTCCTTTTCAAATAAGGTTATATAATCATGTTCTCTTTTTCAAGTTGAACTGATTCTTGGTTCTCAATCTAGCATAATTAAATCACATTTTACGTTGTTATCATGAGTTATTTGAACTCATTGTGTTTCTACATGTACTTTGTTGAGAACTCCTTTCTTGTTTCTTTATCTTATGCGACTTGATCCCAGTTATTAGTATTTAATCTTGTACGATTTGTCCCCTCTCTTTGTTCTCAATATCGTACGTGTACAATTCCTTCCACTGTGATTAAGCACGTATACTTGGCCTCATTTCTCACTTATTTCTTCAAAACCATCAAATTATATTTTAGTTCTTATTCTTTTATTCATAGTTATCACTCATAGTTCTAAATTTGGCCATGTCAAATGTCTTCGCATTTTAAGTTCTTATCTTGAGTTACGAGATTTACTTTTATAAGAATTCCTGCTCTATTTTCTTAATCTGATATGACTCGATCTACTTTGTTCGTTCATAATCCTCTACGATTAGATCTCCTTTACTGTGTCATAATATTGTACGATTAGACCCTTTCTTTTTTCTCAATATCGTACTATTACATTTTCTTCCTTAATCATTGTGCAGGCATAATTAATAGGCCTCATTTCTCAGTTCTTTTTCTTATACGATTAGATAATCTCTTAATTGTAAATCTTTAATGAATACGACCCGCTCTTGGTTATTTTTAAATCTAATAGGACTTCTCCATTATTAGTTCTCAATCTTGTTTTATTGTATCTCCTTTTGCGTCTCACAATATTTTACGATTACTCGACTTTCTTAGTTCTCAATATCTTACGATTACACTTCTTCCTTAGTTATTAAGCTAATATAGTTGCCTCCGTTCTCTTTCGAATGCGATTAGATCATTCATTTGAGTCTCTAAATCTTTTGTACACAGGTCCCACACATGGTTCTCAATCTAGTCTAACTAAGTCATGTATTAGGGGCTTATCATCCGTTATTAGATATTCTTATCTTTTCAACATGTATGTCGATTAGATCACCTTTCTAGTTTCTTAATTATCTCCCTAATTTTTTATCATGTGTTCTCCTTTTGCGATTCATAACATAGAACAGTTAGTCAATTTCTTGGCCCTCAATATCGAACGATCGCAACTTCTTCCTTACTCGTAAAGCACGTTTGATCGGCCTCATTTCTCTATTCTTTTGCAAATGTTATTAGATGATGTATTAGTTCTAAATCTTCAAGGAGTAGGTCCAGCGCATGGTTCTTAATCCATTCTTGTTAAAGCGTATTGATGTTCTTACCTTGTGAAATTTGATCTCATATCTGAGAATAAAACGTGCGATGATTGGAACTCCTCTCATATTTCATAATCTTACACGACTAATCTCCTTTCTTTGTTCTGTGAATTGCATAGTGTTTGTTATGTCTCTTTTTGTTCTTCATTGTATATCTCAATTAGTCGTATTTCTTAGTTCTCAATATTGTACGATTATAACTTCTTCCTTTGTCATTATACAGGGTGAAATTGGCTTCATTTCTTAGATCTTTTTCAAAAAAGGTTAGATAATCGTCTTTTGTTCAAAGTCTTTTCCAATTTGAACTGATTCTTGGTTCTTAATCTAGGATAATTAAATCACATTTTACGTTGTTATCATGAGTATTAGAACTTATTATATTTCTCCATGTACTTTGTTGAGAACTCCTTTCTTGTTTCTTAATCTTATGCGACTATCAACCAGTTATTAGTATTTAATCTTGTACGATTTGTCCCCTTTCTTAGTTATCAATATCGTAAGACTACAACTCCTTCCACTATGATTAAGCAAGTGTACTTGGCCTCGTTTCTCACTTATTTCTTCGAAACCAACATATTATATTTTAGTTCTCATTCTTTTAAGCATAGTTATCAATCATGGTTCTTAAATTGATTTGGCCAAATCAAATCGCATTTTAAGTTCTTATCTTGAGTTACGAGATTTACTTTCATAAGAACTCCTGTTCTATTTCTTAATCTGATATGACTTGATCTATTTTGTTAGTTCTTAATCCTGTACGATTAGATCTCTCCTTTACTGTGTCATAATATAGTACGATTAGACCCTTTCTTTCTTCTCAATATCATACTATTACGATTTCTTCCTTAATCATTGTGCAGGCATAATTAATAGGCCTCATTTCTGAGTTATTTTTCTTACACGATTAGATAATCTCATAATTATAAATTTCTAATGAATACGGACCCGCTCTTGGTTCTTTTGAAATCTAATGTGACTACTTCCCCTTTATTAGTTCTCCATCTTGTGTGATTGTTGTATCTCCTTTCGTGACTCACAAAATATTACGATTAGTCGACTTTCTTAGTTATCAATATCTTACGACTACACTTCTTCCTTAGTTATTAAGATAATACGGTTGCCTCCGTTCTCTTTACCCTTATACCTGTACGAAAGCGATCAGATCATTCATTTGATCTAAATCTTCTGTGCACAGGTCCCACACATGGTTCTCAATCTTGTCTAACTAACTCACGTATTAGGGGCTTATCATCCGTTATTAGATATTTTTATCTTTTCAACACGTATGTCGATTAGATAACCTTTCTAGTTTCTTAATTGTCTACCTAATATTTTATCATGTGTTCTCCTTTTGCGATTCATAGAACAGTTAGTCAATTTCTTGGGTCTCAATATCTAACGATCGCAACTTCTTCCCTACTCGTAAAGCAAGTTTGATTGGCCTCATTTCTCAATTCTTTAGCAAATGCTATTAGATAATGTATTAGTTCTAAATTTTCAAGGAATAGGTCCAGCCGCATGGTTCTTAATCCATTCTTATTAAAACATATTTATGTTCTTACGTTGTGAAATTTGATCTCGTATCGGATTGGAACTCTCCTCATATTTCATAATCTTACACGACTTATCTCCTTTCTTTGTTCCGAATTGATCATATGTTATGTCTCCTTTTGTTGTTCATTGTATAGCTCGATTAGTCGCATTTCTTAGTTCTCAATATTGTACGATTATCACTTCTTCCTTTGTCATTATACAAGGTGAAATTGGCTTCATTTCTTAGTTCTTTTTCAAATAAGGTTAGATAATCGTCTTTTGTTCAAAGTCTTGTCCAATTTGAACTGATTCTTGGTTCTTAATCTAGGATAATTAAATCACATTTTACGTTGTTATCATGAGTTATTAGAACTTATTATGTTTGTACATGTACTTTGTTGAGAACTCCTTTCTTGTTTCTTAATCTTATGCGACTTGATCCCAGATATTAGTATTTAATCTTGTACGATTTGTCCCCTTTCTTATCTCTCAATATCGTACGAGTACAACTCCTTCCATTGAGATTAAGCATGTGTACTTGTCCTCATTTCTCACCCATTTCTTCGAAACCATCGTATTATATTTTAGTTCTTATTCTTTTAAGCATAGTTATCACTCATGGTATCTTAATTTGGCCAAATCAAATCGCATTTTAAGTTCGTATCTTGAGATACGAGATTTACTTTTATAAGAACTCCTGTTCAATTTCTTAATCTGATATGACTCGATCTACTTTGTCAGTTCTTAATCCTGTAAGATTAGATCTCTCCTTTACTGTGTCATAATATAGTACGATTAGACCCTTTCTTTCTTCTCAATATCGTACTATTACGATTTCTTCCTTAATCACTGTAGAGGCATAATTAATAGGCCTCTTATTCTTAATTCTTTTTCTTATACTATTAGATAATGTCTTAATTATAAATTTTTAATGAATACGGACCCGTTCTTGGTTCTTTTGAAATCTAATGCGACTACTTCTCCTTTATTACTTCTCAATCTTGTTTGATTGTAGTATCTCCTTTTGCGACTCACAATATATTACGATTAGTTGAATTTCTTAGTTATCAATATCTTACGACTACACTTCTTCCTTAGTTATTATGCTAATACGGTTGCCTCCTTGAATCTCTTTCGAATACGATTAGATCATTCATTTGATCTAAATCTTCTGTGCACAGGTCCCACACATGGTTCTCAATCTAGTCTAACTAAGTCACGTATTAGGGGCTTATCATCCGTCATTAGATATTCTTATGTTTTCAACACGTATGTCGATTAGATAACCTTTCTAGTTTCTTAATTATGTCCCTAATATTTTATCATGTGTTCTCCTTTTGCGATTCATAGAATAGTTAGTCAATTTCTTGGCTCTCAATATCGAACGATCGCAACTTCTTCCTTACTCGTAAAGCAAGTTTGATTGGCCTCATTTCTCAATTCTTTTGCAAATGCTATTAGCTGATATATTAGTTCTAAATCTTCAAGGAATAGGTCCAGCCGCATGGTTCTTAATCCCTTCTTATTGAAACATATTTATGTTCTTACCTTGTGAAATTTGATCTCGTATCTTATCCAAATGTGCTATGATTGGAACTCCTTCCATATTTCATAATCTTACAAGACCAATCTCCTATTTCTTTGTTCTGAATTGCATATGTTATGTCTCCTTTTGTTGTTCATTGTATAGCTCGATTAGTCGCATTTCTTAGTTGTCAATATTGTACGATTATCACTTCTTCCTTTGTCATTATACAAGGTGTAATTGGCTTCATTTCTCTTTTCTTTTCAAACAAGGTTAGATAATCATCTTTTGTTCAAAGTGTTTTTCAATTTGAACTGATTCTTGGATATTAATCTAGCATAATTAAATCACATTTTACGTTGTTATCACGAGTTATTAGAACTTATTATGTTTCTACATGTACTTCGTAGAGAGCTCCTTTCTTGTTTCTTAATCTTATGCTACTTGATCCCAGTTATAAGCATTTAATCTTGTACGATTTTTCCCCTTTCTTAGTTCTCAATATCGTACGAGTACAACTCCTTCCACTGTGATTAAGCATGTGTACATGGCCTCATTTCTCGCATATTTCTTCGACACCGTCATATTATAGTTTAGTTCTTATTCTTTTATGTGCATAGTTATCACTCATGGTTCTTAATTTGGCCAAATCAAATCGCATTTTGATTTCTTATCTTGAGTTACGAGATTTACTTTTATAAGAACTCCTGTTCTATTTCTTAATCTAATATGACTCGATCTACTTTGTTAGTTCTTAATCATGTACGATTAGATCTCTCCTTTACTGTGTCATAATATAGTACGATTAGACCCTTTCTTTCTTCTCAATATCGTAATATTACGATTTCTTCCTTAATCATTGTGCAGGCATAATTATAGGCCTCATTTCTGAGTTATTTTTCGATTACAATTAGATAATCTCTTAATTATAAATTTTTAATGAATACGGACCCCCTCTTGGTTCTTTTGAAATCTAATGCGACTACATCTCCTTTATTCGTTCTCAATCTTGTTTGATTGTTGTATCTCCTTTCGCGACTCACAATTTATTACGATTAGTCGACTTTCTTAGTTCTCAATATCTTACGACTATACTTATTCCTTAGTTATTAAGTTATGGAATACGGTTGCCTCCGTTCTCTTTCGAATGCGATTAGATCATTCATTTGATCTAAATCTTCTGTGCACAGGTCCCACACATGGTTCTCAATCTAGTCTAACTAAGTCACGTATTAGGGGCTTATCATCCGTTGTTAGATATTCTTATCTTTTCAACACGTATGTCGATTAGATAACCTTTCTAGTTTCTTAATTATCTCCCTAATATTTTATCATGTGTTCTCCTTTAACGATTCATAGAACAGTTAGTCAATTTCTTGGCCCTCAATATCGAACGATCGCAAAGTCTTCCTTACTCGTAAAGCAAGTTTGACTCTCCTCATTTCTCAATTCTTTTGCAAATGCTATTAGATGATGTATTAGTTCTAAATCTTCAAGGAATAGGTCCAGCCGCATGGTTCTCAATCCATTCTTATTGAAACATATTTATGTTCTAACCTTGTGAAATTTGATCTCGTATCTTTTCCAATTGTGCTATGATTGGAACTCCTCCCATATTTCATAATCTTACAAGACTAATCTCCTTTCTTTGTTTTGAATTGCATATGTTATGTCTCCTTTTGTTGTTCATTGTATAGATCGATTAGTCGCAATTCTTAGTTCTCAACATTGTACGATTATCACTTCTTCCTTTGTCATTATACAAGGTGTAATTGGCTTCATTTTTCTCAGTTCTTTTCGAACAAGGTTAGATAATCAACTTTTGTTCAAAGTGTTTTTCAATTTGAACTGATTCTTGGTTATTAATCTAGCATAATTAAATCACATTTTACGTTGTTATCATGAGTTATTAGAACTTATTATGTTTCTACGTGTACTTTGTAGAGAACTCCTTTCTTGTTTCTTAATGTTATGCGACTTGATCCCAGTTATTAGTATTTAATCTTGTACGATTTGTCCCCTTTATTAGTTCTCAATATCCTACGAGTACAACTCCTTCCACTGTGATTAAGCATGTGTACATGGCCTCATTTCTCACTTATTTCTTCGAAACCGTCTTATTATAGAATCCCATTTAGTTCTTATTCTTTTGTGCATAGTTATCACTCGTGGTTATTAATTTGGCCAAATCAAATCGCATTTTAAGTTTTTATCTTGAGTTACGAGATTTACTTTTTAAGAACTCCTGTTCTATTTCTTAATCCGATATGACTCATCTACTTTGTTAGTTCTTAATCCTGTACGATTAGATCTCTCTTTTACAGTGTCATAATATTGTACGAATAGACCCTTTCTTTCTTCTCAATATCGTACTATAACGATTTCTTCCTTAATCATTGTGCAGGTATAATTAATAGGCCTCATTTCTTAGTTCTTTTTCTTATACGATTATATAATCTTTTAATTATAAATCTTTAATGAATACGGACCCGCTCTTGGTTCTTTTGAAATCTAATGCGAATACTTCTCCTTTATTAGTTCTCAATCTTGTTTGATTGTCGTATCTCCTTTTGCGACTCACAATATATTACGATTAGTTGACTTTCTTAGTTCTCAATATCTTGCGATTACACTTCCCTTAGTTATTAAGCTAATACTGTTGCCTCCGTTCTCTTTCGAATGCGATGAGATCATTCATTTGATCTAAATCTTCTGTGCACAGGTGCCACACTTGGTTCTCAATCTGGTCTAACTAAGTCACGTATTAGGGGCTTATAATCCGTTATTATATATTCTTATCTTTTCAACACTTATGTCGATTAGATCACCTTTCTAGTTTCTTAATTATCTCCCTAGCATTTTATCATGTGTTCTCCTTTTGCTATTCATAGAACAGTTAGTCAATTTCTTGGATCTTAATATCGACCTATCTCAACTTCTTCCTTACTCGTAAAGCAAGTTTGATGGCCTCATTTCTCAATTCTTTTGCAAATGCTATTAGATGATGTATTAGTTCTAAATATTCAAGGAATAGGTCCAGCGCATGGTTCTTAATCCATTCTTATTAAAACATATTTACGTTCTTACCATGTGAAATTTGATCTCGTATCTTTTTCCAAATGTGCTATGATTGGAACTCCTAAGCTCATATTTCATAATCTTACACGACTAATCTCCTTTCTTTGTTCTGAATTGCATATTTTATGTCTCCTTTTGTTGTTCATTGTATAGCTCGATTAGTCGCATTTCTTAGTTCTCAATATTGTACGATTATCACTTCTTCCTTTGTCATTATACAAGGCGAAATTGGATTCATTTCTTAGTTCTTTTTGAAATAAGGTTAGATAATCGTCTTTTGTTCAAAGTCTTTTCCAATTTGAACTGATTCTTGGTTCTCAATCTAGGATAATTAAATCACATTTTACGTTGTTATCATGATTTATTAGAAATTATTATGTTTCTACATCTACTTTGTGCAGAACTCCTTTCTTGTTTCTTAATCTTATGCGACTTGATCCCAGTTATTAGTATTTAATCTTGTACGATTTGTCCCCTTTCTTAGTTCTCAATATCGTACGAGTACAACTCCTTCCACTGTGATTAAGCAAGTGTACTTGGCCTCATTTCTTACTAATTTCTTCGAATAAAACCATCATATGATATTTTAGTTCTTATTCTTGTATGCATAGTTATCACTCATGGTTCTTAATTTTGCCAGATCGAATCGCATTTTAAGTTCTTATCTTGAGTTACGAGATTTACTTTTATAAGAACTCCTGTTCTATTTCTTAATCTGATATGACTCGATCTACTTTGTTAGTTCTTAATCCTGTATTATTAGATCTCTCCTTTACTGTGTAATAATATAGTACGATTAGACCCTTTCTTTCTTCTCAATATCGTACTATTACGATTTCTTCCTTAATAATTGTGCAGTATAATTAATAGGCCTCATTTCTTAGTTCTTTTTCTTATACGATTAGATAATGTTTTAATTATAAATCTTCAATGAATACGGACCCGCTCTTGGTTCTTTTGAAATCTAATGCGACTACTTCTCCTTTATTAGTTCTCAATCTTGTTTGATTGTCGTATCTCCTTTTGCGACTCACAATATATTACGATTAGTTGACTTTCTTAGTTCTCAATATCTTGCGATTACACTTCTTCCTTAGTTATTAAGCTAATACTGTTGCCTCCGTTCTCTTTCGAATGCGAATAGATCATTCATTTGATCTAAATCTTCTGTGCACAGGTGCCACACTTGGTTCTCAATCTGGTCTAACTAAGTCACGTATAAGGGGCTTATCATCCGTTATTAGATATTCTTATCTTTTCAACACGTATGTCGATTTGATCACCTTTCTAGTTTCTTAATTATCTCCCTAACATTTTATCATGTTAACTCCTTTTGCTATTCATAGAACAGTTAGTCAATTTCTTGGCTCTTAATGTCGACCGATCGCAACTTCTTCCTTACTCGTAAAGCAAGTTTGATTGGCCTCATTTCTCAATTCTTTTGCAAATGCTATTAGATGATGTATTAGTTCTAAATAATCAAGGAATAGTTCCAGCGCATGGTTCTTAATCCATTCTTATTAAAACATATTTATGTTCTTACATTGTGAAATTTGATCTCATATCTTTTCCAAATTTTTGCTATGATTGGAACTCTTCTCATATTTCATAATCATACACGACCAATCTCCTTTCGTTGTTCTATGAATTGCATATGTTTTGTCTCCTTTTGTTGTTCATTGTATAGCACGATTAGTCGCATTTCTTAGTTCACAATATTGTACGATTATCACTTCTTCCTTTGTCATTACTCAAGGTGTGTAATTGGCTTCATTTCTAAGTTCTTTTTCAAATAAGGTTAGATAATCATCTTTTGTTCAAACTCTTTTTCAATTTGAACTGATTCTTGGTTCTTAATCTAGAATAATTAAATCACATTTTACGTTGTTATCATGAGTTGTTAGAACTTATTATGTTGCTACATGTACTTTGTTGAGAACTCCTTTCTTGTTTCTTAATCTTATGCGACTTGATCCCAGTTATTAGTATTTAATCTTGTACGATTTGTCCCGTTTCTTAGTTCTCAATGTCTTACGAGTACAACTCCTTCCACTGTGATTAAGCATGTATACTTGGCCTGCATTTCTCACTTATTTCTTCAAAACCGTCATATTATATTTTAGTTTTTATTCTTTTATGCATAGTTATCACTCATGGTTCTTAATTTGACCAAATCAAATCGCATTTTAAGTTCTTAGCTTGAGTTATGAGATTTACTTTTATAAGAACTCCTCTTCTATTTCTTAATCTGATATGACTCGATCTACTTTGGGAGTTCTTAATCCTGTACGATTAGACCCTTTCTTTCTTCTCAATATCGTACTGTTACAATTTCTTCCTTAATTATTGTGCAGGCATAATTAATAGGCCTCATTTCTCAGTTCTTTTTCTTATACTATTAGATAATCTCTGAATTATAAATATTTAATGAATACGACCCGCTCTTGGTTCTTTTTAAATCTAATACGAGTACTTATCCTTTATTAGTTCTCAATCTTGTTTGATTGTATCTCCTTTTGCGACTCTCAATATATTACGATTACTCGACTTTCTTAGTTCTCAATATCTTACGATTACACTTCTTAATAATACCTTAGTTATTAAGCTAATATAGTTGCCTACATTCTCTTTCGAATGCGATTAGATCATTTATTTGATCTAAATCTTTTGTGCACAGGTCCCACACATGGTTCTCAATCTCGTCTAACTAAGTCTCGTATTAGGGGCTTGTCATCCGTTATTGGACATTCTTATCTTTTCAACATGTATGTCGATTAGATCACCTTTCTTGTTTCTTAATTATCTCCCTAATATTTTATCATGTGTTCTCCTTTTGCGATTTATAACATAGAACAGTTAGTCAATTTCTTGGCTCTCAATATCGAACGATTGCAACTTCTTCCTTAGTCGTAAAGCAAGTTTCATCGGCCTCATTTCCCTATTCATTTGCAAATGTATTAGTTCTAAATCTTCAAGGAATAGGTCCAGCGCATGGTAATGTAATCCATTCTTATTAAAACATAAAATATATCTTACCTTGTGAAATTTGATCACATATCTTTTCCAAATGTGCTATGATTGGAACTCCTCTAATTTATTTCATAATCTTAGACGATTAATCTCCTTTCTTTGTTCTGTGAATTGCATATGTTATGTCTCCTTTTGTTGTTCATTGTATAGCTAGATTTGTGTCATTTCTTAATTCTCAATATTGTACTATTATCACTTTTTCTTTTGTCATTATACATGGTGTAATTGGCTTCGTTTCTCAGTTCCTTTTCAAATAAGGTTATATAATCAGATCTTTTTCAAGTTGTACTGATTCTTGGTTCTCAATCTAGCATAATTAAATCACATTTTACGTTGTTATCATGAGTTATTTGAACTCATTGTGTTTCTACATGTACTTTGTTGAGAACTCCTTTCTTGTTTCTTTATCTTATGCGACTTGATCCCAGTTATTAGTATTTAATCTTGTACGATTTGTCCCCTCTCTTTGTTCTCAATATCGTACGTGTACAATTCCTTCCACTGTGATTAAGCACGTATACTTGGCCTCATTTCTCACTTATTTCTTCAAAACCATCAAATTGGAATATTTTAGTTCTTATTCTTTTATTCATAGTTATCACTCATAGTTCTAAATTTGGCCATGTCAAATCGCATTTTAAGTTCTTATCTTGAGTTACGAGATTTACTTTTATAAGAATTCCTGTTCTATTTTCTTAATCTGATATGACTCGATCTACTTTGTTCGTTCATAATCCTCTACGATTAGATCTCCTTTACTGTGTCATAATATAGTACGATTAGACCCTTTCTTTCTTCTCAATATCATACTATTACAATTTCCTCCTTAATTATTCTGCAGGCAGAATTAATAGGCCTCATTTCTTAGTTATTTTTCTTATACGATTAGATAATCTCTTAATTATAAATCTTTAATGAATACGGACCCCCTCTTGGTTCTTTTGAAATCTAATGCTACTACTTCTCCTTTATTAGTTCCCAGTCTTGTTTGATTGTTGTATCTCCTTTTGCGACTCACAATATATTACGATTAGTCGAATTTCTTAGTTCTCAATATCTTACGACTACACAAGTTCTTCCTTAGTTATTAAGCTAATACGGTTGCCTCCGTTCTCTTTCGAATGCGATTAGATCATTCATTTGATCTAAATCTTTTGTACACAGGTCCCACACATGGTTCTCAATCTAGTCTAACTAAGTCACGTATTAGGGGCTTATCATCCGTTATTAGATATTCTTATCTTTTCAACATGTATGTCGATTAGATCACCTTTCTAGTTTCTTAATTATCTCCCTAATTTTTTATCATGTGTTCTCCTTTTGCGATTCATAACATAGAACAGTTAGTCAATTTCTTGGCCCTCAATATCGAACGATCGCAACTTCTTCCTTACTCGGAAAGCAAGTTTGATCGGCCTCATTTCTCTATTCTTTTGCAAATGTTATTAGATGATGTATTAGTTCTAAATCTTCAAGGAGTAGGTCCAGCGCATGGTTCTTAATCCATTCTTGTTAAAGCGTATTGATGTTCTTACCTTGTGAAATTTGATCTCATAACTTTTCCAAACGTGCGACTGTTGATTGGAACTCCTCTCATATTTCATAATCTTACACGACTAATCTCCTTTCTTTGTTCTGTGAATTGCATATGTTATGTCTCTTTTTGTTGTTCATTGTATATCTCAATTAGTCGTATTTCTTAGTTCTCAATATTGTACGACTATAACTTCTTCCTTTGTCATTATACAGGGTGAAATTGGCTTCATTTCTTAGATCTTTTTCAAAAAAGGTTAGATAATCGTCTTTTGTTCAAAGTCTTTTCCAATTTGAACTGATTCTTGGTTCTTAATCTAGGATAATTAAATCACATTTTACGTTGTTATCATGAGTATTAGAACTTATTATATTTCTCCATGTACTTTGTTGAGAACTCCTTTCTTGTTTCTTAATCTTATGCGACTTGATCCCAGTTATTAGTATTTAATCTTGTACGATTTGTCCCCTTTCTTAGTTATCAATATCGTAAGACTACAACTCCTTCCACTATGATTAAGCAAGTGTACTTGGCCTCGTTTCTCACGCTTATTTCTTCGAAACCAACATATTATATTTTAGTTCTCATTCTTTTAAGCATAGTTATCAGTCATGGTTCTTAATTTGGCCAAATAAAATCGCATTTTAAGTTCTTATCTTGAGTTACGAGATTTAGTTTCATAAGAACTCCTGTTCTATTTCTTAATCTGATATGACTTGATCTACTTTGTTAGTTCTTAATCCTGTACGATTAGATCTCTCCTTTACTGTGTCATAATATAGTACGATTAGACCCTTTCTTTCTTCTCAATATCATACTATTACGATTTCTTCCTTAATCATTGTGCAGGCATAATTAATAGGCCTCATTTCTGAGTTATTTTTCTTACACGATTAGATAATCTCATAATTATAAATTTCTAATGAATACGGACCCGCTCTTGGTTCTTTTGAAATCTAATGTGACTACTTCTCCTTTATTAGTTCTCAATCTTGTGTGATTGTTGTATCTCCTTTCGTGACTCACAATATATTACGATTAGTCGACTTTCTCTTAGTTATCAATATCTTACGACTACACTTCTTCCTTAGTTATTAAGCTAATACGGTTGCCTCCGTTCTCTTTCGAAAGCGATCAGATCATTCATTTGATCTAAATCTTCTGTGCACAGGTCCCACACATGGTTCTCAATCTTGTCTAACTAACTCACGTATTAGGGGCTTATCATCCGTTATTAGATATTTTTATCTTTTCAACATGTATGTCTTTTAGATAACCTTTCTAGTTTCTTAATTGTCTACCTAATATTTTATCATGTGTTCTCCTTTTGCGATTCATAGAACAGTTAGTCAATTTCTTGGGTCTCAATATCGAACGATCGCAACTTCTTCCCTACTCGTAAAGCAAGTTTGATTGGCCTCATTTCTCAATTCTTTTGCAAATGCTATTAGATAATGTATTAGTTCTAAATCTTCAAGGAATAGGTCCAGCCGCATGGTTCTTAATCCATTCTTATTAAAACATATTTATGTTCTTACGTTGTGAAATTTGATCAATGCATTATCGTATCGGATTGGAACTCTCCTCATATTTCATAATCTTACACGACTTATCTCCTTTCTTTGTTCCGAATTGCATATGTTATGTCTCCTTTTGTTGTTCATTGTATAGCTCGATTAGTCGCATTTCTTAGTTATCAATATTGTACGATTATCACTTCTTCCTTTGTCATTATACAAGGTGAAATTGGCTTCATTTCTTAGTTCTTTTTCAAATAAGGTTAGATAATCGTCTTCTGTTCAAAGTCTTGTCCAATTTGAACTGATTCTTGGTTCTTAATCTAGGATAATTAAATCACATTTTACGTTGTTATCATGAGTTATTAGAACTTATTATGTTTGTACATGTACTTTGTTGAGAACTCCTTTCTTGTTTCTTAATCTTATGCGACTTGATCCCAGTTATTAGTATTTAATCTTGTACGATTTGTCCCCTTTCTTATTTCTCAATATCGTACGAGTACAACTCCTTCCATTGTGATTAAGCATGTGTACTTGTCCTCATTTACACCTCACCCATTTCTTCGAAACCATCGTATTATATTTTAGTTCTTATTCTTTTAAGCATAGTTATCACTCATGGTTCTTAATTTGGCCAAATCAAATCGCATTTTAAGTTCGTATCTTGAGATACGAGATTTACTTTTATAAGAACTCCTGTTCAATTTCTTAATCTGATATGACTCGATCTACTTTGTCAGTTCTTAATCCTGTACGATTAGATCTCTCCTTTACTGTGTCATAATATAGTACGATTAGACCCTTTCTTTCTTCTCAATATCGTACTATTACGATTTCTTCCTTAATCACTGTGCAGGCATAATTAATAGGCCTCATTTCTTAATTCTTTTTCTTATACTATTAGATAATGTCTTAATTATAAATTTTTAATTAATACGCACCCGTTCTTGGTTCTTTTGAAATCTAATGCGACTACTTCTCCTTTATTAGTTCTCAATCTTGTTTGATTGTTGTATCTCCTTTTGCGACTCACAATATATTACGATTAGTCGAATTTGCTTAGTTATCAATATCTTACGACTACACTTCTTCCTTAGTTATTATGCTAATACGGTTGCCTCCTTTCTCTTTCGAATACGATTAGATCATTCATTTGATCTAAATCTGTCACAGGTCCCACACATGGTTCTCAATCTAGTCTAACTAAGTCACGTATTAGGGGCTTATCATCCGTTATTAGATATTCTTATGTTTTCAACACGTATGTCGATTAGATAACCTTTCTAGTTTCTTAATTATTCCCTAATATTTTATCATGTGTTCTCCTTTTGCGATTCATAGAATAGTTAGTCAATTTCTTGGCTCGCAATATCGAACGATCGCAACTTCTTCCTTACTCGTAAAGCAAAGTTTGATTGGCCTCATTTCTCAATTCTTTTGCAAATGCTATTAGATGATATATTAGTTCTAAATCTTCAAGGAATAGGTCCAGCCGCATGGTTCTTAATCCCTTCTTATTGAAACATATTTATGTTCTTACCTTGTGAAATTTGATCTCGTATAAGCTTATCCAAATGTGCTATGATTGGAACTCTTTCCATATTTCATAATCTTACAAGACTAATCTCCTTTCTTTGTTCTGAATTGCATATGTTATGTCTCCTTTTGTTGTTCATTGTATAGCTCGATTAGTCGTATTTCTTAGTTCTCAATATTGTACGATTATCACTTCTTCCTTTGTCATTATACAAGGTGTAATTGGCTTCATTTCTCAGTTCTTTTCAAACAAGGTTAGATAATCATCTTTTGTTCAAAGTGTTTTTCAATTTGAACTGATTCTTGGATATTAATCTAGCATAATTAAATCACATTTTACGTTGTTATCACGAGTTATTAGAACTTATTATGTTTCTACATGTACTTCGTAGAGAGCTCCTTTCTTGTTTCTTAATCTTATGCGACTTGATCCCAGTTATAAGTATTTAATCTTGTACGATTTGTCCCCTTTCTTAGTTCTCAATATCGTACTAGTACAACTCCATCCACTGTGATTAAGCATGTGTACACATGGCCTTATTTCTCACTTATTTCTTCGACACCGTCATATTATAGTTTAGTTCTTATTCTTTTATGCATAGTTATCACTCATGGTTCTTAATTTGGCCAAATCAAATCGCATTTTGATTTCTTTTCTTGAGTTACGAGATTTACTTTTATAAGAACTCCTGTTCTATTTCTTAATCTAATATGACTCGATCTACTTTGTTAGTTCTTAATCCTGTACGATTAGATCTCTCCTTTACTGTGTCATAATATAGTACAATTAGACCCTTTCTTTCTTCTCAATATCGTACTATAACGATTTCTTCCTTAATCATTGTGCAGGCATAATTAATAGGCCTCATTTCTTAGTTCTTTTTCTTATACGATTAGATAATCTCTTAATTATAAATTTTTAATGAATTGGGACCCGCTCTTGGTTCTTTTGAAATCTAATGCGACTACTTCTCCTTTATTAGTTCTCAATCTTGTTTGATTGTTGTATCTCCTTTCGCGACTCACAATATAAATACGATTAGTCAACTTTCTTAGTTCTCAATATCTTACGACTACACTTCTTCCTTAGTTATTAAGATAATACGGTAGCCTCCGTTCTCTTTCGAATGCGATTAGATCATTCATTTGATCTAAATCTTCTGTGCACAGGTCCCACACATGGTTCTCAATCTAGTCTAACTAAGTCACGTATTACGGGCTTATCATCCGTTATTAGATATTCTTATCTTTTCAACCCGTATGTCGATTAGATAACCTTTCTAGTTTCTTAATTATCTCCCTAATATTTTATCATGTGTTCCGCTTTTGCGATTCATAGAACAGTTAGTCAATTTCTTGGCCCCCAATATCGAACGATCGCAACTTCTTCCTTACTCGTAAAGCAAGTTTGATTGGCCTCATTTCTCAATTCTTTTGCAAATGCTATTATATGATTTATTATTTCTAAATCTTCAAGGAATAGGTCCAGCCGCATGGTTCTTAATCCATTCTTATTGAAACAAATTTATGTTCATAACACATTTTCTTGTGAAATTTGATCTCGTATCTTTTCCAAATTTGCTATGATTGGAACTCCTCTCATATTTCATAATCTTACAAGACTAATCTCCTTTCTTTGTTCTGAATTGCATATTTTATGTCTCCTTTTGTTGTTCATTGTATAGCTTGATTAGTCGTATTTCTTAGTTCTCAATATTGTACGATTATCACTACTGCCTTTGTCATTATACAAGGTGTAATTGGCTTCACTTCTCCGTTATTTTCAAATAAGGTTAGATAATGAGCTTTTGTTCAAAGTCTTTTTAAATTTGAACTGATTCTTGGTTCTTAATCTAGCATAATTATATCACATTTTACGTTATTATCATGAGTTATTTCAACTTATTATGTTTCTAATTGTATTTTGTTGGGAACTCCTTTCTTGTTTCTTAATCTTATGCGAGATGATCCCAGTTATTAGTATTTAATCAATGGAAGGATTTGTACTCGTACGATATTGAAAGTATACTTGGCCTCATTTCTCGCGTATTCTTCCAAACCATCATAATAAAGAGAGTTCTTATTAGAATATGCATAGTAATCTCTCATGGTTCTTAATTTGGCCAAATCAAATCGCATTTTAAGTTCTTATCTTGAGATACGAGATTTACTTTTATAAAAACTCCTGTTCTATTTCTTAATCGACATGACTCGATCATTTTGTTACTTCTTATTCATGTACGATTAGATCTCCTTTACTGTGTCATAATATAGTACGATTAGACCCTTTCTTTCTTCTCAATATCATACTATTACAATTTCCTCCTTAATCATTCTGCAGGCAGAATTAATAGGCCTCATTTCTTAGTTATTTTTCTTATACGATTAGATAATCTCTTAATTATAAATCTTTAATGAATACGGACCCCCTCTTGGTTCTTTTGAAATCTAATGCTACTACTTCTCCTTTATTAGTTCTCAGTCTTGTTTGATTGTTGTATCTCCTTTGAAATATGCGACTCACAATATATTACGATTAGTCGAATTTCTTAGTTCTCAATATCTTACGACTACACTTCTTCCTTAGTTATTAAGCTAATACGGTTGCCTCCGTTCTCTTTCGAATGCGATTAGATCATTCATTTGATCTAAATCTTTTGTACACAGGTCCCACACATGGTTCTCAATCTAGTCTAACTAAGTCACGTATTAGGGGCTTATCATCCGTTATTAGATATTCTTATCTTTTCAACATGTATGTCGATTAGATCACCTTTCTAGTTTCTTAATTATGTCCCTAATATTTTATCATGAGTTCTCCCTTTGTGATTCATAGAACAGTTAGTCAATTTCTTGGCTCTCAATATCGAACGATCGCAACGTCTTCCTTACTCGTAAAGCAAGTTTGATTGGCCTCATTTCTCAATTCTTTTGCAAATGTTATTAGATGATGTATTAGTTCTAAATCTTCAAGGAATAGGTCCAGCCGCATGGTTCTCAATCCCTTCTTATTGAACACACATATTTATTTTCTTACCTTGTGAAATTTGATCTCGTATCTTTTCCAAATGTGCTATGATTGGAACTCTTTCCATATTTCATAATATTACTAGACTAATCTCCTTTCTTTGTTCTGAATTGCATATGTTATGTCTCCTTTTGTTCTTCATTGTATAGCTCGATTAGTCGCATTTCTTAGTTCTCAATATTGTACGATTATCACTTCTTCCTTTGTCATTATACAAGGTGTAATTGGCTTCATTTCTCAGTTCTTTTCAAACAAGGTTAGATAATCATCTTTTGTTCAATGTGCTTTTCAATTTGAACTGATTCTTGGTTATTAATCTAGCATAATTAAATCACATTTTACGTTCTTAATTTTGCCAAATCAAATCGCATTTTGATTTCTTATCTTCAGTTACGAGATTTAATTTAATAAGAACTCCTGTTCAATTTCTTAATCTGATATGACTCGATCTACTTTGTCAGTTTTTAATCCTGTACGAATAGATCTCTCCTTTACTGTGCCATAATATAGTACGATTAGACCCTCTCTTTCTTCTCAGTATCGTAATATTACGATTTCTTCCTTAATCATTGTGCAGGCATAATTAAAAGGCCTCATTTCTGAGTTATTTTTCGATTACGATTAGATAATCTCTTAATTATAAATTTTTAATGAATACGGACCCCCTCTTGGTTCTTTTGAAATCTAATGCGACTACTTCTCCTTTATTAGTTCTCAATCTTGTTTGATTGTTGTATCTCCTTTTGCGACTCAAAATTTATTACGATTAGTCGACTTTCTTAGTTCTCAATATCTTACGACTATACTTATTCCTTAGTTATTAAGTTAATACGGTTGCCTCCGTTCTCTTTCGAATGCGATTAGATCATTCATTTGATCTAAATCTTCTGTGCACAGGTCCCACACATGGTTCTCAATCTAGTCTAACTAAGTCACGTATTAGGGGCTTATCATCCGTTATTAGATATTCTTATGTTTTCAACACGTATGTCGATTAGATAGGACCTTTCTAGTTTCTTAATTATCTCCCTAATATTTTATCATGTGTTCTCCTTTAACGATTCATAGAACAGTTAGTCGATTTCTTGGCCCTCAATATCGAACGATCGCAAAGTCTTCCTTACTCGTAAAGCAAGTTTGATTGGCCTCATTTCTCAATTCTTTTGCAAATGCTATTAGATGATGTATTAGTTCTAAATCTTCAAGGAATAGGTCCAGCCGCATGGTTCTCAATCCATTCTTATTGAAACATATTTATGTTCTAACCTTGTGAAATTTGATCTCGTATCTTTTCCAATTGTGCTATGATTGGAACTCCTCCCATATTTCATGTATAACAAGACTAATCTCCTTTCTTTGTTCTATTTATGCATATGTTATGTCTCCTTTTGTTGTTCATTGTACAGCTCGATTAGTCGCATTTCTTAGTTCTCAATATTGTACGATTATCACTTATTCCTTTGTCATTATACAAGGTGAAATTGGCTTCATTTCTTAGTTCGTCCCTTTCAAATAAGGTTAGATAATCATTTTTTGTTCAAAGTCTTTTTCAATTTGAACTGATTCTTGGTTCTTAATCTAGCATAATTAAATCACATTTTATGTTGTTATCATGAGTTATTTGAACTTATTATGTTTCTACATGTACTTTGTTGGGAACTCCTTTATTGTTTCTTAATCTTATGCGACTTGATCCCAGTTATTAGTATTTAATCTTGGACGATTTGTCCCCTTTATTAGTTATCAATATCGTACGAGTACAACTCCTTCCACTGTGATTAAGCAGGTATACTTGGCCTCATTTCTTGCATATTTCTTCAAAACCATCATATTATATTTTAGTTCTTATTCTTTTATGCATAGTTATCACTCATGGTTCTTAATTTGGCCAAATCAAATCGCATTTTAAGTTCTTATCTTGAGTTTTGAGATTTACTTTTATAAGAACTCCTGTTCAATTTCTTAATCTGATATGACTCGATCTACTTTGTCAGTTCTTAATCCTGTACGATTAATGAGATCTCTCCTTTACTGTGTCATAATATAGTACGATTAGACCCTTTCTTTCTTCTCAATATCGTAATATTACGATTTCTTCCTTAATCATTGTGCAGGCATAATTAATAGGCCCCATTTCTCAGTTATTTTTCTTATACGATTAGATAATCTCGTAATTATAAATCTTTAATGAATACGGACCCCCTCTTGTTTCTTTTGAAATCTAATGCGACTACTTCTCCTTTATTAGTTCTCAATCTTGTTTGATTGTTGTATCTCCTTTCGCGACTCATAATGTATTACGATTAGTCGACTTTCTTAGTTCTCAATATCTTTACATGTAGAAACATAATAAGTTCAAATAACTCATGATCACAACGTAAAATGTGATTAATTATGCTAGATTGAGAACCAAGAATCGGTTCAAATTGAAAAAGAGTTTGAACAAAACATCATTATCTAACCTTATTTGAAAAAGAACTGAGAATTGAAGCCAATTACACCTTGTATAAAGACAATGGTCTCTTAAGAAGTGAT
This sequence comes from Cinchona pubescens, assembly GCA_025175665.1. Lineage (NCBI taxonomy): Eukaryota > Viridiplantae > Streptophyta > Magnoliopsida > Gentianales > Rubiaceae > Cinchona > Cinchona pubescens. The sequence goes on from JANKKI010000232.1 coordinate 4,634,708, forward strand.
AATAGTACAATATTGATAACTAAGAATTGCGACTAATCGAGCTATACAATGAACAACAAAAGGAGACATAACATATGCAATTCACAGAACAAAGAAAAGAGATTAGTCGTGTAAGATTATGAAATATGAGAGAAGTTCCAATCATAGCACATTTGGAAAAGATATGAGATCAAATTTCAAAAGGTAAGAACATAAATACGTTTTAATAAGAATGGATTAAGAACCATGCGCTGGACCTATTCCTTGAAGACTTAGAACTAATACATCATCTAATAGCATTTGCAAAAGAATAGAGAAATGAGGCCGACCAAACTTCCTTTACGAGTAAGGAAGAAGTTGCGATCGTTCGATATTGAGAGCCAAGAAATTGACTAACTGTTCTATTTTATGAATCGCAAAAGGAGAACCCATGATTAAATATTAGGGAGATAATTTAGAAACTAGAAAGGTGATCTAATCGACGTACATGTTGAAAAGATAATAATATCTAACCGATTAACGGATGATAAGCCCCTAATACGTGACTTAGTTAGACTAGATTGAGAACCAAGTATAGGACCTGTGCACAAAAGATTTAGATCAAATGAATCATCTAATCGCATTCGAAAGAGGACGGGGGCAACTATATTAGCTTAATAACTAAGGAAGAAGTGTAATCGTAAGATATTGAGAACTAAGAAAGTCAACTAATCGTAATATATTGTGAGTCGCAAAAGGAGATACAATCAAACAAGATTGAGAACTAATAAAGGAGAAGTAGTCGTATTAGATTTAAAAAGAACCAAGAGCGGGTCGTATTCATCAAAGAATTATAATTAAGAGATGATCTAATCGTACAAGAACGTTAAATGAGAAATGACTCTTATTAATTATGCCTGCAAACAATCATATTAAGGAAGAAATCGTAATAGTATTTATTGTCTCTTATACACATCTAATGTCTATAATATTATGACACAGTAAAGGAGATCTAATCGTACAGGATTAAGAACTATCAAAGTTCTACATCGACTCGAGTCATATCAGATTAAGAAAATAGAACAGGAGTTCCTATAAAAGTAAATCTCGTAACTCAAGATAAGAACTAAAAATGCGATTTGATTTGGTCAAATTAAGAACCATGAGTGATAACTATGCATAAAAGAATAATAACTAAAATATAATATGATGGTTTGGCAGAAATAAGTGAAAAATGAGGCCAAGTATACGTGCTCAATCACAGTGGAAGGAGTTGTACTCGTACGATATTGAGAACTAAGAGAGGGGACAAATCGTACAAGATTAAATACTAATAACTGGGATCAAGTCGCATAAGATTAAGAAACAAGAAAGGTGTTCTCAACAAAGTACGTCTAGAAACATAATAAGTTCTAATAACTCATGATAACAACGTAAAATGTGATTTAATTATGTTAGATTAAGAACCAAGAATCAGTTCAAATTAAAAACAGTTTGAACAAAAGATGATTATCGAACCTTATTTGAAAAACAACTGAGAAATGAAGCCAATTTACACCTTTTATAATGACAAAGGAAGAAGTGATAAACGTACAATATTGAGAACTAAGAAATCTGACTAATTGAGCTGTACAATGAACAACCAAAGGAGACATAACATATGCAATTCACAGAATAAAGAAAGGAGATTAATCGTTTAAGGTTATCAAATATGAGAGGAGTTCCAATCATAGCACATTTGGAAAAGATATGAGATCAAATTTCACAAGGTAAGAACGTAAATATGTTTTAATAAGAATGGATTAAGAACCATGCGCTGGACCTATTCCCTGAAGATTTAGAACTAACACATCATCCAATAGGATTTCAAAAGAATTGAGAAATGAGGCCGATCAAACTTGCTTTACGAGTAAGGAAGAAGTTGCGATCGTTCGATATTGAGAGCCAAGAAATTGACTAACTGTTCTATGTTATGAATCCCAAAAGGAGAACACATGATAAAATATTAGGGAGATAATTAAGAAACTAGAAAGGTGATCTAATCGACATACATGTTGTAAAGTCCTGAAAGATAAGAATATCTAATAACGCAGGATAAGCCCCTAATACGTGACTTAGTTAGACTAGATTGAGAACCATGTGTAGGACCTGTGCACAAAAGATTTAGATCAAATGAATGATCTAATCGCATTCGAAAGAGAACGGAGGCAACTATATTGGCTTAATAACTAAGAAAGAAGTGTAATCGTAAGATATCGAGAACTAAGAAAGTCGACTAATCGTAATATATTGTGAGTCGTAAAAGGAGATATAATCAGACAAGATTGAGAACTAATAAAGGAGAAGTAGTCGTATTAGATTTAAAAAGAATCAAGAGCGGGTCGTATTAATTAAAGATTTATAATAAAGAGATTATCTAATCGTATAAGAAAAGGAACAGAGAAATAAGGCCTATTAATTATGCCTGCACATTGATTAAGGAAAAAATTGTAATAGTACGATATTGAGAAGAAAGAAGGGGTCTAATCGTACTATATTATGACACAGTATAGGAGATCTAATCGTACAGGCCTAATAAGAACCAACAAGATCGAGTCATATCAGATTATGAAATAGAAAAGAAGTTCTTATAAAAGTGAATCTCGTAACTCAAGATAAGTACTTAAAATAGGATTTGATTTGGCCAAATTAAGAACCATGAGTGATAACTATGCATAAAAGAAAAAGAACTAAAATATAATATGATGGTTTTGAAGAAATAAGTGTGAAATGAGGCCAAGTATACGTGCTTAATCACAATGGAAGGAGTTGTACTCGTACGATATTGAGAACTAAGAGAGGGGACAAATCGTACAAGATTAAATACTAATAACTGGGATCAAGTCGCATAAGATTAAGAAACAATAAAGGAGTTCTCAACAAAGTACGTGTTGAAACATAATAGGTTCAAATAACTCATGATAACAACGTAAAATGTGATTTAATTATGCTAGATTAAGAACCAAGAATCAGTTCAAATTGAAAAAGAGTTTGAACAAAACATGATTATCTAACCTTCTTCGACAAAGAACTGAGAAACGAAGCCAATTTCACCTTGTATAATGACAAAGGAAGAAGTGATAATCGTACAATATTGAGAACTAAGAAATGCGACTAATCGAGCTATACTATGAACAACAAAAGGAGACATAACAAATGCAATTAACAGAACAAAGAAAGGAGGTTAGTCGTGTAAGATTACGAAATATGAGTGGAGTTCCAATCATAGCACATTTGGAAAAGATATGAGATCAAATTTCACAAGGTAAGAACATAAATACGTTTTCATAAGAATGGATTAAGAACCATGCGCTGCTCCTATTCCTTGAAGATTTAGAACTAATACATCATCTAATAGCATTTGCAAAAGAATAGAGAAATGAGGCCGACCAAACTTCCTTTACGAGTAAGGAAGAAGTTGCGATCATTCGATATTGAGAGCCAAGAAATTGACTAACTGTTCTATTTTATGAATCGCAAAAGGAGAACCCATGATTAAATATTAGGGAGATAATTAAGAAACTAGAAAGGTGATCTTTCTAATCGACGTACATGTTGAAAAGATAATAATATCTAATAACGGATGATAAGCCCCTAATACGTGACTTAGTTAGACTAGATTGAGAACCAAGTATAGGACCTGTGCACAAAAGATTTAGATCAAATGAATCATCTAATCGCATTCGAAAGAGGACGGGGGCAACTATATTAGCTTAATAACTAAGGAAGAAGTGTAATCGTAAGATATTGAGAACTAAGAAAGTCAACTAATCGTAATATATTGTGAGTCGCAAAAGGAGATACAATCAAACAAGATTGAGAACTAATAAAGGAGAAGTAGTCGTATTAGATTTAAAAAGAACCAAGAGCGGGTCGTATTCATCAAAGAATTATAATTAAGAGATGATCTAATCGTACAAGAAAAGAAATGAGAAATGAGGCCTATTAATTATGCCTGCACAATGATTAAGGAAGAAATCGTAATAGTACGATATTGAGAAGAAAGAAAGGGTCTAATCTCACTATATTATGACACAGTAAAGAAGATAGAGATCTAATCGTACAGGAATATGAACCACCAAAGTGGATCGAGTCATATCAGATTAAGAAATACAACAGGAGTTCTTATAAAAGTGAATCTTGTAACTCAAGATAAGTACTTAAAATAGGATTTGATTTGGCCAAATTAAGAATCATGAGTGATAACTATGCATAAAAGAATAAGAACTAAAATATAATATGATGGTTTTGAAGAAATAAGTGAGAAATGAGGCCAAGTATACGTGCTTAATCACAATGGAAGGAGTTGTACTCGTACGATATTAAGAACTAAGAGAGGGACAAATCGTACAAGATTAAATACTTATAACTGGGATCATGTCGCATAAGATTAAGAAACAAGAAAGGAGTTCTCAACAAAGTACGTGTAGAAACATAATAGGTTCTAATAACTCATGATAACAACGTAAAATGTGATTTAATTATGCTAGATTAAGAACCAAGAATCAGTTCAAATTGAAAAAGAGTTTGAACAAAACATGATTATCTAACCTATAATCTTTGAAAAAGAACTGAGAAACGATGCCAATTTCACCTTTTATAATGACAAAGGAAGAGGTGATAATCGTACAATATTGAGAACTAAGAAATACGACTAATCGAGCTATAGGAGACATAACAAATGCAATTCACAGAACTAAGAAAGGAGATTATTCGTGTGAAACCCAGTATTTTAATAGCCTTGTTCTTTGATTTTAACTGGTTTAAAATGTTTTTCATATTATTTTTAGTCATAAAGTACTTCAACTTATTCGTTCTTCAATTCAGCAAATTTTTCGATTTACGCGATTTCGGTACCGGCGGTTAAACGGGTCAAAAATTAGACAAAATGTAATTAGTGCATTGTGGTGTGTGAGTGTTGTTTGATGACTGATTTATAATGTTAATTTAGTAGCAAAAATTAGTTTTTGGGTCAAATAGTCAACTTGGAGACTATTTGGTCAATGGGGTACTATTTGGTCAACCTTGGAATTTCTTTTTAAGTCTTCTTCTTGTTTTTTTCTTCCTCATTTTCTTCCAGCAGCAGCCGAACTCCTCTCCTCCATTTTCCCCAAAAAATTTTCTTGGTTTTCAAGTAGGAATCACTTGGAAGGTAAGATTTTATGTATTTTAGCATTTATGGCTTATGGGCTTTATGAGATAAGCTTTAATTTCAAGTTTTGTAGGATTATTTATGGCTGAGAAAACCCTCTTTGCAGCCTTATAAGTTGTGATTTATGTATGTTATGTGTTGTTTTTAGTGTTTTGGAGGTTGGGAAGTGATTGGGGTTGATTTTTAACAACTTTCCATGGTTAGATTACAAATTTTAAGATTATGAGTTAGGGTTTTGTCTTCCATATGAGCCTAGAATGTTATGCTATGAATGCTTATGTCTATGCTTGTAATGATGTTTTAAGAGTGTTTTAAGGTTAGTTTGGATAGGAATTTAGACTTGAAACCAAGTGGAATTGATTTCCCTTCATTTTGTAAGTAAGCGGAAGTTTGGCGCAACTAGGATAATTTCGGATAATTGGTTATGTTTAAAGGGTCTTTAATGATCTTTTGATGGTTTTAGGTGTTTTCCATTGTTGTGGAATGCTATTGATATATTCTTATACACTCCGTGAATCTTTCCGTTTATGGATTTTGTTGGTTGAATATGTTGTTTTGAGTTGGGTTGTAACCAAGGTCCCTTGAATACCTTGGAAATGGATTTTGTTGGTTGGTTGAATATGTTGTTTTGAGTTGGGTTGTAACCAAGGTCCCTTGAATACCTTGGAATTGGATTTTATTGGCAGGGAGGATAGCCTAATTATAGCCTAGGGAGAGGCGAAGTTTTTCAGTTTTTTCTGGAAAACTGAGCTTATTATCTCCTAATCTAGCTGTAATACGAATTCGAGGGATTAACTAAGTGTTTTGACTGGGGTTTTAGCTTGTCGGGTTGGTCAGAATTTGTGAATAGGTCATTTTTTCCAAAGAGCTTTTGGTGTCGTTTTCTATCGTTTCGCGTCGTTTTCGCTTCTCAACCCTAGTCATTCTTTAACTTCTACATCTCTTCTAAGAGTCCTCTTATATCTATTTTAGGTACCACTCCACCTACCGCCGGCGATCGCGTTCTGTGATCTTTGTGCAGTTTTTGCTTTAATAGGTGGGTAACATAGACCCTCTTCCACTTGTATTTGGTTTAACGACTTTCGAAATATGTTTGGATGGATTTTAAAATGTGTATGATGTTTGGAACTGCACTTTTACCAAGTTTTGGAATTATTATATATGAAATCGGGACCAAGCTATTTTATGTTAATCAATTGATATATTTGCAAACTCTTTTGATATGAAAGCATTTTATGACTGTTTTGGCTCATAGGTGACCGAGGTATATAATTTTGGATGTATTTGGAAATGTTTGATTTGGGGTGCACCGGTTCTATAGTCATCCATGGGACGCCATGGTGACTTCTGTGAATGTTATGAACTCTCTGATACGGGGTCTTGTGATGGGATACACTTGACCTCCCAGTAAGACTAGTACACATTCTGGTAGATTACTAGATCTGGCTAGTACTGTAGGTCATACTGTTGAGCCTAAAAGATACTCATGCTATTTTATTAAATTCCGGATTGAAACTATACTTGGATTTGTTAGCTATGCTTTAGCATACTATGTTTTGAAATGATTTGATCTGTTTGGCTATGTCCATACTGTTGAGCCTAAAAGATACTCATGCTATTTTATTATATTCTAGATTGAAACTGTACTTGGATTTGTTCGCTATGCTTTAGCATACTATGTTTTGAAATGATTGGATATTTTTTACTATGTTTTGGACATGCCTGACGTTTAAATGGCATGATACATTTTAGAAACTACTTAGGATTATGGTTTATTGACTTTTAAATGGCATGAGACATTTTAGAAACTGCTTCATAACTATGGTTTTCACAAATGTTATTATCTTTATGTTTTCTTTTTACAGGCAATGTACTATTACCATTTGAAGAGCTTTTATGATATCCACCGAGCTAGTTATGCTCACCCCACGTATTCGTTAAAGATTTATAATTAAAAGATTATCTGAACGTTTGTCGAAGAACTCCTTTATTACAATTTCTTTATTTTCGTTGTGCATCTTTTGTACTAAGAAGGAATTTTGTAATTTGTTTTTTTGTGTAAAATGAAATATTAATTTTATAGTTGAGAAATGGCTTGATGGTTCGATTACATTACGGTTAAGTTTGTTGCTCTGTTCATTTGTGCCTTGCGCTTTGGTCCGGTGTACCATTAGCGCGGCGTGTTACGGTCCCGTTTTTGGGGCGTGACAATTCGTGTAAGATTATGAAATATGAGTGGAGTTCCAATCATAGCACATTTGGAAAAGATATGAGATCAAATTTCACAAGGTAAGAACATAAATACGTTTTCATAAGAATGGATTCAGAACCATGCGCTGGACCTATTCGTTGAAGATTTTGAACTAATACATCATCTAACAGCATTTGCGAAAGAATAGAGAAATGAAGCTGATCAAACTTGCTTTACGAGTAAGGAAGAAGTTGCGATCGTTCGATATTGAGAGCCGAGAAATTGGCTAATTGTTCTACGTTATGAATCGCAAAAGGAGAAGACATGATAAAATATTAGGGAGATAATTAAGAAACTAGAAAGGTGATCTAATCGACATACATGTTGAAAAGATAAGACTATCTAATAACGGATGTTAAGCCCCTAATACGTGACTTAGTTAGACTAGATTGAGAACCATGTGTGGGACCTATGCACAAAAGATTTAGAACCAATGAATGATCAAATCGCATTCGAAAGAGAACGAAGGCAACTATATTAGCTTAATAACTAAGGAAGAAGTGTAATCGTAAGATATTGAGAACTAAGAAAGTCGACTAATCGTAATATATTGTGAGTACCAAAAGGAGATACAATCAAGCAAGATTGAGCTTAAAATAATAAAGGAGAAGTAGTAGTATTAGATTTAAAAAGAACCAAGAGCGGGTCGTATTCATTAAAGATCTTATAATTAAGAGATTATCTAATCTATAAGAAAAGGAACTGAGAAATGATGCCTATTAATTATGCCTGCACAATGATTAAGGAAGAAATTGTAATAGTACGATATTGAGAAGAAAGAAAGGGTCTAATCGTACTATATTATGACACAGTAAAGGAGATCTAATCGTACAGGATTAACAACTAACTAAGTATATCGATTCATATCAGATTAAGAAATAGAACTGGAGTTCTTATAAAAGTAAATCTCGTAACTCAAGATAAGAACTTAAATGGGATTTGATTTGGCCAAATTAAGAACCATGAGTGATAACTATGCATAAAAGAATAAGAACTAAAATATACTATGATGGTTTTGCAGAAATAAGTGGGAAATGAGGCCAAGTATACGTGCTTAATCACAGTGGAAGGAGTTGTACTTGTACGATATTGAGAACTACACTTAAGAGAGGGGACAAATCGTAAAAGATTAAATACTAATAACTGGGATCAAGTCGCATAAGATTAAGAAACAAGAAGGATGTTCTCAACAAAGTACATCTAGAAACATAATAAGTTCTAATAACTCATGATAACAACGTAAAATGTGATTTAATTATGCTAGATTAAGAAACCAAGAATCAGTTCAAATTGAAAAATAGTTTGAACAAAAGATGATTATCTAACCTTATTTGAAAAACAACTGAGAAATGAAGCCAATTTCACCTTGTATAATGACAAAGGAAGAAGTGATAATCGTACAATATTGAGAACTAAGATATGTGACTAATCGAGCTATACAATGAACAACAAAAGGAGACATAACAAATGCAATTCACAGAACAAAGAAAGGAGATTAGTCGTGTAAGGTTATGAAATATGAGAAGAGTTCCAATCATAGCACATTTGGAAAAGATATGAGATCAAATTCCACAAGGTAAGAACATAAATATGTTTTAATAAGAATAGATGGATTAAGAACCAAGCGCTGGACCTATTCGTTGAAGATTTAGAACTAATACATCATCTAATAGCATTTGCAAAAGAATAGAAAAATGAGGCCGATCAAACTTGCTTTACGAGTAAGGAAGAACTTGCGATCATTCGATATTGAGAGCCAAGAAATTGACTAATTGTTCTACGTTATGAATCACGAAAGGAGAACACATGATAAAATATTAGGGAGGTATTTAAGCAACTAGAAATTTGATCTAATCGACATACATGTTGAAAAGGTAAGAATATCTAATAACGGATGATAAGCCCCAAATACGTGGCAAAGTTAGACTAGATTGAGAACCATGTGTAGAACCTGTGCACAAAAGATTTAGATACAATGAATGATCTAATCGCATTCGAAAGAGAACGGAGGCAACTATATTAGCTTAATAACTAAGGAAGAAGTGTAATCGTATGATATTGAGAACTAAAAAGCCGACTAATCGTAATATATTGTGAGTCGCAAAAAGAGACATATACAATCAAACAAGATTGAGAACTAATAAAGGAGAAGTAGTCTTATTAGATTTAAAAAGAACCAAGAGCGGGTCGTATTCATTAAAGATTTATAATTAAGAGATTATCTAATCGTATAAAAAAAGAATTAGAAATGAGGCCAATTAATTATGCCTGCACAATGATTAAGGAAGAAATTGTAATAGTACAATACTGAGAAGAAAGAAAGGGTCTAATCGTACTATATTATGACACAGTAAAGGAGATCTAATCGTACAGGATTAAGAACCAACAAAGTAGATCGAGTCATATCAGATTAAGAAATAGAACAGGAGTTCTTACAAAAGTAAATCTCATAACTCAAGATAAGAACTAAAAATGCGATTTGATTTGGCCAAATTAAGAACCATGAGTGATAACTATGCATAAAAGAATAAGAACTAAAATATAATATGATGGTTTTGAAGAAATAAGTGAGAAATGAGGCCAAGTATATGTGCTCAATCATAGTGGAAGGAGTTGTCACTCGTACGATATTGAGAACAAAGAGAGGGGACAAATCGTACAAGATTAAATAATAATAATAAGATTAAGAAACAAGAAAGGTGTTGTCAACAAAGTACATCCAGAAACATAATAAGTTCTAATTACTCATGATAACAATTAAAATGTGATTTAATTATGCTAGATTAAGAACCAAAAATCAGTTCAAATTGAAAAAGAGTTTGAACAAAAGATGATTATCAACCTTATTTGAAAAACAACTAAGAAATGATGCCAATTACACCTTGTATAATGACAAAGGAAGAAGTGATAATCGTACAATATTGAGAACTATACAATAAACAACAAAAGAAGACATAACATATGCAATTCACAGAACAAAGAAAGGAGATTAGTCGTGTAAGATTATGAAATATGAGAAGAGTTCCAATCATTGCACATTTGGAAAAGATATGAGATCAAATTCCACAAGCTAAGAACATAAATATGTTTTAATAAGAATGGATTAAGAACCAGGCGCTGAAGCAATTTAGAACTAATACATCATCTAATAGCATTTGCAAAAGAATAGAAAAATGTGGCCGATAAAACTTGCTTTACGAGTAAGGAAGAAGTTGCGATCGTTCGATATTGAGAGTCAAGAAATTGACTAATTGTTCTACGTTATGAATCGCAAAAGGAGAACACATGATAAAATATTAGGGAGGCAATTAAGAAACTGGAAAAGTCATCTAATCGACATACATGTTGAAAAGATAAGAATATCTAATAACGGATGATAAGCCCCTAATACGTGACTTAGTTAGACTAGATTGAGAACCATGTGTGGGACCTGTGCACAAAAGATTTAGATCCAATGAATGATCTAATCGCATTCGAAAGAGAACGGAGGCAACTATATTAGTGTAAAAACTAAGGAAGAAGTGTAATAGTAAGATATTGAGAACTAAGAAAGTCTACTAATCGAAATATATTGTGAGTCGCAAAAGGAGATACAATCAAACAAGATTGAGAAGTAATAAAGTAGAACAGTTGTCGTATTAGATTTAAAAAGAACCAAGAGCGGGTCGTATTTATTAAAGATTTATATTTAAGAGATTATCTAATCGTATAAGAAAAGGAACTGAGAAATGAGGCCTATTAATTATGCCTGCACATTGATTAAGGAAGAAATTGTAATATTACGATATTGAGAAGAAAGAAGGGGTCTAATCGTACTACCAGTAAAGGAGATCTAATCGTACAGGATTAGGAACCAACAAAGTAGATCGAGTCATATCAGATTAAGAAATAGAATAGAAGTTCTTGAAAAAGTAAATATCGTAACTCAAGATAAGAACTTAAAATGGGATTTGTTTTGGCCAAATTAAGAACCATGAGTGATAACTATGCATAAAAGAATAAGAACTAAAATATAATAAGATGTTTTTGAAGAAATAAGTGAGAAATGAGGCAAAGTATACGTGTTTAATCACTGTGGAAGGAGTTGTACTCGTACGATATTAAGAACTAAGAGAGGGGACAAATCGTACAATACTGATTAAACACTAATAACTGGGATCAAGTCGCATAAGATTAAGAAACAAGAAAGGTGTTCTCAACAAATTACATGTAGAAACATAATAAGTTCTAATAACTCATGTATACAACGTAAAATGTAATTTAATTATGCTAGATTAAGAACCAAGAATCAGTTCAAATTGAAAAAGGGTTTGAACAAAACATGATTATCAAACCTTATTTGAAAAAGAACTAAGAAACGAAGCCAATTTCACCTTGTATAATGACAAACGAAGAAGTGATAATCGTACAATATTGAGAACTAAGAAATGCGACTAATCGAGCTATACAATGAACAACAAAAGGAGACATAACAAATGCAATCCACAGAACAAAGAAAGGAGATTAGTCGTGTAAGATTATGAAATATGAGTGGAGTTCCAATCATAGCACATTTGGAAAAGAAATGAGATCAAATTTCACAAGGTAAGAACATAAATATGTATTAATAAGAATGGATTAAGAACCATGCCCTGGCCTGCTATTCCTTGAAGATTTAGAACTAATACATCATCTAATAGCATTTGCAAAACAATAGAGAAATATTAGGCCGATCAAACTTGCTTTACGAGGAAGGAAGAAGTTGCGATCGTTCGATATTGAGAGCCAAGAAATTGTCTAAATTGTTCTACGTTATGAATCGCAAAAGGAGAACACATAATAAAATATTAGTGAGATAATTAAGAAACTAGAAACGTGATCTAATCGACATACATGTTGAAAAGATAAAAATATCTAATAACGGATTATAAGCCCCTAATACGTGACTTAGTTAGAATAGATTGAGACCATGTGTGGGACCTGTGCACAAAAGATTTAGATCCAATGAATGATCTAATCGCATTCGAAAGAGAACGGAGGCAACTATTTTAGCTTAATAACTAAGGAAGAAGTGTAATCGTAAGATATTGAGAACTAAGACAGTCGACTAATCGTAATATATTGTTAGTCGCAAAAGGAGATACAATCAAACAAGATTGAGAAGTTTCTAATAAAGGAGAAGTAGTAGTATTAGATTTAAAAAGTACCAAGAGAGGGTCGTATTAATTAAAGATTTATAATTAAGAGATTATCTAATCGTATAAGAAAAGGAACTGAGAAATCTGGCCAATTAATTATGCCTGCGCAATGATTAAGGAAGAAATTGTAATAGTACGATATTGAGAAGAAAGAAAGGGTCTAATCGCACTATATTATGACACAGTAAAGGAGATCTAATCGTACAGGATTAAGAACTAACAAAGTAGATCGAGTCATATCAGATTAAGAAAATAGAACTGGAGTTCTTATAAAAGTAAATCTCGTAACTTAAGATAAGAACTTAAAATTCGATTTGATTTGGCCAAATTAAGAACCATGACAGATAACTATTCATAAAAGAATAAGAACTAAAATATAATATGATGGTTTTGAAGAAACAAGTGAGAAATGAGGCCAAGTAGAAGTGCTCAATCACAGTGGAAGGAGTTGTACTCGTACGATATTGAGAACTACTTAAAGAGAGGGGATAAATCGTACAAGATTAAATACTAATAATAAGATTAAGAAACAAGAAAGGTGTTGTCAACAAAGTACATCCAGAAACATAATAAGTTCTAATTACACATGATAGCAATTAAAATGTGATCTAATTATGCTAGATTAAGAACCAAAAATCAGTTCAAATTGAAAAAGAGTTTGAACAAAAGATGATTATCAACCTTATTTGAAAAACAACTAAGAAATGATGCCAATTACACCTTGTATAGTGACAAAGGAAAAAGTGATAATCGTACAATATTGACAACTAAGAAATGCGACTAATCGAGCTATACAATGAACAACAAAAGGAGACATAACATATGCAATTCACGGAACAAAGAAAGGAGATTAGTCGTGTAAGATTATGAAATATGAGAGGAGTTCCAATCATAGCACATTTGGAAAAGATATGAGATCAAATTTCACAAGGTAAGAACATAAATATGTTTTAACAAGAACGGATTAAGAACCATGCGCAGGTGGACCTATTCCTTCAAGATTTAGAACTAATGCATACATCTAATAGCATTTGCAAAAGAATAGAGAAATAAGGCCGATCAAACTTGCTTTACGAGAAAGGAAGAAGTCGCGATCGTTCGATATTGAGAGCCAAGAAATTGACTAACTGTTCTATGTTATGAATCGTAAAAGGAGAACACATGATAAAATATTAGAGAGATAATTAAGAAACTAGAAAGGTGATCTAATCGACATACATGTTGAAAAGATGAGAATATCTAATAACGGATGATAAGCCCCTAATACGTGACTTAGTTAGACTAGATTGAGAACCATGTGTGGGACCTGTGCACAAAATATTTAGATCAAATGAATGATCTAATCGCATTCGAAAGAGAACGGAGGCAACAGTATTAGCTTAAATACTAAGGAAGAAGTGTAATCGTAACATATTGAGAACTAAGAAAGTCGACTAATCGTAATATATGGTTAGTCACAAAAGGAGATACAATCAAACAAGATTCTGTTTGAGAACAAATAAAGGAGAAGTAATCGTATTAGATTTAAAAAGAACCAAGAGCGGGTCGTATTCATTAAAAATTTATAACTAAGAGATTATCTAATCGTATAAGAAAAGGAACTGAGAAATGAGGCCTATTAATTATGCCTGCGCAATGATTAAGGAAGAAATTGTAATAGTACGATATTGAGAAGAAAGAAAGGGTCTAATCGTACTATATTATGACACAGTAAAGGAGATATATTCGTACAGGATTAAGAACCAACAAAGTAGATAGAGTGATATCAGATTAAGAAAATAGAACAGGAGTTCTTACAAAAGTAAATCTCGTAACTCAAGATAAGAACTAAAAATGCGATTTGATTTGGCCAAATTAAGAACCATGAGTGATAACTATGCATAAAAGAATAAGAACTAAAATATAATATGATGATTTTGAAGAAATAAGTGAGAAATGAGGCCAAGTATACGTGCTTAAACATAGTTGAAGGAGTTGTACTCGTACGATATATGAGAACTACGAGAGGGGATAAATCGTACAAGATTAAATACTATTAGACTGGGATCAAGTCGCACAAGATTAAGAAAGAAGAAAGGTGTTCTCAACAAAGTACTTGTAGAAACATAATAAGTTCTAATAACTCATAATAACAACGTAAAATTTGAATTAATTATGCTAGATTAAGCACCAAGAATCAGTTCAAATTGAAAAAGAGTTTGAACTTAATATGATTATCTAACCTTATTTGAGAAACAACTGAGAAATGAAGCCAATTACACCTTGTATAATGACAAAGGAAGAAGTGATAATCGTACAAGATTGAGAACTAAGTAATATGACTAATCGAGCTATGCAATGAACAACAAAAGGAGACATAACATATGCAATTCACAGAACAAAGAAAGGAGATTAGTCGTGTAAGATTATGAAATATGAGAGGATTTCCAATCATAGCACATTTGGAAAAGATATGAGATCAAATTTCACAAGGGAAGAATATAAATACGTTTTATTATATAAGAATGGATTAAGAACCATGCGATGGACCTATTCCTTGAAAATTTAGAACTAATACATCATCTAATAAATTGCACGTATAAGGAAGAAGTTGCGATCGTTCGATATTGAGAGCCAAGAAATTGACTAATTGTTCTACGTTATGAATCGTAAAAGGAGAACACATGTAAAATAATAGGAGACAATTAAGAAACTAGAAATGTGATCTAATCGACATACACGTTGAAAAGATAAGAATATCTAATAACGGATGATAAGCCCCTAATACGTGACTTAGTTAGACTAGATTGGGAACCATGTGTGGGACTTGTGCACAACAGATTTAGATCCAATGAATGATCTAATCGCATTCGAAAGAGAATGGAGGCAACTCTATTAGCTAAATAACTAAGGAAGAAGCGTAATCGTAAGATATTGAGAACTAAGAAAGTTGACATATCGTAATATATTGTGAGTCGCAAAAGGTGATACAATCAAACAAGATTGAGAACTAATAAAGGAAAGAAGTAGTCGTATTAGATTTAATAAGAACCAAGAGCGGGTCTTATTCATTCAAGATTTATAATTAAGAGACTATCTAATCGTATAAGAAAAGGAACTGATAAATGAGGCCTATTAATTATTCTTGCACAATGATTAAGGAAGAAATTATAATAGTACGATATTGAGAAAAAAGAAAGGGTCTAATCGTATTATATTATGACACAAGAAAGGGATCCGATCGTACAGGATTCTTTGTAACAAAGATTAGATCGAGTACGATTCCTTAATCATTCCTTAAATGCCTCACAGGAGTTCTTATAAAAGTAAATCTCGCTTGTCAAGATAAGAACTTAAAATGCGATTTGATTTGGCCAAATTAAGAACCATGAGTGATAACTATGCATAAAAGAATAAGAACTAAAATATAATATGATGGTTTTGAAGAAATAAGTGAGAAAGAGAGTTAGTTTAAGCACAAGTGGAAGGAGTTGTACTCGTACGATATTGAGAACTAAGAGAGTTGACAAATCGTACAAGATTAAATACAAATAACTATGATCAAGTCGCGCAAGATTAAGAAACAATAAAGGAGTTCTCAACAACGTGCATCTAGAAACATAATAAGTTCTACTAACTCTTGATAACAACGTAAAATGTGATTTAATTTTGCTAGATTTAGAACCAAGAATCAGTTCAGATGTGTATAAGAGACAGATATAGAAATATGATTATCTAGCCTTATTTAAAAAAGAACTAAGAAATGAAGCCAATTACTCTAGTTTAATGACAAAGGAAGAAGTGATAATCGTATATATTCAGAACTAAGAAATGCGACTAATCGAGCTATTCCATGAACAACAAAAGGAGACATAACATATGCAATTCACTGAACAAAGAATGGAGACTCTAGTCGTGTAAGATTATCAAATATGAGAGTAGTTCCAATCATAGCACATTTGGAAAAGATATGAGATCAAATTTCACAAGGTAAGAACATACATACGTTTTATTAAGAATGGATTAGGAACCTTCTTTACGCTGGACCTATTCCTTGAAGATTTAGAACTAATACATCATCTAATAGCATTTGCAAAAGAATAGAGAAATAAGGCCGATGAAACTTGCTTCACGAGTAAGGAAGAAGTTGCGATCGTTCGATATTGAGAGGAGCCAAGAAATTGAATAACCGTTCTATGTTGTGAATCGTAAAAGGAGAACACATGATAAAATATTAGGGAGATAATTAGGAAACTAGAAAGGTGATCTAATCGACAAATATTTTGAAAAGATAAGAATATCTAATAACGGATGATAAGCCCTTAATACGCGACTTAGTGAGACTAGATTGAGAACCATGTGTGGGACCTGTGCACAAAAGATTTAGATCAAATGAATGATCAAATCGCATTTGAAAGAGAACGGAGGCAACTATATTAGCTTAACAACTAAGGAAGAAGTGTAATCATATGATATTGAGAACTAAAAAGCCGACTAATCGTAATATATTGTGAGTCGCAAAAGGAGATACAATCAAACATTTAGTCATATCTTTGAGATCTAATAAAGGAGAAGTAGTCGTATTAGATTTAAAAAGAACCAAGAGCGGGTCGTATTCATTAAATATTTATAATTAAGAGATTATCTAATCGTATAAGAAAAAGAACTGAGAAATGAGGCCAATTAATTATGCCTGCACAATGATTAAGGAAGAAATTGTAATAGTACAATACTGAGAAGAAAGAAAGGGTCTAATCGTACTATATTATGACACAGTAAAGGAGATCTAATCGTACAGGATGAAGAACCAACAAAGTAGATCGAGTCATATCATATTAAGAAATAGAACAGGAGTTTTTACAAAAGTAAATCTCGTAACTCAAGATAAGAACTAAAAATGCGATTTGATTTGGCCAAATTATGAACCATGAGTGATAACTATGCATAAAAGAATAAGAACTAAAATATAATATGATGGTTTTGAAGAAATAAGTGAGAAATGAGGCCAAGTATACGTGCTTAATCATAGTTGAAGGAGTTGTACTAGTACGTCATATTGAGAACTAAGAGAGGGGATAAATCGTACAAGATTAAATACTAATAACTGGGATCAAGTAGCACAAGATTAAGAAACAAGAAAGGTGTTCTCAACAAAGTACATGTTGAAACATAATAAGTTCTAATAACTCTCAATAACAACGTAAAATTTGAATTAATTATGCTAGATTAAGCACCAAGAATCAGTTCAAATTGAAAAAGAGTTTGAACAAAATATGATTATCTAACCTTATTTGAGAAACAACTGTGTCTATTATGAACAATTACACCTTGTATAATGACAAAGGAAGTGATAATCGTACAAGATTGAGAACTAAGTAATATCTAATCGAGCTATACAATGAACAACAAAAAGAGACATAACATATGCAATTCACTGAACAAACAAAGGAGATTAGTCATGTAAGATTATGAAATATGAGAGGATTTCCAATCATAGCACATTTGGAAAAGATATGAGATCAAATTTCACAAGGGAAGAATATAAATACGTTTTATAATGTAAGAATGGATTAAGAACCATGCGCTGGACCTATTCCTTGAAAATTTAGAACTAATACATCATCTAATAGCCTTTGCAAAAGAATAGAGAAATGAGGCCGATCAAACTTGCTTTACGAGTAAGGAAGAAGTTGCGATCGTTCGATATTGAGAGCCAAGAAATTGACTAATTGTTCTACGTTATGAATCACAAAAGGAGAACACATAATAAAATATTAGGAGATAATTAACATTCATGTGTCTAATCGACATGTCATGTTGAACAGATAGATGTGTCTAATAACACATTCTAAGCCCCTAATACGTGACTAAGTCAGAATAGATTGAGAACCACGTGTGGGACCTGTGCACAAAAGATTTAGATCCAATGAATGATCTAATCGCATTTAAAAGAGAACGGAGGCAACTATATTATCTTAATAACTAAGGAAGAAGTGTAATCGTAAGATATTGAGAACTAAAAAGTCGACTAATCGTAATATATTGTTAGTCGCAAAAAAGGATACAATCAAACAAGATTGAGAACTAATAATGGATAAGTAATCGTATTAGATTTAAAAAGAACCAAGAGCGGGTCGTATTCATTAAAGATTTATAATTAAGAGATTATCTAATCGTATAAGAAAAGGAACTGAGAAATGAGGCCTATTAATTATGCCTGCGCAATGATTAAGGAAGAAATTGTAATAGTACGATATTGAGAAGAAAGAAACGGTCCAATCGTACTATATTATGACACAGTAAAGGAGATATATTCGTACAGGATTAAGAACCAACAAAGTAGATCGAGTCATATCAGATTAAGAAATAGAACAGGAGTTCTTACAAAAGTAAATCTAGTAACTCAAGATAAGAACTTAAAATGCGATTTGATTTGGCCAAATTAAGAACCAAGAGTGATAACTATGCATAAAAGAATAAGAACTAAAATATAATATGATGGTTTTGAAGAAATAAGTGAGAAATGA
This sequence comes from Cinchona pubescens, assembly GCA_025175665.1. Taxonomy (NCBI): domain Eukaryota; kingdom Viridiplantae; phylum Streptophyta; class Magnoliopsida; order Gentianales; family Rubiaceae; genus Cinchona; species Cinchona pubescens. The sequence goes on from JANKKI010000232.1 coordinate 4,653,791, forward strand.
GGCCTAGTATACATGCTTAATCATAGTTGAACATGGGGAGGAGTTGTACTCGTACGATATTAAGAACTAAGAGAGGGGACAAATCGCACAAGATTAAATACTTATAACTGGGATCAAGTCGCATAAGATTAAGAAACAAGAAAGGTGTTCTTAACAAATTAAGTGTAGAAACATAATTAGTTTGAATAACTCGTGATAACAACGTAAAATGTGATTTAATTATGTTATGAATCGTAAAAGGAGAACACATGATAAAATATTAGAGAGATAATTAAGAAACTAGAAAGGTGATCTAATCGACATACATGTTGAAAAGATGAGAATATCTAATAACGGATGATAAGCCCTTAATACGTGACTTAGTTAGACTAGATTGAGAACCATGTGTGGGACCTAGGTGCAGCAAAAGATCTAGATCAAATATTGATCTAATCTGTATGTTCTTATTTCTTGATAATTTATTAGCTTAATAACTTTTAGAAATGTAATCGTAACATATTGAGAACTAAGAAAGTCGACTAATCGTAATATATGGTGTTTAGTCGCAAAAGGAGATACAATCAAACAAGATTGAGAACAAATAAAGGAGAAGTAATCGTATTAGATTTAAAAAGAACCAAGAGCGGGTCGTATTCATTAAAGATTTATAACTAAGAGATTATCTAATCGTATAAGAAAAGGAACTGAGAAATGTATAAGAGACATTATGCCTGCGCAATGATTAAGGATCCCTTTAATAGTACGATATTGAGAAGAAAGAAAGGGTCTAATCTGTACTTATATTATCTACATGTGTAAAGGACATATATTTGTGCAGGATTAAGAACCAACAAAGTAGATCGAGTCATATCAGATTAAGAAATTTAACAGGAGTTCTTACAAAAGTAAATCTCGTAACTCAAGAGAAGAACTAAAAATGCGATTTGATTTGGCCAAATTGAGAACCATGACAGATAACTATGCATAAAAGAATATGAACTAAAATATAATATGATGGTTTTGAAGAAATAAGTGAGAAATGAGGCCAAGTATATGTGCTTAATCGTTTTTTAGTTCTCAATATCAAAACCATTATTATTCTTTAGTTCTTATTCTAATATTTGAATAATTATACACACCAAGAATCTCTTATAATTGAAGAAGAGTATAAGAGTTATGGTTAGATAATCATATTTCTGTCTCTTATACAAATGAAGATTTCTTAATTGACACCTTGTATAATGACAAAGGAAGATGTGATAATCGTACAAGATTGAGAACTAAGTAATATGACTAATTAGTTCTACAATGAACAACAAATCTAGACATAACATCATCTGTGCTTAATTCACAGAACAAAGAAAGGAGATTAGTCGTGTAAGATTATGAAATATGAGAGGATTTCCAATCATAGCACATTTGGAAAAGATATGAGATCAAATTTCACAAGGGAAGAAAGAATATAAATACGTTTTATTAAGAATGGATTAAGAACCATGCGCTGGAGCTATTCCTTGAAAATTTAGAACTAATACAACATCTAATAGCATTTGCAAAAGAATAGAGAAATGAGGCCGATCAAACTTGCTTTACGAGTAAGCAAGAAGTTGCGATCGTTCGATATTGAGAGCCAAGAAATTGACTAATTGCTCTACGTTATGAATCGTAAAAGGAGAACACATGATAAAATATTAGGGAGACAATTAAGAAACTAGAAATGTGATCTAATCGACATACACGTTGAAAAGATAAGAATATCTAATACCGGATGATAAGCCCCTTATGCTTGACTTTGTTAGACTAGATTGGGAACCATGTGTGGGACTTGTGCACAACAGATTTAGATCCAATGAATGATCTAATCGCATTCGAAAGAGAATGGAGGCAACTCTATTAGCTAAATAACTAAGGAAGAAGCGTAATCGTAAGATATTGAGAACTAAGAAAGTTGACATACTTTATAATCTCGCAATATATTGTGAGTCGCAAAAGGTGGTACAATCAAACAAGATTGAGAACTAATAAAGGAGAAGTAGTCGTATTAGATTTAATAAGAACCAAGAGCGGGTCTTATTCATTCAAGATTTATAATTAAGAGACTATCTAATCGTATAAGAAAAGGAACTGATAAATGAGGCCTATTAATTATTCCTGCACAGTGATTAAGGAAGAAATTATAATAGTACGATATTGAGAAGAAAGAAAGGGTCTAATCGTATTATATTATGACACAGTAAAGGGGATCTGATACGTACAGGATTAAGAACTAACAAAGTAGATCGAGTCATATCAGATTAAGAAATAGGACAGGAGTTCTTATAAAAGTAAATCTCGTAACTCAAGATAAGAACTTAAAATGCGATTTGATTTGGCCAAATTAAGAACCATGAGTGATAACTGTGCATAAAAGAATAAGAACTAAAATATAATATGATGGTTTTGAAGAAATAAGTGAGAAATGAGGGCAAGTATAACAATATCTCATCTTTACGTGCTTAATCACAGTGGAAGGAGTTGTACTCGTATGATATTGAGAACTAAGAGAGTTGACAAATCGTACAAGATTAAATACAAATGACTGTGATCAAGTCGCGCAAGATTAAGAAACAATAAAGGAGTTCTCAACAACGTACATCTAGAAACATAATAAGTTCTACTAGCTCTTGATAACAACGTAAAATATGATTTAATTATGCTAGACTTAGAACCAAGAATCAGTTCAAATTGAAAAAGAGTTTGAACAAAACATGATAATCTAGCCTTATTTGAAAAAGAACTAAGAAATGTAGCCAATTACACCTTGTTTAATGACAAAGGAAGAAGTGATAATCGTACAATATTGAGAACTAAGAAATGCGACTAATCGAGCTATACAATGAACAACAAAAGGAGACATAACATATGCAATTCACGGAACAAAGAAAGGAGATTAGTCGTGTAAGATTATGAAATATGAGAGGAGTTCCAATCATAGCACATTTGGAAAAGATGTCATGAGATCAAATTTCACAAGGTAAGAACATAAATATGTTTTAACAAGAACGGATTAAGAACCATGCGCTGGACCTATTCCTTCAAGATTTAGAACTAATGCATACATCTAATAGCATTTGCAAAAGAATAGAGAAATAAGGCCGATCAAACTTGCTTTACGAGAAAGGAAGAAGTCGCGATCGTTCGATATTGAGAGCCAAGAAATTGACTAACTGTTCTATGTTATGAATCGTAAAAGGAGAACACATGATAAAATATTAGAGAGATAATTAAGAAACTAGAAAGGTGATCTAATCGACATACATGTTGAAAAGATGAGAATATCTAATAACGGATGATAAGCCCCTAATACGTGACTTAGTTAGACTAGATTGAGAACCATGTGTGGGACCTGTGCACAAAATATTTAGATCAAATGAATGATCTAATCGCATTCGAAAGAGAACGGAGGCAACAGTATTAGCTTAAATACTAAGGAAGAAGTGTAATCGTAACATATTTATCACAGAGAACTAAGAAAGTCGACTAATCGTAATATATGGTTAGTCACAAAAGGAGATACAATCAAACAAGATTGAGAACAAATAAAGGAGAAGTAATCGTATTAGATTTAAAAAGAACCAAGAGCGGGTCGTATTCATTAAAAATTTATAACTAAGAGATTATCTAATCGTATAAGAAAAGGAACTGAGAAATGAGGCCTATTAATTATGCCTGCACAATGATTAAGGAAGAAATTGTAATAGTACGATATTGAGAAGAAAGAAAGGGTCTAATCGTACTATATTATGACACAGTAAAGGAGATATATTCGTACAGGATTAAGAACCAACAAAGTAGATAGAGTGATATCTTATCTTGAGTTACAGGAATTCTTTTATGCCTGTCTCTCGTAACTCAAGATAAGAACTAAAAATGCGATTTGATTTGGCCAAATTAAGAACCATGAGTGATAACTATGCATAAAAGAATAAGAACTAAAATATAATATGATGATTTTGAAGAACTATGATAAGTGAGAAATGAGGCATAGTATACGTGCTTAAACATAGTTGAAGGAGTTGTACTCGTACTATATTGAGAACTACGAGAGGGGATAAATCGTACAAGATTAAATACTAATAACTGGGATCAAGTCGCACAAGATTAAGAAAGAAGAAAGGTGTTCTCAACAAAGTACTTGTAGAAACATAATAAGTTCTAATAACTCATAATAACAACGTAAAATTTGAATTAATTATGCTAGATTAAGCACCAAGAATCAGTTCAAATTGAAGAACAGAGTTTGAACTTAATATGATTATCTAACCTTATTTGAGAAACAACTGAGAAATGAAGCCAATTACACCTTGTATAATGACAAAGGAAGAAGTGATAATCGTACAAGATTGAGAACTAAGTAATATGACTAATCGAGCTATGCAATGAACAACAAAAGGAGACATAACATATGCAATTCACAGAACAAAGAAAGGAGATTAGTCGTGTAAGATTATGAAATATGAGAGGATTTCCAATCATAGCACATTTGGAAAAGATATGAGATCAAATTTCACAAGGGAAGAATATAAATACGTTTTATTAAGAATGGATTAAGAACCATGCGATGGACCTATTCCTTGAAAATTTAGAACTAATACATCATCTAATAAATTGCACGTATAAGGAAGAAGTTGCGATCGTTCGATATTGAGAGCCAAGAAATTGACTAATTGTTCTACGTTATGAATCGTAAAAGGAGAACACATGATAAAATATTAGGGAGACAATTAAGAAACTAGAAATGTGATCTAATCGACATACACGTTGAAAAGATAAGAATATCTAATAACGGATGATAAGCCCCTAATACGTGACTTAGTTAGACTAGATTGGGAACCATGTGTGGGACTTGTGCACAACAGATTTAGATCCAATGAATGATCTAATCGCATTCGAAAGAGAATGGAGGCAACTCTATTAGCTAAATAACTAAGGAAGAAGCGTAATCGTAAGATATTGAGAACTAAGAAAGTTAAACATAGACATATCGTAATATATTGTGAGTCGCAAAAGGTGATACAATCAAACAAGATTGAGAACTAATAAAGGAGAAGTAGTCGTATTAGATTTAATAAGAACCAAGAGCGGGTCTTATTCATTCAAGATTTATAATTAAGAGACTATCTAATCGTATAAGAAAAGGAACTGATAAATGAGGCCTATTAATTATTCTTGCACAATGATTAAGGAAGAAATTATAATAGTACGATATTGAGAAAAAAGAAAGGGTCTAATCGTATTATATTATGACACAGTAAAGGGGATCTGATCGTACAGGATTAAGAACTAACAAAGTAGATCGAGTCATATCAGATTAAGAAATAGAACAGGAGTTCTTATAAAAGTAAATCTCGCTTGTCAAGATAAGAACTTAAAATGCGATTTGATTTGGCCAAATTAAGAACCATGAGTGATAACTATGCATAAAAGAATAAGAACTAAAATATAATATGATGGTTTTGAAGAAATAAGTGAGAAATGAGGCTTTTGTTCAAGTATACGTGCTTAATCACAGTGGAAGGAGTTGTACTCGTACGATATTGAGAACTAAGAGAGTTGACAAATCGTACAAGATTAAATACAAATAACTATGATCAAGTCGCGCAAGATTAAGAAACAATAAAGGAGTTCTCAACAACGTGCATCTAGAAACATAATAAGTTCTACTAACTCTTGATAACAACGTAAAATGTGATTTAATTTTGCTAGATTTAGAACCAAGAATCAGTTCAAATTGAAAAAGAGTTTGAACAAAACATGATTATCTAGCCTTATTTAAAAAAGAACTAAGAAATGAAGCCAATTACACCTAGTTTAATGACAAAGGAAGAAGTGATAATCGTACAATATTCAGAACTAAGAAATGCGACTAATCGAGCTATTCCATGAACAACAAAAGGAGACATAACATATGCAATTCACTGAACAAAGAATGGAGACTAGTCGTGTAAGATTATCAAATATGAGAGTAGTTCCAATCATAGCACATTTGGAGTCTAAAAAGATATGAGATCAAATTTCACAAGGTAAGAACATACATACGTTTTATTAAGAATGGATTAGGAACCTTACGCTGGACCTATTCCTTGAAGATTTAGAACTAATACATCATCTAATAGCATTTGCAAAAGAATAGAGAAATAAGGCCGATGAAACTTGCTTCACGAGTAAGGAAGAAGTTGCGATCGTTCGATATCTCTTATATTCAAGAAATTGAATGTCCGTTCTATGTTGTGAATCGTAAAAGGAGAACACATGATAAAATATTAGGGAGATAATTAGGAAACTAGAAAGGTGATCTAATCGACAAATATTTTGAAAAGATAAGAATATCTAATAACGGATGATAAGCCCTTAATACGCGACTTAGTGAGACTAGATTGAGAACCATGTGTGGGACCAGTGGTTCTGTTATGTATCTCAAATGAATGATCAACCCGCATTTGAAAGAGAACGGAGGCAACTATATTAGCTTAACAACTAAGGAAGAAGTGTAATCATATATGATATTGAGAACTAAAAAGCCGACTAATCGTAATATATTGTGAGTCGCAAAAGGAGATACAATCAAACAAGATTGAGATCTAATAAAGGAGAAGTAGTCGTATTAGATTTAAAAAGAACCAAGAGCGGGTCGTATTCATTAAATATTTATAATTAAGAGATTATCTAATCGTATAAGAAAAAGAACTGAGAAATGAGGCCAATTAATTATATACACATCTAGATGTGTATAAGAGACAGGTATAGTACTGATTAGATAAAGTACTTTAGGTTCTGTACGTTCTATATTATACCTTTACTGTGTCATAATATAGTTATGTCTCCTTTTGTTGTGTATTGTATAGCTGCGATTAGTCATATTACTTGGTTCATAGAGTTTTTACAAAAGTAAATCTCGTAACTCAAGATAAGAACTAAAAATGCGATTTGATTTGGCCAAATTATGAACCATGAGTGATAACTATGCATAAAAGAATAAGAACTAAAATATAATATGATGGTTTTGAAGAAATAAGTGAGAAATGAGGCCAAGTATACGTGCTTAATCATAGTTGAAGGAGTTGTACTAGTACGATATTGAGAACTAAGAGAGGGGATAAATCGTACAAGATTAAATACTAATAACTGGGATCAAGTAGCACAAGATTAAGAAACAAGAAAGGTGTTCTCAACAAAGTACATGTTGAAACATAATAAGTTCTAATAACTCTCAATAACAACGTAAAATTTGAATTAATTATGCTAGATTAAGCACCAAGAATCAGTTCAAATTGAAAAAGAGTTTGAACAAAATATGATTATCTAACCTTATTTGAGAAACAACTGAGAAATGAAGCCAATTACACCTTGTATAATGACAAAGGAAGTGATAATCGTACAAGATTGAGAACTAAGTAATATGACTAATCGAGCTATACAATGAACAACAAAAAGAGACATAACATATGCAATTCACTGAACAAACAAAGGAGATTAGTCATGTAAGATTATGAAATATGAGAGGACGTTTTTCCAATCATAGCACATTTGGAAAAGATATGAGATCAAATTTCACAAGGGAAGAATATAAATACGTTTTATTAAGAATGGATTAAGAACCATGCGCTGGACCTATTCCTTGAAAATTTAGAACTAATACATCATCTAATAGCCTTTGCAAAAGAATAGAGAAATGAGGCCGATCAAACTTGCTTTACGAGTAAGGAAGAAGTTGCGATCGTTCGATATTGAGAGCCAAGAAATTGACTAATTGTTCTACGTTATGAATCACAAAAGGAGAACACATAATAAAATATTAGGGAGATAATTAAGAAACTAGAAAGGTGATCTAATCGACATACATGTTGAAAAGATAAGAATATCTAATAACGGATTATAAGCCCCTAATACGTGACTTAGTTAGAATAGATTGAGAACCACGTGTGGGACCTGTGCACAAAAGATTTAGATCCAATGAATGATCTAATCGCATTTAAAAGAGAACGGAGGCAACTATATTATCTTAATAACATTAAGGAAGAAGTGTAATCGTAAGATATTGAGAACTAAAAAGTCGACTAATCGTAATATATTGTTAGTCGCAAAAAAGGATACAATCAAACAAGATTGAGAACTAATAATGGATAAGTAATCGTATTAGATTTAAAAAGAACCAAGAGCGGGTCGTATTCATTAAAGATTTATAATTAAGAGATTATCTAATCGTATAAGAAAAGGAACTGAGAAATGAGGCCTATTAATTATGCCTGCGCAATGATTAAGGAAGAAATTGTAATAGTACGATATTGAGAAGAAAGAAACGGTCCAATCGTACTATATTATGACACAGTAAAGGAGATATATTCGTACAGGATTAAGAACCAACAAAGTAGATCGAGTCATATCAGATTAAGAAATAGAACAGGAGTTCTTATAAATAGTGCCTCAGGTAACTCAAGATAAGAACTTAAAATGCGATTTGATTTGGCCAAATTAAGAACCAAGAGTGATAACTATGCATAAAAGAATAAGAACTAATATCTCAATATAATATGATGGTTTTGAAGAAATAAGTGAGAAATGAGGCCAAGTATACATGCTTAATCATAGTTGAAGGAGTTGTACTCGTACGATATTAAGAACTAAGAGAGGGGACAAATCGCACAAGATTAAATACTTATAACTGGGATCAAGTCGCATAAGATTAAGAAACAAGAAAGGTGTTCTTAACAAATTAAGTGTAGAAACATAATTAGTTTGAATAACTCGTGATAACAACGTAAAATGTGATTTAATTATGTTATGAATCGTAAAAGGAGAACACATGATAAAATATTAGAGAGATAATTAAGAAACTAGAAAGGTGATCTAATCGACATACATGTTGAAAAGATGAGAATATCTAATAACGGATGATAAGCCCTTAATACGTGACTTAGTTAGACTAGATTGAGAACCATGTGTGGGACCTGTGCACAAAAGATTTAGATCAAATGAATGATCTAATCGCATTCGAAAGAGAACGGAGGCAACAGTATTAGCTTAAATTCTTATCTAACTAAGGAAGAAATGTAATCGTAACATATTGAGAACTAAGAAAGTCGACTAATCGTAATATATGGTTAGTCGCAAAAGGAGATACAATCAAACAAGTATGAGAACAAATAGATAGGTTCTTAATTCTTCTCAATATCGTATTAGATTTAAAAAGAACCAAGAGCGGGTCGTATTCATTAAAGATTTATAACTAAGAGATTATCTAATCGTATAAGAAAAGGAACTGAGAAATGAGGCCTATTAATTATGCCTGCGCAATGATTAAGGAAGAAATTGTAATAGTACGATATTGAGAAGAAAGAAAGGGTCTAATCGTACTATATTATGACATAGTAAAGGACATATATTTGTGCAGGATTAAGAACCAACAAAGTAGATCGAGTCATATCAGATTAAGAAATTTAACAGGAGTTCTTACAAAAGTAAATCTCGTAACTCAAGAGAAGAACTAAAAATGCGATTTGATTTGGCCAAATTGAGAACCATGACAGATAACTATGCATAAAAGAATATAAGAACTAAAATATAATATGATGGTTTTGAAGAAATAAGTGAGAAATGAGGCCAAGTATATGTGCTTAATCATAGTTGAAGGAGTTGTACTCGTACGATATTGAGAACTAAGAGAGGGGATAAATCGTACAAGATTAAATAATAATAACTGGGATCAAGTCGCACAAGATTAAGAAACAAGAAAGGTGTTCTCAAAAAAGTACTTGTAGAAACATAATAAGTTCTAATAACTCATAATAACAACGTAAAATTTGAATAATTATTAAGCACCAAGAATCAGTTCAAATTGAAAAAGAGTTTGAACGAAATATGATTATCTAACCTTATTTGAGAAACAACTGAGAAATGAAGCCAATTACACCTTGTATAATGACAAAGGAAGATGTGATAATCGTACAAGATTGAGAACTAAGTAATATGACTAATCGAGCTATACAATGAACAACAAAAGGAGACATAACATATGCAATTCACAGAACAAAGAAAGGAGATTAGTCGTGTAAGATTTTATGAAATATGAGAGGATTTCCAATCATAGCACATTTGGAAAAGATATGAGATCAAATTTCACAAGGGAAGAATATAAATACGTTTTATTAAGAATGGATTAAGAACCATGCGCTGGAGCTATTCCTTGAAAATTTAGAACTAATACAACATCTAATAGCATTTGCAAAAGAATAGAGAAATGAGGCCGATCAAACTTGCTTTACGAGTAAGCAAGAAGTTGCGATCGTTCGATATTGAGAGCCAAGAAATTGACTAATTGCTCTACGTTATGAATCGTAAAAGGAGAACACATGATAAATTGTTCCATTAGTTGGTACAATCAAACAAGATTGAGAACTAATAAAGGAGAAGTAGTCGTATTAGATTTAATAAGAACCAAGAGCGGGTCTTATTCATTCAAGATTTATAATTAAGAGACTATCTAATCGTATAAGAAAAGGAACTGATAAATGAGGCCTATTAATTATTCCTGCACAGTGATTAAGGAAGAAATTATAATAGTACGATATTGAGAAGAAAGAAAGGGTCTAATCGTATTATATTATGACACAGTAAAGGGGATCTGATCGTACAGGATTAAGAACTAACAAAGTATTTCGAGTCATATCAGATTAAGAAATAGGACAGGAGTTCTTATAAAAGTAAATCTCGTAACTCAAGATAAGAACTTAAAATGCGATTTGATTTGGCCAAATTAAGAACCATGAGTGATAACTATGCATAAAAGAATAAGAACTAAAATATAATATGATGGTTTTGAAGAAATAAGTGAGAAATGAGGCCAAGTATGTCTCTTAACACATCTAGATGTGTATAGGAGTTGTACTCGTATGATATTGAGAACTAAGAGAGTTGACAAATCGTACAAGATTAAATACAAATGACTGTGATCAAGTCGCGCAAGATTAAGAAACAATAAAGGAGTTCTCAACAACGTACATCTAGAAACATAATAAGTTCTACTAGCTCTTGATAACAACGTAAAATATGATTTAATTATGCTAGACTTAGAACCAAGAATCAGTTCAAATTGAAAAAGAGTTTGAACAAAACATGATAATCTAGCCTTATTTGAAAAAGAACTAAGAAATGTAGCCAATTACACCTTGTTTAATGACAAAGGAAGAAGTGATAATCGTACAATATTGAGAACTAAGAAATGCGACTAATCGAGCTATACAGTGAACAACAAAAGAAGACGTAACATATGCAATTCACTGAACAAAGAATGGCATATTAGTCGTGTAAGATTATCAAATATGAGAGGAGTTCCAATCGTAGCACATTTGGAAAAGATATGAGATCAAATTTCACAAGGTAAGAACATACATACGTTTTATTAAGAATGGATTAGGAACCATGCGCTGGACCTATTCTTTGAAGATTTAGAACTAATACATCATCTAATAGCATTTGCAAAAGAATAGAGAAATAAGGCAGATGAAACTTGCTTCACAAGAAAGGAAGAAGTTGCGATCGTTCGATATTGAGAGGAGCCAAGAAATTGACTAACCGTTCTATGTTATGAATCGTAAAAAGAGAACACGTGATAAAATATTAGAGAGATAATTAGGAAACTAGAAAGGTGATCTAATCGACAAATATTTTGAAAAGATAAGAATATCTAATAACGGATGATAAGCCCCTAATACGTGACTTAGTGAGACTAGATTGAGAACCATGTGTGGGACCTGTGCACAAAAGATTTAGATCAAATGAATGATCAAATCGCATAAATACTTGGAAGAGAACGGAGGCAACTATATTAGCTTAATAACTAAGGAAGAAGTGTAATCGTATGATATTGAGCACTAAGAAAGCCGACTAATCGTAATATATTGTGAGTCGCAAAAGGAGATACAATCAAACAAGATTGAGAACTAATAAAGGAGAAGTAGTCGTATTAGATTTAAAAAGAACCAAGAGCGAGTCGTATTCATTAAAAATTTATAATTAAGAGATTATCTAATCGTATAAGAAAAAGAACTGAGAAATGAGGCCAATTAATTATGCCTGCACAATGATTAAGGAAGAAATTGAAATAGTACAATACTGAGAAGAAAGAAAGGGTCTAATCGTACTATATTATGACACAGTAAAGGAGATCTAATCGTACAGGATGAAGAACCAACAAAGTAGATCGAGTCATATCAGATTAAGAAATAGAACAGGAGTTCTAACAAAAGTAAATCTCGTAACTCAAGATAAGAACTTAAAATGCGATTTGATATGGCCAAATTAAATAGTAGAAACATGAGTGATAACTATGCATAAAAAGATAAGACCTAAAATATAATATGATGGTTTTGAAGAAATAAGTGAGAAATTAGGCCAAGCATACGTGCTTAATCACAGTGGAAGGAGTTGTACTCGTACGATATTGAGAACTAAGAGACGGGACAAATCGTACAAGATTAAATACTAATAACTGGGATCAAGTCGCATAAGATTAAGAAACAAGAAAGGTGTTCTCAACAAATTACATGTAGAAACATAATATGTTCTAATAACTCATGATAACAACGTAAAATGTGATTTAATTATGCTGATTAAGAACCAAGAATAAGTTCAAATTGAAAAAGGGTTTGAACAAAACATGATTGTCAAACCTTATTTGAAAAAGAACGGAGAAACGAAGCCAATTTAACCTTGTATAATGACAAAGGAAGAAGTGATAATCGTACAATATTGAGAGCTAAGAAATGCGACTAATCGAGCTATACAATGAACAACAAAAGGAGACATATCGTAAATGCAATCCACAGATCAAAGAAAGGAGATTAGTCGTGTAAGATTATGAAATATGAGTGGAGTCTCCAATCATAGCACATTTGGAAAAGAAATGAGATCAAATTTCACAAGGTAAGAACATAAATATGTTTTAATAAGAATGGATTATGAACCATGCGCTGGCCCTATTCCTGGAAGATGTAGAACTAATACATCATCTAATAGCATTTGCAAAAGAATAGAGAAATGAGGCCGATCAAACTTGCTTTACGAGGAAGGAAGAAGTTGCGATCGTTCGATATTGAGATCCAAGAAATTGACTAATTGTTCTACGTTATGAATCGCAAAAGGAGAACACATAATAAAATATTAGGGAGATAATTAAGAAACTAGAAAGGTGGTCTAATCGACATACATGTTGAAAAGATAAGAATATCAAATAACGGATTATAAGCCCCTAATACGTGACTTAGTTAGACTAGATTGAGAACCATGTGTGGGACCTCTGCACAAAATATTTAGAATGAAATGAATGATCTAATCGCATTCGAAAGAGAACGGAGGCAACAGTATTAGCTTAAATACTAAGGAAGAAGTGTAATCGTAACATATTGAGAACTAAGAAAGTCGACTAATCGTAATATATGGTTAGTCGCAAAAGGAGATACAATCAAACAAGATTGAGAACTAATAAAGGAGAAGTAATCGTATTAGATTTAAAAAGTACGAAGAGCAGGTCGTATTAATTAAAGATTTATAATTAAGAGATTATCTAATCGTATAAGAAAAGGAACTGAGAAATGAGGCCTATTAATTATGCATGCGCAATGATTAAGGAAGAAATTGTAATAGTACAATATTGAGAAGAAAGAAAGGGTCCAAGCGTACTATATTATGACACAGTAAAGGAGATATATTCGTACAGGATTAAGAACCAACAAAGTATATCGAGTCATATCAGATTAAGAAATAGAACAGAAGTTCTTACAAAAGAAAATCTCGTAACTCCAGATAAGAACTTAAAATGCGATTTGATTTGGCCAAATTAAGAACCATGAGTGATAACTATGCATAAAAGAATAAGAACTAAAATATAAATTAATGGTTTTGAAGAAATAAGTGAGAAATGAGGCCAAGTATACATGCTTAATCATAGTTGAAGGAGTTGTACTCGTACGATATTGAGAACTAAGAGAGGGAACAAATCGCACAAGATTAAATACTAATAACCTGGATCAAGTCGCATAAGATTAAGAAACAAGAAAGGTGTTCTCAACAAATTACGTGTAGAAACATAATAAGTTCCAATAACTCGTGATAACAACGTAAAATGTGATTTAATTATGCTTGATTAAGAACCAAGAATCACTTCAAATTGAAAAAGAGTTTGAACAAAACATGATTATCTAACCTTATTTGAAAAAGAACTAAGAAATGAAGCCAATTACACCTTGTATAATGACAGAGGAAGAAGTGATAATCGTACAATATTGAGAACTAAGAAATGCGACTAATCGAGCAATAAAAATGGACAACAAAAGGAGACATAACATATGCAATTCACAGAACAAAGGAAGGAGATTGGTCGTGTAAGATTATGAAATATGAGAGGAGTTCCAATCATAGCACATTTGGAAAAGATATGAGATCAAATTTCACAAGGCAAGAACATAAATACGTTTTAATAAGAACGGATTAAGAACCATGCGCTGGACCTATTCCTTGAAGATTTAGAACTAATACATCTTCTAATAGCATTTGCAAAAGAATTGAGAAATGAGGCCGATCAAACTTGCTTTACGAGTACGGAAGAAGTTTGCGATCGTTCGATATTGAGAGCCAAGAAATGACTAATTGTTCTACGTTATGAATCGCAAAAGGAGAACAAATGATAAAATATTAGGGAGATAATTAAGAAACAAGAAAGGTTATCTAATCGACATACATGTTGAAAAGATAAGAATATCGAATAATGGATTATAAGCCCCTTATACGTGACTTAGTTAGAATAGATTGAGAACCATGTGTGGATACATAGTACCTCTGCACAAAAGATTTAGATCCAATGAATGATCTAATCGCATTCAAAAGAGAACGGAGGCACCTATATTAGCTTAATAACTAAGGAAGAAGCGTAATCGTAAGATATTGAGAACTAAGAAAGTCGACAAATCGTAATATGTTGTGAGTCGCAAAAGGTGATACAATCAAACAAGATTGAGAACTAATAAAGGAGAAGTAGTCGTATTAGATTTAATAAGAACCAAGAGCGGGTAGTATTCATTCAAGATTTATAATTAAGAGATTATCTAATCGTCTAAGAAAAGGAACTGAGAAATGAGGCCTATTAATTATGCCTGCACTATGATTAAGGAAGAAATTATAATAGTACGATATTGAGAAGAAAGAAAGGGTCTAATCTTACTATATTATGACACAGTAAAGGAGATCTAGTTGTACAGGATTAAGAACTAACAAAGTAGATCGGGTCATATCAGATTAAGAAATATAACAAGAGTTCTTACAAAAGTAAATCTCGTATTTCCTACTCAAGATAAGAACTTAAAATGCGATTTGATATGGCCAAATTAAGAAACATGAGTGATAACTATGCATAAAAGAATAAGAACTAAAATATAATATGATGGTTTGAAGAAATAAGTGAGAAATGAGGCCAAGTATACGTGCTTAATCACAGTGGAAGGAGTTGTTCTCATACGATATTGAGAACTAAGAAAGTTGACAAATCGTACAAGATTAAATACTAATATCTGGGATGAAGTTGCATAAGATTAAGAAACAAGAAAGGTGTTCTCTACAAAGTACACGTAGAAACATAATAAGTTCTAATAACTCATGATAACAACGTAAAATGTGATTTAATTATGCTAGATTAAGAACTAAGAATCAGTTCAAATTGAAAAAGAGTTTGAACAAAAGATGATTATCTAACCTTATTTGAAAAACAACTGAGAAATGAAGCCAATTACAACTTGTATAATGACAAAGGAAGAAGTGATAATCGTACAATATTGAGAACTAAGAATTATGCGACTAATCGAGCTATACAAAGACCAACAAAAGGAGACATAACATATGTAATTCACAGAAAAAAGAAAGGAGATTAGTCGTGTAAGATTATGATATATGGGAGGAGTTCCAACCATAGAACATTTGGAAAAGATATGAGATCAAATTTCACAAGGTAAGAACATAAATACGTTTTAATAAGAATGGATTAAGAACCATGCGCTGGACCTATTTCTTGAAGATTTAGAACTAATACATCATCTAATAGCATTGGCAAAAGAATAGAGAAATGAGGCCGATCAAACTTGCTTCACGAGTAAGGAAGAAGTTGCGATCGTTCGATATTGAGAGGAGCCAAGAAATTGACTAACCGTTCTATGTTATGAATCGTAAAAGGAGAACACATGATAAAATATTTGGGGGATAATTAGGAAACTAGAAAGGTGATCTAATTGACAAAATTTTGAAAAGATAAGAATATGTAATAACGGATGATAAGCCCGTAATATGTGACTTAGTTTAGACTCTTTGAGAACCATGTGTGGGACCTGTGCACAAAAGATTTAGATCAAATGAATGATTGATCTAATCGCATTCGAAAGAGAACGGAGGCAACTATATTAGCTTAATAACTAAGGAAGAAGTGTAATCATAAGATATTGATAACTAAGAAAGCCGACTAATCGTAATATATTGTGAGTCGCAAAAGGAGATACAATCAAACAAGATTGAGAACTAATAAAGGAGAAGTAGTCGTATTAGATTTAAAAAGAACCAAGAGCGGGTCGTATTCATTAAAGATTTATAATTAAGAGATTATCTAATCGTATAAGAAAAAGAACTGAGAAATGATGCCAATTAATTATGCTTGCACAATGATTAAGGAAGAAATTGTACTATATTATGACACAGTAAAGGAGATCTAATCGTACAGGATTAAGAACCAACAAAGTAGATCGAGTCATATCAAATTAAGAAATAGAACAGGAGTTCTTACAAAAGTAAATCTCGTAACTCAAGATAAGAACTTAAAATGCGATTTGATTTGGCCAAATTAAGAACCATGAGTGATAACTATGCATAAAAAATAAGAACTAAAATATAATATGATGGTTTTGAAGAAATAATTGTGAAATGTCTCAATTTACTTTGCTTAATCACAGTCCTGAGTTCTTATCACATCTATATTGAGAACTAAGAGAGGGGACAAATCGTACAAGATTAAATACTAATAACTGGGATCAAGTCGCATAAGATTCAGAAACAAGAAAGGTGTTCTCAACAAAGTACATGTAGAAACATAATAAGTTCTAATAACTCATAATAACAACGTAAAATGTGATTTAATTATGGTAGATTAAGAACCAAGAATCAGTTCAAATTGAAAAAGGGTTTGAACGAAATATGATTATCTAACCTTATTTGAAAAACTACTGAGAAATGTAGCCAATTACACCTTGTATAATGACAAAGGAAGAAGTGATAATCGTACAAGATTGAGAACTAAGTAATGCGACTAATCCTCGATCTATACAATGAATAACAAAAGGAGACATAACATATGCAATTCACAAAACAAAGAAAGGAGATTAGTCGTGTAAGATTATAAAATATGAGAGGATTTCCAATCATAGCACATTTGGAAAAGATATGAGATCAAATTTCACAGGGTAAGAACATAAATACGTTTTAATAAGAATGGATTAAGAAACATGCGCTGGACCTATTCTTTGAAAATTTAGAACTAATACATCATCTAATAGCATTGGCAAAAGAATAGAGAAATGAGGCCCATCAAACTTGCTTTATGAGTTAGGAAGAAGTTACGATCGTTCGATATTGAGAGCCAAGAAATTGACTAACTGTTCAATGTTATCAATCGGAAAAGGAGAACACATGATACATATTAGGGAGATAATTAAGAAACTAGAAAGGTGATCTAATCGACATACATGTTGAAAAGATAAGAATATCTAATAACGGATGATAAGCCCTAATACGAGACTTAGTTAGACTAGATTGAGAACTAGATGTGTATAAGGGCTTTCCCATGTGTGGGACCTGTGCACAGGAGATATAGTAAAGGGGATCTAATCGTACAGGATTAAGAACTAGCAAAGTAGATCGAGTCATATCAGATTAAGAAATAGAACTGGAGTTCTTATAAAAGTAAATCTCGTAACTCAAGATAACAACTTAAAATGCGATTTGATTTGGCGAAATTAAGAACCATGAGTGATAACCGTGCACAAAAGAATGAGAACTAAAATATAATATGATAGTTTTGAAGAAATAAGTGAGAAATGAGGCCAAGTATACGTGCTTAATCACAGTGGAAGGAATTGTACTCGTACGATATTGAGAACTGAGAGAGGGGACAAATCATACAAGATTAAATACTAATAACTGGGATCAAGTCGCGCAAGATTAAGAAAACAAGAAAGGAGTTCTCAACAAAGTACATCTAGAAAGATAATAAGTTCTACTAACTCATGATAACAACGTAAAATGTGATTTAATTATGGTAGATTAAGAACTAAGAATCTGTTCAAATTTTCTACGAAAAAGAGTTAGAACAAAATATGATTATCTAAACTTATTTGAAAAGGAACTGAGAAATGAAGCCAATTACACCTTGTATAATGACAGAGGAAGAAGCGATAATCGTACAATATTGAGAACTAAGAAATGCGACTAATCGAGCAATAAAATGAACAACAAAAGGAGACATAACATATGCTATTCACAGAACAAAGAAAGGAGATTAGTCGTGTAAGATTATGAAATATGAGTGGAGTTCCAATCATAGCACATTTGGAAAAGATATGAGATCAAATTTCACAAGGTAAGAACATGAATACGTTTTAATAAGAACGGATTAAGTACCATGCGCTGGACCTATTCCTTGAAGATTTAGAACTAATACATCATCATCTAATAAAATTTGCAAAAGAATAGAGAAATGAGGCCGATCAAACTTGCTTTACGAGTAAGGAAGAAGTCGCGATCGTTCGATATTGATAGCCAAGAAATTGACTAACTGTTCTATGTTATGAATCGCATCAAAGGAGAACACATGATAAAATATTAGGGAGATAATTAAGAAACTAGAAAGGTGATCTAATCAACATACATGTTGAAAAGATGAGAATATCTAATAACGGATGATAAGCCCCTAATACGTGACTCAGTTAGACTAGAATGAGAACCATGTGTGGGACCTGTGCACAAAAGATTTAGATCAAATGAATGATCTAATCGCATTCAAAAGAGTACGGAGGCAACTGTATTAGTTTAATAACTAAGGAAGAAGTGTAATCGTAAGATATTGAGAACTAAAAAAGCCGAGTAATCGTAATATATTGCGAGTCGCAAAAGGAGATACAATCACACAAGATTAAGAACTAATAAAGGAGAAGTAGTCATATTAGATTAAATAAGTACCAAGAGCGGGTCGTATTCATTAAAGATTTATAATTAAGAGATTATCTAATCGTATAAGAAAAAGAACTGAGAAATGAGGCCTATTAATTATGCTTGCACAATGATTAAGGAAGAAATTGTATCATAGTACGATATTGAGAAGAAAGAAAGGGTCTAATAGTACTATATTATGACACAGTAAAGGGGATCTAATCGTACAGGATTAAGAACTAGCAATCTAGATCGAGTCATATCAGATTAAGAAATAGAATAGGAGTTCTTATAAAGTAAATCTCGTAACTCAAGATAAGAACTTAAAATGCAATTTGATTTGGCCAAATTAAGAACCATGAGTGATAACAGTGCATAAAAGAATGAGAACTAAAATATAATATGATGGTTTTGATGAAATAAGTGGGAAATGAGGCCAAGTAACGTGCTTAATCACAGTGGAAGGAGTTGTACTCGTACGATATTGAGAACTAAGAGAGGGGACAAATCATACAAGATTAAATACTAATAACTGGGATCAAGTCGCGTAAGATTAAGAAACAAGAAAGGAGTTCTCAACAAAGTACATCTAGAAAGATAATAAGTTCTACTATCTCATGATAATAACGTAAAATGTGATTTAATTATGCTAGATTATTAGAAAACCAAGAATCAGTTCAAATTGAAAAAGAGTTAGAACAAAATATGATTATCTAACCTTATTCGAAAAAGAACTAAGAAATGAAGCCAATTACACCTTGTATAATGACAGAGGAAGAAGCGATAATCGTACAATATTGAGAACTAAGAAATGCGACTAATCGAGCAATAAAAAGGACAACAAAAGGAGACATAACATATGCAATTCACAGAACAAAGGAAGGAGATTGGTCGTGTAAGATTATGAAATATGAGAGGAGTTCCAATCATAGCACATTTGGAAAAGATATGAGATCAAATTTCACAAGGCAAGCACATAAATACGTTTTAATAAGAACGGATTAAGAACCATGCGCTGGACCTATTCCTTGAAGATTTAGAAACAATACATCATGTAATAGCATTTGCAAAAGAATAGAGAAATGAGGCCGATCAAACTTGCTTTACGAGTGAGGAAGAAGTTGCGATCGTTCGATATTGATAGCCAAGAAATTGACTAACTAGTTCTATGTTATGAATCAGAAAAGGAGAACACATGATAATATATTAGGGAGATAATTAAGAAACTAGAAAGGTGATCTAATCGACATACATGTTGAAAAGATGAGAATATCTAATAACGGATGATAAGCCCCTAATACGTGACTCAGTTAGACAAGATTGAGAACCATGTGTGGGACCTGTGCACAAAATATTTAGATCAAATGAATGATCTAATCACATTCGAAAGAGAACGAAGGCAACTGTATTAGCTTAATAACTAAGGAAGAAGTGTAATCGTAAGATATTGTGAACTAAGAAAGTCGATTAATCGTAATATATTGTGAGTCGCAAAAGGAGATACAATCAAACAAGATTGCAAACTAATAAAGGAGAAGTAGTCGTATTAGATTTAAAAAGAACCAAGAGCGGGTCGTATTCATTTAAGATTTATAATTAAGAGATTATCTAATCGTACTGAGAAATGAGGCCTATTAACTGTGCATGCACAATGATTAAGGAAGAAATCGTTAATAGCACGATATTGAGAAGAAACAAAGGGTCTAATGGTACTATATTATGACACAGTAAAGGAGATCTAATCGTACAGGATTAAGAACTAACAAAGTAGATCGAGTCATATCAGATTAAGAAATGGAACAGGAGTTCTTATAAAAGTAAATCTCGTAACTCAAGATAAGAACATAATATGCGATTTGATTTGGCCAAATTAAGAACCATGACTGATAACTATGCATAAAAGAATAAGAACTAAAATATAATATGACGATTTTGAAGAAATAAGGGAGAAATGATGCCAAGTATACGTGCTTAATCACAGTGGAAGGAGTTGTACTCGTACCGTATTGAGAACTAAGAGAGGGGACAAATCGTACAAGATTAAATACTAATAATTGGGATCAAGTCGAATAAGATTGAGAAACAAGAAAGGAGTTTTCAACAAAGTACATCTACCAACATAATAGGTTCTACTAACTCATGATAACAACGTAAAATGTGATTTAATTATGCTAGATTGCAATAAAGAACCAAGAATCAGTTGAAATTGAAAAAGAGTTTGAACAAAACATGATTATCTGACCTTATTTGAAAAAGAACTTAGAAATGAAGCCAATTATACCTTTTATAAGGACAAAGGAAGAAGTGATAATCGTACAATATTGAGAACTAAGAAATGCCACTAATCAAGCAATACAATGAACAACAAAAGGAGACATAACATATGCAATTCACAGAACAGAGAAAGGAGATTAGTCGTGTAAGATTATGAAATATGAGAGGAGTTCCAATCATAGCACATTTGGAAAACATATGAGATCAAATTTCACAAGGTAAGAACATAAATACGTTTTAATAAGAACGGATTAAGAACCATGCGCTAGACCTATTGCTTGATGATTTAGAACTAATACATCATGTAATAGCATTTGCAAAAGAATAGAGAAATGAGGCCGATCAAACTTGCTTTACGAGTTAGGAAGAAGTTGCGATCGTTCGATATTGAGAGCCAAGAAATTGACTAACTATTCCATGTTATGAATCACAAAAGTAGAACACATGATAAAATATTAGGGAGATAATTAAAAAACTAGAAAGGTAATCTACTCGACATACATGTTGAAAAAGATAAGAATATCTAATAACCTATTGACAAGCCCCTAATACGTGACTCAGTTAGACTATATTGAGAACCATGTGTGGCACCTGTGCACAAAAGATTTAGATCAAATGAATCATCTAATCGCATTCAAAATAGAACGAAGGCAACTGTATTAGCTTAATAACTAAGGAAGAAGTGTAATCGTAAGATATTGAGAACTAAGAATGTCGACTAATCGTAATATATTGTGAGTCGCATAAGGAGATACAATCAAACAAGATTGAAAACTAATAAAGGAGAAGTAGTCGTATTAGATTTAAAAAGAACCAAGGGCGGGTCGTATTCATTATAGATTTATAATTAAGAGATTATCTAATCGTATAAGAAAAAGAACTGAGAAATGAGGCCTATTAATGATGCCTGCACAATGATTAAGGAAGAAATTGTAAATGTCCGATATTGAGAAGAAAGAAAGGGTCTAATCGTACTATAATATGGCACAGTAAAGGAGATCTAATCGTGTAGGATTAAGAACTAACAAAGTAGATCGAGTCATATCAGATTAAGAAATAGAACAGGAGTTCTTATAAAAAAAATCTCGTAACTCAAGATAAGAACTCAAAATGCGATTTGATTTGGCCAAATTAAGAACCATGAGTGATAACTGTGCATAAAAGAATGAGAAATAAAATATAATCTGATGGTTTTGAAGAAATAAGTGATAAATGAGGCCAAGTATACGTGCTTAATCACAGTGGAAGGAGTTGTACTAGTACGATATTGAGAACTGAGAGAGGGGACAAATCGTACAAGATTAATACTAATAACTGGGATCAAGTCGCGCAAGATTAAGGAACAAGAAAGGAGTTCAAAACAACGTACATCTAGAAACATAATAAATTCTATTAACTCATGATAACAACGTAAAATGTGATGCGTTAATTATGCTATATTAAGAACCAAGAATCAGTTCAAATTGAAAAAGAGTTTGAACAAAAAATGATTATCTAACCTTATTCGTAAAAGAACTGAGAAATGAAGCCAATTACACCTTGTATAATAACAAAGGAAGAAGTGGTAATCGTACAATATTGTGAACTAAGAAATGCGACTAATCGAGCAATACAATAAACAACAAAAGGAAACATAAAATATGCAATTCACAGAATAAAGGAAGGAGATTGGTCGTGTAAGATTATGAAATATGAGAGGAGTTCCAATCATAGCACATTTGGAAAAGATATGAGATCAAATTTCACATGGTAAGAACATAAATACGTTTTAATAAGAACGGATTAAGAACCATGCGCTAGACCTATTGCTTGAAGATTTAGAACTAATACATCATCTAATAGCTTTTGCAAAAGAATAGAGAAATGAGGCCGATCAAACTTGCTTTACGAGTGAGGAAGAATTGCAATCGTTCGATATTGAGAGCCACTGTAGAAATTGACTAACTGTTCCATGTGATGAATCACAAAAGTAGAACACATGATAAAATATTGGGGAGATAATTAAGAAACTAGAAAGGTGATCTAATCGACATACATGTTGAAAAGATAAGAATATCTAATAACGGATGACAAGCCCCTAATACGTGACTCAGTTAGACTATATTGAGAACCATGTGTGGCACCTGTGCACAAAAGATTTAGATCAAATGAATCATCTAATCGCATTCGAAAGAGAACGTAGCCAACTATATTAGCTTAATAAAGGAAGAAGTGTAATCGTAAGATATTGAGAAGTAAGAAAGTCGACTAATCGTAATATATTGTGAGTCGCAAAGGGAGATTCCATCAAACAAGATTGAGAACCAATATAGGAGAAGTAGTCGTATGAGATTTAAACAGAACCAAGAGCCTGTCGTATTCATTAAAGATTTACAACTAAAAGATTATGTAATCGTATATGAAAAATAACTGAGAAATGAGGCCTATTAATTATTTCTTCCTGCACAATGATTAAGGAAGAAATTGTAATAGTACGATATGGAGAAGAAAGAAAGGGTCTAATAGTACTATATTATGACACAGTAAAGGGGATCTAATCGTAGAGGATTAAGAACTAGCAATCTAGATCGAGTTATATCAGATTAAGAAATAGAACAGGAGTTCTTATAAAAGTAAACCTCATAACTCAAGACAAGAACTTAAAATGCGATTTGAATTGGCCAAATTAAGAACCATGAGTGATAACTATGCATAATGTAAGAACTAAAATATAATATGATGGTTTTGAAGAAATAAGTGAGAAATGAGGCCAAGTATACGTGCTTAATCACAGTGGAAGGAGTTGTACTCGTACGATATTGAGAACTAAGAGAGGGGACAAATCGTACAACATTAAATACTAATAACTGGGATCAAGTCGCGCAAGATTAAGGAACAAGAAAGGAGTTCTCAACAAAGTACATGTAGAAACATAATAAGTTCTAATAACTCACGATAATAATGAACGATATAAATGTGATTTTATTATGCTAGATTGAGAACCAAGAATCAGTTCAAAGTGAAAAAGAGTTTGAACAAAACTTGATTATCTAACCATATTTGGAAAGAACTGAGAAACGAAGCCAATAACACCTTGTATAATAGCAAAGGAAGTAGTGACAATCGTACAATATTGAGAACTAAGAAATGCGACTAATCGAGCTATACAATGAACAACAAAGAGAGACATAAAATATGCAATTCACAGAACAAAGAAAGAAGATTAGTCGTGTAATATCAGATTAAGAAATTGAATAGGAGTTCTTATAAAGTAAATCTCGTAACTCAAGATAAGAACTTAAAATGCGATTTGATTTGGCCAAATCAAGAACCATGAGTGATAACTGTGCATAAAAGAATGAGAACTAAAATATAATATGATGGTTTTGAAGAAATAAGTGGGAAATGAGGCCAAGTATACGTGCTTAATCACAGTGGAAGGAGTTGTACTCGTACGATATTGAGAACTAAGAGACGGGACATTTCATACAAGATTAAATACTAATAACTGGGATCAAGTCGCGCAAGATTAAGAAACAAGAAAGGAGTTCTCAACAAAGTACATCTAGAAAGATAATAAGTTCTACTATCTCATGATAATAACGTAAAATGTGATTTAATTATGCTAGATTAAAAACCAAGAATCAGTTCAAATTGAAAAAGAGTTAGAACAAAATATGATTATCTAACCTTATTTGAAAAAGAACTAAGAAATGAAGCCAATTACACCTTGTATAATGACAGAGGAAGAAGTGATAATCGTACAATATTGAGAACTAAGAAATGCGACTAATCGAGCAATAAAAAGGACAACAAAAGGAGACATAACATATGCAATTCACAGAACAAAGGAAGGAGATTGGTCGTGTAAGATTATGAAATATGAGAGGAGTTCCAATCATAGCACATTTGGAAAAGATATGAGATCAAATTTCACAAGGCAAGAACATAAATACGTTTAAATAAGAACGGATTAAGAATGCCATGTGCTGGACCTATTCCTTGAAGATTTAGAACCAATACATCATCATCTAATAGCATTTGCAAAAGAATAGAGAAATGAGGCCGATCAAACTTGCTTTACGAGTAAGGATGAAGTTGCGATCATTCGATATTGAGAGGAGCCAAGAAATTGACTAACTGTTCTATGTTATGAATCACAAAAGGAGAACACATGATAAAATATTAGGGGGATAATTAAGAAACTAGAAAGGTGATCAAATCGACATACATGTTGAAAAGATGAGAATATCGAACAACGGATGTTATGCCCTTAATACGTGACTTAGTTAGACTAGATTGAGAACCATGTGTGGGACCTGTGCACAAAATATTTAGATCAAATGAATGATCTAATCGCATTCCAAAGAGAACGGAGGTAACTATATTAGCTTAATAACTAAGGAAGAAGTGTAATCGAAAGATATTGTGAACTAAGAAAGTCGACTAATCGTAATATACTGTGAGTCACAAAAGGAGATACAAATCAAACAAATTGAGAACTAATAAAGGAGAGGTAGTCGTATTAGATTTAAAAAGAACCAAGAGCGGGTCGTATTCATTAAAGATTTATAATTAAGAGATTATCTAATCGTATAAGAAAAAGAACTGAGAAATGAGGCCTATTAACTGTGCATACACAATGATTAAGGAAGAAATCATAATAGTACGATATTGAGAAGAAACAAAGGGTCTAATGGTACTATATTATGACACAGTAAAGGAGATCTAATCGTACAGGATTAAGAACTAACAAAGTAGATCGAGTCATATCAGATGAAGAAATAGAACAGGAGTTCTTATAAAAGTAAATCTCGTAACTCAAGATAAGAACATAATATGCGATTTGATTTGGCCAAATTAAGAACCATGAGTGATAACTATGCATAAAAGAATAAGAACTAAAATATAATATGACGGTTTTGAAGAAATAAGTGAGAAATGAGGCCAGGTATACGTGCTTAATCACAGTGGAAGGAGTTGTACTCGTGAACAATATTGAGAACCAAGGGAGGGGACAAATCGTACAAGATTAAATACTAATAACTGGGATCAAGTCACGAAAGATTAAGAAATGAGAAAGGAGTTCTCAACAAAGTACATCTACAAACATAATAAGTTCTACTAACTCATGATAACAATGTAAAATGTGATTTAATTATGCTGGATTAAGAAACAAGAATCAGTTCAAATTGAAAAAGTGTTTGAACAAAACATGATTATCTAAGCTTATTTGAAAAAGAACTTAGAAATGAAGCCAATTACACCTTGTATAATGACAATGGAAGAAGTGATAATCGTACAATATTGAGAACTAAGAAATGCGACTAATCGAGCAATACAATGAACAACAAAATGAGACATAACATATGCAATTCACAGAACAAAGAAAGCAGATTAGTCGTGTAAGATTATGAAATATGAGAGGAGTTCCTATCATAGTACATTTGGAAAGATATGAGATCAAATTTCACAAGGTAAGAACATAAATACAGTTTTAATAAGAACGGATTAAGAACCATGCGCTGGACCTATTCCTTGAAGATTTAGAACTAATACATCATCATCTAATAGCATTTGCAAAAGAATAGAGAAATGAGGCCGATCAAACTTGCTATACGAGTAAGGAAGAAGTTGCGATCGTTCGATATTAAGAGCCAAGAAATTGACTAACTGTTCTATGTTATGAATCGTAAAAGAAGAACACATGATAAAATATTAGGGAGATAATTAAGAAACTAGAAAGGTGATCTAATCGACATACATGTTGAAAAGAGAAGAATATCTAATAACGGATGATAAGCCTCTAATACGTGACTCAGTTAGACTAGATTGAGAACCATGTGTGGGACCTGTGCACAAAAGATTTAGATCAAATGAATCATCTAATCACATTCGAAATAGAACGAAGGCAACTGTATTAGCTTAATAACTAAGGAAGAAGTGTAATCGTAAGATATTGAGAACTAAGAATGTCGACTAATCGTAATATTATTGTGAGTCGCAAAAGGAGATACAATCAAACAAGATTGAAAATTAATAAAGGAGAAGTAGTAGTCATATTAGATTTAAAAAGAACCAAGGGCGGGTCGTATTCATTAAAGATTTATAATTAAGAGATTATTTAATCGTATAAGAAAAAGAACTGAGAAATGAGGCCTATTAATTATGCATGCACAATGATTAAGGAAGAAATTGTAATAGTCTGATATTGAGAAGAAAGAAAGGGTCTAATCGTACTATATTATGACACAGTAAAGAAGATCTAATCGTGCAGAATTATGAACTGACAAAGTAGATCGAGTCATATCAGATTAAGAAATAGGACAGGAGTTTTTATAAAAGTATATCTCGTAACTCAAGATAAGAACTCAAAATGCGATTTGCTTTGGCCAAATTAAGAACCATGAGTGATAACTGTGCATAAAAGAATGAGAACTAAAATATAATATGATTGTTTTGAAGAAATAAGTGAGAAATCAGGCCAAGTATACGTATCTATCATGCTTAATCACAGTGGAAGGATTGTACTCGTACTATATTGAGAACTAAGAGAGGGGACAAATCGTACAAGATTAAATACTAATAACTGGGATCGAGTCGCGCAAGATTAAGGAACATGAAAGGAGTTCTCAACAATGTACATCTAGAAACATAATAAATTCTACTAACTCATGATAACAACGTAAAATGTTATTTAATTATGCTAGATTAAGAACCAAGAATCAGTTCAAATTGAAAAAGAGTTTGAACAAAACATGATTATCTAACCTTATTTGAAAAAGAACTGAGAAATGAAGCCAATTACACCTTGTATAATGACAAAGGAAGAAGTGGTAATCGTACAATATTGTGAACTAAGAAATGTGACTAATCGAGCAATACAATAAACAACAAAAGGAAACATAAAATATGCAATTCACAGAATAAAGGATGGAGATTGGTCGTGTAAGATTATGAAATATGAGTGGAATTCCAATCATAGCACATTTGGAAAAGATATGACATTCAAATTTCACAAGGTAAGAATATAAATACGTTTTAATAAGAACGGATTAAGAACCATGCGCTGGACCTATTGCTTGAAGATTTAGAACTAATACATCATCTAATAGCTTTTGCAAAAGAATAGAGAAATGAGGCCGATCAAACTTGCTTTACTAGTGAGGAAGAAGTTGCGATCGTTCGATATTGAGAGCCAAGAAATTGACTAACTGTTCCATGTTAAGAATCGCAAAAGTAGAACACGTGATAAAATATTAGGGAGATAATTAAGAAACTAAAAAGGTGATCTAATCGACGTACATGTTGAAAAGATAAGAATATCTAATAACGGATGACAAGCCCCTAATACGTGACTCAGTTAGACTATATTGAGAACCATGTGTGGCACCTGTGCACAAACGATTTATATCAAATGAATCATCTAATCACATTCGGAAGAGAACGTAGGCAACTATATTAGCTTAATAACTAACGAAGAAGTGTAATCGTAAGATATTGAGAAGTATCTTAGAAAGTTGACTAATTGTAATATATTGTGAGTTGCAAAAGGAGATTCAATCAAACAAGATTGAGAACCAATATAGGAGAAGTAGTCGTATGAGATTTAAACAGAACCAAGAGCGGGTCGTATTCATTAAACATTTACAACTAAGAGATTATCTAATCGTATAAGAAAAATAACTGAGAAATGAGGCCTATTAATTATTCCTGCACAATGATTAAGGAAGAAATTGTAATAGTACGATATTGAGAAGAAAGAAATGGTCTAATACTATATTATGACTCAGTAAATGAGA
The DNA here is from genome assembly GCA_025175665.1 of Cinchona pubescens. NCBI lineage: Eukaryota > Viridiplantae > Streptophyta > Magnoliopsida > Gentianales > Rubiaceae > Cinchona > Cinchona pubescens. The sequence continues at coordinate 4,683,097 of JANKKI010000232.1, forward strand.
TCTAATCGTACAGGGCTAAGACCTAACAAAGTAGATCTAGTCATATCAGATTAAGAAATAGAACAGGAGTTCTTATAAAAGTAAATCTCGTAACTCAAGATAAGAACTCAAAATGCGATTTGATTTGGCCAAATTAAGAACCATGAGTGATAACTGTGCATAAAAGAATGAGAACTAAAATATAATATGATGGTTTTGAAGAAATAAGTGAGAAATGCAGGCCAAGTATACGTGCTAATCACAGTGGAAGGAGTTGTACTCGTACGATATTGAGAACTAAGAGAGGGGACAAATCGGACAAGATTAAATACTAATAACTGGGATCAAGTCGCGCAAGATTAAGGAACAAGAAAGGAGTTCTCAACAATGTACATCTAGAAACATAATAAATTCTACTAACTCATGATAACAACGTAAAACGTGATTTAATTATGCTAGATTAAGAACCAAGAATCAGTTCAAATTGAAAAAGAGTTTGAACAAAACATGACTATGTAACCTTATTTGAAAAAGAACTGAGAAATGAAGCCAATTACACCTTGTATAATGACAAAGGAAGAAGTGGTACTCGTACAATATTGTGAACTAAGAAATGCGACTAAACGAGCAATACAATAAACAACAAAAGTAGACATAAAATATGCAATTCACAGAACAAAGGAAGGAGATTGGTCGTGTAAGATTATGAAATATGAGAGGAATTCCAATCATAGCACATTTGGAATCCCCTTTGATCAGTGTATCTTATTCATCCTAAGCCTTCACGCACCAAATCCAGATCACGCCTTGAAAGCTCTTCAACTGCACAAAGGGGAACCAGCGATTTTCTTCTCCCAAGATGAAGTTCAACACCTTGCTGCACCATTTCGTTACACATTGGTGGGTAACTTTCCAAGAGGCAAGCCGAACATGGAAACTCTTCGTAAAAGCTTTCACACCATTGGATTCAAAGGTCAGTTCACCATAGGATATCATTTCTACCTTGATTACAAGCACATATTGATGAGGTTTTCATTGGAGGAGGACTTCCTACGATGTTGGCTCAAAAACACCTGGTTTCTTAATGGCTACTACATGAGGGTTCTTAAGTGGCACCCATTATTTACCACTGATGAAGAACCGTCCATAGCCCCTATATGGATTACTTTTGAAGGACTTCCAGCAGTCTTCTTCAACAAACACGCCATATTTAGCCTTGCTCAAGCGGTTGGAACACCCCTTAAACTCGACTTAGCCACTGCAAATTTCATAGGCCACTTGTTCCTAAGGTATGTGTGGAAGTAGACCTCCTATCTGTGCACAAACTGTCTCTTCTACACATGGTTGGGGGTCGGTAATGAGGGCATTTGGCAAAAAATTACCTACGATGCAGTCCCATCTTATTGCACCAAATGCAAGAAAATTGGTCATGCCAATGGTGAATGCAGGAGAGGTGAAGCGGGGCATCCTAACCAACCTGTAGGTAACGGTGAACAAATAAAGAACTCAGCCAAGCAACCCATCCGAACACGTTGGACTCCGGTAAAGGAACACACGGCTGGACCTTCGGGCTCAAAATCAGCCCCATCTCTTCCACATGTGAATGCAGTGATAAGCTTGAAGGACCACCGAAAGGATACTCCACCAGCTGCAACCAACGTAGCTCCAACACCAATGCCGGAAATTTCCCAAAATGACGGCAATGCTAACATGCGGGGGAAGTCCGTCCAACAACCACCAGAAGTAACGGTGGTGCAACCACCAGCCGTGGAAGAACAACCACTCATGCTGGATGTGATTCGAAATTCAAACGCCACCTCTCATGGGATTGCACCAACAACTTCGGATAAGGCCAATCCAAATCAACAAACGGATTCAAACCAGCAGATGGATAAGGCCAAAGCACACCAGCACTTGGATTCAAATTTTGAAAAGGAGCACATTGTGGAAGGTCAGCCCTTGAACCCCTTGGAGAGTGGGGCCAATTCGAGTTTTGTGGAACCACCAACATCCTTGGCTGCACAATCAAGGGATGCTAAAAATTCAGCCAACACCCCTTCACATTCGAATTTCAAACAATCCCTTCATGGATGATTCACTCATCTCTCATGGTAAAATAATGGAGGAACTACCATGTTACTATTCAGACACTGACTCCCCCCATGCAAGCCATGCAAACAACAAGGAATTTGCCGATCACCCCCACCTCACACACAATTGGTAAGGCCTCATCCAAAAAGAAAAGACGCAAAAGAACCTACAATATGCCAAGGCCAATGCGCACCAGGTTGGCCAAAGCAAATTCCAAGCTGCCCTCCCTCCCACAATGTTAAATGGATCGCATTTTAGTTTGGAATATTCGGGGGATAGCTAATAAACCCTCACTTCGTAGGTTAAAGTTAATCATTCAACAACATCAAATAAAACTCATTGCTCTAATGGAGCCAATGGTTGACAAAGCTAGAATACTAATGTTTTCTAATAAGCTAGGTTTTGATAGCTGTGAGTGCAACTCAAATGGCATAAATAAATTTGGCTTTTTTGGAACCGAGAGCTAGGTCTCGTCCCCACATTCAGCTCGGATCAGTTCCTCCATGTTTCCATTCCTTCCTCTCCTCAGCAATGTGCCATGGAAGCCTCCTTTGTTTACGCAAAATGCACAACAGCGGAACGAAGAGCTCTTTGGGAGGAACTTCGAGCTGTCCAACCTCAAACTCCATGGCTGGTGGGTGGCGACTTCAATGTCATATCTAGTTCTGATGAGTAACAAAGGAACTTCCCCATTACACCTTGATGCCATGAATGACTTCAATGATTGCCTACATGCATGTGGCTTGGTGGACTTACCTTTTCAAGGCTGTAAATTCACTTAGCGTGGGAATAGACTTGGAAATTTGGTATGGAAGAGGCTGGACAGATTTGTTTGTAACACACATTTTCTAGCAGCCTTTCAACAAGTTAGTTTTGAACACCTCCTCAAAACCTGCTCAGACCACTCGCCACTTGTGCTCAAAGCCTCCAATGAGAACACCTCATGGACCAAAGCCATTTAAATTTCTTAATATGTGGACTAAACACAAAGATTTCTTGCAGGTCGTAGGCAACAATTGGCAGCTGCAATGTAATGGCTCATCTATCTCCATTTTTGCTTCAAAACTCAAAAGGCTAAAGGCCGAACTCAGGAATTGGAGTCACACGGTATTTGGCAATGTCTTTGACAAGGTTAAAGAAGCCGAACAAGAGGTCAAAATCAAGGAAGAAGTACTTTTGGCACACCAGAGCCAAAGTAACCAAATTGCCTTAGCTCATGCCTCTTGATCCTCGAGTTGGCAAGAAGAAGCCTTTTGGCAGCAAAAAGCGGGGATGAAATGGCTGAAAGAGGGTGACAAAAACTCCAAATTCTTTGACTCCACCCTCCTAGCTAAACGACAAAGATTGCGTATCTCCAAGATCAAAATTGATGGAGAATGGACTGAAAATTTGCAGCTCATTGAACGTGCAGGGGTAACTTCTTTCAGAGCTCTTGACCTCTAACAAATGTAACAAGACATTATTCACCATGATCTTTTCCTTGCGGTGAGAGATTTTCTTAAAGGAGCTAAGTTGCCACGAATGTTTACTAGTACTCTTATTGCTCTTATCCCAAAAACAGCCAATCCGAATTCTTTTAGTGACTTCCGGCCCATTAGCTTGTGCACTTTCTTCAACAAAATCTGCACCAAGATATTGGCCAACCGACTTTCCCTCATTCTACCGAAGATCATTTCAGCCGAACAAGTGGCCTATGTTCAAGGGAGGGACATTGCCGATAACATTCTTCTTGTGCAAGAAATGACCAATTTCATAGATCGGAAGACGAGGGGAGGAAATTTGATGCATGGATCGACCTCACCAAGGCGTCTGATAGGCTTTCATGGCCTTAAATGGTATAATGCTGTTCTTACACAAGATTGGATTTGCTGAACATTGGACTTCCCTCATCAAGAACGTTTTGGAGGAATGTTGGTTTAAGTACTCATCAATGGAGCACCCAAGGGATTCTTTAAATCCACTAGAGGGGTTCGTCAAGGAGATCCCTTATCACCCCTTTTATTCATATTAATGTTGGAGACATTTTCACAGGGATTAAAGGCAAAAGTTCACGAGGGTAAAATTTCAGCTTACTCCAAGGTCCCGGAACAATGCCCAACTACCTCCCACTTGGCCTTCGCAGATGATAATGTCATTTTCACAAAGGGAGAAACCAAATCCATTCGACACTTAACGAGCTTCTTAGCACGGTTGGAGAACTCCTCCGGCCAGCTCTTTAACAAGTCCAAAAGCTTCTTTTACCTATCAAAGAAGGCAGCACCTGGTCGCATTCGGATGATCCAAGCCAAGATGGGTTTTTTCACCCACAACTCCCTCCCATTTAATTACTTGGGTTGTCCCATTCACAAAGGCAAAGGAAGGCGCACTATCTTCCAGCCATTGATTGAAAAGGTAGCTTCCCGGATTCATGGATGCCAGACCTGGTGCGCTCTCTCCTTATACACGGTGTAATTCTAATCAAGCATGTTCTGAGCAGCATTCCCATCTACCTATTATCGGTTCTCCTTCCCCCAAGATCAGTAATTAAAGAGTTGGAGAGGCAATTTGCAAACTTCTTCTGGGGCAGCTCAAACGAGGTGCTAAAACGACATTGGATCGCATGGGGTAAAGTTTGCCAGCCAACCTATTCCAATGGTCTAGGGGGGAGTCACAAACTCGCTGTCTCTTATACACATCTAGATGTGTATAAGAGACAGTTTCGAAGGGGTAGCTCTTTGTGGTGTTCCTTTCTTCAAGGCCGCTACCTTAAGGGCCAACACCCTACCTTGGTCGCTGAATCACCAGGAGATTCACTCTTATGGAAAAGATGACATATTATGCGAGTTTGTGATGAGGCAGAGAAGGGCCTATTATTCCTCATTCGAAACGCTGATTGCTCCTTCTGGTTCGACCCATGGACCAAATACGGACCTCTTTCCCACAAAGTAGAACAGGTGTATGATGGGCAGCTCAAGGTTTCCCATGTTTGGGGTTCTAATGGTTGGAATATTTCCTATTTGGACGAGAGATACTCCATGGAGGAGCTGCAAACCATTGTCGCAATTCTCAATGAAAGATCGATCTTCATGACTGATGAACCAGACCGGATTGTTTGGACCCCTACATCTACTGGTTCCTTTTCACTCTCAACGACATATGCCACAACGGTGCGGACTTTTTCTAGACAAATGATTTGGGATGGGAGAATCCAACTGAAGATCTCCATTTTCATGTGGAAATTGCTGAATAGGAGGCTGCCACTAGATGATATTTTGATTACAATCAGCTTTTCCTTAGCCTCCAAGTGCTACTACTGTTGTCATGGAGAGTCCTTGCCAGATCATGATCATCTTTTTGTGGGCTGCGCTATCTCACGCCAAGTTTGGTACTTTTTCGAAACTTGGCTAGAGGTGATGATCGCACCTTCAACGACCATCTTAGACAAGCTTAGCTCATGGTGGTGGGCTGCAGCACCCTCCTCCACAATTGGGCTAATCCACAAAATCCTCCTTTGTATAATATGTTGGTTCTTATGGAAAGCTAGGAACATGGCTGTGTTTCATGGGAAAATAAGTAGTGCTGCACGCATCATTGCCAACATCAACTCATATTTAGTGAATATTTCCTCAATCCAACCCTTCACAAAAGAAAGCACAGCTGATGAATTGCTTCTCTCACGGGACATTTGCTTTCAACTCTTACAAACAAAACCTAAGAGAATCTTGGCGGTCAAATGGGAATGCCCTCCTCCAGGATGCTTCAAATTAAATGTGGATGGCGCCTCTAAAGCTAATTCGGGAATGGCAGCAGGTGGTGGCGTCATAAGGGATCACAACGGCCATTGTAGATACGGGCATTTTCAAATGGTTATTTTCAGCAAACCAGCTTGCAAGCAGAGGTAATGGCACTTGAAGAGGGGCTCAGGCTCTGTAACTGGTTGCGGGTTCACCCATTGGAGGTAGAGATTGATTCACTCATCCTAGTCAACACTTTGAATGGTTCGTCGCCACAAATTAGGAGTATTGATGACCAACTCCGTGTCATACAAGGCCTTTGTGTTGGAAAGCAGATTTCATTTAAACATATTTTTAGAGAGTCTAATCAAGTTGTTGATAGATTAGCTAATGAGGGTATTGCAAATCCAATGTATGTTGAGTACGAGCACAACACCATTCCTTGCTCTATAAAAGGCCTGGTTTGGCTAGATGCTAGGGGCTGCCCTAACCTTCGATATTGTAATAACTCATAAAATAAATAAAAGTTCTGCCCACCTTTTGGGCGTTTGATTAAAAAAAAAAAAGCTTTTGCAAAAGAATAGAGAAATGAGGCCGATCAAACTTGCTTTACGAGTGTGGAAGGTTACGAAGTTGCGATCGTTCGATATTGACAGCCAAGAAATTGACTAACTGTTCCATGTTATGAATCGCAAAAGTAGAACACATGATAAAATATTCGGGAGATAATTAAGAAACTAGAAAGATGATCTAATCGACATACATGTTGAAAAGATAAGAATATCTAATAACGGATGACAAGCCCCTAATACGTGACTCAGTTAGACTATATTGAGAACCATGTGTGGCACCTGTGCACAAAAGATTTAGATCAAATGAATCATCTAATCACATTCGAAAGAGAACGTAGGCAACTATATTAGCTTAATAACTAAGGAAGAAGTGTAATCGTAAGATATTGAGAAGTAAGAAAGTCGACTAATCGTAATATATTGTCAGTTGCAAAAGGAGATTCAATCAAACAAGATTGAGAACCAACATAGGAGAAGTAGTCGTATTAGATTTAAACAGAACCAAGAGCGGGTCGTATTCATTAAAGCTTTACAACTAAGAGATTATCTAATCGTATAAGAATAAATAAATGAGAAATGAGGCCTATTAATTATTCCTGCACAATGATTAAGGAAGAAATCATAATAGTACGACATTGAAAAGAATGAAAGGGTCTAATACTATATTATGACACAGTAATTGAGATCTAATCGTAGAGGACTATGACCTAACAAAGTTGATCGAGTCATATCAGATTAAGAAATAGAACAGGAGTTCTTATAAAAGTAAATCTCGTAACTCAATATAAGAACTTAAAATACGATTTGATTTGGCCAAATTAAGAACCATGAGTGATAACTATGCATAATGTAAGAACTAAAATATAATATAATGGTTTTGAAGAAATAAATGAGAAATGAGGCCAAGTATATGTGCTTAATCACAGTGGAAGGAGTTGTACTCGTACGATATTGAGAAAACTAATAGAGGGGCCAAATCGTACAGGATAAAATACTAATAACTGGGATAAAGTCGCTTAAGATTAAGAAACAAGAAAGGAGTTCTCAACAAAGTACATGTAGAACATACACATAATAAGTTCTAATAACTCACGATAATAACGAAAAATGTGATTTTATTATGCTAGATTGAAAACCAAGAATCTGTTTAAATTGAAAAGGAGTTTGAACAAAACATGATTATCTAACCTTATTTGGAAAAGAACTGAGAAACGAAGCCAATTACACCTTGTATAATGACAAAGGAAGAAGAGACAATCGTACAATATTGAGACTAAGAAATGCGACAATGAACAACAAAAAGAGACATAAAATATGCAATTCACAGAACAAAGAAAGGAGATTAGTCGTGTAATATTACGAAATATGGGAGGAGTTCCAATCATAGCACATTTGGAAAAGACATGAGATCAAATTTCACAAGGTAAGAACATAAACATGTTTTAATAAGAACGGATTAAGAACCATGCGGTGGACCTATTGCTTGTAGATTTAGAACTAATACATCATCTAATAGCATTTGCAAAAGAATAGAGAAACGACGCCGATCAAACTTGCTTTACGAGTAAGAAGAAGAAGTTGCGATCGTTCGATATTGAGAGGAGCCAAGAAATTGGCTAACTGTTCTTGTTATGAATCGTAAAAGGAGAACACATGATAAAATATTAGGGAGATTATTAAGAAACTAGAAAGGTGATCTAATCACATACATGCTGTAAAGATCTTATCAAATAACGGATGATAAGCCCCTAATACGTGACTTAGTTAGACTAGATTGAGAACCATGTGTGGCACCTGTGCACAAAAGATTTAGATCAAATGAATAATCTAATCGCATTCGAAAGATAACGGAGGTACTATATTAGCTTAACAACTAAGGAAGAAATGTATTGTAAGATATTGAGAACTAAGAAAGTCGACTAATCATAATATACTGTGAGTCGCAAAAGGAGATACATTCAAACAAGATTTAGAACTAACAAAGGAAAAGTAGTCGTATTAGATTTAAAAAGAACCAAGAGCGGGTCGTATTCATTAAAGATTTATAATTAAGAGATTATCTAATGGCATAATGAAAAAGAACTGAGAAATGAGGCCTATTAATTGTGCCTGCACAATGATTAAGGAAGAAATTGTAATTGTACGATATTGAAAAGAAAGAGAGGGTCTAATCGAACAATATTATGACACAGTAAAGGATATCTAATCGTACAGGATTAAGAACCAACAAAGTAGATCGAGTCATATCAGATTAAGAAATAGAACAGGAGTTCTTATAAAAGTAAATCTCGTAACTCAAGATAAGAACTTAGAATGCGATTTCATTTGGCCAAATTAAGAACCATGAGTAATAACTATGCATAAAAGAATAAGAACTAAAATATAATATGATGGTTTCGATGAAATAAGTGAGAAATGAGGCCAAGTATACATGCTTAATCACAGTGGAAGGAGTTGTACTCGTACGATATTGAGAACTAAGAGAGGGGACAAATCGTACAAGAATAAATACTAATAACTGGGATCAAGTTGCGTAAGATTAAGAAACAAGAAAGGAGTTCTCAACAAAGTACATATCTAGAAACATAATAAGTTCTAATCACTCATGATAACAACGTAAAATATGATTTAATTATGCTAGATTGAGAACCAAGAATCAGTTCAAATTGAAAAAGAGTTTGAACAAAACATGATTATCTAACCTCATTTGGAAAAGAACTCAGAAACGAAGCCAATTACACATTGTATAATGACAAAGGAAGAAGTGACAATCGTACAATATTGAGAACTAAGAAATGCGACTAATCGAGCTATACAATGAACAACAAAAAGAGACAAACATATGCAATTCACAGAACAAAGAAAGGAGATTAGTCGTGTAAGATTGTGAAATATGAGAGGAATTCCAATCATAGCACATTTGGAAAAGATATGAGATCAAATTTCACAAGGTAAGAACATAAATACGTTTTAATAATAACGGATTACGAATCATGTGCTGGACCTATTCCTTGAAGATTTAGAACTAATACATCATGTAATAGAATTTGCAAAAGAATAGATAAATGAGGCCAATCATCAAACATGCTTTACGAGTAAGGAAGAAGTTGCGATCGTTCGATATTGAGAGGAGCCAAGAAATTCACAAATTGTTCTATGTTGTAAATCGCAAAAGGTGAACACAAGATAAAATATTAGGGAGATTGTTAAGAAACTAGAAAGGTGATCTAATCACATACATGCTGACAAGATAAGAATATCTAATAATGGATGATAAGCCCCTAATACGTGACTTAGTTAGACTAGATTGAGAACCATGTGTGGGACCTGTGCACAAAAGATTTAGATCTAATCGAATTCGAAAGAGAACGTAGGTAACTATAATAGTTTAATAACTAAGGAAGAAGTGTAATCGTAAGATATTGAGAAGTAAAAAAGTCGACTAATCGTAATATATTGTGAGTCGCAAAAGGTGATTCAATCAAACAAGATTGAGAACCAATATAGGAGAAGTAGTCGTATTAGATTTAAACAGAACCAAGAGCGTGTCGTATTCATTAATGATTTACAATGAAGAGATTAGGTTGATTAATATCTAATCGTAATAGAAAAATAACTGAGAAATGAGGCCTATTAATTATTCCTGCACAATGATTAAGGAAGAAATCGTAATAGTACGATATTGGGAAAAAATAAAGGGTCTAATACTATATTATGGCACAGTAAATGAGATCTAATCGTACAGGACTAAGACCTAACAAAGTAGATCGAGACATATCAGATTAAGAAATAGAACAGGAGTTCTTATAAAAGTAAATCTCGTAACTCAAGATAAGAACTTAAAATTCGATTTGATTTGGCCAAATTAAGAACCATGAGTGATAACTATGCATAATGTAAGAACTAAAATATAATATGATGGTTTTGATGAAATAAGTGAGAAATGAGGCCAAGTATACGTTCTTAATCACAGTGGAAGGAGTTGTACTCGTACGATATTGAGAACTAAGAGAGGGGACAAATCGTACAAGATTAAATACTAATAACTGGGATCAAGTTGCATAAGATTGAGAAACAAGAAAGGAGTTCTCAACAAAGTACCTATCATCTAGAAACATAATAAGTTCTACTAACTCATGATAACAGCGTAAAATATGATTTAATTATGCTAGATTGAGAACCAAGAATCAGTTCAAATTGATAAAGAGTTTGCACAAAACATGATTATCTAACCTTATTTGGAAAAGAACTGAGAAACGAAGCCAATTACACCTTGTATAATGACAAAGGAAGAAGTGACAATCGTACAATATTGAGAACTAAGAAATGCGACAAATCGAGCTATACAATGAACAACAAAAAGAGACAAAACATATGAAATTCACAGAACAAAGAAAGTAGATTACTCGTGTAAGATTGTGAACTATGAGAGGAGTTCTAATCATAGCACATTTGGAAAAGATATGAGATCAAATTTCACAAGGTAAGAGCATAAATTCATTTTAAAAAGAACGGATTAAGAACCATGCGCTGGACCTATTCCTTGAAGATTTAGAACTAATACATCATCTAACTGCATTTGTAAAAGAATAGAGAAATGAGGCCGTAGATCAAACTTTCTTTACGAGTGAGGAAGAAGTAGCGATCGTTCGATATTGAGAGGAGCCAAGAAAATCTCTAACTGTTCTGTGTTATGAATCGCAAAAGGAGAACACATGATAAAATATTAGGGAGATTATTAAGAAACTAGAAAGGTGATCTAATCACATACATGCTGTAAAGATAAGAATATCAAATAACGGATGATAAGCCCCTAATACGTGACTTAGTTAGACTAGATTGAGAACCATGTGTGGCACCTGTGCACAAAAGATTTAGATCAAATGAATAATCTAATCGCATTCGAAAGATAACGGAGGTACTATATTAGCTTAATAACTAAGGAAGAAATGTATTCGTAAGATATTGAGAACTAAGAAAGTCGACTAATCATAATATACTGTGAGTCGCAAAAGGAGATACATTCAAACAAGATTTAGAACTAACAAAGGAAAAGTAGTCGTATTAGATTTAAAAAGAACCAAGAGCAGTCACGCCCCAAAAACGGGACTCCTTCGTAACACGCCGCGCTAATGGTACACCGGACCAAAGCGCAAGGCACAAACGAACAAAGCAACAAACTTAACCGCAATGTAATAGAACCATCAAACCATTTCTTAACTATAAAACCGAATAAGTTCATTTTTACACAAAAATACGAATTACAATATTCCTTCTTAGTACAAAAGATGCTATAACAAAAAACAAAGTTCATCAATACAAAACCTATCTAATACACTACCCCTCTCCAAACAAAAGAGAAGCTTGGCAGATTATCCGCAGAGTCCTACCAGTAATGTGGTATCTGGAGACAATCTAAAAGCTGCTAACGCGGTGGAGAGTAAAAAACGAGCACCTAATCTGAAAAATTATAAGTCACGTGGGGTGAGCATAACTAGCTCAGTGGATATCATAAAAGCTCTTCAAATGGGGCCAAGCATTTCGATAAAAAGAAAACATAAAGATAATAACATTTGCGAAAACCATAGTCATGAAGCAGTTTCTAAAATGTCTCATGCCAGTTTAAACGTCAGGCATGTCCAAAACATAGCCAAAAAGATCCATTCATTTCAAAACATAGCTAAAATGTCTCATGCCATTTAAACGTCAGGCATGTCCAAAACATAGTCAAAAAGATCCAATCATTTCAAAACATAGTATGCTAAAGCATAGCGAACAAATCCAAGTACAGTTTCAATCCAGAATATAATAAAATTGCGAGTATCTTTTAGGCTCAAAAGTATGTCCAAAACATAGCCAATGTTTTGAAAATCATTTTTTGACTATGTTTTGACAAAGCTGAGCTTTAAATCCAAGTTTGGTTTCAATCCGGAATTGTTGAAATAGCATGAGATCTTTTAGGCTAAGATGACCTGTCTCTTATAGACAGCTCAGATGTGTAATCTACTACACCTACTAGTCGACCGGGAGGTCAAGTTATCCCATCACAAGACCCCGCAGTCAATTAGTTCATCACATTCACAGAAGTCACCATGGCGTCCCATGGATGACTATAGAACCGGTTAACTCCACAAATCACACATTTCCAATCACATCCAAAATTATATACCTAGGTCACCTATGAGCCAAAACAGTCTTAAAATGCTTTCATATCAAAAGAGTTTGCAACATATCATTTGATTAACATAAAATAGCTTGGTCCCGATTTCATATGTAATAATTCCAAAACATTGTAAAAGTGCAGTTCCAAACATCATACACATTTTAAAATCCATCCAAACATATGCCTGTCTCTTATACGTGATCTATATGTATAAGAACCGGTGACCTAGTTATCCATATAGTATCATTGTGAGTTTTTGTGAAATGTGGTGAGTAAAAGAGAATCTCTGTTCACTTCACTTAATTTAACAAAATGGTCAGACTTATGTCTTGGATACACATCTAGATGTGTAGGTGAGACAGATACCTAAAACAGATATAAGAGGACTCTAGAAGAGATGTAGAAGTTAAAGAATGACTAGGGAAGCGAAAAATCGAAACGATAGAAAACGACACCAAAAGCTCGATCTTTTGGTCAAAAATGACCTTTTCACAATTTCTGACCAACTTCGACAAGCTAAAACCCCAGTCAAAACACTTAGTTAATCCCTCAAATTCGTATTACAGCTAGATTAGGAGATAATAAGCTCAGTTTTCCAGAAAAACCGAAATCTAGCTGTAATACGAATTTGGCTGCTAGGTTTACGCGGCTTCCTGCCAACAAAATCCAATTCCAAGGTATTCAAGGGACCTTGGTTACAACCCAAATCAAAACAACATATTCAACCAACCAACAAAATCCATTTCCAAGGTATTCAAGGGACCTTGGTTACAACCCAACTCAAAACAACATATTCAACCAACAAAATCCATAAACGGAAAGATTCACCGGAGCAATAGCCGGGACTATATCAATAGCATTCCACAACAATGGAAAACACCTAAAACCATCAAAAGATCATTAAAGACCCTTTAAACATAACCAATTATCCAAATTATCCTAGTTGCGCCAAACTTCCGCTTACTTACAAAATGAAGGTAGGTTTGAAATCAATTCCACTTGGTTTCAAGTCTCAATTCCTATCCAAACTAACCTTAAAACACTCTTAAAACATCATTATGTGCATAGACATAAGCATTCATAGCATAACATTCTAGGCCACATATGGAAGACAAAACCCTAACTCATAATCTTAAAATTTGTAATCTAACCATGGAAAGTTGTTAAAAATCAACCCCAATCACTTCCCAACCTCCAAAACACTAAAAACAACCCATAACATACATAAATCATAACTTATAAGGCTGCAAAGAGGGTTTATTCAGCCATAAAAAATCCTACAAAACTTGAAATTAAAGCTTGGATCATAAAGTCCATAAGCCATAAATGCAAAAATACATAAAATCTTACCTTCCAAGTGATTTCTACTTGAAATCCAAGAAAATTTTTGGGGGAAAATGGAGAAGAAATTTCGGCCAGCTGCTGGAGAAAAATGAGGAAGAAACAAGCAAGAAGAAGACTTAAAACAAATTCCAAAGTTGACTCAATTGCTAATAGTACCCATTGACCAAATAGTCTCCAAGTTGACTATTTAACCCAAAAACTAATTTTTGCTACTAAATTAACATTATAAATCAGCCATCATACAACACTCACACACCACAATGCACTAATTACACTTAATCCAACTTTTGACCCGTTTACCCGCTGGTACCGAAATCGCGTAAACCGAAAAATTTGCCGAATTGAAAAACGAATAAGTTGAAGTACTTTATGACTAAAAATAATATGAAAAACATTTTAAACCAGTTAAAAATCAAAGAACAAGGCTATTAAAATACTGGGTTTCACATGGGTCGTATTCATTAAAGATTTCTAATTAAGAGATTATCTAATGGCATAAGAAAAAGAACTGAGAAATGAGGCCTATTAATTGTGCCTGCACAATGATTAAGGAAGAAATTGTAATTGTACGATATTGAAAAGAAAGAGAGGGTCTAATCGAACAATATTATGACACATAAAGGATATCTAATCTACAGATTAAGAACCAACAGGCTTATTACTCGAGTTCTTTAATCATTGTGCAGGCATAGAACAGGAGTTCTTATAAAAGTAAATCTCGTAACTCAAGATAAGAACTTAGAATGCGATTTCATTTGGCCAAATTAAGAACCATGAGTAATAACTATGCATAAAAGAATAAGAACTAAAATATAATATGATGGTTTCGATGAAATAAGTGAGAAATGAGGCCAAGTATACATGCTTAATCACAGTGGAAGGAGTTGTACTCGTACGATATTGAGAACTAAGAGAGGGGACAAATCGTACAAGATTAAATACTAATAACTGGGATCAAGTTGCGTAAGATTAAGAAACAAGAAAGGAGTTCTCAACAAAGTAAATCTAGAAACATAATAAGTTCTAATCACTCATGATAACAACGTAAAATATGATTTAATTATGCTAGATTGAGAACCAAGAATCAGTTCAAATTGAAAAAGAGTTTGAACAAAACATGATTATCTAACCTCATTTGGAAAAGAACTCAGAAACGAAGCCAATGCATCTTACACATTGTATAATGACAAAGGAAGAAGTGACAATCGTACAATATTGAGAACTAAGAAATGCGACTAATCGAGCTATACAATGAACAACAAAAAGAGACAAACATATGCAATTCACAGAACAAAGAAAGGAGATTAGTCGTGTAAGATTGTGAAATATGAGAGGAGTTCCAATCATAGCACATTTGGAAAAGATATGAGATCAAATTTCACAAGGTAAGAACATAAATACGTTTTAATAATAACGGATTAAGAATCATGTGCTGGACCTATTCCTTGAAGATTTAGAACTAATACATCATGTAATAGAATTTGCAAAAGAATAGAGAAATGAGGCCGATAAAACATGCTTTACGAGTAAGGAAGAAGTTGCGATCGTTCGATATTGAGAGGAGCCAAGAAATTCACAAATTGTTCTATGTTGTAAATCGCAAAAGGTGAACACAAGATAAAATATTAGGGAGATTGTTAAGAAACTAGAAAGGTGATCTAATCACATACATCTTCTTATGCTGACAATATAAGAATATCTAATAATGGATGATAAGCCCCTAATACGTGACTTAGTTAGACTAGATTGAGAACCATGTGTGGGACCTGTGCACAAAAGATTTAGATCTAATCGAATTCGAAAGAGAACGTAGGTAACTATAATAGTTTAATAACTAAGGAAGAAGTGTAATCGTAAGATCTTGAGAAGTAAAAAAGTCGACTAATCGTAATATATTGTGAGTCGCAAAAGGTGATTCAATCAAACAAGATTGAGAACCAATATAGGAGAAGTAGTCGTATTAGATTTAAACAGAACCAAGAGCGTGTCGTATTCATTAATGATTTACAATGAAGAGATTATCTAATCGTATAAGAAAAATAACTGAGAAATGAGGCCTATTAATTATTCCTGCACAATGATTAAGGAAGAAATCGTAATAGTACGATATTGGGAAAAAATAAAGGGTCTAATACTATATTATGGAACAGTAAATGAGATCTAATCATACAGGACTAAGACCTACCTAACAAAGTAGATCGAGACATATCAGATTAAGAAATAGAACAGGAGTTCTTATAAAAGTAAATCTCGTAACTCAAGATAAGAACTTCTCTTTCGATTTGATTTGGCCAAATTAAGAACCATGAGTGATAACTATGCATCTTGTAAGAACTAAAATATAATATGATGGTTTTGATGAAATAAGTGAGAAATGAGGCCAAGTATACGTTCTTAATCACAGTGGAAGGAGTTGTACTCGTACGATATTGAGAACTAAGAGAGGGGACAAATCGTACAAGATTAAATACTAATAACTGGGATCAAGTTGCATAAGATTGAGAAACAAGAAAGGAGTTCTCAACAAAGTACATTTAGAAACATAATAAGTTCTACTAACTCATGATAACAGCGTAAAATATGATTTAATTATGCTAGATTGAGAACCAAGAATCAGTTCAAATTGATAAAGAGTTTGCACAAAACATGATTATCTAACCTTATTTGGAAAATAACTGAGAAATGAAGTACCAATTACACCTTGTATAATGACAAAGGAAGAAGTGACAATCGTACATTATTGAGAACTAAGAAATGCGACTAATTGAGCTATACAATGAACAACAAAATGAGACAAAACATATGCAATTCACAGAACAAAGAAAGGAGATTAGTTGTGTAAGATTGTGAAATATGAGAGGAGTTCCAATCATAGCACATTTGGAAAATATATGAGATCAAATTTCACAAGGTAAGAACATAAATACGTTTTAATAAGAACGGATTAAGAACCATGCACTGGACCTATTCCTTAAAGATTTAGAACTAATACATCATCTAATAGCATTTGCCAAAGAGTAGAGAAATGAGCCCGATCAAACTTGCTTTACGAGTGGGGAAGAAGTTGCGATCGTTCGATATTGAGAGGAGCCAAGAAATTACTAATTGTTCTGTGTTATGAATCGCAAAAGGAGAACACATGATAAAATATTAGAGAGATTATTAAGAAACTAGAAAGGTGATCTAATCACTATACATGCTGTAAAGATAAGAATATCAAATAACGGATGATAAGCCCCTAATACGTGACTTAGTTAGACTAGATTGAGAACCATGTGTGGCACCTGTGCACAAAAGATTTAGATCAAATGAATAATCTAATCGCATTCGAAAGATAACGGAGGTACTATATTAGCTTAATAACTAAGGAAGAAATGTATTCGTAAGATATTGAGAACTAAGAAAGTCGACTAATCATAATATACTGTGAGTCGCAAAAGGAGATACATTAAAACAAGATTTAGAACTAACAAAGGAAAAGTAGTCGTATTAGATTTAAAAAGAACCAAGAGCGGGTCGTATTCATTAAAGATTTATAATTAAGAGATTATCTAATGGCATAAGAAAAAGAACTGAGAAATGAGGCCTATTAATTGTGCCTGCACAATGATTAAGGAAGAAATTGTAATTGTACGATATTGAAAAGACAGAGAGGGTCTAATCGAAAAATATTATGACACAGTAAAGGATATCTAAGAGTTATCGTACAGGATTAAGAACCAACAAAGTAGATCGAGTCATATCAGATTAAGAAATAGAACAGGAGTCCTTATAAAAGTAAATCTCGTAACTCAAGATAAGAACTTAAAATGCGATTTCATTTGGCCAAATTAAGAACCATGAGTAATAACTATGCATAAAAGAATAAGAACTAAAATATAATATGATGGTTTCGATGAAATAAGTGAGAAATGAGGCCAAGTATACATGCTTAATCACAGTGGAAGGAGTTGTACTCGTACGATATTGAGAACTAAGAGAGGGGACAAATCGTACAAGATTAAATACTAATAACTGGGATCAAGTTGCGTAAGATTAAGAAACAAGAAAGGAGTTCTCAACAAAGTACGTCAAGAAACATAATAAGTTCTACTAACTCATGATAACAACGTAAAATATGATTTAATTATGCTAGATTGAGAACCAAGAATTAGTTCAATTTGAAAAAGTGTTTGAACAAAACACGATTATCTAACCTTATTTAAGAATTATATGGAAAAGAACTGAGAAATGAAGCCAATTACACCTTGTATAATGACAAAGGAAGAAGTGACAATCGTACAATATTGAGAACTAAGAAATACGACTAATCGAGCTATACAATGAACAACAAAAATAGACAAAACATACGCAATTCACAGAATAAAGAAAGGAGATTAGTCGTGTAAGATTGTGAAATATGAGAGGAGTTCCAATCATAGCACAGTTGGAAATGATATGAGATCAAATTTCACAAGGTAAGAACATAAAAACGTTTTAATAAGAACGGATTAAGAACCATGCGCTGGGACCTATTCCTTGAAGATTTAGAACTAATACATCATCTAATAGCATTTGCAAAAGAATAGAGAAATGAGGCCGATCAAACTTGCTTTACGAGTGAGGAAGAAGCTGCGATCGTTCGATATTGAGAGGAGCCAAGAAAATCACTAACTGTTCTATGTTATGAATCGCAAAAGCAGAACACATGATAAAATATTAGGGAGAATATTAAGACGAACTAGAAAGGTGATCTAATCACATACATGCTGAAAAGATAAGAATATCTAATAACGGATGATAAGCCCCCAATACGTGACTTAGTTAGACTAGATTGAGAACCATGTGTGGGACCTGTGCACAAAAGATTTAGATCAAATGGATGATCTAATCGCATTCGAAAGAGAACGGAGGTAACTATATTAGCTTAATAACTAAGGAAGAAGTGTAATCGTAAGATATTGAGAACTAAGAAAGTCGACTAATCGTAATATATTGTGAGTTACAAAAGGAGATACAATCAAACAAGATTGAGAACTAATAAAGGAGAAGTAGTCGTATTAGATTTAAAAAGAACCAAGAGCGGGTCGTATTCATTAAAGATTTATAATTAAGAGATTATCTAATCGTATAAGAAAAAGAACTGAGAAATGAGGAATATTAACAGTGTCTGCACAATGATTAAAGAAGAAATTGTAATAGTACGATATTGAGTAGAAAGAAAGGGTCTAATCATACTGTACTTTATGACACAGTAAAGGAGATCTAATCGTACAGGATGAAGAACTAACAAAGTAGATTGAGTCATATCAGATTAAGGAATAGAACTGGAGTTCTTGTAAAAGTAAATCTCGTAAATCAAGATAAGAACTCAAAATGCGATTTGATTTCGCAAAATTAAGAACCGTGAGTGATAACTATGAATAATGTAAGAACTAAAATATAATATGATGGTTTTGATGAAATAAGTGAGAAATGAGGCCAAGTATACGTGCTTAGTCACAGTGGAAGGAATTGTACTCGTACGATATTGAGAACTAAGAAAGGGGACAAATCGTACAAGATTAAATACTAATAACTGGGATCAAGTTGCGAAAGATTAAGAAACAAGAACGAAGTTCTCAACAAAGTACATCTAGAAACATAATAAGTTCTACTAACTCATGATAACAGCGTAAAATATGATTTATTTATGCTAGATTGAGAACCAAGAATCAGTTCAAATTGAAAAAGAGCTTGAACAGTACTAAATATGATTATCCAACCTTATTTGGAAAAGAACTAAGAAACGAAGGCAATTACACCTTGTATAATGACACAGGAAGAAGTGACAATCGTACAATATTGAGAACTAAGAAATGCGACTAATCGAGCTATACAATGAACAACAAAAAGAGAAAATACATATGCAATTCACAGAACAAAGAAAGGAGATTAGTCGTGTAAGATTGTGAAATATGAGAGGAGTTCCAATCATAGCACATTTGGAAAAGATATGAGATCAAATTTCACATGGTAAGAACATAAATACATTTTAATAAGAACGGATTAAGAACCATGTGTTGGACCTATTCCTTGAAGATTTAGAACTAATACATCATCTAATAGCATTTGCAAAAGAATAGAGAAATGAGGCCGATCAAACTTGCTTTATGAGTAAGGAAGAAGTTACGATCGTTCGATATTGACAGGATCCAAGAAAATCACTAACTGTTCTATGTTATGAATCGTAAAAGGAGAACACATGATAAAAAATATTAGGGAGAATATTATGAAAATGGAAAGGTGATCTAATCACATACATGCTGAATAGATAAGGATGATAAGCCCCTAATTTGTGACTTAGTTAGACTAGATTGAGAACCATGTGTGCGACCTGTGCACAAAAGATTTAGATCAAATGAATGATGTAATCGCATTCGAAAGAGAACGGAGGTAACTATATTAGCTTAATAACTAAGGAAGAAGTGTAATCGTGAGATATTGAGAACTGAGAAAGTCGACTAATCGTAATATATTGTGAGTCGCAAAAGGAGATACAATCAAACAAGATTGAGAACTAATAAAGTAGAAGTAGTCGTATTAGATTTAAAAAGAACCAAGAGCGGGTCGTATTCATTAAAGATTTACAATTAAGAGATTATCTAATCGTATAAGAAAATGAACTGAGAAATAAGGCCTATTAACAGTGCCTGCACAATGATTAAAGAAGATATTGTAATAGTACGATATTGAGAAGAAAGAAAGGGTCTGATCGAACTATATTATGACACAGTAAAGGAGATCTAATCATACAGGATTAAGAACCAACAAAGTAGATCGAGTCATATCAGATTAAGAAATAGAACAGGAGTTCTTATAAAAGTAAATCTCGTAATTCAAGATAAGAACTTAAAATGCGATTTTGATTTGGCCAAATTAAGAACCATGAGTGATAACTATGCATAATGTAAGAAATAAAATATAATATGATGGTTTTGATGAAATAAGTGAGAAATGAGGCCATGTATACGTGCTTAATCACAGTGGAAGGAGTTGTACTAGTACGATATTGAGAACTAAGAGAGGGGACAAATCGTACAAGATTAAATACTAATAACTGGGATCAAGTTGCGTAAGATTAAGAAACAAGAAAGGAGTTCTCAACAAAGTACATCTAGAAACATAATAAGTTCTACTAACTCGTGATAACAACGTAAAATATGATTTAATTATGCTAGATTGAGAACCAAGAATTAGTTCAATTTGAAAAAGTGTTTGAACAAAACACGATTATCTAACCTTATTTGGAAAAGAACTGAGAAACGAAGCCAATTACACCTTGTATAATGACAAAGGAAGAAGTGACAATCGTACAATATTGAGAACTAAGAAATGCGACTAATCGAGCTATACAATGAACAACAAAAGGAGACATAACATATGCAATTCACGGAACAAAGAAAGGAGATTAGTCGTGTAAGATTGTGAAATATGAGAGGAGTTCCAATCATAGCACATTTGGAAAACATATGAGATCAAATTTCACAAGGTAAGAAAATAAATACGTTTTAATAAGAACGGATTAAAAACCATGCACTGTACCTATTCCTTGAAGATTTAGAATTAATACATCATCTAATAGCATTTGCAAAAGAATAGAGAAATGAGGCCGATCAAACTTGCTTTACGAGTGAGGAAGAAGTTGCGATCGTTCGACATTGAGAGGAGCCAAGAAAATCACTAACTGTTCTATGATATGAATCGCAAAAGGAGAACACAGTGATAAAATATTAGGGAGATTATTAAGAAACTAGAAAGGTGATCTAATCACAAACATGCTGAAAAGATAAGAATATCTAATAACGGATGATAAGCCCCTAATACGTGACTTAGTTAGACTAGATTGAGAACCATGTGTGGGACCTGTGCACAAAAGATTTAGATCAAATCAATAATCTAATCGCATTCGAAAGAGAACGGAGGTAACTATATTAGCTTAATAACTAAGGAAGAAGTGTAATCGTAAGATATTGAGAACTAAGAAAGTTGACTAATCGTAATATATTGTGAGTCGCAAAAGGAGATGCAATCAAACAAAATTGAGAACTAATAAAGGAGAAGTAGTCGTATTAGATTTAAAAAGAACCAAGAGCGGGTCGTATTCATTAAAGATTTATAATTAAGAGATTATCTAATGGCATAAGAACAAGAACTGAGAAATAAGGCCTATTAATTGTGCCTGCACAATGATTAAGGAAGAAATTGTAATAGTACGATATTGAGATGAAGAAAGAAAGGGTCTAATCGTTCTATATTATGACACAGTAAAGGAGATCTAATCGTACAGGTTTAAGAACTAACAAAGTAGATCGAGTCATATCTGATTAAGAAATAGAACAGGAGTTCTTATAAAAGTAAATCTCTTAACTCAAGATAGGAACTTAGAATGCGATTTGATTTGGCCAAATTATGACCCATGAGTGATACCTATGCATAAAAGAATAAGAACTACACTATAATATGATGGTTTTGATGAAATAAGTGAGAAATGAGGCCAAGTATAAGTGCTTAATCATAGTGGAAGGAGTTGTACTCGTACAATATTGAGAACTAAGAGAGGGGACAAATCGTACATGATTAAATACTAATAACTGGGATCAAGTTGCGTAAGATTAAGAAACAAGAAAGGAGTTCTGAACAAAGTACATCTAGAAACATAATAAGTTCTACTAACTCATGATAACAACGTAAAATATGATTTAATTATGCTAGATTGAGAACCAAGAACTTCAGTTCAAATTGAAAAAGAGTTTGAACAAAACATGATTATCTAACCTTATTTGGAAAAGAACTGAGAAACGAACACAATTACACCTTGTATAATGACAAAGGAAGAAGTGACAATCGTACAATATTGAGAACTAAGAAATGCGACTAATCGAGCTATACAATGAACAACAAAAAGAGGCAAAACATATGCAATTCACCGAACAAAGAAAGGAGATTAGTCGTGTAAGATTGTGAAATATGAGAGGAGTTCCTATCATAGCACATTTGGAAAAGATATGAGATCAAATTTCACAAGGTTTGAACATAAATATGTTTTAATAAGATCGGATTAAGAACCATGCACTGGACCTATTCCTTGAAGATTTAGAATTAATACATCATCTAATAGCATTTACAAAAGAATAGAGAAATGAGGCCGATCAAACTTGCTTTACGAGTGAGGAAGAAGTTGCGATCGTTCGATATTGAGAAGAGTCAAGAAAATCACTAACTCTTCTATGAATTCTGAATCGCAAAAGGAGAATACATGATAAAATATTAGGGAGATTATTAAGAAACTAGAGAGGTGATCTAATCACATACGTGCTGAAAAGATAAGAATATCTAATAACGGATGATGAGCCCCCAATACATGACTTAGTTAGACTATATTGAGAACCATGTGTGGGACCTTTGCACAAAAGATTTAGATCAAATGAATGATGTAATCGCATTCGAAAGAGAACGGAGGTAACTATATTAGCTTAATAACTAAGGAAGAAGTGTAATCGTATGATATTGAGAACTAAGAAAGTCGAATAATCGTAATATATTGTGAGTCGCAAAAGGAGATACAATCAAACAAGATTGAGAACTAATAAAGGAGAAGTAGTCGTATTAGATTTAAAAAGAACCAAGAGCGGGTCGTATTCATTAAAGATTTATAATTAAGAGATTATCCAATGGCATAAGAAAAGAACTGAGAAATGAGGCCTATTAATTGTGCCTGCACAATGATTAAGGAAGAAATTACTAAATTGTAATAGTACGATATTGAGAAGAAAGAAAGGGTCTAATCGTTCTATATTATGACACAGTAAAGGAGATCTAATCGTACAGGATTAAGAACCAACAAAGTAGATCGAGTCATATCTGATTAAGAAATAGAACAGCAGTTCTTATAAAATTAAATTTCGTAACTTAAGAAAGAACTTAGAATGCAATTTGATTTGGCCAAATTAAGAACCATGAGTGATAACTATGCATAAAAGAATAAGAACTAAAATATAATATGATGGTTTTGATGAAATAAGTGAGAAATGAGGCCAAGCATACGTGCTTAATCACAGTGGAAGGAGTTGTACTCGTACGATATTGAGAACTAAGAGAGGAGACAAATCGTACAAGATTAAATACTAATAACTGGGATCAAGTTGCGTAAGATTAAGAAACAAGAAAGGAGTTCTCAACAAAGTACATCTAGAAACATAATAAGTTCTACTAACTCATGATAACAGCGTAAAATATGATTTAGTCTATTATGCTAGATTGAGAACCAAGAATCCGTTCAAATTGATAAAGAGTTTGAACAAAACATGATTATCTAACCTTATTTGGAAAAGAACTGAGAAACGAAGCCAATTACACCTTGTATAATGACAAAGGAAGAAGTGACAATCGTACAATATTGAGAACTAAGAAATGCGACAAATCGAGCTATACAATGAACAACAAAAAGAGACAAAACATATGAAATTCACAGAACAAAGAAAGTAGATTACTCGTGTAAGATTGTGAACTATGAGAGGAGTTCTAATCATAGCACATTTGGAAAAGATATGAGATCAAATTTCACAAGGTAAGAGCATAAATTCATTTTAAAAAGAACGGATTAAGAACCATGCGCTGGACCTATTCCTTGAAGATTTAGAACTAATACATCATCTAACTGCATTTGTAAAAGAATAGAGAAATGAGGCCGATCAAACTTTCTTTACGAGTGAGGAAGAAGTAGCGATCGTTCGATATTGAGAGGAGCCAATCGCCAAGAAAATCTCTAACTGTTCTGTGTTATGAATCGCAAAAGGAGAACACATGATAAAATATTAGGGAGATTATTAAGAAACTAGAAAGGTGATCTAATCACATACATGCTGAAAAGATAAGAATATCTAATAACGGATGATAAGCCCTAATACGTGACCGAGTTAGACTAGATTGAGAACCATGTGTGGGACCTGTGCACAAAAGATTTAGATCAAATATGAATGATCTAATCGCATTCGAAAGAGAACGGAGGTAACTATATTAGCTTTATAACTAAGGAAGAAGTGTAATCATAAGATATTGAGAACTAAGAAAGTTGACTAATCGTAATATATTGTGAGTCACAAAAGGACATACAATCAAACAAGATTGAGAACTAATAAAGGAGAAGTAGTCGTATTAGATTTAAAAAGAACCAAGAGCGGGTCGTATTCATTAAAGATTTATAATTAAGAGATTATCTAATCGTATAGTAAAAGAACTGAGAAATGAGGCCTCCTTATTAATTGTGCCTGCACAATGATTAAAGAAGAAATTGTAATAGTACGATATTGAGAAGAAAGAAAGGGTCTAATCTTACTATAGTATGACACAGTAAAGGAGATCTAATCGTACAGGATTAAGAACTAACAAAGTAGATTGAGTCATATCAGATTAAGAAATAGAACAGGAGTTCTTATAAAAGTAAATCTCGTAACTCAAGATAAGAACTTAGAATGCGATTTTGATTTGGCCAAATTAAGAACCATGAGTGATAACTATGCATAAAAGAAAAAGAACTAAAATATAATATGATAGTTTTGAAAAAATAAGTGAGAAATGGGGGCAAGTATACGTGCTTAATCACAGTGGAAGGAGTTGTACTCGTACGATATTGAGAACTAAGAGAGGGGACAAATCGTACAAGATTAAATACTAATAACTGGGATCAAGTGGTGTAAGATTAAGAAACAGGAAAGGAGTTGTCAACAAAGTACATCTAGAAACATAATAAGTTCTACTGCACTGTAGAACTCGTGATAACAACGTAAAATATGATTTAATTATTCTAGATTGAGAACCAAGAATCAGTTCAAATTGAAAAAGAGTTTGAACAAAACATGATTATCCAACCTTATTTGGAAAAGAACTGAGAAACAAAGCCAATTACACCTTGTATAATGACAAAGGAAGAAGTGACAATCGTAAATTATTGAGAACTAAGAAATGCGACTAATCGAACTATACAATGAACAACCAAAAGAGACAAAACAAATGCAATTCACAGAACAAAGAAAGGAGATTAGTCGTGTAAGATTGTGAAATACGAGAGGAGTTCCAATCACAGCACATATGGAAAAGATATGAGATCAAATTTCACAAGGTAAGAACATAAATACGTTTTAATAAGAACGGATTAAGAACCATGTGCTGGACCTATTCTTTGAAGATTTAGAACTAATACATTATGTAATAGCAGCATTAGGAAAAGAATAGAGAAATGAGGCCGATCAAACTTGCTTTACGAGTAAGGATCTTAAGAAGTTGCGATCGTTCGATATTGAGAACACATGATAAAATATTAGGGAGATTATTAAGAAACTAGAAAGGTGATCTAATCACATACATGCTGAAAAGATAAGAATATCCAATAACGGATGATAAGCCCTAATACGTGACTTAGTTAGACTAGATTGAGAACCATGTGTCGGACCTATGCACATAAGATTTAGATCAAATGAATGATCTAATCGCATTCGAAAGAGAACGGAGGTAACTATATTAGCTTTATAACTAAGGAAGAAGTGTAATCGTAAGATATTGAGAACTAAGAAAGTTGACTAATCGTAATATATTGTGAGTCACAAAAGGACATACAATCAAACAAGATTGAGAACTAATAAAGGAGAAGTAGTCGTATTAGATTTAAAAAGAACCAAGAGCGGGTCGTATTCATTAAAGATTTATAATTAAGAGATTATCTAATCGTATAAGTAAAAGAACTGAGAAATGAGGCCTATTAACTGTGCCTGCACAATGATCGTCTCAGTTAAAGAAGAAATTGTAATAGTACGATATTGAGAAGAAAGAAAGGGTCTGATCGAACTATATTATGACACAGTAAAGGAGATCTAATCATACAGGATTAAGAACCAACAAACTAGATCGAGTCATATCAGATTAAGAAATAGAACAGGAGTTCTTGTAAAAGTAAATCTCGTAATTCAAGATAAGAACTTAAAATGCGATTTTGATTTGGCCAAATTAAGAACCATGAGTGATAACTATGCATAAAAGAAAAAGAACTAAAATATAATATGATAGTTTTGAAAAAATAAGTGAGAAATGAGGCCAAGTATACGTGCTTAATCACAGTGGAAGGAGTTGTACTCATACGATATTGAGAACTAAGAGAGGGGACAAATCGTACAAGATGAAATACCTATAACTGGGATCAAGTCGCATAAGATTAAGAAACAAGAAAGGAGTTTTCAACAAAGTAATTGTAGAAACATAATAAGTTCTAATCACTCATGATAACGACGTAAATTGTAACCGATCATTTTCATTGATATTTCACAAAAGTTCAATAAGTAAAATTTCAATGGAGCATCAATGGAGCACCCAAGGGATTCTTTAAATCCACTAGAGGGGTTCGTCAAGGAGATCCCTTATCACCCCTTTTATTCATATTAATGTTGGAGACATTTTCACAGGGATTAAAGGCAAAAGTTCACGAGGGTAAAATTTCAGCTTACTCACTCCCGCAACAATGCCCAACTACCTCCCACTTGGCCTTCGCAGATGATATTGTCATTTTCACAAAGGGAGAAACCAAATCCATTCGACACTTAACAAGCTTCTTAGCATGGTTTGAGAACTCCTCCGGCCAGCTCTTATAGACGGTTCTAACAAGTCCAAAAGCTTCTTTTACCTATTAGTTCTCAGCAGCACTTTTATAAGTATCTCCTGATCCAAGCCAGGACGGGTTTCACTGATCGACTCCCTCCCATTTAATTACTTGGGTTGTCCCATTCACAAAGGCAAAGGATAAGAGCACTATCTTCCAGCCATTGATTGAAAAGGTAGCCCCAGAAGAAGTTTGCACGAGGTTCCTCTGAGACAGGAGGACGGTTAATTCTAATCAAGCATGTAACTGAGCAGCATTCCCATCTACCTATTATCGGTTCTCCTTCCCCCAAGATCAGTAATTAAAGAGTTGGAGCGGCAATTTGCAAACTTCTTCTGGGGCAGCTCAAACGAGGTGCTAAAACGACATTGGATCGCATGGGGTAAAGTTTGCCAGCCAACCTATTCCAATGGTCTAGGGATTCCACCACTAGAAGATGTGGTACGAGGCTTTAGTATCAAACTTTGGTGGAAGTTTCGAAGGGGCAGCTCTTTGTGGTGTTCCTTTCTTGTGTCTACAAGGCCGCTACCTTAAGGGTCAACACCCTACCTTGGTCGCTGAATCACCAGGAGATTCACTCTTATGGAAAAGAATGATGCGAGTTCGTGATCAGGCAGAGAAGGGCCTGTTATTCCTCATTCGAAACGCTGATTGCTCCTTCTGGTTCGACCCATGGACCAAATACGGACCTCTTTCCCACAAGGTAGAACAAGTTTATGATGGGCAGCTCAAGGTTTCCCATGTTTGGGTTCTAATGGTTGGAATATTTCCTCTTTGGACGAGAGATACTCCATGGAGGAGCTACAAACCATTGTCGCAATTCTCAATGAAAGATCGATCTTCATGACTGATGAACCAGACCGGATTGTTTGGACCCCGACATCTACTGGCTCCTTTTCACTCTCAACGACATATGCCACAACGGTGCGGACCTTTTCTAGACAAATGATTTGGGATGGGAGACTCCAACTGAAGATCTCCATTTTCATGTGGAAATTGCTGAATAGGAGGCTGCCACTCAAGATGATATTTTGATTACAATCGGCTTTTCCTTAGCCTCCAAGTGCTACTACTGTTGTCATGGAGAGTCCTTGGATCATCTTTTTGTGGGCTGCGCTATCTCACGCCAAGTTTGGTACTTTTTCGAAACTTGGCTAGAGGTGATGATCGCACCTTCAACGACCATCTTAGACAAGCTTAGCTCATGGTGGTGGGCTGCAGCACCTCTTCCACAATTGGGCTAATCCACAAAATCCTCCCTTGTATAATATGTTGGTTCTTATGGAAAGCTAGGAACATTGCTGTGTTTGATGGGAAAATAAGTAGTTCTGCACGCATCATTGCCAACATCAACTCATATTTAGTGAATATTTCCTCAATCCACCCCTTCACAAGAGAAAGCACAGCTGATGAATTGCTTCTCTCACAGGACATTTGCTTTCAACTCTTACAAACAAAACCTAAGAGAATCTTGGCGGTCAAATGGGAATGCCCTCCTCCAGGATGCTTCAAATTAAATGTGTTTGATAAGCCTCTGATCATAATTTACAATGGCTACTTTTATAAGACATCTAGATGTGTATAAGAGACAGTTGTTATATAACCATTTGAAAATGCCCGTACTGTCTCTTATACACATCTTCAGCGAGGTAATGGCACTTGAAAAGGGGCTCAAGCTCGTGACAGGTTGCAGCACTGTTCACCCATTGGAGGTTGAGATTGATTCACTCATCCTAGTCAACACTTTGAATGGTTCGTCGCCACCAATTTGGAGTATTGATGACCAACTCCGTGTCATACAAGGCCTTTGTGTTGGAAAGCAGATTTCATTTAAACATATTTTTAGAGAGTCTAATCAAGTTGCTGATAGATTAGCTAATGAGGGTATTGCAAATCCAATGTATGTTGAGTACGAGCACAACACCATTCCTTGCTCTATAAAAGGTCTGGTTTGGCTAGATGCTAGGGGCTGCCCTAACCTTCGATATTGTAATAACTCATAAAATAAATAAAAGTTCTGCCCACCTTTTGGGCGAGTTTGATTAAAAAAAAAAAAGAAACAGGTCGGGTGCTCTAATCAATGTAAAATGTGATTTATTTAGACTAGATTAAGAACTATTTGCCTGTTCTTATAATGAAGCCAATTATCCTCACTTAATGACTAAGGAATAACTTGTAATCCTTCGATATGGAGAACTAAGAAAGGGGAGTAATCGTACCATATTAAGAAATGCAAAAGGAGGTCTAATCATAAACAATTAAGAACTAATAAAGAAGATTCTGTAATAATAGATTTAGAAATTTGAAAGGAGTCCCAGTAAAAGTACATTTGATAACAAAATGTCTTGTGATATCATGAAAAGAACATGGAATAATTTAATTTGACAACAACAATTACCAAGATCGAGAACTGTTCATAAAAGATTTATAACCTAAAGGTTATCTACTCGTGCTCGAAAAAGAACTTACAAATGAGACCTCCAACACTAGCTTCATCACCTTGGAAGAGTTGTAATCATACAATATTAAGACACAAAAAGGTTACTAATCTAATTATGTTACAAACCTCAAAGGAGACTTAATCATCCAAGATTAATGATCAGTAAAGGGTATCTAGTCGTAATCGGACAGAAATAATAGGGGAGTTCTAATCAAAGTACATTTATGTACTTGCATAAAATAAGAACCATGAGTGATAACTTTGCATAAAAGAATAAGAAATAAAATATAATGTGATGGTTTTGAAGAAATAAGTGAGAAATGAGGCCAAGTATACGTGCATAATAACAGTGGAAGGAGTTGTACTCTTACGATATTGAGAACTAAGAGAGGGGACAAATTGTACAAGATTAAATACTAATAACTGGGATCAAGTCGCATAAGATTAAGAAACAAGAAAGGAGTTCTCAACAAAGTACATGTAGAAACATAATAAGTTCTAATAACTCATGATAACAACGTAAAATGTGAATTAATTATGCTAGATTAAGAACCAAGAATCAGTTCAAATTGAAAAAGAGTTTGAACAAATGATGATTATCTTTAACCTTATTTGAAAAAGAACTGAGAAATGATGCCAATTACACCTTGTAGAACGACAAAGGAAGAAGTGGCAATCGTACAATATTGAGAACTAAGAAATGCGACTAATCGAGTTATACAATGAACAACAAAACGAGACATAACATATGCAATTCAGAACAAAGAAAGGAGAATAGTCCTGAAAGATTATGAAATATCAGAGGAGTTCCAATTGTAGCACATTTGGAAAAGGTATGAGATCAAATCTCACAAGGTAAGAACATAAATATGTTTTAATAAGAATGGAATAAGAACCATGCGGCTGGACCTATTCCTTGAAGATTTAGAACTAATACATCATCTAATAGCATTTGCAAAAGAATAGAGAAGAAATGAGGCCAATCAAACTTGCTTTACGAGTAAGGAAGAAGTTGCGATCGTTCGATGTTGAGAGCCAAGAAATTGACTAATTGTTCTATGTTATGAATTGCAAAAGGAGAACACACAATAAAATAATAGGGAGTGTATAATTAAGAAACTAGAAAGGTGATCTAATCGACATACATGTTGAAAAGATAAGAATATCTACTAACGGATAATAAGCCCCTCATACGTGACTTAGTTAGACTAGATTTAGAACCATGTGTGGGACCTGTGCACAAAAGATTTAGATCAAATCAATGATCTAATCGCATTCGAAAGAGAACGGAGGTAACTATATTAGCTTAATAACTAAGGAAGAAGTGTAATCGTAAGATATTGAGAACTAAGAAAGTTGACTAATCGTAATATATTGTGAGTCGCAAAAGGAGATGCAATCAAACAAAATTGAGAACTAATAAAGGAGAAGTAGTCGTATTAGATTTAAAAAGAACCAAGAGCGGGTCGTATTCATTAAAGATTTATAATTAAGAGATTATCTAATGGCATAAGAACAAGAACTGAGAAATAAGGCCTATTAATTGTGCCTGCACAATGATTAAGGAAGAAATTGTAATAGTACGATATTGAGAAGAAAGAAAGGGTCTAATCGTTCTATATTATGACACAGTAAAGGAGATATAATCGTACAGGTTTAAGAACTAACAAAGTAGATCGAGTCATATCTGATTAAGAAATAGAACAGGAGTTCTTATAAAAGTAAATCTCGTAACTCAAGATAAGAACTTAAAATGCGATTTGATTTGGCCAAATTAAAAACCATGAGTGATAACTTTACATAAAAGAATAAGAACTAAAATATAATATGATGATTTTGAAGAAATAAGTGAGAAATGAGGGAATGTATACGTGCTTAATCACGGTGGAAGGAGTTGTACTCGTACGATATTGAGAACTAAGAGAGGGGACAAATCGTACAAGATTAAATACTAATAATTGGGATCAAGTCGCATAAGATTAAGAAACAAGAAAGGAGTTCCCAACAAAGTACATGTAGAAACATAATAAGTTCTAATAACTCATGATAACAACATAAAATGTGATTTAATTATGCTAGATTAAGAACCAAGAATCTGTTTAAATTGAAAGACAAGACTTTGAACAAAAAATGATTATCTAACCTTATTTGAAAACGAATTGAGAAATGAAGCCAATTACACCTTGTACAATGACAAAGGAAGAAGTGATAATCGTACAATATTGAGAACTAAGAAATTCGACCAATCGAGCTATACAATGAACAACAAATGGAGACATAGAATATGTAATTCAGAACAAAGAAAGGAGATTAGTCGTGTAAAATTATGAAATATGAGAGGAGTTCCAATCATAGCACATTTGGAAAAGATATGAGATCAAATTTCACAAGGTGAGAACATCAATATGTTTTAATAAGAATGGATTAAGAACCATGCGGCTGGACATATTCCTTAGATATTTAGAACTAATACATCATCTAATAGAATTTGCAAAAGAATAGAGAAATGAGGCCAATCAAACTTGCTTTACGAGTAAGGAAGAAGTTGCGATCGTTCGATATTGAGAGCCAAGAAATTGACTAAATGTTCTATTAATCGCAAAAGTTGAACACATACTGATAAAACATTAGGGAGATAATTATGACACTAGAAAGGTGATCCAAACGACATACATGTTGAAAGATAAGAATATCTAATAACGGATGATAATACCCTAATACGTGACTTAGTTAGATTAGATTGAGAACAAAGTGTAGGACCTGTGCACAAAAGATTTAGATCAAATGAATGATCTAATCACATTCGAAAGAGAATGGAGGCAACCATATTAGCTTAATAACTAAGGAAGAAGTGTAGTCGTCAGATATTGTGAACTAAGAAAGTCGACAAATCGTAATATATTGTAAGTCGCACAAGGAGATACAACAAGATTGAGAACTAATGAAGGAGAAGTAGTCGTATTGGATTTAAAAAGAACCAAGTGTGGGTCGTATTCATTAAAGATTTATAATTAAAAGATTAGCTAATCGTCTAGGAAAAAGAACAGAGAATTGAGGCCTATTAATTATGCCTGCACAATGATTAAGGAAGAAATTGTAATAGTACGATATTGAGAAGTAAGCTTAAAGAAAGGGTCTAATCGTACTATATTACGACACAGTGAAGGAGATCTAATCGTACAGGATTAAGAACTAACAAAGTAGATCGAGTCATATCAGATTAAGAAATAGAACAGTAGTTCTTATAAAAGTAAATCTCCTAACTCAAGATAAGAACTTAAAATGCCATTTGATTTGGCCAAATTAAGAACCATGAGTGATAACTATGCAAAAAAGAATAAGAACAAAAACATAATATGATGGTTTTGAAGAAATAAGTGGGAAATGAGGCCAAGTATACGTGCTTAATCACAGTGGAAGGAGTTGTACACGAACGATATTGAGAAATAAGAAAGGGGACAAATGGTACAAGATTAAATACTAATAACTGGGATCAAGTCGCATAAGATTAAGAAACAAGAAAGGAGTTCTCCACAAAGAACATGTAGAAACATAATAAGTCCTAATAACTTATGATATCAACGTAAAATGTGATTTAATTATGCTAGATTAAGAACCAAGAATCAGAGTTCTAATTGAAAAAGACTTTGAACAAAAGATGATTATCTAACCTTATTTGAAAAAGAACTGAGAAATGAAGCCAATTACACCATGTACAATGACAAAGGAAGAAGTGATAATCGTACAATATTGAGAACTAAGAAATGCGACTATTTGAGCTATGCAATGAGCAACAAAAGGAGGTATAACATATGCAATTCAGAACAAAGAAAGGAGATTAGTCGTTTAAGATTATGAAATATGATAGGAGCTCCAATCATAGCACATTTGGAAATGATATGAAATTTCACACGGTAAGAACATGAATATGTTTTAATAAGAATGGATTAAGAACCATGTGGCTGGACCTATTCCTTGAAGATTTAGAACTAATACATAATCTAATAGCATTTGCAAAAGAATAGAGCAATGAGGCCAATCAAACTTGCTTTACGAGAAAGGAAGAAGTTGCGATCGTTCGATATTGAGTGCCAAGAAATTGACTAACTGTTCTATGTTATGAATGGCACGAAAGGAGAACACATGATAAAATATTAGGGAGATAATTAAGAAACTAGAAAGGTGATCTAATCGACATACATGTTGAAAAGATGAAAATATCTCATAACGGATGATAAGCCCCTAATACGTGACCTAGTTAGACTAGATTGAGAACCATGTGTGGGACCTGTGCACAATAGATTTAGATCAAATGAATGATCTAATCGCATTCGAAAGTGAACGGAGGTAACTATATTAGCTTAATAACTAAGGAAGAAGTGTAATCGTAATATATTGAGAACTTAGAAAGTGGACTAATCGTAATATATTGTGAGTCGCAAAAGGAGATACAATCAAACAAGATTGAGAACTATAAAGGAGAAGTAGTCGTATTAGATTTAAAAAGAACCAAGAGCGGGTCCTATTCATTAAAGATTTATAATTAAGAGATTATCTAATCGTATAAGAAAAAGAACTGAGAAATGAAGCCTATTAATTATGCCTGCATAATGATTAAGGAAGAAATTGTAGATATAGTACGATATTGAGAAGAAAGAAAGGGTCTAATCGTACTATATTATGACACAGTAAAGAAGATCTAATCGTACAGGATTAAGGACTAACAAAGTAGATCAAGTCATATCAGATTAAGAAATAGAACAGGAGTTCTTATAAAAGTAAATCTCGTAACTCAAGATAAGAACTTAAAATGCGATTTGATTTGGCCAAATTAAGAACCATGAGCGATAACTATGCATAAAAAAATAAGAACTAAAATATAATATGATGGTTTTGAAGAAATAAGTGAGAAATGAGGCCAAGTATACGTGCTTAATCACAGTGGAAGGAGTTTTACTCGTACGGTATTGTGAACTAAGAAAAGGGGACAAATCGTACAAAATTAAATACTAATAACTGGGATCAAGTCGCATAAGACTAAGAAACAAGAAAGGAGTTCTCAACAAAGTACATGTAGAAACATAATAAGTTCTATTAACTCATGATAACAACGTAAAATGTGATTTAATTATGCTAGATAGTATGCTTAAGAACCAGGAATCAGTTCAAATTGAAAAAGACTTTGAACAAATATGATTATCTAATATTTGAAAAAGAACTGAGAAATGAAGCCAATTACACCTTGTATAATGACAAAGGAAGAAGTGATAATCGTACAATATTGAGAACTAAGGAATGTTCATAATCGGGTTAGACTTCTCTGTTGCTCCACTATAGTTTTGATGTTTTTGTCCAACAAGATCTTATTCATGCAGTAGGATGGACTCATACCTTTGATGTTAGCTGTTGTCAAGCCAATTGCTTTCTTGTGCTTCCTCAAAACTCTTATAATTTTTCCTCCTGCACACTAGTTAACTCTGCTAATTTAATAAAGGTAATGTAGAATTTTCTCTAATATAAGCATAGCTAAGATTATATAACAAAGGTTTAAGATCCAATTCTGGTGGTTTTGGTGAATGATTAGAAGGCAAAATGTCCAATGGCTCCAGGGGGGGTTTATTCTTTACTCAAGGCTATTTTGTCATGTATTGTGTGTACTCATGTATTCCCTTAATTCATCTTCCTCTCTTTCTATTTCAGCCCTAAAACTGCTTCTAAATTGTCTTCGGGATATGTTTTGTCAAAGATTTCTATGGTGACTTCATCTATTATTTCATTGACCGCAAAACACTTTTCTTCTTGGTTAGGTAATTTAATAGACTTAAAAACATTAAATGTTACCTTTTCATTTTGCATTCTCATGGAAAGTTCAACTTTCTGTACATCAATGAGAGTTCTACCTGTAGCTAAAAATGACCTACCTAGAATTATAAGATATTCATATCTTCCTCATATTGAAGAAGAATAAAATCTAAAGAAAATATAAATTTATGTAATTTAACCAACACATCTTCAATTACTCTCCTTCAATGTGCCAAAGAGCGATCTGCTAGCTGTAGGGTCACCTTGATCAGCTTAACTTCTCCCATATTTAATTTCCTGAAGATAGAAAGTGACATTATGATATGAGCCAATGAGCATCTTCAAGATTGACTAAGGTTTTGTGAAGAGTCATTGCAAGTGCCAACTAAACCAATTACAAGGGCACGTGCTAAGAGAATCCAGCAAGCCATGCAAAGTTTGGTTCGAGGTGTTCTTGACGAGGAAGGCTCCCAAAACAAACTAGAAGTGGAACGGGCTTGTAAATCTGATTGGAACATTCTTCATGTTTGGTCCATAATGGAGAAGTCCAATAGTTTGTGTTTACCCTATTATTATATAGAGCCCAATAGTAGTTTAAGTTTGTGTAAATTGGGTTGGTTTAAGTCGAGTTTAGTTGTGATTTAGTTCTTAGTTTTTAGGCTCATTAATTAGCCTTAATAAGGCCCATTTAGCCCAAATCTTGGAGCCACTTATGGCTGAACACTAGCACTATGTTTTTAGCAGTTTTTAGGCTAGTTTTTAGGACTTTATTAAGACTATAAATAGGCAATATTATATGGACGAATTTCAGCAGATTTTTATCAATAATATTCATCTTTTTTGTGAGAAAAAAGTCCTTTCTTATACTGGATTAAGACTTTGTTGGGATCATCGCTTGAGCAACAGTGATTGTTCAAACCGACTTATGGATTTTGTTCTTGCCTAATTCATATAGGCAACGGGTCAATTCTTGCTTTAAATCTTGTTAAGAGTTTGGTTCTTGTCTCACTATAACAACGGGTTGAATTCTTGCTTGATTCTTTGTGTGTTCTTTTTCGTTTTCGTGTGTGTGTTTGCTGTCTAAATTCTTGTGACCAACTTTGGAGTTGATCCTTGGGGTTTTGGTGCCATCTTGAATTGTTGGGTTTCGTGCCATCAAATTGATCGCGCACGGGGTTCGCATCACATTAAATTAATACTAGCACCAAGATCACCTAAAACCTTACCTAAAAAATTCATTCTGATTGTGCATGGTATAGAAAAAATTCTTGGATTCTTAAGTTTAGGTAGTAGTTTCTGATGAAGCACTGCACTGTACTCTTCGGTCGAGGCAATGGTCTCAAAATTTGTTAGTCCTTTTTTCTGTAACAAGCAGATATCTTTCATGAACTTCACATAACTAGGCATTTCTTCCAATGCTTCTGCAAATAGAATATTTAAGTGTAGTTTTTTGAATACTTCCAAGAATTTCCTGAACTGCCCCCCTAATTTTTGCTTCTTCATCCTCTAAGGATATGGCATTTTTGGGAGTACCATTCCTTTATCCAAATTATCCTCTTGTTCTGTAGTTTTTTGAATAACATCTTCTTCCTCATTGGTTTTTGTTGCATTCTATGCTTCTACATTGTTATCCTTAGATTCTAGTTGTTTGCCACTTCGGAGTGTCACTGCTTCACAACGCTTTTTGTTCTTTCTTTTTTGAATTTACCACGGTATTAGTCAAAAAAAACCTTGAGGAGTATTTTGACAAAATTTACTACTTGTCCTATCTAACCCTCCAAGTTCTTAGTAGATGTTGAAGATTTTGCAACTTACCATTCTTCCCTCTTGTTTCATTATAAATGAAATAAACATGTCCTTAAGCTCTACAAGTGACTCATTTTCGTCTAGTTTGTTGTGGTGAATGTGTTGGTCCTTGGACTATTTTATTACTCCATAATGAATTGGATTGACTTCTCCTTCCTTGATTGTACATATAGGAGCAAGACTATTTTGCACCCCTGGCGGATTAGATATTAAATTGATATGTTCAGAAGCAACTACATTTTTGCCTACATAACTTCCCTCCATAGATTGATTTCCTGAATACAATTCACAAGAATACACATTAGAATTAATTGAATTAACAAAATTTGAAGTCATACCTCCAAATTGTTTTTTTAGATTTGCATGTCGATTTTCCAGTGGTTGTGTTAGAGCCCTCAGTGCATTCATTTCATCCACTCTTGCAATCCCTTTCTTCTAGAAGTAACAGTTGACCTTTGATAAAAAATTACATGCCATTTTCCCCAACAAGTTTCCATAGGACTGGACTAGCTGATGACATCTTTTTTTCTCATTTCATTTGCTGTCAAATGCTCATCACACAACCGAGGAGAGCATTCGCAGTCAAGTAATAGGGTCCCACCTCCAAATGGCAGTGCAAAACTCAACGTTGATGGGGCCTCAAAAGGAAATCCAGGGTTGGCGGACTGTGGCGGAGTTATTAGAGATCACCGTGGAAACCTGATCAAAGCATTTAGCAACAATTATCTTCTCCAATCCAATTTACAAGCAGAAGCATCTGCCTTGGTGGATGGTCTCAAACTCTGTGCACAATTGCAGCTCATGGAAGTAGAAGTGGAACTCGACTCCCTAGCTCTAGTGCATATAATAAAGGGCAAATCTAAGCCACTATGGAACATTGACCAGCAATGTCAATTCATCAAAGCCATCACGTTAGATAGGCATTTTACTATTTTGCATGTTTACCGAGAGGCAAATCATGTAGCGGATAGGCTAGCTAATGAGGGTATTTTTAATTCTTTCTATCTAGAGTATAACCAAGACACACTCCCTAGGCCTATTAGTGATTGTTGCGCTTGGATGCTCAGGGCTGCCCGTACATAAGGCATTGTAAATTATAGCAGATTCATTAAATAAACTACACTTACTTTGGGTGTTTGCTCAAAAAAAAAAACATACATGAATGCTCCTTCGTTGGCAGCATCAATTATGTTCTGAGTGTTTGGAAATACTCCGTTATAAAATCCTTGAATTTGCATCGACAAAGGTAATCGATGATATAGACATCTCCTCAATAGTTCTTTAAATCTCTCCCAAGCCTTATGCGATGTTTCCGTATCATCTTGTGTAAAGGTTATTATATCATTCCTAAGCTTTGCTGTCTTAACTGGGAGAATGAATTTGATTAGGAATTTTTGAGCAAGGCTATTCCAGGTTGTTATGGAACTTGGCGGTTGAGAAATTAACCAGGCCTTGGCCTTATCCTGTAGTGAGAATGGGAAAAGTCCAGACTAATGGCGTCTTCTGAAACTCCATTATAACAAAATGTATCACAATTTTCCAAACAATAGAAGATGTGAACATTTGGATCTTCAATTGGCAGCCCGCTGAACATAGTTAAATATTGCACGAAGGCATTTGAATGATTTGTGGATTTAGTTTGAAATTGTTTGCCTGAACTAGTGGTTTAAGTATTCTTGATTGATGTCCCTCTACTGTAGGCACGATAAAGTCCCTAACAGGCTGTGTTTTAGCTAGAATTTGTGGTGCTAGAATGACTTAGGTTCATAGGATTATCTTTGTTAGCTATTGATGAAAATCTACAATACAATCAACAATAAGAACCAAAGAAAAATAGAAATAAGAAAAATGTTTAAACTAGAGCAAGTATGTTGAATATGATACTGACAAGATAAAGCAATGTTAAGTTAACAGTCCCCGGCAATGGCACTAAAAATTTGTCTGTGTCTAATTAAAGACACAAAGTGTAGGCGATGTAGTGCACAAATTCACGTATGCAAGTATATGGATCAAGCAAGTAATATAAAATAAGTAGAGATCGTTCCCATGTGGACTAAATTCAATATAGGTGGCAATCACTAGAATGACACAAACCAAACTCTATTTAAACTATAAAGCATAGTAGACTTGATGCGAGAAGTATAAAAATGCTAAACTAAATATCAAAACAAAAAGTCAAAAGATATTAAACCTAGAATTTATTCTTCATTTACCAAACAATTAATTAATTTAATTTAAGATTCCTTCAATTTCACATTTTGTTCACTAGTCTGGGGATTTTATGATAATTGCAAGTTCGGTTAAGACACGTTATAAGTCTACTAATCTTTATTAGTCCACTATATGTCTATGTGAGTTAAAGCCCTGATTAATGCATTCATTCAACCGTAATTACCTACCAAAGATGAGTGTATATTTCTATCCGTACTCACGAACTGGTTCAATCTATGGGCAATTGTTCCAAACAAAGGTTACTTGTACTCGTCCTAACCCTAAATTTCCTCTGTCACAAATAGGGTTTACAATTCAACTAGAGGGCAATCAATCATCTAAAAGCATTAGGATCAATTTGAATAAGCATCTACATACATATGAAATTGAAAGGATCAAATTCAAACACATTAATTAATCTTCATGGTAAAATCCGAACAAACCCTAGTTCTAGGATTTAGTGCATAATCATGCAGTAAAATACATCAAAGGTATGAATTACAACCTTCAAAACATCAATAAATGAAAAAGAAGAGAAATAGGAATGAAAACGATGCTTAGTCTCAATCCTTGCATTTCCTCTTTGTGATTCCTCCTCCTGGAACGTTGTTCTTCACTCCTCCTGCTGATTTTCTCCTGGCGACAACTCTAACCTTAGACTGATGTCATGATGTTTCTTTCTGAAGTCCAAGTTCTCTCTCTCTCTCTCTCTCTTCCCCTTAAGTTAGGCCTAAGAACACTTATTTGTAGCCCCTATTAGGGTTTTACAAGTTTCAAAGTCAAAATTGCCCTTAGGAAGCCGTACAAGTCAAAAACTCGCTAAATCCCAATTTGGACCGCAGCACAGACCCAGGCCAGGTCTTGAGGGTGCACCCATGTACAAAAGGCAGTCCTTGGGCGAGGCTCAAGTTTTGGATTTAAGGAGGGCGCACCAATGCCCAGGCCCTATAGGTCAGCTCGTTAGTTTTGCTCTATTTTCCTTTTCAATCTGTTTGGCCTCCAATTGATACAAAACCTATAAAAATACCATAAAACAATAAACAAGTGTATTTCAATATTAAAAACACATAAAATAATATTTAGACACTAAAATCCTAAAATTAACAAAATGCCCGTACTTAATGAATAAGTCATATCGAAAACCGACTAAAGCTCAAGCTAAATTCATGTAAGTAACTTTCTTCTAACTCATTAAGTCCCAATGATCCTTACTTAATGTGGCCATGTTGGTTGAAAAAGGAAAATAATTTCTCGGGCTCATATTTTTCATTAATGCTTGCATTTATATGTTCAACTAAAATTGCTCATTTGCATAGTAATATTTGGAGTGCATTGTTGGTGACTTCCGTGATTAAAAGTGAAATTAGGATTTAAGTTTAAATTTGTTTATTCAATAGCATTCATATTCACTTGTATGAATTTTACACTATATAATTCCTCATCTATTATAGATTTTTGGTTATTCAAGTATAGTTATAAGTGGTTCACTCGGGTCAGCTTTTGAGAAAAAAGGAAAAAATGAGAAATTTTTTCTAAAAATCGGAAACATTTTTTTAAATTAGTGAATTAGTAGTAGAGAGTTTCAGTCAGGAGGATCTAACTGTTTAAAAGACTCCCTATTTACATCCTTTAGAATTTTGGTACCCATTTTGCCTGAAGTATTGTAGAGGATTAAAAAATTTCCTATTTTTAGTGTTTTGTGTTTATTAAATTTTGTAAACATGTATCAATAATTTTAAAAGTTTCAAGGGGACTGTTTTTTAGAGTTTTTAGATTGAATGTATATATAAGCTTTCTTTGCTTTTTGAGCCTTTTGAATTGTGAAAGTGTTATCACAATAACATAAATATTCCTTTGAGTAAGGGTGTGAAAATGAGATCATTATCAATAAGCTTTAATCATGATTGCCTCAGGATACTTGTTTTTATTGTGACATTCATTGGCAATTGTGTGTGATTTTTATACTTGCAAAGTATGAGTGAATTTTGACCCAAGGAACTGATTTAGACAAGTTCTTTGGACTGTTTAAGCCAAAAAGCTGAACAAATTGAAATGTTGTCTATAGTGTCCCCTTTTGAGCCTTATAAGTCGTATTTCTTTATTTTACCATGTTACTTGGATGACTACTTCTTTTATTTTATCCTTCTTTCTAATCATCCCTTAGTAGTCAATGTTGATGGTGCATTTCTTAGTTCTCAATATTAGCCTGACTAATCCTTAAGTTCAAACATTATGCTTTCCCGTATTTTTGGCTCAGCATCTACTTCTTCTCCCTAATCTACTAAAAATTCTGAATTAATTAAATTTGAAGACATTGAAAATACTATACAAAATTGGCATTTACCCAAATTAAAACTGGAAATAGTTTTATAAATTTGGTGCTTTTGATTACAAATCTAAATTAATGATAAAAACCGTTGAAAAAACTATTCCTATTAGAGGAACTAACACTAAAGATGAAACAATTAAATTATTAAAAGAAAAAGATTTAGAAGTTCAAAATTATAATTATATTCATATTGGATTGATTCAAATTGCTTTGCAACCTTTAAATCGCCAAGACTTGATACTACTGTCTGTGTTGCTCTTCTTACGTTCTTGTTTGTGTCTGTTTGCTGTCCGAACTCTTGTGACCAACTTTGGAGTCAATCCTTAGGGTTTGGGTGCCATCCTGAATTGTTGGATTTTGTGGCCTCAAGTCGATTGCGCACGGGGTTCGCATCACCCACTTAACAACAAGTATTCTCCTCGGATGCAAATGAAGAAGTTGATTGCAAATACCCCGTGAAAGGAACAGTTCGTCTTCCTCTATCACTTTCTCACACGGATATACTGAAGAAACATCTTTCAAGTAAGCACAAATATCAACAAATGTACATGTTGCATTGATACTCGTCCCTTGGCATATGACCTTGTTTCTAGCTTTCCATACAACAACCAGCAAATAATGCAAGGATTGTAATAAAGGATTTTATGTATTGCACCCATTGTGGTCGAAGGGGAATGTGCAGCCCACCACCACAAATTTAGCTTGTCCGAAATGGTTGTAGCTGGAGGAAATGTCCATTCGAACCAAGATTTGAAGAAACTCCTTGTCCGAATTGTACATGTCACGAAGAGAGGATTTAAATATTCCGTATTGTTACAAAAATAGCACTTGGAGGCTAACGGAATACCTAACTTGGAAATCATATCATACGTTGGAAGTCATTTGTTCAACACTCTCCACATAAAGATGGAGATTTTCATCTGGAGTCTCTTATCCCAAATCATTTGTCTAGAGAAAGACCGTGCAAGTGGCGGGAGAATGGATGAGATGGAGAAAGAGCCCTTTGGTGTAGGGTCCAAATGAGCTGGTCCGGTTCCTCCTTCAAGAAGATGAGCTTATCCTTGAGGCTAATTCCAATGTTGTGAAGTTCATCTCTGGAATATCTCCCA
Organism: Cinchona pubescens; assembly: GCA_025175665.1. NCBI lineage: Eukaryota > Viridiplantae > Streptophyta > Magnoliopsida > Gentianales > Rubiaceae > Cinchona > Cinchona pubescens. The sequence continues at coordinate 4,726,322 of JANKKI010000232.1, forward strand.
TCAAGTAAGGATAGATTCCAGCCACCGAGAACACCTGCAAATTCCACATTTGCTCCACTGTGAGATGGCTATCATAAACTTGCTCCACCATGTGGAAGAGAGAGGCCCTTGTTCAGTCCAAATATCGAACCGAAATGAAGAATTAGCCTTCCTAAAGAGGAAGAACATGTGTTGTTCTGCTTCCTCAGGAACTCGCAACATTCTTTTCCATGTAAATGAGTCTCCAGGAGCTTCTTTGGCTACACAAGGGTGAACGCAGTCCCTTAAGTATCTTCCTTGGAGGAAAGAGCACCATAATGATTGGCCTTTGCGGAACTTCCACCATAGTTTCATGTTGAATCCGTGCACCGCATCCGCAAGAGGTGTAATGCCGAGGCCATTTGAGGACGTGGGTTGACATATTGTGGCCCATGCAATCCAATGCCATTTTTGAGTTCACCTTCCGCTGTTCCCCAAAAGAAGCTTGCAAATTGCCTCTCCAACTCTTTAAGGATTGAATGTGGAGGAGAAAAGACTGTGTCATAAGAAAGATTGGGATGCTAACTAAGTACGTGTTTGAGAAGAACGAGTCGCCCTCCAGAGGAAAGAAATCGTGTTTGCCAACCGTGAATGCGGGATGCCACTTTTTCAACCCATCACTTTTTCAACCATGGGCTGAAATAGTGATTTTTGTATTTTTAGCTTTTTGCATGGGGTATCCCAAGTATGTGAATGGTAAGGACTTCTTTTCAAACCCCGTTTTGGCTTGAATCATCCGAATTTGAGGTGTTGATGCTTTCTTGGATAGATAGAAGGAGCTTTGGGTCTTATTGCCAACCCCGTTTTCATAGAAAGATTAGAAATTCAACGAAAATTTCTTGAATGGAATAAAGGTAAAAAGCAAAGTGAGAAAAGCCATCAAGATGAAATTGTAAAGGCTTCAACCATAGTCCTAGAAAAAGGGAGGAAAGAGAGAGATATCAAGAGAATTTATTTTCTCGTTCCTAACCTTGATTTATCTTTGTCCAGTTTTCTTTCTGATGTACAGCCCTTCAGAGGTGTAAGTCGATGATGAACTAACCTCCCAATTGAGTATCTCATCATTCCAATCAAAGCGAGGTAAGGAAGATATGGTAGTCAATACCCTATTTCAAAGGTACAGACTTATTTCTGTTTTTTGTGTTGAAATTCTTAGCTTTGAGCATCTTAAGAAAATTGTACAAATTTAATTCAGAATTTAGAATTATTTTTAGTGTACATTTTGTTTATTTCTTGTTTAAAATTAATTCCTTTAATTTGGTTTTGGACTTGGTTATTGTTTTGAACAGGGATGGCATCCAAATTCTTGGACTTCAATTCCAATTTGTGGAGCATTGTTTGGATAAATCCGTCCAAGCTTTAGTTGATAATCATTTACATGCCATCAAATCTAATTTGAATTGTTGTGTTAGCATGCTACATGATTTTCAACCTTTCACTTTTGTTCAAAGTAACTTGGATAAGTTTGTTAGATTGGTTAACTTCTTTTGTGAATTTCGAATCTCAAATAAAGTTAACTTCAAAATTTTCAGAATTTTGCCCAAGTCAAGTTAAGTTTTTGTTATGGCGGGATAACTTGTTTGATTTTATTTTACTTAGACATGCCACTGAAATTTTTGTTCCTTACTTAGTTTTTTAGCAACCTAAGTTGTGTGATTTAGGTCAAATGCTTTGTAAGATTGAAATCATATCAATTTTTCGTCAAAAAACTTTGACTAAAAGTTTTATTTTTGGACAAATAATTTCCAATTTGTGTCAAAATCAGTATTTCTGGCAATTGCTATAATTGTGCTTAACTTGTCAAGACTGAATGATTTTCTACTTTTGCATGCACATTTATTTAATTGTTTGGACAATTACTTTGCGAAATTTTTTTGTGTTCGCAATAGTGCACGGCTTCAATGCCTATATTTTGCCAATCTTGTGTCCCATTTGACTAATCTGAGTATTTCTTATCTAGATTCGGATTCGAGGACGGATTCTTTCGAGGAGGGAGGGAATGATATGGATCCCGATAGCCCAAAGATGTGTCAAGATAGAAAAGAGGAGATGAAAGATGGAGAAAGCTTGGACTCACTCTTGCCAAGATTGGAGCACATTCGTGGTATTTTGATTGAGTTGGATTGGACTATCTTCAATTCATTATTACATGATGCCCAATTCTTCAAAGTAAAGCACAAGTGGAGATCCTTTGAGTGCAAGAAGGCCGAATTTCCTTTCAAGTTTATTTTAGTTGGGTCTTTATTGTGTAAAGCCCTATAGTAATTTAAGTTTGTGTTAATTCTTAGTTTCAGGCTCATTAATTAGCCTTAATAAGGCCCATTTAGCCCAAATCTTGGGGCCACTTGTGGCTTAACCCTAGCACTACTTTTTTAGGAGTTTTAAGCTAGTTTTTAGGACTTTATTAAGCCTACAAATAGGCATTATCATATGGACGAATTACAGCACATTTTTATCAATATAATTCGTCTTTTTTCGTGAGGAAAAAAGTTCTTTCTTTTTGTCTTTGGATTAAGACTTTGTTGGGATCATCGCTTAAGCAACGGTAGGATCTGATTGTTCTAACCAGCTTATAGATTTGGTTCTTGCCTGATTCATATATGCAACGGGTCTATTCTTGCTTTAAATCTTGTTAAGGGTTTGGTTCTTGTCTCGCTATAGACAACGGGTCGAATTCTTGCTTGATTATTGTGTGTTCTTTATGTTCTTGTTTGTGTGTGTTTGCTGTCCGAACTCTTGTGACCAACTTTGGGGTCGATCCTTAGAGTTTGGGTGCCATCTTGAATTGTTGGATTTTGTGGCATCAAGTCGATTCCGCACGGGGTTCGCATCACCCACTTAACAACAAGTATTCTCCTCAGATGCAAATGAAGAAGTTGATTGCAAATACCCCATGAAAGGAACAGTTCATCTTCCTCTATCACCTTCTCACACGGATATACTGAAGAAACATCTTTCAAGTAAGCACAAATATCAACAAATGTACGTGTTGCATTGATACTCGTCCCTTGGCATATGACCTTGTTTCTAGCTTTCCATACAACAACCAGCAAATAGTATCATTACAAATGCAATATTGTACGATTATCACTTCTTCTTTTGTCATTATACAAGGTGTAATTGGCTTCATTTCTCAGTTCTTTTTGAAATAAGGTTAGATAATCATCTTTTGTTCAATGATAAGTGAAAACCCCATGTGATCTAATATGAATTAAGGTCTAGTTCAACACATTGTCTTAGCAATCGTCTATCGTGTCAATCCTCACAATGCATGTGAAATGATATTAGACTTGATCATCCTCACTCATGAACAACTCATGTCACATTGAGGAAGAGTCACGATACTCGCTTTTAAGAGTTGTCGTGCCCAATTGAGTACCCTCTACTAGGAACTATAAATATTAATGAATGACGTAATTAAAGATTTAGTGTCTTGTATTCACAACTCTTGTAAATAAATCTTCAGCGTCACCCAATAGACTCATTCAAAATAAGTGTACAACTAGAGATACACGAATGAAACACAAATTTTTTATTGATTAAAATACGAGAAAAGTTTAAACATAAAGAATAAATTATGTTCTATTACACTCATGATGACCCAATTGGGTATAATGCACTAGACTTACAATCTCCTACTTGTACTCAAGCCAATTGATTTAGTAACTCATACCTATCTTCTCAAGATGTTGATCAAGATGTTGTAGTGTAAGTGCCTTGATAAATGGATCTGCCACATTCTCCTGCATTAGATTGATATCTGCTAGTAACACTTACAGCATGACTAATATTATTTCTTATACATAGCATGGCATTTGAAAGCCAAATCCGAATCCCTCAGGCAGATGATGTGAAACCCAGTATTTTACTAGCCTTGTTCTTTGATTTTTAACTGGTTTAAAATGTTTTTCATATTATTTTTAGTCATAAAGTACTTCAACTTATTCGTTTTTCAATTCGGCAAATTTTTCGGTTTACGCGATTTCGGTTCCGGCGGGTAAACGGGTCAAAAATCGGACTAAGTGTAATTAGTGCATTGTGGTGTGTGAGTGTTGTATGATGGCTGAATTATTCAGAAAAAATGTTGATAATTTAGTAGCAAAAATTAGTTTTTGGGTTAAATAGTCAACTTGGAGACTATTTGGTCAAATGGGGAACTATTTGGGTCAACCTTGAAATCTTTTTAGTCTTCTTCTTGCTTTGTTTCTTCCTCATTTCTCCTAGCTGCTGGCCGAACTCCTCTTCCCCATTTTCCCCCAAAATTTTCTTGGATATCAAGTATAAATCACTTGGAAGGTAAGATTTTATGTATTTTAGCACTTTATGGCTTATGGCTTTATGATCCAAGCTTTAATTTCAAGTTTTGTAGGATTCTTTATGGCTGAAAAAAACCCTATTTGCAGCCTTATATGTTATGATTTATGTATGTTATGGGTTGTTTTTAGTGTTTTGGAGGTTGCGAAGTGATTGGGGTTGATTTTTAACAACTTTCCACGGTTAGATCACATATTTTAAGATTATGAGTTGGGGTTTTGTCTTCCATATGTGGCCCTAGAGTGTTATGCTATGAATGCTTATGTCTATGCATGACCCTTCCAACTAGATATAATGATGTTTTAAGAGTGTTTTAAGGTTAGTTTGGATAGGAATTGAGACTTGAAACCAAGTGGAATTGATTTCCCTTCATTTTGTAAGTAAGCGGAAGTTTGGCGCAGCTAGGATAATTTGGATAATTGGTTATGTTTGAAGGGTCTTTAATGATCTTTTGATGGTTTTAGGTGTTTTCCTTTGTTGTGGGATGCTATTGATATAGTCCCGGCTATTGCTCCGGTGAATCTTTCCGTTTATGCATTGGTTGGTTAGAATATGTTGTTTTGAGTTGGGTTGTAACCAAGGTCCCTTGAATACCTTGGAATTGGATTTTGTTGGCGGGAGGATAACCTACTTATAGCCTAGGGAGGCGAAGTTTTTCGGTTTTTCGGAAAACGAGCTTATTATCTCCTAATCTACAAACAGCTCAATTACTGGCCTTATCCTAACCCCAGTCAAAACACTGTCTACCTATTCGACAAATGGTCGGTATTTGTGACTAGCTTATTTTTGCCAATATAAGAGGACTCTTAGAAGAGATGTAGAAGCTGGACTTTCGAAATACAATTTGGATGGATTCAAGAATGTGTATGATGTTTGGAACTGCACTTTTACCAAGTTTTGGAACTATTACATATGAAATCGGGACCAAGCTATTTTATATTAATCAATGGATATGTTTGCAAACTCTTTTGATATGAAAGCATTTTATGACTGTTTTGGCTCATAGGTGACCTAGGTATATAATTTTGGATGTGTTTGGAAATGTTTGATTTGGGGAGAACTAAAGCATAGCGAACAAAAGCAAGAATTCGACCCGTTGTCTATCTGTCTCTTGCTACACACCTCTGACCTGGAGGTCAAGTTATCCCATCACAAGACCTGTCTCTTATACACATCTAGATGTGTATAAGAGACAGGTCTACATACCATTTAAACGTCAATAAACCATAATCATAAGTAGTTTCTAAAATGCCTCATGCCATTTAAACGTCATCATGTCCAAAACATAGATTGAAACTGTACTTGGATTTGTTCGCTATGCTTTAGCATACTATGTTTTGAAATGATTGGATCTTTTTGGCTATGTTTTGGACATGCCTGACGTTTAAATGGCATGAGGCATTTTAGAAACTACTTATGATTATGGTTTATTGACGTTTAAATGGTATGAGACACTTTAGAAACTGCTTCATGACTATGGTTTTCACAAATGTTATTATCTTTATGTTTTCTTTTTATCGAAATGCTTGGCCCCATTTGAACAGCTTTTATGATATCCACTGAGCTAGTTATGCTCACCCCACGTGATTTATAATTTTTCAGATTAGGTGCTCGTCTTTTACTCTCCACCGCGTTAGCAGCTTTTAGATTTTGTATAAGCGACATCACAAGACCTGTCTCAAACATCTAGATGTGTATAAGAGACAGGCTGATTTTTAGGGATATGACCTATCTAATAAACTGATTAGATCACATCTAGATGTGTGTAAGAGACAGCAGAAATTCTAAGAAGGAATTTTGCACATTCCTATTTTTTTGTGTAAAATGAAATATTCGGTTTTATAGTTAAGAAATGGTTTGATGGTTCTATTACATTGCGGTTAAGTTTGTTGCTCTGTTCGTTTCTGCCTTGCGCTTTAGGCCGGTGTACCATTAGCGCGGCGTGTTACGGTCCCGTTTTTGGGGCGTGACAGATGACCTTGTTTTTAATGCAGTTCCCAATGTGCTGAAGCTCCTCAATAGAATATCTCCCGTCGAGTTAGGATAAATTCCATTCGCCAAAATTCCACACTTGCCTCACTGAAAGGTGGCTATCATAAACTTGCTCCACCATGTTAAATAGCGGCCCGTGATCAGTCAATGTGTCAAACCAAAATGAAGAATTGGCATTTCAAATTCTATGAGGAACAACATGTTTTGCTCCGACGACTCACGAACGCGCAACATTCGTTTTCATGTATTCCCCAGGTGCTTCTTGAGCTACACAAGGATGAATGCAGCGGTTTAAGTATCGTCCATGGAGAAAGGAGCTCCATAAGGAAAGACCTTTCTGAAACTTCCACCATAATTTCATGCTGAAACCATACACAACAGCCGCCAAAGGAGTAATGCCGAGACCATTGGAGGATGTTGGTCGACAATGGTAGGCCATGCTATCCAATGACGTTTTGGAACCCCTTCCGAATCTCCCCAGAAGAAACCCACAAATTGCCTTTCCAACTCCTTAAGGACTGAAAGTGAGGAGCAAGGACTGCCATAAGAAAGATTGGGATGCTTCTCAACACGTGTTTGATGAGAAAAAGCCGTCCTTCAGGAGAGAAAATTGTGTTTACCAGCCATGAATGCGTGCTGTCGCTTTTTCTATCATTGGCTGAAAAAGAGCTTTCCATTTTTTATTTTCTGGATGGGGTCATCCCAAATATATGAATGGTAGGGATTCTCTTGCAAACCCCGTCTTGGCTTGAATCATCCGAATATGAGGTGTGGATGCTGTCTTGGACAAATAAAGAACGCTTTTGGCTTTGTTGCAAAGCTGCCCAGAGGATGTCTCAAACCTTGAAATGAAAGCCATGAGATTTTGGATTGCATTAGCCTTCCCCCTTGTAAAAATTACCGCATCATCCGCATAAGCCAAATGAGAGATTGTTGCGCATGACCTCAGAAGAGCGAACTCAGAAATTTTCCCAACGTGAAATTGATCACTCAAACCACGGGAGAAAGACTCCATCATTATTATGAAAAGAATGGGGGATAGAGGGTCCCCTTGTCGAACTCCTCTTGAAGATTTAAAGAAACCTTTTGGCACACCATTAATGAGAATAGAAAACCAGCATGTCTGAGCATGTTTACTATTAATTCCTTCTAAGCTGTTTTAAGTGTTTGAATAAAGAAGGACAAATTCCTTTTAAGTTATAATATAAAGAAGTTATATTGTTGTCTTCTAAGGTGGTAGTTGGTTAAATGCTATAGTTGTTTGGGGGATGTTCCAGAGGATTATAGTTTCAAGTGCTTCACTAATATTCCTTAGGTAATATGAGATACATTTTTCCAAATATATATCCTACCTTTATCACTTAGCCTATGTTAAAAAACATTAAATACCTATTTGATCCTTGGTTTTAGTTCATTTGCAGTAGTGAATATTGTGTGCGCAAATTTCTTCTAACATGTTTGTTACTTGTGCAATTTTTGTTCAATGGGTTTTTTCATCGATTAGTGAGAAAGAAATATTTTCTTTCATGATTGGGGATTTAGCACTTTCATAATGACTATTTGGGATTGATTAGCAAATTTCTCTTATATAAATGTTTGGTTCATTTCTCTACTTGTATAGTTTTCCTTGTTGCAATTGTTGATATATTGAATAAAGTTAATGTGTTTTGTATCTTTTTATTGTTTTGCTTTGCTCGAGACTAGCAAATATATAAAACCTTAAGTTGGGAGATGTTGATAACCCTAACAAATAAGCATTATTCCTACTCTTTTTCGTATAGTCTTTGCACTAGTTTTGAAGCTTTAGGGTTTATGTGTTTGTTTTTGTACATTTCTATTTCTATGTGTTAATATATGTTTAGTGCAGTGTTTTAGTGTTTATTTGATGTTATTTGACTTATATTTATGTGTGTGTTATTTAGGATTGTGTTTAGGCTATTTACTGAATTCCTCCCGGAGTTAGAGTTCTTTGTGTGTTCTTGTTTCTATTATGTTTATAGTTTTAGTAAGTGTTTAAGAGTTATATTATAAATATTAATATATTTTTTGTTCTTGGGTCATGTAAGAACATACGGTGCGTCAATCAGATGTCAAACAATGATTTTAGAGGCAAAAAAGCAAAACTGTATGAAGCTGTTAGGGAGAGCCATTTTGGTCACTATCAATGAACCAAATAGAACCATGTTCGCTTGGAGAAGGTTCAAGATTAACAACCTGAATGCACAAAAAACTTGCAATTTTTCATTAGAGAAGCATTCTTAAATCTTTTTATATCTTTTTTATACAATTTAATTTAATTTAATTTATTGCTCTCTAATCATTTGCCTTCAATCAATGCTTTTTTGTTAGCTTTCTTAGATTAATGTTTAGCCTAATTTACTTGCATTCAATGTTTTGTTTTGTGTTATTCCTTTCATTGATGTTATAAATAGTTTGGATTAAGGTTGGATGATGCATTTTCACATTAGATGATGATTAACTTGATCATCAATTCGAAGAATCATAATAATTGGGTAATGATTGGCACAAATTGACAATTTTAGAGAGTAGCTAACCCTAGTTTTGGTTAGGTTGACCAAGGTGATACAGGAGTTGATCCTCCATTATAGACCAGTGTCAATTGTTAAACTAATTTAATTCGCAATTAGAGTTGACCAGATTAACTAGTTCGATCCTGATAATTCTATAAAGGTAAACCTCGAGTTGATTAATTTAGGACACAGTTCCAGAGATCTAACCCTATTTAAAACTCACAAGGATTGGTTAAACAAGTACTTGTTCTTTGGTTCAAATGCTATTTGAAGAATCGACAACGGGAGAGAGAGTTAAAAAAATAGGATTAAAAACTTTAACTAATGAAAACAGTGGATAAGTGCTAGACTAGATAATTCCCAATTTTGATTAATTCATTCAATTAATTGTTCTAATTAAAATGAATGAAAGTTCAATTACCAACTATCAACCCAGCCCCGATCTCTCTGCGATTGAACCCCACCAACCATTAATTAGGGGCTTACCATCCGTTATTAGACATTCTCATCTTTTCAACATGTATGCCGATTAGATCACCTTTCTAGTTCTTAATTATCTCCCTAATATTTTATCATGTGTTTTCCTTTTGCGATTCATAACATAGAACAGTTAGTCAATTTCTTGGCTCTCAATATTGAACGATCGCAACTTCTTCCTTACTCGTAAAGCAAGTTTGATTGGCCTCATTTCTATATTCATTTCTCTTATTTTTTGCAAATGCTATTAGATGATGTATTAGTTCTAAATCTTCAAGGAATAGGTCCAGCCGCATGGTTCTTAATCCATTCTTATTAAAACATATTCATGTTCTTACCGAGTGAAATTTGATCTCATATCTTTTCCAAATGTGCTATGATTGGAACTCCTCGCATATTTCATAATCTTACACGACTAAGCTCCTTTCTTTGTTCTGAATTGCATATGTTATGTCTCCTCTGTTGTTCATTGTATAGCTCGATTAGTCGCATTTCTTAGTTCTCAATATTGTACGATTATCACTTCTTCCTTTGTCATTAGACAAGGTGTAATTGGCTTCATTTCTCAGTTCTTTTCTAGCATAATTAAATCACATTTTACGTTGTTATCATGAGTTGTTAGAACTTATTATGTTTCTACAAGTACTTTGTTGAGAACTCCTTTCTTGTTTCCTAATCTTATGCGACTTGATCCTAGTTATTAGTATTTAATCTTGTACGATTTGTCCCCCTTCCTTAGTTCTCAATATCGTACGAGTACAACTCCTTCCACTGTGATTAAGCACGTATACTTGGCCTCATTTCTCACTTATTTCTTCAAAACAATCATATTATATTTTAGTTCTTATTCTTTTATGCATAGTTATCACTCATGGTTCTTAATTTGGCAAATCAAATCGCATTTTAAGTTCTTATCTTGAGTTACGAGATTTTATTTTGTAAGAGCTCCTGTTCTATTTCTTAATCTGATATGACTCGATCTACTTTGTGAGTTTTATTAATCCCGTACGATTAGATCTCCTTTACTTTGTCATAATATAGTACGATTAGACCTTTTCCTTTCTTGTCAATATCGTACTATTACAATTTCTTCCTTAATCATTGTACAGGCATAATTAATATGCCTCATTTCTCAGTTCTTTTTCTTATATGATTAGATAATCTCTTAATTATAAATTTTTAATGAATACGACCTGCTCTTGGTTCTTTTTAAATCTAATACGACTACTTCTCCTGCGAACATCAAATGATTTAAACATTATTAGTTCTCAATCTTGTTTGATTGTGTCTCCTTTTTCGACTCACAATATATTACGATTAGTCGACTTTCTTAGTTCTCAATATCTTACGGTTACACTTCTTCCTTAGTTATTAAGCTAATATAGTTGCCTCCGTTCTCTTTCGAATGCAATTAGATCATTCATTTGATCTAAATCTTTTGTGCACAGTCCCACACATGGTTCTTAATCTAGTCTAACTAGGTCACGTATTATCATCCGTTGGTAGATATATATTCTCATCTTTTCAACATGTATGTCGATTAGATCACCTTTCTAGTTTTTTAATTATCTCCTTAATATTTTATCATGTGTTCTCCTTTTGCGATTCATAACATAGAACAGTTAGTCAATTTCTTGGCTCTCAATATCGAACGATGGCAACTTCTTCCTTACTCGTAAAGCAAGTTTGATTGGCCTCATTTCTCTATTCTTTTGCAAATGCTATTAGATGATGTATTAGTTCTAAATCTTCAAGGAATAGAGTCCAGCCGCATGGTTCTTAATCCATTCCTATTAAAACATATTCATGTTCTTACCGTGTAAAATTTGATCTCATATCTTTTCCAAATGTTCTATGATTGGAACTCCTCGCATATTTCATAATCTTACACGACTAATCTCCTTTCTTTGTTCTGAATTGCGTATGTTAGGTCTCCTTTTTTTTTTTTTATTGAGCAAACACCCAAAGTTGGTGTAGTTTATTTAATGAATCATAATTTACAATGCCTTATGTGCGGGCAGCCCTGAGCATCCAAGCACAACAAACCACTAATAGGCCTAGGGAATGAGTCTTGGTTATACCCTATATAGGAAGAATTAAAAATACCCTCATTTGCTAGGCTATCCGCTACATGATTTGCCTCTCGGTAAACATGCAAAAAAGTAAAATGACCATCTAAGGTGAAGGCTTTGATGAATTGCCATTACTGGTCAATGTTCCATGGTGGCTTAGAATGGCCCTTTATTATGTGCACAAGAGCTAAGGATTGTCGAGTTCCACTTCTACTCTGTGAGTTGCAATTGTGCACAAAGTTTGAGACCATCCACCAAGGCGGATGCTTCCGCTTGTAAATTGGATTGGAGATGGTAATTGTTGCTAAATGCCTTGATCATGTTTCCTCGGTGATCTCTAATTACTCCGCCACTAGCTGCCAACCCTAGATTTCCTTTTGATGCCCCATCAACGTTGAGTTTTGCTCTGCCTTTCGGAGGCGGAATCCACTTGACTGCCAATGCTCTCCTCGGCTGCGTGATGAGTATTTGACGGCAAATAAATTGAGAAAAAAAGGAGTCATCAGCTGGTCCAGTCCTATGGAATGGTCGAATGGTAGAGATGCTTCACAATTGGGAGCATATGTGAGTAATGATGTGTTGAGGCATTGTGAAATGGCCTTCAAAGATTGCCATATTGCGTGCTTTCCATATGAACCAGCATACCAAAGATGGCATAAGCTTCTGGAAAGCGACAAGGGTTTTCGAAGGAGGGTCATGCCATGCATTCCACCAAGAATTGAGTTTATCTAGTATTGTGGAGGATGGGAAGAAAGCACTTCAAGCCATGATTCAAAGTATAACCAAATGCTGCTGGCGAATTCGTATCCTACAAAGAGGTGATCCAAAGTTTCCAGATTGTTGCAAAATGAGCATTTTGAAGCCAAAGCGACTCCAAAGTTGATTATTATGTCGTCAAGGGAAAGCTTTCTGTTCAGAAGTCGCCACATGAAGATAGAAATCTTGGCTTGTAGTCTGCCATCCCATATCATTTTCCGAGAGAGCATGGATACATGTGAGGGAAAAGTGGATGAGATTGAAAATTTACCATTTGTTGAGAGAGTCCACACTAGGTCGTCTGGTTCATTAGATTTCTGGATGGCACTTCCATGAAGGAGCTGCCTTAGTCTTTCTAGCTCTTGAAGTGAATAATGCTCATTCAAACACGAAAGATTCCAACCATTTGTGCTCCATACCTGGGCAATAGTGAGGTTTGGCTCGGACACTTGGCTGACTATCATTAAATAAGGGTCCTGTGGACAGCCATGTATCAAACCAAAAAGACTGTCCGTTGCGTATCAAGAATAGAAAACTACGTTCTGCGTCTTATCGACTTTTGAGCATGCACTTCCATATGTACTAGTCTCCATGTCCCTCCTGTATCAGGCAAGGGTGGAAATGACAATATCTTGCTTGCATGAATGTGCACCACAAGGAATTGCCCTTTCAAAATTTCCACCACAGCTTGATATGAAAACCTATAGCCAAATCCGATAATGAAACAATCCCAAGTCCATTTGCCTCTACTGGCCGACAAATTGATTTCCATGATGCCCAATGGTGTTTACTACCCAATTCTGAGTTGCCCCAGAAGAAGTTGGCGAATTGCCTCTCCAAGTCCTTAATAACAGCTTTAGGAGGTTAGAGCACTGTGAAGAGGTATATTGGAATGCTACTGAGGACATGCTTTATCAAGATTAACTTACCTCTGGGAGATAGAAATTTTGTTTGCCACCCTCCAAAATCCTAGAGGTTATTTTCTCGATCATTAGCTGGAAAAGAGCCTTTCATTTCTTTGCCTTTTGAATAGGGCAACCAAGGTATGTGAAAGGAAGGAACCGTTGTGCAAAACCTGTTTGGCATTGAATCATCCTTACTCTTGAAAGTGGAGCATTTTTTGGCATGTAGAAAGAACTTTTGGACTTCTTAAAGAGCAGCCCGGATGATACTTCAAACCGAGTGAGAAATTCCATGAGGCTTTTGATAGACTTGGTTTCTCTCTTTGTGAAAATAACTATGTCATCCGCAAATGTTAGGTGGGTGATTAGTTGGCATTTCCTCGGCAATGCATAATCTGAAATTTTCCCCCCTCGATATTGAGCTTTTAATCCTCGTGAGAAGGTTTACATTGCAATTATGAAAAGGAGAGGTGATAAGGGGTCTCCCTGGCGAACACCTCTGGTGGACTTGAAAAAGCTTTTAGGGGAGCCATTAAGAAGTGATGGAGAATACAATTTTCTAACACATTCTCCTCAAGATGGCATTCCAGTTTTCGCTGAACTGCATAAAGGAAAGACCAGGAGAGGCGATCAAAGGCCTTTGCTAAATCAAGCTTCAAAATGATATTACCTCCTCTGGTTTTTTGGTTTATGAACTCGACCATCTCCTGAACCAGCAATATGTTATTGGTGATGTCTCTGCCTTGTACATAAGCTACTTGCTCCTGAGAAATAATTTTGGGAAACACTAAAGATAGTCTGTTAGCCAATATTTTGGTGAAGATTTTATTGAAAAAAGTACAAAGGCTAATTGGTCTAAAGTTATCAAAAGAGGAAGGGTTCATAATTTTCGGGATCAATGCTATAAGGGTGCTTGTAAAAGCTCTGGGAAGCGGCTGCCCTTTCAAGAAATATTTCACTGCATTGTGAAGGTCATTTTGTATGATTTCCCAGTAGGTGGTGAAAAATACTCCATTAAAACCGTCCATTCCAGCAGCCCCATATGGGTTAAGGCCAAAAGTTGCCTCCTCGACTCGTCCATTGGGATGGCTCGGCAAGCAGCTTTTCTGTTATCCTCTTGTGTAATTACTTGCGAGATGTTGTTCAAGAGATCATGATTGATATCCGAGTCACCTGGGGCTGTTAAAAGATCCTTGAAGTGATAGACACCCTCTTCTTCAATAAGCTACCAATCTTCCGTCCACCTTAAGCCTCGAGATGTTCAAATTGTGCCTCTTAGTAAGGAGTGAAGAATTAAAGAATTTTGAGTTTTGATCTCCTTCTTTGAGCCATTTCAAGCCTGATTTTTGTCTCCATAAACTTTATTCTTCGGCAAGGCATTTGGCGTGTTTGGCTTGTAAATGGGCAAGTGCAATTTGATTGTGTTGAGTCGGCTGTTGTAGACAGGTGATTTCACACTGTTTGACTTGCAACTCAGCATTTCTCACCTTGTCAAAAATGTTACCAAAGATGGTGTGGTTCCAATTCCTTAATTCTGCCTTTAGCCTTTTAAGCTTTGAGGCAAGGATATTAAGTGGGCTGCCCTTGAAAACAGTGAAGATGCCAATTATTTTTGACAACCAGCATGAAGAGGGGGTGGTTAGTCCATGCATTTAAAAACCTAAACTGCTTTGGTCCGGATGACATTCCATTTGATGTCTTGAGGAGCAGCGGAGAGTGATCCGAACACGTTTTGAGCAAATGTTCCACCGTAATTTGTTGAAAAGTAGATAGGAATGCCAAGTTACATACATAACGATCAAGTCTTTTCCATACCAAGCTGCCGCACCTATTACCTCTCCAAGTGAATTTGCAGCCTTGAGATGCCATGTTCATAAGGCCACAATCTAGGAGACAATCGTTGAATTCATTGAAGGCTTTAACGTCCACCAAAGAAGAACCCTTATACTCGTCCGAATTGGAGATTACATTAAAATCCCCCCCCCCCACCAGCCATGAATTTGAGGTTTGTGCCGAACGGAGTTCTTGCCATAAACTTCTTCTTTCGTATTTAGTACATTTAGCATAAATGAATGTAGCTAGGATATCTTGTTGGATCAAGTTGATTAGAAGAGATGGAAACATGCATGAGCTGGTCCGAACTTACCAACATAGAGACATCAAAAATTTGGTTCCAGAAAAGCCAAATTTTCCAAATAGGATTGGATATGCAGCTATCAAAGCTTAATCTACGAGCAAAGGAATGAATCCGGTCTTTGTCAACCATCGGTTCTAACAAAGTAAGGAATTTTATTTTGTGTTCTTTTATTAACTGTTTTATTCTTCGAATTGAGGGTTTGTTATTCACCCCTCGAATGTTCCATACCACAAAATAGTCCATTAATTGGGGAAAGAGGATGGCGGTTTGGAGAGCCTCGTTCGCATCCGTGGCATGGTGAAGGTGCGTTTCCTTCTAATCTTTTTCTTTGGGGCAGGCCTATTCTCGGACAAATCCCTTGAATCCACGAGATGTTGAGTCGACATGGCTGCTATTTCTCGTGGGGTATCCGTGTCTGAAAAGTAGCAAGGAAGCTCCTCCATTATTCGGACAGCTACAAGAGCATTCTTTTGGTCATCTTTGGTAAGAAGTTGAGTTGGCCATTCGTGTGTCTCATTTGGACGAATTGGCTGCTCTTTTGAATGGGTCACATCCGTTTGTTTAGATAAAGATAAGTCGAGGTTTGTTATTCTGCAGTTTGAATTGGTCAACCCTTTTTTCCAAGGGATTAGGATGCTGAGTGAATAGGCTTGTTTGAGGAGTTGCAACCACCTTATCTTTTGTTGAATTCAAAATTTGAAATTCCAGGTTTGTTGGGGGCCGAAATGGTTGTGGTTCAGCCACCAGAATGGTGGCTACCACCACTTTTGGTGCCAGAATTTCTGAAACTTCTTGTTCTTGATGTTGGGCCGCCTCCATGGGTTGAACCGTGGTGAGGTCTTGTTCAGTAACTACTGGCGGTGGATTTTTTGTCAATGGGTGCTGTGATGGAGGATGTGAAATTTGATCAATCACCGTCTTCCCATCATCTTCGCGTGAAGGTGGTAAAGCTTGCTTTGTTCCAGAATGTCCAGCGTGTTTTGGGTTGATGTCTTTGCGTGATTCTTCATGTGCTCACTTAGACCCATTGGTTTGTTTGCCAACACTGGCTCTCCTTTCCTGCAAGCTTCGTTGGTATGGCCTATTTTCTTGCACTTTGTACAGTAGCATGGCACTTCTTCATAGCTGATTTTTGCCAAATGCCTTCCTTACCAATCCCCAGCCAAACTCTAGAAGGGAGCTCGGAAAGGAGGTCGACTTCCACGCATACTTTTGCAACACTTGGCCTAGTGAAATTTGCGGTTGCCAAGTCAAGTTTGAGAGGAGTACCAACCGCTTGAGCGAGGCTAAACACGGCCTGTTTGTTGAAGAAGACTAATGAAAGACCTTCAAAAGTAATCTAGATGGGAACTATAGACGGTTCCTCTTTGGTGGTAAAGAGTGGATGCAATTTAAGAATTTTGATGTAGTATCCATTAACTATCCAAGTGTTCTTGAGCCAACATCTCAGATAATCCTCCTCCAAAGAAAATTTGATAAGAATATGTGCTTGTAGTCAAGGTATCCGATGGTAAAATGGCCTTTAAAACCAATGGTATGAAAGCTTTTCCGGAGTATTTCCATGTTCGACTTACCCCTTAGAAAGTTACCAACCAGTGTGTATCAAAATGGTGTAGCAAGTTGTTGTATTTCTTCATTGGAGAAGAATATTCCTGGTTCTCCCTTGTGCGATAGGAGGGCCTTCAATGGAGTGTTGGAATTTGGGACTTGAATGTTCAGATTTTGGCCACCTGAGAGTACTTGTGCAAAGGTTTTAGGTTGCCCTTCAACCACCGGTTGAGGGGCAACTTGATTGACCATGGCCGAGAAAACAAAATGTATTTGGAGTTTTAGAGTGAGAAAAAGTAGAGAGAAGGGGGAGAGAATTTTGTTGGTTATGTCTCCTTTTGTTGTTCATTGTATAGCTCGATTAGTCGCATTTATTAGTTCTCAATATTGTACGATTATCACTTCTTCCTTTGTCATTTAACAAGGTGTAATTGGCTACAAGTCATTTCTCAGTTCTTTTCAAATAAGGTTAGATAATCATCTTTTGTTCAAAGTCTTTTTCAATTTGAACTGATTCTTGGTTCTTAATCTAGGATAATTAAATCACACTTTACGTTGTTAGCATGAGTTATTAAAACTTATTATGTTTCTACGTGTACTTTGTTGAGAACTCCTTTCTTGTTTCTAAATCTTATGCGACTTGATCCCAGTTATTAGTATTTAATCTTGTACGATTTGTCCCCTTTCTTAGTTCTCAATATCGTACGAGTACAAATCCTTCCACTGTTATTAAGCACGTATACCTGGCCTCATTTCTCACTTATTTCTTCAAAACCATCATATTATATTTTAGTTCTCATTGTTGTATGCATAGGTATCACTCATGGTTCTTAATTTGGCCAAATCAAATCTCATTTTAAGTTCATATCTTGAGTTACGAGATTTACTTTTATAAGAACTCCTGTTCTATTTCTTAATCTGATATGACTCGATCTACTTTGTTAGTTTCTTAATCCTGTAAGGTTAGATATCCTTTACTGTGTCGTAATATAGTACGATTAGACCCTTTCTTTCTTCTCAATATCGTACTATTACAATTTCTTACTTAATCATTGTACAGGCATAATTAATCAGCCACATTTCTCAGTTCT
This sequence comes from Cinchona pubescens, assembly GCA_025175665.1. NCBI lineage: Eukaryota > Viridiplantae > Streptophyta > Magnoliopsida > Gentianales > Rubiaceae > Cinchona > Cinchona pubescens. The sequence continues at coordinate 4,744,160 of JANKKI010000232.1, forward strand.
TTTTCTTATACGATTAGATAATCTCTTAATTATAAATCTTTAAAGAATACGGACCCGCTCTTGGTTCTTTTTAAATCTAATATGACTACTTCTCCTTTATTAGTTCTCAATCTTGTTTGATTGTTGTATCTCCTTTTGCGACTCACAATAAATTACGATTAGTCGACTTTCTTAGTTCTCAATATCTTACGATTACACTTCTTCCTTAGTTATTAAGCCAATATGGTTGCCTCCATTCTCTTTCGAATGCGATTAGATCATTCATTTGATCTAAATCTTTTGTGCACAGGTCCAACACATGGTTCTCAATCTAGTCTAATAAGTCATGTATATCATCCTTTATTAGATATTCTTATATACGAAGTATAATCTTTTCAACATGTATGTCGATTAGATCACCTCTCTAGTTTCTTAATTATCTCCCTATTACTTTATCATGTGTTCTCCTTTTGCGATTCATAACATAGAACAGTTAGTCAATTTCTTGGCTCTCAATATCGAACGATCGCAACTTCTTCCTTACTCGTAAAGCAAGTTTGATTGGCCTCATTTCTCTATTCTTTTGCAAATGCTATTAGATGATGTATTAGTTCTAAATCTTCAAGGAATAGGTCCAGCCGCATGGTTCTTAATCCATTCTTATTAAAACATATTTATGTTCTTACCTTGTGAAATTTGATCTCATATCTTTTCCGAATGTGATATGATTGGAACTCCTCTCATATTTCATAATCTTACACAACTAATCTCCTATCTTTTTTTTGAATTGCATATGTTATATATCCTTTTGTTGTTCATTGTATAGCTCGATTAGTACCATTTCTTAGTTCTCAATATTGTACGATTATCACTTCTTCCTTTGTCATTGTACGGTAAGACAAAGGTATAATTGGCTTCATTTCTTATTTCTTTTTCAAATAAGGTTAGATAATCATCTTTTGTTCAAAGTCTTTTTAAATTAGAACTGATTCTTGGTTCTTAATCTAGCAAAATTAAATCACACTTTACGTTATTATCATGAGTTGTTAGAACTTATTATGTTTCTACATGTACTTTGTTGAGAACTCCTTTCTTGTTTCTTAATCTTATGCGACTTGATCCCAGTTATTAGTATTTAATCTTGTACGATTTGTCCCCTTTCTTAGTTCTCAATATCGTACGAGTACAAATCCTCCACTGTGATTAAGCACATATACTTGGCCTCATTTCTTACTTATTTCTTCAAAACCATCATATTATATTTTAGTTCTCATTCTTTTATGCATAGGTATCACTCATGGTTCTTAATTTGGCCAAATCAAATCGCATTTTAAGTTCTTATCTTGAGTTACGAGATTTACTTTTATAAGAACTCTTGTTCTATTTCTTAATCTGATATGACTACGATCTACTTTGTTAGTTTTCTTAATCCTGTAAGGTTAGATATCCTTTACTGTGTCGTAATATAGTACGATTAGACCCTTTCTTTCTTCTCAATATCGTACTATTACAATTTCTTCCTTAATCATTGTACAGGCATATTTAATATGCCTAATTTCTCAGTTCTTTTTCTTATACGATTATATAATCTCTTAATTTTAAATCTTTAATGAATACGGACCCGCTCTTGGTTCTTTTGAAATCTAATGCGACAACTTCTCCTTTATTAGTTCTCAATCCTATTTGATTGTTGTAACTCCTTTTGCGACTCACAATATATTACGATTAGTCGACTTAATTAGTTCTCAATATCTTACGATTACATTTCTTCCTTAGTTATTAAGCTAATACGATTACCTCCGTTCTCTTTCGAATGCAATTAGATCATTCATTTGATCTAAATCTTTTGTGCACAGTTCCCACACATGGTTCTCAATCTAGTCTAACTAAGTCACGTATTAGGGCGCTTATCATCCGTTATTAGAAATTCTAATCTTTTTAACACGTATGTCGATTAGATCACCTTTCTAGTTTCTTAATTATCTCCCTAATATTTTATCATGTGTTCTCTTTTTGCGATTCATAGAACAGTTAGTCAATTTCTTGGCTCTCAATATAGAACGATCGCAACTTCTTCCGTACTCGTAAAGCAAGTTTGATCGGCCTCATTTCTCTATTCTTTTGCAAATGCTATTAGATGATGTATTAGTTCTAAATCTTCAACAAATAGGTCCAGCCGTATGGTTCTTAATCCATTAGATTAAAACATACTAATGTTCTTAGCTTGTGAAATTCGATCTCATATCTTTTCCAAATATGCTATGATTGGAACTCCTCTCATATTTCATAATCTTACACGACTAATCTCCTTTCTTTTTTCTGAATGGCAAATGTTATGTCTCCTTTTGTGGTTCATTGTATAGCTCGATTAGTCGCATTTCTTAGTTCTCAATATTGTACGATTATCGTAACACTTCTTGCTTTGTCAATGTACAAGTTGTAATTGGCTTCATTTCTCAGTTCTTTTTCAAATAAGGTTAGATAATCATCTTTTGTTCAAAATCTTTTTGAATTTGAACTGATTCTTGGTTCTTAATCTACCATAATTAAATCACATTTTACGTTGTTATCATGAGTTATTAGAACTTATTATGTTTCTACGTATACTTTGTTGAGAACTCCTTTCTTGTTTCTTAATCTTATGCAACTTGATCCCAGTTATTAGTATTTAATCTTGTACGATTTGTCCCCTTTCTTAGTTCTCAATATCGTACGAGTACAACTCCTTCCACTGTGATTAAGCACGTATACTTGGCCTCATTTCTCACTTATTTCTTCAAAACCATCATATTATATTTTAGTTCTTTTTCTTTTATGCATAGTTATCACTCATGGTTCTTAATTTGGCCAAATCAAATCACATTTTAAGTTCTTATATTGAGTTACGAGATTTACTTTTATATGAACTCCTGTTCGTACTATCTTATATTTATTAATCTGATATGACTCGATCTACTTTGTTAGTTCTTAATCCTGTAAGGTTAGATATCCTTTACTGTGTCGTAATATAGTACAATTAGACCCTTTCTTTCTTATCAATATCGTACTATTACAATTTCTTCCTTAATCATTTTACAGGCATATTTAATAGGCCTCCTTTCTTAGTTCTTTTTCTTATACGATTAGATAATCTCTTAATTTTAAATCTTTAATGAATACGGACCCGCTCTTGGTTCTTTTGAAATCAAATGCGAAAACTTCTCCTTTATTAGTTCTCAATCCCATTTGATTGTTGTATCTCCTTTTGCGACTCAGGAAATATATTACAATTAGTCGACTTACTTAGTTCTCAATATCTTACGATTACATTTCTTCCTTAGTCATTAAGCTAATACGATTGCCTCCGTTCTCTTTCGAATGCGATTAGATCCTTCATTTGATCTAAATCTTTTGTGCACAGGTCCCACACATGGTCTCAATCTAGTCTAACCTATTATAAGTCACGTATTAGGGGCTTATCATCCGTTATAAGATATTCTTATCTTTTCAACATGTATGTCGATTAGATCACCTTTCTAGTTTCTTAATTACCTCCCTAATATTTTTTCATTTGTTCTCCTTTTGCGATTCATAACATAGAACAGTTAGTCAATTTCTTGACTCTCAATATCGAACGATCGCAACTTCTTCCTTACTCATAAAGCAAGTTTGATTGGCCTCATTTCTCTATTCTTTTGCAACTACTATTAGATGATGTATTTGTTCTAAATCTTCAAGGAATAGGTCCAGCTGCATCGTTCTTAATCCATTCTTATTAGAAAATATTTATGTTCTTACCTTGTGAAATTTGATTTCATATCTTTTCCAAATGTGCTATGACCAGAACTCCTCTCATATTTCATAATCTTACACGACTAATCTCCTTTCTTTGTTATGAAATGAATATGTTATGTCTCCTTTCGTTGTTCATTGTATAGCTCGATTGGTCGCATTTCTTCGAAAGGAGAGTTCTCAATATTGTACGATTATCACTTCTTCCTTTATCATTATAAAAGGTGTAATTGGCTTCATTTATCAGTTCTTTTTCAAATAAAGTTAGATAATCATTTTTTTGTTCAAAGTCTTTTTCAATTAGAACTGATTCTTGGTTCTTAATCTAGCATAATTAAATCATATTTTAAGTTTTTTTCATGAGTTATTAGAACTTATTATGTTTCTACATTTACTTTGTTGAGAACACCTTTCTTGTTTCTTAATCTTATGCGACTTGATCCCAGTTATTAGTATTTAATCTTGTTCAATTTGTCCCCTTTCTTAGTTGTCAATATCGTACCAGTACAACTCCTTCCACTGTGATTAAGCACGTATACTTGGCCTCATTTATCACTTATTTCTTCAAAACCATCATATTATACTTTAGATCTCATTCTTTTATGCATAGGTATCACTCGTGGTTCTTAATTTGTCCAAATCGAATTGCATTTTAAGTTCTTATCTTGAGTTACGAGATGCCAAGTATAATTTACTTTTATAAGAACTCCTGTTCTGTTTCTTAATCTGATATGACTCGATCTATTTTGTTAGTACTTATTCCTGTCAGGTTAGATCTCCTTTACTGTGTCGTAATATAGTACGATTAGACCCTTTCTTTCTTCTCAATATCGTATTATTACAATTTCTTCCTTAATCATTGTGCAGGCATAATTAATAGGCCTCATTTCTCAATTCTTTTTCTCATACGATTAGATAATCTCTTAATTATAAATCTTTAATGAATACGGACCCGCTCTTGGTTCTTTTTAAATATAATACGACTACTTCTCCTTTATTAGTTCTCAATCTTGTTTGATTGTTTTATCTCCTTTTGCGACTCAAAATATACTACGATTAGTCGACTTTCTTAGTTCTCAATATCTTACGATTACACTTCTTTCCTAGTTATTAAGCCAATATGGTTGCCTCCGTTCTCTTTCGAATGCGATTAGATCATTCATTTGATCTAAATCTTTTGTGCACAGGTCCCACATAATGGTTCTCAATCTAGTCTAACAAGTCACGTATTAGGGGCTTATCATCCGTTATTAGATAATCTTATCTTTTCAACATGTATGTCGATTAGATCACCTTTCTAGTTTCTTAATTATCTCCCTATTATTTTATCATGTGTTCTCCTTTTGCGATTCATAACATAGAACAGTTAGTCAATTTCTTGACTCTCAATGTCGAACGATCGCAACTTCTTCCTTACTCGTAAAGCAAGTTTGATTGGCCTCATTTCTCTATTCGTTTGCAAATGCTATTAGATGATGTATTAGTTCTCAATCTTCAAGGAATAGGTCCAGCCGCATGGTTCTTAATCCATTCTTGTTAAAACATACCAATTTTCTTACCTTGTGAAATTCGATCACATATCTTTTCCAAATATGCTATGATTGGAACTCTCTCATATTTCATAATCTTACACGACTAATCTCCTTTCTTTGTTCTGAATGGCATATGTTATGTCTCCTTTTGTTGTTCATTGTATAGACATCTCGATTAGTAGCATTTCTTAGTTCTCAATATTGTACGATTATCACTTCTTCCTTTGTCATTGTACAAGGTGAAATTGGCTTCATTTCTCAGTTCTTTTTCAAATAAGGTTAGATAATCACCTTTTGTTCAAAGTATACACATTTAGAACTGAGAATTAGTTCTTAATCTAGCATAATTAAATCACATTTTACGTATACATATCATGAGCAATTAGAACTTATTATGTTTCTACGTGTACTTTGTTGTGAACTCCTTTCTTGTTTCTTAATCTTATGCAACTTGATCCCAGTTATTAGTATTTAATCTTGTTCGATTTGTCCCCTTTCTTAGTTGTCAATATCGTACGAGTACAACTCCTTCCACTGTGATTAAGCACGTATACTTGGCCTCATTTATCACTGATTTCTTCAAAACCATCATATTATATTTTAGTTCTCATTCTTTTATGCATAGGTATCACTCATGGTTCTTAATTTGTCCAAATCAAATTGCATTTTAAGAGATATGAGTTCTTATATTGAGTTACGAGATTTACTTTTATAAGAAACTCCAGTTCTTTTTCTTAATCTTATATGACTCGATCTACTTTGTTAGTTCTTAATCCTGTCAGGTTAGATCTCCTTTATTGTGTCGTAATATAGTACGATTAGACCCTTTTTTTCATCTCAATATCGTATTATTACAATTTCTTCCTTAATAATTGTGCAGGCATAATTAATAGGCCTCATTTCTCAGTTCTGTTTCTTATACGATTAGATAATCTCTTAATTATAAATCTTTAGTGAATACGGACCCGCTCTTGGTTCTTTTTAAATCTAAACGACTACTTCTCCTTTATTAGTTCTCAATCTTGTTTGATTGTTTTATTCCCTTTTGCGACTCACAATATATTACGATTAGTCGACTTTCTTAGTTCTCAATATCTTACGATTACACTTCTTTCTTAGTTATTAAGCCAATATGGCTGCCTCCGTTCTCTTTCGAATGCGATTAGATCATTCATTTGATCTAAATCATTTTGTGCACAGGTCCCACACATGGTACTCAATATAGTCTAATAAGTCACGTATTAGGGGCTTATCATCCGTTATTAGATATTCTTATCTTTTCAACATGTATGTACATTAGATCACCTTTCTAGTTTGTTAATTATCTCCCTATTATTTTATCATGTGTTTTCCTTTTGCGATTCATAACATAGAACAGTTAGTCAATTTCTTGACTCTCAATGTCGAACGATCGCAACTTCTTCCTTACTCGTAAAGCAAGTTTGATTGGCCTCATTTCTCTATTCGTTTGCAAATGCTATTAGATGATGTATTAGTTCTCAATCTTCAAGGAATAGGTCCAGCCGCATGGTTCTTAATCCATTCTTGTTAAAACATACCAATTTTCTTACCTTGTGAAATTCGATCACATATCTTTTCCAAATATGCTATGATTGGAACTCTCTCATATTTCATAATCTTACACGACTAATCTCCTTTCTTTGTTCTGAATGGCATATGTTATGTCTCACTTTTGTTGTTCATTGTATAGCTCGATTAGTAGCATTTCTTAGTTCTCAATATTGTACGATTATCACTTCTTCCTTTGTCATTGTACAAGGTGAAATTGGCTTCATTTCTCAGTTCTTTTTCAAATAAGGTTAGATAATCACCTTTTGTTCAAAGTCTTTTTCAATTTGAACTGATTCTTAGTTCTTAATCTAGCATAATTAAATCACATTTTATGTCGATATCATGAGCAATTAGAACTTATTATGTTTCTACGTGTACTTTGTTGTGAACTCCTTTCTTGTTTCTTAATCTTATGCGACTTGATCCCAGTTATTAGTATTTAATCTTGTGAGATTTGTCCCCTTTCTTAGTTCTCAATATCGTACGAGTACAACTCCTTCCACTGTGATTAAGCACGTATACTTGGCCTCATTTCTCACTTATTTCTTCAAAACCATCATATTATATTTTAGTGCTTATTCTTTTATGCATAGTTATCACTCATGGTTCCTAATTTGGCCAAATCAAATCGCATTTTAAGTTCTTATCTTGAGTTACGAGATTTACTTTTATAAGAACTCCTGTTCTATTGCTTAATCTGATATGACTCGATCTACTTTGTTAGTTCTTAATCTTGTACGATTAGATCTCCTTTACTGTGTCCTAATATAGTACGATTAGACTCTTTCTTTCTTCTCAATATCGTACTATTACAATTTCTTCCTTAATCATTGTGCAGGCATAATTAATAGGCCTCATTTCTCAGTTCTTTTTCTTATACGATTAGATAATCTCTTAATTATAAATCTTTAATGAATACGACCTGCTCTTGGTTCTTTTGAAATCTATTGCGACAACTTCTCCTTTATTAGTTCTCAATCTTGTTTGATTGTTGTATCTCCTTTTGCGACTCACAATATATTACGATTAGTCGACTTACTTAGTTCTCAATATCTTACGATTACATTTCTTCCTTAGTTATTAACCTAATACGGTTTACTCCGTTCTCTTTCGAATGCAATGCATCTAGATCATTTATTTGATCTAAATCTTTTGTGCACAGGTCCCAAACATTGGAAAATATCTAGTCTAACTAAGTCACGTATTTGGGGCTTATCATCCGTTGGTAGATATTCTAATCTTTAAAACATGTATGTCGATTAGATCACCTTTCTATTTTCTTAATTATCTCCCTAATATTTTATCATGTGTTCTCCTTTTGCGATTCATAGAACAGTTAGTCAATTTCTTGGCTTCAGTATCGAACGATCGCAACTTCTTCCTTACTCGTAAAGCAATTTTGATTGGCCTCATTTCTCTATTCTTTTGCAATTGCTATTAGAAGATGTATCAGTTCTAAGTTTTCAAGGAATAGGTCCAGCGCATGGTTCTTAATCCATTCCTATTAAAGCGTATTTATGTTCTTAACTTGTGAAATTTGACTCATATCTTTTCCAAATGTGCTGTTATTGGAACTCCTCTCATATTTCATAATCTTACACGACTAATCTCCTTTCTTTGTTCTGTGAGATTGCATAGGTTATGTCTGCTTTTGTTGTTCATTGTATAGCCCGATTAGTCGCACTTCTCAGTTCTCAATATTGTACGATTATCACTTCTTCCTTTGTCATTATACAAGGTGTAATTGGCTTCATTTCTCAGTTCTTTTTCAAATAAAGTTAGATAATGATCTTTTGTTCAAACTCTTTTTCAATTTGAACTGATTCTTGGTTCTTAATCTAGCATAATTAAATCACATTTTACGCTGTTATCAAGAGTTATTAGAACTTATTTTGTTTCTACATGTACTTTGTTGAGAACTCCTTTCTTATTTTTTAATCTTATGCGACTTGATCCCAGTTATTAGTATTTAATCTTGTACCATTTGTCCCCTTTCTTAGTTCTCAATATCGTAAGAGTACAACTCCTTCCACTGTGATTAAGCACGTATACTTTGCCTCATTTCTCACTTATTTCTTCAAAACCACCACATTATATTTTAGTTCTTATTCTTTTATGCATAGTAATCACTGATACATGGTTCTTAATTTGGCCAAATCCAATCGCATGTTAAGTTCTTATCTTGAGTTACGAGATTTACTTTTATTAGAACTCCTATTCTATTTCTTAATCTGATATGACTCGATCTACTTTGTTAGTTCTTAATCCTGTACAATTAGATCTCCTTTACTGTGTGGTAATATAGTACGATTAGACCCTTTAGATTCTTCTCAATATCGAACTATTACAATTTCTTCCTTAATGATTGTGCAGGCATAATTAATAGGCCTCATTTCTCAGTTCTTTTTCTTATACGATTAGATAATCTATTAATTATAAATCTTTAATGAATACGACCTACTCTAGGTTCTTTTTAAATCTAATACGACTACTTCTCCTTTATTAGTTCTCAATCTTGTTTGATTGTTTCATCTCCTTTTGTGACTCACAATATATTACGATTAGTCGACTTTCTAAGTTCTCAATATCTTACGATTACATATCTTCCTCAGTTATTAAGCTAATACGGTTGCCCCCATTCATAATCTTTCGAATGCAATTAGATCATTCATTTGATCTAAATCGTTTGTGGACAGATCCTACACATGGTTCTCAATATAGTCTAACTAAGTCATGTATTAGGGGCTTATCATCCGTTATTAGATATTCTAATCTTTTCAACAGTATGTCGATTAGATCACCTTTATAGTTTCTTAATTATCTCCCTAATATTTTATCATGAGTTCTCCTTTTGCTATTCATAGAACAGTTAGTCAATTTCTTTGCTCTCAATATCGAACGATCGCAACTTCTTCCTTACTCGTAATGCAGGTTTGATTGGCCTCATTTCTCTATTCTTTTGCAAATGCTATTAGATGATGTATTAGTTCTAAATCTTCAAGGAATAGGTCCAGCCGCATGGTTCTTATTCCATTCTTATTAAAACATATTTATGTTTTTACCTTGTGAGATTTGATCTCATACCTTTTCCAAATGTGCTACAATTGGAACTCCTCTGATATTTCATAATCTTTCAGGACTATTCTACCTTTCTTTGTTCTGAATTGCATATGTTATGTCTCGTTTTGTTGTTCATTGTATAACTCGATTAGTCGCATTTCTTAGTTCTCAATATAGTATGATTGCCACTTCTTCCTTTGTCGTTCTACAAGGTGTAATTGGCTTCATTTCTCAGTTCTTTTTCAAATAAGGTTAGATAATCATCTTTTGTTCAAAGTCTTTTTCAATTAGAACTGATTCTTGGTTCTTAATCTAGCATAATTAAATCACATTTTACGTTGATATCATAAGTTATTAGGACTTATTATGTTTCTACATGTTCTTTGTTGAGAACTCCTTTCTTGTTTTCTTAATCTTATGCGACTTGTTCCCAGTTATTAGTATTTAATCTTGTACCATTTGTCCCCTTTCTTATTTCTCAATATCGTTCGTGTACAACTCCTTCCACTGTGATTAAGCACGTATACTTGGCCTCATTTCCCACTTATTTCTTCAAAACCATCATATTATGTTTTTGGTCTTATTCTTTTTTTGTTGCATAGTTATCACTCATGGTTCTTAATTTGGCCAAATCAAATGGCATTTTAAGTTCTTATCTTGAGTTAAGAGATTTACTTTTATAAGAACTACTGTTCTATTTCTTAATCTGATATGACTCGATCTACTTTGTTAGTTCTTAATCCTGTACGATTAGATCTCCTTCACTGTGTCGTAATATAGTACGATTAGACCCTTTCTTTCTTCTCAATATCGTACAATTACAATTTCTTCCTTAATCATTGTGCAGGCATAATTAATAGGCCTCATTTCTCTGTTCTTTTTCCTAGACGATTAGCTAATCTTTTAATTATAAATCTTTAATGAATACGACCCACACTTGGTTCTTTTTAAATCCAATACGACTACTTCTCCTTCATTAGTTCTCAATCTTGTTGTATCTCCTTATGCGACTTACAATATATTACGATTTGTCGACTTTCTTAGTTCACAATATCTGACGACTACACTTCTTCCTTAGTTATTAAGCTAATATGGTTGCCTAAGACAGCCATTCTCTTTCGAATGTGATTAGATCATTCATTTGATCTAAATCTTTTGTGCACAGGTCCTACACTTTGTTCTCAATCTAATCTAACTAAGTCACGTATTAGGGTATTATCATCCGTTATTAGATATTCTTATCTTTTCAACATGTATGTCGTTTGGATCACCTTTCTAGTGTCATAATTATCTCCCTAATGTTTTATCATGTGTTCAACTTTTGCGATTAATAGAACATTTAGTCAATTTCTTGGCTCTCAATATCGAACGATCGCAACTTCTTCCTTACTCGTAAAGCAAGTTTGATTGGCCTCATTTCTCTATTCTTTTGCAAATTCTATTACATGATGTATTAGTTCTAAATATCTAAGGAATATGTCCAGCCGCATGGTTCTTAATCCATTCTTATTAAAACATATTGATGTTCTCACCTTGTGAAATTTGATCTCATATCTTTTCCAAATGTGCTATGATTGGAACTCCTCTCATATTTCATAATTTTACACGAATTACTAATCTCCTTTCTTTGTTCTGAATTACATATTCTATGTCTCCATTTGTTGTTCATTGTATAGCTCGATTGGTCGAATTTCTTAGTTCTCAATATTGTACGATTATCACTTCTTCCTTTGTCATTGTATAAGGTGTAATTGGCTTCATTTCTCAATTCGTTTTCAAATAAGGTTAGATAATCATTTTTTGTTCAAAGTCTTTTTCAATTTAAACAGATTCTTGGTTCTTAATCTAGCATAATTAAATCACATTTTACGTTGTTATCATGAGTTATTAGAACTTATTATGTTTCTACATGTACTTTGTTGGGAACTCCTTTCTTGTTTCTTAATCTTATGCGACTTGATCCCAATTATTAGTATTTAATCTTGTACGATTTGTCCCCTCTCATAGTTCTCAATATCGTACGAGTACAACTCCTTCCACCGTGATTAAGCACGTATACTTGCCCTCATTTCTCACTTATTTCTTCAAAATCATCATATTATATTTTAGTTCTTATTCATTTTATGTAAAGTTATCACTCATGGTTCTTAATTTGGCCAAATCAAATCGCATTTTAAGTTCTTATCTTGAGTTACGAGATTTACTTTTATAAGAACTCCTGTTCTATTTCTTAATCAGATATGACTCGATCTGCTTTGTTAGTTCTTAATCCTGTACGATTAGATCTCCTTTACTGTGTCATAATCTAGTACGATTAGACCCTTTCTTTCTTCACAATATCGTACTATTACAATTTCTTCCTTAATGATTGCGCAGGCAAAATTAATATTCCTCATTTCTCAATTCTTTTTCTTATACGATTAGATAATCTCTTAATTATAAATCTTTAATGAATACGACCCGCTCTTGGTTCTTTTTAAATCTAATACGACTACTTCTCCTTTATTAGTTCTCAATCTTTTTTGATTGTATCTCTTTTTGCTACTCACAATATATTACGATTACTCGACTTTCTTAGTTCTCAATATCTTACGATTACACTTCTTCCTTTGTTATTAAGCTAATAATGACTTAGTTGCCTGCGTTCTCTTTCTAATGCGATTAGATCATTCATTTGATCTAAATCTTTTGTGCACAGGTCCCACACATGGTTCTAAATCTAGTCTAACTAAGTCACGTATGAGGGGCTTATTATCCGTTAGTAGATATTCTTATCTTTTCAACATGTATGTCGATTAGATCACCTTTCTAGTTTCTTAATTATCTCCCTATTATTTTATTGTGTGTTCTCCTTTTGCAATTCATAACATAGAACAATTAGTCAATTTCTTGGCTCTCAACATCGAACGATAGCAACTTCTTCCTTACTCGTAAAGCAAGTTTGATTGGCCTCATTTCTTCTCTATTCTTTTGCAAATGGTATTAGATGATGTATTAGTTCTAAATCTTCAAGGAATAGGTCCAGCCGCATGGTTCTTATTCCATTCTTATTAAAACATATTTATGTTCTTACCTTGTGAGATTTGATCTCATACCTTTTCCAAATGTGCTACAATTGGAACTCCTCTGATATCGTAGTTCATAATCTTTCAGGACTATTCTCCTTTCTTTGTTCTGAATTGCATATGTTATGTCTCGTTTTGTTGTTCATTGTATAACTCGATTAGTCGTATTTCTAAGTTCTCAATATTGTACGATTGCCACTTCTTCCTTTGTCGTTCTACAAGGTGTAATTGGCTTCATTTCTCAGTTCTTTTTCAAATAAGGTTAGATAATCATCATTTGTTCAAACTCTTTTTCAATTTGAACTGATTCTTGGTTCTTAATCTAGCATAATTAATTCACATTTTACGTTGTTATCATGAGTTATTAGAACTTATTATGTTTCTACATGTACTTTGTTGAGAACTCCTTTCTTGTTTCTTAATCTTATGCGACTTGATCCCAGTTATTAGTATTTAATCTTGTACAATTTGTCCCCTCTCTTAGTTCTCAGAGTACAACTCCTTCCACTGTTATTATGCACGTATACTTGGCCTCATTTCTCACTTATTTCTTCAAAACCATCACATTATATTTTAGTCACTGTCTCTTATTCTTTTATGCAAAGTTATCACTCATGGTTCTTATTTTATGCACGTACATAAATGTACTTTGATTAGAACTCCCCTATTATTTCTGTCCGATTACGACTAGATGTCCTTTATTGATCATTAATCTTGGATGATTAAGTCTCCTTTGAGGTTTGTAACATAATTAGATTAGTAACCTTTTTGTGTCTTAATATTGTATGATTACAACTCTTCCAAGGTGATGAAGCTAGTGTTGGAGGTCTCATTTGTAAGTTCTTTTTCGAGCACGAGTAGATCACCTTTAGGTTATAAATCTTTTTTGAACAGTTCTCGATCTTGGTAATTGTTGTTGTCAAATTAAATTATTCCATGTTCTTTTCATGAACTATCACAACACATTTTGTTATCAAATGTACTTTTACTGGGACTCGTTTCAAATTTCTAAATCTATTATTACAGAATCTTCTTTATTAGTTCTTAATTGTATATGATTAGACCTCCTTTTGCATTTCTTAATATGGAATATACGATTACTCCCCTTTCTTAGTTCTCCATATCGAAGGATTACAAGTTATTCCTTAGTCATTAAGTGAGGATAATTGGCTTCATTATAAGAACAGGCAAATAGTTCTTAATCTAGTCTAAATAAATCACATTTTACATTGATTAGAGCACCCGACCTGTTTCTTTTTTTTTTTTTTAATCAAACGCCCAAAAGGTGGGCAGAACTTTTATTTATTTTATGAGTTATTACAATATCGAAGGTTAGGGCAGCCCCTAGCATCTAGCCAAACCAGACCTTTTATAGAGCAAGGAATGGTGTTGTGCTCGTACTCAACATACATTGGATTTGCAATACCCTCATTAGCTAATCTATCAGAACTTGATTAGACTCTCTAAAAATATGTTTAAATGAAATCTGCTTTCCAACACAAAGGCCTTGTATGACACGGAGTTGGTCATCAATACTCCAAATTGGTGGCGACGAACCATTCAAAGTGTTGACTAGGATGAGTGAATCAATCGCTGTTGCACTGAGACAGCTGTTCTGCATGAGCTGGTTTGCTGAAAATAACCATTTGAAAATGCCCGTATACAATGGCCCTTGTGATCCCTTATGACGCCACCACCTGCTGCCATTCCCGGATTACCTTTAGAGGCGCCATCCACATTTAATTTGAAGCATCCTGGAGGAGGGCATTCCCATTTGACCGCCAAGATTCTCTTAGGTTTTGTTTGTAAGAGTTGAAAGCAAATGTCCCGTGAGAGAAGCAATTCCTGCTGGGACATTATTCACCATGAAGGGGTGGATTGAGGAAATATTCACTAAATATGAGTTGATGTTAGCAATGATGCGTGCAGCACTACTTATTTTCCCATCAAACACAGCCATGTTCCTAGCTTTCCATAAGAACCAACATATTATACAAGGGAGGATTTTGTGGATTAGCCCAATTGTGGAAGATGATTATACAGCCCACGACCATCTTAGCTAAGCTTAGCTAAGATGGTCGTTGAAGGTGTCTCTTATACACATCTAGATGTGTATGGTGTGGATTAAGACTGCGTCTCTTTGTACACATCTAGATGTGTATAAGAGACAGGCTAGATACATATTTATGTTGGAATATTCGGGGGATAGCTAATAAACCCTCACTTCGTAGGTTAAAGTTAATCATTCAACAACCTCAAATAAAGCTCATTGCTCATAATGGAGCCAATGGTTGACAAAGCTAGAATCCTA
This sequence comes from Cinchona pubescens, assembly GCA_025175665.1. NCBI lineage: Eukaryota > Viridiplantae > Streptophyta > Magnoliopsida > Gentianales > Rubiaceae > Cinchona > Cinchona pubescens. The sequence goes on from JANKKI010000232.1 coordinate 4,759,450, forward strand.
ATGTTTTCTAATCCGCACCGTTGTGGCTAGTTCTGATGAGTACGAAGGAACTTCCCCAAGATGTAGGGGTGGAACAATCCTGTCTGTACCTGTCTCTTATACACATCTAGATGATCTTTCATTGAGAATTGCGACAATGGTTTGCAGCTCCTCCATGGAGTATCTCTCGTCCAAAGAGGAAATATTCCAACCATTAGAACCCCAAACATGGGAAACCTTGAGCTGCCCATCACACACCTGTTCTACCTTGTGGGAAAGAGGTCCGTATTTGGTCCATGGGTCAAACCAGAAGGAGCAATCAGCGTTTCGAATGAGGAATAACAGGCCCTTCTCTGCCTCATCACGAACTCACATCATTCTTTTCCATAAGAGTGAATCTCCTGGTGATTCAGCGACCAAGGTAGGGTGATGGCCCTTAAGGTAGCGGCCTTGAAGAAAGGAACACCACAAAGAGCTGCCCCTTCGAAACTTCCACCAAAGTTTGATACTAAAGCCTCGTACCACATCTTCTAGTGGTGGAATCCCTAGACCATTGGAATAGGTTGGCTGGCAAACTTTACCCCATGCGATCCAATGTCGTTTTAGCACCTCGTTTGAGCTGCCCCAGAAGAAGTTTGCAAATTGCCGCTCCAACTCTTTAATTACTGATCTTGGGGGAAGGAGAACCGATAATAGGTAGATGGGAATGCTGCTCAGAACATGCTTGATTAGAATTAACCGTCCTCCTGGAGAGAGGAACCTCGTTTGCCATCCATGAGTTTGGATCCGGGAAGCTACCTTTTCAATCAATGGCTGGAAGATAGTGCGCCGTCCTTTGCCTTTGTGAATGGGACAACCCAAGTAATTAAATTGGATGAGTTGTGGGTGAAACAACCGTCAAGCTTGGATCATCCGAAAAAGAAAAGACGCTTCTTTGATAGGTAAAAGAAGCTTTTGGACTTGTTAAAGAGCTGGCCGGAGGAGTTCTCAAACCGTGCTAAGAAGCTCATTAAGTGTCGAATGGATTTGGTCTCTCCAGGCCAAACGGTTACCATCTAGTGGAAGGCCAAGTTCCTGTCTCTTATGCACATTGTGTCTCCGGAGAGAGTACCTTGAAATTACCTAACCAACAGCCCCTATTGCCTAAAATATCTGTGAAAATGTATACAACATCTAATGTGTATAAGAGACAGGATCAAGGGATCTCATTGCCGAAGCACCCTCACTTGGATTCAAAGAATGGAAAGGAGCACATTGATGGAAGGTCAGCCCTTGAACATTCCTCCAAAACGTTCTTGATGAAGAAGTCCAATAACCTTCAGCAAATCCAATCTTGTGTAGAATGGCATATAAGAAAGGCCATGAAAGCCTATCAAACGCCTTGGCGAGGTCGAGTTTGATGATCAAATTTCCTCCCCTTGTCTTCCGATCTATGAAATTGGTCATTTCTTGCACAAGAAGAATGTTATCGACAATGTCCCTCCCTTGAACATAGGCCACTTGTTCGGCTGAAATGATCTTCGGTAGAATGAGGGAAAGTCGGTTGGCCAATATCTTGGTGCAGATTTTGTTGAAGAAAGTGCACAAGCTAATGGGACGGAAGTCACTAAAAGAATTCGGATTGGCTATTTTTGGGATAAGAGCAATAAGAGTACTAGTAAACATTCGTGGCAACTTAGCTCCTTTAAGAAAATCTCTAACCGCAAGGAAAATAACATACATAAATCAACATCCCAGGTATTCACTCATCCTAGTCAAAGCCATCAATGGTTCCGCCTGCTCCATTAGGATTAAGGGTGAACACGGCCTCCCTCAGCTCCCCTTCTGACAATTCCTTTAATAAACCCCGGTTGTCCTCCTCGGAAACCGTGCATGGGAGGTACTTGGTGAAAGATGGGTCAATTCCAGCCGTGTTGTTAGAGGTCAAGAGCTCCTGAAAGAAGTTAACCCCTACACGTTCAATGAGCTGCAAATTTTCAGTCCATTCCCCATCAATTTTGATCTTGGAGATACGCAATCTTTGTCGTTTAGCTAGGAGGGTGGAGTGGAAGAATTTGGAGTTTTTGTCACCCTCTTTCAGCCATTTCATCCCTGCTTTTTGCTGCCTCCTCTTCTGCCAGGCACCTCATATGGATCGCCTGGGCATGAGCTAAGGCAATTTAGTTACTTTGGCTCTGGTGTGCCAAAAGTACTTCTTCCTTGATTGTGACCTCTTGTTCGACTTCTTTAACCTTGTCAAAGACATTGCCAAATACCGTGTGACTCCAATTCCTGAGTAAAGGCCTTTAGCCTTTTGCCTGAAGATGTGTATACGACCACTGCATGATATCTTTGATTACACATCGTCATATTAAGAAATTTAAATGGCTTTGGTCCTGAGGTGTTCTCATTGGAGGCTTTGAGCACAAGTGGCGAGTGGTCTGAGCAGGTCTTGAGGAGGTGTTCAACACTAACTTGTTGAAAGGCTGCTAGAAAATGTGTGTTACAAACAAATCTATCCAGCCTCTTCCATACCAAATTTCCAAGTCTATTCCCACGCCAAGTGAATTTACAGCCTTTCAAAGGTTAGTCCACCAAGCCACATGCATGTAGGCAATCTGTCTCTTATACACATCATCAAGGTGCAATGGGGAAGTTTCTTTGTACTAAAATGTGATCTAGATTATGAAATAAGAGACACCCAATACCATGGAGTTTGAGGTTGGACACTCGAAGTTCCTCCCAAAGAGCTCTTCGTTCATTGACAGACATAACGATAGGGAGAGATGTCTTACACATCTCTTGAGTTTTGATGTTTCCATTCCTTCCTCGGATCCTGTCTCTTATACACATGTCTCTGATACACATCTGATGCGTATAAGATTCCATATCAGAGGAGCTGCAAACCATTGTCGCAATTCTCAAAACCTAGCTTATTAGAAAACATTAGGATTCTAGCTTTGTCAACCATTGGCTCCATTAGAGCAATGAGTTTTATTTGATGTTGTTGAATGATTAACTTTAACCTACGAAGTGAGGGTTTATTAGCTATCCCCCGAATATTCCAAACTAAAATACGATCCATTTAACATTGTGGGAGGGAGGCAGCTTGGAATTTGCTTTGGCCAACTCGGTGCGCATTGGCCTTGGCATAGTGTAGGTTCTTTGCGTCTTTTCTTTTGGATGAGGGCTTACCAATTGTGTGTGAGGTGGGGTGATCGGTGACGATATTGAGAAGAAAGAAAGGGTCTAATCGTATCCAGGTTAAATTTTACCATGAGAGATGAGTGAATCATCCATGAAGGGATTGTTTGAAATTCGAATGTGAAGGGGTGTTGGCTGATTTTCAGCATCCCTTGATTGTGCAGCCAAGGATGTTGGTGGTTCCACAAAATTCGAATTGGCCCCACTCTCCAAGGGGTTCAAGGGCTGACCTTCCACAATGTGCTCCTTTTCAAAATTTGAATCCAAGTGCTGTGTGCTTTGGCCTTATCCATCTGCTGGTTTGAATCCGTTTGTTGATTTGGATTGGCCTTATCCGAAGTTGTTGGTGCAATCCCATGAGAGGTGGCGTTTGAATTTCGAATCACATCCATCATGAGGTTGTTCTTATACGGCTGGTGGTTGCACCACCGAGCTTCGGGTGGTTGTTGGACGGACTTCCCCCGCATGTTAGCATTGCCGTCATTTTGGGAAATTTCGGGCATTGGTGTTGGAGCTATGTTGGTTGCAGCTGGTGGAGTATCCTTTCGGTGGTCCTTCAAGAATACACTTATCACTGCATTCACATGTGGAAGAGATGGGGCTGATTTTGAGCCCGAAGGTCCAGCCGTGTGTTCCTTTACCGGAGTCCAACGTGTTCGGATGGGTTGCTTGGCTGAGTTCTTTATTTGTTCACCATTACCTACAGGTTGGTTAGGATGCCCCGCTTCACCTCTCCGGCATTCACCATTGGCATGACCAATTTTCTTGCATTTCGTGCAATAAGATGGGACTGCATCGTAGGTAATTTTTTGCCAAATGCCCTCATTACCGACCCCCAACCACACCCTAGAAGGAAGGTCAGATAGGAGGTCTACTTCCACACAGAAAGTGGACAAATCGTACAAGATTAAATACTGCAGTGGCTAAGATCGAGTTTAAGGGGTGTTCCAACCGCTTGGGCAAGGCTAAATACGGCGTGTTTGTTGAAGAAGACTGCTGGAAGTCCTTCAAAAGTAATCCATATAGGGGCTATGGACGGTTCTTCATCAGTGGTAAATAATGGGTGCCACTTAGCAGAACCCTCATGTAGTAGCCATTAACAAACCAGGTGTTTTTGAGCCAACATCGTAGGAAGTCCTCCTCCAATGAAAACCTCATCAATATGTGCTTGTAATCAAGATATCCTATGGTGAACTGACCTTTGAATCCAATGGTGTGAAAGCTTTTACGAAGAGTTTCCATGTTCGGCTTGCCTCTTGGAAAGTTACCCACCAATGTGTAACGAAATGGTGCAGCAAGGTGTTGAACTTCATCTTGGGAGAAGAAAATCGCTGGTTCCCCTTTGTGTGCAGGCGAGATCTGGATTTGGTGCGTGAAGGCTTAGGATTTGTCCACCAAAAGAGTCTCCTGTGCAAAGGTTTTTGGTTGCCCTTCAACAGATGGCTGAAGGGCAGCTGGTTCGACCATGGCCGAGTGGCAAAAGGAGGAGAATAGGTGCTGTGTTTTAGTGAGAGGAAGTCTAGAGAGAAGGAGGAGATTAAATTCCTCGATCTACTTTAGCTAAATATGACATAATAATTCTTAGTTCTCAATATCTTACGATTGCACTTCTTCCTGAGTTATTAAGCTAATATAGTTGCCTCCGTTCTCTTTCGAATGCGATTAGATCATTCATTTGATCTAAATTTTTTGTGAACAAGTCCCACACACGGTTCTCAATCTAGTCTAACTAAGTCACGTATTACGGGCTTATCATCCGTTATTAGATATTCTTATCTTTTCAACATGTATGTCGATTAGATTACCTTTCTAGTTTCTTAATTATCTCCCTAATATTTTATCATGTATTCTCCTTTTACGATTCACAACGTAGAACAGTTAGTCAATTTCTTGGCTCTCAATATCGAACGATCGCAAGTTCTTCGTTACTCGTAAAGCAAGTTTGATTGGCCTCATTTTTTCTATTCTTTTGCAAATGCTATTAGATGATGTATTAGTTCTAAATCTTCAAGGAATAGGTCTAGCGCATGGTTCTTAATCCATTTTTATTAAAACATATTTATGTTCTTACCTTGTGAAATAAATTGATCTCATATCTTTTCCAAATGTGCTATGATTGGAACTCCTCTCATATTTCATAATATTACACGACTAATCTCCTTTCTTTGTTCTGTGAATTGCATATGTTATGTCTCCTATTGTTGTTCATTGTATAGCTCGATTAATCGCATTTCTTAGTTTTCAATATTGTACGATTATCACTTCTTCCTTTGTCATTATACAAGGTGTAATTGGCTCAGTTCTTTTTCAAATAAGATTAGATAATCATGTTTTGTTCAAACTCTATTTCTATTTGAACTGATTCTTGGTTCTTAATCTAGCATAATTAAATCACATTTTACGCTGTTATCAAGAGTTATTAGAACTTATTATGTTTCTGGATATACTTTGTTGAGAACTTCTTTCTTGTTTCTTAGTCTTATGCGACTTGATTTCAGTTATTAGTATTTAATCTTGTACAATTTGTCCCCTCTCTTAGTTCTCAATATCGTACGAGTACAACTCCTTCCACTGTGATTAAGCACGTGTATAATAACTTGGCCTCATTTCTCACTTATTTCTACAAAACCATCATATTATATTTTAGTTCTTATTCTTTTATGCAAAGTTATCACTCATGGTTCTTAATTTGGCCAAATCAAATCGCATTTTAAGTTCTTATCTAGAGTTACGAGATTTACATTTATAAGAACTCCTGTTCTATTTCTTATTCTGATATGACTCGATCTACTTTGTTAGTTCTTAATCCTTAACGATTAGATCTGTTTTACACATGTCGTAATATAGTACGATTAGACCCTTTCTTTCTTCTTAATATCGTACTATTACAATTTCTTCCTTAATCGTTGTGCAGGCATAATTAAAAGGCCTCATTTCTGAGTTCTTTTTCTTATACGAATAGATAATATCTTAATTACAAATCTTTAATGAATACGACCCGCTCTTGATTCTTTTTAAATCTAATACGACTACTTCTCCTTTATTAGTTCTCAATCTTGTTTGATTGTATCTCCTTTTGCGACTCACAATATATTACAGCTTATACAGATCTATTAGTCGACTTTCTTAGTTCTCAATATCTTACGATTACACCTCTTCCTTAGTTATTAAGCTAATATAGTTGCCTCCATTCTCTTTCGAATGCGATTAGATAATTCATTTGATCTAAATCTTTTGTGCACAGGTCCCACACATGGTTCTCAATCTAGTCTAAGTAAGTCACATATTAGGGGCTTATCATCCGTTTCTTATCTTTTCAACATGTATGTCGATTGGATCACCTTTCTAGTTTCTTAATTATCTCCCTAATATTTTATCATGTGTTCTCCTTTTGCGATTCATAACATAGAACAGTTAGTCAATTTCTTGACTCTCAATATCGAACGATCGCAACTTCTTCCTTACTCGTAAAGCAAGTTTGATTGGCCTCATTTCTCTATTCTTTTGCAAATGCTATTAGATGATGTATTAGTTCTAAATCTTCAAGGAATAGGTCCAGCGCATGGTTCTTAATCCATTCTTATTAAAACATATTTATGTTCTTACCTTGTGAGACGAATTTGATCTCATATCTTTTCCAAATGTGCTATGATTGGAACTCCTCTCATATTTCATAATGTTACACGACTAATCTCTTTTCTTTGTTCTGAATTGCATATGTTATGTCTCCTTTTGTTGTTCATTGTATAGCTCGATTAGTCGCATTTCTTAGTTCTCAATATTATACGATTATCACTTCTTCCTTTGTCATTATGCAAGCTGTAATTGGCTTCATTTCTCAGTTCTATTTCAAATAAGGGTAGATAATCATCTGTTGTTCAAAGTCTTTTTCAATTTGAACTGATCCTTGGTTCTTAATCTAGCATAATCAATTCACATTTTACGTTGTTATCATGAGTTATTAGAACTTATTATGTTTCTACGTGTACTTTGTCGAGAACTCCTTTCTTGTTTCTTAATCTTATGAAACTTGATCCCAGTTAGTAGTATTTAATCTTGTACGATTTGTCCACTTTCTTAGTTCTCAATATCGTACGAGTACAACTCCTTCCACTGTGATAATTAATACGCACGTATACTTGGCCTCATTTCTCACTTATTTCTTCAAAACCATCATATTATATTTTAATTCTTATTCTTTTATGCAAAGTTATCACTCATGGTTCTTAATTTGGCCAAATCAAATCGCATTTTAAGTTCTTATCTTGAGTTAGGAGATTAACTTTTATAAGAACTCCTGTTCTATTTCTTAATATGATATGACTCGATCTACTTTGTTTGTTCTTAATCCTGTACGATTAGATCTCCTTTACTGTGTCATAATATTGTACGATTAGACCCTTTCTTTCTACTCAATATCGTACTATTACATTTTCTTTCTTAATCATTGTGCAGGCATATTTAATAGGCCTCATTTCTCATTTCTTTTTCTTATACGATTAGATAATCTCTTAATTATAAATCTTTAATGAAGACGACCCGCTCTTGGTTCTTTTTAAATCTAATACGACTACTTATCCTTTATTAGTTCTCAATCTTTGTTGATTGTTGTATCTCTTTTTATGACTAATCACAATTCACAATATATTACGATTAGTTGACTTTCTTAGTTCTCAATATCTTACGATTACACTTCTTCCTCAGTTATTAAGCTAATATGTTTGCCTCCGTTCTCTTTCGAATGCGATTAGATCATTCATTTGATCTAAATCTTTTGTGCACTAATCCCACACATGGTTCTCAATCTAGTCTAATAAGTCACGTATTAGGGCCTTATCATCCGTTATTTTATATTCTTATCTTTTCAACATGTATGTCGATTGGATCACCTTTCTAGTCTCTTAATTATCTCCCTAATATTTTATCATGTGTTCTCCTTTTGCGATTCACAACATAGAATAGTTAGTCAATTTCTTGGCTCTCAATATCGAACGATCGCAACTTCTTCCTTATTCGTAAAGCAAGTTTGATTGGCCTCATTTCTTCTCTATTCTTTTGCAAATGCTATTGGATGGTGTATTAGTTCTAAATCTTCAAGGAATAGGTCCAGCCGCATGGTTCTTAATCCGTTCTTATTTAAAACATATTTATGTTCTTACCTTATGAAATTTGATCTCATATCTTTTCCAAATGTGCTACGATTGGAACTCCTCTCATATTTCATAATGTTACACGACTAATCTCCTTTCTTTGTTCTGAATTGCGTATGTTATGTCTCCTTTTGTTGATCATTGTATAGCTCTATTAGTCGCATTTCTTTGTTCTCAGTATTGTACGATTATCACTTCTTCCTTTGTCATTATACAAGATGTAATTGGCTTCATTTCTCAGTTCTTTTTCAAATAAGGTTAGATAATCACGTTTTGTTCAAACTCTTTTTCTATTTGAACTGATTCTTGGTTCTTAATCTGGCAGAATTAAATCACATTTTACATTGTTATCAAGAGTTATTAGAACTTATTATGTTTCTGGATACACTTTGTTGAGAACTTCTTTCTTGTTTCTTAATCTTATGCGACTTGATTTCAGTTATTTGTATTTAATCTTGTACGATTTGTCCCCTCTCTTAGTTCTCAATATCGTACGAGTACAACTCCTTCCAATGTGATTAAGCACGTATACTTGGCCTCATTTCTCACTTATTTCTACAAAACCAAAATATTATATTTCAGTTCTTATTTTTTTATGCATAGTTATCACTCATGGTTCTTAATTTGGCCAAATCAAATCGCATTTTAAGTTCTTATCTTGAGTTACGGGATTTACATTTATAAGAACTCCTGTTCTATTTCTTATTCTGATATGACTCGATCTACTTTGTTAGTTCTTAATCCTGTACGATTAGATCTGCTTTACTGTGTCGTAATATAGTACGATTAGACCCATTCTTTCTTCTCAATATCGTACTATTACAATTTCTTACTTAATCATTGTGCAGGCATAATTAATAGGCCTTATTTCTGAGTTCTTTTTCTTATACGATTAGATAATATCTTAATTATAAATCTTTAAAGATTGAGAACAAATAAAGGAGAAGTAGTCGTATTAGATTTAAAAAGAACCAAGAGCGGGTCGTATTCATTAAAGATTTATGATAATTAAGAGATTATCTAATCGTATAAGAAAAAGAACTCAGAAATGAGGCCTATTAATTATGCCTGCACAATGATTATGCAAGAAATTGTAATAGTACGATATTGAGAAGAAAGAAATTGTAATCGTACTATATTATGGCACAGTAAAGGAGATCTAATAGTACAGGATTAAGAACAAACAAAGTAGATCGAGTCATATCAGATTAAGAAATAGAACAGGAGTTCTTATAAAAGTAAATCTAGTAATTCAAGAAAAGAACTTAAAATGCAATTTGATTTGGCCAAATTAAGAACCATGAGTGATAACTATGCATAAAAGAATAAGATCTAAAATATAATATGATGGTTTTGAAGAAATAAGTGAGAAATGTGGCCAAGTATACGTGCTTAATCACAGTGGAAGGAGTTGTACTCCTACGATATTGAGAACTAAGAAAGGGGCCAAATAGTACAAGATTAAATACTAATAACTGGGATCAAGTGGCACAAGATTAAGAAACAATATAAGATTAAGAAAGTTGTTCTCAACAAAGTACATGTAGAAACATAATAAGTTCTAATAACTCATGATAACAACGTAAAATGTGATTTAATTATGCTAGATTAAGAACCAAGAATCAGTTCAAATTGAAAAAGACTTTGAACAAAAGATGATTATCTAACCTTACTTGAAAAAGAACTGAGAAATGAAGCCAATTACAACTTGTATAATGACAAAGAAAGAAGTGATAATCGTACAATACTGAGAACAAAGAAATGCGACTAATAGAGCTATACAATGATCAACAAAAGGAGACATAACATACGCAATTCAGAACAAAGAAAGGAGATTAGTCGTGTAATATTATGAAATATGAGAGGAGTTCCAATCGTAGCACATTTGGAAAAGATATGAGATCAAATTTCACAAGGTAAGAACATAAATATGTTTTAATAAGAACGGATTAAGAACCATGCGGCTGGACCTATTCCTTGAAGATTTAGAACTAATACACCATCCAATAGCATTTGCAAACGAAATAGAGAAGAAATGAGGCCAATCAAACCTGCTTTACGAATAAGGAAGAAGTTGCGATCGTTCGATATTGAGAGCCAAGAAATTGACTAACTATTCTATGTTGTGAATCGCAAAAGGAGAACACATGATAAAATATTAGGGAGATAATTAAGAAACTAGAAAGGTGATCCAATCGACATACATGTTGAAAAGATAAGAATATAAAATAACGGATGATAAGGCCCTAATACGTGACTTAGTTAGACTAGATTGAGAACCATGTGTGGGACCTGTGCACAAAAGATTTAGATCGAATTAATGATCTAATCGCATTCGAAAGAGAACGAAGGCAACTATATTAGCTTAATAACTAAGGAAGAAGTGTAATCGTAAGATATTGAGAACTAAGAAAGTCGACCAATTGAGTCGCAAAAGGAGATACAATCAAACGAGATTGAGAACTAATAAAGTAGAAGTAGTCGTATTAGTTTTAGAAAGAACCAAGAGCGGGTCGTATTCTTTAAAGCCTGATTTATAATTTAGAGATTATCTAATCATAAAAGGCAAAGAACTGAGAAATGAGGCCTATTAATTATGCCTACACAATGATTAAGGAAAAAATTGTAATAGTACGATATAGAGAAGAAAGAAAGGGTCTAACGTACTACATTATGGCACAGTAAGGGAGATCTAATCGTACAGGATTAAAAACTAAAAAAGTAGATCGAGTCATATCAGATTAAGAAATAGAACAGCAGTTCTTATAAAAGTAAATCTAGTAATTCAAGAAAAGAACTTAAAATGCAATTTGATTTGGCCAAATTAAGAACCATGACTGATAACTATACATAAAAGAATAAGATCTAAAATATAATATGATGGTTTTGAAGAAATAAGTGAGAAATGTGGCCAAGTATACGTGCTTAATCACATTGGAAGGAGTTGTACTCCTACGATATTGAGAACTAAGAAAGGGGACAAATCGTACAAGATTAAATACTAATAACTGGGATCAAGTCGCACAAGATTAAGAAACTAAGAAAGTTGTTCTCAACAAAGTACATGTAGAAACATAATAAGTTCTAATAACTCATGATAACATCTAAAATGTGATTTAATTAGCTAGATTAAGAACCAAGAATCAGTTCAAATTGAAAAAGACTTTGAACAAAAGATGATTATCTAACCTTACTTGAAAAAGAACTGAGAAATGAAGCCAATTACACCTTGTATAATGACAAAGGAAGAAGTGATAATCGTACAATACTGAGAACTAACAAATGCGACTAATCGAGCTATACAGTGAACAACAAAAGGAGACATAACATATGCAATTCAGAACAAAGAAAGGAGATTAGTCGTGTAACATTATGAAATATGAGAGGAGTTCCAATCATAGCACATTTGGAAAAGATATGAGATCAAATTTCCCAAGGTAAGAACATAAATATGTTTTAATAAGAATGGATTAATAACCATGCGCTGTACCTATTCCTTGAAGATTTAGAACTAATACATCATCTAATAGCATTTGCAAATCAGAATAGAGAAATGAGGCTGATCAAACTTGCTTTACGAGTAAGGAAGAAGTTGCGATTGTTCGATATTGAGAGCCAAGAAATTGACTAACTATTCTATGTTATGAATCGCAAAAGGAGAACACATGATAAAATATTAGGGAGATAATTAAGAAACTAGAAAGGTGATCTAATCGACATACATGTTGAAAAGATAAGAATATCTAATAACCGATGATAAGCCCCTAAGACGTGACTTAGTGAGACTAGTTTGAGAACCATGTGTGGGACCTGTGCACAAAAGATTTAGATCAAATGAATGATCTAATCGCATTCAAAAGAGAACGAAGGCAACTATATTAGCTTAATAACTAAGGAAGAAGTGTAACCGTAAGATATTGAGAACTAAGAAAGTCGACTAATCGTAATATATTGTGAGTCGCGAAAGGAGAAGAAAGATTTATAATTAAGAGATTATCTAATCATCTAAGAAAAAGAACTGAGAAATGAGGCCTATTAATTATGATCTTCTGCACAATGATTAAGGAAGAAATTGTAATAGTACGATATTGAGAAGAAAGAACGGGTCTAATCGTACTATATTGTGACACAGTAAAGGAGAACTAATCGTACAGGATTAAAAACTAACAAAGTAGATCGAGTCATATCAGATTAAGAAATAGAACAGGAGTTCATATAAAAGTAAATCTCGTAATTCAAGATAAGAACTTAAAATGCGATTTGATTTGGCCAAATTAAGAACCATGAGTGATAACTATGCATAAAAGAATAAGAACTAAAATATAATATGATGGTTTTGAAGAAGTGAGAAATGAGGCCAAGTATACGTGCTTAATCACAGCGGAAGGAGTCGTACGATATTGAGAACTAAGATAGGGGACAAACCGTACAAGATTAAATACTAATAACTGGGATCAAGTCGCATAAGATTAAGAAATAAGAAAGGAGTTCTCAACAAAGTACATGAAGAAACATAATAAGTTCTAATAACTCCTGATAACAACGTAAAATGTGATTTCCTTCAATTATGCTATATTATGAACCAAATTGAAAAAGACTTTGAACAAAAGATGATTATCTAACCTTATTTTAAAAAGAACTGAGAAATGAAGCCAATTACACCTTGTATAATGACAATGGAAGAAGTGATAATCGTACAATATTGAGAACTAAGAAATGCGACTAATCACGCTATACAATGAACAACAAAAGGAGACATAACATATGCAATTCAGAACAAAGAAAGGAGATTAGTCGTGTAAGATTATGAAATATGAGAGGAGTTCCAATCATAGCACATTTGGAAAAGATATGAGATCAAATTTCACAAGGTAAGAACATAAATATGTTTTAATAAGAATGGATTAAGAACCATGAACTGGACCTAAGTTGAAAACGAAACTTTTTTCTCCTCCTTCTCTCTACATTTCTCACTGTAAAAACCAAGACCTTACAAACTCTTTTGCTTTCTCGGCCATGGCCGATCAAGCTGCCCTTCAACCACTGGTTGAAGGGCAACGAAAAACTCCTTTGCACAAGCGCTTTTGGATGGCCAAAATTCAGACAATCCTACTCCAAAATTTGATGCACCCCTAAAGGCCCTCCAATCTCACAAAGGCGAACCAGCTGTTTTCTTTTAAAATGATGAAATTCAACAACTTGCTGCACCATTTCGTTTTACTTTGGTGGGGAACTTTCCGAAGGTGAAACCGAACATGGAAACACTTCGCAAAAGTTTTCACACAATAGGATTCAAAGGTCAGTTCACAGTAGGATATCTTGACTATAAACACGTCCTCATTCGATTCTCATTGGAGGAGGATTATCTCCGTTGCTGGCTGAAGAGAATACATGGTTCATCAAAGGTCATTATATGCGAGTCCTCAAGTGGCACCCACTCTTTACTACCGATGAGGAACCTTCCATAGTCCCTATTTGGATCACTCTCGAGGGACTCCCAGCAATCTTCTTTAATAAGCACGCTATTTTTAGCCTCGCTCAAGCTGTCGGGACCCCTCTCAAATTGGATATGGCAACCTAAACAATTTACTCGGCCAAGCGTTGCAAAAGTGTGCGAAGAAGTTGATGTCCTGTCCGAACTCCCTTCAATGTGGTTAGGGGTCTTCATCTGGTATTTGGCAAAGAATCACCTATGAAGATGTACCATCCTACTGTACAAAATGCAAGAAAATTGGTCATGCTATTGAATTATGCAGGGCGGGTGAACTGCTTTTAACCAAACAACCAATGGCTCTAGGTGAAAACATTCAAAATCCAGCAGAAAAGACTACCCAAAAGCGGCGGATACCCGTAAAGTATTATGAAGCAAGTCCATAGGGAACGAAGCAAGTAACATCAACTACTCTAGTTGACAAAAGGATGAATTTGATCAGCCATGCTCCACTTGATGTTGTCCAATCAGCTGTACACATGGTTGCTCCATTACCAGGTGTTTCACAAGGTGCAAATGGCATACAAATGCGTGGTGGTTCAGCCCAAAAACAGCCACCAGAAGAGGCGGCACCACCACTCGTGGAGGAGCAAACAAACACGGATGAGGGATTATCCCAACAACCTGCAATTCAAAATTCAAATCCCAACAAACATGGAATCACTCCAATAGCCCAGGATAAGGTTAATAATTCAAATCAGGAGATAGATTCTAACCAACACGAGGATATCTTGGAAGATCAAAATTTGAATCCTTTGGCTGGTGGGGCTACCTCGGTTTTGGAGGAGTTACATGATGTTTCGGGTGTCCTAAAGGAAGTTGAATTTTAGCCAAAGCATCCCCAAACTCGAACCTCAAATAATCTTTCATTGGATGATTCCAACATTTCTCACAGTAAATTAACGGAAGAATTACCATGTTACTTTTCTGACAATGACTCTCCTCATGCAAGCTGATATAGTTGACTGAGGATATTCATCCAATGAATGTACTATTACAACAGGTTAAGTCCTTGTCCAAAAAGAAAAGGCAGAAAATAATTTATCCTTTATGCCAAGGCCAATGCGAACTCAGTTGGCTAGAAAAATTACCACCTCGCCATATCAATCTCCACCCCTCAGTGTTAAATGGATAGCATCTTAATATGGAATATTTGGGGGATAGCAAATAAACCTTCATTTCGTAGGTTGAAATCACTCATCAAACAACGCCGAATCAATATTCTTGCATTATTGGAAGCAATGGTGGATAAAGCTAAAATTTCTTTCTTTGCACAAAAGCTGGGTTTTGAATGTTGTGAATGTAATACAAATGGCAAAATAAGGATTTTTTGGAATAGCGAGCTAGGATTAGCTCCCAACTTCAGTTCAGACCAGCTCTTACATGTTTCTATTTCTTCTTCTTCTCAAAACACTGTTTTGGCAGCTTCTTTTGTATATGCAAAATGCACGAAATCGGAAAGGAGAGCACTCTAGGAGGATCTCCGTGCTGTACGACCTCAAACCCCTTGGCTGTTTGGAGGTTACTTCAATGTTATCTCAAGTTCCGATGAATACCAAGGTTCTTGCCCGTTGCACCTTGATGCCATGGGTGAATTCAATGATTGTCTTCAATGATTGTGGCTTGATGGACTTACCTTTCCAAGGTTGTAAATTCACTTGGCGTGGGAATAGGTATGGTACCATGGTATGGAAGCAGCTGGACAGATTTGTATGCAATGCCGAATTCATGGCAGCATTCCAACATATTAGTATTGAACATCTCCTCAAGACGTGTTCGGACCACTCCCTACTCGCTCTCAAAGCTATTCCAGCAACAATACTAGGTCCAAAGCCATCTAAATTCCTTAACATGTGGATTAAACACAAGGATTTTTTGCAGGTCGTGGGTATCAATTGGCAATTGGAATGTACCGGTGCCCCTATTTTCATCCTTCCTTCCAAACTTAAAAGACTCAAAGCAGAGCTCAGGAACTGGAGTCATACGGTGTTTGGTAATGTCTTCACAAAGGTGCGTAAGGTTGAACAACAAGTAAAGAGTAAGGAAGAACCTCTCTTACTAGATCACAGCCAGAGTAACCAGATTGCTTTGGCCCATTCACAAGCTACTCATATGCGGTGAGTCTTGCAGAAGAGGAGACCTTTTGCAAGCAAAAAGCAGGAGAAAAGTGGCTAAAAGAGGGGGACCAAAACTCAAAATTTTTCCTCTCCACCCTTCTAGCCAAAAGACAGCGATTGCGCATCTCTAGAATCAAAGTAGATGGGAATTGGATTGAAAAAACGCATCTCATTGAAGAGGCCGGGGTTAACTTCTATAAGGAACTCTTGACCGCTAACAACTCTGCAGCCTTAGACCCATCGCTTCTAGACCAGCTCAAGGGCAAAGTCTCGGTTGAGGATAATCAGCACTTATTATCCGACTTTCCATGAAGGAACTGAAGGAGCCAATGTTTTCTCTCAATCCAAATAGTGCAGCGGGCATTGATGGCTACAACGGGCCTTCTTTTCCACTTGCTGGGACATTATTCACCATGATCTCTTCCTTGTAGTGCGTGATTTTCTCAATGGTGCAAAGCTGCCACGCATGTTCACAAGCACCCTTATTGCACTAATTCCAAAAGTAATCAACCGCCAACTCCTTTAGTGATTTTCGGCCCATTACTTTGTGCACTTTTTTTTTACCAAATTTACACTAAAATCATGGCCAATTGCCTTTCCCCCATACTACCTAAGCTCATTTCTCTCGAACAAGCGGCCTACGTCCAAGGAAGAGACATTGCGGATAACATCCTTCTTATCCAAGAGCTGGTTGATTCTATAGACCAGAAAATAAGGAGAGGGAATATGATCATTAAACTTGACCTCGCCAAGGCTTCTGACAGGCTTTCTTGGCCTTTCCTTTACGTAATACTTCGGAAGTTTGGATTTGCAGACCACTGGATCTCTCTTATACGGCATATATTGGAGGACTGTTGGTTTTCTATTCTCATAAATGGAGCACCCAAAGGATTTTTTAGGTAATCCAGAGGGGTTTGGCAGGGTGACCCCTTATCACCTTTGCTATTCATCTTAATGCTTGAAACTTTCTCTCAAGGATTGAAGGATCATTTTCAAACAGACCAAATATTGTGCTATTCTCTTAATCTCCCGAAGAAGTGTCCTATCATCTCTCACTTGGCTTTTACAGATGTTGTTGTCATCTTCACAAAAGGAGAAATCAGTCCATCCGAAACCTCATGAACTTTATTTCAAGGTTTGAGCTCTCATCTGGGCAGTTCTTTAACAAGTCCAAGTGCTCCTTCTACCTATCCAAAAAGGCACCTCCAACTCGGGTTCGGTTGATTCAAGCAAAGACCGGCTTTGTTCACAAATCCCTCCCTTTAACCTATTTGGGCTGTCCCATTCAACAGGCAAAACGAAGACGTAACATCTTCCAGCCACTAATAGAAAAATGGTCGGCCGAATTCATGGTTGGCAAACGCGGTTCCTCTCACCCGGAGGCCGGTTGATTCTCATCAAGCACGTTCTAAGCAGCATCCCAATTCACTTATTGTCAGTACTTTTACCCCCAAAATCAGTATTTAAAGAGTTGGAGCATCAATTTGCTAATTTCTTTTGGGGTTGCTCGGATGGGGTGCTAAATTGATCAGCATTGGATCTCATGGGTTATAGTATGTCAGCCTACATATCCAAATGGCCTAGGGGTTCCCTCATTGGAAGAAATGGTTCGTGGCTTTGGTATCAAACTCTGGTGGAAATTCTGGAAAGGCAAATCCCTGTGGTGTTCTTTCCTTCAAAGTCGATAACTTAATACTCAGCATTCCACGTTAATCTCGGCATCACTAGGTGACTCATATAATTGGAAGAGAATGCTGCGAGCTCGTGATGATGCAGAAAAATGGCTGTTATTTCTCCCACGTAAAGTGGATGGCCTTCAGATGTTCAGTAGACTTAATGTGCACTCACTGATTGTTGAGATTGATTCCCTTGTATTAGTTAACTCTTTGGTGGGCTCATCGGCATCGATTTGGAGTATTGATTCCCAACTGTGATTCATCAACAGCTTTTACACCGGGAAAGACATCAATTTCAAGCATATATATAGGGAAGCTAATCAAGTTGCTAATAGTTTAGCTAATGAAGGCATTTCAAAACCTAGCTGTATGTTGAATATGATCGCTACACCATTCCTCACACTGTTAAAGGTTTGGTTGGCCTAGATGCTAGGGACTACCTGATATTCGGTTTTGCATTGAATGATCCCATCAATAAATTAGTTCGTTTGCCTAAAAAAAAAAGGAGATTAGTCGTGTAAGATTATGAAATATGAGAGGAGTTCCAATCATAGCACATTTGGAAAAGATATGAGATCAAATTTGACAAGGTAAGAACATAAATATGTTTTAAAAAGAATGGATTAAGAACCATGCACTGGACCTATTCCTTGAAGATTTAGAACTGATACATAATCTAATAGCATTTACAAAAGAATAGAAAAATGAGGCCGATCAAACTTGCTTTACGAGTAAGGAAGAGGTTGCGATCGTTCGATATTGAGAGCCAAGAAATTGACTAACCGTTCTATGTTATGAATCACAAAAGGAGAACACATGATAAAATATTAGGGAGATAATTAAGAAACTAGAAAGGTGATCTAATCAGACATACATGTTGAAAAGATAAGAATATCTAATAACGGATGATATTCCCCTAATACTTGACTTAGTTAGACTAGATTGAGAACCATGTATGGGACCTGTGCACAAAAGATTTAGATCAAATGAATGATCTAAACGCATTCGAAAGAGAATGGAGGCAACCATATTAGATTAATAACTAAGGAAGAAGTGTAGTCGTCAGATATTGTGAACTAAGAAAGTCGACAAATCATAATATATTGTGAGTCGCATAATGAGATACAACAAGATTGAGAACTAATAAAGGAGAAGTAGTCGTATTGGATTTAAAAAGAACCAAATGCGGGTCTTATTCATTAAAGATTTATAATTAAAAGATTAGCTAATCGTATAAGAAAAAGAACAAAGAAAGGAGGCCTATTAATTATGCCTGCACAATGATTAAGGAAGAAATTGTAATAGTACGAAATTGAGGAGAAAGAAAGGGTCTAATCGTACTATATTACGACACAGTGAAGGAGATCTAATCGTATCAACAGGATTAAGAACTAACAAAGTAGATCGAGTCATATCAGATTAAGAAATAGAACAGGAGTTCTTATGTTCTAAATCTCGTAACTCAAGATAAGAACTTAAAATACGATTTCATTTGGCCTAATTAAGAACCATTTCTGATAACTATGCATATTAAGAATAAGAACTAAAATATAATATGATCTCTTATACACATCTAGATGTGTATAAGAGACAGTATACGGTCTATACATCTACAGTGGAAGTCTTTTATGAGTAGTTATATTGAGAACTAAGAAAGGGGGACAAATCTTACAAGATAAAATACTAATAACTGGGATCAAGTCGCATAAGATTAAGAAACAAGAAAGGAGTTCTCAACAAAGTACATGTAGAAACATAATAAGTTCTAATAACTGATGATAACAACGTAAAATGTGATTTAATTATGCTAGATTATGAACAAAGAATCAGTTCAAATTGAAAAAGACTTTGAACAAAAGATGATTATCTAACCTTATTTGAAAACAGAGAACTGAGAAATGAAGCCAATTACACCTTGTATAATGACAAAGGAAGAAGTGATAATCGTACAATATTGAGAACTAAGAAATGCGACTAATCGAGCTATACAATGAACAACAAAAGGAGATATAACATATGCAATTCAGAACAAAGAAAGGAGATTAGTCGTGTAAGATTATGAAATATGAGAGGAGTTCCAATCATAGAACATTTGGAAAGGATATGTGATCAAATTACGCAGGGTAAGAACATAAATATGTTTTAACAAGAATGGATTAAGAACCATGCGCTGGACCTATTCCTTGAAGATTTAGAACTAATACATCATCTAATAGCATTTGCAAAAGATTAGAGAAATGAGGCCCATCAAACTTGCTTTACCAGTAAGGAAGAAGTTGCGATCGTTCGATATTGAGAGCCAAGAAATTGACTAACTGTTCTATGTTATGAATTGCAAAAGGAGAACACATGATAAAATATTAGGGGGATAATTAAGAAACTAGAAAGGTTGATCTAATCGACATACATGTGGAAACGATAAGAATATCGAATAACTGATGAAAATCCCCAAATACGTGACTTTGTTAGACTAAGAACCATGTGTGGGACCATTGCACAAAAGATTTAGATCAAATGAATGATCTAATCGCATTCAACCATATTAGCTTAATAACTGAGAAAGAAGTGTAATCGTAAGATATTGAGAACTAAGAGAGTCGAGTAATCGTAATATATTGTGAGTCGCAAAAGGAGATAAAAGAATCAAACAAGATTGAGAACTAATAAAGGAGAAGTAGTCGTATTAGATTTTAAAATAACCAAGAGCGGGTCGTATTCTTAAAGATTTATAATTAAGAGATTATCTAGTCGGATAAGAAAAAGAACTGAGAAATGAGGCCTATTAATTATGCCTGCACAATGATTAAGGAAGAAATAGTAATAGTACAATATTGAGAAGAAAGAAATGGTCTAATCGTACTATATTAAGACGCAGTAAAGAAGATCTAATCGTACAGGATTAAGAACTAACAAAGTAGATCGAGTCATCTTCAGATTGTCTCTTAGAACAGGAGTTCTTATAAAAGTAAATATCGTAACTCAAGATAATACACTTAAAATGCGATTTGATTTGAGCCAAATTATTAACCATGAGTGATAACTACGCATAAAAGAATAAGCACTCAAATATAATATGATGGTTCTTGAAGAAATAAGTGAGAAATGAGGCCAAGTATGCGTGCTTAATCACAGTGGAAGGAGTTGTACTGTACGATATTGAGAACTAAGAAAGGGGACAAATCGTACAAGATTAAATACTAATAACTGGGATCAAGTCGCATAAGATTAAGAAACAAGAAAGGAGTTCTCAACAAAGTACATGTAGAAACATAATAAGTTCTAATAACCGATGATAACAACGTAAAATGTGATTTAATTATGCTAGATTATGAACAAAGAATCAGTTCAAATTGAAAAAGACTTTGAACCAAAGATGATTATCTAACCTTATTTGAAAAAGATTCTCACTGAGAAATGAAGCCAATTACACCTTGTATAATGACAAAGGAAGAAGTGATAATCGTACAATATTGAGAACTAAGAAATGCGACTAATCGAGCTATACAATGAACAACAAAAGGAGATATAACATACGCAATTCAGAACAAAGAAAGGAGATTAGTCGTGTAAGATTATGAAATATGAGAGGAGTTCCAATCACAGAACATTTGGAAAAGATATGTGATCAAATTACGCAAGGTAAGAACATAAATATGTTTTAACAAGAATGGAATAAGAACCTTGCGCTGGACCAATTCCTTGAAGATTTAGAACTAATACATCATCTAATAGCATTTGCAAAAGAATAGAGAAATGTGGCCCATCAAACTTTCTTTACGAGTAAGGAAGAAGATGCAATCTTTTGATATTGAGAGCCAAGAAATTGACTAACTGTTCTATGTTATGAATCGCAAAAGAAGAACACAAGATAAAATATTAGGGGGATAATTCAGAAACTAGAAAGGTGTACTTATCTAATCGACATACATGTTGAAATCATAAGAATATCTAATAACGGATGATATTCCCCTTATACGTGACTTTGTTAGACTAGATTAAGAACCATGTGTGGGACCAGTGCACAAAAGATTTAGATCAAATGAATGATCTAATCTCATTCGAAAGAGAACGGAGGCAACCATATTAGCTTAATAACTGAGAAAGAAGTGTAATCGTAAGATATTGAGAACTAAGAGAGTCGAGTAATCGTAATATATTGTGAGTCGCAAAAGGAGATAAAACAATCAAACAAGATTGAGAACTAATAAAGGAGAAGTAGTCGTATTAGATTTTAAAATAACCAAGAGCGGGTCGTATTCTTTAAAGATTTATAATTAAGAGATTTTCTAGTCGGATAAGAAAAAGAACTGAGAAATGAGGCCTATTAATTATGCCTGCACAATGATTAAGGAAGAAATAGTAATAGTACAATATTGAGAAGAAAGAAATGGTCTAATCGTACTATATTAAGACGCAGTTATTAGTATAGTAGGTGTACTAGGAGTATATTGAGAACTAAGAATATGAATCTTATACTAAGACTAATAACTAATAAGTCGCATAAGATTAATCAAGTCAAGATTTCACGTGCTTAATCACAGTGGAAGGAGTTGTACTCGTACGATATTGAGAACTAAGAAAGGGGACAAATCGTACAAGATTAAATACTAATAACTGGGATCAAGTCGCATAAGATTAAGAAACAAGAAAGGAGTTCTCAACAAAGTACATGTAGAAACATAATAAGTTCTAATAACCGATGATAACAACGTAAAATGTGATTTAATTATGCTAGATTATGAACAAAGAATCAGTTCAAATTGAAAAAGACTTTGAACAAAAGATGATTATCACTAACCTTATTTGAAAAAGAACTGAGAAATGAAGCCAATTACACCTTGTATAATGACAAAGGAAGAAGTGAAAATCGTACAATATTGAGAACTAAGAAATGCGACTAATCGAGCTATACAATGAACAACAAAAGGAGATATAACATACGCAATTCAGAACAAAGAAAGGAGATTAGTCGTGTAAGATTATGAAATATGAGAGGAGTTCCAATCACAGAACATTTGGAAAAGATATGTGACCAAATTACGCAAGGTAAGAACATAACTATGTTTTAACAAGAATGGAATAAGAACCATGCGCTGGACCAATTCCTTGAAGATTTAGAACTAATACATCGTCTAATAGCATTTGCAAAAGAATAGAGAAATGTGGCCCATCAAACTTTCTTTACGAGTAAGGAAGAAGATGCAATCTTTTGATATTGAGAGCCAAGAAATTGACTAACTGTTCTATGTTATGAATCGCAAAAGAAGAACACAAGATAAAATATTAGGGGGATAATCTAATCAGAAACTAGAAAGGTGATCTAATCGACATACATGTTGAAATCATAAGAATATCTAATAACGGATGATATTCCCCTTATACGTGACTTTGTTAGACTAGATTAAGAACCATGTGTGGGACCAGTGCACAAAGATTTAGATCAAATGAATGATCTAATCGCATTCGAAAGAGAACGGAGGCAACCATATTAGCTTAATAACTGAGAAAGAAGTGTAATCGTAAGATATTGAGAACTAAGAGATTCGAGTAATCGAAATTTATAGTGAGTCGCAAAAGGAGATAAAACTATCAAACAAGATTGAGAACTAATAAAGGAGAAGTAGTCATATTAGATTTAAAAAGAACCAAGAGCGGGTCGTATTCTTTAAAGATTTATAATTAAGAGATTATCTAGTCGTATTAGAAAAAGAACTGAGAAATGAGGCCTATTAATTATGCCTGCACAATGATTAAGGAAGAAATTGTAAAAGTACGATATTGAGAAGAAAGAATGGTTCTAATCGACAGTTACTATATTACGACACAGTAAAGGAGATCTGATCATACAGGATTAAGAATTAACAAAGTAGATCGAGTCATATCAGATTAAAAAAATAGAACAGGAGTTCTTATAAAAGTAAATCTCGTAACTCAAGATAAGAAATTAAAATACGATTTGATTAGGCCAAATTAAGAACCATGAGTGATAACTACGCATAATAGAATAAGCACTAAAATATAATATGATGGTTTTGAAGAAATAAGTGAGAAATGAGGCCAAGTATGCTTAATCTTAATCACAAGTGGAAGGAGTTAATAAGTTAGATTAGAATATCTGAGAACTAAGAAAGGGGACAAATCGTACAAGATTAAATACTAATAACTGTGATCAAGTAGCATAAGATTAAGAAACAAGAAAGGAGTTCTCAACAAAGTACATGTAGAAACATAATAAGTTCTAATAACTCATGATAACTACGTAAAATGTGAATTGATTATGCTAGGTTAAGAACCAAGAATCAGTCCAAATTGAAAAAGACTTCGACTACAAAAGATGATTATCTAACCTTATTTGAAAAATAACAGAGAATTGAAGCCAATTACACCTTGTATAATGACAAAGGAAGAAGTGATAATTGTACAATATTGAGAACTAAGAAATGCGACTAATCGAGCTATACAATGAACAATGAAAGAAGACATAACATATGCAATTCAGAAAAAAGAAAGGAGAATAGTCGTGTAAGATTATGAAATTTGAGAGGAGTTCCAATCATAGAACATTTGGAAAAGATATGTGATGAAATTACGAATGGTAAGAACATAAATATGTTTTAACAAGAATGGATTAAGAACCATGCACTGGACCTATTCCTTGAAGATTCAGAACTAATACATCATCTAATAGCATTTGAAAAATAATAGAGAAATGAGGCCGATCAAACTTGCTTTACGAGTATTGAGAGCCAAGAAATTGATTAAATGTTCTATGTTATGAATCGCAAAAGGAGAACACATGATAAATTATTAGGGAGATAATTAAGAAACCAGATTTAGAAAGGCGATCTAATCGACATACATGTTGAAAAGATAGGAATATCTAAAAACGGATGATAAGCCCCTATTACGTGACTTAGTTAGACTAGATTGAGAACCATCTGTGGGACCTGTGCACAAAAGATTTAGATCAAATGAATGATCTAATCGCATTCGAAAGAGAACGGGGGCAACTATATTAGCTTAATAACTAAGGAAGAAGTGTAATCGTAAGATATTGAGAACTAAGAAAGTCGACTAATCGTAATATATTGTGAGTCGCAAAAGGAGATACAATCAAACAAGATTGAGTACAAATAACGGAGAAGTAGTCGTATTAGATTCAAAAAGAACCAAGAACGGGTCGTATTCATTAAAGATTCATAATTAATAGATTATCTAATCGTACAAGAAAAAGAACTGAGAAATGAGGCCTATTAATTGTGCCTGCACAATAATTAAGGAAGAAATCGTAATAGTACGATATTGAGAAGAAAGAAAGGGTTTAATCGTACCATATTATAGACACAGTAAAGGAGATCTAATCGTACAGGATTAAGAACTAACAAAGTAGATCGAGTCATATCAGATTTAGAAATAGAACAGGAGTTCTTACAAAAGTAAATCTCGTAACTCAAGATAAGAACTTAAAATGCGATTTAATTTGGCCAAATTAAGAACCATGAGTGATAACTATACAAAAAAGAATAAGAACTAAAATATAATATGATGGTTTGAAGAAATAAGCGAGAAATGAGGCCAAGTATACGTGCTTAATCACAGTGGAAGGAGTTGTACTCGTACGACATTGAGAACTAAGAAAGGGGACAAATGTAATGACATAGGAAGAAGTGATAATCGTACAATATTGAGAAATAAGAAATGCAACTAATCGTGATATACAATGAACAACAAAAGGAGACGTAACATATGAAATTCACATAACAAAGAAAGGAGATTAGTCATGTAAGATTATGAAATATGAGAGGAATTCCAATCATAGCACATTTGGAAAAGATATGAGATCCCAATTTCACAAGGTAAGAACATAAATATGTTTTAATAAGAATGGATTAAGAACCATGCGCTGGACCTATTCCTCAAAGATTTAGAACTAATACATCATCGAATAGCATTTGCAAACGAAGAGAGAAATGAGGCCGATCAAACTTGCTTTACGAGTAAGGAAGAAGTTACGATCGTTCGATATTGAGAGCCAAGAAATTGACTAACTGTTCCACGTTATGAATCACAAAAGGAGAACACATGATAAAATGTTAGGGAGATAATTAAGAAACTAGAAAGGTGATCTAATCGACATACACGTTGAAAAGATAAGAATATCTAAGAACGGATTATGAGCCCCTAATACGTGACTTAGTAACACTAGATTGAAAACCATGTGTCATGCACAAAAGATTTAGATCAAATGAATGATCTAATCGCATTCGAAAGAGAACGGAGGCAACTATATTAGCTTAATAACTAAGGAAGAAGTGTAATCGTAAGATATTGAAAACTAAGAAAGATTAGTTCTCGACTAATCGAAATATATTGTGAATCCCAAAAGGAGATACAATCAAACAAGGTTGAGAACTAATAAAGGAGAAGTAGTTGTACTAGATTTAAAAGGAACCAAGAGCGGGTCGTATACATTAAAGATTTATAATTAAGAGATTATCTAATCGTATAAGAAAAAGAACTGAGAAATGAGGCCTATTAATTATGCCTGCACAATGATTAAGGAAGAAATCGTAATAGTACAACATTGAGAAGGAAGAAAGCGTCTAATCGTACCATATTATGACACAGTAAAGGAGTAATAATCGTACAGGATTAAGAACTAACAAAGTAGATCGAGTCATATCAGATTAAGAAATAGAACAGGAGTTCTTACAAATGTAAATCTCGTAACTCAATATAAGAACTTAAAATGCGATTTGATTTGGCCAAATTAAGAACCTTGAGTGATAACTATGCCTAAAAGAATAAGAACTAAAATATAATATGATGGTTTTGAAGAAATAAGTGAAAAATGCTTGGCCAAGTATACGTGCTTAATCACAGTGGAAGGTGTTGTACTCGTACGATATTGAGAACTAAGAAAGGGGACACATCGTACAAGATTAAATACTAATAACTGGGATCAAGTCGTACAAGATAAAGAAACAGGAAAGGAGTTCTCAACAAAGTACATGTAGAAACGTAATAAGTTCTAACAACTCATGATAACAACGTAAATTGTGATTTAATTATTCTAGATTAAGAACCACGAATCAGTTCAAATTGAAAAAGAGTTTGAACAAAAGATGATTATCTAACTTATTTGAAGAAGAACTGAGAAATGAAGCCAATTACACACCTTGTGTAATGACAAAGGAAGAAGTGATAATCGTACAATATTGAGAACAAAGAAATGCGATTAATCGTGCTTTACAATGAACAACAAAAGGAGACATAACATATGCAATTCACAAAACAAAGAAAGGAGATTAGTCGTGTAAGATTATGAAATATTAGAGGAGATCCAATCATAGCACATTTAGTGGAAAAGATATGAGATCAAATTTCACAAGGTAAGAACATAAATATGTTTTAATAAGAATGGAGTAAGAACCATGCGCTGGACCTATTCCTCGAAGATTTAGAACTAATACATCATCTAATAGCATTTGCAAACGAATAGAGAAATGAGGCCGATCAAACTTGCTTTACGAGTTAGGAAGAAGTTGTGATCGTTCGATATTAAGAGCCAAGAAATTGACTAACTGTTCTACGTGATGAATCACAAAAGGAGAACACAATGTAAAATATTAGGGAGATAATTTAGAAACTAGAAAGGTGATCTAATCGACATATACGTTGAAAAGATAAGAATATCTAATAACGGATGATAAGCCCCTTATACGTGACTTAGTTAGACAAGATTGAGAACCATGTGTGGGACCTGTGCACAAAAGATTTAGATCAAATGAATGATCTAATCGCATTCAAAACAGAACGGAGGCAACTATATTAGCTTAATAACTAAGGAAGAAGTGTAATCGTACTAAGATATTGAGAACTAAGAAAGTCGACTAATCGTAATATATTGTGAGTCCCAAAAGGAGATACAATCAAACAAGGTGCAGAACTAATAAAGGAGAAGCAGTCGTACTAGATTTAAATAGAACCAAGAGCGGGTCGTATTAATTAAAGATTTATAATTAAGAGATTATCTAATCGTATACGAAAAAAAACTGAGAAATGAGGCCTATTAATTATGCCTGCACAATGATTAAAGAAGAAATCGTAAAAGTACAATATTGTGACGAAAGAAAGGGTCTAATCGTACCACATTATGACACAGTAAAAGAGATCTAATCGTACAGGATTAAGAACTAACAAAATAGATCAAGTTATATCAGATTAAGAAATAGAACAGGAGTTCTTACAAAAGTAAATCTCGTAACTCAAGATAAGAACTTAAAATGCGATTTGATTTGGCTAAATTAAGAACCCTGAGAGATAACTATGCATAAAAGAATAACAATAAAAATATAATATGATGGTTTTCTCGAAGAAAATAAGTGAGAAATGAGGCCAACTATACGTGTTGCATCACAGGGGAAGGAGTTGTACTCGTACGATATTGAGAACTAAGAAAGGGGACAAATCGTACAAGATTAAATACTAATAACTGGGATCAAGTCGTACAAGATAAAGAAACAGGAAAGGAGTTCTCAACAAAGGACATGTAGAAACGTAATAAGTTCTAACAACTCATGATTACAACGTAAAATGTGATTTAATTATTCTTGATTAAGAACCATGAATCAGTTCAAATTGAAAAAGAGTTTGAACAAAAGATGATTATCTAACTTATTTGAAAAAGAACTGAGAAATGAAGCCAATTACACACCTTGTGTAATGACAAAGGAAGAAGTGATAATCGTACAATATTAAGAACTAAGAAATGCGACTAATCGTGCTATACAATGAACAACAAAAGGAGACACAACATAAGCAATTCACAGAACAAAGAAAGGAGATTAGTCGTGTAAGATTATGAAATATGAGAGGTATAAAGTTCCAATTATAGCACATTTGGAAAAGATATGAGATCAAATTTCACAAGGTAAGAACATAAATATGTTTTAATAAGAATGGATTAAGAACCATGTACTGGACCTATTCCTCGAAGATATAGAACGAATACATCATCTAATAGCATTTGCAAACGAATAGAGAAATGTGGCCGAGCAAACTTGCTTTACGAGCAAGGAAGAAGATGCGATCGTTCGATATTGAGAGCCAAGAAATTGACTAACTGTTCTACGTTATGAATCGCAAAAGGAGAACACATGATAAAATATTAGGGAGATAATTAAGAAACTAGAAAGATGATCTAATCGACATACACGTTGAAAAGAAAAGAATATCTAATAACGGATGATAAGCCCCTAATACGTGACTTAGTTAGACTAGATTGAGAACCATGTGTGGGACGTGTGCACAAAAGATTTAGATCAAATGAATGATCTAATCGCATTCGAAAGAGAACGGAGGCAACTATATTAGCTTAATATCACTAAGGAACAACTGTAATTGAAAAATATTGAGAACTAAGAGAGTCGACTAATCGTAATGTGTTGTGAGTCGCAAAAGGAGATACAATCAAACAAGGTTGAGAACTAATAAAGGAGAAGTAGTCGTACTAGATTTAAATAGAACCAAGAGTGGGTCGTATTCATTAAATATTTATAATTAAGAGATTATCTATTCGTACAAGAAAAAGAATTGAGAAATGAGGCCTATTAATTATGCCTGCACAATGATTACAGAAGAAATCGTAATAGTACAATATTGTGAAGAAATAATGGGTCTAATCGTGCCACATTATGACACAGTAAAAGAGATCTAATCGTACAGGATTAAGAACTAACAAAATAGATCGAGTTATATCATATTAAGAAATAAAATAGGAGTTCTTACAAAAGTAAATCTCGTAACTCAAGATAAGAACTTAAAATGCTATTTGATTTGGCTAAATTGAGAACCATCAGAGATAACTATGCATAAAAGAATAACGTTATAACTAAAATATAACATGATGGTTTTGAAGAAATAAGTGAGAAATGAGGCCAACTACACGTGCTTAATCACAGTGGAAGGCGTTGTACTCGTACGATATTCAGAACTAAAAAAGGGGACAAATTGTACAAGATTAAATACTAATAACTGGGATTAAATTGCATAAGATTAAGAAACAAGAAAGGAGTTCTCAACAAAATACAAGTAGAAACTTAATAAGTTCAAACAACTCATGATAACAACGTAAAATGTGATTTAATTATTCTAGATTAAGAACCAAGAATCAGTTCAAATTGAAAAAGAGTTTAAACAAAAGATGATTATCTAACCTTATTTGAAAAAGAACTGAGAAATGAAGCCAATTACACACCTTGGGTAATGACAAAGGAAGAAGTGATAATCGTACAATATTGAGAACTAAGAAATGCGACAAATCATGCTATACAATGAACAACAAAAGGAGACATAACATATGCAATTCACAGAACAAAGAAAGGAGATTAGTTCATTATCGTGTAAGATTATGAAATATGAGAGGAGTTCCAATCATAGCACATTTGGAAAAGATATGAGATCAAATTTCACAAGTTAAGAACATAAATATGTTTTAATAAGAATGGATTAAGAACCATGCGCTGGACCTATTCCTCGAAGATTTAGAACTAATATATCATCTAATAGCATTTGCAAACGAAGAGAGAAATGAGGCCGATCAAACTTGCTTTATGAGTAAGGAAGAAGTTGCGATCGTTCGATATTGAGAGCCAAGAAATTGACTAACTATTCTACGTTATGAATCACAAAAGGAGAACACATGATAAAATAATAGGGAGATAATTAAGAAACTAGAAAGGTGATCTAATCGACATACACGTTGAAAAGATAAGAATATCTAATAACGAATGATAAGCCCCTAATACGTGACTTAGTCAGACAAGATTGAGAACCTTGTCTGGGACCTGTGCACAAAAGATTTAGATCAAATGAATGATCTAATTGCATTCGAAAGAGAACGAACAGAGGCAACTATATTAGCTTAATAACTAAGGAACAAGTGTAATCGTAAGATATTGAGAACTAAGAAAGTCGGCTATTCGTAATATATTGTGAGTCCCAAAAGAAGATACAATCAAACAAGGTTGAGAACTAATAAAGGAGAAGTAGTCGTACTAGATTTAAAAAGAACCAAGAGCGGGTCGTATTCATTAAAGATTTATAATTAAGAGATTATCTAATCGTATAAGAAAAAGAATTGAGAAATGAGGCCTATTAATTATGCCTGCACAATGATTAAGGAAGAAATCGTAATAGTACGATATTGAGAAGGAAGAAAGGGTCTAATCGTACCATATTATGACACAGTAAAGGAGATCTAATCGTACAGGATTAAGAACTAACAAAGTAGATTGAGTCATATCAGATTAAGAAATAGAATAGGAGTTCTTACAAAAGTAAATCTCGTAACTCAAGATAAGAACTTAAAATACGATTTGATTTGGCCAAATTAAGAACCATGAGTGATATTACTACGCTTAAAAGAATAGGAACTAAAATATAATATGATAGTTTTGAAGAAATAAGTGAGAAATGAGGCAAGGTATACGTGCTATATCACAATGGAAGGAGTTGTACTCTACGATATTGAGAACTAAGAAAGGGGACAAATCGTACAAGATTAAATACTAATAACTGGGATCAAGTAGTATAAGATTAAGAAACAAGATAGGAGTTCTCAACAAAGTACATGTAGAAACGTAATAAGTTCTAACAACTCGTGATAACAACGTAAAATGTGATTTCATTATTCTAGATTAAGAACCAAGAATCAATTCAAATTGAAAAAGAGTTTGAACAAAAGATGATTATCAACTTATTTGAAAAAGGACAGAGAAATGAAGCCAATTACACACCTTGTGTAATGACAAAGGAAGAAGTGATAATCGTACAATATTGAGAACTAAGAAATGCGACTAATCGTGCTATACAATGAATAACAAAAGGAGACATAACATATGCAATTCACAGAATAAAGAAAGGAGATTAGTCACGTAAGATTATGAAATATGAGAGGAGTTCCAATCATAGCACATTTGGAAAAGATACGAGATCAAATTTCACAAGGTAAGAACATAAATATGATTTAATAAGAATGGATTAAGAACCATGCGCTGGACCTATTCCTTGAAGATTTAGAACTAATACATCATCTAATAGCATTTGCAAAAGAATAGAGAAATGAGGCCGATCAAACTTGCTTTACGAGTAAGGAAGTAGTTGCGATCGTTCGATATTGAGAGCCAAGAAATTGAATAATTGTTCTATGTTATGAATCGCATAAGGAGAACACATGATAAAATATTAGGGAGATAATTAAGAAACTAGAAAGGTGATCTAATCGACGTACATGTTGAAAAAATAAGAATATCTAATAA
This sequence comes from Cinchona pubescens, assembly GCA_025175665.1. Lineage (NCBI taxonomy): Eukaryota > Viridiplantae > Streptophyta > Magnoliopsida > Gentianales > Rubiaceae > Cinchona > Cinchona pubescens. The sequence continues at coordinate 4,791,367 of JANKKI010000232.1, forward strand.
CGGATGATAACCCCCTAATACGTGACTTAGTTAGACTAGATTGAGAACCATGTGTGGGACCTGTGCACAAAAGATTTAGATCAAATGAATAAGATCTAATTGCACTCGAAAGAGAATGGAGGCAACTATATTTGCTTAATAACTAAGGAAGAAGTGTAATCGTAAGATATTGAGAACTAAGAAAGTCGACTAATCGTAATATCTTATGAGTCGCAAAAGGAGATACAATCAAACAAGGTTGAGAACTAATAAAGGAGAAGTAGTCGTAATAGATTTAAAATGTACCAAGTGCGGGTCGTATTCATTAAAGATTAATAATTAAGAGATTATCAATTCGTATAAGAAAAGAACTGAGAAATGAGGCCTATTAATTAATGCCTGCACAATGATTAAGGAAGAAATTGTAATAGTACAATATTGAGAAGAAAGAAAGGGTCTAATCATACCACATTATTACACTGTAAAGGAGATCTAATCGTACAGGATTAAGAACTAACAAAATAGATCGAGTTATATCAGATTAAGAAATAGAACAGGAGTTCTTACAAAAGTAAATCTCGTAACTCAAGATACGAACTTAAAATGCGATTTGATTTGAAATCTATAGCTAAATTAAGAACCATGAGAGATAACTATGCATAAAAGAATAAGAACTAAAATACAATATGATAGTTTTGAACAAATAAGTGAGAAATGAGGCCAACTGTACGTGCTTAATCACAGCGGAAGGAGTTGTACTCGTACGATGTTGATAACTAAGAAAGGGGACAAATTGTACAAGACTAAATACTAATAACTGGGATCAAGTCACATAAGATTAAGAAACAAGAAAGGAGTTCTCAACAAAGTACATGTAGAAACGTAATAAGTTCTAACAACGCATGATAACAACGTGAAATGTGATTTAATTATTCTAGATTAAGAATCAGGAATCAGTTCAAATTGAAAAAGAGTTTGAACAAAAGATGATTATCTAACCTTATTTGAAAAAGAACTGAGAAATAAAGCCAATTACACACCTTGTGTAATGACAAAGGAAGAAGTGATAATTGTACAATATTGAGAACTAAGAAATGCGACTAATCGTGCTATACAATGAACAACAAAAGGAGAATACGTAATGTGAAACCCAGTATTTTAATAGCCTTGTTCTTTGATTTTAACTGGTTTAAAATGTTTTTCATATTATTTTTAGTCATAAAGTACTTCAACTTATTCGTTCTTCAATTCGGCAAATTTTTCGATTTACGCGATTTCGGTACCGGCGGGTAAACGGGTCAAAAATTAGACAAAATGTAATTAGTGCATTGTGGTGTGAGTCTTCTTCTTGTTTTTTTTCTTCCTCATTTTCTTCCAGCAGCAGCCGAACTCCTCTCCTCCATTTTCCCCAAAAAATTTTCTTGGTTTTCAAGTAGGAATCACTTGGAAGGTAAGATTTTATGTATTTTAGCATTTATGGCTTATGGGCTTTATGATTTAAGCTTTAATTTCAAGTTTTGTAGGATTATTTATGGCTGAGAAAACCCTCTTTGCAGCCTTATAAGTTGTGATTTATGTATGTTATGGGTTGTTTTTAGTGTTTTGGAGGTTGGGAAGTGATTGGGGTTGATTTTTAACAACTTTCCATATGGTTAGATTACAAATTTTAAGATTATGAGTTAGGGTTTTGTCTTCCATATGAGCCTAGAATGTTATGCTATGAATGCTTATGTCTATGCTTGTAATGATGTTTTAAGAGTGTTTTAAGGTTAGTTTGGATAGGAATTGAGACTTGAAACCAAGTGGAATTGATTTCCCTTCATTTTGTAAGTAAGCGGAAGTTTGGCGCAACTAGGATAATTTGGATAATTGGTTATGTTTAAAGGGTCTTTAATGATCTTTTGATGGTTTTAGGTGTTTTCCATTGTTGTGGAATGCTATTGATATAGTCCCGGCTATTGCTCCGGTGAATCTTTCCGTTTATGGATTTTGTTGGTTGGTTGAATATGTTGTTTTGAGTTGGGTTGTAACCAAGGTCCCTTGAATACCTTGGAATTGGATTTTATTGGCAGGGAGGATAGCCTAATTATAGCCTAGGGAGAGCGAAGTTTTTCAATTTATTCAACCAACCAACAAAATCCATAAACGGCAAAACATTCTTTAACTTCTACATCCTTCTAAAGTCCTCAAATCTATTTTAGGTACCACCGGACCAATAGCCGGCGATCTCTTATACACATCTAGATGTGTATAAGAGACAGCTATAAAATACAATCCTAGAACCTGTAGGTAAGAGACAACTCTGGAGCTGTCACCAACCTGTGCTTAAGTGTGGGCAAATATGTTTGGATGGATTTTAAAATGTGTATGATGTTTGGAACTGCACTTTTACCAAGTTTTGGAATTATTATATATGAAATCGGGACCAAGCTATTTTATGTTAATCAATTGATATATTTGCAAACTCTTTTGATATGAAAGCATTTTATGACTGTTTTGGCTCATAGGTGACCGAGGTATATAATTTTGGATCAGTATTTGGATAAAGGCTAATCTACCACACCTACTAGTCTGACCGGGGGTCAAGTTATCCCATTATCACTTTATGAACTCTCTGATACGGGGTCTTGTGATGGGATAACTTGAGTTCGGTCAGACTAGTAGGTGTGGTAGATTACTAGATCTGGTTAGTACTGAAAGTCATACCTTTGAGCCTAAAAGATACTCATGCTATTTTATTAAATTCCGGATTGAAACTATACTTGGATTTGTTAGCTATGCTTTAGCATACTATGTTTTGAAATGATTTGATCTGTTTCTATGTTTTGGACAAAGCATATGCCTAAAAGATACTCATGCTATTTTATTATATTCCGGATTGAAACTTGGATTTGTTCGCTATGCTTTAGCATACTATGTTTTGAAATGATTGGATCTTTTTGACTATGTTTTGGACATGCCTGACGTTTAAATGGCATGATACATTTTAGAAACTACTTATGATTATGGTTTATTGACTTTTAAATGGCATGTTACGATTACACTTCTCTTTTGTTTGGAGAGGGGTAGTGTATTAGATAAGTTTTGTATTGATGAACTTTATTTTCGTTGTAGCATCTTTTGTACTAAGAAGGAATTTTGTAATTCGTATTTTTGTGTAAAATGAAATATTGGATTTTATAGTTGAGAAATGGCTTGATGGTTCTATTACATTGCGGTTAAGTTTGTTGCTCTGTTCGTTTGTGCCTTGCGCTTTGGTCCGGTGTACCATTAGCGCGGCGTGTTACGGTCCCGTTTTTGGGGACTCTTCGTGACACGTAACATATGAAATTCACAGAACAAAGAAAGGAGATTAGTCGTGTAAGATTTTGAAATATGAGAGGAGTTCCAATCATAGCACATTTGGAAAAGATACGAGATCAAATTTCACAAGGTAAGAACATAAATATGTTTTAATAAGAATGGATTAAGAACCATGCGCTGGACCTATTCCTTGAAGATTTAGAACTAATACATCATCGAATAGCATTTGCAAACGAAGAGAGAAATGAGGCTGATCAAACTTGCTTTACGAGTAAGGAAGAAGTTACGATCGTTCGATATTGAGAAGCAACAAATTGACTAACTGTTCTATGTTATGAATCGCAAAAGGAGAACACATGAAAAAATATTAGGGAGATAATTAAGAAACTAGAAAGGTGATCCAATCGACATACATGTTGAAAAGATAAGAATATCTAATAACGGATGATAAGCCCCTAATACGCGACTTAGTTAGACTAGATTGAGAACCTTGTGTGGGACCTGTGCACTGGCCTCAAAAGATTTAGATCAAATGAATGATCTAATAGCATTCGAAAGAGAACGGAGGCAACTATATTAGCTTAATAACTAGGGAAGAAGTGTAATCGTAAGATACTGAGAACTAAGAAAGTCGTAATATATTGTGAGTCGCAAAAGGAGATATAATCAAACAAGGTTGAGAACTAATAAAGGAGAAGTAGTCGTACTAGATTTAAAAAGAACCAAGAGCCGGTCGTATTAATTAAAGATTCATAATTAAGAGAATATCTAATCGCATAAGAAAAAGAACTGAGAAATGAGGCCTATTAATTATGCCTTCACAATAATCGTAATAGTACGACATTGAGAAGAAAGAAAGGGTCTAATCGTACCATATCATGACACAGTAAAGGAGATCTAATCGTACAAGATTAAGAACTAACAAAGTATATGGCGTCATACCAGATTAAGAAATAGAACAGGAGTTCTTACAAAAGCAAATCTCGTAACTCAAGATAATAATTTAAAATGCGATTTGACGAAAGACTTGGGCGAAATTAAGAACCATGAGTGATAACTATGCATAAAAGAATAAGAACTAAAATATAATATGATGGTTTTGAAGAACTAAGTGAGAAATGAGGCCATGTATACGTGCTTAATCACAGTGGATGGAGTTGTACTCGTATGATATTGAGAGCTAAGAAAGGGGACAAATCGTACAAGATTAAATACTAATAACTGGGATCAAGTCGCATAAGATTATGAAACAAGAAAGGAGTTCTGAGAAAAGTACATGTAGAAATGTAATAAGTTCTAACAACCCATGATAACAACGTAAAATGTGATTTAATTATGCTAGATTAAGAACCAAGAATCAGTTCAAATTGAAAAAGAGTTTGAACTAAAGATGATTATCTAACCTTATTTGTAAAAGAACTGAGAAATGAAGCCAATTACACTCCTTGTGTAATGACAAAGGAAGAAGTGATAATCGTACAATATTGAGAACTAAGAAATGCGACAAATCGTGCTCTACAATGAACTTAACAAAAGGAGACATAACATATGCAATTCACAGAACAAAGAAAGGAGATTAGTCGTGTAAGATTATGAAATAGGAGAGGAATTCCAATCATAGCACATTTGGAAAAGATATGAGATCAAATTTCACAAGGTAAGAACATAAATATGTTTTAATAAGAATGGATTAAGAACCATGCGCTGGACCTATTCCTCAAAGATTTAGAACTAATACATCATCGAATAGCATTTGCAAACGAAGAGAGAAATGAGGCTGATCAAACTTGCTTTACGAGTAAGGAAGAAGTTACGATCGTTCGATATTGAGAAGCAACAAATTGACTAACTGTTCTATGTTATGAATCGCAAAAGGAGAACACATGAAAAAATATTAGGGAGATAATTAAGAAACTAGAAAGGTGATCCAATCGACATACATGTTGAAAAGATAAGAATATCTAATAACGGATGATAAGCCCCTAATACGCGACTTAGTTAGAGTAGATTGAGAACCATGTGTGGGACCTGTCGCACAAAAGATTTAGATCAAATGAATGATCTAATCGCATTCGAAAGAGAACGGAGGCAACTATTTTAGCTTAATATGTAAGGAAGATGTGTAATCAAAAAATATTGAGAACTACGAAAGTAGGCTAATCGTAATATGTTGTGAGTCGCAAAAGGAGATACAATCAAACAAGGTTGAGAACTAATAAAGGAGAAGTAGTCGTACTAGATTTAAAAAGAACCAAGAGTGGGTCGTATTCATTAAAGATTCATAATTAAGAGATTATCTAATCGTATAAGAAAAAGAACTGAGAAATGAGGTCTATTAATAATGCCTGCACAATGATTAAGGAAGAAATCGTAAAAGTACGATATTGAGAAGGAAGAAAGGATCTAATCGTACCATATTATGACACAGTAAAGGAGATCTAATCGTACAGGATTAAGAACTAACAAAGTAGATCGAGTCATTCCAGATTAAGAAATAGAACAGGTGTTCTTACAAAAGTAAATCTCGTAACCCAAGTAAATAAGAACTCAAAATGCGATTTGATTTGGCCAAATTAAGAACCATGAGTGATAACTATGCATAAAAGAATAAGAACTAAAATATAATATAATGGTTTTGAAGAAATAAGTGAGAAATGAGGCCAAGTATACGTGCTTAATCACAGTGGAAGGAGTTGTACTCGTACGATATTGAGAACTAAGAAAAGGGGCAAACCGTACAAGATTAAGTACTAATAACTGAGATCAAGTCGCATAAGATTATGAAACAAGATAGGAGTTCTCAGCAAAGTACATGTAGAAACGTAATAAGTTCATTCTAGATTAAGAACCAAGAATCAGTTCAAATTGAAAAAGAGTTTAAACAAAAGATGATTATCTAACCTTATTTGAAAAAGAACTGTTCTAAATGAAGCCAATTACACACCTTGGGTAATGACAAAGGAAGAAGTGATAATCGTACAATATTGAGAACTAAGAAATGCGACAAATCGTGCTCTACATTGAACAACAAAAGGAGACATAGGACATATGCAATTCACAGAACAAAGAAAGGAGATTAGTCGTGTAAGATTATGAAATATGAGAGGAATTCCAATCATAGCACATTTGGAAAAGATATGAGATCAAATTTCACAAGGTAAGAACATAAATATGTTTTAATAAGAATGGATTAAGAACCATGCGCTGGACCTATTCCTCAAAGCTTTAGAACTAATACATCATCGAATACCATTTGCAAACGAAGAGAGAAATGAGGCCGATCAAACTTGCTTTACGAGTAAGGAAGAAGTTACGATCGTTTGATATTGAGAAGCAACAAATTGACTAACTGTTCTATGTTATGAATCGCAAAAGGAGAACACATGAAAAAATATTAGGGAGATAATTAAGAAACTAGAAAGGTGATCCAATCGACATACATGTTGAAAAGATAAGAATATCTAATAACGGATGATAAGCCCCTAATACGCGACTTAGTTAGACTAGATTGAGAACCATGTGTGGGACCTGTGCACAAAAGATTTAGCGATCAAATGAATGATCTAATCGCATTCGAAAGAGAACGGAGGCAACTATATTAGCTTAATATGTAAGGAAGATGTGTAATCAAAAAATATTGAGAACTACGAAAGTAGGCTAATCGTAATATGTTGTGAGTCGCAAAAGGAGATACAATCAAACAAGGTTGAGAACTAATAAAGGAGAAGTAGTCGTACTAGATTTAAAAAGAACCAAGAGTGGGTCCTATTCATTAAAGATTCATAATTAAGAGATTATCTAATCGTATAAGAAAAAGAACTGAGAAATGAGGTCTATTAATTATGCCTGCACAATGATTAAGGAAGAAATCGTAATAGTACGATATTGAGAAGGAAGAAAGGGTCTAATAGTACCTTATTATGACACAGTAAAGGAGATCTAATCGTACAGGATTAAGAACTACAAAGTATATGGCGTCATACCAGATTAAGAAATAGAACAGGAGTTCTTACAAAAGTAAATCTCGTAACTCAAGATAATAACTTAAAACGTTACATTGCGATTTGATTTGGCCAAATTAAGAACCATGAGTGATATCTATGCATAAAAGAATAAGAACTAAAATATAATATGATGGTTTTGAAGAACTAAGTGAGAAATGAGGCCAAGTATACGTGCTTAATCACAGTGATTGTATAAGTACTCGTACGATATTGAGAGCTAAGAAAGGGGACAAATCGTACAAGATTAAATACTAATAACTGGGATCAAGTCGCATAAGTTTATGAAACAAGAAAGGAGTTCTGAGCAAAGTACATGTAGAAAGGTAATAAGTTCTAACAACCCATGATAACAACGTAAAATGTGATTTAATTATGCTAGATTAAGAACCAAGAATCAGTTCAAATTGAAAAAGAGTTTGAACTAAAGATGATTATCTAACCTTATTTGTAAAAGAACTGAGAAATGAAGCCAATTACACTCCTTGTGTAATGACAAAGGAAGAAGTGATAATCGTACAATATTGAGAACTAAGAAATGCGACTAATCGTGCTCGACTCCTAGATTACATACAATGAACAACAAAAGGACACATAACATATGCAATTCACAGAACAAAGAAAGGAGATTAGTCGTGTAAGATTATGAAATAGGAGAGGAGTTCCAATCATAGCACATTTGGAAAAGATATGACATAAAATTTCACAAGGTAAGAACATAAATATGTTTTAATAAGAATGGATTAAAAACCATGCGCTGGACCAATTCCTTGAAGATTTGGAACTAATACATCATCTAATAGCATTTGCAAAAGAATAGAGAAATCAGGGCGATCAAACTTGCTTTACGAGTAAGGAAGAAGTTGCGATCGTTCGATTTTGAGAAGCAACAAATTGACTTACTGTTCTATGTTATGAATCTCAAACACGTGATAAAATATTAGGAGATAATTATGAAACTAGAAAGGTGATCTAATCGACATACATGTTGAAAAGAAAAGAATATCTAATATTGGATATAAGACCCCAATACGTGACTTAGTTAGACTAGATTGAGAACCATGTGTAGGGACCTGTGCACAAAAGATTTAGATCAAATGAATGATCTAATCGCATTCGAAAGGTAACGGAGTCAACTATATTAGCTTAATAACTAAGGAAGACGTGTAATCGTAAGATATTGAGAACTAAGAAAGTCGACTAATCGTAATATATTGTGAGTCGACAAGATAAGAACTCAAAATGAGATTTGATTTGGCCAAATTAAGAACCATGAGTGATAACTATGCATAAAAGAATAAGAACTAAAATATAATATAATGGTTTTGAAGAAATAAGTGAGAAATGAGGCCAAGTATACGTGCTTAATCACAGTGGAATGAGTTGTACTCGTACGATATTGAGAACTAAGAAAAGGGACAAACCGTACAAGATTAAATACTAATAATTCACATTACTTCTCAATATTGTATTTATCACTTCTTCCCTTGTCATTGTATAAGATTGTCTGCTTATGTAATCAGTTCTCTAACAACCCATGATAACAACGTAAAATGTGATTTAATTATGCTAGATTAAGAACCAAGAATCAGTTCAAATTGAAAAAGAGTTTGTACAAAAGATGATTATCAAACCTTATTTGGAAAAGAACTGAGAATTGAAGCCAATTACACACCTTGTGTAATGACAAAGGAAGAAGTGATAATCGTACAATACAGAGAACTAAGAAAATGAATACGACTAATCGTGGTATATAATGAACCACAAAAGGACACATAACATATGCAATTCACAGAACAAAGAAAGGAGATTAGCCGTGTAAGATAATGAAATATGAGAGGAGTTCCAATCATAGCACATTTGGAAAAGATATGAGATCAAATTTCACAAGGTAAGCACATAAATATGTTTTAATGAGAATGGATTAAGAACCATGCGCTGGACCTATTCCTTGAAGATTTAGAACTAATGCATCATCAAATAGCATTTGCAAAAGAATAGAGAAATGCGGCCGATCAAACTTGCTTTACGAGTAAGGAAGAAGTTGCGATCGTTCGATATTGAGAGCCAAGAAATTGACTAACTGGTCTATGTTATGAATCGCAAAAGGAGAAAACATGATAAAATATTAGGGAGATAATTAAGAAACTAGAGAGGTGATCTAATCGACATACATGTTGAAAAGATAAGAATATCTAATAACGGATGATAAGCCCCTAATACGTGACTTAGTTAGAGGTTTATAATCACTAGATTGAGAACCATGTGTGGGACCTGTGCACAAAAGATTTAGATCAAATGAATGATCTAATCTCATTCGAAAGAGAACGGAGGCAACTATATTAGCTTAATATCTAAGGAAGAAGTGTAATAGAAAAATATTGAGAACTAAGAAAGTCGACTAGTCGTAATATATTGTGAGTCGCAAAAGGAGATACAATCAAACAAGGTTGAGAACAAATAAAGGAGAAGTAGTCGTACTAGATTTAAAAAGAACCAAGAGCGGGTCGTATTCATTAAAGATTTATAATTAAGAGATTATCTAATCGTATAAGAAAAAGAACTGAGAAATGAGGCCAGTAATTATCTTGCACAATGATTCAGGAAGAAATCGTAATAGTATGATATTGAGGAGGAAGAAAGGGTCTAATCGTACCATATTGTGACACAATAAAGGAGAACTAATCGTACAGGATTAAGAACTAACAAAGTAGATCGAGTTATAAAAGATTAAAAAATAGAACAGGAGTGATATGTTCTGACAAAAGTAAATCGCGTACCCCAAGATAAGTACTTCAAATGCGATTTGATTTGGCCAAATTAAGAACCATGAGTGATAACTATGCATAAAAGAATAAGAACTAAAATATAATATAATGGTTTTGAAGAAATAAGTGAGAAATGAGGCCAAGTATACGTGCTTAATCACAGTGGCAGGAGTTGTACTCGTACGATATTGAGAACTAAGAAAAGGGACAAACCGTACAAGATTAAATACTAATAACTGAGATCAAGTCGCATAAGATTATGAAACAAGAAAGGAGTTCTCAGCAAAGTACATGTAGAAACGTAATAAGTTCTAACAACCCATGATAACAACGTAAAATGTGATTTAATTATGCTAGATTACGAACCAAGAATCAGTTCAAATTGAAAAAGAGTTTGTACAAAAGATGATTATCAAACCTTATTTGGAAAAGAACTGAGAATTGAAGCCAATTACACACCTTGTGTAATGACAAAGGAAGAAGTGAGAATCGTACACGCATCTTATACAGAGAACTAAGAAAATGCGACTAATCGTGGTATATAATGAACCACAAAAGAACACATAACATATGCAATTCACAGAACAAAGAAAGGAGATTAGCCGTGTAAGATTATGAAATATGAGAGGAGTTCCAATCATAGCACATTTGGAAAAGATATGAGATCAAATTTCACAAGGTAAGCACATAAATATGTTTTAATGTGAATGGATTAAGAACCATGCGCTGGACCTATTCCTTGAAGATTTAGAACTAATGCATCATCAAATAGCATTTGCAAAAGAATAGAGAAATGCGGCCGATCAAACTTGCTTTACGAGTAAGGAAGAAGTTGCGATCGTTCGATATTGAGAGCCAAGAAATTGACTAACTGTTCTAGGTTATGAATCACAAAAGGAGAAAACATGATAAAATATTAGGGAGATAATTAAGAAACTAGAAAGGTGATCCAATCGACATACACGTTGAAAAGATAAGAATATCTAAGAACGGATGATGAGCCCTTTACTAATACGTGACTTAGTTAGACTAGATTGAAAACCATGTGTCGTGCACAAAAGATTTAGATCAAATGAATGATCTAATCGCATTCGAAAGAGAACGGAGGCAACTATATTAGCTTAATATGTAAGGAAGATGTGTAATCGAAAAATATTGAGAACTAAGAAAGTAGGCTAATCGTAATATGTTGTGATTCGCAAAAGGAGATAGAATCAAACAAGGTTGAGAACTAATAAAGGAGAAGTAGTCGTACTAGATTTAAAAAGAACCAAGAGCGGGTCGTATTCATGAAATATGAGAGGAATTCCAATCATAGCACATTTGGAAAAGATATGAGATCAAATTTCACAAGGTAAGCACATAAATATGTTTTAATGTGAATGGATTAAGAACCATGCGCTGGACCTATTCCTTGAAGATTTAGAACTAATGCATCATCAAATAGCATTTGCAAAAGAATAGAGAAATGCGGCCGATCAAACTTGCTTTACGAGTAAGGAAGAAGTGACGTGAATGTCGAATGAGACAGACATACACGTTGAAAAGATAAGAATATCTAAGAACGGATGATGAGCCCCTAATACGTGACTTAGTTAGACTAGATTGAAAACCATGTGTCGTGCACTAAAGATTTAGATCAAATGAATGATCTAATCGCATTCGAAAGAGAACGGAGGCAACTATATTAGCTTAATAACTAAGGAAGAAGTGTAATCGTAAAATATTGAAAACTAAGAAAGTCGACTAATCGAAATATATTGTGAATCCCAAAAGGAGATACAATCAAACAAGGTTGAGAACTAATAAAGGAGAAGTAGTCGTACTAGATTTAAAAGGAACCAAGAGCGGGTCGTATACATATAAGATTTATAATTAAGAGATTATCTAATCGTATAAGAAAAAGAACTGATATTAAGAAATGAGGCCTATTAATTATGCCTGCACAATGATTAAGGAAGAAATCGTAATAGTACGACATTGAGAAGGAAGAAAGCGTCTAATCGTACCATATTATGACACAGTAAAGGATAATAATCGTACAGGATTAAGAACTAACAAAGTAGATCGAGTCATATCAGATTAAGAAATAGAACAGGAGTTCTTACAAAAGTAAATCTCGTAACTCAAGATAAGAACTTAAAATGCGATTTGATTTGGCCAAATTAAGAACCAGGAGTGATAACTATGCATAAAAGAAAAAGAACTAAAATATAATATGATGGTTTTGAAAATATAAGTGAGAAATGAGGCCAAGTATACGTGCTTAATCAATGTGGAAGGAGTTGTACTCCTACGATATTGAGAACTAAGAAAGGGACAAATCGTAAAAGATTAAATACTAATAACTGGGATCAAGTTGCATAAGATTAAGAAACAATAATGGAGTTCTGAACAAAGTCATGTTGAAACATAATAAGTTTCTTCTATCAACTCATGATAACAACGTAAAATGTGATTTAATTATAATAGATTAAGAACCAAGAATCAGTTCAAATTGAAAAAGAGTTTGAACAAAAGATGATTATCTAACCTTATTTGAAAAAGAAATGAGAAATGAAGCCAATTACACACCATGTGTAATGACAAAGGAAGAAGTGATAATCGTACAATATTGAAACTAAGAAATGCGACTAATCGAGCTATACAATGAACAACAAAAGGAGACATAACATATGCAATTTAGAACAAAGAAAGGAGATTAGCCGTGTAAGATTCTAAAAACTTATGATAACAACGTAAAATGTGATTTAATTATGCAACATTAAGAACCAAGAATCAGTTCAAATTGAAAAAGAGTTTGAACAAAAGATGATTATCCAACCTTATTTGAAAAAGAACTGAGAAATGAAGCCAATTAAACACCTTGTGTAATGACAAAGGGAGAAGTGATAATCGTACAATATTGAGAACTAAGAAATTTGATGCCTAATCGTGCTATACAACGAACAACAAAAGGAGACATAACATATGCAATTCAGAACAAAGGAAAGAGATTAGTCGTGTAAGATTATGAAATATGAGAGGAGTTCCAATCATAGCACATTTGGAAAAGATATGAGATCAAATTTCACAAGGTAAGAACATAAATATGTTATAATAAGAATTGATTAAGAACCATGCGCTGGACCTATTCCTTGAAGATGTAGAACTAATACGTCATCTAATAGCATTTGCAAAAGAATAGAGAAATGCGGCTGATCAAATTTGCTTTACGAGTAAGGAAGAAGTTACGATCGTTCGATATTGAGTGCCAAGAAATTGACTAACTGTTCTATGTTACGAATCGCAAAAGGAGAACGAACTAATACATCATCTAATAGCATTTGCAAAAGAATAGAGAAATCAGGGCGATCAAACTTGCTTTACGAGTAAGGAAGAAGTTGCGATCGTTCGATTTTGAGAAGCAACAAATTGACTTACTGTTCTCTTATGTTATGAATCGCAAAAGGAGAACACGTGATAAAATATTAGGGAGATAATTAAGAAACTAGAAAGGTGATCTAATCGACATACATGTTGAAAAGAAAAGAATATCTAATATTGGATATAAGACCCCAATACGTGACTTAGTTAGACTAGATTGAGAACCATGTGTGGGACCTGTGCACGAAAGATTTAGATCAAATGAATGATCTAATCGCATTCGAAAGGTAACGGAGTCAACTATATTAGCTTAATAACTAAGGAAGACGTGTAATCGTAAGATATTGAGAACTAAGAAAGTCGACTAATCGTAATATATTGTGAGTCGCAAAGGGAGATACAATCAACAAGGTTGAGAACAAATAAAGGAGAAGTAGTCGTACTAGATTTAAAAAGAACCAAGAGCGGGTCGTATTCATTAAAGATTCATAATTAAGAGATTATCGAATCGTATAAGAAAAAGAACTGAGAAATGAGGTCTATTAATAATGCCTGCACAATGATTAAGGAAGAAATCGTAAAAGTACGATATTGAGAAGGAAGAAAGGATCTAATCGTACCATATTATGACACAGTAAAGGAGATCTAATCGTACAGGATTAAGAACTAACAAAGTAGATCGAGTATTAATAGATTAAGAAATAGAACAGGTGTTCTTACAAAAGTAAATCTCGTACACCCAAGATAAGAACTCAAAATGCGATTTGATTTGGCCAAATTAAGAACCATGAGTGATAACTATGCATAAAAGAATAAGAACTAAAATATAATATAATGGTTTTGAAGAAATAAGTGAGAAATGAGGCCAAGTATACGTGCTTAATCACAGTGGAAGGAGTTGTACTCGTACGATATTGAGAACTAAGAAAAGGGAACATACAAGATTGTCTCTAATATGAGATCAAGTCGCATAAGATTATGAAACAAGATAGGAGTTCTCAGCAAAGTACATGTAGAAACGTAATAAGTTCATTCTAGATTAAGAACCAAGAATCAGTTCAAACTTTGAAAAAGAGTTTAAACAAAAGATGATTATCTAACCTTATTTGAAAAAGAACTGAGAAATGAAGCCAATTACACACCTTGGGTAATGACAAAGGAAGAAGTGATAATCGTACAATATTGAGAACTAAGAAATGCGACAAATCGTGCTCTACAATGAACAACAAAAGGAGACATAACATATGCAATTCACAGAACAAAGAAAGGAGATTAGTCGTGTAAGATTATGAAATATGAGAGGAATTCCAATCATAGCACATTTGGAAAAGATATGAGATCAAATTTCACAAGGTAAGAACATAAATATGTTTTAATAAGAATGGATTAAGAACCATGCGCTGGACCTATTCCTCAAAGCTTTAGAACTAATACATCATCGAATACCATTTGCAAACGAAGAGAGAAATGAGGCCGATCAAACTTGCTTTACGAGTAAGGAAGAAGTTACGATCGTTTGATATTGAGAAGCAACAAATTGACTAACTGTTCTATGTTATGAATCGCAATACGGCTAATCTCTGTCAAATGAATGATCTAATCGCATTCGAAAGAGAACGGAGGCAACTATATTAGCTTAATATGTAAGGAAGATGTGTAATCAAAAAATATTGAGAACTACGAAAGTAGGCTAATCGTAATATGTTGTGAGTCGCAAAAGGAGATACAATCAAACAAGGTTGAGAACTAATAAAGGAGAAGTAGTCGTACTAGATTTAAAAAGAACCAAGAGTGGGTCCTATTCATTAAAGATTCATAATTAAGAGATTATCTAATCGTATAAGAAAAAGAACTGAGAAATGAGGTCTATTAATTATGCCTGCACAATGATTAAGGAAGAAATCGTAAATTTAGTACGATATTGAGAAGGAAGAAAGGGTCTAATAGTACCTTATTATGACACAGTAAAGGAGATCTAATCGTACAGGATTAAGAACTACAAAGTATATGGCGTCATACCAGATTAAGAAATAGAACAGGAGTTCTTACAAAAGTAAATCTCGTAACTCAAGATAATAACTTAAAATGCGATTTGATTTGGCCAAATTAAGAACCATGAGTGATATCTATGCATAAAAGAATAAGAACTAAAATATAATATGATGGTTTTGAAGAACTAAGTGAGAAATGAGGCCAAGTATACGTGCTTAATCACAGTGGAAGGAGTTGTACTCGTACGATATTGAGAGCTAAGAAAGGGGACAAATCGTACAAGATTAAATACTAATAACTGGGATCAAGTCGCATAAGTTTATGAAACAAGAAAGGAGTTCTGAGCAAAGTACATGTAGAAAGGTAATAAGTTCTAACAACCCATGATAACAACGTAAAATGTGATTTAATTATGCTAGATTTAATCTCCTTTCTTTCAAGGCTGTGTAATGACAAAGGAAGAACTGATAATCGTACAATATTGAGATCTAAGAAATGCGACTAATCGTGCTCTACAATGAACAACAATAGGACACGATAACATACTCCTTCCACTGTGATTATAGCAGATTACGTGGTAAGATTATGAAATAGGAGAGGAGTTCCAATCATAGCACATTTGGAAAAGATATGACATAAAATTTCACAAGGTAAGAACATAAATATGTTTTAATAAGAATGGATTAAAAACCATGCGCTGGACCAATTCCTTGAAGATTTGGAACTAATACATCATCTAATAGCATTTGCAAAAGAATAGAGAAATCAGGGCGATCAAACTTGCTTTACGAGTAAGGAAGAAGTTGCGATCGTTCGATTTTGAGAAGCAACAAATTGACTTAGTCAAGTTACTCTGTTCTATGTTATGAATCGCAAAAGGAGAACACGTGATAAAATATTAGGGAGATAATTAAGAAACTAGAAAGGTGATCTAATCGACATACATGTTGAAAAGAAAAGAATATCTAATATTGGATATAAGACCCCAATACGTGACTTAGTTAGACTAGATTGAGAACCATGTGTGGGACCTGTGCACAAAAGATTTAGATCAAATGAATGATCTAATCGCATTCGAAAGGTAACGGAGTCAACTATATTAGCTTAATAACTAAGGAAGACGTGTAATCGTAAGATATTGAGAACTAAGAAAGTCGACTAATCGTAATATATTGTGAGTCGCAAAGGGAGATACAATCAACAAGGTTGAGAACAAATAAAGGAGAAGTAGTCGTACTAGATTTAAAAAGAACCAAGAGCGGGTCGTATTCATTAAAGATTTATAATTAAGAGATTATCTAATCGTATAAGAAAAAGAACTGAGAAATGAGGCCTATTAATTATGCCTGCACAACCTGCTCTATTTCTTATTATTGATTAAGGAAGAAATCGTAATAGTATGATATTGAGAAGGAAGAAAGGTTCTAATTGTACCATATTATGACACAGTAAAGGAGATCTAATCGTACAGGATTAAGAACTAACAAAGTAGATCGAGTCATTCCAGATTAAGAAATAGAGCAGGAGTTCTTACAAAAGTAAATCTCGTAACCCAAGATAAGAACTCAAAATGAGATTTGATTTGGCCAAATTAAGAACCATGAGTGATAACTATGCATAAAAGAATAAGAACTAAAATATAATATAATGGTTTTGAAGAAATAAGTGAGAAATGAGGCCAAGTATACGTGCTTAATCACAGTGGAATGAGTTGTACTCGTACGATATTGAGAACTAAGAAAAGGGACAAACCGTACAAGATTAAATACTAATAACTGAGATCAAGTCGCATAAGATTATGAAACAAGAAAGGAGTTCTCAGCAAAGTACATGTAGAAACGTAATAAGTTCTAACAACCCATGATAACAACGTCTTAAAATGTGATTTAATTATGCTAGATTAAGAACCAAGAATCAGTTCAAATTGAAAAAGAGTTTGTACAAAAGATGATTATCAAACCTTATTTGGAAAAGAACTGAGAATTGAAGCCAATTACACACCTTGTGTAATGACAAAGGAAGAAGTGATAATCGTACAATATTGAGAACTAAGAAAATGCGACTAATCGTGGTATATAATGAACCACAAAAGGACACATAACATATGCAATTCACAGAACAAAGAAAGGAGATTAGCCGTGTAAGATAATGAAATATGAGAGGAGTTCTTAATCATAGCACATTTGGAAAAGATATGAGATCAAATTTCACAAGGTAAGCACATAAATATGTTTTAATGAGAATGGATTAAGAACCATGCGCTGGACCTATTCCTTGAAGATTTAGAACTAATGCATCATCAAATAGCATTTGCAAAAGAATAGAGAAATGCGGCCGATCAAACTTGCTTTACGAGTAAGGAAGAAGTTGCGATCGCCTTCGATATTGAGAGCCAAGAGATTGACTAACTGGTCTATGTTATGAATCGCAAAAGGAGTTAACATTAAAATAGTCTCTTATCCAGATCGTAATGTGTATAAGAGACAGTATTAGGTGATCTCATCTGTTATTACATGTTGAAATCTTTTCAATATCTATGTGTATAATAAGCCCTTAATACGTGACTTAGTTAGACTAGATTGAGAACCATGTGTGTATAAGAGACAGGTGCACAAAAGATTTAGATCAAATGAATGATCTAATCTCATTCGAAAGAGAACGGAGGCAACTATATTAGCTTAATATCTAAGGTCTCTTATGTAATAGAAAAATATTGAGAACTAAGAAAGTCGACTAGTCGTAATATATTGTGAATCGCAAAAGGAGATACAATCAAACAAGGTTGAGAACAAATAAAGGAGAAGTAGTCGTACTAGATTTAAAAAGAACCAAGAGCGGGTCGTATTCATTAAAGATTTATAATTAAGAGATTATCTAATCGTATAAGAAAAAGAACTATGCTTGAGAAATGAGGCCTGTTAATTATGCCTGCACAATGATTCAGGAAGAAATCGTAATAGTATGATATTGAGGAGGAAGAAAGGGTCTAATCGTACCATATTGTGACACAATAAAGGAGAACTAATCGTACAGGATTAAGAACTAACAAAGTAGATCGAGTTATAAAAGATTAAAAAATAGAACAGGAGTTCACAAAAGTAAATCGCGTACCCCAAGATAAGTACTTCAAATGCGATTTGATTTGGCCAAATTAAGAACCATGAGTGATAACTATGCATAAAAGAATAAGAACTAAAATATAATATAATGGTTTTGAAGAAATAAGTGAGAAATGAGGCCAAGTATACGTGCTTAATCACAGTGGAAGGAGTTGTACTCGTACGATATTGAGAACTAAGAAAAGGGACAAACCGTACAAGATTAAATACTAATAACTGAGATCAAGTCGCATAAGATTATGAAACAAGAAAGGAGTTCTCAGCAAAGTACATGTAGAAACGTAATATTATTAGAGTTCTAACAACCCATGATAACAACGTAAAATGTGATTTAATTATGCTAGATTACGAACCAAGAATCAGTTCAAATTGAAAAAGAGTTTGTACAAAAGATGATTATCAAACCTTATTTGGAAAAGAACTGAGAATTGAAGCCAATTACACACCTTGTGTAATGACAAAGGAAGAAGTGAGAATCGTACAATACAGAGAACTAAGAAAATGCGACTAATCGTGGTATATAATGAACCACAAAAGAACACATAACATATGCAATTCACAGAACAAAGAAAGGAGATTAGCCGTGTAAGATTATGAAATATGAGAGGAGTTCCAATCATAGCACATTTGGAAAAGATATGAGATCAAATTTCACAAGGTAAGCACATAAATATGTTTTAATGTGAATGGATTAAGAACCATGCGCTGGACCTATTCCTTGAAGATTTAGAACTAATGCATCATCAAATAGCATTTGCAAAAGAATAGAGAAATGCGGCCGATCAAACTTGCTTCTCAGTTTACGAGTAAGGAAGAAGTTGCGATCGTTCGATATTGAGAGCCAAGAAATTGACTAACTGTTCTAGGTTATGAATCACAAAAGGAGAAAACATGATAAAATATTAGGGAGATAATTAAGAAACTAGAAAGGTGATCCAATCGACATACACGTTGAAAAGATAAGAATATCTAAGAACGGATGATGAGCCCTAATACGTGACTTAGTTAGACTAGATTGAAAACCATGTGTCGTGCACAAAAGATTTAGATCAAATGAATGATCTAATCGCATTCGAAAGAGAACGGAGGCAACTATATTAGCTTAATATGTAAGGAAGATGTGTAATCGAAAAATATTGAGAACTAAGAAAGTAGGCTAATCGTAATATGTTGTGATTCGCAAAAGGAGATAGAATCAAACAAGGTTGAGAACTAATAAAGGAGAAGTAGTCGTACTAGATTTAAAAAGAACCAAGAGCGGGTCGTATTCATGAAATATGAGAGGAATTCCAATCATAGCATTCATCTTTCATTTTGAAAAGATATGAGATCAAATTTCACAAGTGTAAGCACATAAATATGTTTTAATGTGAATGGATTAAGAACCATGCGCTGGACCTATTCCTTGAAGATTTAGAACTAATGCATCATCAAATAGCATTTGCAAAAGAATAGAGAAATGCGGCCGATCAAACTTGCTTTACGAGTAAGGAAGAAGTTGCGATCGTTCGATATTGAGAGCCAAGAAATTGACTAACTGTTCTAGGTTATGAATCACAAAAGGAGAAAACATGATAAAATATTAGGGAGATAATTAAGAAACTAGAAAGGTGATCCAATCGACATACACGTTGAAAAGATAAGAATATCTAAGAACGGATGATGAGCCCCTAATACGTGACTTAGTTAGACTAGATTGAAAACCATGTGTCGTGCACTAAAGATTTAGATCAAATGAATGATCTAATCGCATTCGAAAGAGAACGGAGGCAACTATATTAGCTTAATAACTAAGGAAGAAGTGTAATCGTAAAAATATTGAAAACTAAGAAAGTCGACTAATCGAAATATATTGTGAATCCCAAAAG
This sequence comes from Cinchona pubescens, assembly GCA_025175665.1. Classification (NCBI taxonomy): domain Eukaryota; kingdom Viridiplantae; phylum Streptophyta; class Magnoliopsida; order Gentianales; family Rubiaceae; genus Cinchona; species Cinchona pubescens. The sequence continues at coordinate 4,811,763 of JANKKI010000232.1, forward strand.
GAGATACAATCAAACAAGGTTGAGAACTAATAAAGGAGAAGTAGTCGTACTAGATTTAAAAGGAACCAAGAGATTAGTATACATTATTTGATCTATAATCTCTGTCTCTTATACACATCGTATAAGTATAAGAACTGAGAATTTAGGCCTATTAATTATGCCTGCACAATGATTAAGGAAGAAATCGTAATAGTACGACATTGAGAAGGAAGAAAGCGTCTAATCGTACCATATTATGACACAGTAAAGGATAATAATCGTACAGGATTAAGAACTAACAAAGTAGATCGAGTCATATCAGATTAAGAAATAGAACAGGAGTTCTTACAAAAGTAAATCTCGTAACTCAAGATAAGAACTTAAAATGCGATTTGATTTGGCCAAATTAAGAACCAGGAGTGATAACTATGCATAAAAGAAAAAGAACTAAAATATAATATGATGGTTTTAAGGAAAATATAAGTGAGAAATGAGGCCAAGTATACGTGCTTAATCAATGTGGAAGGAGTTGTACTCCTACGATATTGAGAACTAAGAAAGGGACAAATCGTAAAAGATTAAATACTAATAACTGGGATCAAGTTGCATAAGATTAAGAAACAATAATGGAGTTCTGAACAAAGTCATGTTGAAACATAATAAGTTCTATCAACTCATGATAACAACGTAAAATGTGATTTAATTATAATAGATTAAGAACCAAGAATCAGTTCAAATTGAAAAAGAGTTTGAACAAAAGATGATTATCTAACCTTATTTGAAAAAGAACTGAGAAATGAAGCCAATTACACACCATGTGTAATGACAAAGGAAGAAGTGATAATCGTACAATATTGAAACTAAGAAATGCGACTAATCGAGCTATACAATGAACAACAAAAGGAGACATAACATATGCAATTTAGAACAAAGAAAGGAGATTAGCCGTGTAAGATTCTATTACTTATGATAATTCAACGTAAAATGTGATTTAATTATTTTGTATTAAGAACCAAGAATCAGTTCAAATTGAAAAAGAGTTTGAACAAAAGATGATTATCCAACCTTATTTGAAAAAGAACTGAGAAATGAAGCCAATTAAACACCTTGTGTAATGACAAAGGGAGAAGTGATAATCGTACAATATTGAGAACTAAGAAATTTGACTAATCGTGCTATACAACGAACAACAAAAGGAGACATAACATATGCAATTCACAGAACAAAGGAAAGAGATTAGTCGTGTAAGATTATGAAATATGAGAGGAGTTCCAATCATAGCACATTTGGAAAAGATATGAGATCAAATTTCACAAGGTAAGAACATAAATATGTTATAATAAGAATTGATTAAGAACCATGCGCTGGACCTATTCCTTGAAGATGTAGAACTAATACGTCATCTAATAGCATTTGCAAAAGAATAGAGAAATGCGGCTGATCAAATTTGCTTTACGAGTAAGGAAGAAGTTACGACCTATTATCGTTCGATATTGAGTGCCAAGAAATTGACTAACTGTTCTATGTTACGAATCGCAAAAGGAGAACACATGATAAAATATTAGGGAGACAATTAAGAAACTAGAAAGGTGATCTAATCGACATACATGTTGAAAAGATAAGAATATCTAATAACAGTTGATAAGCCCCCAATACGATCGTAGTTAGACTAGATTGAGAACCATGTGTGGGACCTGTGCACGAAAGATTTAGATCAAATGAATGATCTAATTGCATTCGAAAGAGAACGGAGGCAACCATATTAGCTTAATAACTAAGGAAGAAATGTAATCGTAAGATATTGAGAACTAAGAAAGTCGACTAATCGTAATATATTGTGAGTCGCAAAAGGAGATACAATCAAACAAGGTTGAGAACTAATAAAGGGGAAGTAGTCGTAGTAGATTTAAAAAGAACCAAGAGCGGGCCGTATTCATTAAAGATTTATAATTAAGAGATTATCTAATCGTATAAGAAAAAGAACTGATTTCCTTATCATTTGAAATGAGGCCTATTAATTATGCCTGCACAATGATTAAGGAATAAATTGTAATAGTACGATATTGAGAAGGAAGAAAGGGTCTATCGTACCATATTTTGACACAGTAAAGGAGATCTAATCGTACAGGATTAAGAACTAACAAAGTAGATCGAGTCATACCAGATTAAGAAATAGAACAGGAGTTATGACAAAAGTAAATCTCGTAACTCAAGATAAGAACTTAAAATGCTATTTGATTTGGCCAAATTAAGAACCATGAGTGATAACAATGCATAAAAGAATAAGAACTAAAATATAATATGATGGTTTTGAAAAAATAAGTGAGAAATGAGGCCAAGTATACGTGTTTAATCACAGTGGAAGGAGTTGTACTTGTACGATATTGAGAACTAAGAAAGGGGACAAATCGTACAAGATTAAATACTAATAACTGGGATCAAGTCGTATAAGATTATGAAACAAGAAACGAGTTCTCAGCAAAGTACATGTAGAAACGTAATATTTCTTACGTTCTAACAACTCATGATAACAACGTAAAACGTGATTTAATTATGCCCGATTAAGAACCAAGAATCAGTTCAAATTGAAAAAGAGTTTGAACAAAAGATGATTATCTAACCTTATTCGTAAAAGAAAACTGAGAAATGAAGCCAATTACACACCTTGTGTAATGACGAAGGTAGAAGTGATAATCGTACAATATTGAGAACTGAGAAATGCGACTAATCGTGCTATGCAATGAACAACAAAAGAAGACATAACATATGCAATTCACAGAACAAAGAAAGGAGATTAGTCGTGTAAGATTATGAAATATGAGAGGAGTTCCAGTCATGGCACATTTGAAAAAGATATGAGATCAAATTTCACAAGGTAAGCACATAAATATGTTTTAATAAGAATGGATTAAGAACCATGCGCTGGACCTATTCTTTGAAGATTTAGAACTAATGCATCATCTAATAGCATTTGCAAAAGAATAGAGAAATGCGGCCGATCAAACTTGCACGTGTTACGAGTAAGGAAGAAGTTGCGATCGTTCGATATTGAGAGCCAAGAAATTGACTAACTGTTCTATGTTATGAATGGCAAAAGGAGAACACATGATAAAATATTAGGGAGACAATTAAGAAACTAGAAAGGTGATCTAATTGACATATATGTTGAAAAGATATGAATATCTAAAAACGGAAGATAAGCCCCTAATACGTGACTTAGTTAGACTAGATTGAGAACCACGCGTGGGACCAGTGCACAAAAGATTTAGATCAAAAGAATTATCTAATCGCGCATTCGAAAGAGAACGGAGGTAACCATATTAGCTTAATAACAAAGGAAGAAGTGTAATCGTAAGATATTGAGAACTAAGAAAGTCGACTAATCGTAATATATTGTGAGTCGCAAAAGGAGATACAATCAAACAAGGTTGAGAACTAATAAATGAGAAGTAGTCGTACTAGATTTAAAAAGAACCAAGAGCGGGTCGTATTGATTAAAGATTTATAATTAAGAGTTTTATTATCTAATCGTATAAGAAAAAGAACTGAGAAATGAGGCCTATTAATTAAGCCTGCACAATGATTAAGGAAGAAATCGTAAAAGTACGATATTGAGAAGAAAGAAAGAGTCTAATCGTACCATATTATGACTCAGTAAAGGAGATCTAATCGTACAGGATTAAGAACTAACAAAGTAGATCGAGTCATACCAGATTGAGAAATAGAACAGGAGTTCTTACAAAAGAAAATCTCGTAACTCAAGATAAGAACTTAAAATGCGATTTGATTTGGCCAAATTAAGAACCATGAGTGATAACAATGCATAAAAGAATAAGAACTAAAATATAATATGATGGTTTTGAAGAAATAAGTGAGAAATGAGGCCAAGTATACGTGCTTAATCACAGTGGAAGGAGTTGTACTCGTACGATATTGAGAACTAACAAAAGGGACAAATCGTACAAGATTAAATACTAATAACTGGGATCAAGTCGCATAAGATTTTGAAACAAGAAAGGAGTTCTCAGGAAAGTACATGTAGAAACGTAATAAGTTCAAACAACTCATGATAACAACGTAAAATGTGATTTAATTATGCTAGATTAAGAGCCAAGAATCAGTTCACATTGAAAAAGAGTTTGAACAAAGGATGATTATCTAACCTTTTTGAAAAAGAACTGAGAAATGAAGCCAATTACACACCTTGTGTAATGACAAAGGGAGAAGTGATAATCGTACAATATTGAGAACTAAGAAATTTGACTAATCGTGCTATACAACGAACAACAAAAGGAGACATAACATATGCAATTCACAGAACAAAGGAAAGAGATTAGTCGTGTAAGATTATGAAATATGAGAGGAGTTCCAATCATAGCACATTTGGAAAAGATATGAGATCAAATTTCACAAGTTAAGAACATAAATATGTTATAATAAGAATTGATTAAGAACCATGCGCTGGACCTATTCCTTGAAGATGTAGAACTAATACATCATCTAATAGCATTTGCAAAAGAATATCTGAGAGAAATGCGGCTGATCAAATTTGCTTTACGAGTAAGGAAGAAGTTACGATCGTTCGATATTGAGTGCCAAGAAATTGACTAACTGTTCTATGTTACGAATCGCAAAAGGAGAACACATGATAAAATATTAGGGAGACAATTAAGAAACTAGAAAGGTGATCTAATCGACATACGTGTTGAAAAGATAAGAATATCTAATAACAGTTGATAAGCCCCCAATATGTGACTTAGTTAGACTAGATTGAGAACCATGCGTGGGACCTGTGCTCAAAAGATTTAGATCAAATGAATGATCTAATTGCATTCGAAAGAGAACGGAGGCAACCATATTAGCTTAATAACTAAGGAAGAAATGTAATCGTAAGATGTTGAGAACTAAGAAAGTCGACTAATCGTAATATATTGTGAGTCGCAAAAGGAGATACAATCAAACAAGGTTGAGAACTAATAAAGGGGAAGTAGTCGTAGTAGATTTAAAAAGAACCAAGAGCGGGCCGTATTCGCATTAAAGATTTATAATTAAGAGATTATCTAATCGTATAAGAAAAAGAACTGAGAAATGAGGTTTATTAATTATGCCTGCACAATGATTAAGGAATAAATTGTAATAGTACGATATTGAGAAGGAAGAAAGGGTCTATCGTACCATATTTTGACACAGTAAAGGAGATCTAATCGTACAGGATTAAGAACTAACAAAGTAGATCGAGTCATAACATATGCAATTCACTGAACAAAGAAAGGAGATTAGTCGTGTAAGATTATGAAATATGAGCGGAGTTCCACTCATAGCACATTTGGAAATGATATGAGATCAAATTTCACAAGGTAAGAACATAAATATGTTTTAATGAGAATGAATTAAGAACCCTGCGCTGGACCTATTCTTTGAAGATTTAGAACTAATACATCATCTTGCATTTGCAAAAGAACAGAGAAATGAGGCCGATAAAACATGCTTTACGAGTAAGGAAGAAGTTGCGATCGTTCAATATTGAGAGCCAAGAACCTTGATTGACTAACTGTTCTATGTTATGAATCGCAAAAGGAGAACACATGATAAAATATTAGGGAGACAATTAAGAAACTAGAAAGGTGATCTAATCGACATACATGTTGAAAAGATAAGAATATCTAATAACGGATGATAAGCCCCTAATGCGTGACTTAGTTAGACTAGATTGAGAACCAAGCGTGGGACCTGTGCACACAAAAGATTTAGATCATATGAATGATCTAATCGCATTCGAAAGAGAACGGTGGCAACTATATTAGCTAAATAACTAAGGAAGAAGTGTAATCGTAAGATATTGAGAACTAAAAAAGTCGACTAATCGTAATATATTGTCATTTTCACAAAGGGAGAAACCAAATCCATTCGACACTTAACGAGCTTCTTAGCACGGTTTGAGAACTCCTCCGGCCAGCTCTTTAACAAGTCCAAAAGCTTCTTTTACCTATCAAAGAAGGCAGCACCTGGTCGCGTTCGGATGATCCAAGCCAAGACGGGTTTCACGTTACCTTTCTCCCACAACTCCCTCCCATTTAATTACTTGGGTTGTCCCATTCACAAAGGCAAAGGACGGCGCACATTCCAGCCATTGATTGAAAAGGTAGCTTCCCGGATTCATGGATGGCAGACGAGGTTCCTCTCTCCAGGAGGACGGTTAATTCTAATCAAGCATGTTCTGAGCAGCATTCCCATCTACCTATTATCGGTTCTCCTTCCCCCAAGATCAGTAATTAAAGAGTTGGAGCGGCAATTTGCAAACTTCTTCTGGGGCAGCTCAAACGAGGTGCTTAAACGACATTGGATCTCATGGGGTAAAGTATGCCAGCCAACCTATTCCAATGGTCTTGGGATTCCACCACTAGAAGATGTGGTACGAGGCTTTAGTATTCTAAGAGGAAGTTTCGAAGGGGCAGCTTTTTGTGGTATTCCAATCTTCAAGGCCGCTACCTTAAGGGTCAACACCCTACCTTGGTCGCTGAATCACCAGGAGATTCACTCTTATGGAAAAGAATGATGGGCGAGTTCGTGATCAGGCAGAGAAGGGCCTGTTATTCCTCATTTGAAACGCTGATTGCTCCTTCTGGTTCGACCCATGGACCAAATACGGACCTCTTTCCCACAAGGTAGAACATGTTTATGATGGGCAGCTCAAGGTTTCCCATGTTTGGGGTTCTAATGGTTGGAATATTTCCTCTTTGGACGAGAGATACTCCATGGAGGAGCTGCAAACCATTGTCGCAATTCTCAATGAAAGATCGATCTTCATGACTGATGAACCAGACCGGATTGTTTGGACCCCTACATCTACTGGCTCCTTTTCACTCTCAACGACATATGCCACAACGGTGCGGACTTTTTCTATCAAATGATTCTTATACAGATCCAATGTGATCTCCATTTTCATGTGAAAATTGCTGAATAGGAGGCTAGTCTCTCAATGATATTTTGATTATAATCGGCTTTTCCTTAGCCTCCAAGTTGCTACTATTGTTGTCATGGAGAGTCCTTGGATCATTCCTTTTTGTGGGCTGCGCTATCTCACGCCAATCTTATACGACATCTTCGAAACTGTCTCTTATACACAATCACACAAGGTGTGTAATGGCTTCTTAGACAAAATATACACATTTGTGTCGTATAAGAACTCGAGTTCCACAATTGGGCTAATCCACAAAATCCTCCCTTGTATAAGATGTTATAACAGACACACATCTAGATGTCCCTAGGAACATGGCTTGTTTGATGGGAAAATAAGTAGTGCTGCACGCATCATTGCCAACATCAACTCATATTTAGTGAATATTTCCTCAATCCACCCCTTCTAAGAGAAAGCATTAGATGAATTGCTTCTCTCACGGGACATTTGCTTTCAACTCTTACAAACAAAACCTAAGAGAATCTTGGCGGTCAAATGGGAATGCCCTCCTCCAGGATGCTTCAAATTAAATGTGGATGGCGCCTCTAAAGGTAATCCGGGAATGGCAGCAGGTGGTGGCGTCATAAGGGATCACAAGGGCCATTGTATACAGGCATTTTTCAAATTGTTATTTTCAGTCTCTTAGCTTGCAAGCAAGGCTAGCACTTGAAGAGGGGCTCAAACTCTGTGACAGGTTGCGGGTTCACCCATTGGAGGTTGAGATTGATTCACTCATCCTTGTCAACACTTTGAATGGTTCGTCGTCACAAATTTGGAGTATTGATGACCAACTCCGTGTCATACAAGGCCTTTGTGTTGCAAAGCAGATTTCATTTAAACATATTTTTAGAGAGTCTAATCAAGTTGCTGATAGATTAGCTAATGAGGGCATTGCAAATTCAATGTATGTTGAATACGAGCACAACACCATTCCTTGCTCTATAAAAGGTATGGTTTGGCTAGATGCTAGGGGCTGCCCTAACCTTCGATATTGTAATAACTCATAAAATAAATAAAAGTTCTGCCCACCTTTTGGGCGTTTGATTAAAAAAGAAGAAGAATGGATTAAGAACCATGCGCTGGACCTATTCCTTGAAGATTTAGAACTAATACATCAATCATCTAATAGCATTTGCAAAAGAACAAAGAAATGAGGCCGATAAAACATGCTTTACGAGTAAGGAAGAAGTTGCGATCGTTCGATATTGAGAGCCAAGAAATTGACTAACTGTTCTATGTTATGAATCGCAAACGGAGAACACATGATAAAATATTAGGGAGACAATTAAGAAACCAGAAAGGTGATCTAATCAACATACAAGTTGAAAAGATAAGAATATCTAATAACGGATGATAAGCCCCTAATACGTGACTTAGTTAGACTAGATTGAGAACCAAGCGTGGGACCTGTACACACAAAAGATTTAGATCATATGAATGATCTAATCGCATTCGAAAGAGAACAGAGGCAACTATATTAGCTAAATAACTAAGGAAGAAGTGTAATCATTAGATATTGAGAACTAAGAAAGTCGACTAATCGTAATATATTGTGAGTCGCAAAAGGAGATAAAATCAAACAAGGTTGAGAACTAATAAAGGAGAAGTAGTCGTACTAGATTTGATAAAAAAAACCAAGAGCTGGTCGTATTCATTAAAGATTTATAATTAAGAGATTATCTAATCGTATAAGAAAAAGAACTTAGAAATGAGGCCTGTTAATTATGCCTGCACAATGAGTAAGGAAGAAATCGTAATAGTACGATATTGAGAAGAAAGAAAGGGTCTAATCGTACTATATTATGACACAGTAAAGGTGAGCTAATCGTACAGGTTTAAGAACTAACAAAGTAGATCGAGTCATATCAGATTAAGAAATAGAACAGGAATTCTTACAAAAGCAAATCTCATAACTCAAGATAAGAACTTAAAATGCGATTTGATTTGGCCAAATTAAGAACCATGAGTGATAACAATGCATAAAAGAATAAGAACTAAAATATAATATGATGGTTTTGAAGAAATAAGTGAGAAATGAGGCCAAGTATACGTGCTTAATCACAGTGGAAGGAATTGTACTCGTACGATATTGAGAACTAAGAAAGGGGACAAATCGTACAAGATGAAATCCTTCTAATAACTGGGATCAAGTCGCATAAGATTAAGAAACATGAAAGGAGTTCTCAGCAAAGTACATAAAGAAACGTAATAAGTTCTAACAACTCATGATAACAACGTAAAATGAGATTTAATTATGCTAGATTAAGAACCAAGAATCAGTTCAAATTGAAAAAGAGTTTGAACAAAAGATGATTATCAAACCTTATTTGGAAAAGAACTGAGAATTGAAGCCAATTACACACCTTGTGTAATGACAAAGGAAGAAGTGATAATCGTACAATATTGAGAACTAAGAAAATGCGACTAATCGTGCTATATAATGAACAACAAAAGGAGACATAACATATGCAATTCGCTGAACAAAGAAAGGAGATTAGTCGTGTAAGATTATGAAATATGAGAGGAGTTCCAATCATAGCACATTTGGAAAAGATATGAGATCAAATTTCACAAGGTAAGAACATAAATATGTTTTAATAAGAATGAAATAATAACCATGCGCTGGACCTATATCAATCCTTGAAGATTTAGAACTAATGCATCATCTGATAGCATTTGCAAAAGAATAGAGAAATGAGGCCGATCAAACTTGCTTTACGAGTAATGAACAAGTTGCGATCGTTCGATATTGAAATCCAAGAAATTGACTAACTGTTCTATGTTATGAATCGCAAAAGGAGAACACATGATAAAATATTAGGGAGATAATTAAGAAACTAGAAAGGTGATCTAATCGATACATGTTGAAAAGATAAGAATATCTAATAACGGATGATAAGCCCCTAATACGTGACTTAGTTACACTGGATTGAGAACCACGTGTGGGACCTGTGCACAAAAGATTTAGATCAAATAAATGATCTAATCGCATTCGAAAGAGAACGGAGGCAACTATGTTAGCTTAATAACTAAGGAAGAAGTGTAGTCGGAGACATAACATATGCAATTCACAGAACAAAGAAAGGAGATTAGTCGTGTAAGATTATAAAATATGAGAGGAGTTCCAATCATAGTACAGACTCATTTGGAAAATATCTGAGATCAAATTACACAAGGTAAGAACATAAATATGTTTTAATAAGAATGGATTAAGAACCACGCGCTGGACCTATTCCTTGAAGATTTAGAACTAATGCATCATCTAAAAGCATTTGCAAAAGAATAGAGAAATGAGGCCGATCAAACTTGCTTTACGAGTAAGGAAGAAGTTACGATCGTTCGATATTGAGAGCCAAGAAATTGACTAACTGTTCTATGTTATGAATCACAAAAAGAGAACACATGATAAAATATTAGGGAGATAATTAATAAACTAGAAAGCTGATCTAATCGACAAACATGTTGAAAAGATAAGAATATCTATTAACGGATGATAAGCCCCTAATACGTGACTTAGTGAGACTAGATTGAGAACCATGTGTGGGACCTGTGCACAAAAGATTTAGATCAAATGAATGATCTAATCGCATTTGAAAGAGAACGGAGGCAACCATATTAGCTTAATAGCTAAGGAAGAAGTGTAATCGTTCTTCTTACTAGGAGATCTAATCGTACAGGATTAAGAACTAACAAAGTAGATCGAGTCATATCAGATTAAGAAATAGAACAGGAGTTCTTATAAAAGTAAATCTCGTAACTCAAGATAAGAACTTAAAATGCTATTTGATTTGGCCAAATTAAGAACCATGAGTGATAACTATGCATCAAAGAATAAGAACTAAAATATAATATGATTGTTTAACCGTACTGAAAAAATAAGTGAGAAATGAGGCCAAGTATACGTGCTTAATCGCAGTGGAAGGAGTTGTACTCGTACGATATTGAGAACTAAGAAAGGGGACAAATCGTACAAGATTAAATACTAATAACTGGGATCAAGTCGCATAAGATTAAGAAACAAGAAAGGAGTTCTCAACAAAGTACATGTAGAAACGTAATAAGTTCTAATAACTCATGATAACAACGTAAAATTTGATTTAATTATGCTAGATTATGAACCAAATTGAAAAAGACTTTGAACAAAAGATGATTATCTAACCTTACTTGAAAAATAACTGAGAAATGAAGCCAATTACACCTTGTATAATGACAAAGGAAGAAGTGATAATCGTACAATATTGAGAAATAAGAAATGCGACTAATCGAGCAACACAATGAACAAGAAAAGGAGATACAACATATGCAATTCAGACAGAAAAAGGAGATTAGTCGTGTAAGATTATGAAATATGAGAGGAGTTCCACTCGTATAATCGCACATTTGGAAAAGATATGAGATCAAATTTCACAAGGTAAGAACATAAATATGTTTTAATAAGACTGGATTAAGAACAATGCGCTGGACCTAAGTTAAAAACGAAACTTTGTTCTCCTCCTTCTTTCTACATTTCTCACTCTAAAAACCAAGACCTTGCAAACTCTTTTGCTTTCTCGGCCATGGCCGATCAGGCTGCCCTTCAACCACTGGTTGAAGGGAAACGAAAAACCTTTGCACAAGAGCTTTAGGATGGCCAAAATTCAGACATTCCTACTCCAAAATTCGATGCACCCCTAAAGGCCCTCCAATCTCACAAAGGCGAACCAGCTGTTTTCTTTTAAAATGATGAAATTCAGCAACTTGCTGCACCATTTCGTTTTACTTTGGTGGGGAACTTTCAGAGGGGGAAACCGAACATGGAGACACTTCGTAAAAGTTTTCACACAATAGGATTCAAAGGTCAGTTCACAGTAAGATATCTTGACTATAAACACGTCCTCATAGCCCCTTCGATTCTCATTGGAGGAGGATTATCTCCATTGCTGGCTGAAGAGAATACATGGTTCTTCAATGGTCATTATATGCGAGTCCTCAAGTGGCACTCACTCTTTACTACTGAGGAGGAACCATCCATAGTCCCTATTTGGATCACTCTCGAGGGACTCCCAGCAATCTTCTTTAATAAGCACGCTATTTTTAGCCTCGCTCAAGCTGTTGGGACCCCTCTCAAATTAGATATGGCAACTGAACAATTTACTCGGCCAAGCGTTGCAAAAGTATGCTTAGAAGTTTACCTCCTGTCCGAACTCCCTTCAAGGGTGTGGTTAGGGGTGGGAAAGGAGGGTATTTGGCAAAGAATCACCTATGAAGATGTACCATCCTACTGTACAAAATGCAAGAAAATTGGTCATGCTATTGAATCATGCAGGGCGGGTGAACTGCTTTTAACCAAACAACCAATGGCTGTAGGTGAAAACATTCAAAATCCAGCAAAAAAGACTACCCAAAAGCGCTAGATTCTGTATGACACCCGTAAAGTATCATGAAGCAGGTCCATCGGGAACGAAGCAAGTAACATCAACTACTCTAGTTGACAAAGGGACGAATATGATCAGCCATGCTCCACTTGATGTTGTCCAATCAACTGTACACACGGTTGCTCCATTACCGGGTGTTTCACACAGTGCAAATGGCATACAAATGCGTGGTAGTTCAGCCCAAAAATAGCCACCAGATGAGGCGGCACCACCACTCGTGGAGGAGCAAACAAACACGGATGAGGGATTATCCCAACAACCTGCAATTCAAAATTCAAATGCCAACAAACATGGAATCACTCCAACAGCCCAGGATAAGGTTAATAATTCAAATCAGGAGATAGATTCTAACCAACACGAGGATATCTTGGAAGATCAAAATTTGAATCCTTCGGCTGGTGGGGCTACCTCGGTTTTGGAGGAGTTACATGATGTTTCGGGTGTCCTAAAGGAAGTTGAATTTCAGCCAAAGCATCCCCAAACTCGAACCTCAAACTAATCTTTCATTGGATGATTCCAACATTTCTCACGGTAAATTAATGGAACAATTACCATGTTACTTTTCTGACAATGACTCTTCTCATGCAAACCATGCAACGATTGAGGAAATTCAGCCATCTCTCCCCACTACACAACACGCCGGTAAGTCCTTGTCCAAAAAGAAAAGGCGGAAAATAATTTATTCCATGCCAAGGCCAATGCGAACTCGGTTGGCTAGAACAATTACCACCTCGCCCTCCACCTCTCAGTGTTAAATGGATAGCATCTTAATATGGAATATTTGGGGGACAGCAAATAAACCTTCGTTGCGTAGGTTGAAATCACTCATCAAACAGCGCCGAATCAATATTCTTGCATTATTGGAACCAATGGTGGATAAAGCTAAAATTTCTTTCTTTGGACAAAAGCTGGGTTTTGAATGTTGGGAATGTAATACAAATGGCAAAATAAGGATTTTTGGCATAGCGAGCTAGGATTAGCTCTCAACTTTTGTTCAGACTAGCCTCTTGCATGTTTCTATTTCTTCTTCTTCTCAAAACACTGTTTTGGCAGCTTCTTTTGTATATGCAAAATGCACGAAATCGGAAAGGAGAGCACTCTGGGAGGATCTCCGTGCCGTACAACCTCAAACTCCTTGGCTGGTTGGAGGTGACTTCAATGTTATCTCAAGTTTCGATGAATACCAAGCTTCTTGCCCGTTAAACCTTGATGCCATGGGTGAATTCAATGATTGTCTTCATGATTGTGGCATGATGGACTTACCTTTCCAAGGTTGTAAATTCACTTGGCGTGGGAATAGGTATGGTACCATGGTATGGAAGCAGCTGGACAGATTTGTATGCAATGCGGAATTCATGGCAGCATTCCAACATATTGGTGTTGAACATCTCCCCAAGACGTTTTCGGACCACTCCCCACACGCTCTCAAAGCTATTCCAGCAATAATACCAAATCCAAAGCCATTTAAATTCCTTAACATGTGGATTAAACACAAGGATTTTTTGCAGGTCGTGGGTAACAATTGGCAATTGGAATGTACTGGTGCCCCTATTTTCATCCTTGCTTCCAAACTTAAAAGACTCAAAGCGGAGCTCAGGAACTGGAGTCATACGGTGTTTGGTAATGTCTTCACAAAGGTGCGTAAGGCTGAACAACAAGTAAAGAGTAAGGAAGAAGCCCTCTTACTAGATCACAGCCAAAGTAACTAGATTGCTTTGGCCCATGCAGAAGCTACTCATATGCGGTGTCTTGCAGAAGAGGAGACCTTTTGGCAGCAAAAAACAGGAATATAGTGGCTAAAAGAGGTGGACCAAAACTCAAAATTTTTCCTCTCCACCCTTCCAGCCAAAAGACAGCGATTACGCATCGCTAGAATCAAAGTAGAGGCCGGGGTTAACTTCTATGAGGAACTCTTGACCGCTAACAACTCTGCAGCCTTAGACCCATCGCTTCTAGACCAGCTCAAGGGCAAAGTCTCGGTTGAGGATAATCAGCACTTATTATCTGAGCTTTCACGTTTGTGCAAGAAGGAACTGAAGGAGGCAATGTTTTCTCTCAATCCAAACAGTGCAGCGGGCATTGATGGCTACAACGGGACCTTCTTTTCCACTTGCTAGGACATTATTCACCATGATCTCTTCCTTGTAGTGCGTGATTTTCTCAAAGGTGCAAAGCTGCCACGCATGTTCACAAGGACCCTTATTGCACTAATTCCAAAAGTAACCAACCCCAACTCCTTTAGTGATTTTTGGCCCATTAGTTTGTGCACTTTTTTTAACAAAATTTGCACTAAAATCATGGCCAATTGCCTTTCCCCCATACGGCCTAAGCTCATTTCTCTCGAACAAGCGGCCTACGTCCAAGGAAGAGACATTGCAGATAACATCCTTCTTGTCCAAGACCTGGTTGATTCTATAGACCGAAAAACAAGGGAAGTGAATATGATCATTAAACTTGACCTCGCCAAGGCTTTTGAAAGGCTTTCTTGGCCTTTCCTTTACGTAATACTTTGGAAGTTTGGATTTGAACCGGACCACTGGATCTCTCTTATACGGCATATATTGGAGGACTGTTGGTTTTCTATTCTCATAAATGGAGCACCCAAAGGATTTTTAAGGTCCTCCAGAGGGGTTTGGCAGGGCGACCCCTTATCACCTTTGCTATTCATCTTAATGCTTGAAACGTTCTCTCAAGGATTGAAGGATCATTTTCAAACAGACCAAATATTGTGCTCTATCATCTCTTACTTGGCTTTTGCAAATGATGTTGTCATCTTCACAAAAGGAGAAATCAAGTCCATCCGAACATGAACTTTATTTCAAGGTTTGAGCTCTCATCCGGGCAGCTCTTTAACAAGTCCAAGTGCTCCTTCTACCTATCAAAAAAGGCACCTCTAGCTCGGGTTCGGTTGATTCAAGCAAAGACCGGCTTTGTTCACAAATCCCTCCCTTTAACCTATTTGGGCTGTCCTATTCAAAAGGTAAAACGAAGACGTAACATCTTCCAATCTAATACTGTCTCTTATACAGTCATGCATCCAGAAGCGGTTCCTCTCACCCGGAGGCCGGTTGATTCTCATCAAGCACATTCTAAGAAGCATCCCAATTCACTTATTGTCAGTACTTTTACCCCCAAAATCAGTACTTAAAGAGTTGGAGTATCAATTTGCTAAATTCTTTTGGGGTTGCTCAGATGGGGTGCTAAAGCGACATTGGATCTCATGGGTTATAGTGTGTCAGCCTATATATTCAAATGGCCTAGGGGTTCCCTCATTTGAGGAGATGGTTCATGGCTTTGGTATCAAACTCTGGTGAAAATTCCAGAAAGGCAAATCCCTGTGGTGTTCTTTCCTTCAAAGTCGTTAAATTAATAGTCAGCATTCCACGTTAATCTCGGCATCACCAGGTGACTCATATAATTGGAAGAGAATGCTGCGAGCTCGTGATGAAGCAGAAAAATGGCTGTTATTTCTCCCACGTAAAGCGGATTGCTCTTTTTGGTTCAACCCATGGATTGAACATGGGCCTTTATCCCACATGGGTTGAACAAGTCTATGATGCACAGCTCAGGGTTTCACATGTTGGGGGTCATAATGGCTGGAACCTTTCTCTTCTGGATGAGAAATACTCTCTAATGAGGAGTTACAAAACATTGCAGCAATTCTTAGCTCAAGACCACTCCTTCTGACCGACGAACCGGACCTCATTGTTTGGACCCTCACATCTAAAGGTTCCTTCCCACTCTCATCCACGTACCCCCCTAAGGAGCGGATACTCTCTCGGCAAATGATTTATGACAAGAGACTCCAGTTGAAGATTTCCATATTCATGTGGAAATTGCTGAATAAATGGCATCCGTTAGATGATATCTTATGGAAAATTGGATTTTTGTTGGCCTCTAAATGCTGGTTTTGTTGTCACGAAGAATCCTTGGAACACCTTTTTGTGGAATGTGAAATATCACGACAAATCTGGTGTTTCTTTGAAGACTGGCTGGAATTGCCTATTGCTCCATCTACGACTATCTTGGATAAGCTAAATGTTTGGCATATGTGGTGGGCTGTTACACCTTCATCCGCAATTGGAGTAGTTCATAAAATACTCCCTTGCATAATATGTTGGTTCTAATGGAAAGCCAAGAACATGGCAGTTTTGGATGGCAACGTTAGTATTGCAACGAGGATTACCGCGGACATTTTCTCTTATTTGGTACCTATCTTTTCAATCCATCCTCTTACAAAGGTATCCACAGCCAATGACATGCTACTGTCACGGGGCATTTGTAATCAACTCATCCAAACCAAACCAAAAAAAGTCCTAGCCGTCAAATGGGACTGCCCTCCATACGGTTTTCTAAAATTAAATGTGGATGGTGCTTCTAAAGGAAACCCAGGAATGGCAGCAGGTGGCGGCATCCTAAGGGATCACAATGGACAATGCATCGGGGCATTTTTTAATGGCTACCAACAACAAAAAAACTTACAAGCTGAGGCATTGGCCTTAGTAGATGGACTTCAGATGTGCATTAGACTGAATGTGCACTCACTGATTGTTGAGATTGATTCCCTTGTATTAGTTAACTCTTTGGTGGGCTCATCGGCATCGATTTGGAGTATTGATTCCCAACTGTGATTCATCAACAGCTTTTGCATTGGGAAAGACATCAATTTCAAGCATGTATATAGGGAAGCTAATCAAGTTGCTGATAGTTTAGCTAATGAAGGCATTTCAAAACCTATGTATGTTGAATATGATCGCTACACCATTCCTTAGACTGTTAAAGGTTTGGTTGGCCTAGATGCTAGGGGCTGCCCTGATATTCGGTTTTCCAATCAATGATCCCATCAATAAATTAGTTCGTTTGCTTTAACCAAAAAAGGAGATTAGTCATGTAAGATTATGAAATATGAGAGGAGTTCCAATCATAGCACATTTGGAAAAGATATGAGATCAAATTTCACAAGATAAGAACATAAATATCTTTTAATAAGAATGGATTAAGAACCATGCGCCGGACCTATTCCTTGAAGATTTAGAACTAATACATCATCTAATAGCATTTGCAAACATCCAAGAATAGAGAAATGAGGCCAATCAAACTTGCTTTACGAGTAAGGAAGAAGTTGCGATTGTTTGATATTGAGAGCCAAGAAATTGACTAACTGTTCTATGTTATGAATCGCAAAAGGAGAACACATGATAAAATATTAGGGAGATAATTAAGAAACTAGAAAGGTGATCTAATCGACAAACATGTTGAAAAGATAAGAATATCTAATAACGAATGATAATCCCCTAATACGTGACGTAGTTAGACTAGATTGAGAACCATGTGTGGGACTGTGCACGAAAGATTTAGATCAAATGAATGATCTAATCGCATTCGAAAGAGAACAGAGGCAACCATATTAGCTTAATAACAGAGGAAGAAGTGTAATCGTAAGATATTGAGAACTAAGAGAGTCGACTAATCGTAATATATTGTGAGTTGCAAAAGGAGATACAATAATCCAACAAGATTGAGAACTAATAAAGGAGAAGTAGTCGTATTAGATTTCAAAAGAACCAAGAGCAGGTCGCCTATATTCATTAAAGATTTATAATTAAGAGATTATCTAATCGTATAAGAAAAAGAACTGAGAAAAGAGGCCTATTAATTATGCCGGCACAATGATTAAGGAAGAAATTGTAATAGTACGATATTGAGAAGAAAGAAATGGTCTAATCGTACTATATTACGACACAGTAAAGGAGATCTAATCATACATGATTAAGAACTAAACAAGTAGATCGAGTCATATCAGATTAAGAAATAGAATAGGAGTTCTTATAAACATAAATCTCGTAACTCAAGATAAGAACTTAAAATGCGATTTGATTTGGCCAAATTAAAAACCATGAGTGATAACTACAAATAAAAGAATAAGAACTAAAATATAATATGATGGCTTTGAAGAAATCAGTGAGAAATGAGGCCAGGTATACGTGTTTAATCACCGTGGAAGGAGTTGTACTCGTACGATATTGAGAACTAAGAAAGGGGACAAATCGTACAAGATTAAATACTAATAACTCGGATGAAGTCGCTATGCATAAGATTAAGAAACAAGAAAGGAGTTCTCAACAAAGTACATGTAGAAACATAATAAGTTCTAATAACTCATGATAACAACGTAAAATGTGAATTAGTTATGCTAGGTTAAGAACCAAGAATTAGTTCAAATGGAAAAAGACTTTGAACAAAAGATGATTATCTAACCTTACTTGAAAAATAACTGAGAAATGAAGCCAATTACACCTTGTATAATGACAAAGGAAGAAGTGATAATCGTACAATATTGAGAAATAAGAAATGCGACTAATCGAGCAACACAATGAACAAGAAAAGGAGATACAACATATGCAATTCAGACAGAAAAAGGAGATTAGTCGTGTAAGATTATGAAATATGAGAGGAGTTCCACTCGTAGCACATTTGGAAAAGATATGAGATCAAATTTCGCAAGGTAAGAACATAAATATGTTTTAAGAAGAATGGATTAAGAACCACGCGCTGGACCTATTCCTTGAAGATTTAGAACTAATACATCATCCTAATAGCATTTGTAAAAGAATAGAGAAATGAGGGCGATCAAACTTGCTTTACGAGTAAGGAAGAAGTTGCGTTCGTTCGATATTGAGAGCCAAGAAATTGACTAACTGTTCTATGTTATGAATCGCAAATGGAGAACACATGATAAATTATTTGGGGGATAATTAAGAAACTAGAAGAGTGAACTAATCGACATACATGTTGAAAAGATAAGAATATCTAATAACGGATGATAAGCCCCTAATACGTGACTTAGTTAGACTAGATTAAGAACCATGTGTGGGACCTCTGCACAAAAGATTTCGATGAAATGAATGACCAAATCGCATTCGAAAGATGATGGAGGCAACCATATTAGCTAAATAGCTAAGGAAAAAGTGTAATCGTAAGATATTAAGAACTAAGAATGTCGAGTAATCGTAATACATTGTGAGTCGCAAAAGGAGATACAACAATCAAACAAGATTGAGAACTAATAAAGGAGAAGTAGTCGTATTAGATTTCAAGAAAAGAACCAAGAGCGGGTCGTATTCATTAAGGATTTTTAATTAAGAGATTATCTAATCGTATAAGAAAAAGAACTGAGAAATGAGGCCTATTAATTATGCCTGCACAATGATTAAGGAAGAAATTGTAATAGTACGATATTGAGAAGAAAGAAAGGTGTAATCGTACTATATTGTTATACAGTAAAAGAGATCTAATCGTACAGGATTAAGAACTGACAAAGTTGATCGAGTCATATCAGATTAAGAAATAGAACAGGAGTTCTTATAAAAGTAAATCTCGTAACTGAAGATAAGAACTTAAAATGCGATTTGATTTGGCCAAATTAAGAACCATGAGTGATAACTATGCATAAAAGAATAAGAACTAAAACATAATATGACGGTTTTGAAGAAATAAGTGAGAAATGAGGCCAATTATACGTGCTTAATCACGGTGGAAGGAGTTGTACTCGTACGATATTGAGAACTAAGATAGGGAACAAATCGTACAAGATTAAATAGTCTAATAACTCGGATCAAGTCGCATAAGATTAAGAAACAAGAAAGTAGGTCTCAACAAAGTACATGTAGAAACATAATAAGTTCTAATAACTCATGATAACGACGTAAAATGTGAATTAGTTATGCTAGGTTAAGAACCAAGAATCAGTTCAAATTGAACAAGACTTTGAATAAAAGATGATTATCTAACCTTACTTGAAAAAGAACTGAGAAATCAAGCCAATTACACCTTGTGTAATGACAAAGGAAGAAGTGATAATCGTACAATATTGAGAACAAAGAAATGCGACTAATCGAGCAATACAATGAACAAGAAAAGGAGATATGACATATGCAATTCAGAACAAAGAAAGGAGATTAGTCGTGTAAGAATATGAAATATGAGAGGAGTTCCAATCGTAGCACATTTGGAAAAGATATGAGATCAAATTTCACAAGGTAAGAACATAAATACGTTTTAATAAGAACGGATTAAGAACCATGCGCGGGACCTATTCCTTCATCTAGATTTAGAACTAATACATCAACATCTAATAGCATTTGCAAAAGAATAGAGAAATGAGGCCGATCAAACTTGCTTTACGAGTAAGGAAGAAGTTGCGTTTGTTCGATATTGAGAGCCAAGAAATTGACTAACTGTTCTATGTTATGAATCGCAAAAGGAGAACACATGATAAAATATTAGGGAGATAATTTAGAAACTGGAAAGGTAATCTAATCGATAAACATGTTGATATGATAAGAATATCTATAAACGGATGAGAAGCTCCAAATACGTGACTTAGTTGCCTAGATTGAGAACCATGTGTGGGACCTGTGCACAAAAGATTTAGATCAAATGAATGATCTAATCGAATTCGAAAGAGAATGGAGGCAACCATATTAGCTTAATAACTGAGGAAGAAGTGTAATCGTAAGATACTGAGAACTAAGAGAGTTGAGTAATCGTAATATATTGTGAGTCGCAAAAGGAGATACAACAATCAAACAAGATTGAGAACTAATTTCTCTAAAAAAGAAGTAGCCGTATTAGATTTCAAAAGAACCAAGAGCGGGTCGAATTCATTAAAGATTTATAATTAAGAGATTATCTAATCGTATAAGAAAAAGAATTGAGAAATGAGGCCTATTAATTATGCCTGCACAATGATTAAGGAAGAAATTGTAATAGTACGATATTGAGAAGAAAGAAAGGGTCTAATCGTACTATATTACGACACAGTAAAGGAGATCTAATCGTACAGGATTAAGAACTAACAAAGTAGATCGAGTCATATCAGATTAAGAAATAGAACAGGAGTTCTTATAAACGTAAATCTCGTAGCTCAAGAGAAAAACTTAAAATGCGATTTGATTTGGCCAAATTAAGAACCATGAGTGATAACTATGCATCAAAGAATAAGAACTAAAATATAATATGACGATTTTGAAGAAATAAGTGAGAAATGAGGCCAGGTATACGTGCTTAATCACAGTGGAAGAAATTGTACTCGTACGATATTGAGAACTAAGAAAGGTTCGGACAAATCGTACAAGATTGAATACTAATAACTGGGATCAAGTCGCATAAGATTAAGAAACAAGAAAGGAGTTCTCAACAAAGTACATGTAGAAAAATAATAAGTTCTAATAACTCATGATAACAACGTAAAATGTGAATTAGTTATGCTAGGTTAAGAACCAAGAATCAGTTCAAATTGAACAAGACTTTGAACAAAAGATGATTATCTAACCTTACTTGAAAAAGAACTGAGAAATGAAGCCAATTACACCTTGTATAATGACAAAGGAAGAAGTGATAATCGTACAATATTGAAACTAAGAAATACGACTAATCGAGCAATACAATGAACAAGAAAAGGAGATATAACATATGCAATTCAGAACAAAGAAAGGAGATTAGTCGTGTAAGATTATGAAATATGAGAGGAGTTCCAATCGTAGCACATTTGGAAAAGATATGAGATCAAATTTCGCAAGGTAAGAACATAAATATGTTTTAACAAGAATGGATTAAGAAGTTCTTTCCATGCGCTGGACCTATTCCTTGAAGATTTAGAACTAATACATCATCTAATAGCATTTGTAAAAGAATAGAGAAATGAGGCCAATCAAACTTAGCTTTACGAGTAAGGAAGAAGTTGTGTTCGTTCGATATTGAGAGCCAAGAAATTGACTAACTGTTCTATGTTATGAATCGCAAATGGAGAATACATGATAAAATATTTTGGGGATAATTAAGAAACTAGAAAGGTGAACTAATCGACATACATGTTGAAAAGATAAGAATATCTGACAACGGATGATAAGCCCCAAATACGTGACTTAGTTAGACTAGATTAGGAACCATGTGTGGGACCTCTGCACCAAAGATTTAGATGAAATGAATGATCTAATCGCATTCGAAAGAGAACGGAGGCAACCATATTAGCTTAATTGGTTCTAAGAAAGAAGTGTAATCGTAATATATTGAGAACTAAGAAAGTCGAGTAATCGTAATATATTGTGAGTCGCAAAAGGAGATACAACAATCTCAGACAAGGTTGAGAACTAATAAAGGAGAAGTAGTCGTATTAGATTTCTAAAGAACCAAGAGCGGGTCGTATTCATTAAAGATTTATAATTAAAAGATTACCTAATCGTATAAGAAAAGGAACTGAGAAATGAGGCCTTTAATTATGCCTGCACAATGATTAAGGAAGAAATTGTAATAGTACGATATTGAGAAGAAAGAAAGGGTCTAATCGCACTATATTACGACACAGTAAAGGAGATCTAATCGTACAGGATTATGATCTAACAAAGTAGATCGAGTCATATCAGATTAAGAAATAGAACAGGAGTTCTAATAAACGTAAATCTCGTAACTCGAGATAAGAACTTAAAATGCGAATTGATTTGGCCCAATTAAGAACCATGAGTGATAACTATGCATATAATAATAAGAACTAAAATATAATATGACGGTTTTGAAGAAATAAGTGAGAAATGAGGCCAGGTATACGTGCTTAATCACAGTGGAAGGAGTTGTACTCGTACAGATATTGAGAACTAAGAAAGGGGACAAATCGTACAAGATTAAATACTAATAACTGGGAGCAAGTCGCATATAAGATTAAGAAACAAGAAAGGAGTTCTCAACAAAGTACATGAAGAAACATAATAAGTTCTAATAACTCATGATAACAACGTAAAATGTGAATTAGTTATGCTAGGTTAAGAACCAAGAATCAGTTCAAATTGAAAAAGACTTTGAACAAAAGATGATTATCTAACCTTACTTGAAAAGAACTGAGAAATGAAGCCAATTACACCTTGTATAATGACAAAGGAAGAAGTGATAATCGTACAATATTGAGAACTAAGAAATGCGACTAATCGAGCAATACAATGAACATGAAAAGGAGATATAACATATGCATTTCAGAACAAAGAAAGGAGATTAGTCGTGTGAGAATATGAAATATGAGAGGAGTTCCAATCGTAGCACATTTGGAAATGATATGAGATCAAATTTCGCAAGGTAAGAACATAAATATGTCGATTTTAACAAGAATGGATTAAGAACCATGCGCTGGACCTATTCCTTGAAGATTTAGAACGATTACATCATCTAATAGCATTTGTAAAAGAATAGAGAAATGAGGCCAATCAAACTTGCTTTACGAGTAAGGAAGAAGTTGTGTTCGTTCGATATTGAGAGCCAAGAAATTGACTAACTGTTCTATGTTATGAATCGCAAATGGAGAACACATGATAAAAAATTTGGGGGATAATTAAGAAACTAGAAAGGTGAACTAATCGACATACATGTTGAAAAGATAAGAATATCTAATAATGGATGATAAGCCCCTAATACTTGACTTAGTTAAACTAGATTAAGAACCCTGTGTGGGACCTCTGCACAAAAGATTTGGATGAAATGAATGTTATAATCGCATTCGAAAGAGAACGGAGGCAACCATATTAGCTTAATAACTAAGGAAGAAGTGCAATCGTAAGATATTGAGAACTAAGAAAGTCGACTAATCGAAACATATTGTGAGATGTGTATCTCGCAAAAGGAGAAACAATCAAACAAGATTGAGAAAACTAGTAAGGGAGAAGTAGTCGTATTAGATTAAAAAAGAACCAAGTGCGGGTCGTATTCACTAAAGATTTATAATTAAGAGATTATCTAATCGTATAAGAAAAAGATCTGAGAAATGAGGCCTATTAATTATGCATGCACAATGATTAAGGAAGAAATTGTAATAGTACGATATTGAGAAGAAAGAAAGGGTCTAATCGTACTATATTATGACACAGTAAAGGAGATCTAATCGTACAGGATTAATAATTAACAAAGTAGATCGAGTCGTATCAGAATAAGAAATAGAACAGGAGTTCTTATAAAAGTAAATCTCGTAACTCAAGATATGAACTTAACGTACAATTTGATTTGGCCAAATGAAGAACCATGAGTGATAACTATGCATAAAAGAATAAGAACTAAAATATAATAGGATGGTTTTGAAGAAATAAGTGAGAAATGAGGCCAAGTATACGTGCTTAATCATTCAGTGGAAGGAGTTGTACTCGTACAATATTGAGAACTAAGAAAGGGGACAAATCGTACAAGATTAAATACTAATAACTGGGATAAAGTCGCATAAGATTAAGAAACAAGAAAGGAGTTCTCAACAAAGTACATGTAGAAACATAATAAGTTCTAATAACTCATGATAACAACGTAAAATTTGAATTAGTTATGCTAGGTTGAGAACCAAGAATCAGTTCAAATTGAAAAAAACTTTGAACAAAAGGTGATTATCTAACCTTACTTGCAAAAGAACTGAGAAATGAAGCAAATTACACCTTGTATAATGACAAAGGAAGAAGTGATAATCGTACAATATTGAGAACTAAGTAATGTGACTAATCGAGCAATACAATGTACAAGAAAATGAGATATAACATATGCAATTCAGAACAAAGAAAGGAGATTAGTCGTGTAAGATTATGAAATATGAGAGGAGTTCCAATCATAGCACATTTGGAAAAGATATGAGATCAAATTTCATTTACGCAAGATAAGAACATAAATATCTTTTAATAAGAATGGATTAAGAACCATGCGCCGGACCTATTCCTTGAAGATTTAGAACTAATACATCATCTAATAGCATTTGCAAAAGAATAGAGAAATGAGGCCAATCAAACTTGCTTTACGAGTAAGGAAGAAGTTGCGTTCGTTCGATATTGCGAGCCAAGAAATTGACTAATTGTTCTATGTTATGAATCGCAAATGGAGAACACATGAAAAATATTTGGGGCATAATTAAAAAACTAGAAAGGTGAACTAATCGACATACATGTTGAAATGATAAGAATATCTAATAACTGATGATAAGCCCCTAATACGTGACTTAGTTAGACTAGATTAAGAACCATGTGTGGGACCTCTGCACAAAATATTTAGATGAAATGAATGATCTAATTGCATTCGAAAGAGAATGGAGGCAACCATATTAGCTTAATAACTAAGGAAGAAGTGTAATCGTAAGATATTGAGAACTAAGAAAGTCGAGTACACGATCGTAATATATTGTGAGTTGCAAAAGGAGATAAAACAATCAAACAAGATTGAGAACTAATAAAGGAGAAGTAGTCTTATTAGATTTCAAAAGAACCAAGAGCGGGTCGTATTCATTAAAGATTTATAATTAAGAGATTATCTAATCGTATAAGAAAAATAACTGAGAAATGAGGCCTATTAATTATGCCTGCACAATGATTAAGGAAGAAATTGTAATAGTACGATATTGAGAAGAAAGAAAGGGTGTAATCGTACTATATTACGGCACAGTAAAGGAGATCTAATCGTACAGGATTAAAACAAACAAAGTAGATCGAGTCAGATTAAGAAATAGAACAGGAGTTCTTATAAACGTAAATCTCGTAACTCGAGAAAAGAACTTAAAATGCTATTTGATTTGGCCAAATTAAGAACCATGAGTGAGAACTATGCATAAAAGAATTAGAACTAAAATATAATATGATGGTTTTGAAGAAATAAGTGAGAAACGAGGCCAGGTATACCAATGCTTAATTACCGTGGAAGGAGTTGTACTCGTACGATATTGAAACTAAGAAAGGGGAAAAATCGTACAAGATTAAATACTAATAACTCGGATAAAGTCGCATAAGATTAAGAAACAAGAAAGGAGTTCTCAACAAAGTACATGTAGAAACATAATAAGTTCAAATAACTCATGATAACAACGTAAAATGTGAATTAGTTATGCTAGGTTAAGAACCAAGAATCAGTTCAAATGGAAAAAGACTTTGAACAAAAGATGATTATCTAACCTTACTTGAAAAAGAACTGAGAAATGAGGCCAATTACACCTTGTATAATGACAAAGGAAGAAGTGATAATCGTACAATATTGAGAACTAAGAAATGCGACTAATCGAGCAATACAATGAATAAGAAAAGCAGATATAACATATGCAATTCAGAACAAAGAAAGGAGATTAGTCGTGTAAGATTATGAAATATGAGAGGAGTTCCAATAGTATCACATTTGGAAAAGATATGTATTAAGATCAAATTTAGCAAGGTAAGAACATAAATATGGTTTAAGAAGAATGGATTAACAAACACGCACTGGACCTATTTCTTGAAGATTTAGAACTAATACATCATCTAATAGCATTTGTAAAAGAATAGAGAAATGAGGGCAATCAAACTTGCTTTACGAGTAAGGAAGAAGTTGCGTTCGTTCGATATTGAGAGCCAAGAAATTGACTAACTGTTCTATGTTATGAATCTCAAATGGAGAACACATGATAAAATATTTGGGGGATAATTAAGAAACTAGAAGGGTGAACCAATCGACATACATGTTGTAAGGATAAGAATATCTAATAACGGATGATAAGCCCCTAATGCGTGACTTAGTTACACTAGATTAAGAACCGTGTGTGGGACCTCTTCACAAAAGATTTAGATGAAATGAATGATCTAATCGCATTCGAATGAGAACGGAGGCAACCATATTAGCTTAATAACTAAGGAAGAAGTGCAATCGTAAGATATTGAGACACTAAGAAAGTCGAGTAATCGTAATATATTGTGAGTCGCAAAAGAAGATACGACAATCAAGCAAGATTGAGAACTAATAAAGGAGAAGTAGTTGGATTAGATTTCAAAAGAACCGAGAGCGGGTCGTATTCATTAATGATTTATAATTAAGAGATTATCTAATCGTATAAGAAAAATAACTGAGAAATGAGGCCTATTAATTATGCCTGCACAATGATTAAGGAAGAAATTGTAGGAGTAAGATATTGAGAAGAAAGAAAGGGTCTAATCGTACTATATTATGACACAGTAAAGGAGATCTAATCGTACAGGATTAAGAACTAACAAAGTAGATCGAGTCATATCAGATTAAGAAATAGAACAGGAGTTCTTATAAACATAAATCTCATAACTCAAGATAAGAACTTAAAATCCGATTTTATTTGGCCAAATTAAGAACCATGAGTGATAACTATGCATAAAAGAATAAGAACTAAAATATAATATGATGGCTTTGAAGAAATCTCAGTGAGAAATCAGGCTAGGTATATGTGCTTAATCATTTGGAAGGATTTGTACCTCGTACTTTATTGAGAACTCCCATTTCTTGGGAAAAATCGTTAAGATTACATACTAATAACTGGGATGAAGTTGCATAAGATTAAAAAACAAGAAAGGAGTTCTTACAAAGTACATGTAGAAACATTATAAGTTCTAATAACTCATGATAACAACGTAAAATGTGAATTAGTTATGCTAGGTTAAGAACCAAGAATCAGTTCATATTGAAAAAGACTTTGAACAAAAGATGATTATCTAACCATACTTGAAAAAGAACTGATGTGTATAAGAGCCAATTACACCTTGTATCTGACAAAGGAAGAAATGATAATCGTACAATTTTGAGAACTAAGAAATGCGACCAATCGAGCAATACAATGAACAACGAAAGGAGATATAACATGCAATTCAGAACAAAGAAAGGAGATTAGTCGTGTAAGATTATGAAATATGAGAGGAGTTCCAATCGAAGTATGCATATTTGGAAAAGATATGAGATCAAATTTCGCAAGGTAAGAACATAAATATGTTTTAACAATAATGGATTAAGAACCATGCGCTGGACCTATTCCTTGAAGATTTAGAACTAATACATCATCTAATAGCATTTGTAAAAGAATAGAGAAATGAGGCCAATCAAACTTGCTTACGAGTAAGGAAGAAGTTACGTTCGTTCGATATTGAGAGCTAAGAAATTGACTAACTGTTCTATGTTATGAATCGCAAAAGGAGAACACATGATAAAATATTTTGGGGATAATTAAGAAACTAGAAAGGTGAACTAATCGACATACATGTTGAAAAGATAAGAATATCTGACAACGGATGATAAGCCCCAAATACGTGACTTAGTTAGACTAGATTAGGAACCATGTGTGGGACCTGTGCACAAAAGATTTAGATCAAATGAATGATCTAATCGCATTCGAAAGAGAACGGACGCAACCATATTAGCTTAATAACTGAGGAAGAAGTGTCATTTATGAATCGTAAGATATTGAGAACTAAGAGAGTCGACTAATCGTAATATATTGTGAGTCGTAAAAGGAGGTACAACATTCAAACAAGATTGAGAGCTAATAAAGGAGAAGTAGTCGTATTAGATTTCAAAAGAACCAAGGGCGGGTCGTATTCATTAATGATTTATAATTAAGAGACTATCTAATCGTATAAGAAATAGAACTGAGAAATGAGGCCTATTCATTATGCCTGCACAATGATTAAGGAAGAAATTGTAATAGTAAGATATTGAGAAGAAAGAAAGGGTCTAATCTTATTATATATATATATTTTTTTTAATTAAACGCCCAAAAGTGGGCAGAACTTTTATTTATTTTATGAGTTATTACAATATCGAAGGTTAGGGCAGCCCCTAGCATCTAGCCAAACCAGACCTTTTATAGAGCAAGGAATGGTGTTGTGCTCGTACTGAACATACATTGGATTTGCAATACCCTCCTTAGCTAATCTATCAGCAACTTGATTAGAGGGACTCTCTAAAAATATGTTTATATGAAATCTGCTTTCCAACACAAAGGCCTTGTATGACACGGAGTTGGTCATCAATACTCCAATTGGTGACGACGAACCATTCAAAGTGTTGACAAGGATGAGTGAATCAATCTCAACCTCCAATGGGTGAACCCGCAACCTGTCACAGAGCTTGAGCCCCTCTTCAAGTGCCATTACCTCTGCTTGCAAATTGGTTTGCTGAAAGTAACCATTTGAAAATGCCCGTATACAATGGCTTTAAGAGACAGCTCCTTTACTGTGTCTCAAAGCCTCCAATGAGTGGGTTGCGCTATCAAAGCCATTTAAATTTGGTACTTGCACCAAACTTGGCGTGAGATAGCGCAACCCACAAAAAGATGATCCAAGGACTCTCCATGACAACAGTAGTAGCACTTGGAGGCTAAGGAAAAGCCGATTGTAATCAAATTATCATCTAGTGGCAGCCTCCTATTCAGCAATTTCCACATGAAAATGGAGATCTTCAGATGGATAAGAGACATGTTCTAGATGTGTATAAGAGACATTGCCTCGTCAACGACGACATGCCACTACCTGTGTCTTAGAGACATCTAGACAGGCCTCATTCAGCACATTCAGCTCCTGGTTCATCACCATGAAGATCGAAGAGACTCTTACTCATTCAGACAATGTGTTTGCTCTCCTCCATGGAGCCATCTAAACGTCCAAAGATCTTCAGCTCTTCCAACTCTTATACACACCCCAAACATGGGAAACCTTGAGCTGCCCATCATACACTGTTCTACCTTGTGGGAAAGAGGTCCGTATTTGGTCCATGGGTCGAACCGAAGGAGCAATCAGCGTTTCGAATAAGGAATAACAGGCCCTTCTCGCCTCATCACGAACTCGCAAAAGGAGAACACATGATAAAATATTAGGGAGATAAGTAAGAAACTAGAAAGGTGATGTAATCGACATACATGTTGAAAAGTTAAGAATATCGAATAACGGATGATGTTTCGAAACTGTCACCAAAGTTTGATCTAAAGCCTCGTACCACATCATTCTAGTGGTGGAATCCCTAGACCATTTGAGAACTCCTCCTGCCAGCTCTTTACCCCATGCGATCCAAAAGCTTCTTTTACCTATCAAAGAAGGCAGCACCTGGGCCGCTCCAACTCTTTAATTACTGATCTTGAGGAAGGAGAACCGATAATAGGTAGATGGGAATGCTGCTCTCAATATCGAACGAACGTAACTTCTTCCTTCCCTTGGAGAGAGGAACCTCGTCTGCCATCCATGAATCCGGGAAGCTACCTTTTCAATTAATGGCTGGAAGATAGTGCGCCGTCCTTTGCCTTTGTGAATGGGACAACCCAAGTAATTAAATGGGAGTGAGTTGTGTGTGAAACCCGTCTTGGCTTGGATCATCCGAACGCGACCAGGTGCTGCCTTCTTTGATAGGTAAAAGAAGCTTTTGGACTTGTTAAAGAGCTGGCCGGAGGAGTTCTCAAACCGTGCTAAGAAGCTCGTTAAGTGTCGAATGGATTTGGTTTCTCCCTTGTGAAAATGACAATATCATCTGCGAAGGCCAAGTGGGAGGTAGTTGGGCATTGTTGCGGGAGTGAGTAAGCTGAAATTTTACCTCGTGAACTTTTGCCTTTAATCCTGTATAAGAGACATGTGTATATGAGACAGCATCAATGGAGCAATGATGAGTACGAAAACCAACATTCCTCCAAAACGTTCTTGATGAGGAAGTCCAATGTTCAGCAAATCCAATCTTGTGTAGAATGGCATATAAGAATGGCCATGAAAGCCTATCAAACGCCTTGGTGAGGTCGAGTTTGATGATCAAATTTCCTCCCCTCGTCTTCCGATCTATGAAATTGGTCATTTCTGCAAGAGAAGAATGTTATCGGCAATGTCCCTCCCTTGAACATAGGCCACTTGTTCGGCTGAAATAATCTTCGGTAGAATGAGGGAAAGTCGGTTGGCCAATATTTTGGTGCAGATTTTGTTGAAGAAAGTGCACAAGCTTATGGGCCGGAAGTCACTAAAAGAATTCGGATTCGCTGTTTTTGGGATAAGAGCAATAAGAGTACTAGTAAACATTCGTATGTGTATAATTGCTCTAATAAACCCCGGTTGTCCTCCTCAGAAACCGTGCATGGGAGGTACTCGGTGAAAGATGGGTCAATTCCAGCCGTGTTATTAGAGGTCAAGAGCTCCTGAAAGAAATTAACCCCTGCCCTTTCAATGAGCTGCAAATTTTCAGTCCATTCCCCATCAATTTTGATCTTGGAGATACGCAATCTTTGTCGTTTAGCTAGGAGGGTGGAGTGGAAGAATTTGGAGTTTTTGTCACCCTCTTTCAGCCATTTCATCCCCGCTTTTTGCTGCCAAAAAGCTTCCTCTTCTGCCAAGCACCTCATGTGGATCGCCTGGGCATGAGCTAAGGCAATTTGGTTACTTTGGACTCTGGTGTACCAAAAGTGCTTCTTCCTTGATTTTGACCTCTTGTTCGGCTTCTTTAACCTTGTCAAAGACATTGCCAAATACCGTGTGACTCAATTCCTGAGTTCGGCTTTTAGCCTTTTGAGTTTTGAAGCAAAAATGGAGATATAGGAGCCATTGCATTGCAGCTGCCAATTGTTGCCTATGACCTGCAAGAAATCTTTGTGTTTAGTCCACATATTAAGAAATTTAAATGGCTTTGGTCCTGAGGTGTTCTCATTGGAGGCTTTGAGACACAGTAAAGGAGATCTAATCGTACAGGAATAAGAACTGACAAAGTAGATCGAGTCATATCAGATTAAGAAATAGAATAGGAGTTCTTATCAACGTAAATCTCGTAACTCCATATCAGAACTTAAAATGCGATTTGATTTGGCCAAATTAAGAACCATGAGTGATAACTACGAATAAAAGAATAAGAACTAAAATATAATATGAGGGCTTTGAAGAAATCAGTGAGAAATGAAGATACCAGGTATACGTGTTTAATCACAGTGGAAGGAGTTGTACTCGTACGATATTGAGAACTAAGAAAGGGGACAAATCGTACAAGATTAAATACTAATAACTGGGATCAAGTCGCATAAGATTAAGAAACAACAAAGGAGTTCTCAACAAAGTACATGTAGAAACATAATAAGTTCTAATAACTCATGATAACAACGTAAAATGTGAATTAGTTATGCTAGGTTAAGAACCAAGAATCAGTTCAAATTGAACTTTGTTTGAACAAAAGATGATTATCTAACATTACTTGAAAAAGAACTGAGAAATGAAGCCAATTACACCTTGTATAATGACAAAGGAAGAAGTGATAACCGTACAATATTGAGAACTAAGAAATGCGACCAATCGAGCAATACAATGAACAAGAAAATGAGATATAACATATGCAATTCAGAACAACGAAAGGAGATTAGTCATGTAAGAATATGAAATATGAGAGGAGTTCCAATCGTAGCATATTTGAGAAAAGATATGAGATCAAATTTCGCAATGTAAGAACATAAATATGTTTTAACAAGAATGGATTAAGAACCATGTGCTGGACCTATTCCTTGAAGATTTCCAACTAATACATCATCTAATAGCATTTGTAAAAGAATAGAGAAATGAGGCCAATCAAACTTGCTTACGAGCAAGGAAGAAGTTGCGTTCGTTCGATATTGAGAGCCAAGAAATTGACTAACTGTTCTATGTTATGAATCTCAAATGGAGAACACATGATAAAATATTTGGGGGATAATTAAGAAACTAGAAAGGTGATCTAATCGACAAACATGATGAAAAGATAAGAATATCTAATAACGGATGATAAGCCCCTAATGCGTGACTTAGTTAGACTAGAATGAGAACCATAGTGTGGGACCTGTGCACAAAAGATTTAGATCAAATTTCTTATCTAATAGCATTCGAATGAGAACGGAGGCAACCATATTAGCTTAATAACTGAGGAAGAAGTGCAATCGTAAGATATTGAGAACTAAGAGAGTCGACTAATCGTAATATATTGTGAGTCGCAAAAGGAGGTACAACAATCAAACAAGATTGAGAGCTAATAAAGGAGAAGTAGTCATATTAGATTTCAAAAGAACCAAGAGCGGGTCGTATTCATTAAAGATTTATAATTAAGAGATTATCTAATCGTATAAGAAAAAGAACTGAGAAATGAGGCCTATTAATTACGGCTGCACAATGATTGACGAAGAAATTGTAATAGTACGATATTGAGAAGAAAGAAAGGGTCTAATCGTACTATATTACGACACAGTAAAGGAGATCTAATCGTACAGGATTAAAAACTAACAAAGTAGATCGAGTCATATCAGATTAAGAAATAGAACAGGAGTTCTTATAAACGTAAATCTCGTAACTCCAGATCAGAACTTAAAATGCGATTTGATTTGGCCAAATTAAGAACCATGAGTGATAACTACGAATAAAAGAATAAGAACTAAAATATAATATGACGGTTTTACGAAGAAATCAGTGAGAAATGAGGCCAGGTATACGTGCTTAATCACAGTGGAAGGAGTTGTTTATTACGATATTGAGAACTAAGAAAGGGGACAAATCGTACAAGATTAAATACTAATAACTGGGATCAAGTCGCATAAGATTAAGAAACAACAAAGGAGTTCTCAACAAAGTACATGTAGAAACATAATAAGTTCTAATAACTCATGATAACAACGTAAAATGTGAATTAGTTATGCTAGGTTAAGAACCAAGAATCAGTTCAAATTGAAAAAGACTTTGAACAAAACATGATTATCTAACCTTACTTGAGGAAAAACTGAGAAATGAAGCCAATTACACCTTGTATAATGACAAAGGAAGAAGTGATAATCGTACAATATTGAGAAATAAGAAATGCGACTAATCGAGCAACACAATGAACAAGAAAATGAGATACAACATATGCAATTCAGACAGAAAAAGGAGATTAGTCGTGTAAGATTATGAAATATGAGAGGAGCGTGTTCCACTCGTAGCACATTTGGAAAAGATATGAGATCAAATTTCGCAAGGTAAGAACATAAATATGTTTTAAGAAGAATGGATTAAGAACCACGCGCTGGACCTATTCCTTGAAGATTTAGAACTAATACATCATCTAATAGCATTTGTAAAAGAATAGAGAAATGAGGCCAATCAAACTTGCTTTACGAGTAAGGAAGAAGTTGCGTTCGTTCGATATTGAGAGCCAAGAAATTGACTAACTGTTCTATGTTATGAATCGCAAAAAGAGAACACATGATAAAATATTAGGGAGATAATTAAGAAACTAGAAAGGTGATCTAATCGACAATCACGTTGAAAAGATAAGAATATCTAATAACGGATGATAAGCCCATAATGCGTGACTTAGTTAGACTAGATTGGGAACCATGTGTGGGACCTGTGCACAAAAAATTTAGATCAAATGAATGATCTAATCGCATTCGAAAGAGAACGGAGGCAACCATATTAGCTTAATAATTGTAAGAAGAAGTGTAATCGTAACATATTGAAAACTAAGAAAGTCGAGTAATCATAATATATTGTGAGTCGAAAAGGAGATACAACAATCAAACAAGATTGGGAACTAATAAAGGTGGAGTAGTCGTATTAGATTTCAAAATAACCAAGAGCGGGTCGTTTTCATTAAAGATTTATAATTAAAAGATTATCTAAGTTCATTCTTAAATGAACTGAGAAATGAGGCTTATTAATTATGCCTGCACCATGCACAGGTCCCACACATGGTAATAGTACGACATTGAGAAGAAAGAAAGGGTCTAATCGTACTATATTACGACACAGTAAAGAAGATCTAATCGTACAGGATTAAAAACTAACAAAGTAGATCGAGTAATATCAGATAAAGAAATAGAACAGGAGTTCTTATCAACGTAGATCTCGTAACTCTAGATAAGAACTTAAAATGCGATTTGATTTGGCCAAATTAAGAACCATGAGTGATAACTATGCATAAAAGAATAATAACTATTAATACGATATTGAGAACTAAGAAAGGGGACAAATCCTACAAGATTAAATACTAATATCGGGGATCAAGTCGCATAAGATTAAGAAACAAGAAAGGAGTTCTCAACAAAGTACATGTAGAAACATAATAAGTTCTAATAACTCATGATAACAACGTAAAATGTGAATTAGTTATGCTAGGTTAAGAACCAAGAATCAGTTCAAATTGAAATAAACTTTGAACAAAAGATGATTATCTAACCTTACTTGAAAAAGAACTGAGAAATGAAGCCAATTACACCTTGTATAATGACAAAGGAAGAAGTGATAACCGTATAATATTGAGAACTAAGAAATGCGACCAATCGAGTCTCAATACAATGAACAATAAAATGAGATATAACATATGCAATTCAGAACAAAGGAAGGAGATTAGTCGTGTAAGAATCAACTGATTATGAAATATGAGAGGAGTTCCAACCGTAGCATATTTGCAAAAGATATGAGATCAAATTTTGCAAGGTAAGAACATAAATATGTTTTAACCAGAATGGATTAAGAACCATGCACTGGACCTATTCCTTGAAGATTTAGAACTAATACATCATCTAATAGCATTTGTAAAAGAATAGAGAAATGAGGCCAATCAAACTTGCTTTACGAGCAAGGAAGAAGTTGCGTTCGTTCGATATTGAGAGCCAAGAAATTGACTAACTGTTCTATGTTATGAATCGCAAAAGGAGAACACATAATAAAATATTAGGGAGATAATTAAGAAACTAGAAAGGTGATCTAATCGACATGTTGTGATGAACAAGATAAGAATATCTAATAACGGATGATAAGCCCACTAATGGTGACTTAGTTAGACTAGATTCAGAACCATGTGTGGGACCTGTGCACAGGTCCCACACCTGTCTCTTATACACATCTAGATGTGTATGAGAACGGAGGCCTTTGGAAGAAGTGCAATCGTAAGATATTGAGAACTCAGAAAGTCGAGTAATCGTAATATATTGTGAGTCGCACAAGGAGATACAACAATCAAACAAAATTGAGAACTAATAAAGGAGAAGTAGTCGTATTAGATTTCAAAAGAACCAAGGGCGGGTCGTATTCATTAATGATTTATAATTAAAAGACTATCTAATCGTATAAGAAAAAGAACTGAGAAATGAGGCCTATTAATTACGGCTGCACAATGATTGACGAAGAAATTGTAATAGTACGATATTGAGAAGAAAGAAAGGGTCTAATCGTACTATATTACGACACAGTAAAGGAGATCTAATCGTACAGGATTAAAAACTAACAAAGTAGATCGAGTCATATCAGATTAAGATATAGAACAGGAGTTCTTATAAACGTAAATCTCGTAACTTGAGAAAAGAACTTAAAATGCGATTTGATTTGGCCAAATTAAGAACCATGAGTGATAACGATTATATGAATAAAAGAATAAGAACTAAAATATAATATGATGGCTTTGAAGAAATCAGTGAGAAATGAGGCCAGGTATATGTGCTTAATCACAGTGGAAGGAGTTGTACTCGTACAATATTGAGAACTAAGAAAGGTGACAAATCGTATAAGATTAAATACTAATAACTGGGATCTAGTCGCATAAGATTAAAAAACAAGAAAGGAGTTCTCAACAAAGTACATGCAGAAACATAATAAGTTCTAATAACTCATGATAACAACATAAAATGTGAATTAGTTATGCTAGGTTAAGAACCAAGAATCAGGTCAAATTGAAAAAGACTTTGAACAAAACATGATTATCTAACCTTACTTGAAAAAGAACTGAGAAATGAAGCCAATTACACCTTGTATAATGACAAAGGAAGAAGTGATAATCGTAAAATATTGAGAACTAAGAAATGTGACTAATTGAGCAATACAATGAACAAGAAAAGGAGATATAACATATGCAATTCAGAACAAAGTAAAGGAGATTAGTCGTGTAGGATTACGAAATATGAGAAGAGTTCCAATCGTATCACATTTGGAAAAGATATGAGATCAAATTTAGCAAGGTAAGAACATAAATATGTTTTAACAAGAATGTATTAAGAACCATGCGCTGGACCTATTCCTTGAAGATTTAGAACTAATACATCATCTAATAGCATTTGTAAAAGAATAGAGAAATGAGGCCAATCAAACTTCCTTTACAAGTAAGGAAGAAGTTGCGTTCGTTCGATATTGAGAGCCAAAAAATTGACTAACTGTTCTATGTTATGAATCTCAAATGGAGAACACATGATAAAATATTTGGGGGATAATTAAGAAACTGGAAGGGTGAACTAATCGACATACATGTTGAAAAGATAAGAATATCTAATAACGGATGATAAGACCCTATTGCGTGACTCAGTTAGACTAGATTAAGAACCGTGTGTGGGACCTCTTCACAAAAGATTTAGATGAAATGAATGATCTAATCGCAGTGTTTTAATATCTGTGATTAGACACATCTATTCTGAGTCGTATATCTGATATGACTTTATTAAATCTAGAACCTTTAGGAGAGTAGTCGTAATGTCATTGTATTGCCCTTATCTGTCTTTTATACACATCTAGATGT
This sequence comes from Cinchona pubescens, assembly GCA_025175665.1. NCBI lineage: Eukaryota > Viridiplantae > Streptophyta > Magnoliopsida > Gentianales > Rubiaceae > Cinchona > Cinchona pubescens. Next base: position 4,849,392 of record JANKKI010000232.1, read on the forward strand.
GTATAAGAGACAGGTTCTCAATATCTTTTACAAATGCTAGATGATGATGTATTAGACAGCATATACTTGGCCTCATTGATTAAGGAAGAAATTCTAATAGTAAGATATTGAGAAGAAAGAAAGGGTCTAATCTTATTATATTACGACACAGTAAAGGAGATCTAATCGTATAGGAATAAGAACTGACAAAGTAGATCGAGTCATATCAGATTAAGAAATAGAACAGGAGTTCTTATCAACGTAAATCTCGTAACTCCAGACAAGAACTTAAAATGCGATTTGATTTGGCCAAAACTCATTTAAAAACCATGAGTGATAACTACGAATAAAAGAATAAGAACTAAAATATAATATGATGGCTTTGAAGAAATCAGTGAGAAATGAGGCCAGGTATATGTGTTTAATCACAGTGGAAGGAGTTGTACTCGTACGATATTGAGAACTAAGAAATGGGAAAAATCGTACAAGATTAAATACTAATAACTGGGATGAAGTTGCATAAGATTAAAAAACAAGAAAGGAGTTCTTAACAAAGTACATGTAGAAACATTATAAGTTCTAATAACTCATGATAACAACGTAAAATGTGAATTAGTTATGCTAGGTTAAGAACCAAGAATCAGTTCATATTGAAAAAGACTTTGAACAAAAGATGATTATCTAACCATACTTGAAAAAGAACTGAGAAATGAAGCCAATTACACCTTGTATAATGACAAAGGAAGAAATGATAATCGTACAATTTTGAGAACTAAGAAATGCGACCAATCGAGCAATACAATGAACAACGAAAGGAGATATATGTCAACATGCAATTCAGAACAAAGAAAGGAGATTAGTCGTGTAAGATTATGAAATATGAGAGGAGTTCCAATCGAAGCATATTTGGAAAAGATATGAGATCAAATTTCGCAAGGTAAGAACATAAATATGTTTTAACAATAATGGATTAAGAACCATGCGCTGGACCTATTCCTTGAAGATTTAGAACTAATACATCATCTAATAGCATTTGTAAAAGAATAGAGAAATGAGGCCAATCAAACTTGCTTACGAGTAAGGAAGAAGTTACGTTCGTTCGATATTGAGAGCCAAGAAATTGACTAACTGTTCTATGTTATGAATCGCAAAAGGAGAACACATGATAAAATATTAGGGAGATAATTAAGAAACTAGAAAAGGGATCTAATCGACAAACATGTTGGAAAGATAAGAATATCTAATAACGGATGATAAACCCTTAATACGTGACTTAGTTAGACTAGATTGAGAACCATGTGTGGGACCTGTGCACAAAAGATTTAGATCAAATGAATGATCTAATCGCATTCGAAAGAGAACGGACGCAACCATATTAGCTTAATAACTGAGGAAGAAGTGTAATCGTAAGATATTGAGAACTAAGAGAGTCGACTAATCGTAATATATTGTGAGTCGTAAAAGGAGGTACAACATTCAAACAAGATTGAGAGCTAATAAAGGAGAAGTAGTCGTATTAGATTTCAAAAGAACCAAGGGCGGGTCGTATTCATTAATGATTTATAATTAAGAGACTATCTAATCGTATAAGAAAAAGAACTGAGAAATGAGGCCTATTCATTATGGCTGCACAATGATTAAGGAAGAAATTGTAATAGTAAGATATTGAGAAGAAAGAAAGGGTCTAATCTTATTATATATATATATTTTTTTTAATTAAACGCCCAAAAGTGGGCAGAACTTTTATTTATTTTATGAGTTATTACAATATCGAAGGTTAGGGCAGCCCCTAGCATCTAGCCAAACCAGACCTTTTATAGAGCAAGGAATNACTTGATTAGACTCTCTAAAAATATGTTTATATGAAATCTGCTTTCCAACACAAAGGCCTTGTATGACACGGAGTTGGTCATCAATACTCCAATTGGTGACGACGAACCATTCAAAGTGTTGACAAGGATGAGTGAATCAATCTCAACCTCCAATGGGTGAACCCGCAACCTGTCACAGAGCTTGAGCCCCTCTTCAAGTGCCATTACCTCTGCTTGCAAATTGGTTTGCTGAAAGTAACCATTTGAAAATGCCCGTATACAATGGCCCTTGTGATCCCTTACACGCCACCACCTGCTGCCATTCCCGGATTACCTTTAGAGGTGCCATCCACATTTAGTTTGAAACATCCTGGAGGAGGGCATTCCCATTTGACCGCCAAGATTCTCTTAGGTTTTGTTTGTAAGAGTTGAAAGCAAATGTCCCGTGAGAGAAGCAATTCTTCACTTATCAACTGTGCTTTCTCTTGTGAAGGGGTGGATTGAGGAGATATTCACTAAATATGAGTTGATGTTGGCAATGATGCGTGCAGCACTACTTGTTTTCCCATCAAACACAGCCATGTTCCTAGCTTTCCATAAGAACCAACATATTATGCAAGGGAGGATTTTGTGGATTAGCCCAATTGTGGAAGAGGGTGCTGCAGCCCACCACCATGAGCTAAGCTTGTCTAAGATGGTCGTTGAAGGTGCAATCATCACCTCTAACCAAGTTTCGAAAAAGTACCAAACTTGGCGTGAGATAGCGCAACCCACAAAAAGATGATCCAAGGACTCTCCATGACAACAGTAGTAGCACTTGGAGGCTAAGGAAAAGCCGATTGTAATCAAATTATCATCTAGTGGCAGCCTCCTATTCAGCAATTTCCACATGAAAATGGAGATCTTCAGATGGAGTCTCCCATCCCAAATCATTTGTCTAGAAAAAGTCCGCACCGTTGTGGCATATGTTGATAGGTTTGAAACTTCCACCAAAGTTTGATACTAAAGCCTCGTACCACATCTTCTAGTGGTGGAATCCCTAGACCATTGGAATAGGTTGTGCTGGCAAACTTTACCCCATGCGATCCAATGTCGTTTTAGCACCTCGTTTGAGCTGCCCCAGAAAAAGTTTGCAAATTGCCGCTCCAACTCTTTAATTACTGATCTTGGGGGAAGGAGAACCGATAATAGGTAGATGGGAATGCTGCTCAGAACATGCTTGATTAGAATTAACCGTCCTCCTGGAGAGAGGAACCTCGCGCCATCCATGAATCCGGACATAGAACAGTTAGTCACATAGAACAGCTAGTCAAGATAGTGCGCCGTCCTTTGCCTTTGTTTAATGGGACAACCCAAGTAATTAGATGGGAGTGAGTTGTGTGTGAAACCCGTCTTGGCTTGGATCATCCGAACGCGACCAGGTGCTGCCTTCTTTGATAGGTAAAAGAAGCTTTTGGACTTGTTAAAGAGCTGGCGGAGGAGTTCTCAAACCGTGCTAAGAAGCTCGTTAAGTGTCGAATGGATTTGGTTTCTCCTTGTGAAAATGTACAATCGCAGATGCGATTGTCACTGTACGGACTGTAAGTCCAATGTTCAGCAAATCCAATCTTGTGTAGAATGGCATATAAGAATGGCCATGAAAGCCTATCAAACGCCTTGGTGAGGTCGAGTTTGATGATCAAATTTCCTCCCCTCGTCTTCCGATCTATGAAATTGGTCATTTCTGCAAGAGAAGAATGTTATCGGCAATGTCCCTCCCTTGAACATAGGCCACTTGTTCGGCTGAAATAATCTTCGGTAGAATGAGGGAAAGTCGGTTGGCCAATATTTTGGTGCAGATTTTGTTGAAGAAATTGCACAAGCTTATTATGTTTCAATGTAATCTCTTTGAACACATCTTTTGCTGTTTCTTGGGATAAGAGCAATAAGAGTACTAGTAAACATTCGTGGCAACTTAGCTCATTCAAGAAAATCTCTCACCGCAAGGAAAATATCATGGTGAATAATGTCCCAGCAGGTAGTGAAGAAAACCCCATTATTGCCATCAATTCCGGCTACTCCATTAGGATTAAGGTTGTCTCTTATCCCTCAGCTCCCCTTCTGACAATTCCTTTAATAAACCCCGGTTGATCTTATCCTCAGAAACCGTGCATGGGAGGTACTCGGTGATAGATGGGTCAATTCCAGCCGTGTTATTAGAGGTCAAGAGCTCCTGAAAGAAATTAACCCCTGCCCTTTCAATGAGCTGCAAATTTTCAGTCCATTCCCATCAATTTTGATCTTGGAGATACGCAATCTTTGTCGTTTAGCTAGGAGGGTGGAGTGGAAGAATTTGGAGTTTTGTCACCCTCTTTCAGCCATTTCATCCCCGCTTTTGCTGCCAATGGCCTGTCTCTTATGTGTATCTAGACTGTTTAGTTCTGGTGTACCAAAAGTGCTTCTTCCTTGATTTTGACCTCTTGTTCGGCTTCTTTAACCTTGTCAAAGACATTGCCAAATACCGTGTGACTCCAATTCCTGAGTTCGGCTTTTAGCCTTTTGAGTTTTGAAGCAAAAATGGAGATATAGGAGCCATTGCATTGCAGCTGCCAATTGTTGCCTATGACCTGCAAGAAATCTTTGTGTTTAGTCCACATATTAAGAAATTTAAATGGCTTTGGTCCTGAGGTGTTCTCATTGGAGGCTTTGAGACACAGTAAAGGAGATCTAATCGTACAGGAATAAGAACTGACAAAGTAGATCGAGTCATATCAGATTAAGAAATAGAATAGGAGTTCTTATCAACGTAAATCTCGTAACTCCATATCAGAACTTAAAATGCGATTTGATTTGGCCAAATTAAGAACCATGAGTGTATTCCGATATTGAGAACTAAGAAAGGGGACAAATCGTACAAGATTAAATACTAATAACTGGGATCAAGTCGCATAAGATTAAGAAACAACAAAGGAGTTCTCAACAAAGTACATGTAGAAACATAATAAGTTCTAATAACTCATGATAACAACGTAAAATGTGAATTAGTTATGAGTCTCATTGTATTTGGCAATCATTTCTCAGACAAGCTTTCATAGACTGATGATTATCTAACATTACTTGAAAAAGAACTGAGAAATGAAGCCAATTACACCTTGTATAATGACAAAGGAAGAAGTGATAACCGTACAATATTGAGAACTAAGAAATGCGACCAATCGAGCAATACAATGAACAAGAAAATGAGATATAACATATGCAATGTTCAGAACAACGAAAGGAGATTAGTCATGTAAGAATATGAAATATGAGAGGAGTTCCAATCGTAGCATATTTGGAAAAGATATGAGATCAAATTTCGCAATGTAAGAACATAAATATGTTTTAACAAGAATGGATTAAGAACCATGTGCTGGACCTATTCCTTGAAGATTTCCAACTAATACATCATCTAATAGCATTTGTAAAAGAATAGAGAAATGAGGCCAATCAAACTTGCTTACGAGCAAGGAAGAAGTTGCGTTCGTTCGATATTGAGAGCCAAGAAATTGACTAACTGTTCTATGTTATGAATCTCAAATGGAGAACACATGATAAAATATTTGGGGGATAATTAAGAAACTAGAAAGGTGATCTAATCGACAAACATGATGAAAAGATAAGAATATCTAATAACGGATGATAAGCCCCTAATGCGTGACTTAGTTAGACTAGATTGAGAACCATGTGTGGGACCTGTGCACAAAAGATTTAGATCAAATGAATTAGAATCTAATAGCATTCGAATGAGAACGGAGGCAACCATATTAGCTTAATAACTGAGGAAGAAGTGCAATCGTAAGATATTGAGAACTAAGAGAGTCGACTAATCGTAATATATTGTGAGTCGCAAAAGGAGGTACAACAATCAAACAAGATTGAGAGCTAATAAAGGAGAAGTAGTCATATTAGATTTCAAAAGAACCAAGAGCGGGTCGTATTCATTAAAGATTTATAATTAAGAGATTATCTAATCGTATAAGAAAAAGAACTGAGAAATGAGGCCTATTAATTACGGCTGCACAATGATTGACGAAGAAATTGTAATAGTACGATATTGAGAAGAAAGAAAGGGTCTAATCGTACTATATTACGACACAGTAAAGGAGATCTAATCGTACAGGAATAAGAACTGACAAAGTAGATCGAGTCATATCAGATTAAGAAATAGAATAGGAGTTCTTATCAACGTAAATCTCGTAACTCCATATCAGAACTTAAAATGCGATTTGATTTACCATTGGCCAAATTAAGAACCATGAGTGATAACTACGAATAAAAGAATAAGAACTAAAATATAATATGAGGGCTTTGAAGAAATCAGTGAGAAATGAAGCCAGGTATACGTGTTTAATCACAGTGGAAGGAGTTGTACTCGTACGATATTGAGAACTAAGAAAGGGACAAATCGTACAAGATTAAATACTAATAACTGGGATCAAGTCGCATAAGATTAAGAAACAACAAAGGAGTTCTCAACAAAGTACATGTAGAAACATAATAAGTTCTAATAACTCATGATAACAACGTAAAATGTGAATTAGTTATGCTAGGTTAAGAACCAAGAATCAGTTCAAATTGAAAAAGACTTTGAACAAAAGATGATTATCTAACATTACTTGAAAAAGAACTGAGAAATGAAGCCAATTACACCTTGTATAATGACAAAGGAAGAAGTGATAACCGTACAATATTGAGAACTAAGAAATGCGACCAATCGAGCAATACAATGAACAAGAAACTCATGAGATATAACATATGCAATTCAGAACAACGAAAGGAGATTAGTCATGTAAGAATATGAAATATGAGAGGAGTTCCAATCGTAGCATATTTGGAAAAGATATGAGATCAAATTTCGCAATGTAAGAACATAAATATGTTTTAACAAGAATGGATTAAGAACCATGTGCTGGACCTATTCCTTGAAGATTTCCAACTAATACATCATCTAATAGCATTTGTAAAAGAATAGAGAAATGAGGCCAATCAAACTTGCTTACGAGCAAGGAAGAAGTTGCGTTCGTTCGATATTGAGAGCCAAGAAATTGACTAACTGTTCTATGTTATGAATCTCAAATGGAGAACACATGATAAAATATTTGGGGGATAATTAAGAAACTAGAAAGGTGATCTAATCGACAAACATGATGAAAAGATAAGAATATCTAATAACGGATGATAAGCCCCTAATGCGTGACTTAGTTAGACTAGATTGAGAACCATGTGTGGGACCTGTGCACAAAGAAGATTTAGATCAAATGAATTATCTAATAGCATTCGAATGAGAACGGAGGCAACCATATTAGCTTAATTTGATTGTTAGTGCAATCGTAAGATATTGAGAACTAAGAGAGTCGACTAATCGTAATATATTGTGAGTCGCAAAAGGAGGTACAACAATCAAACAAGATTGAGAGCTAATAAAGGAGAAGTAGTCATATTAGATTTCAAAAGAACCAATCTAGCGGGTCGTATTCATTAAAGATTTATAATTAAGAGATTATCTAATCGTATAAGACACACGACCTGTCTCTGAGGCCTATTAATTACGGCTGCACAATGATTGACGAAGAAATTGTAATAGTACGATATTGCCTTTAAGAAAGTCTTAATATCGTACTATTAGACCCTTTCTTCAATCATTGTGCAGCAGATTAAAAACTAACAAAGTAGATCGAGTCATATCGACTGTGATCTAATATGACTAGGAGTTCTTATAAACGTAAATCTCGTAACTCCAGATCAGAACTGTAAAATGCGATTTGATTTGGCCAAATTAAGAACCATGAGTGATAACTACGAATAAAAGAATAAGAACTAAAATATAATATGACGGTTTTGAAGAAATCAGTGAGAAATGAGCTTGTATTAGTTCTAAATCTTCAAGGAATAGGTCCGATATTGAGAACTAAGAAAGGGGACAAATCGTACAAGATTAAATACTAATAACTGGGATCAAGTCGCATAAGATTAAGAAACAACAAAGGAGTTCTCAACAAAGTACATGTAGAAACATAATAAGTTCTAATAACTCATGATAACAACGTAAAATGTGAATTAGTTATGCTAGGTTAAGAACCAAGAATCAGTTCAAATTGAAAAGACTTTGAACAAAACATGATTATCTAACCTTACTTGAGGTTTGATTGTTGTATCTCCTTGTGCGATTACACCTTGTATAATGACAAAGGAAGAAGTGATAATCGTACAATATTGAGAAATAAGAAATGCTATTACTAATCGAGCAACACAATATGAACAAGAAAATGAGATACAACATATGCAATTCAGACAGAAAAAGGAGATTAGTCGTGTAAGATTATGAAATATGAGAGCGTTGTTCCACTCGTAGCACATTCAAAATATATTTTATCTGATATCAAGGTAAGAACATAAATATGTTTTAAGAAGAATGGATTAAGAACCACGCGCTGGACCTATTCCTTGAAGATTTAGAACTAATACATCATCTAATAGCATTTGTAAAAGAATAGAGAAATGAGGCCAATCAAACTTGCTTTACGAGTAAGGAAGAAGTTGCGTTCGTTCGATATTGAGAGCCAAGAAATTGACTAACTGTTCTATGTTATGAATCGCAAAAAGAGAACACATGATAAAATATTAGGGAGATAATTAAGAAACTAGAAAGGTGATCTAATCGACAATCACGTTGAAAAGATAAGAATATCTAATAACGGATGATAAGCCCATAATGCGTGACTTAGTTAGACTAGATTGGGAACCATGTGTGGGACCTGACATGCACAAAAAATTTAGATCAAATGAATGATCTAATCGCATTCGAAAGAGAACGGAGGCAACCATATTAGCTTAATAATTGAAGAAGAAGTGTAATCGTAACATATTGAAAACTAAGAAAGTCGAGTAATCATAATATATTGTGAGTCGAAAAGGAGATACAACAATCAAACAAGATTGGGAACTAATAAAGGTGGAGTAGTCGTATTAGATTTCAAAATAACCAAGAGCGGGTCGTTTTCATTAAAGATTTATAATTAAAAGATTATCTAATCGTATAAGAAAATGAACTGAGAAATGAGGCTTATTAATTATGCCTGCACCATTAATAAGGAAGAAATTGTAATAGTACGACATTGAGAAGAAAGAAAGGGTCTAATCGTACTATATTACGACACAGTAAAGAAGATCTAATCGTACAGGATTAAAAACTAACAAAGTAGATCGAGTAATATCAGATAAAGAAATAGAACAGGAGTTCTTATCAACGTAGATCTCGTAACTCTACGATAAGAACTTAAAATGCGATTTGATTTGGCCAAATTAAGAACCATGAGTGATAACTATGCATAAAAGAATAATAACTAAAATATAATATGATGATTTTGAAGAAATAAGTGAAAAATGAGGCCAGGTATACGTGCTTAATCACCGTGGAAGGAGTTGTACTCGTACGATATTGAGAACTAAGAAAGGGGACAAATCCTACAAGATTAAATACTAATATCGGGGATCAAGTCGCATAAGATTAAGAAACAAGAAAGGAGTTCTCAACAAAGTACATGTAGAAACATAATAAGTTCTAATAACTCATGATAACAACGTAAAATGTGAATTAGTTATGCTAGGTTAAGAACCAAGAATCAGTTCAAATTGAAATAAACTTTGAACAAAAGATGATTATCTAACCTTACTTGAAAAAGAACTGAGAAATGAAGCCAATTACACCTTGTATAATGACAAAGGAAGAAGTGATAACCGTATAATATTGAGAACTAAGAAATGCGACCAGAGCATATCGAGCAATACAATGAACAATAAAATGAGATATAACATATGCAATTCAGAACAAAGGAAGGAGATTAGTCGTGTAAGATTATGAAATATGAGAGGAGTTCCAACCGTAGCATATTTGCAAAAGATATGAGATCAAATTTTGCAAGGTAAGAACATAAATATGTTTTAACCAGAATGGATTAAGAACCATGCACTGGACCTATTCCTTGAAGATTTAGAACTAATACATCATCTAATAGCATTTGTAAAAGAATAGAGAAATGAGGCCAATCAAACTTGCTTTACGAGCAAGGAAGAAGTTGCGTTCGTTCGATATTGAGAGCCAAGAAATTGACTAACTGTTCTATGTTATGAATCGCAAAAGGAGAACACATAATAAAATATTAGGGAGATAATTAAGAAACTAGAAAGGTGATCTAATCGACAAACATGATGAAAAGATAAGAATATCTAATAACGGATGATAAGCCCCTAATGCGTGACTTAGTTAGACTAGATTCCGAGAACCATGTGTGGGACCTGTGCACAAAAGATTTAGATCAAATGAATTATCTAATAGCATTCGAATGAGAACGGAGGCAACCATATTAGCTTAATAACTGAGGAAGAAGTGCAATCGTAAGATATTGAGAACTCAGAAAGTCGAGTAATCGTAATATATTGTGAGTCGCACAAGGAGATACAACAATCAAACAAAATTGAGAACTAATAAAGGAGAAGTAGTCGTATTAGATTTCAAAAGAACCAAGGGCGGGTCGTATTCATTAATGATTTATAATTAAAAGACTATCTAATCGTATAAGAAAAAGAACTGAGAAATGAGGCCTATTAATTACGGCTGCACAATGATTGACGAAGAAATTGTAATAGTACGATATTGAGAAGAAAGAAAGGGTCTAATCGTACTATATTACGACACATAAAGGAGATCTAATCGTACAGGATTAAAAACTAACAAAGTAGATCGAGTCATATCAGATTAAGAAATAGAACAGGAGTTCTTATAATCGCAACGTAAATCTCGTAACTTGAGAAAAGAACTTAAAATGCGATTTGATTTGGCCAAATTAAGAACCATGAGTGATAACTATGAATAAAAGAATAAGAACTAAAATATAATATGATGGCTTTGAAGAAATCAGTGAGAAATGAGGCCAGGTATATGTGCTTAATCACAGTGGAAGGAGTTGTACTCGTACAATATTGAGAACTAAGAAAGGTGACAAATCGTATAAGATTAAATACTAATAACTGGGATCTAGTCGCATAAGATTAAAAAACAAGAAAGGAGTTCTCAACAAAGTACATGCAGAAACATAATAAGTTCTAATAACTCATGATAACAACATAAAATGTGAATTAGTTATGCTAGGTTAAGAACCAAGAATCAGTCAAATTGAAAAGACTTTGAACAAAACATGATTATCTAACCTTACTTGAAAAAGAACTGAGAAATGAAGCCAATTACACCTTGTATAATGACAAAGGAAGAAGTGATAATCGTAAAATATTGAGAAGACTAAGAAATGTGACTAATTGAGCAATACAATGAACAAGAAAAGGAGATATAACATATGCAATTCAGAACAAAGAAAGGAGATTAGTCGTGTAGGATTACGAAATATGAGAAGAGTTCCAATCGTATCACATTTGGAAAAGATATGAGATCAAATTTAGCAAGGTAAGAACATAAATATGTTTTAACAAGAATGTATTAAGAACCATGCGCTGGACCTATTCCTTGAAGATTTAGAACTAATACATCATCTAATAGCATTTGTAAAAGAATAGAGAAATGAGGCCAATCAAACTTCCTTTACAAGTAAGGAAGAAGTTGCGTTCGTTCGATATTGAGAGCCAAAAAATTGACTAACTGTTCTATGTTATGAATCTCAAATGGAGAACACATGATAAAATATTTGGGGGATAATTAAGAAACTGGAAGGGTGAACTAATCGACATACATGTTGAAAAGATAAGAATATCTAATAACGGATGATAAGACCCTATTGCGTGACTCATGTTAGTTAGACTAGATTAAGAACCGTGTGTGGGACCTCTTCACAAAAGATTTAGATGAAATGAATGATCTAATCGCATTCGAATGAGAACGGAGGCAACCATATTAGCTTAATAACTAAGGAAGAAGTGCAATCGTAAGATATTGAGAACTCAGAAAGTCGAGTAATCGTAATATATTGTGAGTCGCACAAGGAGATACAACAATCAAACAAAATTGAGAACTAATAAAGGAGAAGTAGTCGTATTAGATTTCAAAAGAACCAAGGGCGGGTCGTATTCATTAATGATTTATAATTAAAAGACTATCTAATCGTATAAGAAAAAGAACTGAGAAATGAGGCCTATTAATTATGCCTGCACAATGATTAAGGAAGAAATTGTAATAGTAAGATATTGAGAAGAAAGAAAGGGTCTAATCTTATTATATTACGACACAGTAAAGGAGATCTAATCGTATAGGAATAAGAACTGACAAAGTAGATCGAGTCATATCAGATTAAGAAATAGAGATACATCTAGACAGGAGTTCTTATCAACGTAAATCTCGTAACTCCAGACAAGAACTTAAAATGCGATTTGATAAGGCCAAATTAAAAACCATGAGTGATAACTACGAATAAAAGAATAAGAACTAAAATATAATATGATGGCTTTGAAGAAATCAGTGAGAAATGAGGCCAGGTATATGTGTTTAATCACCGTGGAAGGAGTTGTACTCGTACGATATTGAGAACTAAGAAAGGGGACAAATCGTACAAGATTAAATACTAAGAACTCGGATGAAGTCGCATAAGATTAAGAAACAAGAAAGGAGTTCTCAACAAAGTACATGTAGAAACATAATAAGTTCTAATAACTCATGATAACAACGTAAAATGTGAATTAGTTATGCTAGGTTAAGAACCAAGAATTAGTTCAAATGGAAAAAGACTTTGAACAAAAGATGATTATCTAACCTTACTTGAAAAATAACTGAGAAATGAAGCCAATTACACCTTGTATAATGACAAAGGAAGAAGTGACTTAATCGTACAATATTGAGAAATAAGAAATGCGACTAATCGAGCAACACAATGAACAAGAAAAGGAGATACAACATATGCAATTCAGACAGAAAAAGGAGATTAGTCGTGTAAGATTATGAAATATGAGAGGAGTTCCACTCGTATCACATTTGGAAAAGATATGAGATCAAATTTCGCAAGGTAAGAACATAAATATGTTTTAAGAAGAATGGATTAAGAACCACGTGCTGGACCTATTCCTTGAAGATTTAGAACTAATACATCATCTAATAGCATTTGTAAAAGAATAGAGAAATGAGGGCAATCAAACTTGCTTTACGAGTAAGGAAGAAGTTGCGTTCGTTCGATATTGAGAGCCAAGAAATTGACTAACTGTTCTATGTTATGAATCTCAAATGGAGAACACATGATAAATTATTTGGGGGATAATTAAGAAACTAGAAGGGTGAACTAATCGACATACATGTTGAAAAGATAAGAATATCTAATAACGGATGATAGATAGCCCCTAATGCGTGACTTAGTGAGACTAGATTAAGAACCGTGTGCGGGACCTCTGCACGAAAGATTTAGATGAAATGAATGATCTAATCGCATTCGAAAGAGAATGGAGGCAACCATATTAGCTTAATAACTAAGGAAGAATTGTAATCGTAAGATATTGAAAACTAAGAAAGTCGAGTAATCATAATATATTGTGAGTCGAAAAGATACAACAATCAAACAAGATTGGGAACTAATAAAGGTGAAGTAGTCGTATTAGATTTCAAAATAACCAAGAGCGGGTCGTATTCATTAAAGATTTATAATTAAAAGATTATCTAATCGTATAAGAAAATGAACTGAGAAATGAGGCTTACTAATTATGCCTGCACCATTAATAAGGAAGAAATTGTAATAGTACGACATTGAGAAGAAAGAAAGGGTCTAATCGTACTATATTACGACACAGTAAAGGAGATCTAATCGAACAGGATTAAGAACTAACAAAGTAGATCGAGTCATATCTCACAGATTAAGATATAGAATAGGAGTTCTTATAAACGTAAATCTCGTAACTCGAGAAAAGAACTTAAAATGCGATTTGATTTGGCCAAATTAAGAACCATGAGTGATAACTATGCATAAAAGAATAAGAACTAAAATATATTACGATTACACTTCTTCCTTAGTTATTAAGCTAATACAGTTGCCTCCGTTCTCTTTCGAATGCGATTAGATCATTCATTTGATCTAAATCTTCTGTGCACAGGTGCCACACATGGTTCTCAATCTAGTCTAGCTAAGTCACGTATTAGGGGCTTATCGTCCGTTATTAGATATTCTTATCTTTTCAACACGTATGTCGATTTGATCACCTTTCTAGTTTCTTAATTATTTCCCTAATATTTTATCATGTGTTCTCCTTTTGCAATTCATAGAATAGTTACTCAATTTCTTGGGTTTCAATATCGAACGATCGCAACTTCTTCCTTACTCGTAAAGCAAATTTGATTGGTCTCATTTCCCTATTCTTTGAGAATTGCACATGCTATTAGATGATGTATTAGTTCTAAATCTTCAAGGAATAGGTCCAGCCGCAAGGTTCTTAAACCATTCTTATTAAAACATATTTATGTTCTTACCTTGTGAAATTTGATCTCGTATCTTTTCCAAATGTGCTATGATTGGAACTCCTCTCGTATTTCATAATCTTACATAGACTAATCTCCTTTCTTTGTTCTGAATTGCATATGTTATGTCTCCTTTTGTTGTTCACTGTATAGCTCGATCTAGTAGCATTTATCAGTTCTCAAAATTGTACGATTATCATTTCTTATAAGATTCATTATACAAGGTGTAATTGGCTTCATTTTCTCAGTTCTTTTTAAATAAGGTTAGATAATCATCTTTTGTTCAAAGTCTTTTTCAATTTGAACTGATTCTTGGTTCTTAATCTAGCATAATTAAATCACATTTTACGTTGTTATCATGAGTTATTAGAACTTATTTTGTTTCTACATGTACTTTGTTGAGAACTCTTTTCATATCTATTTTCTTAATCTTATGCGACTTGATCCCAGTTATTAGTATTTAATCTTGTACGATTTGTCCCCTTTCTTAGTTTTCAATATCGTACGAGTACAACTCCTTCCACTGTGATTTTGCACGTGTACAAGGCCTAATTTCAAACTTATTTCTTCGAAACCATCATATTATATTTTAGTTCTTATTCTTGTATGCATTTATCACTCATGGTTCTTAATTTGGCCAAATCAAATCACATTTTAAGTTCTTATCTTGAGTTACGAGATTTACTTTTATAAGAACTCCTGTTCTATTTCTTAATCGGATATGACTCGATCTACTTTGTTAGTTCTTAATCCTGTACGATTAGATCTCTCCTTTACTGTGTCATAATATAGTACGATTAGACCCTTTCTTTCTTCTCAATATCGTACTATTATGATTTCTTCCTTAATCATTGTGCAGGCATAATTATTAGGCCTAATTTCTTAGTTCTTTATCTTATACGATTAGATAATCTCTTAATGTTTATAAATCTTTAATAAATACGGACCCGCCCTTGGTTCTTTTTGAATCTACTTCTCCTTTATTAGTTCTCAATCTTGTTTGATTGTTGTATCTCCTTTTGCGACTCACAATATATTACGATTAGTAGAATTTCTTAGTTCTCAATATATTACGATTACACTTCTTCCTTAGTTATTAAGCTAATACAGTTGCCTCCATTCTCTTTCGAATGCGATTAGATCATTCATTTGATCTAAATCTTCTGTGCACAGGTGCCACACATGGTTCTCAATCTAGTCCAGCTAAGTCACGTATTTGGGCTTATCGTCCGTTATTAGATATTCTTATCTTTTCAACACATATGTCGATTTGATCACCTTTCTAGTTTCTTAATTATCTCCCTAATATTTTATCATGTGTTCTCCTTTTGCAATTCATAGAACTGTTAGTCAATTTCTTGGGTTTCAATATCGAACGATCGCAACTTCTTCCTTACTCGTAAAGCAAATTTGATTGGCCTCATTAAACATATCTCTATTCTTTTGCACATGCTATTAGATGATGTATTAGTTCTAAATCTTCAAGGAATAGGTCCAGCCGCAAGGTTCTTAAACCATTCTTATTAAAACATATTTATGTTCTTACCTTGTGAAATTTGATCTCGTATCTTTTCCAATTGTGCTATGATTGGAACTCCTCTCGTATTTCATAATCTTACACGACTAATCTCCTTTCTTTGTTCTGAATTGCATATGTTATGTCTTCTTTTGTTGTTCACTGTATAGCTCGATTAGTAGCATTTCTCAGTTCTCAAAATTGTACGATTATCACTTCTTCCTTTGTCATTATACAAGGTGTAATTGGCTTCATTTTTCTCAGTTCTTTTTTAAATAAGGTTAGATAATCATCTTTTGTTCAAAGTCTTTTTCAATTAGAACTGATTCTTGGTTCTTAATCTAGCATAATTAAATCACATTTTACGTTGTTATCATGAGTTATTAGAACTTATTATGTTTCTACGTGTACTTTGTTGAGAAGACAGAACTCCTTTCTTGTTTCTTAATCTTATGCGACTTGATCCCAGTTATTAGTATTTAATCTTGTACGATTTGTCCCCTTTCTCAGTTCTCAATATCGTACGAGTACAACTCCTTCCACTGTGATTAAGCACGTGTATTTGGCCTCATTTCTCACTTATTTCTTCGAAACCAGCATATTATATTTTAGTTCTTATTTTTTATGCATAGTTATCACTCACGGTTCTTAATTTGGCCAAATCGAATCGCATTTTAAGTTCTTATCTTGAGTTACGAGATTTACTTTTATAAGAACTCCTGTTCTATTTCATAATCTGATATGACTCGATCAACTTTGTTAAGTTCGTAAGATTGAGAACTAATAAAGGAAGAAGTAGATTCTTGTGTCATCAAAGATAGTACGATTAGACCCTTTCTTTCTTCTCAATATCGTACTATTATGATTTCTTCCTTAATCATTGTGCAGGCATAATTATTAGGCCTAATTTCTTAGTTCTTTATCTTATACGATTAGATAATCTTTCTTAATTATAAATCTTTAATAAATACGGACCCGCCCTTGGTTCTTTTTGAATCTACTTCTCCTTTATTAGTTCTCAATCTTGTTTGATTGTTGTATCTCCTTTTGCGACCCACAATATATTACGATTAGTCGACTTTCTTAGTTCTCAATATCTTACGATTACACTTCTTCCTTAGTTATTAAGCTAATAGTGTTGCCTGTGATCTAATCGACTGAGCTTAAGATTGAGAACTAATAATCTAGAATAGAGACACAGGTGCCATACATCGTCTTCAATCTAGACATAAATAAGTCAGAGTCTTAGGAGACATATCTAAATGTGTATTAGATATTCTTACCTTTTCAACACGTATGTCGATTAGATCAGATTCTGGTTACTTAATTATCTCCCTAATATTTTATCATGTGTTCTCCTTTTGCGATTCACAGAACAGTTAGTCCATTTCTTGGGTTTCAATATCGAACGATCGCAACTTCTTCCTTACTCGTAAAGCAAGTTTGATTGGCCTCACATTTCTCTATTCTTTTTCAAATGCTATTAGATGATGTATTAGTTCTAAATCTTCAAGGAATAGGTCCAGCCGCAAGGTTGTTAATCCATTCTTATCAAAACATATTTATGTTCTTACCTTTTGAAATTTGATCTCGTATCTTTTCCAAATGTGCTATGATTGGAACTCCTCTCCTATTTGATAATCTTACACGACTAATCTCCTTTCTTTGTTCTGAATTGCATATGTTATGTCTCCTTTTGTTGTTCACTGTATAGCTCGATTAGTCGCATTTCTCAGTTCTCAATATTGTACGATTATCACTTCTTCCTTTGTCATTATACAAGGTGTAATTGGCTTCATTTCTCAGTTCTTTTTTAAATAAGGTTAGATAATCATCTTTTGTTAAAAGTCTTTTTCAATTTGAACGGATTCTTGGTTCTTAATCTAGCATAATGAAATCACATTTTACGTTGTTATCATGAGTTATTAGAACTTATTATGTTTCTACGTGTACTTTGTTGAGAACTCCTTTCTTGTTTCTTAATCTTATGCGACTTGATCCCAGTTATTAGTATTTAATCTTGTACGATTTGTCCCCTTTCTCAGTTCTCAATATCGTACGAGTACAACTCCTTCCACTGTGATTAAGCACGTGTACTTGGCCTCATTTCTCACTTATTTCTTCGAAACCAGCATATTATATTTTAGTTCTTATTTTTTATGCATTGTTATCACTCACGGTTCTTAATTTGGCCAAATCGAATCGCATTTTAAGTTCTTATCTTGAGTTACGAGATTTCCTTTTATAAGAACTCCTGTTCTATTTCATAATCTGATATGACTCGATCTACTTTGTTAGTTCGTAATCCTGTACGATTAGATCACTCCTTTACTGTGTCATAATATAGTACGATTAGACCCTTTCTTTCTTCTCAATGTCGTACTATTACGATTTATTCCTTAATCATTGTGCAGGCATAATTAATAGGCCTAATTTCTTAGTTCTTTATCTTATACGATTAAATAGGAAATCTCTTAATTATAAATCTTTAATAAATACGAACCCGCTCTTGGTTCTTTTTGAATCTACTTCTCCTTTATTAGTTCTCAATGTTGTTTGATTGTTGTATCTCCTTTTGCGACCCACAATATATTACAATTAGTCGACTTTCTTAGTTCTAAATATCATACGATTACACTTCTTCCTTAGTTATTAAGCTAATATAGTGGCCCCTGTTCTCTTTCGAATGCCATTAGATCATTCATTTGATCTAAATCTTTTGTGCACAGGTGCCACACATGGTTCCCAATCTAGTCTAACTAAGTCACGTATTAGGGGCTTATCATCCGTTATTAGATATTCTTTTCTTTTCAACACGTATGTCGATTAGATCACCTTTATAGTTTCTTAATTATCTCCCTAACATTTTATCATGTGTTCTCCTTTTGCTATTCATGACATAGAACAGTTAATCAATCTCTTGGGTCTCAATATCGAATGATCGCAACTTCTTCCTTACTCGTAAAGCAAGACTAAATGATTTTGATTGGCCTCATTTCTCTATTCTTTTGCACATGCTATTAGATGATGTATTAGTTCTAAATCTTCAAGGAATAGGTCCAGCCGCAAGGTTCTTAAACCATTCTTATTAAAACATATTTATGTTCTTACCTTGTGAAATTTGATCTCGTATCTTTTCCAATTGTGCTATGATTGGAACTCCTCTCGTATTTCATAATCTTACACGACTAATCTCCTTTCTTTGTTCTGAATTGCATATGTTATGTCTTCTTTTGTTGTTCACTGTATAGCTCGATTAGTAGCATTTCTCAGTTCTCAAAATTGTACGATTATCACTTCTTCCTTTGTCATTATACAACATGTAATTGGCTTCATTTCTCAGTTCTTTTTTAAATAAGGTTAGATAATCATCTTTTGTTCAAAGTCTTTTTCAATTTGAACTGATTCTTGGTTCTTAATCTAGCATAATTAAATCACATTTTACGTTGTTATCAGGAGTTATTAGAACTTATTATGTTTCTACGTTTTGTACTTTGTTGAGAACTCCTTTCTTGTTTTTTAATCTTATGCGACTTGATCCCAGTTATTTGTATTTAATCTTGTACGATTTGTCCCCTTTCTCAGTTCTCAATATCGTACGAGTACAACTCCTTCCACTGTGATTAAGCACGTGTACTTGGCCTCATTTCTCACTTATTTCTTCGAAACCACCATATTATATTTTAGTTCTTATTTTTTATGCATAGTTATCACTCACGGTTCTTAATTTGGCCAAATCAAATCGCATTTTAAGTTCTTATCTTGAGTTACGAGATTTACTTTTATAATAACTCCTGTTCTATTTCATAATCTGATATGACTCGATCTACTTTGTTAGTTCGTAATCCCGTACGATTAGATCACTCCTTTACTGTGTCATAATATAGTATGATTTGACCCTTTCTTTCTTCTCAATATCGTACAATTACGATTTCTTCCTTAATCATTGTGCAGGCATAATTATTAGGCCTAATTTCTTAGTTCTTTACTCTTATACGATTAGATAATCTCTTAATTATAAATCTTTATTAAATACGGACCCGCTCTTGGTTCTTTTTTAATCTACTTCTCCTTTATTAGTTCTCAATCTTGTTTGATTGTTGTATCTCCTTTTGCGACTCACAATATGTTACGATTAGTCGACTTTCTTAGTTCTCAATATCTTACGATTACACTTCTTCCTTAGTTATTAAGCTAATACTGTTGCCTCCGTTCTCTTTCGAATGCGATTAGATCATTCATTTGATCTAAATCTTCTGTGCACAGGTGCCACACATGGTTCTCAATCTAGTCTAACTAAGTCACGTCTTAGGGGCATATCAGACACATTAGATATTCTTATTTTTCAACTCGATGTCGATTATATCACCTTTCAAGTTGTAAAAATACAGAATCCCTAATAGGATATCATGTGTTCTCCTTTTACGATTCATAGAACAGTCAGTCAATTTCTCGGGTCTCAATATCGAACGATCGCAACTTCTTCCTTTCTCGTAAGTATATAGCAAGTTTGATTGGCCTCATTTCTCTATTCTTTTGCAAATGCTATTCGATGATGTATTAGTTCTAAAATCTTCAAGGAATAGGTCCAGCCGCAAGGTTCTTGATGCATTCTTATTAAAACATATTTATGTTCTTACCTTTTGAAATTTGATCTCGTATCTTTTCCAAATGTGCTATGATTGGAACTCCTCTCATATTTCATAATCTTACACGACTAATCTCCTTTGTTTGTTCTGAATTGCATAGTTATGTCTCCTTTGTTATACACTGATACATTTGTCTAAGAGACATAACTAGATCTCCCGTGAGACTCTTATATTATCTAGACTGGCATTAGAGACTGATGTCAGATTCGGATAAAAGCCCAAAAGAAGTTCTTTTTTAACAAAGGTAAGATAATCATCTTTTTTACAAAGTCTTTTTCAATTTGAACAGATTCTTGGTTCTTAATCTAGCATAATTAAATCATATTTTACGTTGTTATCATGAGTTATTATAACTTATTATGTTATTTAAATCTACATGTACTTTGTTGAGAATTCCTTTCTTGTTTCTTAATCTTATGCGACTTGATCCCAGTTATTAGTATTTAATCTTGTACAATTTGTCCCCTTTCTTAGTTCTCAATATCATTCATTTGATCTAAATCTTCTGTGCACAGGTGCCACACATGGTTCTCAATCTACTCTAACTAAGTCACGTATTATGGGCTTATCATCCGTTATTAGATATTCTTATCTTTTCAACACATATGTCGATTTGAACACCTTTCTAGTTTCTTAATTATCTCCCTAATATTTTATCATGTGTTCTCCTTTTGCAATTCATAAAACAGTTAGTCAATTTCTTGGGTTTCAATATCGAACTATCCCAACTTCTTCCTTACTTGTAAAGCAAGTTTGATTGGCCTCATTTCTCTATTCTTTTTCGCATGCTATTAGATGATGTATTAGTTCTAAATCTTCAAGGAATAGGTCCAGCAGCAAGGTTCTTAAACCATTCTTATTAAAACATATTTATGCCTTTCTTACCTTGCGAAATTTTATCTCGTATCTTTTCCAAATTTTTTTTTTTTTTATGCAATCACCCAAAAATGTGTAGATTTATTAGAAAAAGCTCAAGATTGACAATGGCGAATGTAGGGAAGTCCCTTGGCATCCGAGATAACCAAACCTTTCACATGGGAGGGAATGGTATCCGGATCATATTCAACATACGTGGGCGTAACAATGCCCTCATTTGCTAACCTATCAGCTACTTGATTTGTTTCCCTAAATACATGTGAGAATGAAATAGTTCTGCCTTCTATGAGCCGTTTGATGAGCTGGAGTTCGTGGTCAATGCTCCATGGTGGCGCGGACAGTCCTTTTATGATATTAACGATAATTAGAGAGTCCATTTCTACCTCCACAGCCCATAGGTGTAGAGAGAAACACATTTTTAGGCCATCTACAAGGGCCAGAATCTCAGCGTTCAAATTGGTTTGAGAAGAGTATCCATTGGAAAAGGCCTTGATGCAATGTCCATTTCTAGTGGTTTCTAATGATGCCTCCTCCTGCCGCCAAACCTGGATTGCCTTTTGAAGCCCCATCCACATTCAACTTGAAAACACCACAAGGAGGACAGTTCCATTTAACAGCAAGTATTCTTCTGGGTTGCAAACAAAGAAATTGGCTGCAAATTCCGTGTGAAAGAAGCAATTCATCTGCAGCAATTACCTTTGGAAACGGAAATATTGAGGAAATTGACTTCAAATAAGCACAAATGTCAACAATGATTCTGGTGGCTGAAATGCTTGTCCCTTGACAGATTTAGGATTAATGCTACTTATCCAAGTGAACTTGCACACAATCATTGGAAGGATTTTGTGTATTGCCCCATTGTGGTAGAATGTATAAGTGCAGTTCTTGCTCCTGAGTTGATCCTACCCGAAACTGTGGAAGCTGGGCCGAAAGAGACAAATCGAAGTGTACTCCTTGTGAAATAACTTCAAACTTGTGTTGCCACAGTACAGGCTTCAAAAGGCAATTGGCAGTTTGGCGGCAACAGGACGGGCAATGGTGTGGAAAAGATTGGACCGGTTCGTATGCAACAATGACATCATGGCTTGAAGATATTGAGAACTATGAAAGTCACTAATCGTAACATTTTCGATCTCCAAAAGGAGATACAACAATCAAACGAGTTGATAAATTCCATAGGAGAAGTAAATCCATCAAATGCTTCAAGAGAAAGGTGTATTTAATAAACATGATCCACCATGTTACAATATGCCAAGGCCTATGCGAACTAGGCTGGCTAAGAAACCTTCCAATCCGCCCCTCTCTCCTCATTGTTAATGGATAGTGTTTTAGCTTGGAATATAAGAGGAATAGGTCCAATAAAAGAGTCAATCTTAATCCCTGTCCATGGTCTAGGTTATAAGAGCTACACAAGGATGAAGGCAGCGGTTTAAATATCGTCCATGGAGGAAGGAACTCCATAAGGAATGGCCTTTTCGAAACTTCCACCATAATTTCTTGCTGAAACCATGCACAACAGCCGCTAATGGAGTAATACCAAGACCATTGGAGGATGTTGGTTGACAAATGGTAGACCATGCTATCAAATGGCATTTTGAAACCCTGGTCTCTTTGCCCCAAAAGAAACCCGCAAATTGCCTTTCTAACTCCTTAAGGACTGAAAATGGAGGAGCGAGAACTGCCATAAGAAAGATTGGGATGCTACTCAACACATGTTTGATGAGAATTAGTCGTCCTCCAGGAGAGAGAAATCGCGTTTGCCAGCCATGAATGCGTTGTGTCACTTTCTCTATCATTGGCTGAAAAATTTCTTTCCGTTTTTTTGGTTTCTGGATAGGGCATCCCAAATATATGAATGGTAGGGATTTTCTTACAAAACCTGTTTTGGCTTGATGATTAATCATCCGAATACGAGATGTGGAGGATGTCTTGGACAAATAAAAAGAGCTTTTTGCATTGTTGCAAAGCTGCCCAGAGGATGTCTCAAACCTTGAAATGAAAGCCATGAGATTACGTATTGAATTCGCTTCTCCCCTTGTAAAGATTACTACATCATCCGCATAAGCCAAGTGAGAGATGGTAGGGCATGACCTCGGAAGAGCAAACTCAAAAATTTTCCCAATGCGAAATTGATCCTTCAAACCACGGAGAAAGGCTCCATCATAATTAAGAAAATTAGGGGAAAGAGGTCCCCTTGCCGATACTCCTCTTGCAGATTTAAAGAAACCTTTTGGCACCCCATTAATGAGAATAGAAAACCAACAATATTCCAGACTTTTCTTCACTAAGGAGATCCAATTTTCAGCAAAACCAAACCTCCTTAGAATTGCATATAAAAAAGACCAAGATAGTCTATCAAAAGCTTTTGCGAGGTCCAACTTTCTTCAACAAAGTGTGGTCCCCCTGTCTCTTACTCCACCATCTCTTGGGCTAGAAGAATATTATCTGCAATTTCTCTACCTGGGACATAAGCACCTTGTTCGGGGGAAATAAGTTTGGGCATGATAGTGGAAAGCCTGGTAGCCAAAATCTTTGTACACACTTTGTTGAAGAAAGTACATAGACTAATGGGTCGAAAATCAGAAAAAGATGAGGGATTCGCAACTTTCGGGATTAAAGTAATGAGGGTACTAGTGAACATACGTGGCAGTGTTGCCCCTTCAAGAATGCACCTACAGCATTGAAAAGATCCCCATGAATAATATGCTTGGATATTATTCAAAATTGACCATTATATCCATCAATGCCTGCTGCTCCATCCAGTATTGAGGGAGAAAACCGCCTCTTATAACTCTACTTGACCAGTAAACTCCAGCTCAGCAAGAGTTGATTGAAGGCATTGGAGATTATCGTGGGAAGAGTATCTAACAAAGTGTGATCTATCACCGTTGGTTCATTACACGATAAGAGATGTTGGAAAAAATTAATCCCCTCTGTTTACACATCTGTCATTAATGATCTACCCGTATGTCTGTCTCTTATACAACATCTAGATGTGTATAAGAGACAGGGGATAAAGTGGTTAAAGGAAGGTGACCATAATACCATAGGCCTTCCTTTCTGCACTTATGGCCCCGCTTTTTGGTGCCAAAACATTTCCTCTTCGGCAAGGCATCTGCTGTGAATCGCTTGTGCATGAGATGTCTCAATATGATTGTTTGGATTTTGTTGCTGCAGTAAAGCCGCCTCCTTTACATGTACCTCCCGTTCAGCTGCTTGAACTTAGGATCCCGAAAGTTGCGAATCCCTCATCTTTTTCTGATTTTCGACCCATTAGTCCTGTCTCTTATACACATCTGCCGGGTGTTCAACGTTAATGTTTATAAGGCAGCCAGGAATTCATTGTTGCATACGAACCGGTCCAATCTTTTCCACACCATGCCTCCCGTCCTGTTGCCCCTCCAAGTATATTTGCAACCTTGGAAGGCAATGTCCATCAAACCACAATCTTGAAGGCAGTTTAAATTCCGTCATGGCTTCAACATCGAGTGAGCTGCCACCTTTGTATTCATCCGAGCTGGAAATGACATTGAAATCTCCCTTATACACAGCCATGGAGAGTGAGGTTGGATAGTCCGGAGGGCCTCCCAAAGTTCTCGTCTTTCAGCCTTAGTACACTTTGCATAAATGAAAGAGATTTCCACAGTTGTATGGTAGGATGGTAAGGAGCAAGAAACATGAAAAAGTTGATCAGAAACTAAAATGGGGGTGAGGACGGACCCCTTATTCCAAAAAACCCAAATCTTCCCGTTAGATGTTAGATTGACAACAATCAAACCCTAACTTGTGGGCAAAAAGAGAAATCCTTGCTTTGTCCACCATATCTTCCATTAAAGCAAGAATGTTTATTCTGTTTTGTGTAACTAGCAACTTTAACCTACGAATGGAAGGTTTATTACCTATTCCTCTTATATTCCAAGCTAAAACACTAAGAGAACAATGAGGAGAGAGGCGGATTGGAAGGTTTCTTAGCCACCTAGTTCGCATAGTTCCTTCCTCCATATTAGTCGCATTCGTTTTCGTCTACTACTTTCCTTTTGGACGAAGGTTGACTCACCGATTGCAATTGAGCGGGAGATGGTTGCTGGTTGTCATGTGCTGCATGTGGTGCATGGGGTGATTCGCCCTCCGAGAAATAGCATGGTAGTTCAGCCATAATTGTTCCATGACCGTGGCCATGGAGGAGTCATCCATGGCCACGGTTTGCATGCATAAATTGAGGGATGTGGCTAAGACTTCTCTTTCTACATCTTGTGTATAAGATCAGATTTCCTTGGGAGGCCCTATCCCTTTGCTCTTCTACAATCTAAATGCAGCTCCATTTGCTGCATCGGACAAGATCACTTGGTAGAACCACCACCACCACCACCATGGCTGCAGGTTAGGATTATCAATGCTAGAAGGTTCTAGAGACATCTCCAAGGGATCCATAACCGAATCTGGTAATAGTACGATATTGAGAAGAAAGAAAGGGTCCCTCGTACTATATTAGAGATATACATCTCCTATTACAATTGGTGGTTTGGTGGTGATTCTGCCAGAGTGATCAACTCCTCCGCACTGTTGCAACCATCTCCCGCTCAATTTGGTGGCTTTGTACCCAGGGGCCCGGGTCCGTGCTAGGAAGTGGAGTCCATTTTTTGGTAGCCTTTTGTGTTTGCTGGGGTTGTGGGACGTTTTTTGGGATGGTTTACTGCTGGAGATGCTGGTTTGATGGACAGGGGTTGCCGAACCAAGAATGAGTTCAAATTGAAAAAGATTTTGAAGAAAATCTTGGTCTTTTTTATATGAAATGTCTCATAGCTAATTTTCTGCCATCTTCCATTGGAGACAACACCAATCCAAACTCGCGAAGGTAAAATTCTTTGGATGTCTTTCTACACATACCTTAGCAGTGTTCGGCCGAGTGAAATTGCGGTATATTCTGTCCAACTTTAGTGGCGTACCAACCGCTTGTACGATGCTAAAAATGGAGTGTTTATTGTAGAAGACTGGGAGGCCCTCCAAGGTTATCCACACCAAATCTATTTCACTTTGAACTGATTCTTGGTTCTTATTACCTAGGGTCTTATACACAGCTACGTATGTTATCAGACAGTTCTTAGAACTCCATGTTGCTTAAAGACATCCTTTTTGGACCTGTCTCTTATACACAACTAATGTGTATAAGAGACAGGCTTTATTGATTAACTATTAGATATACACATCTAGAACTGTCGTATAAGAGTAGCTTCAATACTCTTCTTCCTTAATTATTAAGCTAATATGGTTGCCAACCAGCCTCTGCCTAAATGGAGCAGGCCAGCTTTTGAATTTCATCATCGGAGAAGAAGACTGCCGGCTCTCCCTTGTAGGATTGAAGCTTTTCAGAGGTTGTTCTGGTTGTGCGTCGATTGTTTTACCCAATAAAGCTTGTGCAAATGATTTAGCTTGCCCCCCAGCAATAGGCTGGAGGGCATCACCCTCGGCCATTGCAAAGATTCAAGGAAAAAAAAACTAGAGAGAGGGAGAGGTTTTAGAGAGAAGGAGAGTTTCGGGTGCCTTGTAATAGTTAATCGTAAGATCCCTAATACGTGACTTAGTTAGACTAGATTAAGAACCATGTGTGGGACCTCTGCACAAAAGATTTAGATGAAATGAATGACCTAATCGCTTTCGGAAGAGAACGGAGGCAACCATATTAGCTTAATAATTAAGGAAGAAGAGTAATCGTAAGATATTGAGAACTCAGAAAGTCGAGTAATCGTAATATATTGTGAGTCGCAGAAGAAGATACAACAATCAAACAAGATTGAGAACTAATAAAGGGGAAGTCGTCGTTTTAGATTTCAAAAGAACCAACAGCGGGTCGTATTCATTAAAAATTTATAATTAAGAGATTTTCTAATCGTATAAGAAAAAGAACTCAGAAATAAGGCCTATTAATTATGCATGCACAATGATTAAGAAAGAAAATGTAATAGTACGATATTGAGAAGAAAGAAAGGGCCTAATCGTACTATATTACGACACAGTAAAGGAGATCTAATCGTACAGGATTAAGAACTAACAAAGTAGATCAAGTCATATCAGATTAAAAAATAGAACAGGAGTTCTTATAAACGTAAATCTCGTAACTCAAGATAAGAACTTAAAATGCGATTTGATTTGGCCAAATTAAGAACCATGAGTGATAACTACGCATAAAAGAATAAGAACTAAAACATAATATGATGGTTTTGAATAAATAAGTGAGAAATGAGGCCAGGTATACTGCTTAAGCACAGTGGATGGAGTTGTACTCGTACGATATTGAGAACTAAGAAAGGGGATTTTTCAAATCGTACAAGATTAAATACTAATAACTGGGATCCAGTCACAAAAGATTAAGAAACAAGAAAGGAGTTCTCAACAAAGTACATGTAGAAACAAAATAAGTTCTAATAACTCATGATAACAACTTAAAATGTGAATTAATTATGCTAGGTTAAGAACCAAGAATCAGTTCAAATTGAAATATATTTTGAACAAAAGATGATTATGTAACCTTACTCGAAAAAGAACTGAGAAATGAAGTCAATTACACCTTGTATAATGACGAAGGAAGAAGTGACAATCGTACAACATTCAGAACTAAGAAATGCGACTAATCGAGCAATACAATGAAAAAGAAAAGGAGATATAACATATGCAGTTCAGAACAAAGAAATGAGATTAGTCGTGTAAGATTATGAAATATGAGAGGAGTTCCAAACGTAGCACATTTGGAAAAGAGATGAGATAAAATTTCGCAAGGTAAGAACATAAATATGTTTTAGCAAGAATGGATTAAGAACCATGCGTTGGACCTATTCCTTGAAGATTCAGAACTAATACATCATCTAATAGCATTTGTAAAAGAATAGAGAAATGAGGCCAATCAAACTTGCTTTACGAGTAAGGAAGAAGTTGCGTTCGTTCGATATTGAGAGCCAAGAAATTGACTAACTGTTCTATGTTATGAATCGTAAACGGAAAACACATGATAAAATGTTTCGGGGATAATTAAGAAACTAGAAAGGTGAAATAATCGACATGCATGTTGAAAAGATAAGAATATCTAATAACGAATGATAATCCCCTAATACGTGACTTAGTTAGACTAGATTAAGAACCATGTGTGGGACCTCTGCACAAAAGATTTAGATGAAATGAATGACCTAATCGCTTTCGGAAGAGAACGGAGGCTACCATATTAGTTTAATAATTAAGGAAGAAGAGTAATCGTAAGATATTGAGAACTATGAAAGTCGTGTAATTGTAATATATTGTGAGTCGCAAAAGGAGATACAACAATCAAACAGGTAAGATTGAGAACTAATAAAGGAGAAGTAGTCGTATTAGATTTCAAAAGAATCGAAAGCGGGTCGTATTCAATAAAGATTTATAAATAACAGATTATCTAATCGTATAAGAAAAAGCACACAGAAAAATGAGGCCTATTAATTATGCCAGCACAATTATTAAGGAAGAAATTGTAATAGTACGATATTGAGAAGAAAGAAAGGGTCTAATCGTACTATACTACGACAGAGTAAAGGAGATCTAATCGTAAAGGATTAAAAACTAACAAAGTAGAACGAGTCATATCAGATTAAAAAATAGAACAGGTGTTCTTAAAAACGTAAATCTCGTAACTCAAGATAAGAACTTAAAATGCGATTTGATTTGGACAAATTAAGAACCATGAGTGATAACTACGCTTAAAAGAATAAGAACTATAACATAATATGATGGTTTTGAAGAAATAAGTGAGAAATGAGGCCAGGTATACGTGCTTAATCACAGTGGATGGAGTTGTACTCGTACGATATTGATTGAACTAAGAAAGGGGACAAATCGTACAAGATTAAATACTAATAACTGGGATCAAGTCGCATAAGATTAAGAAACAAGAAAGGAGTTCTCAACAAAGTACATGTAGAAACAAAATAAGTTCTAATAACTCGTGATAACAACGTAAAATGTGAATTAATTATGCTAGGTTAAGAACCAAGAATCAGTTCAAATTGAAATAGATTTGGAACAAAAGATGATTATCTAACCTTACTCGAAAAAGAACTGAGAAATGAAGCCAATTACACCTTGTATAATGACGAAGGAAGAAGTGACAATCGTACAATATTGAGAACTAAGAAATGCGACTAATCGAGCAATACAATGAAAAAGAAAAGGAGATATAACATATGCAGTTCAGAACAAAGAAAGGAGCTTAGTTGGGTAAGATTTTGAAATATGAGAGGAGTTCCAATCGTAGCACATTTGGAAAAGAGATGAGATAAAATTTCGCAAGGTAAGAACATAAATATGTTTTTGCAAGCTTCACAATGGATTAAGAACCATGCGTTGGACCTATTCCTTGAAGATTTAGAACTAATACATCGTCTAATAGCATTTGTAAAAGAATAGAGAAATTAGGCCAATCATTCTTGCTTTACGAGTAAGGAAGTACAGTTGCGTTCTTTCGATATTGAGATCAAGAAATTGACTAACTGTTCTATGTTATGAATCGCAAACGGAAAACACATGATAAAATGTTTCGGGGATAATTAAGAAACTAGAAAGGTGAACTAATCGACATGCATGTTGAAAAGATAAGAATATCTAATAACGGATGATAATCCCCTAATAGGTGACTTAGTTAGACTAGATTAAGAACCATGTGTGGGACCTCTGCACAAAAGATTTAGATGAAATGAATGATCTAATCGCATTCGGAAGAGAACGGAGGCAACCAATTAGCTTAATATCTAATGAAGAAGTGTAATGTAAGATATTGAGAACTCAGAAAGTCGAGTAATTGTAATATATTGTGAGTCGCAAAAGGAGTTTCTACATTATACAACAATCAAACAAGATTGAGAACTAATAATGGAGACGTAGTCGTATTAGATTTCAAAAGAACCGAAAGCGGGTCGTATTCATTAAAGATTTATAAATAACAGATTATCTAATCGTATGAGAAAAAGCACAGAGAAATGAGGCCTATTAACTATGCCTGCACAATTATTAAGGAAGAAATTGTAATAGTACGATATTGAGAAGAAAGAAAGGGTCTAATCGTACTATACTACGACACAGTAAAGGAGATCTAATCGTAAAGGATTAAAAACTAACAAAGTAAAACGAGTCATATCAGATTAAAAATAGAACAGGTAGTTCTTATAAACGTAAATCTCGTATCATTTCAAGATCTAGAACTTAAAATGCGAATTGATTTGGCCAAATTAAGAACCATGAGTGATAACTACACATAAAAGAATAAGAACTAAAACATAATATGATGGTTTTGAATAAATCTTTTATAAGGCCAGGTATACGTGCTTAAGCACGTGGAAGGAGTTCATCTTTGAGAAACTTCTTAGGGGACAAATCGTACAAGATTAAATACTAATAACTGGGATCCAGTCGCAAAAGATTAAGAAACAAGAAAGGAGTTCTCAACAAAGTACATGTAGAAACAAAATAAGTTCTAATAACTCATGATAACAACTTAAAATGTGAATTAATTATGCTAGGTTAAGAACCAAGAATCAGTACAAATTGAAATATATTTTGAACAAAAGATGATTATCTAACCTTACTCGAAAAAGAACTGAGAAATGAAGCCAATTACACCTTGTATAATGACGAAGGAAGAAGTGACAATCGTACAATATTGAGAACTAAGAAATGCGACTAATCGAGCAATACAATGAACAAGAAAAGGAGATATAACATATGCAGTTCAGAACAAAGAAAGGAGATTAGTCGTGTAAGATTATGAAATATGAGAGGAGTTCCAATCGTAGCACATTTGGAAAAGAGATGAGATCAAATTTCGCAAGGTAAGAACATGATAAATCTAAATATGTTTTAGGAAGAATGGATTAAGAACCATGCGTTGGACCTATTCCTTGAAGATTTAGAACTAATACTTCCTCTAATAGCATTTGTAAAAGAATAGAGAAATGAGGCCAATCAAACTTGCATTACGAGTAAGGAAGAAGTTGCGTTCATTCGATATTGAGAGCCAAGAAATTGACTAACTGTTCTATGTTATGAATTGCAAACGGAAAACACATGATAAAATATTTGGGGGATAATTAAGAAACTAGAAAGGTGAACTAATCGACATGCATGTTGAAAAGATAAGAATATCTAATAACGGATGATAAGCCCCTAATACGTGACTTAGTTAGATTAGATTAAGAACCATGTGTGGGACCTCTGCACAAAAGATTTAGATGAAATGAATGATCTAATCGCATTCGGAAGAGAACGGGGCAACCATATTAGCTTAATATCTAAGGAAGAAGTGTAATCGTAAGATATTGAGAACTCAGAAAGTCGAGTAATTGTAATATAATTGTGAGTCGCAAAAGGAGATACAACAATCAAACAAGATTGAGAACTAATAATGGAGACGTAGTCGTATTAGATTTCAAAAGAACCGAAAGCGGGTCGTATTCATTAAAGATTTATAAATAACAGATTATCTAATCGTATGAGAAAAAGCACAGAGAAATGAGGCCTATTAACTATGCCTGCACAATTATTAAGGAAGAAATTGTAATAGTACGATATTGAGAAGAAAGAAAGGGTCTAATCATACTATACTACGACACAGTAAAGGAGATCTAATTGTAAAGGATTAAAAACTAACAAAGTAGAATGAGTCATATCAGATTAAAAAATAGAACAGGTGTTCTAATAAACGTAAATCTCGTAACTCAAGATAAGAACTTAAAATGCGATTTGATTTGGCCAAATTAAGAACCATGAGTAGTAACTACGCATAAAAGAATAAGAACTAAAACATAATATGATGGTTTTGAAGAAATAAGTGAGAAATGAGGCCAGGTATACGTGCTTAAGCACAGTGGATGGAGTTGTACTCGTACGACATTGAGAACTAAGAAGGGGACAAATCGTACAAGATTAAATACTAATAACTGGGATCAAGTCGCATAAGATTAAGAAACAAGAAAGGAGTTCTCAACAAAGTAGATCTTATTCTTGTTTAAGTTCTAATAACTCCTGATAACAACTTAAAATGTGAATTAATTATGCTAGGTTAAGAACCAAGAATCAGTTCAAATTGAAATAGATTTTGAACAAAAGATGATTATCTAACCTTACTCGAAAAAGAACTGAGAAATGAAGCCAATTACACCTTGTATAATGACGAAGGAAGAAGTGACAATCGTACAATATTGAGAACTAAGAAATGCGACTAATCGAGCAATACAATGAAAAAGAAAAGGAGATATAACATATGCAGTTCAGAACAAAGAAATGAGATTAGTCGTGTAAGATTATGAAATATGAGAGGAGTTCCAAACGTAGCACATTTGGAAAAGAGATGAGATAGGACTATATAAATTTCGCAAGGTAAGAACATAAATATGTTTTAGCAAGAATGGATTAAGAACCATGCGTTGGACCTATTCCTTGAAGATTTAGAACTAATACATCATCTAATAGCATTTGTATAAGAATAGAGAAATGAGGCCAATCAAACTTGCTTTACGAGTAAGGAAGAAGTTGCGTTCGTTCGATATTGAGAGCCAAGAAATTGACTAACTGTTCTATGTTATGAATCGCAAACGGAAAACACATGAGACTGTAAATATTTGGGGGATAATTAAGAAACTAGAAAGGTGAACTAATCGACATGCATGTTGAAAAGATAAGAATATCTAATAAGATATTATCCCCTAATACGTGACTTAGTTAGACTAGATTAAGAACCATGTGTGGGACCTCTGCACAAAAGATTTAGATGAAATGAATGATCTAATCGCATTCGGAAGAGAACGGAGGCAACCATATTAGCTTAATATCTAATGAAGAAGTGTAATGTAAGATAGTGAGAACTCAGAACCTTAGTCGAGTAATTGTAATATATTGTGAGTCGCAAAAGGAGATACAACAATCAAACAAGATTGAGAACTAATAATGGAGACGTAGTCGTATTAGATTTCAAAAGAACCGAAAGCGGGTCGTATTCATTAAAGATTTATAAATAACAGATTATCTAATCGTATGAGAAAAGGCACAGAGAAATGAGGCCTATTAATTATGCCTGCACAATTAATTAAGGAAGAAATTGTAATATACGATCTTGAGTGTATAAGATTAGGTCTAATCGTACTATACTACGACACAGTTAGGAGATCTTAATCGTAAAGGATTAAAAACTAACAAAGTAGAACGAGTCATATCAGATTAAAAAATAGAACAGGTGTTCTTATAAACGTAAATCTCGTAACTCAAGATAAGAACTTAAAATGCGAATTGATTTGGCCAAATGAAGAACCATGAGTGATAACTACGCATAAAAGAATAAGAACTAAAACATAATATGATGGTTTTGAAGAAATAAGTGAGAAATATCAAGGCCCGGTATACGTGCTTAAGCACAGTGGATGGAGTTATACTCGTACGATATTGAGAACTAAGAAAGGGGACAAATCGTACAAGATTAAATACTAATAACTGGGATCAAGTCGCATAAGATTAAGAAACAAGAAAGGAGTTCTCAACAAAGTAGATGTAGAAACAAAATAAGTTCTAATAACTCGTGATAACAACTTAAAATGTGAATTAATTATGCTAGGTTATGAACCAAGAATCAGTTCAAATTGAAATATATTTTGAACAAAAGATGATTATCTAACCTTACTCGAAAAAGAACTGAGAAATGAAGCCAATTACACCTTGTATAATGACGAAGGAAGAAGTGACAATCGTACAATATTGAGAACTAAGAAATGCGACTAATCGAGCAATACAATGAAAAAGAAAAGGAGATATAACATATGCAGTTCAGAACAAAGAAAGGAGATTAGTCGGTAAGATTTTGAAATATGAGAGGAGTTCCAATCGTAGCACATTTGGAAAAGATCAGATGAGATAAAATTTCGCAAGGTAAGAACATAAATATGTTTTAGCAAGAATGGATTAAGAACCATGCGTTGGACCTATTCCTTGAAGATTTAGAACTAATACATCATCTAATAGCATTTGTAAAAGAGTAGAGAAATGAGGCCAATCAAACTTGCTTTACGAGTAAGGAAGAAGTTGCGTTTGTTCGATATTGAGAGCCACGAAATTGACCAACTGTTCTATGTTAAGAATCGCAAACGGAAAACACATGATAAAATATTTGGGGGATAATTAAGAAACTAGAAAGGTGAACTAATCGACATGCATGTTGAAAAGATAAGAATATCTAATAACGGATGATAAGCCCCTAATACGTGACTTAGTTAGACTAGATTAAGAACCATGTGTGGGACCTCTGCACAAAAGATTTAGATGAAATGAATGATCTAATCGCATTCGGAAGAGAACGGAGGCAACCATATTAGCTTAATATCTAAGGAAGAAGTGTAATCGTAAGATATTGAGAACTCAGAAAGTCGAGTAATTGTAATATATTGTGAGTCGCAAAAGGAGATACAACAATCAAACAAGATTGAGAACTAATAATGGAGACGTAGTCGTATTAGATTTCAAAAGAACCGAAAGCGGGTCGTATTCATTAAAGATTTATAAATAACAGATTATCTAATCGTATGAGAAAAAGCACAGAGAAAATGAGGCCTATTAATTATGCCTGCACAATTATTAAGGAAGAAATTATAATAGTACGATATTGAGAAGAAAGAAAGGGTCTAATCGTACTATACTACGACACAGTAAAGGAGATCTAATCGTAAAGGATTAAAAACTAACAAAGTAGAACGAGTCATATCAGATTAAAAAATAGAACAGGTGTTCTTATAAACGTAAATCTCGTAACTCAAGATAAGAACTTAAAATGCGAATTGATTTGGCCAAATTAAGAACCATGAGTGATAACTACACATAAAAGAATAAGAACTAAAACATAATATGATGGTTTTCAGATCAGAATAAATAAGTGAGAAATGAGGCCAGGTATACGTGCTTAAGCACAGTGGAAGGAGTTGTATTCGTACGATATTGAGAACTAAGAAAGGGGACAAATCGTACAAGATTAAATACTAATAACTGGGATCAAGTCGCATAAGATTAAGAAACAAGAAAGGAGTTCTCAACAAAGTACATGTAGAAACAAAATAAGTTCTAATAACTCATGATAACAACTTAAAATGTGAATTAATTATGCTAGGTTAAGAACCAAGAATCAGTTCAAATTGAAATAGATTTTGAACAAAAGATGATTATCTAACCTTACTCGAAAAGAACTGAGAAATGAAGCCAATTACACCTTGTATAATGACGAAGGAAGAAGTGACAATCGTACAATATTGAGAACTAAGAAATGCGACTAATCGAGCAATACAATGAACAAGAAAAGGAGATATAACATATGCAGTTCAGAACAAAGAAATGAGATTAGTCGTGTAAGATTATGAAATATGAGAGAAGTTCAAACTTCAATCGTAGCACATTTGGGAAAGAGATGAGATAAAATTTCGCAAGGTAAGAACATAAATATGTTTTAGCAAGAATGGATTAAGAACCAAGCGTTGGACCTATTCCTTGAAGATTTAGAACTAATACATCATCTAATAGCATTTGTAAAAGAATAGAGAAATGAGGCCAATCAAACTTGCTTTACGAGTAAGGAAGAAGTTGCGTTCGTTCGATATTGAGAGCCAAGAAATTGACTAACTGTTCTATGTTATGAATCGCAAACGGAAAACACATGATAAAATATTTGGGGGATAATTAAGAAACTAGAAAGGTGAACTAATCGTTATGCATGTTGAAAAGATAAGAATATCTAATAACGGATGATAATCCCCTAATACGTGACTTAGTTAGACTAGATTAAGAACCATGTGTGGGACCTCTGCACAAAAGATTTAGATGAAATGAATGACCTAATCGCTTTCGGAAGTGAACGGAGGCAACCATATTAGCTTAATAATTAAGAGCTGTCTCTTATACATATCTAGATGTGTATAAGAGACAATTATTAAGGAAGAATTTGTAATAGTACGATATTAGACGAAAGAAAGGGTCTAATCGTACTATACTACGACACAATAAAGGAGATCTAATCGTAAAGGATTAAAAACTAACAAAGTAGAACGAGTCATATCAAATTAAAAAATAGAACAGGTGTTCTTATAAACGTAAATCTCGTAACTCAAGATAAGAACTTAAAATGCTAATTGATTTGGCCAAATTAAGAACCATGAGTGATAACTACACATAAAAGAATAAGAACTAACAACTAACACATAATATGATGGTTTTGAAGAAATAAGTGAGAAATGAGGCCAGGTATACGTGCTTAAGCACAGTGGAAGGAGTTGTACTCGTACGATATTGAGAACTAAGAAAGGGGACAAATCGTACAAGATTAAATACTAATAACTGGGATCAAGTCGCATAAGATTAAAAAACAAGAAAGGAGTTCTCAACAAAGTAGATGTAGAAACAAAATAAGTTCTAATAACTCATGATAACAACTTAAAATGTGAATTAATTATGCTAGGTTAAGAACCAAGAATCAGTTCAAATGGAAATAGATTTTGAACAAAAGATGATTATCTAACCTTACTCGAAAAAGAACTGAGAAATGAAGCCAATTACACCTTGTATAATGACGAAGGAAGAAGTGACAATCGTACAATATTGAGAACTAAGAAATGCGACTAATCGAGCAATACAAAGAAAAAGAAAAGGAGATATAACATATGCAGTTCAGAACAAAGAAAGGAGATTAGTCGGGTAAGATTATTGAAATATGAGAGGAGTTCCAATCGTAGCACATTTGGAAAAGAGATGAGATAAAATTTCGCAAGGTAAGAACATAAATATGTTTTAGCAAGAATGGATTAAGAACCATGCGTTGGACCTATTCCTTGAAGATTTAGAACTAATACATCATCTAATAGCATTTGTAAAAGAATAGAGAAATGAGGCCAATCAAACTTGCTTTACGAGTAAGGAAGAAGTTGCGTTCGTTCGATATTGAGAGCCAAGAAATTGACTAACTGTTCTATGTTATGAATCGCAAACGGAAAACACATGATAAAATATTTGGGGGATAATTAAGAAACTAGAAAGGTGAAATAATCGACATGCATGTTGAAAAGATAAGAATATCTAATAACGGATGATAATCCCCTAATACGTGACTTAGTTAGACTAGATTAAGAACCATGTGTGGGACCTCTGCACAAAAGATTTAGATGAAATGAATGACCTAATCGCTTTCGGAAGTGAACAGAAGCAACCATTTATTATTAGCTTAATAATTAAGGAAGAAGAGTAATCGTAAGATATTGAGAACTCAGAAAGTCGAGTAATCGTAATATATTGTGAGTCGCAAAAGATGATACAACAATCAAACAAGATTGAGAACTAATAAAGGAGACGTAGTCGTATTAGATTTCAAAAGAACCGAAAGCGGGTCGTATTCATTAAAGATTTATAAATAACAGATTATCTAATCGTATGAGAAAAAGCACAGAGAAATGAGGCCTATTAATTATGCCTGCACAATTATTAAGGAAGAAATTGTAATAGTACGATATTGAGAAGAAAGAAAGGGTCTAATCGTACTATACTACGACACAGTAAAGGAGATCTAATCGTAAAGGATTAAAAACTAACAAAGTAGAACGAGTCATATCTCAATATCGTAAATAAAACAGGTGTTCTTATAAACGTAAATCTCGTAACTCAAGATAAGAACTTAAAATGCGAATTGATTTGGCCAAATTAAGAACCATGAGTGATAACTACGCATAAAAGAATAAGAACTAAAACATAATATGATGGTTTTGAAGAAATAAGTGAGAAATGAGGCCAGGTATACGTGCTTAAGCACAGTGGATGGAGTTGTACTCGTACTGTGAAACCCAGTATTTTAATAGCCTTGTTCTTTGATTTTAATTGGTTTAAAATGTTTTTCATATTATTTTTAGTCATAAGGTACTTCAACTTATTCGTTCTTCAATTCGGCAAATTTTTCGATTTACGCGATTTCGGTACCGGCGGGTAAACGGGTCAAAAATTAGACAAAATGTAATTAGTGCATTGTGGTGTGTGAGTGTTGTTTGATGACTGATTTATAATGTTAATTTAGTAGCAAAAATTAGTTTTTGGGTCAAATAGTCAACTTGGAGACTATTTGGTCAATGGGGTACTATTTGGTCAACCTTGGAATTTCTTTTTAAGTCTTCTTCTTGTTTTTTTTCTTCCTCATTTTCTTCCAGCCGAACTCCTCTCCTCCATTTTCCCCAAAAAATTTTCTTGGTTTTCAAGTAGGAATCACTTGGAAGGTAAGATTTTATGTATTTTAGCATTTATGGCTTATGGGCTTTATGATTTAAGCTTTAATTTCAAGTTTTGTAGGATTATTTATGGCTGAGAAAACCCTCTTTGCAGCCTTATAAGTTGTGATTTATGTATGTTATGGGTTGTTTTTAGTGTTTTGGAGGTTGGGAAGTGATTGGGGTTGATTTTTAACAACTTTCCATGGTTAGATTACAAATTTTAAGATTATGAGTTAGGGTTTTGTCTTCCATATGAGCCTAGAATGTTATGCTATGAATGCTTATGTCTATGCTTGTAATGATGTTTTAAGAGTGTTTTAAGGTTAGTTTGGATAGGAAGAGAGACTTGAAACCAAGTGGAATTTTTCCTTCATTTTTAAAGCAAACCCTTTACATGCTTCGGATGACTAGGAAGGTCTGTCTAATTGCGTCCGGCTAGTGGGTGATAAGCTGCAGGAGATCCCTGTAGTCGAGTCACTTGAATCTTTCCGTTTATGGATTTTGTTGGTTGAATATGTTGTTTTGAGTTGGGTTGTAACCAAGGTCCCTTGAATACCTTGGAAATGGATTTTGTTGGTTGGTTGAATATGTTGTTTTGAGTTGGGTTGTAACCAAGGTCCCTTGAATACCTTGTCTCTGGATTTTGTTAGCAGGGGGGATAACCTACTTATAGCCTAGGGAGAGGCGAAGTTCTTTTTCGGTTTTTTTTGGAAAACTGAGCTTATTATCTCCTAATCTAGCTGTAATACGATTTTGAGGGGTTAACTAAATGTTTTCTTCTTATTTTAGCTTATAAGTTGGTCGGTATTGTGAAAAGGTCATTTCACATTTAAGTATAGCTTTCAAGTCGTTTTAAATCTTTATCGATTCGTTCTAGGTTCCCTAGTCATTCTTTAACTTCTACATCTCTTCTAAGAGTCCTCTTATATCTGTTTTAGGTACCACTGTACCTGAACCGCCGCCGATCGCGTTCTGTGATCTTTGTGCACACTTTGCTTTAATAGGTGGGTAACATATACCATCTTCCACTTGTATTTTGTTTAACGACTTTAAAAGATGTTTAGATGGATTTTAAAATGTGTATGATGTTTGGAACTGCACTTTTACCAAGTTTTGGAATTATTATATATGAAATCGGGACCAAGCTATTTTATGTTAATCAATTGATATATTTGCAAACTCTTTTGATATTGAAAGCATTTTATGACTGTTTTGGCTCATAGGTGACCGAGGTATATAATTTTGGATGTATTTGGAAATGTTTGATTTGGGGTGCACCGGTTCTATAGTCATCCATGGGACGCCATGGTCACTTCTGTGAATGTTATGAACTCTCGATACGGGTCTTGTGATGGGATAACTTGACCTCCCAAATGACTAGTAGGTGTGGTAGATTACTAGATCGGCTAGTACTGTAGGTCATACTGTTGAGCCTAAAAGATACTCATGCTATTTTATTATATTCTGAATTGAAACTGTACTTGGATTTGTTCGCTATGCTTTAGCATACTATGTTTTGAAATGATTGGATCTTTTTGACTATGTTTTGGACATGCCTGACGT
Source organism: Cinchona pubescens (assembly GCA_025175665.1). NCBI lineage: Eukaryota > Viridiplantae > Streptophyta > Magnoliopsida > Gentianales > Rubiaceae > Cinchona > Cinchona pubescens. The sequence goes on from JANKKI010000232.1 coordinate 4,889,525, forward strand.
TTAAATGGCATGATACATTTTAGAAACTACTTATGATTATGGTTTATTGACGTTTAAATGGCATGAGACATTTTAGCTATGTTTTGAAACTGAGTTCATTTAATCGCTTCTCTTTTGTTTGGAGAGGGGTAGTGTTACGGTCCCGTTTTTGGGGCGTGACACGTACGATATTGAGAACTAAGAAAGGGGACAAATCGTACAAGATTAAATACTAATAACTGGGATCAAGTCGCATAAGATTAAGAAACAAGAAAGGAGTTCTCAACAAAGTAGACGTAGAAACAAAATAAGTTCTAATAACTCATGATAACAACTTAAAATGTGAATTAATTATGCTAGGTTAAGAACCAAGAATCAGTTCAAATTGAAATAGATTTTGAACAAAAGATGATTATCTTAACCTTACTCTAAAAGAACTGAGAAATGAAGCCAATTACACCTTGTATAATGACGAAGGAAGAAGTGACAATCGTACAATATTGAGAACTAAGAAATGTGACTAATCGAGCAATACAATGAAAAAGAAAAGGAGATATAACATATGCAGTTCAGAACAAAGAAAGGAGATTAGTCGGGTAAGATTTTGAAATATGAGAGGAGTTCCAATCGCTAGCACATTTGGAAAAGAGATGAGATAAAATTTCGCAAGGTAAGAACATAAATATGTTTTAGCAAGAATGGATTAAGAACCATGCGTTGGACCTATTCCTTGAAGATTTAGAACTAATACATCATCTAATAGCATTTGTAAAAGAATAGAGAAATGAGGCCAATCAAACTTGCTTTACGAGTAAGGAAGAAGTTGCGTTCGTTCGATATTGAGAGCCAAGAAATTGACTAACTGTTCTATGTTATGAATCGCAAACAGAAAACACATGATAAAATATTTGGGGGATAATTAAGAAACTAGAAAGGTGAAATAATCGACATGCATGTTGAAAAGATAAGAATATCTAATAACGGATGATAATCCCCTAATACGTGACATAGTTAGACTAGATTAAGAACCATGTGTGGGACCTCTGCACAAAAGATTTAGATGAAATGAATGACCTAATCGCTTTCGGAAGAGAACGGAGGCTACCATATTAGTTTAATAATTAAGGAAGAAGAACAGTAATCGTAAGATATTGAGAACTAAGAAAGTCGAGTAATTGTAATATATTGTGAGTCGGAAAAGGAGATACAACAATCAAACAAGATTGAGAACTACTAAAGGAGAAGTAGTCGTATTAGATTTCAAAAGAACCGAAAGCGGGTCGTATTCAATAAAGATTTATAAATAAAAGATTATCTAATCGTATAAGAAAAAGCACAGAGAAAAATGAGGCCTATTAATTATGCCAGCACAATTATTAAGGAAGAAATTGTAATAGTACGATATTGAGAAGAAAGAAAGGGTCTAATCGTACTATACTACGACACAGTAAAGGAGATCTAATCGTAAAGGATTAAAAACTAACAAAGTAGAACGAGTCAGTTCAGATTAAAAAATAGAACAGGTGTTCTTATAAACGTAAATCTCGTAACAAAAGATAAGAACTTAAAATGCGATTTGATTTGGACAAATTAAGAACCATGAGTGATAACTACGCTTAAAAGAATAAGAACAATAACATACAGCCAAAACATATGATGGTTTTTAAGAAATAAGTGAGAAATGAGGCCAGGTATACGTGCTTAAGCACAGTGGAAGGAGTTGTACTCTCTTATATTGAGAACTAAGAAAGGGGACAAATCGTACAAGATTAAATACTAATAACTGGGATCAAGTCGCATAAGATTAAGAAACAAGAAAGGAGTTCTCAACAAAGTAGATGTAGAAACAAAATAAGTTCTAATAACTCATGATAACAACGTAAAATGTGAATTAATTATGCTAGGTTAAGAACCAAGAATCAGTTCAAATTGAAATAGATTTTGAACAAAAGATGATTATCTAACCTTACTCGAAAAGAACGATAAATGAAGCCAATTACACCTTGTATAATGACGAAGGAAGAAGTGACAATCGTACAATATTGAGAACTAAGAAATGCGACTAATCGAGCAATACAATGAAAAAGAAAAGGAGATATAACATATGCAGTTCAGAACAAAGAAATGAGATTAGTCGTGTAAGATTATGAAATCATATGAGAGGAGTTCCAAACGTAGCACATTTGGAAAAGAGATGAGATAAAATTTCGCAAGGTAAGAACATAAATATGTTTTAGCAAGAATGGATTAAGAACCATGCGTTGGACCTATTCCTTGAAGATTTAGAACTAATACATCATCTAATAGCATTTGTAAAAGAATAGAGAAATGAGGCCAATCAAACTTGCTTTACGAGTAAGGAAGAAGTTGCGTTCGTTCGATATTGAGAGCCAAGAAATTGACTAACTGTTCTATGTTATGAATCGCAAACGGAAAACACATGATAAAATATTTGGGGGATAATTAAGAAACTAGAAAGGTGAAATAATCGACATGCATGTTGAAAAGATAAGAATATCTAATAACGGATGATAATCCCCTAATACGTGACTTAGTTAGACTAGATTAAGAACCATGTGTGGGACCTCTGCACAAAAGATTTAGATGAAATGAATGACCTAATCGCTTTCGGAAGAGAACGGAGGCAACCATATTAGCTTAATATCTAATGAAGAAGTGTAATCGTAAGATATTGAGAACTCAGAAAGTCGAGTAATTGTAATATATTGTGAGTCGCAAAAGGAGATACAACAATCAAACAAGATTGAGAACTAATAATGGAGACGTTGTCGTATTAGATTTCAAAAGAACCGAAAGGGGGTCTTATTCATTAAAGATTTATAAATAACAGATTATCTAATCGTATGAGAAAAAGCACAGAGAGATGAGGCCTATTAATTATGCCTGCACAATTATTAAGGAAGAAATTGTAATAGTACGATATTGAGAAGAAAGAAAGGGTCTAATCGTACTATACTACGACACAGTAAAGGAGATCTAATCGTAAAGGATTAAAAACTAACAAAGTATAACGAGTCATATCAGATTAAAAAATAGAACAGGTGTTCTTATAAACGTAAATCTCGTAACTCAAGATAAGAACTTAAAATGCGAATTGATTTGGCCAAATTAAGAACCATGAGTGATAACTACGCATAAAAGTCTTATACACATCTAAGAAGGGTAAAATCGTACAAGATTAAATACTAATAACTGGGATCAAGTTATATAAGATTAAGAAACAAGAAAGGAGTTCTCAACAAAGTACATGTAGAAACAAAATAAGTTCTAATAACTCATGATAACAACTTAAAATGTGAATTAATTATGCTAGGTTAATAACCAAGAATCAGTTCAAATTGAAATGGATTTTGAACAAAAGATTATTGTCTAACCTTACTCGAAAAAGAACTGAGAAATGAAGCCAATTACACCTTGTATAATGACGAAGGAAGAAGTGACAATCGTACAATATTGAGAACTAAGAAATGTGACTAATCGAGCAATACAATGAAAAAGAAAAGGAGATATAACATATGCAGTTCAGAACAAAGAAAGGAGATTAGTCGATGTATAAGTACCTGTTCAAATACAAGAAATTGACTAACTGTTCTATGTTATGAATCGCAAACGGAAAACACATGATAAAATATTTGGGGGATAATTAAGAAACTAGAAAGGTGAAATAATCGACATGCATGTTGAAAAGATAAGAATATCTAATAACGGATGATAATCCCCTAATACGTGACTTAGTTAGACTAGATTAAGAACCATGTGTGGGACCTCTGCACAAAAGATTTAGATGAAATGAATGACCTAATCGCTTTCGGAAGTGAACGGAGGCACACCATATTAGCTTAATAATTAAGAAAGAAGAGTAATCGTAAGATATTGAGAACTCAGAAAGTCGAGTAATCGTAATATATTGTGAGTCGCAAAAGAGGATACAACAATCAAACAAGATTGAGAACTAATAAAGGAGACGTAGTCGTATTAGATTTCAAAAGAACCGAAAGCGGGTCGTATTCATTAAAGATTTATAAATAACAGATTATCTAATCGTATGAGAAAAAGCACAGAGAAATGAGGCCTATTAATTATGCCTGCACAATTATTAAGGAAGAAATTGTAATAGTACGATATTGAGACGAAAGAAAGGGTCTAATCGTACTATACTACGACACAATAAAGGAGATCTAATCGTAAAGGATTAAAAACTAACAAAGTAGAACGAGTCATTTCAGATTAAAAAATAGAACAGGTGTTCTTATAAACGTAAATCTCGTAACAAAAGATAAGAACTTAAAATGCGATTTGATTTGGACAAATTAAGAACCATGAGTGATAACTGTTTACGCTTAAAAGAATAAGAACTATAACATAATATGATGGTTTTTAAGAAATAAGTGAGAAATGAGGCCAGGTATACGTGCTTAAGCACAGTGGAAGGAGTTGTACTCGTACGATATTGAGATCTAAGAAAGGGGACAAATCGTACAAGATTAAATACTAATAACTGACTTCCAGTCGCATAAGATTAAGAAACAAGAAAGGAGTTCTAAACAAAGTACATGTAGAAACAAAATAAGTTCTAATAACTCATGATAACAACTTAAAATGTGAATTAATTATGCTAGGTTAAGAACCAAGAATCAGTTCAAATTGAAATAGATTTTGAACAAAAGATGATTATCTAACCTTACTCGAAAAAGAACTGAGAAATGAAGCCAATTACACCTTGTATAATGACGAAGGAAGAAGTGACAATCGTACAATATTGAGAACTAAGAAATGCGACTAATCGAGCAATACAATGAAAAAGAAAAGGAGATATAACATATGCAGTTCAGAACAAAGGCTCAAAAGGAGATTAGTCGGGAAAGATTTTGAAATATGAGAGGAGTTCCAATCGTAGCACATTTGGAAAAGAGATGAGATAAAATTTTGCAAGGTAAGAACATAAATATGTTTTAGCAAGAATGGATTAAGAACCATGCGTTGGACCTATTCCTTGAAGATTTAGAACTAATACATCATCTAATAGCATTTGTAAAAGAATAGAGAAATGAGGCCAATCAAACTTGCTTTACGAGTAAAGAAGAAGTTGCGTTCGTTCGATATTGAGAGCCAAGAAATTGACTAACTGTTCTATGTTATGAATCGCAAACGGAAAACACATGATAAAATATTTGGGGGATAATTAAGAAACTAGAAAGGTGAAATAATCGACATGCATGTTGAAAAGATAAGAATATCTAATAATGATGATAATCCCCTAATACGTGACTTAGTTAGACTAGATTAAGAACCATGTGTGGGACCTCTGCACAAAAGATTTAGATGAAATGAATGACCTAATCGCTTCAAGTATCGGAAGTGAACGGAGGCAACCATATTAGCTTAATAATTAAGGAAGAAGAGTAATCGTATCTTATTGAGAACTCAGAAAGTCGAGTAATCGTAATATATTGTGAGTCGCAAAAGAAGATACAACAATCAAACAAGATTGAGAACTAATAAAGGAGACGTAGTCGTATTAGATTTCAAAAGAACCGAAAGCGGGTCGTATTCATTAAAGATTTATAAATAACAGATTATCTAATCGTATGAGAAAAAGCACAGAGAAATGAGGCCTATTAATTATGCCTGCACAATTATTGAGGAAGAAATTGTAATAGTACGATATTGAGAAGAAAGAAAGGGTCTAATCGTACTATACTACGACACAGTAAAGGAGATCTAATCGTAAAGGATTAAAAACTAACAAAGTAGAACGAGTCATATCAGATTAAAAAATAGAACAGGTGTTCTTATAAACGTAAATCTCGTAACTCAAGATAAGAACTTAAAATACGAATTGATTTGGCCAAATTAATAAGAACCATGAGTGATAACTACGCATAAAAGAATAAGAACTAAAACATAATATGATGGTTTTGAAGAAATAAGTGAGAAATGAGGCCAGGTATACGTGCATAAGCACAGTGGATGGAGTTGTACTCGTACGATATTGAGAACTAAGAAAGGGGACAAATCGTACAAGATTAAATACTAATAACTGGGATCAAGTCCCATTTCTTAGTTCTCAATCTTCTGAGTTCTCAACAATCTCTTATACAAGTAGAAACAAAATAAGTTCTAATAACTCATGATAACAACTTAAAATGTGAATTAATTATGCTAGGTTAAGAACCAAGAATCAGTTCAAATTGAAATAGATTTTGAACAAAAGATGATTATCTAACCTTACTTGAAAAAGAACTGAGAAATGAAGCCAATTACACCTTGTATAATGACGAAGGAAGAAGTGACAATCGTACAATATTGAGAACTAAGAAATGCGACTAATCGAGCAATACAATGAAAAAGAAAAGGAGATATAACAGTTTATATGCAGTTCAGAACAAAGAAAGGAGATTAGTCGGGTAAGATTTTGAAATATGAGAGGAGTTCCAATCGTAGCACATTTGGAAAAGAGATGAGATAAAATTTCGCAAGGTAAGAACATAAATATGTTTTAGCAAGAATGGATTAAGAACCATGCGTTGGACCTATTCCTTGAAGATTTAGAACTAATACATCATCTAATAGCATTTGTAAAAGAATAGAGAAATGAGGCCAATCAAACTTGCTTTACGAGTAAGGAAGAAGTTGCGTTCGTTCGATATTGAGAGCCAAGAAATTGACTAACTGTTCTATGTTATGAATCGCAAACGGAAAACACATGATAAAATATTTGGGGGATAATTAAGAAACTAGAAAGGTGAACTAATCGTTATGCATGTTGAAAAGATAAGAATATCTAATAACGGATGATAATCCCCTAATACGTGACTTAGTTAGACTAGATTAAGAACCATGTGTGGGACCTCTGCACAAAAGATTTAGATCGAAATGAATGACCTAATCGCTTTCGGAAGAGAACGGAGGCTTATATATTAGTTTAATAATTAAGGAAGAAGAGTAATCGTAAGCTATTGAGAACTAAGAAAGTCGAGTAATTGTAATATATTGTGGGTCGGAAAAGGAGATACAACACTCAAACAAGATTGAGAACTAATAATGGAGAAGTAGTCGTATTAGATTTCAAAAGAACCGAAAGCGGGTCGTATTCAATAAAGATTTATAAATAACAGATTATCTAATCGTATAAGAAAAAGCACAGAGAAAAATGAGGCCTATTAATTATGCCAGCACAATTATTAAGGAAGAAATTGTAATAGTACGATATTGAGAAGAAAGAAAGGGTCTAATCGTACTACACTACGACACAGTAAAGGAGATCTAATCGTAAAGGATTAAAAACTAACAAAGTAGAACGAGTCATATCAGATTAAAAAATAAAACAGGTGTTCTTATAAACGTAAATCTCGTAACTCAAGATAAGAACTTAACAATGCGAATTGATTTGGCCAAATTAAGAACCATGAGTGATAACTACGCATAAAAGAATAAGAACTAAAACATAATATGATGGTTTTGAAGAAATAAGTGAGAAATGAGGCCAGGTATACGTGCTTAAGCACAGTGGATGGAGTTGTACTCGTACGATATTGAGAACTATGAAAGGGGGCAAATCGTACAAGATTAAATACTAATAACTGGGATCAAGTCGCATAAGATTCAGAAACAAGAAAGGAGTTCTCAACAAAGTACATGTAGAAACAAAATAAGTTCTAATAACTCATGATAACAACGTAAAATGTGAATTAATTATGCTTGGTTAAGAACCAAGAATCAGTTCAAATTGAAATAGATTTTGAACAAAAGATGATTATCTAACCTTACTCGAAAAAGAACTGATGTTGAAGCCAATTACACCTTGTATGTCTCGAAGGAAGATTCTGACAATCGTGTATATTGAGAACTAAGAAATGCGACTAATCGAGCAATACATTATGAAAAAGAAAAGGAGATATAACATATGCAGTTCAGAACAAAGAAAGGAGATTAGTCGTGTAAGATTATGAAATATGAGAGGAGTTCCAAACGTAGCACATTTGGAAAAGAGATGAGATCAAATTTCGCAAGGTAAGAACATAAATATGTTTTAGCAAGAATGGATTAAGAACCATGCGTTGGACCTATTCCTTGAAGATTTAGAACTAATACATCATCTAATAGCATTTGTAAAAGAATAGAGAAATGAGGCCAATCAAACTTGCTTTACGAGTAAGGAAGAAGTTGCGTTCGTTCGATATTGAGAGCCAAGAAATTGACTAACTGTTCTATGTTATGAATCGCAAACGGAAAACACATGATAAAATATTTGGGGGATAATTAAGAAACTAGAAAGGTGAACTAATCGACATGCATGTTGAAAAGATAAAAATATCTAATAACGGATGATAATCCCCTAATACGTGACTTAGTTAGACTAGATTAAGAACCATGTGTGGGACCTCTGCACAAAAGATTTAGATGAAATGAATGACCTAATCGCTTTCGGAAGTGAACGGAGGCAACCGTATTAGCTTAATAATTAAGGAAGAAGAGTAATCGTAAGATATTGAGAACTCAGAAAGTCGAGTAATCGTAATATATTGTGAGTCGCAAAAGAAGATACAACAATCAAACAAGATTGAGAACTAATAAAGGAGACGTAGTCGTATTAGATTTCAAAAGTCACGAAAGCGGGTTTATTCATTATAGATTTCCTGTCTAACAGATTATCTAATCGTATGAGAAAAAGCACAGAGAAATGAGGCCTATTAATTATGCATGCACAATTATTAAGGAAGAAATTGTAATAGTACGATATTGAGAAGAAAGAAAGGGTCTAATCGTACTATACTACGACACAGTAAAGGAGATCTAATCGTAAAGGATTAAAAACTAACAAAGTAGAACGAGTCATATCAGATTAAAAAATAGAACAGGTGTTCTTATAAACGTGAATCTCGTAACTGCACAAGATAAGAACTTAAAATGCTAATTGATTTGGCCAAATTAAGAACCATGAGTGATAACTACACGTAAAAGAATAAGAACTAAAACATAATATGATGGTTTTTAAGAAATAAGTGAGAAATGAGGCCAGGTATACGTGCTTAAGCACAGTGGAAGGAGTTGTACTCGTACGATATTGAGAACTAAGAAAACATATTTATGTTCTACGTTTTAAATACTAATAACTGACTTCCAGTCGCATAAGATTAAGAATCAAGAAAGGAGTTCTCAACAAAGTACATGTAGAAACAAAATAAGTTCTCATAACTCATGATAACAACTTAAAATGTGAATTAATTATGCTAGGTTAAGAACCAAGAATCAGTTCAAATTGAAATAGATTTTGAACAAAAGATGATTATCTAACCCTACTCGAAAAAGAACTGAGAAATGAAGCCAATTACACCTTGTATAATGACGAAGGAAGAAGTGACAATCGTACAATATTGAGAACTAAGAAATGCGACCTCAAATCGAGCAATACAATGAAAAAGAAAAGGAGATATAACATATGCAGTTCAGAACAAAGAAAGGAGATTAGTCGGTTAAGATTTTGAAATATGAGAGGAGTTCCAATCGTAGCACATTTGGAAAAGAGATGAGATAAAATTTCGCAAGGTAAGAACATAAATATGTTTTAGCAAGAATGGATTAAGAACCATGCGTTGGACCTATTCCTTGAAGATTTAGAACTAATACATCATCTAATAGCATTTGTAAAAGAATAGAGAAATGAGGCCAATCAAACTTGCTTTACGAGTAAGGAAGAAGTTGCGTTCGTTCGATATTGAGAGCCAAGAAATTGACTAACTGTTCTATGTTATGAATCGCAAACGGAAAACACATGATAAAATATTTGGGGGATAATTAAGAAACTAGAAAGGTGAACTAATCGACATGCATGTTGAAAAGATAAGAATATCTAATAACGGATGATAATCCCCTAATACGTGACTTAGTTAGACTAGATTAATAGAACCATGTGTGGGACCTCTGCACAAAAGATTTAGATGAAATGAATGACCTAATCGCTTTCGGAAGTGAACGGAGGCAACCATATTAGCTTAATAATTAAGGAAGAAGAGTAATCGTAAGATATTGAGAACTCAGAAAGTCGAGTAATCGTAATATATTGTGAGTCGCAAAAGAAGATACAACAATCAAACAAGATTGAGAACTAATAAAGGAGACGTAGTCGTATTAGATTTCAAAAGAACCAAAGCGGGTCGTATTCATTTAAGATTTATAAATAACAGATTATCTAATCGTATGAGAAAAAGCACAGAGAAATGAGGCCTATTAATTATGCATGCACAATTATTAAGGAAGAAATTGTAATAGTACGATATTGAGAAGAAAGAAAGGGTCTAATCGTACTATACTACGACACAGTAAAGGAGATCTAATCGTAAAGGATTAAAAACTAACAAAGTAGAACGAGTCATATCAGATTAAAAAATAGAACAGGTGTTCTTATAAACGTAAATCTCGTAACTCAAGATAAGAACTTAAAATGCTAATTGATTTGGCCAAATTAAGAACCATGAGTGATAACTACACGTAAAAGAATAAGAACTAAAACATAATATGATGTTTTTAAGAAATAAGTGAGAAATGAGGCCAGGTATACGTGCTTAAGCACAGTGGAAGGAGTTGTACTCGTACGATATTGAGAACTAAGAAAGGGGACAAATCGTACAAGATTAAATACTAATAACTGACTTCCAGTCGCATAAGATTAAGAAACAAGAAAGGAGTTCTCAACAAAGTACATGTAGAAACAAAATAAGTTCTCATAACTCATGATAACAACTTAAAATGTGAATTAATTATGCTAGGTTAAGAACCAAGAATCAGTTCAAATTGAAATAGATTTTGAACAAAAGATGATTATCTAACCTTTTCTTGAAAAAGAACTGAGAAATGAAGCCAATTACACCTTGTATAATGACAAAGGAAGAAGTGACAATCGTAAAATATTGAGTGTAGAACTAAGAAATGCGACTAATCGAGCAATACAATGAACAAGAAAAGGAGATATAACATATGCAGTTCAGAACAAAGAAAGGAGATTAGTCGTGTAAGATTATGAAATATGAGAGGAGTTCCAATCGTAGCACATTTGGAAAAGATATGAGATCAAATTTCACAAGGTAAGAACATAAATATGTTTTAACAAGAATGGATTAAGAACCATGTGCTGGACCTATTCCTTAAAGATTTAGAACTAATACATCATCTAATAGCATTTGTAAAAGAATAGAGAAATGAGGCCAATCAAACATGCTTTACGAGTAAGGAAGAAGTTGCGTTCGTTCGATATTGAGATCCAAGAAATTCACTAACTGTTCTAGTTATGAATCGCAAATGCAGAACACATGATAAAATATTTGGGGGATAATTAAGAAACTAGAAAGGTGAACTACTCGACATAAATGTTGAAAATATAAGAATATTTAATACCAGATGATATGCCCCTAATACGTGACTTCCTAGTTAGACAAGATTAAGAACCATGTGTGGGACCTCTGCACAAAAGATTTAGAAGAAATGAATGATCTAATCGCATTCGAAAGAGAACGGAGGCAACCATATTAGCTTAATGACTGAGGAAGAAGTGTAATCGTAAGATATTGAGAACAAAGAGATACAACAATCAAACAAGATTGAGAACTAATAAAGGAGAAGTAGTCGTATTAGATTTAAAAAGAACCAAGAGCGGGTCGTATTCATTAAAGATTTATAATTAAGAGATTATCTAATCGTATAAGAAAAAGAACTGAGAAATGAGGCCTATTAATTATGCCTATCACAATGATTAAGGAAGAAATTGTAATAGTACAATATTGAGAAGAAAGAAAGGGTCTAATCGTACGATATTACGACAAAGCAAAGGAGATCTAATCGTACAGGATTAAGTACTAACAAAGTAAATAGAGTCATATCAGATTAAGAAATAGACCAGGAGTTCTTATAAAAGTAAATCATGTAACTCAAGAGACCTTATAAGAACTTAAAATGCGATTTGATTTGGCCAAATTAAGAACCATGAGTGATAACTATGCATAAAAGAATAAGAACTAAAATATAATATGATGGTTATGAAGAAATAAGTGAGAAATATTTTATTAGTATTTATACGTGCTTAATCACATCTTAGGAGTTGTACCCGTACGATATTGAGAACTAAGAAAGGGGACAAATCGTACAAGATTAAATACTAATAACTGGGATCAAGTCGCATAAGATTAAGAAACAAGAAAGGAGTTCTCAAAAAAGTACATGTAGAAACATAATAAGTTCTAAAACTCATGATAACAACGTAAAATGTGAATTAATTATGCTGGGTTAAGAACCAAGAATCAGCTCAAATTGAAAAAGACTTTGAACAAAAGATGATATCTAACCTTATTTGAAAAAGAACTAAGAAATGAAGCCACTTACACCTCGTATAGTGACAAAGGAAGAACTGATAATCGTACAATGTTGAGAACTAAGACATGCGACTAATCAATCATGTAGATTTGCTGTACAATGAACATTCAAAGGAGACATAACATATGCAATTCAGAACAACGAAAGGAGATTAGTCGGGAAAGATTATGAAATATGAGAGGAGTTCCAATCATAGCACATTTGGAAAATATATGAGATCAAATTTCGCAAGGTGAGAACATAAATATGTTTTAATAAGAAAGGATAAAGTACCACGCGGCTAGACCTATTCCTTGAAGATTTAGAACTAATACATCTAATTGCGTTTGCAAAAGAATAGAGAAATGTGGCCAATCAGACTTGCTTTACGAGTAAGGAAGAAGTTGCGATCGTTCGATATTGAGAGCCAAGAAATTGACTAACTGTTCTATGTTATGAATCGCAAAAGGAGAACACATGATAAAATATTAGGGAGATAATTAAGAAACTAGAAAGGTGATCTAATCGACATACATGTTGAAAAGATAAGAATATCTAATAACGGATGATAAGCCCCTAATACGTGACTTAGTTAGACTAGATTGAGAACCATCTATTGTGTGGGACCAGTGCACAAAAGATTTAGATCAAATGAATGATCTAATCGCATTCGAAAGAGAACAAAGGCAACCATATTATCTTAACAACTGAGGAAGAAGTGTAATCGTAAGATATTGAGAACTAAGAAAAGTCGAGTAATCGTAATATATTGTGAGTCGTAAAAGGAGATACAGCAATCAAACAAGATTGAGTACTAATAAAGGAGAAGTAGTCGTATTAGATTTAAAAAGAACCAAGAGCGGGTCGTATTGATTAAGGATTTATAATGAAGAGATTATCTAATCGTATAAGAAAAAGAACTGAGAAATGGGGCCTATCAATTATGCCTGCACAATGATTAAGGAAGAAATTATAATAGTACGATATTGAGAAGAAAGAAAGGGTCTAATCGTAATATATTACGAAACAGTAAAGGAGATCTAATCATACAGGATTAAGAACTAACAAAGTAGATCGAGTCATATCAGATTAAGAAATAGAACAGGAGTTCTTATAAAAGGTAAATCTCGTAACTCAAGATAAGAACTTAAAATGCAATTTGATTTGGCTAAAATAAGAACCATGAGTGATAACTATGCATAAAAGAATAAGAACTAAAATATAATATGATGGTTTTGAAGAAATAAGTGAAAAATGAGGCCAAGTATACGTGCTTAATCACAGTAGAAGGAGTTGTACTCGTCTCGATATTGAGAACTAAGAAAGGGGACAAATTGTATAAGATTAAATACTAATAACTGGGATCAAGTTGCATAAGATTAAGAAACAAGAAAGGAGTTCTCAACAAAGTACATGTAGAAACATAATAAGTTCTAATAACTCATGATAACAACGTAAAATGTGAATTAATTATGCCAGGTAAAGAACCAAGAATCAGTTCAAATTGAAAAAGACTTTGAACAAAAGATGATTATCTAACCTTATTTGAAAAAGAACTGAGAAATGAAGCCAATTACACATCGTATAATGACAAAGGAAGAACTGATAATCGTACAATATTGAGAACTAAGAAATGCGACTAATCGAGCTATACAATGAACAATCAAAGGAGAGATAACATATGCAATTCAGAACAAAGAAAGGAGATTAGTTGTGAAAGATTATGAAATATGAGAGGAGTTCCAATCATAGCACATTTGGAAAATATATGAGATCAAATTTTGCAAGGTGTGAACATAAATATGTTTTAATAAGAATGGATTAAGAACCACGCGGCTAGACCTATTCCTTGAAAATTTAGATCTAATACATCATCTAATAGTGTCACGCCCCAAAAACGGGACCGTAACACGCCGCGCTAATGGCACTCCGGTCCAAAGCGCAAGGCACAAACGAACAGAGAAACAAACTTAACCGCAATGTAATAGAACCATCAAACCATTTCTTAACTATAAAATCGAATATTTCATTCCCACGAAAAATACGAATTACAAAATTCCTTCTTAGTACAAAAGATGCTACAACAAAAACAAAGTTCATCAATACAAAACCTATCTAATACACTATGTCTTGGATACACATGTCTCATGCCATTTAAAAGTCAATAAACCATAATCATAAGTAGTTTCTAAAATGTATCATGCCATTTAAACGTCAGGCATGTCCAAAACATAGCCAAAAAGATCCAATCATTTCAAAACATAGTATGCTAAAGCTTTGAACAAATCCAAGTACGCTTTCAATCAGAATATAATAAAATAGCATGAGTATCTTTTAGGCTCAAAGGTATGACCTACAGTACTAGTCACGATCTAGTACTTACCACACGCTCCTGTCATTATTTCATAAGGTGTATTTGGCTTCATGTTTCAAGTTGGTTTTTCATTCTGACTGATTAGTCATCCGTTCTAGATGGCGTCCCATGGATGACTATAGCTGTCTCTAGATGTGTATAAGAGAAACATTTCCAAACACATCCAAAATTATATACCTAGGTCACCTATGAGCCAAAACAGTTATAAAATGCTTTCATATCAAAAGAGTTTGCAAATATCAATTGATTAACATAAAATAGCTTGGTCCCGATTTCATATGTAATAGTTCCAAAACTTGGTAAAAGTGCAGTTCCAAACATCATACACATTCTAAAATCCATCCAAACATATTTCGAAAGTCGTTAAACAAAATACAAGTGGAAGAGGGTCTATGTTACCCACCTATCAAAGCAAAAACTGCACAAATGATCAAAGAACGCGATCGCCGGCGGTAGGTGGCGTGGTACCTAAAACAGATATAAGAGGACTCTTAGAAGAGATGTAGAAGTTAAAGAATGACTAGGGAAGCGAAAACGACGCGAAATGATAGAAAACGACACCAACAGCTCTTTGGTCAAAAATGACCTATTCACAAATTCCGACCAACTTCGACAAGCTAAAACCCCAAACAAAACACTTAGTTAACCCCTCAAATTCAGTATTACAGCTAGATTAGGAGATAATAAGCTCGTTTTCCTGAAAAACCGAAAAACTTCGCCTCCCTAGACTATAAGTAGGCTATCCTCCCTGCCAACAAAAATCCAATTCCAAGGTATTCAAGGGACCTTGGTTACAACCCAACTCAAAACAACATATTCAACCAACCAACAAAATCCATAAACGGAAAGATTCACCGGAGCAATAGCCGGGACTATATCAATAGCATTCCACAACAATCCATACCCCATAACCACTACAATTAACTCTATTACAACATTAGAGCAACAACCTATGGGTGGAATTACTCTTTACTACCAAACTGAAATTTTTACCGATTAGCCACACGCATGATTCAAACATGCTCTTCCTATCCATCCCACTACCAAGGAAACACTTAAAACCATCAAAAGATCATTAAAGATCCTTCAAACATAACCAATTATCCAAATTATCCTAGTTGCGCCAAACTTCCGCTTACTTACAAAATGAAGGGAAATCAATTCCACTTGGTTTCAAGTCTCAATTCCTATCCAAACTAACCTTAAAACACTCCTAAAACATCATTATGTGCATAGACATAAGCATTCATAGCATAACACTCTAGGCCACATATGGAAGACAAAACCCCAACTCATAATCTTAAAATTTGTAATCTAACCATGGAAAGTTGTTAAAAATCAACCCCAATCACTTCCCAACCTCCAAAACACTAAAAACAACCCATAACATACATAAATCATAACTTATAAGGCTGCAAAGAGGGTTTATTTTCAGCCATAAAGAATCCTACAAAACTTGAAATTAAAGCTTGGATCATAAAGCCCATAAGCCATAAATGCTAAAATACATAAAATCTTACCTTCCAAGTCAATTCCTACTTGAAATCCAAGAAAATTTTTGGGGGAAAATGGAGAAGAGAGTTTCGGCTGCTGCTAGGAAGAAATGAGGAAGAAACAACAAGAAGAAGACTTAAAAAAAAACTTCCAAAGTTGACCCAAATAGTTCCCCATTGACCAAATAGTCTCCAAGTTGACTATTTAACCTTAAAACTAATTTTTGCAACTAAATTATCATTATAAATCAGCCATCAAACAACACTCACACACCACAATGCACTAATTACACTTAGTCCAACTTTTGACCCTTTACCCGCCGGAACCGAAATCGCGTAAATCGAAAAATTTGCCGAATTGAAAAACGAATAAGTTAAAGTACTTAATGACTAAAAATAATATGAAAAACATTTTAAACCAGTTAAAAATCAAAGAACAATGCTAGTAAAATACTGGGTTTCACAAATAGCATTTGCAAAAGAATAAAGAAATGAGGCCAATCAAACTTGCATTACGAGTAAGGAAGAACTTGCGATCGTTCGATATTGAGAGCCAAGAAATTGACTAACTGTTCAATGTTATAAATCGCAAAAGGAGAACACGTGATAAAATATTAGGTATATAATTAAGAAACTAGAAAGGTGATCTAATCGACATACATGTTGAAAAGATAAGAATATCTAATAACTTATAAGATACAGCTCCCTAATACGTGACTTAGTTAGACTAGATTGAGAACCATGTGTGGGACCTGTGCACAAAAGATTTAGATCAAATGAATGATCTAATCGCATTCGAAAGAGAATGGAGGCAACCATATTAGCTTAATAACTGAGGAAGAAGTGTAATCGTAAGATATTGCGAACTAAGAGAGTCGAGTAATCGTAATATATTGTGAGTCGTAAAAGTAGATACAACGATCAAACAAGATTGAGAACAAATAAAGGAGAAGTAGTCGTATTAGATTTAAAAAGAACCAAGAGCGGGTCGTATTCAATAAGGATTTATAATTAAGAGATTATCTAATCGTATAAGAAAAAGAACTGAGAAGACATGAGGCTTATTAATTATGCCTGCACAATGATTAAGGAAGAAATTCTAATAGTACGATATTGAGAAGAAAGAAAGGGTCTAATCGTACTATATTACCACAGAGTGAATGAGATCTAATCATACAGGATTAAGAACTAACAAAGTAGATCGAGTCCAATCAGATTAAGAAATAGAACAGGAGTTCTTATAAAAGTAAATCTCGTAACTCAAGATAAGAACTTAAAATACGATTTGATTTGGCCAAATTAAGAACCATGAGTGATAACTATGCATAAAAGAATAAGAACTAAAACATAATATGATGGTTTTGAACAAATAAGTGAGAAATGAGGCCAGGTATACGTGCTTAATCACCGTGGAAGGAGTTGTACTCGTACGATATTGAGAACTAAGAAAGCGGACAAATCGTACAAGATTAAATCCTAATAACTGGGATCAAGTCGCATAAGATTAAGAAACAAGAAAGGAGTTCTCAACAAAGTACATGTAGAAACATAATAAGTATCTATCTAATAACTCACGATAACAACGTAATATGTGAATTAATTATGCTAGGTTAAGAACCAAGAATCAGTTCAAATTGAAAAAGACTTAGAACAAAAGATGATTATCGAACCTTATTTGGAAAAGAACTGAGAAATGAATCCAATTATAGCTGGTATAATGACAAAGGAAGAACTGATAATCGTACAATATTGAGAATTAAGAAATGCGACTAATCGAGCTATAAAATGAACAACAAAATGAGACATAACATATGCAATTCTGAACAAAGAAAGAAGATTAGTCATGTAAGATTATGAAGTATGAGAGGAGTTCCAATCATAGCACATTTGGAAAAGATATGAGATCAAATTCACAAGGTAAGAACATAAATAGGTTGTAATAAGAATGGATTAAGAACCATGCGGCTGGACCTATTCCTTGAAGATTTAGAACTAATACATTATCTATTAGAATTTGCAAAAGAATAGAGAAATGAGGCCGATCAAACTTGCTTTACGAGTAAATGGAAGAAGTTGCGATCGTTCGATATTGATATTGAGTGCTAACAAAATTGACTAACTGTTCTATGTTATGAATCGCAAAAGGAGAACACATGATAAAATATTAGGGAGATAATTAAGAAACTAGAAAGGTGATATAATCGACATACATGTTGAAAAAGATAAGAATATCTAATAAGGGATGATATGCCGCTAATACGTGACTTAGTTAGACTAGATTGAGAACCATGTGTGGGACCTGTGCACAAAAGATTTAGATCAATGCATTCGAAAGAGAACGGAGGCAACCATATTAGCTTAATAACTAAGGAAGAAGTGTAATCGTAACATATTGAGAACTAAGAAAGTCGACTAATCGTAATATATTGTGAGTCGCAAAAGGAGATGCAGCAATCAAACAAGACTGAGAACTAATAAAGGAAAAGTAGTCGTATTATATTAAAAAAGAACCAAGAGCGGGTGGTATTCATTAAAGATTTATAATTAAGAGATTATCTAATGGTATATGGAAAAAGAACTAAGAAATGAGGCCTATTAATTATGCCTGCACAATGATTAAGGAAGAAATTGTAATAGTACGATATTGAGAAGAAAGACAGGGTCTAATCGTACTATATTATTACACAGTAAAGGAGATCTGATCGTACAGGATTAAGAATTAACAAAGTAGATCGAGTCATATCAGATTAAGAAATAGAACAGGAGTTCTTATAAAAGTAAATCTCGTAACTCAAGATAAGAACTTAAAATGCGATTTGATTTGGCCAAATTAAGAACCATGAGTGATAACTATGCATAAAAGAATAAGAACTAAAATATAATATGATGGTTTTGAAAAAATAAGTGAGAAATGAGGCCAAGTATACGTGCTTAATCACAGTGGAAGGAGGTGTACTCGTACGATATTGAGAACTAAGAAAGGGGACAAATCGTATAAGATTAAATACTAACGGGATCAAGTCGCATAAGATTAAGAAACAAGAAAGGAGTTCTCAACAAAGTAAATGTAGAAACACAATCAATCGAAAAGTTCTCAAAACTCATGATAATAACGTAAAATGTGAATTAATTATGCTAGGTTAAGAACCAAGAATCAATTCAAATTGAAAAAGACTTTGAACAAATGATGATTATCTAACCTTATTTGAAAAAGAACTGAAAAATGAAGCCAATTACACCTTGTATTAGGACAAAGGAAGAAGTGATATTCGAACAATATTGAGAACTAAGAAATGTGACTAAACGAGCTATACAATGAACAACAAAATGAGACATAACATATGCAATTCAGAACAAAGAAAGGAGATTAGTCGTGTAAGATTATGAAATATGAGAGGAGTTCCAATCATAGCACATTTGGAAAAGATATGAGATCAAATTTCCCAAGGTAAGAACATAAATATGTTTTACTAAGAATGGATTAAGAACCATGCGGCTGGACCTATTCCTTGAAGATTTAGAACTAATACATCATCTAATAGCATTTACAAAATAATAGAGAAATGAGGCCAATGACACTTGCTTTACGTCCAGTAAGGAAGAAGTTGCGATCGTTCGATATTGAGTGCCAACAAAATTGACTAACTGTTCTATCTTATGAATCGCAAAAGGAGAACACATGATAAAATATTAGGGAGATAATTAAGAAACTAGAAAGGTGATATAATCGACATACATGTTGAAAGGATAAGAATAGATAACGAATGATAAGCCGCTAATACTTGACTTTGTTAGTCTAGATTGAGAACCATGTGTGGGACCTGTGCACAAAAGATTTAGATCAATGCATTCAAAAGAGAACGGAGGCAACCGTATTAGCTTAATAGCTAAGGAAGAAGTGCAATCGTAACATATTGAGAACTAAGAAAGTCAACTAATCGTAATATATTGTGAGTCGCAAAAGGAGATGCAACAATCAAACAAGATTGAGAACTAATAAAGGAGAAATAGTCGTATTATATTAAAAGAGAACCAAGAGCGGGTCGTATTCATTAAAGATTTATAATTAAGAGATTATCTAATGGTATATGAAATCAAGAAGAACTGAGAAATGAGGCCTATTAATTATGCCTCCACAATGATTAAGGAAGAAATTGTAATAGTACGATATTGAAAAGAAAGAAAGGGTCTAATCGTACTATATTACGACACAGTAAAGGAGATCTGATCGTATAGGATTAAGAACTAACAAAGTAGATCGAGCCATATCGGATTAAGAAATAGAACAGGAGTTCTTATAAAAGTAAATCTCGTAACTCAAGATAAGATCTTAAATGTGATTTGATTTGGCCAAATTAAGAACCATGAGTGATAACTATGCATAAAAGAATAAGAACTAAAATATAATATGATGGTTTTGAAGAAGTAAGTGAGAAATGAGACCAAGTATACGTGCTTAATCACAGTGGAAGGAGTTATACTCGTAGGATATTGAAAAACTAAGAAAGGGGACAAATCGTTCAAGATTAAATACTAATAACTGTGATCAAGTCGCATAAGATTAAGAAACAAGAAAGGAGTTCTCAATAAAGTTCATGTAGAAACGTAATAAGTTCTAATAAATCATGATAACAACGTAAAATGTGAATTAATTCTGCTAGGTTAAGAACCAAGAATCAGTTCAAATTGAAAAAGGCCTTGAACAAAAGATGATTATCTAACCTTATTTTAAAAAGAACGGATAAATGAAGCCAAGTACACCTTTGTATAATGACAAAGGAAGAAGTGATAATCGTACAATATTGAGAACTAAGAAATGCGACTAATCGAGCTATACAATGACCAACAAAAGGAGACATAACATATGCAATTCAGAACAAATAAAGGAGATTAGTCATGTAAGATTATGAAATATGAGAGGAGTTCCAATCATAGCACATTTGGAAAAGATATGAGATCAAATTTCACAAGGTAAGAACATAAATATGTTTTAAAAAGAATGGATTAAGAACCATGCGGCTGGACCTATTCCTTGAAGATTTAGAACTAATGCATCATCTAATAGCATTTGCAAAAGAATAGAGAAATGAGGCCAATCAAACTTAAGCTTTAGGAGTAAGGAAGAACTTGCGATCGTTCGATATTGATATTGAGAACCAAGAAATTGACTACCTGTTATATGTTATGAATCGCAAAAGGAGAACACATGATAAAGAATTGGGGAGATAATTAAGAAACTAGAAAGGTGGTCTAATCGACATACATGTTGAAAAGATAAGAATATCTAATAACGGATGATAAGTCCCTAATACGTGACGTAGTTAGATTAGATTGAGAACCATGCATGTGACCAGTGCACAAAAGATTTAGATCAAATGATTGATCAAAACGCATTCGAAAGAGAACGGAGGCAACCATATTAGCTTAATAACTAAGGAAGAAGTGCAATCGTAACATATTGAGAACTAAGAAAGTCGACTAATCGTAATATATTGTGAGTCGCAAAAGGAGATGCAGCAATCAAACTAGATTGAGAACTAATAAAGGAGAAGTAGTCGTATTATATTAAAAAAGAACCAAGATCGGGTGGTATTCATTAAAGATTTGGTATAATTAAGAGATTATCTAATGGTATATGAAAAAGAACTGAGAAATGAGGCCTATTAATTATGCCTCCACAATGATTAAGTAAGAAATTGTAATAGTACGATATTGAGAAGAAAGAAAGGGTCTAATGGTACTATATTACGACACAGTAAAGGAGATCTGATCGTACAGGATTAAGAACTAACAAAGTAGATCGAGTCATATCAGATTAAGAAATAGAACAGGAGTTCTTATTGCGATTAAATCTCGTAACTCAAGATAAGAACTTAAAATGCGATTTGATTTGGCCAAATTAAGAACCATGAGTGATAACTATGCATCAAAGAATATGAACTAAAATATAATATGATGGTTTTGAAGAAGTAAGTGAGAAATGAGACCAAGTATACGTGCTTAATCACAGTGGAAGAAGTGATAATCATACAATATTGAGAACTAAGAAATGCGACTAATCGAGCTATATAATGAACAACAAAAGGAGACATAACATATGCAATTCAGAATAACTATAAGAAAGGAGATTAGTCGCGTAAGATTTTTAAATATGAGAGGAGTTCCAATCATAGCACATTTGGAAAAGATATGAGAACAAATTTCCCAAGGTAAGAACATAAATATGTTTTAATAAGCCTGGATTAAGAACCATGCGGCTGGACCTATTCCTTGAAGATTTAGAACTAATACATCATCTAATAGCATTTACAAAAGAATAGAGAAATGAGGCCAATGACACTTGCTTTACGAGTAAGGAAGAAGTTGCGATCGTTCGATATTGATATTGAGTGCCAACAAAATTGACTAACTGTTCTATGTTCTGAATCGCAAAAGGAGAACACATGATAAAATATTAGGGAGATAATTAAGAAACTAGAAAGGTGATATAATCGACATACAAGTTGAAAGGATAAGAATAGATAACGGATGATAAGCCGCTAATACTTGCCTTAGTTAGACTAGATTGAGAAACCATGTGTGGGACCTGTGCACAAAAGATTTAGATCAATGCATTCGAAATCTTGGAGAACGGAGGAAACCATATTAGCTTAATAACTAAGGAAGAACTGCAATCGTAAGATATTGAGAACTAAGAATGTCGACTAATCGTAAAAAATTTTGAGTCGCAAAAGGAGATGCAACAATCAAACAAGATTGAGAACTAATAAAGGAGAAGTAGTCGTATTAGATTTCAAAAGAACCAAGAGCGGGTCGTATTCATTAAAGATTTATAATTCAGAGATTATCTAATGGTATATGAAAAAGAACTGAGAAATGAGGCCCATTAATTATGCCTGCACAATGATTAAGGAAGAAATTGTAATTGTACGATATTGAGAAGAAAGAAAGGGTCTAATCGTACTATATTATGACACAGTAAAGGAGATCTGATCGTACAGGATTAAGAACTAACAAAGTAGATCGAGTCATATCAGATTAAGAAATAGAACAGGAGTTCTTATAAAAGTAAATCTCGTAACTCAAGATAAGAACTTAAAATGCGATTTGATTTGGCCAAATTAAGAACTAGATTCATGAGTGATAACTATGCATAAAAGAATAAGAACTAAAATATAATATGATGGTTTTGAAAAAATAAGTGAGAAATGAGGCCAAGTATACGTGCTTAATCACAGTGGAAGGAGTTGTAGTCGTACGATATTGAGAACTAAGAAAGGGGACAAATCGTACAAGATTAAATACTAATAAATGGGATCAAGTCGCATAAGATTAAGAAACAAGGAAGGAGTTCTCAACAAAGTAAATGTAGAAACACAATAAGTTCTCATAACTCATGATAACAACGTAAAATGTGAATTAATTATGCTAGGTTAAGAACCAAGAATCAGTTCAAATTGAAAAAGACTTTGAACAAAAGATGATTATCTAACCTTATTTGAAAAAGAACTGAGAAATGAAGCCAATTACACCTTGTATAATGGCGAAGGAAGAAGTGATATTCGAACAATATTGAGAACTAAGAAATGTGACTAACCGAGCTATACAATGAACAACAAAAGGAGACATAACGGATATGCAATTCAGAACAAAGAAAGGAGATTAGTCGTGTAAGATTATGAAATATGAGAGGAGTTCCAATCATAGCACATTTGGAAAAGATATGAGATCAAATTTGCCAAGGTAAGAACATAAATATGTTTTAATAAGAATGGATTAAGAACAATGCGGCTGGACCTATTCCTTGAAGATTTAGAACTAATACAACAACTAATAGAATTTGCAAAAGAAAAGAGATGCATAGGCCGATCAAACTTGCTTTACAAGTAAGGCAGAAGTTACGATCGTTCGATATTGAAATTGAGAACCAAGAAATTGAATCACTGTTCTATGTTATGAATCGTAAAAGGAGAACACATGATAAAATATTGGGGAGATAATTAAGAAACTAGAAAGGTGATCTAATCGACATACATTTTGAAATTATAAGAATATCTAATAACGGATGATAAGCCGCTAATACGTGACTTAGTTGACTAGATTGAGAACCATGCGTGGGACCTGTGCACAAAAGATTGTTAGATCAAATCGCATTCGAAAGAGAACGGAGGCAACCATATTAGCTTAATAACTAAGAAAGAAGTGCAATCGTAAGATATTGAGAATTAAGAAAGTCGACTAATCGTAATATATTGTGAGTCGCAAAAGGAGATAAAGGAGAAGTAGCCGTATTAGATTAAAAAAGAAATAAGAGCGGGTCGTATTCATTAAAGATTTATAATTAAGAGATTGTCTAATTGTAAATGAAAAAGAACTCAGAAATGAGGCCTATTAATTATGCCTGCACAATGGTTAAGGAAGAAATTGTAATAGTACTATATTGAGATGAAAGAAAGGGTCTAATCGTACAATATTATCACACAGTAAAGGAGATCTAATCGTACAGGATTAAGAACTAACAAAGTAGATCGAGTCATATCAGATTAAGAAATAGAATAGTAGTTCTTATAAAAGTAAATCATGTAACTCAAGATAAGAACTTAAAATGCGATTTGATTTGGCCAAATTAAGAACCATGAGTGATAACTATGCATAAAAGAATAAGAAATGAAATATAATATGATGGTTTTGAAGAAATAAGTGAGAAATGAGGCCAAGTATTCGTGCTTAATCACAGTGGAAGGAGTTGTACTCGTACAATATTGAAAACTAAGAAAAGGGGACAAATCGTGCCAGATTAAATACTAATAATTGGGATCAAGTCGCATAAGATTAAGAAACAAGAAAGGATTTCTCAACAAAGTACATGTAGAAAATAATAAATTCTAATAACTCATGATAACAACGTAAAATGTAAATTAATTATGCGAGGTTAAGAACCAAGAATCAGTTCAACTTGACAAAGACTTTGAACAAAAGATGATTACCTAACCTTATTTGAAAAAGAACTGATAAATGATGCCAATTACAGCTTGTATAATGACAAAGGCAGAAGTGATAATCGTACAATATTGAGAACTAAGAAATGCGACTAATTGAGCTGTACAATGAACAACAAAAGGAGACATAACATATGAAATGTTGAATAGACTCAGAACAAAGAAAGGAGATTAGTCGTGTAAGATTAAGAAATATGAGAGGAGTTCCAATCATAGCACATTTGGAAAAGATATGAGATCAAATTTCACAAGGTAAGAACATAAATATGTTTTAATAAGAATGGATTAAGAACCATGCGGCTGGACCTATTCCTTGAAGATTTAGAACTAATACAACAACTAATAGCATTTGCAAAAGAATAGAGAAATGAGGCCAATCAAGCTTGCTTTACGAGTAAGGAAGAAGTTGTGATCGTTCGATATTGACATTGAGAACCAAGAAATTGACTAACTGTTCTATGTTATGAATATTAAAAGGAGAACACATGATTAAATATTAGGGAGATAATTAAGAAACTAGAAAGGTGATCTAATCGACATACATGTTGAAAAGATAAGAATATCAAATAATGGATGATAAGCCCCTAATACGTGACTTAGTTAGACTAGATTGAGAACCATGCATGGGACCTGTGCACAAAAGATTTAGATCAAAGTGATCTGAATGATCTAAAATCATTCGAAAGAGAACGAAGGCAACCATATTAGCTTAATAACTGAGGAAGTAGTGTAATCGTAAGATATTGAGAACTAAGGAATTCGACTAATCGCAATATGTGAGTCGCAAAAGGAAATGCATCAATCAAACAAGATTGAGAACTAATAAAGGAGAAGTAGTCGTATTAGATTATTTAAGAACCAAGAGAGGGTCGTATTTATTATAGATTTATATTTAGGAGATTATCTAATTGTATACGAAAAAGAACTGAGAAATGAGGCCTATTAATTATGCCTGCACAATGATTAAGGAAGAAATTGTAATAGTACGATATTGAGAAGAAAGAAAGGGTCTAATCGTACTATATTATGACACAGTAAAGGAGATCTAATCGTACAGGATTAAGAACTAACAAAGTAGATCGAGTCATATCAGATTGAGAAATAGAACTGGAGTTCTTATAAATGTAAATCTCGTAACTCAAGATGAGAACTTAAAATGCAATTTGACATTTGGCCAAATTAAGAACCATGAGTGATGACTATGCATAAAAGAATAAGAACTAAAATATAATATGATCTCTTTTTGAAGAAATATGTGTGATATGAGGCCAAGTACAAGTGCTTAATCAAAGTGGAAGGAGTTCTCCTCGTACGATATTGAGAACAAAGAAAGGGGACATATCGTACAAGATTAAATACTAATAACTGGGATCAAGTCGCATAAGATTAAAAAACAAGAAAGGAGTTCTCAACAAAGTACAAGTAGAAACATAATAAGTTCTGATAACTCATGATAACAACGTAAAATGTGAATTAATTATTATACAAGGTTAAGAACCAAGAATCAGTTCAAATTGAAAAAGACTTTGAACAAAAGATGGTTATCTAACCTTATTTGAAAAAGAACTGAGAAATGAAGCCAATTATAATGACAAAGGAAGAAGTGATAATCGTAAAATATTAATAACTAAGAAATGCGACTAATCGAGCTATACAATGAACAACAAAAGGTAGACATAACATATGCAATTCAGAACAAAGAAAGGAGATTAGTCGTGTCAGATTATGAAATATGAGAGGAATTCCAATCATAGCACATTTGGAAAAGATATGAGATCAAATTTCACAAGGTAAGAACATAAACATGTTTTACTAAGAATGGATCAAGAACCATGCGGCTGGACCTATTCCTTGAAGATTTTGAACTAATACATCATCTTATAGCATTTGCAAAAGAATAGAGAAATGAGGCCAATCAAACTTGCTTTACAAGCAAGGAAGAAGTTACGATCGTTCGATATTGAGAGCCAAGAAATCGACAAACTGTTCTATGTTATGAATCGTAAAAGGAGAGCACATGATAAAATATTGGGGAGATAATAAAGAAACTAGAAAGGTGATCTAATCGACATGCATGTTGAAAAGATAAGAATAGATAATGGATGAGAAGCGGCTAATACGTGACTTAGTTAGACTAGATTGAGAACCATGTGTGGGACCTGTGCATAAAAGATAATGATCTAGTTAGATCAATGCATTCGAAAGAGAACGGAGGCAACCATATTAGCTTAATAACTAAGGAAGAAGTGCAATCGTAAGATATTGAGAACTAAGAAAGTCGACTAATCGTAATATATTGTGAGTCGCAAAAGGAAATGCAACAATCAAACAAGATTGAGAAACTAATAAAGGAGAAGTAGTCGTATTAGATTAAAAAAGATCCAAGAGCGGGTCGTATTTATTAAAAATTTATAATTCGGAGATTATCTAATTGTATATGAAAAATAACTGAGAAATGAGGCCTATTAATTATGCCTCCACAATGATTAAGGAAGAAATTGTAATAGTACGATATTGAGAAGAAAGAAAGGGTCTAATCGTACTATATTATGACACAGTAAAGGAGATCTAATCGTACAGGATTAAGAACTAACAAAGTAGATCGAGTCATATCAGATTAAGAAATAGAACAGGAGTTCTTACAAAAGTAAATGTCGTAACTCAAGATATGAACTTAAAATGCAATCTTTTGATTTGGCCAAATTAAGAACCATGAGTGATAACTATGTATAAAAGAATAAGAACTAAAATATAATATGATATTTTTGCAAAAATAAGTGAGAAATGGGGCCAAGTATACGTGCTTAATCACAGTGGAAGGAGTTGTACTCGTACAATATTAAGAACTAAGAAAGGGGACAAATTGTACAAGATTAAATACTAATAACTGGGATGAAGTCGCATAAGATTAAGAAACAAGAAAAGGAGTTCTCAACAAAGTTAATGTGGAAACATAATAAGTTCTAATAACTCATGATAACAACGTAAAATGTGAATTAATTATGCTAGGTTAAGGACGAAGAATCAGTTCAATTTGAAAATGACTTTGAACAAAAGATGATTATCTAACCTTATTTGAAAAAGAACTGAGAAATGAAGCCAATTACACCTTGTATAATGACAAAGGAAGAAGTGATTTCGTACAATAAGAACTAAGAAATGCGACTAATCGAGCTATACAATGAACAACAAAAGGAGACATAATATAGGCAATTCAGAACAAAGAAAGGAGATTAGTCGTGTAAGATTATGAAATACGAGAGGAGTTCCAATCATAGCACATTTGGAAAAGATATGAGATCAAATTTCACAAGGTAAGAACATAAATATGTTTTAATAAGAATGGATTAAGAACCATGCGGCTGGACCTATTCCTTGAAGATATAGCACTAATACATCATCTAATAGCATTTGCAAAAGAATAGAGAAATGAGGCCAATCAAACTTGCTTTACGAGTAAGGAAAAGGAGTTCCGATCGTTCGATATTGAAAGTCAAAAAATTGACTAACTGTTCTATGTTATGAATCGCAAAAGGAGAACACAAGATAAAATATTAGGGAGATAATTAAGAAACTAGAAACGTGATCTAATCGACATACATGTTGAAATGACAAGAATATCTAATAATGGATGATAAGCCGCTAATACGTGACTTAGCTAGACTAGATTCAGAACCATGTGTGGGACCTGTGCACAAAAAATTTTGATCAAATGAATGATCTAAATTCGAAAGCGAACGGAGGCACCCATATTAGCGTAACAACTGAGGAAGAAGTGTAATCGTAAGATATTGAGAACTAAGAAAGTCGACTAATCGTAATATATTGTGAGTCGAAAAAGGTGATACAACAATCAAACATTGCATCTTAATAAAGGAGAAGTAGTCGTATTAGATTAAAAAAGAACCAAGAGCGAGTCGTATTCATTAAAGATTTGTAATTAAGAGATTATCTAATTGTATAAGAAAAAGAACTGAGAAATGAGGCCTATTAATTATGCCTGCACAATGATTAAGGAAGAAATGTAATAGTACGATATTGAGAAGAAAGAAAGGGTCTAATCATACTATATTATGACACAGTTAAGGAGATCTAGTCGTACTGGATTAAGAACTAACAAAGTAGATCGAATCATATCAGAATAAGAAAAATAGAATAGAAGTTCTTGTAAAAGTAAATCTCGTAACTCAAGATGAAGAAGAACTTAAAATGCAATTTGATTTGGCCAAATTAAGAACCATAGTGATAACTATGCATAAAAGAATAAGAACTAAAATATAATATGACGGTTTTGAAGAAATAAGTGAGAAATGAGGCCAAGTATTCGTGCTTAATCATAGTGGAAGGAGTTGTACTCGTACGATATTAAGAACTAAGAAAGGAGACAAATCATACAAGATTAAATACTAATAACTGTGATCAAGTCGCATAAGATTAAGAAACAAGAAAGGAGTTCTCAGCAAAGTACATATAGAAACATAATAAGTTCTAATAACTCATGATAACAACATAAATTGTGAATTAATTATGCAAGATTAAGAACAAAGAATCAGTTCAAATTGAAAAAGACTTTGAACAAAAGATGATTATCTAACCTTATTTGAAAAAGAACTGATAAATGAAGCCAATTACACCTTGTGTAATGACAAAGGAAGAAGTGATTTCGTACAATATTGAGAACTAAGAAATGCGACTAATCGATAGCTATAGAATGAACAACAAAAGGAGACATAATATAGGCAATTCAGAACAAAGAAAGGAGATTAGTCGTGTAAGATTATGAAATATGAGAGGAGTTCCAATCATAGCACATTTGGAAAAGATATGAGATCAAATTTCACAAGGTAAGAACGTAAATATGTTTTAATAAGAATGGATTAAAAACCATGCGGCTGGACCTATTCCTTGAAGATATAGCACTAATACATCATCTAATAGCATTTGAAGAAGAATAGAGAAATGAGGCCAATCAAACTTGCTTTACGAGCAAGGAAAAGAAGTTGCGATCGTTCGATATTGAGAGTAAAAAAATTGACTAACTGTTCTATGTTATGAATCGCAAAAGGAGAACACAAGATAAAATATTAGGGAGATAATTAAGAAACTAGAAAGGTGATCTAATCGACATACATGTTGAAATGACAAGAATATATAATAACGGATGATAAGCCGCTAATACGTGACTTAGCTAGACTAGATTCAGATACCATACTTCACCATGTGTGGGACCTGTGCACAAAAGACTTAGATCAAATGAATGATCTAAATTCGAAAGCGAACGGAGGCAACCATATTAGCGTAATAACTGAGAAAGAAGTGTAATCGTAAGATATTGAGAACTAAGAAAGTTTACTAATCGTAATATATTGTGAGTCGAAAAAGGTGATACAACAATCAAACAAGATTGAGAAAAATAAAGGACACATCTCGTATTAGATTAAAATTTTCTCTTATAAGAGCGAGTCATATTCATTAAAGATCTTGTAATTAAGAGATTATCTAATTGTATAAGAAAAAGAACTGAGAAATGAGGCCTATTAATTATGCCTGCACAATGATTAAGGAAGAAATTGTAATAGTACGATATTGAGAAGAAAGAAAGGGTCTAATCGTACTATATTATGACACAGTTAAGGAGATCTAGTCGTACTGGATTAAGAACTAACAAAGTCGATCGAATCATATCAAAATAAGAAAATAGAACAGGAGTTCTTGTAAAAGTAAATTCTCGTAACTCAAGATAAGAACTTAAAATGCAATTTGATTTGGCCAAATTAAGAACCATAGTGATAACTACGCATAAAAGAATAAGAACTAAAATATAATATGACGGTTTTGAAGAAATAAGTGCGAAATGAGGCCAAGTATTCGTGCTTAATCACAGAGGAAGGAGTTGTACTAGTACGATATTAAGAACTAAGAAAGGATTACAAAACATACAAGAATAAATACTAATAACTGTGATCAAGTCGCATAAGATTAAGAAACAAGAAAGGAGTTCTCAGCAAAGTACATATAGAAACATAATAAGTTCTAATAACTCATGATAACAACTTAAAATGTGAATTAATTATGCTAGATTAAGAACAAAGAATCAGTTCAAATTGAAAAAGACTTTGAAAAAAAGATGATTATCTAACCTTATTTGAAAAAGAACTGAGAAATGAAGCCAATTACAGCTTGTATAATGACAAAGGGAGAAGTGATAATCGTACAATATTGATAACTAACTGAAATGCGACTAATCGAGCTATACAATGAACAACAAAAGGAGACATAACATATGCAATTCAGAACAAAGAAAGGAGATTAGTCGTGTAAGATTATGAAATATGAGAGGAGTTCCAATCATAGCACATTTGGAAAAGTTATGAGATCAAATTTCACAAGGTAAGAACATAAATATGTTTTAATAAGAATGGATTAAGAACCATGCGGCTGGACCTATTCCTTGAAGATTTAGAAATAATACATCATCTAATAGCATTTGCAAAAGAATAGAGAAATGAGGCCAATCAAACTTGGTTTACGAGTAAGGAAGAAGTTGCGATCGTTCGATATTGAGAGCCAAGAAATTGACTAACTGTTCTATGGTATGAATCGCAAAAGAAGAACACCTGATAAAATATTAGGGAGATAATTAAGAAATTAGAAAGGTGATCTAATCGACATACATGTTGAAAAGATAAGAATATCTAATAACGGATGATAAGCCGCTAATACGTGACCTAGATCATTATTAGACTAGATTGAGAACCATGCGTGGGACCTGTGCACAAAAGATTTAGAACAAATGAATGATCTAATCGCATTCGAAAGAGAACGGAGGCAACCATATTAGCTTAATAACTAGGAAGAAGTGTAATCGTAAGATATTGAGAACTAAGAAAGTCGACTAATCGTAATATATTGTAAGTCGCAAAAGGAGATACAACAATCAAACAAGATTGAGAACTAATAAAGGAGAAGTAGTCATATTAGATTTAAAAAGAACCAAGAGCGGGCCGTATTCAATAAAGATTTATAATTAAGAGATTGTCTAATCGTATAGAAAAATAACTGAGAAATGAGGTTTATTAATTATGCCTGCACAATGATTTAGGAAGAAATTGTAATAGTACAATATTGAGAAGAAAGAAAGGGCCTAATCGTACTATATTATGACACAGTAAAGGAGATCTAATCGTACAGGATTAAAAACTAACAAAGTAAATCGAGTCATATCAGATTCAAAAAAAGAACTTTTTTGGAGTTCTTATAAAAGTAAATCTTGTAACTCAAGATAAGAACAGAAAATGCGATTTGATTTGGCCAAATTAAGAACCATGAGTGATAACTATGCAAAAAAGAATAAGAACTAAAACATAATATGATGGTAGGAGTTGTACTCGTACGATATTGAGAACTAAAAAAGGGGACAAATTGTACAAGATTAAATACTAATAACTATCATAAGATTAAGAAACAAGAAAGGAGTTCTCTACAAAGTACATGTAGAGTTCTAATAACTCATGATAACAACGTAAAATGTGATTTAATTATGCAAGGTTAAGAACCAAGAATCAGTTCAAATTGAAAAAGACTTTGAACAAAAGATGATTATCTAACCTTATTTGAAAAAGAACGGAGAAATGAAGCCAATTACCTTTGTATAATGACAAAGGAAGAAGTGATAATCGTACAATATTGATAACTAAGAAATGCGACTAATTGAGCTATACAATGAACAACAAAAGGAGACATAACATCATGCAATTCAGAACAAAGAAAGGAGGTTAGTCGTGTAAGATTATGAAATATGAGAGGAATTTCAATCATAGCACATTTGGAAAAGATATGAGATCAAATTTCACAAGGTAAGAACATAAATATGTTTTACTAAGAATGGATTAAGAACATGCAGCTGGACCTATTCCTTGAAGACTTAGAAATAATATATCATCTAATAGCATTTGCAAAAGAATAGAGAAACGAGGGCAATCAAACTTGCTTTACGAGTAAGGAAGAAGTTGCGATCGTTCGATATTGAGTGCCAAGAAATTGACTAACTGTTCTATGGTATGAATCGCAAAAGAAGAACACATGATAAAATATTAGGGAGATAATTAAGAAACTAGAAAGGTGATCTAATCGACATAAAAGTTGAAAAGATAAGAATATATAATAACGGATAATATGCCGCTAATACGTGACTTAGTTAGACTATATTGAGAACCATGCGTGGGACCTGTGCACAAAAGATTTAGAACTTAAAAATGAATGATCTAATCGCATTCGAAAGAGAACGGAGGCAACCATATTAGCTTAATAACTGAGGAAGAAGTGTAATCGTAAGATATTGAGAACTAAGAAAGTCGACTAATCGTAATATATTGTAAGTCGCAAAAGGAGATACAACAATCAAACAAGATTGAGAACTAATAAAGGAGAAGTAGTCGTATTAGATTTAAAAAGAACCAAGAGCGGGCCGTATTCAATAAAGATTTATAATTAAGAGATTGTCTAATCGTATAGAAAAATAACTGAGAAATGAGGCTTATTAATTATGCTTGCACAATGATTTAGGAAGAAATTGTAATAGTACAATATTGAGAAGAAAGAAAGGGCCTAATCGTACTATATTATGACACAGTAAAGGAGATCTAATCGTACAGGATTAAAAACTAACAAAGTAAATCGAGTCATATCAGATTCAAAAAAAGAACTGGAGTTCTTATAAAAGTAAATCTTGTAACTCAAGATAAGAACAGAAAATGCATAGATTTGATTTGGCCAAATTAAGAACCATGAGTGATAACTATGCAAAAAAGAATCAGAACTAGTTAACATAATATGATGGTAGGAGTTGTACTCGTACGATATTGAGAACTAAAAAAGGGGACAAATTGTACAAGATTAAATACTAATAACTATCATAAGATTAAGAAACAAGAAAGGAGTTCTCTACAAAGTACATGTAGAGTTCTAATAACTCATGATAACAACGTAAAATGTGATTTAATTATGCAAGGTTAAGAACCAAGAATCAGTTCAAATTTCGCAACTTCTTTTCCTTGCACATCTGCTATGATTGATCTAACCTTATTTGAAAAAGAACGGAGAAATGAAGCCAATTACCTTTGTATAATGACAAAGGAAGAAGTGATAATCGTACAATATTGATAACTAAGAAATGCGACTAATTGAGCTATACAATGAACAACAAAAGGAGACATAACATATGCAATTCAGAACAAAGAAAGGAGGTTAGTCGTGTAAGATTATGAAATATGAGAGTGGAATTTCAATCATAGCACATTTGGAAAAGATATGAGATCAAATTTCACAAGGTAAGAACATAAATATGTTTTACTAAGAATGGATTAAGAACATGCAGCTGGACCTATTCCTTGAAGATTTAGAAATAATATATCATCTAATAGCATTTGCAAAAGAATAGAGAAACGAGGGCAATCAAACTTGGTTTACGAGTAAGGAAGAAGTTGCGATCGTTCGATATTGAGTGCCAAGAAATTGACTAACTGTTCTATGGTATGAATCGCAAAAGAAGAACACATGATAAAATATTAGGGAGATAATTAAGAAACTAGAAAGGTGATCTAATCGACCTAAAAGTTGAAAAGATAAGAATATATAATAACGGATAATATGCCGCTAATACGTGACTTAGTTAGACTATATTGAGAACCATGCGTGGGACCTGTGCACAAAAGATTTAGATCAAATGAATGATCTAATCGCATTTGAAGGAGAACGGAGGCAACCATATTAGCTTAATAACCTATACGGAATAAGTGTAATCGTAAGATATTGAGAACTAAGAAAGTCGAGTAATCGTAATATATCACGAGTCGCAAAAGGAGATACAACAATCAATCAAGATTCAGAACTAAAGAAGGAGAAGTAGTCACGTTAGATTTAAAAAGAACCAAGGGCGGGTCGTGTTCATTAAAGATTTATAGTTATAAGATTATCTAATCGTATAAGAAAAAGAACTGAGAAATGAAGCCTATTAATTATGCCTGCACAATGATTAAGGAAGAAATTGTAATTGTACGATATTGAGAAGAAAGAAAGGGTCTAATCGTGTCACGCCCCAAAAACGGGATCGTAACACGCCGCGCTAATGGTACACCGGACCAAAGCGCAAGGCACAAACGAATAGAGCAATAAACTTAACCGCAATGTAATAGAACCATCAAACCATTTCTTAACTATAAAACCGAATATTTCATTTTACACAAAAAATACGAATTACAAAATTCCTTCTTAGTACAAAAGATGCTACTGACCTGACCATTAGCTATCATCCTGGTGAGCATAACTAGCTCAGTGGATATCATAAAAGCTCTTCAAATGGGGCCAAGCATTTCGATAAAAAGAAAACATAAAGATAATAACATTTGTGAAAACCATAGTCATGATGCAGTTTTCTAAAATGTCTCTTATGCCATTTATACGATGCATATTCAAAACATAGCCAAAAAGATCCATTCATTTCAAAACATAGCTAAAATGTCTCATGCCATTTAAACGTCAATAAACCATAATCATAAGTAGTTTCTAAAATGTATCATGCCATTTAAACGTCAGGCATGTCCAAAACATAGTCAAAAAGATCCAATCATTTCAATGAACAACATAGTATGCTAAAGCATAGCGTAGCCAAAAAGATCCAATCATTTCAAAACATAGTATGCTAAAGCATATCGAACAAATCCAAGTTCAGTTTCAATCCGGAATATAATAAAATAGCATGAGTATCTTTTAGGCTCAAAAGTATGTCCAAAACATAGCCAAACAGATCAAATCATTTCAAAACATAGTATGCTAAAGCATAGCTAACAAATCCAAGTATAGTTTCAATCCGGAATTTAATAAAATAGCATGAGTATCTTTTAGGCTCAAAAGTATGACCTACAATACTAGTCAGATCTAGTAATCTACTACACCTACTAGTCTGACCGGGAGGTCAAGTTATCCCATCACAGACCCCGCATCAAATAGTTCATAGCAACAGATCACCATGGCGTCCCATGGATGAGTATAGAACCGGTTCTCCACAAATCAAACATTTCCAAACACATCCAAAATTATATACCTAGGTCACCTATGAGCCAAAACAGTTATAAAATGCTGACTTTCATATCAAAAGAGTTTGCAAACATATCATTTGATTAACATAAAATAGCTTGGTCCCGATTTCATATGTAATAGTTCCAAAACTTGATAAAAGTGCAGTTCCAAACATCATACACATTTTAAAATCCATCCAAACATATTTCGAAAGTCGTTAAACAAAATACAAGTGGAAGAGGGTCTATGTTACCCACCTATCAAAGCAAAAACTTCACAAATGATCACAGAACGCGATCGCCGGCGGTAGGTGGCGTGGTACCTAAAACAGATATAAGAGGACTCATAGAAGAGATGTAGAAGTTAAAGAATGACTAGGGAAGCGAAAACGACGCGAAACGATAGAAAACGACACCAACATCTCTTTGGTCAAAAATAACCTTTTCACAATTTCTGACCAACTTCGACAAGCTAAAACCCCAGTCAAAACACTTAGTTGGTTCTTAATTTGGCCAAATCAAATTGCATTTTAAGTTCTTCCCTGCCAATAAAATCCAATTCCAAGGTATTCAAGGGACCTTGGTTACAACCCAACTCAAAACAACATATTCAACCAACCAACAAAATCCATTTCCAAGGTATTCAAGGGACCTTGGTTACAACCTAACTCAAAACAACATATTCAACCAACAAAATCCATCTTATACACATCTAGATGTGTATAAGAGACTATATCAATAGCATTCCACAACAATGGAAAACACCTAAAACCATCAAAAGATCATTAAAGATCCTTCAAACATAACCAATTATCCAAATTATCCTAGTTGTGCCAAACTTCCGCTTACTTACAAAATGAAGGGAAATCAATTCCACTTGGTTTCAAGTCTCAATTCCTATCCAAACTAACCTTAAAACACTCTTAAAACATCATTATGTGCATAGACATAAGAATTCATAGCATAACATTCTAGGGCACATATGGAAGACAAAACCCTAACTCATAATACTTAAAATTTGTAATCTAACCATGGAAAGTTGTTAAAAATCAACCCCAATCACTTCCCAACCTCCAAAACACTAAAAACAACCCATAACATACATAAATCATAACTTACAAGGCTGCTCTCTACCTGTTTATTCAGCCATCTAGAACCTATAAGAGACTTGGTGTTATTTGATAGCTGTGTATAGGAGATGTGTATTAGAGCATTGTATTGATGAACTTTTTTTTGTTGTCGGCTCATTTATACTGAAGGAATTTTGTATTAGGTCAATTGGCGGTAAAATGAAGATATTCGGCCAGCTGCTGGAGAAAAATGAGGAAGAAACAAGCAAGAAGAAGACTTAAAACAAATTCCAAAGTTGACCCAAATAGTACCCATTTGACCTAATAGTCTCCAAGTTGACTATTTGACCCAAAAACTAATTTTTTGCTACTAAATTAACATTATAAATCAGCCATCAAATAACACTCACACACCACAATGCACTAATTACACTTAGTCCAATTTTTGACCCGTGTTACCCGCCGGAACCGAAATCGCGTAAACCGACAAAATGTGCCGAATTGAAAAACGAAAAGTTGAAGTACTTTATGACTAAAAATAATATGAAAAACATTTTAAACCAATTAAAATCAAAGAACAAGGCTATTAAAATACTGGGTTTCACAAATCGTACTATATTACGACACAGTAAAGGAGATCTGATCGTATAGGATTAAGAACTAACAAAGTAGATCGAGTCATATCGGATTAAGAAATAGAACAGGAGTTCTTTTAAAAGTAAATCTCGTAACTCAAGATAAGAACTTAAAATGCGATTTGATTTGGCCAAATTAAGAACCATGAGTGATAACTATGCATAAAAGAATAAGAACTAAAATATAATATGATGGTTTTGAAAAAATAAGTGAGAAATGAGGCAGTGTATATTTGCTTAATCACAGTGGAAGGAGTTGTACTTGTACGATATTGAGAACTAAGAAAGGGGACAAATAGTACAAGATTAAATACTAATAAATGGGATCAAGGAAGTCGCATAAGATTAAGAAACAAGAAAGGAGTTTTCAACAAAGTAAATGTAGAAACACAATAAGTTCTCATAACTCATGATAACAACGTAAAATGTGAATTAATTATGCTAGGTTAAGAACCAAGAATCAGTTCAAATTGAAAAAGACTTTGAACAAAAGATGATTATCTAACTTTCTTTGAAAAAGAACTGAGAAGTGAAGCCAATTACACCTTGTATAATGACAAAGGAAGAAGTGATATTCGAACAATATTGAGAACTAAGAAATGGGACTAACCGAGCTATACAATGAACAACAACAGGAGACATAACATATGCAATTCAGAACAAAGAAAGGAGATTAGTCGTGTAAGATTATGAAATATGAGAGGAGTTCCAATCATAGCACATTTGGAAAAAATATGAGATCAAATTTCACAAGGTAAGAACATAAATATGTTTTAATAAGAATGGATTAAGAACCATGCGGCTGGACCTATTCCTTGAAGATTTGGACCTAATGGACATCATCTAATAGCATTTGCAAAAGAATAGAGAAATGAGGCCAATCAAACTTTCTTTACGAGTAAGGAAGAAGTTACGATTCTTGGATATTGATATTGAGAACCAAGAAATTGACTAACTGTTCTATGTTATGAATCGCAAAAGGAAAACACATGATAAAATATTAGGGAGATAATTAAGAAACTAGAAAGGTAATCTAATCGACATACGTGTTGAAAGGATAAGAATAGATAACGGATGATAAGCCCCTAATACGTGACCTAGTTAGACTAGATTGAGAACCATGTGTGGGACCAGTGCACAAAAGATTTAGATCAAATGAATGATCTAATTGAATTCAAAAGAGAACGGAGGCAACCATATTAGCTTAATAACTAAGGAAGAACTGCAATCGTAACATATTGAGAACTAAGAAAGTCGACTAATCGTAATATATTGTGAGTCGTAAAGGGAGTTACAACAATGAAACAAGATTGAGAACTAATAAAGGAGAAGTAGTCGTAACTCTTCCTATTATGTTTAAAAAGAACCAAGAGCGGGTCGTATTCATTAAAGACTTATAATTAAGAGATTATCTAATCGTATAAGAAAAAGAACTGAGAAATGAGGCTTATTAATTATGCCTGCACAATGATTTAGGAAGAAATTGTAATAGTACGATATTGAGAAGAAAGAAAGGGTCTAATCGTACTATATTATGACACAGTAAAGGAGATCTAGTCGTGCTGGATTAATAACTAACAAAGTAGATCGAATCATATCAGAATAAGAAAATAGAACAGGAGTTCTTGTAAAAGTAAATCTTGTAACTCAAGATAAGAACTTAAAATGCAATTTGATTTGGCCAAATTAAGAACCATAGTGATAACTATGCATAAAAGAATAAGAACTAAAACATAATATCATGGTTCGGAAAAAATAAGTGAGAAATGAGGCCAAGTATACGTGCTTAATCCCAGTGGAAGGAGTTGTACTCGTACGATATTGAGAACTAAGAAAGGGGACAAATCGTACAAGATTAAATACCAATAACTGTGATCAAGTCGCATAAGATTAAGAAACAAGAAAGGTGTTCTCAACAAAGTACATGTAGAAACATAATAAGTTCTAATAACTCTTGATAACAACCTAAAATGTGATTTAATTATGCTAGATTAATAACCAAGAATCAGTTCAAATTGAAAAAGATTTTGAACAAAAGATGATTATCTAACCTTATTTGAAAAAGAACTGAGAAATGAAGCCAATTACAGCTGTGTGTAATACACAATGTGTAGAGAAGAAGTGATAATCGTACAATATTGATAACTAAGAAATGCGACTAATCGAGCTATACAATGAACAACAAAAGGAGACATAACATATGCAATTCAGAACAAAGAAAGGAGATTAGTCGTGTAAGATTATGAAATATGAGAGGAGTTCCAATCATAGCACATTTGGAAAAGTTATGAGATCAAATTTCACAAGGTAAGAACATAAATATGTTTTAATAAGAATGGATTAAGAACCATGCGGCTGGACCATGTGCCTATTCCTTGAAGATTTAGAAATAATACATCATCTAATAGCATTTGCAAAAGAATAGAGAAATGAGGCCAATCAAACTTAGTTTACGAGTAAGGAAGAAGTTGCGATCGTTCGATATTGAGAGCCAAGAAATTGACTAACTGTTCTATGGTATGAATCGCAAAAGAAGAACACATGATAAAATATTAGGGAGATAATTAAGAAATTAGAAAGGTGATCTAATCGACATACATGTTGAAAAGATAAGAATATCTAATAACGGATGATAAGCCGCTAATACGTGACCTAGTTAGACTAGATTGAGAACCATGCGTGGGACCTGTGCACAAAAGATTTAGAACAAATGAATGATCTAATCGCATTCGAAAGAGAACGGAGGCAACCATATTAGCTTAATAACTGAGGAAGAAGTGTAATCGTAAGATATTGAGAACTAAGAAAGTCGACTAATCGTAATATATTGTAAGTCGCAAAAGGAGATACAACAATCAAACAAGATTGAAGAACTAATAAAGGAGAAGTAGTCATATTAGATTTAAAAAGAACCAAGAGCGGGCCGTATTCAATTAAAGATTTATAATTAAGAGATTATCTCATTGTGCAGGCATAATTAATAAACCTCATTTCTCAGTTATTTTTCTATACGATTAGACATGTCTTTTCCACATCTAGATATGTATAAGAGACAGTCTCAATATAGTTCATCTTTCTATGAACTCACTAATTCCTTTCTTATTTCATGAATCTTACACGATTAAAAACTAACAAAGTAAATTCTGTCATATCAGATTCAAAATAAGAACTGGAGTTCTTATAAAAGTAAATCTTATAACTCAAGATAAGAATCAGATGTGTGCGAAGAGACAGGTGGCCAAATTAAGAACCATTAGTGATAACTATATTTATGTTCTTAGAACTAAAACATAATATGATGGTAGGAGTTGTACTCGTATGTATTAAGAACTAAAAAAGGGGACAAATTGTACAAGATTAAATACTAATATTTATCATAAGATTAGTAGAAACAAGAAAGGAGTTCTCAACAAAGTACATGTAGAGTTCTAATAACTCATGATAACAACGTAAAATGTGATTTAATTATGCAAATAAGAATAAGAGACAGTATATATTGAAAAAGACTTTGAACAAAAGATGATTATCTAACCTTATTTGAAAAAGAACGGAGAAATGAAGCCAATTACCTTTGTATAATGACAAAGGAAGAGGTTGATAATGTACAATATTGATAACTAAGAAATGCGACTAATTGAGCTATACAATGAACAACAAAAGGAGACATAACATATGCAATTCAGAACAAAGAAAGGAGGTTAGTCGTGTAAGATTATGAAATATGAGAGGAATTTCAATCATAGCACATTTGGAAAAGATATGAGATCAAATTTCACAAGGTAAGAACATAAATATGTTTTACTAAGAATGGATTAAGAACATGCAGCTGGACCTATTCCTTGAAGACTTAGAAATAATATATCATCTAATAGCATTTGCAAAAGATATAGAGAAACGAGGGCAATCAAACTTGGTTTACGAGTAAGGAAGAAGTTGCGATCGTTCGATATTGAGTGCCAAGAAATTGACTAACTGTTCTATGGTATGAATCGCAAAAGAAGAACACTGATAAAATATTAGGGAGATAATTAAGAAACTAGAAAGGTGATCTAATCGATATAAATCTTGAAAAGATAAGAATATATAATAACGGATAATATGCCGCTAATACGTGACTTAGTTAGACTATATTGAGAACATTATGCGTGGGACCTGTGCACAAAAGATTTAGAACAAATGAATGATCTAATCGCATTCGAAAGAGAACGGAGGCAACCATATTAGCTTAATAACTGAGGAAGAAGTGTAATCGTAAGATATTGAGAACTAAGAAAGTCGACTAATCGTAATATATCACTAGTCGCAAAAGGAGATACAACAATCAATCAAGATTCAGAACTAAAGAAGGAGAAGTAGTCACGTTAGATTTAAAAAGAACCAAGGGCGGGTCGTGTTAATTAAAGATTTATAGTTATAAGATTATCTAATCGTATAAGAAAAAGAACTGAGAAATGAAGCCTATTAATTATGCCTGAACAATGATTAAGGAAGAAATTGTAATTGTACGATATTGAGAAGAAAGAAAGGGTCTAATCACATCTATATTACGACACAGTAAAGGAGATCTGATCGTATAGGATTAAGAACTAACAAAGTAGATCGAGTCATATCGGATTAAGAAATAGAACAGGAGTTCTTTTAAAAGTAAATCTCGTAACTCAAGATAAGAACTTAAAATGCGATTTGATTTGGCCAAATTAAGAACCATGAGTGATAACTATGCATAAAAGAATAAGAACTAAAATATAATATGATGGTTTTGAAAAAATAAGTGAGAAATGAGGCAGTGTATATTTGCTTAATCACAGTGGAAGGAGTTGTACTCGTACGATATTGAGAACTAAGAAAGGGGACAAATAGTACAAGATTAAATACTAATAAATGGGATCAAG
The DNA here is from genome assembly GCA_025175665.1 of Cinchona pubescens. NCBI lineage: Eukaryota > Viridiplantae > Streptophyta > Magnoliopsida > Gentianales > Rubiaceae > Cinchona > Cinchona pubescens. The sequence continues at coordinate 4,932,408 of JANKKI010000232.1, forward strand.
TCGCATAACACATGACTCTGATTAAGAAACAAGAAAGGAGTTTTCAACAAAGTAAATGTAGAAACACAATAAGTTCTCATAACTCATGATAACAACGTAAAATGTGAATTAATTATGCTAGGTTAAGAACCAAGAATCAGTTCAAATTGAAAAAGACTTTGAACAAAAGATGATTATCTAACTTTATTTGAAAAAGAAACGAGAAGTGAAGCCAATTACACCTTGTATAATGACAAAGGAAGAAGTGATATTCGAACAATATTGAGAACTAAGAAATGGGACTAACCGAGCTATACAATGAACAACAACAGGAGACATAACATATGCAATTCAGAACAAAGTAAGGAGATTAGTCGTGTAAGATTATGAAATATGAGAGGAGTTCCAATCATAGCACATTTGGAAAAAATATGAGATCAAATTTCACAAGGTAAGAACATAAATATGTTTTAATAAGAATGGATTAAGAACCATGCGGCTGGACCTATTCCTTGAAGATTTGGACCTAATACATCATCTCAAGTCGTAATAGCATTTGCAAAAGAATAGAGAAATGAGGCCAATCAAACTTTCTTTACGAGTAAGGAAGAAGTTACGATTCTTGGATATTGATATTGAGAACCAAGAAATTGACTAACTGTTCTATGTTATTTGATCATTCATTCATAAATCTGTCTACTTATACATATCTAGATGTGTATAAGAAACTAGAAAGGTGATCTAATCGACATACGTGTTGAAAAGATAAGAATAGATAACGGATGATAAGCCCCTAATACGTGACCTAGTTAGACTAGATTGAGAACCATGTGTGGGACCAGTGCACAAAAGATTTAGATCAAATGAATGATCTAATTGAATTCGAAAGAGAACGGAGGCAACCATATTAGCTTAATAACTAAGGAAGAAGTGCAATCGTAACATATTGAGAACTAAGAAAGTCGACTAATCGTAATATATTGTGAGTCGTAAAGGGAGTTACAACAATGAAACAAGATTGAGAACTAATAAAGGAGAAGTAGTCGTATTATGTTTCTTAAAAAGAACCAAGAGCGGGTCGTATTCATTAAAGACTTATAATTAAGAGATTATCTAATCGCAAAAGAAAAAGAACTGAGAAATGAGGCCTATTAATTATGCCTGCACAATGATTAAGGAAGAAATTGTAATAATACGATATTGAGAAGAAAGAAAGGGTCTAATCGTACTATATTATGACACAGTCAAGGAGATCTAATCGTATAGGATTAAGAAAGTAACAAAGTAGATCGAGTCATATCAGATTAAGAAATAGAACAGGAGTTCTTATAAATTTAAATCTCGTAACTCAAGATGGGAACTTAAAATGCTATTTGATTTGGCCAAATTAAGGACCATGAGTGATAACTATGCATAAAAGAATAAGAACTAAAATATAATATGATGGTTTTGAAGAAATAAGTGAGAAATAAGGCCAAGTATACATGCTTAATCACAGTGGAAGGAGTTGTACTCGTACGACATTGAGAACTATGAAAGGAGACAAATCGTACAAGATTAATCTTTCATAGTTCTATACTAATAAATGGGATCAAGTCGCATAAGACTAAGAAACAAGAAAGGAGTTCTCAACAAAGTACATGTGGAAACATAATAAGTTCTGATAACTCATGATAACAACGTAAAATGTGAATTAATTATGCAAGGTTAAGAACCCAGAATCAGTTCAAATTGAAAAAGACTTTGAACAAAAGATGATTATCTAACCTTATTTGAAAAAGAACTGAGAAATGAGGCCAATTACACCTTGTATAATGACAAAGGAATAAGTGATAATCGTACAATGTTGATAACTAAGAAATGTGATTAACCGAGCTATACAATGAACAACAAAAGGAGACATAACATATGCAATTCAGAACAAAGAAAGGAGATTAGTCGTGTAAGATTATGAAATATGAGAGGAGTTCCAATCATAGCACATTTGGAAAAGATATGAGATCAAATTTCCCAAGGTAAGAACGTAAATATGTTTTACTAAGAATGGATTAAGAGCCATGCGGCTGGACCTATTCCAGATTAGTTGAAGATTTAGAACTAATACATCATCTAATAGCATTTGCAAAAGAATAGAGAAATGAGGCCAATTAAACTTTCTTTACGAGTAAGGAAGAAGTTACGATCGTTCGATATTGAGAGCCAAGAAATTGACTAACTGTTCTATGTTATGAATCACAAATGCAGAACACATGATAAAATATTATGGAGATAATTAAGAAACTAGAAAGGTGATCTAATCGACATGCATGTTGAAAAGATAAGAATATCTAATAACGGATGATAAGCCGCTAATACTTGACTTAGTTAGACTAGATTTAGAACCATGTGTGGGGCTTGTGCACAAAAGATTTAGATCAAATAAATAATCTAATCGAATTCGAAAGAGAACGGAGGCAACCACATTAGTAAATCATGTAACTCAAGATAAGAACTTAAAATGCGATTTTTTTTGGCCAAATTAAGAACCATGAGTGATAACTATGCATAAAAGAATAAGAACTAAAATATAATATGATGGTTTTGAGTTTAAGAAATAAGCGAGAAATGAGGCCATGAATACGTGCTTAATCACAGTGGAAGGAGTTGTAATCGTACTTAATTGAGAACTAAGAAAGGGGACAAATCGTACAAGATTAAATACTAATAACTGTGATCAAGTCTTATAAGATTAAGAAACAAGAAAGGAGTTCTCAGCAAAGTACATGTAGAAACATAATAAGTTCTAATAACTAATGATAAGAACGTAAAATGTGAATTAATTATGCCAGGTTAAGAACCAAGAATCAGTTCAAATTGAAAAAGACTTTGAACAAAAGATGATTATCTAACCTTATTTGAAAAAGAACTGATAAATGAAGCCAATTACAGCTTGTATAATGACAAAGGGAGAAGTGATAATCGTACAATATTGAGAACTAAGAAATGCGACTAATCTAGTATACAATGAATAACAAAAGGAGACACAACATATGAAATTCAGAACAAAGAGAGGAGATTATTCGTGTAAGATTATGAAATATGGGAAGAGTTGTTGTCAATCCAATCATAGCACATTTGGAAAAGATATGAGATCAAATTTCACCAGGTCTTAACATCTAAATATGTTTTAATGAGAATGGATTAAGAACCATGCGGCTGGACCTATTCCTTGAGGATTTAGAACTAATACAACAACTAATAGAATTTGCAAAAGAATAGAGAAATGAGGCCGATCAAACTTGCTTTACAAGTAAGGCAGAAGTTACGATCGTTCGATATTGAAATTGAGAACCAAGAAATTGAATCACTGTTCTATGTTATGAATCATAAAAGGAGAACACATGATAAAATATTGGGGAGATAATTAAGAAACTAGAAAGGTGATCTAATCGACATACATTTTGAAATTATAAGAATATCTAATAACGGATGATAAGCCGCTAATACGTGACTTAGTTAGACTAGATTGAGAACCATGCGTGGGACCTGTGCACAAAAGATTTAGATCAAATGAAGGATCAAATCGCATTCGAAAGAGAACGGAGGCAACCATATTAGCATAATAGAACTTAACTGAGGAAAAAATATAATCGTAAGATATTGAGAACTAAGAAAGTCGACTAATCGTAATATATTGTGAGTCGCAAAAGGAGATAAAGGAGAAGTAGCCGTATTAGATTAAAAAAGAAATAAGAGCGGGTTGTATTCATTAAAGATTTATAATTAAGAGATTGTCTAATTGTAAATGAAAAAGAACTGAGAAATGAGGCCTATTAATTATGCCTGCACAATGGTTAAGGAAGAAATTGTAATAGTACTATATTGAGATGAAAGAAAGGGTCTAATCGTACTATATTACGACACAGTAAAGGAGATCTGATCGTACAGGATTAAGAACTAACAAAGTAGATCGAGTCATATCAGATTAAGAAATAGAATAGTAGTTCTTATAAAAGTAAATCATGTAACTCAAGATAAGAACTTAAAATGCGATTTGATTTGGCCAAATTAAGAACCATGAATGATAACTATGCATAAAAGAATAAGAAATGAAATATAATATGATGGTTTTGTAAGAAATAAGTGAGAAATGAGGCCAAGTATTCGTGCTTAATCACAGTGGAAGGAGTTGTACTCGTACAATATTGAAAACTAAGAAAAGGGGACAAATCGTGCCAGATTAAATACTAATAACTGGGATCAAGTCGCATAAGATTAAGAAACAAGAAAGGATTTTTCAACAAAGTACATGTAGAAAATAATAAATTCTAATAACTCATGATAACAACGTAAAATGTGAATTAATTATGCGAGGTTAAGAACCAAGAATCAGTTCAACTTGACAAAGACTTTGAACAAAAGATGATTACCTAACCTTATTTGAAAAACAACTGATAAATGATGCCAATTACAGCTTGTATAATGACAAAGGCAGAAGTGATAATCGTACAATATTGAGAACTAAGAAATGCGACTAATTGAGCTATACAATGAACAACAAAAGGAGACATAACATATGAAATTCAGAACAAAGAAAGGAGATTAGTCGTGTAAGATTAAGAAATATGAGAGGAGTTACCAATCATAGCACATTTGGAAAAGATATGAGATCAAATTTCACAAGGTAAGAACATAAATATGTTTTAATAAGAATGGATTAAGAACCATGCGGCTGGACCTATTCCTTGAAGATTTAGAACTAATACAACAACTAATAGAATTTGCAAAAGAATAGAGAAATGAGGCCGATCAAACTTGCTTTACAAGTAAGGCAGAAGTTACGATCGTTCGATATTGAAATTGAGAACCAAGAAATTGAATCACTGTTCTATGTTATGAATCGTAAAAGGAGAACACATGATAAAATATTGGGGAGATAATTAAGAAACTAGAAAGGTGATCTAATCGACATACATTTTGAAATTATAAGAATATCTAATAACGGATGATAAGCCGCTAATACGTGACTTAGTTGACTAGATTGAGAACCATGCGTGGGACCTGTGCACAAAAGATTTAGATCAAATGAAGGATCAAATCGCATTCGAAAGAGAACGGAGGCAACCATATTAGCTTAATCATAACTAAGAAAGAAGTGCAATCGTAAGATATTGAGAATTAAGAAAGTCGACTAATCGTAATATATTGTGAGTCGCAAAAGGAGATAAAGGAGAAGTAGCCGTATTAGATTAAAAAAGAAATAAGAGCGGGTCGTATTCATTAAGGATTTATAATTAAGAGATTGTCTAATTGTAAATGAAAAAGAACTGAGAAATGAGGCCTATTAATTATGCCTGCACAATGGTTAAGGAAGAAATTGTAATAGTACTATATTGAGATGAAAGAAAGGGTCTAATCGTACTATATTACGACACAGTAAAGGAGATCTAATCGTACAGGATTAAGAACTAACAAAGTAGATCGAGTCATATCAGATTAAGAAATAGAATAGTAGTTCTTATAAAAGTAAATCATGTAACTCAAGATAAGAACTTAAAATGCGATTTGATTTGGCCAAATTAAGAACCATGAGTGATAACTATGCATAAAAGAATAAGAAATGAAATATAATATGATGGTTCTCCCTTTACATGTAGAAAATAATAAATTCTAATAACTCATGATAACAACGTAAAATGTGAATTAATTATGCGAGGTTAAGAACCAAGAATCAGTTCAACTTGACAAAGACTTTGAACAAAAGATGATTACCTAACCTTATTTGAAAAACAACTGATAAATGATGCCAATTACAGCTTGTATAATGACAAAGGCAGAAGTGATAATCGTACAATATTGAGAACTAAGAAATGCGACTAATTGAGCTATACAATGAACAACAAAAGGAGACATAACATATGAAATTCAGAACAAAGAAAGGAGATTAGTCGTGTAAGATTATGAAATATGAGAGGATTCTGTTCCAATCATAGCACATTTGGAAAAGATATGAGATCAAATTTCACAAGGTAAGAACATAAATATGTTTTAATAAGAATGGATTAAGAACCATGCGGCTGGACCTATTCCTTGAAGATTTAGAACTAATACATCATCTAATAGCATTTGCAAAAGAATAGAGAAATGAGGCCGATCAAACTTGCTTTACGAGTAAGGAAGAAGTTGTGATCGTTCGATATTGACATTGAGAACCAAGAAATTGACTAACTGTTCTATGTTATGAATCGTAAAAGGAGAACACATGATAAAATATTGGGGAGATAATTAAGAAACTAGAAAGGTGATCTAATCGACATACATTTTGAAATTATAAGAATATCTAATAACGGATGATAAGCCGCTAATACGTGACTTAGTTGACTAGATTGAGAACCATGTGTGGGACCTGTGCACAAAAGATTTAGATCATATGAAGGATCAAATCGCATTCGAAAGACAACTAGGCAACCATATTAGCTCCTTAATAACTAAGAAAGAAGTGCAATCGTAAGATATTGAGAATTAAGAAAGTCGACTAATCGTAATATATTGTGAGTCGCAAAAGGAGATAAAGGAGAAGTAGCCGTATTAGATTAAAAAAGAAATAAGAGCGGGTCGTATTCATTAAGGATTTATAATTAAGAGATTGTCTAATTGTAAATGAAAAAGAACTGAGAAATGAGGCCTATTAATTATGCCTGCACAATGGTTAAGGAAGAAATTGTAATAGTACTATATTGAGATGAAAGAAAGGGTCTAATCGTACAATATTATCACACAGTAAAGGAGATCTAATCGTACAGGATTAAGAACTAACAAAGTAGATCGAGTCATATCAGATTAAGAAATAGAATAGTAGTTCTTATAAAAGTAAATCATGTAACTCAAGATAAGAACTTAAAATGCGATTTGATTTGGCCAAATTAAGAACCATGAGTGATAACTATGCTTAAAAGAATAAGAAATGAAATATAATATGATGGTTTTGAAGAAATAAGTGAGAAATACTGTCTCTTATACACATCTACATGTGTATAAGAGACACTCGTACAATTATCAGAAACTAATCTGGCACAAATCGTGCCAGATCACAATTCTAATAACTGGGATCAAGTCGCATTTCATTTAATCTTCAAGGAAAGGTCCAGCGCATGGTTCTCTTTTTGTTAGATGTGTACATAGACAGCGATGAGTCGCATTTCTTAGTTTTCAATATTGTACGCTTTCACTTCTTCCCAGAATCAGTTCAACTTGACTCTGTCTCTTATACACATCTAGAACCTTATTTGAAAAAGAACTAATAAATGATGCCAATTACAGCTTGTATAATGACAAAGGCAGAAGTGATAATCGTACAATATTGAGAACTAAGAAATGCGACTAATTGAGCTATACAATGAACAACAAAAGGAGACATAACATATGAAATTCAGAACAAAGAAAGGAGATTAGTCGTGTAAGATTAAGAAATATGTTAGAGGAGTTCCAATCATAGCACATTTGGAAAAGATATGAGATCAAATTTCACAAGGTAAGAACATAAATATGTTTTAATAAGAATGGATTAAGAACCATGCGGCTGGACCTATTCCTTGAAGATTTAGAACTAATACAACAACTAATAGCATTTGCAAAAGAATAGAGAAATGAGGCCAATCAAGCTTGCTTTACGAGTAAGGAAGAAGTTGTGATCGTTCGATATTGACATTGAGAACCAAGAAATTGACTAACTGTTCTATGTTATGAATCGCAAAAGGAGAACACATGATAAAATATTGGGGAGATAATTAAGAAACTAGAAAGGTGATCTAATCGACATACATGTTGAAAAGAGAAGAATATCTAATAACGGATGATAAGCCGCTAATACGTGACTTAGTTAGACTAGATTGAGAACCATGCGTATGAGCTGTGCACAAAAGATTTAGGTCAAATGAATGAACTGATCGCGTTTGAAAGAGAACGGAGGCAACCACAGTTCTTAGCTTAATAACTAAGGAAGAAATGCAATCGTAAGATATTGAGAACTAAGAAAGTCGACTAATCGTAATATATTGTGAGTCGCAAAGGAGATACAACAATCAAACAAGATTGAGAACTAATAAAGGTGAAGTAGTCGTATACAATTAAAAAAGAACCAAGAGCGGGTCGTATTCATTAAAGATTTATAATTAAGAGATTATCTAATCGTATAAGAAAAAGAACTGAGAAATGAGGCCTATTAATTATGCCTGCACAATGATTAAGGAAGAAATTGTAATAGTACGATATTGAGAAGAAAGAAAGGGTCTAATCGTACTATATTATGACACAGTAAAGGAGATCTAATCGTACAGGATTAAGAACTAACAAAGTTGATCGAGTCATATCAGATTAAGAAATAGAAGAGGAGTTCTGATAAAAGTTAATCTCGCAACTCAAGATAAGAACTTAAAATGCGATTTGATTTGGCCAAATTAAGAACCATGAGTGATAACTATGAATCATCATAAAAGAATAAGGACTAAAATATAATATGATGGTTTTGAAAAAATAAGTGAGAAATGAGGCCAAGTATAAGTGCTTAATCACAGTAGAAGGAGTTGTACTCGTACGATATTGAGAACTAAGAAAGGGGTCAAATCGTACAAGATTAAACACTAATAACTGTGATCCAGTCGCATAAGATTAAGAAACACGAAAGGAGTTCTCAGCAAAGTACCTGTAGAAACATAATAAGTTCTAATAACTCATGATAACAACGTAAAATGTGATTTAATTATGCAAGGTTAAGAGCCAAGAATCAGTTCAAATTGAAAAGACATTGAACAAAAGACGATTTTCAAACCTTATTTGAAAAAGAACTGATAAATGAAGCCAATTACAGCTTGTATAATGACAAAGGGAGAACTGCTAATCGTACAATATTGAGAACTAAGAAATGCGACTAATCTAGTATACAATGAATAACAAAAGGAGACACAACATATGAAATTCAGAACAATCATCTCAGAGAGGAGATTATTCGTGTAAGATTATGAAATATGGGAAGAGTTCCAATCATAGCACATTTGGAAAAGATATGAGATCAAATTTCACCAGGTAAGAACATAAATATGTTTTAATGAGAATGGATTAAGAACCATGCGGCTGGACCTATTCCTTGAGGATTTAGAACTAATACAACAACTAATAGAATTTGCAAAAGAATAGAGAAATGAGGCCGATCAAACTTGCTTTACAAGTAAGGCAGAAGTTACGATCGTTCGATATTGAAATTGAGAACCAAGAAATTGAATCACTGTTCTATGTTATGAATCATAAAAGGAGAACACATGATAAAATATTGGGGAGATAATTAAGAAACTAGAAAGGTGATCTAATCGACATACATTTTGAAATTATAAGAATATCTAATAACGGATGATAAGCCGCTAATACGTGACTTAGTTAGACTAGATTGAGAACCATGCGTGGGACCTGTGCACAAAAGATTTAGATCAAATGAATGATCTAATCGCATTTGAAAGAGAACGGAGGCAACCATATTAGCATAATAACTGAGGAAGAAATATAATCGTAAGATATTGAGAACTAAGAAAGTCGACTAATCGTAATATATTGTGAGTCGCAAAAGGAGATACAACAATCAAACAAGATTGAGAACAACTAAAGGAGTTGTATTAGATTTAAAAAGTACCAAGAGCGGGTCGTATTCATTAAAGATTTATAATTAAGAGATTATCTAATCGTATAAGAAAAAGAGCTAAAAAATGAGGCCTATTAATTATGCCTGCACAATGATTGAGGAAGAAATTATATTGGTACGATATTGAGAAGAAAGAAAGGGTCTAATCGTACTATATTACGACACAGTAAAGGAGATCTACTCGTACAGGATTAAGAACTAACAAAGTTGATCGAGTCATATCAGATTAAGAAATAGAAGAGGAGTTCTGATAAAAGTTAATCTCGCAACTCAAGATAAGAACTTAAAATGCGTTTTGATTTCCTTGGCCAAATTAAGAACCATGAGTGACTACTATGCATAAAAGAATAAGAACTAAAATATAATATGATGGTTTTGAAGAAATAAATGTGAAATGAGGCCAAGTATAAGTGCTTAATCACAGTGGAAGGAGTTGTACTCGTACGATATTGAGAACTAAGAAAAGGGGACAAATCGTACAAGAATAAATACTAATAACTGGGATCCAGTCGCATAAGATTAAGAAACAAGAAAGAAGTTCTCAACAAAGTACATGTAGAAACATAATAAGTTCTAATAACTCATGATAACAACGTAAAATGTGATTTAATTATTCCAGATTAAGAACCAAAAATCAGTTCAAATTGAAAAAGACTTTGAACAAAAGATGATTATCAAACCTTAAATGAAAGAGAACTGAGAAATGAAGCCAACTACACCTTGTATAATGACGAATGGAGAAGTGATAAAAGTACAATAATGAGAACTAAGAAATGCGACTAATCGAGCAATACAATGAACAACAAAAGGATACCTTGATATAACATATGCAATTCAGAACAAAGAAAGGAGATTAGTCATGTAAGATTATGAATCTTAATAGTTGAGGAGTTCCAATTATAGCACAATTGGAAAAGATAGGAGATCAAATTTCACAAGGTAAGAGCCTAAATATGTTTTAACAAGAATGGATTAAGAACCATGCGCTGGACCTATTCCTTGAAGATATAGAACTAATACATCATCTAATAGCATTTGCAAAAGAATAGAGAAATGAGGCCAATCAAACTTGCTTTACGAGTAAGGAAGAATTTGCGATCGTTTGATATTGAGAGCCAAGAAATTGACTAACTGTTCTATGTTATGAATCACAAAAGGAGAACACATGATGAAATATTAGGGAGATAATTAACAAAATTGGAAAGGTGATCCAATCGACATACATGTTGAAAAGATAAGAATATCTAAGAATGGATGATAAGCCCCTAATACGTGACTTAGTTAGACTAGATTGAGAACCATGCGTGGAACTTGTGTACAAAAAGATTTAGATCAAATGAATGATCTAATAGCATTCGAAAGAGAACGGAGGCAACCATATTCGCTTAATAACTGAGGAAGAAGTGTAATCGTAAGATATTGAGAACTAAGAAAGTCGACTAATCGTAATATATTGTGAGTCTCAAAAGGAGATACAACAATCAAACAAGATTGAGAACTAATAAAGGAGAAGTAGTCGTATTAGATTTGAAAAGAACCAAGTGCGGGTCGTATTCATTAAAGATTTATAATTAAGAGATTATCTAATCGTATAAGAAAAAAAACTGAGAAATGAGGCTTATTAATTATGCCTGCACAATGATTAAGGAAGAAATTGTAATAGTACGATATTGAGAAGAAAGAAAGGGTCTAATCGTACTATATTATGACACAGTAAAGGATATCTAATCGTACAGGATCAAGAACGAACAAAGTAGATCGAGTCATATCAGATTCAGAAATGGAACAGGAGTTCTTATAAAAGTAAATCTCGTAACTCAAGATAATGAACATAAAATGCGATTTGATTTGGCAAAATTAAGAAACATGAGTGATAACTATGCGTAAAGAAATTGAACTAAAATATAATATGATGGTTTTGAAGAAATAAGTGAGAAATGAGGCCAAGTATACGTGCTTAACAAAGTACATGTAGAAACATAATAAGTTCAAAAATAACTAATGATAACAAGGTAAAATGTGATTTAATTATGCGAGATTAAGAACCAAGAATCAGTTCAAATTGAAAAAGACTTTGATCAAAGATGATTATCTAACCTTAAATGAAAAAGAACTGAGAAATGAAGCCAAGTACACCTTGTATAATGACAAAGGGAGAAGTTATAATCGTACAATATTGAGAACTAGGAAATGCGACTAATCGAGCTATACAATGAACAACAAAAGGAGATATAACATATGCATGTTCTCAGAACAAAGAAAGGAGATTAGTCGTGTAAGATTGTGAAATATGAGAGGAGTTCCAATCATAGCACATTTGGGAAAGATATGAATCCTTATGATCAAATTTCACAAGGTAAGAACATAAATATGTTTTAATAGGAATGGAATAAGAACCATGCGCTGGACCTATTCTTTGAAGATTTAGAACTAATACATCATCTAATAGCATTTGCAAGAGAATAGAGAAATGTGGCCAATCAAACTTGCGTTACGAGTAAGGAAGAAGTTGCGATCGTTCGATATTGAGTGCCAAGAAATTGACTAACTGTTCTGTGTTATGAATCGCAAATGGAGAACACATGATGAAATATTAGGGAGAGCATTAAGAAACTAGAAAGGTGATCTAATCGACATACATGTTGAAAAGATAAGAACAGATAATGGATGATAAGCCCCTAATACGCGACTTAGTTAGACTAGATTGAGAACCATGCGTTTGACCAGTGCACAAAAGATTTCGATCAAATGAATGATCTAATCGCATTCGAAAGAGTACGAAGGCAACCATATTTGCTTAATAACTAAGGAAAAAGTGTAATCGTAAGATATTGAGAACTAAGTGCCCAATAAGTCGACTAATCGTAATATATTGTGAGTCGCAAAAGAAGATACAACAATCAAACAAGATTGACAACTAATATAGGAAAAGAAGTCGTATTAGATATCAATAGAACCAAGAGCGGGTCGTATTCATTAAAGATTTATAATTAAGAGTTATCTAATCGTATAAGAAAAAGAACTGAGAAATGAGGCCTATTAATTACGCCTGCACAATGATTAAGGAAGAAATTGTAATACTACGATATTGAGAAGAAAGAAAGGGTCTAATCGTACTATATTATGACATAGTAAAGGACATCTAATCGTACAGGATTAAGAACTAACAAAGTAGAAAGAGTCATATCAGATTAAGAAAATAGAACAGGAGTTCTTATAAAAGTAAACCACGTAACTCAAGATAAGAACTTAAAATGCGATTTGATTTGTCCAAATTAAAAACCAAGAGTGACAACTATGCATAAAAGAATAAGAACTAAAATATCATATGATGGTTTTGAAGAAATAAATGCTCTGAAATGAGGCCAAGTATACGTGCTTAATCACAGTGGAAGGAGTTGTACTTGTACAATATTGAGAACTAAGAAAGGGGACAAATCGTACAAGATTAAATACTAATAACTGGAATCAAGTCGCATAAGATTAAGAAACAAGAAAGGAGTTCTCCACAAAGTACATGTAGAAACATAATAAGTTCTAATAACTCATGATAACAACGTAAAATGTGATTTAATTATGGTAGCTTAAGAACCAAGAATCAGTTCAAATTGAAAAAGACTTTGAACAAAAGATGATTATCTAACCTTAAATGAAAAAGAACTGAGAAATGAAGCCACGTACACCCTGTATAATGACAAATGGAGAAGTGATAATCGTACAATATTGAGAACTAAGAAATGCGACTAATCGAGCAATACAATGAACAACAAAAGGAGATATAACATATGCAATTCAGAACAAAGAAAGGAGATTAGTCATGTAAGATTATGAAATATGAGACGAGTTCCAATCATACGATTTCGCACATTTGGAAAAGATAGGAGATCAAATTTCACAAGGTAAGAATCTAAATATGTTTTAATAAGAATGGATTAAGAACCATGCGCTGGACCTATTCCTTGAAGATTTAGAACTAATACATAATCTAAGAGCATTTGCAAAAGAATAGAGAAATGTGGCCAATCAAACTTGCTTTACGAGTAAGGAAGAAGTTGCGATCGTTCGATATTGAGAGCCAAGAAATTGACTAACAGTGCTAATGTTATAAATCGCAAAAAGAGAACACATGATAAAATATTAGGGAGATAATTAATAAACTAGAAATGTGATCCAATCGACATACATGTTGAACAGATAAGAATATCTAATAATGGATGATAAGCCCTTAATACGTGACTCAGTTAGACAAGATTGAGAACCATGCGTGGGACCTGTGCACAAAAGATTTAGATCAAATGAATGATCTAATCGCATTCGAAAGAGAACAGAGGCAACCATATTAGCTTAATAACAGAGGATGATTAGTGTAATCGTAAGATATTGAGACTAAGAAAGTCGACTAATCGTAATATATTGTGAGTCTCAAAAGGAGATACAACAATCAAACAAGATTGAGAACTAATAAAGGTTAAGTAGTCGTACTAGATTTAAAAAGAACCGAGTGCGTGTCGTATTCATTAAAGATTTACAATTAAGAGATTATCTAAACGTATAAGAAAAAGAACTGAGAAATGAGGCTTATTAATTATGCCTGCACAATGATTAAGGAAGAAATTGTAATAGTACGATATTGAGAAGAAAGAAAGGGTCTAGTCATACTATATTATGACACAGTAAAGGAGATTTAATCGTACAAGATTAAGAACTAACAAAGTAGATCGAGTCATATCAGATTCAGAAATAGAACAGGAGTTCTTATAAAAGTAAATCTCGTAACTCAAGATAAGAACTTAAAGTGCGGTTTGATTTGGCCAAATTAAGAACCATTAGTGATAACTATGCGTAAAAGGAATTGAACTAAAATCCTCGATAATATGATGGTTTTGCAGAAATAAGTGAGAAATGAGGACAAGTATACGTGCTTAATCACAGTGGAAGGACTTGTACTCGTACGATATTGAGAACTAAGAAAAGGAGACAAATCGTACAAGATTAAATACTAATAACTGGGATCAAATCGCATAAGATTAAGAAACAAGAAAGGTGCTCTCAAAAAAGTACATGTAGAAACATAATAAGTTCTAAAATAACTCATGATAACAAGTTAAAATGTGACTTAATTATGCTAGATTAAGAACCAAGAATCAGTTCAAATTGAAAAAGACTTTGAACAAAAGATGATTATCTAACCTTAAATGAAAAAGAACTGAGAAATGAAGCCAAGTACACCTTGTATAATGACAAAGGGAGAAGTGATAATCGTACAATATTGAGAACTAAGAAATGCGACTAATCGAGCTATATAATGAACATCAAAAGGAGATATAACATATGCAATTCAGAACAAAGAAAGGAGATTAGTCCTGTAAGATTAATGAAATATGAGAGGAATTCCAATCATAGCACATTTGGAAAAGATATGAGATTAAATTTCACAAGGTAAGAACATAAATATGTTTTAATAAGAATGGAATGAGAACCATGCACTGGACCTATTCCTTGAAGATTTAGAACTAATACATCATCTAACAGCATTTGCAAAAGAATAGAGCAATGTGGGCAATCAAACTTGCTTTACGAGTAAGGAAGAAGTTGCGATCGCTCGATATTGAGAGCCAAGAAATTGACTAATGGTTCTACGTTGTGAATCGCAAAAGGAGAACACATGATAAAATATTAGGGAGATAATTAAGAAACTAGAAAGGTGATCTAATCGACATACATGTTGAAAAGATAAGAATAGATAACAGATGATATGACCCTAATACGTGACTTAGTTAGACTAGATTGAGAACCATGTGTGGGACCTATGCACAAAAGATTTAGATCAAATGAATGATCTAATCGCATTCGAAAGAGAACGGAGGCAACCAATGCCTTAGTGTAATAACTAAGGAAGAAGTGGAATCGTAATATATTGAGAACTAAGAAAGTCGACTAATCGTAATATATTGTGAGTCGCAAAAGGAGATACAACAATCAAACAAGATTGAGAACTAATAAAGGAGAAGTAGTCGTACTAGATTAAACAAGAACCAAGAGTGGGTCATATTCATTAAAGATTTATAATTAAGAGATTATCTAATCGTATAAGAAAAAGAACTGAGAAATGAGGCCTGTTAATTACGCCTGCACAATGATTAAGGAAGAAATTGTAATAGTACGATATTGAGAAGAAAGAAAGGGTCTAATCGTACTGTATTATGACACAGTAATGGAGATCTAATCGTATAGGATTTAGAACTAACAAAGTAGATCGAGTAATATCGAATTCAAAAATAGAATAGGAGTTCTCATAAATGTAAATCTCGTAACTCAAGATAAGAACTTAAAATGCGATTTGATTTGGCCAAATTAAGAACCATGAGTGATAACTATGCAGTATGTTAAAAGAATAAGAACTAAAATATAATATGATGGTTTTAAAGAAATAAGTGGTAATTGAGGCCAAGTATACGTGCTTAATCACAGTGGAAGGAGTTGTACTCGTACGATATTGAGAACTAAGAAAAGGGGACAAATCGTACAAGATTAAATACTAATAACTGGGATCAAGTCGCATAAGATTAAGAAACAAGAAATGAGTTCTCAACAAAGTACATGTAGAAACATAATAAGTTCTAATAACTCAGGATATTAACGTAAAATGTGATTTAATTATGCTAGATTAAGAACCAAGATCAGTTCAAATTGAAAAAGACTTTGAACAAAAGATGATTATCTAAACTTATTTGAAAAAGAACTGAGAAATGAAGCCAATTACACCTTGCATAACGACAAAGGAAGAAGTGATAATCGTAGTATATTGAGAACTAAGAAATGCGACTAATCGAGCTATACAATGAACAACAAAAGGAGGTATAACGTATGCAATTCAGAACAAAGAAAGGAAGAATACCGTTGTGCTATTAGTCATGTAAGATTATGAAATATGATTGGAGTTCCAATCATAGCACATTTGGAAGAGATATGAGATCAAATTTCACAAGGTAACAACATAAATATGTTTTAATAAGAATGGATTAAGAACCATGCGGCATGACCTATTCCTGGAAGATTTAGAACTTAAACCATCATCTAATAGCGTTTGCAAAAGAATAGAGAAATGAGGCCATTCCAACTTGGTTTAAGAGTAAGGAAGAAGTTGCGATCGTTCGATATTGAGAGCCAACAAATTGACTAACTGTTCTATGTTATGAATCGTAAAAGGAATACACATGATAAAAATATTAGGGAGATAATTAAGAAACTAGAAAGGTGATCTAATCGACATACATGTTGAAAAGATAAGAATATCTAATAACAGATGAATTGCCGCAAATACGCGAATTAGTTAGACTAGATTGAGAACCATGTGTGGGACCTGTGCACAAAAGATTTAGATCAAATGAATGATCTAATCGCATTCGTAAGAGAACGGAGGCAACCATATTAGCTTAATAACTGAGGAAGAAGTGCAATCGTAAGATATGGAGAACTAAGAAAGTCGACTAATCGTAATATATTGTGAGTCGCAAGAGGAGATACAAAAATCAAACAAGATTGAGAACTAATAGAGGAGAAGTAGTCGTATTGGATTTGAAAAGAACCAAGAGCGGGTCGTATTCATTAAAGATTTATAATTAAGAGATTATCTAATCGTATAAGAAATAGAACTGAGAAATGAGGCCTATTAATTATGCCTGCACAATGATTAAGGAAGAAATTGTAATAGGACGATATTGAGAAGAAAGAAAGGGTCTAATCGTAGTATATTATGACACAGTAAAGGAGATCAAATCGTACAGGATTAAGAACTAACAAAGTAGATCGAGTCATATCAGATTAAGAAATAGAACATGAGTTCTTATAAAAGTAAATATCGTAACTCAAGATAAGAACTTAAAATTCGATTTGATTTGTGCAAATTAAGACTACCATGAGCGATAACTATGCATAAAAGAATAAGAACTAAAATATAATATGATGGTTTTGAAGAAATAAGTGAAAAATGAGGCCAAGTATACGTGCTTAATCACAGTGTAAGGAGTTGTACTCGTACGATATAGAGAACTTAGAATGGGGACAAATCGTACAAGATTAAATACTAATAACTGTGATCCAGTCAGATAAGATTAAGAAACAAGAAAGGAGTTCTCAACAAAGTACATGTACAAACATAATAAGTTCTAATAACTCAAGATAACAACGTAAAATGTGATTTAATTATGCTAGATTAAGAACCAAGAATCAGTTCAAATTGAAAACGACTTTGAACGAAAGATGATTATCTAACCTTATTTGAAAAAGAACTGACAAATGAAGCCAGTTACACCTTGTATAACGACAAAGGAAGAAGTGATAATCATAGAATATTGAGAACTAAGAAATGTGAGTAATCGAGCTACACAATGAACAACAAAAGGAGATATAACATATGCAATTCAGAACAAAGAAAGGAGATTAGTCATGTAAGATTATGAAATATGATTGGAGTTCCAATCATAGCACATTTCGAAAAGATATGAGATCAAATTTCACAAGGTAAGAACATAAATGTTTTTTAATAAGAATGGATTAAGAACCATGCGGCTAGACCTATTCCTTGAAGATTTAGAACTAATACATCATCTAATAGCGTTTGCAAAAGAATTGAGAAATGAGGCCAATCAAACTTGCTTTTCGAGTAAGGAAGAAGTTGCGATCGTTCGATATTGAGAGCCAAGAAATTGACTAACTGTTCTATGTTATGAATCGCAAATGGAGTACACATGATTAAATATTAGGGGGATAATTAAGAAACTTGAAAGGTGATCTAATCGACATACAAGTTGAAAAGATAAGAATATCTAATAACGGATGAATTGCAGCAAATACGTGAATTAGTTAGACTAGATTGAGAACCATGTGTGGGACCTGTGCACAAAAGATTTAGACCAAATGAGTAAGAGATGATCTAATCGCATTCGTAAGAGAATGGAGGCAACCATACTAGCTTAATAACTACGGAAGTAGTGCAATCATAAGATATTGAGAACTAAGAAAGTCGACTAATCGTAATATATTGTGAGTCGCAAGAGAAGATACAACAATCAAACAAGATTGAGAACTAATATAGGAGAAGTAGTCGTATTCGATATAAAAAAGAACCAAGAGCGGGTCGTATTCATTAAAGATGTATAATTAAAAGATTATCTAATCGTATAAGAAAAATGACTGAGAAATGAGGCCTATTTATTATGCTTGCACAATGATTAAGGAAGAAAATTGTAATAGTACGATATTGAGAAGAAAGAAAGGGTCTAATCGTACTATAGTATGACACAGTAAAGTGGATCTAATCGTACAGGATTAAGAACTAACAAAGTACATCGAGTCAGATCAGATTAAGAAATAGAACAGGAATTCTTATTAAAGTAAATCTCGTAACTCAAGATAAGAACTTAAAATGTGTCCCCAGGCAATTTGATTTGGCCAAATTAAGAACCATGAGTGATAACTATGCATAAAAGAATAAGAACTAAAATATAATATGATGGTTTTGAAGAAATAAGTGAGAAATGAGGCCAATTAGACGTGCTTAATCACAGTGGAAGGAGTCGTACTCGTACGATATTGAGAACTAAGAAAGGGGACAAATCGTACAAGATTAAATACTAATAACTGTGTTCAAGTCGAATAAGATTAAGAAACAAGGAAGGAGTTTTCAACAAAGTACATGTAGAAACATAATAAGTTCAAATATATCCCGATAACAACGTAAAATGTGAATTAATTATTCTACGTTAAGAACCAAGAATCAGTTCAAACAAAAGATGATTATCTAACCTTATTTGAAAAAGAACTGAGAAATGAAGCCATTTACACCTTGTGTAATGACATAGGAAGAAGTGATAATCGTACAAAATTGAGAACTAAGAAATGCGACTAATCGAGCTATACAATGAACAACAAAAGGAGACATACTCCTAACATATGAAATTCAGAACAAAGAAAGGAGATAAGAGAGGAGTTCCAATCATAGCACATTTGCAAAAGATATGAGATCAAATTTCACAAGATAAGAACATAAATATGTTTTACTAAGAATGGATTAAGAACCTTGCGGCTCGACCTATTCCTTGAAGATTTAGAACTAATACATCATCTAATAGCGTTTGCAAAAGAATAGAGAAATGAGGCCAATCAAACTTGCTTTACGAGTAAGGAAGAAGTTGCGATCGTTCGATATTGAGAGCCAAGAAATTGACTAACTGATCTATGTTATGAATCGCAAAAGGAGTACCCATGATAAAATATTAGGGAGATAATTAAGAAACTAGAAAGGTGATCTAATAGACATACATGTTGAAAAGATAAGAATAGATAACGGATGATAAGCCCTTAATACGTGACTTAGTTAGACTTGATTGAGAACCATGCGTGTGACTAGTGCACAAAAGATTTAGATCAAATGAATGATCTAATCTTGGGCATTCGAAAGAGAACGGAGGCAACCATATTAGATTAATAACTAAGAAAGAAGTGCAATCGTCAGATATTGAGAACTAAGAAAGTCGACTAATCGTAATATATTGTGAGTCGCAAAAGGAGATACAACAATCAAACAAGATTGAGAACTAATAAAGGAGAAGTAGTCGTATTAGATTTAAAAAGAACCAAGAGCGGGTCGTATTCATTAAAGATTTATAATTAAGAGATTATCTAATCGTATAAGAAAAAGAACTCAGAAATGAGGCCTATTAATTATGCCTGCACAATGATTAAGGAAGAAATTGTAATAGTATGATTTTGAGAAGAAAGAAAGGGTCCAATCGTACTATATTATGACACATTTAAGGAGATCTAATCGTGCAGGATTAAGAACTAATAAAGTAGATTGAGTCATATCAGATGGACAAATAGAACAGGAGTTCTTATAAAAGTAAATCTCGTAACTCAAGACAAGAACTTAAAATGCGATTTGATTTGGGCATATCAATTAAGAAGCATGAGTGATAACTATGCATAAAAGAATAAAAACTAAAATATAATATGATGGTTTTGAAGAAATAAGTGAGAAATGAGGCCAAGTAGAAGTGCTTAATCACAGTGGACGAAGTTGTACTCGTACGATATGAGAACCAAGAAAGGGGACAAATCGTACAAGATTAAGTACTAATAACTGTGATCTAGTCGGATAAGATTAAGAAACAAGAAATGAGTTCTCAACAAAGTACATGTAGATACATAATAAGTTCTAATAACTCAGGATAACAACGTAAAATGTGATTTAATTATGCTAGATTAAGAACCAAGAATCAGTTCAAATTGAAAAAGACTTGGAACGAAAGATGATTATCTAACCTTATTTGAAAAAGAACTGAGAAATGAAGCCAATTACAGCTTGTATAACGACAAAGGAAGAAGTGATAATCGTAGAATATTGAGAACTAAGAAATGTGACTAATCGAGCTACGCAACGAACAACAAAAGGAGATATAAGGATCATCATATGCAATTCAGAACAAAGAAAGGAGATTAGTCATGCAAGATTATGAAATATAATTGGAGTTCCAATCATAGCACATTTGGAAAAGATATGAGATCAAATTTGACAAGGTAAGAACATAAATATGTTTTACTAAGAATGGATTAAGAACCATGCGGCTGGACCTATTCCTTGAAGATTTAGAACTAATACATCATCTAATAGCGTTTGCAAAAGAATTGACAAAAGAGGCCAATCAAACTTGCTTTTCGAGTAAGGAAGAAGTTGCGATCGTTCGATATTGAGTCCCAAGAAATTGACTAACTGTTCTATGTTATGAATCGCAAAAGGAGTACACATGATTAAATATTAGGGAGATAATTAAGAAACTAGAAAGGTGATGTAATCGACATACATGTTGAAAAGATAAGAATATCTAATAACGGATAAATTGCCGCTAATACATGAATTAGTTAGACTAGATTGAGAACCATGTGTGGGACCTGTGCACAAAAGATTTAGACATCTTCTCAAATGAATGATCTAATCGAATTCGTACGAGAACGGAGGCAAGCATACTAGCTTAATAACTAAGGAAGTAGTTCAATCGTAAGATATTACAAACTAAGAAAGTCGACTAATCGTAATATATTGTGAGTCGCAAAAGCAGATTCAACAATCAAACAAGATTGAGAACTAATAAAGGAGAAGTAGTCGTATTAGATTTAAAAAAGAACCAAGAGCGGGTCGTATTCATTAAAGATTTATAATTAAGAGATTATCTAATCGTATAAGAAAAAGAACTGAGAAATGAGGCCTTAATTATGCCTGCACAATGATTAGGGAAGAAAATTGTAATACTACGATATTGAGGACTAAGAAATGTGACTAATCGAGCTACGCAATGAACAACAAAAGGAAATATAACATATGCAATTCAGAACAAAGAATGAAGATTAGTCATGTAAGATTATGAAATATGATTGGAGTTCCAATCATAGCACATTTGGAAAAGATATGAGATCAAATTTATTTCACGAGGTAAGAACATAAATATGTTTCAAGAGGAATGGATTAAGAACCATGCGGCTGGAGCTTTTGCTTGAAGATTTAGAACTAATACATCATCGAATAGCATTTGCAAAAGAATAGGAAAATGAGGCAATCAAACTTGTTTTACGAGTAAGGAAGAAGTTGCGATCGTACGATATTGAGAGCCAAGAAATTGACTAACTGTTCTATGTTATGAATCGCAAAAGGAGAACACTTGATAAAATATTGGGGAGATAATTAAGAAACTAGAAAGGTGATCTAATCGACATACATGTTGAAAAGATAAGAATATATAACGGATGATAAGCCCCTAATACGTTACTTAGTTAGACTAGATTGAGAACCGTGCGTGTGACCAGTGCACAAAAGATTTAGATCAAATGAATGATCTAATCGCATTCGAAAGAGAACGGAGGCAACCATATTAGCTTAATAACTATGGAAGAAGTGCAATCGTAATATATTGAGAACTAAGAAAGTCGGTACTAATCGTAATATATTTTGAGTCGCAAAAGGAGATACAACAATCAAACAAGATTGAGAACTAATAAAGGAGAAGTAGTCGTATTAGATCAAAAAAGAACCAAGAGCGGGTCGTATTCGTTAAAGATTTATAATTAAGAGATTATCTAATCGTATAAGAAAAAGAACTGAGAAATGAGGCCTATTAATTATGCCTGCACAATTATTAAGGAAGAAATTGTAATAGTACGATATTGAGAAGAAAGAAAGGGTTTTATCGTACAATATTATGACACAGTAAACGAGATCTAATCGTGCAGGATTAAGAACTAACAAAGTAGAACGAGTTATATCAGATTAAGAAATAGAACAGGAATTCTTATTAAAGTAAATCTCGTAACTCAAGACAAGAACTTGAAATGCGATTTGATTTGGGCAAATTAAGAACCATGAGTGATAACTATGCATAAAAGAATAAGAACTAAAATATAATATGATGGTTTTTAAGAAATAAGTGAGAAATGAGGCCAAGTAGACGTGCTTAATCACAGTGGAAGGAGTTGTACTCGTACGATATTGAGAACTAAGATAGGGGAACAATCGTACAAGATTAAATACTAATAACTGTGATCCAGTCGGATAAGATTAAGAAACAAGAAAGGAGTTCTCAACAAAGTACATGTTGAAACATAATAAGTTCTAATATATCACGATAACAACGTAAAATGTGAATTAATTATGCTAGGTTAAGAACCAAGAATCAGTTCAAATTGAAAAAGACTTGGAACAAAAGATTATTATCTAACCTTATTTGATAAAAAACTGAGAAATGAAGCCAATTACACCTAGTGTAATGACATAGGAAGAAGTTATAATCGTACAATATTGAGAACTAAGAAATGCGACAAATCGAGCTATACAATGAACAACGAAAGGAGACATGACATATGAAATTTAGAACGAAGAAAGGAGATAAGTCGTGTAAGATTGTGAAATATGAGAGCTGTTCCAATCATAGCACATTTGGACATTAAAAGATATGATATCAAATTTCACAAGGTAAGAACATAAATATGTTTTACTAAGAATGGATTAAGAACCATGCGGCTGGACATATTCCTTGAAGATTTAGAACTAATACATCATCTAATAGCATTTGCACAAGAATAGAGAAATGAGGCCAATCAAACTTGCTTTACGAGTAAGGAAGAAGTTGCGATCGTTCGATATTGAGAGCCAAGAAATTGACTAACTGTTCTATGTTATGAATCGGAAAAGGAGAACACATGATAAAATAGTGGGGAGATAATTATGAAACTAGAAAGGTGATCTAATCGACATACATGTTGGAAAGATACGAATAGATAACGGATGATAAGCCCCTAATACGTGACTTAGTTAGACTAGATTGAGAACCATGCGTGTGACCAGTGCACAAAAGATTTAGATCAAATGAATGATCTAATCGCATTCAAAAGAGAACGGAGGTAACTATATTAGCTTAATAACTAAGGAAGAAGTGCAATCGTAAGCATATTGAGAACTAAGAAAGTCGACTAATCGTAATATATTGTGAGTAGCAAAAGGATATAAACAATCAAACAAGATTGAGAACTAATAAAGGAGAAGTAGTCGTATTAGATATAAAAAGAACCAAGAGCGGGTCGTATTCATTAAAGATTTATAATTAAGAGATTATCTAATCATATAAAAAAAGATTTGAGAAATGAGGCCTATTAATTATGTCTGCACAATGATTAAGGAAGAAATTGTAATAGAACGTAATTGAGAAGAAACAAAGGGTCTAATCGTACTATAATCTGACACAGTAAAGGAGATCTAATAGTACAGGATTGAGAACTGACAAAGTAAATCGAGTCATATTAGATTAAGAAATAGAACTGGAGTTCTTATAAAAGTAAATCTCGTAACTCAAAATAAGAACTTAAAATGCGATTTGATTTGGCCAAATTAAGAACCATGAGTGATAACTATGCATAAAAGAATAAGAACTAAAATATAATATGATGGTTTTGAAGTAAATAAGTGAGAAATGGGGCCAAGTATACGTGCTTAATCACAGTGGAAGGAGTTGTACTTGTGATATTGAGAACTAAGAAAGGGGACAAAGGTTACAAGATT
This sequence comes from Cinchona pubescens, assembly GCA_025175665.1. Classification (NCBI taxonomy): domain Eukaryota; kingdom Viridiplantae; phylum Streptophyta; class Magnoliopsida; order Gentianales; family Rubiaceae; genus Cinchona; species Cinchona pubescens. The sequence continues at coordinate 4,957,160 of JANKKI010000232.1, forward strand.
AAATTCTAATAACTGTTTTCAATTCGCATAAGATTAAGAATCAAGAAATCTTTCTCTCTCAACATTATACTCTTATGTGTACTTTAATAAGTTCTAAAATAACTCAGGATAACAACGTAAAATGTGATTTAATTATGCTAGATTAAGAACCAAGAATCAGTTCAAATTGAAAAAGACTTTGAACGAAAGATGATTGTCTAACCTTAAATGAAAAAGAACTGAGAAATGAAGCCAAGTACACCTTGTATAATGACAAAGGTAGAAGTGATAATCGTACAATATTGAGAACTATGAAATGCGACTAATCGAGGTATACAATGAACAACAAAAGGAGATATAACATATGCAATTCAGAACAAAGAAAGGAGATTAGTCATGTATGATTATGAAAATATGAGAGGAGTTCTCTTTAATGATCCAATCATAGCCCATTTGGAAAAGATATGAGATCAAATTTCACAAGGTAAGAACATAAATATGTTTTACTAAGAATGGATTAAGAACAATGTGGCTGGACCTATTCCTGGAGGATTTAGATCTAATACATCATCTAATAGCATTTGCAAAAGAATAGAGAAATGAGGCCAATCATACTTGCTTTATGAGTAAGGATGAAGTTGCGATCGTTCGATATTGAGAGCCAAGAAAATTGACTAACTGTTCTATGTTATGAATCGCAAAAGGAGAACACATGATAAAATATTGGGGAGAGAATTAAGAAACAAAAAGGTGATCTAATCGACATACATGTTGGAAAGATAAGAATATCAAATAACGGATGTTAAGCCCTAATACGTGACTTAGTTAGACTACGATGAGAACCATGTGTGGGACCTGTGCACAAAAGATTTAGATCAAATGAATGATCTAATCGCATTCGAAAGAGAACGGAGGCAACCATATTAGCTTAATAACTAAGGAAGAAGTGCAATCGTAAGATATTGAGAACTAAGAAAGTCGACTAATCGTAATATCTTGTGAGTCGCAAAAGGAGATACAACAATCAAACAAGATTGAGAACTAATAAAGGAGAAGTAGTCGTGTTAGATTTAAAAAAGAACCAAGAGCGGGTTGTATTCATTAAAGATTTATAATTAAGAGAATTTCTAATCGTATAAGAAAAAGAACTGAGAAATGAGGCCTATTAATTATGCCTGTACAATGATTAAGGAAGAAATTGCAATAGTTCAATATTGAGATTAAAGAAAGGGTCTAATCGTACTATATTATGACACAGTGAAGGAGATCTAACCGTACAGGATTAAGAACTAACAAAGTAGATCGAGTCATATCATATTAAGAAATAGAATAGGAGTTCTTATAAAAGTAAATCACGTAACTCAAAATAAGAACTTAAAATGCGATTTGATTTGGCCAAATTAAAAACCATGAGTGATAACTATCCATAAAAGAATAAGAACGAGTTCTAAAATATAATATGATGGTTTTTAAGAAATAAGTGAGAAATGAGGCCAAGTATACGTGCTTATACAGTGGAATTTGATCTCAATCTTGTCCAAATCGGGCGATATTGAGAACTAAGAAAAGAGACAAATCGTACAAGATTAAATACTAATAACTGTGATCCAGTCGCATAAGATTAAGAAACAAGAAAGGAGTTCTCAACAAAGTACATGTAGAAACATAATAAGTTCTAAAATAACTCAGGATAACAACGTAAAATGTGATTTAATTATGCTAGATTAAGAACCAAGAATCAGTTCAAATTGAAAAAGACTTTGAACGAAAGATGATTCTCTGTTCTTAAATGAAAAAGAATCTGTCTTATTCTCTATATTGTACAAATACACCTTGAATAATGTCAAAGGGAGAAGTGATAATCGTACAATATTGAGAACTAAGAAATGCGACTAATCGAGGTATACAATGAACAACAAAAGGAGATATAACATATGCAATTCAGAACAAAGAAAGGAGATTAGTCATGTAGTCTTGTGATTATGAAAATATGAGAGGAGTTCCAATCATAGCCCATTTGGAAAAGATATGAGATCAAATTTCACAAGGTAAGAACATAAATATGTTTTACTAAGAATGGATTAAGAACAATGTGGCTGGACCTATTCCTGGAGGATTTAGATCTAATACATCATCTAATAGCATTTGCAAAAGAATAGAGAAATGAGGCCAATCATACTTGCTTTATGAGTAAGGATGAAGTTGCGATCGTTCGATATTGAGAGCCAAGAAAATTGACTAACTGTTCTATGTTATGAATCGCAAAAGGAGAACACATGATAAAATATTGGGGAGAGAATTAAGAAACAAAAAGGTGATCTAATCGACATACATGTTGGAAAGATAAGAATATCAAATAACGGATGTTAAGCCGCTAATACGTGACTTAGTTAGACTATATTGAGAACCATGTGTGGGACCTGTGCACAAAAGATTTAGATCAAATGAATGATCTAATCGCATTCGTAAGAGAACGGAGGTCAACCATATTAGCTTAATAACTAAGGAAGAAGTGCAATCGTAAGATATTGAGAACTAAGAAAGTCGACTAATCGTAATATCTTGTGAGTCGCAAAAGGAGATACAACAATCAAACAAGATTGAGAACTAATAAAGGAGAAGTAGTCGTGTTAGATTTAAAAAAGAACCAAGAGCGGGTTGTATTCATTAAAGATTTATAATTAAGAGAATTTCTAATCGTATAAGAAAAAGAACTGAGAAAATGAGGCCTATTAATTTTGCCTGTACAATGATTAAGGAAGAAATTGCAATAGTTCAATATTGAGATTAAAGAAAGGGTCTAATCGTACTATATTATGACACAGTAAAGGAGATCTAACCGTACAGGATTAAGAACTAACAAAGTATCTGAGTCATATCATATTAAGAAATAGAATAGGAGTTCTTATAAAAGTAAATCACGTAACTCAAAATAAGAACTTAAAATGCGATTTGATTTGGCCAAATTAAAAACCATGAGTGTGATAACTATCCATAAAAGAATAAGAACTAAAATATAATATGATGGTTTTTAAGAAATAAGTGAGAAATGAGGCCAAGTATACGTGCTTAATCACAGTGGAAGGAATTGTACTCGTACGATATTGAGAACTAAGAAAAAGAGACAAATCGTACAAGATTAAATACTAATAACTGGGATCCAGTCGCATAAGATTAAGAAACAAGAAAGGAGTTCTCAACAAAGTACATGTAGAAACATAATAAGTTCTAAAATAACTCAGGATAACAACGTAAAATGTGATTTAATTATGCTAGATTAAGAACCAAGAATCAGTTCAAATTGAAAAAGACTTTGAACGAAAGATGATTATCTAACCTTAAATGAAAAAGAAATGAGAAATGAAGCCAAATACACCTTGAATAATGTCAAAGGGAGAAGTGATAATCGTACAATATTGAGAACTAAGAAATGCGACTAATCGAGGTATACAATGAACAACAAAAGGAGATATAACATATAATATATGATGGTTTTGAAGAAATAAGTGAGAAATGAAGCCAAGTAGACGTGCTTAATCACAGTGGATGGAGTTGTACTCGTACGATATTGGGAACTAAGGAAGAGGACAAACTGCACAAGATTAAATACTAATAACTGTGATCCAGTCGCATTAGATTAAAAAACAAGAAAGGAGTTCTCAACAAAGTACATGTAGAAACATAATAAGTTCTAATAACTCATGATAACAACGTAAAATGTGAATTAATTATGCTAGGTTAAGAACCAAGAATCAGTTCCAATTGAAAAAGACTTAGAACAAAAGATTATTATCTAACGTTATTTGAAAAAGAACTGAGAAATGAAGCTAATTACACCTTGTATAATGACACAGGAAGAAGTGATAATCGTACAATATTGAGAACTAAGAAATGTGACTAATCGAGCTATGCAATGAACAACAAAAGGAGACATAACATGTGAAATTCAGAACAAAGAAAGGAGATTAGTCGTGTAAGATTATGAAATATAGAGAGGAGTTCCAATCATAGCACATTTGGAAAAGATATGAGATCAAATTTCACAAGGTAAGAACATAAATATGTTTTACTAAGAATGGATTAAGAACCATGCGGCTGGACCTATTCCTTGAAGATTTAGAACTTATTATACATCATCTAATAGCATTTGCAAAAGAGTAGAGAAATGAGGCCAATCAAACTTGCTTTACGAGTTAGGAAGAAGTTGCGATCGTTCGATATTGAGAGCCAAGAAATTGACTAACTGTTCTATGTTATGAATCGCAAAAGGAGAACAAATGATAAAATATTAGGGAGATAATTAAGAAACTAGAAAAGTGATCTAATCGACATACATGTTGAAAAGATAAGAATATCTAATAACGGATGAAAATCCCCAAATACGTGACTTAGTTAGACTAGATTGAGAACCATGCGTGTGACCAGTGCACAAAAGATTTAGATCAAATGAATGATCTAATCGCATTCGAAAGAGAACGGAGGCAACCATATTAGCTTTAGAATAACTAAGGAAGAAGTGTAATCGTATGATATTGAGAACTAAGAAAGTCGACTAATAGTAATATATTGTGAGTAGCAAAAGGAGATACAACAATCAAACAAGATTCAGAACTAATAAAGGAGAAGTAGTCGTATTAGATTTAAAAAAGAACCAAGAGCGGGTCGTATTCATTAAAGATTTATAATTAAAATATTATCTAATCGTATAAGAAAAAGAACTGAGAAATGAGGCCTATTAATTATGCCTGCACAATGATTAAGGAAGAAATTGTAATAGTACGATATTGAGAAGAAAGAAAGGGCCTAATCGTACTATATTATGACACAGTAAAGGAGATCTAATCGTACAGGATTAAGAACTAACAAAGTAGATCAAGTCATATCAGATTAAGAAATAGAATAGGAGTTTTGATAAAAGTAAATCTCGTAACTCAAGATAAGAACTTAAAATGCGATTTGATTTGGCCAAATTAAGAACCATGAGTGATAACTATGCGTAAGAGAAGATTGGTAAGAACTAAAATATAATATGATGGTTTTGAAGAAATAAGTGGGAAATGAGGCCAAATATACGTGCTTAATCACAGTGTAAGGAGTTGTACTCGTACGATATTGAGAACTAAGAAAGGGGACAAATCGTACAAGATTAAATACTAATAATTGTGACCAAGTTGCATAAGATTAAGAAACAAGAAAGGAGTTCTCAACAAAATACATGTAGAAACATAATAAGTTCTAATAACTCATGATAACAACGTAAAATGTGAATTAATTATGCTAGGCTAAGAACCCAGAATCAGTTCAAATTGAAAAAGACTTTGAACAAAAGATGATTATCTAACCTTATTTGAAAAAGAACTAGGAAATGAAGTCAATTACAGCTTGTATAATGACAAAGGGAGAAGTGATAATCGTACAATATTGAGAACTAAGAAATGCGACTAATCGAGTTATAAAATGAACAACAAAAGGAGACATAACATATGCAATTCAGAACAAAGAGAGGAGATTAGGAGTCGTGTAAGATTTATAAAATATGAGAGGAGTTCCAATCATAGCACATTTGGAAAAGATATGAGATCAATTTCACAAGGTAAGAACATAAATATGTTTTAATAGGAATGGATTAAGAACCATGCAGCTGGAGCTATTCCTTGAAGATTTAGAAATAATACATCATCTAATAGAATTTGCAAAAGAATAGAGAAATGAGGCCAATAAAACTTGCTTTACGAGTAAGGAAGAAGTTGCGATCGTTCGATATTGTGAACCAAGAAATTCTATGTTATGAATCGCAAAAGGAGAACACGTGATAAAATATTGGGGAGATAATTATGAAACTAGAAAGGTGATCTAATCGACATACATGCTGAAAGATAAGAATATCTAATAACGGATGATAAGCCGCTAATACGTGACTTAGTTAGACTAGATTGAGAACCATGTGTGGGACCTGTGCACAAAAGATTTAGGTCAAATGAATGATCTAATCGCATTCGAAAGAGAACGGAGGCATCGACCATATTTGCTTAATAACTAAGGAAGAAGTGCAATCGTAAGATATTGAGAACTAAGAAAGTCGACTAATCGTAATATATTGTGAGTCGCAAAAGGAGATTCAACAATCGAACAAGATTGAGAACTAATAAAGGAGAAGTAGTCGTATTAGATTTAAAAAAGAACCAAGAGCGGGTCGTATTCATTAAAGATTTATAATTAAGAGATTATCTAATCATATAAGAAAAAGAAACTGAGAAATGAGGCCTATTAATTATGCATGCACAATGCTGAAGGAAGAAATTGTAATAGTACGATATTGCGAAGAAAGAAAGTGTCTAATCATACTATATTATGAGACAGTAAATGAGATCTAATCGTACGGGATTCAGAACTAACAAAGTAGATGGAGTCATATCAGATTAAGAAATAAAACAGGTGTTCTTATAAAAGTAAATCTCGTAACTCAAGATAAGAACTTAAAATGCGATTTGATTTGGCCAAATTAAGAACCATGGTTTTGAAGAACTTATAAGTGGGAAATGAGGCCAAATATACGTGCTTAATCACAGTGGAAGGAATTGTAATCTTACGATATTGAGAACTAAGAAAGGGGACAAATCGTACAAGATTAAATACTAATAACTGTGATCCAGTCGCATAAGATTAAGAAACAAGAAAGGAATTCTCAACAAAGTGCATGTAGAAACATAATAAGTTGTAATATATCACGATAACAACGTAAAATGTGAATTAATTATGCTAGGTTAAGAACCAAGAATCAGTTCAAATTGAAAAAGACTTTGAACAAAAGATGATTACCTAACCTTAAAAGAACTGAGAAATGAAGCCAATTACACCTTGTATAATGACATAGGTGTTGGCCCCAAAGCAATAACCTAAGAAGGGGGGCGAATTAGGTTGTATCTAAAACAAACCTTTTTATGTGCTTAATAGAAATTCAAACTTTATGCACCAAATGAAAACTTAAGCACAAATGGATAAAATAGATATTCAACAATTTAAGCTTAAAGAGTCCAACAAATTAGAATATTGAGATTAGGATAATCAAACCAAACTCCCATGCTTCTCAAGCTTGGAGCTTTCAATTACAAAGAGCTTCTTACAAGGCAACTACCAAGTTTACAACTTGAAGTTTAGCCACTAAAAGTCTCTTCAAAGTAGGTGAGACAATAACCTCTTGTACCCAAATGAGGATCACTCTTGCTCACACTAATTACCTTTAGTTGAGCCAAGAGTTTTACACTCACAACCTCTCTTTGTTACAATCATTATCTCTCTACTCTTACACTTGAAGAACTCTTACACTTCTAAGCTCTTTTCACAAAACTACCTACACAATTACAACACTTGTTCCCACTATTTCTCCCAAATAGCTCAAGAGTTATTTGTAATCAATGTAGAAGTCTCTTCTTGCTTAATTCAGACCTAGGGGTATTTATAGTTGCCAAATATCTACTTTCAACAACTTCCCAACGGCTATTTTCTGTTTAATGGAAACCTAGCCGTTGGACCTTTCGGAAGGCCGATGCAAGAGTGCGTCCGAACAAACTAGACGTGTATAAGAGACAGATTCTTATCTTTTCAACATGTATGTCGACAACCGCGTCCGTTCTCTGAGGGTATTCGTTCGGCCGTCCGAGGATGCGTCCGAACATGCGTCTGATTGTTGTAAAGTCTTCTGGAAATATGATCGGACGCTGTTCTTCGTCCGAGACTTGCTTCATACTTTCTTTGTGTTGGACGATTACCATCGTTCGAAGCTCTGTCTTTCGGACAGTCATTTGCGTCCGTGGAGTCTTCTGGTTGTTTTGTTTTTCTGCACACTTTTCAGACCATTAGTGCGATTTGGTCATCATCAAAACATGATTATCATAACAGGGGTTCAACAATAGGAATAAGTGATAATCGTACAATATTGAGAACTAAGAAATGCGACTAATCGAACTATACAATGAACAACAAAAGGAGACATAACGTATGAAATTCATAACAAAGAAAGGAGATTAGTCATGTAAGATTAGGAAATATGAGAGGACTACTGTTCCAATCATAGCACATTTGGAAAAGATATGAGATCAAATTTCTCAAGGTAAGAACATAAATATGTTTTACTAAGAATGGATTAATAACCGTGCGGCTGGACCTATTCCTTGAAGATTTAGAACTAATACATCATCTAATAGCATTTGCAAAAGAATAGAGAAATGAGGCCAACCAAACTTGCTTTACGAGTAAGGAAGAAGTTGCGATCGTTCGATATTGAGAGCCAAGAAATTGACTAACTGTTTTATGTTATAAATTGCAAAAGGAGAACACATGATAAATATTAGGGAGACAATTAAGAAACTTGAAAGGTGTTCTAATCAACATACATGTTGAAAAGATAAGAATATCTAATAACGGATGACAAGCCCCTAATACATAACTTAGTTAGACTAGATTGAGAACCATACCTGGGACCTGTGCACAAAAGATTTATGTCAAATGAATGATCTAATCGAATTCGAAAGAGAACGGAGGCAACCATATTAGCTTAATAACTAGACGAGGAAGAAGTCTAATCGTATGATATCGAGAACAAAGAATGTCGACAAATCGTAATGTATTGTGAGTCGCAAAAGTAGATACAACAATCAAACAAGTTTGAGAACTAATAAAGGAGTTCTTAGTCGTATTAGATTTAATTAGAACCAAGAGCGGGTCGTATTCAATAAAGATTCTATAATGAATAGATTATCTAATCGTATAAGAAAAAGAACTGAGAAATGAGGCCTATTAATTATGCCTGCACAATGATTAAGGAAGAAATTGTAATAGTACGATATTGAGAAGAAAGAAAGGGTCTAATCGTACAATATTATGACACAGTAAAGGGGATCTAATCGTACAGGATTAAGAACTAACAAAGTAGATCGAGTCATATCAGATTAAGAAATAGAACAGGAGTTCTTATAAAAGTAAATCTCGTAACTCAAGACAAGAACTTAAAATGCGATTTGATTTGGCCAAATTAAGAACCAAGAGTGATAACTATGCATAAAAGAATAAGAAACCTAAAATATAAAATGACGGTTTTAAAGAAATAATTGAGAAATGAGGCCAAGTAGACGTGCTTAATCACAGTGGATGGAGTTGTACTCGTACGATATTGGGAAATAAGAAAGAGGACAAATTGTACAAGATTAAATACTAATAACTGTGCTCCAGTCGCATAAGATTAAGAAACAAGAAAGGAGTTCTCAACAAAGTACATGTAGAAACATAATAAGTTCTAATAACTCATGATAACAACGTAAAATGTGAATTAATTATGCTAGGTTAAGAACCAAGAATCAGTTCAAATTGAAAAAGACTTTGAACAAAAGATGATTATCTAACCTTAAATGAAAAAGAACAAAGAAATGAAGCCAAGTACACCTTGTATAATGACAAAGGGAGAAGTGATAATCGTATAATATTGAGAACTATCAAATGCGACTAATCGAGCTATACTATGAACAACAAAAGGAAACATAACATGTGAAATTTAGAACAAAGATAGGAGATTAGTCGTGATTAAGATTATGAAATATGAGAGGAGTTCCAATCATAGCACATTTGGAAAAGATATGAGATCAAATTTCACAAGGTAAGAACATAAATATGTTTTACTAAGAATGGATTAAGAATATGCGGCTGGACCTATTCCTTGAAGATTTAGAACTAATACATCATCTAATAGCATTGGCAAAAGAATAGAGAAATGAGGCCAATCAAACCTGCATTACGAGCAAGGAAGAAGTTGCGATTGTTCGATATTGAGAGCAAAGAAATTGACAAACTGTTCTATGTTATGAATCGTAAAAGGAGAACAAATGATAAAATATTAGGTGGATAATTAAGAAACTAGAAAGGTGATCTAATCGACATACATGTTGAAAAGATAAGAATATCTAATAACGGATGAAAAGCCCCAAATACGTGACTTAGTTAGACTAGATTGAGAACCATGCGTGTGACCAGTGCACAAAAGATTTAGATCAAATGAATGATCTAATCGCATTCGTAAGAGAACCGAGGCAACCATATTAGCTTAATAACTAAGGAAGAAGTGCAATCTTAAGACATTGAGAACTAAGAAAGTCGACTAATCGTAATATATTGTGAGTCGCAAAAGGAGATACAACAATCAAACAAGATTGAGAACTAATAAAGGAGAAGTAGTCGTATTAGATTTAAAAAGAACCAAGAGCGCGTCGTATTCATTAAAGATTTATGATTAAGAGATTATCTAATCGTATAAATAAAAAGAATTGAGAAACGAGGGCTATTAATTATGCCTGCACAATGATTAAGGATGAAATTGTAATAGTACGATATTGAGAAGAAATAAATGGTCTAATCGTACTATATTATGACACAGTAAAGGAGATCTAATCGTACAGGATTAAGAACTGACAAAGTATATCGAGTCATATCAGATTAAGAAATATAACAGGAGTTCTTATAAAAGTAAATCTCGTAATTCAAGACAAGAACTTAAAATGCGATTTGATTTGGCCAAATTAATAACCATATTTTACTTGAGTGATAACTATGCATAAAAGAATAAGAACTAAAATATAATATGATGGTTTTGAAGAAATAAGTGAGAAGTGAGGCCAAGTATACGTGCTTAATCACAGTGGACGGAGTTGTACTCGTATGATATTGAGAACTAAGAAAGGGGACAAATCGTACAAGATTAAATACTAATAATTGTGATCCAGTCGCAAAAGATTAAGAAACAAGAAAGGAGTTCTCAACAAAGTACATGAAGAAACAAAATAAGTTCTAATATATCACGATAACAACGTAAAATGTGAATTAATTATGCTAGATTAAGAACCAAAAATCAGTTGAAATTGAAAAAGACTTTGAACAAAAGATGATTATCTAACCTTAAATGAAAAAGAATAGAGAAATGAAGCCAAGTACACCTTGTATAATGACAAAGGGAGAAGTGATAATCGTATAATATTGAGAACTATGAAATGCGACTAATCGAGCTATACAATGAACACCAAAAGGAAACAGAACATGTGAGAATTCAGAACAAAGAAAGGAGATAAGTCGTGTAAGATTATGAAATATGAGAGGAGTTCCAATCATAGCACATTTGGAAAAGATATGAGATCAAATTTCACAAGGTAAGAACATAAATATGTTTTACTAAGAATGGATTAAGAACCCTGCGACTGGACCTATTCCTTGAAGATTTAGAACTAATACATCATCTAATAGCATTTGCAAAAGAATAGACAAATGAGGCCAATCAAACTTGCTTTACGAGTAAGGAGCGATCGTTCGATATTGAGAGCCAAGAAATTCACTAACTGTTCTATGTTTTGAATCGCAAAAGGAGAAGAAATGATAAAATATTAGGGAGATAATTAAGAAACTAGAAAGGTGATCTAATCGACATACATGTTGAAAAGATAAGAATATCTAATAACGGATGAAAAGCCCCAAATACGTGACTTAGTTAGACTAGATTGAGAACCATGCGTGTGACCAGTGCACAAAAGATTTAGATCAAATGAATGACGAAAATCTAATCGCATTCGTAAGAGAACCGAGGCAACCATATTAGCTTAATAACTAAGGAAGAAGTGCAATCTTAAGACATTGAGAACTAAGAAAGTCGACTAATCGTAATATATTGTGAGTCGCAAAAGGAGATACAACAATCAAACAAGATTGAGAACTAATAAAGGAGAAGTAGTCGTATTAGATTTAAAAAGAACCAAGAGCGGGTCGTATTCAATAAAGATTTATAATGAAGAGATTATCTAATCGTATAAGAAAAAGAACTGACAAATGAGGCCTATTAATTGTGCCTGCACAATGATTAAGGAAGAAATTGTAATAGTACGATATTGAGAAGAAAGAAAGGGACTAATCGTACTATATTATGACACAGTAAAGGAGATCTAATCGTACAGGATTAAGAACTAACAAAGTAGATCGAGTCATATCAGATTAAGAAATAGAATAGGATTTCTTATAAAAGTAAATCTCGTAACTCAAGATAAGAACTTCTAATGCGATTTATCATTTGGCCAAATTAAAAACCATGAGTGATAACTATGCGTAAAAGAATATGAACTAAAATATAATATGATGGTTTTTAAGAAATAAGTGAGAAATGAGGCCAAGTACACGTGCTTAATCATAGTGCAAGGAGTTGTACTCGTACGATATTGAGAACTAAGAAAAGGAGACAAATCGTACAAGATTAAATACTAATCACTGGGATCAAGTCGCATAAGATTAAGAAACAAGAAAGGAGTTCTCAACAAAGTACATGTAGAAACATAATAAGTTCTAAAATAACTCAGGATAACAACATAAAATGTGATTTAATTATGCTAGATTAAGAACCAAGAATCAGTTCAAATTGAAAAAGACTTTGAACGAAAGATGATTATCTAACCTTAAATGAAAAAGAACTGACAAATGAAGCCAAGTACACCTTGTATAATGACAAAGGGAGAAGTGATAATCGTACAATATTGAGGACTAAGAAATGCGACAAATCGAGCTATACAATGATCATTATAACAACAAAAGGAGATATAACATATGCAATTCAGAACAAAGAAAGGAGATTAGTCATGTATGATTATGAAAATATGAGAGGAGTTCCAATCATAGCCCATTTGGAAAAGATATGAGATCAAATTTCACAAGGTAAGAACATAAATATGTTTTACTAAGAATGGATTAAGAACCATGCGGCTGTACTTATTCCTTGAAGATTTAGAACTAATATATCATCTAATAGCATTTGCAAAAGAATAGAGAAATGAGGCCAATCAAACTTGCTTTACGAGTAAGGAAGAAGTTGCGATCGTTCGATATTGAGAGCCAAGAAAATTGACTAACTATTCTATGTTATGAATCGCAAAAGGAGAACACATGATAAATATTAGGGAGATAATTAAGAAACTTGAAAGGTGTTCTAATCAACATACATGTTGAAAAGATAAGAATATCTAATAACGGATGACAAGCCCCTAATACATAACTTAGTTAGACTAGATTGAGAACCATACGTGGGATATGACCTGTGCACAAAAGATTTATATCAAATGAATGATCTAATCGCATTCGAAAGAGAACGGAGGCAACCATATTAGCTTAATAACTGAGGAAGAAGTCTAATCGTATGAATTCGAGAACAAAGAATGTCGACAAATCGTAATATATTGTGAGTCGCAAAAGTAGATACAACAATCAAACAAGTTTGAGAACTAATAAAGGAGAAGTAGTCGTATTAGATTTAAACTGAACCAAGAGCGAGTCGTATTCAATAAAGATTTATAATGAAGAGATTATCTAATCGTATAAGAAAAAGAACTGAGAAATGGGGCCTATTAATTATGCCTGCACAATGATTAAGGAAGAAATTGTAATAGTACGATATTGAGAAGAAAGAAAGGGTCTAATCGTACTATATTATGACACAGTAAATTATCTAATCGTACAGGATTAAGAACTAACAAAGTAGATCGAGTCATATCAGATTAAGAAATAGAACAGGAGTTATTATAAAAGTAAATCTCGTAACTCAAGACAAGAACTTAAAATGCGATTTGATTTGGCCAAATTAAGAACCATGAGTGATAACTATGCATAAAAGAATAAGAATTAAATTATAATATGATGGTTTTGAAGAAATAAGTGAGAAATGAGGCCAAGTAAACGTGCTTAATCACAGTGGATGGAGTAGTACTCGTACGATATTGGGAACTAAGAAAGAGGACAAATCGTAAAAGATTAAATACTAATAACTATGATCCATTCGCATAAGATTAAGATACAAGAAAGGAGTTCTCAACAAAGTATATGTAGAAACATAATAAGTTCTAATAACTCATGATAACAACGTAAAATGTGAATTAATTATGCTAGGTTAAGAACCAAGAATCAGTTCCAATTGAAAAAGACTTAGAACAAAAGATTATTATCTAACCTTATTTGAAAAAGAACTGAGAAATGAAGCTAATTACACCTTGTATAATGACACAGGAAGAAGTGATAATCGTACAATATTGAGAACTAAGAAATGATCTGACTACTAATCGAGCTATGCAATGAACAACAAAAGGAAACAGAACATGTGAAATTCAGAACAAAGAAAGGAGATAAGTCGTGTAAGATTATGAAATATGAGAGGAGTTCCAATCATAGCACATTTGGAAAAGATATGAGATCAAATTTCACAAGGTAAGAACATAAATATGTTTTACTAAGAATGGATTAAGAACCCTGCGACTGGACCTATTCCTTGAAGATTTAGAACTAATACATCATCTAATAGCATTTGCAAAAGAATAGACAAATGAGGCCAATCAAACTTGCTTTACGAGTAAGGAGCGATCGTTCGATATTGAGAGCCAAGAAATTCACTAACTGTTCTATGTTTTGAATCACAAAAGGAGAAGAAATGATAAAATATTAGGGAGATAATTAAGAAACTAGAAAGGTGTTCTAATCAACATACATGTTGAAAAGATAAGAATATCTAATAACGGATGACAAGCCCCTAATACATAACTTAGTTAGACTAGATTGAGTAACCATACGTGGGACCTGTGCACAAAAGATTTATGTCAAATTAATGATCTAATCGAATTTGAAAGAGAACGGAGGCAACCATATTAGCTTAATAACTGAGGAAGAAGTCTAATCGTATGATATCGAGAACAAAGAATGTCGACAAATCGTAATATATTGTGAGTCGCAAAAGTAGATACAACAATCAAACAAGTTTGACAACTAATAAAGGAGAAGTAGTCGTATTAGATTTAAAAAGAACCAAGAGCGGGTCGTATTCAATAAAGATTTATAATAAAGAGATTATCTAATCGTATAAGAAAAAGAACTGAGAAATGAGGCCTATTAATTATGCCTGCACAATGATTAAGGAAGAAATTGTAATAGTACGATATTGAAAAGAAAGAAAGGGTCTAATCGTACTATATTATGACATAGTAAAGGAGATCTAATCGTACAGGATTAAGAACTAACAAAGTAGATCGAGTCATATCAGATTAAGAAATAGAACAGGAGTTCTTATACGAAAGTAAAACTTAAAATGCGATTTCATTTGGCCAAATTAAAAACCATGAGTGACAACTATGCATAAAAGAATAAGAACTAAAATATAATATGATGGTTTTTAAGAAATAAGTGAGAAATAAGGCCAAGTATACGTGCTCAATCACAGTGGAAGGAGTTGTACTCGTACGATATTGAGAACTAAGAAAAGGAGACAAATCGTACAAGATTAAATACTAATAACTGGGATCAAGTCGCATAAGATTAAGAAACGAGAAAGGTGTTCTCAACAAAGTACATGTAGAAACATAATAAGTTCTAAAATAACTCAGGATAACAACGTAAAATGTGATTTAATTATGCTAGATTAAGAACCAAGAATCAGTTCAAATTGAAAAAGACTTTGAACAAAAGATGATTATCTAACCTTAAATGAAAAAGAACAAAGAAATGAAGCCAAGTACACCTTGTATAATGACAAAGGGAGAAGTGATAATCGTATAATATTGAGAACTAAGAAATGCGACTAATCGAGCTATACAATGAACAACAAAAGGAAACATAACATATGAAATTCAAAACAAAGAAAGGAGATAAGTCGTGTAAGATTATGAAGTATGAGAGGAGTTCCAATCATAGCACATTTGGAAAAGATATGAGATCAAATTTCACAAGGTAAGAACATAAATATGTTTTACTAAGAATGGATTAAGAACCATGCGGCTGGACCTATTCCTTGAAGATTTAGAACTAATACATCATCTAATAGCATTTGCAAAAGAATAGAGAAATGAGGCCAATCAAACTTGCTTTACGAGTAAGGAAGAAGTTGCGATCGTTCGATATTGGGAGCCAAGAAATTGACTAACTATTCTATGTTATGAATCACAGAAGGAGAACACACGATAAAATATTGGGGAGATAATTAAGAAACTAGAAAGGTGATCTAATCGACATACATGCTGAAAGGATAAGAATAGATAATGGATGATAAGCCCCAAATACGTGACTTAGTTAGACTAGATTGATTGAGAACCATGCGTTTGACCAGTGCACACAAGATTTAGATCAAATGAATGATCTAATCGCAGTCGAAAAAGAACGGAGGCAACCATATTAGTTTAATAACTAAGGAAGAAGTGTAATCGTAAGATATTGAGAACTAAGAAAGTCGACTAATCTCAAAAGGAGAACACATGATAAAATATTCTGGAGATAATTAAGAAACTAGAAAGCTGATCTAATCAACATACATGTTGAAAAGAGAAGAATATCTAATAACGGATGATAAGCCCCTAATACGTAACTTGGTTAGACTAGATTGAGAAACCATGCGTGGGACCTGTGCACAAAAGATTTAGATCAAATGAATGATCTAATCGCATTCGAAAGAGAACGGAGGCAACCATATTAGCTTAATAACTAAGGAAGAAGTGTAATCGTATGATATTGAGAACTAAGAAAGTCGACTAATAGTAATATATTGTGAGTAGCAAAAGGAGATACAACAATCAAACAAGATTCAGAACTCTAATAAAGGAGAAGTAGTCGTATTAGATTTAAAAAGAACCAAGAGCGGGTCGTATTCATTATAGATTTGTAATTAAGACATTATCTAATAGTATAAGAAAAAGAACTGAGAAATGAGGCCTATTAATTGTGCCTGCACAATGATTAAGGAAGAAATTGTAATAGTACGATATTGAGAAGAAAGGAAGGGTCTAATCGTACTATATTATGACACAGTAAAGGAGATCTAATCGTACAGGATTAAGAACTAACAATGTAGATCGAGTCATATCAGATTAATAAATAGAACAAGAGTTCTTATAAAAGTAAATCTCATAACTAAAGATAAGAACTTAAAATGCGATTTGATTTGGCCAAATTAAGAACCATGAGTGATAACTATGCATAAAAGAATAAGAATTAAATTATAATATGATGGTTTTGAAGAAATAAGTGAGAAATGAGGCCAAGTAAACGTGCTTAATCACAGTGGATGGAGTAGTCTTTCTTACGATATTGGGAACTATTAAGAAAGAGGACAAATCGTAAAAGATTAAATACTAATAACTATGATCCATTCGCATAAGATTAAGATACAAGAAAGGAGTTTTCAACAAAGTATATGTAGAAACATAATAAGTTCTAATAACTCATGATAACAACGTAAAATGTGAATTAATTATGCTAGGTTAAGAACCAAGAAACAGTTCAAATTGAAAAAGACTTAGAACAAAAGATTATTATCTAACCTTATTTGATAAAGAACTGAGAAATGAAGCCAATTACACCTTGTATAATGACACAGGAAGAAGTGATAATCGTACAATATTGATAACTAAGAAATGTGACTAATCGAGCTATGCAATGAACAACAAAAGGAGACATAACATGTGAAATTCATAACAAAGAAAGGAGATTAGTCGTGTAAGATTATGAAATATGAGAGGAGTTCCAATCAAGCACATTTGGAAAAGATATGAGATCAAATATCACAAGGTAAGAACATAAATATGTTTTTAATAAGAATGATTTAGGAATAAGAACCATGCGGCTGGACCTATTCCTTGAAGATTTGGAACTAATACATCATCTAATAGCGTTTGCAAAAGAATAGAGAAATGAGGCCAATCAAACTTGCTTTATGAGTAAGGAAGAAGTTGCGATAGTTCGATATTGAGAGCCAAGAAATTGACTAACTGTTCTATGTTATTGGTGAAGCAAGTTTTTCTTTTCCCTTTGAAGAAGTCCCTTGAATCGAATCAATTTGTTTGGATACTTCTTGCATGATCTTATCTCTAATTTTTTCTAGGTCTAGTTTTTTACTGTCAATATTTTTCTCTTTCTGTTCTTTCAATTTTCTGCTTTTTTGAAAAATAAATTCTTCTTTTTCTTTTTCTTTTTGTTGTTCCTGGAGATTCTGGACTCTCCTCTTCTCTTCCATTAGTAAAGACTGTCAATCTGAGAATAGTTATACTCACACCTAGGCCGCCATTTGTTCTCATGGATTCTTTTGATTTGAGGAAGAAAGTATCCCGCAGCTTTAGATCAATGCCGTTTCCAATTTCCATGAAAAGAGGCAGGGAATACTGAATTTGGCTAAGAAGTGTAACAATTGTCTTCCAGGAATGTTAGGATCAGAAAAATCGCTTCCAAACACTTTTTAAAATTTTTTTGAATAATTTTTGAAGATCAGTAGGAAGAAAATTTTCGGGAATTCCATTGGATTGAAACCACCTATAGAACCACATAAGAAGAAAAGTTTGTTGTTTAGAATTGTGGGTTCCATACGAATCCACCAGGTGTGTTTGAAATCAGTAGTATTGTAAAGAAGAACATAGTAGAATGAATTTATACAATCCCAATAATTGAAAGTACAATCGGAATTGTTGAAAAAGGATCTGAAAGAGAACACATCAGAAGAATGTGTACTCCAATCATCAGCAGAAGGGACTGTTTAGTGAACATTTTAGACATTGTGAAATAATGATCTTGGATAGTGGGTCTCCATCCAACGTCACCATCTTTGATATCAACAATTTTGGTAAGATTGAGGAAATCAAAGCATAAGTATGCCTATATTTAGGAGGATTATTTGCTGTAATGAGGAAGTAAGAGCCATACTTTTTTGAAAAATATTTATTTACAATTTGAAAAATATTTTGATGCATTTCATTTAATTCAATGAAAGAAATATGACTTTTAGTTCCATTTGGTTTATAAGGCTATTTTTCAATAGGCTTAGGAGAAGATTTTTCTTCCTCTAAAGAAATTCCAAAAGAAGAAGAATCAGAAGGATTTGAAGTAAATCGCATGGCAGTTTTAGGACGATTTGAGCTGCTTGGAATTGATCCAAGAATAGTCATTCTATTAAGTGGAGAAATTGGATTTGAAGGAACATTTAATGGATTTTCTACAGCCTGTAAAAAATTTAAATTTGCATTTGAGGAAATTTGAGGGGAGTGGGGGAAAATTTTTTGGAGAAATTTGTCCTCCTGAATTTATTTGTCTTATTTGTCCTCTTCCTGAATTTGGACTTCATCCACCACGGGATCCTCTCCCGAGGATATTCATCTTATAATCTGAAAAAACAATTTAAGTAGAGAAAATTAATATTTTAGTTTTATTTAGATTTTCCAATCTTTTTTCTTCTCGAGCAATCATTTGTTTATACATTTCATGAGTACATTCTAAAGTACTCAAAAGAACTGATTTTTCCTAAAAATCTAAAAACCTTTCTCCCATTCTTGTCTGGTAATTTGAATCTCAAATTTCGGTCAGTTTCTTCAAAAATTGTTATTAATTCAAAAATTTTTGCTTGACAAGAATTACCACGATTATTATAATGATTTAATATTAAACCAGTAGAATGAATTTTGGCATATAAATTGATAAGCCCTTTTCTGTAAGGACTATCTATTTTCTTCAGTTCCCTTGGAAACTCCATCTGTATACCATCTAAAATCTAGTTTCTTAATTATCTCCCTGTCTCTAAGAAAATCAGGCAAAGAATTAAAATCACCTTTAATATATTCAATATCAAAATCAAATACAGATAATATAGACTGCCATCTAGCAAAGATTTGTTTAGAAGCAAGGAATCTATTTTTGATGTCTTGTTCTAAAACATATTTTGCAGCACTGCAATCTATTCTTAAAAGAAATTTTTGATGTAATAAGTCTTCTTGAAATTTAGAAATACAAAGAACAATAGACAAAATTTCTTTTTAAATTGTAGAATAGTTTAATTGTCCATTTTTCCAAATTCCAGATTTGAATCTTACTAATTCTTCTTTATTATTTTTAGGATTAATTTGTTTTAATATGCCACCATATCCTACATTAGAAGCATCTGTTTCAACACATCTATATGTGTATAAGAGACTAAAGATAAAAAAGGCAAATGTTTAACTTTTTCTTTAATTTTCTTAACAACATTAGTATGAATTTGTTTAAGCAGGTGGATTCTTTCTTATCCTTTCATATAAAGGTTTACTATCTTGGGCAATATTTCTATAATATTCAGCAATATAATTTAGACTTCCTAAAAATCTTTGTAACTGTTTTTTATCTTTTATTTCATCTGGAAATTTATTTGCAAATAGGATAGCAATGCTTCTTGAAATAGGGATAATTTGTCCATTTTCTATTTCAAATCAAAGAAATCTGATTTTATGCTGAAATAATTTAATCTTTTTTTTCAGAAATGACAATACCATTTTTCTTGGCTATTTTAATGAAATTATTTAAATGTTTGGAATGTTGGTCTATGGAGTTTGAAAATATCAATATATCATCAATATAAGTAATAATATAAGAGTAGGAAGAAAATATCTCATTCATTATATTTTGCAATTCAGAAGGAGCATTTTTAAGACCAAAAGGCATTACATTCCATTCGTAATGTCCAAATGGTACTGTAAAAGCAGTTTTACATCTATCTTTTTCAAATTTATTTTTCAAAAAAGAAACAAAATTGAAATCACATTTAGAGATATATATTTGATCCAACTATTCTATTTAATAGATCTTTTTTGTTAGGAATAGGGTATCTTATCCATTTTAAATGTGTATAAGAGACTGTCTTTATACACATCTAGACTGTATCTAAGAGTCCCTATTTCTAACTAATTCTGAATTCTTATTTACATAAAAAGCAGTACAACTCCAAGGAGAATAAGATTTTCTTATTATTTTCTTTTTTAATAAATCATGAATTTATTTTTTACAAAATTCAACCATTTCTTTGTTCATTTGACAAAGTCTAGCCTTAGTTGGTATATTTTTCTCCACAAAATTTGTTTCGTAAGGTAATTCTATAATATGTTGTTTTCTATTCCAAAAGGCATTGGGAACTTCATTACAAATTTCAGAAATAATTTGTTTATTTAATTGAGAAAATTTTTCTTTTATTTTAAGAGAATTTAATTATTCTTCTATTTTTAAATTGAATATTTCTTTATGTAAATAATTAATTTGATTTTGTTTTAATTTAATATTATAATCCAGAGAGTTTAAATCAGAAATTTTTTCTGTAGTTGCAAAATCAAAAGTTAATTCTTTATCTTTATTACATATTATTTTTCCATCACGATAATAAGGATACATTTGACATAAAAATGGGGTTCCTAAAATTATCTTCTTTAAGGAGGAACCGAGATGTGTATAACAGGTTCTAAACCAGATATGGCTCAAATTGTCTACCATAGCAATTGATTTAAAGGCATAAGTATCATTTATAACAATTGCAACATAAATGTATTGTTTCTGAGATATATACATAGTGTTAATATCATAATTTAAAAATTCTTTTAAATTTTCTGTAGAAGATTTATCTTCTGTATTATTTGTTTCTAATTTTATTTTTCTTATTTCTTCAACTAAAGAAAGTTCTTCTAAATTAATGACTCTGTTTTTTAAATTTTCAAGACTTTGTTTAAGAGTATTTATTTCTTTAATTTCTTTAATAATTCATTTATTTATTGTTTTAAAAGTGAAAATAATGAAAGCAATATGTTCAGAAAATGATTTTTCGAACATTTCTGTCTCTTTTAAAATTTAGAATATTCCAGAAGAAAATATTTTTTGTAATAAAAAGAACAAATAAATTTATAAGAAAATGAGCACAATTTAAACCTCTTTATCACAAACTTATAATGTGTATCAAAGACCCACTCCTATTGATTTAAGTTACGAAGATCCCTCAATAATGGAAAATTCTTATAATTCAGGAACAATAAATGAGTGGTGTATTGATGCTCACAGTAATGCTGCAATACAAAAAACTTTCCATAACATGCTTATGTATATAAATATTCTAAAACAAAAAGGAACTTCTGAACCAAATGCTGTCAAAATTGTTATCGAAGGATTTTCCAGAATTTTTAGAGGATGGTGGGAAATTATCTCACTGAAACCCAGAAAAATGAAATTGTAAACCATACAAAAATTAAAATTGAAGGCCCAGTTCAAACCACTGAATCAGATGCTGCCTTTACTTTAATAATAAATATTGTTAAACATTTTATATATCGTATTGGAAATATTGCAAATTCTAATAATGTTCATAGAGAATTATTAATGAATTTAAAATGTCCTACTTTATCTCATTTTAGATGGTATAAAGATGTTTTCTTGGGAAGACTTTTACATAGATCTGATGCTTCTTCAAATTTTTGGAAAGAAAAATTTATAAATGGATTACCAACTCTTTTTGCTGAAAGAATAACAAATGTGCTAAAAGCAATGCATGATGGATATAATATTCTTTATGAAAACTTAACATACGGTGATATTCTTTCTGTTTGTACAGAAGAAGGAATAAAATTATGCAATGATATTAAATTAAAAGATCAAATTAAAAAATACAAAAAAAAGAACTGAATTAGGAGTTTTTTGTGACCAATTCGCTATTCCTGCTCCTCCTATTCCATATCAAAAAGCAAAAAGAATTATAAAAAATAAAAGGAAAAATAAATTTAAACAAAGCACTAAAAAACAAACTAATCCTTACAAACCATTTTTTAGGAAAAAGAATAAAAATAACACATCTAGTCAAAAATAATGAATAATAAGAAAACAGATCAAGAAGTAAAAGAATGAGTAAGAGCAAATATAATTTGAAGAAAATGTGGAACGAAAGGACATTATGATAATAAATTTACAACTACAAAAATTTGATAGAAAAAATTGGAGATTTACAAATTGATGAAGAAATGAAAGAACAAGATTTTAATAATCTAAAATTTTCTAGATGTGTATAAGAATTTCAAAATTATGCTTTTAAAGATTCTGAAACAAATTCTGATGAATCGGGTGAATGTTCTAATTGTACCCCTGAATTAATTTATTATAAATCTACAGTGGAAGCTCATGATTTAAATCCTACAATTTTTACTTTAACAGATTATCAAAAATTTATTTTAGATCTAATAGGTGAAATATGAAAAGCTGATCAAAAGAAATTATACATTGAATGATATTTAGCCTTACATAATGCTATAAAGAAAAATGAAGAAAAAACAGAATATGTTCCCCTTAAAACAAAAGAATAATTAGAATATATTAAAAATATTTAGAATTTCAAAATTATAATTATATTCATATTGGTATTAATTCAAATTGCTTTGCAACCTTTAAATCGCCAAGGACTTGATACTACTGTCTGTGTTGCTCTTCGCGATGCCAGACATAATAAATTTTCAGATTCATTAATCGGTTTAATTGAATCAAGTCTTTGTAATGGCCCAATTTATTTTAGTAGCTATCAAAAATTTTCAGTATCTCTAAGTGATAAAAACTGAATGAGGAGATTTTTGTGACCAATTCGCTATTCCCGCTCCTCCTATTCCATATGAAAAAGTAAAAAGAATTATAAAAAAAAAGGAAAAATAAATTTAAACAAAGCACTAAAAAACAAACTAAACCTTTCAAACCATTTTTTAGAAAGAAGAATAAAAATAAGGCAAAAATAATGAATAATAAGAAAACAGATCAAAAAGTAAAAGAATGGGTAAGAGCAAATATAATTTGTATAAAATGTGGAAAGAAAGGACATTATGCTAAAAAATGAATGTACAACTAAAATAAATTTGATAGAAACAATTGGAGATTTACAAATTGATGAAGAAATTAAAGAACAAATTCTTAATCATCTAAAATTTTCTAGCTGTGATTCTGAAGAAAATTATGAAGATACTAAGAAAGGGGACAAATCGTAAAAGATTAAATACTAATAACTGGGATCAAGTCGCATAAGATTAAGAAACAAGAAAGGAGTTCTCAACAAAGTACATGTAGAAACATAATAAGTTCTAATAACTCATGATAACAACGTAAAATGTGAATTAATTATGCTAGGTTAAGAACCAAGAATCAGTTCAAATTGAAATAGATTTTGAACAAAAGATGATTATCTAACCTTACTCGAAAAAGAACTGAGAAATGAAGCCAATTACACCTTGTATAATGACGAAGGAAGAAGTGACAATCGTACAATATTGAGAACTAAGAAATGCGACTAATCGAGCAATAGAATGAAAAAGAAAAGGAGATATAACATTTGCAGTTCAGAACAATAGAAAAGAAAGGAGATTATACGTGTAAGATTATGAAATATGAGAGGAGTTCCAAACGTAGCACATTTGGAAAAGAGATGAGATCAAATTTCGCAAGGTAAGAACATAAATATGTTTTAGCAAGAATGGATTAAGAACTATGCGTTGGACCTATTCCTTGAAGATTTAGAACTAATACATCATCTAATAGCATTTGTAAAAGAATAGAGAAATGAGGCCAATCAAACTTGCTTTACGAGTAAGGAAGAAGTTGCGTTCGTTCGATATTGAGAGCCAAGAAATTGACTAACTGTTCTATGTTATGAATCGCAAACGGAAAACACATGATAAAATATTTGGGGGATAATTAAGAAACTAGAAAGGTGAACTAATCGACATGCATGTTGAAAAGATAAGAATATCTAATAACGGATGATAATCCCCTAATACGTGACTTAGTTAGACTAGATTAAGAACCATGTGTGGGACCTCTGCACAAAAGATTTAGATGAAATGAATGACCTAATAATCGCTTTCGGAAGTGAACGGAGGCAACCATATTAGCTTAATAATTAAGGAAGAAGAGTAATCGTAAGATATTGAGAACTCAGAAAGTCGAGTAATCGTAATATATTGTGAGTCGCAAAAGAAGATACAACAATCAAACAAGATTGAGAACTAATAAAGGAGACGTAGTCGTATTAGATTTCAAAAGAACCGAAAGCGGGTCGTATTCATTAAAGATTTATAATTATACCAACAACTGCCAGGAATAAAATGAAAGACTGAATTTAAAAAGCATGTCTCTTATACACATCTTTTGTTGTAGAAAGCAGGATCAAAAGGATTGATTACAAAAAGGGAATAGCATAGAGAGGAAAGAGGAGAAAAGAAAGTTCTGAGTTCTAAGAACTCTGCCCTCCCAAACAGTTGAAGGCCTCTATTTATAAGCATTTTGAAACGGATTTTAAAACTTCATTTTGATATCCGCACAGTAATTTCGGATTTGAAAATATTTATTTGAAATTCACACAGTATTATTCTAAAGTCCGACAGAAAGTGGGGTCCATTTTTGTCCCATCATTTTTGTTTCTTTTTTGATTTTTGAGAACTTTGGGATCCTGATTGAGAGCTTGTTTCATCATCTGAAAAGAGTTTTCTTGCAACATCTGTCTGAGATTTTGCTTTGGTGATGAGATTTTCCAATTCCTGTGTCTTCTGCTCTATTATTTCATGAATTCCCATGTATTTATCCATTTCTTCATTCATAAAAGGGTCATCATCCTCATTTGATTCATCAAAATTCATTAGCGAAAAAGAAGGTTCAAATTTATTGTCAGTTTTAATTGGTGAAGCAAGTTTTTCTTTTCCCTTTGAAGAAGTCCCTTGAATCGAATCAATTTGTTTGGATACTTCTTGCATGATCTGATCTCTAATTTTTTCTAGGTCTAGTTTTTGACTGTCAATATTTTTCTCTTTCTGTTCTTTCAATTTTCTGCTTTTTTGAAAAATAAATTCTTCTTTTTCTTTTTCTTTTTGTTGTTCCTGGAGATTCTGGATGGAAGACAATTATCATAATCTCTCCTCTTCTCTTCCATTAGTAAAGACTGTTCAATCTGAGAACAGTTATACTCACACCTAGGCCACCATTTGTTCTCATGGATTCTTCTGATTTTAGGAAGAAAGTATCCCACAGCAATGCCTGTTTCCAATTTCCATGAAAAGAGCCAGGGAATACTGAATTTGGCTAAGAAGTGTAACAATTGTCTTCCAGGAATGTTAGGATCAGAAATATCGCCTCCAAACACTTTTTTTAAATTTTTTGAATAATTTTTGAAGATCAGAAGGAAGAAAATTTTCCTGGAATACGAATAGATTCACATTTGATTGAAACCACCTATAGAACCACATAGGAAGAAAAGTTTTGTTGTTTAGAATTGTGTATTCCATACGAATCCACCAGGTTGTTTGAAATCAGTAGTATTGTAAAGAAGAACATAGTTGAATGAATTTATACAATCCCAATAATTGAAAGTATAATCAGAATTGTTGAAAAATGATCTGAAAGAGAACACATCAGAGGAATGTGTACTCCAATCATCGCAGCAGAAGGGACTGTTTAGTGAACATTTTAGACATTGTGAAATAATGATCTTCGATACTGGGTCTCCATCCAATGTCACCATCTTTGATACCAACAATTTTGGTAAGATTGAGGAAATCAGCATAAGTATGCCTATATTTAGGAGGATTATTTGCTGTAATGAGGAAGTAAGAGCCATACTTTTTTGAAAAATATTTATTTACAATTTGAAAAATATTTTGATGCATTTCATTTAATTCAATGAAAGAAATATGACTTTTAGTTCCATTTGGTTTATAAGGCTCTATTTTCAATAGGCTTAGGAGAAGATTTTTCTTCCTCTAAAGAAATTCCAAAAGAAGAAGAATCAGAAGGATTTGAAGTAAATCTTCATGGCAGTTTTAGGACAATTTGAGCTGCTTGGAATTGATCCAAGAATAGTCATTCTATTAAGTGGAGAAATTGGATTTGAAGGAACATTTAATGGATTTTCTAGAGCCTGTAAAAAATTTAAATTTGCATTTGAGGAATTCTTGAGGGGAGTGGGGGAAAATTTTTTGGAGAAATTTGTCCTCCTGAATTTATTTGTCTTATTTGTCCTCTTCCTCTAGATTTGGACTTCATCCACCATGGGATCCTCTCCCGAGGATATTCATCATAATCTGAAAAACAATTTAAGTAGAGAAAATTAATATTTTAGTTTTATTTAGATTTTCCAATCATTTTTCCTCTAGAGCAATCATTTGTTTATACATTTCAAGAGTACTTTCTAAAGCACTCAAAAGAACTGATTTTTCCTCAAAATCTAAAAGCCTTTCTCTCATTCTTTTGTCAGTAATTTGAATCTCAAATTTCTGTCAGCTTCTTCAAAAATTGTTATTAATTCAAAAATTTGTGCTTGAAAAGAATTACCACGATTATTATAATGATTTAATATTAAACCAGTAGAATGAATTTTGGCATATAAATTGATAAGCCCTTTTCTGTAAGGACTATCTATTTTCTTCAATTCCCTTGGAAACTCCATCTGTAAGACTCAAGGCTGTAGTTATTTTGTAAAAATTCTCTGGTAAGAAAATCAGGCAAAGAATTAAAATCACCTTTAATTTATTCAATATCAAAATCAAATACAGATAATATAGACTGCCATCTAGCAAAGATTTGTTTAGAAGCAATATTTTTGATGTCTTGTTCTAAAACATATTTTGCAGCACTGCAATCTATTATTAAAAGAAAGTTTTGATGTAATAAGTCTTCTTGAAATTTAGAAATACAAAGAACAATAGACAAAATTTCTTTTTTAATTGTAGAATAGTTTAATTGTGCATTTTTCCAAATTCCAGATTTGAATCTTACTAATTCTTCTTTATTATTTTTAGGATTAATTTGTTTTAATATGCCACCATATCCTATATTAGAAGCATCTGTTTAAACAATTTTATACCATTTATTATTGCTGAAGATAAACAAGGCAAATGTTTAACTTTTTCTTTAATTTTCTTAACAGCATTAGTATGAATTTGTGACCAAGCAGGTGGATTCTTTTTTAACTACCTTTCATATAAAGGTTTACTATCTTGTGCAATATTTTTATAATATTCAGCAATATAATTTAGACTTCCTAAAAATCTTTGTAACTATTTTTTATCTTTTATTTCATCTGGAAATTTATTTGCAAATTCAATACTTCTTGAAATAGGGATAATTTGTCCATATTCTATTTCAAATCCAAGAAATCTGATTTTACGCTGAAATAATTTAATCTTTTTTTTTCAGAAATGACAATACCATTTTTCTTGGCTTTTTTAATGAAATTATTTAAATGTTTGGAATGTTGGTCTATGGAGTTTGAAAATATCAATATATCATCAATATAAGTAATATTATAAGAGGTGGAAGAAAATATCTCATTCATTATATTTTGAAATTCAGAAGGAGCATTTTTAAGTCCAAAAGGCATTACATTCCATTCGTAATGCCCAAATGGTACTGTAAAAGCAGTTTTATATCTATCTTTTTCAGCTATTTGAATTTGCCAAAATCCTGATTTTAAATCAAATCTTATTAGAATATATATTTGATCCAACTGTTCTATTTAATAGATCTTTTTTGTTAGGAATAGGGTATCTTATCCATTTTAAAACTTTGTTGAGTGGTTTATAATTTATAACTAATCTAGGAGTCCCTCTTTCTATTTCTGAATTCTTATTTACATAAAAAGCAGTACAACTCCAAGGAGAATAAGATTTTCTTATTATTTTCTTTTTTAATAAATCATGAATTTATTTTTTACAAAATTCAACCATTTCTTTGTTCATTTGACAAGGTCTAGCTTTAGTTGGTATATTTTTCTCCACAAAATTTGTTTCGTACGGTAATTCTATAATATGTTGTTTTCTATTCCAAAAGGCATTGGGAACTTCATTACAAATTTTAGAAATAATTGTTTATTTAATTGAGAAAATTTTTCTTTTATTTTAGGAGAATTTAATTATTCTTCTATTTTTAAATTGAATATTTCTTTATGTAAATAATTAATTTGATTTTGTTTTAATTTAATATTATAACTTCCAGAGAGTTTAAATTAGAAACATTTCTGTAGTTGCAAAATCAAAAGTTAATTCTTTATCTTTATTACATATTATTTTTCCATCACGATAATAAGGATACATTTGACATAAAAATGGGGTTCCTAAAATTAAATGAAATCCAACATTTTTAGTTAAGATAAAGGCATTCTAATGAAATTTCCTTCTTTTGAAAAAACACAAACATTTGAAATTTTATGTTCAATAAGAATTTTTGATCCTTCAGCTGCTGTTAAGGAAGCTGTAGTTTTTTCAAAATATTGAGATGGAACTAATCCTTCTCTAATACAATTTAAGTCAGCACCACCGTCTACCATAGCAATTGATTTAAAGGCATAAGTATCATTTATAACAATTGCAACATAAATGTATTGTTTCTGAGATATATACATAGTGTTAATATCATAACTTAAAAATTCTTTTAAATTTTCTGTAGAAGATTTATCTTCTGTATTATTAGTTTCTAATTTTATTTTTCTTATTTCTTCAACAATACTCTAAAGAAAGTTCTTCTAAATTAATGACTCTGTTTTTTAAATTTTCAAGACTTTGTTTAAGAGTATTTATTTCTTTAATTTCTTGTTTTAATTCATTTATTTATTGTTTTAAAAGTGAAAATAATGAAAGCAATTGTTCAGAAAATGATTTTTCGAACATTTCTGAAATGTTTAAAATTTAAATATTCCAGAAGAAAATATTTTTTGTAATAAAAAGAACAAATAAATTTAAAGAAAATGCAGCACAATTTAAACCTCTTTATCATCAAACTTATAATTATTATCAAAGACCCACTCCTATTGATTTAAGTTACGAAGATCCCTCAATAATGGAAAATTCTTATAATTCAGGAACAATAAATGAGTGGTGTATTGATGCTCACAGTAATGCTGCGATACAAAAAACTTTACATAACATGCTTATGTATATAAATATTCTAAAACAAAAAGGAACTTCTGAACCAAATGCTGTCAAAATTGTTATCGAAGGATTTTCCAGAATCTTTATTGTCGTATGGTATACAATTATCGCATTGAAGGCCCCGTTATGTAATTGTAAACCATACTAAAATTAAAATTGAAGGCCCAGTCAAAACACTTAGTTAATGCTGCCTTTACTTTAATAATAAATATTGTTAAACATTTTATTGGAAATATTGCAAATTCTAATAATGTTCATAGAGAATTATTAATGAATTTAAAATGTCCTACTTTATCTCATTTTAGATGGTATAAAGATGTTTTCTTGGGAAGACTTTTACATAGATCTGATGCCTATTCAAATTTTTGGAAAGAAAAATTTATAAATGGATTACCAACTCTTTTTGCTGAAAGAATAACAAATGTGCTAAAAGCAATGCATGATGGATATAATATTCTTTATGAAAACTTAACATACGGTGATATTCTTTCTGTTTGTACACAGGAAAACTATTAAATAGCGAAAAAGCAAACATTTGCCTTGTTTAAATAAAAGGAAATATAAATTTAAACAAAGCACTAAAAAACAAACTAATCCTTACAAACCATTTTTTAGGAAAAAGAATAAAAATAAGTCAAAAATAATGAATAATAAGAAAACAGATCAAGAAGTAAAAGAATGAGTAAGAGCAAATATAATTTGAAGAAAATGTGGAAAGAAAGGACATTATGCTAATAAATGTACAACTAAAATAAATTTGATAGAAAAAATTGGAGATTTACAAATTGATGAAGAAATGAAAGAACAAATTCTTAATCATCTAAAATTTTCTAGCTGTGATTTTGAAGAAAATTATGAAGATAATCTTTCTGAAACAAATTCTGATGATTCGGGTGAATGTTCTAATTGTACCCCTGAATTAATTTATTATAAATCTACAGTGGAAGCTCATGATTTAAATCCTACAATTTTTACTTTAACAGATTATCAAAAATTTATTTTAGATCTAATAGACAGAGTGAAATAGAAAATCCTGATCAAAAGAAATTATACATTGAATGATATTTAGCCTTACATAATGCTATAAAGAAAAATGAAGAAAAAACAGAATATGTTCCCCTTAAAACAAAAGAATAATTAGAAATTAAAAATATTTAGAATTTCAAAATTATAATTATATTCATATTGGTATTAATTCAAATTGCTTTGCAACCTTTAAATCGCCAAGGACTTGATACTACTGTCTGTGTTGCTCTTCGCGATGCCAGACATAATAAATTTTCAGATTCATTAATCGGTTTAATTGAATCAAGTCTTTGTAATGGCCCAATTTATTTTAGTAGCTATCAAAAATTTTCAGTATCTCTAAGTGATAAAAACTGAATTAGGAGATTTTTGTGACCAATTCGCTATTCCCGCTCCTCCTATTCCATATGAAAAAGTAAAAAGAAATACAAAAAATAAAAGGAAAAATAAATTTAAACAAAGCACTAAAAAACAAACTAAACCTTACAAACCATTTTTTAGATATTAAGAAGAATAAAAATAAGGCAAAAATAATGAATAATAAGAAAATAGATCAAGAAGTAAAAGAATGGGTAAGAGCAAATATAATTTGTATAAAATGTGGAAAGAAAGGACATTATGCTAAAAAATGTACAACTAAAATAAATTTGATAGAAACAATTGGAGATTTACAAATTGATGAAGAAATTAAAGAACAAATTCTTAATCATCTAAAATTTTATAGCTGTGATTCTGAAGAAAATTATGAAGATACTAAGAAAGGGGACAAATCGTAAAAGATTAAATACTAATAACTGGGATCAAGTCGCATAAGATTAAGAAACAAGAAAGGAGTTCTCAACAAAGTACATGTAGAAACATAATAAGTTCTAATAACTCATAGTAACAACGTAAAATCTGATTTAATTATGCTAGGTTAAGAACCAAGAATCCGTTGAAATTGAAAAAGACTTTGAACAAAAGATGATTATCTAACCTTATTTAAAAAAGAACTGAGAAATGAAGCCATTAGTACACCTTGTATAATGACAAAGGAAGAAGTGATAATCGTAAAATATTGAGAACTGAGAAATGCGACTAATCGAGCTATACAATGAACAACAAAAGGAGACATAACATATGTAATTCAGAGCAAAGAAAGGAGATTAGTCGGGTAAGATTATGAAATATGAGAGGAGTTCCAATGATAGCACATTTGGAAAAGATATGAGATCAAATTTCACAAGGTAAGAACATAAATATGTTTTAATAAGAATGGATTAAGAACCATGCGGCTGGACCTATTCCTTGAAGATTTAGAACTAAAACATCATCTAACAGAGTTTGCAAAACAATAGAGAAATGAGGCTGTCGCGCCCTCCTTTTACCGCGCGCCTACCGACCTGAGGTTTGGCCGGCACCGGTGGGACCGGCACCGTCGCCACGTGTGGTGCTCGTGAAATAGGTGATTGAATGCAAAAATCCTACTTACAATTTACAAACATAAATTACCTACTTACTATTACAAATTTAACCCACATGAATCACCTATTTACTATTACATAACGGGGCCTTCAATGCGACTATGAATTGTATAAAAACAATCTAAACTAGGGAAAACAAGACTGGAGTCGCCACCCGGTGTGTTGGTGCGCCGGGACACAAAAAATACATCAAAATTTAAAAAGAAAATAAACCCTAGTTTAGATTGACTCCTGGTCCACGTAACTCAAGAAAATGAGTTCGGGAATCCTGTTGTAAAATGGGAAGGTTTGGGATTGATTTGAATTTCCCTCGGCACCCACTTTACCCGGCGTTGGACCGATTGCGTGATTTTATCGCGTTTCCCTTTTCAATTTTAGTATTCATTATTGCCGGCTTTGTAGCATACGTGTGCTTTGAGATAGTTTAAAAGTAATAAAATATGTACATGTTAATGAGGAAACGAAAATAAATGGTAAATATTAACATTGACAGGTAGATTTAGCCCGGGTCCAATTAAAAGTCGCACACATTGAGCTTGTAGTGCCCTTTAACTCCCAAGGGATTTTCATATTTTATGCTGTCTCTTATACACATCTAGGAGTTTATTTCTAGCCCAATTTTATATTATTGATACAATTATTAAGTCCTGGGCTAAATTGAATTTGATTCAAATATTTAACGTCTAGTTGTCCAACTAATCCAAAATTTTAGGGCAAAAGAGTAAATTCGCATAATTTAACAAGTAAGATAAGGCATAAATATTATATTGAGACCAACAAACATTAAAATAAAACACCAATCATCACAAAAGCAATTAATCAAAAATATGTGCAAAGATCAAAGTCTATTTACAATTTAATACTTATAAGGGCAAAACAATAATTTCACAATCTGGGTAATTAAAACGTATTAAAATACCAAACAGAAAATCAAAGTAAAAACTTGGTGGTTATTGACATAAAACATGTAATTTGGAAGAAATTTGAAGAGAAAAAATAGTAATATTAAAGAAAAGTCCTTAAGGGCCTAAATGTAATTTTAAAAATTATTTGAGGGATAAAAATTCAGAATGAATCCGAAATCAGGAGGGCCAAAAAGTAAATACAAATTTTTCTGAAATTTTGGAATTTTTTTTTAAATGCCACGTCATCGATGACGTGGCGCAATCAGGCGGTGCCACGTCATCGATGACATGGAGCCAAGTGGGCCCTATCAGAAGGGCCTAAATGTAATTTAAGAAAATATTCTCGGGCCAAAATGAAAAAAACTGAAATCTGGAGGAGTAAAATGGAAATACAATTTTTCTAACCTTTCTTTTTTGTGCAGATTTTTGTGGGCTACCAGTCTTCTTCCACCATGCTTTTAACCCACCAGATTAACGATTTTGATTCGGGTTTGAAAACAAAAGTTGTAGCTCCAGGAACCCTCTACAACTTTTATTCTTTGAGTTTACTCCAGTTCCTCCTGCATCGCTTGAAATCTTTGCTCAAATTTGGTTGTCTTAAAAATTTTCCAGACTTAGAAAAATTTCTGCAGATCCTCTGGACCAACAGCCTTTTTCTACCACATTTTTGACCCTCCAACTGTGGATGGACGATTTTGCTTCGAGTTTGAAAATATAAGTTGTACCTTCAGGAACCCTATACAACTTTTCTTCTTTGAGTTTAGTCTAATTCCTCTCCGATCGTATGGAATTTTGGCTCAAATTTGGCTGTTTGGCATTTTTTTTTTTTGGCTTAAGAAAATTCTCTGCAGAAATTTTTTTTCTCCTACTTTAGACTGATTTTTTGTGCTTTTAATGAATTGGATTGAGTGTAAAAATGGTCAAAGACCATTCCTTGTCATGTGAGGAGTATGGCCATCTGAAATTTTTGGTAAAAATGGTTGAAAAACGCAGAGAAAACGTGGCCAAAATTGTCATTGTTGGCGCGTGAACAAGACGTGCGATCGCTCACGCTGAACTTTTTTTTTATTTTTTTTATTTTTTTAAATTTTAAACCAATTAATTAATTAATAATATTTTAATTAAATTTTTTTTTTTTTTAAAAAAAAAATCTAAAAATTCAATAATATTAGAACTCATTTTTAGTATTTCAAAAACATAACCCAACGCATAAGAATAATTAAACATCACAACATAAATTAAGAAGGAATTAAAGGGTAAATTAAAAGAAAATCAAAGAGCAGGTTAAAAAGACATTAAAAAGAAAAAATTAAAAGAAAATTGAGAGACAAATTAAAAGGAAAATAAGGGACAACTTAAGGGACAAAAATAGGTGTCTACAGCTTGCCCCTCTTTGCCCGAGTGTCGAAGAGGATCGAAGAAACTCTAGGCAAAGATTGTAGACACCGCATGACTGGATGATTCCAATCGTGCAACAAAATTTGCCATATGTCAACCTTAAGCTCATGAGGTCATGGAAGGGGAAATTCACCATCCTGACAAACACACTAGGGAGATTAGATTTATCTATTCATCCAGAGTGCAAAAGTCCTTATTGGGGGAAAGAAATGAACAAAAAGACGCCCAGTGAAATGAACCATAAGAGACATAAATGAAACTTAAAAACAAGAATGAAATCCTGATCTGGTGTTTATCGGGAGTACAGGGATTTCGAATGAAACGTAGCTGTGAATGACAAAGAAAACTAACTTGACATAACATGCAAACGCCATTGGTAATGAAACTCAACAAGCAATATGAATTAAAAGCCCGACTTTGTATCATCAAGGCAAGGGTATGTAAATACGAATGAAAACCCGACTTTATGTCATCGGGGTAAAGACATATAAATTAAAATGAAAACCCGACTTTGTGTCATCGAGGTAACAAGAGTGAAATGAAAACCCAAACGGTGAGTTTGTCGGGTAATGTAAACTTGAAATGAAAAATGCCGAAATTTGTTTATCGGGTAAAATGCAAACCTGAAATTCGTTTATCTTTGTCATTCTATTTGGCCCAAAACTGATAACCCGAAATTCGTTTATCGGGAGGAAAATGCAAACCTGAAATTCGTTTATCAGGTTGATGAAAATGAAAATGAAAACCCGAAATTCGTTTATCGGGGATGAAAATGCAAACCTGAAATTCGTTTATCAGGTTGATGAAAATGAAAATGAGAGCCCGAAATTCGTTTGTCAGGTTGATGAAAATTTAAAATGATAACCCGAAATTCAGGTTTATTTTACCCGATAAACATAATTTCGTGTTAAGAGACAGAAAGTTTACATAACAGTTGTGTATCATGGCCAATCGGTAGAAAAATACAAACCTGAAATTCGTTTATCAGGTTGATGAAATGAAAATGAGAACCCGAAATTCGTTTATCGGGGATGAAAATACAAACCTGAATTCGTTTATCAGGTTGATGAAAATGAAAATGAGAACCCGAAATTCGTTTATCGGGAGGAAATACACAACCTGAGATGTGTTTATCAAGTTGATGAAATGAAAATGAGAACCCGAATTCGTTTATCGGGATGAAAATGCAAACTCGAAATTCGATAAACGAATTTCGGGTTCTCATTTTCATTTTCATCAACCTGATAAACGAATTTCAGGTTTGTATTTTTCTCCCGATAAACGAATTTCGGGTTCTCATTTTCATTAACATTACACGAAGATGTGTATAAGAGACAGGATAGGGCCCGACAACCAAATTTCTGTCTTTATACACATCTAGATCGTGTTCTAATTTTCATTTCATCAAATAATACTGTCATTTACCGAAATTCGTTTCATCAGGTTAAATAAAAATGAAAATGAGAACCCGAAATTCGTTTATCGGGAGGAAAATGCAAACCTGAAATTCGTTTATCAGGTTGATGAAAATGAAAATGAAAACCCAAAATTCGTTTATCGGGGATAAAAATGTAAACCTGAAATTCGTTTATCAAAATTTCATACGATGAAAATAACCGAATACCCGAATTTTGTTTCATTTTATTTACTTCTTATGCGAACCTAACCAATAAATTTTCTTTATCAGGTTGATGAAATGATTTTGAGAACCCGAAATTCTTTTATCGGGAGAGCAAATGTAAACCTGAAATTCGTTTATCAAGTTAGTAAAAATAGAAATAAGAACCCGAAATTCGTTTATCGGGTGAAAATGCAAACCTGAAATTCGTTTATCAGGTTGATGAAATGAAAATGAGAACCCGAAATTCGTTTATCGGGAGGAAACCAGTCTCTTAGGCAACTAGTAATTAACCCTAACATGACTGGATTGTAAACTAGAACATGAAGCCCTAAACGGTAAATGACAGTATTATTTAAACTGAGAGGTTTGACTGGGAATTCAGTGCACCATCTCCCAAGTGGCGATTACCTGTGAGGTTGATTGCTTCATTAGGGGTTGGCGTGAATCACCTCTTTCAAATTGTGAAGAAAAACCGTTAGATATCAAGACAGCTCTCAGGATCAGTGTATCCCTTGTTGTTTATGAAGGATATTCAATCAATAAAAATTTGCCCCAGTGTCGTTGATTTTAGCATCCACTTTATTTTCGTGTACCTGCAGGTACTCAAAACAATGCGATATTGAGCAAAGAAAACTCGAATTGGTCAGTGTCATAACATACAAAATGTCAATCTTAGTGAACATTACTATAAGCAAGGTGACCGAGCTCGGTAAGAGTTGATCTACGTATCCCACCACGGGAATC
The DNA here is from genome assembly GCA_025175665.1 of Cinchona pubescens. Lineage (NCBI taxonomy): Eukaryota > Viridiplantae > Streptophyta > Magnoliopsida > Gentianales > Rubiaceae > Cinchona > Cinchona pubescens. The sequence goes on from JANKKI010000232.1 coordinate 4,994,052, forward strand.
AGGTCGAACGTAGTTCGATTCGTAAGATGATTTTCACATATCTAATCTTTGACAACTAAGACATCAACAACAAGAAGAACAACTACAAACAAACAAAATGGCAATGTGTGAGTTAGATAGAAGTACATGAATAAATAATACAGGCACATGGGAGCAATCTTAGTAAAAATCGTGCCATCACCGTATTAACACCGCTTTGCCTTTCATTCTAAGTTATTTGGACCCGATCAGGCAATGCTTTGGATCCATCGGATACGTGCCTCTTAAAGGCCAATGACTGTGTTGAGAGAACGTCATAGAGGCAACCAATAAGCCTAACTTCAGTCAACAAATTTCGATTGAACACTTTCCCAGACGTGGACTCAGAGAAGTCATCAACCAGACTTTGACCGTTTGCTCAATTTGCCCATTTCTCAGCGCCTTTTCAGGTTTTCGCTAAGGTTCCCCTCCCTTTTATTTTTATTTTTATTTTTGCATTTTTCCGCACACTCTCCTTTTGCCTACGCCGCCCCGTAGGGTTTTCAACCTAGCCTCTCTTTAGCTTTTGGTTTTTGTTTTTTTAAAACAAATAAAGGTGCTCTTTCCGGGTTTTCACCTAGGAGGTCCAAGTAAACAGCAAGGTGTGGGAGTAAACGGAAGACGTCTGGCTAAGTAATCGCCTTTTCCAATACATTCGAACTTTAGTTTTCAAAGTTTTTCGGCATCAGTAAGGCTGCATTCCCTGTTATTGGGATAGACATGTTAACATCAACTGCCGAGACCGCACAAACTGCTCCCTTTAAGCCTATGCAGAACTTAGGATAGTTAGGGTCAAAATGGGTTAAGTCGTGTGATTGGTAAAGATTGGGATTATCTTAACAAAAACTTGCCCCAGTTTAAGATGGGCGCTTTGGTTGGAAACTTATAGCTCTAGGGATGAATAACCCGGACACTCACCTTGGTTATGTCCCTTATCTAAAAGAATTGCCCCAGTTTTGGGCTGAGAATCTTACTTGAATGCAACTGACTGAACTGGAGAAATAGATGAAAAAAAATTGCCCCAGTTTCTATTATTATAACAAACTGAGTTTTGTTGGGTATTTGTTTTGGTCAGCATCTCGAACTTTCTTTTTTTTGTTTTTTTTTGTTTGTTTTTTTGTTTGTTTTTTTTTTGCCACCCAAAACAATAATTTTGCCCCAACATCGTAAATGAGCTCAGTTCCAATTTGTTTTTTGCAGAAAATCATAGGGACAAAGCACAATTGAAACGAAAGATAGGCAGATAAAGACAAGAGATATTAAAGGATTTAGTCCGGATGTGGGTAAAAAGGGAAAGAAAACAATAGGTAGAATTCTATCCTACGTTCTGCAATGACTTAAAGGTTTACAGTCTGCCAAATCAGATGAAAAACTTTTTGACCATGTCTGCATTTATCGGTTGAGGGAAAACCTGTCCATCCATCTCCGTAAGGATAAGAGCTCCTCCTGATAATACTTTGTGTACAATGAATGGACCCTGCCAGTTAGGAGCAAACTTGCCCTTTGCTTCGTCCTGTATTGGCAATATACGTTTCAAAACTAGATCGCCAGCCTGAAAATGTCTGGGCTTGACTTTCTTGTTGTAAGCTCGGGCCATCCTCCGTTGATAACATTGGCCATGACACACAACTGTTAGCCGTCTTTCATCAATGAGTGCAAGCTGTTCATGTCTGAGCCTTACCCATTCTGCATCCTCTAACTCAGCCTCCATAAGAATGCGTAGAGAAGGGATCTCTACTTCCGCTGGCAAAACAGCTTCCATTCCGTACATGAGGGAGTAAGACGTTGCCCCAGTAGATGTCCTGATGGAAGTTCGATAACCCAGCAGTGCATATGGCAGCTTTTCATGCCAATCACGCTGACTGTCAATCATCTTTCGAATAATTCTCTTAAGATTCTTGTTGGCAGAGAAAAGAGATGGTTAATTTTTGCAAATCTGATTATTGGTGGAATTCCGATGCTTAAACTTGAATTGGGCACAAAGGCCATCTACCATGTCATTGTTCAGATTCCTGGCATTGTCGGTAACCAATGTATCTGGGATCCCAAAGCGACAGAATAATGTTCTTTCGGATGAACTCTGACTGACTTTCTTTGCCACGTGCTTGTAGGATTCAGCCTCGACCCACTTAGTGAAATATTCAATCGCTACTAGAATGAAGTGATGACCATTAGAAGCTGGCGGCTCGATCAATCCAATGACATCCATTCCCCAAATTGAACAAGGCCATGGAGTAGTAATGTTGTGCAATTCAGTTGGTGCTGATAAGGGCCTGTCTCTTATCTCATTAGATGTGCATTTGGCACTTAACACACTTGCGGACAAACTCGATACAATCATGCTCCATAGCCTCATGTTTGTCTCTTATACACATCTAGATGTGTATAAGAGACAGATCAAGGAGATTTTGGACAAGCCCTTGGAGGATAGTGGCCTTTGTCCAAAAACTCCTTGATGTCATGAAACCAAGGCAGTCCATCAGATTCTGCCTCAAGACTGCAACAGTACCCTGGCTTTTCTAGCACCTGCATGGTAATGGGTTCTATCACTGTGACGTCCGGATGACTGATCATCGAAGATAAGGTAGCCAAAGCATTGGCGAATACATTCCTGGATTGGGGTATGTGAGTGAATTCCAAAGCATCAAAGTGTCGACCTAGTTTGAGAATATTGCAGTGATATGGCATGATTTTAGAATCTCTGGTTACCCAGTGCCCCAGTGTCTGATGGACAAGCAAATCTGAATCACTAAACACAGCTAACTCTTTAATACCCATATCTAATGCCATTTTCAGACCAAGTATGCAAGCCTCATACTCTGCCATGTTGTTCGTACACGAAAATTGTAACTTGGCTGTTGCTGGGAAGTGTCTGTTGGTTTGGACCAATCTGGTTATACAGCTGTCTAGTTATACAATAATTGTCAGCATGGAGACAGATAAACTTCTTGCTTAGAGAATAGATAGCCTCATCCTTTCTGCGCGAATTGTCATGCTGCCCCAAGACACAACCCATGGATCCGTCCAAAATCGACAGATACATGATTAATGGCTGACAACAAATTGATGTTGGCTTTGGGGGGACCAACACAGGAGGGTTCAAAAGATAATCTTTGATTTTGTCAAAAGCCTGCTGACAATCATCATTCCAGTACATCGGTGCATTTTTTCTCAACAGTTTGAACAAAGGTTCACAAGTATCTGTCAGCTGAGCAATGAAGCGACCGATGAAATTGATTTTACCCAAGAAGCTTTTTACGTTCTTCTGAGTCTTTGGCACAGGCATATCACGGATAGCTTCGATCTTTGCTGGGTCTATCTCAATCCCCGCTATCGACAATGAAACCTAATAACTTTCCAGAAGGAGCTCCAAAGGCGCACTTTGCCGGGTTCAACTTCAGATTATATTTCCTCACCCTCTCAAATACCTTCTTAAGATTGGTCAAGTGATCCTCGGCCTTCTTGGATTTGATGATGATATCATCGACATAGACCTCTATCTCTTCGTATCATGACCAAAACAAATACCCAACAAAACTCAGTTATACATATCTAAACTCTGTCTCTTATTTGATGTGAATGTTTGGCAGCGGAAAATCATCCTTGGGACTGGCCTTATTTAAATCTCGATAATCGACACAAACTCTGACCTCCCCAGTCTTCTTCGGTACTGGCACCATATTGGAAAGCCAAATAGGATACCGGGATACAATGATGATTGTGGCATTAAACTATCAGCCTCATGCTGATTTTGACTTGTATAGAAACGGTGTCTAAGAGAATATTTACCGCTTCGTTTCTTCCAAGTTAGGCTTTGGTTTTTCCTCATGTCGCCCGAATTCATTTTCAATATCACACTCGTCCTCATCACTCTCAGATTGTGTAGAAATAGGGTCAGGTGTGATATCAAAATTGCACTCATCGGCCTCATAAATGGTAGTATCCGAAGGATCAAAAGCATTGATTTTGGGCCATCTGGGAGAAAATAAAGTATGAAATGAAAGAAAACAAAATGAGCTAAAACATCTTGAAAAAAAGTTCTCATTAATCAAAGATTTGTACACGTGATCCTAGAGAACATAAACTTAACATTCATTGGCCATCCTATAAAAAATCAGTTGTCTTCAAAATTCATCTCCAAAAAGATGAATAAGATGAATCATGAAGGCAATATCATGATTGTACTTGCCTTACTAATTGAATTATTTTCAAGATTCATCTCCAAAACAAATGAACGAGATACATGAATCATGAATACAATGCTGTGCATGCACCTATTTCTTGACTAGATGGCATAAACAAAACAGCTTAAAAAATATGAAACATACATACAAAGATGAAATTAAAAGGAGCAAAACTAAAAATAATATCCTTTCAAATTTACCGAAACTCCCTGTGAATAGGGAGATCATCAGATGTCCAATTGTGCAGTTGGTCGATCTCAGCAAATGGCAACTCAATGTCATCCTCCTCCGCCTGCTCTTGAATAATTGCCCCCGCAAATAATTCGGCTATCCCTTGGATAAGGTCCTCATTTTCAGCCTCATCTGCATCAGGAGCCATAATGGCGGCAGAACGTGGAAAAATAATCTTAAGAGGTGGAATGACAATAGGCAATGCTCGACCTTCCTATTCAGCTCTCTTCAGCTCCTTAATCTCCCTCAACTGCCTGGCATTCGGGTGAAAACCGAGCCCAAATGTATTCATCTGCGTTGGTAGATCAATAGGGTGTGTTATGCCTTGCAAATTCATCTTAAATTATATACCCCAACAATTGGAAGAACCTGGCAAGTGACCTGATGAACAGATGGACCGACTTCCAAAATAAGGTTTATCTCTCCGTGGCTTGTCTTCGAGCCCCGTCAAAATCTCGGATTACCATGGATGAATTCTTGACCAGGTCATGAGAGATTCCCAACTTATCCAATGTCTTCAAAGGACAAATATTTAAAGCCTCTATGAGACCCATTATCAACCATGATCCTAGGCAAATGCCGCCCCTCACATCTAGATGAGATGAATAGAGCCTTGTTGTGGTCGCTCCTTTCAGAAGTTAAGTCATCATCAGAAAAACAAATTTGGACAGCTGCCGACACCGCCCACTAACCCAAAGAAGTTTGTCAATGACAATGTCAGGCAGAAAGGAGCAGGCCTGTCTCAAAATACACATCTACCACAGGGAGGCTGTGCTCTCAATTGGCAATTGTGTTGGTAGTTCAATCACTACGGGATCTTGGGGTTCTACCTCAAACTGATCCACGTCTATGATAAAAGGCTCAGATGGCTCCGAATCCAAATAAAACGGTTTGATCTGAGTCATTGTCACTTCTTTGATTGCTCCTTCTTCCTCTTCGATCTCCGCTTCTATACAAACCATCCCAACAAGAGGCTCATGCCGTGGCAGCAGATTAGTGTTTACTTCAGGAGCCCTTTGTTCTGGCCTCCTAATGACAATCTCTCGTGCATTGATCATGTCTTGCACCTTGTTCTTCAACGTCCAACAATTAGCCGTGGAATGCCCTGGGGCTCCAGAATGATAGGCACAGCGGGCGTTGGTGTCAAACCTATCCGGAACTCCCCTCGGATACTAAGGAGGAGCTATAGGATTCAATCTCCCTGCCGATCTCAACTGCTCATATAGTTGCTCGATGGGTCGTCCCAAGTTGGTGAAATTGCGGGGTGGTCTGTCATGTGGTCTGGCTTGGTTGGGGTTTGGTGGAGGGAAGTTATTTGGCTGGTTGGGTCTTTGACTGTTTGAGGGTTGTGGTCTTGGATTATAATATGGGAGCTGTGGATTAGGCACGGGCACTTGTACTTGTGTTTGGTATACGGGTTGAGGATAGTATTGAGGTGGTAGTGGAGGTGGTGCATAAAAGGGTTGTGGGTTAGGTCTTTGGTATTGATGGAAATTGCGTGGTGGTTGGCGGTTGGGTTGGTTGAAAATAAAAGTCACTTCCTCTTCCTTCTTGTCAAGCTTCTTGCTCAGGGGTTTCTTAGCCACAGACGTGCTCCCCTGCATGGATTCTATCTGAAGTTTGAAAGGCGTCATGTCAATAATTTTCCCGCTTTTCAAGCCCCTTTCAACACATCTAATTTGTCTGGACGATTTCTGAAAAGGATTTGCCAATAGACCCGGTCAACTTTTCATAGTAATCTTAGATGGTTCTAAGACATCAAGCCTAAAGTTTGACCATCTCAGTCTCAGTCATATACGAAGAGACAGGCTATACTTTTCTGTTCTTTACTGAGTTTATTCACACCTACTCCTCTGAGGGCTTCTTCTTTAAGTTCATCAGAGTGTAACGGTCTGGCTCTAGGTCGCGGTTAAACTCGTACTGTTTCACAAAAGCATTTGCCAAGTCCGTCCAATCCTGCAGTTTTTTGGGATCAAGCATTAAATACCATGATAACGCATCTCCCTCCAGGCTTCTGGCAAATACCCTCATTGCTATCCGAGGGTCGCTCTCGGATTCCCCAGCAAGTTGCAGAACATTTTAAGGTGACCTACCGGATCCCCAGTGCCATTGTACTTTGGAAATTCTAGGATTTTAAATTTTGGCGGCAATTGCACCTCGGGGAATAGACATAGATCTTGGTAGTCTATAGCTCCAAATTTATCTGTCCCCTGTTGCTGCTTCATGAAACTATCAAACCGCTCTATCTTTTTCAATAGGGCATCATTGACAGTCGGTACAGGGAGTGGTGGTGGCATTAATTCAACTAGTCCTCTCCCGGGGTATACTCCAACTCATAGACATCTAGATGATGTGGTGGAGACAGGATCTTGTTAGTGGTGGCTGAAGTGGAGGTTCACTCAGGTCACTGTGGTGTCTCTTATGCGGCATCCCCATACCGGGATTAGGATATAAGGAGGCAGCATCTCCTGATTGGCTAGGTGAGACCCATAAGTTTGCCTATACCATTGCATTTCTTGGTTCATACTGGCCATAGCAGCCATCATAGATTCCATCTGTTTGCGCAACTCTGCTATCTCTAGGTTTTGATCCCCACTGGTCCCTTCCATATCTTTTACTGGTACGGTGCTCATACTGTCTTCAAATCGGAGTTTACGTGCACGTGAGCGGGTATAAATAGGGCTGCATTGGGCAGCTATTTTGACACTTAGTACCTACATATTAAAACATAATAAAAAAAAGAAAAAAAAAATCAGATATATATAAACAAACATAATCATAAATTGACGGCATAAAACGTGGTTCCTTCCCCAGGAACCCTGAAAACAAAAACAAAAAACTCTAAAGGGGACGAAGCCCGTTTGAACTTATTCGGCGAGCTCCTTTAGATGGTCTCGTATCTTCATCATTTGCTCCTCGTTTGCGAAGCTTGCTACGTGCTGATTTAGCAGCCCCATTGTGCATTAGGCGTCCCAAATCATCGGCCATCTCAGTGCATGCCCTCTTTCGGTTGTATTCCTGCTCTCGAATACAGGATTGCTGTTCTTGAAGTCTTTTGTAAACTTGCCTGTACTTATCTAGAGCTATCTTCGTTCCCACTCCTGTAGAAAATAGGGCACTTTGGTCGCCTTTCCAATTATTCGAACGGAACTCATCTGCATGAAATACATGTTAGCCTTACCTGAGGCTTGTACCCCTTCAGAGCCTTTATAAAATGAACACGCAAGCTTGCAAATCCCATTGTAGGTTATGTACCTAGGGATAGGTATGCAATTCTATACACAGGGTATCCGACAGGGTATCCCTTCTACGGCTAATGATATGCAATAAATAGTAGCCTACGATGGCCCTAAATCGGTGGGGTTAACCTAAATGCACACAAGGGATAATAAAACTTTGAAAACATGTTGTAGGGATGGGTCTCCTATTAGGGCTTGACAACCATATGCCTTGACCCTACCTAAGGCTTATGCAATGCAAAAATTGAAATTTACTCTTTCTTGCGGAAAGTAGATACAAATTACATGGCCAAAGTAAATCATACGAATCAGAAAAACTAATTACTATTACATAGCAAAAATTGTAAGGCTATTTACTATTACAAGCCAGATAAATGGGTGGGTCTTACCGCCTCGTGTCTAGTGTCCTAAACAAGGTCCACACGGTTCTACCCTATGGTTTAAGCTATATGACCGTGAGGCTAGGCTTACTAATGCAATCTAGATAGGCTTGGCTCCCGAACCTTCAGACTTTGGGCCCAACAATAAAATCCGTCAATTCCAATGGGCCTTATCGTCGGTGGTTGGGTGATCGCCACAGATACCGTTACGTGCACATTCGTCAAACCTGTGTCACGGTCGCATATCTGGGTAGATCGTCTTAATTCCTACAGGGAATGTGGGACCAACACCCACAAAAATAGGATATGCAATAAATGAGACATGTGTTATGCTGTGTTCACTTGGAGGCGGTAAGATTCACACATTTTAGCGCGTTTGGCTCTAAAGGTTTGATGCACCCCAACACCCAAAAATTTCCCCCAAATTAACCACAAACAGGTATAGCTGCTTAGATACATTAAAACATGTACAATAAAGCAAGAACAAATCACACCATAAGTAGACAGGATATGGCACATAAAACGAGACCTAAATCGAGCAAATTGGCACTCAAGACAGCAAACATAGTGACATACAGTAAAATAAGTGTAAAATAATTTGAAAAGAACAAAGAAAGTAATAGATAGCATTTGGCACATAAAACGAGACCTAAAATCCGTAAATCAGCACACAAGACAGCAAAAATGGTGAAATACGTTAAAACAAGTGCAAATTAATTGAAAAGAACAAATAATCACTAACATATAGCATATGGCACGCAAAACGAGGTATAGAGGCGGTAACATAGCACACAAAATGGGTAAAAATTAGCCGGTTTATAATGAACGGGGTAAACCTTGAGAGAAACACGTTAAAATCGTGTATAAGATTCTCAAAGTCCCCAGTGGAGTCACCACGCTGGGGACTTCCCCTTTATCACCGCGCCTACCGACCATGGCACCAGTGGGACCGGCACCGGTGGGACCGGCACCGTTGCCACGTGTGGTGCTCGTGAAATAGGTGATTGAATGCAAAAATCCTACTTACAATTTACAAACATAAATTACCAACTTACTATTACAAATTTAAATGAATCACCTATTTCTATTACACATCTAGATGTGTATAAGAGCAGATTATACACATCTAGATGTGTATAAGAAACAGTGACAAAGAGGCAAAGGATAACGTTGTGTTGGTGCGCCGGGACACAAAAATACATCAAAATTTAAAAAGAAAATAAACCCTAGTTTAGATTGACTCCTGGTCCACGTAACTCAAGAAAATGAGTTCGGGAATCCTGTTGTAAAATGGGAAGGTTTGGGATTAGTTTGAATTTCCTCGCACCCACTTTAGCCGCGTTGGACCATTGCGTGATTTTATCGCGTTTCCTTTTCAATTTTAGTATTCCCAGCCCCAACAGGATGCCCTGTCTCTTATACACTTTGAGATAGTTTAAAAGTAATAAAATATGTACATGTTAATGAGGAAACGAAAATAAATGGTAAATATTAACATTGACAGGTAGATTTAGCCCGGGTCCAATTAAAAGTCGCACACATTGAGCTTGTAGTGCCCTTTAACTCCCAAGGGGCAAAATAGTCATTTATCATGCACGCGGAGTTTATTTCTAGCCCAATTTTATATTATTATACAATCTATTAAGTCCTGGGCTAAATTGAATTTGATTCAAATATTTAACGTCTAGTTGTCCAACTAATCCAAAATTTTAGGGCAAAAGAGTAAATTCGCATAATTTAACAAGTAAGATGCAAGGCATAAATATTATATTGAGACCAACAAACATTAAAATAAAACACCAATCATCACAAAAGCAATTAATCAAAAATATGTGCAAAGATCAAAGTCTATTTACAATTTAATACTTATAAGGGCAAAACAGTAATTTCACAATCAAGGGTAATTAAAACGTATTAAAATACCAAACAGAAAATCAAAGTAAAAACTTGGTAGTTATTGACATAAAACATGTAATGTGGAAGAAATTTGAAGAGAAAAAATAGTAATATTAAAGAAAAGTCCTTAAGGGCCTAAATGTAATTTTAAAAATTATTTGAGGGATAAAAATTCAGAAATCCAAAATCTGGAGGGCCAAAAAGCAAATAAAAATTTTTCTAAAATTTTGGAATTTTTTTTTTTGAAATTCCACATCATCGATGACGTGGCGCAATCAGGCGGTGCCACGTCATCGATGATGTGGCGGTATTTCCATTTTACTCCTCCAGATTTCAGTTTCTCGCCAAAATAAAAACTGAAATCTGGAGGAGTAAAATGGAAATAGCAATTCTTATACACCTTTCTTTTTTGTGCAGATTTTTGTGGGCTACCAGCCTTCTTCCACCACGCTTTTGACCCACCAGATTAACGATTTTGATTCGGGTTTGAAATTAAAAGTTGTAGCTCCAGGAACCCTCTACAACTTTTATTCTTTGAGTTTACTCCAGTTCCTCCTCCATCGCTTGAAATCTTTGCTCAAATTTGGTTGTCTTAAAAATTTTCCAGACTTAGAAAAATTTCTGCAGATCCTCTGGACCAACAGCCTTTTTCTACCACATTTTTGACCCTCCAACTGGACGATTTTGCTTCGAGTTTGAAAATATAAGTTGTACCTTCAGGAACCCTATACAACTTTTCTTCTTTTAGTTTAGTCCAATTCCTCTCCGATCGTATGGAATTTTGGCTCAAATTTGGCTGTTTGGCATTTTTTTTTTTTTGGCTTAAGAAAATTCTCTGCAGAAAAATTTTTTCTCCTACTTTAGACTGAGTGTTCACGCCTGTCTCTTTTTTTTTTTTTTTTTAAAATTTTAAACCAATTAATTAATTAATAATATTTTAATTAATTTTTTTTTTTAAAAAAAAAAAATCAAAAAATTCAATAATATTAGAACTCATTCTTAGTATTTCAAAAACATAAAACGCATAAGAATAATTAAACATCACAACATAAATTAAGAAGGAATTAAAAGGTAAATTAAAAGAAAATCAAAGAGTAGGTTAAAAAGACATTAAAAAGAAAAAATTAAAAGAAAATTGAGAGACAAATTAAAAGGAAAATATGGGACAACTTAAGGGACAAAAATAGGTGTCTACAGAGGCCAAATTCAAACTTGCTTTACGAGGAAGGAAGAAGTTGCGATCGTTCGATATTGAGAGCCAAGAAATTGACTAACTGTTCTATGTTATGAATCGCAAAAGGAGAACACATGATAAAATATTAGGCAGATAATTAACAAACTAGAAAGGTGATCTAATCGACATACATGTTGAAAAGATAAGAATATCTAATAACGGATGATAAGCCCCTAATACGTGACTTAGTTAGACTAGATTGAGAACCATGTGTGGGACCAGTGCACAAAAGATTTAGATCAAATGCATGATCTAATCGCATTCGAAAGGGAACGGAGGCAACCATATTAGCTTAATAACTGAGGAAGAAGTGTAATCGTAAGATATTGAGACCTAAGAAAGTCGACTAATCGTAATATATTGTGAGTCGCAAAAGGAGATACAACAATCAAACAAGATTGAGAACTAATAAAGAAGAAGTAGTCGTATTAGATTTAAAAAGAACCTAGAGCGGGTCGTATTCATTAAAGATTTATTAATTATACCAACAACTGCCAGGAATAAAATGAAAGACTGAATTTAAAAAGCATAAAGAGGGAAGCTTACAAATTTTGTTGTAGAAAGCAGGAAGCAGAAGGATTGATTACAAAAAGGGAATAGCATAGAGAGGAAAGAGGAGAAAAGAAAGTTCTGAGTTCTAAGAACTCTGCCCTCCCAAACATTTGAAGGCCTCTATTTATAAGCATTTTGAAACGGATTTTAAAACTTCATTTTGATATCCGCACAGTAATTTCGGATTTGAAAATATTTATTTGAAATCCACACAGTATTGTCCGACAGAAGCGGGGTCCCTTTTTGTCCCATCATTTTTGTTTCTTTTTCGATTTTTGAGAACTTTGGGATCTTGATTGAGAGCTTGTTTCATCATCTGAAAAGAGTTTTCTTGCAACATCTGTCTGAGATTTTGCTTTGGTGATGAGATTTTCCAATTCCTGTCTCTTCAACTTATAATCTTAGATCATGCCATCTAGATGTGTATTTATACGTTTCTTCATTACCATAAAAGGGTCAGAATCCTCATTTGATTCATCAAAATTCATTAGCGAAAAAGAAGGTTCAAATTTATTGTCAGTTTTAATTGGTGAAGCAAGTTTTTCTTTTCCCTTTGAAGAAGTCCCTTGAATCGAATCAATTTGTTTGGATACTTCTTGCATGATCTGATCTCTAATTTTTTCTAGGTCTTGTTTTTGACTGTCAATATTTTTCTCTTTCTGTTCTTTCAATTTTCTGCTTTTTTGATAAAATAAATTCTTCTTTTTCTTTTGTTGTTCCTGGATCTTCTGCATATATTTTTCTAGATGTGTATAAGAGATGATTGGTGTTTTATTTTAATGTTTTATACTCACACCTAGGCCACCATTTGTGATTTGGAAAAATTCTGATTGCTAGGAATATGTCTCTTATAAATCAGCGTTTTGCCTGTTTCCAAATTCCATGAAAAGAGCCAGGGAATACTGAATTTGGCTAAGAAGTGTAACAATTGTCTTCCAGGAATGTTAGGATCAGAAATATCGCCTGTCTCTTATACACATTCCAAACACTTTTTTTAAATTTTTTGAATAATTTTTGAAGATCAGAAGGAAGAAAATTTTCTGGAATTCCATAGGATTGAAACCACCTATAGAACCACATAGGAAGAAAAGTTTTGTTGTTTAGAATTGTGGGTTCCATACGAATCTACCAGGTGTGTTTGAAATCAGTAGTATTGTAAAGAAGAACATAGTTGAATGAATTTATACAATCCCAATAATTGAAAGTATAATCACAATTGTTGATAAATGATCTGAAAGAGAACACATCAGAGGAATGTGTACTCCAACCATCAGCAGAAGGGACTGTTTAGTGAACATTTTAGACATTGTGAAATAATGATCTTCGATACTGGGTCTCCATCCAATGTCACCATCTTTGATACCAACAATTTTGGTAAGATTGAGGAAATCAGCATAAGTATGCCTATATTTAGGAGGATTATTTGCTGTAATGAGGAAGTAAGAGCCATACTTTTTTGAAAAATATTTATTTACAATTTGAAAAATATTTTGATGCATTTCATTTAATTCAATGAAAGAAATATGACTTTTAGTTCCATTTGGTTTATAAGGCTCTTTTTCAATAGGCTTAGGAGAAGATTTTTCTTCCTCTAAAGAAATTTCAATATAAGAAGAATCAGAAAGATTTGAAGTAAATCGCATGGCAGTTTTAGGACAATTTGAGCTGCTTGGAATTGATCCAAGAATAGTTATTCTATTAAGTGGAGAAATTGGATTTGAAAGAACATTTAATGGATTTTTTAGAGCCTGTAAAAAATTTAAATTTGCATTTGAGGAATTTGAGGGGAGTGGGGGAAAATTTTTTGGAGAAATTTGTCCTCCTGAATTTATTTGTCTTATTTGTCCTCTTCCTGAATTTGGACTTCATCACGGGATCCTCTCCCGAGGATATTCATCATAATCTGGAAAAACAATTTAAGCAGCGAAAATTAATATTTTAGTTTTATTTAGATTTTCCAATCTTTTTCATCTTGAGCAATCATTTGTTTATACATTTCAAGAGTCTTACTTTCTAAAGCACTCAAAAGAACTCATTTTTCCTCAAAATCTAAAAGCCTTTCTCTCATTCTTTTGTCTGGTAATTTGAATCTCAAATTTCTGTCAGCTTCTTCAAAAATTGTTATTAATTCAAAAATTTGTGCTTGAAAAGAATTACCACGATTATTATAATGATTTAATATTAAACCAGTAGAATGAATTTTGGCATATAAATTGATAAGCCCTTTTCTGTAAGGACTATCTATTTTCTTCAGTTCCCTTGGAAACTCCATCTGTAAGACTATAAGTTATTTTGTAAAAATTATCTGGTAAGAAAATCAGGCAAAGAATTAAAATCACCTTTAATATATTCAATATCAAAATCAATTACAGATAATATAGACTGCCATCTAGCAAAGATTTGTTTAGAAGCAATTTTTTGATGTCTTGTTCTAAAACATATTTTGCAGCACTGCAATCTATTATTAAAAGAAATTTTTGATGTAATAAGTCTTCTTGAAATTTAGAAATACGGAGAAAGAACAATAGACAAAATTTCTTTTTTAATTGTAGAATAGTTTAATTGTGCATTTTTCCAAATTTCAGATTTGAATCTTACTAATTCTTCTTTATTATTTTTAGGAATAATTTGTTTTAATATGCCACCATATCCTACATTAGAAGCATCTGTTTCAATAATTTTATACCATTTATTATTGCTGAAGATAAACAAGGCACATGTTTAACTTTTTCTTTAATTTTCTTAACAGCATCTAGTATGAATTTGTGACCAAGTCAGGTTTATTCTTTTTTAACCTTTCATATAAAGGTTTACTATCTTGTGCAATATTTTTATAATATTCAGCAATATAATTTAGACTTCCTAAAAATCTTTGTAACTGTTTTTTATATTTTATTCCATCTGGAAATTTATTTGCAAATTCAATACTTCTTGAAATAGGGATAATTTGTCCATATTCTATTTCAAATCCAAGAAATTTGATTTTATGCTGAAATAATTTAATCTTTTTTTCAGAAATGACAATATTAGTTCTCAATACCATTTTTCTTGGCTATTTTAATGAAATTATTTAAATGTTTGGAATGTTGGTCTATGGAGTTTGAAAATATCAATATGTCATCAATATAAGTAATAATATAAGAGGCGGAAGAAAATATCTCATTCATTATATTTTGAAATTCAGAAGGAGCATTTTTAAGTCCAAAAGGCATTACATTCCATTCGTAATGCCCAAATGGTACTGTAAAAGCAGTTTTATATCTATCTTTTTCAGCTATTTGAATTTGCCAAAAGACTGATTTTAAATCAAATGATTTACAATATAAATCAGGTACACAAAAAGATCTATTTAATAGATCTTCTTTTGTTTGTATATAATGATCTTAGATGTGTCTAACTTTCTAAATCTTATAATTGATAAATGTATAGCCTAAATGGTTATATTTCTGACATTCTTATTTACATAAAAAGCAGTACAACGCCAAGGAGAATAAGATTTTCTTATTATTTTCTTTTTTAATAAATCATCAATTTCTTTTTTACAAAATGGTTCAACCATTTCTTTGTTCATTTGACAAGGTCTAGCTTTAGTTGGTATATTTTTCTCCACAAAATTTGTTTCGTAATCTTAACTAAAAATGTTGAATTTCATTTAAATTTAGGAACCCCATTTTCATTACAAATTTCAGAAATAATTTGTTTATTTAATTGAGAAAATTTTTCTTTTATTTTAGGAGAATTTAATTGTTCTTCTATTTTTAAATTGAATATTTCTTTATGTAAATAATTAATTTGATTTTGTTTTAATTTAATATTATAATCCAGAGAGTTTAAATCAGAAATTTTTTCTGTAGTAGCAAAATCAAAAGTTAATTCTTTATCTTTATTACATATTATTTTTCCATCACGATAATAAGGATACATTTGACATAAAAATGGGGTTCCTAAATTTAAATGAAATTCAACATTTTTAGTTAAGATAAAAGGCATTCTAATGAAATTTCCTTCTTTTGAAAAAACGCAAACATTTGAAATTTTATGTTCAATATGAAATTTTGATCCTTCAAATGGATTGTTAAGGAAGCTGTAGTTTTTTCAAAATATTGAGATGGAACTAATCCTTCTCTAATACAATTTAAGTCAGCACCACCGTCTACCATAGCAATTGATTTAAAGGCATAAGTATCATTTATAACAATTGCAACATAAATGTATTGTTTCTGAGATATATACATAGTGTTAATATCATAACTTAAAAATCTTTTGCTATACCTGTAGAAGATAAACTCTTCTGTATTATTAGTTTCTAATTTTATTTTTCTTATTTCTTCAACTAAAGAAAGTTCTTCTAAATTATTGACTTTGTTTTTCAAATTTTCAAGACTTTGTTTAAGAGTATTTATTTCTTTAACTAATTGTTTTAATTAATTTATTTATTATTTTAAAAGTGAAAATAATGAAAGCAATTGTTCAGAAAATGATATTTCGAACATTTCTGAAATGTTTAAAAATTTAAATATTCCAGAAGAAAATATTTTTGCAATAAAAAGAACAAATAAATTTAAATAGAAAATGCAGCACAATTTAAACCTCTTTATCATCAAACTTATAATTATTATCAAAGACCCACTCCTATTCATTTAAGTTACGAAGATCCCTCAATAATGGAAAATTCTTATAATTCAGGAACAATAAATGACCAGTGTATTGATGCTCACAGTAATGCTGCAATACAAAAAACTTTACATAACATGCTTATGTATATAAATATTTCTAACCTGTCTCAAAAAGGAACTTCTGAACCAAATGTCAAAATTGTTATCGAAGGATTTTCCAGAATCTTTAGAGGATGGTTGGAAATTATCTCACTGAAACCCAGAAAAATGAAATTGTAAACCATACTAAAATTAAAAATGAAGGCCCAGTTCAAACCACTGAATCAGATGCTGCCTTTACTTTAATAATAAATATTGTTAAACATTTTATTGGAAATATTGCAAATTCTAATAATGTTCATAGAGAATTATTAATGAATTTAAAATATCCTACTTTATCTCATTATAGATGGTATAAAGATGTTTTCTTATTGGGAAGACTTTTACATAGATCTGATGCTTCTTCAAATTTTTGGAAAGAAAAATTTATAAATGGATTACCAACTCTTTTTGCTGAAAGAATAACAAATGTTCTAAAAACAATGCATGATGGATATAATATTCTTTATGAAAACTTAACATATGGTGATATTCTTTCTGTTTGTACAGAAGAAGGAATAAAATTATGCAATGATATTAAATTAAAAGCTCAAATTAAAAAATACAAAAAAAGAACTGAATTAGGATTTTTTTGTGACCAATTCGCTATTCCTGCTCCTCCTATTCCATATCAAAAAGCAAAAAGAATAGTAAAAAATAAAAGGAAAAACAAATTTAAACAAAGCACTAAAAAACAAACTAAACCTTACAAACCATTTTTTAGAAAGAAGAATAAAAATAAGTCAAAAATAATTTCTAATAAGAAAACAGATGAAGAAGTAAAAGAATGGGTAAGAGCAAATATAATTTGTAGAATATGTGGAAAGAAAGGACATTATGTCTCCTTTATTAGTTGTCAATCTCCTTTTATTGTCTAAAAAATGTACAACTAAAATAAATTTGATAGAAACAATTGGAGATTTACAAATTGATGAAGAAATTAAAGAACAAATTTTTAATCATCTAATAACTGGGATCAAGTCGCATAAGATTAAGAAAACAAGAAAGGAGTTCGCAACAAAGTACATGTAGAAACATAATAAGTTCTAATAACTCATGATAACAACGCAAAATATGATTTACTTATGCTCGGTTAAGAACCAAGAATCAGTTCAAACTGAAAAAGACTTTGAACAAACGATGATTATCTAACCTTATTTGAAAAAGAACTGAGAAATGAAGCCACTTACACCTTGTATAATGACAAAGGCAGAAATGATAATCGTACAATATTGAGAACTAAGAAATGCGACTAATCGTGCTATACAATGAACAACAAAAGGAGACATAACATATGCAATTCAGAACAAAGAAAGGAGATTAGTCGTGTAAGATTATGAAATATGAGAGGAGTTCCAATGATAGAACATTTGGAAATCTAAGATATGAGATCAAATTTCACAAGGTAAGAACATAAATATGTTTTAATAAGAATGGATTAAGAACCATGCGGCTAGACCTATTCCTTGAAGATTTAGAACTAATACATCATCTAATAGCGTTTGCAAACGAATAGAGGAATACGGCCAATCAAACTTGCTTTAGGAGTAAGGAAGAAGTTGCGATCGTTCGATATTGAGAGCCAAGAAATTGACTAACTATTCTATATTATGAATCGCAAAAGGAGAAGACATGATAAAATATTAGGGAGATAATTAACAAACTAGAAAGGTGATCTAATTGACATACATGTTGAAAAGATAAGAATATCTAATAACGGATGACAAGCCCCTAATACGTGACTTAGTTAGACTAGATTGAGAACCATGTGTGGGACCAGTGCACAAAAGATTTAGATCAAATGAATGATCCAATCGCATTCGAAAGAGAACGGAGGCAACCATATTAGCTTAATAACTGAGGAGAAGTGTAATCGTAAGATATTAGAGAACTAACAAAGTCGACTAATTGTAATATATTGTGAGTCACAAAAGGAGATATAACAATCAAACAAGATTGAGAACTAATAGAGGAGAAGTAGTCGTATTAGATTTAAAAAGAACCAAGAGCGGGTCGTATTCATTAAAGATTTATAATTAAGAGATTATCTAATCGTATAAGAAAAATAACTGAGAAATGAGGCCTATTAATTATGCCTGCACAATGATTAACGAAGAAATTGTAATAGTACGATATTGAGAAGAAAGAAAGGGTCTAATCGTACTATATTATGACACAGTAAAGGAGATCTAATCGTACAAGAATAAGAACTAACAAAGTAGATCGAGTCATATCAGATTAAGAAATAGAACAGGAGTTCTTATAAAAGTAAATCCCGTAACTCGAGATTAGAACTCAAAATGCGATTTGATTTGGCCAAATTAAGAACCATGAGTGATAACCATGCATAAAAGAATAAGAACTAAAATATAATATGATGGTTTTGAATGAAATAAGTGAGAAATGAGGCCAAGTATACGTGCTTAATCACAGTGGAAGGAGTTGTACTCGTACGATATTGAGATCTAAGAAAGGGGACAAATTGTACAAGATTAAATACTAATAACTGGGATCAAGTCGCATAAGATTAAGAAACCAGAAAGGAGTTCTCAACAAACGCATAAGATTAAGAAACGAGAAAGGAGTTCTCAACAAAGTACATGTAGAAACATAATAAGTTCTAATAACTCATGATAACAACGTAAAATGTGAATTAATTATGCTAGGTTAAGAAACAAGAATCAGTTGAAATTGAAAAAGACTTTGAACAAAAGATGATTATCTGACCTTATTTGTAAAAGAACTGAGAAATGATGCCAATTAGATGTGTATAATGACAACGGAAGAAGTGATAATCGTACAATATTGAGAACTAAGAAATGCGACTAATCGAGCTATACAATGAACAACAAAAGGAGACATAACATGTGCAATTCAGAACAAAGAAAGCCGAGATTTGTCGTGTAAGATTATGAAATATGAGAGGAGTTCCAATGATAACACATTTGGAAAAGATATGAGATCAAATTTCACAAGGTAAGAACATAAATATGTTTTAAAAAGAATGGATTAAGAACCATGCGGCTGGACCTATTCCTTGAAGATTTAGAACTAATACATCATCTAATAGCATTTGCAAAAGAATAGAGAAATGAGGCGCCAAGCAAACTTGCTTCACGAGTAAGGTCCTGAAGTTGCGATCGTTCGATATTGAGAGCCAAGAAATTGACTAGCTGTTCTATGTAATGAATCGCAAAAGGAGAACACATGATAAAATATTAGGGAGATAATTAACAAAATAGAAAGGTGATCTAATTGACATACATGTTGAAAAGATAAGAATATCTAATAACGGATGATAAGCCTCTAATACGTGACTTAGTTAGACTAGATTGAGAACCATGCGTGGGACCTGTGCACAAAAGATTTAGATCAAATGAATGATCTAATCGCATTTACTTCGAAAGACAATGGAGGCAACCATATTAGCTTAATAACTGAGGAAGAAGTGTAATCGTAAGATATTGAGAACTAAGAAAGTCGACTAATCGTAATGTATTGTAAGTCGCAAAAGGAGATACAACAATCAAACAAGATTGAGAACTAATAAAGGAGAAGTAGTCGTATTAGATTTCAAAAGAACCAAGAGCGGGCCGTATTCATTAAAGATTTATAATTAAGAGATTATCTAATCGTATAAGAAAAAGAACTGAGAAATGAGGCCTATTAATTATGCCTGCACAATGATTAACAAAAAAATTGTAATAGTACGATATTGAGAAGAAAGAAAGGGTATAATCGTACTATATTATGATACAGTAAAGGAGATCTAATCGTACAGGATTAAGAACTTCAAAGTAGATCATATCATATCAGATTCAGAAATAGAACAGGTTAGTTCTTATAAAAGTAAATCTCGTAACTCAAGATGAGAACTTAAAATGCGATTTGATTTGGCCAAATTAATTGTATAAGAACCATGAGTAATAACCATGCATCAAAGAATAAGAACTAAAATATAATATGATGGTTTTGAAGAAATAAGTGAGAAATGAGGCCAAGTATACGTGCTTAATCACAGTGGAAGGAGTTGTACTCGTACAATATTGAGAACTAAGAAAGGGGACAAAACGTACAAGATTAAATACTAATAACTGGGATCAAGTCGCATAAGATTAAAAAACAAGAAAGGAGTTCTCAAAAACGCATAAGACTAAGAAACAAGAAAGGAGTTCTCAACAAAGTACATGTAGAAACATAATAAGTTCTAATAACTCATGATAACAACGTAAAATGTGAATTAATTATGCTAGGTTAAGAAACAAGAATCAGTTGAAATTGAAAAAGACTTTGAACAAAAGATGATTATCTGACCTTATTTGGAAAAGAACTGAGAAATGATGCCAATTACACCTTGTATAATGACAACGGAAGAAGTGATAATCGTACAATATTGAGAACTAAGAAATGCGACTAATCGCTCGAGCTATACAATGAACAACAAAAGGAGACATAACATGTGCAATTCAGGACAAAGAAAGGAGATTTGTCGTGTAAGATTATGAAATATGAGAGGAGTTCCAATGATAACACATTTGGAAAAGATATGAGATCAAATTTCACAAGGTAAGAACATAAATATGTTTTAAAAAGAATGGATTAAGAACCATGCGGCTGGACCTATTCCTTGAAGATTTAGAACTAATACATCATCTAATAGCGTTTGCAAACGAATAGAGGAATACGGCCAATCAAACTTGCTTTACGAGTAAGGAAGAAGTTGCGATCGTTCGATATTGAGAGCCAAGAAATTGACTAACTATTCTATATTATGAATCGCAAAAGGAGAAGACATGATAAAATATTAGGGAGATAATTAACAAACTAGAAAGGTGATCTAATTGACATACATGTTGAAAAGATAAGAATATCTAATAACGGATGACAAGCCCCTAATACGTGACTTAGTTAGACTAGATTGATCCTGAACCATGTGTGGGACCAGTGCACAAAAGATTTAGATCAAATGAATGATCTAATCGCATTCGAAAGACAATGGAGGCAACCATATTAGCTTAATAACTGAGGAAGAAGTGTAATCGTAAGATATTGAGAACTAAGAAAGTCGACTAATCGTAATGTATTGTAAGTCGCAAAAGGAGATACAACAATCAAACAAGATTGAGAACTAATAAAGGAGAAGTAGTCGTATTAGATTTCAAAAGAACCAAGAGCGGGCCGTATTCATTAAAGATTTATAATTTAGAGATTATCTAATCGTATAAGAAAAAGAACTGAGAAATGAGGCCTATTAATTATGCCTGCACAATGATTAACAAAAAAATTGTAATAGTACGATATTGAGAAGAAAGAAAGGGTATAATCGTACTATATTATGACACAGTAAAGGAGATCTAATCGTACAGGATTAAGAACTAACAAAGTAGATCGAGTCATATCAGATTCAGAAATAGAACAGGAGTTCTTATAAAAGTAAATCTCGTAACTCAAGATAAGAACTTAAAATGCGATTTGATTTGGCCAAATTAAGAACCAAGAGTGATAACCATGCATAAAAGAATAAGAACTGAAATATAATATGATGGTTTTGAAGAAATAAGTGAGAAATGAGGCCTAATATACGTGCTTAATCACAGTGGAAGGAGTTGTACTCGTACGATATTGAGAACTAAGAAAGGGGACAAATCATACAAGATTAAATACTAATAACTTGAATCAAGTCGCATAATATTAAGAAACAAGAAAGGAGTTCTCAACAAAGTACATGTAGAAACATAATTAGTTCTAATAACACATGATAACAACGTAAAATGTGATTTAATTATGCTAGTTTAAGAACCAAGAATTAGTTCAAATTGAAAAAGACTTTGAATAAAAGATGATTATCTAACCTTATTTGAAAAAGAACTGAGAAATGAAGCCAATTAGACCTTGTATAATGACAAAGGAAGAAGTGATAATCGTACAATATCGAATTTGAGAACTAAGAAATGCGACTAATCGAGCTATACAATGAACAACAAAAGGAGACATAACATGTGCAATTCAGAACAAAGAAAGGAGATTTGTCGTGTAAGATTATGAAATATGATAGGAGTTCCAATGATAGCACATTTGGAAAAGACATGAGATCATATTTCACAAGGTAAGAACATAAATATGTTTTAAAAAGAATGGATTAAGAACCATGCGGCTGGACCTATTCCTTGAAGATTTAGAACTAATACATCATCTAATAGCGTTTGCAAAAGAATAGAGAAATGAGGCCAATCAAACTTGCTTTACGAGAACGGAAGAAGTTGCGATCGTTCGATATTGAGAGCCAAGAAATTGACTGACTGTTCTATGTTCTGAATCAAAAAAGGAGAACACATGTTAAAATATTAGGGAGATAATTAAGAAACTAGAAAGGTGATCTAATCGACATACATGTTGAAAAGATAAGAATATCTAATAACGGATGATAAGCCCTAATACGTTGTGTTCACGTTGGCTTAGTTAGACTAGATTGAGAACCATGTGTGGGACCTGTGCACAAAAGATTGAGATCAAATGAATGATCTAATCGCATTCGAAAGAGAACGGAGGCAACCATATTAGCTTAATAACTTAGGAAGAAGTGTAATCGTAAGATATTGAGAACTAAGAGAGTCGACTAATCGTAATATATTGTGACTCGCAAAAGGAGATACAACAATCAAACAAGATTGAGAACTAATAAAGGAGAAGTAGTCGTATTAGATTTAAAAAGAACCAAGAGCGGGTCGTATTTATTAAAGATTTATAATTATACCAACAACTACCAGGAATAAAATTAGAGACTGAATTTAAATAGTATAAAGAGGGAAACTTTCAAATTTTATTGTAGAAAGCAGGAAGCGGAAGGATTGATTACAAAAGGGGAATAGAATAGAGAGGAAAGAGGAGAAAAGAAAGTTCTGAGTTCTAAAACCTCTGCCTTCCCTAACATTTGATGGCCTCTATTTATAAGCATTTATTTTAGAAATGGATTTTAAAACTTCATTTTGATATCCGCACAGTAATTTCAGATTTGAAAATTTTATTTGAAATCCACACAGTATTGTCCGACAGAAGTGGGGTCCCTTTTTGTCCCATCATTTTTGTTTCTTTTTTGATTTTTGAGAACTTTGGAATCCTGATTGAGAGCTTGTTTCATCATCTGAAAATAGTTTTCTTGCAACATCTGTCTGAGATTTGGCTTTGGTGATGATATTTTCCAATTCTTGTGTCTTCTGCTCTATTATTTCATGAATTCCCATGTATTTATCCATTTTTTCATTCATAAAAGGGTCATCATCCTCATTTGATTCATCAAAATCCATTAGGGAAAAAGAAGGTTCAAATTTATTGTCAGTTTTAATTGGTGAAGCAAGTTTTTCTTTTCCTTTGAAGAAGTCCCTTGAATCGAATCAATTTGTTTGGATACTTCTTGCATGATCTTATCTCTAATTTTTTCTGGATCTAGTTTTTGACTGTCAATATTTTTCTCTTCTGTTCTTTCAATTTTCTGCTCTTTTGAAAAATAAATTCTTCTTTTCCTTTTTCTTTTTGTTGTTCCTGGATATTCTAGACTCTCCTCTTCTCTTCCATTAGTAAAGACTGTTCAATCTGAGAACAGTTATACTCACACCTAGGCCACCATTTGTTCTCATGGATTCTTCTGATTTGAGGAAGAAAGTATCCTGCAGCAATGCATGTTTCCAATTTCCATGAAAAGAGCCAGGGAATACTGAATTTGGCTAAGAAGTGTAACAATTGTCTTCCAGGAATGTTAGGATCAGAAAAATCGCTTTTAAACACTTTTTTTAAAATTTTTTGAATAATTTTTGAAGATCAGAAGGAAGAAAATTTTCGGGAATTCCATAAGATTGAAACCACCTATAGAACCACATAGGAAGAAAAGTTTCGTTGTTTAGAATTGTGGGTTCCATACGAATCCACCAAGTGTGTTTGAAATCAGTAGTATTGTAAAGAAGAACATAGGTGAATGTTATGCAATTTATACAATTCCAATAATTGAAAGTATAATCGGAATTATTGTAAAAGGATCTGAAAGAGAACACATCAGAAGAATGTGTACTCCAATCATCAGCAGAAGGGACTGTTTAGTGAACATTTTAGACATTGTGAAATAATGATCTTGGATAGTGGGTCTCCATCCAATGTCACCATCTTTGATATTAACAATTTTGGTAAGATTGAGGAAATCAACATAAGTATGCCTATATTTAGGAGGATTATTTGCTGTAATGAGGAAGTAAGAGCCATAATTTTTTGAAAAATATTTATTTACAATTTGAAAAATATTTTGTCGCATTTCATTTAATTCAATGAAAGAAATATGACTTTTAGTTCCATTTGGTTTATAAGGCTCTTTTTCAATAGGCTTAGGAGAAGATTTTTCTTCCTCTAAAGAAATTCCAATAGAAGAAGAATCAGAAGGATTTGAAGTAAATCGCATGGCAATTTTAGGACGATTTGAGCTGCTTGGAATTGATCACCACCAAGAATAGTCATTCTATTAAGTGGAGAAATTGGATTTGAAGGAACATTTAATAGATTTTCTAGAGCCTGTAAAAAATTTAAATTTGCATTTGAGGAATTTGAGGGGATGTGTATAAATTTTTTGGAGAAATTTGTCCTCCTGAATTTATTTGTCTTATTTGTCGTCTTCCTGAATTTGGACTTCATCCACCACGGGATCCTCTCCCGAGGATATTCATCATAATCTGAAAAAATAATTTAAGCAGAGAAAATTAATATTTTAGTTTTTTTAGATTTTCCAATCTTTTTTCTTCTCGAGCAATCATTTGTTTATACATTTCAAGAGTACTTTCTAAAGTACTCAAAAGAACTGATTTTTCCTCAAAATCTAAAAACCTTTCTCTCATTCTTTTGTCTGGTAATTTGAATCTCAAATTTATGTCAGCTTCTTCAAAAATTGTTATTAATTCAAAAATTTGTGCTTGCAAAGAATTACCACGATTATTATAATGATTTAATATTAAACCAGTAAACATAGAATGAATTTTAGCATATAAATTGATAAGCCCTTTTCTGTAAGGACTATCTATTTTCTTCAGTTCCCTTGGAAACTCCATCTGTAAGACTCAAGTTATTTTGTAAAAATTCTCTGGTAAGAAAATCAGGCAAAGAATTAAAATCACCTTTAATATATTCAATATCAAAATCAAATACAGATAATATAGACTGCCATCTAGCAAAGATTTGTTTAGAAGCAATATTTTTGATGTCTTGTTCTAAAACATATTTTGCAGCACTGCAATCTATTCTTAAAAGAAATTTTTGATGTAATAAGTCTTCTTGAAATTTAGAAATACAAAGAACAATTGACAAAATTTCTTTTTTAATTGTAGAATAGTTTAATTGTGCATTTTTCCAAATTCCATATTTGAATCTTACTAATTCTTCTTTATTATTTTTAGGATTAATTTGTTTTAATATGCCACCATATTCTACATTAGAAGCATCTGTTTCAACAATTTTATACCATTTATTATACTTGCTAAAGATAAACAAGGCAAATGTTTAACTTTTTCTTTAATTTTCTTAACAGCATTAGTATGAATTTGTGACCAAGAAGGTGGATTCTTTTTTAACCTTTCATATAAAGGTTTACTATCTTGTGCAATATTTTTATAATATTCAGCAATATAATTTAGACTTCCTAAAAATCTTTGTAACAGTTTTTTATCTTTTATTTCATCTGGAAATTTATTTGCAAATTCAATACTTCTTGCAATAGGGATAATTTGTCCATTTTCTATTTTAAATCCAAGAAATCTGATTTTATGCTGAAATAATTTAATCTTTTTTTTCAGAAATGACAATACCATTTTTCTTGGCTATTTTAATGAAATTATTTAAATGTTTGGAATGTTGGTCTATGTAGTTTGAAAATATCAATATGTCATCAACATAAGTAATAATATAAGAGTCGGAAGAAAATATCTCATTCATTATATTTTGAAATTCAGAATGAGCATTTTTAAGACCAAAAGGCATTACACTTCCATTCGTAATGTCCAAATGGTACTGTAAAAGCAGTTTGATATCTATCTTTTTCAGCTATCTGAATTTGCCAAAATCCTGATTTTAAATCAAATTTAGAATATATATTTGATCCAACTGTTCTATTTAATAGATCTTTTTTGTTAGGAATAGGGTATCTTATCCATTTTAAAACTTTGTTGAGTGATTTATAATTTATAACTAATCTAGGAGTCCCTTTTTCTATTTCTGAATTCTTATTTACATAAAAAGCAGTACAACACCAAGGAGAATAAGATTTTCTTATTATTTTCTTTTTTAATAAATCATGAATTTCTTTTTTACAAAATTCAACCATTTCTTTGTTCATTTGACAAGGTCTAGCCTTAGTTGATATATTTTTCTTCACAAAATTTGTTTCGTAAGGTAATTCTATAATATGTTGTTTTCTATTCCAAAAGGCATTGGGAACTTCATTACAAATTTTAGAAATAATTTGTTTATTTAATTGAGAAAATTTTACTTTTGAGATTTTAGGAGAATTTAATTGTTCTTCTATTTTTAAATTGAATATTTCTTTATGTAAATAATTAATTTGATTTTGTTTTAATTTAGTATTATAATCCAGAGAGTTTAAATCAGAATTTTTTTCTGTAGTAGCAAAATCAAAAGTTAATTCTTTATCTTTATTACATATTATTTTTCCATCACGATAATAAGGATACATTTGACATAAAAATGGAGTTCCTAAAATTATATGAGATCCAACATTTTTAGTTAAGATAAAAGGCATTCTAATGAAATTTCCTTCTTTTGAAAAAACACAAACATTTGAAATTTTATGTTCAATATGAATTTTTGATCCTTCAGCTGCTGTTATTGGAATTGTATAAAGATGTGTATAAGAGACAGCTCATATATTGTTCCTGAATTATAAGAATTTTCCATTATTGAGGGACCATCGCAATTGATTTAAAGGCATAAGTATCATTTATAACAATTATAACATAAATGTATTGTTTCTGAGATATATACATAGTAGAGTTAATATCATAACTTAAAAATTCTTTTAAATTTTCTGTAGAAGATTTATCTTCTGTATTATTAGTTTCTAATTCTATTTTTCTTATTTCTTCAACTAAAGAAAGCTCTTCTAAATTAATGACTTTGTTTTTTAAATTTTCAAGACTTTGTGTAAGAGTATTTATTTCTTTAATTTCTTGTTTTAATTAATTAATTTATTGTTTTAAAAGTGAAAATAATGAAAGCAATTGTTCAGAAAATGATATTTCGAACATTTCTGAAATGTTTAAAAATTTAAATGTTCCAGAAGAAAATATTTTTGCAATAAAAAGAACAAATAAAATTAAAGAAAATGCAGCACAATTTAAATCTCTTTATCATCAAACTTATAATTATTATCAAAGATCCACTCCTATTCATTTAAGTTACGAAGATCCCTCAATAATGGAAAATTCTTATAATTCAGGAACAATATATGAGTGCTGTATTGATGCTCACAGTAATGCTGCAATACAAAAAACTTTACATATATGACACAGTAACATGCTTATGTATATAAATATTGTAAAACAAAAAGGAACTTCTGAACCAAATGCTATCAATTATTGTAATTGAAGGATTTTCCAGAATCCTTAGAGGATGGTGGGATAATTATCTTACTGAAACCCAGAAAAATGAAATTGTAAACCATACTAAAATTAAAATTGAAGGCCCAGTTCAAACCACTGAATCAGATGCTGCCTTTACTTTAATAATAAATATTGTTAAATATTTTATTGGAAATATTGCAAATTCTAATAATGTTCATAGAGAATTATTAAAAAATTTAAAATGTCCTATATTGTGAGTCGCAAAAGGAGATACAACAATCAAACAAGATTGAGAACAAATAAAGGAGAAGTAGTCGTATCAGATTTAAAAAGAACCAAGAGCGGGTCGTATTCATTAAAGATTTATAATTAAGAGATTATCTAATCGTATAAGAAAAAGAACTGAGAAATGAGGCCTATTAATTATGCGTACACAATGATTGAGGAAGAAATTGTAATAGTGAACGATATTGAGAAGAAAGAAAGGGTCTAATCGTGCTATATTATGACACAGTAAAGGAGATATAATCGTACAGGATTAAGAACTAACAAAGTAGATCGAGTCATATCAGATTAAGAAATAGAATAGGAGTTCTTATTAAAGTAAATCTCGTATCTCAAGATAAGAACTTAAAATGCGATTTGATTTGGCCAAATTAAGAACCATGAGTGATAACTATGCATAAAAGAATAAGAACTAAAATATAATATGATGGTTTTGAAGAAATAAGTGAGAAATGAGGACAATTATACGTGCTTAATCATAGTGGAAGGAGTTGTACTCATCAGATATTGAGAACTAAGAAAGGGGACAAATCGTACAAGATTATATACTAATAACTGGGATCAAGTCACATAAGATTAAGAAACAAGAAAGGAGTTCTCAACAAAGTACATGTAGAAACATAATAAGTTCTAATAACTCATGATAACAACGTAAAATGTGAATTAATTATGCTAGGTTACAGAACCAAGAATCAGTTCAAATTGAAAAAGACTTTGAACAAAAGATGATCGTCTAACCTTATTTGAAAAAGAACTGAGAAATGAAGCCAATTACACCTTGTATAATGACAAAGGAAGAAGTGATAGTCGTACAATATTGAGAACTAAGAAATACGACTAATCAGGCTATACAATGAACAACAAAAGGAGACAAAACATATGCAATTCAGAATAAAGAAAGGAGATTAGTCGTGTAAGATTATGAAATATGAGAGGAGTTCCAATCATAGCACATTTGGAAAAGATATGAGATCAAATTTCACAAGGTAAGAACATAAATATGTTTTAATAAGAATGGATTAAGAACCATGCGGCTGGACCTATTCCTTGAAGATTTAGAACTAATGCATCATCTAATAGCATTTGCAAAAGAAAAGAGAAATGAGGCCGATCAAACTTGCTTGACGAGTAAGGAAGAAGTTGCGATCGTTCGATATTGAGAGCCAAGAAATTGACTAACTGTTCTAAGTTATGAATCGCAAAAGGAGAACGCATGATAAAATATTAGGGAGATAATTAAGAAACTAGAAAGGTGATCTAATCGACATACATGTTCTCTTATGAGAATATCTAATAACGTATGATAAGCCCCTAATACGTGACTTAGTTGGACTAGATTGAGAACCATGTGTGGGACTTGTGCACAAAAGATTTAGATCAAATGAATGATTTAATCGCATTCAAAAGAGAACGGAGGTAACTATATTTGCTTAATAACTAAGGAAGAAGTGTAATCGTAATATATTGAGAACTAAGAAAGTCGACTAATCGTAATATATTGTGAGTCGCAAAAGGAGATACAATCGAACAAGATTGAGAACTAATTAAGGAGAAGTGGTCGTATTATATTTAAAAAGAACCAAGAGCGGGTCGTATTCATCAAAGATTTATAAATAAGATATTTTCTAATCGTACAAGAAAAAGAACTGAGAAATGTGGCCTATTAATTATGCTTGCACAATGATTATGTAATACGAAGAAATCGTAATGGTACGATATTGAGTAGAAAGAAAGGGTCTAATCGTACTATATCATGGCACAGTAAAGGAGATCTAATCGTACAGGATTAAGAACTAACAAAGTAGATCGAGTCATATCAGATTAACAAATAGAACAGGAGTTCTTATTAAAGTAAATCTCGTAACTCAAGATAAGAACTTAAACTGCGATTTGAGTTGGCCAAATTAAGAGCCATGAGTGATAACTATGCATAAAAGAATAAGAACTAAAATATAATATGATGGTTTTGAAGAAATAAATGAGAAATGAGGCCAAATGTACGTGCTTAATCACAGTGGAAGGATTTGTACTCGTACGATATTGAGAACTAAGAAAGGGGACAAATCGTACAAGATTAAATACTAATAATTGGGATCAAGTCACATAAGTTGAAGAAACAAGAAAGGAGTTATCAACAAAGTACATCTAGAAACTCTTTTTCAATTTGAACGGATTCTTGGTTCTTAATCTAGCATAATTAAGCAATCACATTTTACGTGGTTATCTTGAGTTATTAGAACTTATTATGTTTCTAGATGTACTTTGTTGAGAACTCCTTTCTTGTTTCTTAATCTTATGTGACTTGATCCCAGTTATTAGTATTTAATCTTGTACGATTTGTCCCCTTTCTTAGTTCTCAATATCGTACGAGTACAACACCTTCCACTTTGATTAAGCACGTATACTTTGCCTCATTTCTCACTTATTTCTTCAAAACCATCATATTATATTTTAGTTCTTATTCTTTTATGCATAGTTATCACTCATGGTTCTTAATTTGACCAAATCAAATCGTATTTTAAGTTGTTATCTTGAGTTACGAGATTTACTTCCATAAGAACACCTGTTCTATTTGTTAATCTGATATGACTCGATCTACTTTGTTAGTTCTGAATCTTGTACGATTAGATCTCCTTTACTGTGTCATAATATAGTACGATTAAACCCTTTCTTTCTTCTCAATATCGTACTATTACGATTTCTCATCCTTAATCATTGTGTAGGCATAATTAATAGGCCTCATTTCTCAATTCTTTTTCTTATACGATTAGATAATCTCTTAATTATAAATCTTTTATGAATACGACTCTCTCTTGGTTCTTTTGGAATCTAATACGACTACTTCTCCTTTATTAGTTCTCAATCGTGTTTGATTGTATATCCTTTTGCGACTCACAATATATTACGATTAGTCGACTTTCTTAGTTCTCAATATCTTACGATTACACTTCTTCCTTAGTTATTAAGCAAATATAGTCGCCCCCGTTCTCTTTCGAATGCGATTAGATCATTCATTTGATCTAAATCTTTTGTGCACAGGTCCTACACATGGTTCTCAACCTAGTCTAACTAAGTCACGTATTAGGGGCTTATCATCCGTTATTAGATATTCTCATCATTTCAGAATGTATGTCGATTAGATCACCTTTCTTTTTTCTTAATTATCTCCCTAAAGTCTTATCACGTGCTCTTCTTTTGTGATTCATAAACACCATAGAACGGTTAGTCAATTTTTTGGCTCTCAATATCAAACAATCGCAACTTCTTCCTTCCTCGTAAAGAAAGTTTGATTGGCCTCATTTCTCTATTCTTTTGGAAATGCTATTCGATGATGTATTAGTTCTACATCTTCAAGGAATAGGTCCAGCGCATGGTTCTTAATCCATTCTTATTAAAACATATTTATGTTCTTACCTTGTGAAATTTGATCTCATATCTTTTCCAAATGTGCTATGATTGGAACTCCTCCAATATTTTTCTAATCTTACATGACTAATCTCCTTTCTTTGTTCTGTGAATTGCGTATGTTATGTCTCCTTTTGTTGTTCATTGTATAGCTCGATTAGTCGCATTTCTTAGTTCTCAATATTGTACGATTATCACTTCTTCCATTGTCTTTATACAAGGTGTAATTGGCTTCAATTCTCAGTTCTTTTTCAATAAGGTTAGATAATCATGTTTTTTTTCGAACTCCTTTTCAATTTGAACTGATTGTATGGTTCTCAATCTAGCATAATTAAACCCCATGTTACTGTGTTATCATGAGTTGTTTGAACTTATTATGTTTCTACATGTTTTTTGTTGAGAACTCCTTTCTTGTTTCTTAATCTTATGTGACTTGATCCCAGTTATTATTATTTAATCTTGTACGATTTGTCCCCTTTCTTATTTCTCGATATCGCACGAGCACAACTCCTTCCCCTGTGATTAAGCACGTATACTTGGCCTCATTTCTCACTTATTTCTTCAAAACTATCATATTATATTTTAGTTCTTATTGTTTTATGCATAGTTGTCACTCATGGTTCTTAATTTCGCCAAATCAAATCCGCATTTTAAGCTCTTATCTTGAGTTACGAGATTTACATTTATAAGAACTCCTATTCTATTTCTTAATCTGATATCTCGATCTGTAGTTCTTAATCCTGTACGATTAGATCTCCTTTACTGTGTCATAATATAGTACGATTAGACCCTTTCTTTCTTCTCAATATCGTACTATTACAATTTCTTCCTTAATCATTGTGCAGGCATAATTAATAGGCCTCATTTCTCAGTTCTTTTTCTTATACGATTAGATAATCTCTTAATTATAAATCTTTAATGAATACGACCCACTCATGGTTCTTTTTCAATCTAATACGACTACTTCTCCTTTATCAGTTGTCAATCTTGTTTCATTGTGTCTTCTTTTGCGACACACAATATATTACGATTAGTCGACTTTCTTAGTTCTCAATATCTTACGATTACACTTCTTCCTTAGTTATTTAGCTAATATAGTTGCCTTCGTTCTCTTTCAATTGCGATTAGATCATTCATTTGATCTAAATCTTTTGTGCACAGGTCCCACACATGGTTCTCAATCTAGTCTAACTAAGTCACGTATTAGGGGCTTATCATCCGTTATTAGATATTCTCATCGTTTCATCATGTACCTCGATTAGATCACCTTTCTAGTTTCTTAATTATCTCTGTAATATTTTATCATGTGTGCGATTCTTCTCCTTTTGCGATTAATAACATAGAACAGTTAGTAAATTTCTTGGCTCTCAATATCAGACGATCGCAACTTCTTCCTTACTCGTAAAGCAAGTTTGATCGGCCTCATTTCTCTATTCTTTTGCAAATGCTATTAGATGATGTATCAGTTCTAAATCTTCAAGGAATAGGTCCAGCGCATGGTTCTTAATCCATTCATATTAAAAGATATTTATGTTCTTACTTTGTGAAATTTGATCTCATATCTTTTCCAAATATGCTATGATTGGAACTCCTCTGATATTTCATAATCTTACACAACTAATCTCCTTTTCTTTGTTCTGTGAATTGCATATGTTATGTCTCCTTTTATTGTTCATTGTATAGCTCGATTAGTTGCAGATCTTTGTTCTCAATATTGTACGATTATCACTTTTTCCTTTGTCATTATACAAGGTATAATTGGCTTCATTTCTCTATTCTTTTTCAAATAAGGTTAGATAATCATGTTCTCTTTTTCAATTAGAAATGAACTGATTCTTGGTTCTCAATCTAGCATAATTAAATCACATTTTACGTTGTTACCATGAGTTATTAGAACTTATGTTTCTAGATGTACTTTGTTGAGAACTCCTTTCTTGTTTCTTAATCTTATGCGACTTGATCCCAGTTATTAGTATTTAATCTTGTACGATTTGTCCCCTTTCTTAGTTTTCAATATCGTACGAGTACAACTCCTTCCACTGTGATTAAGCACGTACACTTGGCCTCATTTCTCACTTTGTTAGTTCTTAATCCTGTGCGATTAGATCTCCTTTACTGTGTCATAAAATAGTAGGATTAGATCCTTTATATCTTCTCAATATCGTACTAGTACGATTTTTTCCTTAATCATTGTGCAGGCATAATTAATATGCCTCATTTCTCAGTTCTTTTTCTAATACGATTAGATAATCACTTAATTATAAATCTTTAACGAATACGACCCGCTCTTGGTTCTTTTTAAATCTAATACAACTACTTCTCCTTTATTTGTCTCTTATACACATCTAGAGTTCTCAATCTTGTTTGATTGTATCTCCTTTTGCGACTTACAATATATTAGATTAGTCGACTTTCTTAGTTCTCAATATCTTACGATTACACTTCTTCCTTAGTTATAAAGCTAATATAGTTGCCTCCGTTCTCTTTCGAATGCGATTAGATCAAGATTTGATCTAAATCTTTTGTGCACAGGTCCCACACATGGTTCTCAATCTAGTCTAACTAAGTCACGTATTAGGGGCTTATCATCCGTTATTAGATATTCTTATCTTTTCAACATGTATGTCGATTAGATCACCTTTCTAGTTTCTTAATTATCTCCCTAATATTTTATCATGTGTTCTCCTTTTGTGATTCATAACATCGAACAGTTAGTCAATTTCTTGGCTCTCAATATCGAACGATCGTACTTCTTCCTTACTCGTAAAGCAAGTTTGATCGGCCTCATTTCTCTATTCTTTTGCAAATGTTATTAGATGATGTATTAGTTCTAAATTTTCAAGGAATTGAATGTCTAGCGCATGGTTCTTAATCCATTCTTATTAAAACATATTTATGTTGTTACCTTGTGAAATTTGATCTCATATCTTTTCCAAATGTGCTATGATTGGAACTCCGCTCATATTTCATAATCTTACACGACTAATCTCCTTTCTTTGTTCTGTGAATTGCATATGTTTTGTCTCCTTTTGTTTTTCACTGTATAGGTCGATTAGTCGCAGATCTTTGTTCTCAATATTGTACGATTATCATTTCTATCTTTGTCGTTATACAAGTGTAATTGGCTTCATTTTTTCTCAGTTCTTTTTCAAATAAGTTTAGATAATCATCTTTTGTTCAAAGTCTTTTTCAATTTGAACTGATTCTTGGTACTCAACTAGCATAATTAAATCACATTTTACGTTGTTATCATGAGTTATTAGAACTTATTATGTTTCTCCATGTACTTTGTTGAGAACTCCTTTCTTGTTTTCTTAATCTTATGCGACTTGATCCCAGTTATTAGTATTTAATCTTGTACGATTTGTCCCCTTTCTTAGTTCTCAATATCGTACGAGATAACTCCTTCCACTGTGATTAAGCACGTATACTTGGCCTCATTTCTCACTTATTTCTTCAAAACCATCATATTATATTTTAGTTCTTATTCTTTTATGCATTGTTATCACTCATGGTTCTTAATTTCGCCAAATCAAATCGCATTCTAAGTTCCTATCTTGAGTTACGAGATTTACTTTTATAACAACTCCTGTTCTATTTCTTAATCTGAAATGACTCGATCTACTTTGTTAGTTCCGAATCTTGTACAATTAGATCTCTTTTACTGTGTCATAATATAGTACGATTGGACCCTTTCTTTCTTCTCAATATCGTACTATTACAATTTCTTCCTTAATAATTGTGCAGGCATAATTAATAGGCCTCATTTCTCAGTTCTTTTTCTTATACGATTAGATAATCTCTTAATTATAAATCTTTAATAAATACAACCCGCTCTTGGTTATTTTTAAATCTACATACGACTACTTCTCCTTTATTAGTTCTCAATCTTTTTTCATTGTATCTCCTTTTGCGACTCACAATATATTACGATTAGTCAACTTTCTTAGTTCTCAATATCTTACGATTACACTTCTTCCTTAGTTATTAAGCTAATATAGTTGCCTCCGTTCTCTTTCGAATGCGATTAGATAATTCATTTGATCTAAATCTTTTGTGCACAGGTCCCACACATGGTTCTCAATCTAGTCTAACTAAGTCACGTATTAGGGACTTATCATCCGTTATTAGATATTCTTATCTTTTCAACATTATGTCGATTAGATCACCTTTCTAGTTTCTTAATTATCACCCTAATATTTTATCGTGTGTTCTCCTTTTCTGATTCATAACATAGAACAGTTAGTCAATTTCTTGGCTCTCAATATCGGACGATCGTAACTTCTTCCTTACTCGTAAAGCAAGTTTGATCGGCCTCATTTCTCTATTCTTTTGCAAATGCTATTAGATGATGTATTATGTTCTAAATCTTCAAGGAATAGGTCCAGCGCATGGTTCTTAATCCATTCTTATTAAAACATATTTATGTTCTTACCTTGTGAAATTTGATCCCATATCTTTTCCAAATGTGCTATGATTGGAACTCCCCCCATATTTCATAATCTTACACGACTAATCTCCATTCTTTGTTCTGTGAATTGCATATGTCATCCTTTTGTTTTTCACTGTATAGCTCAATTAGTCGCAGATCTTAGTTCTCAATATTGTACGATTATCATTTCTATCTTTGTCGTTATACAAGGTGTAATTGGCTTCATTTCTCAGTTCTTTTTCAAATAAGGTTAGATAATCAACTTTTGTTCAAAGTCTTTTTCAATTTGAACTAATTCTTGGTTCTTAATCAAGCATAATTAAATCACATTTTACGTTGTTATCATGAGTTATTAGAACTTATTATGTTTCTACATGTACTTTGTTGAGAACTCCATTCTTGTTTCTTAATCCTATGCGACTTGATCCCAGGTGTTATTAGTATTTAATATTGTACAATTTGTCCCGTTTCTTAGTTCCCAATATCGTACGAGTACAACTCCTTCCACTGTGATTAAGCACATATCCTTGGCCTCATTTCTCACTTATTTCTTCAAAACCATCATACTACATTTTAGTTCTTATTCTTTTATGCATAGTTATCACTCATGGTTCTTAATTTGGCCAAATCAAATCGCATTTTAAGTTCTTATCTTGAGTTACGAGATTTACTTTTATAAGAACTCCTGTTCTATTTCTTAATCTGATATGACTCGATCTACTTTGTTAGTTCTGAATCTTGTACGATTAGATCTCCTTTACTGTGTCATAATATAGTACGATTAGATCCTTTCTTTCTTCTCAATATCGTACTATTATGATTTCTTCCTTAATCATTGTGCAGGCATAATTAATAGGCCACATTTCTCAGTTCTTTTTCTTATACGATTAGATAATCTCTTAATTATAAATCTTTAATGAATACTACCCGCTCTTCACAAGGTTCTTTTTAAATCTAATACGACTACT
Source organism: Cinchona pubescens (assembly GCA_025175665.1). Lineage (NCBI taxonomy): Eukaryota > Viridiplantae > Streptophyta > Magnoliopsida > Gentianales > Rubiaceae > Cinchona > Cinchona pubescens. Next base: position 5,031,236 of record JANKKI010000232.1, read on the forward strand.
TCTCCTTTATCAGTTGTCAATCTTGTTTCATTGTGTCTTCTTTTGCGACACACAATATATTACGATTAGTCGACTTTCTTAGTTCTCAATATCTTACGATTACACTTCTTCCTTAGTTATTTAGCTAATATGGTTCTCAATTTCTTTGTTCTCACTCTTTCGAATGCGATTAGATCATTCATTTGATCTAAATCTTTTGTGCATAGGTCCCAAACTTGGTTCTCAATATAGTCTAACTAAGTCACGTATTAGGGGCTTATCATTCGTTATAAGATATTCTTATCTTTTCAACATGTATGTCGATTAGATCACCTTTCTAGTTTCTTAATTATCTCCCTAATATTTTATCATGTGTTCTCCTTATGCGATTCATAACATAGAACAATTATTCAATTTCTTGGCTCTCAATATCGAACGATCGCAACTACTTCCTTACTCGTAAAGCAAGTTTGATCGGCCTCATTTCTCTGTTCTAAAGAACTTTTGCAAATGCTATTAGATGATGTATTAGTTCTAAATCTTCAAGGAATAGGTCCAGCGCATGGTTCTTAATCCATTCTTATTAAATCATATTTATGTTCTTACCTTGTGAAATTTGATCTCGTATCTTTTCCAAATGTGCTATGATTGGAACTCCTCTCATATTTCATAATCTTACGTGACTAATCTCCTTTCTTTATTCTGAATTGCATATGTTATGTCTCCTTTTGTTATTCATTGTATAGCACGATTAGTCGCATTTCTTAGTTCTCAATATTGTACGATTATCACTTCTTCCTTTGTCATTACACAAGGTGTGTAATTGGCTTCATTTCTCTGTTCTTTTTCAAATAAGGTTAGATAATCATGTTTTGTTCAAACTCTTTTTCAATTTGAACTGATTCTTGGTTCTCAATCTAGCATAATTAAATCACATTTTACGTTGTTGTCATGAGTTATTAGAACTTATTATGTTTCTAGATGTACTTTGTTGAGAACTCCTTTCCGTCTCTGTTTCTTAATCCTATGCGACTTGATCCCAGTTTTTAGTATTTAATATTTTATGATTTGTCCCCTTTCTTAGTTCCCAATATCGTACGAGTACAACTCTTTCCACTGTGATTAAGCACGTATACTTGGCCTCATTTCTCACTTATTTCTTCAAAACCATCAGATTACATTTTAGTTCTTATTCTTTTATGCATTCTTATCGCTCATGGTTCTTAATTTGGCCAAATCATATCGCATTCTAAGTTCCTATCTTGAGTTACGAGATTTTTACTTTTACAAGAACTCCTGTTCTATTTCTTAATCTGATATGACTCGATCTACTTTGTTAGTTCTCAATCCTGTACGATTAGATCTCCTTTACTGTGTCATAATATAGTACGATTAGACCCTCTCTTTCTTCTCAATATCGTACTGTCTCAATTCACATCCTTAAATGATGTCTCTTATATTATCTAGATTCTCAGTTGTTTTCTTATACGATTAGATAATCTATTAATTATAAATCTATATTTAATGAATACGGCCCGCTCTTGTAGGACCTGTGCACAAAAGATTTAGATGAAATGAATGATACAATCGCATCCGAAAGCAAACGGGGGCAACTATATTGGCTTAATAACTAAGGAAGAAGTGTAATCGTAAGATATTGAGAACTAAGAAAGTCGACTAATCGTAATATATTGTGAGTCGCAAAAGTAGATACAATCAAACAAGATTGAGAACTAATAAACGAGAAGTAATCGAATTAGATATAAAAAGAAACAAGAGCGGGTCGTATTCATTAAAGCTTAATCATTAAGAGATTATCTAATCGTATAAGAAAAAGAACTGTGAAATGAGGCCTATTAATTATGCCTGCACAATGATTAAGGAAGAAAGCGTAATAGTACGATATTGAGAAGAAAGAAAGGGTCTAATCGTACTACATTATGACACAGTAAAGGAGGTCTAATCGTACAGGATTACGAACTAACAAAGTAGATCTAGTCATATCAGATTAAGAAATAGAACAGGAGTGTTCTTATAAAAGTAAATCTCGTAACTCAAGATAAGAACTTATAATGCGATTTGATTCGGCCAAATTAAGAACCATTGTTGATAACTATGCATAAAAGAATTAGAACTAAAATATAATAGCATGGTTTTGAAGAAATAAGTGTGAAATGAGGCCAAGTATACGTGCTTAACCACAATGGAAGGAGTTGTACTCATACGATATTGAGAACTAAGAAAGGGTCAAGTCGTACAAGATTAAATACTAATAACCTAGATCTAGTCGCATAAGACCAAGAAACAAAAACGGAGTTCTCAACAAAGTACATCTAGAAACATAAGAAGTTCTAATAACTCATGATAACAACATGAAATGTGATTTAATTATGCTAGATTAAAAACCAAGATCAGTTCAAATTGAAAAAGAGTTTGAACAAAACATGATTATCTAACCTTATTTGAAAAAGAACTGATAAATGAAGCCAATTACACCTTGTGTAAAGACAAAGGAAGAAGTGATAATCGACAGTTCTTAGATCTACAACATTGAGAACTAAGAAATGCGACTAATCGAGCTATACAATGAACAACAAAAGGAGACATAACATATGCAATTCACAGAACAAAGAAAGGAGATTAGTTGTGTATGATTATGAAATACCTTCCAGGAAATTTGAAAGTTGATATAATCGACATACATGTTGAAAAGATAAGAATATCTAATAACGGATGATAAGCCCCTAATACGTGACTTAGTTAGACTACATTGAGAACCATGTGTGGGACCTGTGCACAAAAGATTTAAGAACTGACAAAGTAGATCGAGTCATATCATATTAAGAAATAGAACAGGAATTCTTAAAAAACTAAATCTCGTAACTCAAGATTAGAACTTAAAATGCGATTTGATTTGGCCAAATTAAGAACCATGAGGGATAACTATGCATAAAAGAATAAGAACTAAAATATAATACGATGATTTTGAAGAAATAAGTGAGAAATGAGACCAAGTATACGTGCTTAATCATAGTGGAAGGAGTTGCACTAATCGTACGATATTGAGAACTAAGAAAGGGGACAAATCGTACAAGATTAAATACTAATAATTGGGATCAAGTAGCATAAGATGAAGAAACAAGAAAGGAGTTCTCAACAAAGTACATCTAGAAAAATAATAAGTTCTAACAACTCATGATAACAACGTAAAATGTGATTTAATTATGCTAGAATAAGAACCAAGAATCAGTTCAAAATAAAAAAGAATTTGAACAAAACATGATTATCTAACCTTATTTGAAAAAGAAATGAGAAATGAAGCCAATTACACCTTGTATAATGACAAAGGAAGACGTCATAATCGTACAACATTGACAACTAGGAAATGCGACTAATCGAGCTATACAATGAACAACAAAAGGAGACATAACATAAGCAATTCACAGAACAAAGAAAGGAGATTAGTCGTGTGAGATTATGAAATATGAGAGGAGTTCCATGTAATATGAAAGGTGATCTAATCGACATACATGTTGAAAAGATAAGAATATCTAAATGTATAACGGATGATAGGCCCCTAATACGTGACTTAGTTAGACTAGATTGAGAACCAAGTGTGGGACCTGTGCACAAAAGATTTAGATCAAATGACCGATATAATCGCATTCGAAAGAGAACGGGGGCAACTATATTAGCTTAATAACTAAGGAAGAACTGTAATCGCAAGATATCGAGAAATGAGAAATTCGACAAATCGAAATATATTGTGAGTCGCAAAAGGAGATACTATCAAACAAGATTGAGAACTAATAAAGGAGAAGTAGTCGTAGTAGATTTAAAAAGAAACAAGAGCGGGTCGTTTTCATTAAAGCTTAACAATTAAGAGATTATCTAATCGTATAAGAAAAAGAACTGTGAAATGAGGCCTATTAATTATGCCTGCACAATGATTAAGGAAGAAATCGTAATAGTACGATATTGAGAAGAAAGAAAGGGTCTAATCGTACTATATTATGACACAGTAAAGGAGGTCTAATCGTACAGGATTACGAACTAACAAAGTAGATCTAGTCATATCAGATTAAGAAATAGAACAGGAGTTCTTATAAAAGTAAATCTCGTAACTCAATATAAAAAACTTAAAATGCGATTTGATTTGGCCAAATTAAGAACCATGAGTGATAACTATGCATAAAAGAAAGAACAAAACTATAATATGATGGTTTTGAAGAAATAAGTGTGAAATGAGGCCAAGTATACGTGCTTAATCACAATGGAAGGAGTTGTACTCGTACGATATTGAGAACTAAGAAAGGGGACAAATCGTACAAGATTAAATACTAATAACTGGGATCAAGTCGCATAAGATGAAGAAACAAGACAGGAGTTCTCAACAAAGTACATCTAGAAACATAATAAGTTCTAACAACTCGTGATAACAACGTAAAATGTGATTTAATTATGCTATAATAAGAACCAAGAATCAGCTCAAAATGAAAAAGAATTTGAACAAAACATGATTATCTAACCTTATTTGAAAAAGAACTGAGAAATGAAGCCAATTACGGGTCTACCTTGTATAATGACTAAGGAGGATGTGATAATCGTACAACATTGAGAACTAAGAAATGCGACTGATCGAGCTATACAATGAACAACAAAAGGAGACATAACATATGCAATTCACAGAACAAAGAAAGGAGATTAGTCGTGTAAAATTATGAAATATGAGAGGGGTTCCATGAAATATGAAAGGTGATCTAATCGACATACATGTTGAAAAGATAAGAATATCTAATACCAGATGATAAGCCTCTAATACGTGACTTAGTTAGACTAGATTGAGAACCATGTGTGGGACCTGTGCAGAAAAGATTTAGATCAAATGAATGATCTAATCGCATTCGAAAGAGAACGGGGGCAACTATATTAGCTTAATAACTAAGGAAGAAGTATAATCGTAAAATATTTAGAACTAAGAAAGTCAACTAATCATAATATATTGTGAGTCTCAAAAGCAGATACAATCAAAGAAGATTGAGAACTAATAAAGGAGAAGAAGTCGTATTAGATTGCTATAAAAATAACCAAGAGCGGGTCGTATTCATTAAAGATTTATAATTTAGATATTATCTAATCGTATAAGAAAAAGAAGATATTGTGAGTCGTAATATATTGTAAGTCGCAAAAGGAGATACAATCAAACAAGATTGAGAACTAATAAAGGAGAAGTAGTCGTACAAGATTTAAAAAGAACCAAGAGCGGGTCGTATTCATTAAAGATTTATAATTAATAGATTATCTAATCGTATGAGAAAAAGACTGAGAAATGAGGCCTATTAATTTTGCCTGCACAATGAGTAAGGAAGAAATCGTAATAGTACGATATTGAGAAGAAAGAAATCGTAATATTGAGATCAAATTTCACAAGGTAAGAACATAAATATGTTTTAATAAGAATGGATTCAGAACCATGCGCTGGACCTATTCCTTGAAGATTTAAAACTAATACATCATCTAATACCATTTGCAAAAGAATAGAGAAATGAGGCCGATCAAACTTGCTTTACGAGTAAGGAAGAAAGTTGCGATCATTCGATATTGAGAGCCAAGAAATTGACTTACTGTTCTATGTTATGAATCGCAAAAGGAGAACACATGACAAAATATTAGGGAGATAATTAAGAAACTAGAAAGGTGATCTAATCGACATACATGTTGATAGGATAAGAATATGTAATAATGGATGACAAGCCCCTAATACGTGACTTAGATAGACTAGATGGAGAACCATGTATGGGACCTGTGCACAAAAGATTTAGATCAAATGAATGATCTAATCGCATTCGAAAGAGAACGGAGGCAACTAAGTGTAATCGTAAGATATTGAGAACTAAGAAAGTCGACTAATTGTAACATATTGTGTGTCGCAAACGGAGATTCCATCAAACAAGGTTGATAACTAATAAAGGTGAAGTTGTCGTACCAGATTTAAAAAGAACCAAGAGCGGGTCGTATTCATTAAAGATTTATAATTAAGAGATTATCAAATCGTATAAGAAAAAGAACTGAGAAATGAGGCCTATTAATTAATTCCTGCCCAATGATTAAGGAAGAAATCGTAATAGTACGATACTGAGAACAAAGAAAGTCGACTAATCGTAACATATTGTGAGTCGCAAAAGGAGACACAATCGAACAAGGTCGAGAACTAGTAAAGGAGAAGTAGTCGTACTAGATTTAAAAAGAACCAAGAGCGGGTCGTATTCATTGAAGATTCATAATTAAAAGATTATCTAATCGTATAAGAAAAAGAACTGGGAAATGAGGCCTATTAATTATGCCTGCACAATGATTAAGGAAGAAATCGTAAAGTACGATATTGAGAAGAAAGTAAGGGTCAAATCATACCATATTATGACACAGTAAAGGAGATCTAATCGTACAGGATTAAGAACTAACAAAGTAGATCGAGTCATATCAGATTAGGAAATAGAACAGGAATTCTTACCAAAGTATATCTCGTAACTCAAGATAAGAACTTAAAATGCGATTTGATTTGGCAAAATTAAGAACCATGAGTGATAACTATGCATAAAAGAATAAGAACTAAAATATAATATGATGGTGTTGAAGAAATAAGTGAGAATTGAGGCCAAGTATTCATGCTCAATCACAGTGGAAGAAGTTGTACTCGTACGATATTGAGAACTAAGAAAGGGGACAAATCGTACAAGATTAAATACTAATAACTGGGACCAAGTCGCATAAGATTAAGAAACAAGAAAGGACTTCTCCAAAAAGTACATGTAGAAACGTAATAAGTTCCGACAACTCATGATAACAACGTAAAATGTGATTTAATTATGCCAGATTAAGAACCAAGAATCAGTTCAAATTGAAAAAGAGTTTGAACAGAAGATGATTATCTAACCTTATTTGAAAAAGAACTGAGAATTGAAGCCAATTACACACCTTGTGTAATACACAGGAAGAAGTGATAATCGTCAAATATTGAGAACTAAGAAATGCGACTAGTCGTGCCATACAATGAATAACCAAAGGAGACATAACATATGCAATTCACAGAACAAAGAAAGTTACCATTGGAAATTAGTCGTGTAAGATTATGAAATATGAGAGGAGTTCCAATCATAGCACATTTGGAAAAGATATGAGATCAAATTTCACAAGGTAAGAACATAAATATGTTTTAATAAGAATGGATTAAGAACCATGCGCTGGACATATTCCTTGAAGATTTAGAACTAATACATCATCTAATGGCATTTGCAAAAGAATAGAGAAATGAGCCTGATCAAACTTGCTTTACGAGTAAGGAAGAAGTTGCGATCGTTCGATATTGAGAGCCAAGAAATTGACTAACTGTTCTATGTTATGAATCGCAAAAGGAGAACACGTGATAAAATATTAGGGAGATAATTAAGAAACTAGAAAGGTGATCTAATCGACATACATGTTGAAAAGATAAGAATATCTAATAACGGATGATAAGCCCCTAATACGTGACTTAGATAGATTAGATTGAGACCCATGTGTGGGACCTGTGCACAAAAGATTTAGATCAAATGAATGATCCAATCGCATTCCTTTTGATCTTCGGAAGAGAACGGAGGCAACTATATTAGCTTAATAACTAAGGAAGAAGTGTAATCGTAAGATATTGAGAACTAAGAAAGTCGACTAATCGTAACATATTGTGAGTCGCAAAAGGAGACACCATCAAACAAGGTTGATAACTAATAAAGGAGAAGAAGTCGTACTAGATTTAAAAAGAACCAAGAGCGGGTCGTATTCATTAAAGATTATAATCAAGAGATTATCTTATCGTATAAGAAAAAGAACAAAGAAATGAGGCCTATTAATTATGCCTGCACAATGATTAAGGAACTATCGTAATAGTACGATATTGTAAGAAAAAAGGGTCGAATCGTACCATATTATGACTTCATAGTAAAGGAGATCTAATCCTACTACGAAGAACTAACAAAGTAGATCGAGTCATATCAGATTAGGAAATAGAACAGGAGTTCTTACAAAAGTAAATCTCGTAAATCGAGATAAGAACTTAAAATGGGATTTGATTTGGCAAAATTAAGAACCAATAAGATGAGTGATAACTATGCATAAAAGAATAAGAAAAAAAAAATAATATGATGGTTTTGAAGAAATAAGGGATCTTGAGGCCAAGTATACGTGCTTAATCACAGTGGAAGGAGTTGTATTCGTACGATATTGAGAACTAAGAAAGGGGACAAATCGTACAAGATTAAATACTAATAACTGTGATCAAGTCGCATAAGATTAAGAAACAAGAAAGGAGTTCTCAACAAAGTACACGTAGAAACGTAATAAGTTCCAACAACTCATGATAACTACGTAAAATGTGATTTAATTATGCTAGATTAAGAACCAAGAATCAGTTCAAATTGAAAAAGAGTTTGAACAAAAGATGATTATCTAACCTTATTTGAAAAAGAACTAAGAATTGAAGCCAATTACATACCTTGTGTAATGACACAGGAAGAAGTGATAATGGTACAATATTGAGAACTAAGAAATGCAACTAATCGTGCCATACAATGAACAACAAAAGGAGACATAACATATGCAATCTTCACAGAACAAAGAAAGGAGATTAGTCTCTTGTAAGATTATGAAATATGAGAGGAGTTCCAATCATAGCACATTTGGAAAAGATATGACATCAAATTTCACAAGGTAAGAACATAAATATGTTTTAATAAGAATGGATTAAGAACCATGCGCTGGACCTATTCCTTGAAGATTTAGAACTAATACATCATCTAATCGCATTTTCAAAAGAATAGAGAAATGAGGCCGATCAAACTTGCTTTACGAGTAAGGAAGAAGTTGCGATCGTTCGATATTGAGAGCCAAGAAATTGACTAATTGTTCTATGTTATGAATCGCAAAAGGAGAACACATGATAAAATATTAGGGAGATAATTAAGAAACTAAAAAGGTGATCTAATCGACATACATGTTGATAGGATAAGAATATGTAATAACGGATGATAAGACCCTAATACGTGACTTAGATAGACTAGATTGAGAACCGTGTATGGGACCTGTGCACAAAAGATTTAGATCAAATGAATCTATTGATCTAATCGCATTCGAAAGATAACGGAGGCAACTATATTAGATTCTTAACGAAGGAAGAAGTGTAATCGTAAGATATTGAGAACTAAGAAATTCGACTAATTGTAACATATTGTGAGTCGCAAACGGAGATACCATCAAACAAGGTTGATAACTAATAAAGGAGAAGTAGTCGTACCAGATTTAAAAAGAACCAAGAGCGGGTCATATTCATTAAAGATTTATAATTAAGAGATTATCTAATCGTATAAGAAAAAGAACTGAGATATAAGGCCTATTAATTATTCCTGCCCAATGATTAAGGAAGAAATCGTAATAGTACGATATTGAGAAGAAAGAAAGGGTCATATCGTACGATATTATGACACAGTAAAGGAGATCTAATCGTACAGGATTAAGAACTAACAAAGTAGATCGAGTCATATCAGATTAAGAAATAGAACAGGAGTTCTTACAAAAGTAAATCTCGTAACTCAAGATAAGAACTTAAAAAGCAATTTGATTTTATTCGCCAAATTAAGAACCATGAGTGATAACTATGCATAGAAGAATAAGTACTAAAATATAATATGATGGTTTTGAAGAAATAACTGAAAAATGAGGCCAACTATACGTGCTTAATCACAGTGGAAGGGTTGTACTCGTACGATATTGAGAACTAAGAATGGGGACAAATCGTACAAGATTAAATACTAATAACTGGGATCAAGTCGCATAAGATTAAGAAACAAGAAAGGAGTTCTCAGCAAAGTACATGTAGAAACGTAATAAGTTCCAACAACTCATGATAACAACGTAAAATGTGATTTAATTATGCTAGATTAAGAACCAAGAATCAGTTCAAATTGAAAAAGACTTTGAACAGAAGATGATTATCTAACCTTATTTGAAAAAGAACTAAGAAATGAAGCCAATTACACACCTTGTGTAATGACAATGGAAGAAGTGATAATCGTCAAATATTGAGAACTAAGATATGCGACTAATTGTGCCGTACAATGAATAACAAAAGGAGAGTCTCCATAACATATGCAATTCACAGAACAAAGAAAGGAAATTAGTCGTGTAAGATTATGAAATATGAGAGGAGTTCCAATTATAGCACATTTGGAAAAGATATGACATCAAATTTCACAAGGTAAGAACATAAATATGTTTTAATAAGAATGGATTAAGAACCATGCGCTGGACCTATTCCTTGAAGATTTAGAACTAATACATCATCTAATACCATTTGTAAAAGAATAGAGAAATGAGGCCGATCAAACTTGCTTTACGAGTAAGGAAGAAATTTCGATCGTTCGATATTGAGAGCCAAGAAATTGACAAACTTTTCTATGTTATGAATCGCAAAAGTAGAACACATGATAAAATATTAGGGAGATAATTAAGAAACTAGAAAGGTGATCTAATGGACATACATGGTGAAAAGATAAGAATATTCAATAACGGATGATAAGCCCCTAATACATGACTTAGTTAGACTAGATTGAGAAGCATGTGTGGGACCTGTGCACAAAAGATAGGTCGATCATCTTTAGATCTAATGAATGATCTAATCGCATTCGAAAGAGAACGGAGGCAACTATATTAGCTTAATAACTATGGAAGAAGTGTAATCGTAAGATATTGAAAACTAAGAAAGTCGACTAATCATAACATATTGTGAGTCGCAAAAGGAGATACCATCAAACAAGGTTGATAACAAATAAAGGAGAAGTAGTCGTACTAGATTTAAAAAGAACCGAGAGCGGGTCGTATTCATTAAAGATTTATAATTAAGAGATTATCTAATCGTATGAGAAAAAGAACTGAGAAATGAGGCCTATTAATTATGCCTGCACAATGATTAAGGAAGAAGTCGTAATTGTACGATATTGAGAAGAAAGAAATGGTCAAATCGTACCAAATTATGACACAGTAAAGGAGATCTAATCGTACAGGATTAAGAACTAACAAAGTAGATCTAGTCATATCAGATTAGGAAATAGAACAGGAGTTTTACAAAAGTAAATGTCGTAACTCGAGATAAGAACTTACAAATGAGATTTGATTTGGCAAAATTAAGAACCACGAGTGATAACTATACATAAAAGAATAAGAACTAAAATATAATATGATGGTTTTGAAGAAATAAGTGAGAAATGAGACCAACTATACGTGCTTAATCACAGTGGAAGGAGTTGTATTCGTACGATATTGAGAACTAAGAAAGGGTCAAATCGTACAAGATTAAATACTAATAACTGGGATCAAGTAGCATAAGATTAACAAACAAGAAAGGAGTTCTCCGAAAAGTACATGTAGAAACGTAATAAGTTCCGACAACTCATGATAACAACGTAAAATGTGATTTAATTATGCCAGATTAAGAACCAAGAATCAGTTCAAATTGAAAAAGAGTTTGAACAGAAGATGATTATCTAACCTTATATGAAAAAGAACTGAGAAATGAAGCCAATTACACACCTTGTGTAATGACACAGGAAGAAGTGATAATGGTACAATATTGAGAACTAAGAAATTCGACTAATCCTGCTATAAAACAATGAACAACAAAAGGAGACATAACATATGCAATTCACAGAACAAAGAAATGAGATTAGTCGTGTAAGATTATGAAATATGAGAGGAGTTCCAATCATAGCACATTTGGAAAAGATATGAGATCAAATTTCACAAGGTAATAACATAAATATGTTTTAATAAGAATGGATTAAGAACCATGCGCTGGACCTATTCCTTGAAGATTTAGAACTAATACGCATTTGCAAAGGAATAGAGAAATGAGGCCGATCAAAGTTGCTTTACGAGTCAGGAAGAAGTTGCGATCGTTCGATATTGAAACCCAAGAAATTGACTAACTGTTCTATGAATCGCAAAAGGAGATCACATGATAAAATATTAGGGAGATAATTAAGAAACTAGAAAGGTGATCTAATCGACATACATGTTGATAGGATAAGAATATCTAATAACGGATGATAAGCCCCTAATATGTGACTTAGATAGACTAGATTGAGAATCGTGTATGGGACCTGTGCACAAAAGATTTAGATCAAATGAATGATCTAATCGCATTCGAAAGAGAACGGAGGCAACCATATTAGCTTAATAACTAAGGAAGAAGTGTAATCGTAAGATATTGAGAACTAAGAAAGTCGACTAATTGTAACATATTGTGTGTCGCAAACGGAGATTCTATCAAACAAGGTTGATAACTAATAAAGGTGAAGTTGTCGTACCATATTTAAAATGAACCAAGAGCGGGTCGTATTCATTAAAGATTTATAATTAAGAGATTATCTAATCGTATAAGAAAAAGAACTGAAAAATGAGGCCTATTAATTATGCCTGCACAATGATTAAGGAAGAAATCGTAATAGTACGATATTGAGAAGAAAGAAAGGGTCAAATCGTACCATATTATGACACAGTAAAGGAGATCTAATTAGAACTTATTATATTTATGTTGAAATTCTCTCCTCTTTCTGTCTAGACTTCCTCTCACTAAAACACAGCACCTATTCTTCTCCTTTTGCCACTCTTTGAATTGGCCATGGTCGAACCAGCTGCCCTTCAGCCATCGGTTGAAGGGCAACCAAAAACCTTTGCACAAGCTCTTTCGGGTGGACAAATCCTAAGCCTTCACGCACCAAATCCAGATCACGCCTTGAAAGCTCTTCAATTGCACAAAGGGGAACCAGCGATTTTTGTCACGCCCCAAAAACGGGACCGTAACACGCCGCGCTAATGGTACACCGGCCCAAAGCGCAAGGCACAAACGAACAGAGCAACAAACTTAACCGCAATGTAATAGAACCATCAAACCATTTCTTAACTATAAAACCGAATATTTCATTTTACACAAAAATACGAATTACAAAATTCCTTCTTAGTACAAAAGATGCTACAACAAAAACAAAGTTCATCAATACAAAACCTAATGAATACGACTGTCTCTTGGTACTAATCTAGATGTGTATAAGAGATAGTGGCATGAGACATTTTAAAAACTGCTTCATGGAGAAAATCTAAAATCTGCTAACGCGGTGGAGAGTCATAAAAAAAACGAGCACCTAATCTGAAAAATTATAAATCACGTGGGGTGAGCATAACTAGCTCAGTGGATATCATAAAAGCCCTTCAAATGGGGCCAAGAATTGCGATAAAAAGAAAACATAAAGATAATAACATTTGTGAAAACCATAGTCATGAAGCAGTTTTTAAAATGTCTCATGCCATTTAAACGTCAATAAACCATAATCATAAGTAGTTTCTAAAATGTATCATGCCATTTAAACGTCAGGCATGTCCAAAACATAGCCAAAAAGATCAATGATTTCAAAACATGTATGCTAAAGCATAGCGAACAAATCCAAGTATAGTTTCAATCCGGAATATAATAAAATAGCATGAGTATCTTTTAGGCTCAAAGGTATGACCTACAGTACTAGCCAGATCTAGTAATCTACCACACCTACTAGTCTCGACCGGGAGGTCAAGTTATCCCATCACAAGACCCCGCATCAAATAGTTCATAATATAGCAATACCATGGCGTCCCATGGATGACTATAGAACTGGTTCTCCCAAATCAAACATTTCCAAACACATCCAAAATTATATACCTAGGTCACCTATGAGCCAAAATAGTCATAAAATGCTTTCATATCAAAAGAGTTTGCAAACATATCAATTGATTAACATAAAATAGCTTGGTCCCGATTTCATATGTAATAGTTCCAAAACTTGGTAAAAGTGCAGTTCCAAACATCATACACATTCTAAAATCCATCCAAACATATTTCAAAGTCGTTAAACAAAATACAAGTGGAAGAGGGTCTATGTTACCCACCTATCAAAGCAAAAACTGCACAAATGATCACGAACGAAAAAACTTCAGTCGTATAAGAGCTGTCTCTTATACAGTATAAGAGGACTCTTAGAAGAGATGTAGAAGTTAAAGAATGACTAGGAAGCGAAAACGACGCGAAAAATTCGCACCAAATCGAGGGCAACTAGTATAAGCTGTCTCTTATACACATTGAGAATGTATAAGAGACTCTTTTGTTCCCAGGATTCCAAGGTATTCAAGGGACCTTGGTTACAACCCAACTCAAAACAACATATTCTAACCAACCAATGCATAAACATAAGCATTCATAGCATAACACTCTAGGGCCACATATGGAAGACAAAACCCCAACTCATAATCTTAAAATATGTAATCTAACCGTGGAAAGTTGTTAAAAATCAACCCCAATCACTTCCCAACCTCCAAAACACTAAAAACAACCCATAACATACATAAATCATAACATATAAGGCTGCAAATAGGGTTTTTTTTTTCAGCCATAAAAAATCCTACAAAACTTGAAATTAAAGCTTGGATCATAAAGCCCATAAGCCATAAAGTGTCTAAAATACATAATCTTTTATGTTCACATATTAAGAAATTTATGCTCCAAGCTTTAATTCACATTTTGGGGGAAAATGGGGAAGAGAAGTTTCGGCCAGTAGCTAGGAGAAATGAGGAAGAAACAAACTTCTCTTATAGACTAAAAAGATTCCAAGGTTGACCCAAATAGTTCAAGTTTTGACCAAATAGTCTCCAAGTTGACTATTTAACCCAAAAACTAATTTTTGCTACTAAATTAACATATTTTTTTTTTGAATAATTCAGCCATCATACAACACTCACACACCACAATGCACTAATTACACTTAGTCCAACTTTTGACCCGTTTACCCGCCGGAACCGAAATCGCGTAAACCGAAAAATTTGCCGAATTGAAAATAAATCTTTAATGAATTGACCTACTTTATGACTAAAAATAATATGAAAAACATTTTAAACCAGTTAAAAAAAATCAAAGAACAAGGCTAGTAAAATACTGGGTTTCACAATTTTCTTCTCCCAAGATGAAGTTCAACACCTTGCTGCACCATTTCGTTACACATTGGTGGGTCCACACGAACTTTCCAAGAGGCAAGTCGAACATGGAAACTCTTCGTAAAAGCTTTCACACCATTGGATTCAAAGGTCAGTTCACCATAGGATATCTTGATTACAAGCACATATTGATGAGGTTTTCATTGGAGGAGGACTTCCTACGATGTTGGCTCAAAAACACCTGGTTTCTTAATGGCTACTACATGAGGGTTCTTAAGTGGCACCCATTATTTACCATTGATGAAGAACCGTCCACAGCCCCTATATGGATTACTTTTGAAGGACTTCCAGCATTCTTCTTCAACAAACACATCCGTGCTTTAGCCTTCCTCAAGCGGTTGGAACACCCCTTAAACTGGACTTAGCCACTGCAAATTTCACCAGGCCAAGTGGGGCTTAGGATGTGTTTTATAGAAATCCTTGACCTTCCTTCCAAGGGTGTGGTTGGGGGTCGGCAATGAGGGCATTTGGCAAAAAATTACCTATGATGCAGTCCCATCTTATAGCACCAAATGCAAGAAAATTGGTCATGCCAATGCATTGACCATTGGAGAGGTGAAGCGTGGCATCCTAACATACCATTATGGTTTATGTGTATAAGAGACAGTTCTTGCACAAGCAACCAATTTTCTTGCATTTGGTGCAATAAAGGAATGCGGCTGGACCTTCGGGCTCAAAATTAGCCCCATCTCTTCCACATGTGAATGCAGTGATAAGCTTGAAGGACCACCGAAAGGATACTCCACCAGCTGCAACCAACGTAGCTCCAACACCAATGCCGGAAATTTCCCAAAATGACGGCAATGCTAACATGCGGGGGAAGTCCGTCCAACAACCACCAGAAGTAATGGTGGTGCAACCACCAGCCGTGGAAGAACAACATCTAATGCTGGATGTGATTCGAAATTCAAACGCCATAGATGTTGGGCATTGCACCAACAACTTCGGATAAGGCCAATCCAAATCAACAAACGGATTCAAACTAGCAGATGGATAAGGCCAAAGCACACCCTAGGTATGTATATTTTGGATGTGTTTGGAAATGTTTCTTATACACATCTAGATGTGTCTATAGTCATCCATGGGACGCCATGGAGGAACTGATCCGAGCTGAATGTGGGGACGAGATCTAGGGCTCTTGTCTGTCACTTATTCACATTAGATGTGTATAAGAGACAGGGCCTGCATGGGACTATGGGAGAAGTCATCTCTCATGGTAAAATAATGGAGGAACTACCATGTTACTATTCAGACACTGACTCCCCCCATGCAAGCCATGCAAACAACAAGGATCTTCAGCCGATCACCCCCACCTCACACACAATTGGTAAGGCCTCATCCAAAAAGAAAAGATGCGAAAGAACCTACAATATGCCAAGGCCAATGCGCAGAAGTTGGAACACAGGTGTTACGTCCTTAATGAGTTACATGTCTCCTATTAGCAATGGAACATGGGATTGTTTTTACCCTCACTTCTGTAGGTTAAAGTTAATCATTCAACAACATCAAATAAAACTCATTGCTCTAATGGAGCCAATGGTTGACAAAGCTAGAATCCTAATGTTTTCTAATAAGCTAGGTTTTGATAGATGTGAGTGCAACTCAAATGGCAAAATTTGGATTTTTAAGAGTCCCTTAGACCTGTCTCTTATACATGGTCTCTAAGAGACAGCTACCTCCATGTTTTAACTGGTTCCTCTCCTTTTTCATATGCCATGGAAGCCTAAAAACTTATACAAAATGCACAACAGCGGAACGAAGAGCTCTTTGGGAGGAACTTCGAGCTGTCCAACCTCAAACTCCATGGCTGGTAGGTGGCGACTTCAATGTCATATCTAGTTCTGATGAGTACAAAGGAACTTCCCCATTGCACCTTGATGCCATGAATGACTTCAATGATTGCCTACATGCATGTGGCTTGGTGGACTTACCTTTTCAGAGGCTGTAAATCCACTTCAAAATTTGAAGTTCACCTGGCAAGGAGGGCATTTCCGCGATTTCGGTTCCGGCGGGTAAACGGGTCAAAAGTTGGAACAGCTCCCATCCCAAATCATTTGTCAAGTAATGGCTCCTCTATCTCCATTTTTGCTTCAAAACTCAAAAGGCTAAAGGCCGAAGTCACTTGAATTGGAGTTTTAACAACTTTCAACACATGGCAATGTCCTGTCTCTTAGACATCTTTAAAGAAGCCGAACAAGAGGTCAAAATCAAGGAAGAAGTACTTTTGGCACACAGAGCCAAAGTTCAAATTGCCTTAGCTCATGCCCAGGCAATCCATTGAGGTGCCTGGCAGAAGAGGAAGCCTTTTGGCAGCAAAAAGCGGGGATGAAATGGCTGAAAGAGGGTGACAAAAACTCCAAATTCTTCCACTCCATCCTCCTAGCTAAACGACAAAGATTGCGTATCTCCAAGATCAAAATTGATGGGGAATGGACTGAAAATTTGCAGCTCATTGAACGTGCAAGGGTTAACTTCTTTCAGGAGCTCTTGACCTCTAACAACACGAGCTGGAATTGACCCATCCTTCACCGAGTACCTCCCATCCACGGTTTTCGAGGAGGACAACCGGGTTTATTAAAGGAATTGTCGAAGGGAGTGAAGGAGGCCGTGTTCACCCTTAATCCTAATGGAGCAGACGAATTGATGGCTATAATGGGGTTTTCTTCACTACCCGGGTCTCTTATACACCATCTAGATGTGTATAAGAGACAGGACTTGAATCCAATGGTGTGAAAGCTTTTACGAAGAGTTTCCATGTTCGGCTTGCCTCTTGGAAAGTTACCCACCAATGTGTAACGAAATGGTGCAGCAAGGTGTTGAAATTCATCTGTGGGAGAAGAAAGTCGCACATCTAGATTTGGATGGGTTGCTTGAATGGCGAGTTATAAGAAAGGCCACCAAAACCGAACAAGTGGCCTATGTTCAAGGCCTAGAAGGAGGGACATTGCCGATAACATTCTTCTTGTGCAAGAAATGACCAATTTGATAGATCGGACAGACGAGGGGAGGAAATTTGATCATCAAACTCGACCTCACCAAGGCGTTTGATAGGCTTTGATGGCCTTTCTTATATGCCATTCTACACAAGATTGGATTTACTGAACATTGGCCCTCATTACCGACCCCCAACCACACCCTAGGTTTTCTACTCATCAATGGAGCACTCCAAGAACCCCTCTAATGGATTTAAAGAATCCCTTGGGTCTGTCTCTTATACACAGGAGATCCCTTACGATTAATCATGCAGCTGGTGGAGTATCCTTTCGGTGGCCTTTAATCTTGTCTCTGCATTCACGAGGGAAAAATGTTGGCTGATTTCACTCCCGTTGTTCAATGCCGTAGTTTCCTTGCACTTCATCTTAGACGTGTTGGGAACCGGTTCGTAGGTAATTTTTTGCCAAATGCCCCATTGCCGACGCTTAACGACATCCTAGACGGTTTAAGAGACTCCTCCGGCCAGCTCTTTAACAAGTCCAAAAGCTTTTTTTACCTATCAAAGAAGGCAGCACCTGGTCGCATTCGGATGATCCAAGCCAATACGGGTTTCACCCACAACTCCCTCCCATTTAATTACTTGTGTTGTCCCATTCACAAAGGCAAAGGACGGCGCACTATCTTCCAGCCATTGATTGAGAAGGAAGTTTCCCAAATTGCATCTCCAACAGACGAGGTTCCTCTCTCCGGAGGACGGTTAATTCTAATCAAGCATGTTCTCGAGCAGATTCTCAAGTCACCTATTATCGGTTCATCCTTCCCCCAATATTCTTAATTAAAGAGTTGTAGAGGCAATTTGCAAACTTCTTCTGGGGCAACTCAAACGAGATGCTAAAACGACATTGGATCGCATGGGGTAAAGTTTGCCAGCCAACCTATTCCAATGGTCTAGGGATTCCACCACTAGAAGATGTGGTACAAGGCTTTAGTATCAAACTTTGGTGGAAGTTTCGAGGAAAGCTCTTTGTGGTGTTCCTTTCTTCAAGGCCGCTACCTTAAGGGCCAACACCCTACCTTGGTCGCTGAATCACCAGGAGATTCACTCTTATGGAAAAGAATGATGCGAGTTCGTGATGAGGCAGAGAAGGGCCTGTTATTCCTCATTTGAAACGCTGATTGCTCCTTCTGGTTCGACCCATGGACCAAATACGGACCTCTTTCCCACAAAGTAGAACAGGTGTATGATAGGCAGCTCAAGGTTTCCCATGTTTGGGGTTCTAATGGTTGGAATATTTCCTATTTGGACGAGAGATACTCCATGGAGGAGCTGCAACTTGCAAACCATTGTCACAATTCTCAATGAAAGATCGATCTTCATGACTGATGAACCAGACAGGATTGTTTGGACCCCTACATCTACTGGTTCCTTTTCACTCTCAACGACATATGCCACATTTACAGCCTTGAAAACATAAGTCCATGATTTGGGATGGGAGAATCCAACTGAAGATCTCCATTTTCATGTGGAATTTGCTGAATAGGAGGCTGCTCACTGTCCATGATACACATCTACAATCGTCTTTTCCTTAGCCTCCAAGTGGTTACTTCTTTAACTGGATCAAAGATATGGTACAAATACCGTGTGACTGCGCTATCTCACGCCAAGTTTGGTACTTTTTCGAAACTTGGCTAGAGGTGATGATCGCACCTTCAACGACCATCTTAGACAAGCTTAGCTCATGGTGGTGGGCAAGGCACCCTCCTCCACAATTGGGCTAATCCATAAAATCCTCCCTTGTATAATATGTTGGTTCTTATGGAAAGCTAGGAACATGGCTGTATTTGATGGGAAAATAAGTAGTGCTGCACGCATCATTGCCAACATCAACTCATATTTAGCAGGAATATAGGCCTCATGTTTCAGTTCTTTTTCTTATAAGAACCAACATATTATACCTGTCTCTTATACACATCTAGATGTGTATAAGAGACAGGTGTAATTGGCTTCATTTCTCAGTTCTTTTGCAAATAAGGTTAGATAATCGTCTGGATGGCGCCTAAAGGTAATCCGGAATGGCAGCAGTGGGGGCGTCATAAGGGATCACAAGGGCCATTGTATACGGGCATTTTCAAATGGTTATTTTCAGCAAACCAGCTTGCAAGCAGAGGTAATGGCACTTGAAGAGGGGCTCAGGCTCTGTAACAGGTTGCGGGTTCACCCATTGGAGGTAGAGATTGATTCACTGCTATCCTCGTCAACACTTTCAATGTTTCATAATCGCCACCAATTTACACAGTATTGATGACCAACTCCGTGTCATACAAGGCCTTTGTGTTGGAAAGAAGATTTCATTTAAACATATTTTTAGAGAGTCTAATCAAGTTGCTGATAGATTAGCTAATGAGGGTATTGCAAATCCAATGTATGTTGAGTACGAGCACAACACCATTCCTTGCTCTATAAAAGGCCTGGTTTGGCTAGATGCTAGGGGCTGCCCTAACCTTCGATATTGTAATAACTCATAAAATAAATAAAAGTTCTGCCCACCTTTTGGGCGTTTGATTAAAAAAAAAAAAAAAAAAAAGGAGATCTAATCATACAGGATTAAGAACTAACAAAGTTGGTCGAGTCATATCAGATTAGGAAATAGAACAGGAGTTCTTACAAAAGTAAATCTCGTAACTCAAGATAAGAACTTAAAATACGATTTGATTTGGCCAAATTAAGAACCACGAGTGATAACTATACATAAAAGAATAAGAACTGAAATATAATATGATGGTTTTGAAGAAATAAGTGAGAAATGAGACCAACTATACGTGCTTAATCACAGTGGAAGGAGTTGTACCCGTACGATATTGAGAACTAAGAAAGGGGACAAATCGTACAAGCTTAAATATTAATAACTGGGATCAAGTCGCATAAGATTAAGAAACAAGAAAGGAGTTCTCCGAAAAGTACATGTAGAAACGTAATAAATTTCGACAACTCATGATAACAAGTAAAATGTGATTTAATTATGCAAGATTAAGAACCAAGAATCAGTTCAAATTGAAACGTAAGAGTTTGAACAGAAGATGATTATCTAACCTTATTTAAAAAAGAACTGAGAAACGAAGCCAATTACACACCTTGTGTAATGACACAGGAAGAAGTGATAATGGTACAATATTGAGAACTAAGAAATTCGACTAACCCTGCTATACAATGAACAACAAAAGGAGACATAACATATGCAATTCACAGAACAAAGAAAGGAGATTAGTCGTCTAAGATTATGAAATATGAGAGGAGTTCCAATCACAGCACATTTGGAAAAGATATGAGATCAAATTTAACAAGGTAATAACATAAATATGTTTTAATAAGAATGGATTACGAACCATGCGCTGGACCTATTCCTTGAAGATTTAGAACTAATACATCATCTAATGGCATTTGCAAAAGAATAGAGAAATGAGGCCGATCAAACTTGCTTTACGAGTAAGGAAGAAGTTGCGATCGTTCGATATTGAAACCCAAGAAATTGACTAACTGTTCTATGAATCGCAAAAGGAGATCACATACATAAAATATTAGGGAGATAATTAAGAAACTAGAAAGGTGATCTAATCGACATACATGTTGATAGGATAAGAATATCTAATAACGGATGATAAGCCCCTAATACGTGACTTAGATAGACTAGATTGAGAATCGTGTATGGGACCTGTGCACAAAAGATTTAGATCAAATGAATGATCTAATCGCATTCGAAAGAGAACGGAGGCAACCATATTAGCTTAATAACTAAGGAAGAAGTGTAATCGTAAGATATTGAGAACTAAGAAAGTCTACTAATCGTAACATATTGTGAGTCGCAAAAGGAGACACAAACAAACAAGGTTGAGGACTAGTAAAGGAGAAGTAGTCGTAGTAGATTTAAAAAGAACCAAGAGCGGGTCGTATTCCTTAAAGATTTATAATTAAGAGATTATCTAATCGTATAAGAAAAAGAACTGAAAAATGAGGCCTATTAATTATGCCTGCACAATGATTAAGGAAGAAATCGTAATAGTACAATATTGAGAAGATAGAAAGGGTCTAATCGTACCATATTATGATACAGTAAAGGAGATCTAATCCTACAGGATTAAGAACTAACAAAGTAGATCGAGTCATATCAGATTAGGAAATAGAACAGGAATTCTTACCAAAGTATATCTCGTAACTCAAGATAAGAACTTAAAATGCGATTTGATTTGGCAAAATTAAGAACCATGAGTGATAACTATGCATAAAAGAATAAGAACTAAAATATAATATGATGGTTTTGAAGAAATAAGTGAGAATTGAGGCCAAGTATTCATGCTCAATCACAGTGGAAGAAGTTGTACTCGTACGATATTGAGAACTAAGAAAGGGGACAAATCGTACAAGATTAAATACTAATAACTGGGATGAAGTCGCATAAGATTAAGAAACAAGAAAGGAGTTCTCCGTAAAGTACTCTTAGAAACGTAATAAGTTCCAACAACTCATGATAACAAAGTAAAATGTGATTTAATTATGCTAGATTAAGAACCAACAGAATCAGTTCAAATTGAAAAAGAGTTTGAACAAAAGACGATTATCTAACCTTATTTGCAAAAGAACTGAGAAATGAAGCCAATTACACACCTTGTGTAATGACACAGGAAGAAGTGATAATCGTACAATATTGAGAACTAAGAAATGCGACTAATCGTGCTATACAATGAACAACAAAAGGAGTCATAACATATGCAATTCATACAACAAAGAAAGGAGATTAGGCGTGTAAGATTATGAAATATGAGAGGAGTTCCAATCATAGCACATTAGGAAAAGATATGAGATCAAATTTCACAAGGTAAGAACATGAATATGTTTTAATAAGAATGGATTAAGAACCATGCGCTGGACCTATTCCTTGAAGATTTAGAACTAATACATCATCTAATACCATTTGCAAAAGAGTAGAGAAATGAGGCTGATGAAACTTGCTTTACGAGTAAGGAAGAAGTTGCGATCGTTCGATATTGAGAGCTAAGAAAATGACTAACTGTTCTACGTTTTATGGATCGCAAAAGGAGAACACGTGATAAAATATTATGGAGATAATTAAGAAACTAGAAAGGTGATCTAATCGACATACATGTTGAAAAGATTAGAATATCTAACAACGGATGATAAGCCGCTAGTACGTGACTTAGTTAGACTAGATTGAGAACCATGTGTGGGACCTGTGCATAAAATATTTAGGTCAAATGAATGATCTAATCGCATTCGAAAGAGAACGGAGACAACTATATTAGCTTAATAACTAAGGAAGAAGTGTAATTGTAAGATATTGAGAACTAAGAAAGTCGACTATTCGTAACATATTGTGAGTCGCAAAAGGAGATACCATCAAACAAGGTTGATAACTAATAAAGGAGAAGTAGTCATACTAGATTTAAAAAGAACCAAGAGCGGGTCGTATTCATTAAAGATTTATAATTAAGAGATTATCTAATCGTATAAGAACAACTAGATGTGTCTTAATCTTATGCTCGTGGTTGATTAATTTGGCCAAATTTAATCTTGTACGATTTTGAGAAGAAAGAAAGGGTCAAATCGTACCATATTATGACACAGTAAAGGAGATCTAATCGTACAGGATTAAGAACTAACAAAGTTGGTCGAGTCATATCAGATTAGGAAATAGAACAGGAATTCTTACAAAAGTAAATCTCGTAACTCAAGATAAGAACTTAAAATACGATTTGATTTGGCCAAATTAAGAACCACGAGTGATAACTGTACATAAAAGAATAAGAACTGAAATATGATATGATGGTTTTGAAGAAATAAGTGAGAAATGAGACCAACTATACGTGCTTAATCACAGTGGAAGGAGTTCTACTCACGATATTGAGAACTAAGAAAGGGGACAAATCGGACAAGATTAAATACTAATAACTGGGATCAAGTCGCATAAGATTAAGAAACAAGAAAGGAGTTCTCAACAAAGTACATGTAGAAACGTAATAAGTTCCAACAACTCATGATAACAACGTAAATTGTGATTTAATCTCTTGTTATGCTAGATTAAAAACCAAGAATCAATTGAAATTGAAAAAGAGTTTGAACAAAAGATGATTATCTAACCTTATTTGAAAAAGAATTGAGAAATGAAGCCAATTACACATCGTGTGTAATGACACAGGAAGAAGTGGTAAAGGTACAATATTCAGAACTAAGAAATGCGACTAATCCTGCTATACAATGAACAACAAAAGGAGACATAAAATATGTAATTCAAATAACAAAGAAAGGAGATTTGTCCTGCAAGATTATGAAATATGAGAGGCGTTCCAATCATAGCATATTTGGAAAAGATATGAGATCAAATTTCACAAGGTAAGAACATAAATATGTTTTAATAAGAATGGATTACGAACCATGCGCTGGACCTATTCCTTGAAGATTTAGAACTAATACATCATCTAATGGCATTTGCAAAAGAATAGAGAAATGAGGCCGATCAAACTTGCTTTACGAGTAAGGAAGAAGTTGCGATCGTTCGATATTGAAACCCAAGAAAGATTATTGACTAACTGTTCTATGAATCGCAAAAGGAGATCACATGATAAAATATTAGGGAGATAATTAAGAAACTAGAAAGGTGATCTAATCGACATACATGTTGATAGGATAAGAATATCTAATAACGGATGATAAGCCACTAATACGTGACTTAGATAGACTAGATTGAGAATCGTGTATGGGACCTGTGCACAAAAGATTTAGATCAAATGAATGATCTAATCGCATTCGAAAGAGAACGGAGGCAACCATATTAGCTTAATAACTAAGGAAGAAGTGTAATCGTAAGATATTGAGAACTAAGAAAGTCTACTAATCGTAACATATTGTGAGTCGCAAAAGGAGACACAAACAAACAAGGTTGAGGACTAGTAAAGGAGAAGTAGTCGTAGTAGATTTAAAAAGAACCAAGAGCGGGTCGTATTCCTTAAAGATTTATAATTAAGAGATTATCTAATCGTATAAGAAAAAGAACTGAAAAATGAGGCCTATTAATTATGCCAGTGCACAATGATTAAGGAAGAAATCGTAATAGTACGATATTGAGACGAAAGAAAGGGTCAAATCGTACCATATTATGACACAGTAAATGAGATCTAAACGTACAGGATTAAGAACTAACAAAGTCGATCGAGTCATTTGAGATTAGGATATAGAACTGGAGTTCTTACAAAAGTAAATCTCGTAACTCAAGCCAAGAACTTAAAATGAGATTTGATTTGGCAAAATTAAGAACCATGAGTGATAACTATGCATAAAAGAACAAGAACTAAAATATAATATGATGGTTTTGAAGAAATAAGTGAGAAATGAGGCCAAGTATACGTGCTTAATCACAGTG
Source organism: Cinchona pubescens (assembly GCA_025175665.1). Taxonomy (NCBI): domain Eukaryota; kingdom Viridiplantae; phylum Streptophyta; class Magnoliopsida; order Gentianales; family Rubiaceae; genus Cinchona; species Cinchona pubescens. The sequence continues at coordinate 5,056,681 of JANKKI010000232.1, forward strand.
GAAGGAGTTGTACTCGTATATTGAGAACTAAGAAAGGGGACAAATCGTACAAGATTAAATACTAATAACTGGGATCAAGTCGCTTAAGATTAAGAAACAAGAAAGGAGTTCTCAACAAAGTACATGTAGAAACGTAATAAGTTCCAACAACTCATGATAACAAGAGTAAAATGTGATTTAATTATGCTAGATTAAGAACCAAGAATCAGTTCAAATTGAAAAAGAGTTTGAACAAAAGATGATTATCTAACATTATTTGCAAAAGAACTGAGAAATGAAGCCAATTACACACCTTGTGTAATGACGCAGGAAGAAGTGATAATCGTACATTATTGAGAACTAAGAAATGCGACTAATCGTGCTATGCAATGAACAACAAAAGGAGTCATAACATATGCAATTCATACAACAAAGAAAGAAGATTAGGCGTGTAAGATTATGAAATATGAGAGGAGTTCCAATCATAGCACATTAGGAAAAGATATGAGATCAAATTTCACAAGGTAAGAACATGAATATGTTTTAATAAGAATGGATTAAGAACCATGCGCTGGACCTATTCCTTGAAGATTTAGAACTAATACATCATCTAATACCATTTGCAAAAGAGTAGAGAAATGAGGCCGATGAAACTTGCTTTACGAGTAAGGAAGAAGTTGCGATCGTCCTTTCGATATTGAGAGCTAAGAAATTGACTAACTGTTCTATGTTATGACTCGCAAAAGGAGAACACATGATAAAATATTAGGGAGATAATTAAGAAACTAAAAATGTGATCTAATCGACATACATGTTGAAAAGATTAGAATATCTAATAACGGATGATAAGCCCCTAATACGTGACTTAGTTAGACTAGATTGAGAACCATGTGTGGGACCTGTGCACAAAATATTTAGGTCAAATGAATGATCTAATCGCATTCGAAAGAGAACGGAGACAACTATATTAGCTTAATAACTAAGGAAGAAGTGTAATTGTAAGATATTGAGAACTAAGAAAGTCGACTATTCGTAACATACTGTGAGTCGTAAAAGGAGATACAATCAAACAAGGTTGATAACTAATAAAGGAGAAGTAGTCATACTAGATTTAAAAAGAACCAAGAGCGGGTCGTATTCATTAAAGATTTATAATTAAGAGATTATCTAATCGTAGAAGAAAAAATATTGACTATAAGAGAAATGAGGCCTATTAATTATGCCTGCACAATGATTAAGGAAGAAATCGTAATAGTACGATATTGAGAAGAAAGAAAGGGTCTAATCGTACCATATTATGACACAGTAAAAGAGATCTAATCGTACAGGATTAAGAACTAACAAAGTTGGTCGAGTCATATTAGATTAGCAAATAGAACAGGAGTTCTTACAAAAGTAAATCTCGTAACTCAAGATAAGAACTTAAAATACGATTTGATTTGGCCAAATTAAGAACCACGAGTGATAACTATACATAAAAGAATAAGAACTGAAATATAATAAGATGGTTTTGAAGAAATAAGTGAGAAATGAGACCAACTATACGTGCTTAATCACAGTGGAACTGAGTTGTACTCGTATAATATTGAGAACCTAGAAAGGGGACAAATCGTACAAGATTAAATACTAATAACTGGGATCAAGTCGCATAAGATTAAGAAACAAGAAAGGAGTTCTCCGAAAAGTACATGTAGAAACGTAATAAATAATTCCGACAACTCATGATAACAACGTAAAATGTGATTTAATTAAGCAAGATTAAGAACCAAGAATCAGTTCAAATTGAAAAAGATTTTGAACAGAAGATGATTATCTAACCTTATTTGAAAAAGAACCGAGAAATGAAGCCAATTACACTTCTTGTGTATTGACACAGGAAGAAGTGATAATTGTACAATATTGAGAACTAAGAAATTCGACTAATCCTGCTATACAATGAACAACAAAAGGAGACATAACATATGCAATTCACAGAACAAAGAAAGGAGATTTGTCGTGTAAGATTATGAAATATGAGATGAGTTCCAATCATAGCACATTTGGAAAAGATATGAGATCAAATTTCACAAGGTAATAACATAAATATGTTTTAAAAAGAATGGATTACGAACCATGCGCTGGACCTATTCCTTGAAGATTTAGAACTAATACATCATCTAATGGCATTTGCAAAAGAATAGAGAAATGAGGCCGATCAAACTTGCTTTACGAGTAAGGAAGAAGTTGCGATCGTTCGATATTGAAACCCAAGAAATTGACTAACTGTTCTATGAATCGCAAAAGGAGATCACATGATAAAGTATTAGGGAGATAATTAAGAAACTTCAAGGGTGATCTAATCGACATACATGTTGATAGGATAAGAATATCTAATAACGGATGATAAGACCCTAATACGTGACTTAGATAGACTAGATTGAGAATCGTGTATGGGACCTGTGCACAAAAGATTTAGATCAAATGAATGATCTAATCGCATTCGAAAGAGAACGGAGGCAACTATATTAGCTTAATAACTAAGGAAGAAGTGTAATCGTAAGATATTGAGAACTAAGAAAGTCGTATAATAGTAACATATTGTGAGTCACAAAAGGAGGCACCATCAAACAAGGTTGATAACTAATAAAGGAGAAGTAGTTGTACTAGATTTAAAAAGAACCAAGAGCGGGTCGTATTCATTAAAGATTTATAATTAAAAGATTATCTATCGTATATAAGAAAAAGAACTGAGAAATGAGGCCTATTAATTATGCCTGCACAACGATTAAGGAAGAAATCGTAATAGTACGCTATTGAGAAGAAAGAAAGGGTCAAATCGTACTATATTATGACACAGTAAAAGAGATCTAATCCTACAGGATTAAGAACTAACAAAGTACATCGTGTCATATCAGATTAAGAAATAGAACAGGAGTTCTTACAAAAGTAAATCTCGTAACTCAAGATAAGAACTTAAAATGCGATTTGATTTGGCAAAATTAAGAACCATGAGTGATAACTATGCATAAAAGAATAAGAACAAAAATATAATATGATGGTTTTGAAGAAATAAATGAGAAATGAGGCCAACTATACGTGCTTAATCACAGTGGAAGGAGTTGTATTCGTACGATATTGAGAACTAAGAAAGGGGACAAATCGTACAAGATTAAATACTAATAACTGGGATCAAGTCGCATAAGCTTAAGAAACAAGAAAGGAGTTCTCCGAAAAGTATCATGTAGAAACGTAATAAGTTCCGACAACTCATGATAACAACGTAAAATGTGATTTAATTATGCTAGATTAAGAACCAAGAATCAGTTCAAATTGAAAAAGAGTTTGAACAAAAGATGATTATCTAACCTTAATTGAAAAATTACTGAGAAATGAAGCCAATTACACACCTTGTGTAATGACACAGGAAGAAGTGATAATCGTACAATATTGAGAACTAAGAAATTCGATTAATCCTACTATATAATGAACAACAAAAGGAGTCATTACATGTGCAATTCACAGAACAAAGAAAGGAGATTAGTTGTGTAAGATTATGAAATATGAGAGAAGTTCCAATCATAGCACATTTGGAAAAGATATGAGATCAAATTTCACAAGGTAAGAACATAAATATGTTTTAATAAGAATGGATTAAGAACCATGCGCTGGACCTATTCCTTGAAGATTTAGAATTAATACATCATCTAATGGCATTTGCAAAAGAATAGAGAAATGAGGCGTCTCCGATCAAACTTGCTTTACGGGTAAGGAAGAAGTTGCGATCATTCGATATTGAGAGCCAAGAAATTGACTAACTTTTCTATGTTATGAATCGCAAAAGGAGAACACATGATAAAATATTAGGGAGATAATTAAAAAACTAGAAAGGTGATCTAATGGACATACATGGTGAAAAGATAAGAATATCCAATAACGGATGATAAGCCCCTAATACATGTCTTAGTTAGACTAGATTGAGAACCGTTTGTGGGACCTGTGAAAAAAGATTTAGATCAAATGAATGATCTCATCGCATTCAAAAGAGAACGGAGGCAACTATATTAACTTAATAACTGAGGAAGAAGTGTAATCGTAAGATATTGAGAACTAAGAAAGTCGACTAATCGTAAGATATTGTGAGTCGCAAAAGGAGACACAATCAAACAAGGTTGAGAACTAATAAAGGAGAAGTAGTCGTACTAGATTTAAAAAGAACCAAGAGTGGGTCGTATTCATTAAAGATTTATATAGATTAAGAAATTATTTAATCGTATAAGAAAAAGAACTGAGAAATGAGCCCTATTAATTATACCTGCATAATGATTATGGAAGAAATCATAATAGTACGATATTGAGACGAAAGAAAGGGTCAAATCGTACCATATTATGACACAGTAAATGAGATCTAAACGTACAGGATTAAGAACTAACAAAGTCGATTGAGTCATTTGAGATTAGGATATAGAACTGGAGTTCTTACAAAAGTAAATCTCGTAACTCAAGCCAAGAACTTAAAATGAGATTTGATTTGGCAAAATTAAGAACCATGAGTGATAACTATGCATAAAAGAACAAGAACTAAAATATAATATGATGGTTTTGAAGAAATAAGTGAGAAATGAGGCCAAGTATACGTGCTTAATCACAGTGGAAGGTGATGTACTCGTACGATATTGAGAACTAAGAAAGGGGACAAATCGTACAAGATTAAATACTAATAACTGGGATCAAGTCGCTTAAGATTAAGAAATAATCAAGAAAGGAGTTCTCAACAAAGTACATGTAGAAACATAATAAGTTCCAACAACTCATGATAACAACGTAAAATGTGATTTAATTATGCTAGATTAAAAACCAAGAATCAGTTCAAATTGAAAAAGAGTTTGAACAAAAGATGATTATCTAACCTTATTAGAAAAAGAACTGAGAAATGAAGCCAATTACACATCGTGTGTAATGACATAGGAAGAAGTGGTAAAGGTACAATATTCAGAACTAAGAAATGCGACTAATCCTGCTATACAATGAACAACAAAAGGAGACATAACATATGCAATTCAAAGAACAAAGAAAGGAGATTTGTCCTGCAAGATTATGAAATATGAGAGGCGTTCCAATCATTGCATATTTGGAAAAGATATGAGATCAAATTTCACAAGGTAAGAACATAAATATGTTTTAATAAGAATGGATTAAGAACCATGCGCTGGACCTATTCCTTGAAGATTTAGAACTAATACATCATCTAATGGCATATCGCAAAAGAATAGAGAAATGAGGCCGATCAAACTTGCTTTACGAATAAGGAAGTAGTTACGATCGTTCGATATTGAGAGCCAAGAAATTGACTAACTATTCTATGTTATGAATCGCAAAAGGAGAACCCATGATAAAATATTAGGGAGATAATTAAGAAACTAGAAAGATGATCTAATCGACATACATGTTGAAAAGATTAGAATATCTAATAACGGATGATAAGCCCCTAAATACATGACTTAGTTAGACTAGATTGAGAACCATGTGTGGGACCTGTGCACAAAAGATTTAGATCAAATGAATGATCTAATAGCATTCAAAAAAGAACGGAGGCAACCATATTAGCTTAATAACTAAGGAAGAAATGTAATCGTAAGATATTGAGAACTAAGAAAGTCGAATAATCGTAACATATTGTGAGTCGCAAAAGGAGATACAATCAAACAAGGTTGACAACTAGTAAAGGAGAAGTAGTCGTACCAGATTTAAAAAGAACCATGTGCGAGAGCGGGTTGTATTCATAAAAGATTTATAATTAAAAGATTATCTAATCGTATAACAAAAAGAACTGAGAAATGAGGCCTATTAATTATGCCTGCACAATGATTAAGTAAGAAATCGTAATAGTACGATACTGAGAAGAAAGAAAGGGTCAAATCGTACCATATTATGACACAGTAAAGGAGATCTAATCGTACAGGATTAAGAACTAACAAATTACATCGAGTCATATCAGATTAAGAAATAGAACAGGAGTTCTTACAAAACTAAATCTCGTAACTCAAGATAAGAACATAAAATGCGATTTGATTTTGCCAAATTAAGAACCATGAGTGATAACTATGCATAAAAGAATAAGAACTAAAATATAATATGGTGGTTTTGAGGAAATAAGGGAGAAATGAGGCCAAGTATACGTGCTTAATCACAGTGGAAGGAGTTGTACTCGTACGATATTGAAAACTAAGTAAGGGGACAAATCGTACAAGATTAAATACTAATAACTTTGGGATCAAGTCGCATAAGATTAAGAAACAAGAAATGAGTTCTCCGAAAAGTACATGTAGAAACGTAATAAGTTCCGACAACTCATTATAACAACGTAAAATGTGATATAATTATGCTAGATTAAGAACCAAGAATCAGTTCAAATTGAAAAAGAGTTTGAACAAAAGATGGTTATTTAACCTTATATGAAAAAGAACCGAGAAATGAAGCCAATTACACACCTTGTGTAAAGACACGGGAAGAAGTGATAGTGGTACAATATTGAGAACTAAGAAATTCGACTAATCCTGGTATGCAATGAACAACAAAAGGAGACATAACATATGCAATTGACAGAACAAAGAAAGTGTATATTAGTCGTGTAAGATTATGAAATATGAGAGGAGTTCCAATCATAGCACATTTGGAAAAGATTTGAGATCAAATTTCACATGGTAAGAACCTAAATATGGTTTAATAGGAATGGATTAAGAACCATGCGCTGGACCTATTCCTTGAAGATTTAGCCGGAACTAATACATTATCTAATAGCATTTGCCAAAGAATAGAGAAATGAGGCCGATGAAACTTGCATTATGAGTAAGGAAGAAATTGCGATCGTTCGATATTGAGAGCCAAAAAATTGACTAACTGTTCTATGTTGTGAAATCGCAAAAGGAGAACGCATGATAAAATATTAGGGAGATAATTAAGAAACTAGAAACGTGATCTAATCGACATACATGTTGAAAAGATAAGAAAATCTAATAACGGATGATAAGCCCTAATACGTGACTTAGTTAGACTAGATTGAGAACCATGCGTGGGACCTGTGCACAAAAGATTTAGATCAAATGAATGATCTAATCGCATTCGAAAGAGAACGGAGGCAACAGTATTAGCTTAATAACTAAGGAAGAAGTGTAATCGTAAGATATTGAGAACTAAGAAAGTCGACTAATCGTAACATATTGTGAGTCGCAAAAGGAGATACAATCAAACAAGGTTGAGAACAAATAAAGGAGAAGTAGTAAAAGCGACTCGTACTAGATTTAAAAAGAACCAAGAACGGGTCGTATTCATAAAAGATTTATAATTAAGAGATTAGCTAATCGTTTTAGAAAAAGAATTGAGAAATGAGGCATATTAATTATGCCAGCACAATGATTAAGGAAGAAATCGTAATAGTACGATACTGAGAAGAAAGAAAGGGTCAAATTGTACCATATTATGACACAGTAAAGGAGATCTAATCCTACAGGATTAAGAACTAACAAAGTGGATCGAGTCATATCAGATTAGGAAATAGAACAGGAGTTCTTACAAAAGTAAATCTCGTAACTCGAGATAGAACTTAAAATGCGATTTGATTTGGCAAAATTAAGAACCACGAGTGATAACTATGCATAAAAGAATAAGAACTAAAATATAATATGATAAGTGAGAAATGAGGCCAACTATACGTGCTTAATCACAGTGGAAGGAGTTGTACTCGTACGATATTGAGAGCTATAAAAGGGGACAAATCGTACAAGATTAAATACTAATCTTATCTAACTGGGATCAAGTCGCATAAGATTAAGAAACAAGAAAGGAGTTCTCAGCAAAGTACATGTAGAAACGTAATAAGTTCCAACAACTCATGATAATAACAAAGTAAAATGTGATTTAATTATGCAAGATTAGGAACCAAGAATCAGTGCAAATCGAAAAAGAGTTTGAACAAAAGATGATTATCTAACCTTATTTGAAAAATAACTGAGAAATGAAGCCAATTCCACACCTTGTGTAATGACACAGGAAGAAGTGATAATCGTACAATATTGAGAACTAAGAAATGTGACTAATCGTGCTATACAACGAACAACAAAAGGTGACATAACATATGCAATTGACAGAACAAAGAAAGGAGATTAGTCGTGTAAGATTATGAAATATGAGAGGAGTTCCAATCATAGCTCATTTGGAAAAGATATGAGATCAAATTTCACAAGGTAAGAACATAAATATGTTTTAATAAGAATGGATTAAGAACCATGCGCTGGACCTATTCCTTGAACGATCGATTTAGAACTAATACATCATCTAATTGCATTTGCAAAATAATAGAGAAATTAGGCCGATCAAACTTGCTTTACGAGTAAGGAAGAAGTTGCGATCATTCGATATTGAGGGCCAAAATATGTACTAACTGTTCTATGTTATGAATCGCAAAAGAAGAACACATGATAAAATATTAGAGACATTATTAAGAAACTAGAAAGGTGATCTAATCGACAAACATGTTGAAAAGATAAGAATATCTAATAACGGAAGACAAGCCCCTAATACGTGACTTAGTTAGACTAGATTGAGAACCATGTGTGGGTCATGTGCACAATAGATTTAGATGAAATGAATGACCTAATCGCATCCGAAAGAGAACGGAGGCAACTATATTAGCTTAATAACTAAGGAAGAAATGTAATAGTAAAATATTGAGAACTAAGAAAGTCGACTAATCGTATCATATTGTGAGTCGCAAAAGGAGATCCAATCAAACAAGGTTGAGAACTAATAAAGAAGGTGTAGTTGTGAAGTAGTCGTACTAGATTTAAAAATAACCAAGAACGGGTCGTATTCATAAAAGATTTATAATTAAGAGATTATCTAATGGTATAAGAAAAAGAACTGAGAAATGAGGCCTATTAATTATGCCTGCACAATGATTAAGGAAGAAATCATAATAGTACGATATTAAGAAGAAAGAAAGGGTCTAATCGTACCATATTATGACACAGTAAAGGAGATCTAATCATACAGGATTAAGAACTAACAATGTAGATCGAGTCATATCAGATTAAGAAATAGAATAGGAGTTCTTACAAAAGTAAATTTCATAACTCAAGATAAGAACTTAAAATACGATTTGATTTGGCCAAATTAAGAACCACGAGTGATAACTATGCATAAAAGAATAAGAACTAAAATATAATATGATGGGTTTGAAGAAATAAGTGAGAAATGAGGCCAACTATACGTGCTTAATCACAGTGGAAGGAGTTGTACTCGTACGATATTGAGAACTAAGAAATGAGGACAAATCGTACAAGATTAAATACTAATAACTGGGATCAAGTCGCATAAGATTAAGAAACAAGAAAGGAGTTCTCAGCAAAGTACATGTAGAAACGTAATAATGTACTTTCCAACAACTCAAGATAACAACGTAAAATGTGATTGAATTATGGTATATTAAGAACCAAGAATCAGTGCAAATTGAAAAGGAGTTTGAAGAAAAGATGATTATCTAACTTTATTTGAAAAAGAACTGAGAAATGATGCCAATTACATACCTTGTGTAATGACACAGGAAGAAGTGATAATCGTACAATATTGAGAACTAAGAAATGCGATTAATCGTGCTATACGATGAACAACACAAGGAGACATACCACATGCAATTGACATAACAAAGAAAAGAGATTAGTCGTGTAAGATTATGAAATATGAGAGGAGTTTCAATCATAGCTCATATGGAAAAGATATGAGATCAAATTTCACCAGGTAAGAACATAAATATGTTTTAATAAGAATGGATTAAGTAAACCATGCGCTGAACCTATTCCTTGAAGATTTAGAACTAATTCATCCTCTAATAGCATTTGCAAAATAATAGAGAAATGAGGCCGATCAAACTTGCTTTACGAGTAAGGAAGATGTTGCGATCGTTCGATATTAAGAGTCAAGAAATTGACTAACTGTTCTATGTTACGAATCGCAAAAGGAGAACACGTGATAAAATATTAGGGAAATAATTAAGAAACTAGAAAGGTGATCTAATCGACATACATGTTGAAAAGATAAGAATATCTAATAACGAAAGACAAGCCCCTAATACGTGACTTAGTTAGACTAGATTGAGAACCATGTGTGGGTCCTGTGCACAATAGATTTAGATGAAATGAATGATCTAATCGCATTCAAAAGAGAACGGAGGCAACTATATTAGCTTAATAACTAAGGAAGAAATGTAATCGTAAAATATTGAGAACTAAGAAAGTCGACTAATCGTATCACATTGTGAGTCGCAAAAGGAGATACAATCAAACACAAGGTTGAGAACTAATAAAGGAGAAGTAGTCGTACTAGATTTAAAAAGAACCAAGAACGGGTCGTATTCGTTAAAGATTTATAATTAAGAGATTATCTAATCGTATAAGAAAAAGAACTGAGAAATGAGGCCTATTAATTATGCCTGCACAATGATTAAGGAAGAAATCGTAATAGTACGATACTGAGAAGAAAGAAAGGGTCAAATCGTACCATATTATGACATAGTAAAGGAGATCTAATCATACAGGATTAAGAACTAACAAAATAGATCGAGTCATATCAGATTAAGAAATAGAATAGGAGTTCTTACAAAAGTAAATCTCGTAACTCAAGATAAGAACTTAAAATACGATTTGATTTGGCCAAATTAAGAACCACGAGTGATAACTATGCATAAAAGAATAAGAACTAAAATATAATATGATGGGTTTGAAGAAATAAGTGAGAAATGAGGCCAACTATACGTGCTTAATCACAGTGGAAGGAGTTGTACTCGTGTTACGATATTGAGAACTAAGAAAGGGGACAAATCGTACAAGATTAAATACTAATAACTGGGATCAAGTCGCATAAGATTAAGAAACAAGAAAGGAGTTCTTAGCAAAGTACATGCAGAAACGTAATAAGTTCCAACAACTCATGATAATAACAAAGTGAAATCTGATTTAATTATGCTAGATTAGGAACCAAGAATCAGTGCAAATTGAAAAAGAGTTTGAACAACAGATGATTATCTAACCTTATTTGAAAAAGAACTGAGAAATGAAGCCAATTAAACACCTTGTGTAATGACACAGGAAGGAGTGATAATGGTACAATATTGAGAACTAAGAAATGCGACTAATCGTGCTATACAATGAACAACAAAAGTAGACATAACATATGCAATTGACAGAACAAAGAAAGGAGATTAGTCGTGTAAGATTATGAAATATGAGAGGAGTTCAAATCATAGCACATTTGGAAAAAATATGAGATCAAATTTCACAAGGTAAGAACATCAATATGTTTTAAGAAGAATGGTTTAAGAACCATGCGCTGGACCTATTCCTTGAAGATTTAGAACTAATACATCATCTAATAGCATTTGCAAAAGAATAGAGAAATGAGGCCGATCAAACTTGCTTTACGAGTAAGGAAGAAGTTGCGATCGTTCGATATTGAGAGCTAAGAAATTTTCTAACGTTCTATGTTATGAATCGCAAAAGGAGAACACATTTATAAAATATTGGGGAGATAATTAAGAAACTAGAAAGGTGATCTAATCGACATACATATTGAAAAGATAAGAAAATCTAATAACGGATGATAAGCCCTAATACGTGACTTAGTTAGACTATATTGAGAACCATGTGTGGGACCTGTGCACAAAAGATTTAGATCAAATGAATGATCTAATCGCATTCGAAAGAGAACGGAGGCAACTGTATTACCTTATTAACTAAGGAAGAAGTGTAATCGTAAGATATTGAGAACTAAAAAAGTCGACTAATCGTAACATCATGTTATTGTGAGTCGCAAAAAGAGATACAATCAAACAAGATTGAGAACAAATAAAGGAGAAGTAGTCGTACTAGATTTAAAAAGAATCAAGAGCGGGTCGTATTCATAAAAGATTTATAATTAAGAGATTATCTAATCGTATAAGAAAAAGAACTGAGAAATGAGGCCTATTAATTATGCTTGCACAATGATTAAGGAAGAAATCGTAATAGTACGATACTGAGAAGAAAGAAAGGGTCAAATCGTACCGTATTATGACACAGTAAAGGATATCTAATCCTACAGGATTAAAAACTAACAAAGTGGATCGAGTCATATCAGATTAGGAAATAGAACTGGAATTCTTACAAAAGTAAATCTTGTAACTCGAGATAAGAAATTAAAATGCGATTTGATTCGGCAAAATTAAGAACCACGAGTGATAACTATGCATAAAAGAATAAGAACTAAAATATAATATGATAAGTGAGAAATGAGGCCAACTATACGTGCTTAATCACAGTGGAAGTGAGTTGTACTCGTACGATATTGAGAACTAAGAAAGGGTACAAATCGTACAAGATTAAATACTAATAACTGGGATCAAGTCGCATAAGATTATGAAACAAGAAAGGAGTTCTCCGCAAAGTACATGTAGAAACGTAATAAGTTCCAACAACTCATGATAACAACGTAAAATGTGATTTAATTATGCTATATTAAGAACCAAGAATCAGTGCAAATTGAAAAGGAGTTTGAACAAAAGATGATTATCTAACCTTATTTGAAAAAGAACTGAGAAATGATGCCAATTACATACCTTGTGTAATGACACAGGAAGAAGTGATAATCGTACAATATTGAGAACTAAGAAATGCGACTAATCGTGCTATACGATGAACAACAAAAGGAGACATACCACATGCAATTGACAGAACAAAGAAAGGATATTAGTCGTGTAAGATTATGAAATATGAGAGGAGTTCCAATCATAGCTCATTTGGAAAAGAAATGAGATCAAATTTCACAAGGTAAGAACATAAATATGTTTTAATGAGAATGGATTAAGAACCATGCGGTGGACCTATTCCTTGAAGATTTAGAACTAATACATCATCTAATACCATTTGCAAAATAATAGAGAAATGAGGCCGATCAAACTTGCTTTACGAGTAAGGTAGAAGTTGCGATCGTTCGATATTGAGGGCCAAGAAATTGACTAACTGTTCTATGTTACGAATCGCAAAAGGAGAACACATGATAAAATATTTGGGAAATAATTAAGAAACTAGAAAGGTGATCTAATCAAAATACATGTTGAAAAGATAAGAAGATCTAATTACGGATGATAAGCCCCTAATACGTGACTTAGTTAGACTAGATTGAGAACCATGTATGGGTCCTGTGCACAAAAGATTTAGATCAAATGAATGATCTAATCGCATTCGAAAGAGAACGGAGGCAACTATATTAGCTTAATAACTAAGGAAGAAGTGTAATCGTAAGATATTGAGAACTAAGAAAGTCGACTTATCATTCGTAACATATTGTGAGTCGCAAAAAGGAGATACAATCTTTTGTGTAGAAGTAATAAAAGAGAAGTAGTCGTACTAGATTTAAAAAGAACCAAGAGCGGGTCGTATTCATAAAAGATTTATAATTAAGAGATTATCTAATCGTATAAGAAAAAGAACTGAGAAATGAGGCCTATTAATTATGCCTGCACAATCATTAAGGAATAAATTGTAATAGTACGATATTGAGAAGAAAGAAAGGGTATAATCTTACCATATTATGACATAGTAAAGGAGATCTAATCATACAGGATTAAGAACTAACAAAGTGGATCGAGTCATATCAGATTAGGAAATAGAACAGGAGTTCTTACAAAAGTAAATCTCGTAACTCAAGATAAGAACTTAAAATACGATTTGATTTGGCAAAATTAAGAACCACGAGTTTTAACTATGCATAAAAGAATAAGAACTAAAATATAATATGATGATTTTGAAGAAATAAGTGAGAAATGAGGCCAACTCCATACGTGCTTAATCACAGTGGAAGGAGTTGTACTCGTACGATATTGAGAACTAAGAAAGGGGACAAATCGTACAAGATTAAGGATCAAGTCGCATAAGATTAAGAAACAAGAAAGGAGTTCTCAGCAAAGTACATGTGGAAATGTAATAAGTTGCAACAACTCATGATAATAACAAAGTAAAATGTATTTAATTATGCTAGATTAGGAACCAAGAATCAGTGCAAATTGAAAAAGAGTTTGAACAAAAGAGGATTATCTAACCTTATTTGAAAAAGAACTGAGAAATGAAGCCAATTACACACCTTGTGTAATAACACAGGAAGAAGTGATAATCGTACAATATTGAGAACTAAGAAATGGGACTAATCGTGCTATACAACGAACAAAAAAAAGGAGACATAACATATGCAATTCACAGAACAAAGAAAGGAGATTAGTCGTGTAAGATTATGAAATATGAGAAGAGTTCCAATCATAGCTCATTTGGAAAAGATATGAGATTATTTTCAAATTTCACATGGTAAGAACATAAATATGTTTTAATAAGAATGGATTAAGAACCATGCGCTGGACCTATTCTTTGAAGATTTAGAACTAATACATCATCTAATAGCATTTGCAAAATAATAGAGAAATAAGGCCGATCAAACTTGCATTACGAGTAAGGAAGAAGTTGCGATCATTTGATATTGAGAGCGAAAATATGTACTAACTGTTCTATGTTATGAATCGTAAAAGAAGAACACATGATAAAATATTAGAGAGATTATTAAGTAACTATAAAGGTGATCTAATCGACATACATGTTGAAAAGATAAGAATATCTAATAACGGATGACAAGCCCGTAATATGTGACTTAGTTAGACTAGATTCAGAACCATGTGTGGGTCCTGTGCACAATAGATTTAGATGAAATGAATGATCTAATCCATTCAAAAGAGAACGGAGGCAACTATATTAGCTTAATAACTAAGGAAGAAGTGTAATCGTAAGATATTGAGAACTCTATTAAGAAAGTCGACTAATCGTAACAAATTGTGAGTCGCAAAAGGAGATACAATCAAACAAGGTTGAGCACTAATAAAAGAGAAGTAGTCGTACTAGATTTAAAAAGAACCAAGAGCGGGTCGTATTCATAAAAGATTTATAAACAAGAGATTATCTAATCGTATAAGAAAAAGAACAGAGAAATGAGGCCTATTAATTATGCCTGCACAATGATTAAGGAAGAAATCTTAATAGTACGATATTGAGAAGAAAGAAAGGGTCTAATCGTACCATATTATGACATAGTAAAGGAGATCTAATCATACAGGATTAAGAACTAACAAAGTAGATCGAGTCATATCAGAGAACAGGAGTTCTTACAAAAGTAAATCTCGAAACTCAAGATAAGAACTTAAAATACGATTTGATTTGGACAAATTAAGAACCACGAGTGATAACTATGCATAAAAGAATAAGAACTAAAATATAATATGATGGTTTTGAAGAAATAAGTGAGAAATGAGGCATGGTACCTTGCTTAACTAAGAAAGGGGATCTCAAATCGTACAAGATTAAATACTTCTTCCCCTGTCTCTTAGACATAAGATTAAGAAACAAGAAAGGAGTTCTCAGCAAAGTACATGTAGAAACGTAATAAGTTCCAACAACTCTTGATAATAACAAAGTAAAATGTGATTTAATTATGCTAGATTAGGAACCAAGAATCAGTGCAAATTGAAAAAGAGTTTGAACAAAAGATGATTATCTAACCTTATTTGAAAAAGAACTGAGAAATGAAGCCAATTACACATCGTGTGTAATGACACAGGAAGAAGTGGTAAAGGTACAATATTCAGAACTAAGAAATGCGACTAATCCTGCTATACAATGAACAACAAAAGGAGACATAACATATGCAATTCAAAGAACAAAGAAAGGAGATTTGTCCTGCAAGATTATGAAATATGAGAGGCGTTCCAATCATAGCATCTCTTACATTTGGAAAAGATATGAGATCAAATTTCACAAGGTAAGAACATAAATATGTTTTAATAAGAATGTATTAAGAACCATGCGCTGGACCTATTCCTTGAAGATTTAGAACTAATACATCATCTAATGGCATTCGCAAAAGAATAGAGAAATGAGGCCGATCAAACTTGCTTTACGAGTAAGGAAGAAGTTGCGATCGTTCGATATTGAGAGCTAAGAAATTTTCTAACGTTCTATGTTATGAATCGCAAAAGGAGAACACATGATAAAATATTGGGGAGATAATTAAGAAACTAGAAAGGTGATCTAATCGACATACATATTGAAAAGATAAGAAAATCTAATAACGGATGATAAGTCCTAATACGTGACTTAGTTAGACTATATTGAGAACCATGTGTGGGACCTGTGCACAAAAGATTTAGATCAAATGAATGATCTAATCGCATTCGAAAGAGAACGGAGGCAACTGTATTACCTTATTAACTAAGGAAGAAGTGTAATGATTTGTTCTCATAATTAGATCTTAAGATATTGAGAACTAAGAAAGTCGACTAATCGTAACATATTGTGAGTCGCAAAAGGAGATACAATCAAACAAGGTTGAGAACAAATAAAGGAGAAGTAGTCGTACTAGATTTAAAAAGAACCAAGAGCGGGTCGTATTCATAAAAGATTTATAATTAAGAGATTATCTAATCGTATAAGAAAAGAACTGAGAAATGAGGACTATTAATTATGCCTGCACAATGACTAAGGAAGAAATCGTAATAGTACGATACAGAGAAGAAAGAAAGGGTCAAATCGTACCATATTATGACACAGTAAAGGAGATCTAATCCTACAGGATTAAGAACTAACAAAGTGGATCGAGTCATATCAGATTAAGAAATAGAACAGGAATTCTTACAAAAGTAAATCTTGTAACTCGAGATAAGAACTTAAAATGCGATTTGATTTGGCCAAATTAAGAACCACGAGTGATAACTATGCATAAAAGAATAAGAACTAAAATATAATATGATGGATTGGTTTGAAGAAATAAGTGAGAAATGAGGCCTACTATACGTGCTTAATCACAGTGGAAGGAGTTGTACTCGTATGATATTGAGAACTAAGAATGGGGACAAATCGTACAAGATTAAATACTAATAACTGGGATCAAGTCGCATAAGATTATGAAACAAGAGAGGAGTTCTCAGCAAAGAACATGTAGAAACGTAATAAGTTCCAACAACTCACGCTAACAACGTAAAATGTGATTTAATTATCCTAGATTAAGAACCAAGAATCAGTTCAAATTGAAAAAGAGTTTGAACAAAAGATGATTATCTAACCTTATTTGAAAAAGAACTGAGGAATGAAGCCAATTATACACCTTGTGTAATGACACAGGAAGAAGTGATAATCGTACAATATTGAGAACTAAGAAATTCGACTAACCCTGCTATACAATGAACAACATGTGTAGGAGACATTTTCTATGCAATTCACAGAACAAAGAAAGGAGATTAGTCGTGTAAGATTATGAAATATGCCAGAGAGGAGTTCAAATCATAGCACATTTGGAAAAGATGTGAGATCAAATTTCACAAGTTAAGAACATAAATATGTTTTAAAAAGAATGGATTAAGAACCATGCGCTGGACCTATTCCTTGAAGATTTAGAACTAATACATCATCAAATAGCATTTGCAAAAGAATAGAGAAAGGAGGCCGATCAAACTTGTTTTACGAGTAAGGAAGAAGTTGCGATCGTTGGATATTGAGAGCCAAGAAATTCACTAACTGTTCTATGTTATGAATTGCAAAAGGAGAACACATGATAAAATATTAGGGAAATAATTAAGAAACTAGAAAGGTTTCTAATCGAATTACATGTTGAAAAAGTAAGAATATCTAATAACGGATGATAAGCCCCTAATACGTGACTTAGTTAGACTAGATTGAAATCCATGTGTGGGTCCTGCACAATAGATTTAGGCCAAATGAATGAGCTAATCGCATTCGAAAGAGAACGGAGGCAACTATATTAGCTTAATATAATAACTAGGGAAGAAGTGTAATCGTAAGATATTGAGAACTAAGAAAGTCGACTAATCCTAACATATTGTGAGTCACAAAAGGAGATACAATCAAACAAGGTTGAGAACTAATAAAGGAGAAGTAGTCGTATTACATTTAAAAAGAACCAAGAGCGGGTCGTATTCATTAAAGATTTATGATTAAAATATTATCTAATCGTATAAGAAAAAGAACAGAGAAATGAGGCCTATTAATTATGCCTGCACAATGATTAAGGAAGAAATCATAATAGTACGATATTGAGAAGAAAGAAAGGGTCTAATCGTACCATATTATAACACAGTAAAGGAGATCTAATCGTACAGGATTAAGAACTAACATAGTAGTTCGAGTCATATCAGATTAAGAAATAGAACAGGAGTTCTTACAAATGTAAATCTCGTAACTCAAGTTAAGAACTTAAAATACGATTTGATTTGGCCAAATTAAGACCCACGAGTGATAACTATGCATAAAGAATAAGAGACTAAAATATAATATGATGGTTTGGAAGAAATAAGTGAGAAATGAGGCCAACTATACGTGCTTAATCACAGTGGAAGGAGTTGTACTCGTATGATATTGAGAACTAAGAATGGTGACAAATCGTACAAGATTAAATACTAATAACTGGGATCAAGTCGCATAAGATTATGAAACAAGAGGGAGTTCCCAGCAAAGAACATGTAGAAACGTAATAAGTTCCAACAACTGGTGATAACAACTTAAAATGTGATTTAATTATCCTAGATTAAGAACCAAGAATCAGTTCAAATTGAAAAAGAGTTTGAACAAAAGATGATTATCTAACCTTATTTGAAAAAGAACTGAGGAATGAAGCCAATTACACACCTTGTGTAATGACACAGGAAGAAGTGATAATCGTACAATATTGAGAACTAAGAAATGCGACTAATCGTGCTATACAATGAACAACAAAAGGAGACATAACATATGCAATTGACAGAACAAAGAAAGGAGATTAGTCGATTCTGTAAGATTATGAAATATGAGAGGAGTTCAAATCATAGCACATTTGGAAAAGATGTGAGATCAAATTTCACAAGTTAAGAACATAAATATGTTTTAAAAAGAATGGATTAAGAACCATGCGCTGGACCTATTCCTTGAAGATTTAGAACTAATACATCATCAAATAGCATTTGCAAAAGAATAGAGAAAGGAGGCCGATCAAACTTGTTTTACGAGTAAGGAAGAAGTTGCGATCGTTGGATATTGAGAGCCAAGAAATTCACTAACTGTTCTATGTTATGAATTGCAAAAGGAGAACACATGATAAAATATTAGGGAAATAATTAAGAAACTAGAAAGGTGATCTAATCGACATACATGTTGAAAAAGTAAGAATATCTAATAACGGATGATAAGCCCCTAATACGTGACTTAGTTAGACTAGATTGAAATCCATGTGTGGGTCCTGTGCACAATAGATTTAGGCCAAATGAATGAGCTAATCGCATTCGAAAGAGAACAGAGGAGGCAACTATATTAGCTTAATAACTAGGGAAGAAGTGTAATCGTAAGATATTGAGAACTAAGAAAGTCGACTAATCCTAACATATTGTGAGTCACAAAAGGAGATACAATCAAACAAGGTTGAGAACTAATAAAGGAGAAGTAGTCGTATTACATTTAAAAAGAACCAAGAGCGGGTCGTATTCATTAAAGATTTATGATTAAAATATTATCTAATCGTATAAGAAAAAGAACAGAGAAATGAGGCCTATTAATTATGCCTGCACAATGATTAAGGAAGAAATCATAATAGTACGATATTGAGAAGAAAGAAAGTAGCTAATATAGTTACTCCGTTCTCTTATAACACATGCGATTAGCTAATCGTACAGGATTAAGAACTAACATAGTAGTTCGAGTCATATCAGATTAAGAAATAGAACAGGAGTTCTTACAAATGTAAATCTCGTAACTCAAGTTAAGAACTTAAAATACGATTTGATTTGGCCAAATTAAGACCCACGAGTGATATCGTTATACTATGCATAAAGAATAAGAACTAAAATATAATATGATGGTTTGGAAGAAATAAGTGAGAAATGAGGCCAACTATACGTGCTTAATCACAGTGGAAGGAGTTGTACTCGTATGATATTGAGAACTAAGAATGGTGACAAATCGTACAAGATTAAATACTAATAACTGGGATCAAGTCGCATAAGATTATGAAACAAGAGGGAGTTCCCAGCAAAGAACATGTAGAAACGTAATAAGTTCCAACAACTGGTGATAACAACTTAAAATGTGATTTAATTATCCTAGATTAAGAACCAAGAATCAGTTCAAATTGAAAAAGAGTTTGAACAAAAGATGATTATCTAACCTTATTTGAAAAAGAACTGAGGAATGAAGCCAATTACACACCTTGTGTCCTTACTCGTAAAGCAAGTTTAATCGTACAATATTGAGAACTAAGAAATGCGACTAATCGTGCTATACAATGAACAACAAAAGGAGACATAACATATGCAATTGACAGAACAAAGAAAGGAGATTAGTCGTGTAAGATTATGAAATATGAGAGGACTTCAAATCATCGCACATTTGCAAAAGATCTGAGATCAAATTTCACAAGTTATTAACATAAATATGTTTTAAAAAGAATGGATTAAGAACCATGCGTTGGACCTATTCCTTGAAGATTTAGAACTAATACATCATCAAATAGCATTTGCAAAAGAATAGAGAAATGAGGCCGATCAAACTTGCTTTACGAGTAAGGAAGAAGTTGCGATCGTTCGATATTGAGAGCTAAGAAATTGTCTAACTGTTCTATGTTATGAATCGCAAAAGGAGAACACATGATAAAATATTAGGGAGATAATTAAGAAACTAGAAAGGTTATCTAATCGACATACGTGTTGAAAAGATAAGAATATCTAATAACGGATGATAAGCCCCTAATACGTGACTTAGTTAGACTAGATTGAGAACCATGTGTGGGTCCTGTGCACAATAGATTTAGGTCAAATGAATGAGCTAATCGCATTCGAAAGAGAACGAAGGCAACTATATTAGCTTAATAACTAAGGAAGAAGTGTAATCGTATGATATTGATAACTATGAAAGTCGACTAATCGTAATATATTGTGAGTCGTAAAAGGAGATACAATCAAACAAGATTGAGAACTAATAAAGGAGAAGTAGTCGTATTATAGTTAAAAAGAACCAGGAGCGGGTCGTATTCATTAAAGATTTACAATTAAGAGATTATCTAATCGTAAAAGAAAAAGAACTGAGAAATGAGGCCTATTAATTATGCCTGCACAATGATTAAGGGTGAAATCATAGTAGTAGTATATTGAGAAGAAAGAAAGGGTCTAATCGTACCATATTATGACACAGTAAAGGAGATCTAACCGTACAGGATTAAGAACTAACAAAGTAGATCGAGTCATATCAGATTAAGAAATAGAACAGGAGTTCTTACAAAAGTAAATCTCGTAACTCAAGATAAGAACTTGAAATGCTATTTGATTTGGCCAAATCCATTAAGAACCACGAGTGATAACTATGCATAAAAGAATAAGAACTAAAATATAATATGATAGTTTTTAAGAAATAAGTGAGAAATGAGGCCAACTATACGTGCTTAATCACAGTAGAAGGAGTTGTATTCGTACGATATTGAGAACTAAGAAAGGGGACAAATCGTACAAGATTAAATAATAATAACTGGAATCAAGTCACATAAGATTATGACACAAGAAAGGAGTTCTCAGCAAAGTACATGTAGAAACGTAATAAGTTCCAACAACTCATGATAACAACATAAAATGTGATTTAATTATCCTAGATTAAGAACCAAGAATCAGTTCAAATTGAAAAAGAGTTTGAACAAAAGATGATTATCTAGTTTTTTTTTCCTTGAATCTTTGCAATGGCCGAGGGTGATGCCCTCCAGCCTATTGCTGGGGGGCAAGCTAAATCATTTGCACAAGCTTTA
This sequence comes from Cinchona pubescens, assembly GCA_025175665.1. Lineage (NCBI taxonomy): Eukaryota > Viridiplantae > Streptophyta > Magnoliopsida > Gentianales > Rubiaceae > Cinchona > Cinchona pubescens. The sequence continues at coordinate 5,078,530 of JANKKI010000232.1, forward strand.
TTGGGTAAAACAATCGACGCACAACCAGAACAACCTCTGAAAAAGCTTCAATCCTACAAGGGTCAAGAGCCGGCAGTCTTCTTCTCCGATGATGAAATTCAAAAGCTGGCTGCTCCATTTAAACACACTTTGGTTGGTCATTTCCCGCGAGGCAAGCCTAACATGGAATTACTCCGCAAAAGTTTCCACACTATTGGTTTCAAAGGTAACTTCACAGTACGAATGGAAGAGGCAGAAAATCAGCTATGAAAATTTGCCAAGTTACTGTACAAATTGTCACAAAATTGGTCATGCATCATTGGATTGTAGAGCGCAACCCCGTCCATCAAACCAGCATCTCCAGCAGCAAACCATCCCAAAAAAATTCCCACAACCCCAGCAAACACAAAAGGCTACCAAAAAATGGACTCCACTTCCTAGTACGGACCCGGGCCCCTAGGGTACAAAGCCACCAAATTCACATCTTCCAACAGCTGCGGAGGAGTTGATCACTCTGGCTGAACCACCACCATCACCACCACGGCTAGAGAGGAGATCCCCGCATCTCTAACCACCCCACCACAAATGGTAGAGGTTCAAACTTGCAAAGAAGGCAATCCCACCAAATTTGGAAATCGTCCAAACAACCTCCCAAAACAATGGACGGTAATAATTCACCAATCAAACGCCCAAAAGGTGGGCAGAACAGATGTGTATGGATGACTCCTCCATTCCTCATGCAACAATTATGGCTGAACTACCATGCTATTTCTGGAGGCGAATCACCCCATGCACCACATGCACACATGACAACCAAAGAACAGCCGCTAACACAATTGACAAGACCGGTGTGTCAATGTCTCTTATACAAAAGGAAAATAGACGTAAGACGAATTTACAATATGCCAAGGCCTATGCGATCTAGGCTGGCTAAGAAACCTTCCAATCCGCCCCTCTCTCCTCATTGTTAATGGATAGTGTTTTAGCTTGGAATATAAGAGGAATAGGTAATAAACCTTCCATTCGTAGGTTAAAGTTGCTAGTTACACAAAATGTGGTGCATGGGGTTTTTCGCAATCACGAGCTATGGTGGAACTCTTCCTGACATCTAGATACAGGAAGAGACAGCACACAAATTGCAAACTCGTTATCCATGTGAATGATTTGAGCCAGGTGCCTCTTGAGCTTTCATAGTGGTGGTGGTGGTGGCCGCCAGAGTTTAACAATGTTCCTTGCTGATTAAGATAGTGACCAAGGTTGCTTGGTGAATCTTGTGTTTATGCAAAGTGTACTAAGGCTGAAAGACGAGAACTTTGGGAGGCCCTCCGGACTATCCAACCTCACTCTCCATGGCTGGTTGGGGGAGATTTCAATGTCATTTCCAGCTCGGATGAATACAAAGGTGGCAGCTCACTCGATGTTGAAGCCATGACGGAATTTAATGACTGCCTTCAAGATTGTGGTTTGATGGACAGCTTTAATACAGTTCCAAAGGAGCTTATCCGAAATGGTGGAAGCTGGGCCGAAACTCCATTCGAACCACTCTTCGAAATAACTCCAAACTTGTGTTGCCAAAGTACATACCACAATATTATTGTTGAACACCTCAACAATACAGTGCTCGGATCATTCACCTCTCCTGTATCAAGACAGGCACAAATAGTCAACAATGTCCCACACATGGTTCTCAGCGGGATTAATTTTTTCCAACATCTCTTATCGTGTAATGAACCAACGGTGATAGATCACACTTTGTTAGATACTCTTCCCACGATAATCTCCAATGCGGACAATCAACTCTTGCTAGCTGAACTCACCACTAAGGAGTTAAAAGAGGCGGTTTTCTCCCTCAACCCGGATGGAGCAATGGGCATTGATGGATATAATGGTTTTTCTTCTCCTTTTGCTGGGATATTATTCATGGGGATCTTTTCAATGCTGTAGGTGCATTCTTGAAGGGGCAACACTGCCACGTATGTTCACTAGTACCCTCATTACTTTAATCCCAAAGTTGCGAATCCCTCATCTTTTCTGATTTTCACCCATTAGTCTATGTACTTTCTTCAACAAAGTGTGTACAAAGATTTTGGCTACCAGCTTTCCACTATCATGCCCAAACTTATTTCCGAACAAGGTGCTTATGTCCTGTAGAGAAATTGCAGATAATATTCTTCTAGCCCAAGAGATGGTGGAGTTCTTAAACAGAAAACAAGAGGTGGTAATTTGATCATCAAGTTGGACCTCGCAAAAGCTTTTGATAGACTATCTTGGTCTTTTTTATATGCAATTCTAAGGAGGTTTGGTTACACTGAAAATTGGATCTCCTTAGTGAAGAAAAGTCTGGAATATTGTTGGTTTTCTATTCTCATTAATGGGGTGCCAAAAGGTTTCTTTAAATCTGCAAGAGGAGTTCGGCAATCTCCTCTTTCCCTCCTAATTTTCTTAATTATGATGGAGCCTTTCTCCCGTGGTTTGAAGGATCAATTTCGCATTGGGAAAATTTCTGAGTTTGCTCTTCCGAGGTCATGCCCTACCATCTCTCACTTGGCTTATGCGGATGATGTAGTAATCTTTACAAGGCAGCTCCACGTTTGTTGTGTCCGCTATTGACTGGGTCAACACATCTGCAGCATGTGTGGAAGAGAAAGCCTGTCTCTTATACACCTCTAGACTCTGTGTATTTGTGGCAGAAGATCTGTTGTGCATGGTTTCAGCAAGAAATTATGGTGGAAGTTTCGAAAAGGCCATTCCTTATGGAGTTCCTTCCTCCATGGACGATATTTAAACCGCTGCCTTCAGTCCTTGTGTAGCTCAAGAAGCACCTGGAGACTCATTTACATGGAAACGAATGCTGCGTGTTCGTGATTCGGCAGAGCAAAATATGTTTTTCTCACCCGGAATGCCAACTCCTCATTCTGGTTTGATGCATGGATTGATCACGGGCCGCTATTTAACATGGTGGAACATGTTTATGATAGCCACCTTCAAAGAGAGACAGGTTGATCACCCTGGCAGAACCACCACCACCACCACCACGGCTGCAAGATAAAGTCCCCGCATCTCTAACCACCGCCATTACCATCTAAATGCCGCTTTTGTAACAATACTTCTGAGTCGTCCAGGTGGAGGAAGGAACTCCATAAGGATGAAGCTGTCTCTTATACAATCTAGATGTGTACAAGAATGGAGTTTCGGCCCAGCTTCCACCATTTCGGATAAGCTCAACTCATGGTGGTGGGCTGCACATGATCATTCTACCACAATGGGGGCAATACACAAAATCCCTCCATGCATTGTTTGCTGGTTCATTTGGAAGTCTAGGAATAATGCTACTTATCAAGGGACATACACATCTAGCACTAATCATTGTAGACATGTATGTGCATTTGAAGTCAATTTCCTCAATATTTCCGTTTCCAAAGGTAATTGCTGCAGATGAATTGCAGCAAGGAATTCATCTGTCTCTTATACACATCTAGATGTTTGCAACCTTAAGAATACTTGCATTAAATGGAACTGTCCTCCTTGTGGTGTTTTCAAGTTGAATGTGGATGGGGCTTCAAAAGGTAACCCGGAGTTACACCTTGTAGATGGCCTAAAAATGTGTTTCTCTCTACACCTATGGGCTGTCTCTTGGAGGTAGAAATGGACTCTCTAATTATCGTTAATATCATAAAAGGACTGTCCGCGCCACCATGGAGCATTGACCATGAACTCCAGCTCATCAAACGGCTCATAGAAGGCAGAACTATTTCATTCTCACATGTATTCAGGGAAACAAATCAAGTAGCTGATAGGTTAGCAAATGAGGGCATTGTTACGCCCACGTATGTTGAATATGATCCGGATACCATTCCCTCCCATGTGAAAGGTTTGGTTATCTCGGATGCCAAGGGACTTCCCTACATTCGCCATTGTAAATCTTGAGCTTTTTCTAATAAATCTGCACCTTTTTGGGTGACTGCATAAAAAAAAAACCTTATTTGAAAAAGAACCACAGAGAAATGAAGCCAATTACACACCTTGTGTATTGACACAGGAAGAATTGATAATCGTACAATATTGAGAACTAAGAAATGCGACTAATCGTGCTATACAATCAACAACAAAAGGAGACATAATATATGCAATTGACAGAACAAAGAAAGGAGATTAGTCGTTAAGATAATGAAATATGAGAGGAGTTCAAATCATAGCACATTTGGCAAAGATATGAGATCAAATTTCACAAGTTAAGAACATAAATAGGTTTTAAAAAGAATGGATTAAGAACCATGCGCTGGACCTATTCCTCTAAGATTTAGAACTAATACATCATCAAATTGCATTTGCAAAAGAATAGAGAAATGAGGCCGATCAAACTTGCTTTACAAGTAAGAAAGAAGTTGCGATCGTTCGATATTGAGAGCCAAGAAATTGAGTAACTGTTCTATGTTATGAATCGCAAAAGGAGAACAAATGATAAAATATTAGGGAAATAATTAAGAGACTAGAAATGTAGATGATGATCTAATCGACATGCATGTTGAAAAAATAAGAATATCTAATAACGGATGATAAGCCCCTAATACGTGACTTAGTTAGACTAGATTGAGAACCATGTGTGGGTCCTGTGCACAATAGATTTAGGTCAAATGAATGATCTAATCGCATTCGAAAGAGAACGGAGGCAACTGTATTAGCTTAATAACTAGGGAAGAAGTGTAATCGTAAGATATTGAGAACTAAGAAAGTCGACTAATCGTAACATATTGTGTGTCGCAAAAGGAGATACAATCAAACAAGGTTGAGAACAAATAAAGGAGAAGTAGTCGTACTAGATTTAAAAAGAACCAAGAGCGGGTCGTATTCATAAAAGATTTATAATTAAGAGATTATCTAATCGTATAAGAAAAAGAACTGAGAAATGAGGCCTATTAATTATGCCTGCACAATGATTAAGGAAGAAATCGTAATAGTACGATACTGAGAAGAAAGAAAGGGTCAAATCGTACCATATTATAACACAGTAAAGGAGATCTAATCGTACAGGATTAAGAACTAACAAAGTAGTTCGAGCCATATCAGATTAAGAAATAGAACAGGAGTTCTTACAAAAGTAAATCTCGTAACTCAAGATAAGAACTTAAAATACGATTTGATTTGGCCAAATTTAGAACCACGAGTGTTAACTATGCATAAAAGAATAAGAACAAAAATATAATATGATGGGTTTGAAGAAATAAGTGAGAAATGAGGCCAACTATACGTGCTTAATCACAGTGGAAGGAGTTGTACTCGTACGATATTGAGAACTAAGAATGGGGACAAATCGTACAAGATTAAATACTAATAACTGGGATCAAGTCGCATAAGATTATGAAATAAGAGAGGAATTCTCAGCAAAGTACATGTCGAAACGTAATAAGTTCCCACTACTCATGATAACAACGTAAAATGTGATTTAATTATCCAAGATTAAGAACCAAGAATCAATTCAAACTGAAAAAGAGTTTGAACAAAAGATGAGTGTCATTATCTAACCTTATTTGAAAAAGAACTGAGAAATGAAACCAATTACAGACCTTCTGTAATGACACAGGGCGTAGTGATAATCGTACAATATTGAGAACTAAGAAATGCGACTAATCGTGCTATACAATGAACAACAAAAGAAGACATAAGATATAAAATTGACAGAACAAAGAAAGGAGATTAGTCGTATAAGATTATGAAATATGAGAGGAGTTCAAATCATAGCATATTTGGAAAAGATATGAGACCAAATTTCACAAGTTAAGAACATAAATATGTTTTAAAAAGAATGGATTAAGAACCATGCGCTGGACCTATTCCTCTAAGATTTAGAACTAATACATCATCAAATAGCATTTGCAAAAGAATAGAGAAATGAGGCCGATCAAACTTGCTATACGAGTAAAGAAGAAGTTGCGATCGTTCGATATTGAGAGCCAAGAAATTGACTAACTGTTCTATGTTATGAATCGCAAAAGGAGAACACATAATAAAATATTACGCCAAGAAATAATTAAGACACTTGAAAGGTGATCTCATCGACATACATGTTGAAAAAATAAGAATATCTAACAACGGATGATAAGCCCCTAATACGTGACTTAGTTAGGCTAGATTGAGAACCATGTGTGAGTCCTGTGCACAATAGATTTAGGTCAAATGAATGATCTAATCGCATTCGAAAGAGAACGGAGGCAACTATATTAGCTTAATAACTAAGGAAGAAGTGTAATCGTAAGATATTGAGAACTAAGAAAGTCGACTGATCGTAACATATTGCGAGTCGCAAAAGGAGATAAAATCAAACAAGGTTGAGAACTAATAAACGAGAAGTAGTCGTATTATTTTTAAAAAGAACCAAGAGCGGGTCGTATTCATTAAAGATTATTGATTAAAATATTATTTAATCGTATAGAAAAAGAACTGAGAAATAAGGCCTATTAATTATGCCTGCACAATGATTAAGGAAGAAATCGTAATAGTACGATATTGAGAAGAAAGAAAGGGTCTATTAATCGTACCGTATTATAACACAGTAAAGGAGATCTAATCGTACAGGATTATGAACTAACAAAGTAGTTCGAGTCATATCAGATAAAGAAATAGAACAGGAGTTCTTACAAAAGTAAATCTCGTAACTCAAGATAAGAACTTAAAATACGATTTGATTTCACCAAATTAAGAACCACGAGTGATAACTATGCATAAAAGAATAAGAAGTAAAATATAATATGATGGGTTTGAAGAAATAAGTGAGAAATGAGGCCAACTATACGTGCTTAATCACAGTGGAAGGAGTTGTACTCGTACGATATTGAGAACTAAGAAAGGGGACAAATCGTACAAGATTAAATACTAATAATTGGGATCAAGTCGCATAAGATTAAGAAACAAGAAAGGAGTTCTCAACAAAGTACATGTAGAAACATAATAAGTTCTAATAACTCATGATAACAACGTAAAATGTGATTTAATTATGCTAGATTAAGAACCCAGATTCAGTTCAAATTGAAAAAGACATTTGAACAAAAGATAATTATCTAACCTTTTTTAAAAAATAACTCAGAAATGAAGCCAATTACACCTTGTATAATGACAAAGGAAGAAGTGATTATCGTATAATATTGAGAACTGAGAAATGCCACTGATCGAGCTATACAGTGAACAACAAAAGGAGGCATAACATATTCAATTTAGAACAAAGAAAGGAGATTAGTCGTGTAAGATTATGAGATATGAGAGGAGTTCCAATCATACCACATTTGGAAAAGATACGAGATCAAATTTCACAAGGTAAGAACATAATTATGTTTTAATAAGAATGGATTAAGAACCATGCCGCTGGACCTATCCGTTGAAGATTTAGAACTAATACATCATCTAATAGCATTTGCAAAAGAATAGAGAAATGAGGCCAATGAAACTTGCTTTACGAGTAAGGAAGAAGTTCCGATCGTTCGATATTGAGACCCAAGAAATTGACTAACTGTTCTATGAATCGCAAAAGGAGAACACATGATAAAGATATTAGGGAGATAATTAAGAAACTAGAAAGGTGATCTAATCGACATACGTGTTGAAAGGATAAGAATATCTAATAACGGATGATAAGACCCTAATACGTGACTTAATTAGACTAGATTGAGAACCATGTGTGGGACCCGTGCATAGAAGATTTAGATCAAATGAATGATCTAATCGCATTCTAAAGAGAACAGAGGCTACAGTATTCGTTTAATAACTAAGGCAAAAGTGTAATCGTAAGATATTGAGAACTAAGAAAGTTGACTAATCGTAATATATTGTGAGTCACAAAAGAAGATACAACAATCAAACAAGATTGAGAACTAATAAAGGAGAAGTAGTCGCATTAGATTTCAAAAGAACCATGAGCGGGTCCGTATTCATTAAAGCTTTATAATTAAGAGATTATCTAATCGTATAAGAAAAAGAACTAAGAAATTAGGCCTATTAATTATGCCTGCACAATGATTAAGGAAGAAATCGTAATAGTACGATAATGAGAAGAAAGAAAGGGTCTAATCGTACTATATTATGACACAGTAAAAGAGAGATCTAATCGTACAGGATTGAGTTCTAAGAAAGTAGATCGAGTCATATCAGATTAAGAAATAGAACTGGAGTTCTTATAAAAGTAAATCTCGTAACTCAAGATAAGAACTTAAAATGCGATTTGATTTTGCCAAATTAAGAACCATGAGTGATAACTATGCGTAAAAGAATAAGAACTAAAATATAATATGTTGGTTTCAAAGAAATAAGTGAGAAATGAGGCCAAGTACACATGATTAATCACAGTGGAAGGAGTTGTACTCGTACGATATTGAGAACAAAGACAGGGGACAAATCGTACAAGATTAAATAGTAATAACTGGGATCAAATCGCATAAGATTAAGAAACAAGAAAGGAGTTCTCAACAAAGTACATATAGAAACATAATAAGTTCTAATAACTCATGATAACAACGTAAAATGTGATTTAATTATGCTAGATTAAGAACCAAGATTCAGCATTCAAATTGAAAAAGACTTTGAACAAAAGATAATTATCTAACCTTTTTTAAAAAATAACTCAGAAATGAAGCCAAGTACACCTTGTATAATGACAAAGGAAGAAGTGATTATCCTATAATATTGAGAATAGAGAAATGCGACTGATCGAGCTACACAGTGAACAACAAAAGGAGACATAACATATGCAATTCAGAAGAAAGAAAGGAGATTACTCGTGTAAGATTATGAAATATGAGAGGAGTTCCAATCATAGCACATTTGGAAAAGATACGAGATCAAATTTCACAAGGTACGAACATAAATATGTTTTAATAAGAATGGATTAAGAACCTTGCGACTGGACCTATTGCTTGAAGATTTAGAACTAATACATCATCTAATAGCATTTGGAAAAGAATTGAGAAATGAGGCCAATGAAACTTGCTTTACGAGTAAGGAAGAAGTTGCGATCGTTCGATATTGAGACCCAAGAAATTGACTAACTGTTCTATGAATCGCTAAAGGACAGAGAACACATGATAAAATATTAGGGAGATAATTAAGAAACTAGAAAGGTGATCTAATCGACATACGTGTTGAAAGGATAAGAATATCTAATAACGGATGATAAGACCCTAATACGTGACTTAGTTAGACTAGATTGAAAACCATGTGTGGGACCCGTACACAGAAGATTTAGATCAAATGAATGATCTAATCTCATTCGAAAGAGAACGGAGGCAACAGAATTAGTTTAATAACTAAAGAAGAAGTGTAATCGTTAGATATTGAGAACTAAGAATGTCGACTAATCGTAATATATTGTGAGTCGCAAAAGAAGATACAACAATCAAACAAGATTGAGAACTAATAAAGGAGAAGTAGTCGCATTAGATTTCAAAAGAACCAAGAGCAGGTCCGTATTCATTAAAGATTTATAATTAAGAGATTATCTAATCGTATAAGAAAAAGAACTAAGAAATTAGGCCTATTAATTATGCCTGGACAATGATTAAGGAAGAAATCGTAATATAGTACGATATTGAGAAGAAAGAAAGGGTCAAATCGTACTATATTATGACACAGTAAAGGAGAGATCTAATCGTACAGGATTAAGAACTTACAAAGTAGATCGAGTCATATCAGTCATAAGAAATAGAACAGGAGTTCTTATAAAAGTAAATCTCGTAACTCAAGATAAGAACTTAAAATGCGATTTGATTTGGCCAAATTAAGAACCATGAGTGATAACTATGCGTAAAAGAATAAGAACTAAAATATAATATGATGGTTTCGAAGAAATAAGTGAGAAATGAGGCCAAGTACACATGATTAATCACAGTGGAAGGAGTTGTACTCGTACGATATTGAGAACTAAGAAAGGGGACAAATCGTACAAGATTAAATACTAATAATTGGGATCAAGTCGCATAAGATTAAGAAACAAGAAAGGAGTTCTCAACAAAGTACGTGTAGAAACATAATAAGTTCTAATTAAGTCATGATAACAACGTAAAATGTGATTTAATTTTGCTAGATTAAGAACCATATTCAGTTTTAATTGAAAAAGACTTTGTTTCTTAGATAATTATCTAACCTTTTTTAAAAAATAACTCTCCTTTGAAGCCAATTACACCTTGTATAATGACAAAGGAAGAAGTGATTATCGTACAATATTGAGAAACTGAGAAATGCGACTGATCGAGCTATACAGTGAACAACAAAAGGAGGCATAACATATGCAATTTAGAACAAAGAAAGGAGATTAGTCGTGTAAGATTATGAGATATGAGAGGAGTTCCAATCATACCACATTTGGAAAAGATACGAGATCAAATTTCACAAGGTAAGAACATAATTATGTTTTAATAAGAATGGATTAAGAACCATGCGGCTGGACCTATCCGTTGAAGATTTAGAACTAATACATCATCTAATAGCATTTGGAAAAGAATTGAGATATGAGGCCAATCAAACTTGCTTTACGAGTAAGGAAGAAGTTGCGATCGTTCGATATTGAGACCCAAGAAATTGACTAACTGTTCTATCTCGAATCGCAAAAGGAGAACACATGATAAAATATTAGGGAGATAATTAAGAAACTAGAAAGGTGATCTAATCGACATACGTGTTGAAAGGATAAGAATATCTAATAACGGATGATAAGACCCTAATACGTGACTTAATTAGACTAGATTGAGAACCATGTGTGGGACCCGTGCACAGAAGATTTAGATCAAATGAATGACCTAATCGCATTCGAAAGAGAACGGAGGCTACAGTATTAGTTTAATAACTAAGAAAGAAGTGTAATCGTAAGATATTGAGAACTAAGAAAGTCGACTAATCGTAATATATTGTGAGTAGCAAAAGAAGATACAACAATCAAACAAGATTGAGAACTAATAAAGGAGAAGTAGTCGCATTAGATTTCAAAAGAACCAAGAGCAAGTCCGTATTCATTAAAGATTTATAATTAAAAGATTATCGAATCGTATAAGAAAAAGAACTAAGAAATTAGGCCTATTAATTATGCCTGGACAATGATTAAGGAGAGAAATCGTAATAGTACGATATTGAGAAGAAAGAAAGGGTCAAATCGTACTATTATGACACAGTAAAGGAGAGATCTAATCGTACAGGATTGAGAACTAACAAAGTAGATCGAGTCATATCTGATTAAGAAATAGAACAGGAGTTCTTATAAAAGTAAATCTCGTAACTCAAGATAAGAACTTAAAATGCGATTTGATTTTGGCAAATTAAGAACCATGAGTGATAACTATGCGTAAAAGAATAAAAACTAAAATATAATATGATGGTTTCAAAGAAATAAGTGAGAAATCAGGCCAAGTACACATGATTAATCACAGTGGAAGGAGTTGTACTCGTACGATATTGAGAACTAAGAAAGGGGACAAATCGTACAAGATTAAATACTAATAATTGGGATCAAGTCGCATAAGATTAAGAAACAAGAAAGGAGTTCTCAACAAAGTACGTGTAGAAACATAAAAAGTTCTAATAACTCATGATAACAACGTAAAATGTGATCCTTAATTTTGCTAGATTAAGAACCAAGATTCAGTTCAAATTGAAAAAAACTTTGAACAAAAGATAATTATCTAACCTTTTTTAAAAAATAACTCAGAAATGAAGCCAATTACACCTTGTATAATGACAAAGGAAGAAGTGATTATCGTACAATATTGAGAAACTGAGAAATGCGACTGATCGAGCTATACAGTGAACAACAAAAGGAGGCATAACATATGCAATTTAGAACAAAGAAAGGAGATTAGTCGTGTAAGATTATGAGATATGAGAGGAGTTCCAATCATACCACATTTGGAAAAGATACGAGATCAAATTTCACAAGGTAAGAACATAATTATGTTTTAATAAGAATGGATTAAGAACCATGCGGCTGGACCTATCCGTTGAAGATTTAGAACTAATGCATCATCTAATAGCATTTGGAAAAGAATTGAGAAATGAGGCCAATGAAACTTGCTTTACGAGTAAGGAAGAAGTTGCAATCGTTCGATATTGAGACCCTCTTTATGAAAAAATTGACTAACTGTTCTATGAATCGTAAAAGGAGAACACATGATAAAATATTAGGGAGATAATTAAGAAACAAGAAGTTGATCTAATCGATATACGTGTTGAAAGGATAAGAATATCTAATAACGGATGATAAGACCCTAATACGTGACTTAATTAGACTAGATTGAGAACCATGTGTGGGACCTGTGCACAGAAGATTTAGATCAAATGAATGATCTAATCGCATTCTAAAGAGAACGGAGGCTACAATATTAGTTTAATAACTAAGGAAGAAGTGTAATCGTAAGATATTGAGAACTAAGAAAGTCGACTAATCGTAATATATTGTGAGTCGCAAAAGAAGATACAACAATCAAACAAGATTGAGAACTAATAAAGGAGAAGTAGTCGCATTAGATTTCAAAAGAACCTAGAGCGGGTCCATATTCATTAAAGATTTATAATTAATAGATTATCTAATCGTATATGAAAAAGAACTAAGAAATTATGCCTATTAATAATCTGATATGCCTGCACAATGATTAAAGAAGAAATCGTAATAGTACGATATTGAGAAGAAAGAAAGGGTCTAATCGTACTATATTATGACATAGTAAATGAGAGATCTAATCGTACAGGATTGAGAACTAACAAAGTAGATCGAGTCATATCATCTTAAGAATTAGAACTGAAGTTCTTATAAAAGTAAATCTCGTAACTCAAGATAAGAACATAAAATGGGATTTGATTTGGCCAAATTAAAAACCATGAGTGATAACTATGCATACATGAATAAGAACTAAAATATAATATGATGGTTTCGAAGAAATAAGTTTGAAATGAGGCCAAGTACACGTGCTTAATCACAGTGGAAGGATTTGTAGTCGTACGATATTGAGAACAAAGAAAGGGGACAAATCGTACAAGATTAAATACTAATAACTAGGATCAAGTCGCATAAGATTAAGAAACAAGAAAGGAGTTCTCAACAAAGTTCATGTAGGAACATAATAAGTTCTAATAACTCATCAGATTGACAAAAACGTAAAATGTGATTTAATTATGCTAGATTAAGAACCAAGAATCAGTTCAAATTTCACAAGGTACGAACATAAATATGTTTTAATAAGAATGGATTAAGAAAATTGCGGCTGGACCTATAGCTTGAAGATTTAGAACTAATACATCATCTAATAGCATTTGCAAAAGAATAGAGAAATGAGGCCAATCAAACTTTCTTTACGAGTAAGGAAGAAGTTGCGATCGTTCGATATTGAGACCCAAGAAATTGACTAACTGTTCTATGAATCGCAAAAGGAGAACATTTGATAAAATATTAGGGAGATAATTAAGTAACTAGAAAGGTGATCTAATCAACATACGTGTTGAAAAGATAAGAATATCTAATAAGGGATGATAAGCCCCTAATACGTGACTTAGTTAGACTAGCTTGAGAACCATGTGTGGGACCTGTGCACAGAAGATTTAGATCAAATGAATGATCTAATCGCATTCGAAAGAGAACGGAGGCAACATTCTTTTCATTAGCTTAATAACAAAGGAAGAAGTGTAATCGTAAGATATTGAGAACTAAGAAAGTCGACTAATCGTAATATATTGTGAGTCGCTAAAGGAGATACAACAATCAAACAAGGTTGAGAACTAATAAAGGAGAAGTAGTCGCATTAGATTTCAAAAGAACCAAGAGCGGGTCCGTATTCATTAAAAAATTATAATTAAGAGATTATTTAATCGTACAAAAAAAAGAACTAAGAAATGAGGCCTATTAATTATGCCTGCACAATGATTAAGGAAGAATCGTAATAGTACGATATTGAGAAGAAAGAAAGGGTCTAATCAAACTATATTATGACACAGTAAAGGAGAGATCTAATCGTACAGGATTAAGAACTAACATAGTAGATCGAGTCATATGAGATGAAGAAATAGAACAGGAGTTCTTACATAAGTAAATCTCGTAACTCAAGATAAGAACTCAAAATGCGATTTGATTTGGCCAAATTCAGAACCATGAGTGATAACTTATGCATACAAGAATAAGAACTAAAATATAATATGATGGTTTCGAAGAAATAAGTTTGAAATGAGGCCAAGTACATGTGCTTAATCACAGTGGAAGGAGTTGTACTCGTACGATATTGAGAACTAAGAAAGGGGACAAATCCAACAAGATTAAACACTAATAACTGGGATCAAGTCGCATAAGATTAAGAAAGAAGAATGGAGTAAGCAACAAAGTACTTGTAGAAAGATAATAAGTTCTAATAACTCATGATAACAACGTCAAATGTGATGTAATTATGCTAGATTAAGAACCAGGAATCAGTTCAAATTGAAAAAGACTTTGAACAAAATATGATTATCTAACCATATTTGAAAAAGAACTATGAAATGAAGCCAATTACACCTTGTACAATGACAAAGGAAGAAGTGATAATCGTACAATATTGAGAACTAAGAAATGCGACTACTCGAGCTATACAATTAACAACAAAAGGAGACATAACATATGCAATTCAGAACAAAGACCAAAGGAGATTAGTCATGTAAGATTATGAGATATGCGAGGAGTTCCAACCATAGCATATTTGGAAAAGATACGAGATCAAATTTCACAAGGTAAGAACATAAATATGTTTCAATAAGAAAGAATTAAGAACCATGCGGCTGGACCTATCCTTTGAAGATTTAGAACTAATACATCATCTAATAGCATTTGGAAAACAATTGAGAAATGAGGCAAATCAAACTTGCTTTACGAGTAAGGAAGAAGTTGCGATCGTTCGATATTGAGACCAAGAAATTGACCAACTGATCTATGAATCGCAAAAGGAGAACACATGAAAAAATATTAGGGAAATAATTAAGAACCTAGAAAGGTGATCCAATCGACATATGTGTTGAAAAGATAAGAATATCTAATAACGGATGATAAGCCCCTCATACGTGACTTAGTTATACTAGATTGAGAACCATGTGTGGGACCTGGGCACAGAAGATTTAGATCAAATGAATGATCTAATCGCATTCGAAATCTGTGAACGGAGGCAACCGTATTAGCTTAATAACTAATGAAGAAGTGTAATCGTAAGATATTGAGAACTAAGAAAGTTTACTAATCGTAATATATTGTGAGTCGCAAATGCAGATACAACAATCAAACAAGATTGAGAACTAATAAAGGAGAAGTAGTCGCATTAGATTTCAAAAGAACCAAGAGCGGGTCCGTATTCATTAAAAATTTATAATTAAGAGATTATCTAATCGTATAACAAAAAGAAAACTAAGAAATGAGGCCTATTAATTATGCCTGCACAATGATTAAAGAAGAAATCGTAATAGTACGATATTGAGAAGAAAAAAAGGGTCTAATTGTACTATATTATGACACAGTAAAGGAGAGATCTAATCGTACAGGATTAAGAACTAACAAAGTAGATCGAGTCATATCAGATTAAGAAATACAACAGGAGTTCTTATAAAAGTAAATCTCGTAACTCAGGATAAGAACTTAAAATGCGATTTGATTTGGCCAAATTAAGACGACCATGAGTGATAACTGTGCATAAAAGAATAAGAACAAAAATATAATATGATGGTTTCGAGGAAATAAGGGATAAATGAGGCCAAGTACAAAGGCTTAATCACAGTGGAAGGAGTTGTACTCGTACGATATTGAGAACTAAGAAAGGGGACAAATCGTACAAGATTAAATACTAATAACTGGGATCAAGTCACATAAGATTAAGAAACAAGAAAGGAGTTCTCAACAAAGTACATGTAGAAACATGATAAGTTCTAATAACTCATGATACCAACGTAAAATGTGATTTAATTATACTAGATTAAGAACCATGATTCAGTTCAAATTGAAAAAGACTTTGAACAAAAGATAATTATCTAACCTTTTTTTAAAAATAACTCAGAAATGAAGCCAATTACACCTTGTATAATGACAAAGGAAGAAGTGATTATCGTATAATATTGAGAACTGAGAAATGCCACTGATCGAGCTATACAGTGAACAACAAAAGGAGACATAAAATATGTCAATTTAGAACAAAGAAAGGAGATTAGTCGTGCAAGATTATGAGATATGAGAGGAGTTCCAATCATAGCACATTTGGAAAAGATACGAGATCAAATTTCACAAGGTAAGAACATAATTATGTTTTAATAAGAATGGATTAAGAACCATGCGGCTGGACCTATCCGTTGAAGATTTAGAACTAATACATCATCTAATAGCATTTGCAAAAGAATTGAGAAATGAGGCCAATCAAACTTGCTTTACGAGTAAGGAAAGAAGTTGCGATCGTTCGATATTGAGATCCAAGATATTGACTAACTGTTCTATGAATCGCAAAAGGAGAACACATGATAAAATATTAGGGAGATAATTAAGAAACTAGAAAGGTGATCTAATCGACATACGTGTTGAAAAGATAAGAATATCTAATAACGGATGATAAGTCCCTAATACGTGACTTAGTTAGACTAGATTGAGAACCATGTGTGGGACCTGTGCACAGAAGATTTAGATCAAAAGAATGATAACGATATAATCGCATTTGAAAGAGAACGGATGCAACCGTATTAGCTTAATAACTAAGGAAGAAGTGTAGTCGTAGGATATTTAGAACTAAGAAAGTCGACTAATCGTAATATATTGTGGGTCGCAAAACGAGATACAACAATCAAACAAGATTGAGAACTAATAAACGAGAAGTAGATTTCAAAAGAACCAAGATCGGATCCGTATTCATTAAAGATTTATAATTAAGAGATTATCTAATCGTATAACAAAAAGAACTAAGAAATGAGGCCAATTAATTATGCCTGCACAATGATTAAGGAAGAAATCGTAATTGTTCGATATTGAGAAGAAAGAAAGGGTCTAATCGTACTATATTATGACACAGTAAAGGAGAGATCTAATCGTACAGGATTAAGAACTAACAAAGTAGATCGAGTCATATCAGATTAAGAAATACAACAGGAGTTCTTATAAAAGTAAATCTCGTAACTCAAGATAAGAACTTAAAATGGGATTTGATTTGGCTATAATTAAGAACCATGAGTGATAACTATGCATACAAGAATAATAACTAAAATATAATATGACGGTTTCGAAGAAATAAGTTTGAAATGAGGCCAAGTACACGTGCTTAATCACAGTGGAAGGAGTTGTACTCGTACGATATTGAGAACTAAGAAAGGGGACAAATCGTACAAGATTAAATACTAATAACTGGGATCAAGTCGCATAAAATTAAGAAACAAGAAAGGACTTCTCAACAAAGTACATGTAGAAACATGATAAGTTCTAATAACTCATGATACCAACGTGAAATGTGATTTAATTTTGCTAGATTAAGAACCAAGAATCAGTTCAAATTGAAAAAGACTTTGAACAAAAGATGATTATCTAACCTTATTTTACAAAGAATTGAGAAATGAAGCCAATTACACCTTGTACAATGACAAAGGAAGAAGTGATAATCGTACCATATTGAGAACTAAGAAATGCGACTAATCGAGCTATACAGTGAACAACAAAAGGAGTTAATACATAACATATGCAAATCAGAACAAAGAAAGGAGATTAGTCGTGTAAGATAATGAAATATGAGAGGAGTTCCAGTCATAGCACATTTGGAAAAGATACGAGATCAAATTTCACAAGGTAAGAACAAAAATATGTTTTAATAAGAAAGGATTAAGAACCTTGCGGCTAGACCTATTCCTTGAAGATTTAGAACTAATACATCATCTAATAGCATTTGCAAAAGAATAGAGCATTGAGGACAATCAAACTTGCTTTACGAGTAAGGAAGAAGTTGCGATCGTTCGATATTGAAACCCAAGAAATTGTCTAACTGTTCTATGAATCGCAAAAGGAGAACACATGATAAAATGTTAGGGAGATAATTAAGAAACTAGAAAGGTGATCTAATCGACATACGTGATGAAAAGATAAGAATATCTAATAACGAATGATAAACCCCTAATATGTGACTTAGTTAAACTAGATTGAGAACCAAGTGTGGGACCTGTGCACAGAAGATTTAGATTCTTACAAATGAATGATCCAATCGCATTCGAAAGAGAATGGAGGCAACCGTATTAGCTTAATAACTAAGGAAGAAGTGTAATCGTAAGATATTGAGAACTAAGAAAGTCGACTAATCGTAATATATTGTGAGTCGCAAAAGAAGATACAACAACCAAATAAGATTGATAACAAATAAAGGAGAAGTAGATTTCAAAAGAACCAAGAGCGGGTCCGTATTCATTAAAGATTTATAATTAAAAGATTATCTAATCTTATAAGAAAAAGAACTAAGAAATTAGGCCTATTACTTATGCTTGCACAGTGATTATGGAAGAAATCGTAATAGTACGATATTGAGAAGAAAGAAAGGGTCTAATCGTACTATATTATGACACAGTAAAAGAGATCTAATCGTACAGGATTAAGAACTAACAAAGTAGATCAAGTCATATCAGATTGAGAAAAAGAACAGGAGTTCTTATAAAAGTAAATCTCGTAACTCAAGATAAGAACTTAAATGGCGATTTCTTGTCAGATTTGGCCAAATTAAGAACCATGAGTGACAACTATGCATAAAAGAATAAGAACTAAAATATAATATGATGGTTTTGAAGAAATAAATGTGAAATGAGGCCAAGTATACGTGCGTAATCACAGCGGAAGTAGTTGTACTCGTACGATATTGAGAACTAAGAAAAGGGGACAAATCGTACAAGATTAAATACTAATAACTGGGATCAAGTCGCATAAGATTAAGAAACAAGAAAGGAGTTCTCAACAAAGTACACGTAGAAACATAATAAGTTCTAATAACTCATGATAACAACGTAAAATGTGATTTAATTATGCATGATTAAGAACCAAGAATCAGTTCAAATTGAAAAAGACTTTGAACAAAACATGATTATCTAACCTTAAATGAAAAAGAACTGAGAAATGAAGCAAGTACACCTTGTATAATGACGAATGGAGAAGTGATAGTACAATATTGAGAACTAAGATATGCGACTAATCGAGCAATACAATGAACAACAAATAAAAGGAGATATAACATATGCAATTCAGAATAAAGAAAGGAAATTAGTCATGTAAGATTATGAAATATGAGAGGAGTTCCCATCATAGCACAATTGGAAAAGATAGGAGATCAAATTTCACAAGGTAAGAACCTAAATATATTTTAATAAGAATGGATTAAGAACCATGCGCTGGACCTATTCCTTGAAGATTTAGAACTAATACATCATCTAATAGGATTTGCAAAAGAATAGAGAAATGAGGCCAATCAAACTTGCTTTACGAGTAAGGAAGAAGTTGCGATCGTTCGATATTGAGAGCCATGAAATTGACTAACTGTTCTGTGTTATGAATCGCAAAAGGAGAACACATGATAAAATATTAGGGAGATAATTAATAAACTAGAAAGGAGATTCAATCGACATACATGTTGAAAAGATAAGAATATCTAATAATGGATGATAAGCCCTTAATACGTGACTCAGTTAGACAAGATTGAGAACCATGCGTGGGACCTGTGCACAAACTAGATTTAGATCAAATGAATGATCTAATCGCATTCGAAAGAGAACGGAGGCAACCATATTAGCTTAATAACAGAGGAAGAAGTGTAATCGTAAGATATTGAGAACTAATAAAGTCGACTAATCGTAATATATTGTAAGTCTCAAAAGGAGACACAACAATCAAACAAGATTGAGAACTAATAAAGGAGAAGTAGTCGTACTGGATTTAAAAAGAACCAAGTGCGGGTTGTATTCATTAAATATTTATAATTAAGAGATTATCTAATCGTATAAGAAAAAGAACTGAGAAATGAGGCTTATTAATTACGCCTGCATAATGATTAAGGAAGAAATTGTAATAGTACGATATTGAGAAGAAAGAAAGGGTCTAATCGTACTATATTATGACACAGTAAAGGATATCTAATCGTACAGGATTAAGAACTAACAAAGTATATCGAGTCATATCAGATTAAGAAATAGAACATGAGTTCTTATAAAAGTAAATCTCGTAACTCAAGATTTCTAAGAACTTAAAATACGGATTTGATTTGGGCAAATTAAGAACCATGAGTGATAACTATGCATAAAAGAATAAGAACTAAAATATAATATGATGGTTTTGAAGAAATAAGTGGGAAATGAGGCCAAGTATACGTGCTTAATCACAGTGGAAGAAGTACGATATTGAAAACTAAGAAAAGGAGACAAATCGTACAAGATTAAATACTAATAACTGGGATCAAGTCGCATAAGATTTAGAAACAAGAAAGGAGTTCTCAACAAAGTACATGTAGAAACCTAATAAGTTCTAATAACTCATGATAACAACGTAAAATGTTATTTAATTATGCTAGATTAAGAACCAAGAATCAGTTCAAATTGAAAAAGACTTTGAACAAAAGATGATTATCTAACCTTAAATGAAAAAGAACTGAGAAATGAAGCCAAGTACACCTTGTCTAATGACAAAGGGAGAAGTGATAATTGTACAATATTGAGAACTAAGAAATGCAACTAATCGAACTGAGAAATATACAATGAACAACAAAAGGAGATACAACATATGCAATTCAGAACAAAGAAAGGAGATTAGTCATGTAAGATTATGAAATATGAGAGGAGTTCCAATCATAGCACATTTGGAAAAGATAGGAGATCAAATTTCACGAGGTAATATGTTTTAATAAGAATGGATTAAGAACCATGCGCTGGACCTATTCCTTGATGATTTAGAACTAATACATCACATAATAGCATTTGCAAAAGAATAGAGAAATGAGGCCGATCAAACTTGTTTTACGAGTAAGGAAGAAGTTGCGATCGTTCGATATTGAGAGCCAAGAAATTGACTAACTGTTCTATGTTATGAATCGCAAAAGTTGAACACATGATAAAATATTAGGGAGATAATTAAGAAACTAGAAAGGTGATCTAATCGATATACATGTTGAAAAGATAAGAATATCTGACAACGGATGATAAACCCCTAATACGTAACTTAGTTATACTAGACTGAGAACCATGCGTGGGACCTGCTGTACAAAAGATTTAGATCAAATGAATGATCCAATCGCATTCAAAAAAGAATGTAGGCAAACCGTATTAGCTTTATAACTGAGGAAGAAGTGTAATCGTAAGATATTGAGAACTAAGAAAGTCGACTAATCGTAATATATTGTGAGTCGCAAAAGGAGATACAACAATCAAACTAGATTGAGAACTAATAAAGGAAAAGAAGACGTATTAGATTTAAAAAGAACCAAGAGCGGGTCGTATTCATTAAAAATTTATAATGAAGAGATTATCTAATCGTATAAGAAAAAGAACAGAGAAATGAGGCCGGTTAATTATGCCTGCACAATGATTAAGGAAGAAATTGTAATAGTACGATATTGAGAAGAAAGAAAGGGTCTAATCGTACTATATTATGACACAGTAAAGGAGATCTAATCATACAAGATTAAGAACTAACAAAGTATATCGAGTCATATCAGATTAAGAAATAGAACAAGAGTTCTTATAAAAGTAAATCTCGTAACATATCAAGATAAGAACAAAAAATGCGATTTGATTTGGCCAAATTAAAAACCATGAGTGATAACTATGCATAAAAGAATAAGAACTAAAATATAATATGAAGGTTTTGAAGAAATAAGTGAGAAATGAGGCCAAGTATATGTGCTTAATCTAAGTGAAAGGTGTTGTACTCGTACGATATTGAGAACTAAGAAAAGGGGACAAATCGTACAAGATTAAATACTAATAACTGGGATCAAGTCGCATAAGATTAAGAAACAGGAAAGCAGTTCTCAACAAAGTGCATGTAGAAACATAATAAGTTCTAATAAGTCAGGATAACAACGTAAAATGTGATTTAATTATGCTAGATTAAGAACCAAGAATCAGTTCAAATTGAAAAATACTTTGAACAATAGATGATTATCTAACCTTATTTGAAAAAGAACTGAGAAATGAAGCCAATTACACCTTGTATAATGACATGGGAAGAAGTGATAATCGTACAATATTGAGAACTAAGAAATGCGACTCTCACTAATCGAACTGTACAATGAACAACAAAAGGAGACATAACGTATGAAATTCAGAACAAATAAAGGAGATTAGTCGTGTAAGATTATGAAATATAAGAGGAGTTCCAATCATAGCACATTTGGAAAAGATATGAGATCAAATTTCACAAGGTAAGAACATAAATTTGTTTTACTAAGAATGGATTAAGAACCATCTGGCTGAACCTATTCCTTGAAGATTTAGAACTAATACATCATCTAATAGCATTTGGAAAACAATAGAGAAATGAGGCCAAACAAACTTGCTTTACGAGCAAGGAAGAAGTTGCGATCGTTCGATATTGAGAGCCAAGAAATTCACTAACTATTCTATGTTATGAATCGCAAAAGGAGAACACATGATAAAATATTAGGGAGATAATTAAGAAACTAGAAAGGTGATCTAATCGACTTACATGTTGAAAAGATAAGAATATCTAACAACGGATGAAAAGCCCCAAATACATGACTTAGTTAGACTAGAATTGAGAACCATGCGTGTGACCAGTGCACAAAAGATTTAGATCAAATGAATGATCTAATCGCATTCGAAAGAGAACGGAGGCAACCATATTAGCTTAATAACTAAGGAAGAAGTGCAATCTTAAGATAATGAGAACTAAGAAAGTCGACTTATCGTAATATATTGTGAGTCGCAAAAGGATATACAACAATCAAACAAGATTGAGAACTAATAAAGGAGAAGTAGTCGTATTAGATTTAAAAAGAACCAGGAGTGCATTGTATTCGTTAAAGATTTATAATTAAGAGATTATCTAATCGTATAAGAAAAATAACTGAGAAATGAGGCCTATTAATTAAGCATGCAAAATAATTAAGGAAGAAATTGTAATAGTACGATATTGAGAAGAGGGAAAGGGTCTAATCGTACTATATTATGACACAGTAAAGGAGATCTAATCGTGCAGGATTAAGAACTAACAAAGTAGATCGAGTCATATCAGATTAAGAAATAGAACAGGAGTTCTTACTTTAAAAGTAAATCTCATAACTCAAGATAAGAACTTAAAATGCGATTTGATTTGTTAAATTAAGAACCATGAGTGATAACTATGCATAAAAGAATAAGAACTAACATATAATATGATGGTTTTGAAGAATTAAGGGAGAAATGAAGCCAAGTATACGTGCTTAATCACAGTGGAAGGAGTTGTACTCGTACGATATTGAGAACTAAGAAAATGGGACAAATCGTACAAGATTAAATACTAATAACTGGGATCAATAGCATAACATTAAGAAACAAGAAAGGAGTTCTCAACAAAGTACATGTAGAAACATAATAAGTTCTAATAACTTTGGATAGCAACGTAAAATGTGATTTAATTATGCTAGATTGAGAACCAAGAATCAGTTCAAATTGAAAAATACTTTGAGCAAAAGATGATTATCTAACCTTATTTGAAAAATAACTAAGAAATGAAGCCAATTACACCTTGTATAATGACATAGGAAGAAGTGATAATCGTACAATATTGAGAACTAAGAAATGCGACTAATCGAGCTATACAATAAACAACAAAAGGAGACATAACATATGAAATTCAGAGCAAAGAAAGGAGATTAGTCGTGTAAGATTATGAAATATGAGAGGAGTTCCAATCATAGCACATTTGGAAAAAGATATGTGATCAAATTTCACAAGGTAAGAACATAAATTTGTTTTACTAAGAATGGATTAAGAACCATACGGCTGGACCTGTTCCTTGAAGATTTAGAACTAATACATCATCTAATAGCGTTTGCAAAAGAATAGAGAAATGAGGCCAATCAAACTTGCTTTACGAGTAAGGAAGAAGTTGCGATCGTTCGATATTGAGAGCCAAGAAAATTGACTAACTGTTCTATGTTATGAATCGCAAAAGGAGAACACATGATAAAATATTGGGGAGATAATTACGAAACCAGAAAAGTGATCTAATCGACATACATGTTTGGTGAACCCCAATTATGATAATCATGTTTTGATGATGATAATCCAAATCGCACTAATGGTTTGAAAACAAGTGTGCAGAAAAATAGGTAGGTTTGGACGCAAATGACTGTCCGAAAGATTGTAATCGTCCGACACAAAGAATTTGAAACAAGTCTCGGACGAAGAACAGCGTCCGATCATATTTCCAGAAGACTTTGCTTTGATCGAACGCGTGTTCGGACGCATCCTCAGACGTCCGAACGAATGTCCTCAGACAACGGACGCAGCGTCGGACGCAGGGATTAGCAACGACCGTCCGAATGGTCCAACGGCTAGTTCGTTCGGACGCATACTTGCTGCATCGGCCGTCCGGAAGGTCCAACGGCTAGTTTTCCAGTAAACAGAAAATAGCCGTTAGAAAGTTGTTGGAAGCAGATTTTAGGCAACTATAAATACCCCTAAGCCTGAATTAAATAAGAAGAGACTTCTACATTGATTACAAATAACTCTTGAGCTATTTGGGAGAAATAGTGGGAACAAGTGTTGTAATAGTGTAGGTAGTTTTGTGATCGAAAGAGCTTAGAAGTGTAAGAGTTCTTCAAGTGTAAGAGTGGAGAGATGTGATTGTAACAAAGGGAGGTTGTGAGTGTGTTGTTCTTGGCTCAACTAAAGGTAATTAGTGTGAGCAAGAGTGATCCTCATTTGGGTACAAGAGGTTATTGTCTCACCTACTTTGAAGAGACTTTTAATGGCTAAACTTCAAGTTGTAAACTTGGTAGTTGCCTTGTAAGAAGCTCTTTGTAGTTCAAAGCTCCAAGCTTGAGAAGATTGGGAGTTTGGTTTGATTATCTTAATCTCAATATTCTTATTTGTTCTTTAAGCTTAAATTGTTGAATATCTATTGTATTCATTTGTGCTTAAGTTTTCATTTGGTGCATAAAGTTTGAATTTCTATTAAGCACATAAAAAGGTTTGTTTTACATACAACCTAATTCACCCCCCTCTTAGGTTATTGCTTTGGGGCCAACAATTGGTATCAGAGCTTAGTCTCATATATTGAGCTTAACCGCTTTATATGAGTAAAAATAATTATGACAACCAATAATGCTTTATTTTTAGAGGGGCATTCTATCACTAGACCACCCATGTTTAATTCATTAATTTTGTTTTTTGGAGGGATAGAATGAAAATTTTTGTTCAATCTAATGATATTGATTTATGGTATATTATTTGTGAAGGTCCTTTAGAAGCTAATATTTTTTATGAAAATTCTCATAGATTAAGGCCTAAGACCTGATATGAGTTAAATGCACAAGATAAAATAAATTTATCTTTTAAAGCTAAAGCCATTAATATTTTGTATAATGCTTTGGATGCAGATGAGTTCTCTAAAGTAAAAGGTTGCATATCGGCCAAGGATATATGGGACAAATTGAAAGAAATCCATGAAGGAAGTGAAGATATTAGAGAGCAAAAGAAGTCACTTCTTGTGGCTAAATATGAATCCTTCAAAATGGAACCTCATGAGAACATTGACAAGATGTATTTTCGGTTCAAGGATATGGTAAAGGATTTGGTCATAAGGTTTGGGTAAAGAATATTCCTTGGGTGAAAAGAATAGAAATATTTTGAATGCTCTACCTAAGTAATGGGAACCTAAATCCATTGCCATAGAAGAGTCTAAAAATTTAAATTCTATGCCTATTGATTCATTGATCAATTCTCTAACCTCATTTGAATTGAAGTTGAAATACAAGCTACAAGATGAGGAGGCAAAGGGAAAAAGAAGCATAGCATTTAAAGCTTCATTAAAAAGGAGAAAAGACTCAAGGAAGCCTCACTTCAACAACTTCCAAATCACTTGGGATGATTGCAATTCGGATGGAGAGGTTGAAGAAGAATATGAGGAGGCTCAAATGGCTTTTATGGCACTTGGCAATAATGAGGTATCCTCTAGTTGTGATTCTTGTGATAATTCATGTAATACTGATGATGATGATGTTGAATCATTTATTTTTAAAATGCATGAATGTTTGAAAGAATCATATGCTAAGAACAAAGTTAAAAATTAAAGTTAATACTTTAAGATTGAGTGCCAATTCAAAACTTGTGCATGAAAATAATTCTTTGACAAAAGAAAATGATGTTTTGAAAGAAAAATTTGTTGGAAAAACCAAGATCATGGAAGAACAAGCTTCATTGAAGAAGAGATTAGATGATCTTGATGTTATTTTGAAAAAGAAGAAAGAAAATGTTTTTGAAAAGAAAAGAACTAGAATATGTTTTTGAACAAAAATTTTATCACCTTTAGAAAAAAGGATTTGTGCTTTGTTAAATCTAAATCTTCTTTTTATGGCAATAAGAATATTATTTGTAATTATTGTCCTCAACATGGCCATATAAAGAAAAATTGTTATGTTAAAAGAAATGAAAAATTGGGAATAAAATCTATTTGGGTGATTAAGCATGTTACTAATCCAATTGGACCCAAGAAAGTTTGGGTACCAAAAGTTGTTGCTTAACTTTGTATGTAGGTATGCTTGGAGAGCACTAAGGAATTCAAGATAGATTATCTTTGAAGAGTGTTCAATGTGTTGGCATATGAGCTAAGATGATAATGAAATGGGTAACATCTAAAATTTTGTGTGCTTTCATTTATCAAGTTGAACTATGTTCTCTTGAATATTACTCATCTATATGTTTGAACTTGTTTAGAATGCTAGGAAATATGTATCCGCAATTTTTGTCTATAATAAGTCACAACTTGTAAAAGAAAGGGGGAGCATTCAATTTTTTAATGGATTATTTTGCAAAAAATTGCATCACACATGCTTCATTGTTTTGATGATGCTTTTGGTAAGGAATGAGCAAAAATTGTTTTGGTTCTAATTCATTGCATGAATTCTCTCATTTTTTATGGAACATATATTCTTCAATGGAAGAATTGTTTTGCATAACTTGACTCATTCTCCATTTACTCAATACATTCATCTTTCAAGGGGGAGAATAAACTTAGGGGGAGCTTAAACTGCATTATTTATCTTACGTTTTGATAATGCCAAAAGGGGGAGAAATAATGGACAAATTGTCATGTGTTGTACTTAGTTCATATTTTATGGTTGTTTTTTGAATTGTCCAATTGATTTTCATCATCAAAAAGGGGGAGATTGTTGAACCCCAGTTATGATAATCATGTTTTGATGATGACCAAATCGCACTAATGGTTTGAAAACAAGTGTGCAGAAAAATAGGTAGGTTCGGACGCAAATGATGTCCAAAAGACAGAGCTTCGAACGATGGTAATCGTCCGACACAAAGAATTTGAAACAAGTCTCGGACGAAGAACAGCGTCCGATCATATTTCCAGAAGATTTTGCTTCGATCGGAAGTATGTTCGGACGCAATCCTCGGACGTCTTAACTTGAATTTCCTCAAACTCCTAACCTATTTTTCTGCAAAACTAATTGGCTGTCTCTTATACACATCCAACGGCTAGTTCGTTCGGACGCATACTTGCTGCATCGGCCGTCCGAAAGGTCCAACGGCTAGTTTTCCAGTAAACAGAAAATAGCCGTTAGAAAGTTGTTGGAAGCAGATTTCGGGCAACTATAAATACCCCGTAAGCCTGAATTAAATACGAAGAGACTTCTACATTGATTACAAATAACTCTTGAGCTATTTGGGAGAAATAGTGGGAACAAGTGTTGTAATAGTGTAGGTAGTTTTGTGAAAAGAGCTTAGAAGTGTAAGAGTTCTTCAAGTGTAAGAGTGGAGAGATAACGATTGTAACAAAGGGAGGTTGTGAGTGTAAAACTCTTGGCTCAACTAAAATTAGTGTGAGCAAGAGTGATCCTCATTTGGGTACAAGAGGTTATTGTCTCACCTACTTTGAAGAGACTTTTAGTGGCTCAACTTCAAGTTGTAAACTTGGTAGTTGCCTTGTAAGAAGCTCTTTGTAGTTCAAAGCTCCAAGCTTGAGAAGATTGGGAGTTTGCTTTGATTATCTTAATCTCAATATTCTTATTTGTTCTTTAAGCTTAAATTGTTGAATATCTATTGTATTCATTTGTGCTTAAGTTTTCATTTGGTGCATAAAGTTTGAATTTCT
Organism: Cinchona pubescens; assembly: GCA_025175665.1. Taxonomy (NCBI): domain Eukaryota; kingdom Viridiplantae; phylum Streptophyta; class Magnoliopsida; order Gentianales; family Rubiaceae; genus Cinchona; species Cinchona pubescens. The sequence continues at coordinate 5,106,803 of JANKKI010000232.1, forward strand.
ATTAAGCACATATTTAAAGGTTTGTTTTAGATACAACCTAATTCACTCCCCCTCTTAGGTTATTTCTTTGGGACCAAAAATTTTGAAAAGATAAGAATATCTAACAACGGATGAAAAGCCCCTAATACGTGACTTAGTTAGACTGGATTGAGAACCATGCGTGTGACCAATGCACAAAAGATTTAGATCAAAAGAATGATCTAATCGCATACGAAAGAGAACGGAGGCAACCATATTAGCTTAATAACTAAGGAAGAAGTGTAATCGTAAGATATTGAGAACTAAGAAAGTCGACTAATCGTAATATATTGTGAGTCGCAAAAGGATATACAACAATCAAACAAGATTGAGAACTAATAAAGGAGAAGTAGTCGTATTAGATTTAAAAAGAACCAAGAGCGGGTCGTATTCATTAAAGATTTATAATTAAGAGATTATCTAATTGTATAAGAAAAAGAACTGAGATCCTTGAGGCCTGTTAATTATACACATTTAATGTGTATAAGGAAGAAATTGTAATAGTATCTGACTCTTATAACAAAGAAAGTGTATAATCGTACTATATTATGACACAGTAAACGAGATCTAATCGTACAGGATTAAGAACTAACAAAGTAGATCGAGTCATATCAGATTAAGAAATAGAACAGGAGTTCTTATAAAAGTAAATCACGTAACTCAGGATAAGAACTTAAAATGCGATTTGATTTGGGCAAATTAAGAACCATGAGTCATAACTATGCATAAAAGAATAAGAACTAAAATATAATATGATGGTTTTGAAGAAATAAGTGAGAAATAATGCCAAGTATACGTGCTTAATCACAGTGGAAGGAGTTGTACACGTACGATATTGTGAACTAAGAAAAGGGGACAAATCGTACAAGATTAAATACTTATAACTATGATCCAGTCGCATATGATTAAGAAACGAGAAAGGAGTTCTCAACAAAGTACATGTAGAAACATAATAGGTTCTAATATATCATGATAACAACTTAAAATGTGAATTAATTATTCTAGGTTAAAAACACCATCCAAGAATCAGTTCAAATTGAAAAAGACTTGGAACAAAAGATGATTATCTAACCGTATTTGAAAAAGAACAAAGAAATGAAGCCAATTACACCTTGTATAATGACATAGGAAGAATTGATAATCGTACAATATTGAGAACTAAGAAATGTGAATAATTGAGCTATACAATGAACAACAAAAGGAGACGTAACATCTAAAATTCAGAACAAAGAAAGGAGATAAGTCGTGTAAGATTATGAAATATGAGAGGAGTTCCAATCATAGGACATTTGGAAAAGATATGGGATCAAATTTCACAAGATAAGAACATAAATATGTTTTACTAAGAATGGATTAAGAACCATGCGGCTGGACCTATTCCTTGAATATTTAGAACTAATACATCATCTAATAGCGTTTGCAAAAGAATAGAGAAATGAGGCCAATCAAACTTGCTTTATGAGTAAGGAAGAAGTTGCGATCGTTCGGTAATGAGAGCCAAGAAATTGACTAACTGTTCTATCTCATCTTGTTATGAATCGCAAAAGGATTACACATGATAAAATATTAGGGAGATAATTAAGAAACTAGAAAGGTGATCTAATAGACATACATGTTGAAAAGATAAGAATAGATAACGGATGATAAGCCCCTAATACGTGACTTAGTTAGACTAGATTGAGAACTATGCGTGTGACCAGTGCACAAAAGATTTAGATCAAATGAATGATCTAATCGCATTCGAAAGAGAACGGAGGCAACCATATTAGATTAATAACTAAGGTAGAAGTGCAATCATAAGATATTGATAACTAAGAAAGTCGACTAATCATAATATATTGTGAGTCGCAAAAGGAGATACAGCAATCAAACAAGATTGAGAAGTAATAAAGGAGTAGTAGTCGTATTAGATTTAAAAAGAATCAAGAGCGGGTCGTATTCATTAAAGATTTATAATTAAGAGATTATCTAATCGTATAAGAAAAAGAACTGAGAAATGAGGCCTATTAATTATGCCTGCACAATGTTAAGGAAGATCCATTGTAATAGTACGATATTGAGAAGAAAGAAAGGGTCTAATCGTACTATATTATGACACAGTAAAGGAGATCTAATCGTACAGGATTAAGAACTAACAAAGTAGATCGAGTCATATCAGATTAAAAAATAGAACAGGAGTTCTTATAAAAGTAAATCTCATAACTCAAGATAAGAACTTAAAATGCGATTTGATTTGGGAAAATTAAGAACCATGATTGATAACTATGCATAAAAGAACAAGAACTAAAATATAATATGATGGTTTTGAAGAAATAAGTGAGAAATGAGGCCAAGTATACGTGCATAATCACAGTGGAAAGAGTTGTGCTCGTACGATATTGAGAACTAAGAAAAGGGGAAAAATCGTACAAGATTAAATACTAATAACTGGGATCAAGTCGCATAAGATTAAGAAACAAGAGAGGAGTTGTCAACAAAGTACGCGTAGAAACATAATAAGTTCTACTAACTCAGGATAACAACGTAAAATGTGATTTAATTATGTCTTACAAGATTAAGAACCAAGAATCAGTTCAAATTGAAAAAGGCTTTGAACGAAAGATGGTTATCTAACCTTATTTGAAAAAGAACTGAGAAATTAAGCCAATTACACCTTGTATAACGACAAAGGAAGAAGTGTTAATCATAGAATATTGAGAACTGAGAAATGTGACTAATCGAGCTACACAATGAACAACAAAAGGAGATATAACATATGCAATTCAGAACAAAGAATGGATATTAGGCATGTAAGATTTGAAATATGATTGGAATTCCAATCATAGCACATTTGGAAAAGATATGAGATCAAATTTCACAAGGTAGGAACATAAATATGTTTTAATAAGAATGGATTAAGAACCATGCAGCTGGACCTATTCCTTGAAGATTTAGAACTAATACGCATCAGCTAATAGCATTTGCAAAATAATAGAGAAATGAGGCCAATCAAACTTGCTTTACGAATAAGGAAGAAGTTACGATCGTTCGATATTGAGAGCCAAGAAATTATTACTAACTGTTCTATGTTTTGAATCGCAAAAGGAGAACACATGATAAAATATTAGGGAGATAATTAAGAAACTAGAAAGGTGATCTAATCGACACACATGTTGAAAAGATAAGAATATCTAATAACGGATGATAAGCCGCTAATACGTGACTTAGTTAGACTAGATTGAGAACCATGCGTGGGACCTGTGCACAAAAGATTTAGGTCAAATGAATGATCTAATCGCATTCGAAAGAGAACGGAGGCAACCATATTAGCTTAATAACTAAGGAAGAAGTGCAATCGTAAGATATGGAGTACTAAGAAAGTCGACTTATCGTAATACATTGTGAGTCGCAAAAGGAGATACAACAATCAAACAAGACTGAGAATTAATAAAGGAGAAGTACTCGTCTTAGATAAAAAATGAACCAAGAGCGGGTCGTATTCATTAAAGATTTATAATTAAGAGATTATCTAATCGTATAAGAAAAAGAACTGAGAAATGAGGCCTATTAATTATGCATGCCTACTACACAATTATTAAGGAAGAAATTGTAATAGTACGATATTGAGAAGAAAGAAAGGGTCCAATCATACTATATTATGACACAGTAAAGGAGATCAAATCGTGCAGGATTAAGAACTAACAAAGTAGATCGAGTCATATCAGATTAAGAAAATAGAACAGGAGTTCTTATAAAAGTAAATCTCGTCATTCAAGACAAGAACTTAAAATGCGATTTGATTTGGGCAAATTGAGAACCATGAGTGATAACTATGCATAAAAGAATAAGAACTAAAATATAATATGAAGGTTTTGAAGAAATAAGTGAGAAATGAGGCCAAGTATATGTGCTTAATCTAAGTGAAAGGTGTTGTACTCGTACGATATTGAGAACTAAGAAAAGGGGACAAATCGTACAAGATTAACTACTAATAACTGGGATCAAGTCGCACAAGATTAAGAAACAAGATAGCAGTTCTCAACCAAGAGCATGTAGAAACATAATAAGTTCTAATAAGTCAGGATAACAACGTAAAATGTGATTTAATTATGCTAGATTAAGAACCAAGAATCAGTTCAAATTGAAAAATACTTTGAACAATTGATGATTATCTAACCTTATTTGAAAAAGAACTGAGAAAAATGAAGCCAATTACACCTTGTATAATGACAAAGGAAGAAGTGATAATCGTAGAATATTGAGAACAAAGAAATGCGACTAATCGAGCTATACAATGAACAACAAAAGGAGACAGAACATATGCAATTCAGAACAAAGAAAGGAGATTAGTCGTGTAAGATTATGAAATATGAGAGGAGTTCCAATCATAGCACATTTGGAAAAGATACGAGATCAAATTTCACAAGGTAAGAACATAAATATGTTTTAAGAGGAATGGATTAAGACCATGCGGCTGGAGCTTTTGCTTGAAGATTTAGAACTAATACATCATCGAATAGCATTTGCAAAAGAATAGAAAAATGAGGCCAATCAAACTTGCTTTACGAGTAAGGAAGAAGTTGCGATCGTTCTACGATATTGAGAGCCAAGAAATTGACTAACTGTTCTATGTTATGAATCGCTAAAGGAGAACACATGATAAAATATTAGGGAGATAATTAAGAAACTAGAAAGGTGATCTAATCGACATACATGTTGAAAAGATAAGAATATATAACGAATGATAAGCCCCTAATAGGTGACTTATTTAGACTAGATTGAGAACCGTTCGTGTGACCAGTGCACAAAAGATTTAGATCAAATGAATGATCTAATCGCATTTGAAAGAGGACGGACGCAAGCATATTAGCTTAATAACTATGGAAGAAGTGCAATCGTAATATATTGAGAACTAAGAAAGTCGACTAATCGTAATATATTGTGAGTCGCAAAAGGAGATACAACAATCAAACAAGATTGAGAACTAATAAAGGAGAAGTAGTCGTATTAGATCAAAAAAGAACCAAGAGCGGGTCGTATTCATTAAAGATTTATAATTAAGAGATTATCTAATCGTATAAGAAAAAGAACTGAGAAATGATGAGGCCTATTAATTATGCCTGCACAATTATTAAGGAAGAAATTGTAATAGTACGATATTGAGAAGAAAGAAAGGGTCCAATCGTACTATATTATGACACAGTAAAGGAGATCTAATCGTGCAGGATTAAGAACTAACAAAGTAGACCGAGTCATATCAGAATAAGAAATAGAACAGGAGTTCTTATAAAAGTAAATCTCGTAACTCAAGACAAGAACATAAAATACGATTTGATTTGGGCAAATTAAGAACCATGAGTGATAACTATGCATAAAAGAATAAGAACTAAAATATAATATGAAGGTTTTGAAGAAATAAGTGAGAAATGAGGCCAAGTATATGTGCTTAATCTAAGAGAAGGTGTTTATAAGAACTCGTTGTTCGATATTGAGAACTAAGAAAAGGGGACAAATCGTACAAGATTAAATACTAATAACTGGGATCAAGTCGCATAAGATAAAGAAACAGGAAAGCAGTTCTCAACAAAGTGCATGTAGAAACATAATAAGTACCTGTTCTAATAAGTCAGGATAACAACGTAAAATGTGATTTAATTATGCTAGATTAAGAACCAAGAATCAGTTCAAATTGAAAAATCTCTTTGAACAATAGATGATTATCTAACCTTATTTGAAAAAGAACTGAGAAATGAAGCCAATTACACCTTGTATAATGACAAAGGAAGAAGTGATAATCGTAGAATATTGAGAACTAAGAAATGCGACTAATCGAGCTATACAATGAATAACAAAAGGAGAAATAACATATGCAATTCAGAACAAAGAAAGGAGATTAGTCGTGTAAGATTATGAAATATGAGAGGAGTTCCAATCATAGCACATTTGGAAAAGATATGAGATCAAATTTCACAAGGTGAGAACATAAGAATGTTTTACTAAGAATAGATTAAGAACCATGCGGCTGGACCTATTCCTTAAAGATTTAGAACTAATACATCATCTAATAGCATTTGCAAAATAATTGAGAAATGAGGCCAATCAAACTTTCTTTACGAGTATAGGAAGAAGTTGCGATCGTTTGATATTGAGAGCCAAGAAATTGATTAACTGTTCTATGTTATGAATCGCAAAAGGAGTACACGTGATAAAATATTAGGGAGATAATTAAGAAACTAGAAAAGTGATCTAATTGACATACAAGTTGAAAAGATAAAAATATCTAATACCGGATGATAAGCCCCTCATACGTGACTTAGTTAGACTAGATTGAGAACAATGTGTGGGACCTGTGCACAAAAGATTTAGATCAAATGAATGATCTAAATGCATTCGAGAGGGAACGGAGGCAACCATATTAGCTTAATAACTAAGGAAGAAGTGCAATCGTAGGATATTGAGAACTAAGAAAGTCGACTAATCGTAATATATTGTGAGTCACAAAAGCAGATACAACAATCAAACAAGATTGAGAACTAATAAAGGAGAAGTAGTCGTATTAGATTTAAAAAAGAACTAAGAGCGGGTCGTATTCATTAAAGATTTATAATTAAGAGATTATCTATATCGTATAAGAAAACGAACTGAGAAATGAGGCCTATTAATTATGCCTACACAATTATTAAGGAAGAAATTGTAATAGTACGATATTGAGATGAAAGAAAGGGTCTAATCGTACTATATTATGACACAGTAAAGGAGATCTAATCGTACAGGATTAAGAACTAACAAAGTAGATCGAGTCATATCAGAATAAGAAATAGAACAGGAGTTCTTATAAAAGTAAATCTCGTAACTCAAGACAAGAACATAAAATACGATTTGATTTGGGCAAATTAAGAACCATGAGTGATAACTATGCATAAAAGAATAAGAACTAAAATATAATATGAAGGTTTTGAAGAAATAAGTGAGAAATGAGGCCAAGTATATGTGCTTAATCTAAGTGAAAGGTGTTGTACTCGTACGATATTGAGAACTAAGAAAAGGGGACAAATCGTACAAGATTAAATACTAATAATACACATCTAGTCGCATAAGATTAAGAAACAGGAAAGCAGTTCTCAACAACAGTGCATGTAGAAACATAATAAGTTCTAATAAGTCAGGATAACAACGTAAAATGTGATTTAATTATGCTAGATTAAGAACCAAGAATCAGTTCAAATTGAAAAATACTTTGAACAATAGATGATTATCTAACCTTATTTGAAAAAGAACTGAGAAATGAAGCCAATTACACCTTGTATAATGACAAAGGAAGAAGTGATAATCGTAGAATATTGAGAACTAAGAAATGCGACTAATCGAGCTATACAATGAATAACAAAAGGAGAAATAACATATGCAATTCAGAACAAAGAAAGGAGATTAGTCGTGTAAGATTATGAAATATGAGAGGAGTTCCAATCATAGCACATTTGGAAAAGATATGAGATCAAATTTCACAAGGTGAGAACATAAGAATGTTTTAATAAGAATGGATTAAGAACCATGCGGCTGGACCTATTCCTTGAAGATTTAGAACTAATAAATCATCTAATAGCGTTTGCAAAAGAATATAGAAATGAGAGCCAATCAAACTTTCTTTACGAGTAAGGAAGAAGTTGCGATCGTTCGATATTTAGAGCCAAGAAATTGACTAACTGTTCTATGTTATGAATCGCAAAAAGAGTACACGTGATAAAATATTAGGGAGATAATTAAGAAACTAGAAAGGTGATCTAATCGACTTACATGTTGAAAAGATAAGAATATCTAACAACGGATGAAAAGCCCCAAATACGTGACTTAGTTAGACTAGATTGAGAACCATGCGTGTGACCAGTGCACAAAAGATTTAGATCAAATGAATGATCTAATCGCATTCGTAAGAGAACGGAGGCAAGCATATTAGCTTAATAACTAAGGAAGAAGTGCAATCTTAAGATAATGAGAACTAAGAAAGTCGACTTATCGTAATATATTGTGAGTCGCAAAAGGATATACAACAATCAAACAAGATTGAGAACTAATAAAGGAGAAGTAGTCGTATTAGATTTAAAAAGAACCAGGAGCGCATCGTATTCGTTAAAGTACTTGATTTATAATTAAGAGATTATCTAATCATATAAGAAAAAGAACTGAGAAATGAGGCCTATTAATTAAGCATGCACAATCATTAAGGAAGAAATTGTAATAGTACGATATTGAGAAGAGGGAAAGGGTCTAATCGTACTATATTATGACACAGTAAAGGAGATCTAATCGTACAGGATTAAGAACTAACAAAGTAGATCGAGTCATATCAGATTAAGAAATAGAACAGGAGTTCTTATAAAAGTAAATCTCGTAACTCAAGACAAGAACTTAAAATGCGATTTGATTTGTCCAAATTAAGAACCATGAGTGATAACTATGCATAAAAGAATAAGAACTAAAATATAATATGATGGTTTGGATGAAATAAGTTAGAAATGAGGCCAAGTATACGTGCTTAATCACAGTGGAAGGAGTTGTACTCGTACGATATTGAGAACTGAGAAAGGGGACAAATCGAACAAGATTAAATGCTAATTGTGAAACCCAGTATTTTAATAGCCTTGTACTTTCTTTGATTTTAACTGGTTTAAAATGTTTTTCATATTATTTTTAGTCATAAAGTACTTCAACTTATTCGTTCTTCAATTCGGCAAATTTTTCGATTTACGCGATTTCGGTACTGGCGGGTAAACGGGTCAAAAAAATTAGACAAAATGTAATGTCTGCATTGTGGTGTGTGAGTGTTGTTTGATGACTGATTTATAATGTTAATTTAGTAGCAAAATTTAGTTTTTGGGTCAAATAGTCAACTTGGAGACTATTTGGTCAATGGGGTACTATTTGGTCAACCTTGGAATTTCTTTTTAAGTCTTCTTAGATTTTTTCTTCTTCCTCATTTTCTTCCAGCAGCAGCCGAACTCCTCTCCTCCATTTTTCCCCAAAAAAATTTTCTGGGTTTTCAAGTAGGAATCACTTGGAAGGTAAGATTTTATGTATTTTAGCATTTATGGCTTATGGGCTTTATGATTTAAGCTTTAATTTCAAGTTTGTAGGATTATTTATGGCTGAGAAATACCCTCTTTGCAGCCTTATAAGTTGTGATTTATGTATGTTATGGGTTGTTTTTAGTGTTTTGGAGGTTGGGAAGTGATTGGGGTTGATTTTTAACAACTTTCCATGGTTAGATTACAAATTTTAAGATTATGAGTTAGGGTTTTGTCTTCCATATGTGGCCTAGAGTGTTATGCTATGAATGCTTATGTCTATGCACATAATGATGTTTTAAGAGTGTTTTAAGGTTAGTTTGGATAGGAATTGAGACTTGAAACCAAGTGGAATTGATTTCCATTCATTTTGTAAGTAAGCGGAAGTTTGGCGCAACTAGGACAATTTGGATAATTGGTTATGTTTAAAGGGTCTTTAATGATCTTTTGATGGTTTTAGGTGTTTTCCATTGTTGTGGAATGCTATTGATATAGTCCCGGCTATTGCTCCGGTGAATCTTTCCGTTTATGGATTTTGTTGGTTGAATATGTTGTTTTGAGTTGGGTTGTAACCAAGGTCCCTTGAATACCTTTGGAAATGGATTTTGTTGGTTGGTTGAATATGTTGTTTTGAGTTGGGTTGTAACCAAGGTCCCTTGAATACCTTGGAATTGGATTTTATTGGCAGGGAGGATAGCCTAATTATAGCCTAGGGAGATCGAAGTTTTCAGTTTTTAAAACTGAGCTTATTATCTCCTAATCTAGCTGTAATACGAATTCGAGGATTAACTAAGTGTTTTGACTGGGGTTTTAGCTTGTCGAAGTTGGTCGAATTTGTGAAAAGGTCATTTTGACCAAAGAGCTTTTGGTGTCGTTTTCTATCGTTTCGCGTCGTTTCGCTTCCCTAGTCATTCTTTAACTTCTATATCTCTTCTAAGAGTCCTATAAGAGACTGTTTTAGGTACCACTCCACCTACCGCCGCGATCGCGTTCGTGATCTTTCATATTCTGGCGAACAATAGGTGGGTAACATAGATTCTCTTCCACTTGTATTTTGTTTAACGACTTTCGAAATATGTTTGGATGGATTTTAAAGTATGTGTATGATGTTTGGAACTGCACTTTTACCAAGTTTTGGAATTATTATATATGAAATCGGGACCAAGCTATTTTATGTTAATCAATTGATATATTTGCAAACTCTTTTGATATGAAAGCATTTTATGACTGTTTTGGCTCATAGGTGACCGAGGTATATAATTTTGGATGTATTTGGAAATGTTTGATTTGGGGTGCATCGGTTCTATAGTCATCCATGGGACGCCATGGTGACTTCTGTGAATGTTATGAACTCTTTGATACGGGGTCTTGTGATGGGATAACTTGACCTCAGTCAGACTAGTAGGTGTGGTAGATTACTAGATCTGGCTAGTAGGTCATACTGTTGAGCCTAAAAGATACTCATGCTATTTTATTATATTCTGGATCTAATAGCTGTCTACTTATACACATCTAGATGTGCTATAAGAGACTATGTCAATAAACAATAATCATATCTAGTTGACTAAAATGTATCATGGCTGACGTTTAAATGGCATGATACATCTTTTATTTTAGAAACTACTTATGATTATGGTTTATTGACTTTTAAATGGCATGAGACATTTTAGAAACTGCTTCATAACTATGGTTTTCACAAATGTCATTATCTTTATGTTTTCTTTTTATCGCAATGCTTGGCCCCATTTGAAGAGCTTTTATGATATCCAGAGCTAGTTATGCTCACCCCACGTGACTTATAATTTTGATTAGGTGCTCGTTTTGGATTCTCCACCGCGTTAGCGACTTTTAGATTTTCCCAGACTCCACATTCTTGGTAGGACTTTGCGGATAATCTTCCAAGCTTCTCTTTTGTTTGGAGAGGGGTAGTGTACAAAGATAAGTTTTGTATTGATGAACTTTATTTTCGTTGTAGCATCTTTTGTACTAAGAAGGAATTTTGTAATTCGTATTTTTGTGTAAAATGAAATATTTGGTTTTATAGTTGAGAAATGGCTTGATGGTTCTATTACATTACGGTTAAGTTTGTTGCTCTGTTCGTTTGTGCCTTGCTAGACAGATATTGTACCATTAGCGCGGCGTGTTACGGTCCCGTTTTTGTGGCGTGACATTTAGTGGTATCAGAGCATAGGTTTGAATCCTAAGTCCAGAAATAGGTATTCGATGAGTCTTTCGAGGTTTAAATCGATGTGCTCGGGCTTAGAATTATACAAGATTCTATTTTGTTCGCGACACTACAGGATCAAGGTAAAGTCAACACTGGAGCTGTCACCAACCTATGCTTAGGCTCTTGAGAGTATCCTTGACTAGATCCCATCTTAGAGACATCCTCTTTTGTTGACCCTCAATTGATAATATCCGGACCGCAAACCAATCTTTGACTCTTATCGGCTAGTATGCCGTTTAAATCAGCCATCAAACAACACTCACACACCACAATGCCCGGGGCCGTCCCTCTCCTCCATTGGACCGCCGATGGTTGATTATGGCGCCATTGCGGCGGTTGTGGCACGAGTTATTCGATTGGGCACCGGCGACCTCCGTTGCTCCACCACCTCCACCACCGCGCACTTGACATTCCATCCTGTTGAGACGCTCAAGAAGGCCGGGCTACCTACGTTTGATGGGGCTCGGATCCGCTTAAGGCGGAGTCGTGGATGGGCGAGATAGAGAGGATTTTGAGTTATTTCAGATTCGGTGGAGTCACGGACATCTTTGGCTATTCCTTTCTTGGTTCTTGGCGGCCAAGTGGTGGCAGATTGAGGCTACGTTGCCCACACCGAGACGACTGTGACTTGGGAGATATTCGGAGGCGATTTCTAGCTCATTACTTTTCCCGTCCATCGAGCTCGAAGATGGGCGAGTTTTATCATGGAGCGGCGAGATCAGTCAAGTGGTGCGATATGCATTCCGGCTTGAGGCTTGGGGAGTATGTTCCCGCTATGCAGCGTGACGAGCGCAGCGTATGTATCATTTCGAAAGGGTCTTAGAGCCGAGCTTGGAGAGGGGCGCAGTGGGTCGTCCCAGACTTATGAGGAGATGTATAATCTAGCCATCCAGGCTAGATTCAAAGCGGCGTGAGAGAGATCGGGATACCTTTCGGAGGGTCGAGCTCTGCGCCCGGCCTGAGACAGCCATACTAGCCAACCATTTGGTCTCGGCCTCGGTCTCGGTCGCGTGGGCAGTCGGCCTGACAGGGACGTTAGCACCTCCAGTGGGAGTAGGAGTCGTGGTCGGCAGGTGGTTTCCTAGGAGGGTCCGTCGAGCTCTTCTGTTTCTTCGCGGTTGGGAGCCAGCCTCGAATATCTCGGTGGTGGCTCGCCGCCATGCCGGTCTTGTGGTCGACTACACTGGGAGTGTTATCGGAGGACTGGAGCTTGCTTTAAATGTGGCGAGCACGGCCATTTGATCGAGATTGTCCTAAGGTCGCACCAAATCGAGGCTCTAGATGTGTATAAGAGACAGGTATTCAAGGGACCTTGGTTACAACCCAACTCAAAACAACATATTCAACCAACCAACAAAATCCATAAACGGAAAGATTCACCGGAGCAATAGCCGGGACTATATCAATAGGAAGTTTGAGGTGACCTTATTCGATTACGATGACCGACTTTGATTTGATTTTGGGTATGGATTGGTTGGCGGCTAATGGTGCGACGATTAATTGTAAAGAGAGGTATGTGATGTTTGGATGCTGGTTTAGAACAATCCATACTCCATAACCACTACAATTAACTCTATTACAACATTAGAGCAACAACCTATGGTTGGAATTCCTCTTCGAAAGTCGTTAAACAAAATCCAAATCCAAGTATAGGCACATCTCTAAACATCTAAAATGTAGCATGAGACTAGGATATCCTAGTGGTTAGAGAGTTTCGGACGTGTTTCCCAATGAGCTGCGGAGTTTACCTCCGTCGCGGGTTGTCGATTTTGAGATTTGCTTAGAGCCGGGGTGGCACCAATTTCAAAGGCCCCTACCGTATGGCACCTGCGGAGCAAAAGGAGTTGGTATGCAGCTTCAAGAACTCTTGTTCAACAGTACCATACCTCGCTCTTATACAGCATGGAATAAGAACTTTCTTAATTGAACAAATAAGACCCTGAAGTCTCTAGATACAAATCTAGATGACTACAAGACACAGTTAAACAAATAAGACCAAGGCTCCTGTAAGGTCTGTCTCTTATACAGAATCTAGATCGGCTTAAGGCAAATCAGGTGCTTCTCTAAGATTGATTTGCGGTCCGGATATTATCAATTGAGGGTGAAGGAAGAGAGATGTACCTAAGACAGCTTTTCGGACTCGCTATGGCCACTACGAGTTCTTGGTTATGCCTTTTGGTTTAACTAACGCCCCTGCAGCCTTTATGGAGTTGATGAATAGGGTGTTCAAGGACTATCTTGATGTATGTGTAGTGGTCTTCATCGATGATATCTTGGTTTATTCTCAAGCGAGGAGGCTCATCTTTGAGCATTTACGATTTTGAGCTTGTTGAGGAAAGAGCGGTTGTATGGTAAGCTTAGCAAATGTGAGTTTTGGCTTGGAGTGTTGCATTTTTGGGTCATGTGGTGTCGGAGGAAGGGGTTTCGTAGATCCCAAGAAGATTGAGGCCATTGTTGATTGGCCTAGACCTACCACAGTGGTGAGGTGCGGAGTTTTCGGCTTAGTGGTTATTATAGGAAATTTGTGGAGGATTTCTCACGAATTGCTTCCCTTTGACGCGCTTACCCAAGAGACACGCCTGTCTCTTATACACATCTAGATGAGGCAAGCTTTCACCCAAGTCACAGGCTGTCTCGGTGTGGGCAAAGTAGCCTCAACGGTTTGAGTTGCTTGGTACGCATCAGACAACTGTCTCTTATACACATCTAGATGTGTATAAGAGACGGATATCTAAAACAGATATCAAAATCCCTCTCTAGAAGAGATGTAGAAGTTAAAGAATGACTAGGGAAGCGAAAACGACGCGACTGGCCCTAGTATGGCTCTTTTGATTTGTCGGTTGAGGCTTTGAATTTGGAGGTTGTTGAGTCTTGAGCGAGACTTTGGCGGCATTGGTTGTTCTACACATCTGTCTCGTGGCGAGACAGACGTTTATGTGTGCCGAACGACTCCGAATTGAAAAGAGAACTGATGAAAGAAGCTCACTCTTCGCGCTTATCTATTCATCCTGGGGGTACGAAGATGTATAGGGACTTGAAAATGAGATTTTGGCGGCTTGGAATGAAAAGAGAGATAGCTGAGTTTGTGGCGAGATGTTTGGTGTGCGGCGAGTTAAGGCCGAACACCAAAGGCCCAATGTTTACTACGATCATTGGACAGTCAGTGGAAATGGGAGCATATTACTATGGATTTTGTACATGGGTTACCACGGACTAGGCGAGGTAATGACAGTATATGGGTGATTGTTGACCGCCTAACAAAGTCCGCCCATTTCTTACCGATGAAGGTGACCGCTACTTTGTGAAACTTGGGATGAGCATGTGATGCTTATGGAATTCTCGTATAATAACAGCTATCACAGCAGCATCGGTATGGCACCATTTGAGGCTTTGTACGGTCGTAAGTGTAGATCACCTTTACATTGGGATGAAGTTGGCGAGAGATCCTTGGAGGGCCCAGATTTGATTCAGACAATGATTGATAAAATTGCTATTGTTCGCCAAAATTTGAAAGCGGCTCAAGATCGTCAGAAGAGTTGGGCGGATTGCAAGAGAAAGCCAATGGAGTTTGCGGTTGGGGACCTAAAGTGTTTGTGAAAGTTTCGCCGACTAAAGGGGTAGCTAGATTTGGGAAAGGTGGAAAGTTGAGTCCACGCTATATAGGCCCCTATGAGGTGTTGAACAAGGTTGGTGATTTGGCATACCAATTGGCTTTGCCTCCGGAGTTGTCTAGAGTTCATAATACCTTCCATGTCTCTCAGTTGACAGGTTAATCTAGCTAGCTACCCCTTTAGTCGGCGAACCTTTCACAAACACTTTATCCCCAACCGCAAACTCCATTGGCTTTCTCTTGCAATCCAGATGTGTATAAGAGTCTCATTATACAAGGCGTACTTGGCTTCATGTGTATATTGAGACAGGCGAAGCTACCCGGGAGCTTGAGAGCCTCATGAGATCGAAGTATCGGCTTTGTTTGCTTCGTGATTTCGTAAGTTTCGAGGACGAAACTTTGTTTAAGGGTTAGAATGTGAAACCCAGTATTTTAATAGCCTTGTTCTTTGATTTTAACTGGTTTACTCAGAACGGGTCAAAAAATTAGACAAAATGTAATTAGTGCATTGTGGTGTGTGAGTGTTGTTTGATGACTGATTTATAATGTTAATTTAGTAGCAAAAATTAGTTTTTGGGTCAAATAGTCAACTTGGTCTCTATTTGGTCAATGGGGTACTATTTGGTCAACCTTGTAATTTCTTTTTAAGTCTTCTTCTTTTTTTTTTTCTTCCTCATTTTCTTCCAGCAGCAGCCGAACTCCTCTCCTCCATTTTTCCCCAAAAAAATTTTCTTGGTTTTCAAGTAGGAATCACTTGGAAGGTAAGATTTTATGTATTTTAGCATTTATGGCTTATGGGCTTTATGATTTAAGCTTTAATTTCAAGTTTTGTAGGATTATTTATGGCTGAGAAAACCCTCTTTGCAGCCTTATAACCAGTTGTGATTTATGTATGTTATGGGTTGTTTTTAGTGTTTTGGAGGTTGGGAAGTGATTGGGGTTGATTTTTAACAACTTTCCATGGTTAGATTACAAATTTTAAGATTATGAGTTAGGGTTTTGTCTTCCATATGTGGCCTAGAGTGTTATGCTATGAATGCTTATGTCTATGCACATAATGATGTTTTAAGAGTGTTTTAAGGTTAGTTTGGATAGGAATTGAGACTTGAAACCAAGTGGAATTGATTTCCATTCATTTTGTAAGTAAGCGGAAGTTTGGCGCAACTAGGATAATTTGGATAATTGGTTATGTTTAAAGGGTCTTTAATGATCTTTTGATGGTTTTAGGTGTTTTCCATTGTTGTGGAATGCTATTGATATCATAAAGCCCATTAAGCCGGTGAATCTTTCCGTTTATGGATTTTGTTGGTTGAATATGTTGTTTTGACTTGGGTTGTAACCAAGGTCCCTTGAATATTGGAAATGGATTTTGTACACCAAAATTTGATTATGAGCATTTTGATTTGGGTTCATACCAAGGTCCCTTGAATCTTCTTGTGCACATCTTTTCTAGTTCATTAATTTAATAGCCTAATTATAGCCTAGGGAGGCGAAGTTTTCAGTTTTTCGGAAAACTGAGCTTATTATCTCCTAATCTAGCTGTAATACTGAATTCGAGGATTAACTAAGTGTTTTGACTGGGGTTTTAGCTTGTCGAAGTTGGTCATGAATTTGTGAAAAGGTCATTTTTGACCAAAGAGCTTTTGGTGTCGTTTTCTATCGTTTCGCGTCGTTTTCGCTTCCCTAGTCATTCTTTAACTTCTACATCTCTTCTAAGAGTCCTCTTATATCTGTTTTAGGTACCACTCCACCTACCGCCGGCGATCGCGTTCTGTGATCTTTGTGCAGTTTTTGCTTTAATAGGTGGGTAACATAGATTCTCTTCCACTTGTATTTTGTTTAAGACTTTCGAAATATGTTTGGATGGATTTTAAAATGTGTATGATGTTGGTGGGAACTGCACTTTTACCAAGTTTTGGAATTATTATATATGAAATCGGGACCAAGCTATTTTATGTTAATCAATTGATATATTTGCAAACTCTTTTGATATGAAAGCATTTTATGACTGTTTTGGCTCATAGGTGACCGAGGTATATAATTTTGGATGTATTTGGAAATGTTTGATTTGGGGTGCATCGGTTCTATAGTCATCCATGGGACGCCATGGTGACTTCTGTGAATGTTATGAACTCTTTGATACGGGGTCTTGTGATGGGATAACTTGACCTCCCAGTAGACTAGTAGGTGTGGTCATTACTAGATCTGGCCAAATCTGTCTCTTATACACATCTAGATGTGTATAAGAGACAGGTAGAAAATTTTATTATATTCGGATTGAAACGTACTTGATTTGTTCGCTATGCTTTAGCATACTATGTTTTGAAATGATTGGATCTTTTTGACTATGTTTTGGACATGGCTGACGTTTAAATGGCATGATACATTTTAGAAACTACTTATGATTTTGGATTCTAATCGCGCATAATTAAATTTAGATTTTATAAGTTGTTATCATGAGTTATTAGAACCTATTATGTTTCTACACGTGTTAGATAATGAGAACACCTTTCTTGTGTATTAGATAAGTTTTGTATTGATGAACTTTATTTTCGTTGTAGCATCTTTTGTACTAAGAAGGAATTTTGTAATTCGTATTTTTGTGTAAAATGAAATATTTGGTTTTATAGTTGAGAAATGGCTTGATGGTTCTATTACATTACGGTTAAGTTTGTTGCTCTGTTCGTTTGTGCCTTACGCTTTGGTCCGGTGTCACACCATTAGCGCGGCGTGTTACGGTCCCGTTTTTGGGGCGTGACACTAATAATTGGGATCAAGTTGCATAAGATTAAGAAACAAGAAAGGAGTTCTCAACAAAGTACGTGTAGAAACATAATAAGTTCTAATAACTCATGATAACAACGTAAAATGTGATTTAATTATGCTAGGTTAAGAACCAAGAATCAGTTCAAATTGAAAAAGACTTTGAACAAAAGATGATTATCTAACCTTAAATGAAAAACAATAGAGAAATGAAGCCAAGTACGCCTTGTATAATGACAAAGGGAGAAGTGATAATCGTATAATATTGTGAACTAAGAAATGCGACTAATCGAGCTTTACAATGAACAACAAAAGGAATCATAACATATGAAATTCAGAACTAAATGTGGAGATAAGTCGTGTAAGATTATGAAATATGAAAGGAGTTCCAATCATAGCACATTTGGAAAAGATAAGTGATCAAATTTCACAAGGGAAGAACATAAATATGTTTCTTTACTAAGAATGGATTAAGAACCATGCGGCTGGTCCTATTCCGTGAAGATTTAGAACTAATACGTCATCTAATAGCATTTGCAAAACAATAGAGAAATGAGGCCAAACAAACTTGCTTTACGAGCAAGGAAGAAGTTGCGATCGTTCGATATTGAGAGCCAAGAAATTTACTAACTGTTCTATGTTATGAATCGCAAAAGGAGAACAAATGATAAAATATTAGGGAGATAATTAAGAAACTAGAAAGGTGATCTAATCGACATACATGTTGAAAGATAAGAATATCTAATAACGGATGTGTTGAACCCCAGTTATGTTAATCATGTTTTGATGATGAACAAATCATACTAATGGTTTGATAACAAGTGTGCAGAAAAACAGGTAGGTTCGGACGCAAATGATCGTCCGAACAAAAACAACCACAAGTCCGACACAAAGAATTTGAAGCAAGTCTCGGACGAAGAACAGCGTCCGATCATATTTCCAGAAGACTTCGCTTCGATCGCGGATGCATGTTCGGACGCATCCTCGGACGTCCGAACGAATACCCTCAGAGAATTGACAGTGTTGGGCCGCAGATTTAGCGGCCGTCGAACGGTCCAACTGCTAGTTTGTTCGGACGCACTCTTGCTGCATCGGCCGTCCGAAAGGTCCAACGGCTAGTTTTCCAGCAAACAAAAAATAGCCTTTGGGAAGTTGTTGGAAGCAGATATTTCGCAACTATAAATACCCCTACGTCTGATTTAATGTCAAGGGGACTTCTACATTGATTACAAATAATTCTTGAGCTATTTGAGAGAAATAGTGGGTACAAGTGTTGTAATAGTGTAGGTAGTATGAAAAGAGCTTAGAAGTGTAAGAGTTCTTCAAGTGTAAGAGTGGAGAGATAACAATTGTAACAAAGGGAGGTTGTGAGTGTAAAACTCTTGGCTCAACTAAAGGAAATTAGTGTGAGCAAGAGTGATCCTCATTTGTGTACAAGAGGTTATTGTCTCACCTACTTTGAAGAGTATACTTTTAGTGGCTAAACTTCAAGTTGTAAACTTGGTAGTTGCCTTGTAAGAAGCTCTTTGTAGTTGAAAGCTCCAAGCTTGAGAAGCTTGGGAGTTTGGTTTGATTCTCTTAATCTCAATATTCTCTATTTGTTTTTTAAGCTTAAATTGTTGAATATCTATTGTATTCATTTGTGCTTAAGTTTTCATTTGGTGCTTAAAGTTTGAATTTCTATTAAGCACTTAAAAAGGATTGTTTTTAGATACAACCTAATTCACCCCCCCTTTTAGGTTGCTTTTGAAGGAACATTTAATGGATTTTCTACAGCCTGTAAAAAATTTAAATTTGCATTTGAGGAATTTGAGGGGAGTGGGGGAAAATTTTTTGGAGAAATTTGTCCTCCTGAATTTATTTGTCTTATTTGTCCTCTTCCTGCATTTGGATTTCATCCACCACGGGATCCTCTCCCGAGAATATTCACCATAATCTAAAAAAATAACTTAAGCAGAGAAAATTAATATTTTAGTTTTATTTAGACGAATTTTCCAATCTTTTTTCTTCTCGAGCAATCATTTGTTTATACATTTCAAGAGTACTTTCTAAAGTACTCAAAAGAACTGATTTTACCTCAAAATCTAAAAGCCTTTCTCCCATTCTTTTGTTTGGTAATTTGAATCTCAAATTTCTGTCAGCTTCTTCAAAAATTGTTATTAATTCAAAATTTTGTGCTTGAAAAGAATTACCACGATTATTATAATGATTTAATATTAAACCAGTAGAATGAATTTTGGCATATAAATTGATAAGCCCTTTTCTATAAGGACTATCTATTTTCTTCAGTTCCCTTGGAAACGCCATCTGTAAGACTTAAGTTATTTTGTAAAAATTCTCTGGTAAGAAAATCAGGCAAAGAATTAAAATCACCTTTAATATATTCAATGTCAAAATCAAATACAGATAATATAGACTGCCATCTAGCAAAGATTTGTTTAGAAGCAATATTTTTGATGTCTTGTTCTAAAACATATTTTGCAGCACTGCAAGTCTATTCTTAAAAGAAATTTTTGATGTAATAAGTCTTCTTGAAATTTAGAAATACAAAGAACAATAGACAAAATTTCTTTTTTAATTGTAGAATAGTTTAATTGTGCATTTTTCCAAATTCCAGATTTGAATCTTACTAATTCTTCTTTATTATTTTTAGGATTAATTTGTTTTAATATGCCACCATATCCTATATCAGAAGCATCTGTTTCAACAATTTTATACCATTTATTATTTGCTAAAGATAAACAAGCACATGTTTAACTTTTTCTTTAATTTTCTTAACAGCATTAGTATGAATTTGTGACCAAGCAGGTGGATTCTTTTTTAACCTTTCATATAAAGGTTTACTATCTTGGGCAATATTTTTATAATATTCTGCAATATAATTTAGACTTCCTACAAATCTTTGTAACTGTTTTTTATCTTTTATTTCATCTAGAAATTTATTTGCAAATTCAATGCTTCTTGAAATAGGGATAATTTGTCCATTTTCTATTTCAAATCCATAGAAATCTGATTTTATGCTGAAATAATTTAATCTTTTTTTTCAGAAATGACAATACCATTTTTCTTGGCTATTTTAATGAAATTATTTAAATGTTTGGAATGTTGGTCTATGGAGTTTGAAAATATCAATATATCATCAATATAAGTAATAATATAAGAGTAGGAAGAAAATATCTCATTCATTATATTTTGCAATTCAGAAGAAGCATTTTTAAGACCAAAAGGCATTACATTCCATTCGTAATGTCTAAATGGTACTGTAAAAGCAGTTTTATATCTATCTTTTTCAGCTATTTGAATTTGCCAAAATCCTGATTTTAAATCAAATTTAGAATATATATTTGATCCAACTATTCTATTTAATAGATCTTTTTTGTTGGGAATAGGGTATCTTATCCATTTTAAAACTTTGTTGAGTGGTTTATAATTTATAACTAATCTAGGAGTCCCTCTTTCTATTTCTGAATTCTTATTTACATAAAAAGCAGTACAACTCCAAGGAGAATAAGATTTTCTTATTATTTTCTTTTTTAATAAATCAACAATTTCTTTTTTACAAAATTCAACCATTTCTTTGTTCATTTGACAAGGTCTAGCCTTAGTTGGTATATTTTTCTCCACAAAATTTGTTTCGTAAGGTAATTCTATAATATGTTGTTTGCTATTCCAAAAGGCAATGGGAACTTCATTACAAATTTCAGAAATAATTTGTTTATTTAATTGAGAAAATTTTTCTTTTATTTTAGGA
Source organism: Cinchona pubescens (assembly GCA_025175665.1). Taxonomy (NCBI): domain Eukaryota; kingdom Viridiplantae; phylum Streptophyta; class Magnoliopsida; order Gentianales; family Rubiaceae; genus Cinchona; species Cinchona pubescens. Next base: position 5,128,213 of record JANKKI010000232.1, read on the forward strand.
GAATTTAATTATTCTTCTATTTTTAAATTGAATATTTCTTTATGTAAACAATTAATTTGATTTTGTTTTAATTTAATATTATAATCCAGAGAGTTTAAATCAGAAATTTTTTCTGTAGTAACAAAATCAAAAGTTAATTCTTTATCTTTATTACATATTATTTTTCCAGCACGATAATAAGGATACATTTGACATAAAAATGGGGTTCCTAAAATAAAATGAAATCCAACATTTTTAGTTAAGATAAAGGCATTCTAATGAAATTTCCTTCGATTTTGAAAAACACAAACATTTGAAATTTTATGTTCAATATGAATTTTTGATCCTTCAGCTGTTGTTAAGGAAGCTGTAGTTTTTTCAAAATATTGAGATGGAACTAATCCTTCTCTAATACAATTTAAGTCAGCACCACCGTCTACCATAGCAATTGATTTAAAGGCATAAGTATCATTTATAACAATTGCAACATAAATGTATTGTTTCTGAGATATATACATAGTGTTAATATCATAACTTAAAAATTCTTTTAAATTTTCTGTAGAAGATTTATCTTCTGTATTATTAGTTTCTAATTTTATTTTCCTCAAATGCAAATTTAGAAAGTTTTTCTAAATTAGAAACTCTGTCTTTTAAATTTTCAAGACTTTGTTTAAGAGTATTTATTTCTTTAATTTCTTGTTTTAATTCATTTATTTATTGTTTTAAAAGTGAAAATAATGAAAGCAATTGTTCAGAAAATGATATTTCGAACATTTCTGAAATGTTTAAAATTTAAATATTCCAGAAGAAAATATTTTTGCAATAAAAAGAACAAATAAATTTAAAGAAAATGCAACACAATTTAAACCTCTTTATCATCAAACTTATAATTATTATCAAAGACCCACTCCTACTGATTTAAGTTACAAAGATCCCTCAATAATGGAAAATTCTTATAATTCAGGAACAATATATGAGTGGTGTATTGATGCTCACAGTAATGCTGCAATACAAAAAACTTTACATAACATGCTTATGTATATAAATATTCTAAAACAAAAAGGAACTTGTGAACCAAATGCTGTAAAAATTGTTATTGAAGGATTTTTCCAGAATCTTTAGAGGATGGTGGGAAATTATCTCACTGAAATCCAGAAAAATGAAATTGTAAACCATACTAAAATTGAAGGCCCAGGTCAAACCACTGAATCAGATTCTGCCTTTACTTTAATAATAAATACTGTTAAACATTTTATTGGAAATATTGCAAATTCGAATAATGTTCATAGAGAATTATTAATGAACACTTTAAAATGTCCTACTCTATCTCATTTTAGATGGTATAAAGATGTTTTCTTGGGAAGACTTTTACATAGATCTGATGCTTCTTCAAATTTTTGGAAAGAAAAAATTTATAAATGGATTACCAACTCTTTTTCTTGAAAGAATAACAAATGTGCTAAAAACAATGCATGATTATATCTTTCATTTATCTAAATCTTTTTCTTGGTTCTTATTCTAGCATGTTTAATCAGAGACAGGTTCTTAACCTAGCATAATTAAATCACATCTTACGTTGTTATCAAATTAAAAAATACAAAAAAAGAACTGAATTAGGAGTTTTTTGTGACCAATTCGCTATTCCAGCTCCTCCTACTCCATATCAAAAATCAAAAAGAATTATAAAAAATAAAAGGAAAAATAAATTTAAACAAAGCACTAAAAAACAAACTAAACCTTACAAACCATTTTTTAGAAAAAAGAATAAAAATAAGTCAAAAATAATGAATAATATGAAAACAGATCAAGAAGTAAAAGAATGGGTAAGAGCAAATATAATTTGTAGAAAATGTGGAAAGAAAGGACATTATGCTCATAAATGTACAACTAAAATAAATTTGATAGAAAAGATTGGAGATTACAAATTGATGAAGAAATGAAAGAACAATTTTCACTTATTTCTTCAAAAATTTTCTAGCAGTGATTCTGAATGGTATTATGAAGATTCTTTCTGAAAAAAATTAAATTATTTCCATAATATTCTAATTCTTTCATTTCTTCATTTATCTTGTAAATCTATAAATTTTTTTTCTACTGTCTCTTTACATCTAGATGTAAATAAGAGACAGTAATGTATATTCCTTATCTCTTAGATCTAATAGATGAAATAGAAAATCCTGATGTAAAAGAAATTATACATTGAAAGATATTTAGCCTTACATAATGCTATAAAGAAAAATGAAGAAAAAACAGAATATGTTCCCCCTAAAACTAAAGAACAATTAGAAATTAAAAATATTTAGAAGTTCAAAATTATAATTATATTCATATTGGATTAATTCAAATAATTCTTAAAGACATAATAAATTTTGAGATTCATTAATCGGTTTAATTGAATCAAGTCTTTGTAATGGCCCAATTTATTTTAGTAGCTATCCAAATTTTTCAGTATCTCGAAGTGATAAAAACTGAATTAGGAGATTTTTGTGACCAATTCGCTATTCCCGCTCCTCCTATTCCATATCAAAAAGTAAAAAGAATTATAAAAAATAAAAGGAAAAACAAATTTAAATAAAGCACTAAAAAACAAACTAAACCTTACAAACCATTTTTTAGAAAGAAGAATAAAAATAAGTCAAAAATAATGAATAATAACAAAACAGATCAAGAAGTGAAAGAATGGGTAAGAGCAAATATAATTTGTAGAATATGTGGAAAGAAAGGACATTATGCTAAAAAAATGTACAACAAAAATAAATTTGATAGAAACAATTGGAGATTTACAAATTGATGAAGAAATACTTAAAGAACAAATTCTTAATCATCTAAATTTTCTAGCAGTGATTATGAAGAAAATTATGAAGATACTAAGAAAGGGGACAAATCGAACAAGATTAAATACTAATAATTGGGATCAAGTTGCATAAGATTAAGAAACAAGAAAGGAGTTCTCAACAAAGTACGCGTAGAAACATAATAAGTTCTAATAACTCATGATAACAACGTAAGATGTGATTTAATTATGCTAGGTTAAGAACCAAGAATCAGTTCAAACTGAAAAAGACTTTGAACAAAAGATGATTATCTAACCTTATTTGAAAAAGAACTGAGAAATGAAGCCAATTACACCTTGTATAATGACAAAGGAAGAAGTGATAATCGTACAATATTGAGAACTAAGAAATGCGACTGATCGAGCTATATAATGAACAACAAAAGGAGACATAACATATGCAATTCAGAACAAAGAAAGGAGATTAGTCGTGTAAGATTATGAAATATGAGGGGAGTTCCAATGATAGCACGGATTTGGAAAAGATATGAGATCCTATTTCTCAAGGCAAGAACATAAATATGTTTTAATAAGAATGGATTAAGAACCATGCGGCTGGACCTATTCCTTGAAGATTTAGAACTAATACATCATCTAATAGCGTTTGCAAAAGAATAGAAAAATGAGGCCAATCAAACTTGCGTTACGAGTAAGGAAGAAGTTGCGATCGTTCGATATTGAGAGCCAAGAAATTGACTAGATGTTCTATGTTATGAATCGCAAAAGGAGAACACATGATAAAATATTAGGGAGATAATTAAGAAACTAGAAAGGTGATCTAATCGACATACATGTTGAAAAGATAAGAATATCTAATAACGGATGATAAGCCTCTAATACGTGACTTAGTCAGACTAGATTGAGAACCATGTGTGGGACCTGTGCACAAAAGATTTAGATCAAATGAAAGATCTAATCGCATTCGAAATAGAACGGTGGCCACCGTATTAGCTTAATAACTGAGGAAGAAGTGTATATCATTCTGTTATCGTAAGAGATTGAGAACTAAGAAAGTCTACTAATCGTAATATATTGTGAGTCGCAAAAGGAGATACAACAATCAAACAAGATTGAGAACTAATAAAGGAGAAGTAGTCGTATTAGATTTAAAAAGAACCAAGAGCGGGTCGTATTCATTAAATATTTATAATTATGCGTACGCAATGATTAAGGAAGAAATTGTAATAGTACGATATTGAGAAGAAAGAAAGGGTCTGATCGTACTATGTTATGACACAGTAAAGGAGATCTAATCGTACATGATCAAGAACTAACAAAATAGATCGAGTCATGTCAGATTAAGAAATAGAACAGGAGTTTCTAGAAAGGTAAATCTCGTAACTGAAGATAAGAACTTAAAATACGATTTGATTTGGCCAAATTAAGAACCATGAGTGATAACCATGCATAAAAGAATAAGAACTAAAATATAATATGATGGTTTTGAAGAAATAAGTGAGAAATGAGGCCAAGTATATGTGCTTAATCGTCTACAGTGGAAGGAGTTGTACTCGTACGATATTGAGAATTGAGAAAGGGGACAAATCGAACAAGATTAAATACTAATAATTGGGATCAAGTTGCATAAGATTAAGAAACAAGAAAGGAGTTCTCAACAAAGTATGTGTAGAAACATAATAAGTTCTAATAAGTCAGGATAACAACGTAAGATGTGATTTAATTATGCTAGGTTAAGAACCAAGAATCAGTTCAAACTGAAAAAGACTTTGAACAAAAGATGATTATTAACCTTATTTGAAAAAGAACTGAGAAATGAAGCCAATTACACCTTGTATAATGACAAAGGAAGAAGTGATAATCGTACAATATTGATAACTAAGAAATGCGACTAATCGAGCTATATAATGAACAACAAAATGAGACATAACATATGCAATTCAGAACAAAGAAAGGAGATTAGTCGTGTAAGATTATGAAATATGAGGGGAGTTCCAATGATAGCACATTTGGAAAAGATATGAGATCCTATTTCTCAAGGTAAGACCATAAATATGTTTTAATAAGAATGGATTAAGAACCATGCGGCTGGACCTATTCCTTGAAGATTTAGAACTAATACATCATCTAATAGCGATTGCAAAAGAATAGAAAAATGAGGCCAATCAAACTTGCATTACGAGTAAGGAAGAAGTTGCGATCGTTCGATATTGAGAGCCAAGAAATTGACTAGATGTTCTATGTTATGAATCGCAAAAGGAGAACACACGATAAAATATTAGGGAGATAATTAAGAAACTAGAAAGGTGATCTAATCGTCATACATGTTGAAAAGATAAGAATATCTAATAACGGATGATAAGCCTCTAATACGTGACTTAGTCAGACTAGATTGAGAACCATGTGTGGAACCGTGCACAAAAGATTTAGATCAAATGAAAGATCTAATCGCATTCGAAATAGAACGGTGGCCACCGTATTAGCTTAATAACTGAGGAAGAAGTGTAATCGTAAGAGATTGAGAACTAAGAAAGTCTACTCTTTCTAATTGTAATATATTGTGAGTCGCAAAAGGAGATACAACAATCAAACAAGATTGAGAACTAATAAAGGAGAAGTAGTCGTATTAGATTTAAAAAGAACCAAGAGCGGGTCGTATTCATTAAATATTTATAATTATGCGTACGCAATGATTAAGGAAGAAATTGTAATAGTACGATATTGAGAAGAAAGAAAGGGTCTGATCGTACTATGTTATGACACAGTAAAGGAGATCTAATCGTACATGATCAAGAACTAACAAAATAGATCGAGTGCATATCAGATTAAGAAATCCTTTTGTTGTTCATTATATAGCTCGATCAGAATAAGATTAGAACTTAAAATACGATTTGATTTGGCCAAATTAAGAACCATGAGTGATAACCATGCATAAAAGAATAAGAACTAAAATATAATATGATGGTTTTGAAGAAATAAGTGAGAAATGAGGCCAAGTATATGTGCTTAATCACAGTGGAAGGAGTTGTACTCGTACGATATTAGTACTTTGTTGAGAATTGAGAAAGGGGACAAATCGAACAAGATTAAATACTAATAATTGGGATCAAGTTGCATAAGATTAAGAAACAAGAAAGGAGTTCTCAACAAAGTATGTGTAGAAACATAATAAGTTCTAATAAGTCAGGATAACAACGTAAGATGTGATTTAATTATGCTAGGTTAAGAACCAAGAATCAGTTCAAACTGTCTAGACTTTGAACAAAAGATGATTATTAACCTTATTTGAAAAAGAACTGAGAAATGAAGCCAATTACACCTTGTATAATGACAAAGGAAGAAGTGATAATCGTACAATATTGATAACTAAGAAATGCGACTAATCGAGCTATATAATGAACAACAAAATGAGACATAACATATGCAATTCAGAACAAAGAACGGAGATTAGTCGTGTAAGATTATGAAATATGACGGGAGTTCCAATGATAGCACATTTGGAAAAGATATGAGATCATATTTCTCAAGGTAAGAACATAAATATGTTTTAATAAGAACTGGATTAAGAACCATGCGGCTGGACCTATTCCTTGAAGATTTAGAACAAATACATCATCTAATAGCGTTTGCAAAAGAATAGAAAAATGAGGCCAATCAAACTTGCTTCACGAGTAAGGAAGAAGTTGCGATCGTTCGATATTGAGAGCCAAGAAATTGACTAGATGTTCTATGTTATGAATCGCAAAAGGAGAACACATGATAAAATATTAGGGAGATAATTAAGAAACTAGAAAGGTGATCTAATCGACATACATGTTGAAAAGATAAGAATATCTAATAACGGATGATAAGCCTCTAATACGTGACTTAGTCAGACTAGATTGAGAACCATGTGAGGGACCTGTGCACAAAAGATTTAGATCAAATGAAAGATCTAATCGCATTCGAAATAGAACGGTGGCCACCGTATTAGCTTAATAACTGAAGAAGAAGTGTAATCGTAAGAGATTGAGAACTAAGAAAGTCGACTAATCGTAATATATTGTGAGTCGCAAATCGACACATAGGAGATACAACAATCAAACAAGATTGAGAACTAATAAAGGAGAAGTAGTCGTATGAGATTTAAAAAGAACCAAGAGCGGGTCGTATTAATTAAATATTTATAATTAAGAGACTATCTAATCGTATAAGAAAAAGAACTGAGAAATGAGGCCTATTAATTATGCGTACGCAATGATTAAGGAAGAAATTGTAATAGTACGATATTGAGAAGAAAGAAAGGGTCTAATCGTACTATATTATGACACAGTAAAGGAGATCTAATCGTACACGATTGAGACCTAACAAAATAGGTCGAGTCATGTCATATTAACAAATAGAACAGGAGTTCTTATAAAAGTAAATCTCGTAACTCAAGATAAGAACTTAAAATGCGATTTGATTTGGCCAAATTAAGAACCAGGAGTGATAACCATGCATAAAAGCATAAGAACTAAAATATAATATGATGGTTTTGAAGAAATTAGTGAGAAATAAGGCCAAGTATACGTGCTTAATCACAGTGACCTGAAGGAGTTGTACTCGTACGATATTGAGAACTAAGAAAGGGGACAAATCGTACAAGAACTAAAATATAATATGATGGTTTTGAAGAAATAAGTGAGAAATGGGGCCAAATATACGTGCTTAATCACAGTGGAAGGAGTTGTGCTCGTACGATATTGATAACTAAGAAAAGCAGAAAAATCGTACAAGATTAAATACTAATAACTGGTATCAAGTCGCATAAGATTAAGAAACAAGAAAGGAGTTCTCAACAAAGTACATGTACAAACATAATATGTTCTAATAACACATGATAACAACGTAAAATGTGATTTAATTATGCTAGGTTAAGAACCAAGAATCAGTTCAAACTGAAAAAGATTTTGAACAAAAAATGATTATCTAACCTTATTTGAAAAAGAACTGAGAAATGAAGCCAATTACACCTTGTATAATGACAATGGAAGAAGTGATAATCGTACAATATTGAGAACTAAGAAATGCGACTAATCGAGCTATACAATGAACAACAAAAGGAGACATAACATATGCAATTCAGAACAAAGAAAGGAGATTTGTCGTGTAAGATTATGAAATATGAGAGGAGTTCCAATGATAGCACATTTGGAAAAGATATGAGATCAAATTTCACAAGGTAAGAACATCAATATGTTTTAATAAGAATGGATTAAGAACCATGCGACTGGACCTATTCCTTGAAGATTTAGAACTAATACACCATCTAATAGCGTTTGCAAAAGAATAGAGAAATGAGGCCAATCAAACTTGTTTTACGAGTAAGGAAGAAGTTACGATCGTTCGATATTGAGAGCGAAGAAATTGATTAGCAGTTCTATGTTATGAATCGCAAAAGGAGAACACATGATAAAATATTAGGGAGATAATTAAGAAACTAGAAAGGTGATCTAATCGACATACATGTAGAAAACATAAGAATATTTAATAACGGATGATAAGCCCCTAATACGTGACTTGGTTTGACTAGATTGAGAACCATGTGTGGGACCTAGAAGTGCACAAAAGATTTAGATCAAATGAATTATCTAATTGCAATCGAAAGAGAACGGAGGCAACCATATTACCTTAATAACTGAGGAAGAAGTGTAATCGTAAGATATTGAGAACTAAGAGAGTCGACAAATCGTAATATATTGTGAGTCGCAAAAGGAGATACAACAATCAAACAACATTGAGAACTAATAATGGAGAAGTAGTCGTATTAGATTTAAAAAGAACCAAGAGCGGGTCGTATTTATTAAAGATTTATAATTATACCAACAACTGCCAGGAATAAAATTAAAGACTGAATTTAAAAAGCATAAAGAGGGAGACTTACAAATTTTATTGTAGAAAGCAGGAAGCAGAAGGATTGATTACAAAAGGGGAATAGAATAGAGAGGAAAGAGGAGAAATGAAAGTTCTGAGTTCTAAAAACTCTGCCCTCCCTAACATTTGAAGGCCTCTATTTTATAAGCATTTAGAAACGGATTTTTAAACTTCATTTTGATATCCGCACAGTAATTTCGGATTTGAAAATATTTATTTGAAATCCACACAGTATTGTCCGACAGAAGTGGGGTCCCTTTTTGTCCCATCATTTTTGTTTCTTTTTTGATTTTGGAGAACTTTGGGATCCTGATTGAGAGCTTGTTTCATCATCTGAAAAGAGTTTTCTTGCAACATCGAACTGAGATTTTGCTTTGGTGATGAGATTTTCCAATTCCTGTGTCTTCTGCTCTATTATTTCATGAATATCCATGTATTTATCCATTTCTTCATTCATAAAAGGGTCATCATCCTAATTTGATTAATCAAAATCCATTAGGGAAAAAGAATTTTCAAATTTATTGTCAGTTTTAATTGGTGAAGCAAGTTTTTCTTTTCCCTTTAAAGAAGTCCCTTGAATCGAATCAATTTGTTTGGATACTTCTTGCATGATCTTATCTCTAATTTTTTCTAGGTCTAGTTTTTGACTGTCAATATTTTTCTCTTTCTGTTCTTTCAATTTTCTGCTTTTTTGAAAAATAAATTCTTCTTTTTCTGTTCAGAATCTCCTTTCTTTTTGTTGTTCCAGGAGATTCTGAACTCTCCTCTTCTCCTCCATTAGTAAAGACTGTTCAATCTGAGAACAGTTATACTCACACCTAGGCCACCATTTGTTCTCATGGATTCTTCTGATTTGAGGAAGAAAGTATCCTGCAGCAATACCTATTTCCAATTTCCATGAAAAGAGCCAGGGAATACTGAATTTGGCTAAGAAGTGTAACAATTGTCTTCCAGGAATGTTAGGATCAGAAAAATCGCTTCCAATCACTTTTTATAACTTCTTCTTCAGTTATCAAGCTGTGTACGATTAGATCTAGAATTCCATAGGATTGAAACCACCTATAGAACCACATAGAAAGAAAAGTTTTGTTGTTTATAATTGTGGGTTCCATACGAATCCACCAGGAGTGTTTGAAATCAGTAGTATTGTCAAGAAGAACATAGGTAAATGAATTTATCTAATGTGTATAAGAGAAACATTAATCGAAATTTTCTGAAATCTTATCAAATTTGAGAAGAAGAATCAGAAGGATTTGAAGTAAATCACATGGCAGTTTTAGGACGATTTGAGCTGCTTGGAATTGATCCAAGAATAGTCATTCTATTAAGTGGAGAAATTGGATTTGAAGGAACATTTAATGGATTTTCTACAGCCATGTGTGTAAAAAATTTAAATTTGCATTTGAGGAATTTGAGGGGAGTGGGGGAAAATTTTTTGGAGAAATTTGTCCTCCTGAATTTATTTGTCTTATTTGTCCTCTTCCTGAATTTGGACATCATCCACCACGGGATCCTTTCCCGAGGATATTCATCATAATCTGAAAAAACAATTTAAGCAGAGAAAATTAACATTTTAGTTTTATTTAGATTTTCCAATCTTTTTTCTTCTCGAGCAATCATTTGTTTATACATTTCAACAGTACTTTCTAAAGTACTCAAAAGAACTGATTTTTCCTCAAAATCTAAAAGGCTTTCTCTCATTCTTTTGTCTAGTAATTTGAATCTCAAATTTTTATCAGCTTCTTCAAAAATTGTTATTAATTCAAAATTTTGTGCTTGAAAAGAATTACCACGATTATTATAATGATTTAATATTAAACCAGTAGAATGAATTTTGGCATATAAATTGATAAGCCCTTTTCTGTAAGGACTATCTATTTTCTTAACAGTTCCCTTGGAAACTCCATCTGTAAGACTCAAGTTATTTCCTAAAAATTCTCTGGGAAGAAAATCAAGCAAAGAATTAAAATCACCTTTATATATTCAATATCAAAATCAAATACAGATAATATAGACTGCCGTCTAGCAAAGATTTGTTTAGAAGCAATATTTTTTATGTCTTGTTCTAAAACATATTTTGCAGCACTGCAATCTATTCTTAAAAGAAGTTTTTAATTAATAAGTCCATCTTGAAATTTAGAAATACAAAGAATATATAAAAAATTTCTTAATTAATTGCTAGATTTTCTTCCCAGTGCATTTTTCCAAATTCCAGATTTGTCTCTTACTACATTCTTCTTATATTATTTTTAGGATTAATTTGTTTTAATATGCCACCATATCGAAACATCAGAAGCATCTGTTTCAACAATTTTATACCATCTATTATTGCTGAAGATAAACAAGGCAAAAGTTTAACTTTTCTTTAATTTTCTTATGACAAAGATTAGTATGACTTTATATCTGTCTCTTATACACATCTAGATGTGTATAAGAGACAGGTGGTGTAAAAACTTGCTTCACCAATTAAAACCTGTCTCTTATACACATCTGGAAATTTATTTGCAAATTCAATACTTCTTGAAATAGGGATAATTTGTCCATATTCTATTTCAAATCCAAGAAATCTGATTTTATGCTGAAATAATTTAATCTTTTTTTCAGAAATGACAATACCATTTTTCTAGGCTATTTTAATGAAATTATTTAAATGTTTCGAATGTTGGTCTATGGAGTTTGAAAATATCAATATATCATCAATATAAGTAATAATATAAGAGTAGGAAGAAAATATCTCATTCATTATATTTTGAAATTCAGAAGGCGCATTTTAAGTCCAAAAAGCATTACATTCCATTCGTAATGCCCAGCAATGGTAATTTGGATTAATCAATTGTTATATCTTATGTTTTTCAGCTATTTGAATTTTCAAATCCTGATTTTAAATCAAATTTAGAGTCTATATTTGATCCAACTGTTCTATTTAATAGATCTTTTTTGTTAGGAATAGTGTATCTTATCCATTTTAAAACTTTGTTGAGTGGTTTATAATTTATAACTAATCTAGGTGTCCCTTTTTCTATTTCTGAATTCTTATTTACACAAAAAGCAGTACAACTCCAAGGAGAATGAGATTTTCTTATTATTTTCTTTTTTAATAAATCATCAATTTCTTTTTTACAAAATTCAACCATTTCTTTGTTCATTTGACAAGGTCTAGCTTCAGTTGGTATATTTTTCTCCACAAAATTTGTTTCGTAAGGTAATTCTATTATATGTTGTTTTCTATTCCAAAAGGCATTGGGAACATCATTACAAATTTCAGAAATAATTTGTTTATTTAATTGAGAAAATTTTTCTTTTATTTTAGGAGAATTTAATTATTCTTCTATTTTTAAATTGAATATTTCTTTATGTAAATAATTATTTTGACTTATTTTGTTTTAATTTAATATAATAATCCTGGGAGTTTAAATCAGAAATTTTTTCTGTAGTAGCAAAATCAAAAGTTAATAATTTATCTTTATTACATATTATTTTTCCATCAAGATAATAAGGATACATTTGACATAAAAATGGGGTTTCTAAATTTAAATGAAATTCAACATTTTTAGTTAAGATAAAATTCATTGTAATGAAATTTCCTTCTTTTGAAAAAACACAAACATTTGAAATTTTATGTTCAATATGAATTCTTGATCCTTCAAATTTCTGATTTAAACTCCCAGGAATATTATATTGAGATGGAACTAATCCTTCTCTAATACAATTTAAGTCAGCACCACCGTCTACCATAGCAATTGATTTAAAGGCATAAGTATCATTTATAATAATTGCAACATAAATGTATTGTTTCTGAGATATATACATAGTGTTAATATCATAACTTAAAAATTCTTTTAAATTTTCAGTAGAAGATTTATCTTCTGTATTATTCAGTTTCTAATTTTATTTTTCTTATTTCTTCAACTAAAGAAAGTTCTTCTAAATTAATGACTCTGTTTTTTAAATTTTCAAGACTCTGTTTAAGAGTATTTATTTCTTTAATTTCTTGTTTTAATTCATTTATTTATTGTTTTAAAAGTGAAAATAATGAAAGCAATTGTTCAGAAAATGATATTTCGAACATTTCTGAAATGTTTAAAAATTTAAATTTTCCAGAAGAAAATATTTTTGCAATAAAAAGAACAAATAAATTTAAAGAAAATGCAGCACAATTTAAACCTCTTTATCATCAAACTTATAATTATTATCAAAGACCCACTCCTATTGATTTAAGTTACGAAGATCCCTCAATAATGGAAAATTCTTATAATTCAGGAACAATATATGAGTGGTGTATTGATGCTCACAGTAATGCTGCAATACAAAAAACTTTACATAACATGCTTATGTATATAAATATTCTAAAACAAAAAGGAACTTCTGAACCAAATGCTGTCAACAATTGTTATTGAAGGATTTTCCAGAATCCTTAGAGGATGGTGGGATAATTATCTGTTTGAAACCTAGGAAAATGAAATTGTAAACCATACTAAAATTAAAATTGAAGGCCCAGTTCAAACCACTGAATCAGATGCTGCCTTTACTTTAATAATAAATATTGTTAAACATTTTATTGGAAATATTGCAAATTCTAATAATGTTCATAGAGAATTATTAATGAATTTAAAATATCCTACTTTATCTCATTTTAGATGGTATAAAGATGTTTTCTTGGGAAGACTTTTTTATGATCTTTCTGATGCTTCTTCAAATTTTAAGGGGCTTAAAATTTATAATTGGATTACCAACTCTTTTTGCTGAAAGAATAACAAATGTTCTAAAAAAAATGCATGATGGATATAATATTCTTTATGAAAACTTAACATATGGTGATATTCTTTCTGTTTGTATAGATCAAGGAATAAAATTATGCAATGATGTTAAATTAAAAGCTCAAATTAAAAAATACAATACAAAGAACTGAATTAGGAGATTTTTGTGACCAATTCGCAATAACTGCTCCTTCTATTCGATATCAAAAAACAAAAAGAATTATAAAAAATAAAAGGAAAAATAAATTTAAACAAAGCACTGAAAAACAAACTAAACCTTACAAACCATTTTTTAGAAAAAAGAAAAAAATAAGTCAAAAATAATGAATAATAAGAAAACAGATCAAGAAGTAAAAGAATGGGTAAGAGCAGTTATAATTTGTTGATTCAGTCGAAAGAAAAAACATGATGCTAATAAATGTACAACTAAAATAAATTTGATAGAAAAAATTGGAGATTTACAAATTGATGAAGAAATGAAAGAACAAATTATTAATCATCTAAAATTTTCTAGCAGTGTTTCTGAAGAAAATTATGAATATAATCTTTCTGAAACAAATTCTGATGATTCAGGTGAATGTTCTAATTGTACCCCTGAATTAATTTATTATAAATCTATAGTGGAAGCTCATGACTTAAATCCTACAATTGCTTTACTTTAACAGATAATCAAAAATTTATTTTAGATATAATAGATGAAATAGAAAATCCTGATCAAAAGAAATTATACATTTAAAGATATTTAGCCTTACATAATGCTATAAAGAAAAATGAAGAAAAAACAGAATATGTTCCCCCTAAAACTAATGAACAATTAGAAATTAAAAATATTTAGAAGTTCAAAATTATAATTATATTCATATTGGATTAATTCAAATTGCTTTGCAACCTTTAAATCGCCAAGGACTTGATACTTTTATCATGTGTTGCTCTTCGCGATGCCAGACATAATATATTTTCAGATCATTAATCGGTTTAATTGAATCAAGTCTTTGTAATGGCCCAATTTATTTTAGTAGCTATCCAAATTTTTCAGTATCTCGAAGGGATAAAAACTGAATTAGGAGATTTTTGTGACCAATTCGCTATTCCCGCTCCTCCTATTCCATATCAAAAAGTAAAAAGAATTATAAAAAATAAAAGGAAAAATAAATTTAAACAACAGCACTAAAAAACAAACTAAACCTTACAAACCATTTTTTAGAAAGAAGAATAAAAATAAGTCAAAAATAATGAATAATAAGAAAACAGATCAAGAAGTGAAAGAATGGGTAAGAGCAAATATAATTTGTAGAATATGTGGAAAGAAAGGACATTATGCTAAAAAATGTACAACTAAAATAAATTTGATGGAATCAATTGGAATTTTACAAATTGATGAAGAAATTAAAGAACAAATTCTTAATCATCTACATTTTCTAGCAGTGATTCTGAAGAAAATTATGAAGATACGAAGAAAGGGGACAAATCATACAAGATTAAATACTAATAACTGGGATCAAGTCGCAGAAGATTAAGAAAACAAGAAAGGAGTTCTCGACAAAGTACATGTAGAAACATAATAAGTTCAAATAACGCATGATAACAACGTAAAATATGATTTAATTATGCTAGGTTAAGAACCAAGAATCAGTTCAAACTGAAAAAGACTTTGAACAAAAGATGATTATGCTAACCTTATTTGAAAAAGAACTGAGAAATGAAGCCAATTACACCTTGTATAATATTTATTTATCCTGAAGTGATAATCGTACAATATTGAGAACTAAGAAATGCGACTAATCGAGCTATACAATGAACAACAAAAGGAGACATAACATATGCAATTCAGAACAAAGAAAGGAGATTAGTCGTGTAAGATTATGAAATACGAGAGGAGTTCCAATAATTGCACATTTGGAAAAGATATGAGATCAAATTTCACAAGGTAAGAACATAAATATGTTTTAATAAGAATGGATCAAGAACCATGCGGCTAGACCTATTCCTTTAAGATTTAGAACTAATACATCATCTAATAGCATTTGCAAAAGAATAGAGAAATGAGGCCAATCAAACTTGCTTTACGAGAATGGAAGAAGTTGCGATCGTTCGATATTGAGAGCCAAGAAATTGACTAACTGTTCTATGTTATGAATCTAAAAAGGAGAACACATGATAAAATATTGGGGAGATAATAATAAGAAACTAGAAAGGTGATCTAATCGACATACATGTTGAAAAGATAAGAATATCTAATAACGGATGATAAGCCCCTAATACGTGACTTAGTGAGACTAGATTGAGAACCATGTGTGGGACTGTGCACAAAAGATTGAGATCGAATGAATGATCTAATCGCATTCGAAAGAGAACGGAGGCAACCATATTAGCTTAATAACTGAGGAAGAAGTGTAATCGTAAGATATTGAGAACTAAGAAAGTCGAAAAATTGTAATATATTGTGAGTCGTAAAAGGAGATATAACAATCAAACAAGATTGGGAACTAATAGAGGAGAAGTAGTCGTATTAGATTTAAAAAGAACCAAGAGCGGGTCGTATTCATTAAAGATTTATAATTAAGAGATTATCTAATCGTATAAGAAAAATAACTGAGAAATGAGGCGTATTAATTATGCCTGCACAATGATTAAGGAAGAAATTGTAATAGTATGATATTGAGAAGAAAGAAAGGGTCTACTTGTATATCGTACTATATTATGACACAGTAAAGGAGATCTAATCGTACAAGATTAAGAACTAACAAAGTAGATCGAGTCATATCAGATTAAGAAATAGAACATGAGTTCTTATAAAAGTAAATCTCGTTACTCAAGATAAGAACTTAAAATGCGATTTCATTTGGCCGAATTAAGAACCATGAGTGATAACCATGCATAAAAGAATAAGAACTAAAATATAATATGATGGTTTTGAAGAAATAAGTGAGAAATGAGGCCAAGTATACGTGCTTAATCACAGTGGAAGGAGTTGTAGTCGTACGATATTGAGAACAAAGAAAGGGGACAAATCGTACAAGATTAAATACTAATAACTGGGATCAAGTCGCATAAGATTAAGAAACAAGAAAGGAGTTCTCAACAAACGCATAAGATTAAGAAACAAGAAAGGAGTTCTCAACAAAGTACATGTAGAAACATAATAAGTTCTAATAACTCATTATAACAACGTAAAATGTGAATTAATTATGCGTAAGGTTAAGAACCAAGAATCAGTTCAAATTGAAAAAGACTTTGAACAAAAGATGATTATCTGACCTTATTTGAAAAAGAACTGAGAAATGATGCCAAATACACCTTGTATAATGACAAAGGAAGAAGTGATAATCGTACAATATTGAGAACTAAGAAATGCGACTAATCGAGATATACAATGAACAACAAAAGCAGACATAACATATGCAATTCGGAACAACGAAAAGAGATTAGTCGTGTAAGATTATGAAATATGAGAGGAGTTCCAATCATAGCACATTTGGAAAAGATATAAGATCAAATTTCACAAGGTAAGGGCATAAATATATTTTAATAAGGATGGATTAAGAACCATGCGGCTGGACCAATTCCTTGAAGATTTAGAACTAATACATCATCTAATAGCGTTTGCAAAAGAATAGAGAAATGAGGTGCCAATCAAACTTGCTTCACGAGTAAGGAAGAAGTTTCGATCGTTCGATATTGAGAGCCAAGAAATTGAACTAGCTGTTCTATGTTATGAATCGCAAAAAGAGAACACATGATAAAATATTAGGGAGATAATTAACAAACTAGAAAGGTTATCTAATCGACATACATGTTGAAAAGATAAGAATATCTAATAATGGATGATAAGCCCCTAATACGTGACTTAGTTAGACTAGATTTGAGAACCATGTGTGGGACATGTGCACAAAAGATTTAGATCAAATGAATGATCTAATCGCATTCGAAAGAGAACGTAGGCAACCGTATTAGCTTAATAACTGAGGAAGAAGTGTAATCGTAAGATATTGAGAACTAAGAAAGTCGACTAATCGTAATATATTGTGAGCCGCAAAAGAAGATACAACAATCAAACAAGATTGAGAACTAATAAAGGAGAAGTAGCCGTATTAGATTTAAAAAGAACCAAGAGCGGGTCGTATTCATTAAAGATTTATAATTAAGAGATTATCTAATCGTATAAGAAAAATAACTGAGAAATGAGGCCTCTTAATTTTAGACGCCTGAACAATGATTAAGGAAGAAATTGTAATAGTACGATATTGAGAAGAAAGATTGGGTCTAATCGTACTATACTATGACACAGTAAAGGAAATCTAATCGTACAAGATTAAGAACTAACAAAGTAGATCGAGTCATATCAGATTAAGAAATAGAACATGAGTTCTTATAAAAGTAAATCTCGTTACTCAAGATAAGAACTTAAAATGTGATTTCATTTGGCCAAATTAAGAACCACGAGTGATAACCATGCATAAAAGAATAAGAACTAAAATATAATATGATGGTTTTGAAGAAATAAGTGAGAAATGAGGCCAAGTATACGTGCTTAATCACAGTGGAAGGAGTTGTACTCGTACGATATTGAGAACTAAGAAAGGGGACATATCGTACAAGATTAAATACTAATAACTGGGATCAAGTCGCACAAGATTAAGAAACAACAAAGGAGTTCTCAACAAATGCATAAGACTAAGAAACAAGAAAGGTGTTCTCAACACCTAAGTACATGTAGAAACATAATAAGTTCTAATAACTCATTATAACAACGTAAAATGTGAATTAATTATGCTAGATTAAGAACCAAGAATCAGTTCAAATTGAAAAAGACTTTGAACAAAAGATGATTATCTAACCTTATTTGAAAAAGAACTGAGAAATGAAGCCAATTACACCTTGTATAATGACAAAGGAAGAAGTGATAATCGTACAATATTGAGAACTAAGAAATGCGACTGATCGAGCTATATAATGAACAACAAAAGGAGACATAACATATGCAATTCAGAACAAAGAAAGGAGATTAGTCGTGTAAGATTATGAAATATGAGGGGAGTTCCAATGATAGCACATTTGGAAAAGATATGAGATCCTATTTCTCAAGGCAAGAACATAAATATGTTTTAATAAGAATGGATTAAGAACCATGCGGCTGGACCTATTCCTTGAAGATTTAGAACTAATACATCATCTAATAGCGTTTGCAAAAGAATAGAGAAATCTGGCGCGATTTCAATCAAACTTGCTTCACGAGTAAGGAAGAAGTTGCGATCGTTCGATATTGAGAGCCGAGAAATAGACTAGCTGTTCTATGTTATGAATCGCAAAAGGAGAACACATGATAAAATATTAAGGAAATAATTAACAAACCAGAAAGGTGATCTAATCGACATACATGTTGAAAAGATAAGAATATCTAAGCCCCTAATACGTGATTTAGTTAGACTAGATTGAGAACCATGTGTTGGACCTGTGCACAAAGATTTAGATCAAATGAATGATCTAATCACATTCGAAAGAGAACGGAGGTAACTATATTAGCTTAATAACTGAGGAAGAAGTGTAATCGTAAGATATTGAGAACTAAGAAAGTCGACTAATCGTAATATAATGTGAGTCGCAAAAGGAGATACAACAATCAAACAAGATTGAGAACTAATAAAGGAGAATTAGTCGTGTTAGATTTAAAAAGAACCAAGAGCAGGTCGTATTCATTAAAGATTTATAATTAATCGTCTCACAAGAGACTATCTAATCGTATAAGAAAAAGAACTGAGAAATGAGGCCTATTAATTATGCGTACGCAATGATTAAGGAAGAAATTGTAATAAGTACGATATTGAGACGGAAGAAAGGGTCCAATCGTACTATACTATGACACAGTAAAGGAGATCTAATCGTACATGATTAAGAACTAACAAAATAGATCGAGTCATGTCAGATTAAGAAATAGGACAGGAGTTCTTATAAAAGTAAATCTCGTAACTCAAGCTAAGAACTTAAAATGCGATTTGATTTGGCCAAATTAAGAACCATGAGTGATAACCATGCATAAAAGAATAAGGACTAAAATATAATATGATGGTTTTGAAGAAATAAGTGAGAAATGAGGCCAAATATACGTGCTTAATCACAGTGGAAGGAGTTGTACTCGTACGATATTGAGAACAAAGTAAGGGGACAAATCGTACAAGATTAAATACTAATAACTGGGATCAAGTCGCATAATATTAAGAAACAAGAATCCAGGTGTTCTCAACAAAGTACATGTAGAAACATAATAAGTTCTAATAACACATGATAACAACGTAAAATGTGATTTGATTATGCTAGTTTAAGAACCAAGAATCAGTTCAAACTGAAAAAGACTTTGAACAAAAGATGATTATCTTACCTTATTTGAAAAAGAACTGAGAAATGAAGCCAAATACACGTTGTATAACGACAAAGGAAGAAGTGATAATCGTACAATATTGAGAACTAAGAAATGCGACTAATCGAGCTATACATTGAACAACAAAACGAGAGATAACATATTCAATTCAGAACAAAGAAAGGAGATTAGTCGTGTAAGATTATGAAATATGAGAGGAGTTCCAATGATAGCACATTTGGAAAAGATATAAGATCATATTTCACAAGGTAAGAACATAAATATGTTTTAATAAGAATGGATTAAGTACCGTGCGGCTGGACCTATTCCTTGAAGATTTAGAACTAATACATCATCTAATAGCGTTTGCAAAAGATTTTCCCATATAGAGAAATGAGGCCAATCAAACTTGCTTTACGAGAATGGAAGAAGTTGCGATCGTTCGATATTGAGAGCCAAGAAATTGACTAACTGTTCGATGTTATGAATCGAAAAAGGAGAACACATGATAAAATATTGGCGAGATAATTATGAAACTAGAAAGGTGATCTAATCGACATACATGTTGAAAAGATAAGAATATCTAATAACGGATGATAAGCCCCTAATACGTGACTTAGTTAGACTAGATTGAGAACCATGTGTGGGACCTGTGCACAAAAGATTGAGATCGAATGAATGATCTAATCGCATTCGAAAGAGAACGGAGGCAACCATATTAGCTTAATAACTTAGGTTGAAGTGTAATCATAAGATATTGAGAACTAAGAGAGTCGAGTAATCGTAATATATTGTGACTCGCAAAAGGAGATACAACAATCAAACAAGATTGAGAACTAATAAAGGAGAAGTAGTCGTATTAGATTTAAAAAGAACCAAGAGCGGGTCGGTATTTATTAAAGATTTATAATTATACCAACAACTACCAGGAATAAAATTAAAGACTGAATTTAAATAGCATAACGAGGGAAACTTACAAATTTTATTGTAGAAAGCAGGAAGCAGATGGATTGATTACAAAAGGGGAATAGAATAGAGAGGAAAGAGGAGAAATGAAAGTTCTGAGTTCTAAAAACTCTGCCCTTCCTAACATTTGGAGGGCTCTGTTTATAAGCATTTAGAAATGGATTTTAAAACTTCATTTTGATATCCGCACAGATAATTTCGGATTTGAAAATATTTATTTGAAATCCACACAGTATTGTCCGAGAAGTGGGGTCCCTTTTTGTCCCATCATTTTTGTTTCTTTTTTGATTTTTGAGAACTTTGGGATCCTGATGAGAGCTTGTTTCATCATCTGAAAAGAGTTTTCTTGCAACATCTGTCTGAGATTTTGCTTTGGTGATGAGATTTTCCAATTCCTGTGTCTTCTACTCTATTATTTCATGAATTCCCATGTATGTTTATCCATTTCCTCATTCGTAAAAGGGTCATCATCCTCATTTGATTCATCAAAATCCATTAGGGAAAAAGAAGGTTCAAATTTATTGTCAGTTTTAATTGGTGAAGCAAGTTTTTCTTCTCCCTTTGAAGAAGTCCCTTGAATCGAATCAATTTGTTTGGATACTTCTTGCATGATCTGATCTCTAATTTTTTCTAGGTCTAGTTTTTGACTCAATATTTTCTCTTTCTGTTCTTTCAATTTTCTGCTTTTTTGAAAAATAAATTCTTCTTTTTCTTTTTCTTTTTGTTGTTCCAGGAGATTCTGAACTCTCCTCTTCTCCTCCATTAGTAAAGACTGTTCAATCTGAGAACAGTTATACTCACACCTAGGCCACCATTTGTTCTCATGGATTCTTCTGATTTGAGGAAGAAAGTATCCTGCAGCAATACCTATTTCCAATTTCCATGAAAAGAGCCAGGGAATACTGAATTTGGCTAAGAAGTGTAACAATTGTCTTCCAGGAATGTCAGTTTGATCAATAGGATCAGAAAAATCGCTTCCAAACACTTTTTATAAATTTTTAGAATAATTTTTGAAGATCAGAAGGAAGAAAATTTTCGAGAATTCCATAGGATTGAAACCACCTATAGAACCACATAGAAAGAAAAGTTTTGTTGTTTATAATTGTGGGTTCCATACGAATCCACCAGGAGTGTTTGAAATCAGTAGTATTGTCAAGAAGAACATAGGTAAATGAATTTATACAATTCCAATAATTGAAAGTATAATCGGAATTATTGAAAAAGGATCTGAAAGAGAACACATCAGAAGAATGTGTACTCTAATCATCAGCAGAAGGGACTGTTTAGAGAACATTTTAGACATTGTGAAATAATGATCTTGGATAGTGGGTCTCCATCCAATGTCACCATCTTTGATATCAACAATTTTGGTAAGATTGAGGAAATCAACATAAGTATGCCTATATTTGAGAGGATTATTTGCTGAAATGAGGAAGTAAGAGCCATAATTTTTTGAAAAATATTGTATTTACAATTTGAAAAATATTTTGATGCATTTCATTTAATTCAATGAAAGAAATATGACTTTTAGTTCCATTTGGTTTATAAGGCTCTTTTTCAATAGGCTTAGGAGAAGATTTTTCTTCCTCTAAAGAAATTCCAAAAGAAGAAGAATCAGAAGGATTTGAAGTAAATCACATGGCAGTTTTAGGACGATTTGAGCTGCTTGGAATTGATCCAAGAATAGTCATTCTATTAAGTGGAGAAATTGGATTTGAAGGAACATTTAATGGATTTTCTACAGCCTGTAAAAAATTTGAATTTGCATTTGAGGAATTTGAGGGGAGTGGGGGAAAATTTTTTGGAGAAATTTGTCCTCCTGAATTTATTTGTCTTAGTTGTCGTCTTCCTGAATTTGGACTTCTTCCATCACGGGATCCTCTCCCGAGGATATTCATCATAATCTGAAAAACAATTTAAGCAGAGAAAATTAATATTTTAGTTTTATTTAGATTTTCCAATCTTTTTTCTTCTCAAATTAAGCGAGCAATCATTTGTTTATACATTTCAAGAGTACTTTCTAAAGTACTCAAAAGAACTGATTTTTCCTCAAAATCTAAAAGCCTTTCTCTCATTCTTTTGTCTAGTAATTTGAATCTCAAATTTCTGTCAGCTTCTTCAAAAATTGTTATTAATTCAAAAATTTGTGCTTGCAAAGAATTACCACGATTATTATAATGATTTAATATTAAACCAGTAGAATGAATTTTAGCATATGTGTATAATCGAGCAGAAAGTAAGATTCAAATATCTATTTTAAAACTAAAATATTAATTTTCTCTGCTTTGTCCCCTTATTTAGTAAAAATTCTCTGGTAAGAAAATCAGGCAAAGAATTAAAATCACCTTTAATATATTCAATATCAAAATCAAATACAGATAATATAGACTGCCATCTAGCAAAGATTTGTGTAGAAGCAATATTTTTGATGTCTTGTTCTAAAACATATTTTGCAGCACTGCAATCTATTCTTAAAAGAAACTTTTGATGTAATAAGTCTTCTTGAAATTTAGAAATACAAAGAACAATAGACAAAATTTCTTTTTTAATTATAGAATAGTTTAATTGTGCATTTTTCCAAATTCCATATTTGAATCTTACTAATTCTGCATTATTATTTTTAGGATTAATTTGTTTTAATATGCCACCATATCCTACATTAGAAGCATCTGTTTCAACAATTTTATACCATTTATTATTGCTGAAGATAAACAAGGCAAATGTTTAACTTTTACTTTAATTTTCTTAACAGCATTAGTATGAATTTGTGACCAAGCAGGTGGATTCTTTTTTAACCTTTCATATAAAGGTTTACTATCTTGTGCAATATTTTTATAATATTCTGCAATATAATTTAGAATTCCTAAAAATCTTTGTAACTGTTTTTTATCTTTTATTTCATCTGGAAATTTATTTGCAAATTCAATACTTCTTGAAATAGGGATAATTTGTCCATTTTCTATTTCAAATCCAGGAAATCTGATTTTATGCTGGAAATAATTTAATCATTTTTTTAGAAATGACAATACCATTTTTCTTGGCTATTTTAATGAAATTATTTAAATGTTTGGAATGTTGGTCTATGGAGTTTGAAAATATCAATATATCATCAATATAAGTAATAATATAAGAGTAGGAAGAAAATATCTCATTCATTATATTTTGAAATTCAGAAGGAGCATTTTTAAGAGCAAAAGGCATTACATTCCATTCGTAATGTCCAAATGGTACTGTAAAAGCAGTTTTATATCTATCTTTCTCAGCTATCTGAATTTGCCAAAATCCTGATTTTAAATCAAATTTAGAATATATATTTGATCCAACTGTTCTATTTAATAGATCTTTTTTGTTAGGAATAGTGTATCTTATCCATTTTAAAACTTTGTTGAGTGGTTTATAATTTATAACTAATTTTAGTTCTTAGTCTTTTATGCATTCGAATTCTTATTTACATAAAAAGCATTACAACTCCAAGGAGAATAAGATTTTCTTATTATTTTCTTTTGCGATTAATAAATCATGAATTTCTTTTTTACAAAATTCATCCATTTCTTTGTTCATTTGATAAGGCCTAGCCTTAGTTGGTATATTTTTCTCCACAAAATTTTTTTCGTAAGGTAATTCTATAATATGTTGTTTTCTATTCCAAAAGGCATTGGGAACTTCATTACAAATTTCAAAAATAATTTGTTTATTTAATTGAGAAAATTTTTCTTTTATTTTAGGAGAATTTAATTGTTCTTCTATTTTTAAATTGAATATTTCTTTATGTAAATAATTAATTTGATTTTGTTTTAATTTAATATTATAATCCAGAGAGTTTAAATCAGAAATTTTTTCTGTAGTAGCAAAATCAAAAGTTAATTCTTTATCTTTATTACATATTATTTTTCCATCACGATAATAAGGATACATTTGACATAAAAATGGGGTTCCTAAAATTAAATGAAATCCAACATTTTTAGTTAAGATAAAGGCATTCTAATGAAATTTCCTTCTTTTGAAAAAACACATTTTCAAAATATTGAGATGGAACTAATCCTTCTCTAATACAATTTAAGTCAGCACCACCGTCTACCATAGCAATTGATTTCAAGGCATAAGTTTCATTTATAACAATTGCAACATAAATGTATTGTTTCTGAGATATATACATAGTGTTAATATTATAACTTAAAAATTCTTTTAAATTTTCTGTAGAAGATTTATCTTCTGTATTATTAGTTTCTAATTTTATTTTTCTTATTTCTTCAACTAAAGAAAGTTATTCTAAATTAATGACTCTGTTTTTTAAATTTTCAAGACTTTGTTTAAGAGTATTTATTTCTTTAATTTCTTGTTTTAATTCATTTATTTATTGTTTTAAAAGTGAAAATAATGAAATCAATTGTTCAGAAAATGATATTTCGAACATTTCTGAAATGTTTAAAATTTAAATTTTCCAGAAGAATGAATATTTTTGCAATAAAAAGAACAAATAAATTTAAAGAAAATGCAGCACAATTTAAACCTCTTTATCATCAAACTTATAATTATTATCAAAGACCCACTCCTATTGATTTAAGTTACGAAGATCCCTCAATAATGGAAAATTCTTATAATTCAGGAACAATATATGAGTGGTGTATTGATGCTCACAGTAATGCTGCAATACAAAAAACTTTACATAACATGCTTATGTATATAAACATTCTAAAACAAAAAGGAACTTCTGAACCAAATGCTGTAAAAATTGTTATTGTAGGATTTTCCAGAATCCTTAGAGGATGGTGGGATAATTATCTTACTCAAACCCAGAAAAATGAAATTGTAAACCAAACTAAAATTAAAATTGAAGGCCCAGTTCAAACCACTGAATCAGATGCTGCCTTTACTTTAATAATAAATATTGTTAAACATTTTATTGGAAATATTGCAAATTCTAATAATGTTCATAGAGAATTATTAATGAATAATTAAAATGTCCTATATTGTGAGTCGCAAAAGGAGATACAACAATCAAACAAGATTGAGAACTAATAAAGGAGCAGTAGTCGTATTAGATTTAAAAAGAACCAAGAGCGGGTCGTATTCATTAAAGATTTATAATTAAGAGATTATCTAATTGTATAACAAAAAGAACTGAGAAATGAGGCCTATTAATTATGCGTACACAATGATTGAGGAAGAAATTGTAATAGTACGATATTGAGAAGAAAGAAAGGATCTAATCGTATTACATTATGACACAGTACAGCAGATCTAATCGTCCATGAATAAGAACTAACAAAATAGATTGAGTCATGTCAGATTAAGAAATAGAACAGGAGTTCTTATAAAAGTAAATCTCGTATCTCAAGATAAGAACTTAAAATGTGATTTGAT
This sequence comes from Cinchona pubescens, assembly GCA_025175665.1. NCBI lineage: Eukaryota > Viridiplantae > Streptophyta > Magnoliopsida > Gentianales > Rubiaceae > Cinchona > Cinchona pubescens. The sequence goes on from JANKKI010000232.1 coordinate 5,154,320, forward strand.
TTGGCCAAATTAAGAACCGTGAGTGATAACTATGCATAAAAGACTAAGAACTAAAATATAATATGATGGTTTTGAAGAAATAAGTGAGAAATGAGGCACAAGTATACGTGCTTAATCACAGTGGAAGGAGTTCTACTCGTACAATATTGAAAACTAAGAAAGGGGACAAATCGTACAATATTAAATACTAATAATTGGGGTCAAGTCACATAAGATAAAGAAACAAGAAAGGAGTTCTCCACAAAGTACATGTAGAAACATAATAAGTTCTAATAACTCATGATAACAACATAAAATGTGAATTAATTATGCTAGGTCAAGAAACTAGAATCAGTTCAAATTGAAAAAGACTTTGAACAAAAGATGATTATCTAACCTTATTTGAAAAACAACAGAGAAATGAAGCCAATTACACCTTGTATAATGACAAAGGAAGAAGTGATAATCGTACAATTTCGAGAACTAAGAAATGCGACTAATCAAGATATACAATGAACAACAAAAGGAGACATAACATATGCAATTCAAAACAAAGAAATGAGATTTGTCGTGTAAGACTATGAATATTAAAGGAGTTCCAATCATAGCCCATTCGGAAAGGATATGAGATCAAATTTCACAAAGAAAGAACATAAATATGTTTTAATAAGAATGGATTAAGAACCATGCGGCTGGACCTATTCCTTGAAGATTTAGAACTAAATACATCATCTAACAGCGTTTGCAAAAGAATAGAGAAATGAGGCCAATCAAACTTGCTTTATGAGTAAGGAAGAAGTTGCCATCGTTCGATATTGAGTGCCAAGAAATTGACTAACTGTTCTATGTTATAAATCGCAAAAGGAGAACACATGATAAAATATTAGGGAGATAATTAAGAAACTAAATAGGTGATCTAATCGACATACATGTTGACAAGATAAGAATATCTAATAACGGATGATAAGAACCTAATACGTGACTTAGTTAGACTAGATTGAGAACCATGTGTGGGACCTGTGCAAAAAAGATTTAGATCAAATGAATGATCTAATCGCATTCGAAAGAGAACGGAGGCAACCATATTAGCTGAATAACAAAGGAAGAAGTGTAATCGTAAGATACACATCTAGATATTGAGAACTAAGAAAGTCGACTAATCGTAATATATTGTGAGTTGCAAAAGCAGATACAACAATCAAACAAGATTGAGAACAAATAAAGGAGAAGTAGTCGTATCAGATTTAAAAAGAACCAAGAGCGGGTCGTATTTATTAAAGATTTATAATTAAGAGATTATCTAATCGTATAAGAAAAAGAACTGAGAAAAGAGGCCTATTAATTATGCGTACACAATGATTCAGGAAGAAATTGTAATTGTACGACATTGAGAAGAAAGAAAGGGTCCAATCGTACTATATTATGACATAGTTAAGGAGATCCAATCGTACATGATTAAGAACTAACAAAATGATCGAGTCATGTAAGATTAAGAAATAGAACAGAAGTTCTTATAAAAGTAAATCTCGTATCTCAAGATAAAAACTTAAAATGCGATTTGATTTGGCCAAATTAAGAACCATGATTGATAACCAGGCATAAAAGAATAAGAACTAAAATATAATATGATGGTTTGCATGAAGAAATAAGTGAGAAATGAGGCCAAGTATACATGCTTAATCACTGTGGAAGGAGTTGTACTCGTACGATATTGAGAACTGAGAAAGGGGACAAATCGTACAAGATTAAATACTAATAATTGGGATCAAGTTGCATAAGATTAAGAAACAAGAAAGGAGTTCTCAACAAAGTACATGTAGAAACATAATAAGTTCTAATAACTCATGATAACAACGTAAAATGTGAATTAATTATGCTAGGTTAAGAACCAAGAATCAGTTCAAATTGAAAAAGACTTTGACCAAAAGATGATCGTCTAACCTTATTTGAAAAAGAACTGAGAAATGAAGCCAATTACACCTTGTATAATGACAAAGGAAGAAGTGATAATCGTGCAATATTGAGAACTAAGAAATGTGACTAATCGGGCTAAACAATGAACAACAAAAGGAGACAGAACATATGCAATTCAGAACAAAGAAAGGAGACTAGTCGTGTAAGATTATGAAATATGAGAGGATGGATTTTCCAATCATAGCACATTTGGAAAAGATATTAGATCAAATTTCACAAGGTAAGAACATAAATATGTTTTAAAAAGAATGGATTAAGAACCATGCGGCTGGACTTATTCCTTGAAGATTTAGAACTAATACATCATCTAATAGGCCAATCAAACTTGCTTTACGAGTAAGGAAGAAGTTAGAATCGTTCGATATTGACAGCTAAGAAATTGACTAACTGTTCTATGTTATGAATCGCAAAAGGAGAACACATGATTAAATATTAGGGAGATAATTAAGAAACTAGAAAGGTGATCTAATCGACATACATGTTGAAAAGATAAGAATATCTAATAACGGATGATAAGCCCCTAATACGTGACTTAGTTAGACTAGATTGAGAGCCATGTGTGGGACACATGCACAAAAGATTTAGATCAAATGAATGATCTAATCACATTCGAAAGAGAACGGTGGCAACCGTATTAGCTTAATAACTAAGGACGAATTGAAATCGTAAGATATACTGAGAACTAAGAAAGTTTACTAATCGTAATATATTGTGAGTCGCAAAAGGGGATACAACAATCAAACAAGATTGAGAACTAATAAAGGAGAAGTAGTCGTATTAGATTTAAAAAGAACCAAGAGCGGGTCATATTCATTAAAGATTTATAATTAAGAGATTATCTAACCGTATAAGAAAAAGAAATGAGAAATGAGGCCTATTAATTATGCGTACACAATGATTGAGAAAAAAATTCTAATAGTACGCTATTGAGAAGAAAGAAAGGGTCTAATCGTACTATATTATGAGACAGTACAGGAGATCTAATCGTACATGAATAAGAACTAACAAAACAGACCGAGTCATGTCAGATTAAGAAACAGAACAGGAGTTCTTATAAAAGTAAATCTCGTATCTCAAGATAAGAAACTTAAAATACGATTTGATTTGGCAAATTAAGAACCATGAGTGATAACTATGCATAAAAGAATAAGAACTAAAATATAATATGATGGTTTTGAAGAAAATGAGAAAAATGAGGCCAAGTATACGTGCTTAATCACAGTGGAAGGAGTTGTACTCGTACGATATTGAGAAGTAAGAAAGGGGACAAATCGTACAAGATTAAATACTAATAACTGGGATCAAGTCGCATAAGATTAAGAAATAAGAAAGGAGTTCTCAACAAAGTACATGTAGAAGCATAGTAAGTTCTAATAACTCATGATAACAACGTAAAATGTGAATTATTTATGCCAGGTTAAGAACATTGAATGAGTACAAATTGAAAAAGACTTTGAACAAAAGATGATTATCTAACCTTATGTGAAAAACAACTGAGAAATGAAGCCAATTACACCTTGTATAATGACAAAGGAAGAAGTGATAATCGTACAATTTCGAGAACTAAGAAATGCGACTAATCAAGATATACAATGAACAACAAAAGGAGACATAACATATGCAATTCAGAACAAAGAAAGGAGATTAGTCGTGTAAGACTATGAAATATGAGAGGAGTTCAATACAATCATAGCCCATTCGGAAAAGATATGAGATCAAATTTCACAAGGTAAGAACATAAATATGTTTTAATAAGAATGGAATAAGAACCATGCGGCTGGACCAATTGCGTGAAGATTTAGAACTAATACATCATCTAATAGCGTTTGCAAAAGAATAGAGAAATGAGGCCAATCAAACTTGCTTTACTAGTAAGGAAGAAGTTGGGATCGTTCGATATTGAGTGCCAAGAAATTGACTAACTGTTCTATGTTATGAATCGCAAAAGGAGAACACATGATAAAATATTAGGGAGATAAGTAAGAAATTAGAAAGGTGATCTAATCGACATACATGTCGAAAAGATAAGAATATCTAATAACGGATAATAAGCCCCTAATAAGTGACTTAGTTAGACTAGATTGAGAACCATGTGTGGGACCAGTGCACAAAAGATTTAGATCAAATGAATGATCTAATCATATTCGAAAGACAATGGTGGCAACCGTATTAGCTTAATAAATAATGGAAGAAGTGTAATCGTAAGATATTGAGAACTAAGAAAGTCGACTAATCGTAATATATTGTGAGTCGCAAAAGCAGATACAATAATCAAACAAGATTGAGAACTATAAAGGAGAAGTAGTCGTATTAGATTTAAAAAGACCCAAGAGTGGGTCGTATTCAATAAAGATTTATAATTAAGAGATTACCTAATCGTATAAGACAAAGAACTTTGAAATGAGGCCTATTAATTATGCGTACACAATGATTAAGGAAGAAATTGTAATAGTACGATATTGAGAAGAAAGAAAGGGTCTAATCGTTCTATATTATGACAAAGTAAAGCAGATCTAATCGTACAGGATTAACAACTAACAAAATAGATCGAGTCATGTCAGATTAAGAAATAGAACAGTGTTCTTATAAAATTAAATCTCGTATCTCAAGATAAGAACTTAAAATGCGGATTTGATTTGGCCAAATTAAGAACCATGAGTGATAACTATGCATAAAAGAATAAGAACTGTCTAAAATTTAATATGATGGTTTCGAAGAAATAAGTGTGAAATGAGGCCAAGTACACGAGCTTAATCACAGTGGAAGGAGTTGTATTCGTACGATATTGAGAACTAGGAAACGGGAGAAATCGTACAAGATTAAATACTAATAACTGGGATCAAGTCGCATAAGATTAAGAAACAAGAAAGGAGTTCTCAACAAAGTACATGTAGAAACATAATAAGTTCTAATAACTCATGATAACAACGTAAAATGTGAATTAATTATGCTAGGTTAAGAACCAAGAATCAGTTCAAATTGAAAAAGACTTTGAACAAAAGATGATTATCTAACCTTATTTGAAAAAGAACTGAGAAACGAAGCCAATTACACCTTGTATAATGACAAAGGAAGAAGTGATAATCGTACAATATTGAGAACTAAGAAATGCGAACTAGTCGAGCTATACAATGAACAACAAAAGGAGACATAACATATGCAATTCAGAACAAAGAAAGGAGATTAGTCGTGAATAATCTAAGATTATGAAATATGAGAGGACTTCCAATCATGGCACATTTGGAAAAGATATGAGATCAAATTTCAAAACGTAAGAATATAAATATGTTTTAATAAGAATGGATTGAGAACCTTGCGGCTGGACCTATTTCTTGAAGATTTAGAACTAATACATCATCTAATAGGCCAATCAAACTTGCTTTACGAGTAAGCAAGAAGTTGCGATCGTTCGATATTGAATGCCAAGAAATTGACTAACTGTTCTATGTTATGAAACGCAAAAGGAGAACACAAGATAAAATATTAGGGAGATAATTAGGAAGCTAGAAAGGTGATCTAATCGACATAGATGTTGAAAAGAAAAGAATATCCAATAACGGATGATAAGCCCCTCTTACGTGACTTAGTTAGACTAGATTGAGAACCATGTGTGGGACCCGTGCACAAAAGATTTAGATCAAATGAATCATCTAATCGCATTCGAAAGAGAACGGTGACAACTGTATTAGCTTAATAAATGTATTATTAGGAAGAAGTGTAATCGTAAGATATTGAGAACAAAGAAAGTCGACTAATCGTAATATATTGTGAGTCGCAAAAGGAGATACAACAATCAAACAAGATTGAGAACTAATAAAGGAGAAGTAGTCGTATTAGATTTAAAAAGAATCAAGAGCGGGTCGTATTCGTTAAAGATCTATAATTAAGAGATTATCTAATCGTATAAGAAAAAGAACTGAGAAATGAGGCCTATTAATTATGCGAACACAATGATTGAGGAAGAAATTGTAATAGTACGATATTGAAAAGAAAGAAAGGGTCTAATCGTACTATATTATGACACAGTAAAGGAGATCTAATCGTACATGATTAAGAACAAACAAAATGATCGAGTAATGTCAGATTAAGAAATAGAACAGGAGTTCTTATAAGAGTAAAAATCTCGTATCTCAAGATAAGAACTTAAAATGCAATTTGATTTGGCCAAATTAAGAACCATGAGTGATAACTATGCATAAAAGAATAAAATTTTTCTCTAAAATATAATATGATGGTTTTGAAGAAATAAGTGAGAAATGAGGCCAAGTATACGTGCTTAATCACAGTGTAAGGAGTTGTACTTGTACGATATTAAGAACTAAGAAAGGGGACAAATTGTACAAGATTAAATACTAATAACTGGGATCAAGTTGCATAAGATTGAGAAACAAGGAAGGAGTTCTCAACAAAGTACATGTAGAAACATAATAAGTTCTAATAACTCTTGATAACAACGTAAAATGTGATTTAATTATCCTAGATTAAGAACCATGAATCAGTTCAAATTGAAAAAGACTTTGAACAAAAGATGATTATCTAACCTTATTTGAAAAAGAACTGAGAAACGAAGCCAATTACACCTTGTATAATGACAAAGGAAGAAGTGATAATCGTACAATATTGAGAACTAAGAAATGCGAACTAGTCGAGCTATACAATGAACAACAAAAGGAGACATAACATATGCAATTCAGAACAAAGAAAGGAGATTAGTCGTGTATAAGATTATGAAATATGAGAGGACTTCCAATCATGGCACATTTGGAAAAGATATGAGATCAAATTTCAAAAGGTAAGAACATAAATAAGTTTTAATAAGAATGGATTGAGAACCTTGCGGCTGGACCTATTTCTTGAAGATTTAGAACTAATACATCATCTAATAGGCCAATCAAACTTGCTTTATGAGTGAGGTAGAAGTTGCGGTCGTTCGATTTTGAGAGCCATGAAATTGACTAACTGTTCTATGTTATGAATCGAAAAGGAGAACACATGATAAAATATTTGGGAGATATTTAAGAAACCAGAAAGGTGATCTAATCGACATACATGTTGAAAAGAAAAGAATATCTAATAACGAATGATAAGCCCCTAATACGTGACTTAGTTAGACTAGATTGAGAAGCATGTGTGGGACCTGTGCACAAAAGATTTAGATCAAATGAATGATCTAATCGTGTTCGAAAGAGAACGGTGGCAACCATATTAGCTTAATAAATGTCAGGAAGAAGTGTAATCGTAAGATATTGAGAACTAAGAAACTCGACTAATCGTAATATATTGTGAGTCGCAAAAGGAGATACAACAATCAAACAAGATTGAGAACTAATAAAGGAGAAGTAGTCGTATTAGATTTAAAAAGAATCAAGAGCGGGTCGTATTCATTAAAGATTTATAATTAAGAGATTATCTAATCGTATAAGAAAAAGAACTGAGAAATGAGGCCTATTAATTATGCGTACACAATGATTCAGGAAGAAATTGTAATAGTACGACATTGAGAAGAAAGAAAGGGTCCTATTGTACTATATTAGGACACAGTAAAGGAGATCTAATCATACATGATTAAGAACTAACAAAATGATCGAGTCATGTCAGATTAAGAAATAGAACAGGAGTTGTTATAAAAGTAAATCTCTTATCTCAAGATAAGAACTTAAAATGCGATTTGATTTGGCCAAATTAAGAACCATGAGTGATAACTATGCATAAAAGAATAAGAACTTCTTTAAAATATAATATGATGGTTTTGAAGAAACAAGTTAGAAATGAGGCCAAGTATACGTGCTTAATCACAGTGTAAGGAGTTGTACTTGTACGATATTAAGAACTAAGAAAGGGGACAAATTGTACAAGATTAAATACTAATAACTGGGATCAAGTCGCATAAGATTGAGAAACAAGGAAGGAGTTCTCAACAAAGTACATGTAGAAACATAATAAGTTCTAACAACTCTTGATAACAACGTAAAATGTGATTTAATTATCCTAGATTAAGAACCAAGAATCTGTTCAAATTGAAAAAGACTTTGAACAAAAGATGATTATCTAACCTTATTTGAAAAAGAACTAAGAAACGAAGCCAATTACACCTTGTATAATGACAAAGGAAGAAGTGATAATCGTACAATATTGAGAACTAAGAAATGCGACTAGTCGAGCTATACAATGAACAACAAAAGGAGACATAACATATGCAATTCAGAACAAAGAAAGGAGATTAGTCGTGATTCAAGATTATGAAATATGAGAGGACTTCCAATCATGGCACATTTGGAAAAAATATGAGATCAAATTCAAAACGTAAGAACATAAATATGTTTTAATAAGAATGGATTGAGAACCATGCGGCTGGACCTATTTCTTGAAGATTTAGAACTAATACATCATCTAATAGGCCAATCAAACTTGCTTTACGAGTGAGGAAGAAGTTGCGGTCGTTCGATTTTGAGAGCCATGAAATTGACTAACTGTTCTATGTTATGAATCGTAAAAGGAGAACACATGATAAAATATTAGGGAGATAATTAAGAAAAGCTACAAAGGTGATCCAACAGACATACATGTCGAAAAGATAAGAATATCTAATAACGGATGATAAGCCCCTAATACGTCGTGACTTAGTTAGACTAGATTGAGAACCATGTGTGGGACCTGTGCACAAAAGATTTAGATCAAATGAATGATCTAATCGTATTCGAAAGAGAACGGAGGCAACCATATTAGCTTAATAGGACTAAGGAAGAAGTGTAATCGTAAGATATTGAGAACTAAGAAAGTCGACTAATCGTAATATATTGTGAGTCGCAAAAGGAGATACAACAATCAAACAAGATTGAGAACTAATAAAGGAGAAGTAGTCATAATAGATTTAAAAAGAACCAAGACCGGGTCGTATTCATTAAAGATTTATAATTAAGAGATTATCTAATCGTACATGAAAAAGAACTGAGAAATGAGGCCTATTAATTATGCGTACACAATGATTGAGGAAGAAATTGTAATAGTACGATATTGAGAAGAAAGAAAGGGTCTAATCGTACTATATTATGACACAGTAAAGGAGATCTAATCGTACATGAATAAGAACTAACAAAATGATCGAGTCATGTCAGATTAAGAAATTGAACAGGAGTTCTTATAAAAGTAAATCTCGTATCTCAATATAAGAACTTAAAATGCAATTTGATTTGGCCAAATTAAGAACCATGAGTGATAACTATGTATAAAAGAATAAGTAACTAAAATATAATATGATGGTTTTGAAGAAATAAGTGAGAAATGAGGCCAACTATACGTGCTTAATCAAAGTGGAAGGAGCTGTACTCGTACGATATTGAGAACTAAGAAAGGGGACAAATCGTACAAGATTCAATACTATTAACTGGGATCAAGTCGCACAAGATTAAGAAACAAGAATGGACTTCTTAACAAAGTATATGTAGAAACATCTTAAGTTCTAACAACTCATGATAACAACGTAAAATGTAAATTAATTATGCTAGGTTAAGAACCAAGAATCAGTTCAAATTGATAAAGACATTGAACAAAAGACGATTATCTAACCTTATTTGAAAAAGAACTGAGAAATGAAGCCAATTACACCTTGTATAATGACAAAGGAAGAAGTGATAATCGTACAATATTGGAAACTAAGAAGCGCGACTAATCGAGCTATACAACGAACAACAAAATGAGACGTAAAATATGCAATTCAGAACAAAGAAAGGAGATTAGTCGTGTATAGACTATGAAATATTAGAGGAGTTCCAATCATAGCACATTCGGAAAAGATATGAGATCATATTTCACAAGGTAAGAACATAAATATGTTTTAATAAGAATGGATTAAGAACCATGCGGCTGGACCTATTCCTTGAAGATTTAGAACTAATACATCATTTATTAGCGTTTGCAAAAGAATAGAGAAATGAGGCCAATCAAACTTGCTTTACGAGTAAGGAAGAAGTTGCGATCGTTCTATATTTAGAAACGAGAAATTGAGTAACTGTTCTATGAATCGCAAAAGGAGAACACATGATAAAATATTAGGGAGATAATTAAGAAACCAGAAAGGTGGTCTAATCGACATACATGTTGAAAAGATAAGAATATCAAATAACGGATGATAAGACCCTAATACGTGACTTAGTTAGACTAGATTGAGAACCATGTGTGGGACCTGTGCACAAAAGATTTTGATCAAATGAATGATCTAATCGCATTCGAAAGAGAACGGAGGCAACCGTATTAGCTTAATAACTAAGGAACAAATGTAATCATAAGATATTGAGAACTAAGAAAGTCGACTAATCGTAATATATTGTGAGTCGCTAAAGGAGATACAACAATCAAACAAGATTGAGAACTAATAAAGGAGGAGTAGTCGTATTAGATTTAAAAAGAACCAAGAGCGGGTCGTATTTATTAAAGATTTATAATTAAGACATTATCTAATCGTATAAGAAAAAGAACTGAGAAATGAGTTATGCGAACACAATGATTGAGGAAGAAATTGTAATAGTACGATATTGAGAAGAAAGAAAGGGTCTAATCGTACTATATTATGACAAAGTGAAGGAGATCTAATCGTACATGAATAAGAAATAACAAAATGATCGAGTCATGTCAGATCAAGAAATAGAACAGGAGTTCTTATAAAAGTAAATCTCGTATCTCAAGATTAGAACTTAAAATGCGATTTGATTTGGCCAAATTAAGAACCATGAGTGATAACTATGTACCAATAAAAGAATAAGAACTAAAATATAATATGATGGTTTTGAAAAAAGAAGTGAGAAATGAGGCCAACTGTACGTGCTTAATCAAAGGGGAAGGAGCTGTACTCGATATTGAGAACTAAGAAAGGGGACAAATCGTACCAGATTAAATACTAATAACTGGGATCAAGTCGCATAAGATTAAGAAACAACAAGAAAGGAGTTCTCAACAAAGTATATGTAGAAACATAATAAGTTCTCATAACTCATGATAACAACGTAAAATGTGAATTAATTATGCTAGGCTAAGAATCAAGAATCAGTTCAAATTGAAAAAGACTTTGAACAAAAGTTGATTATCTAACCTTATTTGAAAAAGAACTGAGAAATGAAGCCAATTACACCTTGTATAATGACAAAGGAAGAAGTGATAATCGTACAATATCGAGAACTAAGAAATGCGACTAATCGAGATATACAATGAACAACAAAAGGAGACATAACATATGCAATTCAGAACAAAGAAAGGTAATAGATTAGTCGTGTAAGACTATGAAATATTAGAGGAGTTCCAATCATAGCACATTCGGAAAAGATATGAGATCATATTTCACAAGGTAAGAACATAAATATGTTTTCATAAGAATGGATTAAGAACCATGTGGCTGGACCTATTCCTTGAAGATTTAGAACTAATACATCATCTAATAGCGTTTGCAAAAGAATAGAGAAATGAGGCCAATCAAACTTTCTTTACGAGTAAGGAAGAAGTTGCGATCGTTCGATATTGAATGCTAAGAAATTGACTAACTGTTCTATGTTATGAAACGCAAAAGGAGAACACAATATAAAATATTAGGGAGATAATTAGGAAGCTAGAAAGGTGATCTAATCGACATACATGTTGAAAAGAAAAGAATATCCAATAACGGATGATAAGCCCCTCTAATGTGACTTAGTTAGACTAGATTGAGAACCATGTGTGGGACCCGTGCACAAAAGATTTAGATCAAATGAATGATCTAATCGCATTCGAGAAAGAGAACGGTGACAACCGTATTACTTAATAAATGAGGAAGAAGTGTAATCGTAAGATATTGAGAACTAAGAAAGTCGACTAATCGTAATATATTGTGAGTCGCAAAAGGAGATACAACAATCAAACAAGATTGAGAACTAATAAAGGAGAAGTAGTCGTATTAGAGTTAAAAAGAATCAAGAGCGGGTCGTATTCATTAAAGATTTATAATTAAGAGATTATCTAATCGTATAAGAAAAAGAACTGAGAAATGAGGCCTATCTATTATGCGTACACAATGATTCAGGAAGAAATTATAATAGTACGACATTGAGAAGAAAGAAAGGGTCCAATTGTACTATATTACGACACAGTAAAGGAGATCTATCTCGTACATGATTAAGAACTAACAAAATGATCGAGTCATGTCAGGTTAAGAAATAGAACAGGAGTTGTTATAAAAGTAAATCTCTTATCTCAAGATAAGAACTTAAAATGCGATTTGATTTGGCCAAATTAAGAACCGCCTGATGAGTGATAACTATGCATAAAAGAATAAGAACTAAAATATATTATGATGGTTTTGAAGAAATAAGTGAGAAATGAGGCCAAGTATACGTGCTTAATCACAGTGTAAGGAGTTGTACTTGTACGATATTAAGAACTAAGAAAGGGGACAAATTGTACAAGATTAAATACTAATAACTGGGATCAAGTCGCATAAGGTTAAGAAACAAGAAAGGAGTTCCCAACAAAGTACATGTAGAAACATAATATGTTCTAATAACTCAGGATAACAACGTAAAACGTAAATTAATTATGCTAGGTTAAGAACCAAGAATCAGTTCAAATTGAAAAAGAGTTTGAACTAAGGATGATTATCTAACCATATTTGAAAAAGAACTGAGAAATGAAGCCAATTATACCTTGTATAATGACAAAGGAGAAGTGATAATCGTACAATATCGAGAACTAAGAAATGCGACTAATCGAGATATACAATCACCAACAAAAGGAGACATAACATATGATGCAATTCAGAACAAAGAAAGGAGATTAGTCGTGTAAGATTGTGAAATATGAGAGGAGTTCCAATCATATCACATTTGGAAAAGATATGAGAATAAATTTCACAAGGTAAGAACATAAATATGTTTTAATAAGAATGGATTAAGAACCATGCGGCTGGACCTATTCCTTGAAGATTTAGAACTAATACATCGTCTAGATTTGCAAAAGAATAGAGAAATGAGGTCAATCAAACTTGTTTTACGAGTAAGCAAGAAATTGCGATCGTTCGATATTGAGAGCCGAGAAATAGACTAACTGTTCCATGTTATGAATCGTAAAAGGAGAACACAGGATAAAATATTAGGGATATAATTAAGAAACTAGAAAGGTGATCTAATCGACATACATGTTGAAAAGATAAGAATATCTAATAACGGATGATAAGCCCCTAATACGTCGTGACTTAGTTAGACTAGACGGAGAACCATGTGTGGGACCTGTGCACAAAAGATTTAGGTCAAATTATATTGAATGATCTAATCGCTTTCAAAAGAGAATGGAGGCAACCATATTAGCTTAATAACTAAGGAAGAAGTGCAATCGTAAGATATTGAGATCTAAGAAAGTCGAGTAATCGTAATATATCGTGAGTCGCAAAAGGGGATACAACAATCAATCAAGATTCAGAACTAATAAAGGAGAAATAGTCGTATTAGAACCAAGAGCGGGTCGTATTCATTAAAGATTTACAATTAAGAGATTATCTAATCGTATAAGAAAAAATAACTGAGAAATGAGGCCTATTAATTATGCCTGCACAATGATTAAGCAAGAAATTGTAATAGTACGATATTGAGAAGAAAGAAAGGGTCTAATCGTACTATATTATGACACAGTAAAGGAGATCTAATCGTACAGGATTAAGAACTAACTAAGTAGATTGAGTCATATCAGATTAAGAAATAGAACAGGAGTTCTTATAAAAGCAAATCTCGAAACTCAAGATAAGAACTTAAAATGCGATTTGATTTAAGAGAGGCCAAATTTAGAACCATGAGTGATAACCATGCATAAAAGAAAAAGAGCTAAAATATAATATGATGGTTTTTAAGAAATAAGTGAGAAATGAGGCCACGTATACGTGCTTAATCACAGTGAAAGCAGTTATACTCGTACGATATTGAGAACTAAGAAAGGGGACAAATCGTACAAGATTAAATACTAATAACTGGGATCAAGTCGCATAAGATTAAGAAACATGAATGGAGTTCTCAACAAAGTACATGTAGAAACATAATAAGTTCTAATAACTCACGATAACAACGTAAAATGTGATTTAATTATGCTAGGTTAAGAACCAAGAATCAGTTTAAATTGAAAAAGACTTTGAACAAAATATGATTATCTAACCTTATTTGAAAAAGAACCGAGAAATGAAGCCAATTACACCTTGTATAATGACAAAGGAAGAAGTGATAATCGTACAATATTGAGAACAAAGAAATGTGACTAATCGAGCTATACAATGAATAACAAAATGGGACAACATAATATATGCAATTCAGAACAAAGAAAGGAGATTATTCATGTGAGATTATGAAATATGAGAGGAGTTCCAATCATAGCATATTTGGAAAAGGTATGAGATCAAATTTGACAAGGTAAGAACATAAATATGCTTTAATAGGAATGGATTAAGAACCATGCGGCTGGATCTATCCCTCGAAGATTTAGAACTAATACATCGTCTAATAGCATTTGCAAAAGAATAGAGAAATGAGGCCAGCCAAACTTGCTTTACGAGTGAGGAAGAAGTTTTGATCGTTCGATATTGAGATCCAAGAAATTGACTAATTGTTCTATGTTACAAACAGCAAAAGGAGAACACATGATAAAATAATAGGGAGATAATTAAGATACTAGAAAGGTGAACTAATTGACATACATGTTGAAAAGATAAGAATATCCAATAATGGATATTAAGCCCCTAATACGTCGTGACTTAGTTAGACTAGATTGAGAACCATGTGTGGGACCTGTGCGCAAAAATCTTAACCTAGATTTAGATCAAATGAATAATCTAATCACATTCGAAAGAGAACGGAGGCAACCATATTAGCTTAATAACTATGAAAGAAGTGTAATTGTAAGATATTGACAACTAAGAAAGTCAACTAATCGTAATATATTGGGAGTCACAAAAGGATATACAACAATCAAACAAGATTGAGAACAAATAAAAGAGAAGTAGTCTTATTAGATTTAAAAAGAACCAAGAGCGGGTCGTATTCATTAAAGATTTATAATTAAGAGATTATCTAATCGTATAAGAAAAAGAACTGAGAAATGAGGCCTATTAATTATGCCTGCACAATGATTAAGGAAGAAATTGTAATAGTACGATATTGAGAAGAAAGAAAGGGCCTAATCGTACCATATTAAGACATAGTAAATGTGAAACCCAGTATTTTAATAGTCTTGTTCTTTGATTTTAACTGGTTTAAAATGTTTTTCATATTATAAATAGTCATAAAGTACTTCAACTTATTCGTTTTTCAATCCACATTGTGGTGTGTAAGTGTTGTATGATGGCTGATTATCAACCAAATGTTAAACCAGTAGCAAAAAAATCTATACTTTTGGGTCAAATAGTCAACTTGGAGACTATTTGGTCAATTTGGCACTATTTGGGTCAACTTTGGAATTTCTTTTTAAGCCTTCTTCTTGCTTTATTTTTCCTCATTTCTTCCTTGCTGCTGGCCGACTCTTCTCCTCCATTTTTCCCTCAAAAATTTTCTTGGATTTCAAGTAGAAATCACTTGGAAGGTAAGATTTTATGTATTTTAGCATTTATGGCTTATACAGCTGTATGACTATATCCGGTCTTACTACCAAGTGTTGTACTCTAATAACCAAGAAAGGAGCAACTACTGCAGCCTTATAAGTTGTGATTTATGTATGTTATGGGTTGTTTTTAGTGTTTTGGAGGTTGGGAAGCATGATTGGGGTTGATTTTTAACAACTTTCCATGGTTAGATTACAAATTTTAAGATTATGAGTTAGGGTTTTGTCTTCCATATGAGCCTAGAATGTTATGCTATGAATGCTTATGTCTTTGCTTGTAATGATGTTTTAAGAGTGTTTTAAGGTTAGTTTGGATAGGAATTGAGACTTGAAACCAAGTGGAATTGATTTCCCTTCATTTTGTAAGTAAGCGGAAGTTTGGCGCAACTAGGATAATTTGGATAATTGGTTTTGTTTAAAGGGTCTTTAATGATCTTTTGATGGTTTTAGGTGTTTTCCATTGTTGTGGAATGCTATTGATATAGTCCCGGCTATTGCTCCGGTGAATCTTTCCGTTTATGGATTTTGTTGGTTGAATATGTTGTTTACACAGTTGGGTTGTAACCAAGGTCCCTTGAATACCTTGGAAATGGATTTTGTTGGTTGGTTGTATATGTTGTTTTGAGTTGGGTTATGACCAATCTAGAAAATACAGACAAACAGACCTTCCATTTCATCTCCAATTCAAAAATTGGTGATGGTTTCAGTGAGGCGAAGTTTTCGGTTTTTGGAAAACTAAGCTTATTAACTAATCTAGCTGTAATACGAATTTGAGGGGTTAACTAAGTGTTTTGACTGGGGTTTTAGCTTGTTGAAGTTGGTCAGAAATTGTGAAAAGGTCAATTTTGACCAAAGAGCTGTTGGTGTGGATAAGAGACAGAAACGGGACCGTAACTTATGTTAATCAAATGATATGTTTGTAAACTCTTTTGATATGAAAGCATTTTATGACTGTTTTGGCTCATAGGTGACCTAGGTATATAATTTTGGATGTGTTTGGAAATGTTTGATTTGTGGAGAACCGGTTCTATAGTCATCCATGGGACGCCATGGTGACTCTTGTGAATGTGATGAACTATTTGCTTGAGGGTCTTGTGATGGGATAACTTGACCTCCGGTCGACTAGTAGGTGTGGTAGATTACTAGATCTGGCTAGTATTGTAGGTTGCTTCAGCCTAAAAGATACTCATGCTATTTTATTAAATTCCGGATTGAAACTGTACTTGGATTTGTTAGCTATGCTTTAGCATACTATGTTTTGAAATGATTGGATCTTTTTGGCTATGTTTTGGAAAAGCATACGATGTTTTGTAATGTTTGGATCTTTTTAGCTGGAAGCACCAATGACATGCTGATGTGTATAAGAGACAGATCTAAAAGCTGCTAACGCGGTGGAGAGTCAAATTGACGTTTAAATGGCATGAGACATTGTAGAAACTGCTTTATGACTATGGTTTTCGCAAATGTTATTATCTTTATGTTTTCTTTGTATCGAAACACTTGGCCCCATTTGAAGAGCTTTTATGATATCCACTGAGCTAGTTATGCTCACCCCACGTGATTACAATTTTTCAGATTAGGTGCTCGTTTTTGACTCTCCACCGCGTTAGCAGCTTTTAGATTGTCTCCAGATTCCACATTACTGGTAGGACTCTGCGGATAATCTTCCAAGTGGGGTTTTGTTATAACTAGACAAGTGTATTAGATAGGTTTTGTAATGATGAAATTTGAATTTGAGACAGCATCTTTTGTACTAAGAAGGAATTTCGTAATTCGTATTTTTGTGTAAAATGAAATATTCGGTTTTATAGTTAAGAAATGGTTTGATGGTTCTATTACATTGTGGTTAAGTTTGTTGCTCTGTTCGTTTGTGCCTTGCGCTTTGGACCGGTGTGCCATTAGCGGCGGCGTGTTACGGTCCCGTTTTTGGGGCGTGACAGTAAAGGAGATCTAATCGTACAGGTTTAAGAACTAACAAAATAGATTGAGTCATATCAGATTAAGCTATAGAACATAAGTTCTTATAAAAGTAATCCCGTAACTCAAGATAAGAACTTAAAATGCGATTTGATTTGGCCAAATTAAGAACCATGAGTGATAACTACGCATAAAAGAATAAGAACTAAAATATAATATGATGGTTTTGAAGAAATAAGTGAGAAATGAGGCCATGTATACGTGCTTAATCATAGTGGAAGGAGTTGTACTCGTACGATATTGAGAACTAAGAAAGGGGACAAATCTTACAAGATTAAATACTAATAACTGCGATCAAGTCGCATAAGATTAAGAAACAACAAAGGAGTTCTCAACGAAGTACATGTAGAAACATAATAAGTTCTACTAACTCATGATAACAACGTAAAATGTGAATTAATTATGCTAGGTTAAGAACCAAGAATCAGTTCAAATTGGAAAAAGACTTTGACCAAAAGATGATTATCTAACCTTATTTGAAAAAGAACTGAGAAATGATGCCAATTACACCTTGTATAATGACAAAGGAAGAAGGGATAATCGTACAATATTAGAGGAGTTCCAATCATAGCACATTCGGAAAAGATATGAGATCATATTTCACAAGGTAAGAACATAAATATGTTTTAATAAGAATGGATTAAGAACCATGCGGCTGGACCTATTCCTTGAAGATTTAGAACTAATACATCATCTAATAGCGTTTGCAAAAGAATAGAGAAATGAGGCCAATCAAACTTGCTTTACGAGTAAGGAAGATGTTGCGATCATTCGCTATTGAGAGCCGAGAAATTGAATAACTGTTCTATGTTCTGAATCGCAAAAGGAGAACACATGATAAAATAATTGGGAAATAATTAAGAAACTAGAAAGGTGATCTAATCGACATACAAGTTGAAAAGATAAGAATATATCTAATAACGGATGATAAGCCCCTATTTCTTTCAATACGTGACTTAGGTAGACTAGATTGAGAACCATGTGTGGGACCTGTGCACAAAAGATTTAGATCTTATGAATGATCTAATCGCATTTGAAAGAGAACGGTGGAAACTACATTAGCTTAATAACTAAGGTAGAAGTGTAATCGGAAGATATTGAGAACTAAGAAAGTCGACTAATCGTAATATATGGTGAGTCCCAAAAGGAGATACAACAATAAAAAAAGGCTAAGAACTAATAAAGGAGAAGTAGTCGTATTAGATTTAAAAATAACCAAGAGCGGGTCATATTCGTTAAAGATCTATAATTAAGAGATTATCTAATCGTATAAGAAAAAGAACTGAGAAATGAGGCCTATTAATTATGCGAACACAATGATTGAGGAAGAAATTGTAATAGTACGATATTGAAAAGAAAGAAAGGGTCTAATCGTACTATATTATGACACAGTAAAGGAGATCTAATCGTACATGATTAAGAACAAACAAAATGATCGAGTAATGTCAGATATAAGAAATAGAACAGGAGTTCTTATAAGAGTAAAAATCTCGTATCTCAAGATAAGAACTTAAAATGCAATTTGATTTGGCCAAATTAAGAACCATGAGTGATAACTATGCATAAAAGAATAAAACTAAAATATAATATGATGGTTTTGAAGAAATAAGTGAGAAATGAGGCCAAATATACGTGCTTAATCACAGTGGAAGGAGTTGTACTCGTACGATATTGAGAACTAAGAAAGGGGACAAATCTTAAAAGATTAAATACTAATAAATGGGATCAAGTCGCATAAGATTAAGAAACAAGAAAGCAGTTCTCAACAAAGTACATGGAGAAACATAATAAGTTCTAATAACTCATTATAACAATGTAAAATGTGATGTAATTATGCTAGATTAAGAACCAAGAATCTGTTCAAATTGAAAAAGACTTTGACCAAAAGATGGTGATCTAACCTTATTTGAAAAAGAACTGAGAAATGAAGCCAATTACACCTTGTATAATGACAAATGTAGGAAGAAGTGATAATCCTACAATATTGGGAACTAAGAAATGTGACTAATCGAGCTATACAATGAGCAACAAAAGGAGACATAACATGTGCAATTCAGAACAAAGAACGGAGATTACTCGTGTAACATTATGAAATATGAGAGGAGTTTCTCTTCCGAGCACATTTGGAAAAGATATGAGATCAAATTTCACAAGGTAAGAACATAAATATGTTTTAATAGGAATGGATAAAAACCATGCGGCTGGACCTATTCCTTGAAGATTTAGAACTAATACATCATCTAATAGCATTTGCAAAAAAATAGAGATTTGAGGCCAATCAAGCTTGCTTTACGAGAAAGGAAGAAGTTGCGATCGTTCGATATTGAGAACCGAGAAATTGACTAACTGTTCAATGAATCGCAAAAGGACAACACATGATAAAATATTAGGGAGATAATTAATAAACTAGAAAGGTGATCGAATCGACATACATGTTGAAAAGATAAGAATATCTAATAACAGTATGATAAGCCCCTAATACGTCGTGACTTAGTTAGACTAGATTGAGAACCATGTGTGGGACCTGTGCACAAAAGATTTAGATCAAATGAATGATCTAATCGCATTCGAAAGAGAACGGACGCAACCGTATTAGCTTAATAACTATGGAACTAGTGTAATCGTAAGATATTGAGAACTAAGAAAGTTGACTAATCGTAATATATCGTGAGTCGCAAAAGGAGATACATCAATCAAACAAGATTGAGAACTAATAAATGAGAAGTAGTTGTATTAGATTTAAAAAGAACCAAGAGTGGGTCGTATTCATTAAAGATTTATAATTAAGAGATTATCCAATCGTATAAGAAAAAGAACTGAGAAATGAGGCCTATTAATTATACTGCACAATGATTATTAAGAAATTGTAATAGTACGATATTGAGAAGAAAGAAAGGGTCTAATCGTACTATATTGGGACACAGTAAAGGAGATATAATAGTACAGGATTAAGAACTAACAAAGTAGATTTCTTTCCTGTCTCGAGTCATAACAGATTAAGAAATAGAACAGGAGTTCTTATAAAAGTAAATCACGTAACTCAAGACAAGAATTTAAAATGCAATTTGATTTGGCCAAATTAAGAACTATGAGTGATAACCATGCATAAAAGAATAAGAACTAAAATATAATATGATGGTTTTGAAGAAATAAGTGAGTAATGAGGCCAAGTATATGTGCTTAATCACAATGGAATGTGTTGTACTCGTACGATATTGAGAACAAAGAAAGGGGACAAATCGTGCCAGATTAATTACTAACAACTGGGATCAAGTCGCATAAGATTAAGAAACAAGAAAGGAGTTCTCAACAAAGTACATGCAGAAACATAATAAGTTCTAATAACTCTTGATAACAACATAAAATGTGATTTAATTATGCAAGATAAAGAACCAACAATCAGTTCAAATTGAAAAAGGCTTTGAACAAAAGATGATTATCTAACCTTATTTGAAAAATGACTGAGAAATGAAGCCAATTATTCATTCACCCTGTTTAATGACAAAGGAAGAAGTGATAATCGTTCAATACTGGGAACTAAGAAATGCGACTAGTCGAGCTATACAACGAACAACAAAAGGAGACATAACATGTGCAATTCAGAATAAAGAAAGGAGATTAGTCGTGTAAGATTTTGAAATATGAGACGAGTTCCAATCATAGCACATTTGGAAAAGATGTGGGATCAAATTTCACAAGGTAAGAACTTAAATATATTTTAATAAGAATGGATTAAGAACCATGCGCTGGACCTATTCCTTGAAGATTTAGAGTATACATCATCTAACAGCATTTCCAAAGAATAGAGAAATAAGGCCAATCAAACTTGCTTCACGAGTAAGGAAGAAGTTGTAATCGTTCGATATTGAGAGCCGAGAAATTGACTAACTGTTCAATGAATCGCAAAAGGAGAACACAAGATAAAATATTGGGGAGATAATTAAGACACTAGAAAGGTGATCTAATCGACATACATGTTGAAAAGATAAGAATATCTAATAACGGATGATAAGCCCTAATACGTCGTGACTTCGTTAGACTAGATTGAGAACAATGTGTGGGACCTGTGCACAAAAGATTTAGATCAAATGAATGATCTAATCGCATTCAAAAAATAACGGAGGCAACCGTTTTAGCTTAATAACTATGCAAGAAGTGTAATCGTAAGATATTGAGAACTAAGAAAGTCAACTAATCGTAATATATTGTGAGTCGCAAAAGGAGATACAACTATCAAACAAGATTGATAACTAATAAAGGAGAAGTAGTCATATTAGATTTAAAAAGAACCAAGAGAGGGTCGTATTCATTAAAGATTTATAATTAAGAGATTATCTAATCATATAAGAAAAAGAAATGAAAAATGAGGCCTATTAATTATGCCCGCACAATGATTAAGGAAGAAATTGTTATAGTATGACATTGAGAAGAAAGAAAGGGTCTAATCGTACTATATTATGACACATTAAAGGATATCTAATCGTACAGGATTAATAACTAACAAAGTAGATCGAGTCATATCAGATTAAGAAATAGAACCGGAGTTCTTATAAAAGTAAATCTAGTAACTCAAGATAAGAGCTTAAAATGCGAATTTGATTTGGCCAAAATTAAGAACCATGAGTGAGAACTATGCTTAAAACAATAAGAACTAAAATATAATATGATGGTTTTGAAGAAATAAGTGAGAAATGAGGCCAAGTATACGTGCTTAATCAAAGTGGAAGGAGTTGTACTCGTACGATATTGAGAAACTAAGAAAGGGGACAAATCGTACAAGATTAAATACTAATAACTAGGATCAAGTCGCACAAGATTAAGAAACAAGAAAGGAGTTCTCAACAAAGTACATGTAGAAACAAGATAAGTTCAAATAACTCATGATAACAACGTAAAATGTGATTTAATTATGCCAGATTAAGAACCAAGAATCAGTTAAAATTGAAAAAGAGTTTGAACAAAACATGATTATCTAACCTTATTTGAAAAAGCTTAACTGAGAATTGAAGCCAATTACACCTTGTATAAAGACAATGGAAGAAGTGATAATCGTACAATATTCAGAACTAAGAAATGCGACTAATCGAGCTATACAATGAACAAAAAAAGGAGACATAACGTATGCAATTCGTAGAACAAAGAAAGGAGATTAGTCGTGTAAGAGTATGAAATATGAGAGGAGTTCCTATCATAGCACATTTGGAAAAGATAGGACATCAAATTTCACAAGGTAAGAACATAAATACGTTTTAATAAGAATGGATTAAGAACCATGCGCTGGACCTATTCCATGAAGATTTAGAACTAATACATCATCTAATAGCATTTGCGAAAGAATAGAGAAATGAGGCCGATCAAACTTGCTTTACGAGTAGGGAAGAAGTTGCGTTCGTTCGATATTGAGAGCCAAGAAATTGACTAACTGTTCTATGTTATGAATCGCAAAAGGTGAACACATGATAAAACATTAGGGAGATAATTAAGAAACTAGAAAGAGTGATCTAATCGACATACATGTTGAATAGATGAGAATATCTAATAACGGATGATAAACCCCTAATACGTGACTTAGTTGGACTAGATTGAGAACCATGTGTGGGACCTGTGCACAAAAGATTTAGATCAAATGAATGATCTAATCGCATTCAAAAAATAACGGAGGCAACCGTTTTAGCTTAATAACTATGCAAGAAGTGTAATCGTAACATATTGGAACTAAGAAAGTCGACTAATCGTAATATATTGTGAGTCGCAAAAGGAGATACCATCAAACAAGATTGAGAACTAATAAAGGAGAAGTAGTCGCATTAGATTTAAAAAGAACCAAGAGCGGGTTGTATTCATTAAAGATTTATAATTAAGAGATTATCTAATCGTATAAGAAAAAGAACTGAGAAATGAGGCCTATTAAATATGCCTGCACAATGATTAAAGAAGAAATTGTAATAGTACAATATTGAGAAGAAATAAAGGGTCTAATCGTACTATATTATGACAAGATTAAAGGATATCTATTCGTACAGGATTAAGAACTAACAAAGTAGATCGAGTCATATCAGATTAAGAAATAGAACAGGAGTTCTTATAAAAGTAAATAAAGTAACTCAAGATAAGAGCTTAAAATGCGGATTTGATTTGGCCAAATTAAGAACCATGAGTGATAATTATGCATAAAACAATAAGAACCAAAATATAATATGATGGTTTTGAAGAAATAAGTGAGAAATGAGGCCAAGTATACGTGCTTGATCACAGTGGAAGGAGTTGTACTCCTACGATATTGAGAACTAAGAAAGGGGACGAATTGTACAAGACTAAATAATAAATAACTGGGATCCAGTCGCACAAGATTAAGAAACAAGAAAGGAGTTCTCAAAAAAGTACATGTAGAAACATGATAAGTTCAAATAAGTCATGATAACAACGTAAAATGTGATTTAATTATGCTAGATTGGGAACCAAGAATTAGTTAAAATTGAAAAAGAGTTTGAACAAAACAAGATTATTGTGATTCTAACCTTATTTGAAAAAGAACTGTGAATTGAAGCCAATTACACCTTGTATAAAGACAATGGAAGAAGTGATAATCGTACAATATTGAGAACAAAGAAATGCGACTAATCGAGCTATACAAAGAACAAACAAAGGAGATTAGTCGTGTAAGATTATGAAATATGAGAGGAGATCCAATCACAGCACATTTCGAAAAGATATGAGATCAAATTTCACAAGGTAAGAACATAAATACGTTTTAATAAGAATGGATTAAGAAGCATGCGTTGGACCTATTCCTTGAAGATTTAGAACTAATACATCATGTAATAGCATTTGCAAAAGAATAGAGAAATGAGGCCGATCAAACTTGCTTTACGAGTAAGGAAGAAGTTGCGATCGTTCGATATTGAGAGCCAAGAAATTGACTAACTGTTCAATGTTATGAATCGCAAAGGGGGAACACATGATAAAATATTAGGGAGATAATTAAGAAACTAGAAAGGTGATCTAATCGACATACATATCTGTTGAAAAGGTGAGAATATCTAATAACGGATGATAAGCCCAAAATCATGACTTAGTTGGACTAGATTGAGAAACATGTGTGGTACCTGTGCACAAAAGATTTAGATCAAATGAATGATTTAATCGCATTCGAAAGAGAACGGCGGCAACTATATTAGCTTAATAACTAAGGAAGAAGTGTAATCGTAACATATTGGAACTAAGAAAGTCGACTAATCGTAATATATTGTGAGTCGCAAAAGGAGATACAATCAAACAAGATTGAGAACTAATAAAGGAGAAGTAGTCGTATTAGATTTAAAAAGAACCAAGAGCGGGTCGTATTCATTAAAGATTTATAATTAAGAGATTATCTAATCGTATAAGAAAAAGAAATGAGAAATGAGGCCTATTAATTATGCCCGCACAATGATTAGGGAAGAAATTGTAATAGTACAATATTGAGAAGAAAGAAAGGGTCTAATCGTACTATATTATGACACATTAAAAGAGATCTAATTAATCATAATTTCTCGTACAGGATTAAGAACTAGCAAAGTAGATCGAGTCATATCAGATTAAGAAATAGAACAGGAGTTCTTATAAAAGTAAATCTAGTAACTCAAGATAAGAGCTTAAAATGCGGATTTGATTTGGGCAAATTATGAACCATGAGCGATAACTATGCATAAAAGAATAAGAACTGAAATATAATGTGATGGTTTTGAAGAAATAAGTGAGAAATGAGGCCAAGTATACGTGCTTAATCACAGTGGAAGGAGTTGTACTCGTACGATATTGAGAACTAAGGAAGGGGACAAATCGTACAAATTAAATACCAATAACTGGGATCAAGTCGCATAAGATTAAGAAACAAGAAAGGAGTTCCCAATGCAATACATGTAGAAACATAATAAGTTCAAATAACTCTTGATCACAACTTTAAATGTGATTTAATTATGCTAGATTGAGAACCAAGAATCAGTTCAAATTGGAAAAGAGTTTGAACAAATCAATATTATCTAACCTTATTTATATCTGAAAAAGAACTGAGAATTGAAGCCAATTACACCTTGAATAAAGATAATGGAAGAAGTGATAATCATACAATATTGGAAACTAAGAAATGCGACTAATCGAGCTATACAATGAACACCAAAAGGAGACATAACATATGCAATTCGCAGAACAAAGAAAGGAGATTAGTCGTGTAAGATTATGAAATATGAGAGGAGTTCCAATCATAGCACATTTGGAAAAGACAGGAGATCAAATTTCACAAGGTAAGAACATAAATATGTTTTAATAAGAATGGATTAGGAACCATGCGCTGGACCTATTCCTTGAAGATTTAGAAATAATACATCATCTAATAGCATTTGCAAAAGAATAGAGAAATGAGGCTGATCAAACTTGCTTTACGAGTAAGGAAGAAGTTGCGATCTTTCGATTTTTAGAGCCAAGAAATTGACTTACTGTTCTATGTTGTAAATCGCAAAAGGACAACACATGATAAAATATAAGGGAGATAATTAAGAAACTGACATAGAGTGGTGATCTAATTGACATACATGTTGAAAAGATGAGAATATCTAATAACGGATGATACGCCCCTAATACGCAACTTAGTTGGACTGGATTGAGAACCATATGTGGGACCTGTGCACCAAAGATTTAGATCAAATGAATGATTTAATCGCATTCGAAAGAGAACGGAGGCAACTATATTAGCTTAATAACTAAGGAAGAAGTGTAATCGTAACATATTGGAACTAAGAAAGTCGACTAATCGTAATATATTGTGAGTCGCAAAAGAAGATACAATCAAAGAAGATAGAGAACTAATAAAGGAGAAGTAGTCGTTTTAGATTTAAAAAGAACCAAGAGCGGGTCGTATTCATTAAAGATTTATAATTAAGAGATTATCTAATCGTATAAGAAAAAGAAATGAGAAATGAGGCCTATTAATTATGCCCGCACAATGATTAGGGAAGAAATTGTAATATTACAATATTGAGAAGAAAGAAAGGGTCTAATCGTACTATATTGACTCATTAAGACACATTAAAGGAGATATAATCGTACAGGATTAAGAACTAGCAAAGTAGATCGAGTCATATCAGATTAAGAAATATAATAGGAGTTCTTATAAAAGTAAATCTAGTAACTCAAGATAAGAGCTTAAAATGCGGATTTGATTTGGGCAAATTATGAACCATGAGCGATAACTATGCATAAAAGAATAAGAACTGAAATATAATGTGATGGTTTTGAAGAAATAAGTGAGAAACGAGGCCAAGTATACGTGCTTAATCACAGTGGAAGGAGTTGTACTCGTACGATATTGAAAACTAAGAAAGGGGACAAATCGTACAAGATTAAATACCAATAACTGGGATCAAGTCGCATAAGATTATGAAACAAGAATGGTGTTCCCACCAAAGTACATGTAGAAACATAATAAGTTCAAAAACTCATGATCACAACTTTAAATGTGATTTAATTATGCTAGATTGAGAACCAAGAATCAGTTCAAATTGGAAAAGAGTTTGAACACTCAAACATGATTATCTAACCTTATTTGAAAAAGAACTGAGAATTGAAGCCAATTACACCTTGAATAAAGATAATGGAAGAAGTGATGATCGTACAATATTGGAAACTAAGAAAATGCGACTAATCGAGCTATACAATGAACAACAAAAGGAGACATAACATATGCAATTCGCAAAACAAAGAAAGGAGATTAGTCGTGTAAGATTATGAAATATGAGAGGAGTTCCAATCATTGCACATTTGGAAAAGACAGGAGATCAAATTTCACAAGGTAAGAACATAAATATGTTTTAATAAGAATGGATTAGGAACCATGCGCTGGACCTATTCCTTGAAGATTTAGAAATAATACATTATCTAATAGCATTTGCAAAAGAATAGAGAAATGAGGCTGATCAAACTTGCTTTACGAGTAAGGAAGAAGTTGCGATCGTTCGATATTGAGAGCCAAGAAATTGACTTACTGTTCTATGTTGTAAATCGCAAAAGGACAACACATGATAGAAATGTAAGGGAGATAATTAAGAAACTAGAGTGGTGATCTAATCGACATACATGTTGAAAAGATGAGAATATCTAATAACGGATGATTGATCGCAACTTCTTCCTTACTCGTAAAGCAAGTTTGATGCAGCCTGATTTATATCACATCTAGATTTAATCGCATTCGAAAGAGAACGGAGGCAACTATATTAGCTTAATAACTAAGGAAGAAGTCTAATCGTAACATATTGGAACCAAGAAAGTCGACTAATCGTAATATATTGTGAGTCGCAAAAGGAGATACAATCAAAGAAGATAGAGAACTAATAAAGGAGAAGTAGTCGTTTTAGATTTAAAAAGAACCAAGAGCGGGTCGTATTCATTAAAGATTTATAATTAAGAGATTATCTAATCGTATAAGAAAAAGAAATGAGAAATGAGGCCTATTAATTATGCCCGCACAATGATTAGGGAAGAAATTGTAATAGTACAATATTGAGAAGAAAGAAACGGGTCTAATCGTACTATATTATGACACATTAAAGGAGATATAATCGTACAGCATTAAGAACTAGCAAAGTAGATCGAGTCATATCAGATTAAGAAATAGAACATCTCTATTCTTATAAAAGTAAATCTAGTAACTCAAGATAAGAGCTTAAAATGCGGCTTTGATTTGGGCAAATTATGAACCATGAGCGATAACTATGCATAAAAGAATAAGAACTGAAATATAATGTGATGGTTTTGAAGAAATAAGTGAGAAATGAGGCCAAGTATACGTGCTTAATCACAGTGGAAGGAGTTGTACTCGTACGATATTGAGAACTAAGAAAGGGGACAAATCGTACAAGATTAAATACCAATAACTGGGATCAAGTCGCATAAGATTATGAAACAAGAATGGTGTTCCCAACAAAGTACATGTAGAAACATAATAAGTTCAAATAACTCATGATCACAACTTTAAATGTGACTTAATTATGCTAGATTGAGAACCAAGAATCAGTTCAAATTGGATTGGAAAAGAGTTTGAACAAAACATGATTATCTAACCTTATTTGAAAAACAACTGAGAATTGAAGCCAATTACACCTTGAATAAAGATAATGGAAGAAGTGATAATCATACAATATTGGAAACTAAGAAATGCGACTAATCGAGCTATACAATGAACACCAAAAGGAGACATAACATATGCAATTCACAGAACAAAGAAAGGAGATTAGTCGTGTAAGATTATGAAATATGAGAGGAGTTCCAATCATAACACATTTGGAAAAGATAGGAGATCAAATTTCACAAGGTAAGAACATAAATATGTTTTAATAAGAATGGATTAGGAACCATGCGCTGGACCTATTCCTTGAAGATTTAGAAATAATACATCATCTAATAGCATTTGCAAAAGAATAGAGAAATGAGGCTGATCAAACTTGCTTTACGAGTAAGGAAGAAGTTGCGATCTTTCGATATTGAGAGCCAAGAAATTGACTAACTGTTCTATGTTGTAAATCGCAAGAAGGACAACACATGATAAAATATAAGGGAGATAATTAAGAAACTAGAGTGGTGATCTAATCGACATACATGTTGAAAAGATGAGAATATCTAATAACGGATGATACGCCCCTAATACGCAACTTAGTTGGACTGGATTGAGAACCATATGTGGGACCTGTGCACAAAAGATTTAGATCAAATGAATGATTTAATCGCATTCGAAAGAGAACGGAGGCAACTATATTAGCTTAATAACTAAGGAAGAAGTGTAATCGTAACATATTGGAACTAAGAAAGTCGACTAATCGTAATATATTGTGAGTCGCAAAAGGAGATACAATCAAACAAGATTGAGAACTAATAAAGGAGAAGTAGTCGTATTAGATTTAAAAAGAACCAAGATTAGGTCGTATTTTAAAGATTTATAATACAGAGACTATCTAATCGTATAAGAAAAAGAAATGAGAAATGAGGCCTATTAATTATGCCCGCACAATGATTAGGGAAGAAATTGTAATAGTATACAATATTGAGAAAAAAGAAAGGGTCTAATCGTACTATATTATGACACATTAAAAGACATCTAATCGTATAGGATTAAGAACTAGCAAAGTAGATCGAGTCATATCAGATTAAGAAATTGAACAGGAGTTCTTATAAAAGTAAATCTAGTAACTCAAGATAAGAGCTTAAAATGCGGATTTGATTTCGGCAAATTATGAACCATGAGCGATAACTGTCACTTTCTTGTTAAAAGAATATCTTACTAAATAGCTCCTGTCTCTTATACACATCTAGATGTGTATAAGAGACAAGTATCTGCTTAATCACAGTGGAAGGGCAGTTGTACTCGTACGATATTGAGAACTAAGAAAGGGGACAAATCGTACAAGATTAAATACCAATAACTGGGATCAAGTCGCATAAGATTATGAAACAAGAATGGTGTTCCCAACAAAGTACATGTAGAAACATAATAAGTTCAAATAACTCATGATCACAACTTTAAATGTGACTTAATTATGCTAGATTGAGAAGGAGTTCCAAGAATCAGTTCAAATTGGAAAAGAGTTTGAACAATACATGATTACTTAACCTCATTTAAACAACTGAGAATTGGTTCCAATTACACCTTGAATAGCTCTCTCTTGGAAGAAGTGATAATCATACAATATTGGAAACTAAGAAATGCGACTGTCTCTTATATACAATGAACATGTGTAAAGGAGACATAACATATGCAATTCACAGAACAAAGAAAGGAGATTAGTCGTGTAAGATTATGAAATATGAGAGGAGTTCCAATCATAACACATTTGGAAAAGATAGGAGATCAAATTTCACAAGGTAAGAACATAAATATGTTTTAATAAGAATGGATTAGGAACCATGCGCTGGACCTATTCCTTGAAGATTTAGAAATAATACATCATCTAATAGCATTTGCAAAAGAATAGAGAAATGAGGCTGATCAAACTTGCTTTACGAGTAAGGAAGAAGTTGCGATCTTTCGATATTGAGAGCCAAGAAATTGACTAACTGTTCAATTTCTTTATGTTGTAAATCGCAAAAGGACAACCCATGATAAAATATAAGGGAGATAATTAAGAAACTAGAGTGGTGATCTAATCGACATACATGTTGAAAAGATGAGAATATCTAATAACGGATGATACGCCCCTAATACGCAACTTAGTTGGACTGGATTGAGAACCATATGTGGGACCTGTGCACAAATGATTTAGATCAAATGAATGATTTAATCGCATTCGAAAGAGAACGGAGGCAACTATATTAGCTTAATAACTAAGGAAGAAGTGTAATCGAAACATATTGGAACTACGAAAGTCGACTAATCGTAATATATTGTGAGTCGCAAAAGGAGATACAATCAAACAAGATTGAGAACTAATAAAGGAGAAGTAGTCGTATTAGATTTAAAAAGAACCAAGAGCGGGTCGTATTCATTAATGATTTATAATTAAAAGATTATCTAATCATATAAGAAAAAGAAATGAGAAATGAGGCCTATTAATTATGCCCGCACAATGATTATAGGGAAGAAATTGTAATAGTACAATATTGAGAAGAAAGATAGGGTCTAATCGTACTATATTATGACACATTAAAAGAGATCCAATCGTACAGGATTAAGAACTAGCAAAGTAGATCGAGTCATATCAGATTAAGAAATAGAACTGGAGTTCTTATAAAAGTAAATCTAGTAACTCAAGATAAGAGCTTAAAATGCGGATTTGATTTGGGCAAATTATGAACCATGAGTGATAACTATGCATAAAAGAATAAGAACTAAACTATAATATGATGGTTTTGAAGAAATAAGTGAGAAACGAGGCCAAGAATACGTGCTTAATCACAGTGGAAGGAGTTGTACTCGTACAATATTGAGAACTAAGAAAGGGGACAAATCTTACAAGATTAAATACCAATAACTGGGATCAAGTCGCATAAGATTATGAAACAAGAATGGTGTTCCCAACAAAGTACATGTAGAAACATAATAAGTTCAAATAACTAATGATCACAACTTTAACATGTGATTTAATTATGCAAGATTGAGAACCAAGAATCAGTTCAAATTGGAAAAGAGTTTGAACAAAACATGATTATCTAACCTTATTTGAAAAAGAACTGAGAATTGAAGCCAATTACACCTTGAATAAAGATAATGGAAGAAGTGATAATCGTACAATATTGGAAACTAAGAAAATGCGACTAATCGAGCTATACAATGAACAACAAAAGGAGACATAACATATGCAATTCGCAGAACAAAGAAAGGAGATTAGTCGTGTAAGATTATGAAATATGAGAGGAGTTCCAATCATAGCACATTTGGAAAAGACAGGAGATCAAATTTCACAAGGTAAGAACATAAATATGTTTTAATAAGAATGGATTAGGAACCATGCGCTGGACCTATTCCTTGAAGATTTAGAAATAATACATCATCTAATAGCATTTGCAAAAGAATAGAGAAATGAGGCTGATCAAACTTGCTTTACGAGTAAGGAAGAAGTTGCGATCGTTCGATATCATGAGAGCCAAGAAATTGACTTACTGTTCTATGTTGTAAATCGTAAAAGGACAACACATGATAAAATATAAGGGAGATAATTAAGAAACTAGAGTGGTGATCTAATCGACATACATGTTAAAAAGATGAGAATATCTAATAACGGATGATACGCCCCTAATACGCAACTTAGTTGGACTGGATTGAGAACCATATGCGAGACCTGTGCACAAAAGATTTAGGTCAAATGAAGGATTTAATCGCATTCGAAAGAGAACGGAGGCAACTATATTAGCTTAATAACTAAGGAAGAAGTTTAATCGTAACATATTGGAACTAAGAAAGTCGACTAATCGTAATATATTGTGAGTCGCAAAAGGAGATACAATCAAAGAAGATAGAGAACTAATAAAGGAGAAGTAGTCGTTTTAGATTTAAAAAGAACCAAGAGCGGGTCATATTCATTAAAGATTTATAATTAAGAGATTATCTAATCGTATAAGAAAAAGAAATGAGAAATGAGGACCTCCTATTAATTATGCCCGCACAATGATTAGGGAAGAAATTGTAATAGTACAATATTGAGAAGAAAGAAAGGGTCTAATCGTACTATATTATGACACATTAAAGGAGATATAATCGTACAGCATTAAGAACTAGCAAAGTAGATTGAGTCATATCAGATTAAGAAATATAACAGGAGTTCTTATAAAAGTAAATCTAGTAACTCAAGATAAGAGCTTAAAATGCGGATTTGATTTGGGCAAATTATGAACCATGAGCGATAACTATGCATAAAAGAATAAGAACTGAAATATAATGTGATGGTTTTGAAGAAATAAGTGAGAAATGAGGCCAAGTATACGTGCTTAATCACAGTGGAAGGAGTTGTACTCGTACGATATTGAGAACTAAGAAAGGGGACAAATCGTACAAGATTAAATACCAATAACTGGGATCAAGTCGCATAAGATTAAGAAACAAGAAAGGAGTTCCCAACGCAATACATGTAGAAACATAATAAGTTCAATCTCATAACTCTTGATCACAACTTTAAATGTGATTTAATTATGCTAGATTGAGAACCAAGAATCAGTTCAAATTGGAAAAGAGTTTGAACAAATCAATATTATCTAACCTTATTTGAAAAAGAACTGAGAATTGAAGCCAATTACACCTTGAATAAAGATAATGGAAGAAGTGATAATCATACAATATTGGAAACTAAGAAATGCGACTAATCGAGCTATACAATGAACACCAAAAGGAGACATAACATATGCAATTCGCAGAACAAAGAAAGGAGATTAGTCGTGTAAGATTATTAAATATGAGAGGAGTTCCAATCATAGCACATTTGGAAAAGACAGGAGATCAAATTTCACAAGGTAAGAACATAAATATGTTTTAATAAGAATGGATTAGGAACCATGCGCTGGACCTATTCCTTGAAGATTTAGAAATAATACATCATCTAATAGCATTTGCAAAAGAATAGAGAAATGAGGCTGATCAAACTTGCTTTACGAGTAAGATCTCATGAAGTTGCGATCTTTCGATATTGAGAGCCAAGAAATTGACTAACTGTTCTATGTTGTAAATCGCAAAAGGACAACATATGATTGGATCTACTTTGCTAGTTCTTAATAGAGTGGTGATTAATCGACATACATGAGTGAAAAGATGAGAATATCTAATAACACATGATACGCCCCTAATAATTTGACTTAGTTGGACTGGATTGAGAACCATATGCGGGACCTGTGCACAAAAGATTTAGATCAAATGAAGGATTTAATCGCATTCGAAAGAGAACGGAGGCAACTATATTAGCTTAATAACTAAGGAAGAAGTGTAATCGTAACATATTGGAACTAAGAAAGTCGACTAATCGTAATATATTGTGAGTCGCAAAAGAAGATACAATCAAAGAAGATAGAGAACTAATAAAGGAGAAGTAGTCGTTTTAGATTTAAAAAGAACCAAGAGCGGGTCGTATTCATTAAAGATTTATAATTAAGAGATTATCTAATCGTATAAGAAAAAGAAATGAGAAATGAGGCCTATTAATTATGCCCGCACAATGATTAGGGAAGAAATTGTAATAGTACAATATTGAGAAGAAAGAAAGGGTCTAATCGTACTATATTATGACACATTAAAAGAGATCTAATCGTACAGGATTAAGAACTAGCAAAGTAGATCGAGTCATATCAGATTAAGAAATAGAACAGGAGTTCTTATAAAAGTAAATCTAGTAACTCAAGATAAGAGCTTAAAATGCGGATTTGATTTGGGCAAATTATGAACCATGAGCGATAACTATGCATAAAAGAATAAGAACTAAACTATAATATGATGGTTTTGAAGAAATAAGTGAGAAACGAGGCCATGTATACGTGCTTAATCACAGTGGAAGGAGTTGTACTCGTACGATATTGAGAACTAAGAAAGGGGACAAATCGTACAAGATTAAATACCAATAACTGGGATCAAGTCGCATAAGATTATGATACAAGAATGGTGTTCCCAACAAAGTACTATGTAGAAACATAATAAGTTCAAATAACTCATGATCACAACTTTAAATGTGATTTAATTATGCTAGATTGAGAACCAAGAATCAGTTCAAATTGGAAAAGAGTTTGAACAAAACATGATTATCTAACCTTATTTGTAAAAGAACTGAGAATTGAAGCCAATTACACCTTGATTAAAGATAATGGAAGAAGTGATAATCGTACAATATTGGAAACTAAGAAAATGCGATGATACGGGTTGATGCCCAGGGTATGTAGAACTCGGTCACAAACGTAGGGTTTATATGCACAAGCGAAAAGTTGTTGTTAATAGACCTCCTTGATTAGCCACAAGGCAATCTTTTAACTATGAGAGGTAGTTGTTAATAGACCTCCTTGATTAGCCACAAGGCAATCTTTTAACTATGAGCAAGGAATTGATCCAAAGCCTAATTGGCAGAAAATCAATAACTGGTGTTGGTTATAACCTCAAGTGCTCAATCTTGAAGCCCCAACTAGATTCTTAGTCTCTAGTCTAGACAAGACTAAAGAGAATCTAAAATTCTAATTCACTCGTATGAGAGGAATAAGAAAAACTAAAATCTTATTGCCAAAATTCATTCTTCAATTGTGTACAAGACCCCTCTATTTATAGTTGAGGGTGGAGGATTCTATGACTAAATTATTCAATGTGGGATAGTTAGTTTTAATAGTTGGGCTGGATCCTACAGCCCATTAGCCTTTAAACCCAATTCTTGTACACTTAACTAATGGCCGAAATACATGATCCACCTATGACTAAATTACGTCTTGAAACCAGCCCAATTAAACACATAACACTTAAAACAATTGGGCTCAAAATGGGCCTGTCTCTTATAACAAATAAAAGTATATTTCATGGCCGAAATAATGAGGCTAAATTTCGGTATCAGCTTCTCATCTAGGCTTCATCTTCAATGACTTGGACGTCCATTACTAAGAACATCTTAGACTCTTTAGTGGACTTCATCTCCAAAAGGTTTGTGAGCCCTTCAAGTTGATCTTTAATAACTTCAACTAAGCCCAACATAGCTTCATTGAGGTTCTTAGCTCTTGATCTCGTAATTGGACCTTGTTGAACTTGAAGTGCGGATTCCGTGAGCCTATATCGAGCCTTTGTGGATAATTGATCACCATCAAGTCCTTGGGATGTATCATGCGACTAATCGAGCTATACAATGAACAACAAAAGGAGACATAACATATGCAATTCGCAAAACAAAGAAAGGAGATTAGTCGTGTAAGATTATGAAATATGAGAGGAGTTCCAATCATAGCACATTTGGAAAAGACAGGAGATCAAATTTCACAAGGTAAGAACATAAATATGTTTTAATAAGAATGGATTAGGAACCATGCGCTGGACCTATTCCTTGAAGATTTAGAACTAATACATCATCTAATAGCATTTGCAAAAGAATAGAGAAATGAGGCTGATCAAACTTGCTTTAAGAGTAAGGAAGAAGTTGCGATCATTCGATATTGAGAGCCAAGAAACTTGACTTACTTTTCTATGTTGTCTTTTCGCAAAGGACAACACATGATAAAATATAAGGGAGATAATTAAGAAACTAGAGTGGTGATCTAATCGAAATACATGTTGAAAGATGAGAATATCTAATAACGGATGATACGGCCCTAATACGCAACTTAGTTGGACTGGATTGAGAACCATATGCGGGACCTGTGCACAAAAGATTTAGATCAAATGAAGGATTTAATCGCATTCGAAAGAGAACGGAGGCAACTATATGTTCTTAATAACTAAGGAAGAAGTGTAATCGTAACATATTGGAACTAAGAAAATCGACTAATCGTAATATATTGTGAGTCGCAAAAGAAGATACAATCAAAGAAGATAGAGAACTAATAAAGGAGAAGTAGTCGTTTTAGATTTAAAAAGAACCAAGAGCGGGTCGTGGTTCATTATTTGATTTATAATTAAGAGATTATCTAATCGTATAAGAAAAAGAAATGAGAAATGAGGCCTATTAATTATGCCCGCACAATGATTAGGGAAGAAATTGTAATATTACAATATTGAGAAGAAAGAAAGGGTCTAATCGTACTATATTATGACACATTAAAGGAGATATAATCGTACAGGATTAAGAACTAGCAAAGTAGATCGAGTCATATCAGATTAAGAAATATAATAGGAGTTCTTATAAAAGTAAATCTAGTAACTCAAGATAAGAGCTTAAAATGTAGATTTGATTTGGGCAAATTATGAACCATGAGCGATAACTATGCATAAAAGAATAAGAACTGAAATATAATGTGATGGTTTTGAAGAAATAAGTGAGAAATTTTTCAAAACTCACATACGCTCTTTGTGCACGGTGGAAGGAGTTGTACTGCGATATTGAGAACTAAGAAAGGGGACAAATCGTACAAGATTAAATACCAATAAGCGGGATCATATAGTACCACATCTAGATACACATAGGAGTTCCCAACGCAATACATGTAGAAACATAATAAGTTCAAATAACTCTTGATCACAACTGATTTAAATGTGATTTAATTATGCTAGATTGAGAACCAAGAATCAGTTCAAATTGGAAGAGAGTTTGAACAAATCATTATTCATGTCTCCTTATTTGAAAAAGAACTGAGAATTGAAGCCAATTACACCTTGAATAAAGATAATGGAAGAAGTGATAATCATACAATATTGGAAACTAAGAAATGCGACTAATCGAGCTATACAATGAACACCAAAAGGAGACATAACATATGCAATTCGCAGAACAAAGAAAGGAGATTAGTCGTGTAAGATTATGAAATATGAGAGGAGTTCCAATCATAGCACATTTGGAGTAGATTTGAAGAACTTTCACAAGGTAAGAACATAAATATGTTTTAATAAGAATGGATTAGGAACCATGCGCTGGACCTATTCCTTGAAGATTTAGAAATAATACATCATCTAATAGCATTTGCAAAAGAATAGAGAAATGAGGCTGATCAAACTTGCTTTACGAGTAAGGAAGAAGTTGCGATCTTTCTTTAGGTATTGAGAGCCAAGAAATTGACTTACTGTTCTATGTTGTAAATCGCAAAAGGACAACACATGATAAAATATAAGGGAGATAATTAAGAAACTAGAGTGGTGATCTAATTGACATACATGTTGAAAAGATGAGAATATCTAATAACGGATGATACGCCCCTAATACGCAACTTAGTTGGACTGGATTGAGAACCATATGTGGGACCTGTGCACAAAAGATTTAGATCAAATGAATGATTTAATCGCATTCGAAAGAGAACGGAGGCAACTATATTAGCTTAATAACTAAGGAAGAAGTGTAATCGTAACATATTGGAACTAAGAAAGTCGACTAATCTGCCTATTAATTATGCCCGCACAATGATTAGGGAAGAAATTGTAATATTACAATATTGAGAAGAAAGAAAGGGTCTAATCGTACTATATTATGACATATTAAAGGAGATATAATCGTACAGGATTAAGAACTAGCAAAGTAGATCGAGTCATATCAGATTAAGAAATATAATAGGAGTTCTTATAAAAGTAAATCTAGTAACTCAAGATAAGAGCTTAAAATGCGGATTTGATTTGGGCAAATTATGAACCATGAGCGATAACTATGCATAAAAGAATAAGAACTGAAATATAATGTGATGGTTTTGAAGAAATAAGTGAGAAATGAGGCCAAGTATACGTGCTTAATCACAGTGGAAGGAGTTGTTTTTAGTGTTTAACTATTGAGAACTAAGAAAGGGGACAAATCGTACAAGATTAAATACCAATAACTGGGATCAAGTCGCATAAGATTAAGAAACAAGAAAGGAGTTCCCAACGCAATACATGTAGAAACATAATAACTAGTTCAAATAACTCTTGATCACAACTTTAAATGTGATTTAATTATGCTAGATTGAGAACCAAGAATCAGTTCAAATTGGAAAAGAGTTTGAACAAATCATTATTATCTAACCTTATTTGAAAAAGAACTGAGAATTGAAGCCAATTACACCTTGAATAAAGATAATGGAAGAAGTGATAATCATACAATATTGGAAACTAAGAAATGCGACTAATCGAGCTATACAATGAACACCAAAAGGAGACATAACATATGCAATTCGCAGAACAAAGAAAGGAGATTAGTCGTGTAAGATTATGAAATATGAGAGGAGTTCCAATCATAGCACATTTGGAAAAGACAGGAGATCAAATTTCACAAGGTAAGAACATAAATATGTTTTAATAAGAATGGATTAGGAACCATGCGCTGGACCTATTCCTTGAAGATTTAGAAATAATACATCATCTAATAGTATTTGCAAAAGAATAGAGAAATGAGGCTGATCAAACTTGCTTTACGAGCATATGATTGTAAGAATGAAGTTGCGATCTTTCGATATTGAGAGCCAAGAAATTGACTAACTGTTCTATGTTGTAAATCGCAAAAGGACAACACATGATAAAATATAAGGGAGATAATTAAGAAGCTAGAGTGGTGATCTAATCGACATACATGTTGAAAAGATGAGAATATCTAATAACGGATGATACGCCCCTAATACGCAACTTAGTTGGACTGGATTGAGAACCATATGCGGGACCTGTGCACAAAAGATTTAGATCAAATGAAGGATTTAATCGCATTCGAAAGAGAACGGAGGCAACTATATTAGCTTAATAACTAAGGAAGAAGTGTAATCGTAACATATTGGAACTAAGAAAGTCGACTAATCGTAATATATTGTGAGTCGCAAAAGAAGATACAATCAAAGAAGATACAGAACTAATAAAGGAGAAGTAGTCGTTTTAGATTTAAAAAGAACCAAGAGCGGGTCGTATTCATTAAAGATTTATAATTAAGAGATTATCTAATCACATTCGTATAAGAAAAAGAAATGAGAAATGAGGCCTATTAATTATGCCCGCACAATGATTAGGGAAGAAATTGTAATATTACAATATTGAGAAGAAAGAAAGGGTCTAATCGTACTATATTATGACACATTAAAGGAGATATAATCGTACAGGATTAAGAACTAGCAAAGTAGATCGAGTCATATCAGATTAAGAAATATAATAGGAGTTCTTATAAAAGTAAATCTAGTAACTCAAGATAAGAGCTTAAAATGTAGATTTGATTTGGGCAAATTATGAACCATGAGCGATAACTATGCATAAAAGAATAAGAACTGAAATATAATGTGATGGTTTTGAAGAAAGCACGTATAGAAATGAGGCCAAGTATACGTGCTTAATCACAGTGGAATTGAGTTGTAATTCTCATTTCTATTTCAAAAGGGGACAAATCGTACATGTTTAAGCTCTTTAAACACCAATAACTGGGATCAAGTCGCATAAGATTAAGAAACAAGAAAGGAGTTCCCAACGAGTACAATACATGTAGAAACATAATAAGTTCAAATAACTCTTGATCACAACTTTAAATGTGATTTAATTATGCTAGATTGAGAACCAAGAATCAGTTCAAATTGGAAGAGAGTTTGAACAAATCATTATTATCTAACCTTATTTGAAAAAGAACTGAGAATTGAAGCCAATTACACCTTGAATAAAGATAATGGAAGAAGTGATAATCATACAATATTGGAAACTAAGAAATGCGACTAATCGAGCTATACAATGAACACCAAAAGGAGACATAACATATGCAATTCGCAGAACAAAGAAAGGAGATTAGTCGTGTAAGATTATGAAATATGAGAGGAGTTCCAATCATAGCACATTTGGAAAAGACAGGAGATCAAATTTCACAAGGTAAGAACATAAATATGTTTTAATAAGAATGGATTAGGAACCATGCGCTGGACCTATTCCTTGAAGATTTAGAAATAATACATCATCTAATAGCATTTGCAAAAGAATAGAGAAATGTTAGGCTGATCAAACTTGCTTTACGAGTAAGGAAGAAGTTGCGATCTTTCGGTATTGAGAGCCAAGAAATTGACTTACTGTTCTATGTTGTAAATCGCAAAAGGACA
Organism: Cinchona pubescens; assembly: GCA_025175665.1. Taxonomy (NCBI): domain Eukaryota; kingdom Viridiplantae; phylum Streptophyta; class Magnoliopsida; order Gentianales; family Rubiaceae; genus Cinchona; species Cinchona pubescens. The sequence goes on from JANKKI010000232.1 coordinate 5,194,976, forward strand.
ACACATGATGTGTATAAGAGAGATAATTAAGAAATTAGATCTTGGTGATCTAATTGACATACATGTTGAAAAGATGATGTCATCTAAGACGGATAATATAGAACTAATACGCAACTTAGTTGGACTGGATTGAGAACCATATGTGGGACCTGTGCACAAAAGATTTAGATCAAATGAATGATTTAATCGCATTCGAAAGAGAACGGAGGCAACTATATTAGCTTAATAACTAAGGAAGAAGTGTAATCGTAACATATTGGAACTAAGAAAGTCGACTAATCGTAATATATTGTGAGTCGCAAAAGAAGATACAATCAAAGAATATACAGAACTAATAAAGGAGAAGTAGTCGTTTTAGATTTAAAAAGAACCAAGAGCGGGTCGTATTCATTAAAGACTTTTATAATTAAGAGATTATCTAATCGTATAAGAAAAAGAAATGAGAAATGAGGCCTATTAATTATGCCCGCACAATGATTAGGGAAGAAATTGTAATATTACAATATTGAGAAGAAAGAAAGGGTCTAATCGTACTATATTATGACATATTAAAGGAGATATAATCGTACAGGATTAAGAACTAGCAAAGTAGATCGAGTCATATCAGATTAAGAAATATAATAGGAGTTCTTATAAAAGTAAATCTAGTAACTCAAGATAAGAGCTTAAAATGCGGATTTGATTTGGGCAAATTATGAACCATGAGCGATAACTATGCATAAAAGAATAAGAACTGAAATATAATGTGATGGTTTTGAAGAAATAAGTGAGAAATGAGGCCAAGTATACGTGCTTAATCACAGTGGAAGGAGTTGTACTCGTACGATATTGAGAACTAAGAAAGGGGACAAATCGTACAAGATTAAATACCAATAACTGGGATCAAGTCGCATAAGATTATTCCTAGAAACAAGAAAGGAGTTCCCAACGCAATACATGTAGAAACATAATAAGTTCAAATAACTCTTGATCACAACTTTAAATGTGATTTAATTATGCTAGATTGAGAACCAAGAATCAGTTCAAATTGGAAAAGAGTTTGAACAAATCATTATTATCTAACCTTATTTGAAAAAGAACCTCATTGAAGCCTATTACTTTTTCAAATGACATAAGAACAGTTCATCTCTCAATTTTTGAATTTCTAAGATCACATATCTTCTTCTTATACTATACTATGAACACCAAAAGGAGACATAACATATGCAATTCCCAGAACAAAGAAAGGAGATTAGTCGTGTAAGATTATGAAATATGAGAGGAGTTCCAATCATAACACATTTGGAAAAGATAGGAGATCAAATTTCACAAGGTAAGAACATAAATATGTTTTAATAAGAATGGATTAGGAACCATGCGCTGGACCTATTCCTTGAAGATTTAGAAATAATACATCATCTAATAGTATCATTTGCAAAAGAATAGAGAAATGAGGCTGATCAAACTTGCTTTACGAGTAAGGAAGAAGTTGCGATCTTTCGATATTGAGAGCCAAGAAATTGACTTACTGTTCTATGTTGTAAATCGCAAAAGGACAACACATGATAAAATATAAGGGAGATAATTAAGAAACTAGAGTGGTGATCTAATTGACATACATGTTGAAAAGATGAGAATATCTAATAACGGATGATACGCCCCTAATACGCAACTTAGTTGGACTGGATTGAGAACCATATGTGGGACCTGTGCACAAAAGATTTAGATCAAATGAATGATTTAATCGCATTCGAAAGAGAACGGAGGCAACTATATTAGCTTAATAACTAAGGAAGAAGTGTAATCGTAACATATTGGAACTAAGAAAGTCGACTAATCGTAATATATTGTGAGTCGCAAAAGAAGATACAATCAAAGAAGATAGAGAACTAATAAAGGAGAAGTAGTCGTTTTAGATTTAAAAAGAACCACATATGTTAGAGCGGGTCGTATTCATTAAAGATTTATAATTAAGAGATTATCTAATCGGATAAGAAAAAGAAATGAGAAATAAGGCCTATTAATTATGCCCGCACAATGATTAGGGAAGAAATTGTAATATTACAATATTGAGAAGAAAGAAAGGGTCTAATCGTACTATATTATGACACATTAAAGGAGATATAATCGTACAGGATTAAGAACTAGCAAAGTAGATCGAGTCATATCAGATTAAGAAATATAATAGGAGTTCTTATAAAAGTAAATCTAGTAACTCAAGATAAGAGCTTAAAATGCGGATTTGATTTGGGCAAATTATGAACCATGAGCGATAACTATGCATAAAAGAATAAGAACTAAAATATAATGTGATGGTTTTGAAGAAATAAGTGAGAAATGAGGCCAAGTATACGTGCTTAATCACAGTGGAAGGAGTTGTAAACAGATGATTGAGAACTCCGCTCATACTTTCATAATCTTACAAGATTAAATACCAATAAAGATCTTCTGGGATCAAGTCGCATAAGATTATGAAACAAGAAAGGAGTTCCCAACGCAGTACATGTAGAAACATAATAAGTTTAAATAACTCATGATCACAACATTAAATGTGATTTAGTTATACTCGATTGAGAACCAAGAATCAGTTCATATTGGCAAAGAGTTTGAACAAAACATGATTATCTAACCTTATTTGAAAAAGAACTGAGAATTGAAGCCAATTACACCTTGTATAAAGACAATGGAAGAAGTGATAATCATACAATATTGGAAACTAAGAAATGCGACTAATCGAGCTATACAATGAACACCAAAAGGAGACATAACATATGCAATTCGCAGAACAAAGAAAGGAGATTAGTCGTGTAAGATTATGAAATATGAGAGGAGTTCCAATCATAGCACATTTGGAAAAGACAGAGATCATATTTCACAAGGTAAGAACATAAATATGTTTTAATAAGAATGGATTAGGAACCATGCGCTGGACCTATTCCTTGAAGATTTTGCACAATAGAAATAATACATCATCTAATAGCATTTGCAAAAGAATAGAGAAATGAGGCTGATCAAACTTGCTTTACGAGTAAGGAAGAAGTTGCGATCTTTCGATATTGAGAGCCAAGAAATTGACTTACTGTTCTATGTTGTAAATCGCAAAAGGACAACACATGATAAAATATAAGGGAGATAATTAAGAAACTAGAGTGGTGATCTAATCGAAATACATGTTGAAAGATGAGAATATCTAATAACGGATGATACGCCCCTAATACGCAACTTAGTTGGACTGGATTGAGAACCATATGCGGGACCTGTGCACAAAAGATTTAGATCAAATGAAGGATTTAATCGCATTCGAAAGAGAACGGAGGCAACTATATTAGCTTAATAACTAAGGAAGAAGTGTAATCGTAACATATTGGAACTAAGAAAGTCGACTAATCGTAATATATTGTGAGTCGCAAAAGAAGATACAATCAAAGAAGATACAGAACTAATAAAGGAGAAGTAGTCGTTTAGTATTAGATTTAAAAAGAACCAAGAGCGGGTCGTATTCATTAAAGATTTATAATTAAGAGATTATCTAATCGTATAAGAAAAAGAAATGAGAAATGAGGCCTATTAATTATGCCCGCACAATGATTAGGGAAGAAATTGTAATAGTACAATATTAAGAAGAAAGAAAGGGTCAATCGTACTATATTATGACACATTAAAAGAGATCTAATCGTACAGGATTAAGAACTAGCAAAGTAGATCGAGTCATATCAGATTAAGAAATAGAACAGGAGTTCTTATAAAAGTAAATCTAGTAACTCAAGATAAGAGCTTAAAATGCGGATTTGATTTGGGCAAATTATGAACCATGAGCGATAACTATGCATAAAAGAATAAGAACTAAACTATAATATGATGGTTTTGAAGAAATAAGTGAGAAACGAGGCCAAGTATACGTGCTTAATCACAGTGGAAGGAGTTGTACTACGAATTGAATATAGTACTGTTTGACCCTGTCTTGCGTCTTCTTATATTGTATCTAGATGTGTATAAGTCGCATATCATTAAGAAACAAGAAAGGAGTTCCCAACGCAGTACATGTAGAAACATAATAAGTTCAAATAACTCATGATCACAACTTTAAATGTGATTTAATTATGCTAGATTGAGAACCAAGAATCAGTTCAAATTGGAAAAGAGTTTGAACAAAACATGATTATCTAACCTTATTTGAAAAAGAACTGAGAATTGAAGCCAATTACACCTTGAATAAAGATAATTGAAGAAGTGATGATCGTACAATATTGGAAACTAAGAAAATGCGACTAATCGAGCTATACAATGAACAACAAAAGGAGACATAACATATGCAATTCGCAAAACAAAGAAAGGAGATTAGTCGTGTAAGATTATGAAATATGAGAGGAGTTCCAATCATAACACATTTGGAAAAGATAGGAGATCAAATTTCACAAGGTAAGAACATAAATATGTTTTAATAAGAATGGATTAGGAACCATGCGCTATAATATTGGACCTATTCCTTGAAGATTTAGTACTAATACATCATCTAATAGCATTTGCAAAAGAATAGAGAAATGAGGCTGATCAAACTTGCTTTACGAGTAGGGAAGAAGTTGCGATCGTTCGATATTGAGAGCCAAGAAATTGACTTACTGTTCTATGTTGTAAATCGAAAAAGGACAACACATGATAAAATATAAGGGAGATAATTAAGAAACTAGAGTGGTGATCTAATCTGTCACGCCCCAAAAACGGGACCGTAACACGCCGCGCTAATGGTACACCGGACCAAAGCGCAAGGCACAAACGAACAGAGCAATAAACTTAACCGCAATGTAATAGAACCATCCTACCATTTCTTAACTATAAAACCGAATATTTCATTTTACACAAAAATACGAATTACAAAATTCCTTCTTAGTACAAAAGATGCTACAACAAAAACAAAGGTCATCAATACAAAACTTATCTAATACACTACCCCTCTCCAAACAAAAGAGAAGCTTGGAAGATTATCCGTAGAGTCCTACCAGTAATGTGGAATCTGGAGAAAATCTAAAAGCTGCTAACGCGGTGGAGAGTCAAAAACGAGCACCTAATCTGAAAAATTATAAGTCACGTGGGGTGAGCATAACTAGCTCAGTGGATATCATAAAAGCTCTTCAAATGGGGCCAAGCATTTCAATAAAAAGAAAACATAAAGATAATAACATTTGTGAAAACCATAGTCATGAAGCAGTTTCTAAAATGTCTCATGCCATTTAAACGTCAATAAACCATAATCATAAGTAGTTTCTAAAATGTCTCATGCCATTTAAACGTCAGTTAAGAAATGGTAGGATGGTTCTATTACATTGAGATGTGTATAAGAGACAGTAATTTGCCCAAATCAAATCCGCATTTTAAGCTGTTATCTTGAGTTTTATTGAAATGCAGCCCCTGTCTCTTATACACATCTAGATGTGTATAAGAGACAGTAATTTGCTTAAGTATATCAAATTGGAATGTATTTGGAAATAGCATGATTTGGGGTGCACCTCAAAAGTATGACCTACAGTACTAGTCAGATCTAGTAATCTACTACCCCTACTAGTCTGACCGGGAGGTCAAGTTATCCCATCACAAGACCCCGCATCAAATAGTTCATAGATCACATACCATGGCGTCCCATGGATGACTATAGAACCGGTGCACCCCAAATCAAACATTTCCAAATACATCCAAAATTATATACCTCGGTCACCTATGAGCCAAAACAGTCATAAAATGCTTTCATATCAAAAGAGTTTGCAAATATATCAATTGATTAACATATCTGTCTTGGTCCCGATTTCATATATAATAATTCCAAAACTTGGTAAAAGTGCAGTTCCAAACATCATACACATTTTAAAATCCATCCAAACATATTTCAAAGTAGTTAAACAAAATACAAGTGGAAGAGGGTCTATGTTACCCACCTATCAAAGCAAAATTGCACAATGATCATCGAACGCGATCGCCGGTAGGTGGCGTGGTACCTAAAACAGATATAAGAGGACTCTTAGAAGAGATGTAGAAGTTAAAGAATGACTAGGGAAGCGAAACGACGCTAATATAGTTGCTGTCTCTTATACACATCTAGATGTGTATAAGAGACAGAGCTTGTCGAAGTTGGTCTGAAATTGTGAAGCTAAAACCCCTCAAAACACTTAGTTAATCCCTCAAATTCGTATTACACCTAGATTAGGAGATAATAAGCTCGATTTTCCGAAAAACCGAAAAACTTCGCCTCTCCTAGGGTTATAATTAGGCTATCCTCCCTGCCAATAAAATCCAATTCCAAGGTATTCAAGGGACCTTGGTTACAACCCAACTCAAAACAACATATTCAACCAACCAACAAAATCCATAAACAGAAAGATTCACCGGAGCAATAGCCGGGACTATATCAATAGCATCATTCCACAACAATGGAAAACACCTAAAACCATCAAAAGATCATTAAAGACCCTTTAAACATAACCAATTATCCAAATTATCCTAGTTGCGCCAAACTTCCGCTTACTTACAAAATGAAGGGAAATCAATTCCACTTGGTTTCAAGTCTCAATTCCTATCCAAACTAACCTTAAAACACTCTTAAAACATCATTATATGCATAGACATAAGCATTCATAGCATAACACTCTAGGTCACATATGGAAGACAAAACCCTAACTCATAATCTTAAAATTTGTAATCTAACCATGGAAAGTTGTTAAAAATCAACCCCAATCACTTCCCAACCTCCAAAACACTAAAAACAACCCATAACATACATAAATCATAACTTATAAGGCTGCAAAGAGGGTTTATTCAGCCATAAAAAATCCTACAAAACTTGAAATTAAAGCTTGGATCATAAAGCCCATAAGCCATAAATGCAAAAATACATAAAATCTTACCTTCCAAGTGATTTCTACTCTCTTGAAATCCAAGAAAATTTTTGGGGGAAAATGGAGAAGAAATTTCGGCCAGCTGCTGGAAATGAGGAAGAAACAAGCAAGAAGAAGACTTAAAACAAATTCCAAAGTTGACCCAAATAGTACCCATTTGACCTAATAGTCTCCAAGTTGACTATTTGACCCAAAAACTAATTTTTTTGCTACTAAATTAACATTATAATCAGCCATCAAACAACACTCACACACCATAATGCACTAATTACACTTAGTCCAACTTTTGACCAGTTTACCCGCCGGAATCGAAATCGCGTAAACCGAAAAATTTGCCGAATTGAAAAACGAATAAGTTGAAGTACTTTATGACTAAAAATAATATGAAAAATATTTTAAACCAGTTAAAATCAAAGAAAAAGGCTATTAAAATACTGGGTTTCATATAATCGACATACATGTTGAAAAGATGAGAATATCTAATAACGGATGATACGCCCCTAATACGCAACTTAGTTGGACTGGATTGAGAACCATACGCGCGGGACCTGTGCACAAAAGATTTAGATCAAATGAAGGATTTAATCGCATTCGAAAGAGAACGGAGGCAACTATATTAGCTTAATAAATGAGGAAGAAGTGCAATCGTAACATATTGGAACTAAGAAAATCGACTAATCGTAATATATTGTGAGTCGCAAAAGGAGATACAATCAAACAAGATTGAGAACTAATAAAGGAGAAGTAGTCGCATTAGATTTAAAAACAACCAATAGCGGGTCGTATTCATTAAAGATTTATAATTAAGAGATTATCTAATCGTATAAGAAAAAGAAATGAGAAATGAGGCCTATTAAATATGCCTGCACAATGATTAAGGAAGAAATTGTAATAGTACGATATTGAGAAGAAAGAAAGGGTCTAATCGAACTATATTATGACAAATTAAAGGAGATCTAATCGTACAGGATTAAGAACTAGCAAAGTAGATCGAGTCATATCAGATTAAGAAATAGAACAGGAGTTCTTATAAAAGTAAATCTAGATTTATAACTCAAGATAACAGCTTAAAATGCGGATTTGATTTGGGCAAATTATGAACCATGAGCGATAACTATGCATAAAAGAATAAGAACTGAAATATAATATAATGGTTTTGAAGAAATAAGTGAGAAATGAGGCCAAGTATACGTGCTTAATCACAGTGGAAGGAGTTGTACTCGTACGATATTGAGAACTAAGAAAGGGGACAAATCGTACAAGATTAAATACCAATAACTGGGATCAAGTCGCATAAGATTATGAAACAAGAAAGGAGTTCCCAACGCAGTACATGTAGAAACATAATAAGTTCAAATAACTCATGATCACAACATTAAATGTGATTTAGTTATACTCGATTGAGAACCAAGAATCAGTTCATATTGGCAAAGAGTTTGAACAAAACATGATTATCTAACCTTATTTGAAAAAGAACTGAGAATTGAAGCCAATTACACCTTGTATAAAGACAATGGAAGAAGTGATAATCCTACAATATTGAGAACTAAGAAATGCGACTAATCGAGCTATACAATGAACAACAAAAGGAGACATAACATAAGCAATTCGCAGAACAAAGAAAGGAGATTAGTCGTGTAAGATTATGAAATATGAGAGGAGTTCCAATCATAGCACATTTGGAAAAGATAGGAGAGCAAATTTCACAAGGTAAGAACATAAATATGTTTTAATAAGAATGGATTAGGAACCATGCGCTGGACCTATTCCTTGAAGATTTAGAACTAATACATCATCTAATAGCATTTGCAAAAGAATAGAGAAATGAGGCTGATCAAACTTGCTTTACGAGTAAGGAAGAAGTTGCGATTGTTCGATATTGAGAGCCAAGAAATTGACTAACTGTTCTATGTTATGAATCGCAAAAGGAGAACACATGATAAAATATTAGGGAGATAATTAAGAAACTAGAAAGGTGATCAAGTCTCCATACATGTTGAAAAGACGAGAATATCTAATAACGGATGATAAGCCCCTAACACGTGACTTAGTTGTTTATCATGACTAGATTGAGAACCATGTATGGGACTTGTGCACAAAAGATATAGATCAAATGAATGATCTAATCGCATTCGAAAGAGAACGGAGGCAACTATATTAGCTTAATAAATGAGGAAGAAGTGTAATCGTAACATATTGGAACTAAGAAAGTCGACTAATCGTAATATATTGTGAGTCGCAAAAGGAGATACCATCAAACAAGATTGGGAACTAATAAAGGAGAAGTAGTCGCATTAGATTTAAAAAGAACCAAGAGCGGGTTGTATTCAATAAAGATTTATAATTAAGAGATTATCTAATCGTATAAGAAAAAGAACTGAGAAATGAGGCCTATTAAATATGCGTGCACAAAGATTAAGGAAGAAATTGTAATAGTACGATATTGAGAAGAAAGAAAGGGTCTAATCGTACTATATTATGACAAATTAAAGGATATCTTATCATACAGGATTAAGAACTAACAAAGTAGATCGAGTCATAATAGATTAAGAAATAGAACAGGAGTTTTCTTATAAAAGTAAATCTAGTAACTCAAGATAACAGCTTAAAATGCGGATTTGATTTGGCCAAATTAAAAACCATGGGTGATAAATATGCATAAAACAATAAGAACTAAAATATAATATGATGGTTTTGAAGAAATAAGTGAGAAATGAGGCCAAGTATACGTGCTTGATCACAGTGGAAGGAGTTGTACTCGTACGATATTGAGAAATAAGAAAGGGGACAAATCGTACAAGATTAAATACTAATAACTGGGATCAAGTCGCATAAGATTAAGAAACAAGAAAGGAGTTCCCAACGCAGTACATGTAGAAACATAATAAGGTCAAATAACTCATGATCACAACTTTAAATGTGATTTAATTATGTAGATTGAGAACCAAGAATCTGTTCAAATTGGAAAAGAGTTTGAACAAAACATGATTATCTAACCTTATTTTAAAAAGAACTGAGAATTGAAGCCAATTACACCATGTATAAAGACAATGGAAGAAGTGATAATACGCGTACAATATTGAGAACTAAGAAATGCGACTAATCGAGCTATATAATGAACAACAAAATGAGACATAACATATGCAATTAGCAGAACAAAGAAAGGAGATTAGTCGTGTAAGATTATGAAATATGAGAGGAGTTCCAATCATAGCACATTTGGAAAAGATATGAGATCAAATTTCACAAGGTAAGAACATAAATATGTGTTAATAAGAATGGATTAAGAACCATGCGCTGGACCTATTCCTTGAAGATTTAGAACTAATACATCATCTAATAGCATTTGCAAAAGAATAGAGAAATGAGGCTGATCAAACTTGCTTTATGAGTAAGGAAGAAGTTGCGATCGTTCGATATTGAGAGCCAGGAAATTGTCAAACTGTTCTATGTTATGAATCGCAAAAGGAGAACACATGATAAAATATTAGGGAGATAATTAAGAAACTAGAGTGGTGATCTAATCGACATACATGTTGAAAAGATGAGAATATCTAATAACGGATGATACGTACCCCATATACGTGACTTAGTTGGACTAGATAGAGAACCATGTGTGGGACCTGTGCACAAAAGATTTAGATCAAATGAATGATCTAATCGCATTCGAAAGACAACAGAGGCAACTATATTAGCTTAATAACTAAGGAAGAAGTGTAATCGTAACATATTGGAACTGAGAAAGTCGACTAATCGTAATATATTGTGCGTCGCAAAAGGAGATACAATCCAACAAGATTGAGAACTAATAAAGGAGAAGTAGTCGTATTAGATTTAAAAAGAACCAAGAGCGGGTCGTATTGATTAAAGATTTATAATTAAGAGATTATCTAATCGTATAAGAAAAAGAAATGAGAAATGAGGCCTATTAATTATGCCCGCACAATGATTAAGGAAGAAATTGAAATAGTACAATATTGAGAAGAAAGAAAGGGTCTAATCGTACTATATTATGACAGATTAAAGGAGATCTAATCGTACAGGATTAAGAACTAACAAAGTAGATCCAGTCATAGTCTGTCTGTCAGATTAAGAAATAGAACAGGAGTTCTTATAAAAGTAAATCTAGTAACTCAAGATAAGAGCTTAAAATGCGGATTTGATTTGGGCAAATTATGAACCATGAGCGATAACTATGCATAAAAGAATAAGAACTGAAATATAATACGATGGTTTTGAAGAAATAAGTGAGAAATGAGGCCAAGTATACGTGATAAATCACAGTGGAAGGAGTTGTACTCGTACGATATTGAGAACTAAGAAAGGGGACAAATCGTACAAGATTAAAAACCAATAACTGGAATAAAGTCGCACAAGATTAAGAAAATAGAAAGGAGTTCCCAACAAAGTACATGTAGAAACATAATAAGTTCAAATAACTCATGATCACAACTTTAAATGTGATTTAATTATGCTAGATTGAGAACCAAGAATCAGTTCAAATTGGAAAAGAGTTTGAAAAAAACATGATTATCTAACCTTATTTGAAAAAGAACTGAGAATTGAAGCCAATTACACCTTGTATAATGTCTAATAAAGACAATGGAAGAAGTGATAATCGTACAATATTGAGAAATAAGATATGCGACTAATCGAGCTATACAATGAACAACAAAAGGAGACATAACATATGATATTTGCAGAACAAAGAAAGGAGATTAGTCGTGTAAGATTATGAAATATGAGAGGAGTTCCAATCATACCACATTTGGAAAAGATATGAGATCAAATTTCACAAGGTAAGAACAAAAATATGTTTTAATAAGAATGGACTAAGAACCATGCGCTGGACCTATTCCTTGAAGATTTAGAACTAATACATCATCTAATAGCATTTGCAAAAGAATAGAGAAATGAGGCTGATCAAACTTGCTTTACGAGTAAGGAAGAAGTTGCGATCGTTCGATATTGAGAGCCAAGAAATTGACTAACTGTTTTATGTTATGAATCGCAAAAGGAGAACACATGATAAAATATTAGGGAGATAATTAAGAAACTTGAAAGGTGATCTAATCGACATACATGTTGAAAAGGTGAGAATATCTAAAAACGGATGATAAGCCCAAAATACATGACTTTGTTGGACTAGATTGAGAACCATGTGTGGGACCTGTGCACAAAAGATTTGGATCTAATCGCATTCGAAAGAGAACGGAGGCAACTATATGAGCTAAATAACTAAGGAAGAAGTGTAATCGTAAGATATTGAGAAGTAAGAAAGTCGACTTATCTAATATATTGTGAGTTGCAAAAGGAGATACAATCAAACAAGATTGAGAACTAATAAAGGAGAAGTAGTCGTATTAGATTTAAAATTAAACAAGTGCCGGTCGTATTCATTAAAGATTTTTAGTTAAAAGATTATCGAATCGTATAAGAAAAGAACTGAGAAAATGAGGCCTATTAATTATGCCTGCACAATGATTAAGGAAGAAATTGTAATAGTACGATATTGAGAAGAAAGAAAGGGTCTAATCGTACTATATTATGACATAGTAAAGGAGATCTAATCGTACAGGATTAAGAACTAACAAAGTACGATCGAGTCATATCAGAATAAGAAATAAAACAGGAGTTCTTATAAAAGTAAATCTAGTAACTCAAGATAAGAGCTTAAAATGCGGATTTCATTTGGCCAAATTAAGAACCATGAGTGATAACTATGCATAAAACAATAAGAACTAAAATGTAATATAATGGTTTTGAAGAAATAAGTGAGAAATGAGGCCAAGTATTATGCTTAATCACAGTGGAAGGAGTTGTACTCGTACGATATTGAGAACTAAGAAAGGGGACAAATCGTACAAGATTAAATACTAATAACTGGGATCAAGTCGCATAAGTTTAAGAACCAAGAAAGGAGTTCTCAACAAAGTACATGTAGAAACATAATAAGGTCAAATAACTCAAGATCACAACGTAAAATGTATTTTAATTATGCTAGATTGAGAACCAAGAATCAGTTCAAATTGAAAAAGAGTTTGAAGAAAACATGATTATCTAACCTTATTTGAAAAAGAACTGAGAATTGAAGCCAATTACATTCGGTACCTTGTATAAAGACAATGGAAGAAGTGATAATCGTACAATATTGAGAACTAAGAAATGCGACTAATCGAGCTATACAATGAACAACAAAAGGAGACATAACATATGCAATTCGCAGAACAAAGAAAGGAGATTAGTCGTGTAAGATTATGAAATATGGGAGGAGTTCCAATCATAGCACATTTGGAAAAGATAGGAGATCAAATTTCACAAGGTAAGAACATAAATATGTTTTAATAAGAATGGATTAGGAACCATGCGCTGGACCTATTCCTTGAAGATTTAGAACTAATACATCATCTAATAGCATTTGCAAAAGAATAGAGAAATGAGGCTGATCAAACTTGCTTTACGAGTAAGGAAGAAGTTGCGATTGTTCGATATTGAGAGCCAAGAAATTGACTAACTGTTCTATGTTATGAATCGCAAAAGGAGAACACATGATAAAATATTAGGGAGATAATTAAGAAACTAGAAAGGTGATCTAATCGACATAAATGTAGTTTCAATCTCTTTACACTATAAGATAGATCATATTAGTTCATATTTACATGGAAAGACGAGAATATCTAATAACGGATGATAAGCCCCTAATACGTGACTTAGTTGGACTAGATTGAGAACCATGTGTGGGACCTGTGCACAAAAGATTTAGATCTAATCGCATTCGAAAGAGAACGGAGGCAACTATATTAGCTTAATAACTAAGGAAGAAGTGTAATCGTAAGATATTGAGAACTAAGAAAGTCGACTTATCTAATATATTGTGAGTTGCAAAAGGAGATACAATCAAACAACATTGAGAACTAATAAAGGAGAAGTAGTCGTATTAGATTTAAAATTAAACAAGTGCCGGTCGTATTCATTAAAGATTTTTAGTTAAAAGATTATCGAATCGTATAAGAAAAGAACTGAGAAAATGAGGCCTATTAATTATGCCTGCACAATGATTAAGGAAGAAATTGTAATAGTACGATATTGAGAAGAAAGAAAGGGTCTAATCGTACTATATTATGACACAGTAAAGGAGATCTAATCGTACAGGATTAAGAATCTAACAAAGTCGATCGAGTCATATCAGATTAAGAAATATAACAGGAGTTTTTATAAAAGTAAATCTAGAAACTCAAGATAAGAGCTTAAAATGCGGATATGATTTGGCCAAATTAAGAACCATGAGTGATAACTATGCATAAAACAATAAGAACTAAAATGTAATATAATGGTTTTGAAGAAATAAGTGAGAAATGAGGACAAGTATACGTGCTTAATCACAGTGGAAGGAGTTGTACTCGTACGATATTGAGAACATCTGAAAGGGGACAAATCGTACAAGATTAAATACTAATAACTGGGATCAAGTCGCATAAGTTTAAGAACCAAGAAAGGAGTTCTCAACAAAGTACATGTAGAAACATAATAAGTTCAAATAACTCAAGATCACAACGTAAAATGTGATTTAATTATGCTAGATTGAGAACCAAGAATCAGTTCAAATTGAAAAAGAGTTTGAACAAAACATGATTATCTAACCTTATTCGAAAAAGAACTGAGAATTGAAATGTCTGCCAATTACACCATGTATAAAGACAATGGAAGAAGTGATAATCGTACAATATTGAGAAATAAGAAATGCGACTAATCGAGCTATACAATGAACAACAAATGGAGACATAACATATGCAATTCACATAACAAGGAAAGGAGATTAGTCGTGTAAGATTATGAAATATGAGAGGAGTTCCTATCATAGCACATTTGGAAAAGATATGAGATCAAATTTCACAAGGTAAGAACATAATATGTTTTAATAAGAATGGATTAAGAACCATGCGCTGGTCCTATTCCTTGAAGATTTAGAACTAATACATCATCTAATAGCATTTGCAAAAGAATAGAGAAATGAGGCTGATCAAACTTGCTTTACGAGTCAGGAAGAAGTTGCGATCGTTTGATATTGAGAGCCAAGAAATTGACTAATTGTTCTATGTTATGAATCGCAAAAGGAGAACACATGATAAAATATTAGGGAGATAATTAAGAAACTAGAAAGGTGATCTAATTGACATCACATGTTGAAAAGATGAGAATATCTAATAACGGATGATAAGCCCCTAATACGTGACTTAGTTGGACTAGATTGAGAACCATGTGTGGGACCTGTGCACAAAAGATTTAGATCAAATGAATGAGAACTAACAAAGTCGATCGAGTCATATCAGATTAAAAAATAGAACAGTTGTTCTTATAAGTTTAAATCTAGTAACTCAAGATAAGAGCTTAGAATGCGGATTTGATTTGGCCAAATTAAGAACCATGAGTGATAACTATGCATAAAACAATAAGAACTAAAATGTAATATAATGGTTTTGAAGAAATAAGTGAGAAATGAGGCCAAGTATACGTGCTTAATCATAGTGGAAGGAGTTGTACTCGTACGATATTGAGAACTAAGAAAGGGGACAAATCGTACAAGATTAAATACTAATAACTGGGATCAATTCGCATAAGTTTAAGAACCAAGAAAGGAGTTCTCAACAAAGTACATGTAGAAACAAAATAAGGTCAAATATGACTCAAGATCACAACGTAAAATGTGATTTAATTATGCTAGATTGAGAACCAAGAATCAGTTCATATTGGAAAAGAGTTTGTGCAAAACATCTTCAATTCTAACCTAATTTGAAATTTAAGTCGACTTTCTTAAGCCAATTACACCTTGTATAAAGACAATGGAAGAAGTGATAAAAGTACAATATTGAGAATTAAGAAATGCGACTAATCGAGCTATACAATGAACAACAAAAGGAGACATAACATATATAATTCGCAGAACAAAGAAAGGAGATTAGTCGTGTAAGATTATGAAATATGAGAGGTGTTCTAATCATAGCACATTTTGAAAAGATTAGAGATCAAATTTCACAAGGTAAGAACATAAATATGTTTTAATTAGAATGGATTAAGAACCATGCGCTGGACCTATTCCTTGAAGATTTAGAACTAATACATCATCTAATAGCATTTGCAAAAGAATAGAGAAATGAGGCTGATCAAACTTGCTTTACGAGTCAGGAAGAAGTTGCGATCGTTTGATATTGAGAGCCAAGAAATTGACTAATTGTTCTATGTTATGAATCGCAAAAGGAGAACACATGATAAAATATTAGGGAGATAATTAAGAAACTAGAAAGGTGATCTAATTGACATACATGTTGAAAAGATGAGAATGTCTAATAACTTAAGATATGCCCCTAATACGTGACTTAGTTGGACTAGATTGAGAACCATGTGTGGGACCTGTGCACAAAAGATTTAGATCAAATGAATGATCTAATCGCATTCGAAAGAGAACGGGGGCAACTATATTAGCTTAATAACTAAGGAAGAAGTGTAATCGTATGATATTCAGAACTAAGAAAGTCGACTAATCGTAATATATTGTGAGTCGCAAAAGGAGATACAATCAAACAAGATTGAGAACTAATAAAGATGAAGTATTCGTATTAGATTTGAAATGAACCAAGAGCGGGTCGTATTTATTAAAGATTTATAATTAAAAGATTATCGAATCGTATAAGAATACATAAAAAGAACTGAGAAATGAGGCCTATTAATTATGCCTGCACAATGATTAAGGAAGAATATGTAATAGTATGATATTGAGAAGAAAGAAAGGGTCTAATCGTACTATATTATGACATAGTAAAGGAGATCTAATCGTACAGGATTGAGAACTAACAAAGTCGATCGAGTCATATCAGATTAAAAAATAGAACAGTTGTTCTTATAAAATTAAATCTAGTAACTCAAGATAAGAGCTTAGAATGCGGATTTGATTTGGCCAAATTAAGAACCATGAGTGATAACTATGCATAAAACAATAAGAACTAAAATGTAATATAATGGTTTTGAAGAAATAAGTGAGAAATGAGGCCAAGTATACGTGCTTAATCATAGTGGAAGGAGTTGTACTCGTAAGATATTGAGAACTAAGAAAGGGGACAAATCGTACAAGATTAAATACTAATAACTGGGATCAATTCGCATAAGTTTAAGAACCAAGAAAGGAGTTCTCAACAAAGTACATGTTTGTTTAGAAACAAAATAAGGTCAAATAACTCAAGATCACAACGTAAAATGTGATTTAATTATGCTAGATTGAGAACCAAGAATCAGTTCATATTGGAAAAGAGTTTGTGCAAAACATGATTATCTAACCTTATTTGAAAAAGAACTGAGAATTGAAGCCAATTACACCTTGTATAAAGACAATGGAAGAAGTGATAAAAGTACAATATTGAGAATTAAGAAATGCGACTAATCGAGCTATACAATGAACAACAAAAGGAGACATAACATATATAATTCGCAGAACAAAGAAAGGAGATTAGTCGTGTAAGATTATGAAATATGAGAGGTGTTCTAATCATAGCACATTTTGAAAAGATTAGAGATCAAATTTCACAAGGTAAGAACATAAATATGTTTTAATTAGAATGGATTAAGAACCATGCGCTGGACCTATTCCTTGAAGATTTAGAACTAATACATCATCTAATAGCATTTGCAAAAGAATAGAGAAATGAGGCTGATCAAATAAACTTGCTTTACGAGTCAGGAAGAAGTTGCGATCGTTTGATATTGAGAGCCAAGAAATTGACTAATTGTTCTATGTTATGAATCGCAAAAGGAGAACACATGATAAAATATTAGGGAGATAATTAAGAAACTAGAAAGGTGATCTAATTGACATACATGTTGAAAAGATGAGAATGTCTAATAACTTAAGATATGCCCCTAATACGTGACTTAGTTGGACTAGATTGAGAACCATGTGTGGGACCTGTGCACAAAAGATTTAGGTCAAATGAATGATTTAATTTCATTCGAAAGAGAACGGAGGCAACCATATTAGCTTAATAACAAAGGAAGAAGTTCAATCGAAAGATATTGAGAACTAAGAAAGTCGACTAATCGTAATAAATTGTGAGTCGCAAGAGGAGATACAATCAAACAAGATTGAGAAGTAGTTCTATTAGATTTAAAAACAACCAAGAGCGGGTCGTATTCATAAAAGATTTATAATTAAGAGATTATCTAAATCGTATAAGAAAAAGAACTGAGAAATGAGGCCTATTAATTATGCCTGCACAATGATTAAGGAAAAAATCGTAATAGTACGATATTGAGAAATGAGAGGAGTTCCAGTCATAGCACATTTGGAAAAGATATGAGATCAAATTTCACACGGTAAGAACATAAATATGTTTTAATAAGAATGGATTAAGAACCATGCGCTGGACCTATTCCTTGATGATTTAGAACTAATACTTCATCTAATAGCATTTGCCAAAAAATAGAGAAATGAGGCATATCAACTTGCTTTACCGATAAGAATATCTAATAACGGATGATAAGCCCCTAATACGTGACTTAGTTAGACTAGATTGAGAACCATGTGTTATTAGTTCTATGCCCAAAAGATTTAGATCAAATGAATGATCTAATCGCACTCGAAAGAGAACGGGGGCAACTATATTAGCTTAATATCTAAGAAAGAAGTGTAATCGTAATATATTGAGAACTAAGAAAGTAGACTAATCGTATGATGATATATATATTGTGAGTCGCAAAAGGAGGTACAATCAAACAAGATTGAGAACTAATAAAGGAGAAGTAGTCGTATTAGATTTAAAAAGAACCAATAGCGGGTCGTATTCATTAAAGATTTATAACTAAGATATTATCTAATAGTACAAGAAAAAGAACTGAGAAATGAGGCCTATTAATTATGCCAGCACAATGATTAAGGAAGAAATCGTAATAGTAGGATATAGATAAGAAAGAAAGGGTCTAGTCGTACTACATTATGACACAGTATAGGAGATCTAATCGTACAAGATTAAGAACTAACAAAGTAGATCGAGTCATATCAGATTAAGAAATAGAACAGGAGTTCTTATAAAAGTAAATCTCGTAACTCAAGATAAGAACTTAAAATGCGAATTGATTTGGCCAAATTAAGAAACATGAGTGATAACTATGCATAAAAGAATAAGAATTAAAATACAATATGACGGTTTCGAAGAAATTAGTGAGAAATGAGGCCAAGTATACGTCTTAGCTTAATCACAGTGGAAAGAGTTGTACTCGTACGATATTGAAAACTAAGAAAGGGGACAAATCGTACAAGATTAAATACTAATAACTGGGATCAAGTAGCATAAGATCAAGAAACAAGAAAGGAGTTCTCAACAAAGTACATGTAGAAACATAATAAGTTCTAATAACTCATGATAACAACGTAAAATGTGATTTAATTATGCTATATTAAGAACCAAGAATCGGTTCAAATTGAAAAAGAGTTTGAACAAAACATGATTATCGAACCTTATTTGAAAAAGAACTGAGAAATGAAGCCAATTACACCTTGTATAATGACAAAGGAAGAAGTGATAATCGTACAATATTGGGAACTAAGAAATACGACTAATCGAGCTATACAGTGAACAACAAAAGAAGACATAAAATATGCAATTCACAGAACAAAGAAAAGAGATTAGTCGTGTAAGATTATGAAATATGAGAGGAGTTCCAATCATAGCACATTTGGAAAAAAGATATGATGGATGATCAAATTTCACAAGGTAAGAACATAAATATGTTTTAATAAGAATGGTTTAAGAATCATGCGCTGGACTTATTCCTTGAAGATTTAGAACTAATACATCATCTAATAGCATTTGCAAAAGAATAGAGAAACGAGGCCGATCAAACTTGCGTTACGAGTGAGGAAGAAGTTGCGATCGTTCAATATTGAGAGCCAAGAAATTGACTAACTATTCGATGTTATGAATCGCAAAAGGAGAACACATGATAAAATATTGGGGAGATAATTAAGAAACTGGAAAGGTGATCTAATCGAAATACATGTTGAAAAGATAAGAATATCTAATAACGGATGATAAGCCCCTAATACGTGACTTAGTTAGACTAGATTGAGAACCATGTGTGGGACCAGTGCACAAAAGAATTAGATCAAATTAATGATCTAATCGTATTCAAAAGAGAACGGGGGCAACTATATTAGCTTAATAACCAAGGAAGAAGTGTAATCGTCAGATATTGAGAACTTAAGAAAGTCGACTCATCGTAATATACTGTGATTCGCAAAAGGAGATACAATCAAACAAGGTTGAGAACTAATAAAGGTGAAGTAGTCGTACTAGATTTAAAAAGAACCAAGAGCGGGTCGTATTTATTAAAGATTTATAATTAAGATACTATCTAACCGTATGAGAAAAAGAACTGAGAAATGAGGCCTATTAATTATGCCTGCACAATGATTAAGGAAGAAATCATAATAGTACGATATTGAGAAGAAAGAAAGGGTCTAATCGTACTATATTATGACACAGTAAAGGAGATATAATCGTACAGGATTAAGAACTAACAAAGTAGATCGAGTCATATCAGATTAAGAAATAGAACAGGAGTTCTTATAAAAGTAAATCTCGTAACTCAAGATAAGAACTTAAAATACGATTTAATTTGGTCAAATTAAGAACCATGAGTGATAACTATGCGTAAAAGAATAAGAACTAAAATATAATAGGATGGTTTTGAAGAAATAATGTGCGTGAGAAATGAGGCCAAGTATACATGTTTAATCACAGTGGAAGGACTTGTGCTCGTACGATATTGAAAACTAAGAAAGGGGACAAATCGTAAAAGATTAAATACTAACAACTGGGATCAAGTTGCATAAGATGAAGTAACAAGAAAGGAGTTCTCAACAAAGTACATCTAGAAAAATAATAAGTTCTAATAACTCATGATAACAACGTAAAATGTGATTTAATTATGCTAGAATAAGAACCTAGAATCAGGTCAAATTGAAAAAGAGTTTGAACAAAAGATGATGATCTAACCTTATTTGAAAGAACTGAGAAATGATGCCAATTACACACCTCGTGTAATGACGAAGGAAGAATTGATAATTGTACAATATTGGGAACTAAGAAATGCGACAAGTCTGGCATTACAATGAACAACAAAAGGAGACATAACATATGCAATTATTCACAGAACAAAGAAAGGAGATTAGTCGTGTAAGATTATGAAATATGAGAGGAGTTTCAATTCATAGCACATTTGGAAAAGATATGAGATCAATTTCACAAGGTAAGAACATAAATATGTTTTAATCAGAATGGATTAAGAACCATGCGCTGGACCTATTCCTTGAAGATTTACAACTAATACATCATCTAACAGCATTTGCAAAAGAACAGAGAAATGAGGCCGATCAAACTTTCTTTACGAGTAAGGAAGAAGTTGCGATCGTTCGATATTGAGAACCAAGAAATTGACTAACTGTTCGATGTTATGAATCACAAAAGGAGAACACATGATAAAATATTAGGGAGATAATTAAGAAACTAGAAAGGTGATATAATCGACATACATGTTGAAAAGATAAGAATATCTAATAACGGATGATAAGCCCCTAATACGTGACTTAGTTAGGCTAGATTGAGAACCATTGGTGGGACCTGTGCACAAAAGATTTAGATCAAATGAATGATCTAATCGCATTCGAAAGAGAACGGGGGCAACTATATTAGCTTAATAACTAAGGAAGAAGTAGTATTCGTATGATATTGGGAACTAAGAAAGTCGACTAATTGTAATATATTGTGAGTCTCAAAAGGAGATACCATCAAACAAGATTGAGAACTAATTAAGGAGAAGTAGTCGTATTAGATTTAAAAAGAACCAAGAGCGGGTCGTATTCATTAAAGATTTTATAATTAAGATATTATCCAATTGTACAAGAAAAAAACTGAGAAATGAGGCCTATTAATTATGCCTGCACAATGACTAAGGAAGAAATCGTAATAGTACGATATTGAGAAGAAAGAAAGGGTCTAATCGTACTATATTATGACACAGTAAAGGAGATCTAATCGTACTGGATTAAGAACTAACAATGTAGATCGAGCCATATCAGATTAAGAATTAGAACGGACTTCTTATAACATTAAATCTCGTAACTCAAGATAATAACTTAAAATGCGATTTGATTTGGCCAAATTAAGAACCATGAGTGATAACTATGCATTAAAGAATAAGAACTAAAATATAATGTGAACGATGGTTTTGAAGAAATAAGTGAGAAATGGGGCCAAGTATACGTGTGCTTAATCACAGTGGAAGGAGTCGTACTCGTACGATATTGAGAACTAAGAAAGGGGACAAATCGTACAAGATTAAATACTACTAACTGGGATCAAGTCGCATAAGATCAAGAAACAAGAAAGGAGTTCTCAACAAAGTAAATCTAGAAAAATAATAAGTTCCAATAACTCAAGATAACAACTTAAATTGTGATTTAATTATGCTAGATTAAGAACCAAGAATCAGTTCAAATTGAAAAGAGTTTGAACAAAAGATGATTATCTAACCTTATTTGAATAAGAACTGAGAAATGATGCCAATTACAGACCTTGTGTAATGACAAAGGATGAAGTGGTAATCGTACAATATTGAGAACTAAGAAATGAGACTAGTCGAGCTATACAATGAACAACAAAAGGAGACATAACATATGCAATTATTCACAGAACAAAGAAAGGAGATTAGTCGTGTAAGATCTATCTATATGAAATATGAGAGGAGTTCCAATCATAGCACATTTGGAAAAGATATGAGATCAAATTTAACAAGGTAAGAACATAAATGTGTTTTAATAAGAATGGATTAAGAACCATGCGCTGGACCTATTCCTTGAAGATTTAGAACTAATACATCATCTAATAGCATTTGCGAAAGAATAGAGAAATGAGGCCGATCAAACTTGCTTTACAAGTAAGGAAGAAGTTGCGATCGTTCGATATTGAGAGCCAAGAAATTGACTAACCGTTCGATGTTGTGAATCGCAAAAGGAGAACACATGATAAAATATTAGGGAGATAATTAAGAAACTAGAAAGGTGATCTAATCGACATACATGTTGAAAAGATAAGAAAATCTAATAACGGATGATAAGCCCCTAATACGTGACTTAGTTAGACTAGATTGAGAACCATGTGTGGGACCTGTGGACAAAAGATGTAGATCAAATGAATGATCTAATCGCATTTTTAAGAGAACGGGGGCAACTATTATTCTATCATTAGCTTAATAACTAAGGAAGAAGTGTAATCGTATGATATTCAGAACTTAGAAAGTCGACTAATCGTAATATATAGGGAGTCGCAAAAGGAGATACAATCAAAAAAGATTGAGAACTAAAAAAGGAGACGTAGTCGTATTAGATTTAAAAAGAACCAAGAGCAGGTCGTATTCGTTAAAGATTTATAATTAAGATATTATCTAATTGTATAAGAAAAAAACTGAGAAATGAGGCCTGTTAATTATGCCTGCACAATGATTAAGGAAGAAATCAAAATAGTACGATATTGAGAAGAAAGAAAGGGTCTAATCGTACTATATTATGACACAGTAAAGGAGATCTAATCGTACTGGATTAAGAACTAACAATGTAGATCGAGTCATATCAGATTAAGAAATAGAATAGGACTTCTTATAAAAGTAAATCTCGTAATTCAAGATAATAACTTAAAATGCGATTTGATTTGGCCAAATTAAGAACCATGAGTGATAACTATGCATAAAAGACAAGAAATAAGAACTAAAATATAATATGATGGATTTGAAGAAATAAGTGTGAAATGAGGCCAAGTTTGCGTGCTTAATCACAGTGGAAGGACTTCTACTCGTACGATATTGAGAACTAAAAAAGGGAACAAATCGTACAAGATTAAATACTAATAACTGGGATCAAGTCGCATAAGATTAAGAAACCAGAAAGGAGTTCTCAACAAAGTACATCTAGAAACATAATAAGTTCTAATAACTCATGATAACAACGTAAAATGTGATTTAATTATGCTAGATTAAGAACCAAGAATTAGTTCAAATTGAAAAAGTGTTTGAACAAAACATGATTATCTAACCTTATTTGAAAAAGAACTGAGAAAATGAAGCCAATTACACCTTGTATAATGGCAAAGGAAGAAGTGATAATCGTACAATATTGGGAACTAAGAAATGCGACTAATCGAGCTATACAGTGATCAGCATGAGGAGACATAACTTATGCAATTCACAGAACAAAGAAAGGATGATTAGTCGTGTAAGATTATGAAATATGACAGGAGTTCCAATCATAGCACATTTGGAAAAAAGATTTGAGATCAAATTTCACAAGGTAGTTCATAAATATGTTTTAATAAGAAGGGTTTAAGAATCATGCGCTGGACTTATTCCTTGAAGATTAAGAACTAATACATCATCTAATAGCATTTGCAAAAGAATAGAGAAATGAGGCCGATCAAACTTGCTTTACGAGTAAGGAAGAAGTTGCGATCGTTCGATATTGAGAGCCAAGAAATTGACTAACTGTTCTATGTTATGAATCGCAAAAGGAGAGCACATGATAAAATATTAGGAGATAATTAAGAAACTAGAAAGGTGATCTAATCGACATACATGTCTGAAAAGATCTAGAATATCTAATAACGGATGATAAGCCCCTAATACGTGACTTAGTTAGACTAGATTGAGAACCATGTGTGGGACCCATGCACAAAAGATTTAGATCAAATGAATGACCTAATCGCATTCGACACTAAGAGAACTGGGGCTACTATATTAGCTTTATAACTAAGGAAGAAGTGTACTCGTAAGATATTCAGAACTAAAAAAGTCAACTAATCGTAATTTATTGTGAGTCGTAAAAGGAGATAGAATCAAACAAGGATGAGAACTAATAAAGGAGAAGTAGTCGTACTAGATTTAAAAAGAACCAAGAGCGGGTCGTATTCATCAAACATTTATAATTATGATATTATCTTATCGTACAAGAAAAAGAACTGAGAAATGAGGCCTATTAATTATGCCTGCACAATGATTAAGGAAGAAATCGTAATAGTACGATATTGAGAAGAAAGAAAGGGTCTAATCGTACTATATCATGACACAGTAAAGGAGATCTAATCGTACAGGATTAAGAACTAGCAAAGTAGATCGAGTCATATCAGATTAAGAAATAGAAAATGAGTTCTTATAAAAATAAATCTCGTAACTCAAGATAAGAACTTAAAATGCAATTTGATTTGGCCAAATTAAGAACCATCACTTGAGTGATAACTATGCATTAAAGAATAAGAACTAAAATACAATGTGATGGTTTTGAAGAAATAAGTGAGAAATGAAGAAAAGTATACGTGTGCGTAATCATAGTGGAAGGAGTTGTCCTCGTACGATATTGAGAACTAAGAAAGGGGACAAATCGTACAAGATTAAATACTAATAACTGGGATCAAGTCGCATAAGATGAAAAAACAAGAAAGCAGCTCACAACAAAGTACATCTGGAAACATAATAAGTTCTAATAACTCATGATAACAATTGAAAATTGATTTAATGATGCAAGATTATGAACCAAGAATCAGTTCAAATTGAATAAGAGTTTGAACAAAACATGATTATCTAACCTTATTTGAAAAAGAACTGAGAAATGAAGCCAATTACACACCTTGTGTAATGACAAAGGACGAAGTGATAATCGTACAATATTGATAACTAAGAAATGCGACTAGTCGTGCAATACAATGAACAACAAAAGGAGACTTAACATATTGCAATTATTCACAGAACAAAGAAAGGAGATTAGTCGTGTAATATTATAAAATATGAGAGGAGTTCCAATCATAGCACATTTGGAAAAGATATGAGATCAAATTTCACAAGGTAAGAACATAAATATGTTCTAATAAAAATGGATTAAGAACCATGCGCTGGACCTATTCCTTGAAGATTTAGAACTAATACATCATCTAATAGCATTTGCAAAAGAATAGAGAAATGAGGCCGATCAAACTTGCTTTACGAGTAAGGAAGAAGTTGCGATCGTTCGATATTGAGAGCCAAGAAATTGACTGACTGTTCGATGTTATGAATCGCAAAAGGAGAACACATGATAAAATATTAGGGAGATAATTAAGAAACTAGAAAGGTGATCTAATTGACATACATGTTGAAAAGAAAAGAATATCTAATAACGGATGATAAGCCCCTAATACGTGACTTAGTTAGACTAGATTGAGAACCATGTGTGGGATCTATGCTCAAAAGATTTAGATTCAAATGAATGATCTAATCGCATTCGAAAGAGAACGGGGCAACTATATTAGCTTAATAACTAAGGAAGAAGTGTAATCGTATGATATTCAGAACTAAGAAAGTCGACTAATCGTAATATATTGTGAGTCGCAAAAGGAGATACAATCAAACAAGATTGAGAACAAATAAAGGAGAAGCAGTCTTTCTGAATATCATACGATTGTGTTCTTCCTTGTCCTATATCAAACATATTCTTAAGATTTATCTAATCGTACAAGAAAAAGAACTGAGAAATGAGGCCTATTAATTATGCCTGCACAGTGATTAAGGAAGAAATCGTAATAGTACGATATTGAGAAGAAAGAAAGGGTCTAATCGTACTATATTATGACACACTTAAAGGAGAATAATCGTAGGATTAAGAACTAACAAAGTAGATCGAGTCATATCAGATTAAGAAATAGAACAGGAGTTCTTATTAAAGTAAATCTCGTAACTCAAGATTAGAACTTAAAATGCGATTTTTGATTTGGCCAAATTAAGAACCATGAGTGATGACTATGCGTAAAAGAATAAGAACTAAAATATAATATGATGGTTTTGAAGAAATAAGTGAGACATGATGTGAGGACCCGCTAGGCGTTACGTATCGCCGTCCCAGCGGACCCTACATACTTCGGACTTCACCTCCCACCCGAATGGTTGCCCAAGTGTCTGCAGCCCAATGGGATTCGAACCTGGGGTGGCAATGCTTATTAACCTCTCAAGGAGGAAACCTTCACCAATTGAGCTGCAGCCCATTATCCAATGTCCTGGGTGAAGTCCGAAGTATGTAGGGTCCGCTGGGGACGGCGATACGTAACGCCTAGCGGGTCCTCACAAAAAAGGCGCCTTTTTTGTAAGGATTCCCTCCTTGAGGGGCCCACAAATCCGGACTTCACCCACAAATCCTGGTTGCCCTGCAGGCTGCAGCCCATTCAAGGGATTCGAACCAGGGTGGCTGGGCTTATTAACCTCTCAAGGAGGAAACCTTTACCGTTGTTGTTTGAGAATTGAGCTGAATGTCACGCCCCAAAAACGGGACCGTAACACGCCGCGCTAATGGCACACCGGTCCAAAGCGCAAGGCACAAACGAACAGAGCAACAAACTTAACCACAATGTAATAGAACCATCAAACCATTTCTTAACTATAAAACCGAATATTTCATTTTTACACAAAAATACGAATTACAAAATTTCTTCTTAGTACAAAAGATGCTACAACAAAAACAAATTTCATCATTACAAAACCTATCTAATACACTACCCTCTCCAAACAAAAGAGAAGCTTGGAAGATTATCCGCAGAGTCCTACCAGTAATGTGGAATCTGGAGACAATCTATTTATGCTAACGCGGTGGAGAGTCAAAAACGAGCACCTAATCTGAAAAATTATAAGTCACGTGGGGTGAGCATAACTAGTTCAGTGGATATCATAAAAGTTCTTCAAATGGGGCCAAGTGTTTCGATACAAAGAAAACATAAAGATAATAACATTTGCGAAAATCATAGTTTGGACGTCATAAAGCAGTTTCTAAAATGTCTCATGCCATTTAAACGTCAGGCATGTCCAAAACATAGCCAAAAAGATCCATTCATTTCAAAACATAGCTAAAATGTCTCATGCCATTTAAACGTCAATAAACCATAATCATAAGTAGTTTCTAAAATGTCTCATGCCATTTAAACGTCAAGCATGTCCAAAACATAGTCAAAAAGATCCAATCATTTCAAAACATAGTATGCTCAAGCATAGCTAACAAATCCAAGTACAGTTTTAATCCGGAAAATAATAAAATAGCACGAGTATCTTTAGCATGAGTATCTTTTAGGCTCCAAGGTATAACCTACAAGATACTAGCAGATCTAGTAATCTACCACACCTACTAGTCCGACCGGGAGGTCAAGTTATCCCATCACAAGACCCTCAAAGAAATAGTTCATCACATTCACAAGATCTTATAATGGCGTCCCATGGATGACTATAGAACCGGTTCTCCACAAATCAAACATTTCCAAACTATGACTTTTGAACATCCAAAATTATATACCTAGGTCACCTATGAGCCAAAACAGTTATAAAATGCTTTCATATCAAAAGAGTTTGCAAACATATCATTTGATTAACATAAAATAGCTTGGTCCCGATTTCATATGTAATAATTCCAAAACATTGTAAAAGTGCAGTTCCAAATATCATACACATTTTAAAATCCATCCAAACATATTTCGAAAGTCGTTAAACAAAGTGCAAGTGGAAGAGAATCTATGTTACCCACCTATCAAAGCAAAAACTGCACAAAAGATCATCAATGCGATCGCAATCGTAGGTGGCGTGGTACCTAAAACAGATATAAGAGGACTCTTAGAAAAGATGTAGAAGTTAAAGAATGACTAGGGAAGCGAAAACGACGCGAAACGATAGAAAACGACACCAAAAGCTCTTTGGTCAAAAATGACCTTTTCACAAATTCTGACCAACTTCGACAAGCTAAAACCCCAAAACACTTAGTTAATCCCTCAAATTCGTATTACATGCCAACAAAATCCAATTCCAAGGTATTCAAGGGACCTTGGTCATAACCCAACTCAAAACAACATATACAACCAACCAACAAAATCCATTTCCAAGGTATTCAAGGGACCTTGGTTACAACCCAATTCAAAACAACATATTCAACCAACAAAATCCATAAACGGAAAGATCACCGTAGCAATAGCCGGGACTATATCAATAGCATTCCACAACAATGGAAAACACCTAAAACCATCAAAAGATCATTAAAGACCCTTTAAACATAACCAATTATCCAAATTATCCTAGTTGCGCCAAACTTCCGCTTACTTACAAAATGAAGGGAAATCAATTCCACTTGGTTTCAAATCTCAATTCCTATCCAAACTAACCTTAAAACACTCTTAGAACATCATTATATGCATAGACATAAGCATTCATTAGCATAACACTCTAGGTCACATATGGAAGACAAAACCCTAACTCATAATCTTAAAATTTGTAATCTAACCATGGAAAGTTGTTAAAAATCAACCCCAATCACTTCCCAACCTCCAAAACACTAAAAACAACCCATAACATACATAAATCACAACTTATAAGGCTGCAAAGAGGGTTTTCTCAGCCATAAATAATCCTACAAAACTTGAAATTAAAGCTTAAATCATAAAGCCCATAAGCCATAAATGCTAAAATACATAAAATCTTACCTTCCAAGTGATTCCTACTTGAAATCCAAGAAAATTTTTTAGGGAAAAATGGAGAAGAGAGTTCGGCTGCTGCTGGAAGAAAATGAGGAAGAAAAAAACAAGAAGAAGACTTAAAAAGAAATTCCAAGGTTGACCAAATAGTACCCCATTGACCAAATAGTCTCCAAGTTGACTATTTGACCCAAAAACTAATTTTTGCTACTAAATTAACATTATAAATCAGTCATCAAACAAGCACTCACACACCACAATGCACTAATTACATTTAATCCAACTTTTGACCCGTTTACCCGCCGGAACCGAAATCGCGTAAACCGAAAAATTTGCCGAATTGAAAAACGAATAAGTTGAAGGTCTTTATGACTAAAAATAATATGAAAAACATTTTAACCCAGTTAAAATCAAAGAACAAGGCTATTAAAATACTGGGTTTCACACATGAGGCCAAGTATACATGCTTAATCACAGTGGAAGGACTTGTACTCGTACGATATTGAAAACTAAGAAAGGGGACAAATCGTAAAAGATTAAATACTAATAATTGGGATCAAGTCGCATAAGATGAAGTAACAAGAAAGGAGTTCTCAACAAAGTACATCTAGAAAAATAATAAGTTCTAATAACTCATGATAACAACGTAAAATGCGATTTAATTATGCTAGAATAAGAACCTAGAATCAGGCCAAATTGAAAAAGAGTTTGAACAAAAGATGATTATCTAACCTTATTTGAAAAATAAGCTGAGAAATGATGCCAATTACACACCATGTGTAATGACAAAGGCAGAAGTGATAATCGTACAATATTCAGAACTAAGAAACGCGACTAGTCGAGCTATACAATGAACAACAAAAGGAGACATAACATATGCAATTATTCACAGAACAAGGAAATGAGATTAGTCGTGTAACATTATGAAATCTTAGAGGAGTTCCAATCATAGCACATTTGGAAAAGATATGAGATCAAATTTCACAAGGTAAGAATATAAATATATTTTAATAAGAATGGATTAAGAACCATGCGTTGGACCTATTCCTTGAAGATTTAGAACTAATACATCATCTAATAGCATTTGCAAAAGAATAGAGAAATGAGGCCGATCAAACTTGCTTTACGAGTAAGGAAGAAGTTACGATAGTTCGATATTGAGAGCCAAGAAATTGACTAACTGTTCTATGTTATGAATCGCAAAAGGCGAACACATGATAAAATATTAGGGAGATAATTAAACAACTAGAGAGAAGGCGATCTAATCGACATACATGTTGAAAAGATAAGAATATCTAATAACGGATGATAAGCCCCTAATACGTGATTTTGTTAGACTAGATTGAGAACCATGTGTGGGACCTGTGCACAAAAGATTTAGATCAAATGAATGATCTAATCGCATTCGAAAGAGAACGGGGGCAACTATATTAGCTTAATAACTAAGGAAAAAGTGTAATCGTATGATATTCAGAACTAAGAAAGTCGACTAATCGTAATATATTGTGAGTCGCAAAAGGAGATACAATCAAACAAGATTGGGCACTAATATGGGAGAAGTAGTCGTACTAGATTTAAAAAGAACCAAGAGTGGGTCGTATTCATCAAACATTTATAATTAAGATATTATCTAATCGTACAAGAAAAAGAACTGAGAAATGAGGCCTATTAATTATGCCTGCACAATGATTAAGGAAGAAATCGTAATAGTACGATATTGAGAAGAAAGAAAGGGTCTAATCGTACCATATCATAGACACAGTAAATGAGATCTAATCGTACAGGATTAAGAACTAACAAAGTATATCGAGTCATATCAGATTAAGAAATAGAACAGGAGTTCTTATAAAAGTAAATCTCGTAACTCAAGATAAGAACCATGAGTGATAACTATGCATAAAAGAATAAGAACTAAAATATAATATGATGGTTTTGAATAAATAAGTGAGAAATGATGCCAAGTATACGTGCTTATTCGTAGTGGAAGGCGTTGTACTCGTACGATATTGAGAACTGAGAAAGGGGACAAATCGTACAAGATTAAATACTAATAACTGGGATCAAGTTGCATAAGAACAAGAAACAAGAAAGGAGTTCTCAACAAAGTACATCTATAAACATAATAAGTTATAATAACTCATGATAACAACGTAAAATGTGATTTAATTATGCAGATTAAGAACCAAGAATCAGTTCAAATTGAAAAAGAGTTTTAACAAAAGATGATTATCTAACCTTATTTGAAAAAGAACTGAGAAATAGAAGCCAATTACAGGCCTTGTGTAATGACAAAGGAAGAAGTGATAATCGTACAATATTGACAACTAAGAAATGCGACTAGTCGAGCTATACAATGAACAACAAAAGGAGAAATAACATATGCAATTATTCACAGAACAAGGAAAAGAGATTGGTCGTGTAAGATTATGAAATATGAGAGGAGTTCCAATCGTAGCACAATTGGAAAAGATATGAGATCAAATTTCACAAGGTAAGAACATAAATATGTTTTAATAAGAATGGATTAAGAACCATGCGTTGGACCTATTCCTTGAAGATTTAGAACTAATACATCATCTAATAGCATTTGCAAAAGAATAGAGAAATGAGGCCGATCAAACTTGCTTTACGAGTAAGGAAGAAGTTGCGATCGTTCGATATTGAGAGCCAAGAAATTGACTAACTGTTCGATGTTATGAATCGCAAAAGGAGAACACATGATAAAATATTAGGAAGATAATTAAGAACCTAGAAAGGTGATGTCGTGCACAAAAGATTTAGATCAAATAAATGATCTAATCGCATTCGAAAGAGAATGGGGGCAACTATATTAGCTTAATAACTAAGGTAGAAGTGTAATCGTATGATATTCAGAACTAAGAAAGTCGACTAATCGTAATATATTGTGAGTCGCAAAAGGAGATACAATCAAACAAGATTGAGAACAAATAAAGGAGAAGCAGTCGTACTAGATTTAAAAAGAACCAAGAGCGGGTCGTATTCATCAAACATTTATAGTTAAGATATTATCTAATCGTACAAGAAAAAGAACTGAGAAATGAGGCCTATTAATTATGCCTGCACAATGATTAAGGAAGAAATCGTAATAGTACGATATTGACAAGAAAGAAAGGGTCTAATCGTACTATATCATGACACAGTAATTTAGGAGATCTAATCGTACAGGATTAAGAACTAACAAAGTAGATCGAGTCATATCAGATTAAGAAATAGAACAGGAGTTCTTATTAAAGTAAATCTCGTAACTCAAGATTAGAACTTAAAATGCGATTTGATTTGGCCAAATTAAGAACCATGAGTGATGACTATGCGTAAAAGAATAAGAACTAAAATATAATATGATGGTTTTGAAGAAATAAGTGAGACATGAGGCCAAGTATACATGCTTAATCACAGTGGAAGGACTTGTACTCGTACGATATTGAAAACTAAGAAAGGGGACAAATCGTAAAAGATTAAATACTAATAATTGGGATCAAGTCGCATAAGATGAAGTAACAAGAAAGGAGTTCTCAACAAAGTACATCTAGAAAAATAATAAGTTCTAATAACTCATGATAACAACGTAAAATGTGATTTAATTATGCTAGAATAAGAACCTAGAATCAGGCCAAATTGAAAAAGAGCTTGAACAAAAGATGATTATCTAACCTTATTTGAAAAAGAACTGAGAAATGATGCCAATTACACACCTTGTGTAATGACAAAGGAAGAAGTGATAATCGTACAATATTCAGAACTAAGAAACGCGACTAGTCGAGCTATACAATGAACAACAAAAGGAGACATAACATATGCAATTATTCACAGAACAAGGAAATGAGATTAGTCGTGTAACATTATGAAATCTTAGAGGAGTTCCAATCATAGCACATTTGGAAAAGATATGAGATAAAATTTCACAAGGTAAGAATATAAATATATTTTAATAAGAATGGATTAAGAACCATGAGATGGACCTATTCCTTGAAGATTTAGAACTAATACATCATCTAATAGCATTTGCAAAAGAATAGAGAAATGAGGCCGATCAAACTTGCTTTACGAGTAAGGTAGAAGTTGCGATCGTTCGATATTGAGAGCCAAGAAATTGACTAACTGTTCGATGTTATGAATCGCAAAAGGAGAACACATGATAAAATATTAGGAAGATCCGGAATTAAGAACCTAGAAAGGTGATCTAATCGACTTACATGTTGAAAAGATAAGAATATCTAATAACGGATGATAAGCCCCTAATACGTGACTTAGTTAGACTGGATTGAGAACCATGTGTTCTTGTGCACAACGAGACTTAGTCAACAAATAAATAATCTAATCGTTTTCCTCTGTCAAATTGCTGTCTCTTATACACATCTAGATATTAAGCTATAATGTCAGTTATACACTATGAGATGTGTATAAGAGACAGGATTAGACCCTTTCTTTCTTCTCAATATCGCGAGACAGATATCCTTAAAGATTGAGAACAAATAAAGGAGAAGCAGTCGTACTAGATTTAAAAAGAACCAAGAGCGGGTCGTATTCATCAAACATTTATAGTTAAGATATTATCTAATCGTACAAGAAAAAGAACTGAGAAATGAGGCCTATTAATTATGCCTGCACAATGATTATGGAAGAAATCGTAATAGTATGATATTGAGAAGAAAGAAAGGGTCTAATCGTACGTATATCATGACATAGTAAAGGAGATCTAATCGTACAGGATTCTGAATTAACAAAGTAGATTAGTCAGATTATGAAATAGAACAGGAGTTCTTATAAAAGTAAATCTCGTAACTCAAGATAAGAACTCAAAATGCGATTTGATTTGGCCAAATGAAGAACCATGAGTGATAACTATGCATAAAAGAATAAGAACTAAAATATAATGTGTTGGTTTTGAAGAAATAAGTGACAAATGATGCCAAGTATACGTGCTTAATCATAGTGGAAGGAGTTGTACTCGTACGATATTGAGAACTGAGAAAGGGGACAAATCGTACAAGATTAAATACTAATAACTGGGATCAAGTCGCATAAGATCAAGAAACAAGAAAGGAGTTCTCAACAAAGTACATCTATAAACATAATAAGTTCTAATAACTCATGATAACAACGTAAAATGTGATTTAATTATGCTAGAATAAGAACCTAGAATCAGGCCAAATTGAAAAAGAGTTTGAACAAAGTAGAGATGATTATCTAACCTTATTTGAAAAATAACTGAGAAATGATGCCAATTACACACCTTGTGTAATGACAAAGGAAGAAGTGATAATCGAACAATATTCAGAACTAAGAAACGCGACTAGTCGAGCTATACAATGAACAACAAAAGGAGACATAACATATGCAATTATTCACAGAACAAGGAAATGAGATTAGTCGTGTAACATTATGAAATCTTAGAGGAGTTCCAATCATAGCACATTTGGAAAAGATATGAGATCAAATTTCACAAGGTAAGAATATAAATATATTTTAATAAGAATGGATTAAGAACCATGAGATGGACCTATTCCTTGAAGATTTAGAACTAATACATCATCTAATAGCATTCGCAAAAGAATAGAGAAATGAGGCCGATCAAACTTGCTTTACGAGTAAGGAAGAAGTTACGATCGTTCGATATTGAGAGCCAAGAAATTGACTAACTGTTCTATGTTATGAATCGCAAAAGGCGAACACATGATACCAAAATATTAGGGAGATAATTAAACAACTAGAAAGGCGATCTAATCGACATACATGTTGAAAAGATAAGAATATCTAATAACGGATGATAAGCCCCTTGTGAAACCCAGTATTTTAATAGCCTTGTTCTTTGATTTTAACTGGGTTAAAATGTTTTTCATATTATTTTTAGTCATAAAGACCTTCAACTTATTCGTTTTTCAATTCGGGAAATTTTTCGGTTTACGCGATTTCGGTTCCGGCGGGTAAACGGGTCAAAAGTTGGATTAAGTGTAATTAGTGCATTCTGGTGTGTGAGTGTTGTTTGATGGCTGATTTAAAATGTTAATTTAGTAGCAAAAATTAGTTTTTGGGTTAAATAGTCAACTTGGAGACTATTTGGTCAAATGGGTACTATTTGGGTCAACTTTGGAATTCTTTTTAAGTCTTCTTCTTGTTGTTTTTCTTCCTCATTTTCTCCAGCAGCTGGCCGAAATTTCTTCTCCATTTTTCCCCAAAAATTTTCTTGGACATTTCAAGTAGAAATCACTTGGAAGGTAAGATTTTATGTATTTTAGCATTTATGGCTTATGGGCTTTATGATTTAAGCTTTAATTTCAAGTTTTGAAGGATTCTTTATGGCTGAAAATAAACCCTCTTTGCAGCCTTATAAGTTGTGATTTATGTATGTTATGGGTTGTTTTTAGTGTTTTGGAGGTTGGGAAGTGATTGGGGTTGATTTTTAACAACTTTCCATGGTTAGATTACAAATTTTAAGATTATGAGTTAGGGTTTTGTCTTCCATATGAGCCTAGAATGTTATGCTATGAATGCTTATGTCTATGCTTGTAAACATGTTTTAAGAGTGTTTTAAGGTTAGTTTGGATAGGAATTTACTTGATATGAATGGAATTGATACGACTTCATTTTGTAAGTAAGCGGAAGTTTGGCGCAACTAGGATAATTTGGATAATTGGTTATGTTTAAAGGGTCTTTAATGATCTTTTGATGGTTTTAGGTGTTTTCCATTGTATTTGTGGAATGCTATTGATATAGTCCCGGCTATTGCTCCGGTGAATCTTTCCGTTTATGGATTTTGTTGGTTGAATATGTTGTTTTGAGTTGGGTTGTAACCAAGGTCCCTTGAATACCTTGGAAATGGATTTTGTTGGTTGGTTGTATATGTTGTTTTGAGTTGGGTTATGACCAAGGTCCCTTGAATACCTTGGAATTGGATTTTGTTGGCAGGGAGGATAACCTACTTATAGCCTAGGGAGAGGCGAAGTTTTTCGGTTTTTTTCTGGAAAACTGAGCTTATTATCTCCTAATCTAGCTGTAATACGAATTTGAGGGGTTAACTAAGTGTTTTGACTGGGGTTTTAGCTTGTCGAAGTTGGTCAGAATTTGTGAAAAGGTCATTTTTGACCAAAGAGCTGTTGGTGTCGTTTTCTATCGCTTCGCGTTTTCAAATTCGTATTACATTCTTTAACTTCTACATCTTTTCTAAGAGTCCTCTTATATCTGTTTTAGGTACCACGGCCACCTATAAGCTGGCGATCGCATTCAGTGATCTTTTGTGCAGTTTTTGCTTTGATAGGTGGGTAACATAGATTCTCTTCCACTTGCACTTTGTTTAACGACTTTCGAAATATGTTTGGATGGATTTTAAAATGTGTATGATGTTTGGAACTGCACTTTTACAATGTTTTGGAATTATTACATATGAAATCGGGACCAAGCTATTTTATGTTAATCAAATGATATGTTTGTAAACTCTTTTGATATGAAAGCATTTTATGACTGTTTTGGCTCATAGGTGACCGAGGTATATAATTTTGGATGTGATTGGAAATGTTTGATTTGTGGAGAATCGATTCTATAGTCATCCATGGGACGCCATGGTGACTGCTGTGAATGTGATGAACTATTTGCTGAGGGGTCTTGTGATGGGATAACTTGACCTCAAAACGCGTCCTAGGCGTCCCATGGATGACTATATCTCTTAGTCACATCACAGGTTATACCTTGGAGCCTAAAAGATACTCATGCTTTATATTTTATTAAATTCCGGATTGAAACTGTACTTGGATTTGTTAGCTATGCTTTAGCATACTATATTTTGAAATGATTGGATCTTTTTGGCTATGTTTTGGAAAAGCATACGATGTTTTGTAATGTTTGGATCTTTTTGGCTATGTTTTGGACATGCCTGACGTTTAATGGCATGATACATTTTAGAAACTACTTATGATTATGGTTTATTGACGTTTAAATGGCATGAGACATTTTAGAAACGCTTTATGACTATGGTTTTCGCAAATGTTCTCTATTCTTTTGCGAATGCTATTAGATCGAAACTCTTATACACATCTGAAGAGCTTGTATGATAGAGACAGAGCTAGTTACGAGCACCCCATCTGA
Source organism: Cinchona pubescens (assembly GCA_025175665.1). NCBI lineage: Eukaryota > Viridiplantae > Streptophyta > Magnoliopsida > Gentianales > Rubiaceae > Cinchona > Cinchona pubescens. Next base: position 5,232,498 of record JANKKI010000232.1, read on the forward strand.
AAATTTGTAATCACGTGGGGTGAGCATAACTTTTAGATAATTTTGTATTTATGAACTTTGTTTTTGTTGTAGCATCTTTTGTACTAAGAAGAAATTTTGTAATTCGTATTTTTGTGTAAAATGAAATATTCGGTTTTATAGTTAAGAAAAGGTTTGATGGTTCTATTACATTGTGGTTAAGTTTGTTGCTCTGTTCGTTTGTGCCTTGCGCTTTGGACCGGTGTGCCATTAGCGCGGCGTGTTACGGTCCCGTTTTTGGGGCGTGACACCCCTAATATGTGATTTTTTTAGACTAGATTGAGAACCATGTGTGGGACCTGTGCACAAAAGATTTAGATCAAATGAATGATCTAATCGCATTCGAAAGAGAACGGGGGCAACTATATTAGCTTAATAACTAAGGAAAAAGTGTAATCGTATGATATTCAGAACTAAGAAAGTCGACTTTTCGTAATATATTGTGAGTAGCAAAAGGAGATACAATCAAACAAGATTGAGAACTAATAAAGGAGAAGCAGTCGTACTAGATTTAAAAAGACAATATATTATGGAAGAAATCGTAATAGTATGATATTGAGAAGAAAGAAAGGGTCTAATCGTACTATATCATGACATAGTAAAGGAGATCTAATCGTACAGGATTAAGAACTAACAAAGTAGATCGAGTCATTTCAGATTATGAAATAGAACAGGAGTTTTTATAAAAGTAAATCTCGTAACTCAAGATAAGAAGTCAAAATGCGATTTGATTTGGCCAAATGAAGAACCATGAGTGATAACTATGCATAAAAGAATAAGAACTAAAATATAATGTGTTGGTTTTGAAGAAATAAGTGACAAATGATGCCAAGTATACGTGCTTAATCATAGTGGAAGGAGTTGTACTCGTACTATATTGAGAACTGAGAAAGGGGACAAATCGTACAAGATTAAATACTAATACCTGAACTGGGATCAAGTCGCATAAGATCAAGAAACAAGAAAGGAGTTCTCAACAAAGTACATCTATAAACATAATAAGTTCTAATATCTCATGACAACAACGTAAAATGTGATTTAATTATGCAGATTAAGAACCAAGAATCAGTTCAAATTGAAAAAGAGTTTTAACAAAAGATGATTATCTAACCTTATTTGAAAAAGAACTGAGAAATGAAGCCAATTACAGGCCTTGTGTAATGACAAAGGAAGAAGTGATAATCGTACAATATTGACAACTAAGAAATGCGACTAGTCGAGCAATACAATGAACAACAAAAGGAGACATAACATATGCAATTATTCACAGAACAAGGAAAAGAGATTGGTCGTGTAAGATTATGAAATATGAGAGGAGTTCCAATCGTAGCACAATTGGAAAAGATATGAGATCAAATTTCACAAGGTAAGAACATAAATATGTTTTAATAAGAATGGATTAAGAACCATGCGTTGGACCTATTCCTTGAAGAGGATTTAGAACTAATACATCATCTAATAGCATTTGCAAAAGAATAGAGAAATGAGGCCGATCAAACTTGCTTTACGAGTAAGGAAGAAGTTGCGATCGTTCGATATTGAGAGCCAAGAAATTGACTAACTGTTCGATGTTATGAATCGCTAAAGGAGAACACATGATAAAATATTAGGAAAATAATTAAGAACCTAGAAAGGTGATCTAATCGACTTACATGTTGAAAAGATAAGAATATCTAATAACGGATGATAAGCCCCTAATACGTGACTTAGTTAGACTAGATTAGAAGTCATTTCTATTCTTTTATGCACAAAAGTTATCACTCATGGTTCTTCATTTGGCCAAATCAAATCGCACTATATTAGCTTCTTAACTAAGGTAGAAGTGTAATCGTATGATATTCAGAACTAAGAAAGTCGACTAATCGTAATATATTGTGAGTCGCAAAAGGAGATACAATCAACCAAGATTGAGAACAAATAAAGGAGATGAGCAGTCGTACTAGATTTAAAAAGAACCAAGAGCGGGTCGTATTCATCAAACATTTATAGTTAAGATATTATCTAATCGTACAAGAAAAAGAACTGAGAAATGAGGCCTATTAATTATGCCTGCACAATGATTATGAAAGAAATCGTAATAGTATGATATTGAGAAGAAAGAAAGGGTCTAATCGTACTATATCATGACATAGTAAAGGAGATCTAATCGTACAGTGATTAAGAACTAACAAAGTAGATCGAGTCAGATTATGAAATAGAACAGGAGTTCTTATAAAACTAAATCTCGTAACTCAAGATAAGAACTCAAAATGCGATTTGATTTGGCCAAATGAAGAACCATGAGTGATAACTATGCATAAAAGAATAAGAACTAAAATATAATGTGTTGGTTTTGAAGAAATAAGTGACAAATGATGCCAAGTATACGTGATTAATCATAGTGGAAGGAGTTGTACTCGTACGATATTGAGAACTGAGAAAGGGGACAAATAGTCACAAGATTAAATACTAATAACTGGGATCAAGTCGCATAAGATCAAGAAACAAGAAAGGAGTTCTCAACAAAGTACATCTATAAACATAATAAGTTCTAATAACTCATGATAACAACGTAAAATGTGATTTAATTATGCTAGAATAAGAACCCAGAATCAGGCCAAATTGAAAAAGAGTTTGAACAAAAGATGATTATCTAACCTTATTTGAAAAATAACTGAGAAATGATGCCAATTACACACCTTGTGTAATGACAAAGGAAGAAGTGATAATCGTACAATATTCAGAACTAAGAAACGCGACTAGTCGAGCTATACAATGAACAACAAAAGGAGACATAACATATGCAATTATTCACAGAACAAGGAAATGAGATTAGTCGTGTAACATTATGAAATCTTAGAGGAGTTCCAATCATAGCACATTTGGAAAAGATATGAGATCAAATTTCACAAGGTAAGAATATAAATATATTTTAATAAGAATGGATTAAGAACCATTCTTGAGATGGACCTATTCCTTGAAGATTTAGAACTAATACATCATCTAATAGCATTTGCAAAAGAATAGAGAAATGAGGCCGATCAAACTTGCTTTACGAGTAAGGAAGAAGTTCCGATCGTTCGATATTGAGAGTCAAGAAATTGACTAACTGTTCGATGTTATGAATCGCTAAAGGAGAACACATGACAAAATATTAGGAAGATAATTAAGAACCTAGAAAGGCTATCTAATCGACTTACATGTTGAAAAGATAAGAATATCTAATAACGGATGATAAGCCCCTAATACGTGACTTAGTTAGACTAGATTGAGAACCATGTGTGGACCTGTGCACAAAAGATTTAGATCAAATAAATGATCTAATCGCATTCGAAAGAGAATGGGGGCAACTATATTAGCTTAATAACTAAGGTAGAAGTGTAATCGTATGATATTCAGAACTAAGAAAGTCGACTAATCGTAATATATTGTGAGTCGCAAAAGGAGATACAATCAAACAAGAGAGCTTTGGGAACTAATAAAGGAGAAGTAGTCGTACTAGATTTTAAAAGAACCAAGAGCTGGTCGTATTCATCAAACATTTATAGTTAAGATATTATCTAATCGTACAAGAAAAAGAACTGAGAAATGAGGCCTATTAATTATGCCTGCACAATGATTATGGAAGAAATCGTAATAGTATGATATTGAGAAGAAAGAAAGGGTCTAATCGTACTATATCATGACATAGTAAAGGAGATCTAATCGTACAGGATTAAGAACTAACAAAGTAGATCGAGTCAGATTATGAAATAGAACAGGAGTTCTTATAAAAGTAAATCTCGTAACTCAAGATAAGAACTCAAAATGCGATTTGATTTGGCCAAATGAAGAACCATGAGTGATAACTATCCATAAAAGAATAAGAACTAAAATATAATGTGTTGGTTTTGAAGAAATAAGTGACAAATGATGCCAAGTATACGTGCTTAATCATAGTGGAAGGAGTTGTACTCGTACGATATTGAGAACTGAGAAAGAGGACAAATCGTACAAGATTAAATACTAATAACTGGGATCAAGTCGCATAAGATCAAGAAACAAGAAAGGAGTTCTCAACAAAGTACATCTATAAACATAATAAGTTCTAATATCTCATGATAACAACGTAAAATGTGATTTAATTATGCAGATTAAGAACCAAGAATCAGTTCAAATTGAAAAAGAGTTTTAACAAAAGATGATTATCTAACCTTATTTGAAAAAGAACTGAGAAATGAAGCCAATTACAGGCCTTGTTTAATGACAAAGGAAGAAGTGATAACCGTACAATATTGACAACTAAGAAATGCGACTAGTCGAGCTATACAATGAACAACCAAAGGAGACATAACATATGCAATTATTCACAGAACAAGGAAAAGAGATTGGTCGTGTAAGATTATGAAATATGAGAGGAGTTCCAATCGTAGCACAATTGGAAAAGATATGAGATCAAATTTCACAAGGTAAGAACATAAATATGTTTTATCGATAAGAATGGATTAAGAACCATGCGTTGGACCTATTCCTTGAAGATTTAGAACTAATACATCATCTAATAGCATTTGCAAAAGAATAGAGAAATGAGGCCGATCAAACTTGCTTTACGAGTAAGGAAGAAGTTGCGATCGTTCGATATTGAGAGCCAAGAAATTGACTAACTGTTCGATGTTATGAATCGCAAAAGGAGAACACATGATAAAATATTAGGAAAATAATTAAGAACCTAGAAAGGTGATCTAATCGACTTACATGTTGAAAAGATAAGAATATCTAATAACGGATGATAAGCCCCTAATACGTGACTTAGTTAGACTAGATTGAGAACCATGTGTGGACCTGTGCACAAAAGATTTAGATCAAATAAATGATCTAATCGCATTCGAAAGAGAATGGGGGCAACTATATTAGCTTAATAACTAAGGTAGAAGTGTAATCGTATGATATTCAGAACTAAGAAAGTCGACTAATCGTAATATATTGTGAGTCGCAAAAGGAGATACAATCAAACAAGAATGAGAACCTGTCTCTTATTGCCCCCGTTCTAGATTTAAAAAGAACCAAGAGCGGGTCGTATTCATCAAACATTTATAGTTAAGATATTATCTAATCGTACAAGAAAAAGAACTGAGAAATGAGGCCTATTAATTATGCCTGCACAATGATTATGGAAGAAATCGTAATAGTATGATATTGAGAAGAAAGAAAGGGTCTAATCGTACTATATCATGACATAGTAAAGGAGATCTAATCGTACAGGATTAAGAACTAACAAAGTAGATCGAGTCATTTCAGATTATGAAATAGAACAGGAGTTCTTATAAAAGTAAATCTCGTAACTCAAGATAAGAACTCAAAATGCGATTTGATTTGGCCAAATTAAGAACCATGAGTGATAACTATGCATAAAAGAATAAGAACTAAAATATAATATGATGGTTATGAAGAAATAAGAGAGAAATGCGGCCAAGTATACGTGCTTATTCACAGTGGAAGGAGTTGTACACGTACGATATTGAGAACTGGGAAAGGGGACAAATCGTACATGATTAAATACTAATAACCGGGATCAAGTCGCATAAGATCAAGAAACAAGAAAGGAGTTCTCAACAAAGTACATCTAGAAACAAAATAAGTTCTAATAACTCATGATAACAACGTAAAATGTGATTTAATTATGCTAGATTAAGAACCAAGAATCAGTTCAAATTGAAAAAGATTTAGAACAAAAGATGATTATCTAACCTTATTTGAAGAAGAACTGAGAAATGAAGCCAATTACAGGCTTTGTGTAATGACAAAGGAAGAAGTGATAATCGTACAATATTGACAACTAAGAAATTGACTAACTGTTCGATGTTATGAATCGTAGAAGGAGAACACATGATAAAATATTAGGGAGATAATTAAGAAACGAGAAAGGTGATCTAATCGACATACATGTTGAAAAGATAAGAATATCTAATAACGGATGATAAGCCCTAATAAGTGACTTAGTTTGATTTCTAGATTGAGAACCATGTGTGGGACCTGTGCACAAAAGATTTAGATCAAATGAATGATCTAATCGCATTCGAAAGACAAGATCGTTCGATATTGAGAGCCAAGAAATTGACTAACTGTTCTATGTTATGAATCGCAAAAGGAGAACACATGATAAAATATTAGGGAGATAATTAAGAAAATAGAAAGGTGATCTAATCGACATACATGTTGAAAAGAGAAGAATAACTAACTGAGAACTAAGAAAATCGACTAATCGCAACATATTGTGAGTCGTAAAAGGAGATACAATCAAACAAGATTGAGAACTAATAAAGGAGAATTAGTCGTACTAGATTTAAAAAGAACCAAGAGCGGGTCGTATTCATTAGAGATTTATAATTAAGAGATTATCTAATCGTATAAGAAAAAGAACTGAGAAATGTGGCCTATTAATTATGCCTGCACAATGATTAAGGAAGAAATCATAATAGTACGATATTGAGACGAAAGAAAAGGTCTAATCGTACGATATTATGACACAGTAAAGGAGATCTCATCGTACAGGATTAAGAACAAACAAAGTAGATCGAGTCATATCAGATTAGGAAATAGAACTGGAGTTCTTACAAAAGTAAATCTCGTAACTCAAGATAAGAACTTAAAATGAGATTTGATTTGGCAAAATTAAGAACCATGAGTGATAACTATGCATAAAAGAATAAGAACTAAAATATAACATGATGGTTTTGAAGAAATAAGTGAGAAATGAGGCCAAATATACGTGCTTAATCACAGTGGAAGGAGTTGTACTGGTACAATATTGAGAACTAAGATAGGGGAAAAATCATACAAGATTAAATACTAATAACTGGGATCAAGTCGCATAAGATTAAGAAACAAGAAAGGAGTTCTCAGCAAAGTACATGTAGAAACGTAATAAGTTCCAACAACTCATGATAATAACAAAGTAAAATGTGATTTAATTATGCTAGATTAGGAACCAAGAATCTGTGCAAATTGAAAAATGGGTTTGAACAAAAGATGATTATCTAACTCTATTTGAAAAAGAACTGAGAAATGAAACAAATTACACACCTTGTGTAATGACACAGGAAGAATTGGTAATCGTACAATATTGAGAACTAAGAAATGCGACTAATCATGCAATACAATGAACAACAAAAGGAGAAATAACATATGCAATTGACAGAATAAAGAAAGGAGATTAGTCGGGTAACATTATGAAACATGAGAGGAGTTCAAATCATAGCACATTTGGAAAAGATATGGGATCAAATTTCACAGTGTAAGAACATAAATGTGTTTTAAAAAGAATGGATTAAGAACCATGCGCTGGACCTATTCCTTGAAGATTTAGAATTAATACATCATCTAATTGCATTTGCCACAGAATAGAGAAATGAGGCCGGTCAAACATGCTTTACGAGTAAGGAAGAAGTTGCGATCGTTCGATATTGAGAGCCAAGAAATTGACTAACTGTTCTATGTTATGAATCGCAAAGGAGAACTAACATGATAAAATATTAGGGTGATAATTAAGAAACTAGAAAGGTGATCTAATCGATATAAATGTTGAAAAGATTAGAATATCTAATAACGGATGATAAGCCCCTAATACGTGACTTAGTTAGACTTGATTGAGAACCATGTGTGGGACCTGTGCACAAAAGATTTAGATCAAATGAATGATCTAATTGCATTCGAAAGAGAACGGAGGCAACTATATTAGCTTAATAACTGAGGAAGAAGTGTAATCGTAAGATATTGAGAACTAAGAAAGTCGACTAATCGTAACATATTGTGCGTCGCAAAAGAACATACAATCAAACAAGGTTGATAACTAATAAAGGAGAAGTAGTCGTACAAGATTGAAAAAGAACCAAGAGCGGGTCGTACTTATTAAAGATTTATAATTAAGAGATTATCTAATCGTATAAGAAAAAGAACTGAGAAATGAGGCCTATTAATTATGCCTGCACAATGATTAAGGAAGAAATCGTAATAGTACGATATATACTGAGACGAAAGAAAGCGTCTAATTGTACGATATTATGACACAGTAAAAGAGATCTAATTGTACAGGATTAAAAACTAACAAAGTAGATCGAGTCATATCAGATTAGGAAATAGAACTGGAGTTCTTACAAAAGTAAATCTCGTAACTCAAGATAAGAACTTAAAATGAGATTTGATTTGGCAAAATTAAGAACCATGAGTGATAACTATGCATAAAAGAATAAGAACTAAAATATAACATGATGGTTTTGAAGAAATAAGTGAGAAATGAGGCCAAGTATACGTGCTTAATCACAGTGGAAGGAGTTGTACTCGTACGATATTGAGAACTAAGTAAGGGGACAAATCGTACAAGATTAAATACTAATAACTGGGATCAAGTCGCATAAGATTAAGGAACAAGAAAGGAGTTCACAACAAAGTACATGTAGAACGTAATAAGTTCCAACAACTCATGATAACAACGTAAAATGTGATTTAATTATGCTAGATTAAGAACCACTTACAAGAATTAGTTCAAATTGAAAAAGAGTTTGAAAAAAGATGATTATCTAACCTTATTTGAAAAAGAACTGAGAAATGAAGCCAATTACACACCTTGTGTAATGACACAGGAAGAAGTGATAATCGTACAATATTGATAACTAAGAAATGCGACTAATCGTGCTATACAATGAACAACAAAAGGAGACATAACATATGCAATTCACAGAACAAAGAAAGGAGATTGGTCGTGTAAGATTATGAAATATACGAGGAGTTCCAATCATAGCACAATTGGAAAAGATGTGAGATCGAATTTCACAAGGTGAGAACAAAAATATGTTTTAATAAGAATGGATTAAGAACCATGCGCTGGACCTATTCCTTGAAGATTTAGAACTAATACATCATCTAATAGCATTTACAAAAGAATAAAGAAATGGGGCCGATCAAACTTGCTTTACGAGTAAGGAAGAAGTTGCGATCGTTCGATATTGAGAGCCAAGAAATTGACTAACTGTTCGATGTTATGACCTGTTCTCTTCTCTTTTTGATAAAATGTTACACGATAATTCCTTTCCTTGTTCTGTGAATTAGATCATGTCTTTCATAATTGTCTCTGATTACATATCGAGATAGTTTCATGATAAGCCCCTAATACGTGACTAAGTTAGACAGATCTAATCCATGTGTGGGACCTGTGCACAAAAGATTTAGATCAAATGAATGATCTAATCGCATTCGAAAGAGAACAGGGAAACTATATTAGCTTAATAACTAAGGAAGAAGTGTAATCGTATGATCTTCAGATCTTATGCGACTTGATCCCGGTTATTAGTATTTAATCATGTACGATTTGTCCCCTTTCCCAGTTCTAAATATCGTACGTGTACAACTCCGTCTGCTAGAGAAAAAAAGAACCAAGAGCGGGTCGTATTCATCAAACATTTATAGTTAAGATATTATCTAATCGTACAAGAAAAAGAACTGAGAAATGAGGCCTATTAATTATGCCTGCACAATGATTATGGAAGTTTTCTTCGGTTCTCACTTTTCTCGTAATAGTATGATATTGAGAAGAAAGAAAGGGTCTAATCGTACTATATCATGACATAGTAAAGGAGATCTAATCGTACAGGATTAAGAACTAACAAAGTAGATCGAGTCATTTCAGATTATGAAATAGAACAGGAGTTTTTATAAAAGTAAATCTCGTAACTCAAGATAAGAACTCAAAATGCGATTTGATTTGGCCAAATTAAGAACCATGAGTGATAACTATGCATAAAAGAATAAGAACTAAAATATAATATGATGGTTTTGAAGAAATAAGAGAGAAATGCGGCCAAGTATACGTGCTTATTCACAGTGGAAGGAGTTGTACACGTACGATATTTAGAACTGGGAAAGGGGACAAATCGTACATGATTAAATACTAATAACCGGGATCAAGTCGCATAAGATCAAGAAAACAAGAAAGGAGTTCTCAACAAAGTACATCTATAAACATAATAAGTTCTAATAACTCATGATAACAACGTAAAATGTGATTTAACTTATGCTAGATTAAGAACCAAGAATCAGTTCAAATTGAAAAAGATTTAGAACAAAAGATGATTATCTAACCTTATTTGAAAAAGAACTGAGAAATGAAGCCAATTACAGGCCTTGTGTAATGACAAAGGAAGAAGTGATAATCGTACAATATTGACAACTAAGAAATGCGACTAGTCGAGCTATACAATGAACAACAAAAGTAGATATAACATATGCAATTATTCACAGAACAAGGAAAGGAGATTAGTCCCGTGTAACATTCTAAATATCGTACGTGTACAACTCCTAGCACAATTGGAAAAGATATGAGATCAAATTTCACAGGGTAAGAACATAAATATGTTTTAATAAGAATGGATTAAGAACCATGCGCTGGACCTATTCCTTGAAGATTTAGAACTAATACATCATCTAATAGCATTTGAAAAAGAATAGAGAAATGAGGCCGATCAAACTTGCTTTACGAGTAACGAAGAAGTTGCGATCGTTCGATATTGAGAGCCAAGTAAAATTGACTAACTGTGCGATGTTATGAATCGCAAAAGGAGAACGCATGATAAAATATTAGGGAGATAATTAAGAAACGAGAAAGGTGATCTAATCGACATACATGTTGAAAAGATAAGAATATCTAATAACGGATGATAAGCCCCTAATAAGTGACTTAGTTTGACTACATTGAGAACCCTGTGTGGGACCTGTGCACAAAAGATTTAGATCAAATGAATGATCTAATCGCATTCGAAAGACAATGATCGTTTAATATTGAGAGCCAAGAAATCGACTAACTCTTCTATGTTATGAATTGCAAAAGGAGAACACATGATAAAATATTAGGGAGATAATTAAGAAAATAGAAAGGTGATCTAATCGACATACATGTTGAAAAGAAAAGAATAACTAATGACGGATGATAAGCCCCTTATACGTGACGTAGTTGGACTAGATTGAGAACCATGTGTGGGACCTGTGCACGAAAGATTTAGATCAAATGAATCGCATTCGAAAGAGAACGGAGGCAATATTTCCTTTCTTAGTTTAATTTCTAAGGAAGAAGTGTAATCGTAAGATATTGAAAACTAAGAAAGTCGACTAATCGCAACATATTGTGAGTCGCAAAAGGAGATACAATCAAACAAGGTTGAGAACTAATAAAGGAGAATTAGTCGTACTAGATTTAAAAAGAACAAAGAGCGGGTCGTATTCATTTAAGATTTATAATTAAAAGATTATCGAATCGTATAAGAAAAAGAACTGAGAAATGAGGCCTATTAATTATGCCTGCACAATGATTAAGGAAGAATATGTAATAGTATGATATTGAGAAGAAAGAAAGGGTCTAATCGTACTATATTATGACATAGTAAAGGAGATCTAATCGTACAGGATTGAGAACTAACAAAGTCGATCGAGTCATATCAGATTATGAAATAGAACAGGAGTTTTTATAAAAGTAAATCTCGTAACTCAAGATAAGAACTCAAAATGCGATTTGATTTGGCCAAATTAAGAACCATGAGTGATAACTATCATGCATAAAAGAATAAGAACTAAAATATAATATGATGGTTTTGAAGAAATAAGAGAGAAATGCGGCCAAGTATACGTGCTTATTCACAGTGGAAGGAGTTGTACACGTACGATATTTAGAACTGGGAAAGGGGACAAATCGTACATGATTAAATACTAATAACCGGGATCAAGTCGCATAAGATCAAGAAAACAAGAAAGGAGTTCTCAACAAAGTACATCTATAAACATAATAAGTTCTAATAACTCATGATAACAACGTAAAATGTGATTTAATTATGCTAGATTAAGAACCAAGAATCAGTTCAAATTGAAAAAGATTTAGAACAAAAGATGATTATCTAACCTTATTTGAATAGGTCCTGAGCATGGTTATAATACATTCTTAGATGTGTATAAGGAACAAGTGAATAATCGTACAATATTGACAACTTCTAATTTCGATTATCGAGCTAATACAATGAACAACATGTTTTATAGATATAACATATGAACAGTTAGTCAGAACAAGGAAAGGAGATTAGTCGTGTAACATTATGAAATGTGAGAGGAGTTCGAATCGTAGCACAATTGGAAAAGATATGAGATCAAATTTCACAGGGTAAGAACATAAATATGTTTTAATAAGAATGGATTAAGAACCATGCGCTGGACCTATTCCTTGAAGATTTAGAACTAATACATCATCTAATAGCATTTACAAAAGAATAAAGAAATGGGGCCGATCAAACTTGCTTTACGAGTAAGGAAGAAGTTGCGATCGTTCGATATTGAGAGCCAAGAAATTGACTAACTGTTCGATGTTATGAATCGCAAAAGGAGAACACATGATAAAATATTAGGGAGATAATTAAGAAACTAGAAAGGTGATCTAATCGACATACATGTTGAAAAGAAAAGAATATCTAATAACGGATGATAAGCCCCTAATACGTGACTTAGTTAGACTAGATTGAGAACCATGTGTGGGACCTGTGCACAAAAGATTTAGATCAAATGAATGATCTATTAAGCTTCTAATCGCATTCGAAAGAGAACAGGGAAACTATATTAGCTTAATAACTAAGGAAGAAGTGTAATCGTATGATATTCAGAACTAAGAAAGTCGACTTTTCGTAATATATTGTGAGTAGCAAAAGGAGATACAATCAAACAAGATTGAGAACTAATAAAGGAGAAGCAGTCGTACTAGATTTAAAAAGAACCAAGAGCGGGTCGTATTCATCAAACATTTATAGTTAAGATATTATCTAATCGTACAAGAAAAAGAACTGAGAAATGAGGCCTATTAATTATGCCTGCACAATGATTATGGAAGAAATCGTAATAGTATGATATTGAGAAGAAAGAAAGGGTCTAATCGTACTATATCATGACATAGTAAAGGAGATCTAATCGTACAGGATTAAGAACTAACAAAGTAGATCGAGTCATTTCAGATTATGAAATAGAACAGGAGTTTTTATAAAAGTAAATCTCGTAACTCAAGATAAGAACTCAAAATGCGATTTGATTTGGCCAGATCAAGGGGACAAATCTACATGATTAAATACTAATAACCGGGATCAAGTCGCATAAGATCAAGAAAACAAGAAAGGAGTTCTCAACAAAGTACATCTATAAACATAATAAGTTCTAATAACTCATGATAACAACGTAAAATGTGATTTAATTATGCTAGATTAAGAACCAAGAATCAGTTCAAATTGAAAAAGATTTAGAACAAAAGATGATTATCTAACCTTATTTGAAAAAGAACTGAGAAATGAAGCCAATTACAGGCCTTGTGTAATGACAAAGGAAGAAGTGATAATCGTACAATATTGACAACTAAGAAATGCGACTAGTCGAGCTATACAATGAACAACAAAAGTTTAGATATAACATATGCAATTATTCACAGAACAAGGAAAGGAGATTAGTCGTGTAACATTATGAAATGTGAGAGGAGTTCGAATCGTAGCACAATTGGAAAAGATATGAGATCAAATTTCACAGGGTAAGAACATAAATATGTTTTAATAAGAATGGATTAAGAACCATGCGCTGGACCTATTCCTTGAAGATTTAGAACTAATACATCATCTAATAGCATTTGAAAAAGAATAGAGAAATGAGGCCGATCAAACTTGCTTTACGAGTAACGAAGAAGTTGCGATCGTTCGATATTGAGAGCCAAGAAATTGACTAACTGTGCGATGTTATGAATCGCAAAAGGAGAACGCATGATAAAATATTAGGGAGATAATTAAGAAACGAGAAAGGTGATCTAATCGACATACATGTTGAAAAGATAAGAATATCTAATAACGGATGATAAGCCCCTAATAAGTGACTTAGTTTGACTACATTGAGAACCCTGTGTGGGACCTGTGCACAATGGCCAAGATTTAGATCAAATGAATGATCTAATCGCATTCGAAAGACAATGATCGTTTAATATTGAGAGCCAAGAAATCGACTAACTCTTCTATGTTATGAATTGCAAAAGGAGAACACATGATAAAATATTAGGGAGATAATTAAGAAAATAGAAAGGTGATCTAATCGACATACATGTTGAAAAGAAAAGAATAACTAATGACGGATGATAAGCCCCTTATACGTGACGTAGTTGGACTAGATTGAGAACCATGTGTGGGACCTGTGCACGAAAGATTTAGATCAAATGAATCGCATTCGAAAGAGAACGGAGGCAACTGTATTAGTTTAATAACTAAGGAAGAAGTGTAATCGTAAGATATTGAAAACTAAGAAAGTCGACTAATCGCAACATATTGTGAGTCGCAAAAGGAGATACAATCAAACAAGGTTGAGAACTAATAAAGGAGAATTAGTCGTACTAGATTTAAAAAGAACAAAGAGCGGGTCGTATTCATTTAAGATTTATAATAAATTAAGAGATTATCTAATCATATAAGAAAAAGAACTGAGAAATGAGGCCTATAAATTATGCCTGCATAATGATTAAGGAAGAAATCATAATAGTACGATATTAAGACGAAAGAAAGGGTCTCATCGTACGATATTATGACACAGTAAAGGAGATCTAATAATACAGGATTAAGAACAAACAAAGTAGATCGAGTCATATCAGATTAGGAAATAGAACTGGAGTTCTTACAAAAGTAAATCTCGTAACTCAAGATAAGAACTTAAAATGAGATTTGATTTGGCAAAATTAAGAACCATGAGTGATAACTATGCATAAAAGAATAAGAACTAAAATATAACATGATGGTTTTGAAGAAATAAGTGAGAAAAGAGGCCAAGTATACGTGCTTAATCACAGTGGAAGGAGTTGTACTGGTACCATATTGAGAACTAAGATAGGGGACAAATCGTACAAGATTAAATACTAATAACTGGGATCTAGTCGCATAAGATTAAGAAACAAGACAAGGAGTTCTCAGTAAAGTACATGTAGAAACGTAATAAGTTCCTACAACTCATGATAATAACAAAGTAAAATGTGATTTAATTATGCTAGATTAGGAACCAAGAATCTGTGAAAATTGAAAAAGAGTTTGAACAAAAGATGATTATCTAACTCTATTTGAAAAAGAACTGAGAAATGAAACAAATTGCACACCTTGTGTAATGACACAGGAAGAATTGATAATCGTACAATATTGAGAACTAAGATATGCGACTAATCGTGCTATACAATGGACAACAAACGGAGACATAACATATGCAATTGACAGAACAAAGAAAGGAGATTCGTCGGGTAAAATGATGAAATATGAGAGGAGTTCAAATCATAGCAGATTTGGAAAAGATGTGAGATCGAATTTCACAAGGTGAGAACATAAATATGTTTTAAAAAGAATGGATTAAGAACCATGCGCTGGACCTATTCCTTGAAGATTTAGAACTAATACATCATCTAATAGCATTTGCATGACAGAATAGAGAAATGAGGCCGATCAAACTTGCATTACGAGTAAGGAAGAAGTTGCGATCGTTCGATATTGAGAGCCAAGAAATTGACTAACTTATGTTATGAATCGCAAAAGGAGAACACATGATAAAATATTAGGGAAATAATTAAGAAACTAGAAAGGTGATCTAATCGACATACATGTTGAAAAGAAAAGAATATCTAATAACGGATGATAAGCCCAAAATACGTGACTTAGTTGGACTAGATTGAGAACCATGTGTGGGACCTGTGCACAAAATATTTAGATCACATGAATGATCTAATCGCATTCGAAAGAGAACGGAGGCAACTATATTAGCTTAATAACTAAGGAAGAAGTGTAATCGTAATATATTGAGAACTAAGAAAGTCGACTAATCATAATATATTGTGAGTCACAATAGGAGATACAGTCAAACAAGGTTGAGAACTAGTAAAGGTGAGTAGTCGTACTAGATTTAAAAAGAACCAAGACCAGGTCGCACTATTCATTAAAGATTTATAATTATGAGATTATCTAATCGTATAAGAAAAAGAACTGAGAAATGAGGCCTATTTATTATGCCTGCACAATGATTAAGTAAGAAATCGTAATACTACGATATTTAGACGAAAGAAAGGGTATGATCGTACGATATTATGACACAGTAAAGGAGATCTAATCGTACAGGATTAAGAACTAACAAAGTAGATCGAGTCATATCAGTTTAGGAAATAGAACTGGAGTTCTTACAAAAGTAAATCTCGTAACTCAAGATAAGAACTTAAAATGAGATTTGATTTGGCCAAATTAAGAACCATGAGTGATAACTATGCATAAAAGAATAAGAACTAAAATATAATATGATGGTTTTGAAGAAATAAGTGAAAAATGAGGCCAATTATACGTGCTTAATCACAGTGGAAGGAGTTGTACTCGTCAGATATTGAGAACTAAGAAAGGGGACAAATCGTACAAGATTAAATACTAATAACTGGGATCAAGTCGCTGATAAGATTGAGAAACAAGAAAGGATTTCTCAGAAAAGTACATGTAGAAACGTAATAAGTTCCAACAACTCATGGTAATAACAAAGTAAAATGTGATCTAATTATGCTAGATTAGGAACCAAGAATCTGTGCAAATTGAAAAAGAGTTTGAACAAAAGATGATTATCTAACCTTATTTGAAAAAGAACTGAGAAATGAAACGAATTACACACCTTGTGTAATGACACAGGAAGAATTGATAATCGTACAATATTGTGAACTAAGAAATGCGACTAATCGTGCTATACAATGAACAACAAAAGGAGACATAACATATGCAATTATTCACAGAACAAGGAAATGAGATTAGTCGTGTAACATTATGAAATCTTAGAGGAGTTCAATCATAGCACATTTGGAAAAGATATGAGATCAAATTTCACAGGGTATGAACATAAATATGTTTTAAAAAGAATGGATTAAGAACCATGCGCTGGACCTATTCCTTGAAAATTTAGAACTAATACCCATCATCTAATAGCATTTGCAACAGAATAGAGAAATGAGGCCGATCAAACTTGCATTACGAGTAAGGAAGAAGTTGCGATCGTTCGATATTGAGAGCCAAGAAATTGACTAACTGTTTTATGTTATGAATCGCAAAAGGAGAACACATGATATAATATTAGGGAGATGATTTAGAAACTAGAAAGGTGATCTAATCGACATGCATGTTGAAAAGGTGAGAATATCTAATAACGGATGATAAGCCCAAAATACGTGACTTAGTTGGACTAGATTGAGAACCATGTGTGAGACCTGTGCACAAAATATTTAGATCACATGAATGATCTAATCGCATTCGAAAGAGAACGGAGGCAACTATATTAGCTTAATAACTAAGGAAGAAGTGTAATCGTAATATATTGAGAACTAAGAAAGTCGACTAATCATAATATATTGTGAGTCACAATAGGAGATACAGTCAAACAAGGTTGAGAACTAGTAAAGGTGAGTAGTCGTACTAGATTTAAAAAGAACCAAGACCAGGTCGTATTCATTAAAGATTTATAATTAAGAGATTATCTAATCGTATAAGAAAAAGAACTGAGAAATGAGGCCTATTTATTATGCCTGCACAATGATTAAGTAAGAAATCGTAATACTACGATATTGAGACGAAAGAAAGGGTATGATCGTACGATATTATGACACAGTAAAGGAGATCTAATCGTACAGGATTAAGAACTAACAAAGTAGATCGAGTCATATCAGTTTAGGAAATAGAACTGGAGTTCTTACAAAAGTAAATCTCGTAACTCAAGATAAGAACTTAAAATGAGATTTGATTTGGCCAAATTAAGAACCATGAGTGATAACTATGCATAAAAGAATAAGAACTAAAATATAATATGATGGTTTTGAAGAAATAAGTGAGAAATGAGGCCAATTATACGTGCTTAATCACAGTGGAAGGAGTTGTACTCGTCAGATATTGAGAACTAAGAAAGGGGACAAATCGTACAAGATTAAATACTAATCAAACTGGGATCAAGTCGCATAAGATTGAGAAACAAGAAAGGATTTCTCAGAAAAGTACATGTAGAAACGTAATAAGTTCCAACAACTCATGGTAATAACAAAGTAAATTGTGATTTAATTATGCTAGATTAGGAACCAAGAATCAGTGCAAATTGAAAAAGAGTTTGAACAAAACATGTTTATCTAACCTTATTTGAAAAAGAACTGAGAAATGAAACGAATTACACACCTTGTGTAATGACACAGGAAGAATTGATAATCGTACAATATTGAGAACTAAGAAATGCGACTAATCGTGCTATACAATGAACAACAAAAGGAGACATAACATATGCAATTGACAGAACAAAGAAAGGAGATTAGTCGGGTAAGATTATGAAATATGAGAGGAGTTCAAATCATAGCACATTTGGAAAAGATATGAGATCAAATTTCACGGGGTATGAACATAAATATGTTTTAAAAAGAATGGATTAAGAACCATGCGCTGGACCTATTCGTTGAAAATTTAGATCTAATACATCATCTAATAGCATTTGCAACAGAATAGAGAAATGAGGCCGATCAAACTTGCATTACGAGTAAGGAAGAAGTTGCGATCGTTCGATATTGAGAGCCAAGAAATTGACTAACTGTTCTATGTTATGAATCGCAAAAGAAGAACACATGATAAAATATTAGGGAAATAATTAAGAAACTAGAAAAGTGATCTAATCGACATACATGTTGAAAAGATAAGAATATCTAATAACGGATGATAAGCCCCTAATAAGTGACTTAGTTAGACTAGATCGAGAACCATGCGTGGGACCTGTGCACAAAAGATTTAGATCAAATGAATGATCTAATCGCATTCGAAAGAGAACGGAGGCAACTATATTAGCTTAATAACTAAGGAAGAAGTGTAATCGTAATATATTGAGAACAAAGAAAGTCGACTAATCATAATATATTGTGAGTCACAATAGGAGATACAGTCAAACAAGGTTGAGAACTAGTAAAGGTGAGTTATAGTCATACTAGATTTAAAAAGAACCAAGAGCGGGTCGTATTCATTAAAGATTTATAATTAAGAGATTATCTAATTGTATAAGAAAAAGAACTGAGAAATGAGGCCTATTTATTATGCCTGCACAATCATTAAGGAAGAAATCGTAATACTACGATATTGAGTAGAAAGAAAGGGTCTCATCGTACGATATTACGACACAGTAAAGGTGATCTAATATAGTACGATTAGAGAATAGGCTAAACTACAAATTCTCTCCTCCTTCTCTCTAGACTTCCTCTCACTAAAACACTGCACCTATTCTTCTCCTTTTGCCACTTGGCCATGGCCGAACCAGCTGCCCTTCAGCCACATCTTGAAGGGCAACCAATATAGAGAAGCTCTTTCGGGTGGACAAATCCTAAGCCTTGACGCACCAAATCCAGACCTCGCCTTGAAATCTTCCACTGCACAAAGGGGAACCAGCGATTTTCTTCTCCCAAGATGAAGTTCAACACCTTGTACCCAATTCTCCTCTGCACCATTTCGTTACACATTGGTGGGTAACTTTCCAAGAGGCAAGCCGAACATGGAAACTCTTCGTAAAAGCTTTCACACCATTGGATTCAAAGGTCAGTTCACCATAGGATATCTTGATTACAAGCACATATTGATGAGGTTTTCATTGGAGGAGGACTTCCTACGATGTTGGCTCAAAAACACCTGGTTTGTTAATGGCTACTACATGAGGGTTCTTAAGTGGCATTATTCACCACTGATGAAGAACCGTCCATAGCCCCTATATGGATTACTTTTGAAGGACTTCCAGCAGTCTTCTTCAACAAACACGCCGTATTTAGCCTTGCTCAAGCGGTTGGAACACCCCTTAAACTCGACTTAGCCACTGCAAATTTCACCAGGCCAAGTGTTGCTAAATATGTGTGGAAGTAAACCCCTATCTGACCTTCCTTCTCCGGCTGCTCCATTAGGATTAAGGTTGGCAAACGGCCTCCCTACGATGCAGTCCCATCAAACGGAAAATTATGGTCTTAGGTCTTGGTAAATCAAGTACGACTACTCACCTTTACTACCCTCTCGAACACCTCTAGATGATCTCTTTATTTGATCAGGGCAAGCTCCATTCTGGCTCAGAATCTTGCATCAGATGTTCCAGCATGTGAATGAAAGTGAACAAGCTTAAGAGCTGCCAATTCGAAACTTCCACCAGGATTAAGGCAGGACACGACCTCCCTGCCATCCCCCTCTGACGGGATTCCTACCTTTTCAATCAATGGCTGGAAGATAGTGCGCCGTAAGCAACCTTTGTGAATGGGACAACCCGTGTAATTAAATGGGAGGGAGTTAGGATGCCCCCTGTCTCTTATGTACTCCTTAGTTGTTGCACCAGCTGTCTCTTATACACATCCAGATGTGTATAAGAGACGGATTCAAACCAGCTGATGGATAAGGCCAAAGCATCTTTTCCAAATGTGCTATGATTCAAATTTTGAAAAGGAGCACATTGTGGAAGGTCAGCCCTTGAACCCCTTGGAGAGTGGGGCCAATTCGAATTTTGTGGAACCACCAACATCCTTGGCTGCACAATCAAGGGATACTGAAAATCAGCCAACACCCCTTCATATTCGAATTTCAAACAATCCCTTCATGGATGATTCACTCATCTCTCATGGTAAAATAATAGAGGAATTACCATGTTACTATTCAGACACTGACTCCCCCCATGCAAGCCATGCAAACAACAAGGATCTTCAGCTGATCACCCCCACCTCACACACAATTGGTAAGCCCTCATCCAAAAAGAAAAGACGCAAAAGAACCTACACTATGCCAAGGCCAATGCGCACCAAGTTGGCCAAAGCAAATTCCTGCCCCTCCCACAATGTTAAATGGATCGCATTTTAGTTTGGAACATTCGGGGGATAGCTAATAAACCCTCACTTCGTAGCTTAAAGTTTATCATTCCATTTAAACAACATCAAATAAAACTCATTGCTCTAATGGAGCCAATGGTTGACAAAGCTAGAATCCTAATGTTTTCTAATAAGCCAAATTTTGATAGCTGTGAGTGCAACTCAAATGGCAAAATTTGGCTTTTTTGGAACCGAGAGCTAGGTCTCGTCCCCACATTTAGCTCGGATCAGCTCTTCCATGTTTCCATTCCTTCCTCTTCTCAGCAAAGTGCCATGGAAGCCTCCTTTGTTTACGCAAAATGCACAACAGCGGAACGAAGAGCTCTTTGGGAGGAACTTCGAGCTGTCCAACATCAAACTCCATGGCTGGTGGGTGGCGACTTCAATGCCATATCTAGTTCTGATGAGTACAAAGGAACTTCCCCATTGCACCTTGATGCCATGAATGACTTCAATGATTGCCTACATGCATGTGGCTTGGTGGACTTACCTTTTCAAGGCTGTGGGATTCACTTGGGCATTGGAATAGAGTGAGTAAGCTATTAAATACTTGGCTGGACAGATGATCATTGAGAATTGCGACAATGGTTTGCAGCTCCTCCATAGAGTATCTCTCGTCCAAAGAGGAAATATTCCAACCATTAGAACCCCAAACATTGTGCTCAAAGCTGCCAATGAGAACACCTCAGCTGTCTCTTGTGGGAAAGAGGTCCGTGTGTATAAGAGACAGCCTTTAGAGGCGCCATCCACATAGGCAACAATTGGCACTGCAATGTAATGGCTCCTCTATCTCCATTTTTGTTTGACCTTTGTTCTTACTATTGTAATCTAACTGACCAAGGGATTTGTGCACGGTATTTGGCAATGTCTTTGACAAGGTTAAAGAAGCCGAACAAGAGGTCAAAATCAAGGAAGAAGAACTTTTGGCACACCAGAGCCAAAGTAACCAAATTGCCTTAGCTCATGCCCAGGCGATCCATATGAGGTGCCTGGCAGAAGAGGAAGCCTTTTGGCAGCAAAAGCGGGGATGAAATGGCTGAAAGAGGGTGACAAAAACTCCAAATTCTTCCACTCCACCCTCCTATGCTAAACGACAAAGATTGCGTATCTCCAAGATCAAAATTGATGGGGAATGGACTGAAAATTTGCAGCTCATTGAACGTGCAGGGGTTAACTTCTTTCAGGAGCTCTTGACCTCTAACAACACGGCTGGAATTGACCCATCTTTCACCGAGTACCTCCCATGCACGGTTTCTGAGGAGGACAACCGGGGTTTATTAAAGGAATTGTCAGAAGGGGAGCTAAGGGAGGCCGTGTTCACCCTTAATCCTAATGGAGCAGCCGGAATTGATGGCTATAATGGGGTTTTCTTCACTACCTGCTGGGACATTATTCACCATGATCTTTTCCTTGCGGTGAGAGATTTTCTTAAAGGTGCTAAGCTGCCACGAATGTTTACTAGTACTCTTATTGCTCTTATCCCAAAAATAGCCAATCCGAATTCTTTTAGTTACTTCCGGCCCATAAGCTTGTGCACTCTCTTCAACAAAATCTGCACCAAGATATTGGCCAACCGACTTTCCCTCATTCTACCAAACATATTTCGAAAGTCATCCATGAAAATGGTAATCTGTACTCATCAATGGAGATGTGTATATTCTTTATACACATCTAGAGGGGTGTATCAAGGAGATCCCTTGAATAAAAGGGGTGATGCATATATCCATCTTGGTGAGATTTTGTTGAAGAGAGTGCACAAGCTCGAATGTGCTCCTTTTCAAATTTGAACCAAGTGCTGGTAACTTTGCTTATACACATCTTTGCTTAATTGAATCCGTATAAGAGACATTTGGATTGGCCTTATCAGCAAGTTGTTGGTGCTTATCGTAAACACATCTAGATGTGTATAAGAGACAGACTAACATGGTAGCTCTTTTTGGATGAGGGACAACCTCAATGTGTTAAACCTTCTAAACTTCCACCAAAGTTTAATACTTGTTGTTTGTATCGTATGTTCACATCTTCTCTTAAGCGGTCCAAATCTATAAGAGACAGATTCTTATTTGTAGCTTCCCGGATTCATGGATGGCAGACGAGGTTCCTCTCTCCAGGAGGACGGTTAATTCTAATCAAGCATGTTCTGAGCAGCATTCCCATCTGTATATTATCTAGATTCTATTCCCCAAGATCAGTAATTAAAGAGTTGGAGCGGCAATTTGCAAACTTCTTCTGGGGCAGCTCAAACGAGGTGCTAAAACGACATTGGATCGCATGGGGTAAAGTATGCCAGCCAACCTATTCCAATGGTCTTGGGATTCTATCACTAGAAGATGTGGTACGAGACTTTAGTATCAAACTTTGGTGGAAGTTTCGAAGGGGCAGCTCTTTGTGGTGTTCCTTTCTTCAAGGCCGCTACCTTAAGGGTCAACACCCTACCTTGAATGCTGAATACCAGGAATTGGCACTACTTATCCAAGGGGTTCAATGCGAGTTCGTGATCAGGCTTGGCCACCAAGCCTGGAGTTGTTGAATGATAAACTGTCATTCGAAGTGAGGGTCTTGCTGTGTTCTGAGTTCGACCCATGGACCAAATACGGACCTCTTTCCCACAAGGTAGAACAGGTGTATGATGGGCAGCTCAAGGTTTCCATGTTTGGGGTTCTAATGGTTGGAATATTTCCTCTTTGGACGAGAGATACTCTATGGAGGAGCTGCAAACCATTGTCGCAATTCTCAATGAAAGATCGATCTTCATGACTGATGAACCAGACCGGATTGTTTGGACCCCTACATCTACTGGCTCCTTTTCACTCTCAACGACATATGCCACAACGGTGCGGACTTTTTCTAGACAAATGATTTGGGATGGGAGACTCCAACTGAAGATGAAGAGACCTTCTCCATTTTCATGTGGAAATTGCTGAATAGGAGGCTGCCACTAGATGATATTTTGATTACAATCGGCTTTTCCTTAGCCTCCAAGTGCTACTACTGTTGTCATGGAGAGTCCTTGGATCATCTTTTTGTGGGCTGCGCTATCTCACGCCAAGTTTGGTACTTTTTCAAAACTTGGCTAGAGGTGATGATCGCACCTTCAACGACCATCTTAGACAAGCTTAGCTCATGGTGGTGGGCTGCAGCACCCTCTTCCACAATTGGGCTAATCCACAAAATCCTCCCTTGTATAATATGTTGGTTCTTATGGAAAGCTAGGAACATGGCTGTGTTTGATGGGAAAATAAGTAGTGCTGCACGCATCATTGCCAACATCAACTCATATTTAGTGAATATTTCCTCAATCCACCCCTTCACAAGAGAAAGCACCTGATGAATTGCTTCTCTCACGGGACATTTGCTTTCAACTCTTACAAACAAAACCTAAGAGAATCTTGGCGGTCAAATGGGAATGCCCTCCTCCAGGATGCTTCAAATTAAATGTGGATGGCGCCTCTAAAGGTAATCCGGGAATGGCAGCAGGTGGTGGCGTCATAAGGGATCACAAGGGCCATTGTATACGGGCATTTTCAAATGGTTATTTTCAGCAAACCAGCTTGCAAGCAGAGGTAATGGCACTTGAAGAGGGGCTCAAGCTCTGTGACAGGTTGCGGGTTCACCCATTGGAGGTTGAGATTGATTCACTCATCCTTGTCAACACTTTGAATGGTTCGTCGTCACCAATTTGGAGTATTGATGACCAACTCCGTGTCATACAAGGCCTTTGTGTTGGAAAGCAGATTTCATTTAAACATATTTTTAGAGAGTCTAATCAAGTTGCTGATAAAATAGAGCTAATGAGGGTATTGCAAATTCAATGTATGTTGAGTACGAGCACAACACCATTCCTTGCTCTATAAAAGGTCTAGTTTGGCTAGATGCTAGGGGCTGCCCTAACCTTCGATATTGATAATAACTCATAAAATAAATAAAAGTTCTGCCCACTTTTTGGGAGTTTGATTAAAAAAAAAAAAAAAAAAGGTGATCTAATGTGGGATTAAGAACTAACAAAGTAGATCGAGTCATATAAGATTAACAAAATAGAACAGGAGTTCTTACATAAGTAAATCTCGTAACTCAAGATAAGAACTTAAAATGAGATTTGATTTGGCAAAATTAAGAACTATGAGTGATAGCTATGCATAAAAGCATAAGAACTAAAATATAATATGATGGTTTTGAAGAAATAAGTGAGAAGTGAGGACAAGTATACGTGTTTAATCGCAGTGGAAGGAGTTGTACTCGTACGATATTGAGAACTAAGAATGGGGACAAATCGTACAAGATTAAATACATTAACTTGGATCAAGTCGTATAAGATTAAGAAACAAGAAAGGAGTTCTCAGCAAAGTACATGTAGAAACGTAATAAGTTCCAACAACTCATGATAATAACAAATTAAAATGTGATTTGTTCAATTATGCTAGATTAGGAACCAAGAATCAGTGCAAATTGAAAAAGAGTTTGAACAAAAGATGATTATCTAACCTTATTTGAAAAAGAGCTGAGAAATGAAACGAATTACACACCTTGTGTAATGACACAGGAAGAATTGATAGTCGTACAATAGTGAGAACTAAGAAATGTGACTAATCGTGCCATTCAATGAACAACAAAAGGAGACATAACATATGCAATTGACATAACAAAGAAAGGAGATTAGTCATGTAAGATTATGCAATATGAGAGGAGTTCCAATCATATCTCATTTGGAAAAGATATGAGATCAAATTTCACAGGGTATGAACATAAATATGCTTTAATAAGAATGGATTAAGAACCATGCGCTGGACCTATTCCTTGAAGATTTAGAACTAATACATCATCTAATAGCATTTGCAAAATAATAGATAAATGAGGCCGATCAAACTTGCTTTACGAGTAAGGAAGAAGTTGCGATCGTTTGATATTGAGAGCCCAAAATATGTACTAACTGTTCTATGTTATAAATCGCAAAAGGAGAACACATGATAAAATATTAGGGAGATTATTAAAAAACTAGAAAGGTGATCTAATCGACATACATGTTGAAAAGATAAGAATATCTAATAACGGATGATAAGCCCCTAATACGTGACTTTGTGAGACTAGATTGAGAACCATGTGTGGGTCCTGTGCACAATAGATTTAGGTCAAATGAATGATCTAATGGCATTCGAAAGAGAACGGAGACAACTATATTAGCTTAATAACTAAGGAAGAAGTGTAATCGTAAGATACTGAGAACTAAGAAAGTCGATTAATCGTAACATATTGTGAGTCGCAAAAGGAGACACAATCAAACAAGGTTGAGATCTAATAAAGGAAAAGTAGTCGTACTATATTTAAAAAGAACCAAGAGCGGGTCGTATTCATATAAGATTTATAATTAAGAGATTATCTAATCATATAAGAAGAAGAACTGAGAAATGAGGCCTATTAATTCTAGATATGCCTGCACAATGATTAAGGAAGAAATCATAATAATACGATATTGAGAAGAAAGAAAGGGTCTAATCGTACCATAATATGACATAGTAAAGGAGATATAATCATACAGGATTAAGAACTAACAAAGTAGATCGAGTCATATCAGATTAAGAAATAGAATAGGAGTTCTTACAAAAGTAAATCTCGTAACTCATGATAAGAACTTAAAATACGATTTGATTTGGCCAAATTAAGAACCCCGAGTGATAACTATGCTTAAAAGAATAAGAACTAAAATATAATATGAAGGGTTTGAAGAAATAAGTGAGAAATGAGGCCAAGTATACGTGCTTAATTACAGTGGAAGGAGTTGTACTCGTATTATATTGAGAACTTAGAAAGGGGACAAATCGTACAAGATTAAATACTAATAACTTGGATCAAGTCGCATAAGATTAAGAAACAAGAAAGGAGTTCTCAGAAAAGTACATGTAGAAACGTAATAAGTTCCAACAACTCATGAGTAACAACGAAGTAAAATGTGATTTAATTATGCTAGATTAGGAACCAAGAATCAGTGCAAATTGTAAAGAGTTTGAACAAAAGATGATTATCTAACCTTATTTGAAAAAGAGCTGAGAAATGAAACGAATTACACACCTTGTGTAATGACACAGGAAGAATTGATAGTCGTACAATAGTGAGAACTAAGAAATGCGACTAATCGTGTCATTCAATGGACAACAAAAGGAGACATAACATATGCAATTGACAGAACAAAGAAAGGAGATTAGTCATGTAAGATTATGCAATATGAGAGGAGTTCCAATCATATCTCATTTGGAAAAGATATGAGATCAAATTTCACAGGGTATGCACATAAATATGCTTTAATAAGAATGGATTAAGAACCATGCGCTGGACCTATTCCTTGAAGATTTAGAACTAATACATCATCTAATAGCATTTGCAAAATAATAGAGAAATGAGGCCGATCAAACTTGCTTTATGAGCAAGGAAGAAGTTGATGTACGAATGTGGCGATCGTTCGATATTGAGAGCCAAAATATGTACTAACTGTTCTATGTTATGAATGGCAAAAGGAGAACACATGATAAAATATTAGGGAGATTATTAAGAAACTAGAAAGGTGATCTAATCGACATACATGTTGAAAAGATAAGAATATCTAATAACGGATGATAAGCCCCTAATACGTGACTTAGTTAGACTAGATTGAGAACCATGTGTGAGTCCTGTGCACAATAGATTTAGGTCAAATGAATGATCTAATGGCATTCGAAAGAGAACGGAGGCAACTATATTAGCTTAATAACTAATGAAGAAGTGTAATCGTAAGATATTGAGAACTAAGAAAGTCGACTAATCGTAATATATTGTGAGTCACAGAAGGAGATACAGTCAAACAAGGTTGATAACTAGTAAAGGAGAAGTAGTCGTACTGGATTTAAAAAGAATCAAGAGCGTGTCTTATTCATTAAAGATTTATAATTAAGAGATTATGTAATCGTATAAGAAAAAGATTCTTACTAAGAAATAAGGCCTATTAATTATGCCTGCACAATGATTAAGGAAGAAATCATAATAATACGATATTGAGAAGAAAGAAAGGGTCTAATCGTACCATAATATGACATAGTAAAGGAGATCTAATCATACAAGATTAAGAACTAACAAAGTAGATCGAGTCATATCAGAATAAGAAATAGAATAGGAGTTCTTACAAAAGTAAATCTCGTAACTCATGATAAGAACTTAAAATACGATTTTATTTGGCCAAATTAAGAACCACGAGTGATAACTATGCATAAAAGAATAAGAACTAAAATATAATATGAAGGGTTTGAAGAAATAAGTGAGAAATGAGGCCAAGTATACGTGCTTAATTACAGTGGAAGGAGTTGTACTCGTATTATATTGAGAACTTAGAAAGGGGACAAATCGTACAAGATTAAATACTAATAACTGGGATCAAGTCGTATAAGATTAAGAAACAAGAAAGGAGTTCTCAGAAAAGTACATGTAGAAACGTTATCCGTAATAAGTTCCAACAACTCATGATAACAACAAAGTAAAATGTGATTTAATTATGCTAGATTAGGAACCAAGAATCAGTGCAAATTGAAAAAGAGTTTGAACAAAAGATGATTATCTAACCTTATTTGAAAAAGAGCTGAGAAATGAAACGAATTACACACCTTGTGTAATGACACAGGAAGAATTGATAGTCGTACAATAGTGATAACTAAGAAATGGGACTAATCGTGCCATTCAATGACAACAAAAGGAGACATAACATATGCAATTGACAGAACAAAGAAAGGAGATTAGTCATGTAAGATTATGCAATATGAAAGGAGTTCCAATCATATCTCATTTGGAAAAGATATGAGATCAAATTTCACAAGGTATGAACATAAATATGCTTTAATAAGAATGGATTAAGAACCATGCGCTGGACCTATTCCTTGAAGATTTAGAACTAATACATCATCTAATAGCATTTGCAAAATAATAGAGAAATGAGGCCGATCAAATAGTTCTTTCTTGCTTTACGAGCAAGGAAGAAGTTGCGATCGTTCGATATTGAGAGCCAAAATATGTACTAACTGTTCTATGTTATGAATGGCAAAAGGAGAACACATGATAAAATATTAGGGAGATTATTAAAAAACTAGAAAGGTGATCTAATCGACATACATGTTGAAAAGATAAGAATATCTAATAACGGATGATAAGCCCCTAATACGTGGCTTAGTTAGACTAGATTGAGAACCATGTGTGGGTCTTGTGCACAATAGATTTAGGTCAAATGAATGATCTAATGGCATTCGAAAGAGAACGGAGGCAACTATATTATCTTAATAACTAAGGAAGAAGTGTAATCGTAAGATATTGAGAACTAAGAAAGTCGACTAATCGTAATATATTGTGAGTCACAGAAGGAGATACAGTCAAACAAGGTTGATAACTAGTAAAGGAGAAGTAGTCGTACTGGATTTAAAAAGAATCAAGAGCGGGTCTTATTCATTAAAGATTTATAATTAAGGTCTCAATCTTGTATACTGATTATCTAATCGTATAAGAAAAAGAACTGAGAAATGAGGCCTATTAATTATGCCTGCACAATGATTAAGGAAGAAATCGTAAAAGTATGATATTGAGAAGAAAGAAAGGGTCTAATCGTACGATATTATGACACAGTAAAGGAGATCTAATCGTACAGGATTAAGAACTAACAAAGTAGATCGAGTCATATCAGTTTAGGAAATAGAACTGGAGTTCTTACAAAAGTAAATCTCGTAACTCAAGATAAGAACTTAAAATGAGATTTGTTTTGGCCAAATTAAGAACCATGAGTGATAACTATGCATAAAAGAATAAGAACTAAAATATAATATGATGGTTTTGAAGAAATAAGTGAGAAATGAGGACAATTATACGTGCTTAATCATAGTGGAAGGAGTTGTACTCGTCAGATATTGAGAACTAAGAAAGGGGACAAATCGTACAAGATTATATACTAATAACTGGGATCAAGTCGCATAAGATTGAGGAACAAGAAAGGATTCATCTCAGAAAAGTACATGTAGAAACG
Organism: Cinchona pubescens; assembly: GCA_025175665.1. Classification (NCBI taxonomy): domain Eukaryota; kingdom Viridiplantae; phylum Streptophyta; class Magnoliopsida; order Gentianales; family Rubiaceae; genus Cinchona; species Cinchona pubescens. The sequence continues at coordinate 5,262,446 of JANKKI010000232.1, forward strand.
TAATAAGTTCCAACAACTCATGGTAATAACAAAGTAAAATGTGATTTAATTATGCTAGATTAGGAACCAAGAATCAGTGCAAATTGAAAAAGAGTTTGAACAAAACATGTTTATCCAACCTTAAAAGAACTGAGAAATGAAACGAATTACACACCTTGTGTAATGACACAGGAAGAATTGATAATCGTACAATATTGAGAACTAAGAAATGCGACTAATCGTGCTATACAATGAACAACAAAAGGAAACATAACATATGCAATTGATAGAACAAAGAAAGGAGATTAGTCGTGTAAGATTATGAAATATGTGAGGAGTTCCAATCATAGCTCATTCGGAAAAGATATGAGATCAAATTTCACAAGGTATGAACATAAATATGTTCTAATAAGAATGGATTAAGAACCATGCGCTGGACCTATTCCTTGAAGATTTAGAACTAATACATCATCTAATAGCATTTGCAAAATAATAGAATGTTTTAAATGAGGCCGATCAAACTTGCTTTACGAGCAAGGAAGAAGTTGCGATCGTTTGATATTGAGAGTCAAAATATGTACTAATCATCTTTGTGTTATGAATGGCAAAAGGAGAACACATGATAAAATATTAGGGAGATTATTAAAAAACTAGAAAGGTGATCTAATCGACATACATGTTGAAAAGAAAAGAATATCTAATAACGGATGATAAGCCCCTAATACGTGACTTAGTGAGACTAGATTGAGAACCATGTGTGGGGACTAAATCAACAGATTTAGGTCAAATGAATGATCTAATCGCATTCGGAAGAAAATGGAGGCAACTATATTAGCTTAATAACTAAGGAAGAAGTGTAATCGTAAGATATTTAGAACTAAGAAAGTCGACTAATCGTAACATATTGTGAGTCGCAAAAGGAGATACAATCAAACAAGGTTGAGAACTAATAAAGGAGAAGTAGTCGTACTAGATTTAAAAAGAACCAAGAGCAGGTCGTATTCATAAGTAACATAGATTCAAGATTTATAATTAAGAGATTATCTAATCGTATAAGAAAAAGAACTGAGAAATGAGGCCTATTAATTATGCCTGCACAAAGATTAAGGAAGAAATCGTAATAATACGATATTAAGAAGAAAGAAAGTGTCTAATCGTACCATAATATGACATAGCAAAGGAGATCTAATCATGCAGGATTAAGAACTAACAAAGTAGATCGAGTCATATCATATTAAGAAATAGAACAGGAGTTCTTACAAAAGTAAATCTCGTAACTCATGATAATAACTTAAAATACGATTTGATTTGGCCAAATTAAGAACCACGAGTGATAACTATGCATAAAAGAATAAGAACTAAAATATAATGTGATGGGTTTGAAGAAATAAGTGAGAAATGAGGCAAACTATACGTGCTTAATTACAGTGGAAGGAGTTGTACTCGTACGATATTGAGAACTAGAAAGGGGACAAATCGTACAAGATTAAATACTAATAACTGGGATCAAGTCGTATAAGATTAAGAAACAAGAAAGGAGTTCTCAGCAAAGTACATGTACAAACGTAATAAGTTCCAACAACTCATGATAACAACGTAAAATGTGATTTAATTATGCTATATTAAGAAACAAGAATCAGTTCAAATTGAAAAAGAGTTTGAACAAAAGATGATTATCTAACCTTATTTGAAAAAGAAATGAAAAATGAAACGAATTACACACCTTGTGTAATAACACATGAAGAATTGATAATCGTACAATATCGAGAACTAAGAAATGCGACTACTCGTGCTATACAATGAACAACAAAATGAAACATAACATAGGCAATTCACAGAACAAAGAAAGGAGATTAGTCGTCTAAAATTATGAAATATGAGAGAAGTTCAAATCATAGCACATTTGGCAAAGATATGAGATCAAATTTCACAAGGTAAGAACATAAATATGTTTTAATAAGAATGGATTAAGAACCATGCGCTGGACCTATTCCTTGAAGATTTAGAACAAATACATCATCTAATACTGGTTCAGTAAACAGGATTTGCAAAAGAATAGGGAAATGAGGCCGATAAAACATGCTTTACGAGTAAGGAAGAAGTTGCGATCGTTCGATATTGAGAGCCAAGAAATTGACTAACTGTTCTATGTTATGAATCGCAAAAGGAGAACACATGATAAAATATTAGGGAGATGATTAAGAAACTAGAAAGGTGATCTAATCGACATACATGTTGAAAAGATAAGAATGTCTAATAACAGATGATAAGCCCCCAATACGTGACTTAGTTAGACAAGATTGAGAACCATGCGTGCAACCTGTGCACAAAAGATTTAGATCAAATGAATCATCTAATCGCATTCGAAAGAGAACGGAGGCAACTATATTAGCTTAATAACTAAGGAAGAAATGTAATCGTAAGATATTGAGAACTAAGAAAGTCGACTAACAATGCATAAAAGAATAAGAACTAAAATATAACATTATGGTTTTGAAGAAATAAGTGAGAAATGAGGCCAAATATACGTGCTTAATCAGTTACAGTGGAAGGAGTTGTACTCGTACGATATTGAGAACTAAGAGAGGGGACAAATCGTACAAGATTAAATACTAATGTGAAACCCAGTATTTTAATAGCCTTGTTCTTTGATTTTAACTGGTTTAAAATATTTTTCATATTATTTTTAGTCATAAAGTACTTCAACTTATTCGTTCTTCAATTCGGCAAATTTTTCGATTTACGCGATTTCGATTTGTCCCCGGTCAAAAATTAGACAAGTTATAATTAGTCATTGTGGTGTGTGAGTGTTGTTTGATGACTGATTTATAATGTTAATTTAGTAGCAAAAATTAGTTTTTGGGTCAAATAGTCAACTTGGAGACTATTTGGTCAATGGGGTACTATTTGGTCAACCTTGGAATTTCTTTTTAAGTCTTCTTCTTGTTGTATAAGAGACAGGTCCTACCAGTAATGTGGCCGAACTCCTCTCCTCCATTAGATCACCTTACCAGTTTCTTGGTTTTCAAGTAGGAATCACTTGCCATGAAGGTAAGATTTTATGTATTTTAGCATTTATGGCTTATGGGCTTTATGATTTAAGCTTTAATTTCAAGTTTTGTAGGATTCTTAGGGCTGAAAATAAACCCTCTTTGCAGCCTTATATATGTTGATTTATGTATGTTATGGGTTGTTCTTAGTGTTTTGGAGGTTGGGAAGTGATTGGGGTTGATTTTTAACAACTTTCCATGGTTAGATTACAAATTTTAAGATTATGAGTTAGGGTTTTGTCTTCCATATGTGGCCTAGAGTGTTATGCTATGAATGCTTATGTCTATGCACATAATGATGTTTTAAGAGTGTTTTAAGGTTAGTTTGGATAGGAATTGAGACTTGAAACCAAGTGGAATTGATTTCCATTCATTTTGTAAGTAAGCGGAAGTTTGGCGCAACTAGGATAATTTGGATAATTGGTTATGTTTAAAGGGTCTTTAATGATCTTTTGATGGTTTTAGGTGTTTTCCATTGTTGTGGAATGCTATTGATATGTCCCGGCTATTGCTCCGGTGAATCTTTCCATCATATGGATTTTATTGGTTGATTATGTCTGTTTTGAGTTGGGTTGTAACCAAGGTCCCTTGAATACCTTGGAAATGGATTTTGTTGGTTGGTTGATTATGTTGTTTTGAGTTGGGTTGTAACCAAGGTCCCTTGAATACCTTGGAATTGGATTTTATTGGCAGGGAGGATAGCCTAATTATAGCCTAGGAGAGGCGAAGTTTTTCGGTTTTTCTAGAAAACCGAGCTTATTATCTCCTAATCTAGCTGTAATACGAATTTGAGGGATTAACTAAGTGTTTTGACTGGGGTTTTAGCTTGTCGAAGTTGGTCAGAAATTGTGAAAAGGTCATTTTTGACCAAAGAGCTTTCGGTGTCGTTTTCTATCGTTTTGCGTCGTTTTCGCTTCCCTAGTCATTCTTTAACTTCTACATCTCTTCTAAGAGTCCTCTTATATCTGTTTTAGGTACCACTCCACCTACCGCCGGCGATCGACTCCTTCGACCTGTTACGTTCTGTGATCTTTGTGCAGTTTTTACTTTTATAGGTGGGTAACATAGACCCTCTTCCACTTGTATGTTGTTTAACGACTTTCGAAATATGTTTGGATGGATTTTAAAATGTGTATGATGTTTGGAACTGCACTTTTACCAAGTTTTGGAATTATTATATATGAAATCGGGACCAAGCTATTTTATGTTAATCAATTGATATATTTGCGAACTCTTTTGATATGAAAGCATTTTATGACTGTTTTGGCTCATAGGTGACCGAGGTATATAATTTTGGATGTATTTGGAAATGTTTGATTTGGGGTGCACCGGTTCTATAGAGACATGGGATAGAACCATGGTGACTTCTGTCAATCTTATAAAACCAAATATTTCATTTTACACAAAAATACGAATTACAAAGTTCCTTCTTAGTACAAAAGATGCTACAACGAAAATAAAGTTCATCAATACTATTACACAAGGTGTGTAATTGGATTTGTTCGCTATGCTTTAGCATACTATGTTTTGAAATGATTGGATCTTTTTGACTATGTTTTGGACATGCCTGACGTTTAAATGGCATGAGACATTTTAGAAACTGCTTCACAACTATGGTTTTCACAAATGTTATTATCTTTATGTTTTCTTTTTATCGCAATGCTTGGCCCCATTTGAAGAGCTTTTATGATATCCATTAGATGATGTATTAAGTTCTTTATACACATCTAGATGTGTATAAGAGACTCCGCCGTGTAAGCAGCTTTCAGATTCTCATACACTCCACATTAGGCTGACCAAAGCTCTGTTCTCCAGATCTATCAAACTTCTAGACTTTTCACAGGAGAGGGGTAGTGTATTAGATAAGTTTTGTATTGATGAACTTTATTTTCGTTGTAGCATCTTTTGTACTAAGAAGGAATTTTGTAATTCGTATTTTTGTGTAAAATGAAATATTTGGTTTTATAGTTGAGAAATGGCTTGTGATGGTTCTATTACATTACGGTTAAGTTTGTTGCTCTGTTCGTTTGTGCCTTGCGCTTTGGTCCGGTGTACCATTAGCGCGGCGTGTTACGGTCCCGTTTTTGGGGCGTGACAACTAATAACTGGGATCAAGTCGCATAAGATTAAGAAAAACATGAAAGGAGTTCTCAGCAAAGTACATGTAGAAATGTAATAAGTTCTAACAACTCATGATAACAACATAAAATGTGATTTAATTATGCTAGATTAAGAACCAAGAATCAGTTCAAATTGAAAAAGATTTTGAACAAAAGATGATTTTCAAACATTAGTTGGAAAAGAGCTGAGAATTGAAGCCAATTACACACCTTGTGTAATGACAAAGGAAGAAGTGATAATCGTACAATATTGAGAACTAAGAAAATGCGACTAACCGTACTATATAATGAACAACGAAAGAAGACAAAACATATGCAATTCACAAAACAAAGAAAGGAGATTAGTCGTGTAAGATTATGAAATATGTCATTTAGAGGAGTTCCAATCATAGCACATTTGGAAAAGACATGAGATCAAATTTCACATGATAAGAACATAAATATGTTTTAATAAGAAGGGATTAAGAACCATGCGCTGGACCTATTCTTTGACGATTTAGAACTAATGCATCATCTAATAGCATTTGCAAAACAATTGAGAAATGAGGCCGATCAAACTTGCTTTACGAGTAATGAAGAAGTTGCGATCGTTCGATATTGAAAGCCAAGAAATTGACTAACTGTTCTATGTTATGAATCGCAAAAGGAGAACACATGATAAAATATTAGGGTGACAATTAAGAAACTAGAAAGGTGATCTAATCGACATACATGTAGAAAAGATAAGAATATCTAATAACGGATGATAAGCCCCTAATACGTGACTTAGTTAGACTAGATTGAGAACCATGCGTGGGACCTGTGCACAAAAGATTTAGATCAAATGAATGATCTAATCGCATTCGAAAGAGAACGGAGGCAACTATATTAGCTTAATCAAAGTAAGGAAGAAGTGTAATCGCAAGATATTGAGATTAAGAAAGTCGACTAAGCGTAATATATTGTGAGTCGCAAAAGTAGATAAAATCAAACAAGGTTGAGAACTAATAAAGGACAAGTAGTCATACTAGATTTAAAAAGAACCAAGAGCGGGTCGTATTCATTAAAGATTTATAATTAAGGGATTATCTAATCGTATAAGAAAAAGAACTGAGAAATGAGGCCTATTAATTATGCCTGCACAATGATTAAGGAAGAAATCGTAAAAGTATGATATTGAGAAGAAAGAAAGGGTCTAATCGTACCATATTATGACACAGTAAAGGAGATCTAATCGTACAGGATTAAGAATTAACAAAGTAGATCGAGTCATACCAGATTAAGAAATAGAACAGCAGTTCTTGCAAAAGTAAATCCCGTAACTCAAGATAAGAACTCAAAATGCGATTTGATTTGGCCAAATTAAGAACCATGAGTGATAACTATGCATAAAAGAATAAGAACTAAAATATAATATGATGGTTTTGAAGAAATAAGTGAGAAATGAGGCCAAGTATACGTGCTTAATCACAGTGGAAGGAGTTGTACTCGTACGATTTTGAGAACTGTAGAAAGGGGTTAATCGTATTTATTAAATCCTAATAAATCTTATCAAGTCGCATAAGATTAAGAAACAAGAAAGGAGTTCTCAACAGAGTACATGTAGAAACATAATAAGTTCTAATAACTCATGATAACAACGTAAAATGTGATTTAATTATGCTAGATTAAGAACCAAGAATTAGTTCAAATTGAAAAAGTGTTTGAACAAAACATGATTATCTAACCTTATTTGAAAGAGAACTGAGAAAATGAAGCCAATTACACCTTGTATAATGGCAAAGGAAGAAGTGATAATCGTACAATATTGGGAACTAAGAAATGCGACTAATCGAGCTATACAGTGAACAGCATGAGGAGACATAACTTATGCAATTCACAGAACAAAGAAAGGAGATTAGTCATATGTTCTTCGTGTAAGATTATGAAATATGACAGGAGTTCCAATCATAGCACATTTCAAAAAAAGATTTGAGATCAAATTTCACAAGGTAGTTCAAAAATATGTTTTAATAAGAATGGTTTAAGAATCATGCGCTGGACTTATTCCTTGAAGATTAAGAACTAATACATCATCTAATAGCATTTGCAAAAGAATAGAGAAATGAGGCCGATCAAACTTGCTTTACGAGTAAGGAAGAAGTTGCGATCGTTCGATATTGAGAGCCAAGAAATTGACTAACTGTTCTATGTTATGAATCGCAAAAGGAGAGCACATGATAAAATATTAGGGAGATAATTAAGAAACTAGAAAGGTGATCTAATCGACATACATGTTGAAAAGAAAAGAATATCTAATAACGGATGATAAGCCCCTAATACGTGACTTAGTTAGACTAGATTGAGAACCATGTGTGGGACCTGTGCACAAAAGATTTAGATCAAATGAATGACCTAATCGCATTCGAAAGAGGTCTAACTGGGGCTACTATATTAGCTTTATAACTAAGGAAGAAGTGTACTCGTAAGATATTCAGAACTAAAAAAGTCGACTAATCGTAATATATTGTGAGTCGTAAAAGGAGATAGAATCAAACAAGGATGAGAACTAACTGTTCTATGTTATGAATCGCAAAAGGAGAACCCACATGATAAAATATTAGGGAGATAATTAGGAAACTAGAATGTTGATCTAATCGACATATATGTTGAAAAGATAAGAAAATCTAATAACGGATGATAAGCCTCTAATACGTGACTTAGTTAGACTAGATTGAGAACCATGTGTGGGACCTGTGCACAAAAGATTTAGATCAAATGAATCATCTAATCGCATTCGAAAGAGAACGGAGGCAAGTATATTAACTTAATAACTAAGGAAGAAGTGTAATCGTAAGAGATTGAGAACTAAGAAAGTCGACTAATCGTAATATATTGTGAGTCGCAAAAGGAGATACAACAATCAAACAAGGTTGAGAACCTTAGTTAATAAAGGAGAAGTAGTCGTACTAGATTTAAAAAGAACCAAGAACGGGTCGTTTTCATTAAAGATTTATAATTAAGAGATTATCTAATCGTATAAGAAAAAGAACTGAGAAATGAGGCCTGTTAATTATGCCTGCACAATGATTAAGGAAGAAATCGTAATAGTACGATATTGAGAAGAAAGAAAGGGTCTAATCGTACTATATTATAACACAGTAAAGGTGATCTAATCGTATAGGTTTAAGAACTAACAAAGTAGATCGAGTCATATCAGATTAAGAAATAGAACAGGAATTCCTACAAAAGTAAATCTCGTAACTCAAGATAAGAACTTAAAATACGATTTGATTTGGGCAACTTAAGAACCATGAGTGATAACAATGCATAAAAGAATAATAACTAAAATATAACATGATGGTTTGGAAGAAATATGTGAGAAATGAGGCCAAGTATACGTGCTTAATCACAGTGGAAGGAGTTTTACTCGTACGATATTGAGAACTAAGAAAGGGGTCAAATCGTACAAGATTAAATACTAATAACTGGGATTAAGTCGCATAAGATTAAGAAACATGAAAGGAGTTCTCTGTAAAGTACACGTAGAAACGTAATAAGTTCTAACAACTCATGCTAACAACGTAAAATGTGATTTAATTATGCTAGAATAAGAACCAAGAATCAGTTCAAATTGAAAAAGAGTTTGAACAAAAGATGTTTATCAAACCTTATTTGGAAAAGAACTGAGAATTGAAGCCAATTACACACCTTGTGTAGTGACAAAGGTAGAAGTGATAATCGTACAATATTGAGAACTAAGAAAATGCGAATAATTGAGCTATACAATGAACAACAAAAGGAGACATAACATATGCAATTGACAGAACAAAGAAAGGAGATTAGCCGTGTAAGATTCTAAAAACTCATGATAACAACGTAAAATGTGATTTAATTATGCTAGATTAAGAACCAAGAATCAGTTCAAATTGAAAAAGAGTTTCAACAAAAGATATGATTATCCAACCTTATTTGAAAAAAATTGAGAAATGAAGCCAATTACACACCTTGTGTAATGACAATGGAAGAAGTGATAATCGTTCAATATTGAGAACTAAGAAATTCGACTAATCGAGCTTTACAATGAACAACAAAAGGAGACATAGCATATGCAATTCAGAACAAAGAAAGGAGATTAGTCGTGTAAGATTATGAAATATGAGAGAAGTTCCAATCATCGCACATTTGGAAAAGATAGGAGATCAAATTTCACAAGGTAAGAACATAAATATGTTTTAACAAGAATGGATTAAGAACCATGCGCTGGACCTATTCCTTGAAGATTTAGAACTAATACATCATCTAATAGCATTTGCAAAATAACAGAGAAATGGGGCTGATCAAACTTGCTTTACAAGTAAGGGAGAAGTTGCGATCGTTCGATATTGAGAGCCAAGAAATTGACTAACTGTTCTATGTTATGAATCGCAAAAGAAGAACACATGATGAAATATTAGGACAAGAGGAGATAAGTAAGAAACTAGAAAGGTGATCTAATCGACATACATGTTGAAAAGATAAGAATATCTAATAACGAATGATAAGGCCCTAATACGTGACTTAGTTAGACTACATTGAGAACCATGTGTGGGACCTGTGCACAAAAGATTTCGATCAAATGAATGATCTAATCGCATTCGAAAGAGAACAGAGGCAACTATATTAGCTAAATAACTAAGGAAGAAGTGTAATCGTAAGATATTGAGAACTAAAAAAAGTCGACTAATCGTAATATATTGTGAGTCGCAATAGGAGACACAATCCAACAAGGTTGAGAACTAATAAAGGAGAAGTAGTCGAACCAGATTTAAAAAGAACTGAGAAATTATCTAATCGTATTCATTAAAGATTTATCATTAAGAGATTATCTAATCGTACAAGCAAAAGAACTGAGAAATGATGCCTGCACAGTGATTAAGGAAGAAATCGTAATAGTACGATATTGAGAAGAAAGAAAGGGTCTAATCGTATACTATATTATGACACAGTAAAGGATATCTAATCGTACAGGATTAAGACCTAACAAGGTAGATCGAGTCATATCAGATTAAGAAATAGAACAGGAGTTCTTATAAAAATAAATCTCATAACTCAAGATAAGAACTTAAAATGTGATTTGATTTGGCCAAATTAAGAACCATGAGTGATAACTCTGCATAAATGAATAAGAACTAAAATATAATATGATTGTTTTGAACTAATAAGTGAGAAATGAGGCCAACTATATGTGCTTAATCACAGTGGAAGGATTTGTACTCGTACGATATTGAGAACTATAACTAGCATCAAGTCGCATAAGATTAAGAAACAGGAAATGAGTTCTCAACAAAGTACATCTAGAAACATAATAAGTTCTAATAACTCATGATAACAACGTAAAATGTGATTTAATTATTCTAGTTTAAGAACCAAGAATTAGTTCAACTTGAAAAAGAATTTGAACAAAATATGATTATCTGACCTTATTTGAAAAATCTCATTAGATGTGAACTGAGAAATGAAACCAATTACACCTTGTATAATCACAAATCTAGAAGTGTATAATCGTACAATATCATCTAGAACTATATAAAATTCGAATAATCGAGCTATACAATAAACAAAAATCATGTTTTTTACGATATTTTTGTGTTCTAGGTGAAAATTAGAGGATTTTTGCGAAAATTTACCTTTTTCTTCTCGTTCTTGGCAAAACCAATACAAATTGCACTACCAGATAATAGTCGAGCTGATTTATCGAGCCCCGTTCAGACATATCGAGCCCCAAAAAATGTCATAGTGGTTCAGGAAACGATATTGTAGACATCTATTTTTGACATGTATTTTTGCGATTGTCAAATTGAAGAAAATTTTCAATTTTTTTGGCTTTTCAAGGTAGTCCCAATTTGACAAAAAAAATTTGCAGTTTGTGGGTTGAATAATCAATTTTTAAAGGCATGGGCTGCATGGTCTTTTTGAACTTAAGTGTCGTTTTTCAATTACTAATTGCCAGTTCATATTACATTAAAGATCTCGATGAATTTGGATAACTTTCAGATACCATTTTAGGACAATTTTAAAAATTAGTTTTCGAGTAATATTTCAAACAAAAATCATGTTTTTTACGATATTTTTGTGTTATAGGTGAAAATTAGAGGATTTTTGCGAATTTACCTTTTTCTTCTCGTTCTTGGCAAAACCAATACAAAATGCACTACCAGATAATAGTCGAGCTGATTTATCGAGCCTCGTTCAGACATATCGAGCCCCAAAAAATGTCATAGTGGTTCAGGAAACGATATTGTAGACATCAAATTTTTGACATGTATTTTTGCGATTGTCAAATTGAAGTGCATTTTGTATCTGTCTCTTATACACATCTAGATGTGTATAAGAGACAGCTACACTTTCAAATTCCATTTTAGGACAATTTAAAAATTAGTTTTGAGTAATATTTTAAACAAAAATCATGTTTTTACGATATTTTTGTGTTCTAGGTGAAAATTAGAGCATTTTGCGAATTTACCTTTTCTTCTCGTTCTTGGCAAAACCAATACAAATTGCACTACCGATAACAATGAGCTGATTTATCGTGCCCTGCCTGACATATCGAGCCCAAAAAATGTCATAGTGGTCCAGGATACAATATTGTAGACATCAAATTTTTGACATGTATTTTTGCGATTGTCAAATTGAAGAAAATTTTAAATTTTTTTGGCTTTTCAAGGTAGTCCCAATTTGACAAAAAAAATTTGCAGTTTGTGGGTTTAATAATCAATTTTTAAAGGCATGGGCTGCATGGTCTTTTTGAACTTAAGTGTCATTTTTCAATTACTAATTGCCAGTTCATATTATTGAAGATCTCGATGAATTTGGATAACTTTCAGATTCCATTTTAGAACAATTTTAAAAATTAGTTTTCGAGTAATATTTTAAACAAAAATCATGTTTTTTACGATATTTTTGTGTTATAGGTGAAAATTAGAGGATTTTTGCGAATTTACCTTTTTCTTCTCGTTCTTGGCAAAACCAATACAAATTGCACTACCAGATAATAGTCGAGCTGATTTATCGAGCCCCGTTCAGACATATCGAGCCACAAGAAAATGTCATAGTGGTTCAGGAAACGATATTGTAGACATCAAATTTTTGACATGTATTTTTGCGATTGTCAAATTGAAAAAAATTTTCAATTTTTTTGGCTTTTCAAGGTATTCCCAATTTGACAAAAAAAATTTGCAGATAAAAAAGGTCGAATAATGAAAATTTTTAAAGGCATGGGCTGCATGGTCTTTTTGAACTAATATGTCGTTTTTCGATTACTAATTGCCAGTTCATATTATTGAAGATCTCGATGAATTTTGATTACTTTTTAAATTCCATTTTAGAACAATTTAAAAAAATAAACCATCGAGTAATATTTTAAATTTTCTGACAAATTTTTTCTGTCAAATTATTTACATATGTTTCAAAAATTTTTTTTTGGCTTTTCAAGGTAGTCCCAATTTGACAAAAAAAATTTGCAATTTGTGGGTTGAATAATCAATTTTTAAAGGCATGGGCTGCATGGTCTTTTTGAACTTAACTGTCGTTTTTCAATTACTAATTGCCAGTTCATATTATTGAAGATCTCGATGAATTTGGATAACTTTCAGATTCCATTTTAGGACAATTTAAAAAATTAGTTTTCGAGTAATATTTTAAACAAAAATCATGTTTTTTACGATATAAGAATTTAAAAAATAAAAAAATTCAATTCGTTTTTCAATTACTAATTGCCAGTTCATATTATTGAAGATCTCGATGAATTTGGATAACTTTCAGATTCCATTTTAGAACAATTTTAAAAATTAGTTTTCGAGTAATATTTTAAACAAAAATCATGTTTTTTACGATATTTTTGTGTTATAGGTGAAAATTAGAGGGTCAAATTTTTGCGAATTTACCTTTTTCTTCTCGTTCTTGGCAAAACCAATACAAATTGCACTACCAGATAATAGTCGAGCTGATTTATCGAGCCCGTTCAGACATATCGAGCCACAAAAAATGTCATAGTGGTCCAGGAAACGATATTGTAGACATCAAATTTTTGACATGTATTTTTGCGATTGTCAAATTGAAGAAAATTTTCAATTTTTTTGGCTTTTCAAGGTAGTCCCAATTTGACAAAAAAAATTTGCAGTTTGTGGGTCGAATAATCAATTTTTAAAGGCATGGGCTGCATGGTCTTTTTGAACTTAAGTGTCGTTTTTCGATTACTAATTGCCAGTTCATATTATTGAAGATCTCGATGAATTTTGATTACTTTTTAGATTCCATTTTAGAACAATTTAAAAAAATAGTTTTCGAGTAATATTTTAAACAAAAATCATGTTTTTTACGATATTTTTGTGTTCTAGGTGAAAATTAGAGCATTTTTGCGAATTTACCTTTTTCTTATTGTCTCGTTCTTGGCAAAACCAATACAAATTGCACTACCAGATAATAGTCGAGCTGATTTATCGAGCCCCGTTCAGACATATCGAGCCCCAAAAAATGTCATAGTGGTCCAGGAAACGATATTGTAGACATCAAATTTTTGACATGTATTTTTGCGATTGTCAAATTGAAGAAAATTTTCAATTTTTTTGGCTTTTCAAGGTAGTCCCAATTTGACAAAAAAAATTTGCAGTTTGTGGGTTGAATAATCAATTTTTAAAGGCATTTAAAAATGGTCTTTTTGAACTTAACTGTCGTTGGCTAATGTGTAATTGAAAACGACAGATGTGATCTCGATGAATTTGTATAACTTTCAGATTCCAATTTAGATGTGTATAAAAGATTAGTGGTGAGTAAAATTTGTATTGGTTCTGTCTCTTATACACATCTAGATGTGTATAAGAGACAGGTCTACAAATGGAATCCTGGACCACTTGATGTGTAAATGAGACGAGATGTTCAAAAAAATGCTCTGTCTCTTATAAAAGAATTTAATAATTTTCTTCAAAGGCCTTTAAAAAATCTTTTTGAACCTAAGTGTCATTTTTCAATTACTAATTGAGATTCATATTAAGAGAACATCTCGATGAATTTGGATAACTTTCAGATTCCATTTTAGAACAATTTTGCAAATTAGTTTTTGAGTAATATTTTAAACAAAAATCATGTTTTTTACGATATTTTTGTGTTATAGGTGAAAATTAGAGGATTTTTGCAAATTTACCTTTTTCTTCTCGTTCTTGGCAAAACCAATACAAATTGCACTACCAGATAATAGTCGAGCTGATTTTTTGAAAGTGGCTCGAGATCTTCAATAATATGAACTGGCAATTAGTAATTGAAAAACGACAGTTAAGTTCATCAAATTTTTGACATGTATTTTTGCGATTGTCAAATTGATGAAAATTTTCAAATTTGATTTTTCAACGACCCTCAATTTGCAAATTTTTGCGTTGTGGGTCGAATAATCAATTTTTAAAGGCAAGAGACAGACAGGTAAATTCGAAAAAATGTATTGGTTTTTCACCTAGAACGAGAAGAAAAAGGTAAATCATAAAAATCGAGATTTTCACCTAGAACACATGATTACTTCGAAAATTAATTTTTTAACAATGTTAAAAAATAGTTTTCGAGTAATATTTTAAACAAAAATCATGTTTTTTACGATATTTTTGTGTTCTAGGTGAAAATTAGAGCATTTTTGCGAATTTACCTTTTCTTCTCGTTCTTGGCAAAACCAATACAAATTGCACTACCAGATAATAGTCGAGCTGATTTATCGAGCCCCGTATAGACATATCGAGCCAAGGAATGAAAATTTGATATTCAAAAATTTATACAAAAAGATCATTTGTGGGTTGAATAATCAATTTTTAAAGGCATGGGCTGCATGGTCTTTTTGAACTTAACTGTCGTTTTTCAATTACTAATTGCCAGTTCATATTATTGAAGATCTCGATGAATTTGGATAACTTTCAGATTCCATTTTAGGACAATTTAAAAAATTAGTTTTCGAGTAATATTTTAAACAAAAATCATGTTTTTTACGATATTTTTGTGTTCTAGGTGAAAATTAGAGCATTTTTGCGAATTTACCTTTTTCTTCTCGTTCTTGGCAAAACCAATACAAATTGCACTACAGATAATAGTCGAGCTGATTTATCGAGCCCCGTTCAGACATATCGAGCCCCAAAAAATGTCATAGTGGTCCAGGATCAAACTAACGATATTGTAGACATCAAATTTTTGACATGTATTTTTGCGATTGTCAAATTGAAGAAAATTTTCAAATTTTTTGGCTTTTCAAGGTAGTCCCAATTTGACAAAAAAAATTTGCAATTTGTGGGTTGAATAATCAATTTTTAAAGGCATGGGCTGCATGGTCTTTTTGAACTTAACTGTCGTTTTTCAATTACTAATTGCCAGTTCATATTATTGAAGATCTCGATGAATTTGGATAACTTTCAGATTCCATTTTAGGACAATTTAAAAAATTAGTTTTCGAGTAATATTTTAAACAAAAATCATGTTTTTTACGATATTTTTGTGTTATAGGTGAAAATTAGAGGATTTTTGCGAATTTACCTTTTTCTTCTCGTTCTTGGCAAAACCAATACAAATTGCACTACCGAATAATCGAGCTGATTTATCGTGCCCTTCGACATATCGAGCCCCAAAAAATGTCATAGTGGTCCAGGAAACGATATTGTAGACATCAAATTTTTGACATGAATATTTCCTATTTTCGCGATTGTCAAATTGAAGAAAATTTTAAATTTTTTTGGCTTTTCAAGGTAGTCCCAATTTGACAAAAAAAATTTGCAGTTTGTGGGTTTAATAATCAATTTTTAAAGGCATGGGCTGCATGGTCTTTTTGAACTTAAGTGTCATTTTTCAATTACTAATTGCCAGTTCATATTATTGAAGATCTCGATGAATTTGGATAACTTTCAGATTCCATTTTAGAACAATTTTAAAAATTAGTTTTCGAGTAATATTTTAAACAAAAATCATGTTTTTTACGATATTTTTGTGTTATAGGTGAAAATTAGAGGATTTTTGCGAATTTACCTTTTTCTTCTCGTTCTTGGCAAAACCAATACAAATTGCACTACCAGATAATAGTCGAGCTGATTTATCGAGCCCCGTTCAGACATATCGAGCCACAAAAAATGTCATAGTGGTTCAGGAAACGATATTGTAGACATCAAATTTTTGACATGTATTTTTGCGATTGTCAAATTGAAGAAAATTTTCAATTTTTTTGGCTTTTCAAGGTAGTCCCAATTTGACAAAAAAAATTTGCAGTTTGTGGGTTGAATAATCAATTTTTAAAGGCATGGGCTGCATGGTCTTTTTGAACTTAAGTGTCGTTTTTCAATTACTAATTGCCAGTTCATATTATTGAAGATCTCGATGAATTTGGATAACTTTCAGATTCCATTTTAGGACAATTTAAAAAATTAGTTTTCGAGTAATATTTTAAACAAAAATCATGTTTTTTACGATATTTTTGTGTTCTAGGTGAAAATTAGACATTTTAAATTCAAAGTTTTCATCTCGTTCTTGCCATAACCAAAAATGATTGCACTACCGGATAACAATGAGCTGATTTATCGTGCCCTTCGACATATCGAGCCCCAAAAAATGTCATAGTGGTCCAGGAAACGATATTGTAGACATCAAATTTTTGACATGTATTTTTGCGATTGTCAAATTGAAGAAAATTTTAAATTTTTTTGGCTTTTCAAGTGTAGTCCCAATTTGACAAAAAAAATTTGCAGTTTGTGGGTTGAATAATCAATTTTTAAAGGCATGGGCTGCATGGTCTTTTTGAACTTAAGCTGTCGTTTTTCTATTACTAATTGCCAGTTCATATTATTGAAGATCTCGATGAATTTGGATAACTTTCAGATTCCATTTTAGGACAATTTAAAAATTAGTTTTTAAGTAATATTTTAAACAAAAATCATGTTTTTTACGATATTTTTGTGTTCTAGGTGAAAATTAGAGCATTTTTGCGAATTTACCTTTTTCTTCTCGTTCTTGGCAAAACCAATACAAATTGCACTACCAGATAACAATGAGCTGATTTATCGTGCCCCGTTCAGTCTACATATCGAGCCCCAAAAAATGTCATAGTGGTCCAGGAAATGATATTGTAGACATCAAATTTTTGACATGTATTTTTGCGATTGTCAAATTGAAGAAAATTTTAAATTTTTTTGGCTTTTCAAGGTAGTCCCAATTTGACAAAAAAAATTTGCAAAGTTTGTGGGTTTAATAATCAATTTTTAAAGGCATGGGCTGCATGGTCTTTTTGAACTTAAGTGTCATTTTTCAATTACTAATTGCCAGTTCATATTATTGAAGATCTCGATGAATTTGGATAACTTTCGGATTCCATTTTAGGACAATTTTAAAAGGTAGTTTTCAAGTAATATTTTAAACAAAAATCATGTTTTTTACGATATTTTTGTGTTATAGGTGAAAATTAGAGGATTTTTGCGAATTTACCTTTTTCTTCTCGTTCTTGGCAAAACCAATACAAATTGCACTACCAGATAATAGTCGAGCTGATTTATCGAGCCCCGTTCAGACATATCGAGCCACAAAAAATGTCATAGTGGTTCAGGAAACGATATTGTAGACATCAAATTTTTGACATGTATTTTTACGATTGTCAAATTGAAGAAAATTTTCAATTTTTTTGGCTTTTCAAGGTAGTCCCAATTTGACAAAAAAAATTTGCAGTTTGTGGGTCGAATAATCAATTTTTAAAGGCATGGGCTGCATGGTCTTTTTGAACTTAAGTGTCGTTTTTCGATTACTAATTGCCAGTTCATATTATTGAAGATCTCGATGAATTTTGATTACTTTTTAGATTCCATTTTAGAACAATTATCAAAAATTTTTCGAGTAATATTTTAAACAAAAATCATGTTTTTTACGATATTTTTGTGTTCTAGGTGAAAATTAGAGCATTTTTGCGAATTTACCTTTTTCTTCTCGTTTTTGGCAAAACCAATACAAATTGCACTACCAGATAATAGTCGAGCTGATTTATCGAGCCCCGTTCAGACATATTGAGCCCCAAAAAATGTCATAGTGGTCCAGGAAATGATATTGTAGACATCACATTTTTGACATGTATTTTTGCGATTGTCAAATTGAAGAAAATTTTCAAATTTTTTGGCTTTTCAAGGTAGTCCCAATTTGACAAAAAAAACGACACTTAAGTTTGAATAATCAATTTTTAAAGGCATGGGCTGCATGGTCTTGTTTTTTGTGTTCTAGGTGAAAATTAGAGCATTTTTGCGAATTTACCTTTTTCTTCTCGTTTTTGGCAAAACCAATACAAATTTACCGGCAAGATGTGTGACATAAGCCCCAAAAAATGTCATAGTGGTCCAGGAAACGATATTGTAGACATCAAATTTTTGACATGTATTTTTGCGATTGTCAAATTGAAGAAAATTTTAAATTTTTTTGGCTTTTCAAGGTAGTCCCAATTTGACAAAAAAAATTTGCAGTTTGTGGGTCGAATAATCAATTTTTAAAGGCATGGGCTGCATGGTCTTTTTGAACTTAAGTGTACAATATTCGATTACAACCTGTCTCTTAGTTCACATCTAGATATGTCTAAACGACACTCGATTACTTTTTAGATTCCATTTTAGGACAATTTAAAAAATTAGTTTTCGAGTAATATTTTAAACAAAAATCATGTTTTTTACGATATTTTTGTGTTATAGGTGAAAATTAGAGGATTTTTGCGAATTTACCTTTTTCTTCTCGTTCTTGGCAAAACCAATACAAATTGCACTACCAGATAATAGTCGAGCTGATTTATCGAGCCCCGACATATCGAGCCACAAAAAATGTCATAGTGGTTCAGGAAACGATATTGTAGACATCAAATTTTTGACATGTATTTTTGCGATTGTCAAATTGAAGAAAATTTTCAATTTTTTTGGCTTTTCAAGGTAGTCCCAATTTGACAAAAAAAATTTGCAGTTTGTGGGTCGAATAATCAATTTTTAAAGGCATGGGCTGCATGGTCTTTTTGAACTTAAGTGTCGTTATCGTTTCCTGAACCACTAAAGAGACAGACCTTGAAAAGCCAAAAAAATTGAAAATTTTCTTCAATTTGACAAGTTTTGAGTAATATTTTAAACAAAAATCATGTTTTTACGATACTTTTCTGTTCTAGGCTCGATAAATCAGCTCGACTATTCAATATGCCTGAACTGGGATTCGATAAATCTTCTCGACTCTTATACCTGTCTCCAATACAAATTGCACTAGGGGATAATAGTCGAGCTGATTTATCGAGCCCCGTTCAGACATATCGAGCCCCAAAAAATGTCATAGTGGTCCAGGAAACGATATTGTAGACATCAAATTTTTGACATGTATTTTTGCGATTGTCAAATTGAAGAAAATTTTCAATTTTTTTGGCTTTTCAAGGTAGTCTTTTCCTGGACCACAAAAAAATTTGCGTTTGTGGGTTGAATAATCAATTTTTAAAGGCATGGGCTGCATGGTCTTTTTGAACTTAATCGCTTTTTCAATTACTAATTGCCAGTTTATATTATTGAACATCTCGAGGAATTTGGATAACTTTCAGATTCCATTGTCCTAAAATGGAATCTGAAAGTCTGTCTCTTTACACATCTAATGTGTATAAGACAAAAATCATGTTTTTTACGATATTTTTGTTTCTAGTTGAAAATTAGAGCATTTTTGCGAATTTACCATTTTCTTCTCGTTCTTGGTAAACCAATTTGTATTGCACTACCAGACGAGAAGAAAAAGCTGATTTATCGTGCCCCGTTCAGATTTTATCGAGCCCCAAAAAATGTCATAGTGGTCCAGGAAACGATATTGTAGACATCAAATTTTTGACATGTATTTTTGCGATTGTCAAATTGAAGAAAATTTTAAATTTTTTTGGCTTTTCAAGGTAGTCCCAATTTGACAAAAAAAGCTCTTTGTGGGTTTAATAATCAATTTTTAAAGGCATGGGCTGCATGGTCTTTGAACTTAAGTGTCGTTTTCGATTACTAATTGCCAGTTCATATTATTGAAGATCTCGATGAATTTGGATAACTTTGATTCCATTTTAGGACAATTTAAAAAATTAGTTTTGAGTAATATTTTAAACAAAAATCATGTTTTTACGATATTTTTGTGTTCTAGGTGAAAATTAGAGCATTTTGCGAATTTACCTTTTCTTCTCGGTAGTGGCAATTGGTATTGGTTTTGCCAAAAGATGTGTATAACGATGAGCTGATTTATCGTGCCCCGTTCAGACATATCGAGCCCCAAAAAATCATGGTCCAAAAATCCTCGATATTCACCTAGACATCAAATATTTTGACATGTATTTTTGCGATTGTCAAATTGAAGAAAATTTTAAATTTTTTTGGCTTTTCAAGGTAGTCCCAATTTGACAAAAAAAATTTGCAGTATGTGGGTCGAATAATCAATTTTTAAAGGCATGGGCTGCATGGTCTTTTTGAACTTAAGTGTCGTTTTTCGATTACTAATTGCCAGTTCATATTATTGAAGATCTCGATGAATTTTGATTACTTTTTAGATTCCATTTTGAACAATTTAAAAAAATAGTTTTCGAGTAATATTTTAAACAAAAATCATGTTTTTTTACTGGGATATTTTTGTGTTCTAGGTGAAAATTAGAGCATTTTTGCGAATTTACCTTTTTCTTCTCGTTCTTGGCAAAACCAATACAAATTGCACTACCAGATAATCGAGCTGATTTATCGAGACAGTTTAGACATATCGAGCCCCAAAAAATGTCATAGTGGTCCAGGAAACGATATTGTAGACATCAAATTTTTGACATGTATTTTTGCGATTGTCAAATTGAAGAAAATTTTCAATTTTTTTGGCTTTTCAAGGTAGTCCCAATTTGACAAAAAAGATTTGCAGTTTGTGGGTTGAATAATCAATCCTCGATATGTCTGATTTTTCAATTACTAACTGCCAGTTCATATTATTGAAGATCTCGATGAATTTGGATAACTTTCAGATTCCATTTTAGAACAATTTTAAAAATTAGTTTTCCAGTAATATTTTAAACAAAAATCATGTTTTTACGATATTTTTGTGTTATAGGTGAAAATTAGAGGATTTTTGCGAATTTACCTTTATCTTCAAAAATCGTTCTTGGCAAAACCAATACAAATTGCACTACCAGATAATAGTCGAGCTGATTTATCGAGCCCCGTTCAGACATATCGAGCCACAAAAAATGTCATAGTGGTTCAGGAAACGATATTGTAGACATCAAATTTTTGACATGTATTTTTGCGATTGTCAAATTGAAGAAAATTTTCAATTTTTTTGGCTTTTCAAGGTAGTCCCAATTTGACAAAAAAAATTTGCAGTTTGTGGGTCGAATAATCAATTTTTAAAGGCATGGGCTGCATGGTCTTTTTGAACTTAAGTGTCGTTTTTCGATTACTAATTGCCAGTTCATATTATTGAAGATCTCGATGAATTTTGATTACTTTTTAGATTCCATTTTAGAACAATTTAAAAAAATAGTTTTCGAGTAATATTTTTAACAAAAATCATGTTTTTTACGATATTTTTGTGTTCTAGGTGAAAATTAGAGCATTTTTGCGAATTTACCTTTTTCTTATAAGTTCTTGGCAAAACCAATTTAAATTACACTACAGGATAATAGTCGAGCTGATTTATCGAGCCCCCTTTCAGACATATTGAGCCCCAAAAAAATGTCATAGTGGTCCAGGAAACGATATTGTAGACATCAAATTTTTGACATGTATTTTTGCGATTGTCAAATTGAAGAAAATTTTCAATTTTTTTGGCTTTTCAAGGTAGTCCCAATTTGACAAAAAAAATTTGCAGTTTGTGGGTTGAATAATCAATTTTTAAAGGCATGGGCTGCATGGTCTTTTTGGGCTGCTTTTCAATACTAATTGACAATATTATTGAAGATCTCGATGAATTTGGATAACTTTCAGATTCCACAATAGGACAATTTAAAAAATTAGTTTTCGAGTAATATTTTAAACAAAAATCATGTTTTTTACGATATTATCTGTGTTCTATTTGAAAATTAGAGCATTTTTGCGAATTTACCTTTTTCTTCTCGTTCTTGGCAAAACCAATACAAATTGCACTACCAGATAACAGTCGAGCGGTGACAACAAATGAAATATGATTTATCGTGCCCCGTTCAGACATATCGAGCCCCAAAAAATGTCATAGTGGTCCAGGAAACGATATTGTAGACATCAAATTTTTGACATGTATTTTTGCGATTGTCAAATTGAAGAAAATTTTAAATTTTTTTGGCTTTTCAAGGTAGTCCCAATTTGACAAAAAAAATTTGCAGTTTGTGGGTTTAATAATCAATTTTTAAAGGCATGGGCTGCATGGTCTTTTTGAACTTAAGTGTCATTTTTCAATTACTAATTGCCAGTTCATATTATTGAAGATCTCGATGAATTTGGATAACTTTGAGATTCCATTTTAGGACAATTTTAAAAATTAGTTTTCGAGTAATATTTTAAACAAAAATCATGTTTTTTACGATATTTTTGTGTTATAGGTGAAAATTAGAGGATTTTTGCGAATTTACCTTTTTCTTCTCGTTCTTGGCAAAACCAATACAAATTGCACTACCAGATAATAGTCGAGCTGATTTATCGAGCCCCGTTCAGACAATTATTCAAAATTTTTTAAATTTAAAAAAAAATCTGTCTAATTTGATACAAATACGATATTTTTGTGTTCTAGGTGAAAATTAGAGCATTTTTGCGAATTTACCTTTTTCTTCTCGTTTTTGGCAAAACCAATACAAATTGCACTACCAGATAATAGTCGAGCTGATTTATCGAGCCCCGTTCAGACATATTGAGCCCCAAAAAATGTCATACGTGGTCCAGGAAATTGATATTGTAGACATCAAATTTTTGACATGTATTTTTGCGATTGTCAAATTGAAGAAAATTTTCAATTTTTTTGGCTTTTCAAGGTAGTCCCAATTTGACAAAAAAAATTTGCAATTTGTGGGTTGAATAATCAATTTTTAAAGGCATGGGCTGCATGGTCTTTTTGAACTTAAGTGTCGTTTTTCAATTACTAATTGCCAGTTCATATTATTGAAGATCTCGATGAATTTGGATAACTTTCAGATTCCATTTTAGGACAATTTTAAAAATTAGTTTTCGAGTAATATTTTAAACAAAAATCATGTTTTTTACGATATTTTTGTGTTCTAGGTGAAAATTAGAGCATTTTTGCGAATTTACCTTTTTCTTCTCGTTTTTGGCAAAACCAATACAAATTGCACTACCAGATAACAATCGAGCTGATTTATCGAGCCCCGTTCAGACATATCGAGCCCCAAAAAATGTCATAGTGGTCCAGGAAACGATATTGTAGTCACGGATTCTGTAACATCAAATTTTTGACATGTATTTTTGCGATTGTCAAATTGAAGAAAATTTTAAATTTTTTTGGCTTTTCAAGGTAGTCCCAATTTGACAAAAAAATTTTTTCTGGTAGCTACAATATGTATTCTCTGGACCAGGCATGGGCTGCATGGTCTTTTTGAACTTAAGTGTCATTTTTCAATTACTAATTGCCAGTTCATATTATTGAACATCTCGATGAATTTGGATAACTTTCAGATTCCATTTTAGAACAATTTTAAAAATTAGTTTTCCAGTAATATTTTAAACAAAAATCATGTTTTTTACGATATTTTTGTGTTATAGGTGAAAATTAGAGGATTTTTGCGAATTTACCTTTATCTTCTCGTTCTTGGCAAAACCAATACAAATTGCACTACCAGATAATAGTCGAGCTGATTTATCGAGCCCCGTTCAGACATATCGAGCCACAAAAAATGTCATAGTGGTCCAGGAAACGATATTGTAGACATCAAATTTTTGACATGTATTGTTTGCGATTGTCAAATTGAAGAAAATTTTCAATTTTTTTGGCTTTTCAAGGTAGTCCCAATTTGACAAAAAAAATTTGCAGTTTGTGGGTCGAATAATCAATTTTTAAAGGCATGGGCTGCATGGTCTTTTTGAACTTAAGTGTCGTTTTTCGATTACTAATTGCCAGTTCATATTATTGAAGATCTCGATGAATTTTGATTACTTTTTAGATTCCATTTTAGAACAATTTAAAAAAATAGTTTTCGAGTAATATTTTAAACAAAAATCATGTTTTTTACGATATTTTTGTGTTCTAGGTGAAAATTAGAGCATTTTTGCGAATTTACCTTTTTCTTCTCGTTTTTGGCAAAACCAATACAAATTGCACTACCAGATAATAGTCGAGCTGATTTATCGAGCCCGTTCAGACATATTGAGCCCCAAAAAATGTCATAGTGGTCCAGGAAATGATATTGTAGACATCAAATTTTTGACATGTATTTTTGCGATTGTCAAATTGAAGAAACCAAAAATTCAAAAATTTTTTGGCTTTTCAAGGTAGTCCCAATTTGACAAAAAAAATTTGCAATTTGTGGGTTGAATAATCAATTTTTAAAGGCATGGGCTGCATGGTCTTTTTGAACTTAAGTGTCGTTTTTCAATTACTAATTGCCAGTTCATATTATTGAAGATCTCGATGAATTTGGATAACTTTCAGATTCCATTTTAGGACAATTTAAAAAATTAGTTTTCGAGTAATATTTTAAACAAAAATCATGTTTTTTACGATATTTTTGTGTTCTAGGTGAAAATTAGAGCATTTTTGCGAATTTACCTTTTTCTTCTCGTTCTTGGCAAAACCAATACAAATTGCACTACCAGATAACAGTCGAGCTGATTTATCGTGCCTCTCATATCGAGCCCCAAAAAATGTCATAGTGGTCCAGGAAACGATATTGTAGACATCAAATTTTTGACATGTATTTTTGCGATTGTCAAATTGAAGAAAATTTTAAATTTTTTTGGCTTTTCAAGGTCCAGTCCCAATTTGACAAAAAAAATTTGCAGTTTGTGGGTTTAATAATCAATTTTTAAAGGCTTGGGCTGCATGGTCTTTTTGAACTTAAGTGTCATTTTTCAATTACTAATTGCCAGTTCATATTATTGAAGATCTCGATGAATTTGGATAACTTTCAGATTCCATTTTAGAACAATTTTAAAAATTAGTTTTCGAGTAATATTTTAAACAAAAATCATGTTTTTTACGATATTTTTGTGTTATAGGTGAAAATTAGAGGATTTTTGCGAATTTACCTTTTTCTTCTCGTTCTTGGCAAAACCAATACAAATTGCACTACCAGATAATAGTCGAGCTGATTTATCGAGCCCGTTCAGACATATCGAGCCACAAAAAATGTCATAGTGGTCCAGGAAACGATATTGTAGACATCAAATTTTTGACATGTATTTTTGCGATTGTCAAATTGAAGAAAATTTACACAAAATATGTCTTCGATGGGCTCCCAATCAGCCACATCTAGACTACAATATCGTTTCCTGGACCACTATGACATTTTTTGGGGCTCGATATGTCTGAACGGGGCACGATAAATCAGTTTCGAGTAATATTTTAAACAAAAATCATGTTTTTTACGATATTTTTGTGTTCTAGGTGAAAATTAGAGCATTTTTGCGAATTTACCTTTTTCTTCTCGTTTTTGGCAAAACCAATACAAATTGCACTACCAGATAATAGTCGAGCTGATTTATCGAGCCCCGTTCAGACATATTGAGCCCCAAAAAATGTCATAGTGGTCCAGGAAATGATATTGTAGACATCAAATTTTTGACATGTATTTTTGCGATTGTCAAATTGAAGAAAATTTTCAATTTTTTTGGCTTTTGAAGGTAGTCCCAATTTGGCAAAAAAAATTTGCAATTTGTGGGTTGAATAATCAATTTTTAGCTGTATTGGTTTTGCCAAGATCTCGATGAATTTGGATAACTTTCAGATTCCATTTTAGGACAATTTAAAAAATTAGTTTTCGAGTAATTTTTTAAACAAAAATCATGTTTTTTACGATATTTTTGTGTTCTAGGTGAAAATTTTATGCATTTTTGCGAATTTACCTTTTTCTTCTCGTTTTTGGCAAAACCAATACCAATTGCACTACCAGATAATAGTCGAGCAGATTTATCGATCCCCGTTCAGACATATTGAGCCCCAAAAAATGTCATAGTGGTCCAGGAAATGATATTGTAGACATCAAATTTTTGACATGTATTTTTGCGATTGTCAAATTGAAGAAAATTTTCAATTTTTTTGGCTTTTCAAGGTAGTCCCAATTTGACAAAAAAAATTTGCAGTTTGTGGGTTGAATAATCAATTTTTAAAGGCATGGGCTGCATGGTCTTTTTGCCAATAAACTTAAGTGTCGTTTTTCAATTACTAATTGCCAGTTCATATTATTGAAGATCTCGATGAATTTGGATAACTTTCAGATTCCATTTTAGAACAATTTTAAAAATTAGTTTTCGAGTAATATTTTAAACAAAAATCATGTTTTTTACGATATTTTTGTGTTATAGGTGAAAATTAGAGGATTTTTGCGAATTTACCTTTTTCTTCTCGTTCTTGGCAAAACCAATACAAATTGCACTACCAGATAATAGTCGAGCTGATTTATCGAGCCCCGTTCAGACATATCGAGCCCCAAAAAATGTCATAGTGGTCCAGGAAATGATATTGTAGACATCAAATTTTTGACATGTATTTTTGCGATTGTCAAATTGAAGAAAATTTTCAATTTTTTTGGCTTTTCAAGGTAGTCCCAATTTGACAAAAAAAATTTGCAGTTTGTGGGTCGAATAATCAATTTTTAAAGGCATGGGCTGCATGCTCTTTTTGAACTTAAGTGTCGTTTTTCGATTACTAATTGCCAGTTCATATTATTGAAGATCTGATGAATTTTAGACACTTTCTAGAATGTTTTTTAGGCCTCAAATTAAAAATTAGTTTTCGAGTAATATTTTAAACAAAAATCATGTTTTTCAACGATATTTTTGTGTTCTAGGTGAAAATTAGAGCATTTTTGCGAATTTACAAATTTGCATTCGTTCTTTCCAAAACACAATACAAATTGCACTACCAGATAACAGTCGAGCTGATTTATCGAGCCCCGTTCAGAAATATCGAGCCCCAAAAAATGTCATAGTGGTCTAGGAAACGATATTGAATAGTCAATTTTTAAAGGCAAGGCCTGCATGGTCTTTTTGAACTTAAGTGTCATTTTTCAATTACTAATTGCCAGTTCATATTATTGAACATCTGGATGAATTTGGATAACTTTCAGATTCCAGTTTAGGACAGTTTTAAAAATTAGTTTTCGAGTAATATTTTAAACAAAAATCATGTTTTTTACGATATTTTTGTGTTCTAGGTGAAAATTAATTAATTTTTCAATTACTAATTGCCAGTTCATATTATTGAACATCTCGATGAATTTGGATAACTTTCAGATTCCATTTTAGGACAATTTTAAAAATTAGTTTTCGAGTAATATTTTAAACAAAAATCATGTTTTTTACGATATTTTTGTGTTCTAGGTGAAAATTAGAGCATTTTTGTGAATTTACCTTTTTCTTCTCGTTTTTGGCAAAACCAATACAAATTGCACTACCAGATAATAGTCGAGCTGATTTATCGAGCCCCGTTTAGACATATTGAGGCCCAAAAAATGTCATAGTGGTCCAGGAAAAGATATTGTAGACATCAAATTTTTGACATGTATTTTTGCGATTGTCAAATTGAAGAAAATTTTCAATTTTTTTGGCTTTTCAAGGCAGTCCCTATTTGAAAAAAAAAAAATTGCAATTTGTGGGTTGAATAATCATTTTTTAAACACAAGGGCTGCATGGTCTTTTTGAACTTAAGTGTCGTTTTTCAATTACAAATTGCACTAACAGCTAATAGTCGAGCTGATTTATCATGCCCCGTTCAGACATATCGAGCCCCAAAAAAGGTCATAGTGGTCTAGGAAATGATATTGTAGACATCATATTTTGCTATTGTCAAATTGAAGAAAGTTTTAAATTTTTTTCGCTTTTCAAGGTAGTCCCAATTTGAAAAAAAAAAATTGCAATTGGTGGGTACAATAGCAAATTGAATAATCATTTTTTAAAGGCAAGGGCTGCATGGTCTTTTTGAACTTAAGTGTCGTTTTTCAATTACTAATTGCCAGTTCATATTATTGAAGATCTCGATGAATTTGGATAACTTTCAGATTCCATTTTTGGACAATTTTAAAAATTAGTTTTTGAGTAATATTTTAAACAAAAATCATGTTTTTTACTATATTTTTGTGTTCTAGGTGAAAATTAGAGGATTTTTGCAAATTTGCCTTTTTCTTTTCGTTCTTGGCAAAACCAATACAAATTGCACTACCAGATAATAGTCGAGCTGATTTATCGTGCCCCGTTCAGACATATCGAGCCGCAAAAAATGTCATAGTGGTCCAGGAAATGATATTGTAGACATCAAATTTTTGACATGTATTTTTGCGATTGTCAAATTGAAGAAAATTTTCAATTTTTTTGGCTTTTCGAGGTAGTCCCAATTTGACAAAAAAAATTTGCAATTTGTGGGTTGAATAATCAAAAATTAAAGGCAAGGGCGACATGGTCTTTGAACTTAAGTGTGTCTTTTCAATTACTAAATGCCAGTTCATATTATTGAAGATCTCGATGAATTTGGATAACTTTCAGATTCCATTTTAGGACAATTTTAAAAATTAGTTTTCGAGTAATATTTTAATCAAAAATCATGTTTTTTACGATATTTTTGTGTTCTAGGTGAAAATCTGATTTTCATTTTTGCGAATTTACCTTTTTCTTCTCGTTTTTGGCAAAACCAATACAAATTGCACTACCAGATAATAGTCGAGCTGATTTATCGAGCCCCGTTCAGACATATTGAGGCCCAAAAAATGTCATAGTGGTCCAGGAAAAGATATTGTAGACATCAAATTTTTGACATGTATTTTTGCGATTGTCAAATTGAAGAAAATTTTCAATTTTTTTGGCTTTTCAAGGTAGTCCCAATTTGAAAAAAAAATTGCAATTAGTGGGTAGAATAATCATTTTTAAACCCAGGGGCTGGTAGTGCAATTTGTACTTGGTTGTCGTTTTTCAATTACTAATTGCCAGTTCATATTATTGAAGATCTCGATGAATTTGGATAAGATTCAGATTCCATTTTAGGACAATTTTGAAAATTAGTTTTTGAGTAATATTTTAAACAAAAATCATGTTTTTTACGATATTTTTGTGTTCTAGGTGAAAATTAGAGCATTTTTGTGAATTTACCTTTTTCTTCTCGTTTTTGGCAAAACCAATACAAATTGCACTACCAGATAATAGTCGAGCTGATTTATCGAGCCCGTTCAGACATATTGAGGCCCAAAAAATGTCATAGTGGTCCAGGAAAAGATATTGTAGACATCAAATTTTTGACATGT
Organism: Cinchona pubescens; assembly: GCA_025175665.1. Lineage (NCBI taxonomy): Eukaryota > Viridiplantae > Streptophyta > Magnoliopsida > Gentianales > Rubiaceae > Cinchona > Cinchona pubescens. The sequence continues at coordinate 5,291,971 of JANKKI010000232.1, forward strand.
ATTTTTGCGATTGTCAAATTGAAGAAAATTTTCAATTTTTTTGGCTTTTCAAGGTAGTCCCAATTTGAAAAAAAAAAAATTGCAATTAGTGGGTAGAATAATCATTTTTTAAACCCAAGGGCTGCATGGTCTTTTTGAACTTAACTGTCGTTTTTCAATTACTAATTGCCAGTTCATATTATACGGGGCTCTTGAAGATCTCGATGAATTTGGATAACTTTCAGATTCCATTTTAGGACAATTTTGAAAATTAGTTTTTGAGTAATATTTTAAACAAAAATCATGTTTTTTACAATATTTTTTTGTTCTAGGTGAAAATTATTACATTTTTGTGAATTCACCTTTTTCTTCTCGTTTTTGGCAAAACCAATACAAATTGCACTACCAGATAATAGTCGAGCTGATTTATCGAGCCCTGTTCAGACATATTGAGCCCCAAAAAAATGTCATAGTGGTCCAAGAAATGATATTGTAGACATCAAATTTTTGACATGTATTTTTGCGATAGTCAAATTGAAGAAAATTTTCAATTTTTTTGGCTTTTCAAGGAAGTCCCAATTTGACAAAAAAAATTTGCAATCTGTGGGTTGAATAATCAATTTTTAAAGGCAAGGGCTGCATGCCCTTTTTGAACTTAAGTGTCGTTTTTCAATTTACTAATTGCCAGTTCATATTATTGAAGATCTCGATGAATTTGGATAACAATTTCAGATTCCATTTTAAGACAATTTAAAAAATTAGTTTTCGAGTAATATTTTAAACAAAAATCATGTTTTTTACGATATTTTTGTTTTCTAGATGAAAATTAGAGGATTTTTGCGAATTTACCTTTTTCTTCTCATTCTTGGCAAAACCAATAGAAATTGCACTACCAGATAATAGTCGAGCTGATTTATCGAGCCCTGTTTGACATATTGAGCCCCAAAAAAATGTCATAGTGGTCCAAGAAATGATATTTTTGACATCAAATTTTGACATGTATTTTGCTATTGTCAAATTGAAGAAAATTTTCAATTTTTTTGGCTTTTCGAGGTAGTCCCAATTTGGCAAAAAAAATTTAAAATTTGCGGGTTGAATAATCATTTTTTAAAGGCAAGGGCAACATGGTCTTTTTGAACTTAAGTGTCGTTTTTCAATTACTAATTGCCAGTTCATATTATTGAACATCTCGATGAATTTGGATAACTTTCAGATTCCATATTAGGACAATTTTAATTGTAAATTAGTTTTTGAGTTATATTTTAAACAAAAATCATGTTTTTTACGATATTTTTGTGTTCTAGGTGAAAATTTTATGCATTTTTGCGAATTTACCTTTTTCTTCTCGTTTTTGGCAAAACCAATACCAATTGCACTACAAGATAATAGTCGAGCAGATTTATCGAGCCCCGTTGAGACATATTGAGCCCCAAAAAATGTCGTAGTGGTCCAGGAAAAGATATTGTAGACATCAAATTTTTGACATGTATTTTTGCGATTGTCAAATTGAAGAAAATTTTCTATTTTTTTGGCTTTTCAAGGTAGTCCCAATTTGAAAAAAAAAAATTACAATTTGTGGGTTGAATAATCATTTTTTAAAGGCAAGAGCTGCATGGTCTTTTTGAACTTAAGTGTCATTTTTCAATTACAAATTGCACTAACAGATAATAGGTAGCTGATTTATCGAGCCCCGTTCAGACATATCGAGCCACAAAAAAGGTCATAGTGGTCCAGGAAATGATATTGTAGACATGTCATATTTTTGACATGTATTTTGCTATTGTCAAATTGAAGAAAGTTTTAAATTTTTTTCGCTTTTCAAGGTAGTCCCAATTTGAAAAAAAAAAATTGCAATTTGTGGGTTGAATAATCATTTTTAAAGGCAAGGGCTGCATGGTCTTTTCGAACTTAAGTGTCATTTTTCAATTACTAATTGCCAGTTCATATTATTGAAGATCTCGATGAAATTGGATAACTTTCAGATTCCATTTTTGGACAAATTTAAAAATTAGTTTTCGAGTAATATTTTAAACAAAAATCATGTTTTTTACGATATTTTTGTGTTCTAGGTGAAAATTAGAGCATTTTTGTGAATTTACCTTTTTCTTCTCGTTTTTGGCAAAACCAATACATATTGCACTACCAGATAATAGTCGAGCACTTAATTTGGCTTTAAAAAATGATTATTCTACCCACAAATTGCAATTTTTACTGTCTCAAATACACGACTAGATTGTAAGTTAGACATGTATTTTTGCGACGTTGTGCAAATTGAAGAAAATTTTCAATTTTTTTGGCTTTTCAAGGTCAAGTCCCAATTTGACAAAAAAAAAAATTGCAATTGGTGGGTAGAATAATCTGAAAAAAATTTTAAAGCCAAGGGCTAGCATTGAAACAAAAACTGGTTTTGTCGTTTTTCAGAATTACTAATTGCCAGTTCATATTATTGAACATCTAATTTTCACCTAGAACACATTTCAGATTCCAGTTTCGGACAGTTTTAAAAATTAGTTTTCGAGTAATATTTTAAACAAAAATCATGTTTTTTACGATATTTTTGTGTTCTAGGTGAAAATTAGAGCATTTTTGCGAATTTACCTTTTTCTTCACTTTTTTGGCAAAACCAATACATATTGCACAACCATATAATAGTCGAGCTGATTTATCGAGCCCCGTTCAGACATTTCGAGCCCCAAAAAATATCATAGTGGTCCAGGAAATGATATTGTAGAGATCAAATTTTTGACATGTATTTTTGCGATTGTCAAATTGAAGAAAATTTTCAATTTTTTTGGCTTTTTTTCAAGGTAGTCCCAATTTGAAAAAAAAAATTGCAATTTCTGGGTTGAATAATCATTTTTTAAAGGCAAGGGCTGCATGGTCTTTTTGAACTTAAGTGTCGTTTTTCAATTACTAATTGCCAGTTCATATTATTGAACATCTCGATGAATTTGGATAACTTTCAGATTCCATTTTAGGACAATTTTAAAAATTAGTTTTCGAGTAATATTTTAAACAAAAATCATGTTTTTTACGATATTTTTGTGTTCTAGGTGAAAATTAGAGCATTTTTGCGAATTTACCTTTTTCTTCTCGTTTTTGGCAAAACCAATACAAATTGCACTACCAGATAATAGTCGAGCTGATTTATCGAGCCCCGTTTAGACATATTGAGGCCCAAAAAATGTCATAGTGGTCCAGGAAAAGATATTGTAGACATCAAATTTTTGACATGTATTTTTGCGATTGTCAAATTGAAGAAAATTTTCAATTTTTTTGGCTTTTCAAGGTAGTCCCAATTTGAAAAAAAAAATATTACAATTTGTGGGTTGAATAATCATTTTTTAAAGGCAAGGGCTGCATGGTCTTTTTGAACTTAAGTGTCGTTTTTCAATTACAAATTGCACTAACAGATAATAGTTCGAGCTGATTTATCGAGCCCCGTTCAGACATATCGAGCCACAAAAACGGTCATAGTGGTCCAGGAAATGATATTGTAGACATCATATTTTTGACATGTATTTTGCTATTGTCAAATTGAAGAAAGTTTTAAATTTTTTTCGCTTTTCAAGGTAGTCCCAATTTGAAAAAAAAAAATTGCAATTTGTGGGTTGAATAATCATTTTTTAAAGGCAAGGGCTGCATGGTCTTTTTGAACTTAAGTGTCGTTTTTCAATTACTAATTGCCAGTTCATATTATTGAACATCTCGATGAAATTGGATAACTTTCAAGGTAAATTCGCAAAAATGCATAAATATTTTCAAAAATTTTTTTTACAAATTGGGATCCTTGAAAAGCCATAATTTTTGTTTAAAAAATCTTCAATTTGACAATCGCAAATTTGCCATGTCAAAAATTTGATGTCTACAATATCTTTTCCTGGACTACAATATAATAGTCGAGCTGATTTATCGAGCCCCGTTCAGACATATCGAGCCCCAAAAAATGTCATAGTGGTCCAGGAAATGATATTGTAGACATCAAATTTTTGACATGTATTTTTGCGATTGTCAAATTGAAGAAAATTTTCAATTTTTTTGGCTTTTCCAGGTAGTCCCAATTTGACAAAAAAAATTTGCAATTTGTGGGTTGAATAATCAATTTTTAAAGCCATGGGTGCATGGTCTGCTTTAGATGTGTATAAGAGACAGATATTCTCAACGGGGCTCCATCTGTTCGAACTCGACTCGATATTATCTTGTAGTGCAAATTGTCCATAACTTTGCCCTTGAAATATTCTACGAGATAGAGAAAAAATTAGTTTTCGACAGTTGAAATTTTTTAAACAAAAATCATGTTTTTTACGATATTTTTGTGTTCTAGGTGAAAATTTTATGCATTTTTGCGAATTTACCTTTTTCTTCTCGTTTTTCGCAAAACCAATACCAATTGCACTACAAGATAATAGTCGAGCAGATTTATCGAGCCCCGTTGAGACATATTGAGCCCCAAAAAATGTCATAGTGGTCCAGGAAAAGATATTGTAGACATCAAATTTTTGACATGTAGAAGAAAAATTGTCAAATTGAAGAAAATTTTCAATTTTTTTGGCTTTTCAAGGTAGTCCCAATTTGAAAAAAAAAAAATTGCAATTAGTGGGTAGAATAATCATTTTTTAAACCCAAGGGCTACATGGTCTTTTTGAACTTAACTGTCGGCTTCAATTACTAAGAACCAGTCTCAATTATTGAACATCTCGATGAATTATGGATAACTTTCAGATTCCATTTTAGGACAATTTTGAAAATTAGTTTTCGAGTAATATTTTAAACAAAAATCATGTTTTTTACGATATTTTTGTGTTCTAGGTGAAAATTAGAGCATTTTTGTGAATTTACCTTTTTCTTCTCGTTCTTGGCAAAACCAATACATAGCATTGCACTACCAGATAATAGTCGAGCTGATTTATCGAGCCCCGTTCAGACATATCGAGCCCCAAAAAATGTCATAGTGGTCCAGGAAATGATATTGTAGATATCAAATTTTTGACATGTATTTTTGCGATTGTCAAATTGAAGAAAATTTTAAATTTTTTTGGCTTTTCAATGTAGTCCCAATTTGAAAAAAAAAAAATTGCAATTTGTGGGTAGAATAATCATTTTTTAAAGCCAAGGGTGCATGGTCTTTGAACTTAAGTGTCGTTTTCAATTACTAATTGCACAGCGATATGTCTGAACGGGGCTCGATAAATCAGCTCTTACTATTATCATCTAGATGTGTATTTGAGACAGTTCTTAATCAGTGCAACGAGTAATGGTTTGAACAAAAACGAGAAGAAAAAGGTAAATTCGCAAAAATGCTCTAATTAGAGCATCTTGGCTCGATAAATCAGAGACGACTATTATATGGTTGTGCAATATTATTGGAACAACCATATAATATCGAGCTGATTTATCGAGCCCGTTCAGACATTTCGAGCCCCAAAAAATATCATAGTGGTCCAGGAAATGATATTGTAGAGATCAAATTTTTGACATGTATTTTTGCGATTGTCAAATTGAAGAAAATTTTCAATTTTTTTGGCTTTTCAAGGTAGTCCCAATTTGAAGATGTGAATAATCATTTTTTAAAGGCAAGGGCTGCATGGTCTTTTTGAACTTAAGTGTCGTTTTTCAATTACTAATTGCCAGTTCATATTATTGAACATCTCGATGAATTTGGATAACTTTCAGATTCCATTTTAGGACAATTTTAAAAATTAGTTTTCGAGTAATATTTTAAACAAAAATCATGTTTTTTACGATATTTTTGTGTTCTAGGTGTAAATTAGAGCATTTTTGCGAATTTACCTTTTTCTTCTCTTTTTTGGCAAAACCAATACAAATTGCACAACCATATAAGAGTCGAGCTGATTTATCGAACCCCGTTCAGACATATTGAACCCCAGAAAATGTCATAGTGGTCGAGCAAATGATATTGTAGACATCAAAGTTTTGACATGTATTTTTGCGATTGTCAAATTGAAGAAAATTTTCTATTTTTTTGGCTTTTCAAGGTAGTCCCAATTTGAAAAAAAAAATTACAATTTGTGGGTTGAATAATCATTTTTTAAAGGCAAGGGCTGCATGGTCTTTTTGAACTTAAGTGTCGTTTTTCAATTACAAATTGCACTAACAGATAATAGTCGAGCTGATTTATCGAGCCCCGTTCAGACATATCGAGCCACAAAAACGGTCATAGTGGTCCAGGAAATGATATTGTAGACATCATATTTTTGACATGTATTTTGCTATTGCCAAATTGAAGAAAGTTTTAAATTTTTTTCGCTTTTCAAGGTAGTCCCAATTTGAAAAAAAAAAATTGCAATTTGTGGGTTGAATAATCATTTTTTAAAGGCAAGGGCTGCATGGTCTTTTTGAACTTAAGTGTCGTTTTTCAATTACTAATTGCCAGTTCATATTATTGAAGTGAATGAATCTCGATGAATTTGGATAACTTTCAGATTCCATTTTAGGACAAATTTAAAAATTAGTTTTCGAGTAATATTTTAAACAAAAATCATGTTTTTTACTATATTTTTGTGTTCTAGGTGAAAATTAGAGGATTTTTGCAAATTTACCTTTTTCTTCTCGTTCTTGGCAAAACCAATACAAATTGCACTACCAGATAATAGTCGAGCTGATTTATCGAGCCCCGTTCAGACATATCGAGCCCCAAAAAATGTCATAGTGGTCCAGGAAATGATATTGTAGACATCAAATTTTTGACATGTATTTTTGCGATTGTCAAATTGAAGAAAATTTTCAATTTTTTTGGCTTTTCCAGGTAGTCCCAATTTGACAAAAAAAATTTGCAATTTGTGGGTTGAATAATCAATTTTTAAAGCCATGGGCTGCATGGTCTGTTTGAACTTAACTGTCGTTTTTCAATTACTAATTGCCAGTTCATATTATTAAAGATCTCGATGAATTTGGATAACTAGATTCAGATTCCATTTTAGGACAATTTAAAAAATTAGTTTTCGAGTAATTTTTTAAACAAAAATCATGTTTTTTACGATATTTTTGTGTTCTAGGTGAAAATTTTATGCATTTTTGCGAATTTACCTTTTTCTTCTCGTTTTTGGCAAAACCAATACCAATTGCACTACCAGATAATAGTCGAGCAGATTTATCGAGCCCCGTTGAGACATATTGAGCCCCAAAAAATGTCATAGCTCAAAATCCAGGAAAAGATATTGTAGACATCAAATTTTTGACATGTATTTTTGCGATTGTCAAATTGAAGAAAATTTTCAATTTTTTTGGCTTTTCAAGGTAGTCCCTATTTGAAAAAAAAAAATTGCAATTAGTGGGTAGAATAATCATTTTTTAAACCCAAGGGCTACATGGTCTTTTTGAACTTAACTGTCGTTTTCAATTACTAATTGCCAGTTCATATTATTGAAGATCTCGATGAATTTGGATAACTTTCAGATTCCATTTTAGGACAATTTTGAAAATTATGGCAATCGAGCCCCAAAAAATGTCATAGTGGTCCAGGAAATGATATTGTAGATATCAAATTTTTGACATGTATTTTTGCGATTGTCAAATTGAAGAAAATTTTAAATTTTTTTGGCTTTTCAATGTAGTCCCAATTTGAAAAAAAAAAAATTGCAATTTGTGGGTAGAATAATCATTTTTTAAAGCCAAGGGCTGCATGGTCTTTTTGAACTTAAGTGTCGTTTTTCAATTACTAATTGCCAGTTCATATTATTGAACATCTGGATGAATTTGGATAACTTTCAGATTCCAGTTTCGGACAGTTTTAAAAATTAGTTTTCGAGTAATATTTTAAACAAAAATGCATGTTTTTTACGATATTTTTGTGTTCTAGGTGAAAATTAGAGCATTTTTGCGAATTTACCTTTTTCTTCACTTTTTTGGCAAAACCAATACATATTGCACAACCATATAATAGTCGAGCTGATTTATCGAGCCCCGTTCAGACATTTCGAGCCCCAAAAAATATCATAGTGGTCCAGGAAATGATATTGTAGAGATCAAATTTTTGACATGTATTTTTGCGATTGTCAAATTGAAGAAAATTTTCAATTTTTTTGGCTTTTCAAGGTAGTCCCAATTTGAAAAAAAAAATTGCAATTTCTGGGTTGAATAATCATTTTTTAAAGGCAAGGGCTGCATGGTCTTTTTGAACTTAAGTGTCGTTTTTCAATTACTAATTGCCAGTTCATATTATTGAAGATCTCGATGAATTTGGATAACTTTGAGATTCCATTTTAGGACAATTTTAAAAATTAGTTTTCGAGTAATATTTTAAACAAAAATCATGTTTTTTACGATATTTTTGTGTTCTAGGTGTAAATGCTTAGAGCATTTTTGCGAATTTACCTTTTTCTTCTCTTTTTTGGCAAAACCAATACAAATTGCACAACCATATAAGAGTCGAGCTGATTTATCGAACCCCGTTCAGACATATTGAACCCCAGAAAATGTCATAGTGGTCGAGCAAATGATACTGTAGACATCAAAGTTTTGACATGTATTTTTGCGATTGTCAAATTGAAGAAAATTTTCAATTTTTTTGGCTTTTCAAGGTAGTCCCAATTTGACAAAAAAAATTTGCAATTTGTGGGTTGAATAATCAATTTTTAAAGGCAAGGGCTGCATGGTCTTTTTGAACTTAAGTGTCGTTTTTCAATTACTAATTGCCAGTTCATATTATTGAAGATCTCGATGAATTTGGAGAACTTTTAGATTCCATTTTAGGACAATTTTAAAAATTAGTTTTCGAGTCATATTTTAAACACAAATCATGTTTTTTACGATATTTTTGTGTTCAAGGTGAAAATTAGATCATTTTTGCGAATTAATTACATTTTTCTTCTCATTTTTGGCAAAACCAATACAAATTGCACTACCAGATAATAGTCGAGCTGATTTATCGAGCCCCGTTTAGACATATTGAGGCCTAAAAAATGTCATAGTGGTCCAGGAAAAGATATTGTAGACATCAAATTTTTGACATGTATTTTTGCGATTGTCAAATTGAAGAAAATTTTCAATTTTTTTGTCTTTTCAAGGTAGTCCCAATTTGAAAAAAAAAAATTGCAATTTGTGGGTTGAATAATCATTTTTTAAAGCCAAGGGCTGCATGGTCTTTTTGAACTTAAGTGTCGTTTTTCAATTACTAATTGCCAGTTCATATTATTGAAGATCTCGATGAATTTGGATAACTTTCAGATTCCATTTTAGGACAATTTTGAAAAAAAATGGTTTTACGATTGGTGGGATGATTTCGGAGCAAATGCACAAATTCTGCCACCAAATTACTACAAAGAGTTTATTAAATTCTGCCAGCAAAATAGCAGAGAAATTAATGATCCTACTATATGACTCTGCAATTTTTCAAGAAACACAAATTACCATTTATTATGGCATGAAATTTTAATAAAACTGATGTTTATGGATTACCAAATCTATCAAGAGAATACAGAATTAAATGGTGGAATACTATTAAAGATCTTGAAGAAACTTGTTCTTCACCTATTCAAGCATCCGAGTTTTTTACTACTAAGAGTAAATTTCAAAGTATGATGGCATCCACCTCTAGTAAAGAAGAATTCAAGAAACAATTACAAGACGCACTAAGTCAGATATCTGAAGAAGAAGATAACAATTCTACTCAAAAGGATGATCAAGATCCATTCTACCAAAATGAAGATGACTGAAACGGCATCTTCTCTCCAATTCCATAAAGACATGACTACTCAACCACAAGACATGACTACTCAACCACTAAAGCAGAAGAAATTATTGCAACTTTTGACAAAGTAGCAGACGGCATTATTACTCAAGAAATGATAGCAACTTTTGACCAAGAATAGACAAAATTTTATAATGACTACTTTAGACTTTTGTAAAAGTTACTTTTGTAAAAGTAATTGGCATCTTTCGGCCATTTACTACTATTAGAGATTCCGTTTCTGCCTATTTAAGAAGGCATTTTATTTCAGATGAACATCGGGAGAACATTAGACAAAAATCTCAAAGAATTCTAGAGTGAGATCAAGTGTGAGAATTTTCATACCTCAAGCCTATCTCTGCTTTACTTACAAGTAAGAACTCTAGTTCCAAACATTGTAAAATTGTTATATTTCAAGTTTATTTTATTTAAAAGATTTATTTCAGATTTTATTCTTTTATGCATCCTTATTTTACTGAAATTAAAGTTATTAAATCTGCTATTACACAAAATTGGAAGAACATAGATTCAAGATTAGAATTAATAGAGTTGTTAGAATTAAGAATTTTAGAGACTCCAAAAGATAATACAGCCTTCTTAGAACAATTAATAACAAGGATATACTATCACCAAAAAGCTATAAATTATTACAGGATAGTAAAAATGATATTTAAATATCATTTAGAACTTAATCATTTTTATATTTGTTAAATTATATCAATTTCCATTAAGATAGTCTTAGATCTATCTGCCTGGGCAAGTTATGGTATCAGAGCCATTTGATTGAGCTCTTGTTTGGTTAACAACGATAAACTGTATTAAGTTTAAGGTCTTACTACAAGTCTAAGTGTAGCGTTGGTAAGCCCTGAATAGCGTTGGTCAGCCCGTTTAAGCGTTGGTAAACCCGAGAGAAGGGTGTTCCCGTGGGTGGTCCCGTGTAGGGTGTTCCCGATACATCTAGATAAGTAAGGGAAATTAAATTTAGTATGGCTAACTTGTTAAACAAATTAGGTTCAATGAAATTAACTGATAATATATCAATATCAGAAAGTAGTTCTACTACTAATGAAATGGAAATTAATATAGCACAAATAGAACAAAAGCTTAATAATTGGTCTATTCCTAGACAAAATATATCTACTTTTTATAAAAAAGGATCTTTTGAATTCCCTTCAAGATTATTCAATAAAAACATCTGAATCTATGATTCCTATTTCAAAACAGCTTGATTCAATAAATTTATTATCTTCTCAAGCTTTATTATTACATAAAAGAAATAATTATAAATTTTTACATATTGGATGTGTTCAAGTGGCTATAAAACCACTTATGAGACTTGGATTAGATATTCCAATTCTTTTATGTTTAAGAGATGCTAGGCATCTTAATTTTTCAAACTCTCTTTTAGCAATATTAGAATCCAATTTAGAAAACGGTCCAATCTATTTCAATTGTTATCCGAATTTTTCTTTGGATTTAAATGATCCAAATATTATAAATGCTTTAACATTAAATATTCAAACAAAAAATATAGAATTTACAGATAATTCTAGACCATTAGCTTTGGTTTATAGAGTTTACTACAAAGTTATGAAAACTACTATTAATCCAAAAGCAATAATGAGTTCCCCAAAGGGAGAAACTTTATTGTTTGAAGCAAATTTAAATCATTCTTTTAAATATACATATTCCTAAAAGATTAAATATAAATGTAACAAATTCCTCAAGATGGAATTTTAAGGTTTCATTCCTGTAAAAAGTATTCCTAGAATACCCAGTAATATTTCAAATATTATTGAGTTTACTGATGGTTCCGTTCAACTACAAATACATCAGCTTTTGCCCCGGAGAGTATCTACCTCTTCTCTCAGCTAGTATTCATGAAAAGCGAAATTGAAAAAGGATTGGCCAACTAGAATTACATTGTGTGTAGTTTAATCCAAATATTCCTAAACCTCTTTATCAAAAAATAGAAACTATTAATAGCCCTAATTCATCTCCAACTAGATCACAAATGAATTTTGATGATCAAGTTATGATGATCTCCACAGAGTTTAAATTAGATAAAGAATTACTAAGAAAATATTTTAATGATATAAAAATAATGAACAAAGAAAATGGTTTTTAAATAATTTTGATAAAACTCAACAGATCAAATTAGAAGAAATAAAAATTATTCATAGAGGAAATCCTATTACAGCTTCACCTTTTAAGGTTAATAATCCAAATGAACTAGATAATACTCCAACTATTAAAGATTTAGATAAAATTGTTAAACAAAACAATTATACTAATCAAGTTTTAAATACTATGTCTTCTCATCTTTTAGATATTGAAAAAGAGATCAAAAGCCTCCTAATCCAGCACCAAATCAACCTTTATTCAAACATTATGAATTATTAGAAAATAGTACCAGATAATAGTCGAGCTGATTTATCGAGCCCCGTTCAGACATATCGAGCCCCAAAAAATGTCATAGTGGTCCAGGAAATGATATTGTAGACATCAAATTTTTGACATGTATTTTTGCGATAGTCAAATTGAAGAAAATTTTCAATTTTTTTGCCTTTTCAAGGTAGTCTCAATTTGACAAAAAAAATTTGCAATATGTGGGTTGAATAATCAATTTTTAAAGGCAAGGGCTGCATGCCCTTTTTGAACTTAAGTGTCGTTTTTCAATTTACTAATTAAAGTTCATATTATTGAAGATCTCGATGAATTTGGATAACTTTCAGATTCCATTTTAGGACAATTTAAAAAATTAGTTCTCGAGTAATATTTTAAACAAAAATCATGTTTTTTACGATATTTTTGTGTTCTAGATGAAAATTAGAGGATTTTTACGAATTTACCTTTTTCTTCTCGTTCTTGGCAAAACCAATACAAATTGCACTACCAGATAATAGTCGAGCTGATTTATCGAGCCCCGTTCAGACATATTGAGCCCCAAAAAATGTCATAGTGGTCCAGGAAATGATATTGTAGACATCAAATTTTTGACATGTATTTTCTGGCTATTGTCAAATTGAAGAAAATTTTCAATTTTTTTGGCTTTTCGAGGTAGTCCCAATTTGGCAAAAAAATTTAAAATTTGCGGGTTGAATAATCATTTTTTAAAGGCAAGGGCAACATGGTCTTTTTGAACTTAAGTGTCGTTTTTCAATTACTAATTGCCAGTTCATATTATTGAACATCTCGATGAATTTGGATAACTTTCAGATTCCATTTTAGGACAGTTTTAAAAATTAGTTTTCGAGTAATATTTTAAACAAAAATCATGTTCTTTACGATATTTTTGTGTTCTAGGTGTAAATTAGAGCATTTTTGCGAATTTACCTTTTTCTTCTATTTTTTGGCAAAACCAATACTAATTGCACAACCATATAATAGTCGAGCTGATTTATCGAGCCCCGTTCAGACATATTGAGCCCCAAAAAATGTCATAGTGGTCCGAGGAAATGATATTGTAGACATCAAAATTTTGACATGTATTTTTACGATTGTCAAATTGAAGAAAATTTTGACAATTTTTTTGGCTTTTCAAGGTAGTCCCAATTTGACAAAAAAAATTTGCAATTTGTGGGTTGAATAATCAATTTTTAAAGGCAAGGGCTGCATGGTCTTTTTGAACTTAAGTGTCGTTTTTCAATTACTAATTGCCAGTTCATATTATTGAAGATCTCGATGAATTTGGATAACTTTCAGATTCCATTTTAGGACAATTTTAAAAATTAGTTTTCGAGTAATATTTTAAACAAAAATCATGTTTTTTACGATATTTTTGTGTTCAAGGTTAAAATTAGAGCATTTTTGCGAATTTACCTTTTTCTTCTCATTTTTGGCAAAACCAATACAAATTGCACTACCAGATAATAGTCGAGCTGATTTATCGAGCCGTTTAGACATATTGAGGCCCAAAAAATGTCATAGTGGTCCAGGAAAAGATATTGTAGACATCAAATTTTTGACATGTATTTTTGCGATTGTCAAATTGAAGAAAATTTTAAATTTTTTTGGCTTTTCAAGGTAGTCCCAATCACATCTTGAAAAAAAAAAATTGCAATTTGTGGGTAGAATAATCATTTTTTAAAGCCAAGGGCTGCATGGTCTTTTTGAACTTAAGTGTCGTTTTTGAATTACTAATTGCCAGTTCATATTATAGAACATCTGGATGAATTTGGATAACTTTCAAATTCTAGTTTAGGACAGTTTTAAAAATTAGTTTTCGAGTAACCTTTTAAACAAAAATCATGTTTTTTGTATAAAAAACAGTTCTATGGTGAAAATTAGAGCTTTTTTGTGAATTTACCTTTTTCTTCTCTTTTTTGGCTAAACCAATACAAATTGCTCAACCATATAATAGTCGAGCTGATTTATCGAACCCCGTTCAGACATATTGAGCCCCAGAAAATGTCATAGTGGTCGAGCAAATGATATTGTAGACATCAAATTTTTTAACATGTATTTTTACGATTGTCAAATTGAAGAAAATTTTCAATTTTTTTGGCTTTTCAAGGTAGTCCCAATTTGACAAAAAAAATTTGCAATTTGTGGGTTGAAAGAATAAATTTTGGGACAATTTTAAAAATTAGTTTTCGAGTAATATTTTAAACAAAAATCATGTTTTTTACGATATTTTTGTGTTCTAGGTGTAAATTAGAGCATTTTTGCGAATTTACCTTTTTCTTCTCTTTTTTGGCAAAACCAATACAAATTGCACAACCATATAATAGTCGAGCTGATTTATCGAACCCCGTTCAGACATATTGAGCCCCAAAAAATGTCATAGTGGTCCAAGAAATGATATTGTAGACATCAAATTTTTGACATGTATTTTTGCGATTGTCAAATTGAAGAAAATTTTCAATTTTTTTGGCTTTTCAAGGTAGTCCCAATTTGACAAAAAAAATTTGCAATTTGTGGGTTGAATAATCAATTTTTAAAGGCAAGGGCTGCATAGGTCTTTTTGAACTTAAGTGTCGTTTTTCAATTACTAATTGCCAGTTCATATTATTGAAGATCTCGATGAATTTGGATAACTTTCAGATTCCATTTTAGGACAATTTTAAAAATTAGTTTTCGAATAATATTTTAAACAAAAATCATGTTTTTGACGATATTTTTGTGTTCTAGGTGTAAATTAGAGCATTTTTGCGAATTTACCTTTTTCTTCTATTTTTTGGCAAAACCAATACTAAATTGCACAACCATATAATAGTCGAGCTGATTTATCGAGCCCCGTTCAGACATATTGAGCCCCAAAAAATGTCATAGTGGTCCAGGAAATGATATTGTAGACATCAAATTTTTGACATGTATTTTTGCGATTGTCAAATTGAAGAAAATTTTCAAAAACTAAATCAAGGTAGTCCCAATTTGACAAAAAAAATTTGCAATTTGTGGGTTGAATAATCAATTTTTAAAGGCAAGGGCTGCATGGTCTTTTTGAACTTAAGTGTCGTTTTTCTGAAAAACGACACTTAAGTTCAAAAAGACCATGCACCTTTTTCTTCTCGTTTTTGGCAAAACCAATACAAATTGCACTACCAGATAATAGTCGAGCTGATTTATCGAGCCCCGTTTAGACATATTGAGGCCCAAAAAATGTCATAGTGGTCCAGGAAAAGATATTGTAGACATCAAATTTTTGACATGTATTTTTGCGATTGTCAAATTGAAGAAAATTTTCAATTTTTTTGTCTTTTCAAGGTAGTCCCAATTTGAAAAAAAAAAATTGCAATTTGTGGGTTGAATAATCATTTTTTAAAGCCAAGGGCTGCATGGTCTTTTTGAAGTTAAGTGTCGTTTTTCAATTACTAATTGCCAGTTCATATTATTGAAGATCCTGGATCGATGAATTTGATTGGGCAATTAGTAATTTGAGGACAATTTTGTCTCTTAGACTTCATGCAATATTTTAAACAAAAAAATGTTTTTTACGATACAAATGTTCTAGGTGAAAATTTGAAAATTTTTACGAATTTACCTTTTTCTGCTAGTTCTTATACAATCATTAGACAAATTATACTAGACAGATAATAGTCGAGCTGTCTAAATCGAGCCCCGTTAAGACCATATCGACATCAAAAAATGTCACAGTGGTCCAGGAAATGATATTTTAGACATCAAATTTTTGACATGTACTTTTGCGATAGTCAAATTGAAGAAAGTTTCAATTTTTTTGGCTTTTCAAGGAAGTCCCAATTTAACAAAAAAAATTTGCAATCTGTGGGTTGAATAATCAATTTTTAAAGGCAAGGGCTGCATGCCCTTTTTGAACTTAAGTGTCGTTTTTCAATTTACTAATTGAAGTTGATATTATTGAAGATCTCGATGAATTTGGATAACTTTCAGATTCCGATGTCTACAATATCTCATTTTAGGACAATTTAAAAAATTAGTTTTCGGCTCTAATATTTTAAACAAAAATCATGTTTTTTACGATATTTTTGTCTTCTAGATGAAAATTAGTGGATTTTTGCGAATTTACCTTTTTCTTCTCGTTCTTGGCAAAACCAATATAAATTGCACTACCAGATAATAGTCGAGCTGATTTATCGAGCCCCGTTCAGACATATCGAGCCCCAAAAAATGTCATAGTGGTCCAGGAAATGATATTGTAGACATCAAATTTTTGACATGTATTTTTGCGATAGACAAATTGAAGAATATTTTCAATTTTTTTGGCTTTTCAAGGCAGTCCCAATTTGACAAAAAAATTTGCAATCTGTGGGTTGAATTAACAATTTTTAAAGGCAAGGCTGCATGCCCTTTTTGAACTTAAGTGTCGTTTTTCAATTTACTAATTGCCAGTTCATATTATTGAAGATCTCGATGAATTTGGATAACTTTCAGATTCCATTTTAGGACAATTTAAAAAATTAGTTTTCGAAAAAGTAATATTTTAAACAAAAATCATGTTTTTTACGATATTTTTGTCTTCTAGATGAAAATTAGAGGATTTTTGCAAATTTACCTTTTTCTTCTCGTTCTTGGCAAAACCAATAGAAATTGCACTACCAGATAATAGTCGAGCTGATTTATCGAGCCCAATTCAGTCATATCGAGCCCCAAAAAATGTCATAGTGGTCCAGGAAATGATATTGTAGACATCAAATTTTTGACATGTATTTTGCTATTGTCAAATTGAAGAAAATTTAAAATTTTTTTGGGTTTTCGAGGTAGTCCCAATTTGGCAAAAAAAATTTAAAATTTGCGGGTTGAATAATCATTTTTTAAAGGCAAGGGCAACATGGTCTTTTTGAACTTAAGTGTCGTTTTTCAATTACTAATTGCCAGTTCATATTATTGAACATCTCGATGAATATGGATAACTTTCAGATTCCATTTTAGGACAATTTTAAAAATTAGTTTTCGAGTAATATTTTAAACAAAAATCATGTTTTTTACATAAAATAGATATTTTTGTGTTCTAGGTGAAAATTAGAGCATTTTTACGGATTTAACTTTTTCTTCTCATTTTTGGCAAAAGCAATACAAATTGCACTACCAGATAATAGTCGAGCTGATTTATCGAGCCCCGTTGAGACATATTGAGGCCTAAAAAATGTCATAGTGGTCCAGGAAAAGATATTGTAGACATCAAATTTATGACATGTATTTTTGTGATTGTCAAATTGAAGAAAATTTTAAATTTTTTTGGCTTTTCAAGGTAGTCCCAATTTGAAAAAAAAAAAATTGCAATTTGTGCTAGAATAATCATTTTTTAAAGCCAAGGACTGCATGGTCTTTTTGAACTTAAGTGTCGTTTTTCAATTACTAGATTGTTCATATTACAGAACATCTAAATGTGACATGGATACAATATTTAGATTCCATTCGAATTTGACATTTTTTAAAAATTTGTTTTCGAGTAATATTTTAAACAAAAATCATGTTTTTTACGATATTTTTGTGTTCTAGGTGAAAATTAGACGATTTTTGTTTCAGGCAAACTACTTTAAAAATACTATTTCAACTGAAAAATACAAATTTTTTGGCTAAACCAATACAAATTGCACAACCATATAATAGTCGAGCTGATTTATCGAACCCCGTTCAGACATATTGAGCCCCAAAAAATGTCATAGTGGTCCAGGAAATGATATTGTAGACATCAAATTTTTGACATGTATTTTTGCTTTTTTCAAACTAATATTATAGTTCATATTATTTGACAACATTTCGATGAATTTGGATTTTCTTTCAGATTTTCATTTTTCATGGTCTTTTTGAACTTAAGTGTCGTTTTTCAATTTTAATTGCCAGTTCATATTATTGAACATCTCGATGAATTTGGATAACTTTCAGATTCCATTTTAGGACAATTTTAAAAATTAGTTTTCGAGTAATATTTTAAACAAAAATCATGTTTTTTACGATATTTTTGTGTTCGAGGTGTAAATTAGAGCATTTTTGCGAATTTACCTTTAAATTCTTCTCTTTTTTGGCAAAACCAATACAAATTGCACAACCATATAAGAGTCGAGCTGATTTATCGAACCCCGTTCGGACATATTGAGCCCCAAAAAATGTCATAGTGGTCCAGGAAATGATATTGTAGACATCAAATTTTTGACATGTATTTTTGCGATTGTCAAATTGAAGAAAATTTTCAATTTTTTTGGCTTTTCAAGGTAGTCCCAATTTGACAAAAAAATTTGCAATTTGTGGGTTGAATAATCAATTTTTAAAGGCAAGCTGCATGGACTTTTGAACTTAAGTGTCATTTTTCAATTACTAATTGCCAGTTCATATTATTGAAGATCTCGATGAATTTGGATAACTTTCAGATTCCATTTTAGGACAATTTTAAAAATTAGTTTTCGAGTAATATTTTAAACACAAATCATGTTTTTTACGATATTTTTGTGTTCAAGGTGAAAATTAGAGCATTTTTGCGAATTTACCTTTTTCTTCTCATTTTTGGCAAAACCAATACAAATTGTCACACTACCAGATAACAGTCGAGCTGATTTATCGAGCACCGTTTAGACATATTGAGGCCTAAAAAATGTCATAGTGGTCCAGGAAAAGATATTGTAGACATCAAATTTTTGACATGTATTTTTGCGATTGTCAAATCGAAGAAAATTTTCAATTTTTGCCTTTTCCAGGTAGTCCCAATTTGAAAAAAAAAAAATTGCAATTTGTGGGTTGAATAATCATTTTTTAAAACCAAGGGCTGCATGGTATAATTGAACTTAATTTGTTTTTCAATTACTAATTGCCCTGTCATCTTCGCAAAAATACAGTTATCAAAAATTTGCAATTTGTACAATATCTTTCAGATTCCATTTAGGACAATTTTGAAAATTAGTTTTCGAGTAATATTTTAAACAAAAATCATGTTTTTTACGATATTTTTGTGTTCTAGGTGAAAATTTGAGCATTTTTGCGAATTTACCTTTTTCTTCTAGTTCTTGGCAAAACCAATACAAATTGCACTACCAGATAATAGTCGAGCTGATTTATCGAGCCCCGTTCAGACATATCGAGCCCCAAAAAATGTCATAGTGGTCCAGGAAATGATATTGTAGACATCAAATTTTTGACATGTATTTTTGCGATAGTCAAATTGAAGAAAATTTTCAATTTTTTTGGCTTTTCAAGGAAGTCCCAATTTGACAAAAAAAATTGCAATTTGTGGGTTGAATAATC
This sequence comes from Cinchona pubescens, assembly GCA_025175665.1. NCBI lineage: Eukaryota > Viridiplantae > Streptophyta > Magnoliopsida > Gentianales > Rubiaceae > Cinchona > Cinchona pubescens. Next base: position 5,311,298 of record JANKKI010000232.1, read on the forward strand.
AATTTTTAAAGGCAAGGGCTGCATGCCCTTTTTGAACTTAAGTGTCGTTTTTCAATTTACTAATTGCCAGTTCATATTATTGAAGATCTCGATGAATTTGGATAACTTTCAGATTCCATTTTAGGACAATTTAAAAAATTAGTTTTCGAGTAATATTTTAAACAAAAATCATGTTTTTTACGATATTTTTGTCTTCTAGATGAAAATTAGAGGATTTTTGCGAATTTACCTTTTTCTTCTCGTTTTTGGCAAAACCAATACAAATTGCACTACCAGATAATAGTCGAGCTGATTTATCGAGCCCCGTTCAGACATATTGAGCCCCAAAAAAAAAAATGTCATAGTGGTCCAGGAAATGATATTGTAGACATCAAATTTTTGACATGTATTTTTGCGATAGTCAAATTGAAGAAAATTTTCAATTTTTTTGGCTTTTCAAGGCAGTCCCAATTTGACAAAAAAAATTTGCAATCTGTGGGTTGAATGTCAATTTTTAAAGGCAAGGGCTGCATGCCCTTTTTGAACTTAAGTGTCGTTTTTCAATTTACTAATTGCCAGTTCATATTATTGAAGATCTCGATGAATTTGGATAACTTTCAGATTCCATTTTAGGACAATTTAAAAAATTAGTTTTCGAGTAATATTTTAAACAAAAATCATGTTTTTTACTATATTTTTGTCTTCTAGATGAAAATTAGAGGATTTTTGCAAATTTACCTTTTTCTTCTCAATCTTGGCAAAACCAATAGAAATTGCACTGTCAGATAATAGTCTTTTCCTCGACCACTATGACATTTTTTAGGCCTCAATATGTGTCATAGTGGTCCAGGAAATCTAGTATTGTAGACATCAAATTTTTGACATGTATTTTGCTATTGTCAAATTGAAGAAAATTTAAAATTTTTTTGGGTTTTCGAGGTAGTCCCAATTTGGCAAAAAAAATTTAAAATTTGCGGGTTGAATAATCATTTTTTAAAGGCAAGGGCAACATGGTCTTTTTGAACTTAAGTGTCGTTTTTCAATTACTAATTGCCAGTTCATATTATTGAAAATCTCGATGAATTTGGATAACATTCAGATTTTAGGACAATTTTAAAAATTAGTTTTCGAGTAATATTTTAAACAAAAATCAATTTTTTCCTGGAACGATATTGACATTGTTCTAGGTGAAAATTAGAGCTATGTCTGAACGGGGCTTCTCATTTTTGGCAAAAGCAATACAAATTGCACTACCAGATAGTAGTCGAGCTGATTTATCGAGCCCCGTTGAGACATATTGAGGCCTAAAAAATGTCATAGTGGTCCAGGAAAAGATATTGTAGACATCAAATTTTTGACATGTATTTTTGTGATTGTCAAATTGAAGAAAATTTTAAATTTTTTTGGCTTTTCAAGGTAGTCCCAATTTGAAAAAAAAAAAATTGCAATTTGTGGCTAGAATAATCATTTTTTAAAGCCAAGGACTGCATGGTCTTTTTGAACTTAAAAATCGTTTTTCAATTACTAATTGCCAGTTCATATTATTGAACATCTGGATGAATTTGGATAACTTTCAGATTCCAGTTTAGGACAGTTTTAAAAATTAGTTTTCGAGTAATATTTTAAACAAAAATCATGTTTTTTACGATATTTTTGTGTTCTAGGTGAAAATTAGAGCATTTTTGCGAATTTACCTTTTTCTTCTCTTTTTTGGCTAAACCAATACAAATTGCACAACCATATAATAGTCGAGCTGATTTATCGAACCCCGTTCAGACATATTGAGCAGAAAATGTCATAGTGGTCCATTAGAAATGATATTTAGCCCTTAAATTTTTTAAAATGTATTTTTGCAATTGAAAAATAGAAGAAAATTTTCAATTTTTTTTCACATTTTTGAATTTTTTTGATTTGTCCCCCCAAAAATGTCATAGTGGTCCAGGAAATGATATTGTAGACATCAAATTTTTGACATGTATTTTTGCGATTGTCAAATTGAAGAAAATTTTCAATTTTTTTGGCTTTTCAAGGTAGTCCCAATTTGAACAAAAAAATTTGCAATTGCAATTTGTGGGTTGAATAATCAATTTTTAAAGGCAAGGGCTGCATGGTCTTTTTGAACTTAAGTGTCGTTTTTCAATTACTAATTGCCAGTTCATATTATTGAAGATCTCGATGAATTTGGATAACTTTCAGATTCCATTTTAGGACAATTTTAAAAATTAGTTTTCGAGTAATATTTTAAACACAAATCATGTTTTTTACGATATTTTTGTGTTCTCGGTGAAAATTCTGTCTCTTATACACATCTAGATGTGTATAAGAGACAGTTATAACAGTTTTGCGAATTTACCTTTTTCTTCTCATTTTTGGCAAAACCAATACAAATTGCACTAAGACATTTTATGGGGCTCAATTTGTCTGAACGGGTTTCGATAAATCAGCTCGACTCTTATATGGCTGTCTCTTATAGGGCAATTAGTAATTGAAAAACGACACTGCAGCCCTTTTCGATTGTCAAATGGCTTTAAAAAATGATTATTCTTTTCCAGTAGTCCCAATTCAAAAAAAAAAAATTGCAATTTGTGGGTTGAATAATCATTGATTTTGATTTTTAAAGCCAAGGGCTGCATGGTCTTTTGAACTTAAGTGTCGTTTTTCAATTACTAATTGCCAGTTCATATTATTGAAGATCTCGATGAATTTGGATAACTTTCAGATTCCATTTTAGGACAATTTTGAAAATTAGTTTTCGAGTAATATTTTAAACAAAAATCATGTTTTTTACGATATTTTTGTGTTCTAGGTGAAAATTTGAGGATTTTTGCGTATTTACCTTTTTCTTCTCGTTCTTGGCAAAACCAATACAAATTGCACTACCAGATAATAGTCGAGCTGATTTATCGAACGGAGCTAGATGTGTATCAGACAGTATCGAGCCCCAAAAAATGTCATAGTGGTCCAGGAAATGATATTCTTAGACATCAAATTTTTGACATGTATTTTTGCAGATAGTCAAATTGAAGAAAATTTTCAATTTTTTTGGCAATTCATGGTAGTCCCAATTTGACAAAAAAAATTGCAATTTGTGGGTTCAATAATCAATTGAACGGGGCTCGATATACACATCTAGATGTGTATAAGAGACAGGGAGTACCTGGAAGATCTCGATGAATTTGGATAACTTTCAGATTCCATTTTAGGACAATTTAAAAAATTAGTTTTCGAGTAATATTTTAAACAAAAATCATGTTTTTTACGATATTTTTGTCTTCTAGATGAAAATTAGAGGATTTTTGCGAATTTACCTTTTTCTTCTCGTTTTTGGCAAAACCAATACAAATTGCACTACCAGATAATAGTCGAGCTGATTTATCGAGCCCCGTTCAGACATATCGAGCCCCAAAAAATGTCATAGTGGTCCAGGAAATGATATTGTAGACATCAAATTTTGACTTGTATTTTTGCGATAGATAAAATTGAAGAAAATTTTCAATTTTTTTGGCTTTTCCAGGTACTCCCAATTTGACAAAAAAAATTTGCAATTTGTGGGTTGAATAATCAATTTTTAAAGGCAAGGGCTGCATGGTCTTTCTGAACATAAGTGTCGTTTTCAAGTACTATCAGACAATATTGATGACACATCAAAACCAATACAAATTGCACTACCAGATAATAGTCGAGCTGATTTATCGAGCCCCGTTCAGACATATTGAGCCCCAAAAAATGTCATAGTGGTCCAGGAAATGATATTGTAGACATCAAATTTTTGACATGTATTTTTGCTATTGTCAAATTGAAGAAAATTTTCAATTTTTTGGCTTTTCAAGGTAGTCCCAATTTGACAAAAAAAATTTGAAATTTGTGGGTTGAATAATCATTTTTTAAAGGAAAGGGCAACATGGCCTTTTTGAACTTAAGTGTCATTTTTCAATTACTAATTGCCAGTTCATATTATTGAAGATCTAACACGATGAATTTGGATAACTTTCAGATTCCATTTTAGGACAGTTTTAAAAATTAGTTTTCGAGTTATATTTTAAACAAAAATCATGTTTTTTACAATATTTTTTTGTTCTAGGTGAAAATTAGATCATTTTTGCGAATTTAATCCTTTTTCTTCTCGTTTTTGGCAAAACCAATACAAATTGCACTACCAGATAATAGTCGAGCTGATTTATCGAGCCCCGTTCAGACATATTGAGCCCCAAAAAATGTCATAGTGGTCCAGGAAATGATATTGTAGACATCAAATTTTTGACATGTATTTTGCGATTGTCAAATTGAAGAAAATTTTCAATTTTTTTGGCTTTTCAAGGTAGTCCCAATTTGAAAAAAAAAAATTGCAATTTGTGGGTTGAATAATCATTTTTTAAAGGCAAGGGCTGCATGGTCTTTTTGAACTTAAGTGTCGTTTTTCAATTACTTTTTTGGGGCTCAATATGTCTTAACATCTCGAGGAATTTGGATAACTTTGAGATTCCATTTTATGGACAATTTTAAAAATTAGTTTTTGAGTAATATTTTAAACAAAAATCATGTTTTTTACGATATTTTTGTGTTCTAGGTGAAAATTAGAGCATTTTTGCGAATTTACCTTCAAAAATTTGAAACCAATACAATTGCACTACCTGGATAATAGTCGAGCTGATTTATCGAGCCCCGTTCAGACATATCGGAGCCCCAAAAAATGTCATAGTGGTCCAGGAAATGATATTGTAGACATCAAATTTTTGACATGTTTTTGCTATTGTCAAATTGAAGAAAATTTTCAAATTTTTTGGCTTTTCAAGGTAGTCCCAATTTGAAAAAAAAAAAATTGCAATTTGTGGGTTGAATAATCATTTTTTAAAGGCAAGGGCTGCATGGTCTTTTTAAACTTAAGTGTCGTTTTTCAATTACTAATTGCAATTCGATTTTATTGAAGATCTCGATTACCTGGATAACTGTTCTTATACACATCTGGGGCTCAATATGCCTGAACGGGGATCGATAATATCTGGTAAAACAAAACCAATACAAATTGCACTACCAGATAATAGTCGAGCTGATTTATCGAGCCCCGTTCAGACATATCGAGCCCCAAAAAATGTCATAGTGGTCCAGGAAATGATATTGTAGACATCAAATTTTTGACATGTATTTTGAGATAGTCAAATTGAAGAAAATTTTCAATTTTTTTGGCTTTTCAAGGTAGTCCCAATTTGACAAAAAAAATTTGCAATCTGTGGGTTGAATAATCAATTTTTAAAGGCAAGGGCTGAATGGTCTTTTTGAATAAAGTGTCGTTTTTCAATTACTAATTGCCTTTATATTATTGACTATCTTGATCCTGGCAATTCCTAAACTTTCATCGGCAGTTAGTAATTTAAAAATTAGTTTTCGAGTAATATTTTAAACAAAAATCATGTTTTTTACGATATTTTTGTGTAAACGACAATTTTTGCGATTGTCAAATTGAAGAAAATTTTCAATTTTTTTGGCTTTTCAAGGTAGTCCCAATTTGACAAAAAAAATTTGCAATTTGTGGGTTGAATAATCAATTTTTAAAGGCAAGGGCTGCATGGTCTTTTTGAACTTAAGTGTCGTTTTTCAATTACTAATTGCAGTTCATATTATTAAAGATCTCGATGAATTTGGATAACTTTCAGATTCCAATTTTGGACAATTTTAAAAATTAGTTTTCGAGTAATATTTTAAACACAAATCATGTTTTTTACGATATTTTTGTGTTCAAGGTGAAAATTAGAGCATTTTTGCAAATTTCGAAATTCATCGAGATTACCTTTTTCTTCTCTTTTTTGTCAAAACCATGACAAATTGCACAACCATATAATAGTCGAGCTGATTTATCGAGCCCCGTTCAGACATATCGAGCCACAAAAAATGTCATAGTGGTCCAGGAAATGATATTGTACACATCAAATTTTTGACATTTGTTTTTGCGATTGTCAAATTGAAGAAATTTTTCAATTTTGTTGGCTTTCCAAGGTAGTCCCAATTTGACAAAAAAAATTTGCAATTTGTGGGTTGAATAATCATTTTTTAAAGGCAAGGGCTGCATGGTCTTTTTGAACTTAAGTGTCGTTTTTCAATTACTAATTGCCAGTTCATATTATTGAAGATCTCGATGAATTTGGATAACTTTCAGATTCCATTTTAGGACAATTTTAAAAATTAGTTTTCGAGTAATATTTTAAACAAATATAGATGTTGTCTAAGAGATTTTTGTGTTCTAGGTGAAAATAAGAGGATTTTTGCGAATTTATCTTATTCTTCTCATTCTTGGCATATAAAACCAATAGAAATTGCAACTACCAGCCAAAAATTTGTCTGTTATACACATATAGGACATATCGAGCCCCAAAAAATGTCATAGTGGTCCAGGAAATGATATTGTAGACATCAAAATTTTTGACATGTATTTTTGCGATTGTCAAATTGAAGAAAATTTTCAAATTTTTTGGCTTTTCAAGGTTGTCCCAATTTGAAAAAAAAAAAATTGCAATTTGTGGGTTGAATAATCATTTTTTAAAGGCAAGGGCTGCATGGTCTTTTTGAACTTAAGTGTCGTTTTTCAATTACTAATTGCCAGTTCATATTATTGAAGATCTCGATGAATTTGGATAACTTTCAGATTCCATTTTAGGACAAATTTTAAAATTAGTTTTCGAGTAATATTTTAAACAAAAATCATATTTTTTACTATATTTTTGTGTTCTAGGTGAAAAAAGAGGATTTTTGCAAATTTACCTTTTCGAGCTGATTTATCGAGCCCCGTTCAGACATATTGAGCCCCAAAAAATGTCATAGTGGTCCAGGAAATGATATTGTAGACATCAAAATTTTGACATGTATTTTTGCTATTGTCAAATTGAAGAAAATTTTCAATTTTTTGGCTTTTCAAGGTCGTCCCAATTTGAAAAAAAAAAAATTGCAATTTGTGGGTTGAATAATCATTTTTTAAAGCCAAGGGCTGCATGGTCTTTTTGAACTTAAGTGTCGTTTTTCAATTACTAATTGCCAGTTCATATTATTGAAGATCTCGATGAATTTGGATAACTTTCAGATTCCATTTTAGGACAATTTTAAAAATTAGTTTTCGAGTAATATTTTAAACAAAAATCATGTTTTTTACGATATTTTTGTGTTCTAGGTGAAAATTAGACATTTTTTGCGAATTTACCTTTTCTTCTCGTTTTTGGCAAAACCAATACCTTACTACCGGATAATAGTCGAGTGATTTATCGAGCCGTTCAGACATATCTAATTTTGACATGTATTTTGCTATTGTCAAATTGAAGAAAATTTTCAATTTTTTTGGCTTTTCAAGGTAGTCCCAATTTGAAAAAAAAAAATTGCAATTTGTGGGTTGAATAATCATTTTTTAAAGGCAAGGGCTGCATGGTCTTTTTGAACTTAAGTGTCGTTTTTCAATTACTAATTGCCAGTTCATATTATTGAACATCTCGATGAATTTGGATAACTTTCAGATTCCATTTTAGGACAATTTAAAATTTAGTTTTCGTAATATTTTAAAA